>CM054116.1:80853237-83701571 GCA_028673005.1 Tanypteryx hageni | reverse complement strand
GGTAAGATTTTGTGCAAAACCGACTAGAAAAAACGAAAATCTTGAAAAAGTGCAACAATGCGGCCGCTAAAAATTCGCAATTGTTTAAAAAACATTTCAAGGTTTAAGTATTTTCAAATGTGCTACGGAGTTGAAATTTTTTTAGAGGTAGGATTTGTAAAAAAACGAAATAATGATTATACAAATTTTTGATATTTTAATTTGTTTGGCAATTAATATTCTTAAATTTTAAAAAATAGGTAAATGCGGCGAGATAGGGAGCTGAAATTTTTAAATTATTTAGAGTTTAGTTTATATAAACGAATAAATATTTCTATGTATCCATGAAATTGTTATTGCGGCCGTTAAAAATTAATTAATTTTAAACAATTAGATAAATGTTATTTCACTTCTAAATGTGCTACAAATTTAAAATTTGGCATAAATGTGTGGTATTATTAACCCAATGTGGAAAAAGTATAATATTCCTAAAATTGCAAAAATTTACGATTGTTTTACTCCATTATTTTTCCATAAGGATAAAACGAAAATCGGTCCCAAGGAGAAATATTTTGAATTAAAGAAATATTTCTCATGATGAAATATCTCTCTGAAAAATTAATGTATTTTCAAGGTGAGATGAAATGCATGCAAGCACCTTCTACTAGTAACATATAACATAGGAGGATACTAATGTTTAGGCACTTCCAGATGAGCTGGAGATTCGAAATGTTTTTCCTAGGTAGGATTTTGTGCAAAACCGACTAGAAAAACGAAAATCTTGAAAAAGTGCAACAATGTGGCCGCTAAAAATTCGCAATTGTTTAAACAAATTTTAAAGGTTTATGTATTTCCGAATGTGCTACGGAACTGTAATATTTTTAGAGGTAGGATTTGTAAAAACACGAAACAGGGGTAGCAGAAATTTGGATATTTTAATTTGTCTGGCAATTAAAAATTCTTAAAATTTAAACAAATAGGTAAATGTTTAGACACTTCTACTAAATTATTTAGAGTTTAATATATGTAAACGAATAAACATTTCATTGGATCCATTAAATCGTTATTGGGCCCGTTAAAAATTATTTAAATTTAAACAATTAGATAAATGTTATTTCACTTCTAATTGTGCTATAAATTTAAAATTTGGCAGAAATGTGTGGCATTATTAACTCAATGTGGGAAAAAGTATAATATTCCTAAAATTGCAAAAATTAGTGATTGTTTTACTCTATTATGGTTCCATAATGAAAAAACGAAAACCGGTCCAGAGGAGAAATCTTTAGAATTAAAAAGAAATATTTCTCATGATTAAATACCTCTCTGAAAAATGAATGTTTTCTCAAGGTGAGGTGAAATGCTTGCAGTATGCAAGCACCTTCTACTAGCATAACATATAGGTATGAGGAGGATACTAATGGTTAGGCACTTCCTGAAGAGCGACAGACTCGAAATTTTTTTATTGGTGGAAATATGCGCAAAACCGACTAGTAAAAAACGAAAATCTTGAAAATTTTCAACAACCGCCGCTAAAAATTCGAAATTGTTTAAACAATTTTTCAAGGTTTATGTATTTCCGAATGTGCTACGGAACTGTAATTTTTTTATCGGTAGAATTTGTAAAAAAAACGAAATAGGGATTATACAAATTTTGATATTTTAATTTGTTTGGCAGTTAAAAATTCTTAAAATTTAAACAGATAGGTAAATGTTTAGACACTACGCGGCGAGTTAGGGAGCTGAAATTTTAAAGCTATTTAGAGTTTAGTCTATATAAACGAATACACATTTCAATGTATCCATGAAATTGTTATTGCGGCCGTTAAAAGTTATTTAAAATTTAAACAATTAGATAAATGTTATTTCACTTCTAATTGTACTATAAATTTAAAAATTGCCTGAAATGTGTGGCATTATTAACCCAATGTGGAAAAAGTATATTATTCCTAAAATTGCAAAAAATTAATGATTGTTTTACTCCATTATTGTTCCATAATGAAAAAACGAAAATCGGTCCAGAGGAGAAATCTTTTGAATTAAAAAAATATTTTCCATGATGAAATATCTCTGAAAAATTAATGTTTTTTCAAGGTGAGATGAAATGCTTGCAGTATGCAAGCACCTTCTACTAGTATTTATATATAGGAGGAGAGGTTAGGTGGAAGATGAGAAATCTTAGTCTCAATCCCGCCCCAAATAAAGACCATATCAATCAATCAATCTCTGTCGCTCATTTCTTAGTTTCGGAGCGCGGCATTTCGCTTCCAGAAACGTCTTAACTATCTTGGGATCTTCTCTTCCCGTTTTGAAAGACTCAACAAGCTATTTTAGGACGTTTTTTCCTATGACGTCGTTGAGATCCCCCTTTAGCAATTGTAAGGCTGTTAACAGCTCTTGTAACGTCCCCTTTTTACAGCCCTGCTATAGTCCGTTCTTGTCACGTGCCCGATACGAGCAACGTGTTCGTGATGTGACGCGTGTCGGTAATGTGAGGTTTAAACTGGAACGCCTCCGCGTTACTTTTTCCGTCCCCGTCTGTTTATTTTAGATGAAAAAGCGATGCGATAGCGTTCGTAGAAACGCGAAAAGCCCCCAAGTGTTGCTTCAGAGAAATGAAACGTCTCCCCGCGTCCGAGAACATAATAACCGGTCACGTCACGATTTCCGATAAACTACCAATAAAGGAGACTCCATAACTTGTCTTCTTCTCCGTGTTCCGGCATCCTACGTCCTGATGACGTCACTAGCGACGCCCTCGCAGTTACTAAGTATTGGAAGTTATTTAATTATAAAAAAATTCTCTCTCCCTCCTTCCACTTCCGACTTCAACGTTTCCTCGGTTCTGTTTAAACAGTTTTTCTTTCATTATTTGCTTTGGCTTCCTCCAAGTCAGTTGGGGGATTGTTAACTTTGAACTAGTGAGGTGCGGCCTGTGAGACCACTTAAAGTTATAAAGGAAAATTACTCCACCACTTTACTTTCTCCTAATTTATATTTTACAAAGAAATAAGGTGAATATTAAAAGTTTTCGTTTAATTACCACTTAAACCTCAGGACATTAAACACGAAAATCAACTTGTATCTATAGTTGGTGAATACATAATAATTAAAAAACAATAGCAGTTTGGGAGGCCGCCCCTCACGACGTGCTCGTAATTTTATCTTACTGGTCCAAGGCTCAGTTTATAATCCGTAATACAATTTTTAGGAGTCCCTTATTCGCTTGCAAAGGGCGAGAAAATCTTATTCTGGCAATATGATAACTTTACACGAAGCGGAAATCATAAGGCTGCACAAAAAAAACGCCGACAATGCGGTGAAAATTGGTAATTATTGAACTTATCAGAGCGGGGGTCACTTGAAATAATTCGCGGACGCTAACTTCTCACACAAACGTAAAACGTCGCAGTGAAGGTGAACCAAGTACGCAAAGTCGCCTTTCCTTTGAAAGTTTTTATTACAATTTTTTCTTCACTCGTGACGGAAAGTGATGGGACAGAAACAAATCAGTCGCAGAGCCTTCTTACCACCTCGGCGCTTATTCTAAATGCCTCAGGGACGGTCTACCATCAATTCCGAGGCGTCCCATTTGGAACCTGCGGCATTCGCCTCTCCTATCGGAATGCGTTTCTTTTCTCTCCTTTGACGTGGAACGATTGGTTTTCGTGCGTTATTCTCTTTCTCTCTCTCTCGTGCGCTATGCTTTCCTTTCATTTTTATTTTTTCCCCGTTTTTGTCATCCTCTCGCGTCTGTTGCTCACGTCGCTCCTTTCTTTCTCTCCCACCGTCCTTCCTGGTTTATTCTTCTCTCGACTTCCGTTATTACATTTTCCCGATTCCGCCGTGCCCTCTCCTCCTACCTGTCCGTTTCCTCCTTCCTTCCGCGTCCGACCGTTTCTTTTTCTTTCTCCATCGATCCCCATAACCTCTTTTGTTCCTGCTGTCCAACTCGGGAGCTTGCTTTTATTTTACGCAGTGGTTGCTTGGAGGAGGATTATGCTTCCTTCCCTCTGTTTTCCCCCCTCCAACCTTAGGAGCCTAAAATAAGACGCTTACTTATACCAACCGGACTAAACTTATTTGTTTTGGTCGCTGTTCTCTTTCTCGACCCACTTCACGTTGCTTCTCTTCCCTGCTCTCTCCCTCTCTGTCGTTTCTCCCTCGGTTTCCTCTCTTATTATTTACCTCCCTTTTCTTTTTCCGTATCCTCTCTTTTCTTTCTTTCTCCCGTTTTCCCACCATTCCTGTTTATCTCCCTTATCTTCCCTCCCGCCTCCCTTCTTAACATCAATATTCTTGTGGGAATAATTTTGAAACGAGAAAAAAGTCTGCTATGACCGGGAATCGAACCCGGGTCTTCCACTTGCCGGGCGGATATTCTACCTCTGAACTATCGTAGCAGAACAATTTTTCTCGTTTCTGAACGGGAAGACCCGGGATCGATTCCCGGTCATAGCAGACTTTTTTCTAGTTTCAAAATTATTCCCACCTTTACAGCTTATGCCTGTCTGCATAGAATCTTCGGATCATATTATTCCATCAATTTCTTGCTTGGCAATCTCACCATTTGAGAGGGAGGAGTTTTCTTCGATGTATCTCTTAGAGGACATTCGTTGGGGCAGTTTGATACTAGCTTGGCTAGTTCCGTCCCAACCAAGGAAACATCCGCGTTCAGAAACGAGAAAAATTGTTCTGCTACGATAGTTCAGAGGTACGATATCCGCCCGGCAAGTGGAAGACCCGGGTTTGATTCCCGGTCATAGCAGACTTTTTTCTAGTTTCAAAATTATTCCCACCTTTACAGCTTATGCCTGTCTGCATAGGATCTTCGGATCATATTATTCCATCAATATTCTTAACATCTCTCACTCACTTCCCTGTCTCTCCATCTTTTTCCTCCCTCCCTCTCTCCTTTCTACTCTTTCCTCTCTCTCCCTGTCTCCCTCTAACTTTTTCCTCTCTCACTGCATCCCTCTCCCACTCTCCCACCCTCTGTCCTTCCTCCACCCTTTCCTTCCCTTCCCTCTTTCTCCCTGTCTCCCTCATCTTTTTTCTCTCTCTCTGCATCCCTCTCCCACTCTCTGCCACCCTCTCTCCTTCCTCCTCCCTTTCCTTCTATTCCCTCTCTCTCCCTGTCTCCCTCCATCTTTTTACTCTCTCTCTACATCCCTCTCCCGCTCTCTGCCACCATCTGTCCTTCCTCATCCCTTCCCTTCTCTTCCCTCTCTCTCTCGCTGTCTTCCTTCATCTTTATCCTCTCTCCCTCTGCCTCCCTTTCCTCATTCCCTCCTTATATTCCCTCTCTCTCTCCTTGTCTACCTCCATATTTTCTCTCTCTCACTCTGCATCCCTCTCCTACTCTCTGCTACCCTCTCTCCTTCCTCCTCCCTTTCCTTCTCTTCCCTCTCTCTCCCTGTCTCCCTTCATCTTTTTCCTCTCTCCTTCTGTCTCCCCTTCCTCTTTCCCTCCTCCTTCTCTTGCCTCTCTTCTCTCTTCCATCTTTTATCTCCCTTCTCCTTCCTCTCTCGCTCTTCCTATCTTTCTCTTCTATCTTCTTCCTTTCGCTTCTATGAAAAGTAAGGAGCCGTTGCATTGAACCACTCTTTCCCCTCTTCTCTCGCTTTCCTTTCTATCCTTATGTAACTCCCTTATTTTTCGTATTTCCTTTTTACTTCTCGTTTATTTGCTCTCCCTCCCTTCCTCCTTACAACGCCACCCATTTTATTTCACAAAGGTCCGCCAAACACTCATTCCCTTTCTCTTTCCCAAAAAAAATTTCCTCATTCCTTCCGAAGATCTCTCCCGACCTTCTACGTTTTCTCTCTCTCTCTCTCTCTCTCTTCTACTCTCCTCCTCCCACGCATCTATTTCCACGTTCATTCCCCACCCGCATTTCAATTTTCGGCCTTCTGACGGGTTTTTCGCTCTCTTTTTTTTTTCTCACTCTGGAACCTTTTTGTTTTTCTGCGGTCAACGCGACGTATTTTTCATAATGATAATAATCATTTTATTTTTATATTACATAATTATATTTTTACTACAATAATGAACATTTTATACCCATAATAATAATATTTTTTTAACAGCAATAATTATTATGTATTTTTCATAACTATTAATAATAACAATTAATATTATTATAGAAAGGCTGGAAAGTTACGCGAGAAACCAGTAAGCTCTAAAATGAGAGGGGATTTTCGCGAATGTGCGCGAGCGCGAGAATGCCCACTCTGTTTTTTACTCAATTATTTTAGCGCTACAAAGGAAATCGGCCGTTTCATTTTTTGGAAGTAAGTACGCTTGTGTAACGCGTCTTCATGATAAAAAAAAAACAAAAGCGTCGCGCTTGAATCGCTGCTATCTAACGGACTTTGTTGGTTGCGTTTAATTGGTTATCTTCGTACGAAGCGCATGCGCTATCACGCCAATGGCCTAAGGGTTTTCCCGTCGGATTAATGAAGGTACGCGCGCTCAGGTAACGGTGTGAGCTTGAATAATCGGGACAATTTGAACGGCGAGCTTCGTTAATTGGGGGACCGTAACGCTATCGCCAGAATATATCGGTGACAATTGGAATTATGCACCGATTTGATTCGCGCTGTTTGATTGTGTAGGTAACTATTATGCTACATGCGGGTGCAATGATCACGTGAGGATAATTAAAAATATTGTAGTTATTTACAGGAATAGCGCGTCAAATTTGAGGTATTTATTTATTTTACGGTAGATTGCATGCCTTCAAGACTATCATATGTCGGTTAAACCAGCAAAATTCAATTTAAGGGAGTAAATTTGGCCACGCCACGCTAACTTCTTACATTGTTTATTAGTCTTTGACTTCCGCTTTTAATGTGATTATAATCATCAAAGTCTTATTTAGCGACAGAGCGTCAAAGCATTCTTCGTTTAATAGCGGAGGTCTTCAGGATTTCAATTTCCTCTCTCTAATATAAGAGGAAGTTATCTTAGCACATCTAATTTTTTTCAATTAAATAGGCGTCTTCTTTCAAACTCAGCTGATTTTTTTATCCATCGGCACCAATTCATTTTTCAACGGTTATTACTAAAGAGCATTAATTTAACGATGTACGATTACTTTAGGCTTTAAGGTTCTCCCGTGACAATTCTATCATCATCTAAAAAAGGTTTTGATAAAAAGGAACACAGCAGTTCAAAATTAAATCGTAAAGGAAAAATGGTACTACAGGTGCTCGAAATAATAAAATATCTATAATTTATATTTATACTACATATAAAGTTGTAAAGTGACTAATTACATTTTATAGGAAAATTTAGCGGTAAAAGTAAAGATTTTCATTCTAATAAAAAATAATGCACACGTTCTGCTAGCATTGTTATATTTAAGAATTTATTTTTTGTACGTTTATTAGGGAAAAGTCCAACTTTGGACTCATTTAAGCTCATTGAAATCGGAATTTAATATTATTTTTCATCTTACATTATTCCAATAATCCAATGCTTCTCTGAAGGTCTTCAGCTTGTATTCTCTGAGAAATTTTTTCCGCATATATATATATATATATATATATATATATATATATATATAATGTGACATCTTCATAGTGGAAATTTTAAGAGCATTTTTAGCGTGAAAGTTTATCGGCTCGTTTCCTATTGAAGTTAATTAGAATTTTCTACCATCTACATATTGTTCTGCCTCTTTTATGAGTCCCCTCTCCAAGTTTTGATATAAATGTAACTTATAAACACATTTCCGATTGAAATTTGCCCAAGTTTAAATCGCATTACTAAGTAATTAATTACACCCAAGTTAATTAATAGCTGTCTACATCATTCTAAATTCATTTTACGGGTGCAATGTGTTTTCCTGAATCCATCGCCATATTATCTGCGCGGAAAAACACGTTGTAGAAAGGAGTTTACATGCACGTGCCTGTCACTTCCTCTTCTTACGTGGTGAAACTCCTTGTTGGCGAGGATTTTGTGGCTTTCGTGGTATATCCAAAATTACATGCAGTAATCTCCGCGGGGTTTCCAGGCTGCGCTATTGTACATGCTTAGCGGCCACGCTGAAGTGTGTTTGGCCGTGTACAATGACGTACCCTGGGCACCAGCTGGATGATCAATGTTTTAGTTAGACATGCGGCGTAGTGATAGAAGTTTCATCGGGCGAAAATGAATAGGCTTTTGACACTCCAGCTAACTTTAAACAAGGAGCAGAGGTCATAATAAAAATAATTTCCTCTTAATTGGATTAGTGATCAATGTACCTACCTGATATATATTAATCTTCCACCGTTATGGTGGTATTGTGTGTGTGTGTATGTATGTGATTATACTTGCATAAATGCACACATTCCCAAAGGCGCGCACGCACACACATATAAACCCACAAATGTATACAATTTATATTCGTCAAAATACTCGTACATGGTACATTTTTACCTTCTCGTGCCATCCAACAACTAAAGCGTATGTACTTGTGTAGATATCTTCACATGCACATATTCATACCCGCATGTACATGCCGTTACTCTGTCGCTATTCTTTTAATTGGATAGTGTGGCGAGATGAGATGCAGTATTCCACGTCCTACATTATTCCTTTTCTGTCCGGGTTACCTCCCCTCCTCTCTCTCACTATTTTACCCGTATTTCCCTATAATTTCCATCTCTTCGTTCTCCTTTCCCTCCACCTTTCTCCTTCTTTGCTTCCGTCGCTCTCGTTCAATTTCCCATTTCCCCACCACCCTCCCTCTGCCTACGGAATGAACCCTCGCGGAAGAACCACAGCTCAGCCGTGAGAGAGAGAGAGAGGAGAGAGAAATGGAGAGAGAGATAGAGAGAGGATATTTCCTCCCATCGCCGATATTCATTTGTTGGGAGCGGCGGGATGTCGTCCTCCGAGACAATTTTCAGTTCACGCCGCTCGACGGCATGGTAGAGTGCCGACACCGTTCGTTCGCAGTTGATGGGTTTCTGGAGGGAGGTGGGGTGGAGAGGGGGTCGAGATCGTGAGACGAGTGAGAGAGGAATGCAGGAATGAGACGGGGAAGGAAGGCAAGAAATAGAAAGAGGGCGTGTGAACTTGCTAGCCTGTAAAGAGGAGGATTGCCCGTACTTGTAAAAGAAATTATACGGAGATTTTCTAAAAGAACCGTAAATCCTCTTTTACGTGTGCCCACAGACTTAGTTTTCTAATGAAGAATGTATTGAAGACAGGGTCCTGATCCGACCGCTACCCGCTCTTACAATGATCTATATATTAATTTAAATCGCCTTTTTCCTGTGGTAGAACGTGTGAGACAACAGCAGCACCTAGGAATATGGTTGAGGTGTCAAAAGTAAGGTCTTACCTTGTAGATGTGCAGGCAGTGGCAGATTTAGGGGGGGGGGGGGGTCGCACATGGCGCGCGCCAGGGGCCCCGTGAAGTTAGGAGCCCCGAAAAAAAGTTCGTGTGTATAATATCAGAAATGTTAAATGTCTCAATTTAAAAATCAGTGAACCTCTCTATGATTCCATAGGAAAAACGATCGTTAAGAGGTGTCACAAAAGAGAGTAGCTGTCACGATCGGTTTCACTATATACTTAGATTGCAGGGACCCCGAACGCTTAACGCCAGGGGCCCCCAAATGTTTAGCGCCAGGGGCCCCAGGAGGCGTAAATCCGCCACTGTGTGCAGGCACTAAAAAAAATTGAGATCGGAGCGTTAGGTCGCCATTTATTGATGATATTTATCACATCAGAATTTCAATTGTGGGAATGGGGAAACTAATTGTAAGACCCGGCAACAGCGCAAAAACGGCTGAACCGATTTTTACGAAACTTGCAACGTATCGAAAGGTCGATTCAACTTAGATCTTAGGCTACATATTATATTAAAATTTTAATCAGGAGGGGGGGTTGTGGGGAGGGGGCAACTAAAAAACCGGCGATAGTGCAAAAACGGCTCGATCGATTTGCACGAAACTTGCAACGTAACGAAAGGTCAATCAAACTTAGATCTTAGGCTACATATCATATCAAAATTTAAATCAGGAGGGGGGTGCGTCTCAATCGATATTTTGAATAGAGAGAAAATTTAGATATAGGTTACGGTGGGTATATGAGTGACCCGATCTGAATGAAATTTGAAGGCAGTCAAACGCCACCAGGACGGTAGGAGGAAACAGGCGGTTACGGTGGGTGTATGAGTGACCTGATCTGAATGAAATTTGACGGCAGTCAAACGCCACCAGGACGGTGGGAGGAGACAGGCAGTTGGAGGGAGGGATGGGCGATGTTGTGTGTGTTAGTCACCACACGTGGGGGCTGCGAGCCGGATCTCTGCAGTCGCTCACTGCTACACGTCGATTTCGACGGGTAGACCCCAGTTAATTGAAGATTTTAACCAAATGAGCGGGACTATATTACGTTACTCGTTCTCTGGACTCCATAATCTTATTTTTGTTGGCGGACAGCTTTTTTTTCAAAACTGTGGTTTTAGACGCGTTCCTTAAATGAGTGTGCGTTTGGAGGTGTGTGTGTTTGCCCTCTTGTGAAGATTAGTTGATCGCTTTATCGATGATCGTATTTTAATACATTTAATATGACTTGAATCAACTGAACTTTTAAGGCGAAAATTACGCTTACAGCTTGGCTTACAGTGCTCAGTTTGGGTTGCTGTTTTATTGGAGGAAAAACAATCCGTGGTTTTATTGTTTAAAATTTTCCCTCAAGATATAATAGTGCTATGAAAGTTTTAGGGAAAAAATCGAAATAAATGTTTGAGATTTTTTTATTACAGGTGATAAGAGTATTCGATTTAATAGAAGTGTTCGCCAAAGCTTTGAAATGTCATGAAGTGCGCCTAATATAGGCTCCTCGGAAAGGGGCCGTTTTTCCAGCCCGTTTTGTGCCTGATTGATGACGGATTATGCCACAGAAGTATTGTTTTACGTCTTCTCAGTGGAGCACCTAATATTTACCGAAGTTTTCCATTTCTGTCCTGGGAAAAAGAGGGCGCTAAAATAAATGATCGATAAACAGTTAATTATCTCCATTCACATCCCTAAAATTCACATTATTTTGTGACAGAAATAAATTGCATTAGAGAATCAACTTGCGAGCCTCCATGGTCTAAATAAGATGTCCCCAAACTACGGCCCGCGAAAGGGTTTTATCTGCCCCGCGGAAATTTTATTAAACATCATAAAATCAGTGTTTCCAATTTAAAAACAGGCGCGTTGTTCGCATTAAAACTTTTTCTTACATTTATTCACTTTTAATTATAGTTATATACACGCATGCATGCTTAGGCAGATAATTATAGAATAAAATATTTTAAATTTTGAAACTTTTTTTTTTCGATCCGGCCCACCTAGCACTTTCAATATTCCTATGTGGCTCTCCTCTCAAAAAGTTGGGGGACTCCTGGTCTAAATAATACTCAAGTAATCTGGTATCTTTTTTTGCCAGACAAGGGATGATTACGTCATTTTATTTCTGTCCGTATCCCTCCCGAATTATCGATTCCTCGCGTTGCTCTATTCTTTTGTTCGAACGTCTCTATTATTTGTACATTTTCATCGTGGTCGAGAAAAGCTTATCTTTTTTTATCGATCGGCTTGTGCAGGAAAATATTTCGGGTGTTCTTTCTCTCCCTCTCTAGAACGTTTTGCATTTTTTTCCAAAAATGTCGAGTTGTTATTGCTATCCGAGATACCGGCATATATAGAAAAGCAACCAACGTTCCGCATTACATATTCGGGGCGTGCATTAAAAAAAGGAAAATATCCTACGAACACGGAAACGTGACGCGAATTTTATCGCGACCTTATAGCTATAAGCTCTCAATGATTTGCTTCAAAACAAGTCTACGCGTAAAATTGCGTCGCGGCCTTCTCTATCTCTCTAACCTACTTTCTCTCCCTCCCTAACCTACTCTCTCTCTCTTTTTTATGACGGTATATAATTACGCTGTATATACGAACTCTCCCACTGTACATACTCCTTTCTATTTAATGTTGTAGTTTTTTATTACCATATGTACACTATCTAGGGTTTTCGCAGGTTTTTCACATCCCCCTTCTTAGTGGGTGTTTTCCTGCGTGAGTTTTACTAGGGAGGACATGCCTGTTTTTACCTAGGTTTTCCCCACAAACACAAATCTGTATTCAATTTTATCTATTTACTTTGTATGATTTAGGTACATAATGTTTATATAATGTATTTTGTTATACCTTATTTTATTCTTTTTCTTGTATTTATTATATTGACGAAGGGTTAAATGTAAGAAAGGAACTTATGGTCTAAATTTCGCCCAATAAAGACGATTATCTATCTATCTCTCCCTAACCTACTCTCTCTCCGCCTCTTCCTTCTTTACTCTGTTTACTCTCCGTCTCATTTCCGCGTGCGGCAATTTTTTCTCCCGGAATTACGTTCTCAAGTGTTGTTTAACGTCGTCCGCAGACCGCGGGATAGCACCGTAACGCAAAGAGGAGAAAAAATTCATGGACGGCTAGGGAGGGGAAAATAAACAGAAGGTTTAATATTTTCAGCGTATCTTTTGAGCAAATATTGTCGACAAGCGCGCGGATGGTGTCCATGCCGTTTCTTCGTCCTCTTTCTCTCCTAGTTCTTC
Organism: Tanypteryx hageni; assembly: GCA_028673005.1. Taxonomy (NCBI): domain Eukaryota; kingdom Metazoa; phylum Arthropoda; class Insecta; order Odonata; family Petaluridae; genus Tanypteryx; species Tanypteryx hageni. The sequence goes on along the minus strand of CM054116.1, from coordinate 83,688,985 downwards.
GCTCTCGTTTGCCTCCTCTTTCTCTCTCTCCCTCTATTCCCCCTCACACCGTCCCCTTAACTCTTCCATGCGCCTCACACCCTCCCTCTTTTGACCGCACATACCCATACACACCCGTTTCAGCTCTGTGCGGACAACCGTCTGTCTGTGAGGCTCCAGCAGAATCTCATCGTCCTATCCCGAGTAATATTGACTCACCCTCTCTCTCTCTACCTCTTTCTCCTCACTCTCACATCCCATTTCCTTCCTCTCACTCTCACATCCTCTCTCCTCTTTCCCTTTCACTTCTCTCCCTTCTCCCCTTTCACTTCCCTCTCTTCTCCCTCCTTTCTCTCCGCTTGTCTACGTCCGTTACTTCGGTAACATCCTTTCCCTCGTGCGCCGTTTCTCTCTATCTCTGCTTCTCTTCATCCATTCTTCCCTCAAGGCATGTGTTAAAGACGACGACAACCATCGCGACGATCTCGTGGATGTAAACGTTTTCCCTGGAAGAGATGAATATGAATTTTTTAACGAAAATTTAGTAGAAAGGGCTGGGAACCCTTTCCACATGCATGTCGCGGGTTCGATGGTTTCGAGATGAATCCTACCTCTATCTCTCTATCTGCCTTCTTAACGAACCATCTTTATTTTCGGACTCCGCCAGCGTTCACGCCCTCTTTTCGTCTCTATATTTTGCGGGAGGAAAAAATGGAACGCCGTATTTGATCGATGCTTATCTTGATTTATTCCTTGAATATCATATCTCATTTTTTGCATGCATTAAAACTATACCATGACTTGTCTTTTCCACGATTCACGAGTAAAAATATTTCCCCCGAGATGGTTAAGTTACTCATCCATCATCATCCAACGGCAATCGAGATTGGTTTCATTCATATTCAGTAGTTTCTCAGGATAAATACGTAAAGGTAACGTTATTGAAATAGTTGCCAAGGTTGATTTCATTATAATTGTAATACATTAAGCCAGTGACTCCACACATTGTTTAAATACTGACTGCACGGAGTTAAAGGATTTTTATTACATCTATGCCGTGACTTGCTGGATCGCATTTTAATATCATAAAATTGCTGCACCTTGGATGATGGAGGTGTTGCCTAATCGCATAACGTGTCGCAAGCCGGACCTTCTGAACTTTTGACTGGTATGTCTCGATAAATATTGCATATTCAAATGTGTCGAAGATTTCTTATCGAACAATTGACAGGATTCCTACTTTTCAACCTTTCGACGAAAATAAAAACGATTCGAGAAATCGAGAATAGGAAATTTTTGAATTGACTGGAAATTTACATCGACCAGTTTCTCCGTGACGCACGTCGTTTTTTTTATTTTCCGCCGTTACGTCACGCAATCATTACTCCGGAATTACGAAAGAGAAGGGTGTGAAAACCGAGAAGGCGATTAATAAAACAGTACACGAATAAAACAGTACACGCCCTTTTCTTCTCAGTCGTGGCTTTCCAGTACATAAAATTAAGCACTAAAACGCAGCCTGATCTTGCGACGGTTAATGAAAAAATGAACGACGCCTTCCGAAAGCTGCAATTACCATTTTTGAAAAAGCAAAAGAAATTTTGCAGCATCATTGTCGTTCGTCTTTTTTTTTAACGCCGCCGTTCCTTAGATTTTTTCCCGACACCTTACGTATGATTTCCCTGGATCGGTTTATTCTATTACGGGTATCGTGCGAAATTCTATCTCCGGAATGGAGTATTAGGAGGCGGAAGAGGTCGGGACGGACAAGAGAGCGTTCCGATTTCATCTCAGTGATGGGGTATTTTTTCCCTTCCTACCACCTACCCTCCCGACCCGTTCGCGTCCATCCATCATTCCACGACGATCATTAATTCAAATCTCCTTTTGGTCATTCCGTCGTGACCCCTACTTCCTCCCCCTCCTCCACACCCCATTCCTCCCTCCGTCTTCCCCCTGGTATGCACAGGACGTGACGTTACGCCGCGATTTTAAGAAGAGTACTAAAAACCCTTCGGTTATTTTGTTATTTATTTGCGTTTCCTTACGGCAACGGGGATGGGAGTATTGAGAGCTTTTGTCGCATTTAAAAGCGCAGTCTCTTCGAGTTTTGCGTACGTAAGGATCGTCCCTCTCCCCCTCCTCGTCTTTCATCGGAGTAAAAAGAAAACATTCCGATCACAGCAGCATGCTCATTTGTTAGGCGTTTTTATGCCGGGTTAGCTGGGAAGAAATTTTTAAGTTTTTTTAATCAAATGGAATTGTAGCGTTTATTGTGAAATACGGCGCTTGGGGAAAATGAATTATGTCCATTGAGCTTAATAACGCTTATTAGGACGAGGTCGGTTTGGGGGCGGTGACTTATGCGTGATTCGTTTGAATTTTTATCTGAGAAAAATTGAAATATAAAAAAGAAATTCCATTACATTTGCAGAATACATATTGTGCGATATTTGTTACGAAAGATTAAAATAATTGCGGTCATGATAAATGGTTTTTTATGGAAATTTTAATGATAAAATTTGTTTTCCACTCCACCATAAACAGAAGATATTTTTTTAAATAAAAATAAAAACGAACTTAATACAAAGAACAAAGGCCAATAAATTAGCAAATTGCAAGATAAACGCGTTAATACATTTGATCTCAAGGAGAAGACAAGATATTAAAATTATTAAATTGATCGTATGCGAGGCTACGATTGCGTAGCCAAAGGGCACTATGCGCATGATCTAGATGTTTATAAAATGCTGTTAAAAATATTACATCTATTAAAACGTCGGGTGTTTCGATAAAATAAGTTTTCAAGAAATTTCATTTCAACGGAAACAAAAAAAATCGACTTTTACGAAATTCCGGGATTTAATTTTCCGAGTCACCGCTTTTTGATCCATTTATTAAAAAAACACCCTAAAGAACCCAGAAAGGTCGTCTGTCTGGAAGCTCATCATTAGTTTCTTTAGACCAGGCCGAAGGGGGAATTTTGTTCCACCAATTTTCTTTATAGGGAAAGACGAGCTGAACGTATTGAAATTATCGCAAAAGACTCTACCGTTTTGAAGTCTGAAAACCTTAAAGAGAAAGAAAAAGGAATACTCGTAAGAAGCTATTTCCACCTCTCTCTTTGAAAAATAATACTTAGTCATGTTTTCCATCAGCCGAGATGGAAGGAGACGGATCTGTCTCATAGCGCCAGGAGATGAGGAAGAAGATATGGAGAGACGTCTAATTTTCAAACGAGACCACTGATGAGAAATAACGATTCCGGATTAATCTCCTTATTTTAAGATCAGAAGAAAGAGGGATTGGAAGCTAAGGGGGGAGCAAATGAGATACGGAAACTCTCGCTCACCCTGATTCCCAGGAAAACGCCCTTGACCCGGCAAAAGGACACGCACAAACACAAACGAAACCTGGTGGACAAATCCGGAAGCTTCATCAGCTCGACCCGTAAAAAGAAAAGAAAAAGGAAGAACGATATCCCGATTCAAAAAACAAACGATCCTCGGTAGATTTATTTTTTTAATACGCTCACACACACACACACGCACACACACACACACACACCCGAACGACACGTTGAACCCGATGATTATTATTTTTCTTCGGGCGAATGTTTTTTTTTATTTTCTCAGCCGATCGCGTCAACCGACGGCTCTATCTATATCTCAACGGAAATAATCGTTTCTCGCGAACGGAAAATGGCCATTTTTTTCCTCCTCCTCCCCCTCCTCCGATTTATTAGATCTCTCCCTTCCTACTCTTTCTTCTCATTACAGATAAACTCGGTAAACGCTTTTTTAACCGCGCCGATTGAGACGGGCGGATGGAATAACGCCTTTTGTGGGAGCATTTGGTTGTGTGAATCGCCCTACATTACCACCCGAGAAGAAAAGAAAGGAAAGCGGTGGGCAAGAGAGAGAAAGGAAGGGGGAGGGGGAGAGAGAAAAAAAGAGAGAAATGGGGAAGATAGACCGGGCCAGCTTGCTCGGAGGAAGAGATGGAAGAGGTAAGAGGGGAAGGAAGATGACGGCGAAAAGGAGGGAGGGAGGGGATAGAGGATGAGCGGAGGGGGGGGAGGCTGGAAGAAGCAGTGGGAAGGTGGTAATTAGGAGACGGCAAGGGTCTCCGGGCTAAATGAATGCGGGGAGGAGCTTCGGTGTAGTACGAGATGAGCGAGAATGGGAGAGAGAGGGAGGAGACACGAGAACATGATGAAGAGTGAGAGGAAGAGCATATGAAGAAACAATAGAGGTAAGAGGAGAGAGGGAAAGTAGCAGTTAAGAGAGTAGTAAAAGAGGGCGCGAAAGATGAGAGCAGCGAGAGGAGAAAGAAAAAGAGATAGGGGGATATTGGCCACTGTCTTCCCCGCTATTGTTGCGCAGAGAGTGGTGGGTGGTGTGTAACTGTCGTAGTCGTCGGTAGAGGGGCACCCTGGCGCGTCCCTGGGGGTGCGCCACTGTGAGGGGCGTGAGGGTAAGGGGTGGTACGAAGGATGGATGGCGAGAGAGGGAGGGAGAGAAGAGGGGGAGGAGAGGGGGAGGGAGAGAGAGAAGAGGGAGAGAGAGAAGAGGGAGGGAGGGTGAGAGAGGGAGGGAGAGAGAGAAGAGGGAGGGGAGAGGGGAAGGAAGAGAAGAGGGAGGGAGGATGGAGGAGGAGAGAGATGGAGGGAGAGGGAGCCACAGTAGAGAGTAGGAAAGACCGATTCGATCGATGAGGCCGTGCACTCTCCATCTCTCTCTCTCCTCTCTCTTACTCTCTCTCTTCCTCTCTCTCTTCCTCTCTCTCTTCCTCTCTCCCTCTCCCTTACAGCGGGGGGAGAGAAGGGAGGGAAATTATGAGGCAATCCTGCGCATGCTCCGGGAAGGTTATTTTTTTTAAAAGAGGGCGCGTCGTCGTAGTGAAGGGAGGAGATGGAGGCGAAAAGGGATGCGGAAGGGGAGGGAGAGGGGAAGGAGAGCGGAAGCGGGGAGGGATAGAGAGAGAGGGATGGGGAATGGAAGGATAGAGGTCATTGAGTCGGGGATAATCTTAAAGGGAGGCCGAGGTAGGAGAAGTTAAAAGAAGAGGGGAAATGCGTTTGAATGTGTGTGGGAGGGATGGAGGGGGGAAAAGAGTGGGGATACGTGGAGGGGAAAGAGATGGGATAGGAGGGGGAGGAAAGCGCAATGAGGGGAGGGCACGAGACTGTTGCGAAGGAGCCGGGCGGAGTAGGATCCGTGGCGCCAAGTCAGCAAGGCCTTTTTTAAAGGAGTGGGTATGTTTAAGGGATGGAACGTCGGTAGAGGGGAGGGGAAGGATTTACGGAGATAGGATGAAATGGGAGGAGATGTTTACTCTGGTGGGCTTTTAAAAGGCCAATATGTATGTCATCCCCGATGGTGGAGAGATGGAGTGGAGGAGGGGGGAGGGAGAGGAGAGGGAGTGTGATTTCGTTCTGAAAAAGAGAGAGAGGGGGGGGAGGAAAAGCGTGAGTGTTGTGGGTTGGGTTCGGTGATTAATGATTCCACTTGGCTAATGCGGTAGTGTCTTGTTACCACCCTCGGCGCACAAGAAGTCGGAAAAAATCGTGGGTGTGAAGGTCGACGACATCCTAGGTACTCCCTATACACTACTACTACTACCGTTATTCGAGGCGTTTATGTTTGAGAGACTATAATAACTTCTCTCGCGACGGTGCATGCGAGCCGTATATTGCCTGTTTATCCCTCGCGCGAGCAACCCGAGCGCGAGGCTTTGTGTAATGGGCCGTGATGCAAAAAATAAAACATCATCACGTTTCACCGTTCCTGCGAGAGAGAGAGAGAGAGAGAGAGAGAGAGAGCGTGTCGTGACTTTGCACGTTGATATTGCTGCGAAATTTCTCTCCTCTAAATCGGGGTTTTCGCAGCTTTAAAAAAATACGGGTCTGAAAAAGCAATAAAAAGGTTCCGAGGGGTTTTCGTTTTCGGGCAGGAGAAATATTTTGTACCCGGCAGAGTTTCCATAGCTTTGGATTCATTCCACCTTATCCTAATCCGGAAGGGTTATAATGGGACCAATTGTTGCGGTTAAAGGGTCAATTAAGACGGCATAAAACCTTATTGGCGGTTTCCTTACTTAAAACGGGTCGAGGAAACTCGTGAATAATGCCTCACAAAACGTTTCGATTTTTTTCGAAAACTCGAATTGATAAAAAAAAACTTATAATCTATGATTAATGCTGTTTCTGGCTCGATCGATGTGGATGGTACCGGGTCACGGCCGAGTTTCCTTGTTTAAACGAACCGGTAACAGTCAATTGAGAGTGGATATGCAGGCGTTCGGGACGAGAGGCGGGAAGAGGAGGAAATTAATAATGAAATTCATCCCTCCTCCTCGATCACTTGCTCGACTACGGACCCGTATTGAGAACACGTAATATAAACATTCGTCGAAATTATTGAATGCTCGTCGAAGGACTCGAAGAATGAAAGCGGCTAGAGTAAAACAGAAAAGGTTGACTTCCATTTATTTTTATTTCATTATTATAGCTATACATGTAAATGTTTTGGTAAAGGGGTGGTTAGTGTCTCTAATGCAAGGATCGCGGGTTCGAATTCGAATTATAGCACATGTAATTGGGGAAACCTGTTTGTGTTAGAGAACATATATATATATATATATATATATATACTAGTAGAAGGTGCTTGCATACTGCAAGCATATCATCTCACCTTAAGAAAACATTAATTTTTCAGAGAGGTATTTCATCATGGGAAATATTTCTTTAATTCAAAATATTTCTCCTCTGGACGGGTTTTCGTTTTTTCATTATGGAACAATAATGGAGGTAAACAATCACTAATTTTAGCAATTTTCAAAATATTATACTTTTCCCACATTGAGTTAATAATGCCACACATTTCTGCCAAATTTTAAATTTATAGTACATTTAGAAGTGAAATAGCATTTATCTAATTGTTAAAATTTAAATAATTTTTAACGGCCAAAATAACATTTATATGGATAAATTGGAATGTTTAATCGTTTACACAGACTAACCTCTAAATAATTTAAAAATTTCAGCTCCCTAACTCTCGGCGTAGTGTCTAAGCATCTACCTATTTGTTTAAACTTTAGGAATTTTTAACTGCCAAACAAATTAAAATATCAAAATTTGTATAATCCCTATTTCGCTTTTTACATTTCCTAACTCTAAAAAAAATTTCAGCTTCGTAGCACATTCGGAAATACATAAACCTTGAAAATTTGTTTGAACAATTGCAAATTTTTAGTGGCCGCATTGTTGCACTTTTTCAAGATTTTCGTTTTTTCTGGTCGGTTTTGCACAAAATACTACCTATGAAAAAAATTTCGAGTCTCCAGCTCATCTGGAAGTGCCTAAACATTAGTATCCTCCTATATGTTATATGTTATATGTTATCTCCTCCTCCTCTGTAAGAAACGTCTATATATAATGATTATATATATATATATATATATATATATATATATATATATATATATATATATATATATATATATATATATGATAGGAGTAGCACCGCGGGATCGGATTGGTTCTTCATGTAGAACGCGACTTTGACCTTATTAACGTGATGAATACCCTCCTACGTGTTCCTACTCGTACGGGTTTTAATTGAGGCTAGGCTCTCTGGGTGGTGGGGAAGGGGAAGCGACAGGGGATTTGTCGCGGTGACGTATCTCAAGGAAACGTGTTCATTGGGCTCTACTCATCCAATTATTCTTTGTACGAAGAAATAATGAATGACGCTGTGCTCTAATTCCCTCTTTCGAGCTTTATTTTGTCAGTTTATCTACTTCATTTTTACAATTTCATTCGTGCTGCTCAATTTGTGCAAAAATAACGAGTTATAAAATAAAACCAATGCCGTCTAGCATATAATTGCGACCAGAATATTCACGGATAAAATTCACCAGATATAATAAGTTGCGTGTTCAATTTATGTAAAAACTTAAACTTCAATTTCATTTTATCACGATTTGTGCAAAGCCCCATTTCTCTCGGGCCACTTTTGTTCAATCTTTTTTTTATTTTCTAACGGGACTGCTTAATTTTCCCCTAGAGATTGTGAGAGGGGGATAGAGTGAGAGAGGCGGAGAGGGAAAGAGAGACAGAGAGGGAGAGAGAACTAGAGAGAGATAGCTAGAGAGAGAGAGAACTAGAAAGATACAGGCAAAGAGAGAGGCAGAGAGGGAGAGAGCTAGAGAGGGAGAGGCGGAGATGGAGAAAGAGGTAGATAGCTAGAGGGAGATAGCTAGAGAGAGAGAGAGAGAGAGAACTAGAGAGATACAGGCAAAGAGAGTAGAGAGAGAGACACACAGTGAGAGAAGTAGACAGAGATGGAAGTGCATTACTTGAGAGTGGTGGGAATGGGAGGCTATTAAACGTGTTTGCGCGGATGTGTGTATGCCCTCACATGGATATAACCTCCGCTTCCCGTTCCATTCTCTCTTTTCTTCTCTTGATTCCCAGTTCCCCGATTTCAACCCGACTTGGCATGGCGCTCGAGTGATATTAGTAAAATATGTTTTCGGAATTCTCCCTCCTGCGACGTTTGCCAGGGCACAGAAGACGAAAGAGGGGGAGAATGGGAAGCCGGCTGTCCCACGTGTCATCGATACTGGCACTGGAAATGAATTCTAAGAACCAATGAGCCATTGAACGGCGAGGGCTCGGGCGTAAATGTGTCATTTCATACTGCGAAAGATAGAAAAAGTAAACGTTTTCCGTCTTTTAGGAGCGGTAATAGATTTAAAATTTTCCGCAGCAAATATAAGTGGAACAATGGAATACGTAAAACTATGCCACTAATTGTTGGAGTAAATATTTACATATATATTCATAAGGCAGTGGTGGATTATGGATAGTGAGGATCCATTTGGTGTATTATTTGATTTCTTTCTGACATACTTATCTACTTATTTGAAGTTATTTGATGAGGAAGATAAAATGCGGGATTGGTTATTGAATAATACGGTAGAGAATTTTATCTTTCCTGGGACTGCCAGGGATCCCGTAAGGAGAACCAAGGTATTAATTGAGGATTGTTAGCCACAGTTTGTTGAAAATTGGTGATTCAGTTTTCCATTAGGCCAGGAGGAGGGAGGTACTGAGCTGCATGCGATTATTTAAGGAATGTTTGTGCGGCCGACAAAACTACGCTTTCTCTAATATAAAGCATCTTTAACGATATATTTGTCCGCGAACAGATTGCCAGAAACATTTATAAGAGCTTTCTCTAACTCGAAATGGCTTTCACTTCGTGGCTGTGATCAAATTTGAAAGCCAATGTATCTTCAATGGAGAAATATCACTTTTAAATTTGAAATATTGTCCTATTCGCCTGTAATGCGGCTCTTATTACCTAAAACTTTACTCGGAATCTGCAGAAAAATCGCCTTCTCTTGTTATTAGGTTCTGCTGCCATTATCGTGAATTTTCGCTGAGTAACGTGCCGTTTCAGCTTTAAGATCATACGAGTTTTCTCCTGCAATTAAAGAACGATTCAGTTGCGCTGTATAACCCGTATGATGTCAAATCGGTAATTTATAGGAGTAACTCCCGACAGAAAAGCATTAATCAACTGAAGTATTTTATTTTTTAACTACTGAGGCGAAGTTATGGTCAGATTCTTATTGTGGTGTGTTCTCCCAGACCTCTATTGTTATTGTTATGTATACACCAGCTTTATATACAATTAGAATTTCCGTCTTTAATAATTAGAAAAAACAAACTAAACTTCACTCATTTTCTTTTTAAAATGCTAACTGTCGGAAACTTAAGTAATGGGGTAAATTTGACACCATAACTTAGGTCAGCGGTTCCCAACCTTTTTCACATCGCGAACCCCTTGAGCTAACCTATTTCTTTTTGCGAACCCCTTGAGTTGCAACAGTTTTGGCGGCGAAACCCCTTATAATGGAAAGTAAATTTTGTAAAACCGATCTTTTTGGACGCGTTTAACTTACGAAAAATTAAAAGTTTATATAGCACTCAGTATGTAAACGTTCACAATAAAATCAGAATCTCTGATATTGTCATCAGTTTCTAATTAGTACCCTGTAAAATTCAAATATAATTCTTGAAGCGTAAGAAAAAATTGAAAATAAATCCGTGCAACTAATTTGAATGAAATTAAAATATTGGTAAGAATTGTAGGACCAAGGAAGTGAAGAAGGCGCAATTACCAAATTTTTCTCGCGAACCCCTCAGATTTATTTCGCGAACCCCTTAGGGGTACGTGAACCACCGGTCGGGAAACGCTGACTTAGGTGGTGTCTCAAAGACCGCACCTTAGTTGTTAAAAAGTTAAAGAAAAACTTACATGTGTAACAGATTCTAGATCAGGGGCAGCTATATTACGGCCTGCAATGCCATTATGAAAGCAAACCGTGACGTGCAATATACAGATCATTTCATATTTGTTGGTCAAAGTTAATGCCGGAAAATTTTTTCCGGTGACTTATTTGAATCGAGAAATATTTTCTAACGGGTGCCAATTTAACCCCATGCATACCTGGCGTTAAATTGGCAGATTTTGGTAGATAAAAAAAAGATTTGGTGGGCAAATCAAAAGAAAAGTGAAAAAATATTTGAAAACTGTGAAACACTGGCGGCGGGCCGCATAAAAATTGCCCATTGGACAGCATCCGGCCCGAGAGTCGCAGGTTGCACATCCCTGTCCTAGATGAAGCGAAATCGATAATCGATGCTGGACCGTGGGCTGATTCCCCGATCCGCAAACGTCAATTTATAACGTCTCCTCTCTCCGCGTAATGTTTGCGTCTGGTCGAGCGATCGCGGACGGCCATCGAAGTGATTCGAGTTGAATCCGGCGTTATCGCTCACGTGCAGGACTCTGCGCGAGGAACGCGCGCGGAATCGATCGCTTTTGTGGCGATTCTAGAGAGAGAGAGAGAGGGGGGGGGGAGAGAGATTAGCGAGAAGGAAAGGGAGAAGAGAGATTAGAAAAATGGCATCGCGGTCGCAGATAGTAAGTAAAACGGCACCCGGAGCTTTGAAAACAAACCACTCACGAGACGGCGACCGCGTATTAATAAAGTTTGAGCGATTTATGGGTCTCCGACCTTGCACGAAACGACGGACGATATTCGACGAATCTGAAACAAGAAAAAAATTACAAACTCTCTCTCTCACTATCTCGCGAAAGAGAATTTTTTTTCGGTAAGTGCGTTTGGCACGCGAAGGCGCATTTTTTTTCGAATGGTTTTTTTTATTATTGTTGTTTGGAGTTGGAGAGGGGGAAAATGAAAAGACCTTGTGGCGACCATGCGTGCACCTAAATTAACGTGTCCTCGCACGGGACTCGAAAATTGCCAGGGTTCCGTTGACCGCGAGCCTGGCGTGACTTGACTCCGGGAGGGGAATTGGGGGGAAGGAGTTGTGCGGCGATAGTATCCGCTTTTGACCGAAGGCATGCACGCCTCGAATGATGTGTGTGTGTATCCATTCATCACGTATTCAAGTACGATATTATCCGCCGAATACATACATGCACGTCCGTAGAAGAAAAAAAAGGTGGACCGTGCGACAGGTAGCGAATACAAACATGTCATTCTCTCCCTTTCTTAGTTTTTTCATTTCAGAGTTCTTCTTTATCGTCTTCAGTGATTACAGATTATCGAACAAATCGTTTGGTGAGTAGTATCGGTTGCAACGCCACATCCAGATTAAAAACCCTCTCCAGAGAAAAAAGATAGAGAAGGAGTGAGATGGAAAAAACTCGAAATTACACCACGTCCAATGATATAGGCGAGCTAAAACTTTTCTCAATCTTAAAACACGAATAGAAGTTCTCTCAGAATGTGACGTTTTTGATCGACAGCTGATCAATAAATGACAATCAGTAGTTCATCGTCCTTGGTCAGACCTTTTACCTCCTTGAATGTTTTTGTTATGCAAAAATTTTCAGCCCTGGAGCGTTCATTCCTTTTATTTAGATGGTAAAATTATACATAACGCCATAATTTCTGACCTCAATTTATCTATACTTAGTTTAAAAAAATTAAATGTTTGATATTCCATCGTATATTGTAATAAATTCATAGATAACGTTATCTATTTCCTTTTTTAATTCTTGCTAAAGATATCTTAAGTAGTACAGTTCGTATTTCTAAAATGCTTGATTTCATTTAAAAAGTGTTACTTGTGTCATATCAAGTATTCATAAGAACAAAGTATTCAGGATGTTTAAATTTACTTAATCTCAGTAACGATCAACTTCGTAATTTTTATTACCTTCTTTATTTTCAAATTGATAATTAAACTGTATGGTATGGAAGAGATCACAAAATCCTGTTCTGATTTGAAAAAAACATTTAAATTCACTTTATTTATCTTTCACAGTGAACCGGGAGTCGTTTTCAAGGACTAATTTATAATTAATCAACAAAAATTAATATATACATTCAATGAAACTTGGTATTACAATTTTGTAGATACTTCATAACTCAGACACATCGTTTTATGCTTGAATTTAAGTAGATAATTTATGGTTACATACCTTAGTAATCCATTCAAAGTGTAATTTATTTTACAGAAAAAAAATTCCACTTACTAAACAATTTATACAATTATGAAATTCAATTGATGCAATTAAATCCTCAACAATAAAAAGAATCGACACTCTGAAAATATCCAAAGGCGGGGATTGGGATGAATCTTCGCCTCTGGTGTTCAATCTGTCCATATGTCTACATGGAATTCAATCCGATCCGAGTGCCCAGGAAAAAAGCACCTTCCCTAATAAACATTTTTCCCGTTGGCGCTACACGTGAAACCAGTATTTCTAAACTGGAGCACTGCCGCGGGACCCTCGATATCGCCCCAAGCGAGCGAAAGAATACAAAATAACAGGATTTCTCCATTCCTACCATTATTCTCTTTCACTTCTCTCACTCCCTATTTATATCTATCTAACCATCCGAGAATTAGAGATCAGGCTGATTGCTACTCTCTCTCCATTCGGCTTCCCCCTCCCTTCCGACTTTACTCTCGTCATCCTTCTTCTTTGCGTCATAGAACGAGAAGCGGCACATTTCATCCTCTGGAACGGCTCCAAAATGTCGCATAGCTCAGTCTCCCCATCCTCTTCCTCTACTCCCCTCCTTTCCTTTTCCGATTCTTGTAAAAATAGGGTCCTTCCTCTAAGGACGGCTAGTAAATGCCTTTTCTGGCAAAACCTCCATACACCCACTCTCTCCACCGCCGGGTTTCCGCTTCCTCTCTCTGTCCTTCCTCCCTTCCCCTCACTCCCATCAGACCATTCATTCACTTCGCACCGGGAAGTAAAAGGGAGTTGAGTCTAGAAATGGAGATAGAGAGAGAAAGAGATAGTTAGATATATAGGCGATGGGAGTAGGAAGGGAGGATAAAATTGTCAGATGCTCCATTCTCACTCGGAGAAAGTAAATAAAAGGGGTCGCGGTATATGGTCGAAGGGGATAAGGATGAATGCCGTAAAGTAGGATCGAAGGGGTGAGGAAGGAGTATTCAAGATCAAAACAATGCGGATGCTCGCGATTTCTTTTTACATCGCTTAGCGTTTCCTCAAGTATAGCGACGGACGGAAGCCCAGAGCTCCTATTATTTTAACAACGTTTGTTATATTAACGTCGAATAACTCGAAAGCGGCAGAATCTGTTTCAACCATTCTTCCAGACCGACGCCTAAAGAGGGTTTCGGGTAACCTCCGTGTAATTTGACGACCCGAGTTCGATTCCAGGACCATTTATTTTCTCCGTTTGTATGGTACTTACCTTTGGAATGGATGCAGCGTATTTATTATTCGCATTTTAAAATTATTTTTAAAAAATCGCACGACCTTGAGAATTTTGACCGAAGAACGTCTAAAAGAATGAAAATTTATGCACCGTCGATTTTCAAACGCGCGTCGACCTGATGTGTAAATTTGTTACAAACGAGAAAATGTTACATGTTTTGGCGTGAGTCATTTTTTATCGTCAACGGGAATCACATTTTTGCTGATTTAGCGGAATTACATTGCATCATATGGAAAATGCATAAACCATATGATCGTCTATATCAGAGGTGGCCAACCTTTTTCTGTAATGTGCCACATATTATGTCGAAAATGTGTCGCGTGCCACCCAGTGGTGGATCCAAGGGAGAGCGAGAACCCCCTCTCTGGATTCATCTTAAAACGTACTCCACATCTTGATTTTCTTGGCAGCATAACTTTATATTTAAGTATTTGGCATTGAACTTATGTTCACTTTCGAAATTATATCATAATTAAATTTTATATGAGTTACTTTACTTGTAATTGTTAAAAATTATCAGGATCGCCCCCCTTGGGGAAAGTCGCCGCCCCCTTGGGAAGTTTTTTGATCCGCTCCTGGTGCTATCTAACATTTTTGCCAGCTACGTAAATAATTACATACATACGTACATACATATTATTATTCGTCCTTTGCATGAAGTGCACAAAGTGAACACATATAGGGGAGGTCGTTTTTGTCCGTCCGTCCGCATGTTAAAACTCAAGAACCGCCTGACGTATTTTGATGAAATTTGGTATTGGGGAGTTTTGCTAAAATGGGTCAACCGATTCCAACTTTGGTTAAAATCGGACATTAATAACGACTTTACATAAGGACTTACATGTATTTTACAACGTACCTCGCTAGTTTGTCGTTAAATACTCATCTGAGCGAAAAATATTGAGAATATTGTGAAATCTCAAAGAACGCATTTGGAAGCTCTGTTTACTCCGACTCCGAGTACACCTTTCCAATCTTGTTATTTCATTATTTACTATTACTATTTTGAAAATCACTTTCATAATGTTTCAATGTTATTTTTTCCAAATCGGGAGGCGTGCCACTGACAAGAGCTTCGCGTGCCACTAGTGGCACGCGTGCCGCAGGTTGGCCACCCCTGATCTATATAAATTAAAAAATTAATTAATTCCATAGTGTCACTTGCTTATTCTCTCTTTCCATCTCAGCTCGGGAGCCGATTGTTTGCTGATGATATCGTATCGATTTTCTTAAATGACCGACGTTGCTTAAAAAAATGAAAATAAAATTGGAAACGTGAAAATCTTATGACCCGTCCTGGCCACCACATTTTTTAAACCTCCTCTCGAAAAGAATAAAAATTATGTCCTATCTCCCGTATCTCGGGTGTTTCTCGCGTGTTTATTTTGGCCGAGGCTTTTCCTGAGATACGGTCTGTAGGCAAATATGTGTGGAAGCATTAAACGCCTCGCAATGGCTTTGCGTTGTTGTGTTTTCTGCGAGAAAAGGTCGGGTCGGACCGGGTAGAAGTTGGGGCTTAAATTTTCCGCTTAGCTAAGGTAATCTGATTACTACACGTGCAGTGGTCACGTAGTACCATTCAAATTTCGTTCTTGTTGGCGAACCATGTAAAAAATACGACACTTTGGTGAATGTTTTTAAAGATATAATGTGGATTTTGTTTATTCAAATAGGTGTATATTTCAGCTTAATTATTAGTCAAACGATCCGGAGTTCAACTAAAGATACAATGTTCCCTGAAATATTTTATACCATTGTATTATAGTGAACGGAAAGATGTTAAATTCTACACATCTGATGCGAGCATTTATATTTTCGATAGGACGAGTCATTTTTGATTAGGGAATATAAAGAGTCAATGGACCTATTTAGGATAGCTTTGGAGAGATAGAATCACGTTGCAAACCTTATAGCACACACGAAAAAATATATATATGTATATAAAATTGCATTCAACCCAGAAAAAGGGGCGTTTTTAATCATCGGAATTAAGGTCTTCCGTAGTAAGCTTTTCATCTTTCCCAATCCAGTCATTATCTCCCACTATTCCTTTTCAGCGATGCGTTGCTAATCAATAATTTGTTCGCCTCAAATGATGTACGGGAGATGAATTAACGTTGGAATCAATCCGTGAATTTGAGAGAGAGAGAGGGATAAAAAATAAAAAAGAAAGCCTTTCAACTTTGCCAAGCGAACGGGATTCTCCTTCCAGGAAAACCTCTTTTGTCTTCCGCCCATGGAAAAATCCGGGTGTATTCTTTGTCAGTCTTCCCAACGTTGTGTGTCGCCATCCATCACTTACAATTTCTAAAACATTGTTCGTTTATCCTTTATCTCTTCTTTTTTCTGCCGAGACTATTGCTTTTTCGTCATGGTCAGTTCGTTCTCTCCGCCTCTCTCTCTCTCGCTTTTCTGTTCCGTTCTCTCTTTATTCCAAAATAATTTTTGATTTCCCCCCTTTTTCTGTCTTTTTTCCACCTTTACTTACCCTTTTGATTACCGATTTTTTTTGTTCGACTCTGGATTAATCCGATTAAAAAATCGGCGTGTTCCCGCGTCTCTGTAACTTGAGCTCTTTTCTCTTCTTTTCGCGGCTCTCTTTTAATTCTCTTCTCTTTTTTCGTCTCTTTTCTTCTTATCCCACTCGATCAATCTCATCTCAACGCCGGTCACACAATCTCCACAATTCCCACACGTTTTGGTGCCTTTTCTTTCTTTTCTTCGCCGCTTCCCTTCCTTACTCTCCGTCCCTCTTTCGAGCCGCCACATTTTTATCTCTCCCTACCCTTTTCTCTCTATCTCTTTCCTCGGAAAAATTCTATTTTTCTCGCGCATCCTCCTCTTTTTCTTACCCACCTGATAATTCTCCACTCGTCCTCGCTCCTCCCTCCCCCTTCTCTCTTCTCCTCCCTCTCCCTTCTCTCTTCTCCTCCCTCCCTACCTCTTCGAGGTAGTTCCATGTCATTTTGATTTATCGCAACCTCGCAACGAGGACAATGATCGAAAGCTTTGCGGGGAAAAAGGCAGAAAAATCCCGGCCGCGACTTCTTATTCTTTTTTTTATTATTATTATTCCGTGTCGTCTTCATTGTGTGTGTTCCTTTTTCACGGTGTGAGAGTGAAGAGCGTGAGGGGAAGGGGAGGAATCTCCACAGAAGGACGGAATTATTTTTTCTCTCTCTCTCTCTCGCGCGGAGTACGAGGACAATAAGGATTCACACCGATTAAAAAAAAGAGCTGTACTTCTCCTGCATCTCGCAAGAATGGAGGATTGCTGGTTGATGTCTCTTTAGACTTTTTCCGTTTTTTTCCTCCTTTCTGAAATCCCGTAATGGAGGAGATAGGACGGTTCCGCCGTTCGCCGTTTTACGACTTTATTATTTAAAAGGCCTTTCATCTTCGGGCGAAGGCATGTCGAAGAAAGACGCTGTCGGATTCCCGCCGTTACGATTAAGGGAGGAAATTTCATTTCACTAAGTCTCTTTGACTTTGATTCGCTGCTAAGCTTCGTGAATGGGAGGAAATCGTTCGGATGGGCCGTTTTTTGGAAGGAAGTGACCTTGGCACCAAAGAAAGGTTTTTAACGATAAATATATGTGCATACAATTTTAATTTTTAAAACGAAATAACTCTATATAGATATAGATGAACCTTACGGAAGTTAATCAGTGTAGGTCGGTATTTTTTTCAGAACGCAGCTAGTTGCTAGAAGGGATTCTTTATAAATAGGTCGGAGTACTTATATAATTATGTGTACGATAAATTATTTGAAAAATATTTACTTAACTTACTATCATTGATTGGAAGTAATATTATAAAATATTTAATCAACCGATCTAGTTAATGTAAAAAACCCAATGAAATATTTTTTATTATAAATTGCATGATACACATGAGGAATGAAAGATCTAACTAAAATGCAGAGAAATACGTTATTCTGTTATCAATATTAATTTTGTATTGATTAAAAGTATACGCAAAATATAATAATGAAAATTAATTTCAGCTGAACGGAAAAATTTATTTAAAATTAATCACTGACTTTTACTATCATTAATTTACTCAAATGGATTTCAGGTATTAATATATGATGCATGTATAAGAGATGTTATAAAATGTTGTAACAGTCACATTGCAATAATAAAATTAAATATAAGATGATAGTGGCCCCGTAAAGTTATGCAATCCATCTTAACGACGTGCTATGCGTGAGATCGCATCTCCAGGTAACAGAAAACGGTTAACGTATCTCGTACCGTACGTAATATTTTGCCTATAATAATTTGAATTCTTACACATTAGTGATAATGTGGCTGAGTTTTGCGTGCATTGCGATACTACATATTTATTATATTGTGATTTAAATAGGAAACATACAGCTATAATCTAAAACAAGTCGACATGTAATGAATTACTTGAGCGAAATATTTACCGGCCCAAGAAACTTTATTGAAAATACGTCCACAATGCCATAATTAGAATATTTACGATGACAAAAATTAATATATAAAGACTGTTATGAATTAATATAAGTTAAATTCCTCTATCTTTCTCATCATTAGCTTTAAGAAGACATCAAAGCAAAAAATGTCTTTTCGCCAAAAGTTTCTCTCGAAGAAAAGTCCCAAACAAATTGAAAGAAAAAATTCAACAAAGATCTATCATTAAATTTGGTCCATTGTTATCTTAATTCCAGCTACTTTTTGGGTAAAATAGAAAAAGTAAAAATCTTAAGCGCCGACTCCGATTTTTTTCCACCTCCGAACGCGGGAATAATTATTCTTTTCCGCCACGGATTTTCTTCCTTTCTTTCGCGGAGGGAAAGCGCTCTTCTTTTCTTTCCCCAGCCGAGGGGCGGGAGTGCGGCTGCCGGCGAGATATCGATCGGATGGGGGGAGGAGGATAGAGGAGTGGTGGTGGCGGTGTCGATATAAAGGCCGGTTTACTCATTCTAGAACACTCCGCCGTTCTTTCCGTAAATATTTCATCTTTCACCTGCTACGACGGAGAGAGGGAGAGAGAGAGAGGGAGAGGAGGGACCTGCAACCGGATAGAGAAAAGTTATTCCGTATTTCTCTGCCTCTTATTTCTTCTCCTTTTTGCCCCCATACATCCTCGTCTCTAATGAAATAACTCCTTAGTCTGCAACAAACACGCACACAAACGTACGCAGACGCGGAGCATCCCGTAACAAAATTATCTTTACGGTCGAGGTTGGAAGAGATTTCCTAGCAAAGGAATGACCCTTTTTGTACAATCCCGACGTTGACTGGGACGCCAGCCGTTAATTTGCCATAGGGCGGACATGCTTCGTTTCCCCTTCCTCACTATTTCTCCCGTGTCAGTTGGGACTGCGTGAAGATTTCCAAAAAATTTAATGCGAAAGATAGTTTTGATTCCTGTCACGGATCACGCGTGGTGCGTTTTCTCGGAATGTGTTTGTGTCGCTGATTGACAGTATTTTCAGAAGTTTATGCATGTGCTACTTCTGGGACTTCTTATCAGAGTTTATAAAAAATATTTCCCGCTTATTTAAAATTTTGGCCCTCGTCCCCTTCCTGTAAAATTCAATGGTAGGCGAAAGGATCATTCATCCTCGGCGATGCGTGTTTGTAATTATGCAGGATGCCTCAACATGATTATACGAAAAACAAAGTTGAATAATTATTTTATTATTTGATATGACAATACAATTCCAAAGAAAATAACCTCTTATTGGTTGAAAGTTTTTATTTTGAGTTATTTAACATGCGTTTAATCATTATCTATTATCCATTTAATGAACACACGTTTTTTCCGCCATCGACGGACATTATTATTGATCGGGCACTTAATAAAGTTATTTAATTACAAAAATTAATTTAAGCTTGATAATCAAATTATATAAAACTTTTAACCCTTCAGAGGTTATTTTCTTTGGAATTTTGTTATTGTCTTAAAGAATAAAACGATTATTCAACTTTGTTTTTGGCATATGTATTTTGGGAAAAAAGGTTATATCGTATAGAGAGGAAAATTGGGAGGAAGGAGGGTGTGGGGAGAGCCGCATTGGTCTACTTGGCTACAAGTCACCGTGATTTCACGCTCCGATGGCGCTCTTTTTCCGCACCAATGGTTCCCTTGCCTATCCAACAGATATTCGACGTTTTTCAGCCTTGGTCCTAAAAAAAAGAAATTACGGCCGCCTTAAAAGTTTTCTTTAACCTGAAAACACATATCTACAACTTTCGATCTTTGATTTAATCGCACGCTGGCTGTTTTTTGATTTACTGGAGAAGTCCTCGGGGAAGTTTTTTGGTTCAGTATCTTTACTTAACACAGTAACTCTATTTGTCTCTCAATTTCGGTCTCGCCAAAAGGAATTTTTTGTATCATTTTGTAGGAATAAATCATTAAGTATGACATTTTCGGTCTGATTAAACAGGTGATGTCGACGTTTGTCGAAATTTTGTAATATTATCTCGAAATACCTTGTTATTTAGATTTTAGACTCATATTCTTACACTCGGTTTTTGTGACTACTTCTTATTTGAACCGCTTCATCACTTGAATCATGGGATTACCCACTCTCTTTGTTATCTATTCTCTTTTACCATTTGTATTTTCATCGTAATAAATATAGATTTTTCCCCCGAGCTTTTCACTTAGTCATATAACTTTTTTATAAGGCTGAGCAAATCAATTCCGCGAGAAATTATATAATATCAGATTTTCAATACGTAAACATTTAATTTTTATTCGATGATAATTAATCTGCTGGGCTTCGTTTTTAATCTGCTGTAAATAAACATTTTTAATCGCCTTAGTATTTCAACCCAAGAAATGTTTAGCTTCAGGTATCTATGAGTCTTAAACAATTCATGAATAACAAAGTATACAGAGACACTTTTAATCCACTTGTAAGTAAGAAATTTATAAGAGATAGAAGTTATTTGGTTAAATTAAGTGCTGATGGATTTTTCTGATTTTTATTTCGTCAGTAAGTATAAATGAACCGCCATTTGAAGAACTTTTTTTCGGAGCTTGAGATATAGCAATCACTGTCTCGTGTGAGTCTTAACTTATTATTTTAGAGTGAGATCTCGTACACTGTATTTGAGAGCTATTTACTCCAGCAGAGAAATGATTACTTTATAGTAAAAATGTAATATTTAGCAAATGAGATTAGAAACATTTTCACTGTATCTCAACGTTTTCCTTCGCCCAATTTAAAACAACTCAAACGTAAACACGTGATATTAAAAAACTTTGATGTATTAACTTGCTATAACTTTCTCAATTTTTTACCTGGGGAACAAAATAAACTCGTTCTATTTTCATCTGCTTTACGCTACCCCCTCTTGGTTTAAGTTGATTCAATTTTTGACGTTGTAAGTGAGCGTTTCTTTTTTATCATCTCCCAGCTCCTTAACATGCGAAGGATTTCTCAAGGCCACGTAGTCGTAGATAGGAGAAGAATAATTCTTCACTAGGAAATGGCCTATGACCTGTTCTGGACTCGAACATGCAACGCTGCCATCACGAGTCAGGGTCACGCCATGTGCCGTGGTCTCAAAGGGCGCCCGTGAGAATAGTCCTGGATGTGACAAGGCTTTTCATCTTGAGGGATCTTTTTTTCATCATCGGCCTCTCACGAAACTGTCAGGATTACGAAAGCAGAGGAAATCCTCTTTCCGGTAGAAAATCACGCGGATATTCGTGATAAAAGTTCCAATGCCAAGCGAGGATTGTTATTCACCACAGAGATTGGGAAACCTAGCTTTTAAAGCTACCATGTTATCATTTCGGTCCTCAAGGGCTTTGCCCATTTTCCAGTTGAAAACTCTTTGGACATTAGTAACCACGTCTTGAGCGTCTATTGTATGGTTTAAATTCAAGCCAAGCCGAGCCAAGTGAACGCCAAAATGTTAGTAATTTTGAAGAGAACTATGACTACTATTTTCAATTTTTGAGTCTTAGTCGACTCCATAGATGCATAATATTAGAAAAAATATTAAATTTGGCCCCGAAATCTTTTTAAAAACCTATTTCATCTTATATTGTAGATGATGCGTTTTTTTGTTTTTCTATCCTATTATGGATTCAGCGTGCAATAATACATTTGTTAGAAAAATGAACATAACCGGAGTCGATTTACTATCCCCTACGACTCACGAATTATCGCGACAGATGAGGATTTTTTCGATGGGAGAAAAGGGAGAAAACTTGAAGGAAAAAATCACGAGCATTGTGACAGCACGAAAAAAAGAAGCTGAGAGAATCGCAAAAAAACTCGGTGGAATGAAACTAAGTCGATTTCACCGAAATAAAATAAAAGAGAGAAAAAAAAAACGTAAAAGCGAGTGCCGAAATCAACAACAAACGCAGCCACCGGCCTTCGCCAAGCTTTTTCTCCTCTCCTTTTTCCTTTTTCCCATCGCTACTTTCTCACTTTTTCCTTCCCCTGCCTCCCTCTCCTCGGTCTGCTCTTTATTTCTCCCATTTCTCTCTTCCTTTCTCTCCCACTTTTTGACTTTTTCTCTCCTTTCCCTATAATGTCCTACCACCTTCCCCTTCTTCTAAACTCCCTCTCCCTCCCTTCACCTTCGTATTCTGTTTTCTCACTACTCGATTGTTTGGATACCGAATAACCGGAATTTTGGATAACAGGAACTAAAACACACAATTTGAAAGTTTTATGCGGCATAATATGCGCATATATGTACGGTATTTATTTGTACCTTGCCTAATAAAGGTGATAAAGGTTTTGACAGGTAGTACAGTAGGTATTACTTGAGTTGCTTTACTTGTCCTTGGTGCTATCCAGTAAAATTTTCAAACTATGTGGGTTCGTGTATGTTACTGTGCAATTCTTATGTTTGAAAATTTTATTCAACCCCCTGTTTAATATGGGGAAATACGGTAGTTTTATATATTTGTTGGACTTATTCTTGTCAAGTTTGAAAGTGGTGGAGTTGGACAACGTTTTTTAAGATTGTGTTTTCTTATTAATTTATTGATTAAATTGGGATCGAAACCAAGTTTCTTTGCAGTTTGTTTTATATGTTTGAGTTCTTTAACATATCTATCTTTGTTGAGGGGATGTTGCACAATCGGTGTGTTAAGAATTGGAAAACAGCTGTTTTTTGATTCATAGGATGGAAGGAGTTATTTGGAATATAATTGTCAGTGTGTGTTGGTTTCCTGAAAATATCAAACTCTATTTGTTGTTGGTTATTAATGATTAGTAAATCCAGAAATGGTAATGTGTTGTTCTCCTGAAGTTCAAAAGTGAATTTTATGGATGATATATATTGTTTAATTGATCCACAAAGTCTTCTACTTTTTGTTTTTTTAAATCAAAAATTGTAAAAATATCATCAACATATCTAAACCAACTTTCAGGAAAATAATGGAATTTGTCTTTGCAAGTCTTTTCAAAATGTGACATAAATATGTTGGCTAAAAAAGGGGATAAAGGGTTTCCCATGGAGGTACCTTGTGTTTGCTGATAAATTTCGTTATGAAATTGAAAAATGTTTTGTTGCATGCATAAGTTAGTGAGCCGTAAGTATTCGTGGACAACTTCGTCAGTAAAATTTTGTTTTAATAAAAGAGATTTTAAGATTTGGGATGTTTCATCTAGGGGTACACTGGGGAAAAGACTTTTCACGTCGAAAGAGACCAAAATCTCTGATTCTTTTATGGTTGTATTTTTCAATTTGTTGATCAGATCATAAGAATTTTTGACTGAGTGTTTGAATTCATTGTTTAGCCATTCAGCTAAATTGTAAGTAGGGCTGTTGATCCCTGATGCAATAGGTCTCATTGAGTTGTCGTTCTTATGGATTTTAGGGAGACAATAAAGTTTAGGTATGTTTGGTTTGGAAGTACTTAATTTGAAACTTAATTTTTTGTCTATGATATTATTACATCCTTTGATGAATGCTTTGGTTTTATTGATCATGGAATTTAAAGGGTTTTTATTTAATTTAATATATGGTCCATTGTTTAACATGGTATGGACGTTGTCAACGTATTGTGCTTTGTCCATAATTACAATTTTGTTGCCTTTATCTGATTTGATGTAAAAGCAATCTTTTACTCTAAGTTTTTTAATGATATTGGGGAAGTTACTGTAACTATGATGAATCTTTGTAGGCTTGTTCAAGTTATCTTTTAATTGTAATAAACAAGCTTGTCTAATGTAATTTTTTGAATTTTCATCGAAAAATTCTATGGATTTTTCAATGTCAGTAATGAGTTCGTCTATAGGTAGCTTCCTAGGTGGTAATGCAAACTTCAAACCCATATGTAGTAAAGACAATTCTTCCTGAGAAAAAGAAGTTTTGGATATGTTTTCAATGAATTCAAATTTTTGTGAGATTTGATTAGGTTGATTAGCTATGTTTTGTGTATTACCAATCTGTTTTTGTTTAAGGATATTTAATTTTTTGTCTAAAGTTAATGATTTGGTGTGATATTTATGAGAATTGGTCTCGTGCATTTTATGTTCAAAGTTGTTCCATAGTTCGAAGCCAACGTTATTTAAGTTTTTTGTTATTTTTAGGTGTAAATCGTAAGCCGATATTTCTAATAAACTCCTTTTGGCGTATAAATTCATAATTTCTAATTGGAACCTTTTGTTGATGGCTAATTGTTTTACTTTGGTCATGATATGGTCGTTCCTTGTTTTTGAGAAGACATTCATGAAATTAGGGATGACCTTATTTCGTCTACAAGCTTTCAAGAATTTAATGTCAGCTGCTATATTGTTGATTCTGGTATGTAAATTGTGAAAGCGGTTTGAATCCTTAGTCGAAAACGTAAAAAATGAGGTATCATTATATAATGACATGACAATTGTGTAAAAGTAAGGAACGTAAAAAACAGTAGAACCGCAACACAAGTTGTAAAAACTTTATGGATAGAACCAACGAAAGACGACAAAGGGGGGGGGGGGGGTCTGAACAAATCCAAGGGTAATAAAAGTTATTAAAACAATTTAAAAAATCGGCGATGAGTTCGTAAAATACCTCAATTGGAGGTGTGAAATGTGCGGCTGCTTAACCTATATTTCTTTTTTATTTGTGTAAGTGTGGTACACGCTTTTAAATAGGCATATCTATATAGTGGAATGTCCGATTAACCGATTAATAAGCTCGGTATCGAGGCATATGGTAAAACGGGAATTTACTGTAGTTCTTTTCTCCTTATTTTTGCTCCCTTTTTTCCTCTTCTCCCTCCCTTTTCCTCTCTCTCTCTCTTCCAAATATCCCTCCCCTCAATAGATCTCACACTTCTTTTCCCACATTTCTTCTCTCTCCTGCGCTTTATCTTTCTCCTTATTCTCTTCCCCTCTTTTCCCCTACTTTTCTTCTCTTCTATTTTCTCCTCAGCCTACCGTTCCCGTTAACCTTTCTTCTCATTCTCTCCTTTCTTCTCATCCTCTCATTTCTTCTCATCCTCTTCTTTCTTTTCATCCTCTCCTTTCTTCTCATCCTCTCCTTTCTTCTCATCCTCTCCTATCTTCTCATCCTCTCCTTTCTTCTCATCCTCTCCTTTCTTCTCATCGTCTCCTTTCTCCTCCTAAACCTTTCCCCTCCCACACCTTTTCCCTCTCATACCTTTCTCCTCCATTTCTCTTTCTCCTCATATCCCACCTCCTTCCACACTCCATTTTCCTTGAAATTCATCCATATCGATCAGAGATGGCCTCGGCCGCTCTGGAGTTGACATGGCGTGCCCAACTCTCCGTCACCAGGAGAGACCTTCTCCGTTCCCTATCCCGCCTAAAATCCTTTCCATCCCAGGAGAAAGATATATATATATATATATATATATAATAGAGAATACTAACCAACGATCCAAGAAGAAACAGGTAGAAGGAAATAACCGAGGTACAGGGTCGTCTTCCCTTCCCACTTTGGACCATTCCGACCCTTCATTTTGAAGAAGGAAATGACATTTTTTTCGATAAATTCTCACGCTATCTTCCAAGAAAAACAAGTAAGAAAAGGACCGATGAATCAGACATTAAGGACGTTTTTTGTTACAACGTAAACAAAACGAAAATTTACCCCAGTGACGGACCCATATAAATAGTTAATAAGGAGATTTTAAATCCTGCTAAAAGGCAAACGGATAGACGGACGGACCCAAAATCAATAGGACTCATAACTGCCATCAGTAGAAACTATCTGAAAATTTGGTTGCTCTAACGTGGACGGTGTAGAAGTAATTTACGAATTTAATATTTTGTTGTTAATTCTACTCCCCCCACCGAACCCTTTTGGCTGCTTCTGGAGTCTTCAAATTTCAACCACTGGAAGAACTTGTTGCCACGAATAAAACTAAAAATTTGGTTGCTCTAACTTGAACACGGAAGTGCGACGGACAGACGGACAAAACTAATACTTAAGCGGATTAAAAAAAACCGCTAATAATCAAGCCACTTTTTTCGATTTTTTTTTCACAGGCTACGATTAAAGTGGCCGTTGGATTATCAATCGGTATCCATACCGAGATCGATATTGTTCCTCTTTTTCAATATTTTCATTCGCGCGTCGAATTCGGGATGAAAGAATCCGTCCCCGCACGCTTTGTTCGACCACTTCCTCATCATCGACCGTTTTGCGAGACTCCATGGTGCATGAGTGTGTGTGTATGTGTGTGTGGAGGTCGGGTGCGAGTTGAGGGTAGAGAATCTATCTGGCAACGGCGGAAAGAGAGGGAATGGAAGGAGGGGAAGAAGTGGAAGGAGGAGGGATAGTGGGAGGATGGGGGAGAGGTCGAGAGGAATGTTCGGTTTAAAAGGGGAAGGGGACCAAAAATCCTTAGAGAGGGGGGAGGAAATGGTACGAGGCTACGTAGAGGTTGAGAAGGAGGGTAAGAAGGGAGAGAAGGAGAGAGAGATGCGAGATATATATCTGTAGTGAGCTATGGGGAAATGGAAGTGAGTGGGCTCAGCAAGTGAAGAGGATGGATGCTAATAAATATGAGCGAGGAGAGATGATGAATTCGGAGGAAGGGAGGGAACGAGAGAGAGAAAAGTAGTGGAGGAATGCGAGAGGAGGGGGGTAAAAAAAACACTGCGTGGGTGTGTGTGGGAGAGCGTGTTGGTGCGTTGATTTTGTTTTTGACAGTGGCATCCGGAAATATTTTTTTGCTCAAGAGTGAACGGATGAAGAGCCAGGGAAATAGAAAGGGTTAAAAAACAAAAACATTTGTCTTCTATTTAGTTCCAGCGACACTGGAATTTTGTCATTTCCCCGCGCTCATTTGTGATCCCGGCGGCGACGATTGAAAAATGGCGAAAATAGCGGGAACCGATGGTCGAGTGAAGAAAATGGGTTATAATGGAGGGAAAATAAAGGGATCAAGGGAACCCTTTGTCAGTTTCTCGGTGAGAGAGAAGATAAGGGGCGCTAAAATTTCATCAAGGGTGTCTTCTTTTCATATAGAAGCCCCCTTTCAGCTCTGCTAAACATCCACTCCGTCTTTATTTCGAATCCTTGGATGAGTAAACTCTTGAAGCGAGAGGAAAAGCCTTTAAATATTCCGTTGGACGAAGCGGAGAAAGTGTAAAAGAAGAGAATGAAAAGAATGAGAAGGTAAACGAGAGAGTAGACGAGTGGATGACATACAAATGCAAGTACGAGGACAGGAGTGGGCAGGGAAGTTGAGAGATGCCGAGCCTTGCGAGAAGTAGGGAAAGAGGGAAAGCGAAAGATAGGGAGGGAGATAAGAAAGGAAAGAGGGAAAGAGAAAGAGAAGAAAAGAGAGAGAGGGAAAGGGAAAGAGAGAGAAAGATAAGAAGAGAAAAAGAAGGTGAGGGAAAGAGAGGGAGAGGGAAAGAGAGGGAGAGGGAAAGAGAGGGAGAGGGAAAGAGAGGGAGAGGGAAAGAGAGGGAGAGGGAAAGAGAGGGAGAGGGAAAGAGAGGGAGAAGAAAAGAGAGGGAAAAGGAAAGAGGAGAGGGAAAGAGAGGAAGAGGGAAATAGTGGGAGAGGGAAATAGAGGGAGAGGGAATGAGAGGGAGAAGGAAAGAGAGGGAGAGGTAAAGAGGGAGAAAGAAAGAGAGTGAGAGGGAAAGAGAGGGAAGGGATGAGAGAAAGTGAGAGAGAAGAGATGGAAAGAAGGGGAGGGAAAGGGAGGGGGAAGGAAAGAAGGGGAGGGAAAAAGATGGGGAGGGAAAGAGAAGGGAACCGAAAAAGGGGAGGAAGAGAGGGGGTGGGATAAAGAGCAAAGAGAGAGAAGGAAAGGTTAAGAGAGGGAGAAAGGAGACGGAGAAAGGGAAGGAGTGATTGAGAGAGAGAGACAGAGAGGAATTGAGAGAGGGGGAAAGGGACGGAAAGGAAGAGAGAGAGGCGAGAAGAAGAAAGGCAAAGGAAGCTGACAGAAATTCGAAAATTTTGTTTGTCCAAATTTTTCCGTAAAAACCTCCATAATACGCACGGCGTACGCCCAATCGTATATACATAACTACAATGAAGACCGATAGAAACGATACGCGGCACGAAACGCTTCTTCAGAATTCGTGCACTTGGCGACCTCCCCGTCGCTGAGGATGTCATGCAAGCCTCACCCAACCCCTAACTTAGCTAACTTTGCTCCCAGAGCTCCCTCTCTCTCCGACCCAAAAGATAGCGTGAGAAGAGAACAGAAGGGAAGAGAAGTGGGAGGAGAGAGAAAGTTAAGGGAAGGCTGAGGGGGAGGAGGTTGAAGGGTTTTTGGGAGAGAAATAGGGTGCGGCTAGGAAGGGAGTCGAGTGAATAAGTGACGAATTGAGTAGAAAGGATAGCCAATGACAAAAAAGGGAGAGGTTTTGAGGGCGAGGAGAGAGAGAGGGAGAGAGAGTGAGAGTGTAGGGAGATGAAGATAGGGCAAGAGAGGGAAAGAGATGAACGAGAAGGGAGAGGAAAGAGAGAGAAAATAAGTGAATTGGAGGTGGAGTGGTCGGAAGTTGCGGCGGAAAGAGGAGAATATAAAAGGAAAAGTGGGCACCTCTTAAGAAATCAAAGGGATAAAGAGGAGTAGAGGGAGGAGGAATAGGGGAGAGCAGAGAGAGAGAGGAGAAGAGGAGGAAAAGTGACGCGGTTGAGAAGTTGAGAAAGAGATATAGGGGAGAGAGAGAGAGGACGGAGGGAAGTGCGAGAGAAAAAGAGAAGAAATCGAATCCGCCAAAATGGTAGGCGGCGAAGCCGTTGAATAAGAGAGAACGTACGTTGGGAAAGCGGGAGGGATCGAGGGAAGCGTGTTTGGATGTGGAAGAGGGAAAGGAATAAGATATTGGTTAGGATACAAGTAACATAGCAGAAGGCTATCTTGGGACGAAAGGGTGCGGCTGGGCGTTTTGCGGCAGGATACTCACCGTGGTACCGCCAACTCGATCGGGAAGCCATATGTTTTGAAGTGGTTCGGTCGGCATTTTAATTTAATTTCTCCATTTGTTTACCCTTCGGAGGCTCGTTATAGGTGGCGTGAGCAGTTTTTGCGTCGGCCGCGTCCTGAAAGACGCCGCTCCTGAAGGATTCACACCACCCACCACCACGTGTTAGCTGAAGGAGGCGCACCACACGGCGTCGTTTATAATTACCGGAAAAGAAGATGGGAGAAGAAGTAAGGCTTAACAGGGTGTTAGGAAAGGTAAAACGTGAGAGAGTGAGAGACAGGAGGAAGGAGAGGTGGGTAAAAGTGTTAGAGATTGGCAAAGGCTGGAGAATATGGAGTGGTTTTGAGTGCATGGCAATGAAAGAGGGAAGGGTATGCAGAGAGATATAGATAGATAGAGAGAGAGAAGAGGCGGCTGTAGAAAGGAGAAAGGGTACCAACTTTTGAGGAGGGAGAAGAGGGTAGGCGATGTGAAAGTGAGCGTAAGGAGCTCGGTGGATGATGAAATGGTAAGGGAGTCCATGGATCGCTGAGAGGATGTTATCTAAGAGATGAAGAGAGAGAGACGGAAAGGATAAGGAGAGAGGGAAGGGGTGGCGTAAAACGTTACTCAGAGATAGAGAGACAGCAAGAGGGAAGAATTGAGTAGGGGGAAGAAAAACTAGAGAGTTAAGATGATAGAGAGGGAGTGAAAAAAGGAGACACAGACAAACGACTTTATTAAGGGAGAAATTGAGACTATATAGTCCAAGGGTAGCCAAACCGCGGCTATCGAGCCGCATGCTGCTCTTTAAACTTAGTATGCGGCTCTTTTAAATTTCACTACAAAACACAATGCGGTAGTGTTACTTGAAAAGCTGTGGAAATGCCGAAGGAACATGTATTGTATCTGAATTTCATCGGATACAGATTATTTTTTACTGGTCGTAAATTTATGAGCACAGTATGTGTCATGCGGCTGTAGAACTTCTGAAGATTATCGAGTGTGGCTCCGAGGATGAGTGACTTTGGCCATTCCTGATATAGTCCCTACTTACATTTAACCATTTTGTGATCTATGACATAAAATGCATGTTATTTACATATTTGATTAGTAGAACATTAAAAGATACTATAGAAGAATGTTAGGTTTTTTGGGTGGAAAAAACTGTGTATCAGCCTTGATTGGCACAGAAAAAGTCCCATTGCGGTAAACGCCTACGATGAGAAGAGAGGTGCAAAAAAACCGGGAAAAGGTTAATAGGGAGAAACTGAGAAAGGGGAAGAGAAGGAAGAAAGAGAGAGGAGACTTTAGATGGAGGGAACGAAGGGAGGCAGAGGGAGAAAGGATAGAGATGGAGGGGGAGAGAGAGAGAGGGAGAAATAAAGAAATGGATGGAGAGGAAGAGGGAGGGATAGAGAGGAAGAGAGAGAGAGAGGGAGGGAGGGAGAACGAAAATGATGGATGGAGAGGGTTAGAGATGGAGGAAGAGAGAGAGAGAGGGAGAAAGAAAAAGATGGATGGAGAGGATGAGAGAGGAAGGGAGAGTGATGGAGAGAGAGAGGGAGGGAGAGAGAAGGAGGGAGAGGGAGGAATAAATAAATAAGGAATGGACGCAGAGGATAGGAGAGGGAGGAAGAGAGAGCGAGGGATAGAGAGGAAGAGAGAATAGGAGAAAGAGAGATTGTAGGGATAGATAGGGAGGGATAGAGAGGGAGGAAGAAATAAAAAGATGGATAATGAGGGTGGGCGAGGGAGGGGTAGAGAGGATGGGAGTGAGAGCGTGGGAGAAAGAATAAGACGAATGAAGAGGGTGGATGAGGAAGGGATAGAGAGGAAGGGAGAGAGGGAAGGAGAGTGATGGAGAGTGAGGGAGAGAGAGGAACAGAGGGAGGGTGGGAGGGAGAGAGGAGGGAGAGAGAAGGAGGGAGAAAAGGAGGGAGAAACAGGGAAGAATAAATAAATAAAGAGATGGACGCAGAGGATAGGAGATGTATTGAGAGGATGGGAGTGAGAGCGAAAGAGAAAGAATAAGATGGATGGAGAGGGTGGATGAGGAATAGATAGAGAGGGAGAGAGGAATAAATAGATGGATGGAGAGGATGGGAGAGGGAGGGAGAGTGATGGAGAGAGTGAGGGAGAGAGAGGGAGGGAGAGAGAAGGAGGGAGAGGGAGGAATAAATAAATAAGGAGATGGACGCAGAAGATAGGAGAGGGAGGAAAAGAGAGCGAGGGATAGAGAGGAAGAGAGAGTATGAGAAAGAGAGATTGTAATAGTTAAATATAGAGGAAGAGAAGTATAGAGAGAGAGAGCGAGGAAGAGATTGGGAGAGATTAAGGTAAAGAGGGAAAGATTGAAAGGGAGGAAAGAAGAGAGAGAGAGGGGGGAGAGAAGATTAGCTGGACACAGAGAGAAGTTAATGTAGAGGGAGAGCGATAGAATGAGTGAGGGAGAGATAGGGTTAAGGGGAATGAGTAGCCGACCGTTGATAAGAGAAAGGAAGGGAGGGTGGGCGAGCCGGTTGGGTAGCTAGTAGAGTGGTGGGCTGTGGAGATAAGGAGCGGTTGGGCATAAAGCAATGAAAAGGCTGGGAGGAGGAAAGGAGAGAGAAAAAAAGGGGGGAGGTTTATGTAGGAACAGGAAGAGGAAGGCGGGGGAGGTATAACGGAAAAGGGGAGGAGGAAGACAGGAAGGTAAATGGGAAAAGGGTTGGGGAGGCGAAAGCGGTTAGGGGTTTTGGCGATGATGGAAATGACTCCAATTTCCTTTAAACGGAACAGTCAAATGATCAATGTGAACGCTATGGCGGAGAAAGTAAGCATTATATTTCCATATTTTCCGAGTAAATCTCGCACGCTCTCTCTCTCTTTGTTTCTTTTGTGTGGACCATGGTTTTAAAGGCGAGTCCGTTTCTATGAAAGCATTTTTGAATTCCATTGTTAAGATTTATATCATATATGTGCGGTGTGTAATTGAGACCAGGAACCTCGCGGGGTGGTTAACGGCGAATGACGACGATTTTTATCGGAGTGTTTTTGACACTTTATGAAAGACGCGGATAGGGCGTGAAAAAATATGTTCTGAAAATTTGCTTAGGATATAAATTGCGAATTCAGTTGGTTCCTAGAAATTTCCCGAGATATCACCAAGAGATCAAATAGAATGGGAAATCGGTCACGATATTATAAATCATCCTTTAGATATGTGCAAAGTTCAATATTGATCCAATTAAAAGCGACGCTTTTCCGCTAGGTGGGTCATCGCTAATAAATACGAATGAACCGGATAAGAATAAGCATCCAAAAATTACCCTCGGTGAGATTCAGTTTGCGGTTCACAATAAAAAAACGAAGGCGCTTTAAATCTCGCGAGAACTTTATATATATAATGAACGAACCCGACTCCATTTGAATATTCTCATATTCTCATTTTTTATAATTTTTTCGGATCGCGTTTTTTATGCATCCGAGAAGAATTTACTTAATGGACGAGAATGGGGTTAAAAAAATAAAACTTCCCCTCCGCGCGCGTAGTTTTTATCTGAGTTACGGTCGATTAAAACGCTTTAAAACTTTCGTCCGCGCCGTGGAACCGCCGGAAAATTGCTTCGGACTAACCCCGAATACCGTGGCCTGTTTATTAACCCCCTCTTAACGGGCAAGACTCCGATGCCCGGCGTGGGTCCCTTTTATTATTCGCTGTTTTGATTTTTAGCCCTCTACCCTTCCTCGTCTTTACCTATCGCTCCTCTTTTAACCTTTCCTATTCCTTTCCCTCTCTCCAGTTCGCCTCACTGCGCCGGAGCGATTCGCCCACAGGATTTCGATGAGGTCATTATAGTCTAGCTACATAAATCATTGTCGTTTTCTGGTATGCGTGTATGGTCGGCTGCATGAGATTTCATTAAAAACTAATCGCCCCACCCTATACCAATTCCGCCCTTACGGAAGGGAGGGAGGGGAAAGGGAAGGCAGGGGAAAAAACAAGTCCAATTTTGCTGGTGGGTGGGCGGGGCGGCGTGCACGTCCCTTGATGGGAGGGGATGGTTGGAAAGGCGGGGTAATTTTGGACTCAAATTGAAATGAACTACGTTCGGTTCTTTGTCTGTTTATCGGAAATGTTTGGCGTGATGGAATCGAATGGCTTTTGGTAGCTTTTGATGACAATAACTTAGTTTTGGACAGATTAGAGACAGTAGCGGTAATCGATGTGCTGGAAACCAATTCTAACCAAGTTGTGTAACGAGCTTAACAAGAGGGAATGCAATGTGATTGAAATTCTTTAAGAGTTGATCTGTTTTTAAAAAGAATATAAACAATATATTTAAGAACTTAACGTTATTTTTAAAATTAGCAATATATTTAAATATAAATTAAAAAAGAAAAAATTAAACATCATCTAATGTATGTATATTTATTTTTTATTGTAATCATTTTATAAACTTATTATTAACTTCAATCCGTTCGTCCATGCATTATATTTTTAATTATTCAGAATTGTTTTGCTAAATTAGCAACAATGGCGCTGGCCCTGGCTACGGAATGTTTATCAATTGATATTTACGTATTTACGGAAAATGTCTTCGAATAACGAAAGCGACCTAAAGCAATTGCAAACAAGTGAACAAATTCGTGAATACTATCTTAAAAGAAAAGAAAATGAAGGTCCTGATGAAAGAGAAAAGTATGTGAACAGAATGGGAGAATATTATGCATTAAAAATATTGCGAAATGAAACTGAACTTGAAGAAAAAAGCGGTGAGCATAATGTGAATACTATCTTAAAAGAAAAGAAAATGAAGGTCTTGAAGAAAGGAAAGTATTTTAAGAAAGAGAGAGGATATTAAAAAACGTTTTGAGATGGAAACTGAAGATGAACGAAATCTAAGATTAAATATCTTGAAAGAATATCAAATTAGGCACATACAAATGGAAACAGATGAAAAAAGGCAAAAAATGGCTGCAGAAGAATAAAATCAGACAAAAAATATATCTACTGAATCTATCCAGAAACATCAAAAACGACTTAATAAATCAAACGTATGTATGCAAAATTTTAGAAAAAAGTGCATGGTACAAAATGATGCATTTTTTGAAGAATAAACGTATATTCAGAAGCTAAATGTAATATTTACCTTACATTCTGTTATCCAATCAACTATTAAAATGATGAATAATAAAAACATCATTAGCATAAAATTTCCTTATGAAATTTTTGTATATAAATCTTTCTAACAATGTCATCGCTGTAATATTAATCGTATCACCAAGCTGAATCGATTTGGAAAAATTTGAATCCTGCCAATATTCCGGAAGAATTAAAATTGTTCAAGGCTGTTGAAAAAAGATTTCTCTCCAGAGTCATTATGTATCATAATATTATCACATACAAAGGTCGTTTTGGTTATTTCAGAATGATCTCGTTTGCCCAAGATGTATTTTTATGTGATTGAATAGCTACTAGCTGTTAACATATAAATAAAAGATATTGTTTTAAGACTCAAAAGTTTAAAATTAAATTAATATAAAACATTTTAAAATTAATCTTTATTGTTAAAAGTTGCATTAATAAGACAAATAAATTTTATGATTCAGAAATTTCAACAATATAAACTTGAATTTAATCAATAATAAAAGTTGCATGGTGAATACAACAAATTGCAGCCCTACAAATAAAATTCTAGTAAATTCACCATTTCGGAATCATCAAATTTGTTTTGTCTTATTAGTGCAACTTTTATTAACAAAACTTTATTTTGAAAATGTTTTTATAATAATTTTATTTCTGTAGTATTAAATAATAATTATATAAAACAGTTGTTAATATCACCATATATTACATCGTATGGAAGCATTAAATAATTCCAATCGTTTAAAAAAATGTAAGTTTATATATTTAATCCGAGTGAAATATAATTTTTGATGCACTAATAATTTGAAAGCAATGCTTAACATTTATTCTTTAATTTTTGGTATTATTTAATTATTACTAATATCGGCGATAAACGATAGTGGCGTTATCCGAACGTGCATTTCGAACGTGTATATTCGTACGTTGCGTTGTGCACGAAATCCGAGTGACCGCGGTGGCATCTTGCGTCCGAGATTCACATTATGACTCAGTAGGCTTTACCCTAAGTGCTATCGGATAACTGCGATAGGAAGGTGAAATCGCCACAAGTGTTTTGATTTTGTAATTTACCTTTAGATTTTCATTCTTGCCAACCTACACAAGCTTATCTTGTTACATAGGCTATATACAGTTTTTAAGGCGATTGTAAAGCTTCATTTTAAAGAATCGATACCAAATATAGACAAATACGAAAGTAATTTATTTGAATTTTATCATTTTTAGCACAAAAATATGTATTAAATGGTGAAATGATTTAAAACCTTGGTAAAAAAGATTTTTTGGGAACATCTACCAAAATAAAGCCAATATTTTTTTAGTGAATCACAATTAGTGAGGAATGCCTTTAAATAATGCGGAATCGAATGTGTAAAAGAGAAATTTATTAATATTCGAATTCTCAGTCTTTCCTTATAAATTCCATACGAAAGGAAAATCATTTTAAATCAGAAATTTGAGAGTCGGAATGCATTCGAGCGGCAGAAATTTTGCTATAATTTTCATGAAGAATTTTTAAGTAAATCTGCTATTGGAAATAAATTAAATTTTATTTAAAATTGCCTTAAATTATTTTTTGAATCATTCTTTATGTTTATTTTACGATTTTCCGTTAAAATACATTTTTCTCTTGGGACCAGGAAACAGAATAAGTCACCAGTGATATTTTCATGCACAGCGTTCACATGGCACGTGAAAATCTTCAATTTTATATTCAGCGAGTATTTGGAGTACGTGAATGCAAGGCAAAAATCAATATCTTCGCTCTCCGCCGCTGTTTTTTCATGCGTCTAATACGTATCCCAAGCCCATTAGTTTTTACGTTTCTGCACGGCTGAAAATGCTGTATTATGAAGCGCTATTGTTTGTCGACCTGTCTCTCGCAGATAGGCCTGTGATATATCCTGGAAGGGATAGGGGCAGAATCTACTATGCGCGCATGGCATCTGACACGCGTTTTTTCTCTTCAACTTTTACCAGATATTTTTATATAAGCGTACAATTCCCTTTTGCATTCCAGATAGCCTATCCGATTTATTTTATGGGGATCAATTTGATTGACGTTTCAAACCGATCTGGAGAACGTTCGGTTAGGTTGTAACGACGATGTTGGAAAAAGTTTCAAGCATGGCGATAAAGCTGTTGCAACCAACGTGTCCAACATGATGCCATGAAAATTTCTTCAAAGCTCGTTCTCGGTAATTTGTAATCGATTTTCAAGCTATCGGTCGAACAAGGTTAACAAAAAACTGTTTTCTGTTATCGATAACCGATTTTTCCCGCGGCCGCCCGATTTTTAATTTGAGAGGAAGAATTTTAACGAGTTTTTATTCCTGAAACTTTTAGTTTGTCCCTCACAACGGTTAATTTAGAAAGTTCTAATGGTTTTTAAGTGCCCAAAAGGAGGGTATTAAGTTTCTATATATCATTAAGAGAAATAACTTATCCAGTCATCTAATCATAATGTATCCAGTGATCTATGTTAATCGTGCTTCGTCAAATAAATCCAAAAACTGAAATGTATACCCGGTGTTATATGGTGTCTGCTTTTTTTGGATCAAAGTAAATATTTTTTGATGCAGAGGTAGCTTTAACTAATTAATTATATCGATAAATAAAGTAGCTGCTACAGCCATAAAAATTTAAATAACAGATGCCCACGTAGGCAAAACAATCGTCACCAGCAATAATTAAACGATAATATTTTCCATTAAAGCAATCTCTGTAATTATATTTTGAATCAATTAAATTGTTAATCATGTGCGTCAACTTGTTTCTGTTTGCTTCTAACAGCATAAAAACCAAATCTGCGAAGTCCATCGCTTAATCTGGATGGCGACGACATACAATTTGACTTTTTGGGAGGAAAAGTAGTTTATTTTATATTCAAGAAAAATGACGATGGAAATATGCGCATTTACAATCTGAAACATATTATAGATAAAAAATATTCGCGTGAAAAGAATATTTTTATAATGTTAGGAATGATTATTCTGCTTCATAAGTATGGAAAATCAACTGGTATATGCAATATAAGTGCGAACATACAGTTTCCGACCTGATTTTTCGTGAATTTCATAGTAACAACGGGCAGTTGGCGACACTAGAAAACTTATCTCTGACTCTCTCTCTCTCTCTATCGATATTGCATGAGGTCACAACCGAGTTTTATACCGGACTTGTGCTGTGCTAGTTTTTTCTCAATAGTTCGGAAAACTTTTCTAAAAGTGTTGACCAACGAACGGAAATTGCGTTTGGCTGAGATTTGTTTTGAACTTAACCAAGGAATTCGGGTGAATGAAGGTTTCTTGAAACGGATTGTTCGTGAGATGAAGCATGCTTCTTTCAATACGATTTTATAGTTTTCAGTGAAAAACTTCCGAAGCACTAAGACCAGGTCAATTGTGAAAATCGAAGGTGAAGAAAATATTGATCGTTTTTTAAATATCAAAGTAAACATTCACTCCGAATTAGCCCAGAAGATCGGAGAGTGAAATAATTACTCTCCTTTAACGTTTGAAGAGACCGAATCCTTGGCCGTGTTACCCTAAACGTCTACAACACAATGTTTCGATTACAAAATTGAGCGAGGGAACAATTTTATTAATATGCTCGAATTTTCCCAATTAGTTTGCGCATAAGCCTATTGGGTCCCAATTAGATGAGGATTGATGAATTTGGGCTTTTGAGTGGGGTAAATTTTTCTTACAGAAAATAACCTCACAATACGGTTTTATCGGATAGAAAATCAGAGGCTCCCCGCAAGCGAATCACTCTCCATTACACCTGACGACGACGATCAATTTACCCATACTATCCGAAGATAGGCTTAGGTCACAACACGCTACTTGTGGTTTCACTTCCGTTGCCCATTAATTTAATGGAACATCACGTTAATCCGGCGACTAAACGCAAATCGATGTGCCGTAACCTAAGTTGTTAAACTTAGATTATACACTAACACAACGTGCAAATGTTTTAATCAGTGCCGTCTTAAGGGTGGGAGGGATCCATGGGTCCGGGCCAAGGGTCCCGACCAAGTATGGGACCATTATGAATATAAATAACACTTTTTAATTCATTATTAGAATTTGTATAATAATTATTCTGTCATGTATTGACGCGATAATGTTGTAAATTATTTATTTTTATTAATTTCGGAATTGTATTTTGTTCACATGACATAGCGGTACGGTAGTCGGAACTTAAAATGAGGCCCCACAAGTGCCAGGGACCGCAAGACACCTTAAGATGGCCCAGGTTTTAGTAATTTAGTAATTTCCAATTGAATTTGTCTTCTAACGAATTAAAACGATAAAAAAAATAAGCATTTGCGTACCATGATTTGTAGCTCGCTTTTCGCCATCTCTCTCATTCTACATGTTGAACGGTTTACATTTTATAATTTTTCAAGTAAGCGATTTTTAAAATGCACCGCTTGTGCATGAAAGGCATCTGAGAAATAATAAGAATAAGAAGAAACGAATAAGTATAACTTGGAATAAAAGTTCCACTTTAATAGTAAAAGGCGATCGGTTTTGACTAAGAACCAGTCCGTCGATTCTGAGAAATAATCTTCAACGTGCCTGTCATTTAAAGCATAGTCCCGAGAAGAACTTTTCACAAAATAAACTTTCTTGAGATCTGCGGAAAAGAAGTCAAAACTTTCCGAGGCGTCCTGAGAATAAATCAAGGAATAAAAATGGGGCTTTCGATGAAAAAAATGGAGAATCATCGTGATCTTTTGGATTTTATAATGTTCCCACTTCCAGCCTCGTGCTCTGAGTGTTCCGGGTCTCCTCTCGGCTCCAAGCTTAAATCTCCTGCGAGTATGCCTTGGAAATGCGTCAAATTCCGTTTATCCGGAAACGTTATCTTGGCTTTGAAAGGTCCATCTTTCTCTCCCTCCCCTCCCCCACCCTCTCTCTTACTCTCTCCGATTCGCCACCCCATTCGTCTAATAGGACAATACCTAGTTTTCTAAAATTTCCATGTTTAAACTCACTATAAAAGTAAGGTGTTTTTGATCTCGCAATGATTTGCTAAGTGGGGCTCAGTTTGAGGATATTCTCTTCCAAAAATAACATATGCCTGTTAAAAGTCGCGATTTGTTTGTTTTTTCCTTTGACGAAGTAATTAATTGTTAAAATTACTCCAAATAACTTGAAGGCATTTGTATTTCCTCTTGTTACTTACGTTGACTTTATGCCCTCCTTATATCGTTTCTTTTAATGCGATTCCGCAGAATTACGCCTTCGATAATGATGTTTATTATCTAGCTTCAGCAAAAAGATTGAAGAGTTAAAATTCATGAGCTCCGCACCATGTTAAACTATTAAAAAATATGTCGTTTGGAAGATTTTGTATTATGCTTTATCGGTAAACCTGGCACCATTATTTGTTCATAAACTTTCTTTAATTTACTCAATAATATATCGGCCATAGGCAATGGAATTAATTTTGGGCTTAATTTATTCGAATCGGTAATTATAACATATTTATCTTGTTTATTTCTTACACCAAATTTTTATAAATGTTTTAATAAAGTTTTATTTATATTTTTGTTAACTTTTTTGTATGATTGTATTTGTTTATTTTTATTTATTTCTGCATAATTTTCATATATTTTTCTAATTTTAATATTTTAACTTTCAATTCGTATTGAACGGTGAAAGTAGATAAGAAAAAGGACTAAAAACCTTAATTTTGATAGGTACTCATTATTTAAGAAATAAAATATAAAGAACTTTATTTTGTTCTCAATATTAAATCAATCCAATCATATCCTTCGATCTCAATCTCGTTTCTTCATTTCCCGGTACAAATGCAATTTGTTAATTCTATCTTTCCATCTCTCTCCCTTTCTCCCACTTCCCATTCCTAATTTAAAAGAATTAAACAATTCTAAAGAAATGGAATATTTTCCAGGGAATCAGAATTTCTCTTGAAAAATTCCCGTTTTTCTGGAAAGGAGCCAATTTTTATTATCAATTTCTCAAGTTAGCATATTAATTCTAATTAAATAAAAAAAGCAATTTTATGGTTATTAATGGCGTTGCAGTCTATTTATTATGGGGAAGTTTTATTTCGATAAATTAATTTCTTCACAAATATTCCATACTTCAGATTCAGATTTTTCCTGATTGTTTCAGGCAGCCAACGTTTTAGGGTCTCACCTATTACTTCCACACCGATGTAAAACACGGACACACGCAGTTACACTACAAAATTAATGTATAAGATAATTTTATCTAATTATATTAGGTTTGAATTTTCGCCTATTTATTACTCCATTTATTTTCCGTTATTAATTCTTTTTATTATTAGTTACTTTTTTAAGTTAATTTTTTATATTTACGTATTTTAATTACATATACGGCGCTTAATGGCAGTTTACAATTAGAAAATAGCCAATAACAAATACGAGCACCTACCATAGCGGGTTTTGCAGCCACAATCCTAGCAATGGGAAGTAGGCAGCTTAAAATTATTAATTTCTTTACTAAAATTTCCTGAATCTGCTTTGGGATTCCTTTTGCCGCGATTTTAATTGAATCGCTTGGAGCGACATGCATATCGCTTCCTTTCACGTAGGAACATGATCAATAATTTCGTCGTTAATGTGTGCCCACTCGCTTGTTACTCAACTATGTCATTTTCGAGATTATGCGTTGAGTCCGACGGAAATTTGGTCTCGGCTCGGTTAAATGAAGGACAAAAACGATCGTGTCCGCATACAATGTATTTTTGATTTAAAACGTCGGCAGGCGGGAATGCTTACACTGATATTTTAGATTTTTCCAATTTTCTTCTCTTGGAATTCATATTCACCCGAGAACCGAGATCGGGAATTTTTCCGAGGAGTTAAATTTTCAATAACGTCTTTCTACTTTTTAAAAGAAATACGGAGATTTGGTTTTGTTATGACCAATAGACATTTATCCACTGTTAATGACAACTCGTCGATAGGTAATTCTAATTCAAACACATAAAATCTGTAATTTTCGCTTAGCAGGAATCATCATATGTTTTAATCAGCCGTTTCAAGAACAGTGGTATTATCTAGGTCAACAATTGGGTCAAAGCTCCACGATCCATTTTTTGTTACTCTTCAGGCTTTTTATCCGTCAATAATTCTGAGAGAAAACCTGCCAAAAGGATATGTAAACGGGCAAAACATAAAACGACATTTAATTTCACTGCGTTTACGATAGTACCACTAAAACGTAGAGAATAGAAATAGGATCCGTACACATCAATCATCAATCCCTCGCTTGGAAACGTCTAACAAATTCGTCTCCGGCCGTCTGGTCCGATCCGACAACTCTCCGGTAAACGGGTCGGGCATGTACGTCCCGACATGTGATACAACCCGTGCCAACTTCCGTTATAGCTGGAGTAATACTATTTGCTCACGACTCGTTTATCCCTAAAACAGTCGGATCCGACCTGCGAGCGAAGAGAGAAACGCAAGAAAGAGAATGAGAGAGAGAGAGAGAGAATTTCTAAGTAAAGGGACTTGATCCAATATTTCCAAGGGATAGTTTCAGCAACCCTTGTCCCATGCGATTCATCGCCCCTCGCAACAAATCCCAACTCGGAAATCCGATACAGGCGCCACCTTGTGTTTTTGTTTTTGCTTCTCTTCCCCTCGCAAATGGAACTGCACCTCGCCTCGGCTCCATTGTCTTCGATTTTGTGCCGAATCTGAGATCCGTAGCGATGGAGGTTTAATCTAACGACAATGGCTCGCTACCATGGGAGATTCTCCGTGCGCCCCGTTTTTCGAATGAATGGGGTGCTATAGAAGGCTAGCGTTATAAATGAGAAGAGGAGCGATAATTCTATGGGAAAATATAGGGCGATATGTTTTAGGGATCAGCTACGTTCTCTCGGATATTTCAAATGGATATTTTTCGATTCTCTCTTGTTTGCTTTTCGCGCAAGAAATCTGGAATGGGGTTAATAAGAAGGAAGCTTTTAAGCTGGTCCATCAAGATCATATCGAGAGAGGGAGTGAGCTTGGTGTCATACATGAGATGAATGACGACTTTGTTATTGGAAAATTTAAAACGATAAGTTTTAGGGATCAGACCTGCTCTTAGACACTTCCGGCGGATATTTTTCGATTCTCTGAACTTTTTACATTAGCAAACTTTCCTTGCAGGGGTTACTATGAGGAGGTTCTTTATGTCTGTCCATATAGATAACCGGTTTTCGAAGTTTGTCTTATGGCGGCAGTCAAAACTCATTTGCTGATTCAACGAGACACCCATTCCATGTATTTTTTAAAACTTTTTATAAATTTCTGTCGACTAATTTAAAGTATTACAATAGGTGTGTGGCGTTTAGGTATTATTATTATTTTTTTAATAGTTAAGGTATATCTCTTGAGTTTTTGTAAATATTTTGGATTTATTTTGCAATCGATTGTATATTTTGGATGAAATTTTTGCGACAAACCTTATGGCACATCGCAGCATACAGTTGGAAACAGCTGATCTGGATCATAGAGATAAAGAGAAGGCGAGTGACAAATCTTGATGATCAATGTTCACTTCAGGCTTCTCAATGAAACATTTGAAAATGACGAATTATCTACATGTTGCAGCATGCGTTGGAGGTTGGAGGGGCTTCTCCGAAAACAAAACACACCCCTTCCACATCTGCCGCGGCGTTTCGCATTCAACAGCAAGATTTAAAAAAAAATCGCATCGCGTTTCCGATCGAAGGCGGCGGTATTTCCGCCCACGTCCGCAATCCCGTCCCTTTTTTTCGCGTCTCCCGAGCGCGAAACTCGAAATAGCTTGACAGAGAGAGAGAGAGAGAATGGGGATTAAATCACAGGGATTTTAACGGTCGGATTCCATACGAATCCTTTGTCCCAAGGCGCCGATGATGATTAGAGGATGCCCGGGGAAAATTTCAGCGCAGAAAAAAAATCCCGAATTCTGTTTCTCGACGCGGCCGAATTCGGGCATCCAAGACCGACAATCAGTCTGCAAAGCCTCGCCTTTAATCCTATTAAGGCCGATGTGGTTTGAGGCATGAGCGTGTGTAGTGTTAATGGCACGGGCTTTTAAAGGCTCTTACGTGGATGAAAGGGTTAGACGGGAAGAACTGGAGGAGGATTAAATTTCGACGGATCTTTCGGAATTAGGATAACCGATACCCTTCCTTACCTTCCGCGGACCCGTTTGTTCGAAAACTGCTCTTATTTTTTCGCGCTAACGCCGCCGTCGTCTCCAAAATGGGGGATGCTTAGCCGAATCGACCTCAACGTAGGTTCTGCGTCGTTACGACTGGACGAGACGTCGATAATGGCTGGTAATCACCGGGCTAAGCTGTATGTTTTTTGTCGTCTACCTATTAGTAGCGCATCTTGGTTCGAAAAAAATGTAAATAAATTAGGATAAATAGGATCGCTAAATAAGTTTTATGTTAACTTGTCATGTGCAGTATGGAATCAGAAATATGCATTCTGATGTCGCAGAGCTCTCTTGAAATTGAAAGGACGAAATGTTTTGTGGCGGATAAAATAACAGAAATTTGTAATTGTTTTAAATTTGAGAATCCGAAGTTAAAAAATCTGGTTGAATAATGAACTCTTCTATGCAGCGCAATATTTGTTTAAAAGGGAAATAATATTAAATAACATTTGAAAAAGCTCTCATTTAAATAAATTTTGCGTTGCGTAGTAAAATTCATTGCACAGCCAGATTTATTATCTTTTTTTTCGTATTCATTGGTATCCTTAAATTTTAAACGATTGATTTTTTTTATCTCTTTATTGTCGTAATTGTCCTTCGCAGCAATTCAAATAAAATCGATTATGATATTTTCCTGGAATTAGTAATATGTAGAATAGTTTTTAAAAGTATTCTAACA
Source organism: Tanypteryx hageni (assembly GCA_028673005.1). Lineage (NCBI taxonomy): Eukaryota > Metazoa > Arthropoda > Insecta > Odonata > Petaluridae > Tanypteryx > Tanypteryx hageni. Next base: position 83,644,832 of record CM054116.1, on the reverse strand, counting down.
TCAATCAATAAAGACAGAAAATACCAGACCATATGCGTAGTGTTTTAAGTAATATGTATCGTATGAATCTCGGGCTCAGAACCTGCAGTGAGTTTTATGCCATTTTATTTATCAATAAAATCGCGCGTTTTTCTCGATTTTCTTTTTATAATATAATCGAATTTACACAAAAATACAATAAAAATAGCAAGGAAAACCACACTGAACAAAACAGCTACTTTAGAATTGGTTATAGCTTTCTAATTTAAGGAAAAATTATTTTTATCTCAGCGTGAGCGCCTGCAATATGTCTCCAAGCATGTATGAGGAAAATAAAAGGTAATTAACGATATCAAACTTAGAATTGCTTAGAGAATAGTGCGATATTATTTCGGAATCGGTGCCACATTTTCTCTTGAATTTTCTGCCTCTGACAGTCTGCCAACCGTGCCTTTTTCTTTCAAGGCTTATAGCTCGGCCTCTTTACAACTCTTGACGCGTTGGTGGTTGTCGTTTTGTTCTCGCGGCAAGAAACGCTACTCAGGTATTATCTTTGTATCCGTCGGGGCACATCAAAGACAGCGCTCTACATATCCCTCCCTTTCTGTCTAGCGGTTCGATATCTTATCTTCTATGACTAAAAGGGATTGTACGACATCAATAGAACTCTCGAGAGATAGACAGGGAGAGAGAGAGAGATTGAAGTGCGCGTGTGTGAAATACTCTCCTTATCTCTCGCGAGAGCCAGTATTCAATCATAACGGAGAAGAACAATGAGATTGAGTGGCCTTTTATCTTTTTTCCCTCGAATGTCAGCAGATATTAAAGTCTAGTTTTTCGAATCCGAATGATAGAACTCGGGGCTATTTATCGTCATTCATTAGCGCTCGATTGCTCGACGCTGGCGGCATCTGGCGGGGTGGTTGTGTAATGAAAAGGCGGGTGGTCGGGAGAGGGAGGGAGGAGGAAGAGGGAGCGGGAAGAAAGCGTGGTTGGGTCCGAGAGAAGGTCATTTTTCCGTTTGAATAAATTGAGGGAAGGTATCTCCCGGAATACGAGACTCGCGTGGGATATCCTCCTTTCACATGTTGTTTCTCTCTCTCTCTTTTTCTGTTTTCTTTTAATGACCTTTGATCCCTCTTTTTCGGCTGGATTTGACTGAGAGGTGGAAAAGCTAGAAAGATAGCAAGGTATGATGCGGGTAGGGCCATAAATTCCGTTTTAATATGTGAGAGAAGAGCGCGAGAGGCGGTTCCTTTTGTGGCCGTAAAAACTGTGTGGTGATTTTGTGGAGGTCGTGAATCATTCTCCAACCGTTATATTCCTGTGACTAATCACATTTTTTTCTCCGTAGTTTTTGTCGGTGTTGCTATTGATTCTGATCGCATCAATTGGATGGTCAGCTTTGAGATTAGGTTTAGATTTTAGTTCATTAGGATAGGTGCTTAAGATGTAACAGTTAAAATTTGTGACAACGTGGAGTACGGAAATAAAATTATAACCTCAGAAATAATTTAACTAGCCGTTTGTCTCTCAGCCAGAATTTACAGGACTAAATGAAGTCTGGCTGAGAGCATGAATTTTTAAATAACTGATTAAGAGAATGATTTTTAAAAATGTATTTTTTGTTAATTTTTACTTCAAATCCGAAATTTAAAATATTGGGATTGAAAAATACATTTCAACACTTATTTTGTTAATAAATGTATTTTTAATGAATGTATTTATTCTTGGATATATGGAATAAAAATGAAAAATTGTATGATATATATGCATCATTAACATGAAAAAGACAATCTTTTACAAATTAATAAGTAATTTATACGTTAAAAGTTAGTAGCTGTCTCGTTAAAAATGTTTTTTTTTGTGCATGTATTACTTTTTGGAGTAGACGTAAAGAAATATTACTTCACAATAGGTGTACGTATGTTAGGCGTTAATTTAAATAAAAATGGCAATGAATTTAATTCGTCGTCGCCATTTAAATTCATGTGCCATCATTTCAATGAAAATATTTCGACGTTCTTACAATGAGGAACATAAAAGTAATTCCTAGGATTTTGGTCTGATATTGCGGATGTTTACGCCCTGAATTGTGAACACCTATATCTTCTACGCACTTATATTAACAGGTTTAGTTTAATATGAATATATTATAGTTTTCTATTATTTTTTGGGGAAAAAATGCCATTCAGCAAAAGAAAATCTTCTTACAGTTCGGGTACCAGAGACAGAGAAAAATGCTACGGTCCAAAGCGCACTTTCACAGACACTTTTTTTGCCGCCTCATATCTTCCCTAAATATGCCTTCACACCCGTTTCAACCCGCTATCTCGCTATTGCAGCTGGGTTCCGAATCCTTGTGGGATGCAACATGAAAACAAAAAATATAACAAAAGAAGGGCAGGAAGGTCCCTCCTTTTTTGCGCCTCGGCTATTTAACGCAGCAAAAAAAAAAAAAAACATTCGACGTTCCTTTTGACGTGGCAATCCGGTATTCGAATTATGAGAAAGCTTCTTGTGCCGCACTTGGATCCGTCGAAAAGAAAACGGGCGGAGTGGGAACGAGGTTTTATGGAGGCACAGGGATCGGAGTCGGAAGGATAAGAGTTAAGGATAAAAAGGGGGTAAAAGGGAAAGGGCGAGGAGGAGGTTTTGAGGATTGGACGCTGGCCAATCCCTCGGGTTTTTTTCGGAATAGTTCCGCAATTGACATTCTTGTGGTAGATTTTTTTCGAGTCCCCAACGAATATGGATGGTGCGTTAGATGCTTCAAGAGGAAATACTTTCGTCTTTCCTTTATCTGGACTTTATCTCACTCGTTTTTGTAATTCCTTTCGCTTCTTGTCGTTGAGACTTACTAAGTCCCAAGTACTATGTCTTCCTTTCTTTAGATAAGGTTTTCCATTAAATAAATACATATATGTATGTGTGTGTGTATATATATATGTGTGTGTCTTTTGTGCTGAAGAAGGGATCGTCCCCGAAAGTTTCCGTGTTTTTTGTGTTCGTTTTACGTGTGTCACTTCGACACCCCCAGTAGCTCGCCAACCTGAAGTCATCTTAATGGTGAGTGGTCACTGGGCTGCCTTATCCCAGCAACTTTTTGCCACCCATTTATCCCATTTACCTTTCCTCTTCCCTAAGCATTTATATATACATACATACATATCTATATACATTCAAACAAATCATACAATAATCCGTATTCATGTATTGAATATTGGACCTCTTCCACATGTCTCCAAACTTTTCCGGTGGGACATTTCTGTATTTCGAGTTCTCCCACGGAAATTCATTGGCGTCGCATCCAATCTGTTTCAGATTATTCGCTAAAGACTTCTTATTTTTTGTCGGGGGGATCCATACTACTACTCTGTACGTCCAGAGCACATTGTTTGCTCTTGCAATGTGGCGGGCCGTTTGTAAGACACACCCTTTGTAATTGTATCTCAAACTCCTATTGCCTTTCTTCCGAATTGTTCCATTCTCATGCTGTGGATAATCCATCTACATATTTTATTTTTCTATGCATTTTCAACTATTTCTTGTTTATCTGTGTTCGCTGCTGGATTTATTCTTCCGTTATAATTAATATCAGCAGAAACAGTTCATTTGAATCAATATATATGGATCTCATGAGTATGAAGAATATAATTGAATATTCAATTACTTGGTAAACGGAAGAGCTATGAAAATTATTGGCGTGGAGATCAAGAAAGCACAGAATATTATGGACAAGTTTTATTTAACTGATACACAATTTGTAAAGTTAACGGTCAAGACGGGATGTAGCACATCTGAAATGAAATATCTTATAGTAATAGTCAACCTAAATGCATATCCAAAGAGGTAAATCTTTAAGCAGCGAACTCGCCCAGTTATTGCTTAAACGGTAGAAATTTGAAAGATTGATACGAATATCACGTAATATACAAACCAGGATAAACCCTTGCGTGCTGTAAATCACCCAAAGGGATAAACAGAGCGAAGGTGTGAGGCAGAAACGAGGGCGATTAATATGAATTAAAGAATGAAGATGCGGAAATGGCAGTGAGGCGGTGCACATTGCCAAATGGACTGATTGCTACTTGATTATGGAGTAAGTCGATTGTATAGCGTGAGAGACCATAAAAGAAAGCTGTATAGCAAACTGGAGGAAGACCTTTTTTGGTTCAGGCTAGCCTATAGTTCAGACTTGTATATCGGGCGGGCCACACGAGTTTTAAATATAATTAACACGATTATAGTTATTAAATTATGATTTTTTTTATTTAATTGTAACAAGAAACCTATTATTCTGGAAAAATAATAAGTTTGAAGAACAAACCAATAAAGCTATAGAGGAAAAAGCCAAGGTTGACTTTTAGTCGCTCGCTTCTGGTTACAAAATCGATCGAATCGTTTAAATTTTAAATTCATGTAATATTGCGTCCTTTTATACGTCGCATATCTTAGAAAGAACATTCAGCGGGATGTACATAGCCCACGGCTCAATGGTTGGGCCACAAATATTTAGAAAGAAGTGGAGTGAAGTGAGAAAACTTTTGATGTAATCCAATGGGATATGTATTCGTCGAAATACGGACCTCTAGTCCAGCAATGATCTGAAAAATGATGAAGATTATAATAAAAATGTGAATGTTTGTGTACGCGTCCGTATTTCATATCATTTCCATCATTAATCTGTGTGCATGCTGGTCCAGGATTTCCGCACCGTCCCATCCTTTCTAGTTCTTTTCTAGCCGAACCCATTTACTTCCTCATACACCTTTTTTACCTTCAAATTTTCCTTGAAACATATCTTAAATCTTGTAGTCCCTTCTCAGGAAATGCCCGATCCAGTCCGTCTTTCCATTTCTTATCGGTGGTATTTACCTCCCACCCATTTTTATACCCCCTGATTTTTTTACTCTTTCCGTCAGTTTTTCCGCATCTTTTCCATTCCGTAGCTATAAAATTATTTCATATCATTTTTGCTGTTTATGTGTATAAATATACAATGTATAAGGGTAGATTTATAGGCATTGTCTTTATCTCTTTATTCTGCGTACAAAAGCGTCAGACAGCCGCCATGACGGTTCACCAATTGAGTCGGGGAACTTTCACTTTCACCCCACTGTCACTACATCCATTTCAAAATTCGCTTCATCTGTGTTCCTCTTCCACTTCTTTCTCTCTCTCTGCGTGCACCATTCTGCAGGGCGGAGGGAAGAGAATACGGAACGAGATGCTTGGAGAATTAAAAGATGAATAATTCCGCCGTGCACGCCATACAGGAATGAGGAATAATTAAAACAAAATGCGACGGCATTGATTGTTTTAATACCGCGCCAACATATTATTTTTTACCCTATAGAAACTATCAAATTCGAAATTCCTTTCGACGCAACCAACTTTTTTTCCCATTCTCTATCTCCTTTTGTTTTTTTTGCGTGGAAATATTTGTCGTCGCGAAGGGCTCGTCCTGTTTTTTCCTGTTTTGGAGGTTAGCGGAGGATTTAAATGGGATGGATTGGTATTAAAAGCGTTCCCTTTTATTTCCGAATGATGAAAGAATGAAGGAAACGGGCTTATTTGTGGAGTCTCTGTTGACATTAACGAGAGAGAGTATGTGGGAGTTTTTTTTTGGTCAAGGCTGTTGTGAAGAGTTCGGATTTTTTAAAGCTCTTGCGATAAACATAAACAAAACAATTCCTATTTATTCTCTTCCATATATATATATATATATATATATATATATATATATATATATGTATGTGAGTATATGTGCACACATATACATACATAAACATATACTTGTGCGTATATATATTTTTTCGCACAGACAGCCAGTTTCCATACACAGGCTTTTGAGCGAACTGAGATGTAAGGACCGTATCTTAATTAAGCCTTGCGAAGAAGATGATAGCCAATCTGATGCTTTTTGTATTTTTTCAATGCTAAATAGAAATGTCCTTTCCAACCTTTTTGTTTTGAAATACATATTTCTTTTTATAAGCACTCGAAGTATATCAGCGCATTCCCATTATTAATTCGGGCGGATGTCATCGACTAAATGGTTCATTATAGAATGTAGGTTATCCCGACGGGAAAATTCCGGAGCCTGATTGATTTTGCAGGGGAGCTTGAAACAAAAGGGAACCGATTGAGACGGCCCAAGGCCCTCGAAACAAAATTATGGAATCTGATTTAATTTTTTTTATTAAAGTGCTTATTTTTCTTTTTCGGTAAGTTAAACGGGCTGCATCTCGTGAACGTCAAGTCCTGGGAATGATTGTTCCATATGTTCACTGTGAACAAAGAGACGCTTTCGCGCCGTCTTTTGTTTTTCTTTACCGTCGTTCCAGCGCCAAAGTGACGGAATTGGGAGATTTTTTTCCTGCGAGCCATCAAAAAGCTATCCAATTACCTTTGAAGATTGACATTTTTCCGCGATTTTTTACGCGCCATAACCGCTTTATTTACTTCGTTTTTGAACGTTGCGTTAGCAACTCCTCCATGACCGTCATCTTTATCTGAAAATTATTTTTTTCTTTTATTTTCACCCCTTTCTACCAACTGAGCATTATTAATGGCAGTCGCCGGGTGCAAGGCTTCTAGTGTTTCTGGAGAAGAAACTTTAAGAGACCTTTTCAATAATTTAATTAAAGCGGATCATCAATTACGGAAACGCTTGTTAGGAGCCGGGAAAGGAAGTTGAAAGAATAAAAAATAACGAAAAAAACACCGCTCTCCGGAGTCCTGGGGCCTAGAGGAAGGCCCTTGCACGCCTCCCGCTGCTCTCGGATAGGGCGTGGCTATAAAATTGTAATTGGAAAGCGCTTTTTTACGATTCGGCGAATAATAAAATAAAGAATAGGGTGAAAATTTAAAAGGTTTTCCACCGTTATGGGCGAGAGATATCGGTGAGGGTGGGATGGAGAGAAGGTAAGAAGGAGAAGAGATGGAACGAGCGAAGAAAAAGAAGGGGTGGTTGGGATGGGAGTCAAAGATTTCAATCTATATATGAAACGTTTTAAGGGAGTAATTGGAGGAAACGTTATGGAGTGGAAAACCGACACAAAAAATGTTAAGAAAATCGCGTTTTTTTCGCAAAATTATTGTTCTCTCTCTACCTTTTTCCTTCCTGTCTCTCTCACTCCCAATGAGTAAGAGAGAGAGACAGTACGCGAAAAGAAAGAGTGCTAACACGGAACAAATCTTCACCCCTCATATCTCACCGCAATTTCTTTCTACCACATCTCCTTAACCCTTGCTCTACCAAGGTATTTTACAACTTACTCCTCCCAAGGGGGTTATTCAATTACCCCACGATTATTTTGTCAGAAATAGTTGTTTATTGGAAGAAATATGTTGATATTGGGATATCTATATAAAATTAACAATATAATTTATAAAGAAAATAATGAATATTGTATAATTACTTCACAATTGTAATAACAGTTTTGCTACCTTGAGTGTTGAACACAACCAAAGGAGAACATGAAGCTGACTTGTATTTACAACAGTCTTGCACTGTAACATGCATTCACATCATTCTTTCGTAGTTCAACACGCACCAAAATGCTTTGAAAAACTCTTTACCTATTTCAAACATGAAGAGTATAAGCTGATATAAACGCGTAATATGAAAATAAATATTTGGAAAAATAATTAATATTTTATAATTACAGCGCAGTTGCAATAACAAGTACTTAGTTACCTTGAATGTTGAACACAACCAGACGAAAACGCGATACCGACTTCGATTTACAACGGCCTTTCAATGTAACACACTAGCACATAAGAATGTTTTTTTAGTTCAGCACGCGGCTGCTCATCACCAAAATGTATTATTTCGCATTGTACACCGATAGACTGAATAAATTACACACATATGTAGCCATATGTATAGCGGAACTGCATTTTATAGTAAAATGAAATAATGGCACTCTATCAAGGGAGGTAACTCAGTTACCCCGACAGTGTTTTCATTTAAAAAGTGGCTCTTAAAAATTTGTAAATATACACAAAATCCAACAGCAATGTTCATAGACGGTAAACAAGTTAGGAAAGTGTACAGTGTACCACAAATAGGCGCGTATCGTGCGATGGAGTATTTGAAACTATACGATATAATTTGACCCAACACATACCATAAAACAGCAAAACACCACGACCCGATTGTATTTTTGTCTGTTAAAAATGTCTTCTCCCCCCTTAGTTGGTGCATCAATTATATTACATGTTATATTACATGTTATATTACATGTTATATTACATAATTTTAATGATTAAATACTGCAAAACGATATATCAGAAATTATTCCAGGAAAATTTTAATTTATATTTTGTGATTTATTTTCTAATCAGTTTTAATCAACCGAACAATCGAAAACTACTTCAAACATACCTCACTTGAGTTAAGTAGTTGTGATATTTACGTTTATGTTCTTTTCTTCGCCGTAGAGAATTCATTTCCTTTTACCTACAAAATCTGTCACGCACGCGTAAGGAATTTTGTATTTATAGCAGATCTTATTTACTTCAGTAACCAATAAGATTATTTACGTTGACAACAATTAGGTAGCTATGCATGAATTTTTCCAAGTTCAAAGCGAATTACTACTTTCTTGTTCAGTTTTCTTGATAACGGCAACTCCTACGATAAAAATGCATAGGAAAAGAAATACTCTACGTTACTAGTTCTACAAATTTCTTTGAAAACTATTTTAATTTGACCAAACATTTACGAGACATAACGGAAAGTTCATTTTTGTCACCAGTACTCCTGATTGGCTTACGTGCTTTATTTTTGTGACTTTCTTATTGTCTTTAATTCCAAGTCCTTAATGTCAAATTTCATAAAATTCCGCTCGGTAGAAGTCTAGAACGAACATGCGGATGGACGGACAAACCGACACTAATAGGCGCTTATGCTGGAAGCGAAACGCGCCTAAAAACGAATACATGAATGAAATCTCACAAATAACCATTAAAAAAATAGAAAAACTTTGACAGAAAAGTTTAATTTTTCTCTAACCGATGCACAATCATAGGTAATTATTTTGTGCCTTAGTTTTCGTAAAAGTACATGCAAACAAGTATAACGCAGTATCACGCAAAAACGAACAATTGTATGTACCAAAGAGGGTGTGATATTGATTATATACCCGAGGTCGGCAAAGTTTTTCGGTCGAATAACGGTCATTACCGACATTAAAAAATTATGACCTCGGGCCGTGCCAACGTTAAATTAATTTTATCCCTTGCCTTAACGAAGTGTTACTTTTTTATATAAGACTTCCTGGAAATGGCGTGGGAAAGTTACAGCACGGAGAAAAAATCGAAAGAAAACTAAAATTTTTAAAAAATTTCACCATGAATTTACGTGGCGCGTAAAATCTCTGTGTGCTAAGATGGGCAGGTGTGATATATTTTGCCGACCCCTGGAATACTACGTACATGCTATTTGTTGGCGTGATAATACCATCGCCGAATGAGAAACGCATAAAAGAGTTATTTTAGCAATTTACTCGAAGTGTGTACTTTAACGATAGATTGATATTTCGACAATTCGTCCGTTTTTACTCCTTTACAGCGGTGGCTACAAATATACGATTTTCTTGGTAGAAGAACATCCTAGTTATACTGGTAATTTGGATAAGAGGAATACCATAAGTTAACGGCTCACAGGCGTAATTTCATCAGTTTTAAACTCTACTGGTGTGCTCTATACCAGCGGCGCCCAAATTTGTCGATTCCATTAATCGCAAGTCACATCCAGTCGAAAACAGTTGAAAAATGCTTTAAGGAAACTAAAGGCTCTAGTTGGGGTTCAGTATCAGCTGATTTATTTTAAAAGTATTTATTTATAATAGGAATAGAGTGGCAAAGACAAAATATATCGTTTTTATAATTTCCTGTTTTCATTGCATGCTAAGTTGTGTCCTTTAATTGGAAAAACTCGCGACGGGCCGGATGAAGACACTCGGCGGGCCGAATGTGGCCCGCGGGCCGCATTATGGGCACCGCTGCTCAATAAGCTCAGTCAACCCTTAACTCTCACCTATTTTGTTCAATCATCGCCTCGCTGCATTTTGCTGAATATCGTCGCTTCATTTTCTTCGCGCTTTTCTCCTCTTTCCCTATTGGTCACTTGGCCGTCGGCGGCTTTCTTTTTTATTCGTGTCCTGCGGCTCTCTTTCTTTTTCTCTCTCTCTTTCTTTCTGTCTCTCTCTCCCTCTTATTAGAGATTATGATGCCCGGATAGGCAATAGCATAACCTCTTGGTCTCCATGACCAGAGTACGCGTAAGACGTCTGAAGCCTTTTCCTCCCATTATGGTACTTCTCTTCAAGACTCTCCAAGAAGTGAGTAGGCGCCTGAGATCTCTCTTTACCCACTCCATTCTCTCTCTTTCTCTGGGTTGACCTTTTGGTTAATCTATCCGGAGGGGATTTTTCGTTTTGTTATTTTTTCACTCGTTTTATTTTATTTTTAAAAGGAGAAGAACGGCCGTTTTACCGCTCCGCTAAAGACGTCGGTCGGTCGTAAAGAGCGCCTCAAAAGGACTCTCTAGAGAGGCAAAAATAAGAAGTATGGAGCGTTGTAAAAATCGAGGCTTTTCAGAATATGTCGATCAAATCGAAGGAAAGAGGTTTTTTTCTTTAAAAGAAAGAGGAGTGCATGTTTGTGTTTACGCGAAGGGCGGGGGACCTATTCGAAAAAAATCTTTTCCGGAATGGATAAACTACTGTTTGGAGGGCGAATCAGACATTTAAAATTGGTCCGTGGGCGGCATTTTATTCCGTTCGGGTCTTAAAAAGAAACAATAAAGGAAAATTTTATATATCGGTTGCACGAACGTAATGTGTGCGTGTTTGCTTTGGGTGAAATACTGGAAATGTGGCAGTAAAATCAAGGTGCGGGGAATTGTTTGAGTATATTCATCTACGAATGTCCTGGGGAAGAATTTGTTTGGCTCGATGGTACGATAATATGGTCGGCAAGTATCGCCAAGTGCTTGATTTGTTTTAGGTGTTATATGAAAGTTGCGATAAGAAATTTTCGATTTTATATATTTTGCTGCGATTTTCATATCGTAACAAAATGAGTCACGTATAAAACTATTTCAAGACGTGAAATTAAGTTTTTTTTAGGGTCAAATGGAATAAATTCAAACCAGAGTATCGAGTATCACATTTAATAACTATTGAGAATGACAATAACAAGTGAAGATTTAAAAATGAATTTTTATAACCAACTTTTATATAGTTAATACTTTAATATGAATAAACTCTATAATATAATTATGATAACCTTTCTGCTTGCATGGGCGTATAATTTCAGCTCTGTAGTACATTCGGAAATGACTAATTCTTGAAAATTTGTTTAAACAATTGCGAATTTTTAGCTGCCGCTTGTTGAAAAATTTTAAGATTTTTTTATAGAATTAGCTACAAAATGTTTGCAAAAGCTCGTATCTAGGACTTATAATTTCCGTGATAAAAATTAATAAACTTTAATGCACAAATGGGGTAAAAACAACCCCTAAAATTTAACAATTTTTAAATTTTCGATTTGTCTAATTGGTTGTGAAAAAAATCCTATTATCGTGAAAAATTTCAGCTCCGTATTCCTTTTAGATTGGTCTACACATTAAATTTCCTTTTCCCCAGGTTAACTTATGGCAAATTTTTCTTTAATATTTCCTGTTTTTGGATTTTGACTTCGTTATAAGTTTACGCTGTAGTTTTAAATCAATTCCATTATAATACAATCTACTGATTCTCTTTAGAAGCACTACATTAAAGCTATTATTATATACAGTTCATCAACCACCATAATTGAAAGGAGTAACGTTCTTTTATTTAATAAAATAGATCGCGTTTTAAAATTATGATGTCATCAAATGTGTACGTTTTTGGTTGAAATCGATGGAACAATAAGAATTTCTCTATTTAATAGCATTAAAGCGATGCTATTATAATACGGATTGCCAATTCCCATTGAAAAGCATTGTCCTGGTTGCTATGGTAGCTGAAGTTCTTTATTGTTGAGCATCTGCTTTTTTCCGATTAAAAACACATTTCTTCGTCAATTCGGCATCGATTTGAATTTTGTCTTCAAAAATGAAAAAACTCATTCTTTTATTTATAGAAATGTTTTCGTCCCGAGTTTCTATCTGAATTATAACTAATATAAAAATGCATATTTATGAAACTCTGCACAGATTTCCATGTTTTTCTTATAGAGTAACGAAATGGAACATTGGGGTCAATAATATCCCATAAAAAATTAAAAAATTGGAATTTTCGATTTTTCTGGTTGGTTTTACCTAATAACCTATCATCCTGCCAAATTTCAGGTCCGTGGCATATCGAGAAGTACCTTAGGTTTTATATTATATATATACATATATATATATATATATATATATATATATATATATATATATATATATATATATATATATATCCTATATCCTCCTCCATAATAAGCAGCTGTATTTGTATGTCCAAAATATTTAACCCACTTTCAGAAGACCTAGAAAGTTGAAATTTGGTACACTGGTAGCTTTGAGCTTACAATTGACAGAAAAAATCTGAAACTCCGAGATTTTGGATTTTAAGGACCCGAGATCGGGGTTTCAAAATTTCCAGAAAATCCACGCCGTAGAGGAAGAATAGCCAACGCCAAGATAAAGGCTACAAGATTCATGCCTAAATATAGTATATGAATACTTTTAAAGTCAGTCAAATGGTTTTTAAGGAATATTAGAACGTTGTTATTTTTTACCATTAACATTGAAAGATTTATTGCAACATAAATCGACACATCTACTTAAATTTTTTCGGTAACCAAGATGTTGTTTATTGTTGACGTTTTGGCTAATAGTATTGACATAATCCACATAATTTTATTGCTGTTTTAAAGGCTTCGGTGCATCTAGCCATGTGAATATTAAGTAAGACGTTAATGCTTAATTGTATTAATGGTAAAACTTTACAATACAATACATAAAATAGAAAATGTTAATGTAAACATCGCTGGCGTAATTAAGGAATGGGAACGTTTGGTAAAATTTGGATCTTTTTTTTTAGGGCTACCCAACAGCAAAAGTAAGTAAATTTCAAAATTTATTGTATTATTTTTATTGTAATATGACATCAAAAGTAATATATCAATAAAAATAATAAAAATCGTTTGCAACTTAAAAGAAAACTCTTTCCCGAGCGAAGCCGGGCGTTTCTGCTAGTAATAGATATAAAAATTGGTAATAAAAAAAAATAATAATAGAAATTAATTCCGTATCGTTGAACTTCTGCAGTCTGCAAAATTAGGGGTAATGCAAGAAAATAAATATCTTGAGAATCCATATGTTGCAATAATCCTTCCATTTAAATTTGCTCTTGTCAGAAATCTCCTGCTTTTGTACAATGTGAGATGTGCGTTTACAATTATCCCAAATATATTTTTATGGGGTAAATGTAAACGACAGAATCCATGAATTAATTTTGAACTAAGCGTGTTTGAAACTATGCACATTATTATTTTTAGCTTGCAAATCAAATAGAAGCATATTAAAAATATTTAGTGAGATAATTACGAAAATAATCAGTAAACTTTAAAAATCAGACAAAAAACATCTCCAATTACCCCGGTGTATCGTGTATTTTTGAGAATAGCAAACGGACTCAATAAAATCATAACAAATTTTTAAACGTTATAACCTCTATGAGTCGAGCATTAAACGTATGGAAACCATTCTCGTAATATTTTGCACAATACGAACCATAATTACTCTTGAGCATACACATAGTACCGCATTTCACGCATAAAATGGAAATTTCATGATGAATAGCGTCACAAATTGCAATTTACTTCGTTTCATGTCTTTCTTTCATGACAGACCGATCACTTCTTTATACGAAAAAATAAAATGCGCTCTGCCAATCACAAGCTTCATTTCATTCCAAAATAAATAACTCGGGGGCGTGCTGCCAATCAATCAACAACAGTCTCGTTATGCAACGGAGTAAGTGGGTGGGGCCAAAAAGTAACTTATGGAGCAGTCTTTTTAAATCCATTATTTATATTAATTCTTCGATCAATTTTCATTAAATGTTCCCATTAAGCTGGACACTAAAAATGACGCGAAACTCCATTTATACGTTATCGTCGTAATTCTTCTGTGAAATGAGCATTTTCAATAACTATTCATTAGTCGCAAGGGCAAAAGTTTAATAGGACCGGAGTATAGGTGGACAAACCTTATCTGTGCTCGTGGTCTTTTCCCAGAAGACGAAGTTCGATCGAATCAAGATTCAGTATTCAGATGGTATCACTGTTAACGTTTTCTATAAATAAATATCCTAAGGGGACTACGAACTGCGGAACCCTTGGTGAAATTTATTTTAAAAGCGGCCTTAAAATTGTTTTTACTTCGTATTTTAATAAAGAGCTAGCCATATCAGCCAAAATTTAACAACTAGCTCGCTTGAGCACAACATGCAGCACGTTCCTGATCTCTAATTGTTGCTGAAGGTGTTGTATGAAGCCGCAAGTAGGATAAAAAGACCTCAATACGCATTACGACTGCAAGGTATCCGTTCTCAGCGGTAATTCTTCGGCCGTTGATTCTAAATGGAATTAGCTTGCAAATCGCCGCTGAAGACGACTGCTCCTTCAGCTGACGTGATCATTTGTTTTTCATATCAGATTTGTGTCTGTGGAGACGTTTAGATCATTTAACAACTAAGTTTCGCTATTTGAACCAATCGAAAACATGACCTTTCACTCGGAGTGCCACTTTATCGAAGGAAAACAGAAACTCTCGGAATAAAATTTCTCTCTCTCTCTAGTAAATTTTACGAACGAGTCCTGTAGGAAATTCTCTTTTACTCTCTTTAATTCTCCTTTTACTTTTGCTGGCGTTACGGTTTTAATGTTGCGTTTTCATTATTCCCATCGGAGAAGGGAAAGTGCCAAGTTTATCCCCAATCTCGAGGATCTAAAGCCAGGCCAAATTGTTTTGTTCATCTTATAATTTATTCCATAAATTCTTCCTTTTGAAAGTTAGACCATTCCTCGTTGTCGAAAATTTAAATTAATTATTTCCTCCGTCACAGCTCCGTCGTAAATCACGTTTTTATTCTATCATATATCACGACGATATATCGAGCCATCTTAATAAAAACTAGTACGGATAATCGAATGCTTTTTCATCGACAGAGATGGTCGCTGTTTTATTTTCTGCTCGGATGTTTGCAGGCATGGAAAAATGTGAAAGGTTCTCGTGTCAAATGGAGACGAAGATATTCCGACGGCTTCTTAAACGAGTAGAGAAAGTCGCGTCATGGCGTCGACTTCTTTACCAGGGAAAAATATAAAAAATTCACGAGCTACAAAAGAGAGGAGAAATACTTGCCTGTTTGTCCGGATAAGACGTTATGCCACTGTCAAGTGAAATCTTAAAAGGAAGAGCGAGACAAAGAAGGTTTTAGATCCCATGGTTTTGGGGAACGTCAAGGAAAAACAATGGGAAGGGAAAGACGATAAAATTCTCGAGTAAAGAGAAAACAAAGGATTAAGGAGACGAGTCCTTTTCCTCCTTATCCATCCGTCTTTTTATTTCAAGAGCCCAGTTTTATTAAATTTTGCGTTTGGTTGGGATAGTTATATTTTTGTACTCACATTCAAGTTGTGTAGGGCTTGAAAATATTGATGGAAAATTAAATATTTCCATCGACAATTTAAATGGGTCGTTTATTGACTTTAGAAATGCAATTTCAATTTTACTGTCGTTTTAATCTCAATTGTTATTTTTTTAACGTGAGAATCCCTCTCATTCTTCCTCCTCCGTAGGTCGGTGGAGCGCCTCGTTACCTTTCTGCCTCAACGAAATGCCTCGAGACGCCGATGATGGCGCTGGGCTCGGAGGAGGGCCTCCCTCTGCCTCCAATCCCGTCCTCCGCCGCCGCCGCCGCTGTGCCCACCCGGCTCTTCGGGGGCGGCGGCGGCGCTGGGGAGGGGGTGTGCGCCGCCTGCGGCGGGGGCGGGGGCAGGGCTCCATGCCCCTATTGCGGCGCCGCCCTCGCTCCGCCGCCCTTCGGACACGGGGCGTACTACGAGGCGGAGGATGTCTCGGCCCTCCCCAGGCGGGGCCTCTCGCCCCCCATCCCGCGCCTCCAAAGGGCCAGGCGGCCCCCACGGCCCGGCGACCGCCCCCCCGGGCACCACGGTTCGTCTCCTGCACTGCCACCGTGGCCGTCGTCCCCTCCTCCGAGGGGGACGAGGGGAGGAGGGAGCCGGCAGCGCGGGGCCATCTCGCCGGAGGAGGTGCTCCGTCTCCTCGGTCCGACGAGGGCCACGTCGCCGAGGAGGGGGAGGAGGGAGGATCCCCCGCCGCCACCGAGGAGGGAGGAGCCCCCGCAGTGGTTGCCTCCCGTGGATGGAGTGCGCACCGTAACCATGGACAGACCGCCAGACGCCACCGGCCAAGGGTTCGGCATTTGCGTCAAGGGAGGAAAGGAAGCGGGTGAGGAGGAATTTTATGATTGCAGGGAGAGGATTGTATCGAAGTAAGGTCGCTAATAAATATCATTCACTTTTGGTACAGTTCTATTATACCTTCACATTTACTTAATTTTCCCCGTTTATTTAAAAGATGACATTATGCGCCTGCAAATTTTTCAAAAATTTTCTTAATATTTTAAAATCATACCTAAGCACCCATCTCCCCCCCAACCCAACCCCAACTCCAAACTTAAAAATGGTATTTCCCATTTAAATTCTACGCACCCTCACCTCCTGGTTGGGTTGGGTGTGCGGGTAGGTTAGGTATGACTTTAGGCTTTAATACAGCTTTTGAATTAAATAAACAATCGAAAAATATCAAGAAAAATTTTATGGGGATATAATAGTACAGTACCGTTTTTTAAACTCAAGCCCCCTGTTTTTCCATTGCAAAAATGCTCACCGTTAGCATTAAAAAAAATCTATCTGATGTCTTATTCATTCGTGATAGTAACATCCTTAATCATTGACGAGAAAGATAAAATGATTTTAATTAATTAATTTTATTGAATGAAGGATCACTTTTCATTCACCAATGTTCCATGTCACATTTTAATCAGTTTTTAAAAATTATCGACTGGTTTACTTGCTCGATTCGGCCGATTTTACCGTCGAAACGATGCGCCGGTTAAATCTGGGTATTAACACTGTTAAGTTTAAGATACATTCTGTAAACTAACTTAGTTCGAATTATCATATTATGCCCAGTATCTGAATCGTGTCTGAATAGTAAATTTCATAACATTTGTTTTGTACAGGAGGGAAGTGAATGATAAATAAAATGCAGATAACACCCATCTACGTCAAATACTTAAGTAAGGTCAAAGATAAAATATCCATGCTTTCAGCGATAAAAGCAGCTTTTAAAGTCATTTCAAGATCACAGTTTTCGTTAAATCTCTATATTGCTTTTTTCTAGACACAAAAGGAAGAATTCGAAGCCATATCAGATCGACAAAGTTAACATCATGGCTTTTAGCACATCATTTTGTTTTATGGAAACAACCTCGCTCAGAAAGCACTCGTTTTAATGTGGCAATAAACTCTATATGTGCTTATAAAAGGGGCTTCGGAGAATATAACATCGACACTGCCTTATGACGTTACCGGTTGATAATTTAAAATAAAGTTTTTATATCTTCTATGATATATAATATATATAACACAACAATTCCTGTAATCATGAGCAATCGCTAAATGTGAGCTTTGTTGTTTTGTTAATATATTAAGCTATATTTACGCTTCACTTGTAATAAGTAATTCGTGTCTTTATGGATTTGTAGAAGTAAACGTATGGGTGGTAAAAGTGAAACGGAGAGCCATGATTAAAAAAAAAATTGTATGATTTATTTTATTATTTAGTACTTAGTATTTTTCTCGAAATAATGCGATTCCGAAATAATCTGAGACTAAATAAGCTTAAAAATAATGAAGTTCAAAGTGACTGCGTTAATATTACAGAAATCGATTTCTTATCCTTACATCCCTTATCGCTATCGAAATGAATTTTTACTTATTTTGTAATGGGAGTATAATTTTCATTTTTAGAAATCAACCAAAAGCGTTGCTTTTTTCCGCACGCCCTTTCCCAACGAAGGATTGCAATCAGTAGCGGATTTGACATTAGGCTAAAATAGGCAATGGCCTAAGGGCGGCAATAAAAACGGGATTTCAGGTCGGGAATAGATGAAAATAATACTAAGCAGATTCTTGATGAAATAAACTATTATCACCTGCAGACGAACAGATGGACAGACAAACCACATACATGGGCGATTATTTGAGGAAAAAAGCGCCAAAAAGAGAGCGGAAAAATAATTTGGCCTCGGGGTGGGAATTTTCCAACTTTCCGCCTCTGGTTGCAATACGTTAATGTAATTTATGGCTCAGTTTCAAACCATTTATGCTGGTATAATCATGAGAGTGTTCGAAAACAAGGTACATACGTTTCTTCGTTTTACTTCTACTGTAACTGGTGCAATCACTTATTTTATACTAACAGCATCGATAAAGGCTATGCACATTGAAGTTTCTATTTGAAAGTGCTCGCTTTTCGTTATCTTAAAAGGCGTTAGCTTTAGATCTAGGATTGATATATACAATAGATTTTCAACTAGCGGAAAGATTTTCCTTGCAAATACTTAACTATATATCGATACAGAAGATGCCTCGATCCTAAATATGAAAATCATTTTTCATTGAAGATTTACATTAAAAAATGAAATCCCTTATGGTTTTCAAAGCTTCTTTTATCTTTACATATACTTCCTAGTGTAGATATGATTTACTATTTTGCGAAAAGCTGGCTCAGACGCATTATTATTAAAAGGCGCTAAGACGTCCACAAATCATATCCAGGAAAAAGAAAAAAAAAGACTTTTCTTTAAAAAACTGCTTCGATCGAGGAGAGTGGTTAGCGGTGTAAACCACTTAGCGAATTAATCCTCGCGTTTTTTTCGCAAAGACCATAATTTTCATCCACTCCTCTAAGAAAGCGGGACGATACCGAACAACGCCTCCTAAAATTCTCGTTTCCTTTCTTCCGTATCCAAAAAGTAGTCTCAAGCACTTTCTGCCGGAGAAGTTGGAAAATTTCATCGCGACCTTCGAAAGGCGAGGGTAGGCATGAATGAATGCGCTATAGTAATATGCATGCATGCGCATACACACAACAATACGCGCATAAAATACATGCGTATGTGCGTGTAGGCATATGTACCGGGCCAGTTCTAACAACGAAGAACAATTCACTATCGCACCGAGCAATGCACGCGTAGATCATGACCTCCCGTTTCATCCTTCATGGGTGAGCTCCTAAAGCCTAAGGGGATCGACCCCTTTTTTTTGTCTTTCCCTCACTCTCCAGGGGGTGGCGTGTACATCTCCCGCGTGGAGCCCGGAAGCGTAGCGGAGCGAGCCGGACTCCGACCCGGGGACTCCATACTGCAAGCGAACGGTACGCCTTTCCGTGGCATAACCCACGAGGAAGCACTCAAGGTAAGTGAGGTGGCGGAGGATGGCACTCCGTTTTTTATTTATTTTTACTTATTTGCATTTTCTTCTTTTTTTTAGTGAATTGCTTTCGAGCGAGTGAGAGGGAAGGGAAGCATAGGGAGAATGAACGTATGTGAGAGTAAGAGAGAGAGAGAGTACGTGGGTATAAGAGAGAGAGAAAGAGTGCCCTAGTGCCGTTGGTTCGTGTTCTACGCCGGTGTATTAACGCTTTATGTTTTCCGTAAAGACCTTTCCTTTTTTTTATCGATCACCCTCCACGGCTACGGTTTCACGTCCCGAAATTGTGCCATTTTTGAGACCCGAAGCTAGAAGGTTAAAATTCACAGGGGCGATCTTTTTCGCCTGCGAGGGGCATTTATTTTTTTCCGCGCTCAATGAACATCTGTACCGAAGAAGGGTTTCAAAACGGCTGCTTCAAAGTGGGAAATGCATTGAGCGTTGAGATCTGCGCGCCTCCCTGTTGCTGTCACGTCTATTTGCAAAAAGAATATCAAAAGTTGTAAACCTACGTTTGTGACCGAAGCAGTAATTTGGTGGGGGAGCAACCTACGGCCCGAGTACTATGATGAAGTAAGCCATCCGTAAAATTTAACGTCCATATTAATATATTTATGGGGAAATTATGGCAACAAAATCTTTAATTCTTAAAAGTTATCCTAAAATCCTTATTTAGGCTTGTTTTTCACTCACATGATACTTCAGAATCTATGATGTTAACTTCTGATTAAAATTCTAATCCGGCCCGGCGAACCATTTGCAACTTTCAGTGCGATCCGCCAAACTGTTCGAAACCATTGATGCGGTCTGCCATGTAGAAAAGGTTACCCACTTCTTGCATAGGTTTTACAAAATATGCCGATTTACGTAAAGATTCTGTCCAGATTTTTGCATTCACATTCAAAATTTACTTGCTGTAATATCTTTCAAGACTATTAGTTGTCAGAATTATCTGTTTTTAATTTTAGTACCGTTTTATGATTCAAATTTCATTGGGGTTTTTAAGGAAAACAGAAGTTTAATCCAGAAATATTTCCTGAAAGCAGATATCGTATCGATTAAAACCGCCCATGATAGCTCACATGACGGGCTCGTTGACCGTTTCTCGGAGAGTGGGAAGATAAATCAGATGTCATTACTCGGCTAATTTGGGACCATAACGTAACAACTACGGTGCGGTTCTCTTCCCGACTAGACGCAGATTCTTTTTAATTTTCATGCGAAGACTTTGAATCCTCATCGTTGAAAAATTACTCGGATTTAAAAAAATTTCTTTCGAACAAGAGGCATTGCGAGGGGGCCTTCCACTGACTCCGCAGTTATGGCGGGATTTCGTGACGTCCGTGACAAAGCCGTGGTTTAGTGCTGTACACGGAAATTGTCGTGCTTGGGTGTCTCGATTTGTACGTAGTATGACATAGACATTAAGCATGAGGTCCAACAGTATTTCCAGTTCTTATTGTATTATTCCTACCTTATCATTATAATTTTAAAATTTTATTGCAATTTTTGTTTGTTTAGTTTGCTTTCTTTGTAGAGCTTCCGAAACTATTGATATAAATGCAGTGCTCAACAAATTTCCCTCAAAAATGTGCGTGATGCTCAATCCACATCTTCGCGGGGGGGAGGGGTGGGAGGGAGGAACAAAAAAATGACATCAGAAAAAAATGCTTATGTTATAAAATACACCTTATCAATATATATATATATATTACGGCCGAAACTCCAAATGTGGCTAACGAAATAACGATAAAATACATTCATCCAAAAAATAAAGAGGGAATTCGTGAAATTGGATTGGTAGGTATTTATTTTATTTGGGATCAATGTTCTTTTTGTATCATAGAGAAACTATAAAAAGTAGATTGACTGGACTTTTTTTATTACGTTCAACACCAAATTTTTCTTGTGATCTTGAATATTCCATGATGCCGTTTCGCTTGCCGGTTGCGGAGCAGACGCTGCGGGAGATGCTGAGTGGAACGAACGCGGGGTGTGAAAAAAGTGGGCTTAGGATTAATGTTGGAAAAAATAAGGTAATAGCGTCTGATTGAATGAGTGAGAGAGTGCGTGTGTTTGCGTGTCTCTGTGGGGGATGCATACCGAGAGAAAGGCACAAAAGCACTCATCGAAAGACAAAAAATGATTCGTAAAAACACTGAAGTACGCAGAAAGACAGACGGAGACAAAAAGAATCATAGATAAACAGACAGAGAGACTTATAGAATGACAGAGAGAAATAAACGAAAGACCGAGAGAAACGCAAGACAGACAGACGGACAGAAATGCAAGAACAGAGACAGGCAGAGAGACCGGCATAAAATACCAACAAAATGACAGAAAGACAGGAAGGAAGACAGAAATACGCTGACGAAAAAGCAAGTACAAGTGGCGACTGCGTGCTTGTGTTTGTTTGTTTGTTTGTCTGCTTGTGCGACCTGTATTTTCTATTATTTATTTTGGAACGTATGCGAAAGAAAGATACGTGAGGGATTATGGGAAAGAGAGTTGTCGAGAGATAGAAAAAACGTGTGTTTGTGTGCTTGTGTGTGTGTGTGTGTGTGTGAGAGAGAGAGAAAGAAAAAGAGAGAGTGAGAGAGAGGGAGTTTGCAAAGGATAGTAAGAGAGGGGAGAGAGAAAGCGAGCTGGAGGGCTTGTAAAAGGAGGTGATGGCTGCGATGATGAATTGCAGAGATCCGAGAATGGGACCCTTCCAGGAAAGAGGGTGTTGGTGAACACACACACACATACAGCTCGTTGTAGTGGTGGTAGTAGTTGCTGCCTTACCCTTGACGCTGCGAAAAGTGGATCGTGTGGGTTGTTTGGGAACACTAAGAGAGTCTGGAGACTTGGAGTCGAGTGCTTTGTGAGAAGGAGAGAGATAGAGAGTGTGTGGTGAGTGAGACGGAGAATGCCTAAAGAAAAGTAGTGAAATAATGAACGAGGCGGAGAGAGAGTGTTGGACGATCTCGGGGAGAAAGATTTCTGCGGCTAATGCAATGGGATCGCGACGGTTATGTGGGAAAGTTCGAGGGTGCGTGGAAATACAAATTGTGTGTTTGTGATGCTTTGCTTGGATGGATACGAGTGCGAGTTGTAACGGGAGAGAAATGGATGCGGGATGATGACTGCATCAAGGGTACGTGAGAAGTGATGTTTGAGTGTTGTCGGAGGGAAAGGGGAGCTTGCGAGGAGAGGGAGTAATCTAGGCGATACAGGTTCTGTCGTCTATTACAGGATGAGAGCGAAGTGCGTCGTGAAAAATAACACGCAATATTACCTTAAACGCCTGGACATAATATCGAGCTTACTTAATATATGGATTTAATTTTAAAACGCTCAGTTAAGCTGACAAATAAAATATGCGAATAAATAGAAAAAATATTTGCTGCATTGCTATTATTGGAGATTTGTCTACTGCGATAACATCTGGAAGTTTCATCTTCCCTTATTTTCTAGGAATATGTTTTTATGGCGATATCTTAATTATACGAAATCCCTTAAACTTTTCGTTTCAGTTTTCTTTCTATCGTAATATTTTTTGATTGAGTTATTTGAAAATTTCCTTTTCTAAATCTTTTTTCCAATATACTCCCTTCTGTAAAATAATAATTAAAATATAAATCACCTAACACAAGTACTTGTTATTTAATTTCATAAATAAAATTTCTAATTAAGGTCGGGAACATTTCTCTATTCCTCATCTATTTACTCCATCTTCACGATTAAACGAGATTTCTCTTTATCTTATTAAGCGCACGCAATAAATTAGAAATGTTTTGATCGATGAGATATTAAAAATATTCGACGTTCATCAAAAATTTGATAGCACCACTTAAGATGAATTTATACTGGAAAAGGATAATTTTTGACCGTAATAAGGGTGCATTTGGTTGTTGACAGCTCTCTAAATCCCTCTTAGAACAATACGTTTTAGAAAGGTAAAAATCGAAGGTCGGATCCTGCGCTCATTCCCAAAACTCCTAAAACCCTTTCATATACCCTTTGTCTGAAATATAAGAGTGCGTTGATAGAATTAATACAAAAAACTGGCCTCTGTGCATTAAGATCGACAAAACCATTTAACTTTTTCCTCCTTTATCCTTCATTCCTATTTAACAATTCATGGTTTCATCGGTGACCTTACAACTCAACGGTTTTTTGACTTGACATTCCCATAATCACGCGAATATCCCCTTCTTTTGTCGCACTGCACAGATGCTCAAGTCCTGCCGCACGCTCAGCATGACCGTGGAGAGCTCTCCCCAGCCGGTCCAGGAGCAGATGCCCCTCCGACAGCACCCCATACCCAGAATACCTCCGCCATCCGGTTGCAGGTACTCATGGGTGGACCGTGTCGGGCGCCCGGTGTCTCCACCGCCTCCGGTGCCCGCGCCCTCCTCCGGAGCTCCACGCTCTCCTCCGAACAGGGACGGGAGCATACGAAAGGTGAGCAGAATGACACCTAAATCGGGCCGATTATAATTCGCCTATTACCCGAGTCCGTTAATTAAAACTCCACTTCGGTGAGAGTGAAACGAAGCGATGACATCGAAGTGTTATTTACAAATAAAAATATAAATATTTGCGGGTTATCCGTGTTTGCGTAAACGAAACGTCCTCATTTATTGTAGACAAAATATATACAGTCGGACCTAGAATGTGACTTAGCATCAGAAAATTCGATTCATAGAATTTAATTGCGAGCATAGGGGGAGGGGGAGATATCTTCGAGTAATCGAAATTTACAGTATAAGTCCTTCTAGTTATGGAGGATCAACTTTGTCATATATGCTCATATGCTTTAGGCCATAACGCAATTCAGCGCTGTATCATGCAGTGATCCACATAATTCTATTCAAGCTTTAAAAAACCATCCCTTTTGTTCAATCTAATATTTCTAAGATGTGATTGTGAAGGTAAAAGAATATTATCTCATTTATTGAGTCATTTTACACTATGAATTACTCCGTGTATTAGTGAAAAGATAAGGAAAGTTTGAAGTGCACGTCTCATATAATTAACAGATAAAGTTTCTCAACATCCTTTTAAGTAATAAGTTATTTAGACTCAAAATTACTCATCGATTTATCAAGCAGTAAACAAGCTATGATCTAAGTAAATATTTGTGTAGAATTCCCGCGAATGGTAGCCTTGAGAAACTTGCGAAATGGCACGCTAGATTTTTAAAGTCCATAAATACAACTCTGTCCATGGCGCTCCTAATTGAAACCTTGAAATTTAAATAAAAGATGGTATAGAGAGAATAGATCTCGCTTTATGAAAATTTGGAACGCAGTAAAACATCGATAATGCAGAATCGGTTAATAGGAAATGAGCGTTTATACGAATTGTGCTTTGGTCCCCTACGAAAACACTGGTATACCTGGAACTCCTATAACATGGGAGATGCATTCTGATAAAGTGCCATTTTGTGTGAGTCTGGCTTTACTTAGTGAAAGAGGTTGCGCTCTTCAAGCAACCTCCTCCAGTCCCAAAATTCCCAAAGCTCTCTTTGATGCACATATATCTAAAAAATAGAGTGCTGTTATCTAAGTTTATAAACGAAGCACTTTGGCACTTCAATATCTCTCTTCCTCGCTTAGCAAGAATCACCCTTCTCAGGTCCCACGTTACTGTGTTTTAACCGTTATCTCCGCTATATACATTTTTGATATGTAAACGAACCTGCAGCAAGTCCGTTTTATGGGAGGGTCAGATTTATTATCGCTAATCAGAACAACCTTGTTGCTAAAAACATCGCTATTACAAATCGTGAAATTTTGAGTCCCTTGAAGTTT
Organism: Tanypteryx hageni; assembly: GCA_028673005.1. Taxonomy (NCBI): domain Eukaryota; kingdom Metazoa; phylum Arthropoda; class Insecta; order Odonata; family Petaluridae; genus Tanypteryx; species Tanypteryx hageni. The sequence goes on along the minus strand of CM054116.1, from coordinate 83,619,477 downwards.
ATACTAACGAGGTTATACTCTAATTTTATTTGTGCTAAATTACATTTACCAATTATGTGATTTGGTTAAAACGTTTGAGATACAATTTTTATAGGAAAAATGCTAGTTACTCGGACGGTTACAGAGGAAATATGCAGCTTCTAATTTTCAAGTTCACTATTCACTCTTTGCCAAGCTACTTATTAAGTTATGTACACGGATGACCGAATATTTTAGCGTAGCGTGAAACAATTTTGAGCTCGTTTCAAATAGCTTGCGAAAAAAAGCATTCAAGGCTTTTTTTAAACCGGGTTAACACCGACATGTCGCTGATTGATTCCCGCCAGGTGGAGCTGAGCATCGAGCCGGGGCAGAGTCTCGGTCTCATGATCCGCGGAGGCGCGGAGTACGACCTCGGAGTGTTCGTAACAGGTGTGGACGAAGGGTCTGCTGCGGAGAGAGCGGGACTGAAGGTGAGGAAGACGCCGCGACTCGATCGAGATTTGACCCGAGTCGTTAATGGCGACATAGAGAGAGAGAGAGGGAAATAAAAATTTTAACGAGCAGCCAAGGCGTGTACGATAATATATCCCGAAATATATGAGCCAAATGTTACGCTAATATCATTAATTTTGGAGCGGCAAGAACTCGATTTATATTATTTTTTTTTTACTTTTATGTATTAAATAGAAACTTTTAGTATTTTTAAAATTTTAATCGGGTCGGATGGTCAAAATGAGATTCTTAATATAAGAAAACAATTTGGAGTTTCGGCGATAAAAATCCCATTGGCTCTAGAGACGCGTTAAACCAATTTTTGCCCCTTCTCGTTCGGCAACAGTGACGAATGATTTTTCTTCTTTTGCTTTTTAATTATCTAGCTATGGCTGATATTTTAGTTATCAGGAAAGTGTTTGTCCGTTAGATAACATTCTGCGAATTAAATTAGCGTCACTGTTCAGTTCACGTTGACCAAAAGGTGTTAGCCGACAATAGGAGAATAAATCATAAATTAATGATTGCAGCTAAATTTCAACTATTTTTTTCATTCGAGATGATTTAAAATTCAAGACAACTTAGTATAATGGTGCAAAACGCTGTTATAAACATCTTAAATTGTACCTAAACGCTTTATAACATCATTAATCGTTATAAAATGATTTAATTATCATAGTCTTTTATTTTTTAACTTCACACGTGGTATATATGATATTTAATTTTATATCGTCACTTATTATCACTTATTTTTTCTGCAATGCATGCATTATTTACACGTAAGTTTTTATATAATTACAGGCATGGTAGCAATTTATTTGCTGAATTAGACTAGTATTAGTCGGTGATTCTTTAATCAGTTTAAATTCGCCCGTCTATGACCCCATGCTTCTAGGACATTTCCTCCAGTTTTCAGAAGAAGTAACAATGATTTTTGCGGGTCTGCTCCATATAAGATATGATTTCCTGTGGCATGATACGCGTGGCAGCTGCTGTAGTTCCGACATGCAATTTGATACTTTGTACTCGTTATGGGATCTATTTTTTTCCGGATTTCTCACCTCGGGCAATATATTAAAGAATCGCTGTGGCCAAAATGACGAAGATTTTGAAATGGCGCTCAATTTTTTGAGTGGAAAACCGCCTGAGGCAATCGCGTTTTAACCATAGCCTCCGCTGATTCGTGTTTTTCAACTTATACCTTACTAGACTCGTAAGTGTACAATATTGTTCAAGCAGTAATTAAGGCTTGCGTTTCATTTCACGTTAGCAAAAACATTTCGTAACAACGATGATGAGTAATGTAAATCTCCATATGGATATCGACTCAAATATTCAGGGCTGCAAATGAAAAACAAATTTAAAGAAAATAAGTGGATGAACTCCTTTTAATAAAATTTGAATAAGTATTCATATAAATTATCACTATTTAATAAATTCCTTTAAACTGTTTTATCTGATATAAGACTGAGTACTTTCCAACAACCCGTAGGAATAGTGGCTGTAAGCTTTCTTTGTCCAGGAGACGAGAAGCCACGTTTACATAATGAATATTGCTCACGTTTTGCTACTATATAACTCATATTTTCACATTATTTTAACTCGAAAAAGCACCGAATCTATAAAACATCGGAAATATAAAGTATTGCGTGAATTATAAATTGCAGTCATAATATCTTTAAAGTAAATTCTGCATTTGTTTGAGGCATTATGCGAAAAAGGAGCTCGTTTAATTCAATTTAATATGAATTGGATGTATCAAAGAAATTTTAAAATAATCTTTTTAGAGCAGATCGAATAGGTATACAATGAATCGGCAAAGGCGACAAATAACTTTTCTTCATCTTCTGTTTAATTATCGAGCTATGGCTAATATTGCATGTATCAGGAAAATTTTTATCCGTTAGATAACATTCTGCGAATTAAATTGGCGTCGCACTAAGCGCTGTTCAATTCACGTTGATCAAACGTTTTTAGTAGACACTGGAAGAATAAATAATGGTTATAGTCGAATTTCAACCCTTTTTTATCATTACAATAATAACGAACAGAGAGTCTCAACCTCGATGAACCACAAGCAGTCAGCAGGAATGCTGTAGGTGGTCCGAATTAGTGATTGATAAACAATATAACAAGCTAGAAGCAATCGTAATGAAGGCGTGTGGGCGGTCTAAAATGGTTAGTAGTTGGAAACTGATAATGAACTTCAGCAATACAAAAGCAATTGATAGCGGTTCGTGGTCGAGCTTTGGTCTAGTTGGTGGTCTGTTAGTACAAAATTTTTGACAATCCACGCCGTAGAAGATTTAAAAAATATTTAAGGCAACGTTATACATATATGAATTTGAGGACAATTTCTGACATTCCTTTCTTCGAGAGTGGCATAGGATGGTTATATGGAAAAGCGATTGAGATAGGCTTCCGATTGAGATGTCTCCTTGGAAAAGCTCCAACGTTGGCACGTGGGTGAAATTTATCACGAATCAGGACGCTACTAAAACTCCAATTAGAACCGACAACATTGCGCTCGTTTTCTCGACCCTCCACAATAATGCGCGTCGTCGAGGAATTTAAGAGGGCAATAAAAGCGCCCTTACTGTGACGAATGCCGAACTAAAAAGAGGAGGAAAAGACTCAATGCGTGGGGTCATTTGGAAGAGGGCATGAATCGCCGGGTTGCAAGGAAGACGCTAACCGGAGACGATAAATCACAGCAATCATATGCAAGGAAACGTGTGACGATGATCGCGATCCCTTTCATTCACACGCTTCGTTACTGCGAACCTAACTCACTCGCCGCAATTTCTTCTCACGGCTACCCTCGGTTTCTATTAATCATTCACGTGACATTTCATTCGCGTCTTCCCAACGCTGCCGAATGTAGGATGATGCTTTTTTTGGATCGTCAGTTAACTCTTCAGCGTTTTGGGAAGTGGTTCCGGTTGTGTGTTACGGTGAATCTCTCGCGCAGATGGCTGCACTTTGCGTCGTTCGGTTTCTTGCTACGCGCTTCGCTGCCCATATTTCATTCCAAGTCCATCGGAAATGAATGTTCGCCGAGGGCGACTAAGAAATGGCCACCCTTTATCTTTTGTCTCAGAGATATATCATAGAAGTTTTTTTGGTTAGCGGGTGTAATGATCATCATATTTGGGTGATCGTTTTCTAAGCTACATCATATAATGATAGAAACCGCAAAATGACAGTGATTTGTTAAGCTGTCTGTATTATTATGCGAATGTCCTATACAGCAGTGCTTTGCAACCATTTCAATTTCACTGCACACTTTCGGGTTCACACGAACTTGGCAGCACACCGAACCAAATTTCATGAGATTGAATAGACCATTTCAATCCAACAGAGACGAAATAAAATAATCAAACGAAGAAAATTATATATAAAAATCTACATTTTTCAAATCATTTAAACATTTATTCCTGATCACGAAACAATTCGATGATAAAAATTGCCAATTCTCCGGTTAAAAATAAACTGGTTTGAGGTATAAATATTCGAAATAGCGTGAGAATTCCTACCATTACGAGAGATTTCGTTTCTACGGTCTCAGCTTGAGAATAATTAAGCAGATTATTTTTCCCTTCCCCATAATTCCGCTAAATGTACCGCGGCAGACCGAATACTTAGCCGCGGCAGACCGAATACTTAGCCGCGGCACAGCGGTTGCGGAGCACTGCATACAGAATCTAATTCGTCCTTAAATATTTACTCATTTGTTTTATATACCTATTGTCGTCAACAAGATTCTAATGCGCCTCTTTTCCAATTGTTGGAGCCGTAGTTCGAATATTGTGCCCGTTTAATTAACTTAGGCTCCGTCTGATCTTGATGAAAACGCCGCTTGTATTTTGCATGCTTTTTTGGTTAAAGCGTTATTATCTCTTAAGATTAATTTCTTTAATCTGAAAGTCTAGACGTCTAGAGCCATCATCTTTCATCCGGCGTGCTTGCTTTGGCTTGGTTTTTTCTTTCATCTTTTATTGTGAGACAAAACGAACGTTTTATTTTTTTCATTCATTTATATCTAATAGAGTAATTTCTTTAATTTTGGCATTATCTATCCCCTTTCATTGCTGAAATGAGATCCTTGGAGCCGAAAATTTGGAAAACATTTTCAAAGAGAAATAGTTGAAATGAAGAAGGCGGTTGAAATCTGGGATGATAAGAATTAATGCATTGCGTTGAAAGAAAATGTGAGAAATACTACCTCTTCCGGAAAAGTGAAAGCATTGTCTGCCAGATATCTTGGGTCTGGAACAGTTTAATATATGTGCCGACTTAACTTCATAGGGATAAATAATATTTTTAATTAATTTCACGTCAAATGCTCTAGAAATTTGCTTGCTAGTAACTTTTTGGACAATATTTTGGAAATATTGTCGGTAACTTTTGTAGAAAATCTTTTGTTGATTATCCGTAAAAAATTCGGATTATAATATTTTTATGATAAACATATAACCAACTTATATACTTCTTCAAATTTTCAGTGATGCGTTAATTGATGACTTTTTGACTTTCAGTTGAAAATTTCCAACAGAGACGTAATTTTGCAGGCAGCCACAATGGCAAAGAAATAATTTTATTATAATACTTTACATCTTCCGCTTATTATAAAAATTAAACCGCATTTCCTAAACGACGCTGACATTTAGCAAATATCGGCTGCATTATTTTAAATTGAGGGGAAGTAATTTGTTCTAGTCGATTTTGTTTTATTTTGCCTTCTCGAACAAGAAGTTTTATTCAGTTGCTCGTCGCATAACTTGCGAAATAATATAATCCTATCATTCTCCTCCCTCACAGGTTGGCGACCAGATATTGGAGGTGAACGGGGTTTCCTTCCTCTCGCTGAGCCACGACGAGGCCGTGCACCGTCTGAAGCACCCTCGTCGCATGACTCTGACCGTAAGGGACGTGGGACGCGTTCCCCACTCGTCCTCGGTCTCCGGGAGGTCCCCCTTCGATTCACGCTTCGCGTCCGGGTTCCCGGAGCCGGCGCCTTATTTGCAGGCTTCGACGTCTGACGAAGAGGAGGCGGCGGTTGCCCCGGAGGAAGAGGACGAGGAGGAAGAGGAGCAGAGGCTTCTGTTGCCATGGTGAGGGAGCGGGATGAGTGGGCGGGGGGAAGGAAAGAGGGGAATCGGAGGAGGGGAATATGCAAGTCGAGGGAGGAGGGATGAGAAGGGATGAAGTAGTTGGACGAGAGTTTTCGAAATGGCTTTTTTCCTAAAAAAAAAAGAGAATTGTCTGCAAACGTAATATATCGCCGGGAGCTTTTCATTTTTCTTTTTTACTGCGAAGTTTTGTGGCTCCCAAGGATAACGTCATTGCATCACCGTGACGCTAGTGTCTTATGTTTCCAAGGCGACGATATTTTTATGCATTTTTTCGGTGTAGTTTTCGAAAAACTCTCCCGTTTTATAGATTTTTGATTCGATTTTTTCACCGCGTCGCCTTACTTTCGTTTCTGGGCGAAAGTAGTAAAGAAAGGGGATCCTATCCTCTACCTACCTACGCCTTTGCCATATTTGGTAGACCTTTTTCTCATTTTTCCATACTCGAAAATATTGCATTACGAACTCGGAGGTTCACATTCGGCAGTGGAGTAAAAAAATCCCAAATGCGAGGAAAAAAATTAAAAATAAATTTCAACTAGCCGAGAAGCAGTTTTTTTTATCGATTTAGATGAAATTTCGGAAGTTTGTTCAAAGTATTCTGGTGATAGATTGCTAATCTTCTAAGAAAACATTCTATTTTTACGATCGATAATCCCCGAATTCACGCAGGAACAGGTGGGAAACAAAAGAACGTTTCATAGAAGGGGGCGGTTGCGTCGAATTCCGCACCATCGCCTCGCATTCGTGGAAATCGAGCGGGAATAAAAAGCCGCCGCCAACGAATTGTTTATGCCGACGGCGTTGGGAAGATTAGAGCGCAATCGCCGAATCGAAACCCGGAGCGATCTCGCATGTTCGCGGAAGCTTTCGAAAAGGTTCCCCGCGTCTCTTCGAACGAATCGCAAATTAGGCAATTAAAATAATTTCCTCCCATTTCGCCGCAACTTCGCACGTTCGCACTCTCTCATTTTTTGCTCAGCCGGGCCGCCATTACGCTCATCCTTCTGAAACTCCTCTGGGCGCGAGGAATTACGCTGAAAACCTTTTGTGTCCTCCCGCGTCTCATCCTCCCCCTATCCCAAACCTCCCACATCCCCTTATCTCTCTCTTCACCCCTCCCTCCCCTCCCAAACCGACTTCCTCACCCCATTTTCGCGATGGAATCCTCTCGTCCCGACTTGCCCTCGTTAACCCTCACCTTCTCCGTGCTTATTTTTCGCCTCTTTCTCTCCCCCCTCCCTCTCTCGCTCCCTACTCTACCATTTCTTCGACCTTTTGCGCGACGAGTTTTCCTCCTCCCTCTCACTCCTTCAGCTCATCTTAATTCGTTATCTTGTAGTCCCTCAACTTTCGTCTCCAACTCCCTTTCTCTCGCTCGCTCCCTCATTATCCCTATCTTTTGCTACCTTTCTCTTTCTCCCTCTCCTCTGCTCTTTTCTGTCTGTCTAGTCCTCTTCTATTAATTATCTCCCTATTCATCTCTTTCCCCCTCTCCCCCTCCCCTTATCTCTCCCTCCCCTTATCTCTCCCTCCCCTTCTCCATCCCTTCCTTTCTTTCTCCCTCCCTCTCTATCTCCCTCCCCCCTCTCTCTTCCTCCTCCATCTCTCCCTCTATCTCTCCCACTCTCTCTCCCTCCCTTTCTCTCTTTTTCTCCCTTCCCTTTATTCCCTCTCCTCTCCCCCTCGCCCTCTATCTTCCTCACCCTATCAAGTTCTCTTCTTTCGTCTTCCTTCATCGCCCTTTCTCTTTCCAATCCCTTCTTTTAGCTCCAAATTTAACTGCGAGGTGTGGACGTCTGGACGTCTCCTTCATTGTCCTCTCTATCTCGTCCTCTTTCTCTCCTTCGGCGAGCAACCAGCTTTTCAATTAAACTCGGCGTATAATCGCCGCTTTACGTGGGAGACATGCGAATAAATCCCCTCTCTCTTGAATCATTAGACGATGACCCGCGCAGAGGAAAAAGGGGAGGCTAGGGAGATGTAAAGAAAGAAGGAGAGAGAGAGAGAGAGAGAAAGAAAGAGCAAGATGCTGGGTCGCGTCGAGGAATATTCAGCCCGATTAATTTAAGGATTCCGGGGAAGGTTTAGTATGAAGGATGAAAGGAGGTTTTAAAAGAGAGGGGTAGGGAGGGAGGGAGTTGGTCTTAGGGTGAATACGTCCATCCCTCTCCACGCGTGATGAACACGGGCGAAATTGTGTCGCGATTTTCAAATCGAGGTCGATGTGTCTCGTTGGTGGCTTTGGAACGTTTAATTGCGTCGCGGAGAAATAAATTGCAGTTTCATTTTCTGTTTTTTTTTTCTCTCTCCCGTCGGGATGGATTAATTGCAAAATTGAGCGTGGGAGACGCTTTTGCGAATTTCCGGCGCCACGGTCCCTAATCTAGGAGTTAAGGCGCAGAGCGCATTGAATTAGGTGGCGATCTGTCTGGAACGAATTGGCGAGGCAGGAGATTCGCGGCGAAGATTTGTCACTGCATTAAAACGCGGAATCTTTATTTCGAGACAGAAAATGTTCATCGCACTCCTTAAAAACGTTAACTTACTACCTAAATCTTAAAATGCATTATATTTATTGAACCGAAGAAAATTACGCGTTGAGGTTTTTTTTAGCTAGAATAGAACAATCTTTCCTTAGTCAGGAATCGCGCTCACCAGTAGCAAAAGCAAAAGATCTTCCCGAAATTAGGACTTATTAGCATTATTTTACACGAGTCAAACGTAGGTATTGGATGTAACATATATTTGGGCGAAGTTTAATCACTGGAAATTTTGCCATTTGTCGGAAAGTATTCGTCCTGAAAGAACGATAAGATTCTACGACGGAAATGCTTTCATTGAGACGAATTCATCAAGCGAGCTATTGAGGCGTGAAACGTGACAATATCGAGAGTTATTTTACATTTATTTTTAATTTCTGACTTTGTGAGTTTTTTAAATTTAGATATGATTTCACAGAGCGAAAAAGGGGGCACGAAGGTGTAGGATATTAGCTGAAGAGTGAGTTGGAGCGTTTCTCTTACTTTTAATTACAAAACGATTCGCCGTGGAAAATTTAACCGTTGAATTTAATTATTAATATAGCAGAGCAGAAAGTTTTTTATCAAGAATATATTTTTAAAAAGAATTTCTTTAAAGTAGGTATTTCTAAAACAGTATCGTTCATTTAAAATGAAATAATTAAAAATATTAACAATTCAATTTGTTAAAATTTTTGCATAATATGTACGCTTCGAGTGCAGTTTTATTAAACATTTCGTAAAAACTTCGGCACATTTTTCACACAGCTTCATATCAGAAGACAATTTCAGCTTCATAAAAAAATGGAAATTTTTATATTTTTAGCGCACGTTTATACTATTGTGCCTCCGTAAGCTCGGCGAACTGTATCTATAACCGTATTCTAAAAACAACGAGATATCAACGTCTCCGCATAGATTTTTTCCGCATTCGGTTCCCGAAGGCGGCAGAGGTGGAAATCATTTCGTTACCTGAAAGTCCCGATTTGTTGCGAGTGCCCTACGTCAGGTGACAGCAAACGTCATAACAGAGCAAATAGGAAAATAAGAAAAGTTATATTTTTTTCCCGGACTCTTTGACATCGAAACCCGCTTGTTGAACGTATCATCACAACAATGTCTCCGACATCCATTAATCCCGAATTTCGAGATTTATATTCAGCGAGACAGTTTAGGGTTTTTAAGACGTGGGACATGCAAGACGAAGTTTACCTCTCTTTTCCTTCTTCCCTTTATCTTCCTCCCTCTTTTAACACCCTCGCGTCTTTTTATTTCTTTCTCTATCCCCACTTTCCCATTTCTTCTCCCTTCCTCTTCCCCTTCTAACTATCTTTGCAACTCGCACCTTACGCTCCAAAACATTAGCACCCTTGCAAGACGGCGAATCGAACGCTGCACGCGATGCGGCTATTAAAACCGCAGCCTTGTGGAAATTTTCGAGGCTGATTTTGATTGAGGACGGTCTTGATAGAGATTGCGGCTATCGATGTTTTCCTCCGGGCGCGGAGCGGAACACGGCTCCTAATGACTTTTTCCTGGCGCTTGTAACGATGCATCATTCCCCCTCTAGGGTGTTGATGTGTCATATAACTTTTGAAACCTCGGCGCGCCCCGATCGTCAAACGTGTCGTGCTGTACTGAGAGGAGTTTTCAAAGCGACCGTGGAAATAATTCGAAATTAATTATCGAATTTCGCAAAAATATCTGGTTTTCAACACCGTACCGTTTCTTAAATGCGTATCTTCATAAACCAAACAGCAACAGACACGTAACAAATGTTTCTGATGTATTAATTACTTAACGGTCTCGATAGAGGGGTACTTGGTGTGACTGTTTCCCAATGCTAGGGTCACGGGTTCGAATCATCCCCAGAGCATGATTGCATGTGTTCATCTTTGTTATTGTTATTAAGCTCATTGTAAAATACCGTCAGTAGCTAATATAAAATAAATAAATTAAAACAATTAAGCTAGAAGCCGTCTCGATTTTATCGTATCGAACGACGCTTGTGTCGAATCGACTCCGTTTATCGATTCGAGCGTACATTAAGGGAAAAACGTGCACGGAGGAATAAATTTAGCCCGACGTCTTCCGTAACAACCAAGTTCAAAAGCGACTAGGTCGCTTGGTAACGTGCAGCGCTCAATAAAATCGGCTTCCCTACTCTAATATCGATTCTCCGGGGAAGCATAATTATTTACGCCCACGCTTCGCAATCGCTTCATCGGGCGGCGTGCACCGCATTCACGGCATCGATTGAGACGACCTTTACCTTTCCTCGCGTTTTACAGGTGCGCCAGTGCCCTTCCCTCTTCGTCCGCCGTGGACGGCGGAGGTCGCGGAGTCCTCGGCTGCCCGTCCCTGCAGATGGTTGAGGAGAAGGCTAGGAGGGTCCTTAGGAAGTCCGAGTTCGCCACTCTTGCTTACTACATGAGAGAATACGCCGCGAGAAGGATGGCCATCGACGCTTTCTTGGCCGTACTCTTGGAAATGCTGAGCACTCCGGAAAAGGTGAGAGAGAGAGAGGGTTTATGTTGTTAAATTGCAAGCCGACTGAAAAATTCCATTTTTTTCTCCGATCCGAATAAATTATCTCGCCTTCCCCGAGTTTCATGCGCATATTTGATTCAATGCGACGTGCCGATCGAAAGCCGCGCCGTGTGTCTTGCGTGTTTGTCGTTCAACTGATTTTAAACAATTTTTTCATTCGCTAGCATCCGAACGCGTGGTTTGTAGTCTGCTTATTCGACGTTTAAGCGCCTACTTTTTGAAGCTTTTGTGATGTTTGAGCTTTGTTGTGCGGGAGTGGTTGCTAAGGAGACGTAGTAATGAAAACAAACCGGCTAAAGCAGCTGTCACAGTAAATCCTGCAGCCGGCGATGGGAAGGAGAGAATGCAAACCTCAAAAGGTAGATGCGGTGTAGTCTCTTTGTATGTAAATCTTACGTTATTGTAGATTCATATTTTATTGCTTTATAAGATCATATTTAGAGAGCTCTCAATATCTTAAGCACGTTTTCGTAAATATGTGCAATCTGTTGGACATTTTGTCGTCATTTAACACTTATGAGATAGTTAAGAGCGCGAATTGTTTCTGTATAATTAAGAAACACGTTTATTTCTCCTGGTATATTATAAGATGTGAGATATGATGTAAATATATTTTAAATTTGCCAAAAACATTTTCGTTTTCAATTTAGAATTATTCCATGTCGTATGCAGATTAGAACACCATCGGTTATTTTTTTCCTTCTAATGTGGATCTTCTTCTTCTCTCTTTACCCTTCCGCTGACGCAGTACACCTTGCTCACCGAATTGAGGGAGGTTGTGGCTCTGGAGGATAGGGGACGCTTCGACGAGTTGGTGTACCGCCGGGAGGCCGAGGGACAGAGGTGCAGGGAACTGAGACAGATGCTCATGGCGGGCAATCCGTCAAACTCCGCTGCGCGGGTGAGTCACCAAACCAGAGATGATCCTCAACCAAAATAACACCCGTAATCGTCGCCCTTCTCTTAAACTCTCTCTTTTTATAAAAAAAACAGAAAAAAGATACTAAAAAAGGAGTGGTTGAGACTTCGTACTCTAAAAAAATGAAAAATTTCACTCTCTGAAGTCGCGCTTAAGAAATCAAGGGTGTTCTACCGTTATACTTTGTCGTCATAGCAGATAAAACAGGATTTTCGCGAATAGACATTCGTATAGGAAAAGCTAATTCTCGCGTTAGAAAAGTTTTTACGTATTTTTTAAAGGGCATGTCTAAACTACAACGTCGCATTTTTTATTTACGCCTCGCGAAATATCTCCTGTCGCGGAATGTTTCTCCGGTAACTTCTGAATGGAATGTTTATTTTAATACATACAAGCTTATATTAACGACCAATGTCGGACAAATGTCTATGTTTAGCCGACAAAACAAGAAGGAACGTAAGAGAGCGATTTATTTCGGAATTTGATTAATATTCGACAGCTCTAATTATATTCAGCGTAGATTATCTTTAATATGGTAATGTTTTGTTTAATTCATGTGGCAAAATACTAAACTTTTTACGTGCATCTATGAGAAAATATTAGTATAACATTTTAACATTCATATGAATTCTTGCGATTTCACGGTCCAATAAAATTTAATAAGTACAGATGGCTATAAAAATATATTTTGACTCCTATCGCAATAACTGTAATAAAACCATATTTTAAAATGACATTTAATAAATCTTTATTGTAGAAATCAATCGCCAACTTTAAAAGTTGCATGGAAAAAATAGCGTAGCGTAGACATGCTATAGATAAAACTCGATTAGTAACGTTCAGGAAGCACCCTTTAAAATTCACATCACTTAGCTTTACTTTTAAATGTAAAAATAATCATTGCACTGAACACATATTAGCTGTGTCTCGCGGTAGAGCACCCTTTTAAAAGCTTTTTTTCACTAACTAAGAAAAAAGAATAAATGTTCGTTAAACCACAACGCATGATTAATCAGCCGATCTAATCAAATTATTTCTGCACAATATCAACGAAAAGATTTAAACAGCTTCCTCACTATATCGCGAATAATGACATCGCAATGACGATAAAGAAACCCCATGCTAAAGAAGTACTGCTGCACCGCCATCTTATTCTCGTCCATATTTGCATGACGCATAAAGACGTAGGCGATTTTTTCTTCGTGGAATGTTCCCTCACTAAATCGACGCATGCGCACGCCATCGCAATAGCATTCTTTTTCTTTAAAAAATGAAGAAAGCCTCGCCGCGAGGCAGTGCCCGAAACGATGAAAACTTACATAAGCGGTAATCACGCGACCGGATTGCTTGAGCGGTTCTTCTCCGACCTCTGGCGGCGGGCGCGGGAAGCAGTTAAGAGGAAGACACGGAGGAAAGATTAAATAATCGCTGCACAAAGCCTGAACTAATATAACTCGGAAGAAGACAACGCCTCAGCTCCTGCTTCAAACAACGGAATGGGAGAAGGCAGGATTTATCGAATCAACTAATCCAGCTCATCGTGAGGAAGATTGAAGAATGAAAATAGTAAGATTGCGAAAAACCCATACGTCGAACTCAGCTTCATTATTTACGCGCGCAATTATATGCCCGAATATGATGTACGAAACGAGGGAATAGCGACGTTTTGAGAGCGAGCACTTCGTGAATAGAAGCTTCCTTAAATAAACACCAGGAGTAGTTGACAAAGAATGGGGATAGGAATGACACGAAACGAGAATAAACGGGTTCCCATTAAAGAGAAAGCAAAACGTTTAGACTGCACGAAGAGAGTTAAGTGCAAATGGACGCGAACGGAGAAGGCGATTGAGTGAATGAAGGAAAAATCAAAAGGAAAAGGTCGGACTGTTATGACAGGCATTTATGGAAGGGAGTAACAGCGACCATAAATTTGATTGGAGTGAGGGATAAATAACGAAGCCGGACCGTTCCGTGAGAACGAATCGCTTAAAGAAAAGGCGCATCGATTACGAGAAAGATTTGAAAATGAAGGAGAGAGAGAGAGAGAGCAATGCGAGGAAGAACGCGAGGGAAATCAGCAAAGAATAGAAAGGCGAACAGATGAGAAAAAAACGAAAAATTCCGAAACGAAACGGATGAAGAAAGTCGGATCCGAAAATTCGATGCGAGGAGGGAACGAAAAGACGACTGTGAGCTGAAAATGGGAGCGGGAGAGAGTAAGAATAAACCGGGGAAAATGGACAAATAGGTAAATGGCATGAAAGGAGGGAAGAAAATTAGAGGTAGGTGTGACCGAGAAATTAAATGGGAGTTTATGGATGGGATTAGCATGTGGATGAGCGGCGGAAAATACAGGGAGAGGGAGAAAGAATAAGAGAGAGAGGGGGGTGGGCACGGAAAGAGACAGAATTTAAAGGGAACCAGGAAGAGATAGAGAGAGAGAGAGAAATAAAAAGAGTGAAACAAGGAGACAAAGCGAGGAGAGGAATGAAGTCGTTGACTACGGCATAAACTTGTTAGGAAGATTGAGGAAGAGGACGTCTCGAGGAGAGAAAAAAATAGGAGATAATGGAAGGGGCGCCGTGGCGTGGGTGAGTTCACAGAGAAGTGTAAATAGGAGGGATAGAGGGAGAGAGAGGGGGGGGGGGAGGAAAAGGAGGGCTTCTGTTGAATGAGGATGGATATATGACGATAGGAATGAGATTGGTTGGGATCGTACTGGAAACGAGGCCCTCGGAGATGGAGATGGAGGGAGTAGATGGATTTTTCGAAGGATACACGAGGGGTTCGTAGATCGATAATACACGCCGGGCTTTCAATGTGCCAAAGGGCATAAGTAAAATCATCAAGTGGGAAAAATGACAGGCAGAGAGATGGGGAATAGAGAGAAAGAGTGAATTATTGCCACCGCTCTCAAACTCTCCCATTTCTCTCTCTTCTAGGAAAAGGGAGTGCCCCACCCATTTACTTCCATACATTAAGGGAAAATATAAAGGAAAGCTTTTACTGGGATATAGGGAGACTCCATCTTGTTGAAGGCCGTGATGAATTTACGGCCTATGGCGGATAAGATCAAGCGTCGAAAGCAGCCGTCTGCGGACTGGTTGGTGCTCTTCTGTCCGGATCGGCGTGTTTTGATTGTTTGATTGATTAGTTTTGAATGAGAATTCTCATGCGAAGAATTTGGGAAGGGAATACGAGTTAAAACAAACTCACTTGCGCGCGTTTTTTGTCTCAGGTTCCGATATAGCTTTTAGTAAAAAATTCAATTTCAAGACTCTCCGTTACGCTCAAAGAGTCTGCAGAAGAGAATGGAGTTTATTTACCTTTAATTTGCTCGGAGTCTATGAGATGGATATCGCTACGAAACGACGACATAGTGAATTTATTTTAGATCCACAAAGAGGAAGAATGAGAAATTTATTGAACGTGAGGAGGACTACGGTGTAGATTGGCTTAATGTTTGTTCAACTTGCAATTCCAAATTAAATTTCAGTGTTAGACTAACTAAAGACAGTTATGTAATGCTTATAATTGGTCATTGTCATTGGTGCATAAAGATTAAATTTATAATAGTTATTTTCGAACAATTTGCGTGTAGTTTAACCTCGATAGTTGTATAATTAGCGATAAAATCTCCGTAATAATTTTGTTTATTTTTAATATAAATATCTTATTAGATCCAGATCTGTTTGTTGCACTCATGTGTAAAGTTGCTGGTTATTTCGAATAAGAAATATTTTACTGCGTATTTATAAAAGAGAATGCTGAGTTACGATGGTAAACATTTGGTCAGAAATTTCGCACGGAAAAAATTCTAGAAATCAGTCCGAGAGAGCGAGAAAAAATAAAAAAGATTGTAATCAATTTATTCTCGCCTTAAAAATTCCTCTCTTCAGATGCCAAAAGGGTATCGAAAGTCTTCACGCGAAGAAGGCCAACACGCGCCCGCAAAAAAATAGCGTCCCACTTTCAAGAAGTGAGAGAGACCCAACCTCTTCAAAACCTTCAACAGAACTCTTCCATTCCGTTTTAAGATAACCGCTAATCCTACGGCACTTCCCTTAAACACCCAGTTCTCCTCCAATTATTGTCTCTAAGCCTCAAAACCCCCTTTCTCCACTTTCACACCCTTTTTGGATCTTCTCCCGCTCCGAACAATCCTCGCAGCGAAAAAGGAGTGGGGTGCGCGAGAAAACCCAGAGATCCCACACCACCACCACCACCCCTCGTCCGCCCCCTCTGCCCCGCCACCACCCTGCTCCACGTCACACCCTTCCCCTCACACCACTGACCCCATTCTGTCCATATCCCTCCTCCCTTGCAACGCCTGCGATGGGAACAACCACCTCACACTCCACTCGACTCCCCCACGACATGTCCAGATCCACTCCCTCACCAAACTCCTCCATCATCTCCTCCTCCTCTTAACTCCCTCTCTCCTCGTCATTCTCTCACTTTTATCCTTCCTCTCTCCCTTTCTCTCTATTCTTTTCCCTCCTTTCCTCAACTCTTCTTCAAGTTTTCCTCCCCTCCTCAAACTCGACTCGCCCTTATCTCGTCACTGTATCCTACTTCCCTCTTCCTTTCTCCACTAAACTGTCATTCTGTGCCATTGAGCCTTTAGCTTCCGCCGACACCTTCACTCCACACGCTAAAACCCTTTCCGTGATTCCCTCCTTCCTCCCCACTCCCTCTTTCCACCCTCTCTCCCACCCTTTCTCCCTCTCCCGCCCTCTCTTCCTCTCCCACCCCTTCTTTCCTTATCCTCCGATACCTCTTACACTCCGCACGTTACCTATCTACCCCTTTCGAACCCCCATCTCTCTCTATCTCCCTTCCCCCTCTATCTCCCTTCCCTCTCTCACTCCTTCCCCGTCTTCCTCCCTCGCGACCGACAACCTACAACGCCACAACCATGTAACATTCCTCTCCGTCCTCCTCCCTTCCTCTCGTCCCTTTCCCTCAACCCTTTCTTCAGGATTCAAAGCTCCCTCCTCTGAGCGCACGTGACCAAAAAGCCACCTCATCCAGACCCCAACACACACACACACACACACCTCTATAACCCTTTATGTTCTTTTAAAACTTTGCCCTTTCGCCGTTACACATTCCCTCCGCGGCAGCCGCCGTCCGTGGTCCATCCTCCTCCCTCCTTCTCACCATCGCTCATTCTCGCATTCTCCATATACCACGTTGCCGCCTCACACCCATCGCTTTCCGTCCTTTCTTACCCCTCACCCCTAAAGGATTCATACAAAGTCCTTTATTCCGGGCGCATATCCTCCCCATCACTTCCCCCACGCTCAAATCCACCACCACCGCTCTGGCAACCTACATATTTTTTCCCCACTCACACCTCCCCCTCCCTTTCCCCTCCCTACCTCCCTTCCCCCTACCTCCCATCTCTCTCTCCCCCGAGCGCATCCCGGTCCCTCTTTCCGTCCCTTTTAACCGCTCAAAGTGCTCTTACCCCAACGCCGAACCCTTCATCCAGCCTAACAAACCCTTAAAAGAACTCTCTCCTCCTCATCTCTTTCTATCCATCTCACCATTTCCACGATCTCATTCCTTCCCCCACCGTTCTTCCTGCATATAGCCCAGCCTCCCATCGCGATCTCCGCCTCTCCGTCCTTGGATCTCCCTCGCAATATCCCTTCCCAACCTGCCAGTATTCATATCGTATCTCCCTTCCATCCGTCTACAAACCACCAACGTCTGTGTACTATCCTTTATGTTCCAACTCGATCGTCTCCTCCCGAACCCTCCATCTTTCTCTCTCCACCTCTTTCCTAGAATTCCTCTTTTTTTAATCCTTAACTCGTATCCCAACCCACTCCTTTCCCTTTGACCCTTTTTATCTAAGAAGAATAAAAAAGAAACCCATACTCTCGCAAAAATCCGATCCCGCAACTTCAGCCTGTGTGATAATATTCCGCCCCGCCCCCTTTTTATATTTTTCACATTAAAGGGATCATAGAAGTTTTTCCTTTTTTTTATACCATCGAACTTGAGGTTGGGGGATGCGCGAACCAATTCGACGTTTTCCTCTCACCCTCTCCCGACGTGTTTTTCTTCCTATCATCTCTTCCCGTTTTTGTGCTTAGGAAGTGGGAAATGTGGGTGTAGGAGAGATGAGAGGGGGGAGAGGAGGGGAAGGAAAGAGGTGGGGAGAGGAGGGGGAGGTTTGCGAGGGCGCAGGCGGATTGAGAGTGAGAGAGACTTCTATTCGTGCACGCCCTACTTGAGAGAGGACGGGGGAAAAAATGGAAAGATAAGGGACGAAGTTCTTATATTGGGAAGGGCAGATGGGATGTAATGACCGTCTTTTCGATCATTTAAAGTTTCGGAAAATTTTCAAGCGCCTCCGAAAAATGGCGGGAATGATGGGACGGAAACGGAGGAAATGGGCGTGGATTCGGACAGAAAAAGAGTGAACGATAGAGTCAGAGAGACGAAAATTCGGAGGAACACGGTTTTGGAAGGGAACTTAGCCGGTTGGGAGAGAAAGAGAGAGGTAAATAGAGGGATTATGGACGAACGCTACGAGATTGTTGAGGCGTAAATGGCGAAATGTGTTATTCATATACGCCCTCTCGTCTAAAATGACCCTATGTCCGAAGGGGGAATATAAGTTTTTCCCCCTTATGTGATGGGTCAGGAAAGATTCGAGGAGGAAATTTTAAGGGCAAGGATAAGAGATGGGGAAATAGATATTTAGAAGGAAGAATTCGAGTATTAATAAGAGAGACTGGAAATAAAGAGGATTTTATGTCGGTATATTAACGAGGAAAGAGCAAATAACACAAAGCGAAGCTTATTTTGATCGTCACGGCTTTTGAGAAACCAGCTATTGAAAAAAATATATGAACTCTATCTTGAGAGGCATTTTGAAATGTTGAAAAGAATCCACATACGACGGGAGATAGAGTGAGATCGCACGTACTACTTGTATGAGATTCCCCGTAGCCATCTCCGTAGCTGAACAGAGAAAAATCCCATTCAGTTTACCTCCGAGTAGGAATTTTTTCTTGGAAATGGGATTCGCGAGCCTTTAAGAAAAGACGCACGAAAAGAACTAGCGAAAAACATGTCGAAAGCCCTTGCGAAATATTTTTCTTGCATGGTAGCGCTGGATCAAAGCGCAAGCATAGCCAAACGATGGAATTCATATAAATCCTAAGGCGGTCCTCAGCGCATGTCAGTTAAGGTTTTCACCTCGCAAAATCTGCCATCTTCTTCATTCGAGATTACTAACTACGTAAGTAGTGGGGAGGAAAAGCGATTTGGCACAACTCTGAGAGAGAACAAATTCGGGCAAATTGATATTAATGCGACATTTTTTTCATTTCCGGATCTCTTAAATTTCCAAAGAAACTGGAGTGAGGAATAAAAACAAAAAACAACTTCCACTCGTTCCATTAAGCGATGAGATTTGTAAACCGAATCGATAGCAAAATTAAAGGGATCCTTAAGGGGAGAGATATTTTCTTTCTCTTTCCTTGGTGATAACGTTGCAAAGGCTTATTTGGATCCGGATATCATCCAGACCCCGTTTCTGTTTGTTCTGTTTCAAATTTCACGTCATTATCCTAACAAAATTATACTTTTATGCAGTTAATGTCAATGAATGAACCTGGCGAAGACAAAAATGCGCAGGAATTCGTAAAATATTTCCAAAGATTGTTTAGTTAGCAACCGTGAAAATGAATTTTCCCGCCAGAAAATAAACATCAGCCAACGTTCGTACTTGTTAATAAACGAAGGTGATTATCATTGTTTAATGTACTCGTTTGGAATGAGAAATATCGACCAATCCTCGTTCCTCTTCGACGTTTCAAAATGCCTCTCATTATATAATGGAAATTATGCTCTTACGTTGTTGATGGCAATAAATGAACCCGACGAAGACTAAAAATGCGCAAAAATTCTTAAAATATCCGAAATTTTTTTTTCGTTTGATAAACTGCGAAAACGAATTTTTCCAACGGGAAATAGGTAATTTACCTGAATTTTTACTTGTAACCAAACTAAAATGATCTTCGGTGTTCGTTTATTCATCGATTTCACATTACCCGTGAATAAAATAGCGATGGGAATATAAAGGCTATGAAATAATGGATCTCCTTACTGCTGGACAAATGAGTTGGCCTTAGAGAGAGAGAGGGAGAGAGTGAAATGAAACTTCGGTTAGAAATGGAAAGGGTATTTCTTCGGCGACAGATGTTGAGTGAATTTTTCACCATGAATGGAATACGAGGAAGAGTAGTCTTGGGAAATAAAAAGGGAAGGACGCTGTTTAAAAAAGATGGAAGGCGAGAAGAGATCCGGCGGGGGTGAAAATTGAAACGCGTCACCTTACTCGAAAGAGAAATTGGGGAGCACGATGAACTTGAGGGAGAAAAAGAAGATAATTCAGAGCGCTATTCAGAGGTTAAAAAATAAGTGAGGCATGAAATAAACTTGAGTACAGGTAAGCGACGGTTTATTAGATGTATGAACAGTATAAACACCCACATACACACGGACGCACATACACACACACGCATAAATATATACACACACACACTTTGTGCTATTGTATACCGTGCCTATGTACAGGTCGAAAAGGATCGCTTCTACACCGAGTTCAGTAAAAACCCAGGTCATCCATGTTTGGATTAAGCGGACGACGGTGCGTTTTGATGAGAGTTTGAAATTAGCCCAATGATATTCATTCAGAACTTCCTTATCCCTTCCAATTAATAAGTTTATTTTTAGTCAAATCATTAAAAGCGCCCAAATGCCAAATAAAACCTCAGTTATTATTATCTTTATTAGTTTATCGTGTGACTTACACGAATTGCAATAGAAAATTTAATTTTTCCACATGTTCATTATCCTCGTATGGATGAATATGGCATGTTATCTTTTTTCGCGTGAACGAATTGCATAATATTTAACGGATATTTGGACGTATTTTGCCTTAAAACTTTCATCCTTTGTATTATCCGTGTCTTACAATTTTTGTCGCTTTTCCAAGTCCCAATTCACACGCATAATCGGGGTTTCATTGTATATCATATTCCAGGAGACACCCAGGATAGGGATAAATGCTTGAGAAATTCCAGAGAATTTTCTTCAGAAAGTTTGAATCGTAGTACAGGAAAAATATGAATTATTGAAACTTAGACGCAAGTTTCTACGAAGCTTATAAAAAATGCATAAAGAACGTTTCGTTGCGAATACCTTGGTGCTGAAGAATTTTTCGAAGGGATTTTTCTATCTCCGTGTCACTTGAGATTCCTCAAAACAAAACATCTTAGGGCGCTGCCGTCTTTTAGTATTTGTTCGACGAAGGAACGCGCGAATAAAAGATTTAAAAGTTCGACGCCGTTTGAGCCGGGACGTAAACAGAAACAGGACCGCGGGGAAATTTGTTGAGAAACAAACGGTCGAAAAGGATTCATAAAGGTGACATAGGCGATTGTTTTAGTTGGACAAGAGGGGAAAGGCTTATAAATGACGGATTTAAAGAGAAGGACAGAGAAGAAAAGTAAGGCGAGAGGAAGAACACGGAAGGATGGCGAATGGAAAGAAATAAATGGGAGTAAAAAGGTGAAAAAAGTAGGCAGCTTTGTATAGCGGGTCGCAATTATATGTATTTTTTAAGTTCGTCTTTTATTTTAGAGCGTCGGTCGTGAGTTTGCCACCTACTTACTCCTCCGCTGGATAAATGGACGCCATTCTCTCGCTCTCTCTCTCTCTCTCTCTTTCTCTCGCTCTTTTTCAAAAACTGGTATTTCTCCTTTTCCCACGGTAAAAATTTCCCAGGCAACTGCAGTTTAAAAAATAAATGCCAGCGGGAGACATTTTCCTCGGATTTAAATCTCTTTCACGCAGAGGCGTCCAACTTTTGCATTCGTTTTCTTTTTATTCTTCGCAAAAAATTTAAGCTGGAAAAGCGCTCGAAAAAAATATACGGCGAAAGATTTACGTTAAGTGGTTCATTAATTCGCGTCATCTCGAAAATTTTTGTTCTCTTTCCCCTTCCCTTCTCATATAAAACTCTTCCTTGAAACGAATAACTTGTTTTTCCTGGCCTTAGCGAACGGTTCGTTAGAGAACCGTTTGAAGTTACGGTATTGAGCGATATTTTTCCATCGATCTAGCTGGATGACAATGGAATTCCCCGCGATGAAATTCTTTGAAAGATACTCGAACACGTCATTGCGCGGAGAAACGCGATCCGTGCCTTGCTACAGATTTGGTGATTAACTCCGCCTCGGAGAGGAATGGAAATAACTGAAACGAATTTCAATGGGAACTTCACCTGCCGAATTAAGATCGCTTTTTTTAATCCGACTCGATAGAAAACTTTTCCCTAGCTCGGTACAAATTGAGTAAGTTATACTGAAAAAAGTTTTGTAATCATTAGAGGTCGTGGCGTCATTTCATCCCTGCGAATCAACCTAACCGACTAAAAACTTCGAATATCTTTTTTTAAGCTCGATGGGAAGAATTAGACAAAATAAAACCTGTCACCGATGCCTCATTTTTATACATGTACCCTTTGGCTCGAAGGACGACCATATTAAAGATTTCGGAACTCCTCGTATGCATTTCCCTGTATAAAAATGTAGACTTCTAGATTGCAACTTGTTTGAGTGAGGCCTTTTATGCGCGTAGAGAGTCGAGTTCTAATCCAGAAGCATATGCAAAGGATGAGCAGACGAGAGGTAGATGAAAGGTAGGCGAAAGAAGAAAGAGGGAAGCAGAGGTGAAAGAAAGAGACAGAGAGGACACAAGAGCACAAATCCCGCGGTCTTTCACCCTTGTATATGGTATATATAGAGGTCGTCGCTTGGAGACTGGGCGTAGCTCGCGCAATTGTAACAGTTTCCCCTAACGAGGGACACCTCTCTTTATTTTTTTGCGACCATCGCAATCTCATTGATTGCGAGCTTCCTGCAATCGTCACTTCGATCACGGAGAATGAATGGGAAGAAGAATGAGGAGAAGCGAAGGGATAAGCAGAAGAGGAGACGTCCTGCGTGGAAGAAAGACTCCATCGCGAAGATGAACGCCACCGAGGTTTCGATTGGCGATTGGGAGTTCGCGTCTCCGCTAACGGGATTGCGGTGGTATACCAGTGATTGCGTTTTTTTCTATCACCCGGAGAAGAAAGTGGGTGTGGGGAGGTCGCGGAATGCGAAGAGCGCAAGAAATGGGAGGTTCGTTTTTTTGCTTTGGCAGTGGAGCAATTAAAGCGTCGCTGAAATATCGCCGGCGAAATGAAACTGTAGCGAAAACGTGCGTGACGGCGGTCGACTGAAATTTCTTCGTCGATGTATCATTCGTTCGTTTGGTGCCTAATCGAAATTTCGGAACCGCAGCGTATCCGTTTCGTGCTCCAAAGACGCGTTTAACAAAAATATGTAAATATGGGAACATTTCCTCATTCGTATTAAATATTTAATCTAAAAAAATGAGAAGAGGAGACTTAATACATTCCTAAATTGGCGATTTTAAAACCAATGTGTGTGTGTATATATATATATATATATATATATATATATATGCATTTATATGCAAGTATGTATACATATGTATGTGTATATATATATTGTATGCATATGAGCCAGACAGAGCAAAAGTGGTATGAGTCGATTTCTTTTAGTTATATGATACGGAAAGTTTTGCGTTGTTCATTAGAAAAATCAATTTACTACGCACGATATGTAATGAGGAAAAATTTACTCAGAAAAGGTAAAATGTTTATTTCACATGAATATGATTTAGGTTATGTTCATAGCTTCTTTAATTTCTCCTATCAGCATGACTTATGCCACTTTCGCTCTGACCGTCTCATATATGTGTGTGTATATATATATATATATATATATATATATATATATATATATATATATATATATACACATACATACACATTAATATATAACTAAAATGAATAAAAAACTCACAATATCTAGCACTTATAGCGATACTGATGTGCATGTGTATTGCTTTCCTGTTAATTTCCTTGACATTGATCTTTTGATATGTAGCTACTGACGATTGCACAGTCCATAATCTTTCTTTGTCTATCGATTTATTGCACCTTTATCTCACTTCTTCTTCCACGATATTTCGTGCCTCTCAGACTGCAGAAACAACTATCTTCTTGGCTTTTGATTTGAAATTTATCGTATATTGGTAGAGACCTTTCATCCGATTGTGCATGCGCATTTGTACCAACTTCTTCGTTAAGGAATTCTGATCGTATATATTCACCAATCAACTCGGAAGATATGAATGCACAGATGCCAAATCGAAGGGATTGAGATATTTTCAGCCGGCATGCACAAAAAGACCCACTCGGAAAGAAAAAAACCTCTGAGAAACTTTTTCATTCCACTCCGCACGACCACAGTCCCTTAAATTGCTCGGTTCTTCTTGTGAAGTTGGAGCGAGGATTTTCTTCTCAGGATAGAGTTAGAGGGGATGTCGTGAAGTTTCGTTGTTGGGGTTTTGGGTGCATATTTTTTGTATCACATTTAATGTAAAAATGTTAGTTACAAGAAGCCTATTGTTTCGATAATTTTTTGCTATTAATCATGTTAAAATCGTGGATTGCGTACTTCGCTTCCCTAAAACAGCTGTTTATTTGAAATTTACCATTTATGGTAAATAAAAAACCTTGGTAAATTTTCTTCTCTTGTGCTTATTTAATATTACGTAATAAATGTTACGAGAGAAATTTGAGTCAAGATGGATTGGAAAGAAACTAAGCGCCTAAGTAACTATTAAATTAGTGCCAGTGTACTATGTTTAGGCTTATTACTGATTCAGGCTATTGTAGCAATGATAATAATTGATTAGATTTTTCCTTATATTGAATCTTGGTATCACTAACTTGTACACGTGTTCTCTGCAGCACTGAGATTTCCTTCTTCTGAAGTAATCTTATATTTTCATCAGGGCTTTTGTTTCAAGAAAGGGTTTTCTGACTAATTCGTCGCGAAAATGGTGAATCGATGAATCAGGAGCAAAAAAACTTTGATACTTTTCTTTAAACAGACACAATTAATCACAAGACACGGAATATATTTGTAAGGACAGTCATTCGTTTACGGTATAAGTCTGTTAAAGGCCTCACTGTTCAACAAAATAGCATAAAATTATCCCGATCACATTCTTCTAAATGTGATACTTACAACTGCGGTGTGATCTAAAACTCGAATCGTGGACATATATGTATCGGTTTACATTATCAAGGAGGAATTAATACATTGATTTGATTAAGCCCTTAGCTTGGTTTGGCTTATCATTATTTCTAGTAGACTGCTAAGAACTAAAATTTAAGCCATCTTAAGAATAATGTTATGATTATATAAGAATCGTTCTTCTAGGAATCGGATACATTATTAGAGAACTTCCCAAAATAGTGGCTTTATTTTGATTTATAATTCCAAAATTCTCAAGAATATATCCATCTGGAACAGTCACCTCTTCAAATACAAATAAATTGCAAGAGTTTTCTTAGAAAAACCTAATTTCCAATAAACACACCCTGAAATGTTTATTATCAACATATAACTGATCATATGCTAGCCTTATCGTGTAGATGAAAGATAACCTAGCTTCACTTTCTAACTTGTACTTTTAAATGTAATTGTGAGTAAATTCAATGATGGATTACTTAATGAATACTGGCTTTTAAAAATACGAAATTAAAATTTAAAAAGCAGTGTCAGACTTCCTTAAACCTTGTCTTTGATACTAAAAATGGTTTTCTTATTTGGTTATGCTTTTTAATCGTTACATGCGATCCTTATTTTACAAAACCAAAGCTTTTTTTATAACGACATTTTCAAAATAAATGGTCTGACTCAATTTCGCAATCTAAGGTAAGAATATAAGGTTAGATTTTCTGGTAGTGGCGGAATTACGCGTTTTACGGAAATGGATAGAGTCATTCGAAGTCTTCTTAAAAGCAACTCATAGTTTATCCATTCGTATAGCGTCGACCGACGGGGGTTAAAATGTCTCCTCATTTTTTTGTTTCATCCTGGCATTTTGACATTTCGATATTCCATTGTTATTCCACTGTGCGAAGAAGAAGAATTAGGTTAAAAATTTAAAATGAAATTGTAATAAATAGCACATTCCTAGAACGCAAGGGAGAATATTAATGCACCTAATTAGTCAAGGAATTAATCAAAGGATTGTCAAGGGATTGTCATTGGCTACGTCTTCGTGTTTTTTTGAAGACGCGTGACGTCTCGTCCTCGTTTAAAATTAATCCGGTTTCCTTTTCCCCCGACTGTCCATTCTACTTTTCATAAAAAAGCTGTTCCGCGAGCGCACGTCACTTGTCTTTTTTAAACGCCCACCTTTCTTTTCGATGATGCGCTGCGCTTTAAATGGTCCGTGCCGTCCCAACCTGTCCAACCGAAACAGGTTTCGCGCACGATTGTATGTGTGTGCGCGCGCGCGTGTGCGTTTGTGTGGGTGCGAACGTAGTCGGTCACGAGGTTTGTAGTTCGAATCCCGCCCACGCGACAGCTCTCGACCTCAACTCCTTTAGATAATGACCGGATCGAGCCGTTCTGGACACCCATTACAACTTTCCAACCGATGTTACAACGTGTAAACCCAGAAATTATCGTCAAACCTTTAGAAGATAAACAAATCCAACAATGATACATACGAATCTTCCGATAAAATCAAACCAAAATACATTGGAAATGATTTCGGGAATTACGCACGCGAAACCCTCGAACCAGACGCGAAGCACCGTTTTGCCAGTAAAGAAATCACATTTTCGTTCGCGAAGCCCTTTAACCGTCAGAGTTTCAATCAATTCTTTAGCCCATTTCGCTCAAGTAATCCTTTTATGCACGAAGTTTGAGTTCGGCCCGTAATTTTTCAGTGAATTCTTCTTTGTCGGTAGATTTAAAAAAAAAATCTAGATTTTGTATCGTCTCTTATCTTGCTAAAGCGTGTTGAATTGCCAGTTTTGATTGTGCATGAAACTGCCTTGAATATTCTTTTCTCATAGTTTTTGGTAATGTCTATTGAAAAAAGTTTGGCACAACGGCGTTGACATTGTTTTATACTTACCACTATTTAGCGCGTTTAAACCCATTTTCTTGATTCTTTCTTATTCTTCATCTACCATATCTACTACTTTCTTTGTTGAGTAGTTGAAATTTCTTTACAGGTTTTCAAAGGTAAATTTAGTAGTAAATTAACATTTTTACTGTTTGATTTATTTGACTTTTGGAAAAAAATTTAATTCATTTCATGTAAAGCTTGGTTATGAAACTGGATTCCAAAAGTTTAAGTGCCGTAAGTTTAGCCAAGATTTTTATTGATCAATACTTAAATCTCTTAGCAGCATGAATTAATTAATTTATAGACTAGCGCTCTTCATTTCCATGATTCCAGTGACCTGTATGTTCGTTAGAGTTTAAATCTGTTCTTTATAGTACCTAAGTGATGAAAGTAGCCATAGAAAAGTAGGAATGGCGCCAAAAATGACAAAGTAAATTGGAATCCTGTCTTATTAATAAATGGACATAGTGTCTTATTTTGACTTTGACAAATATGAAAATAAGACATTGAATTTAGCTGTTTCTTTTTAATGTAGAAATTAAATAGAAAAATTATTCTAAATCCTTACGCTTCTTGTAGTTATCGAGTTGATAAAATCAGCAAACTGAATCCATTAGAGATCTTTATCTTTGTGTTGTACTTTAGTTTACGACATAGACCTTATCGTAAAAACGTATTAATTAGAATATATTTTGAATGTTATTAAATTTCCATAGACTTTCCATTTTCTTTCGCTTCTACTCTTAACCAATTCACGGATCCCATTAAATGCGATAGGAATGCGCGCAGAAGTTAGTGCATAGCTATTGAGCAACTCTGATAGATACCGCACATATCACTTAAATTCCTAACTGAATTATGAACCACTATATATATTAAAGCCGTCCTGCAATTAAAAATATAATAAATTATTCGCGATTTTTAATTAAGTGAGAGAGCAGATTAATATAATAGATGTCATTGCATTCGAAAATTATCAATAACCATACTGTCGTGAAAACATTGTTTTTGAAAAATAATTCCCGTTGCTTCAACTAAGCTTTAAACTCGGAATGACCAATCACTTATAATTAAATACATTTGTTTAATTCGACAATTAAAATTTTAAAATATTTTTTTTTTTCGTAAATTGGCATTGAATGTTATAATTAAATAATTCAGATATTTACTCGTGTAATTCATTTCTACTCCATCTTAATAGTATTACCCGTAATTTCATGTAGCCTTTGGGAACGGATTAAATTTCGCCGAAACCGTATCTGATTTAAAATATTCACTGCAAGCATAAATATACCGATTAAAATTTTCAATGCATTCATCCAAAGCCAAATATCACCGTGTTTACTAAAAGTGAAGATAAAAAACACGATCATAGGTTTTTCTGTTGAGATAGTTTCCCATCTTCTCAGTAAATCTAAAGGTTTTCTATGGAAAATCATTACAATAATTTTTCTAGTTCGCTCGTTAAAAATCATCTCCTTGTTATCAACACTTTTTTTTTAATAGATGATGTTCTATCAACACCCTTATCCAAAACCTCTTCTAAAATAAGAAAGCATAGGAAAAAAATTGTCAGTTAAAATGTCATCTATTATTTGGTAATTACATACATAATTAATATTGAATTTTATTAAAGGAAATAATGCATTAATATATATATATATATAAGTAACCTTAAATGTTTATATGTTGCCTTTAATATGTACACGCTTATCTTTTTGACACCAATATTTAATGATGAATAGAGATTAGAAATAAATAACTTCCGAGTCAACACATTTTAACTAAAGTAATAAACCGACGCGTACTTAGATTTCCAAGAAACCGACATCAGGCAGAAACAATATGTAAGTGGCGTGTACCGTTTTGAAAAGAGCCATCAGTCTTAAGATGTGTGCATCCGAAGATTCTACATAACTTAGCCGATGATTTTCGGAGCTCCAACATTGTTTACTTTATGCCAACATGGTGGAAAATGAATAATGAAAGGATGATATCGGTTCGTTTTTGTCTATTATCTATGCTCTCTAATTTCTAATCTCTATTCGTCATACTTAAGACCACGTTGTTCTACTAGGTATTCTCACATAAAACTCTTTAAGTTTACACAAACACAGATTTTAAAAAACCTTTCTCTTATTATTTTGCTATTAAAAAGGAAGTGCGTCGAAAAAATTCTGCGTTCGGTCACCTATAGTCTCAAACTACTTGGCAATTACACTGTACGGGCAAATATACTGCGCAATCTCCCGGACTTTGCTAGAAAGAAGAAAGATTAAAGTGATTCAAAATATAAGCGTCCTAACGAGTGGGTAACACACCGTGAAACGAGCATCAAATTTTGCGAATAAATTTAAGAGCCTCACGTTTTTCTGATCCAACATTAGTGGATGTTAATTTGGACAATCGAAGGCAGGAAATGGAGATCTCATTTTGTCAGCCCATGCCAGACTTTTGAAATGTCATTTTTGGCTCCCTTCCACGCCAGACAACTAAATATAACTGGGAAAAGGGTTTAAGTGAATCGTAGATCCCGAAATATGGGAAGCATACCCGAAATGCAAGGAAAAAAAGAAGCGCCCCATTTGATGTAACTTACAGCGTAAAAATTTTTGCGACACCTCTGTTTTCCCTTAATTTGAGGAACCTATTAAAATCTTTATCTGGTCTAAATATTGTTTCCAGTCGTCCTGTGTTTACGGGAATATTCCATTTTTCGCTGCCTCATCCCCTTGCCCCGCAAAAGGCAATCGTAGAACAATTTATGATAAATTTGAAGTATATTATATACATTTCTCTTTTTTGATGCATCCAATTTTTTCTGTCGGGTATACGCAGCTTCTTAAATCCCCAAACCATCGGGTCGCCTCATCGGTGTCCCGCATTTTGAAAGCTGAGATACGGCATCCCTTGGCCAGCAATAGTTTTTAAACTATTGACGTTTTGAAAATGTTATCTTTTTTGCTTCAGCTGATTTTCATTAATTGGAATCTAATGATAAGATCGCTTGAACAAAGTTCACCGAAAATGATATTTAAAAAAATTAACTGTTTAAAATATTTTAACTCTAATTTTCACGCGATCGCCTTGGAAACGACGAAAAATTTAGTCGGAGAGAAAGATGCGCTCAAGTTTCGGGATCCCCGAATCACTTAATTCCATCACGGCAACGGGGGTACTTTGGGAAGCACTAATGACAATAGCTTATAGGGATTCCGGCAGGAGCAGTGAACCCTCTTTTTTTAAATTTCGCCACTCCTGAAATTTACGCGCGCGACGATTGCTCGCGGGCACAAACGGTAGAAGACCTCCCGATTGTGCGTTCGCCGTCACTTAAAACATTCCTCGTTCGCATCCTCGTCATTCTCACTGCTGAGTAGAGTTATTCATATTAGCTAACAGTCGTTTGTATTTTTTTCGCGATTTCTTTTCCTATCCCCAAGTAACGGACGGCGCGGCGCCAAGGTGATCCGAGACGTTTTTAAGAAGCGTCGTTTCGCGAAAGAGAGTTCAAGGGAGGTAAGCGGAGGGGGGGGGGGAGGGGGGGGGGGAGAAGGCGGGATGCGTAATAACGGCCGGGGAAAAGTAAGTAAAACGGATCCTTGGAAACTTGGCAACGCGGCGAAGCATCCCACATTAAATCATGCATCCACGTTCACCTTGGGAGAGAACGCGTTTTATACGAAAACAGTCGGAATGTTACGACCTCTCTCGAACGAGGGAAGAAGTTTCGAAAGGAGCGAACGCACAGAGAACGATGGATCCGAGATGGGTGTAGAAAGAGAGAGAAACCGTATTTACCCGATTATAAGACGATGTCGAATATAAGACGACCCTCCTCCCCCCTTACAGAAGCAAATTTGGAAAAAAAAGAAATGTTTCACAAGGAATTCTGAAGAAAATAAAATAAACAAAATTATTGGTGATTTTTTTATTCAAATCTCTGGAAATGGTCACCACAGCGTCCGATGCAAAGATAAATGTGATTAAAACCGTGCTAGACTAGTCATAATCGCCGTCATTATTTTTTGCTATTCGTTCATTTCTTTGTTCGCGAATATAAAGCGATCGCTAACC
This sequence comes from Tanypteryx hageni, assembly GCA_028673005.1. NCBI lineage: Eukaryota > Metazoa > Arthropoda > Insecta > Odonata > Petaluridae > Tanypteryx > Tanypteryx hageni. Next base: position 83,588,704 of record CM054116.1, on the reverse strand, counting down.
TTTGATTAGAAAAAAACAGAAAACTCCTCGTCTTATAGTCGGGTACATGCGGTATATACTTGTATCGTATTTTTTTATCGCTACCGCGTCTAAATTAGGGGTTGGGGCGGGGGGCCGTTCGCTCTCCCCTGCTTTTCTTTTTGAGAAAATTTGTACAATTTCCCTACGCTCGCCCCTTTGTCCTATTTTCGTGAAAAGAGGTTTCACTGCTCCTCTCCTTACTCGTACGATGCCCATCTCTCTTTAAATAAAAACAAAGAGAAAAATCGCGCGTGTGGGGGGTTTCGGAAGTGGGTGGGAAGGAGGATGTTAGGAGACGGGAGGGAGGGGGAGAAGAGGGAAGGGAAGACTATAAATGTCACGAGTACAAAAAAAGAAATTAAGGAGGGAAGGAGAGGTTTGGTGCGGTAGAGGAAGAGGAGGTGTGGGGAGGAGGAAGATGGACGAGAGAAAGAGATAGAGAGAGGGAGGAAGGGAGGGAGAGAAGGATATAGAAAGAGGCGGAGGAAGAAGTGAGGAAGGAAAGGGGGAGAAAGAGAGAAATACTTCTTCCCTCCCTCCCTCCTTTCTCCTCTCCCTCCCTCACGCTCTCTCTCGCTCTCTCTCCTCCGTTCCTCCTCCTCTCTCGATCCATCCTCCTCCCACACGCTCCTCCTAAACGCCTGCCTCCGAATCAGGCCCACCGACGGCCCTCTCCCCATCACTCTAACCCCCTGCGAAACGCGCCCGAGGGACACGAATCATCTTCTACTGGAGTCGGACGCGGGGTGGTGGCTGAGGATTACCGCACTCCTACGAGCGACGATTCCGGAGTGGATGTGAGTGGGCCGCGGGGGATGGCCAGGGGCTCTCCCGCGAGCGTCGATCGGGCGTAAGTATCGCCTTTTTAAGAAAAAAAAATATATACATATATAAATGAGGACGACACCGCGGCCTACAGGGCCCCGCCGGTGTCGATAAACGCAGTTTTTGGAAGTTTTTTTTTATTTGGGGAATGGAAAGGGGTGGATAAAAAAAATATTACGGAAGAGAGACGCCTTTCTTTAAGGGATTATTTGTCTTTTTTTTTGCTTGAGAGTTGGGGAGAAAAGAATTCTTCTTTGAGTGTTTTGTAGGTCGTATTAGATGGGGCGATGGTTTGATAATTTCGTTCATTCGAAGTTTCGGGAGCGATATCCGATCGACAATATGTCATCCGGGAGCGTCCCAGTCGATCCCGTCTTAATAATGGTCGTTAAGGAGATAGGCCACATTTTGGTTTCTTATCATTTTTTCGGATTTTGGCGGCCGATGACATGTCACTGCGGTAACGTTCCTGGTTAATCTTGGGAAAAATTCCAATTCGATATTTAGATCCGCTTAGAAAAAACATCGGTTGGATTTATCTGTTCGCACGACTCGAAACAGCTTTGGTCGACGCTCAGGTTTCGCCACGGGCACTTTTGGTCCATAGCTCATTCGAGTTCAAAAACGTTTCCGGCTTAATTATGTTTCACGTAGCCCAATTTTGGCCTCGGTCCCAAAAGATACAGAAGCTCTTAGATGTCGTATTCGACAGCTTTTGCGAGATATGAAAACAATTTCTTCTCTAGTCTCTTTCCACGTCGGAATATGTGGCAACCGCCTCTGTTCTGGCACGATGCATCGGCAGCCACGACCAGATACAAATGAAAGTGTGACCGATTTCCTGATCATGTACAAGATGTGATCGAGGGACGTAGAATGGAAAATCCGGATGGAATGTCGTCGCGGATCTACTTCGGCGGCCATAATGTTTGAAAACGCACGAATGACTGCCACAAATAATGACAAAAATCTTTCGTAAAAAATAACTGTACTGAAAAACATGCGTCATTTGTTGATCAATCAAAAAATCAAATTCTTAGAGAGTCGGAAGTTAACATGAATGACATACCTTTTTTTTGAGCTCGACTCGGAAGAAATTTCCTTCGTCTTGCCATTTTTACCATTCAGACCGATTGAAAAAAATTTGGATTTCTTAATTATTTCTTTTGGGCGGGCGAGACACTCTTGTCGCTCTGTGTAGAAGTAGACACTCTCAACAAAACTAAAAGAAAAAAGAAAATGCGCGTCTCTTTGGGGGGGGCCTGCTTTGCCGAGAGGTCTCAGTGGCTCAGGGCCGGGCTGGCGCCATTCCAGGGCCCTTTCTCCGGAGTCCCGGTCGGCTCGGGAGTGGGGCTCCCCCTCGTCTCCTCTGCCGCATCCACCGCTACCGCTAGTGCCCCTCGCCGCGACCAGCGGCCCTCGATCTGTCGGGTGGGCCGGAGGTGCAGCGGCAAGCCGAGAGCCGCAGCCCCAACAGGTACGACCCTTCTCCAGAAAACGCACCTCTCAACTTCTTCTCGTAACAGAAAAAAGTGACCTCTTTTCTTTTTAACCATTTCTATCCCTTATTTCGTCACTGCCATCTCTCTCACCTCTCCCATCTTCCTCATTTGATGTGTTGTTCGACGTTGGATTACCACCATGTAAAAAACTATTAGTCCGACGTTTCTCCTCCATCGTTAATTAGTTTAGCCTTTGGATCGAGAGACAACACCACAGTAGATGGCTGAAAAACTTTCCCCTTACCCTTAGAAAACCCTTTTGCACGTGTTAAGCCACATTGAATGTCGTGTGCCTACGTTGGATAGTCACGATCTTCCTTAAACAAGTTTGATCGTCTAAAAAATGAACCGAAAAATTAAGATAACCTCGCCTTGGTTCGCTGGTTATCTTCGGGGGATTGTTAAGGCTGCATTGATTCGTCCACCATGTTGAATTTTTCGCTTGCCTCTCATCGTAAGATCGACAACGTTGGATCTCGGCAATACACAAGACCTCTGGCATACATTTCTTTGATTGGTATTTTTTTATGTTGGTTGGAGGCAGAGCATAGCAGTCTACAACTTTATAGTTATCTAGATGAGGACGCTTGAAACAGTTTTTAGCCTAAAAGAATCCTTATGTTGTGCTAAAGTAGCGCATTATAAAAATTAGACATAATCGTATTTAGAGCTTAATATTAGTGCAAATATATTCAATGAATTTTTCCTTAGGAGCATCATTTCTTCACCTATTACATCTACCAACGTTGGAGTTTCACCTACCTGACTATATTATTGTATATTAAATGGATATATTATAACCTCTTAAGAGATACCATAAACCTTGATGCAATACCTGACCTACTGTCACATAGCACCACGCAGCATTTGCTGATCCTTAGCAAGTGTGTTAGTAGACGAAGAGATGAATACATAGAAATGTAGCCTCATTTACATTTTTAAAAGTTGTTTCTTTTTAGTAAAATCTTTTAACATTTTCACGGCTTTGAACGAACGGGTTTTAATTCTAACTATCAAGGAAACAAATTACTTGGCTGAAGGTAGAAAATGTCCCGATAGTCTTATGACATCAAATAGCGTTTCGAGCCAACTCAATCCCGTGAACACAAGTGCATGTTTCTTTTTTGTCTTGCGAAATTTCCACCTTGCAGAAATCCACATCACTCGCACGCAAATTTATTTCGAAACTGGATAAATTTCTGCGATATGAATCCATTCATGTTTTTACCGTTGTAATTAGTGAGTAATGTCGAACTTTGATATCTATAAACGTATACATAAATCTCGACCTTCCAATAACGCGAACATTTTTTTGTTTTCTTTTGAGATTCGTGTTATCTGGGTTCGACTCCGTATGTAATTCAGTAGAATGCAATAGAAACATATGCATATTTGCCGCCAGTGTAGAACCGTGCGCAAACGCTTATAGAATTCCGTTTAATTCGCCTGAGCACAAAATTTTATGCTAAAAAAAATGGACGCGTAGAAGGGATTTTTCGCTTTATCTCAGACCGTAAACGAAAAGATAAAGAACTCACCGTTGCCGTTGGATCGAATCCGGACAAAGGTTAACTACAACGGTAAATATTATTCGTCTTTTAGAAACGCGTCAAACTAATCGGCATTCTTTAGTTGGTATTTCCGGCCGTAAAAAAAACTTTATTGAAAGAGTTTCGATAAAGCTGCGCGAAATCTTTTCTTCTTTTTTGTCCGCCATAACCCTAGAGAACCTCGTCCGACTGTATGAGAAACTCACCCACTTCGTTTTCGCTTCGCCGCATTTGGCCGGCAGGATATTTGTCAACTTTTTTTCGGACCGAAAGCTCCGGAAACCCTTAAAATTACGTCGATCGATTGGTTAGATGGGTATGGGACGGAAACGGGAGACGGGGAGGATGCCAACGCGTAGAAGTGAAAAAAAAGAAAGAAGAGCGACTTCCGTCTAAATTGCGATGTATTCTTATTCGACACTCCTGCGCGAAATATTTCATCGGAAGGGATGGAAAAAATGGAGCCGTCTGGAAGGACGGGATGACGGAAAATAAAAAAAATAAAATCGCTCGTCTTTACGGCGGAATGCAAATTCGATCGGCGCCTGCACCCTCTATAAGCGAGTGCATCGAACTACCGGGGACGTGTTTTATCCTCCGCGCTTCCAAATGTTTTAGCTCACGTAAATTATGGTCATCTGGGACGTATAAATTCACTCTCCACGTTCCGCCGACTTGGAGATATCCACCGTAATTTTGCATTTTAACTCGCATAAACAACTCCACACCGTAGGGGGTTGAAAAATATGAAAGATATCGGAGGCGCGTCTTTCTCTTGTTTTTACCCTTCCTCATTCGTCTTTTTTCGGGGTGAGTGACTCGAGGAAAAAAAAACAAAAAAATTGCAGCTTGGACGTAAGACCGTGGCGGCCTCTGGGTGACGTCGAAACGAAAAAAACTCACGCGAAAAAAAAACAAAAGAGAGAGAAAAAGAAAACTCTTAAAGAGATCGCGCTGACGATGGGCTCCCCTGGTCTGGTAAATCCCGCCGCCGCCCTTGCAGGGCCCCCTGGCGCCATCCGGACGGCGACACTCCCTCTCCGGGGCAGAATGCTGTCCCGGTTTACTGGCGGACGGCGACGGGGATGCGGGAGCGGACGAGTTGGATCACGGACTCTACGACGACCCCAACATGGTGAGTGCGGGCAAAAAAAATCTACGCGCTCTGCCGCATGAAAACAATTTAAAAAATGTAAAAACATACAAGCAAGCATCATCACGCGCCCTCACTCCGCATCCCGCTCGCCATCCTCCTACTACTGCTCTCTCTCTCTCTCTCTCTCTCTCTCATCATTCAACGTAGCGGATTGAAAGAAAAATATGATTAAACAAAGAGCCTGCCGCTTGTTTTACCGTAGAGGGATAGACGTTGTGTGCTGTGCATCATTTGGGATCAAGTTGAGTAGTACCAATGCTCTCTCTCTCATTGCCGTAGAAATAGAGACATCATGCATTCTTCACCATCCATCGAGAAGGAATGAATGGCGCATGTTTCATGCTTTTTATATCATCATTGTCTTTTGGATCCCGTAAATTTTTAACGTTTTTCCGGCCAGAGCGACTTTTATCGGTTGGTTGTAATGGCATGGCTGCCTTGTGCGAAAGATGGTGATATTACAATGTTGATAACCGGGTTGGGAAAAAACATTCATTTAGGCTAAATGGCTATTGGTTTCTTGCGATTAGTGTTGAGCCCGAGAATTCAGTTCGGGGAATAATGGAAAGGATTGGGAATATTTAAAATCGACCTAATCGTAAAAAAAACTGATGAAATCAATCTCCTGTAGATGTTTTCATGGTCAAGTCACCTCCCTCGATATGCAAGAGTAGTTTTGAAATTTGCGTTGGAAATATACGACCTTAGACTTGCCAATTTCGCCGAGAAGGTCGCGACGACCACGTCCTTGCGAGACATTTGCTGGTTTACCTTTGCGTATCCGGTGCCCTTTCACTCCCGATCGTTTAAGCTCAACTGCGGCGAAACGTGTTTAGAATTCAATTACTTTTTAGAAATTACTGAAGTCCCCGTCCATATCTGGAGATGCGATCACGATGATAAAATACACGGGAGCACTATAAAACCACAGTGAAACCTCGATATAGCGAGAATTTATGAAATTCATGAAAATACTCGTTCTAACGAATGTTAATAATAACCGAATATTAAATTCCGTATATGTAAAGTTGAGAAATTGACGGTGTTTTCGCTTGCTGTAATGAAGTTCTCGTTATGTGCCGTAATCATTCTATCGAGGTACGTTCTTTACCGAGGTCAATCATAGGTCATATTATCAGTGATGGATTTACGCCTTATGTCGCTAAACATTTGGTGCCCCTGGCGCTAAGCAGTCGGGGGCCCTACAATCTAAATATATAGTGGAGCCGCTCCTAAGGGCTACCCTCCTTTGTGGCACCTCTTAATGATCGTTTTTCTATGGAATCATAGAGAGGTTCCACTGATTTTTAAATTGAGACATTTTATATTTCTGAGATTATATACACGAACATTTTTTCGGGGCCCCTGGCGCGCGCCATGTGCGACCCCCCTTAAATCCGCCACTGCATATTAGAGTAAATTCCACCCTACAAGCCAGAAATGACAGTAAAATATTTTTGCGTTGCACTACCTGGCTCTCTGGTAGATTTCAGGGTAATTTTCAGATCCTTTTATTTAAAAAAAGCCTTTCATGCACAAATTCGGATCGTGATGGTCAGATTGACATTCCAATTACCACTCCAACGGATGGAATGTTTTTTCTTTTTCGATTTTATTCCCGAAGCGAACCTTTGCTGGGGATGGAACATCATCATTTTCGCAAAAAAGACCTCCCCCGATCTCCTTCGGACTTCATGAGAATCTCTCTCCTTGCTTCTCGTGCCAAGGACGAGAGTTTCGCTGACCACTGCTCGTAACACGCCAGACCCTACTAACAATAAGTTGGTTTCCGGAAACAAAGCGGTAAACGTAGGCGGAGGCACGGTCACGTCGCATTTAAGATCCTCTCGCGCTTCGGGATAAAAAAAAACAAAACACTGCGACCGACGCGCAGCCCGACTCTTAAAGGGATCTTCGGATATCGAGATGGGAAAAAAGAAAAGTCGGGAAAATGCGCGTCAGCTCCGAAATAACGACGACGTAGAACCGGAAAAGGAAGTAAAAATAGAAACCGCAAAATAACGAAAAACGACGGACTAAGGGATGAAAGAAAGAGATCAAAAGCAAACGTAGCTCTGGAAAGCTGATTTCCCCTCAAAACCTTCTCCGGGAGGATAAACAATAGAAGGCTTGCGATATTTTTTCAAGGTTAGAAAAGAAAATTTTTATTCTTAAAAAAGTTACATGACTAATAAAAAATAAAAATTACCCGTCCAAAAAAATAAGGATCGGTGCGTATAATATATATAATATATATATAATAATTCATGTATGTATATATAGACAAGAGAGAGGAGCCGTTTTCAACGGGTCCTCCGCGTTAAAAAAAAAACGAAAAAATAAACAAGGACTGGCTCGACCCCTTTCTCTCCTCGACTGTCCCAATGGAAATCGCCGATCCGTTTCCTCCGTCCGCCTCCGCCTCTTCTTCCCTCGCCTACAGCTTCTCCTCCACCGCCCTCCGAAGTTCTTCGGCCGCCTCCCGCCTACTCCCAGCCTCGGCACCCGATCCGGAGCCCATCTTGGTACTCTTTCCGCTGCCGCCACCCACGCCGCTCCCTTTAGCACCACCTCCGCCGGAACCGACGCCAACGTCGCCGCCCCCGACGCCGCCGTAGTCCGCCGGCGGCTCCGCAGGTCTTCCCGTCGCCACCTTAGGTCTGGGGATCCGAATCTTCTGCACGTCCAAGAGCCACGACTCCATCTCGATGACCTGAAAAGTCGGAGGGAGATAAAATAGGCGGTTGCGGATAGAATGAGCATTTCAACGTTATCGCGCGTTGTCGAAGAGGAACTCTCATTCTTTTCCATTTGCCGTCCTTTTGAAAGTGAGATATACTACTCCTACGAAAGCTCGCGATAAATCATTCGGCTCTTTTCGTTTTTACCGAGAAACAAATGAATGGGTGGCGGGTCACATCAACGGTGGTATTTGAGAATAGTATATGCATAAGGGCAGAACACCTTAACGCCCATTTTTGTCTTGATATTGCGGATTGATGGAAAATTGGGCGCCTTATCGCGACGGCGCGACGTTCGCAGGTTTTCTTCTCGAAAGGCAAACGAATGTTTTCAAGAAAAGATATGGGTAATTGACTACGGTATCTTATCTTTTTTTCATTTTCCTCTCCTCTGAAATATATATTTTTTTAATGGAGTCGCAACAAGCATCGGTCTTAACGCGTACACAAACTTGGCGACGAGGAAATTGGCAACGTGACTTTGCTCGGGGAAAAGTGGGTGGATCAAGTTTGCTAGCAGCTCGTGACGCCGCGAGGGACAAGAAAATGATTTTTTAGCATTTGTGACAGGCCCATTTTTTATCCTACGTTATCGATTATCGGTGATGATTGGAGATTATTTTTTCGAACAACACGTTAGATTATAAGTTTTTCCCCGGAGAGATATTGGATCGCTACCGAAAGTTTCGCCGTGATTTCGAAATCGAGTCTACGAAGTCCGCGTAGAGAAAAATAAAGCGCTGACGTACATAGAACGGATTTGAGGACGTTATAAGCCAGACTTGAAAATATATAAGTCGGTGCGTCATACATGGCACAAAATTTCTCATATCCATACGCTTCTAGTCCGTAGTATAACGTCATTGGTTGATTTATTTTATAGACAGCCAGACCTAAAAGTCAATGCATTATGCACCTGGACGACATAAAGTTACATATTAAGTCGACGTTATATAGTGTTGTTTAATCACAAAAAATCAATAACTGGATGAATTTTAACTAAATATCTTGCAACCATTTTCGAGTAAATGCGTGTTTTGCGAGCATCGATAATAATAAATTAACCTCCATAAATGGTTCACTTCTACAAGGCATCTATTCCGGCCATTGCCCCATAAAAATACGAGATTGCGCCTGATTATGTTCAATTGTATTGCCCCTCGAGTCTTACAGAAGACAGACTACATATAGGAAGGGTAGCAAAAGCCATTTGTTTTAGGACTCGTGCACTTTCATCAAAATGTTGAAGGCGAAATTTTTCACGATCTAAAACAATGCTATCTCTATGTACTTTGTATGTTATAAAGTAAAATAAATTCATCGTTTCAATTTCATGGAACCCGTTAATAAGGTCGAACCCTTGAAGAAAGAATAGTTTTTAACTTTAACTATTGATTTGAAATTATGATCACATTGTAACTGAGGTGCGGTCTCCCAGATCGCTATTATTTCTCGCTATTATTAATTCACTTGCTTTATACATATATGGATATCTATTAATGAATTCCCACTATTTAAGTTTAAGGGTCAAGAGGCAATTAAAAGAAAAATGTAACATCTATTTGATTTCTTTGTAAAATGTAAACTAGCGGCAAGTAAAGTAGAAGGATAATTTGACTTGGGTGGTGTCTCACACTCCCCACCTCAGTAGTTGAGGGTTTAAACGGGAGATTTATTATATATTATATTTTTTTTGGGAAGGTAGGTTGATTCACGCGATGATCCTTTTCTAACACGCCGCCATATCTATTTAACGCGTCGCACCGAGAAGTTGTTTACGGCCAAAAAACTATCCCTCCTTTTGAAAACAGCTGTGAGTGAAAGTGGGGCAGGCGTGTGCGGGGAGCGCACGAGAAAATCCCCCCCGAGCGAAACGACCGAATTGGCAGCGAGGACGAGGAAAACCCCTTCCTGCGGGAGACGCGTGCGTGTTCGATGACGCAAAACGAGGAGAGTCACGGATTTTAAAACAGCGCACCCATCGAGAGAGAGAGAGAGAGAGAGAGATAGAGGAAGACGGAAAGAGATCACGTATCACTCGGCTCACTTGAATTCTGAAACGATTTCTCTGAAATCCTCACGGAGGGCGTGTTCCATTCCGTCTCATAAAATTCGCTGCCGGAAATGATTGACTGGACCTCATCAATGTCACCGTGCGACTCCCACGCGGCAAAAGGTTTTTTTTTTCTTTTTTGGAACCTGGCCAACTTCGGGGAGGAGGGGGTAGGGAAAGGGCGGGGGAAAGTCATCACTTATCGTCGAGACAGTTGGAAAAGCTTTGGCGATGAGACTAGGATTTTATTTTATTTTTTTTACTCCCGAAAACAGCAAAAAATTTCCTACCACCTCCCTCCCGCTCTCCCCTCCCTCTCTCTCCAATCCCTCTCTCTCCAATCCCTCTCTCTCTCTCCCTTCCCCCTTCCTCGCTCGTTTCGCAGGTTTTTCACACACCCCTTCTTGTGTGGGTGTTTTCCTGTGGTGGTTTTTCCTAGGGAATAGTACCTTAATTTTCCCTTGTTTTTCCTCACAAACAACAAATCTCCATCTCTTTTCATTTCCAAAAATGCTGACTTGGCATTGTACTTATGTAGTAATTTATTTTATATAATCTTTTATTCTGTTTTTATTCTTTGTTACTTTCTTCCTGTTTGTAATTGACAATGGGTTAGATGGAAGAAGAGACTGCTTAGTCTCAATCTCGCCCAACTAAAGACGAATATCTATCTATCTCTCTCTCCCTCTCTCTCTCTCTCTCCCTCCCTCCCTCTCCCCCCTACCTCCAACCCTCCCTTCCTCCCTCAGCAGTCCATACTTTTTCCCACAAAATCACATCTTTTCTTTTCAAATACTTGTATTTTTATTGTTACCTGTATTTACATTGCTAATGTTTGATGTATTATTACATATATTTCATGAAAAGGGGTTAGGTGGAAGATGGGACTACTTAGTCTCAACCTCGCCCCAAATAAAGACCAAACCAATCAATCAATCTCTCCCTCCCCCTCTCTCTCCCTCTCTCACTCTCCCTCCCTCCCTCCGTATTAGTCTTTATTATGTTAATCTTTTTTATGTAATTTAATGTTTTTTTTTAAATTTATTGTTACAACACTGACGAAGGTTTAAATGTAAGAGTGGACCTTATGGTCTAAATTTCGCCCGAATAAAGACATTTATCTATCTATATATCAATCCCTCTCTCCCTCCCTCTCTCCTCCCTCTCTCTCTCCCTCTCTCTCTTCCTCCCTCTCTCCCTCCCTTTAGGTAGAAGATGCGACTTCCTAGACTCAATCTCGCCCCAAATAAAGACTAAATCAATCAATCAATCCCTCTCTCCCTCTCTCTCTCCCTCGCTCCCTCCCTCCCTCTCTCCCTCCCTCCCTCTCTCCCTCCCTCCCTCCCTCCCTCTCTCCCTCCCTCTCTCTCCCTCCCTCCTTCTCTCTCCCTCCATCACTCTCTCCCTCCCTCTCTCTCTCCCTCCCTCTCTTTCTCCCTCCCTCTCTCCCTCCCTCCCTCCTCTCTCTCTCGCTCTCTATCCCCCTCCTCCAATGGAGCGCGTTCATCATTACGAGAAGGTCAAACCTCTCGGACGTTGACACAGTACGTTGCGCGGGGATTTTTTTTAACGTATTTGTTTTTTTGGTAAGCTTCGCTTTAGAGGTCTCGAAACGGGAGAAAGGAGAGAAAGCTCGCAAGGATAGTATTTTTCTCGGCCAAGAAGAGCTTTTAAATAACTCGAGGCTGTCGGATTTCTTCTACCCCCTTCGCAAAAAAAGAAAGTTTCGTGATAATCTTTCTTACGCTCTCGAAAATCTCGCGGAATAGTTAAATTTTTTTGTTTGTTTTCGCGGCGCGCCGATTAACTGGGAAGCAGTCGGAGGGAGAAAGAGAGGTCTAACTAATTATCATAATTGCAAGAAAACGGAGTTATGTCCTTTCGCTTATTGTGAAATATATAACGACTTGTGTTTCGATTTTTTTAGACATTTTTAGATATACAGATGTCCTAATTCCAAAAGACTATATTAATATTATTTAGGATATGTCTAGTAGAATTCCTTATATATACCAAAACCAGGGGCAAGAAGCGGGGGAGGGGAAAAATTAGTGAGGCAGTCAACTAGGCATCTGTTTACTTAAAAAAAGCGATAAAAAAGCGAAAGCCAGGTCGTCATGTATTCTGCATTGCAGGAGAAATTTACTAAATTTAGTATGCAGTTTCTCGGTAATTATTTTGGAGAAACCCCACAAATTATCGCCCGAAAATATCCATTTAAATGTAGCTAATTATTCTTGACGCGGCTGAGATGTTGAGTAATATCGTGCAGAAGAATAGGAGCGTTCGTGAGGTGAGCAATCGCCTGGCGCGGGAAGCATAACGCCCGTGTTCGACGATAATAGAGCGATGTCTAACGTTTCTTATTTCAGCTTTGATAGCTTTTTATTTTCGTTTTATCGTCGATTTCTCCGAAACTCGTTTAAAATATCGGCCGTTTTTCCTTTCGGTCGATTCAGCTTTGTTGCAGTAAACAATAACGCCGAAAAGCACTTCCGCCTCGGCATCCGAGGAAACTCCAGGAGTTTATATTATAGATTTAAAAAATGACGGTCGAAATTCCACGTTAACAAATCACGATTTATCGCGAGAGATTCGGTTACCTTGAGACAGGTCGAAGGCTTCTGTTTTCGCTTTTCATTCCCCTTATAACTGAGACGAATCGGAGATAATGCTAAAGATTATGGCAGCTTGTTTACGGAACCGATTGATTAGGCATATATCATCTGATAAGATATATCTCCCCTTCGAAAACGAAATGCTATTAAAAGATTTTTGATAGGATTAACGATTGTACCTTGCCCGATTCGCGAACTTATCCTCTTTTGTTGAAAATTTTGCAATCAAAGTAAACATTGATTGGAGAAAAAGAAACCGAATATATATTATATCGGCGTGAAGCGATTAATTACCACCGTGTCTGCTTATCTTATCTCGGACTGAAACGAAAAATATCCTTTCACTTATCCGAAGCGACAAGCATACGCGTTTATGTTCGCGATTATTATTCGTTCGTAGCACGAGACCATTTATTTCACTTTTAAATGCGAAAAACGACTTGACTGAAAATTTTCTCCGATTTACCTAAATGCGAGGCTTATACACGATATTTTGACAGCGAGATACAGCCATATTTCAGGGATGCGGTGAAGATCATTCTTTTCTAATTAGAGAGAATGCCGACGTAAATTCTCCGGTTTGATTTAATGCATCGATATGCGGAGCAGTTTCGAATAAAAAAGAATTTCTTTCCTTGTTATGCATCGCGAGAATACGGAAATAATCGTTCTGGCGTGCTTTTTTTTAAAGAGCTCTCTTGCGTGCTTCGATACGGCTTTCAATTGCGCGGAGAAAATATCCAAATCGCACGAGGCTCTTTAGAAAATTGATTTCCGTCCGATGTGGTCGTCTCCAAAGAATTCAAACCTCAAGCAATCTTAAAAATGCTCAGTTTTACTTTTTGGAACGCAATAAACAGCATCGCCAATATTAGAAATGAAAAGAGCGGGGAGAATTGTTATCCGTGGGAACCATTGAGTCTTTATCGTTATTTCCCTCGCGTCCAAAAACCTCTTTTCGCATCTGGACAATTCCTGCGGTAGGTATATCGTACCGCCGAAAGCATTATTGACGAAAAATGCCGCGAATTATCTTCAGTGTATTTTTTGCTGAAATGGCCGTTTTTTCCGTTTCTATTTTTTCTGCGAGTTGAGCATCGACAAATGTGTTTTTTTATTATTACTCTCTAAATCGTAGCCGGCTTTTTGCAATCTTAGGCATCTTTTTTTCTGCAGACGAATACATTTTAGATTTTATGTCATTAAATCGTTGATTTTCGAACATAAAATGTTATATCAGTTAAAGATTAATGCATATTTTAAGATTTGAAACGTCATTTCAGTTCTACCTAGTGAGTACGGAGAATACGTTCGTCGAAATTCATTCAAGTATCGATGCCGTTTACGAACGAGTCATGTGAATTACCGACGCCGACATCTCGAAGGCAGCTAAGACACTGTTTTATCATTTCCGTTACTATTTAAAACAATATTGCCGTCGTAACACAAATTATTAACTTAAAATGAGAAGTTAAAAGAACAAGAGAGAGAGGGAGAGGGAAGAGGAGACAAGATGTAATTGCGTACTGTATTCGTAGGAATGTCGTTAGATTCATAAATGTCATACTTTCAAAAGATAACAAACGGAAGGAATCCAGCGGCCTGAATAGTCGCTTTCTGTTTGGTTGCCAAACATATCTTCACATCCACGATAATTATCTCCTTCGTAGCCATACATCCCAAGGGGCGTTCTGCATCGATTTTATACAAGGCCAAGGCTATGTTTGGAAAACTTTTTTTTCGAGCGAAACGCGAGGAGATAAAACGGTGTTTATTTTTCCTCAATTATGTTCCTCGAAACTTCAATTATCTTTATTGCTTTCTTATGAAATAGGTTCGCTGATGCCATTTATTATTGGATCTGTTTTTATTCCCATGGAACCACTCTCTCTGTCTCTCTCGTTATATGTGTGTGTCTATATATATATATATATATATATATATATATATAGTATAAGCAGGTTGTTCGTGTCTACCATAATAACGTTTTCTAACCTTTCTGGATGACGTGGAGGTTCAAAACTAGTGTAACAATTTACATTGATGAATGCCATAGAATGTTATTCTGTTAGTAATTATTTATGGGAGAGTAACTAGAGTCTTGTAAGAACTTGACGTTGTGTGTGTAATATATGTACGCACATTGTCATTTAAACCAGTTTTTATATTTTGTTCAATATTCTCAATGCTTGTTATTTAAACTTGCGAAAGAAAGTGATATGATACGCGTTAAATGTTAACTTACTGTTGGGCCATCGTGTAATCGATAACATTTATTTATCCAACAGAATATCCATTTCATTTTTTATATCGAAGGAAAGTGTGGCATTGTGTTTTAGTAACTAGTAGATACACGTAGGCTGGAAAATTCGCAATAAAATGATAAATATTTTATGGACGGTTGATAAGCTACCTATTGATATAATGAGCTATTTCAGTTTTGCCTAGTTGCTCCAGAATGAAATATTAATTACCAGATTCTTGGGTAACCTATATCATTGCCATTTTCGGAAATTTGAAATTAAACTCGGAAAAATTACTGACATAAAAAAAAACTAAATCTCATCACGAAGCATATCCAGGAATTTTTCACCAGAAATTTAAACGTGACTGAATCTAGTTCAATTAACGAACACGGATAATTGATTGGTATAATATAATATTTACAAATAAAAGACGCAGACCAAAAACTTTTTAGCTAAATAAAAGAGGAACATCGAATGCAATTAACGATATATCTTTTATACGGAATTCTAAAAAACAGAGTACCCGACGTCTCCCATCAGATTTCGAAAAAAGCGGCGATATTTAAGAGAGACTTGATGAATTCATTACCAGCACGAATTCTTCAGACGACGAAAAATCGATCGTTTCTGTGATTCTTAACTGCAGAATTCACTCGGGTGGCGGAACCTACTTTCCCTCAGGTCTTCAGGAGCTCGAGAGCCTCAAGACGCACATCCTGTGCGTATAAAGTTCTAAACAGTAAACATAACCAGTATCCGATGCAATTCTAAGAGAATGCGTATAGCATCCACAACACGTCTCGAGTTACACTGCGTTTTTGTGCTCTCCAGTGAAAAGCGTTGGCTTGCCCCGGAATGGCAATTTAAAAGAGCCGCACAGAAAGTGAAAGACTTGCGTGCGGCTTGCGAGTCACCTTTTGGCCACCCCTGTCATATACGTTTGCGGTACATTTGAAACGGCACCTCGTAAAATATTCCTTCGAATCTGCGTTAGCTCAACTTTTATAGTGCATCTACAAACTCAGGTGATGTCTCTTAGTTCTGCAAACTCGCTTTGTGATTAGGTTTATCCATTAAAAATTAACTCTGCGGATGTCACTGAAGCACAGAGATTTTGGATGTTGTCTCGCTATAAAAGATTAAGCTAAAAAATATCGAATCCAACACAGCCATGACTGGGTTAGTGCTTTTTTCCAACAAGCCGCGTTAACATTCAAATGCTTTTAAAGTTGGCCGTTTTTGTACCTGGTTTGTTTAAATCCGTCTCAGCACAATAAACTATCAAAGGTTGAAATGCTTCCATTTTATCGTAGACATTAGATAAAAGTTGGATTTCGATCTTAAATTGCATCATCACGGATATAGACACATAGTAATCCTTATAGAGATAGAGAGATGTTTATAAGGCGCGATAAAGTTACAATATTTACGTTTACCGTGAAAATCCGTCAAAAAGGAAAGATAAAAGAACAACATCACTTTGGTGCAATACGATAGTAACGAGTCCTATTGCTATTTCTTTGTCCTGTTATCTGCACAAATAACGTTAACATGATATTTTTGAGAGAGAGGATGACCAAACAAAATTACACGCGAAGAAAGATAACAACTCATTTACAGTGTACGAATACGTTATTTTCTACGTTTTTCATTCGTGCTGCGTAAGGTTGGGATCGCGGGAAGCCGGGAATGTACATCGTTATGACCGTAATGGTCAACATTTATCCGCTAATGAGGCCTCCTCAAAATTCCCGCAGAACTTTTTTCCTCGCGATTCCGATGTGAAATCCGTGCTAGCGATATTTTAATGAGCAAAACTTTGCATAACTTTTCGTAGATAAAAGATTTTCCAGGCAACTCAGGCTGCATTTCCTATATATATATATATATATATATATATTTAGTTGTTTATTAATCTATTTAAAAAAAAGAGCATTGAAGTTCGCAATTAAAAAACGCAAAAGATACGAAATGCAACAGAAATAACACGCACACATATCAACAGTAAAATCTCTGTGTATTTTTATGCATATAATAAATATTACTGTTGATACGCTTGTCACTTCCGCTATAATTTTAAGATTATTATTGCCCTCATCGTAAAATAATTTCTCGCAAATTCAATATAAAAAATGCCTCTTTCGCTGTACCTCTTTGTATTAATCTATTAATTTGTTAATCATGATATTAATTTGACCGCTTGAATTGTTTCACACTGTACGATTAAGACTGAAATTCCTTTATAAGTCTTCAAATTTATTAAAAGGCGCTCTATTGGAAAGAATTTCCTCGAGTGGACAATTCATCTCTTGGGGAGGAGATGAATAGTCTTGAGGTCGATTGAGATACGTTTCTCTATGTGCCGAGCATTTTACAGGCGATCGTTTACAAATAGCGTTTACTGCCCGAAACGGCCGCATAAATCGCTCAAATTCCACTTCCCCTGACAGAAAACGGTCGACTCTTTTTGGTCGATGAGAATGAATTACGGCGGTCACTTTGCGCCTAGTTCATTTACACACCCTTCACATCTCTCAACTCTACATCTCTCGCCCTCTCTCTATCCTCCATCTCCTATCCCTCCCACCCCTCCCTATCTTCTTTTACTCCTCTCTCTCTCACTCCCTCCTTCCTTCCTTCTCTCTCACTCCCTCCCTCCTTCCCTCTCTCTCACTCCCTCTCCCTCCCCTTTCTCTCACTCCCTCTCTCACACATCCTCTCTCCATCTGCCCCTTCCTTTCTCTCCTTCCCTCTCCCTCCCTCCCCCTACTTCTCTCTCCTTCCCTCCCTCTCTCTCCCGCCATCTCTCTCCCTCCCTCTCTCTCCCTCCTTCCCATTCCCTCCCTCTCTCTCCCTCCCTCTCTCTCCCTCCTTCTCTCTCTCCTCCTCTCTCCCTCTCTCTCCTCTCTCCCTCCCCCTCTCTAGCTTCCTCTCCCCCTCCATTTTCCCCTCTCTCTACCCTTCTTTCTCCCCCTCCCTTTTCCCCTCTCCCTCGCTCTCTCTCCCCCTTCTCTCTCCATGTCCCCCTCTCTGTTTCCTTCTCCTGCCCTACCTCTCTCTCCCTTCCTCCCTCCTCTACCCTCATCCATCTATATCTCCCTATTTCTCCCTCTCTACCTCTTCACTCCCATTTCACTCTCCCTCTTCTCCTGCCTTCCTCTCTCCTCCCTCAATATTCCCTCCTCTCTCCTTCCTCTCTTACTCCCTCTATCTCTCTCTCCTTCTTCCTCTCCTCTTTTCCCTCCCTTCTTCGTCCCTCTCTCTCTACCCTCTTTCCTCCCCCTCTCCCTTCTTCTCTTTCCTCTCCCCTCATCTCCCACCCTCCCTCCCTCTTTTTCTCACTCTCTCTACCTCCCTTACCCTCCTCTCTCTCTCTCTCTCTTTCTCACTCAACACGTCCGCGAATATAACGCATAACGACTATTTCGCCATCTCTCGACTCACCGTCGTGACTACCGAGTTTTCGAGTTCGTCACGCAATAAAACAGACGCGGCGCGTTAAAGGATCTGGCGAATCCGTTGCCGAAATGACACCCACCTGTCTGTTCCTATCGGTAGATGGAGGCGAAAAAAAACCTCCTAGCAAACCACCCACGTGAGGTGCCATCTATATCTCCCCTTCGCCGAATTCAGCGAGGCGTGTTGAAGAGCGTGAATTTTTTCCTATCGCTTCGTCCCTCGCGACGACCAATCGAGAAAATTAATCCCGGCAAAACACCAGACGCGGGGAGTAGAGGCGGGGGAGGACGACTCCACGGACCGCTTGGTTCCATAAACATTTCGCCACGGGGGTGGAAGAATGGAGGAAAAGATAGAGAGAGGGAGGACCAGAAAGAGTCGAGTAGTCTCTACCTTCCTTTTTACCGAGAACCAAGTTACGTTCCCGATAAGATCTCGTTCGTGCTGATTCACGACAGAAAACCCGACCGATACTTTCCTCCCGCTGACACACATCGATTAATAACAATTTTCTTTTTCGCCAGTTCCGGGATTTGAATGATTTTTCCCGAAACACCTGGAAAAATAGCGCGGCCGAGTAAGGAAGGATGACATCACGCCGCTTTTAAAAGCTTTCGAGAAAACCTCGCGGAAAATGACGCAACGTCGACATTATTAACGGTCGACGAATCCTGTTGCCACAGCTTCCTCTTGACTTCTCTTTTGTCTCCCTATATCTCGGCTGGGAGCGGAATGAAAGTAGAAAATGCGACATTTTTGGCACCTTTGCGTGTGTATGTACACGTCCTCCTACTCTCCCCTACCCTCTTTTATTGGCAATCTGTCAATCTAGAACGACACCGACCACACGCTCGCACATTGCGAGGAACACACAGAGACGTATGCTTACCGCCGCGGCCGAGTGACTGCAACGTTCGGCGCGACAAACAGAAAAAAACCGTTCGCGGTCAACGATGTGCCGTTGAACGGAACAACAGATAAACACACTCACCGAGGCACTCACACACACACACACGCGCGCGCGCGCGGAGACGAGAGAATATTTGGAAAGCAGAGGAGAGATGGAGGAAAATAGACGGTTCTTTACGAGAGACGGAATAAAAAAAGAGAGAATGAGGTGGCATAGGCAGAGAAGGGGGAGAGGGACACGAGGTGAAGGAGCGGGAGTGGATGAAAGCAGCAGCAACAGCAAAAGGATGCGTACCGTTATATGCGCGCGGCCACTGTGTCCGATCCGGCGAGGGCAAAGGAAGAATCAGCCGGCTCACCACGGCGAATCCGAAAACTCGACGTCAGAGGCAGTCCTTTTGTTTTTTTTTCTCTCCACGCCGCCTTCTCCGAGTCTCTTTCCGAGTCGGGACACGTTCACACGCACACGTTTATTTTATTTTTTTTTAAACAAAATCGTTTCCGAACCCAGGAAACGGGCGAAGAAATCTCCTCGTGGAGAGAGAAGGAGAGCACCTTTGTCGATGTGCGCGAATATCTTAATCCGCGACGGGATCCACCTCCTCCGTCGCACGCAATCCTTCTGAGTGCGTGTGTGCGGCTCTCCCTCTCGCTCCTCCGACCACTTTTCTTTCAACGTACTGTTGGAGGGGCGACCTCGATAATCAGCGCCGCACGGTTGCCCCAAAGATAATACGTTCCCTCTCGTGCAGTATCTCGCCGGCACGAATTCACGCGAGGGGATAATAATAATAATAATAATAATAAAGCAAGGAAAATAACAATCTTCGCAGTTGTTGAATCTCCTGTTTAACCAATAAAAACCTCGACTCCCGCTTCAATTAAAATAAAAAAGCAGAAGAACGTCGGCTCTTCTTTTACGGCGGCACGTACTTGATGCGTCTGCGGAGGTTTACTTCTTAGCTCTTGGTAGGATGACCCTCGCGAAATGTTAGGGAAGTTGAGTCCTTTTTGGTCTTCGGGTGGCTCCCGACGCGCCACCTCTTAGAAGATCCTCTTTCTTTCTCACGACGTTTTTCTATAGTCTCGCCAACGAAGTTTTTTGATTCCTCTGTTGTTCACCGTAGGATCTCCTTCGCACATCTGATAGCCATACCCTCACTTCTCTCTGCCGAGGACTCGCCCTCTCCCTACCTCTCTCTATCTCCCTCTCTCTCTCCCTTCCTTCCCTCCCACCCGACCTCTATAAGCTCTCCCGTCCCTCCTCCTCACTCCTCACTCACCGCCTCGACTCCTCTCTCTCCCGCTTTCGCTCCGCGACGTTGCCACGTGGAGCCATCTCTGTCGGTCAGCGTCCGTGGCACCCGTGGGAAGCCGGCGTGGGACATAGCGCGGAAATAAAGAGCCTGGAGTAAGGGTGAGGGAGATGGGAGGGAGAGGGGGTGTTTTTTAGTGGAGGGTAGAGAGGAGGGAGGGTGGGAAGAGGCGTCTTGCCCCGAGGGTGTCCACCTTTGGGGCGCCGCGCCGCTTAAATGGAGAGTGGGTAAGGTAAAGCGAGGAGAGAGAGAGGGGGGGGAGGTCGGAGAAAAGGGAGAGAGGTAGGAGGGAGATGGGAGGTTAGTTGAACGAAGGAGAGAGAATTGGGATGGGAGAGAGGAGGGAAAGGAGAGAGTAAAAAGAGGAGAGAGAAAGAGGGGAAAGGTTGGAGGAGAGGGAGAGAGGTATGAGGGGAAAGAGAGGGCAGTTGAGCGAAGGAGAAGGGAGAGAGAATTGGGATAAAAGAGGAGGGAAAGGAGAGAGAGAATAAAGAGGAGAGAGGGAGTGGGGAGGTTGGGAAAAAGGGAAGGCAGTAGAACGAAGGAGAGGAGAAGGGAGAGAGAATTGGGATAAAAGAGAGAAGGGAAAGGAGAGAGAAAAAGAGGAGAAAAAGATTGGATAAGAAAGAAATGAGTGAATGTAGGAGGTAGTGAGGGTAGAGGAAGATAGGGTAGAAGGAATGGTGGAAGGGAGTGTGAGGGAAGGGAAGGGGGAAGATAGGAAGAGGGGGAGAGAGAGGAGGGAGACAGGGAGAGTTAGAGGGAGCTTGAAGAGGGAAATAGGAGAGTAGAAGAGAGAAGAAAGAGGGAGATAAACAGTGAAAAAGTTAGGGAAGAGGGGATAAGAGGGGGAGAGTGATGAGGGAAAGATTGATGGAGAGAGAGAGAGAGTTCGAGGAAGCTTGAAGAGGGAGATAGAAGGAGAAAAGAAAGGGAGATAGATAGTGAAAAAGGGAAGAGAGAATAAGAGGCTAGACAGTGAAAAAGATAAGGAAGGGGATAAGAGGGGAAGAGAAGGGGGAGAGAATGGGGGAGAGAAGGGGGAGAGAAGGGGGAGAGAATGGGGGAGAGAAGGGGGAGAAAGATGGAGACTAAAAAGAGAAAAGAGTGGGGAGTGAGAGGAGGAAAACAGGCAGGGAGAGATAAACAGAAGATAAGAGGGAAAAAGGGGGAAATGGAGGAGGCAGAGAAGTAGGTAGAGGAAGAAGACGGTTCAAAAAGAAGAAAGAGGAGAATAGATATTGAGACGAAGAGGGAGGGAGGGGGAGAGGGAATGAGTAGAGAAGGAGAAGAACGATGTACAATCAAAGTAAGGGGGAGAAAATAAAGATAAAATAAAGGAGTGGATATGAGAGAGGATATGAGAGGATTGGTAGAGATCAGACGGATGGGATCAGAGCAGGGTGAGGTGGAAGAGTAGAGACGGAGAAGAGAGATGGACGGTATAAAGGAATGGAGGAATAATGAAAATGAGAGATGAAAGAAGGAAAATAAGATAGAGAGGGAGGGAGAGAGAGTGAGAATGGCATCTGTTTTGCGGTGTGGTTTGAGCGGAGTTAAAAAGTGAGGAGGTTGAATGGAAGGATGTGGGGAGGGGGGGATTTTTTTTCAGACGAAGGATCGTGAATATTATTTTTTCCTTTCCGATTATTCCAGTCGTGGACCGAACTGGTCAGAGTTTTGACTGCTGTCGGGTTTTCAAGGTGGACGTGTGGGGATGTGAGAGGAGAGATGGAAGAAGGGCTGATTAACGCGATGGAAAAAAGCATCATGAGGAAAAATAATGGATGAGTTTTGAGCCTCGAAATTTGTTAGGCATTCGCCATTCAATTGTTTTCCATTTCTTTTTTCTCCTGCGACTATATAGAGGCACGTGTATGTGAGAGGGAGAGAGGACGAAGGGAAGAGAGTGCGTGAGAGAGAAAGAGAAATATTCTCGTGAGTGGTAAATTTGTAAGTATAAGACGTGTCGGGTGGACTCCACGATGGAATGCATTAATTTGTAAGCACTTCCACGTCTTGCTAAAGAAATGACACACGGAAATTCCTTGTTGCTTTAATAGAACCATCTATTACTTTGGAGTCTACATGCGTTCTTCGGGAAAAGTCCGTGCAAAACGAAACCGCGCAAATTGGAGAAAGGTTTCTCTCTGGAATGCGTGAGTTTACGTTTGTACAGCGCCTTGAACTCAACATGCAGCAATTTAGCTGCGTTACAATCAGCATTTTTTCCTTTATCCTTCCATACAACCTCCTGAGTCGAATTATTTTATTTTATGCTTTTTAATGGCCGCGGACCTTTTCAAAACAGCTCTAAAGAGAAATTGATGGTCATGCAATCGGAGATAGTCCACCAAAAGAAAACAGGGCGAAACCAAGGACGCGTAAAGCGAAACCGCGTAAGTCGAGGGACGAGTCTACAATAATTACGAGTCCTGTCGGAGGTCGAGTATCGACGTCGGTTTTGATTTGAACCCAATTATCGAGTTGTTTCCCTTCCAGACGGCCGTTATTTCCAATCCCTTCCCAATTACTGATCTTCCGCACCTTTCGTTTTCCCTCAACGAGCATATGTTTTCGACGTACCGCTAATTGAGTATATAATTTCTTCTCTGAAATTGTGGTGTTAACTCGGGTGAATGACCGCCGTTTTCGTGTTTGTTTTGGAGATTTTCGCTCGTCTTTAATTTGCCGAATCGAAAGTATTTCTAACTTAGGTTTGGTGGACATATTAACCCTCGCGTTACCGAAGTGAGGGCTTTGCGACCATCATATTTTAATTGGCGATTTATCGCCTCATCAGAATGCGAATGGAATTCTGCAAAATATCTTTATCGTCGCCTATAAATGTTAACTTAACGTAACTTTTCTGAACAAAGAGTAAATAGTTTTAACAAACGGAATTCTTATTTTTTTAAATTTCAAATTATAAACTTAATATTTTGAATTGCTTTTTAATAAAGAGTTTTAAAAGGTTTGTTTAAATTGATTTTTATATAGTGGGCATGAAGTACCCCCCTTGGTATTATCTGTTGTTATAATAACTTGGTATTGCGAAGGTTAAGTTAATGCAAAATATAAATTAGAAAATATCCATGAATTTCCTATTTGAAATGGTTTAAAAATTGGGTTCTAAATTAATAAAGGTAAGTCGAACGTCTATAACTCGAGTTTTTTAATAATAAAATGTTTTCCATTCCTCAGCCTTATACAGTCGCACCTCGATAACTCGAACCTCAAGGGAAGTTCGGGTTTTTAAAATTTCGATTTATAGAACTTATCTCTATTTTTATTTCCAAACAAAACCTTTAGCGGAGATTTCTACGACAGATTAATGGAGCACTTATCGATCAAAGACATTTTTCAATAAAAATCTTTCGCGGTCACAAAGGGGAGTGGCAAAGTAGCGCAATTACAAAATTTCAAAAATCTGATGTGGCCACCACATGACTTTCTTCATACATGTAAAATTTCTAAAAATTCCAAATAAGTTACATGATAATAAATATTTTAAGGAACTGAGAGAAAATTTAAAGACTACAAAGAACAGAAATGCATTCAAACCATAGCCTTCTGATATTGGATATAGCCCCAAAACTCCAACAATTAAGAAAATAAAAAGGAGCGTTACTAACGTAAGAGGTAACTAAGCGTAAATTATTTACAATAGCCGCCGGCAGGTGGTGTGGTGGTGGCAGCTAAAAAATAGTTAAAAATATCTATTAAACAATGCATTATATGGGAAAATGTTTTGAACAAACATTGTAGAAAATTAAAGTTCTTACTACTTGTATTCCAGTACTTTTTTACATTTATCAAATATTAAAAAATCTGATGTGGCCACCACATGACTTTCTCCATATCTGTATTATTTCTAAAAATTCCAAATAGGTTACATAATAATAAATATTTTAAGAAACTGCGAGAAAATTTTAGACTTGACAAAAACAGAAATAAACTCAAACCATAGCCTTCTGATATTGGATATAGTCACAAAGCTCCAACAATTGTGAAAAGAAAAAGGAGTGTTACTAAGACGTAACCAAGCGTCAATTATTAGCAATAGTCGTCGGTAAGTGACGTGGTGGTGGCAGCTGAAAATATAAGATATCTCTTAAACAATACAATATATGGGAAAATGTTTCAAACAAAGGTTGTAGAAAATTAAATTTCCTACAAGTTTTATTCCAGTACAGTTTTACATTTATCAAATATTAAAGCAAATATTTTAAAATAACGGATAGGGAACAAGAGTAAACACCCACTTTCGGTTGATTGATTGTTACCAAAAACTAACCAGTTCTTTTGACTTTTAGAAAAATGTTAAATATAAAATTACGCGTTGACTTGATAAATAGTTTTTGAGTTAGAGTAACCACAAAAAAGTTATCACATACACACACAGACATCATTGAGAAAATGGTCATAACGTGTTCAGGGGACCTCAAAACGTGTATTTCCGTTGAAATCTCGAAGTCGATTTCTTTAATGAAAACAATACTTTCCCCTATACTACGTATATAAAGTAAAAAACAGATTGACAAGAGTAAACACCCACTTCTGGTTGACCGATTTTTACAAAACAATAATCAGTTCTCTTCTCTTTAACATAAATGCCAAATATAAAATTTCGTGTTGATCTGATTAATAGTTTTTGAGTTAGAGCACCCACAAAAACCCAGTCACAGACACACCCACAAAAACCCAGTCACAGACACACCCACAGACATCATCGAGAAAATAGTCAAAAAGTGTTCAGGGGACCTTAAAACATGTATTTCCGTTGAAATCTCGAATTCGATATTTTTCATGAAAACAATACTTTCTCTATACTTCGTATAAAGAGAATATAAAAAAAGGACCTTCCTCCCGCAAATTATGTCGCGCCGTTGTCAAAAAATATGTCCGCGTGGATGAAAGGGGGAGTGAGATACTCTCGCATTCATTAAACGCCAACAACGCCCATTTGCTTTTCGCAGGAAACTCCGTCGAATTGATGACTCGGAGGAAAAAATTAATGATCGGAACTCGCTTTTACAAGGGAGGGAGAAAGTAAATTCGGGAAAAAATATATCGATAGAAGGGATCAAAGAGCGATGGAGAGAGAGAGAGAGGGAGGGAAAGAGTGAAAGAAAAAGGAGACCACAGAGAGAGGAAATAGACAAGAGATGATGAGGATAAAGCGCAGAGGTGTCAGACTAAAATGGCATGCGGTCCAATTAGATAATTCCGAAACAGATGGCAGGTCCGCATTTGAAAATTACAACATATATAACAGGAGCGGCCAACGTTGGCCTTAGCAGAAACCAAAATACTGCAGTGCACATCATCTAAGAGCCGCAGTGACATACAATAAGCCGATAAAACATATTTAACACATAATGAAGCTGCTGACGCATATTCACATGGAAGCCTTTAAAGCAGTAAAAAATTATGTAGATTATGTCAATACTATTAACCAAAACGTAAGCAATAAACAACATCTTGGTTACCGAAAAAATGTAATTAGATGTATCGATTTATGTTGCGATAAATATTTCATTGTTAATGGCAAAAGATAACGATGTTCTAATATTCCTTAATAATCATTTGACTCACTTTAAAAGTATTCATAGACTATATTTAGGCATGAATCCATTTGTACCCTTTATCATGGCGTTGGCTATTCTTACTCTACGGCGCGCCACGGCGTGGATTTTCCTTGCATTAATCTTTACGTGGCTATCTCCCTTTGAAGAGGACAACAATTAAGAATTTTAGCTTTGTTGCCGCCTGGAAAATGTTAATAAATTTTGCGCTTAAAGGATAATTTCGAGCGATTTAACATGTAATACGACAAAACATGAACAGAATTAAAATATTCAGCCTTTCGTGAGTAAAATGATTCATTTTCCGTGATCGTAAGTTAATATTTAGGTATATTTATATCCACATCAGTGAAGGGCTGCATGGCATTTTGAGGCTTCTCCGCGCCATTTCCCATGCATTCTTATGGAAATAATATTTTGTTGACCCCATGGGGTATAGGAGACCCCACGGTCTGCAAACCTAGACCAAGTTCTTCCTTTGGTCCATAGGATGGCCCATGAAACCTTTGAATTCGATAGCTTCAACGGTGTAAAAATGTATAAATAACATATACGTACACACGTTCGAAAATATTTATAAGATAGATCATAATAATGAGTCGAAGCTTTTTGTCGAAATTTATAAGAACATCGCCCAAAATGGTACGTATATGTTTCAACTAAACGTAAATCTTCATACAATTCCTAAATATTAAACGTTTTTTCAATTTGTATCTCAGTATAAAAGAGGAAAAACACTTCTTAAGTCACGCAATTTTTATTTCAATTCACGACTTGACTATGAAGTAGTACAGGGATGGCCAGCTGACGGCTCCGGAGCCGCATGTGGCTCTTTGAGAATTGATATGTGGCTCTTTTGAAACTTTGGATGCCTTACATATGCCGTAATTTTTCGATTATAATGTGTAGGAGAATTGTTTAAGTCAAAGATTGCCAAAAGTCCCAATGAATCAGAGAGTTAGTTTCTGTTTTTATTATTAGTATTATTATAAGCTACAACAGCTACATTATGTGTTAAATGTTATTTATCAGCTAATTATATTTTACTGGTGACGTCCGTTACAATATGGCGGCTCCTGCGCAGGCGCAGGTTGGCCGCCCCCGAAGTAGTACTTCGAAACCCGGGGAAATAAAAATGGAACTTGAAAGGTTTCTTCATGTTTACACTACGGAACGATTCCACGAAGCTACGCCTTCCATCGTTAAATTTATTGTTTCGTGAATCAAGGTTATTCCATGATCCTCCGCCCACTTATGGAAATGAGAGAAACGCACTCTTTGAACTGGCGGCCCGCATGCGGCCCGAGTGGGAGAAAGAGAGGGAGAGCGGAGATGGGCAGGAAGGGAAGAAATGAGGAACGGGTTGGTATTGGAAGGAAGGAATCAAAAGCGTGAGAGGGGAGAATAGGGGGGGAGGAGGGGGGGAGGGGCGAGGGAGGCAGAGATATGGAGAGTTGAGTGGAAGAGGAGAGGGGAATAAAAGGGAAGGATTCGGCGGAGGCAGGAAGGAAGGTATCGACTCCGATGCGAGCGAGAAATAGAGGGGAAAATGGTGGTAGCGATTGATTGATAACGACGTAGCGGCGTGGGAATGGGAAAGGAGAGTGATTAAGGTGAGAAGCTGAGTGCGGAGGGAATGTATAAAAAGGAGGAGGTCGATTAACAACGTGCATGCGTTTTTTTTCCATCCCGGCGCGTCATTAATTCTGCCGTCTTTTGTTCGGGGCGAGCGAAGAAAACGTCGTGGGATGCGTGGAGGTCAACGACGTTTTTAATGGTGACGTGTGAATCTGTTTAAAGAGGTCGTTGATACGCGGTGTGACTCATATATTTCGGATGGTTCCGCTTCTTCTTTTCTAGAACGTTCGTTCTTATAAGAATGGAAAAAGTTGAAATCGCAGATACGTGGCGACGAGAAGCATTGCCGATGAATTATTATTTGTTTCCCTTTAAATGTCCTAGTGTTTAAATTAGGAATATGGGCGTGTTATCCAAATTGAAATCGGTCCTTTTCTGTCAAAGCTGTGATTACCTTGAGTATATGGCTAAAATTTCAATAATATAATTGTCTCGTCAAGTTTCAATATGTGTTAGGGGACGACATTTTCATGAAGTGGTTAATTTTAATTTCTGTGTGGAAACGAACATTCATTATCAGTATATTCTACTATATTTGTGATAAAACCAAAGAAGCCGCATATAACCGTAAAATTGACGTTTAAAAAATAAGGTTACAAATATTCTCGTGCATGTATTCTTAATAGTTCAATTTATTTCGGGCCACTAATGATCCTGTTTACATGACGATCTCAAAAAGCTCTTCATTCTTCACAAAGACGACGAAAAAAAATCTCGCATTTAGTAAACAATAAGAGATATTTACGACTAAAAATAATCCCATGCTCAGGATTACCCATATATTTTTAAGGAAGCAATTTAGCCGAGGAAAGCGCAATAAAATCTTTAACGCATTACACCAGAGCTCCAGAATTATTCGGTCGTCAATTACCGCTTCGTGAACGAAACAATATCAATGGCTTTGGAGTGGAAAAAACCCACACATCAACAACATCACTTCCCGAAAAGAAAGGAGAAAAAATCAAGCGTTGCATTGGTTCGAGAGAAAACGGAGTGAGATTGACAGCGAAGAAAGAGGGGAAGGGGGCGGGAAAAGGGGGAGGGGGAAGGGGGTCGGTAGAAGGGAAGGGAAGGAAGAAAAGCCGCCAGCCACATTTTCCACTCCATTAATTTTTTAAAACGTCTCTGCGAGGGAGATGGATTTATTTACGTGTGTCACGAAGACGGTTACGTAAGAGAAGACAATGGTCCGTCGTGAATCGTACGAGTCTTCTGTTCATTGATATTCAATACCCTTTAATCGCCGTAGTATCCTGGCACCCATCAATCGATTAACAAGCTACCTCCATTCACTGCCCCCGTTCTCTCTCCCTCCCTATCTCTCTCTCCCTCTCTCCTTCTCTCTCTCCCTTTTATTCCCTCTCTTCATCCATACAAACACGCCAGGCTTTCATTTTTCGTTCGGGCATTCGTCGGAGCCTTTATCTCGACGTCCTTTTAACCCCCCAAAAGCTGATTCGGCGGCGTTATGGCTTTCCCTATAATGCTTCCTGCTTATTACAAACGCCGCATACAAATTGATCGTCATTTGTTCAGACGTGCTAATCGATTGCCTTTCAAAGCCGTTTCTCTTTTGGGAAAACCGATGCGTAATTAGCCCGCTTTTATAGTTTTATTTTTCGTTTCTCCCGATATCGATTTCCACCGAAATACATTTCCGTCGACAAATGTTAGGCGTAGCCAGTGTATGGACGTTATTCCTTCCGTTGATTTTATTCTGCCGGCGATACAATCGTTGCGTGGCGTGCATATGGCTCAACGTGCCGTAAATAATGATAACAAAAATAAACAGACATTTTCCATAGTAAACTGCATTTGCCTGGCCTAGCTGTATTGAATGTTAATCTAATATTCTCTAATTATACGAAATTTTATGCGATTGTTTCTCGCGTTGACAAACATTATTATTCTATATTGCACTCCGAACAATTAGCATTTTGATGACTTGAATAGAAAGAGCGATGCATTCGGGAATAAAATCGATCCAACAGGCTTAAAGCCTACTCTAAAGCAGTGGTTCTCAAACTTTCAATTGTTGCGGCCCTCTTGAATTGAAAATAGTAAAAATAAGAACCTTTTTTCAAATTTCTTAATTTTATTTAACTGTAAATAATTTTTATCTCATAGTTTTTCCAAATATTCTCTGATAAATTTTAATTATTCTAGAAAGCCTTATTTTTCCACATTTCCCTTGGCATCCAAAATAATTTTGCGGATTCCGATGGGCCGCGGCTCAAAGTTTGAGAACACTGCTCTAAAGAATCTGATGGATATTTTTGCACGTTTTTATTGCAATAAGAATTTAAATTTCCTAATACTTTAGAAAAATATGCAGCTATTTTCATACGTTTTCAGATAAATACTCTTGAGTTAACGTGTTTTGCGTTACCTGATATTTTTCTCTCAAAATATCCGAGTGAGGCGCTAAAAAGAAACGTTTCCGTTCGAGATGAGAGCATTCGAGATATTTTTTACGTGTAATTCGTGAAAATGTTTTTAACTCAGGTGCGCTTCATATCAGGCGGTCCTCGATTTTTTTACACGGGAGATAATTTTAAATTTGGCAACGTTGCTGTCGGACTGTTCGTCTTTCAGTTCTTCCATGAAGTCGTGAGTCTAAAAGTTTCCACGGTTCGTTAAGCTTTCGGTCACGCTAAAAGTCAAATTGTCTTATAAGTAAGGCCATCAATTCTTTATTGCAAGATCTCGATTTCGGGACGGTCCTAATTCGCACAAAACAACCTTAACCCACTCTCCTTCTGCCCGAGTTTTCAATCTTTGCGGATGCATTACGTACATATAACATCGAAGGACAGGATGAAAACGCCGTTCCAGTCTTAGGCTAAGGTTGCGTTATTAGAGGAAAGTGGGTCAAAGGAGCCGTGTTTGGGAATATCTGATGTTTGGTGGCCAATTTTCCCCTTATGTTTTTGAAGCACTTTCTAATGATATTTGCGATCAGAATAGTTTTCCTGTTCTATGTGACCATGAAATCAAGCGATTCACTCTTGAATGGTTTTTCGTGACATCATCTGTTTATCCGGATTCGTTCTTCTCAAAGGGAAAATCCGTTGCCTCATCGTCTCAAGAGCGGCGAGTATATTGGTTTGTGATGAACAATGGAAATAAAGCGTCCAGTTTCGTCACGCTTCGTGTACGAACTTGGATTTGGATTCCATTTTCAAGGAAAACGGCAGACATTAATGTATTTTTTCTTCCGTCTGCCATATACATAATGTATTTTAATTGGTCTGCGTTCTTCCGCAATTAAAATAACTTCATACGAAAATGTAAATGTTATGCTAAGTATCGAACTAACTCATATTTGTGTGCGCGTTTTCATCGGTGACGATAAGCAGGTGTAGAGGAAACTGCTCAATGTGCAACCGTCCACCTTTGCATTTTGTAAATGACATTATTTATTTTAATATATTAAATATGAAACAACTTCATCGCAGATATAGTGTCCGAGTAACATCGACTTCTTTAAGTTGTTGAAAATTATAAGTGTTTATAAAAGTATAACAAATCGTACTCCATTTCAAGCTTGCTTGGCATATAAAAAATAATTCGATTGCATCAATTAGCGTTTAAGCCTATTTTCTAGTTATTTGCATTCATTCTCATTGAATAGGAATTTTTACGGTTAATCTGTTTGTGTAGTAAATACTGAAGAACCTATGTTTCAATGATAATGATATCGACTTAACTGTAATTATTAGAAATTTCTTTTTTGATTTGAAGAAACAGTATTTTGGAACTGCAATCGCAATAAAACTCTACAATATATTGTTTTTGCGAGTATATTCCATTAATATCGAGGAACCATGAAGGTATCGTAGTGAATAGGTGAACAGGGACTAAGACAGGGTGAAGTGCGTTAAATCATCACTTTTTCGCCATATTCTCAAGGGGTAATTAGTAAAATAATCTTAAACAATATTCCCTATACTTTGGGGTGAATAAAACTAGATTTATGCAATATTTTAATGTAATCTGAATCGTATCATAGAATCATTTTTAATAAACTAGTGTAAGAGTCGATTTATGGGTAGTGGATGGTTGAAATGATAGTTTTTCATTGACTTATATCATAGTCGGAATAAATGAATGAATTTTTTTAAATAACTAAGAATATCGATATGATATACAAATGCAATAGTCAACTTTACGCGCGTGAAAGGGATTGCGAATGCAGTCATGTAGCACAGTCCAATAATTACCAAGCGCGAAATATTTTGAAGCGTTTTTTTACGATATTTCATTCGAAGACGATAAAGTTCTGTCGTTTCCCTCAGTGTCACGCATTGTGCGATTTATTCGAATTTTTCTCCCTCCGAACCGATGCTTCGGAAATCACAATAACGATAAAATAGCCGGAAATCTAGCACCAAAAGCGACACTCGAAGCACGGAGAGTTGTTCAAGAAGACTTCTCGCATGCCAAAGTGACGGGAACTTAAAAGGCAGACGTAAGCCGGGGGGGAAAAAACTCTCAGCGAATCTTTCCACGCGCGAGATCCAATCGGATTGAACATGTTGCGCGTTCGGAAAAGTTTCATTCGCCGGAAAGAATGCGCGCAGCCGACGATTAAGTTCAAAATCCAAACTCCCTGAGGTTAAGCTACCGCTACCACCGCCGACACCGCCGTGTACTTATAAAAAAACACGATATGCGACGCCGTCGGAAGCAAGAGTTCGCAGCTCAACAGCGATCACGACTTTCTCCTCAGGCGAGTCGGCTCGTTCGTTCCCCCGTGAAAAATTACTTCCCTCCCTTCCTCCCCCGCACCCACGCCAACCGTTACCGCCTCTTGTTAAAACTCGCTCCTTTTCCCCCGGCGTTTTAAAAATTCTCCTTCCCCCTCCTCCCCTAAAAAAATCCCTTAACGTAACCTATTCGTCGCGTGAGAGTATGAGAGATTTCGTTTTCATTCAAGTTTCCGCGAGACGGTATGTTATTGGGGGAAGGGGGGGGGGGTTGAAAAAAATCAAAAATGGCCGACGGGAAGTGAAAGCATTCCGAAGGGTCCGAGGGGAACTGGGGTGGAGAAAAAAAAGAGCGACGGAATCCGAGACCTCTTTGTTGGTCGCTTTATTTATTTTTTTATTTGGCAAAGCTTCCTGGCCGAGCGTATCCGAAAGAGGTCACGGCCATCCCTTTTATTTTTACCTTCCTGTTGTTTTATTTTTTTCGAATGCTTTCTTTCTCTCGTTCACCTAAAACGGTTGCAATAGCGATGCATCCATCGCTTATTCCAACCCTCGAAACCGTCTTATCGTCATGCGGATGGCCGCATTCTTTTTTCCTCTCTCTCACTCCCACCATACTTCTTCCCCGTAGCGTTATTTCTCACGCGTGTCACCCTTTAGATGGGTATGTACCTGACCCGCGTGACGTCCCGATTGAACAGTTGGGGCCAACTAGGGCGAAAGTTCCCCGAAGAGGGGGCGGCGGAAAGGGGGAAGAGAAGTGGAGCGTGACGATTATTATTACGGCGGAGGAACGTTAAAGACCTGCGTCCTTCCCAGTTTTCGGTTGTGCTCGGAGGAGATGATGCGCGAAACGATGAAACCATGGGAGGATGAATAACGTTCCAGAGTTCACGCGTGTGCGTTCGAATCCTTTCGATGGCGCGGGAGATCGGCTTCTGCGAGGTTCGGGTCCCCGAGTCGAAATTCCGCCAGCGCGTACTTTTTCCGCGCAATTCCGAAGACCCTCCGTTTTCCGCTTTTTTTTAAATTCACCTTCATCTTCTTCTTTTTTGGCTCCGTCATGGATGCGACTGCGGAATCGGCCCGTTAAGTCACTTGCTCCTCCCCGAGTTCTGGGTCAATCTATTTTTTATTTTATTTTTATTTTCCTCGTGAGAGGCGGAAAAGAAGCTAAGAGCGGGATGGAAAAAAGAGTAAGCCTCGAGTATTTTCAGCGGGTTGCCCAAAATGAAGAGCCTTGGAATTGCTCGCCTCGATAGAGTAGTCGGATGAAAATAAAGCCGTCTTTTGTTTTGTTGTGGCGACGAAGCACTTTGGCGATTGAGCCGTGTTTTTTCCTTCTTATATATCCGTTCCTTGATATATATGGACATCAGTTTTTTAGCCAAATTTGATAGCTTATTTTTTTTCGTATTCTCGGAAAACGGATAAAACGAACGAATAGAGTGGACTGTCACGCAAGGACGGAAATTCAAAATATTTTGATATGAAATTATAAATGAATGCATGACTGGATATGTGACGAACGTAAGCAGAAGTTATTTGCAGAAGTGGTAGAAGGTAGGGTAGGTAGATAGGTTTATCTTATGCCGTTCGTTACGTCTAAACTTAAGACGGCGGGAATTGTCTTGCACCAATTGCGCCTCCCTAATCCCGAAAACCCGTGCAAAATGAACGGGCCGAGCGATCATAAAATATTTATAATGAACGCGATACGTTGAAGTGAAATTTTCAGCGAGGTGAATTATGCAGAAGACAAGGTGGTCGTTGTCCGCACGCTTTTCTTGGAAAACTACTCCGCATGCGAAGTAAATCTGGACGCAAATGTAAAATAATTCAAAGCCTTCCGTAGGTATGCTATTAAATTAGCATACCGAGGAGCGCCTTCGCAACCCCAAGCAGTTCCCACGGGAATCCGTGGCTTCCATTATTTTTTTAATGGAATTGGCGCCTATACAGCGTTCGATTGCTTCGGCACATGACCGGCGAGAGGTTCCCTCTCTATGAAAATCATCAATAACCCAACTAATTGACGTGCAGTGGCATCCACCCCGAGATCCATCTCACAGCATGAAACCTTCATTAAAGTAAGCTTTCAACGTACTATATATATATTAATTTATTATATTTGGTCGATAGTGCTACAACTGCGGGTGTTTCAATGATTAGTGTGTTAGCACAACCTAATTTTCCCCTTATTTTAGGTTCCGCTTTCACGTATCCCCTTCATTATTAAATCTCCCTGAACCCTATAATTCCATATTATGCTGTCATAGTGATAGAAGATAAAAAGCTTTCATTCTCTATATCATTGTTATTGCTTCTAGGAGGGTGTTTAAGCAGCATTATTTGTATACAAAAATGTTTTTTTTAATGATCATTATGGTATTTATGCCCCTTTTAGATTTGTGGTGGAAAATTTTCCGCCTCAAGCATAGATATGCTGTTGAATTCGGAAATTTCCCTTTTCAGGAATTGTTTGCAGCCACGTATCCGAGTGCAGAAAGTATAGTTTTTCGCATCTTTTTTCTTTCTTTCAAAGTTAAATGTTTTTTCCTCCTGATGGTCACCCACTTGGTTATATTTTCTCATTAGAGTTCCGAAACATTGCGTAAATAAAACGCTTCCGCCTTCGCTAATTAATAATTATAATTTAATCATCACCTTGTTCCCTTAGTCGAGAAAAAAATAACAAACCACTCCCTTTCTTTAGACGTAATTGCTACTTGTAGAAGTGGGAAGAGCCGCCTCTTTTTTTTAAGAAAAAGTAGCCCGAGAAAGAAAGATGGCGAGTGAAAGGAGAGAAGAAAGAGAGAATGGGTTTGAGAGGACAGAATCGTCCTCTTTCTCTTTGCCTCCCGCTCTCCCCTCTTTTTCTCTCCCTCTTCCCTCCTTCGCCGACTCTCACCACCCCCTCTACTTTGTTTAGCACTCCGCGCGCTAATAATATCCTCGCGTTCGCCTTTTCAGTGCGGCTACCTGGACGGGATCCGTTCGCACCTCGGCGACTGGACGCAGCGAGTCAAGTCTTGGTACTGGGGAAGACCCCCGGTGAGTGATCGGCCTGGTACAAGGAGAGGATGATGGTGACGATGGACAGAGAAATATTTCTGAAAAAATATTTTCCAAATCGTTTTCGGGTTTATCAAGGTGAATGATGATAAGCCGCGACTGTCTCAAATTTGTTTATCCGAGGTCGGCGTCGACTTCTTTTTCGTTTGTTGTTTTTCTGAGTTTCGATCGTCGCGCCTTGCATGCCCAGGGGCGGATTTAGAGGAGGGCGTCCCCGGCGGTCCCTCCGGAGCCTCCGCATTTTTTCCGGGACCCCAAAAAAATGGCACGAATTTTTCGGAAAATTAGTGATATTAAAAATTGTTAATTTCTCACCGAAAAATTGTAATGTGACATTAATTAGCCATGACCAATTTTCGGAGCATCGTTTCATTTTTTTAAGGAAAACGAAACAGGTATTAAAAGTACGTACCTCCTGGTTACTAAGATGTTATAGCCTCAAGAATATGACCACCGCCCGAGGCCCTCAAGAGCGCCACTTTGCCACGAGAGCTAAAAATATAAAAAAAAATTGTAGGAAGAAAGAGAAAGAGAGAGAGAGAGAGAAAGAGAGAGAGAGAGAGAAAAAAAAAGAGAGAGAGCTAAGAGGCGCGTAATAAAATAAAGGGCTAGTTCTGGGTACTCATTCCGACTTTCGTTTTTCCATCGATCATTTTTACGTCCGTCGCTCCGTGGAGAATATGCGATTCGTTGCGGTCGCGTTTACCCGCGCGCCTCTTATCTCCCTGGTTGATAAACGGTGGTTGCAAACACGGACAGCTAACTTCTATTTTTTCTAGAGAAGAGAGAGGAACAAACTATGAAAAAAAAAATATATATATATATATAGTAACGATACGTCGAATAAGCTCCCGTTACCTGCTTTTCGGAACGATGCATTCGTTTATGAAAAGTTTTCGTCATGTTTCCTCAATGTTTTAGTTTAATCTAGATATTTTTTATATCCGTCATTACTGTGACCAAAAATGTTTAAGGCGGTGTTTTTCTGAAAGGGATTTCGCCAATGAATATTAGGGATGTCGCGAGAAAAACGTTTAAATAAATAAGTTGACGATTTGGAAATGTTTATGCGTAATTAGGGCAAAAATATTTCCTCTAATAAAGTGATGGTAATGTAATACCAACAAATGA
The DNA here is from genome assembly GCA_028673005.1 of Tanypteryx hageni. NCBI lineage: Eukaryota > Metazoa > Arthropoda > Insecta > Odonata > Petaluridae > Tanypteryx > Tanypteryx hageni. The sequence continues at coordinate 83,552,164 of CM054116.1, read as the reverse complement.
ATGCGTCCAATCGTTGTGATACCCATATTTATAAATATATAGAACCTCGTTTCAAGGTGGGCGTGCCGCGAAATTCAGTTTTCTTTGAAATGATGTCTTGCTAAAAAGAATGGTACCCCTGGTTTCGAAATTTACTAGAATTTTTAATTATTTGTTCAATCGCTCATCCTATATTCATAGATTTGTTAAGGGATCTTAACTAAATAGCCCCCAATTAAAATAACATAACGCATGCAACTCCTTCAGCAAATATTGGTTTAGGAAGCCGCTGGTGTATTTCACCGATACAGTAAATGCCCTCTGTGTCATTTGTTATTAGAATCAATTGCGGCAACTGAGAGTGGTTACGTTATATTTGAAACAGGCAATTGATTTAATCAACCGTTTTGTGGTCAGGTCAGAATTATCCGCATAATCCCTTGGATGTAAGCCATAATGTGAGCTGGATAATAAATTTATTGAACGTAATGCAGTAATATACATTGTTCCTGGTTAGGGCGGAACAATTTCACTTTCGTCCGCGTATTTTTCTCGCGAAAGTCGACGCAAAAACGTCACGGATTCAATTTTTAGCCTCCGAAACATTCTACTTTTGCTGCCCACTGGATATAAATGATACATTGCATTGCTCGATTGCGTTACTCTTTTGTCTCTGTCTCTCTCTCTCTCTCTCTCTCTCATGATAAAGTAAAATATAAACCACCTGCCCAGATAGCATTCCGCCGCGATACAATCGAACGCTAGCAGTTTCACGAGCGGTGATCAATCTCGAGTTGCTGCACGTGGCTTCAAATTTAGTGACCTCCATTTGTACACATTTATTACGCTATCTTTCGCGGAGGGAAATATTTTTTCCAATATTCTCGACTCTTTGCAATGTTCGTTTCGTTTGCCCGTTCACGCAGAAAATAGTGCATTTTTTGAAGTAGTGCATCCAATCAAAGGAAGTGGAGTTTAAATGGATGAAGGAGCATATCCTCCGCAAAAGGAGGTCAGTAATATTTCTACTTTCTCCATGGTGGCACGCATAAATGTGTCACCCATTAACCTTGCGATTTAAACGGCAATAAAACTGTAGGCGTCCTAAATTGCGCCTCTGCTTCTGACAGGCATTACGCCGAAGCAGTTTCACTTTTTTCACTTTCGATCACGAATCACTGAAAGCATATTTTTCAATCCATGTCCCACTCGACGATTAGTTATGCATATTTTAAAATAGTATAAGGCAATATTATTAGTTGAAAACAAACAGACACAATGACGAATTATTCAAGTATCCCCAATGGTCATAAAAAAAGTGATGAAAAACGTGCATTTTGGCTAAAAGGTACCCGTCATCAGTGGTATTCTACGACATTAGATTATTCATATAATCTACTATATTTTAATAATTACTAATTTTATATAGTTATTTGGTTTTGAAGTACCTATTTTTCGTTTATACTATTTGGCTTTAACTAAAATGCGAGCTCAATAATTCTCTATAGAATGTTAACACTTTCGTCGATTTCGAGTTGATGCGGCGTTTGAAATTATTATTATTATTTGATCTGGCAGTTTTTTGTTGGGAAGCTTCCATAAAATATTTGAACGAGTAATACTTATATAATATGGCCATCTGCAGTAGTTACTGCGAAATCGCGTTATAAAGTGGGCAATTTAAGCGCATTTAGAGGACAAATAACATTTACGGCACAGTGTAGACATTTGGCGCTTTAAAATATGTTAACCTAAAATGTCACAGAATTAATTTCGAACAGACACGTGGGATGTTTCATTTTTAACTATTCAGTCGAGTTTTAACACCGAGCGCAATTGCATTGGAAGTTTCATTTATATATTTAAAACAACGATTTGCACTTCAAGCCACACCACGCACTAATATTCAATACATTTAACCTAACTATTTATAAACACATTAGATTTAAATATTTTACCTTACTCCCGTTTTCATAAAGGCTTTTTTTTCTGCAATTTGGCAAGAAAATTCATACACCTTTTAGTATACTTCACTCCGTTAATTTTTCTCTGCACATTTTAAAGAATGCTAAACGTAATATGAAATTTCAAGTTAATATTTCCCTCATGTTGTCCGTGGTACAAAAAACTTAAGTAGTCATTAATTACTTTGGCTGGGGAAAACTTTTGTCGCACACAAATTCTCTCGTAAACGTGAATGAAACGCAAGAAAATGCTTAACAAATCGAAATTAAAAAGAAGCACCTCACGAAGTTCTGGACCCTGACCATAAAAAAATAGAAAGGGATGTTCCAGGTTTGATAAAGGTTACCTTTTATCACGTGCTGGAATTCTGCCAAAGTCATTTAGCGGAAAATCCGGAAATTCATTCACTTTTTTTTCTCTTAATTATTGGCGCAAAATAAAAAATTGAGTAATACTCTCGGCCCATAAAAAAGTCCTACGTGTTAAAATAATTTTTACTTCATGTTACGCCATTCAAACATGCGCCATTTTTTGCGAAGTTATTTTAGCGCGGCTCGGATAAGAACCAGTGCAGTTTCTCGGAATGAAATCCGCGAGAACTACCAGATCCGCGAGAAAAAAACCTTTTCTCGACTCGGTTGATTGCTCTACTTAAAAAAGAAAACGTCTCGCCCGCCGTGTGAAGCTTGCGAAAAACGCGGCACCTAGTAACATAATTTATATCTCCAAAATTACATCCCTGATAATTCTCAAGATAATTCTCGCGGTTGCGAAAAGGACCACCCACGTAGCCCGGAATGATCCTCATAATCCGTTCTAATCAGACGGAACCCCCGCCGTCATTTATTCACGCAGACCCCGATCAATCTCGCCCAGCAGCACGCCCAGAAATTTCACCGCCATGGTTGCAAAAAAAGAGCGAAACGCATCACTTCCTCTTGAATGTTGAATGGTTACTTTGAGCAAACAAAATTTCCACGACGTGCGCCTCTACGTCGGAAAGATGTTCAGCTTCCTCCCCGATCTTTTCATGGGCCCTCGCATAGGATTTTGACCTAAAGTTACTGGACCTCAATGCCTTGGAGCCTTTCTGCACGTCTATGACCGACCAACCAATTCCTCAGGAGCCGTCCCAAGGTGGTGTGTTCGAGAGTATGGCCGTCGGTGGAGACGAAAGCACGACCGGGGAGGAGACCGGAGCCGAGTCCGGGGACGGCGGGAGGCAGCAGGGCGGAGCGCGGCGCCCCCTCCTGGGAGGAGTCGGGAACCAAGGGGGCGAACAGTCGGGGTCACAGCAGGGAGATTACGCCGACGGAGAAAATGTGGTGAGTGTCTTGCGGGTTCGCGTTTTCGTTCGCGTGCGTTGGATGTTGCGCGCAGGGCCGATCAGAGGAGGGGGGCAAGGAGAGACGTTTGGCCCGGGCCTCAGGCTCAAGGGAGCCCAAATTTGCGTATGAATGTGATCGCCATGCTAAGTAGCGACTGAGAAATTGGACGAAAATGAAATTTTTCCTCGATAGTTGTTACATTTGCCACAGAAAAAGGCTAGAAGATAATTTTCAAATAAAAAATATTCAAATTAATTTTCACTCTTTTATAGATAACGATTGTCTTAATTTGTTTTCTTGTGATTTTTATAGCTCGTTTTCAGAAATGTAAAAAATGTGCTATTGATATCGCTTTGTCGGCCGTCTGTAGACATTCAACTTTTTTGTTTTAGGTGATAGATGAAAAATTCTTTTTTGGTTGGGTAGATGCAAATGAAATATCACGATTCGCATTTTACGAATACTCCATTAGTTTGAATTTTCACCGTTAGAGGGCACTAAATTTGCCAAATGGATAATGTGATAACTAATACTGAAAACAGTCTATTTATTCTACAAATGTGATATTTAGGTGATGGTCTGGTGGCGATTTTATGATTGATAAACTGAAATCTACGGAATTAAGCATACACCAGTAAAGTTTTATAGAAATTTTTAAGTAATTTGAAATTTGAGACAACCTGAAAAACAGAGATGTCTTTTCTTCGCTGGTGTTGTTTTATGCTGCCATAAGTAATTGATATTTATTCGAAGCATTAACAGACATTGCATATTTGTTCTTAATAAGTATATGTTTGGACAAAAAAGTTTATTTTCTTCGAAAATGACCATTCCATATTCGCCAGAGGCGATTGGACATTTTTTTATATTTTTATTATGACCACGGGTCTCTCCAAACCTTTTAGCGGGCCTGGTTGCGCGTGTGCATGTGTGGCGTTCATTTACGATGCTTCTTTGCGAGCGTTCGTTGCGGATAATGCTCGTGGTCTACCGCCATAGACATTGTTGTTTCGGCGTTCAATCAAATTCCGTTGCGGTGACTGCTTCGTTCCATTAGGGAAGCGGTTTTGTTTTCGCGCTCTTCTTTATTTTTCAGTTTTCCGTGAGCCCGAACATCAACCGAGGGGAAGGGAGATAGTTATGGGAGGGGAGATATCATCCGATGTTTTTTCGTATGTCATAGAAGAGGATTGGAAGCATTGGAAAGGGATAGTGGGAGGGGAAGTCGGGAGATATAGAAACGCCAATGATGTTTTTTTGCGGCGTTATCTCTTTTGTCTCTCGCTCACCCAATCTCCGTTTACGTTTTTGTGCCGGAATGTCTGCTGCCGCGATCGCTCTTGTATCCCGACGTCGTTTGTGCTGTCGCCGAAAACGGCATTAACAGCCTGGATTCATCGCCGCGTTAGGATTAGAGATGATATGACGAAGCCGTTTTCATTTATCGTGAAGTGCCGTAGTTTTCGGGCGGACGCAATGCACTACGCGGTACGTTAACGGATATTCTATGTTATCTCCAATGCGCTTTCTGTTACATTGTTGGATGAATTATTGTTCGGACTACGTATTAGAGTTCCAAGACTTGCTAAAACTAGTCCATTATAAATTTTCCTTTAACGGATTACGCTTTAAGTCATTTTCCCTATACTTTCATTTTACTGCGCATAATATTTTCGTATGCCGAGGGAAATTTCAGATGAAATGTTTGATTTGATTTTGGATTCAGGGGTATTTTTTTAAAAATTCTATCCCCAGCTAACAAATCAGGGTTCAGATTTTATAAATGAATATTTCCCTGAAATCTCTTTTATTTTCTTTTTCCTTAAAATTATTATGTAGCTGTTCCTTGTGCGGTTTTTCATTGAAATTTTGACCGCCTAATTGCAACATGAGAGATACATACTTGATGGAATTCCATTACGCACATTTTTAACCTATTACAATGCTTATATGCCCACGAATATTGAACCGCTCTCCTCTCTCTGCGAGTTGGGAACCGAATGAACAGTACGAAACTGTCACGCATGGACCAATAAATTACGTAAGAAGCAGAAAAGCCGGGAACAACGACGAGTGCAGCCGAAATGACCATGACTAATGTGGAATGTGTCATCTTTTAGGGGAACTCATCCGTTGTGACCGACCAACAGGGAAACCTCCGAATAACAGTTAGGAAGACGAGGCCTATGTTGGGCATCGCCATCGAGGGAGGCGCAAACACTAAGCACCCACTGCCTCGGATCATTAATATCCACGTGAGTTTCTCACTTTAAACAGTCACCATCAACTGAGTGAGTAAAAAATCCTCCCAGCAATTCATTTAAATGAAAAGAGTCCTCGAATACGGTTGTCACTATTTTTATAAAGAGGTTTATTCGTTGCATATTAATCAATCCTCAGAAACATCACTTTGTTCATGATTCGTAATTGTCAAAGACAGTGCTTTTTTTCTAACAAAAAATCTGACGTGGCCACTTTCTCCATATCTGTAATGTTTCTAAAAATTCCAAATAAGTTACATGACAATAAATATTTTAAGGAACAGAGAAAATTTAAAGACTACAAAGAACAGAAATGCATTCAAACCATAACCTTCTGATATTGGATATAGCCACAAAGCTCCAATAATTAAGAAAAGAAAATGGAGCGTTACTAAGGCGTAACTAAGCGTTAATTGTTAACAATAGTCGTCGGTAGGTGGCGTGGTGGTGGCAGCTAAAAATATAAGATATCTCTTAATCAATGCATTATATGAGAAAATGTTTCAGACAAAGGTTGTAGAAAATTAAATTTCCTACAAGTTTTATTCCAGTAGTTTTACATTTATGAAATATTAAAGCAAATATCTGAAAATAACGGATAAGTGACAAGAGTAAACCCCCACTTCCGGCTGACCGATTTTTATGAAAAAGTAATCAGTTCTTCTGACTTTTATAAAAATGTTAAATATGAAGTTTCGCGTTGACCTTATTAATAGTTTTTGTGTGAGAGCACCCACAAAAAAGCTATCACATACACAGACATCATCGAGAAAATAGCCAAAACGTGTTCAGGGGACCTCAAAACATGTATTTCCGTTGAAATCTCGAAGTCGATTTTTTTCATGAAATACGTATGGAGAAAGTAAAAAAGGTGAAGTGGGAAAAAATAGGAACTGAATGTAATTTGTCAGTGGAGTACATGTGATTGTGCAATATGAGCAAAACGTTATTGCATTGCAAATAACTTCATTTGATTTTTTGTTTTAAGTTATGCAAATTAGTATTTATTTTCAATAACGGTTCCGGAACGGCGTTCCAGTACGTTTCGGCAGAAAAAAAGCACTGGCCAAAGACATATCATCTTGGAATTTTGTTAAATTTATTTATTTGATAATTTTCGGTTTCAGAAAATATTTCAATTACTATTTAGACAGAAAGGCAATAACGAGACATTTAATTTTACTGTTTTAAAGTCTAGAGAGGTATATAAATTTTGGCGCGTGACTTGCTTATCATTATAAATGAAATATTTTTTACTTTTGATGAATGTTATAACTTCGAAAAAATACTTTTTGATAATTAATAAGTAAAAAATTATAAGGAAAATGATAACTTAATTATGCATAGAAATTTAACATATAATCTGATAATTAATGATACTCATTTTGATAAGTGGTGTTTGGTTATATGTATACGCTCTACCTCAAAATCTAATAGTTTCTTCGAAAGAACGATACTTGCGGCAATATGCATACATCGTTTCTTACAATACATAAATAATCGAATTTTTTATCAATTTCACTTATTCTAAATTTAACTACGTTTTATTGCCTTACTACAATGGCTGTTGGCCGAATATTGTGGTACATCACGGACTGCAGGAAGACGGGGCTGCTTTTGAAGCCGGTGGCTTGGAAGTCGGTCAGCTCATCCTTGAGGTCGACGGTCAAAAGGTGGAAGGTGAGGGGACTTTGGGGTTTTTAATCAGTTATTAAGGCACTACGTCACACTGCACTTCCGAAAGGAAATCGCTTACAAAACGCTTTTGAACGCTAAATTTTGCTTGGTGTAATGCAAATAGAGCATAACCGAAAATGTAAGTTGTTCTCACTAAGATAAGAATTTTTTAAATGTAACTAATTTATATGTAACGGAAGCGAATGCTTATTCGGAGTTACCATCAGAGTTCGCGGTTTATCTTCCGAGACATCTGCAATCGGGAGATTCCGCAAAATTTCACCACTTTTTCCGTAAAACTATCATATAAAGATGTAAGAATGTTTACGATGGATTTGACAATCCTCTCCTCAAGGCAGCACTTTTTTGTTGCCACTAACCTATTTGTTGAGAGTTACTCCGAAAAGATTGAATATATTTTAATCGGCGTTCGTTATATTTTTTTCCTTGAACTAACATCCGCAGGCCTCGGTCACCAGGAAGTCGCCCGGCTCATTGCCGAGTCCTTCGCGAGGAAGAGCCGACCAGGGATCGAGTTCTTGGTCATCGAAGCCAAAAAATCGAATCTTGAACCTAAGCCCACTGCTCTCATCTTTTTGGAGGCGTAAAAAAGAAGATCTCCTTCGGAAGAAGGACGATGAAGAACGAGCCTGCCTTTTCCTCATTTTCAATCTCTTTTTTCCCCCTTTCTAATCGTTTGCCCCCCAACCTGAATCCGTCTCCACGAGCCCTATTTACAAGTAAAATTTTCAAAAAAATGGACGCCTCGGCATTGTGTGGCCTTCCAAAGCCTCCCGTGTTCTCCCTCAGTCAAACACTTTATGCACAGCACTGAGTCATTGCTCCTGGGTCAGCAAGTACCTCTCTGCAATGCTGTAGACTGAATATATACACATATATACATAAAATAAGAAAAAATCTTGTCTCATTATACGATGTGCCAAAATAGCCTTTTGTGGCTTGTATGAATGTATGATAACAGACGCCTGTAATAGTGCTACAACCTGCTTTAGCCATGGCCGCTCTAACGTCACTCATATTTTGTTGACATAGAAAGAAAAAAGAGAAAGAGAGTAAATGAGTTGTTTTCTACCGATTATGAAATCATCAGCCGTTCGTTCCTGATGCTTGTTTTGATGCGAAATATATTACTTCAAAGTGATGTCGCTAATGATTATAGTGAGGGTCGAAGTGATTTCCCCATCCCAGCACATACAGTTGTTGGATTGGTATCCTCCAGTCCCTTGGCTAGTTGGCTATTGATAGAAAAGAAAATTAAACTCCTAATGCAGGTAGGTTAGTTATAAAAAAATGTCTATTACTGAGCCCCAATTATTTTGGGTTTTGGTAGCCACCTAGTTGTCCAATAAAGCTGTTTTGTTGAATAGCTTTAATTAGTGGCTGGAGCTCCTGCGAATGGTGAGTAAATTTCGCCGAGGTGGAAAAAAATGAGCACAGAAAATATTAGGCGAGCGCTATCATGGCAGCGCATATGTTTAGGAAACATTATCCATTCTCGTGTAATGGAGAGGAGTGATGTTATACTAGATTTTCTTATTCTTGTTGCCTACTTAAAGATATATATGAACGAATAAAAATTATATATATATACATATTGACATGTTTATGTCGCATGTTACTTTTGTGATCATATTTTGCATTGTTCTGTTTTGTTGATATTTATCCGGGGTCACGGTGGGCAGGGAAAGAGCGGGGTTTGAACATAATCGTTGTGCGGAAATAATGTTGGGTTGGAATATTTTGGTCAAACTGTGATCATCCATGTTCCTTTTATGCCAATGAAAAAAACTTGAAATTGCCTCATGTGTCTAAATAGATTGGGATTAAGGCGTGAGATGCCCAAATATTTACATATCTATCATTGCCTTAAATGAACATTGTACAGCTAAAACAAAATACTGTTATTTCTGCAAATACTTTTTCCCATTGTTCCCTCCTGATGAATCCCAATCCCTGAAGTGGGTGAAACCCCATCCTCCCCCATCTTGCTCCTCAATTTCTCCCCTGCTCTTTTCACTCCATTGCCAGATGCCTATTTTTCAATTTTTACAACTGCAATGGACACTGTCCACTAAACTGTAAATAACAATGCCAGCAAATGTGACACTTCCACAATGATTTTTGTAACTGGAAAATAAAGAGAGCTTCTTCCAAACCTTTACTGGAGTGTGTATTTATTCATAGAACAATGATGTGTGTGATGCATAATTGATAATATGACCACTTGGTGATATTTTCCCTTTCATGTGTATTCTTATCCTCTTTTTTGACTGAATCAATTGGATGGCTACCAGGGCCGGCGTGATTATTTGCAGGGCCTAGTTCGACAGTGAGCGGGGTCGGTCCTGTTTGCTATGTATGTATATACAGGGTGTACACATGAAATGTAGACGATTTTAATGTAACATTGCATATGAACTAAAATGCACAGGAATGAAAACTAAATGTATTTCAGTAGGTTATATGATCAAGTTTTAAATTCATGCCACTTGAGTTTCCAAATCTTGCCACCAGTAGCGCTACACTCACAGTTTCACAGTTGTTAAAAATGGCATCTCAAAGTACAGAAAGTTAAGTGCATCTGTGGTTTCAGTGCAAAGCAGATTTTGTAGTGTTTGGACGGGAACCACCAACAAAAATGTCCATTTATAAGTAGTATAAAGTGTTTAATAACTGGCTGCATCTGTAAAGGAAAAATCCCCAGTAGACGACCAGCCACTGAAGCTCAGGTGGATGAAGTCCGAGTGGCTTTTGTTCACAGTCCATGCAAATCAATCAAACATTCCTCATGTCAATTTTGGAAGAAGAGGGTCCCCATGACATGCTGTTCCAACAAGATGGAGCACCTCCACATTTCCACAACAAAGTAAGGGACTTTTTAGATCAGAGGTTTCCAGGGAAATGGTATGGCAGGGGCAGTCCTATCACTTGGCCACCTCGTTCTCGTAACCTTACACCCTTTGACTTTCTCTTTTGGTGGTACATAAAGGATGCTGTTTACGTGCCACCATTGGCTACCACTTTGCTGGAACTTACTGGGAAGTTAGGAGCATTGTCTACAGTTACACCTGACATGCTTAGCAATGTGTGGACTGAAATTGAATACAGATACGATATCTGCCGGGCCACCCATAGTGCCCTCATTGAACTTCTGTAAAATGTATGTCACAAAAACTTGATCATATAACCTACCTAAATGCATGTAGTTTTCATTCCAGTGCCTTTTAGTTTGTGAGAAATGTTACATTAAAATCATAACTGGTGGTGCAAAAAATGATGTTTTTTTAAGGAAAATGGTAGTTTTTAAATAAAAAATAGTTACTGTTAATATTAATTTTAGTAGAATTTTATTGTTTAAAGATCTGGCGGTATAAATGTTTATTAATGGAACATAAAACATTACCATAATGGAATAGATATAAAATGTGTAATTTCGAAATTACACATAACATGAATGATCAACTATCACAGACATTTATAAAATAACAAAATCAAATATTTTTATTAAATATATGGAAAAATAGGTACTAAAGAAATAATTTTTCTTGTTCTTTTTGCTGCAAATTCTTGACAGATATCATCAAAATTTAAAGTTTTTGCTATGTCATTTTCTATTGATAACATTGCAAGGGAAATGAATCGCTGTTGACTTAGTTTGAATCTTTTTTTAATTAATTAACTTTTTATAATTCTAAGTTTCAAAAATGAGCATTCTGTGTATGCAGCTGTAACAGGTGTAGTGAGTGGTATTCTTAAAGCCATTGTTAAATTTGGGTAACTTTGCAGAAATTTACAATAAAAGGAACTTTCAGGTGTAATTTTTAATTTAATAGAATTGATCAAATCATAAAAAAGGACAAGCAAGTGGTTTTGCAGACAAACATAAGATCACGATGCTCGAATGGTAGAAAAAATTAAGTGAAAAATGTTTGTGTTTTGAGAGAGCATCAGAGAAGAGAAGGATAAGCATTCTCACGTATGGGGGTTCTGGTTCTGCTTCATGTTAATTTCACAAACAATGAGAGTCTTAGCCACATTCGTAGTGGTGAGAGAGATTTGGGGATGAACCGGAAGAGAGAGACTGGATGCTGCTACTGTTCTGAAATTAACAGCACTCTACACCAGGGGTCCTAAACCCTTTGCCAAACATGAGGCTCATTTAATATAAAAAGTATCTGGTGAGTCACCTATGAAATATACAAAAGGTAGTACATTACAAATAATACAATGGAACCCCAGCATACAAATGTAATGCATATGATGAAATGTGTTCGTAAGCTGAATGTTTGTAAGTTGAATTGGTTTTCCATTAGAAATAAAGTTAATTTTGTTACTGCGTTCCTGAATCATTTTCAAAAATCAATTTCCATGCATAAAGAGGGTAAAAAATTGAGCTATCAATACATGAGAATTAAGGCTTGTGAGGGGCCCTGTTCCAGAGAACCGACTGAACATGCCTCACGCTAGCCATGATGGCTGCTATATATGCAGGAATTGTGGTTACATTGGGACCAAGACATTGAGACCTTTTTATGGATTTGGTAAGGCCAGAGCAAGCAACTTCCAATGAGAGCCCAGCTGATGCTATTTTGTCCGTTGATGTAAATGTTCTAAGTTGGAAATTTTTGCATCCCTTTGAATTTATTTCAAACTTTTTTACAAAACATTTTTAAGGCATTTAATATTCACTTATATGAGATAATATCCAGTTCAATCCTGATTCCATTTAAATTATTTTTCAATGATGAAACTATAACACTTAATGTAATAATTTAGTAAAAGACAATCAAGTTAGCCCAACAGGGCATTATTGAGCTCTTTTAGAATTCATTTTCAATGAATTACCATTGAAGATAGCTGCTTTACAGCTAAAATGTGCATTTTGTTTTATATAACCTTGTGGTTATTGGAGACACCTGAATTAAGTGCTTGTTCTTGAATCAATTCAGTGGCAGTGGTGTAAATATGGGTACGCAAGTTACGTGATTGCGTAAGGGCCCAAGACCAAGGGGGCCCTCACCCTTGCATCCTCGAAAATTTTACTTGAATGTGAATATTGTATTACAAATATGTCTTATAACATACATTAATGTTCTATGAACAGATGATAGTTTCCATTGAAATTTATAAGCACTACCAACCAAGGTGCCCGCTTATATATATCATCTTATGTTAGTTTAAATCTCACAATTTATAAAGATGATTTTACTGACGCATTGAGAATACAAATGCTACTTTTTACAAAAAGTCTGAGATCAGAAATTGATAAATTGCAGTCAGTTCAAGATTTAGCTAATTTAGCTATGATAAAATTTTATGATATGACAACTAGTTACCCTGAAGTGTGTAACTTACTTAAACTATTTTTAAGCTTACCTGTTACTGTAGCCACAGCAGAGAGAACATTCTCAAAAATGGAAATAATAAAATCATACTTAAGAAATAGCATGACTCAAGACCGACTCTCTGACTTGGCATTATTTAATATTGAAGTGGATTTTGCTGAGAAAATGGACGTACAAGAGTTGATTAATAATTTTGCAGAAGCCAAAGCTAGAAAAGGCAAATTTTAATTAAACTATGTAAAAATCTCAATTACTCTGTGATTAGCAACAGTTTTGTGATTTTTTGAATTGTTTGTAATAATTTATAATTTTAATTATTCATAATAAATATAAATACTTTGCTTATCAAAATTCTATATTTATGTTATTTCTATTAATATCCATTACACTCAGAACACACTAACAAATATTCAATTATTAAGTGGGGCCCTGAGAGATTTTTTGCTAGGGGCCCAAAAGCTATAGTTACGCCACTGTTAAGTGGGAAATAAAAGTATTAAAAATGTCATTAACAGTTGACATGATATACATTTTAAATATGTAGAGGTTGTTTTTAAAACCCAGAATATAAAATGACTTCATAGTTTAAACTTTAGCTAAAAACAATGAAAATGAAATGCTTAACTTCTTTAGATCTGAGAAATCAAGAGAAAATTGTTTAGGTTTGTTTCTGATATCTGATTATTAATCTGACCAAGAAGACAAAAGTTGTTAGTTTCATTTAAAACATAAAAACAATAAATCAGCAATTCAAAACCTCTGTTATAAGAGAATCTAAATATAATTCTATGAATACATTAGTGAACATATTAGTGTGAAAATTATCTTTTTCATGAAAAGCAAACATTGTGTTTTGTTTCCTTTGTCTTAATTTCCTAAGTAGCTTTTTGAAATCAATTAATTATCTTTTGTTTTTTGAGTGATGATTTACTGAACCTGATAATTTTTAGTGCAGATATCATTCACTTAACAGTGCATTTGTCATCAATGGTAAAATATGCAAGCCAAAGGTCACTGACTGAGGGAATCCTCAAACTATAAATTAAAGAATTTCGTAACTATATGCATAATTAATTTATTTGACTCGCAAACTGTTGGTACTCGAAAAGATGTTTCATTATCTAGTTGTACATTATGAATCTACCAATATGATTATATTAATAATTATGCTAGTATGAGAGCAAAAACTTGAGGTGTGCCTAAAGTCCTAGAAGGTTAAATATTTTCGTGTTAATAATAAATTTGGTTGATGTTTTCTTAGAATTTATTTTTAAAGATAAATGTTATTTTGCAATTACCTTCTAGTTCCTTTCATTAATTTCGATTAAACTGCAGGCCTTGGAGTCCAACTAGTGCAACGAGGTGTTTTTGATAGTTTTACAAGCGTTCTTAGTTAAGTTTAAAACACATTAACAAAAATTGGTAAATAATGCGCGGAATGTAAAACTAATATCTGTTGAGTGAAAATATGAGTGCGTTTATTCCAGATACCTATTTTAATGCGTAATATTTTTACTGTAAATTTTCGCGTTTTCACATCCAGACAAATGTTTAATGTCGCGAAAAATATTTTTGTAATATATGCTATCATTAGAGATATCAACTGATATACTGCATTCAACTTCCAAAAAATACTTATAACATGACTTTTGTAGGATGTAAATACCATGTATTATCAGTGCTTTTTTCTGGCGGAACGCACCGGACCGCCGTTCCGGAACCTTCGATGTAAAAAACACTAATTTGCATAACTTACAACAAATGAAATTAAGTTATTTGCAATGCAATGACGTTTTACTCATATTGTACAATTACACGTATTCCTCCGCTGGCAATTTACATTGAGTTACTATTTTTGTCCTTAACTCTTTCGCGTTCTGACACGTGTTGGAAAAACAGCACTTTGTATTACAATATAGCTTTTTTACTATGTCAGATTCCAAATACAATTTTCTCCAAGTAAAATGTTTATGTCATGTATTGAAGTTTTAAATTCGCATCATTGTTATAATGAAAATGTATAATGAATAAATGAGACAATTTTGCGTAAAGCCACATTACAACACTTGACGTTTGGCTGTCCTGCATTTCTATTGTCTTATCGCATTTCACGTTTCATTTCAAAGCCGTATCTGGCCGTATTATTTAAGATTCCGTAAAAGTAACAACGTAAGGCACGATTCCTTTAATGAATTTAATATTAATTTGATACGAGAATTTTCTCAAGCGTTTGTTTAAGGCTACATTTTCAGTTTAGGACCTGAGCAAAAGATACGTCAGGAGGCATAGCACGTGTATTTTAAACTAGAATTGGGCTTAAGTCAGCCGCACTAGGCAATATATATTTCTAATGAGCTTTCTGCTATAAACGCAAATTTATCTGGCTATAAAAATGGTGTTTTACTTCAGTAGTAATGGTAAGTCCTGTAATATAACCAAGCATTGATATTGTCGTTCATAACTTTTTATTTAACCCATTAAATGCTAAATATTCGAGATTCATCGACAACTATAAAATAATGCATTACGAACGTTAAATTCGAAATAATTCAAGCACCGAAACAGTAAGAAACCAATACATCTGTATCTTAATATCATACTTATATCCGTAGTATAAAATGGATTTGTTTTGTGCTTCGATGAGGTTTTCGTATATTTATTAATTTTGATCCTACCCTTAATTGACATTCCGTTATATTTTTCAGTTGTATCCCCTGCTGTAGTCCTCTTTATGGGAATTGATAAGTATGAAAGTAAGTAATTAATTTTTAATATATTTTCAGTTAAATTTCATGTTGGATGAGTATTCCTAAAAGCCTTATGGATTCATCTTATTATCTCTTAAGATTTGTTACTTACGGATTTATTTCGTTAGCAAAATTAAGCTCCCGTTGAAAAAACATTAGCTATGGATTTTAGGCCAATAGCTATTGCTGAAACATAAAGACTTAACAATGTTACTTTTAGTTATTTCTAATCTGCGAATTTTGCTATTTTTTAAATGATGATTTGGAGTTCACAAAAGAGTCGTAAATGCATATAAAACTATGTAATTCATATGCATAATTTGGCATAGTAAACCATTGCGTTCTATTTTCAGCTAATATTGTTTTAAGAAATGCTCTGTATCAAAGAAGATTGCCTAGTTTCATTTTGATATTTAGATTTATTTTTATGCTATTAACTAAACCAAAAGTCTAAAGATAATTTCTCTGCCTCAGTTAAATCTAAAGTTTTCTCTGTGCATTGTATTAGAATTCATTGCAAAGATTGTTTTGATCCTATTCAGATGAGGACCTTATCAAGTGGGGCTGGCCTGAGGATGTTTGGTTTCATGTGGACAAGGTTTCTTCAGCTCATGTGTATTTAAGACTGAATAAGGTAAAAGTGTCTACTTTTCTATTGTGTATATATGTAACTATTTAATGTTTCTCATGACTAGTTGCACATTGTAAAATATTAATCCTTATTAAAGTTTTGTTTTCAGGTATCTCAGAAATATGTAGTTGTTATAGTTACTCATTATTAAGGATGTAGTGAACACCCCTATATGCATTGAGGCCATGGTAGATGGGTAACTCTGACATCTCTTTGATTCATATTTTGATAGTGGGGGGACCCCAATACAATACTTTATTTGTCCAAAAGACACTACATAGTATATAATGCATAGGACACGTCAAGAAATATTTTCTGCTATGCCAATGCTTGTTATTAGTTTTATTTTTATAGCCTTCCATGTTAATTAAAAGAAAATTTTCAGTGAATGTGATTTTCATTATAAATGAAAACCCACTTTACTGAGAAAACATTATGAATATGCCCCATGTACAATGTTTTATAAAATTATGTAAAAGTCTTTTTGGCTAACAGTTCAAGTAAGTTTTACAATAATTATTTGACATGATATTCAACCAACATTACATTGAAATGAGTCAAAAAATATACTTAAGGAAATTTTTGCAGCACTTAAATAGATCAGATGTAATTTGAAATTTATTTAATTTTGTTTTATTTTATTCCATCATCAATGCTAAGTAGGGCCTAGAGATTATTTATAGTAGATTTAATGGTTGCATAACCATCTAAGGCGAAGTAGTTACTTTCAATGCTGCAAACAATTGACTGAATCCTTCTGTATGGACTTCTTGATTAACAAGCCACTCAACATGTTGAAAAATTGCTCTAATTAAAGATATTTTAATGTCATTATGCTTTAATAGTTGAATGTGTTATTATAATGTCTGCAAGTATATTTTCTTCCAATAAAAATACTAGATTGAAAAAGCCAAAGTCATTTTGAATCTTAATCAACATTGACTCTAATTTATTTTTTAAACGATGTTTAATTTAGTGGAAATATTGTTATAAGTTAAACTTGAACAGTTTTAGTGAAATTATTGAATAACCATAACAGAAATAAGAATTTAAAATATATTTTTACATTTTGTCCTTCCAGTATTCATTTTTCATGCTTACATTCATGAAAATTCATTTATAGTTTTGATGTGCTTGGTATTTCATGATTTTAAGAGATTAAATAATGGACTTATATTTTGGTTTTCCATGGATTTCAAATTCTTTTGTTTGAACTATTTTCTAAATGAATATTCTACTTCTATTTTTTCATTTAGCAATTATAAAAAAATTATAATTTTCATGATGTGGCTACTATAAATTATGAGTTTTTTGATTTACATTAAAGAGGCATTGATTCATATCTGGTTACAGTCAAAACTCAAAAATTTACTTTTAAAAATCCAAAAAGCTCAAGAATCCATATGGTTTCAACTGACCTCCAAGGTGTTGGAGTTTGGCGCCTCTTATATCCTAACTATAGCCTTACAAAAAGTGTATTTGTGTTTTTCATTATTTCATTTAATGTGTGCATGGAATTGGAATGCAGTTATTCTTACGTTGAATTGATATCTGAAAACCAATGTCTCTGAGTCTTTACATCTGTGTTTATTTCATTTTTGTATTACATTTTATTGTCTTTGTTTTATTTTCACCTTTTTTATGCATCAGTATATTTATTACAAATATAATTTAAAGCAATTTTTTACATTAAACCACAATATGAACTTATATATATATATATAGTATATCCTTCAAGATTCTGCAATTTTCAGATATCCATACCGTGCTTGGTACCTAGACTTTTGGATTTTTGAGCTTTGACTGTATGTTGCAGATGATTTACTGTATGAGTTTCAATCTAAATTTGTTATCAGTAAAATTTCTGAATTTTCAACCGTAAACTTACATGATTATATAAACTGTCAACTAGTTATGTATTACTGTTAATAGTCTCAATTCCATGTAGTACCAATGTTTTTTAACCAGATCTGTTGTCCCTATCAACATTGCTTGGACAAAAATACTTCCTGATGGAATACTTGCCTATATTGTGAGTTATAAATCTTTCCAGTAAAATTGTAGTTATAATGGGAATTTGTCATAAATTAAAAAATGAAATGATAGTACTATTGCTATACAGCAGTCATATTTTATCTTCCTTAAAATAGATAGATTTTGGTGTTAATTTCACAAAACATTTTATCAGAAAAATCAAATTTTCATCAATTTGTAATCATACCTTCAGGGACAGACTTTGGACGATGTGCCCACAGCTGTGATCGAAGATGCTGCTCAGTTGGTGAAGGCCAACAGCATCAATGGGAACAAGATGAATGATGTTGATGTGGTATACACAATGTGGAGCAACCTAAAGAAAACTGATGGTATGGAGGTTGGACAAGTAGGGTTTTACAGAGAGAGGGAGGTATGTTATATTTACAAAGCTAAATTAGAAGAATTTGGTTCAAAAGTAGCATGTCTCTCTTCTAGCTTGGATCAGATAAATGACATAGGCTTCTCTGAAGGGCATTTATGGCTATATAAACAATATGCTATAATTGGTGGTGTCATGGCTACTTTTTAGTTCTGTGCACGTGATTTTCAGCAGTGGGAATTGCTTGTATTAGAGGTTGGCAAACTTTTATACATGGCAGTTGTGAATGGGCAGACCACATTAGATGTAAGTGCTTTGGCAGGCTGAGTAAATGTTTAGATAAAAATTTTCTGAAAGATTCTGTGATATTACGTTAGGGAAAATCATCATAACATTTCTTAGCTTAAAGAATTCATCTGAAAAGATTTTATATCTATAGTTTTACTTAAATTGCATTCAAGTGTTTGTGTTAAATTTCACTGAATGTTTACTGTGACATCTTTTGAGGTTGCATAAAATACACTCATGGAGAGTGGCCTACAGATCCAATTGCTGATGCCTGCCTTATATCATTTTAGAGTTGAATTCTGATTTCAAAATTTTCCTTTTAATTTGAGAATTATTTTATTGTCTTCCATTGCCTGCCTTTTTTATCGGAAATTGTTAGTGAATGTTAATAATGATTTTCAAAACTTCGCATCCCACTGGTTTATAAATGATGACCTAAATTATTGTCTTAAGTTAGAAATCTATGGTTATTAATAAATAAAATTTTTCCTAAATGTAAAATTTTGTCATATTCCAGAACATAACCCTTTTTTGTCATATGTTCTTCAGTCCATATAAAGCATTTTTATATAGCATGCAGTTATCCAGGAACATAACTACAGTGTTATATAAAAGTCAACTGTAGTTAAAAACTTACTTTCACGAAACTTATTCTAAATACAAACTAGGCTGTTGTTGTAGTTTCTTGTACAGCACTTGCCATCCACTCTGTGTCAAGTTTTTTCAAGTGTGCTTTAAAGGGACGATTGATGCAAAAGTCTAGTGCAGGGGTGCACAGCATATGGCCCACAAGCCAGATCTTGCCCGCCAACACATTTTGTGTGGCCTGGCAGGATTTCATTCAGTTGGTACTTTGCTTTTCCATAAAAAATACACGTAAAATTTGTTATGGATATTTATCACCTGTGTAAACAAACATTCTCCCTTATGAAATTAAACAAAGCTCCATTACATTTAGCACTGACAGATTAGAGTTTAAGAGACATTCTAAGAACAGCAACTATCAGCATTACTCCGGATATAAGTGGAATGGCGAGAGAAAAATGGTGCAACATCTCCCATTAAGTAAATTATATTTGTTTGCCATCTCATTTTTGTCGCATAAAAATTGCATGTAAATGTTGTTATGGTATTCACTGAATTTAGAGTAGTATACTTAAATTTTTATGTATAAAACTTTCATAGCAAGGCTCGCCTAGGTTCAACCAAGGGCGATTTTGGCCCGTGTCAACTTTTGAGTTATGGACCTCTGGTCTAGTGGCTGTAGCATAGATGTTGGAATATTCACCTGGTCAGTCTTCCCTTCTCTTAATCTCCGTTTTACGGTTTCTGCAAACATAAACTAAATGTTTGCTTGGTTGCATAGATACACATATACTTTGTAGAATTCAACATCTTCTGTGAATATAAATGTAGATGCAAGCATATTGCAGAGAATTTACTATCAATACTCACTATTTATATAAGTTGTTCAGAAATCCTTGTGTAAGATACACACCTCCTTTTTTACTGGCGTTTCAGGAACAAAGGTGCACGGGGTACACAAGTAAATACAGTATATAGGATTTGGGTTGCATGTGTTCCTTTTCATTACTGTTTTGGCATCCATATCATTAAAGTAGAAAGTTAATTCCAGTGTGGATAGAATTTAACATTGCAGCCAGTTTTGTATATTTATTTGTTTCTTCATTTTTCCATCCTTAATAATTTGAATTCATGAGAAAATTTGCATTACGATTATGACATCTTTGAGTGCAAACAAACCTGCCAAAACGTTGCTGGCAGATTTTAAATTTGCCTCTTGAGAGGCCAAATGTAGTTGTTTGTTTTTTCCTCATAATGTCTGCATCATTGTGAGCTTATGTTGTGATTTAAGGGTGCATATAAAGTGTCCGAGACATCTTTGAAAAATTTGCATGTTTTACTTTCAGGTGAGAAAGATAAGGGTGGCTAAAAGAAACAATGAGATAGTCAATAGGTTGAACAAGACTAAATCTGAGAGGCAGCCAGACTTGCGTGCAGAGAGAGAGGACAGGGACCGCAAAGAGCGTGAGGGAGAGAAAAGACTTCAGAAGGAGAAGAAGGAGAAAGAGAAGGAAGAGGAGAGAAAAAGAGCAGAGGAGGCTCAGTTGAGGTAAGAGAATGGAATGGTTGGAAATGGAAGTTTGTGTGAGGAAATTTTATCTCAAAACTCATACCTGAGAGAATGGAAAATGAAATTGAGGTAGAAACTCAGGTCTGAAACAGTTCTATAGCTGAAAGAATGAGGTTTATTATTTTTGAAGACTAAATTCGAATCTGTGTTGAAGCGGCGGAAAATTTAGTTTTTAATCTGAAAATAAGGATCATTCTTAACAATCACAAATATCAACTATCATGGATATTTCTTTCCCCTCTTGCACTAAGCTCCTGACCCATTTAACACAATGAGTACAATGCTTTTAAATGGGAATTGGTAATCTCTATTGTTATATCCTCGATTTAATGCTTTTTAATGGAGAACTACTTATAATCCAGTTGATTTCAACCGAAGACTTATACATGCGATGATGTCATAATTTTAAGCACAATAATATATCATAGGAATAATTTTGAAACAAGAAAAAATTCTGTTATGACTGGGAATCAAACCCAGGTCTTCCACTTGCTGGGCGGATATTCTACTACTGAACTATCATAGCAGATTAATTCTCTCGATAGTTCAGTGGTAGAATATCTGCCCAGCAAGTGGATGACTCTGGTTCGATTCCCAGTCAAAGCTGAATTTTTTCTCGTTTCAAAATTATTCCCAACTTTACAGCTAATGCCTGTCTGCTTAGGATCTTATGATCATTTCACTCCATCAATTTTACAATAGGTATATCATATTAAATGAAAAATAAATTTCTCATTCAAATATGGAGATTGATAAACTGTCATTATATATAGACGCTCCTTACAGAGGAGGGTTATATAACATATATATAGTAGGATACTCATGTCCAGCCCAAAATACAAGAGAGAGAAACTTTCAATAGAGAGGTGAAAGTTTCAGCGTTTGAGGAGGTCATGGTGAAACCTCCACAAAAAATGGGATCTCTCACCTAAGTAACATGGGTTCAACTCCAGAAATTCCGAATATTGAGTTTTTTCCCCATAAGAAAAGCATTGCGCCATTTTTGTTAATTAATTTCAGCCACTTGCCGATGAACTGGAGAAATTAATTTTTGAGCGTTTTTATGTGGATGCAATACCTATTAGGAATTGGTAATGTTTTTGTTTAGTGTCCTGGGTGCGACTCCAGATGCCCTGGAAAATTTCCTACAAGTTAGTATGGCAAAAAGTTATTCCAGTGTGTAGACCAATCAAAGAGGAACAGGGAGCTGAAATTTTGCACGATTATAGAATTTTGCTCACAACCAACCAGAAAAATCAAAAATTTCAAAATTGTTAATTGTTAGGTATTGTTTTTACTCCATTTGTACATTAAAGTTTAATAATTATTATCTCGGAAAATATAACTCATAGTTACGAGGTTTTGCAAACATTTTGTAGCAAATTCTATATAGAAAAAAATCTTGAAACTTTTCAGCTAAAAATTCACAAATGTTTAAACAAAGTTTAAGGTTTATGTATTTCCGAATGTGCTACAAAGCTGAAATGTTTTTTAAAGGTAGAATTTGTAAAAAAAAAACAAAATAGGGATTATATAAATTTGAATATTTTAATTTGTTTGATTGTTAAAAATTCTTAAAATTTAAAGAAATAGATAAATGATTAGGCATTACGGGGCGAGCTAGCTAGCTGAAATTTTTAAGCAATTTAGAGCTTAGTGCAAATGCACAAATAAGCATTTGAATATCTCCATTAAGTTGTTATTGTGGCCGTTAAATTTTTTTTTAATTTAAGCAATTACATAAATATTATTGCAAGCACCTTCTACTAGTCTATTATATATAGACTTCTTACAGAGGAGGATACTAATGTTTAGGCACTTCCAGATGAGCTGGAGACTTGAAATTTTTTACGTCAGTAGGATTATGTACAAAACCGACTAAAAAAAATCGAAAATCTTGAAAAAGTTCAACAATGTGGCCACTAAAAATCCGTAAATGTTTAAACAAATTTTTAAGGTTTATGTATTTCTGAATGTGCTACAAAGCTGAAATTTTTTAAATGGTAGAATTTAAAAAAAATGAAATAGGGATTATAGAAATTTTGATATATTAATTTGTTTGGCTGTTTAAAATTCTTCAAGTTTAAACAAATAAATAAATGTTTAGGTACTATGGTGTCAGCTAGGGAGCTGAAATTTTAAACTTATTTTGAGCTTACAAGGAGAGTTAAACAATTGGTGTTCTGATATTCGAACGAAACCACTTTGGGATGAAAGAACATCAAAATTAACCATACACATATTTTTTCTTATACTCTTAATGGCCAATCCTTCAAAAGTTATTAACATTTAAAGGTTACAAAAAACCTGCCGGCTATTTAAATCCCCCAAAAATTACCATCCTTCGCAAGAAAGCGGTGTGGCCGAGCAGTTCAAGTTACGGGTTAATTTTTTCAACCTGAGGTCGCGGGTTCAATCCTCATGCGCAGCATATTTTTTGTAGTCGCCTATGGCCCTTTTTTTAACTTTAATTTTTTCATTTATATTATGTTATTGTGTATCTCCTTTGATAGATTTTTGTCATATTTATGTATGCCTACTCTTTTGCGATCCCCTCTTGCTGTTACACACATTGAAAAGCAAATTATATTATAACATAATATAATTAGCGTAAAACCATTTGGTGATAATGGAATTTCTTCCATTTTGATTATAACTTAAAACTTAAAAGTTCATCCTCTTTGAAGAATTCCATTTCCTCAATCATTGAGAAAATTCTTTTGAAAATCTCCTCTCCAATGGCTCTTGATGATGCTGGCCATCCGTGAGTTCTTGTTTCCCTTCGGCACTCCCAATGACAGGAGCACTGATGAAATTACCACCGTCGTCATCATAACCAACAGTGGAAGTTCGGGTCGAAGCACTATGCGACAGGCCGGCAATTGTTCCTTTGATCTCACTCAGGCTTTCCATGGCACATGTTAACTGCAAGGATTCACAAACAACTAAATGCGAGTAACCCTTTTTGCCTTCCCTAAAGGCAAGAATTCCTGGAAGAATGCATTTAACGGTTCATGTCTCTGACCTTGACAGTGGAAGTGACAAACAAAGCGACACTGTCCACTGCAGGACACAGAGATAAATGTTGAAAATGCGGATCTCCATCTTTGAATAATCATATTTTAAATCCTCAAATCAGCTCCTCAACAGTAATCACGATGAAAAATGATGCCAGATTTTCCTTTATAATGAGTGTGTAACTCCGAGAGGGGATCGCATACATAACTATGACAAAAATAGTGATAAAAATATACCAAAGGAGATACACAATAACATAATATAAGTGAAAAATTTTAAGTTAAAAAATGGTCATAGGCAACAACAAAAAATATGCTGTGCATGGAGATTGACCTGGCCACCTCAGGTTGAAAGAATTAACCTGTACCTTGAACCGCTCCGCCACGCCGCTTTCTTGCAAAGGACGGTAATTTTCGGAGGATTTAAATAGCCGGCAGGTTTTTTTAACCTTTAAATGTTAATAATTTTTGAAGGAGTTGCCACTAGGAGTATAAGAAAAAATACATGGCCGGTTAATTTTGATGTTCTTTCATCCTGAAGTGATTTCGTCCAGATATTAGAATGCCAATTGTCTAACTCTTTTTTTTAGTGCAAGTACACAAATAAAAATTTGAATATTTCCATGGAGTTGTTATTGCGGCCATTAACAATCTTTAGAATTTAAACAATTAGATAAATATTTTTTCACTTCTAGATGTGCTACAACTTAAAAATTTGGCATAAATGTGTGGCATTGGTACCCCACAATAGAAAAAGTATAATATTCTTAAAATTGCAAATTTTAGGGATTGCCATCTATTGACGGAATGTATTTCTACATATCCTTTGTTCCTGTAATTGCAAATAGATTGGTTATATTTTTGAGATTCAGTAATAAAAAAAAAATAAAATTTTTTATTTTTGTTAACTATTAAAAATAATTATCTAAAATCTTCTAAAAATAAATGACAGAATATGTTAAACAATGGAGCAGCTGATTCAAAATGGCGATCACCTACACCATAAGATCAAATGTTTTCATAAATATCAATGTTTTTAATCTGTTGTTTTAAGGTCACATTTTATATTCGGTGTATAAGTCGACCTTAAGTTTTTGGAATTTTTTTTGAGCTTCAAAGGTCGGACTTATACGCCAGCATATATGGTATATAAAAATGGTAAATATTAAACAAATATAGTAATTATTAAATAAAATATTTATATTACAAAATATGAATTTTGATGTTTATTATTATTGTTCAAGTTTAAAATTTCTTCAATATATGGTAGTCTCTGAAACAAGGTACTGCACATAAGCCTACATCACAATCCTTACAGTAAAATCTTGTTTCCTTACGTGTTTTTTTGTTTTTTCATCTCGTTTCAAACTACACACAGCACATTATATTGTGGCATTTTTTTCGTAGCTGTAGGTGGTATGTATTCTGGAAAATGGTGAGCTGGCAAGCGAAGCAGGTTTGCATCTTATCCAGACCTACCTCCTTTCAAACTTTTCTTCGCTCATGTACTTTAGTTCTAACCTAAAACTCAGGCGATTTTTTTGAGCCTCCATCCTTTTTGTATAAAACAAAAGAATTCCGTATAGTCTGATCGAAAAGATAAAATATTTTTTTATAATATTTTCTCCCCTCTCTTTTGATGACTGGGTAGTAGGTAAGATTCTGATCCATTTTATCAATTTCTCCCATTGTGTCGTTGTATTCTAACACAACCTTCGGCTTCCTCTTTGTTTTTTTGTGCCTCCACAATCTCAGTATTATGCACTGTAGAGAGCAAGAAACTTCTTTTTTATCTTTCCACTTCATGGCACAAGTCTTTCCTTTCTGAAATCGGACAATATCCCCCTTTTTAATTTTTCTACTCTTCAATTCATTTGGAATATCTTTTCTGTTTAGATGGACAGTTCCATAGGTATCCATTTTGCTAGCTACAAAAATGTCTGCCAACTCCGGAGAAGTGTAGTAATTGTCTGTTACAACACAATAACCTCGACCCAGTAAAGGATTCATTAGGGACAACACAATCTGTGATGAGACAGGGAGATGATCATATTCTTGACAAAACTGCATGCCTTTGCCTGTGTAAATAATGCTAGACCATCTGTATCCAAAATTGGATTCACATAGCATGAAGCTCTTGATTCCAAATCTGGCCCTTTTCATCGGCATTGCATTGCATGTATTACCTTAATAAAGCATCAAGCTTTTATCTATTGACAGATCTCTTATAGGTGAAAGGAGATTTGAAAACGCGTTCAGATGTTGGAAATCGGGCCAAATCTTATAAAGTTTTGGATTCAGATGATTCATGGGGTCAAATGTATTGTTGTCTGTAAAATGGAGGTAGCATTTCAAAAGAACATATCTGTGATAAGACATGATTTTGGAAAAAAATTGAATTAGTATAATGGCTTATTTGACCAATACATCTCATCCTTTGGTTTTTTTACTATCCCTTGAAGAATAATGATAGCAAGAAATACTTTAATTTCCTCTGATTTTGTAGGATGCCAAGATAGCTGTCAAGAAAATCTTCTAAGTACGGACGATTTTATGTTCTGATCAGCATATTGATTTGTTTCCTTTACAATTAAATATATTAAATCCTCATTTAAAAATGTCTCAAAGTGCTGAAGAACTCCTGTTTCATCATCTGAATCCATTTGGACTCCAGATATGGCAGTAAAATGTAGTCAAGGAGGTAATGATGTTTGCACGCTGATTTCATACCAATCCTTAACATCCTGGAAACTTGGGATGGGACGATCGGTTCTTTGGTTCCTTGGTTCTGCCGGTTCTATCAAGGACCTAAATAACTGGAACTGACTGTTTATAATCCGGTTCTTTGGTTCTGATCCTTATATTACTAAAAAGCATGGAAATATGCACACATCATGCATGTATACACGCGAGTCAGAGGCATTTTTTACAATTTATACAATCATGTCACAAAAGATAAATATTAATGGCTTAGTATAATGTCTATGAACTGAAATGCCAGTAGTGATGCCAAGAAAATGTTGAATTTTTGATTCACCAACTAATTTCCTAATTAATTGTAATTAATAAAACAATCAACAATTATTTAAAACTTACCTCACTGGAATAGTAGTAATGTAATGTTTATGTTCGTGTTCATTCCTTCGTCGTAAATTACCCATTTCTTTTTACTTGCAAATGCTGTCTAAATGTAAAAAATAGACATATTTACGTTCATTTCTTCGTCGTAGATTATCCATTTACCTAATGTTGTGTGCACATGAAAGACAATTAAATTAATTAAGTATTTACAGCAGTTATTGTGTACATCAGTCGTCACAAAGATCGTTCTCGTTGACAACAAATAAAACACGGGTCCTAAGTGAATTATGACTTTCTCGTTTGATTTTCTTGAAATCAGCTACTCCTTCGATAAAAAATGTATTGATCAAAACATATGCTATTTGATTAGTTCTACCAAGTTCTTTAAAGACTTTTTCGTTATAAGTTATATTGTATGAGATATAAAGAAAAGATCACTTTTTGTCACCTGTAAAGTAGCGCTACCGATTAGGTCACGTAAACTATTTATATAATTTTCTTAGTTTCCTTGCGTCTATGTCCTAAATACTAAATTTCATCAACATCCACCCAGTAGTTTCCGAGATGAAACATGCAGGCAGATGGACGGACATGATCTGAACATAAGACGTTCTTTTTTTATTTATTGTAAAGAACGCCTAAAAATGATTGTATCACGGAAGCAGATGCTAACTGAAAAGCGACTGCCTCACTCTGCCATATTTTTCCGCGATGGCATTCGATTTTCGATACATATATCAATGATGGAAATTGTTCGTTAACTACAATGTAAAATACATTTTTGTGTTGGATGTGTTATCAGTTTCAAACAGGATGAACAAGTCTGAATTTCCTGTATTTCATGAGGGAAAAGAGCTTTGTAGTGCATACAAAAATCAGGACGACAAATCAGTTCATTGAATGATAGTCCCGCAAAAATATCTATCAAAAAAATGAATGATGGGTTTCGAACTTCCTGTATTCAATATTTTGTTTGTTGCTGCCTGATTTTATAATGTAAAAATTCAAGCAATATTTTGAGTCAAATCCATCAGTTTGAAGTTTTACTATAACTTATTAACAGAAATAAGTTTTATTTTGTTGTCTAGTAATTTTGAATAGATACCCTGCAGATAATTTTTAAATTTAACCAATTTATTTGAACCCTAACAATAAAACCATGTTGGATGTTTGGAACAACTTCAGAATTGATAGTACAAACAACAAATATGCAATATGCAACTATTGTAAAGCTAGAATTTCCTGTGGTGTATCAAATAGCACTTCTAACCTAACAGAACCGAAACCGAGAACTGGGATCAGATTAACCGAGAACTGGAACCAGGAAAAAGTGGAACTGTCCCATCCCTACTCGAAACTCAATTCATCGCAAACATCTGAGTCAATATCAGTAATGTTAGTGAGAACTTCCAGAATCATAGGCAGAAATTTTGTTAGAATCGGTAACATCGGAATCGAGGTCCATTTTTACAACTGAAAAGTGCAGGACATCCATAATTTATTTCATTAGCAAAAATACATACCTATATTTTATATGGAGCAGATAAAAAAATTATTGGAATAATTCACAAGAACCTACACAAAATGTAACTGAAGACTGTGGGGGCTAATAAAAGGGTAACACTGTAATATAGAATCATGAGTCAACATAGTTTACAGCCAAAAATTGTTAGCAGAGAAATCATTTGCTTTATGTGTAGAAATAATCACTATTAGTAAAGGAGTTAAAATAATGCAAATTTCTAATAATAATCATGAAGAAATATGTATAATAAATAGCCAATAAAAGCAAGCAAAGTAACTGAACAGAAATTACATGAGGTGGCTTCGATTACCGCCAAAATGTTTGGAATAATCATTTCTTATTATGTAACAATATTCATGTATTATGGATGATAAAGTAACATACAAGAAATAACTCGGAAGAAAGTTGAAGTTGAGGATTCAATAAAATTTAAAAAAATAACTGCAAGAGAAAGGCGATGAAGGTAGAGATTTGGAAGCTGATAAATCAAACTATTTTTTAAAAACATATAAATAGCATTATAATAATATACATACATTAATAACTCCAAATAAAGGAAGAACTGAAAAAATCGAAAAACTAGATAGGAAACCAAGAAAACCAAACCTTACAGTGGCAGGATCAGAGATCTAATAAAAAGTGAGAAATAATATTTAAAAAACTAAGGAGATGCCCATTGAAATTCAAAGGAAAACTTTTTATGAAATAAAAAATGAACAAAAATATACCTTGACATTTTTTGGATGGCAGAAAAAAAACTTTCGTTCTTTTAGGCGTTCATTGTTTCAAGTCTCAAACTCCTACGATTATTCTAAGTTATTTTAATAGGCGAATGATTAATGTTCTACATTCATATGTAGTCCTCGTAAATAATGCAACGAATGTTGTTTACATGGTTGCTATGAAAATCATTTCCCTCTGCTTCCTTCTGTCTTCTTTCTTATTACAAAAAGCATTCAAAGCACGCTTATTGAAATAACAATTAAATTTCGAGGTTTAACAATGTAAATGGTTGGCAATTAAATTGGCTAGATTTCCCCAAAATATGTGAATTTTACATGAGAGATTTCGAACTGTAGGTGGAAAAAGACGAACAGAATAAGAAGCCTTAAAATTTTTTCTTTAAAATGGTTTAGATCCGAAGGTCATAGGTTAATTCTTTCTAATTTAGACCTCTAAAAGAATAAAAGCCTGCACATTCCTTCCTTCTCTCTCTCTCTCGTATTTAAAGCATGCTTTCGTCCATTAGGATTGAAATAACAATAGGATTTCGAGGTTTAACATTGCAATGGGTTGGCAAGACAACATTCCGTTAAAATGGCAAGATTTATCCAAAATATGTGAATTAAACATTTAACCGGAGAAATTTCGAACTGTGGGCAGAAAAAGATGAACAGAATAAAAAACTATAATTTTTTCTTTAAAATGGTTTAAATCCGAAGATCGTTGGTTAATTCTCTCTAATTTAGATCTCAATGTCGAAAAGTCGATTTTTACGTGTTATTTTATGGGAAATGTCATCCTTGGAGTCGAACCCAGTACATTTTTTGAGATTTTTTGTCATCACCTTAAAATATGCAAATTTAGTATTCTTGCCAAATTTCAAAAGTATATCTCGAACTTTTATCGAGTTATTCGTATTTTTATAGCATGACAGAGGGAGCCACAAAGGGACAGAAGTAGACTTTTATATTTGTTAGATGGCAGAAGAGGACACTACCATCAATACAGCTATCGCATTCTTGTGAGTGATGCCTGAACTACGTGATATGGAAAAATATGGGAAAATCACGAAGGCTAATCGTGTAGTATGGTTCCCATATCTGATATGGGCAAATCATTTTGGGTATAGCGCATCTGCCCATACGTAGTATGGGCAAATCAGACAATGGGTTAAAACATGAAATTTTAGCAAAACATGAAAAAAAAATTAATATCGTTTCCATTTCTGACATTTTTTAATGAAATGAACAATAGAATTGAAATGTGATTTGACAACATTGTGGAAACAATAATGCTACAACCTTCAATTACTAACAATGAAAAAATACAGTCAACCTCGGTTATAATGGATCACCAGGGGAGGTCGGCAAAAATCCGTTATAACCGAAGTCCGTAATAGTCAGTGAAATTACCACATTTTCCGGCATATAAGAGGCACTTTTTATCAGAAAAATGACCCAAAATCAGCCTGCATTTTGTAAACTGAAGATAAGATTATTACTGTTCTCAATACTGACACTAACAAACACATCCCCAAATTGGAATAATTGGCAGTCATATTTCGCTGAAATATTAAAATATACATTATTTATAATTAATCGTGAAAAGTTTGTTAATATATACAGCAATACCTTATGCAATTTGAATTCCAAGGACACATTTTCATTATTATGCTTTAATACATGACTGCTCACAGTGATTACAATTTCGGTGTGTTTGCACATACTGGAATAAAAGTTATAGAAATTTAATTTTCAACAACCTTTGTTCGAAACATTTCCCCATATAGTGCATTGTTTAAGAGATATCTTAAAAACTACATTTTTTAGCTGCCACAACCACACCACCTACCGCCGACTATTGGAAGCACTTTACACTTAGTTACGTCTTAGTAAGGCTCCTTTTTATTTTGTTAATTGTTGGAGCTTCGTGGCTATATCCAATATCAGAAGGCTATGGTTTGAGTTTATTTTTGTTCTTTGTAAAGTTTTTAAAATTTTCTCTTGGTTCCTTAAAATGTTTATTATCGTTTAATCTATTTGGAATTTTTAGAAATATTACAGGTATGGAGAAAGCCATGTGGTGGCCACATCAGATTTTTAAGGATAAATATCCGTTGAGACTGGTTTTCACCCATTATCATTTACTTAGATCGTCGTCATCATTTAAGATGCAAGACCACTTCTTTGTGTTGGAACTTTTCACATTCAATGTATACATTTCTTTCCCCTCTTTCACTAAGCTCCTGACCCAGTTAACACTAACCCTATAGCTCAGGGATGGCAAATATGTGGTATGCGTGCAATTTTAGTTGGCATGCATAAGCTTGCATTTTCTGTATAAAATATGAAGTTTCAACATGGCGGCAGCTAACGTCGTTAGTATGTGTTCGTCGTGTAATTTTAATATTTTTACTGGTTCCGTGTTTATTAACTGCAGATTATGTAATTCTAAATCTCATTTAAAGTGCTCTAATTTATCTGAATCTGAGTTAAACCTTATTTATTCGAACAAGGCTATAATTTGGCTCTGTGAATCATGTACGTGCACAAGTGGCGCTAAGCCAAACAAATCCAGCTGTTCCAGTATTAATCAAAAGTCGGATAATTTAGCCGAGACCTTAGCTGATATTCGTACATGACTAAAATTGATTGAAGACGTCATCCATGCGGACAAGGGAGCTGGATCTACGGATAAACAAATGCCGAAATCAGTACCTTCATGCGACGTTGACGATCATCTCAGCTGCAATCCACAGTCCCATCCTGCTTCAAGTAATCCTGTTAATTTCGAGCTAGATGGATTCACCAAAGTTATTCGCAAGAAATATAGGTGGTCTAGGAAGAATGGTGTTCATGATGATGACAAGGTGACTTTCGCCAGTGTATCTCATCGGCATAGTGTAGTGTACGGGAATAATTCTGATCCCGTTAACGGTGTGAGTATTCCTGGTGTTCCACGTTTGTTTTGGTTCCACTTAGGCAGAGTCAAACCAGGTGTTACAGTCAATCAAATAGTACAATACCTCAGTGGTAGATTCTCTGGTTACAATTTTATCTGCAAACTGCTTAGGTCCAACGATCATTCCTGCTCCTTTAAAGTGGGTGCTGACATCTCTCTACAAAAAGATCTTCTTGAAAGCTCCAACTGGCCAACTAATGTTCTGGTGGGGAAGTATTTTCCTTCCAAGAGAAAGGTTTATAGTGATTCGTGTTCAATTACCACGCCTCATGTCGGCTGAGTTTTCCACGAAAACTCGCCAGTGCCTGTTCCCAATGTTGATGACTCTGCTACCGATCTGAACGATATTACTGATGTTAATTCCAATACCCCTCACGCAGTCTTCGATTCCGAGTCACCTCTTGGCTTTGTTATCACAACTCGTAGTAAAAATGGTGTGTGTAAACCTAAGTCCCAATGACTAGGTTCATCAATTAAGTGTGATACTATTATCACGCAATTTTTTCAATTCCCAGCTCACTTTGCTTCTTCTCAATGTGCAGTGCATAAGGAGTAAGATGCTTGAACTCGAGCTTCTGCTCGACTCTTTCAAACCAGATATTTTCTGTGTGTGTGAGCATTGGCTAACTGTTGACGAAGTGCCTTTATTTATCATTCCTGGTTATGTTATAGGTGACATATATTGTCCTAGCAATACAAAAAACGGTGGTGTGGCCTTATTACTGAAGGATCATCTCCCTTTTGATCTTCCTGCTATACAGTATAAACATTTAATTATAGAGCGTGTATTTGAATGTGTCATTGTATCTGTAATGATAAACAACCTGCCTATTATTATTATCACTATTTACAGATCACCGCTTTGCGATTTTCAATTGTTCATGGAT
This sequence comes from Tanypteryx hageni, assembly GCA_028673005.1. Classification (NCBI taxonomy): domain Eukaryota; kingdom Metazoa; phylum Arthropoda; class Insecta; order Odonata; family Petaluridae; genus Tanypteryx; species Tanypteryx hageni. The sequence continues at coordinate 83,519,217 of CM054116.1, read as the reverse complement.
AAATTCAAAAATCTTCTTGAAATGGTTCATGAATCTCTGGGTAATCAAAGTTTAATTATCACTGGCGATATTAACTGTAACTTACTACTTAAAAATAGTAGCAGTGCCAGATTGCTTAATTTGCTCAAATCTTTCAACTTGTTCATAAATGTCTCGAAACCAACTCGAATAACAAGTAATTCTGAATCCCTACTGGATGTTATTGTATCCAACTTTAATCCAGATGATGTGCAATCCAAGGTAATCAAAACTGACATCTCTGACCATTTTCCGGTCCTCTCCACTTTCCCTTTTAAATCCTCTTTTTCTCCTAGCAAACGTAATGGGAGGTTTTTTTCCAAGTTGATTATTTCTCATTTTCTTTCTAGATTAGGTGAAGATTGGTCTGATATGTATTCCTCCCCCGACTTTGATGCAAGCTTTAATTGCTTTTACGATAAATTCATTCACTACTTTAATATTTTTTTTTCTGGTTATTAGCAAAAATGCAAGGAAAAGGAATGTTAATAAAAAATGGGTCACTGATGAAATTCGTGCACTATCTGTATACATGAAAGATCTAGCACTCCTCTGTAAATCCTGTAATAGTGATGAATCAGTTGCGGATTATAAATCTTGGAAAAGGGAATACAGATTAAAATTAAACAATGTCAAGCGAAACTTCAATAACGAGAGATTGCTTTATTGCAATAATAAATCAACTGAAATTTGGAAGATTATTAATGAATCTAAAGATAATGACAAATCATCATCTCTGTTTAGAATTAAGGATGAATCTGGTAAAATTATTTCAGACTATTTATCCCTCGTAACCACTTTCAGTAATCATTTTACTAATGAACCTTGTATTCAGCAGTTGATTAACGCTAATTTCCCTGATATTTCAAACTGTCCAAAGTCACTCTAACTTTCTCCCTGCCTAGACAATGAACTCAAGCTGATAGTATTTAATCTAGGTTCGAAAAAGAGTTCAGGTATTGATGAAGTACCTAATTTTATTATAATTCAATGTTATCATTTAATTGCGTCTCCTCTTTTATTGTTAGTGAACTATTCCCTCGAAAGTGGTATTTTTCCTTCCTTGCTTAAAACTTTGAAAGTTGTACCTTTGTATAAAAAGAAAGGAAGTATACATGATATCAGTTCATATAGGCCCATAGCTATGCAGAATCAATTAGCTAAGATATTTGAAAAAGTTTACTACAGACGTTTAATTTCTTTCCTTGAATCTCACAAATTATTATCCTTTTCACAGCATGGTTTTCGTAAAAACAAGTCAACAGTTTCGGCAATATTTGAAGCAATAAATAGTGTCTTGAGTGCTTTGGATAATAGTAAAGAAGTTGCTGCCTTGCTTTTTGATTTTTCTAAAGCATTCGATTTGGTTAATCATGGTTTACTCCTTAAGAAATTAGAATTGTATGGAATCAGAGGTATACCCTTAAAGTGGTTACAATCTTATTTAAGTTACAGATTTCAGTGTATTACTATTAATGCCAATGGATTGAAACACATTTCTACACCAAAGGCTGTAACCATAGGAATTCCGCAAGGTTCCATTCTTGGACCTGCATTATTTTTGCTTTATATTAATGATCTTCCTCAACAGCTCAATAAAATACCTGGTACAAAAACAATAGTGTATGCAGATGATCCAAATGTTGTACATTCCGCAGACTCAGCCATGAGTTTGAGTCACTATGGCAACCAAATCACTCTTTCATTCAACAATTGGAGTCTTAATAATGTTCTCACTGTTAATGTTGATAAATCCCAGTCAGTATATTTTGCTGATAAGAACAAAGCCAGTTTGAATCTACCTTTTCATATTAATGGTATTCAGATGTCCCAAGTTCAAAATATAAAACTACTTGGTTTGTATTTAGACTCTAATCTTTCTTGGGAGACTCATATCTCTAAACTAGCCAGTAAACTCAGTTCCATTTGTTTCCTCATTAGAAGTATAAGACTCACAGTTTTGAAGGATGTGTTGCTTTCCATTTGCTATGGGCTATGTTATGCACAAATTGTTTATGGTATACTTTTTTGGGGTTCTTCTACTAATGCCCTCACTATTTTTAAGATTAAAAAAAAATTGTACGTCTTATGGCATTCGAAGGTTACAATGCTCCATGCAGACCTATTTTTAAAGGATTTAACATATTACCTATGCCATTTGTATATATTCTTAATTTAGTTATTTTTATGAGAAATAATCTGAATGATTTTGAATTCAACTCAAAATTTCATAATTATAGTACTAGAAATTATAATAGCTTACATGTTAACTATTCCAGAACCAGAGGTACTTCCCTTGGCCCCAGAAATATGGGGGTCAAATTATTTAATCATTTGCCAAGTTTTCTTAAGACGCCTATGTCCCTACTGTCCGCGTCAAAAAGACGTGCATCTCAACTTTAACGCGCGATCATTTGTGCTACGTTTATTGGAAAGAATATACAAAAATACCATAGGAAAGCTTATTTTATGCTTAATAAGGTTTGATTTTTTAATATTTTTAGACAGAAAATGTAAAATTTTACGGCGAGTTAAACACAGAAACTACCCGAAAAAACCAGCTACGCAGCCAACTTTCGCGGAAGTAGTCATATATAATAATTCATAAACGAATAACTACAGAACAAAATCTTTTGAAATTTAAAACAGTGATGAACTAAGATAAAATAGAGGCAATGCAATAATTTTCTAAGCTCTATGTTAATTACAATGGTTTTAATTGGGTTACAACTTCAAAAAGAAACTCGTCAGTGGGGAAAAATGATAGAGGAATTCTGAAAACACTGTTGTAAAGAGAGACATAAAGAAAATTTTTTGTAGGAATCAGATTTTGTTTTAACGTTTTTGTTTTTGTTTAATTAATTTTAATCTACACACAGTACCGTATATGTTGCTTTCTGGGCGCTTTGCGATGTTGCCAAATGTCTCCTTTGTCTCCCTCGCCGGTAGGCGGCCATGGCCCGCACAAAAACCCCCTTATCTCCTCTTAAGTTTCGTCCTCACTGATTTCGTCGCTGCTGGAATCCTCATCGAGGTTGATAGTTAAGGGTTCCATGATATTCTTTAGCACTTGGTCCTTTGCGGCGTAGAAGTCCTCCACCTTGATAGTGTGCTTCACAGCGTTTTCCCACACGTGCTTCGGGGTGTTACGCAGTGCCTCCTTGCACAGTTGCAGGACGTCTTTGATTTTGTGCGTTTTGTTGCGCTTCGCCACGTAATTTTTAACCCAAGCCCATATAAGCTCGATTGCATTGAGTTTACAATGGGCCACTGGAGTCCAAATTAGCTTTACTCTCTTGCCGCTCTCTTTGATGATGCTATCTAGCAAGTATCTGTGAGACTTGAAATGAGGTCTGCCGAGTTCAAGTAGTTCGCTAATGTTTAAAGACTCATATGTATTTTGCCAGCCGGAATCATCTACCTCTGGCTCGATGCGATGCTCAATTAGCCAATTTATTATATCGTCCTTACGCCAACTTTTGGACGGATTTCTTGTTGTTGGGTCTTCCATGGTGTGATACGGGGCTTGGTCAAGAACAATAGCGGTTTCATGATCCATCGCATTTAAAATTCTCCTAAAATACTCTTCAAAGTGTCGAGCATTCATCTCGGAATGATAGTCACCATCCTTTTTGTTTCCCTCGAACACGGGCATACAGTCATTTTCAGGCTGGAGAAAACCATCTTCACCCCCTATATGCAAAATAATTATTCTTTTTCCGGTACCAGAGGGAGTAATAAGGCCACCTTTCCAGCAATTGACCTCTTGAATTACACCTCGATCAAAGTCAATATCATTATTATTTTCATTCACATTTTCTTGCCAACCATATGATAGTGTGTGATTTGCTCCACAAAATGTTTCGTCCAAATACATAATTTTCCATCCTCTTTGACGATCTGACTTTGTTTCCCGAATAGGATCAAATTTAATCACACCATCTTTGACCATTTGAAAAAAAGTTCTAGCACTTTGAATGACATTTTTCTCATGGCTACGTAATTTTTTGTTAATCACAAAAGGCTCACTTTCTAAATTATTTTCTTGATCACTCGAGAAAATACCGTATTTGTTATTACTAATATTTTCTATTCGTTGTAAAGCTAGTCGCTTTTTTCGAGGCATAGCGAAAACACGAGGCACCAACTGGACTGAGATGAGACACTAAATGAACTAAGAAAACAAAACTCTAGACAAAACAAGTACCTTCTTTATTACTCATTATCTGAGTCATTAGCAACCTCCAATGAGGCTAGATAGAGAGAGAAAGAGATAGGAGTTTAAATCCCGCTCAGTCATCCCGCACGCCAGATTGGTGTGGCAACGTCGCTACCTACATCAGCATAGGAAATGAAGCGCCTTATGGCTACAAAGAAAAATATCTATATAAATTTATTAATAGTCTTTATTAAAAATCTGATTCCTACAAAAAATTTTCTTTATGTCTTTCTTTACAACAGTGTTTTCAGAATTCCTCTATCATTTTTCCCCACTGACGAGTTTCTTTTTAAAATTGTAACCCAATTAAAACCATTGTAATTGACATAGAGCTTAGAAAATTATTGCATTGCCTCTATTTTATCTTAGTTCATCACTGTTTTAAATTTCAAAAGATTTTGTTCTGTAGTTATTCGTTTATGAATTATTATATATGACTACTTTCGCGAAAGTTGGCTGCGTAGCTGGTTTTTACGGGTAGTTTCTGTATTTAACTCGCCGTAAAATTTTACATTTTCTGTCTAAAAATATTAAAAAATCGAACCTTATTAAACATAAAATAAGCTTTCCAATGGTATTTTTGTATATTCTTTCCAATATACGTAGCGCAAATGATCGCGCGTCAAAGTTGAGATGCACGTCTTTTTGACGCGGACAGTATGTATGTTCAAAACAAAGTTGAAAGAATTCTTATTACATAAAATGTATTATAGCTTAATGATTTTTTAGATGACAAATGTTAATACATCTGTTTATGTTGTATATATGTGTATGTATTTGACGAATCCTATACCTTCTTTTGTTAGGTCTTTGGAGAATAAAGTGACTTTGACTTAAAGAATTAAACTAAATGAAATGCGGAAAAAATTTGGGTGTCTCACATTACTTTCTTGGCACACGACACAAAAATCATTTTCCATCCCTGCTCTAGGCAGGAGGCCTCTATAAGTGTGAGACCCTAGACTGTGCATGGCTCCTTGGGTACATACTTGTGGCTCTTTAGATGTTAACTAAGCTCTCTAACCTTTATCAGTCATGAAACATGCTTATTGCAATCACTTGAATCTCTTAAAAATAAAGTCATACAGGTTGTCACTGTGCAGCTGCCGAGTATTTTGGAATGAGACAAAAAACAAAAGAAAGGCTCTTTTACTTTGAAAGGTTGCCATCCCCTAGGTGGTCGCCTATATTGCCTGACCTCTTTTTAGTACAGGTTGAGTATCCCCAATTCGAAATTCCGAAATATTCCGAAATCCGTAACATTGTATTAACTTGCTTCTCAGTCCTGAGTTTTTAAAAATATCTTTGGATAATATGAACATAGTGCCATCCAGTGATTTAGAAATGATGAAACTATTCAGTATTGTCACATTCATTTAGTGAAAAAATACCTTTTTAGTACACTTCCATGTCCGTTGACTAATCGAATAACTATTTGCCATTCGATCTCCCTTGTTTACAAATCGTATGTTTCGATTGTAGTCCTGAAAAATGGCTGGCTTTACAGCATTTCCATGTTCATCACAGAAATTACCATTTACAGGTGGATTGTGCATGTTTGTTGGTAAATGTTTCGTTTGCCGTCAAATCTTTTTTTACTTGAACACACATACATTATCACCCCTTTTTAGTTTCTGTATCTTTCCATCAAAACTTTTTGGCATTCCTTTGCAATTGGGTCTAACAGTCCCGCAACAATAAATTTTTTGTGTCTTCAGATCATCAAATAAGTGAGGAGATGAGAAGAAATTATCCATAAAAAGTTTGTCCAACTCTCCCAGTCAGTTTCTTTACAGTTGCATGAATGGCAGTGCGAAAGCGGCATAGCAGCTCCTTACAAATCACAAGAAAAAGAAACTCACTTAGTTATTCCACAAATTGAAACGAAATAGCTGAAATGGTTTTAAATCAAGGAGATCGTGGAGATAGTGACGATGAAGATGAAATTGTTAAAACTGCAGTAAAAATGCCTATAAACGACATGGTAAAAAAATGTGATGAACTCATTGGAGGACTGGAGCAGTGTGAATTTATTACAGAACAAGAAATAATGTCAATATATAAGATAAAAGAAAGACTTTTAAAACAAAAACCTTCGGTAATGCGGCAAATGACACTACAGGAAGTATTAGAAAAGGCCATCCAATACAATCATATCATGTATTCCAAAATCTGGAAAAATCCAAAATCTGAAACAATCTTGGTCCCAAGCATTTCAGATTAGGGATACTCAACCTGTAGTATAATAATTTAATTATGCCAAATTTTGATTGACAGGAACCTAATTAGCCAATTGCTCATGGCTTACTGTTATGCATTAAATTGAACTGTAAATAAACATTTTTAAAACAAAAGAGTAAATTACTTTGTAAAATTTTAAATTTCAGGAGCTACAGCACATTGATGACCTCAGAAAACATGACTTCCAATCAAGATGCCAGTGGATACGATTCGGATGACTTCATGTGAAAATGGTTTTCCTCTCTTAATTTGCCTTTCTTCTTCTTTTCCACAAGCTGAGAGTGTTGCGCTACTGTTTTAATGAATGGCATTGTAAGAAATCCCTTGGAAGTGATATGTGCTTGTAATGAGCAATAATTATCTTTTCATTGATGTTTTCACAAGAAAGCCTTTTGTTCTAAGGCCATTGTTGGTCCTATATCCACCTATATTTCTAAATGAGTTGCTCTTAAGTTATTCATTGTTTTAAGGAAACTGTAATGCCTAGATGAAGCCATTATTGGAAAACCCTTTTATTTTAAGTGTTTAACACCAAGGTATTTCAGATTTTAAATTTATTCAATAAAAATGTTGATTTATGTAATTATAAAGTGAAATTGAAATATTCCTAAGCACTTCATTGTGACATAATATTCCATTTGATATTCAGTTATTGCACTTAAAAAGATCTGAACGATGCTGTTTTATAGGTCCAGTGATTTGTCATTGTATCAGCTTTAAGTTTGAAACTTATGTCAAGTTTAAAAGCAATTTGCAATTTCCATTCTTGAATTACTTCTTTTAATTGCAAAGGATTGTAAGAAGTTAAGCCAAAACGCTCTGTGATCATTTATTAAGGAGTATCTATAGACAGGTTGACCTACAAGTCAAATTGCTCTTTGAACATGCACAAACATTTCAGTGATATCAGAGTGATGGGTTTGTGATTATTACCTTAGCATTTTTGCTCCCAACATTTAATAATGCAATGATATTGTGAATTATCATATTGTTGTGTTGATAACAAAGAATAAGTTGCATTTTAAGTTTAACTATATATGGAAAAATAAATATTCAATTAATTTTTAATTTCTCATCATTTGTCTAGATCATTTACTTTCAAAGTTTATACAGTGGAATCCTGATTTAATGTTCCAACTAAATCTGTGCAAATCGAGTAATGAATTTGTTCAGTCCTACCATACTCGCATTGTAAATAACGTCTTTCTTCAATTTAAAAATTCTCAATTTAGTGTTTTTTGTATTTAATGAAATGAATTTTTGATGCATTCATATTATCCTCCTATCCTATCTTTATAAAATGCAACAGAGTGGTTCACCCCTTAATCAAACACTACCAGTGGTGATAATCATGGTATGCACTTGCACTCATGACAGCCATATTGAGAGGCCAAGTGATTGCATTTTTAATCCCATGTCACTCGTCCATCAGATGACTCACTGAATTGCATGGGGCACTTTTAACTCTCAAATGATTCAGGGTATCTTTTGCAGTTAAATGACAAACATTCAGTTTAATTCGTAAATTAAAAAGTGAATAATATAATGCACATAAAAATATAAATTTTTCTGGAAGATGGTACTTTCTGTCACAAGATTAAATTTTTGTTTCATGACACTTTTAGTTGGACTTGATCCCTTTGGGATCATGTTCACTGCCATCATAACTTTCATCAGTTTCGAATGTTGCAGCTCCTACATCTTCAACATCTACAGTATTTTCCTCTGAGCCTTAAAAAACTATTTCACCAATCTTATAACAATCACATTGTAATATAGATCTTTCCATAATGTCTGAAGTGTCAAGTATATAAGCTTTGGTGAAAATCTGCCCAAACAATCTAGGACAGTGGTCCTGCAAAAAATCCTTATTATTAATTAATTTAAGCTCTACGCCAGTTTCTCAGGATGAACACTACCATATTCTTTACTTTTTTTACATTTAGTTTAAATATGGCGCTCAAATTTTTGGTTGAATATCCCACATTAACTGTGGAGTACAATCCATGTAGTGTAGTGAGATGGAGCGGATATTTTAATATATTAATAATCAGTGAAATTTTCATTTCATGCAGATTATTTATCCAAGTTTCTTATTTTGCAATATTTTAATTTTAAACTTAACAATTCCCCAAAAATCTTACCTGTTCTGGCGTAAACTGTATCCAGTTTCAATATTTCGTCATGAATTTAGTTAAATGGTACTTTTTCAATTTTAGTGAAACAAAACTGCCACATAAATTTGCATTTCTATTAAGGAAATGTCTCTGAAGGGTACTATAGAACTAAGCAGCAATTAAGTTGGCAATAAAAAGATGCCTTATTTCTGCATCTGTTTACTATGCATGAGTGATGCAAAGCTAGAAGTTGGCAATTTACACTTGTCAGAAATCTGCAGTGAGAATAAGAGCAATACATGATGGGAAGTGACAGAAACCAACTGGCCAATCTCATTTAGAGTGCTGTGAGAAAAGAAATGTTTAGGTCATGTTAACATGAACTTAGCTCTTGTAAACACCGTCTATATATCCACTGAGGAATGAAAAAGTAGTCGACCTATAGGCATTGGTTGCCTCTAGTTTTAACATTTCTCTCTCCTCCCCATTTAAGAGCTGTGGTGTAGAAACTAAGAAATCCTGTATTGGTGTACTGTTGTGTGTCCATTGGTTAGCCCTAAGAATGGCCGATTCCTATTCAATTCATGGGTTAATTGCTTCATTCTTTCCAATTAATTGAAAAAGTTTAATCAATTTTCTTGTTACAATCAACTGTATGAATTGATTCTAATGGTTCGGTTTCTAGGCTTTCTCAATTAATAGTTAAGAAAACTTTTTTATTAAGTATTAAAAAAACAAAAAGCTGAAAAAATCATAATACAAAATAGAAACTATTTCTTGTCACACTGATCATCAGCCCTTATCTTTCTGGAATTGCTTTCTGATGATCGATACACATCAAAATAATGTCGATTCTATCAGTTGTTGTAATGCAGATTTCTATTCCATTTAGTTTATATAAAATGTTGTTAAACTTGCATGCACAGTAGGTGCTGCTTAATGTGATCATGTTTGGAAATTGTATTTTGATTCTATTAAGTGGCGATTCTGTTAATAAAAAATCAGAGGAATAGTACAAGGTTGAAAAATTATAATAGTACTAGCATAATTGCCCATCAAATATGATGGGATTATGATAAAAGTATTATATTAGATTTCGATATGAAAAATCAGTAAGATATGCTAAATGATATGAGCCCCTTGTCAAAAATGAAGTAATAATAATATTCCCTCCCTCTTGCCATCCCTCTCCCTCCCTCTCTCTTTCCTTCCCTCTCTCTTTCCTTCCCTCTCTCTTTCCTTCCCTCTCTCTTTCCTTCCCTCTCTCTTTCCTTCCCTCTCTCTTTCCTTCCCTCTCTCTTTCCTTCCCTCTTTCTTTCCTTCCCTCTCTCTTTTCTTCCCTCTGTCTTTTGTCTCACCTCCCCCCTCCTGTCCTATTATTGTTCAATGTTTCACGAGATTTTAACAATTTCAATAACGATTACTCAGGCACTCCCAACATATCACCTGCTTCCCTTTGTGAGAGGCTGCTTAAGTTTAACTCATCATTAGACCAAGGATTTTTAGGATCTAAAAATTAAGTTTTAGGCGACTAAAATAGGCTCTTTATGTAGCTTAATTAGGGTTTATAAAACGTAAAATAGGCTCTAAAAAATACTTCCAAAAACTGTGTCCAGTAAAAAACAACATCATTTCTGTCTACTATCAACTTTAATTCACGAAAAAGGACTGACACATGCACGCACGCAAAAATTACCAGTCAACGAAACAATATTGATTTGTGTTTTCAAAGAACAAAAATATTTGACTACTATGCATTGAAACTTATCCTTATGGTTAATTTACCATGCGTCACAGAGAAAATACTATCTACATTACATATAGTAATACTGACTGAAAACCCTATTCAAGTATATATTTAAGTACTATACAGAATGTTTGACAAACTGTTTCATTCGAAATTCCCATAATGAATTTGTCACCTCTTTGTGTTTATTCCTCAAATTTCCCGTTGTTGGCCTCACAGTAAATAACAAGCACCTTTTCTAAGTTTTCTACCGCAATACTATGGCATTTGTCAGTTAATATCATCTTGTAAGCAAAAAAAGAACATTCGACATCAACTGATGTGACAGGGGCGAACTTCAACTTGGGTACATGTTGAAATGGAATTTTGCACTCAACTTCACTGGATTTTCCTGCCAGTATATCTGCTGCTGTACATAGGCTCTGCAGCCCTGAGTTCTTTTGTAGCAATTTTTCTAGTTTTGCTCTTACTTTTTCCCCCACTTTACCTGGCGCTTCCTTGATTTTTTGTTTTACTTCATTCAGAAAAGCAGTATTTTTGTAGATGCGTTTTCCTGAGCCTTCCAATTCAGCAATAATCCACACAAGGGATGTATAGCGGGATCTAATATACACCAAATCCTTGGGAATGGAGGGATCATCCAGCAACATTTTCGCCGAAGTGACACGCAGTATTCTCGGCTAGATTTGTCACAATTTCCTTGACACGAAGGATATGCTCACTGTAATATTAAGCTGTTTTCAGCCATGTGCCCCAGCGGGTGAGCACAGGCTCAGGTGGCAGAGGGACATCGGGCAGTTTTTCTCAAAAAGCCAGTTTTCTTGTTGGTGCCTTGACGAAGACCTTCACGGTGAAGATCAATTTGTTCACCTTGGGGATTTCCAGTCTTATTTGCTCTGCTACGCGGTTCAAACCACGGGCATGGCATGTCACAACCACAAGAGAGAGATAGAACACCTTGAGCAACTGCATGGCAGCAACCATGTACGACGCAGCATCTGTGTATAGGAGCAGCACTTTCTCTTCGTCTAGAGTGTTGAGATACAGCACTTTCAGTCTATTGTTCACAGAGTGTGCTATTGTTTCCTGATTTGTTTTGGCAAGTTGCTTCGTGCAGATGAGGTAGGCTCTGGATGACACATCTGGGTCCAATTTCCCAACAACCAAGTTGGCCATGTATCTGCTGAGAGCGTCAGTGGTTTCGTTGACTGATACCCAAGTATCTGAATCTCCAATGTCCTCCCGTATCCTGCACATTGCATCATCGTACGTGGGTTGCACGTAATTCTTGCCTAGAGTTGATTCGGAAGGTACAGACTGATGGCAGTATCTTTCTAGGAATCCCTTGAATGTTGGATTTTCTAGTGTTCTGAATGGAATGTTGGCTGCCACAATTGCATGGCACAAATCTGCATAAAACTGATTCTTCTTGCTGGATCCCTCAGAAGTTTTTGTTAAAAGCGTTTGTTTCATCTTCGATTTGCGTTCAATTTTTGCCTTATGTAACACTCCTTGGACATGCTGAGTTAGGTGGGGTTTTTTGTAACTCGAAACCTATAAAGAAAATTTATGAAGAAATAATTAACCTTAAAAATACGAAAATTATCTAATAAATATGGAAATGGGACAAAAATGTAAATTTACTTCAGAGCTACAAAGGTCCGCAGCTGGATTGCTGGACATTTTGAATAACCACGTTTATAGTTACCATAAAATGGCTCGTATAAACAAAAAATGTAGATGGTTTTTGCCTCTAAGATGACAAGCAATTCACGGCCAATAATTCGTTGCAAGCCAGCATTATAATGTACTTACCTCCTTGTTGCATGCTTGACAGAAGATAATTTTTCCATCCGTTGTGAAATACGGGAACTCTTGTAGCCACTGACGTATTAAATAAGCTTTTGAACTTGCTACTTTATGCATTGCACTTTCACAATTTTCACGTTCACACTTCTCACCTTCATTCTCTGCAGTCTGGAGATGGACTGCAGGGTTATTCTCGTTTTCCCGTGTCACACAATATGACAATGTAACGACGAAAAATTAACGCAACATCATATTAAACCCATTGTTACATTGTCGCATCGCGCGACACAGGGAAACAATAGCACCGCCGGATGAGTGACAGGTCTGAGCTGGTGTTCGCCACCTGATCATGACCGTGGTGTGAAGGACATTTTCCCAACCCTCAACTGAACATTGTACAGTCAGTCAGTTTAAAAAATTAGACAAGTACCAAAATCTGCTTTTATTGTCGATTTTTTCTACAAAATTATCCCTTTTTAGGCTTTTTTTGCATGAAAATGGCAAAAATAAGCATTAAGGTCGAAATAGGCATTTTTAGACATTAATGTGAAAATAGGCATTTTTAGGCACTATAAAATATACGTTTTCGAGGTTAATTATTCATGAAACGTATATATACAATTGTATATTCAGATATCTACTCAGGAAATAAATAGGTTTTTACCTAAAGATCCGCGGTCTACTCATATCTCTCTATAAGACGTAACTTTTCTTTTACACTCAAAATCAGTTCTTTTCTTACTGACATTTCTTTCAAATCTATGAAAATGTAGAAACAGTTCAAAATCAAGCACTGATTAATGAGGACTAACACCAACAGATTCAAGTGAGATACTAATTGAATAAAGAAGAAAGAGGCAGATTGCAAGTAGAAAGATGAGGTTGGAGGCAGGGCTGCACCAAGGGTGTTTTGCGCATGGATACAGAGTTGAAAACGATCTTCCATGCCTATTTTAAACATTTAGGATTCCCAAAACTCAATAAGAGGAAGAATGCAAAATAAGTAGAAGACAACAACTACACAGAAAGTATAGTTTTATGATACCATGTGCAAAAATCCGCCGTGACAAAGCTTGATTCTTCCGGTGAAAGTATTTGCGGTAAGGTCGATGGCACTGTATCGCATAAATGCCGACTCAGTTAGAGACCCTTTCTAGAGTAGGGATAGCAATTAGCAGAGTAATGCCCCCAACCTGCTGCCATCTGCAGTGAGCCCATTTACGAGGGCATATCCAAAAGTTCCCGGACTGAGTCGATAAAAAGAAATAGGTTGAACTTTGTTATTGGTTGTTGTTTTCCCCTTCCAAGTTTATGCATCGGGTGCAGTGTTTCTGCCACTGCTGAAAGCACCGCTGGAACTGAGTTTTTGAAATTGCACGCAGGGCCCTCAGTGGTTGTTCCTGTATTTCAGGGACATCCCGGAAATGATGCCCTTTTAGCTGCGATTTCATTCTCGGAAACAAGAAATCACAAGGGTGCAAATCAGGCGAGTAAGGAGGGTGGGGGACCATAACCATGTTATTAGCGGTAAAAAATCGTTGCACAGACAAAGCAGTGTGTACCGGCGTGTTGTCATGGTGAAGCAACCAGTTCTGGTTCTGCCATCGTTCAGGACGTTTTTGGCAGACTTGTTCTCTTAGATGCTTCAAAACCTCCAGGTAATAATGCTGGCTCACCATTTGGCCTGGAGGAACAAATTCCTGGTGAACAATGCCCTCACAATCAAAAGGACCACCAACATGCTTTTGATGTTCAACCTGACTTGCCTTGCTTTCTTTGGACGCAGACAGGATGGGGAATTCCGTTGAGAGGATTGCTGTTTCATTTCAGGGTCATAACAGTAAATCCAGCTTTCATCTCCCATTATGGCCCTCAAGAGGAAGTTTTGGTCATTTCTGACCTCATCCAACAGTTCCTGACACAAACACACGCCACTACTTCTCCTCAATGAGCAACCAAGGCACAAACTTCACGGAGATCCGCCGCATGTTCAATTCCTCCATTAGAATGCACTGGCATGTTCCATATGAGAGTTTTCTAACCTGCCAGTAATCTCGGAAATGGTCGTCTGTCGGTCTTCGTTGATGACTTGGCAGACATTCTCCATGTTTTCATCTGTGCGACCTGTCAAAGGGCAATCTGAATGCTCAAGAGTCTTCAACTGAAGTTTCACCACGTTTGAATCAAGAGAAACACTCAAAATTCTGTGTTCTCGCCATGGCATTGTCACTGAAAGCTGTTTTGAGCATTTTGTGCATTTCTGATGCAGTTTTCCTGAGTTTGAAGCAAAATTTGATGCAAATGTGTTGTTCCTTCAAATCAGCCATTTCACGAATAATCGAAATTGCGAATTGCACTGAACACACTACAATAAACACTCGTAGCGACGCAACACAGAGGGTTATGGCACAAAACTCACAAGACTGACTCAAAAGATAGTAATATAATGGCATCTAGCGGCAGAATGCTGTACTATTTGCAGTTTATGCTCCACACAGCCAGTCTGGGAACTTTTGGATATGCCCTTGTATGATCGCCTCTCAACCTTACCTACTGACTGCAGGACAATGTGACCATGTATTGCAAGGATTCGGAGGCTAATTTTGTTTGGAAGATTTTGTGTTGTTCTGGTATTTACAACTTTCTTTTCTTGTTTTATCATACGGGTTCTAGAAAAAAAGGGGTGATACTTTCATATTCAGAAGATACGACTCACATTCCAATAATATATAAATGAATCGCATGTTAGACGTACTGTTCAAAAGATATTACCTACTCAAAACAATTTTGATTCTTATAACTGAAAATCTGATTCCAATAAGTGGTGAAAATATAGTGCATTTTGATGATTTGAATCAGTTCTCTGAAATTTGATTCTATGAAACGGCTGATTCTAATAACCGGTGATCACATTAAGTGGCGCCTACTGTATTTTATTTCTAATGACCTTGGTTGAAATTTGTGATCAGTTCTGAGAGTGGAAGACAATATTAGATTGTTCTAAAAGTTTTATTTCAATTTATGCTGCATACCATCTTAATAAAACTTCAATATTTTAGTACATTTGGTAACTATTTACTTTAGGAAAAACAGACAAATGCAGATAAGAATACCTAAATTGGAAAGAAATAGTTTTAATTACTGCATTTTATTGCTTGGATTAATAATTCTTTACCATTTTTCTTTCTTATTGAAAATTAACTATTTTTAAGTGCAATTTTTAATGTCAAAACTTTTATAAGAAGATTTGGATCGAATATTAATCAGAATCAAATGTCCAGTTTGAATTGATTTATTTGAATCAATTCAGTGACCAAATTTGGCTATCCTGCCATAGTCGACTTCATTATTGTGTTTTATAAATCAATTTTAATATTATCACATTTTTTAAGGGTAGTCACTGGTCAGTGATTTTTGATCCATTTCCTACAAAGCAGTCACCATTTTTCCTGTTATGCATGGTTTATTTTTATTCAGTATTAAAAAAGTAGGAAATGAAAAATCCTACTTTTTTAATACTTGGAATTAATATTTTTATTTAATTATGTGATACTTCATTGTTAACTTTAAGTTATATTTTTGTATAGTTCATAAAATATTTTTGATAAAACCTTTTTGAGTTCAATTTCAGAAATTGTGTTTTTGTTGTCCTTTTTGGCATATCTTAGTTTGGAAACCAGATGAGCCTTTGGCTACAATATAATTGTTCTCATTGAATTTTCATCTTATGTAGATTTTCATTTTATTAATGCTGCAGTTGCCAAGTCACTCCTCAGGATGACTGCTATGTTTCTGAAATGTGTAAATGTTTTTCTCAGCCTTTTTCATGGCTATTTCAGCCATCAAAATTTTCATTTTGGTATCCTCTTTTGATAAAATGGAAAAGAAGGGTTTTAATTTTGATATTGGAACTAATCATGCTTAATTTGTTTTAATTTCATTTTTGCCAAAAACTACTGTAAAGTAATTTGCAGTCACAAACTTTATATTTTTCCCTTAATATCAAGTTTAATCATTATCTAGGTAATCATCAAGGCAAAGATATTTTATTATATTTTTTCTTGTGGTATGTTAGTTGAATATTTATCAGTTCGCTTGGTAAATCTGAACTTTTTATACCAAACATTGGGCTAAGAAATTATATTTACTCATTATAAATTGTGCAGTATTCATATCATTTGCCATTCTATATCCATATAAATGAAAGCAAGCTATGCTATTTTTCAAAAAGTAGGTATATCATTCAACAGGTATTTTATTCTGTAGAATGGTTATTATCTCATTTTGACCATTATAACCTAGGGCAGAGGTTACCAATTTAGTGCTCATGAGCACTGCTGTGGTCTTGGGCTGCCTGTAGCCCTACTGAGATGCTCAAAATCATGCTCTCGAGCTTTGGGAATTTAATTTTGTTAATTTATTTACTTTCTAAATGTATTAATTTTGGGATTGCTTTGTTTTTATATATGATCATCCCTAATTTTTCAGAATTATGGTGGTGCTTCATGAAATAAATTGTTGCTTTTCATAGTAAAAAGGTTGGGAACCTAGGGAATTGTTCTCTGGATTAAAGATGCCCTTCTTTCAATGACCAAATGCCACTATGCCTAAGATGTGTTGATTATTAAGTTACTTTATTTGAATTAATATTATTTATTCATAACAATTCTACCACCTTAAAATGGCATGGCATTCAAATGACTAAGTTATATATTATTATGCTGAAATTGTTATCTACAACCTTTTATGTGCATCACCCATTCAGTATTACTAATTATAACAGGTAGGTTTAAGCAGAATTTTTCCAAGCACAGGCTCTCATCTATTTCTTGATCAAGGAACATAAGCTGAGTTACAAGGCTAATCCATACCTCATGATCCCTCCTAACCTAAACTGGTAGGAAGCAAAATGATGCTTTTAGAAAGGTAGTTTGGTTTTAGCAACTGTTGTGTTCAGTTACAGCATTAAGATCTGTGGTCAAAGGATTGTTTGGGAGTTTGTGTGACCCAAAGTTTTTCTGCCACTTGGTTTTGAGACATAAGGGAAAACACTGGATATTTTTGTAATCAAATAGTTTAATTATTATTTAATATGAAAATGAATTACTTATATTTATAATGCTCATTCTTACATTTCCTATTTGAATTTTTATTATGCGGCAATGTTTTTGTAAAATACATTTTGTCATAAAAGACATGGTTTGGGAAGAAAATTACATAACTATCAAAATATCATTGTTTTTTGCATAATATAAACAATTGTTTGAGCTAAAAATAATAGTTGAATTGCATGGAAATTCATAAACAGGGTATGCTTTGATACTTAAGTATTATACATGATGAAAATTTTTGCCTGTATAATAAATTGCCATGTCAGAAATGTCTTAATGTCATTGATGTTTCAGATGACATTAATCAAATTACCTCTAAAATGAAAATGTTTATATGTAAATCCATCCCTTCCAAGATTCCATGAATGTCAACATATTAAACATATTTCTCTAGAAAAGAAATATTTAAAGACATTTTTCAAGTATAAGGTATTATATATCCCTCTTTCATATTTTTTCACTGACTAAGTCCTGGATGATTTAATCATTAAACTAAGAGTAAAGAAAATTCTTGTAATTATTATTAGAAAAGGATTCATCAATTCTGAGTCACAAAAAATAGCCATTTAATAGCATTTAAATGAGCTACCATAATAATTTGTGTGCTACAGTCGTGTATTGTATTGAAACGCAAATGGAAAGCTAAACATTTTTTTTAAGGTTCAAGCTGTGGCATTTATTGGCAAATGTAAATTATCTCAAGCAATCTTTAGTTAACTAGCTACATGTCTGTACATGTGTTTCATCAAAAGGAGAAATATTTTAAATCTTAATACAAAATATTTTAACATGGATACTGTATAGGCTGTAGCTGCTTAAGTTATGATTAATAAAATATGTGCAAGTTTTTGCTTTGTAGATGGTATTTTTATGTTATGGATAAACTAGATTATTTGTAGGTCTCCACCACCAAATTCAGTTATTACTTTGGATTTACCATATAACTATTAATAATAAGTTTCTTTTTCCCAGCAATAGTTCAATTTAAAATTTTAGACAATGGGTTAAATGTAAGAAGAGGCTTCATACTCATTTTCTCCTACATTATGAGCTAATTTCTGAGTGGCATAATTTTCCAGTTAAAAAGAATTTTTGTGGGAACCTCAATCCTCATGCAACCAATGAAATTGTAGGCCTTCTTGTTTATACCATGTCCCAATTATAGGGCACCCTTGAATTTAAGAAGCACAGAACAAAAGGAATTTGATGGAATAAAATTTTTATTTCAAAGTATGTACAGTATATGCTGGCGTATAAGTCAACCTTTGAAGCTCAAAAATTTTTCCAAAAACTTAAGGTCGACTTATACACCAAATATAAAATGTGTCCCTTAAATAGCAGATTAAAACATTGATATTTACGAAAACATTTGATCTTATGGTGTAGGTGAATCAGCTGCTACATTGTTTACATATTGTCATTTATTTTAGAAGATTTAAGATAATTATTTTTAGTTAATAAAAATAAAAATTTTAACTTTTGTTTTTATTACTGAATCTCAAAAATATAAACGATCTATTTGCAATTACAGGAACGAAGGATAAGTAGAAATACATTGTCAATAATTGGCAATACGGTATATGACTGATCTTTCTTAAATTGAATGATTTAACAACTCAAAAATCGACACTGCATTTTTTGGAAAAGGTTACATTTAGGTTTTAAAAACCATAAAATTCCTCGTATTCTTCATTTGAAGTTAATTTAGTGAAAAAGTGGAGGGTCAACTTATACATCAGCATATATGGTACTTCAATTTAATTGAAAAATGTGAAATGCTCATTAAAACAGAGAATTTCACAGGATAACTGTTGATAGATTCAATCACAGTTATCATTTCATCTGTAGTTACAAGTAGAGTTTTGGGTTCCCAGCGATATTTTTTTCCCGGGAAACGGGAATTAGATTTTCAAATATCCCAGGAATCTGGGAATAAGAATGATTTTGCATTTTTCACATTTAATACAATTTTTCATTTAAACATGATATTTATTATTAAATACACGTCTTTAATAAATCCTGATGAAATGTGATACATTATTTGCGACAAATTGTTAGCAGATTCAATATTCAGACGTACTTTGAATTGCACACCCAATCTTTCCTCGATGTTGACGATGTGGAGATAACAAGGGACCATTTTCTATGAGTCGATATTCAAATCAAGAAGAGTTTTGAGAAAATATTTGAGCATAAAATTACCTCTGGTATCCATAGTTCTGTTATGGAAAAAAGTAACAACAGAATGAAATGACATTAAATCGTATTATGGATGAGATATAGAGTAAAACCTAATGAAACCTATACGATGATTTATGTAAAGTCAGTTAAGTTGAACTGCGCTGTATCCTGAAAGTACTTCATTAGTGTCACCAAACTCTCCGCCGACAAATAATGGTGTGCTCCGATCTTCATTTGAACGGCAGCAGCTGCGTGATCCAATTTGAAAGCTTTGTTTTTGCTAGTATAGCAAAAAATTTTTTCGAGTGATAGATCTGCTGTATCCACTGTTGTTTCCAACATGCTGAGAAATGTTCCGCCATCCTCAGCACGCCTGCCACAAAGAAAAAGGTATTATCTATAAAGGCATTGGGTTTAATTAACTTTTATCAATACAATATAAACAAATTGCTGCTGCCACATTGTGTTACTTGCATTTATTAGGATCTTTACATTGTTGGAATGGAGCGGCGGCAAACTTATCCATGCAAACAGATTTAAAGTTTATCATTACAGAAATCCACCACCTGAGGCAAAAGAAGAAAATGCCAACTCAGGTCACAGCATTTTATTAAGATGGTGGCAATATAAAATCGCATCCAATTGCTACCGTAAAAATGTTAAGGATTTTCCCAACAAAAAAATGCAAGAAAATTGAATTGCTTTTATTGTAATTTTACTTAAATAATAAGTGCTCTAAATTGATGGAATGAAATGTTCATAAGACAGGCATTAGCTGTAAAGGTGGGAATAATTTTGAAACTACTAGTCATAGCATCATTTTTTCTCATTTCAAAATTATTTCCAATAAGTGCTCTAATTTCACGAGTGAAAGTTAAGCTTTTCCTATCTTCATGAATAATAAGCAATAAATATTTTGCAACTACTAGAGTTATAGTAAACCTTTGGTGAAGCCATTTTTCATGTAGATGAGTTGTGCTGACTATTAGAGAACCGAGTTTTTCATTTAAAATTTGGACAAATAAAACGATTTTTTGCTATGAATACTCAACAATGAGTTGTTTAATTTATAAATAAATACATAAAAATAAATAATTTAAAAAATTAGAGGGCTAAGATCCTTGGCCATTCATTTCTAAAGTAATCCTTTATCAAGACTAATTTGAAAAAAACAAAAGAGGAACGATTTTCAACTACATATTGTTTAGAAACAATGATTTGATACATTACTGTCATTTTGGAATTAGAAGGAAAAGCTTACCCACAAGGCAAACTTTCACCAAAAAGATCCTTGGTTGACATTGACATCAATATTTCTACAAGTAGTTACATTTTCATACCTTTCTCTTCACTCTATCCTCTGCATGTTGTGTGCCATGTACCACCATCAGTACACAACGTCTAGAATGAAAAATATTTTAATCCAGGATGTTGTACACCACCAATGGTAAATCGCAAACATATGACAGAAAGGTAGCATTATGCTCACTGTATCCCATAAACACTTTCAAACAAAATAAATGCCATACATTGCAAATGTGCTAAGAAAATTGAATCTATTTCAATTTTGAAGTTAAAAGAAAAAAAAACTCTACAAACATCGAGGAGTCCTTGATGCTGCACATTAATAACAAGATGGAAAAGTATACTCCATAAATGGAATACACAAAGATTTCAAAGGCATTCTTAATGCGAAATATGTATGAAACGGTATCAAAAGATTGGGCGATTCTCGAATTTTTTATCTCTGAAACTATAAGTCATAATTATGTGGTCTTGCAGACTGTCTTGTAGTAGAAGTTGCCCTCTATCCAAATAATTTTTTAAATCTATACATTACAGATCATATAAGAGCATGGGATAGAAAAACATGGATTTTGTTTGCTGTGAGAACAGTCTTCGAGATCAATGTAAACAAAATGTGCGATGTTTTGCTTGGGATTTTCTTGAAGTTTTACCTCAGAAACTACAACTCATAATTGTGGTCTCATAGACTTCCTTGTAGTAAATGTTGCTCTCTACCTGGATATATTTTTTAATCTATACCTTACAGATCATATAAGAGCATTGAAGAGAAAAGTAATGCATTTCATTGTTGTTTGACAGATGCCATTTAACAAGATACAAGTGTAAGTATATTAAAGTAATTAGGTGAAGTGGAAGTTCAAATTGATTGATTCGGTTCAAAATCACAATTGGGTGATAAATTTTAATAACAATCACTCGTACTTATTAATTAAAATGTCTAGTGGTTTAGGAGATAAAAGTTATAACGGACAGCCAAGACATGCCCATTAAGGCGTTCTGCTACTACTGCTTCGCTGGTAAAGAACACCTAACAACTAGATAGCATTACAAGCATGATTCATTTAAATTATTTCATTTTGATATTGTTTTAATTATCACTACACATTCCTATTTCATGTGTACTGCAGTAAGATAAACATTAAGATTAAAATCTGAAAAAATGGGAATTTGCAATTAATGAAAACAGTTGGAATATTAAAAAATCTATATTTATTAAATACAACCATACTTATCAAAACTGCCCTTTCTTCTTGATTCGACAAATTATTTAAAATGTAAAACATAATAACTTCTGTTAGTAGTCAATGTTAACAGTGTTCCATAAATAAAAAATTCCACCTCCATAAAATAGAAAAAAGTAGAATGATATTGTAATGGTCGATATAAATGTCCAAAATCACATATTTGATACAGCAAAGGAAAACAGGAAAATATAACTGTAATGTACTCAGTTTGCCTTTAACAGATAGGTACCAACAGTAATGGCAACAGAGCTGTTGTACTAAATAAGAGTTAAGTTAGCAAGAAATAAAGATGTGACCATTTTAACCACCTGGTTCTTCTTCTTTGATATTAATATTAACTGCTCCGAGAGAATCCAATACCCACTTTGGGTACTCTCCTGAAGGAAATGCACGTTTCATGAATTTGGCAACAAACTCAGGGAAGGTGTTCGACTTGATACTCTCACGTATGGACTTCATCAGCCTCATCTGTTAGGATGACAAAAATGATATTTTTATTCAATTTAGATTGCAATCATTTTCAACATAAACAAAAAACAAAACAATTGACTGTATTTCCTCATACAATAATTTTAATTAATTTACACACAATTTGCATCCATACATTTACAGTGTTAAGCAATTAGAGATGGTTACCAACGAAAAGTAACTTTGCAATGCCATTAAACTGAGAATGTTTTTATCAATAGTAATAACTAAAAGAGCATTAGTTTAATGTTTCATAAAATGGAACGTCTAATGATAAATTTGGAAAAAAAGCATCAATTCAATAAGGATACTATGATTACAAATATGGAATCTTAAAACCAAAAGAGGTAGGATTTGATGGGTACAAATAGTAAATTGTCATATTTGACATATCAAATGCGGCATAAGCATGAAAAGGGAAAATATGGTGTGAAATGTGGAACCTTACCTGATAGGCTAAATTGTGCACAGACAGTAAGTGGCATGCCACAGTCTCATTCCCAACAATGGTGTGAAGGAAGGCACGGGTATGACGGGCACAGGTAGAGCAGTTACATTCTTCATCGATTGGAGAGAAGTCCAAAGCATAATCTTTCTTCTTTAGGTTCAACTGGCCAGAGTCAATCAGTGCACACCCAAACCGCTGCAAAGTTTGATGTAGTCTTCATATTAATTACTGAACTTCTAACATCTTTATAGATGGTCTTAATAAATAAGAACAAGTTTAAAAATGAATCCTCCATTTATTTGACAAAAATCACAAGTCCTAAATTTCTATTGTTGGATGTCATAAAAAAGTTCATGTTATACAGACTTTCCTGATAGCTTGTTCTTGAGGTAATTTGCATTTAAAAATAATTTTAAAAGAAGGCATTAATTAGGTTAGGCTAGTGGTTCTCTAAGTGTTCCACAGATCCCAAGGGATCCATGAGGGTTCCAGAGGGGATCCGCAAGCAAATTCCCATAATGACGGATACTAGTGCACAGGTCCATAAATGATGAAGAGGTCCCAAAACAGACTGATGGGGAGTTTTTGCACAAATAATTTTCATGCTTCCTACAGCGCTCACAATGTTAAAATTTCAGTGGTTTCTATCAAAGGCAAATTTTACGAGCATTTGTAAATCACCGCCTCCTAAAATTTTTCTATTCTAGCTCATTTTAGAAGCCCATTAAGAATCTCTACTGTTAGCGCCGGTTTCTTTTAGTTTCAAGCATGCCTCGGAATACTGTTTGCAGAGCACTATGCTAGATTTCCAATAAAAAATTTGCAACAGAAAGCTGAAGCAAACGAAGTACGAGTCGAATAATAGGTAGTACTGGTGTATGGTTGGTGTGAACACATTCTCATTAATTGCATTCTTGCTTATCAACTGGCAGGGGTTTGCTGTGAAATGAATGCCACAATTACTGAAATCTGTTTTGAATGAAGCAGTTAACATTGTGGATTTCATGGAAGCTAGGAGCATAAATTCCAGATTATTTAAAACCATTTGTGACAACAAAATCACTGTTTATTGTTGATCTTTCTTTTTGTCTATCCAGTCTGCTAACAAACCTTTCATGGCTGGAGAAGCTATCATATTTGGCAGATATTTTTACAAAGCTCAATGAATTGAACCCCTTCACGCAAGGCAAAAGTGCTACAATTTTTACAGCAAGAGAAAACTACGAAAACCCCATATCTGGGCTAAATGCATAAAAAGAAGAACTTTGGTTGTTTTTTCATCTCTCAGGTAGTTTCTTGAGGAGACAAAGTGCAAGATGCAATGTCCTGAGTGACATTGTCCAGCAACTGCGTGATATGTTTTATTTTTTGGAGTAATTCCCTCCACCTGTCAAGGACATCAGTTTTTTAAGTAAACCAGACAGATTCGCTGTAAAAGCTTATAAGAGTCTAATGAACATTACAACCAGTTTTGAACTGAAGCTGATAAACATCTTGGGTAGTCTCATCCATGAATATCCAAATTTATCCAAAATAGCAGTTTTCAAACTTCTGCCCTTCTCAACTACGTACCTATGTTAGACTGGATTTTCTAGATACACTGCCACCAAAAATAAGTACCACAATCGTCTAAATGCCACAACAGATGTGAGAATTCAGGTCTCTAGCATCACCCCAACATTCCACGACTTTGCGACCGGAAAATACAGAAACCCTCATCTCAAAGAATGTATATATGTAGCATTCCTTTTGATTTACTTTTAAATCATGTTTGCATTTTTTGTAAGAGGATCTGCAAAAATTAATCGGGATGTGAAGGAGTCCATGGCAGAAAAAGTTCGGGAAACACTGGGTTAGGCTATAGCAAGAGGTTTGACTGCTTGGTCAGAAATATTTCCTAAGAGAAGTTACTGCTAACTTACTAATTTCAGGTGGAATCAGCAAGTGTGTTTGTAGGCAATGAATACGTGTGTTTTAGAAAGGAATTTGTCAATAAGTTGAATAGTATGAACATTTTTATGGCAATCTGCAATTTCTCATTGTTAGAGGTACAGATGGGGATGTTAAGAAAATGGATCATATAGTGGCATATTTTTAGATAAATAGTGAAAAGAATTATTAGACATGATATAATTTGTGAAGTTTTAATATCAATACATTGCAAATACAGGCTCCTGGTAGCAAATAGAAAAGGCTAATTCTAGTAAGCTCAGAGATCCATTTGTTTTACTTTCAGCTGAGAAAGAAATAAATGGAGGAAATTTAGAAAGGAAAATTCCAATAACTGATAGTTTCTTTCTTTCCAAACACACAAGATGTCTCCCAAATACTGACACCAAAACTGCCAAGATATAAGCGTGCCCCTAATTTACATATACATAGATCATTAGCACATCAGTGATGGGAGGATAGAACCATCATGAGACCCTCATCTTGTCTGTAAAAGTTTTTCTTTATAGCGGTGAAAATAATTTTAGCTGACAAAGACTTTGAATGATTAATCTCCAACTTGACAAATTTTTCTTCTTTATTTCTTTCCTAAGATAGCCAATTCCACAAAGTTACAATTAAGCTTACAGACAAAATTTTCCTTTAAAAGAGAAACAAAATTAAAGGACTTCCTTGATTTCACATCTTAAAGAAACGCTAAAAAAATAACAAAGCTTATCCTCAGCTAAATAAAAGAACTTCCAATTTCAAAAAGTCCAGAAGAGAATTTTTTATGAATATGGCATTATGATTTTATCAGTAATGTAGGTAAATATTAAATTTACAAGTAATATTCAAGAGGAAAATTCGTAGCACTTACTGCTGTCCGAGTAGGGAAAACACAGTCAAACATATCTATCCCAAGAGCACAGCAAACTACAAGATCAACTGCAAATCCTACACCCATCAGGTAACGTGGCTTATCTTTTGGAAGAAGAGGTTGGATATCCTCGTCCCCATCTCTTCTTTTGGTACATAGATGGACCATATTCCAGAAGTCATCTTTGCACTCTCCACCACTGAAAAATAGCAATCACTTTAAACCAACCCAATTAAAACCATCGCCAAATAAATTTCAGAAGAAACCATGGTCAATAATCATTTTAGTTCACCCTCGCGTTTTAAAATTTCATCTTGCTACCTGTTATAAGGAAGTCAAATCCTTTGCAATGATGCTATTCCCGACCTCCGGAAACTAATATTTATGGAGATATTAATGAAAATATGAAGTGGTAATAACACGTACATTGTTGCCCAAAAATATGGAACTACTACTCCTTTGGAACTAGGTTGGACCAGTAAGGAAATTTAAACAAAGAAAAATTATACTCGGCTCCAGCAGGTTGGGTAAGTTGGTTGAAGTGTTTTGGTTTCTTCCAGCATTCACTATGTTCCCTCCCTTGGGTTTGCTGACGTTCATTTTAAAATATATCAATAAAAAGGAACCAAAATACTTCAACCAACTTACCCAACCCAGTGGGGGCCGAGTACAATTTTTCTTTATGTACAAATTTCCTTTCTGGTTCAACCTAGTTCCAAATGAGTAGTAGTTTCATTTCTTATCGCTGTAAGCGTTGCCGCCTTGATCCAACCTAGTTCCAAAGGAGTAGTATTTCCATATTTCTGGCGTTGTCAGCAGAAATGGCCAAAAATTAA
Organism: Tanypteryx hageni; assembly: GCA_028673005.1. Lineage (NCBI taxonomy): Eukaryota > Metazoa > Arthropoda > Insecta > Odonata > Petaluridae > Tanypteryx > Tanypteryx hageni. The sequence continues at coordinate 83,492,661 of CM054116.1, read as the reverse complement.
CGTGTTCGTATTTTCATTAATATCTCCATAAATATTAGTTTCTGGAGGTCAGGAATACCATTATTGGAAAGGAATTTACTTGCTTATAACAGGTAGACCCATAAAATTTCAAAACGCGAGGGTGAACTAAAACAAATATTGACCGAAACCATACCTCTGAATACAATTATATCTTTTTATTATTCCTCTTCCTTGAGCAAAGACACAATGTACAACAATATATGTGGCATTAAGTCGAGTTTTTCAATGAAAAATAGATTGCCATATGACATTTATTTACTCATGAAAAACTCAAACTGCTTTAATGGCATCATGCACTCCCTTTTACTGAATTGCTATCTCATTGGATATCCGAGTCACCTCATATAATGCAAATCATACAAGCTTGCAATAGCAACATAAGACTTTAGCTACCAATTACAATTGTTAAAAATGAATGAAATGAAGTTTTAATAACAAATATTGGCATGACTAAATGAACTAAAATGACAATGTTTTTAAATTGATATGTAGAGGCAGAATATTTTATTATATTTCATCAAACATTTAGTTGTTTTGTGAGATTTGGTATGAAAATACAGTCAGACCCCAATTTAGCACCCCTCTATATAGATAGGCATTGTTATTTGGGCAAGATTGAGACTAAACAGTCTCTTCTTCCATCTAACCCATAGTGCCACCCTCACATACTGCCCATGAACCATTGTGAACACAACTTCCATCTTATGATTACAACAGAGCAAACATAAATACATATATTTACCACCACCCACTTCAGCGCTGATGTCAGTGATGAACAAACAGTGGCGCTAAATCATGGTCTCACTCTCACATTCCATTAAAACATGTAAAAATTTATCAACCATAAAACTAGAAAATATGTACCTCAGCCCACCAATCGCATAACCATTTACTTCCCGTTCTGCATGATTTTTAGCACTTGTAGCTCTCAGCTGGGGATCCAAACCTCCTTGTACAATAGGAAATATATTCTGCTTTTCTGGGTAGGCATGGGCTTCAAGACAACGATCTAACCATCTTGTAGTCCTAACAGAGATTAAGAATAATGAAATACATTTACGATTTATGGTTCAATCAAAATTCCCATGGATATCCATTGAGTTCAAATTAAGTTTTTAAATTAAATTGGTCTGGAAGAGTAACTCAAATTATGAAAACTATGGCTATGATTATTCTCATAAATACCTATGCATTGCCTCTTCCACTCGCGGACCAACAGTAGTAGTCTTCACTACATCATCTAACTGCATTATGATATCAGCTCCAATAGCATTTTGAATTTCTATTGAATGTTCAGGCGTCAACATGCATTCTGAATCTGAATGACGAAAAATAACTTATGCTAAATACCCAAACTAAAAAACAATATATTTTTCATCGAAATACGAAAACGAACCATTGTAGGGCGAGTTAAATTTTACTCCTTCTTCGGTTATCTCCGCTAGTTTCAGAAGAGAGACCATTTGAAAACCTCCAGAATCTGTTAACAGCGCTCTATTCCAGTTCATGAATTTGTGTAAACCTCCAGCTTTTTTTATTATGTCAATGCCCTAAAAATATCAAAACAATATTGAGTAAATCTTGAATATTACTTATAATTCCTCAATGAATTGTCGTAATACCAATAAATAAGCCATTCTAAGAAAAATTGATATTCACATAAATGAAAAACGCACCGGTCTAGTTCCCAGGTGATAAGTGTTGCCTAGAATAATTTGGTAGTCTAACCTTTCCATTTGCTCGGGTAAAAGACCTTTCATTGACCCCTGTAAATGAATTACTTAAAACGATAAAACAAAAATTAAAGACCTTAAGACGTTATCATTTTATTCTATAAGGGCTGAGGCAACTTTCTGATTAATTTCTAACCTGAGTTCCTACTGGCATAAACACTGGTGTCTCAACATCGAAATGAGGAAGTTTCATTATCCCAGTTCTAGCGTTGGAATGTGTACACTCGGCTAGAATGTGGAAAGTTAAAGCTGATTTCACGCATCCTTTAGCAGGCATTTTCAATGTGTAACCACGTTTTAATCTGCTCAACTAGATTTTTGAGATCAACCGAGGTTATTCTCCAAAGTAAAGATCATAGAAAAGTAAAACCTTCAGTTCCGAGATTACTTTCAGAATTAAATATAACTGGCGAAAATAAAATATCTTCTATGAACGTCAATCTTCGCAAAATACCACATTTTGTACAACAGAACGATCTGCTACTCAACATTTAATAGCCGGCGGCAACATTTGCCGAGCGTTATTAAGATATTAATGACTAGTGGAAAGTGGTGTTATCTGACGACGAACATACGAAGTTGTTTGTAGCTATCAAAATTTAATTGGTAAGGCGCTAAAATGGAATGCTCAAGACTCCTGAAGGTTTGTTGAAATTTGTAGACTCATATTTCATATTGACAATTTCATTTTAAAATTATTCGTAAATTAGTGTAATTTTAAAAATTTTGGAACTACTATTGTACTCGAACCTATTTTGATGAATCCAATCCAACCTATGATTGTTTATTTTTGTTTGTATCGTTATTTTTACAATTCTGCTGTTTTATACATCGATGAACTATTAACTGATTATATCTCAAATTTAATTATATGGCACCTCAACCTAGCAAGCAACTTCATTTTCGTGTACCACTATATTTCAATGATTTAAAAAAATGTTAGTTTTGTCACGAAGATTGCAATGAATTTTAATTGGAAATTTGAATTTGTATAAAAAAAGCAACAGATATTGCAAAAAGTGTACTGAGTACTATTGTGCATCTAAGCGATAATATTTTGTCTTTCTGGTGTAATTCAGGATTCTTGGAATACATTACATGGTGGATCAATGTATTTTAAGGTCACCAAACGAAAAATCAAATAGTTTCAGAAATAAGAAAAACGTTAAAACATATTTTAACATTATTTTTTCATTTCCCAATGCGATTATTAATAATGTATAGAGGGTTTTAATTCTGGCTTTATACTTTATGTGAAATGACTATGTTTGGAAAAGACATGTTTGAACAAAATAATCCTTTATTGTTTACAACTCAGATTCAAAGTTTATCCTGGAAGTTATGGGATGGGTTTGCAGTGATTGCATTTAACCATTTTACATTTTCCACCTTTTTTGTAACACAATACATGTCAATTCATTTAATAATAATACATTTAGTGAGAAAATGTATACATTAAATATTATCCCATGAACAAGCAATTTTTTAATCGAAAACATATATAAGCAAGAGCGGGTTCTTCTTTTTGTCTAATCGCAAGGTTTTAGCTTTTATGTTCACTTAATAGTCATTCCATGTAAGTCATCCTATTTTGTTGTTAATCATAGATAAATTTTATTAGAACTGATTTCGAGAATGGTGATTATATATACCTTATATATACCTTAAATGCATGCTGTTCCACTTTAAAACTATTTTTTTAATCTTTACTTTTCATTATTAAATTTTCCCAGACTCTTTGGAGCTTATTGGTTATGATGTCTGTGTAACATTGATGCTATGTTCATGTCTTAGGGCAGGTCTACTTGGTGATTTCCTAGTATCCTGAGATCAGATTATAATGCCTTTGCAGACTGGAATGCTTCTGGTAAGCGCTTTATTGAATTTTATATAGCTTAAATCAGTGTTTCTTAACCGGATACAAACATTATTTCTCAGGGTGTGAGTTGAGTAGGATATGTTTATTTTTATCCATAACTTGCTTGATCGCATGCACAGCTCTGATTAAAATATTTCAAAGTGAAAATACAAGGCAATAAATGAAAAACATATGAACTTTTCATGGGAGGGGCTCTACAGAAATTGAGGGACTTCATAAGGTGTCTGTGGCTCCGAAAAGGTTGAGATACATTTGCTTAAATTATAGCTTTGCATAATGTATTCTCTTTAACGTTGATGAATTCCATAATTAAAATTATGTTATGAATCCAAAGTTCAGAATTTTGTAATAGAGAGATAAAACATTCATGCAAATTTTTCATTTCATCAGCAGTTTTGTTCATGATTGATTTATCAGTAGAGCTAGATGTTTAAACCCAATATTTGTGGTTGAATTACTAATAGGATTAATGGATAATTTACTAAAAAACTCATGCAAATTTTTTGTTTGATAGTACGATAGTAACTTAAGAAAAATTTTAATTTTTTATACTTATCATTACCATTTCATCATATCGCTTTAGTTAAAAACATTTAGTTAACCCTGTCAGTAATTTTATCCACTACAATAGTATTCAGCCCATTTTTTCCATGGAAAACCATAAGTTTACTATCACATTTTCTTTAAAAAATTGTGGTCCTAAACATTTTTTCTTGACACTTAAAAATTGCAAAATGTTGAGTCAGTTCACATTCAAAGTTTCAATTTTTTTCTTTCTTACACAATAATTCAGGATTAAAAAGGTGAAAACAATCGCTTATATTTTTATGTTTTCCCTAAAACCTGATACATACATTGAAATTCATATTGGTCAGTGGTTTGTGAAATAATGTGTGTGGTACAACCAAAGGGTTCCCAGACTGTGTGCAAGAGTGCAATTCAAGCACTTGATGACAGATCTTGTGTACATTATTGTCAAGTACTAATCTTTTATTATACAGAGAGAAAATCCATTCTTATTTTATAACTATTTTCTTTGCTATAAGCTGTAGAGTATAGTCAGTGTTGGTGCAATTTCTAAGTTTCTTATTCATAAAAGTTATGAAAATATATAATCTACATTTTAACATGTATTGCATTTTTTTAATTACTCTTTTTCTTATTTAAGTACATTTTGCTATCATCTCTACCAGGGGTTGGTAAACTATGACACGCATGCTAAAAGATGGCCTGAGAAAAGTTTTACATGTCAGAGAAGAATTACAAAAACTATGTATTTTTGAAAGAATTTTACTTTTATTTTGATTGCATTTCACATTTAAATGCTTCCACATTATATTCAGGATTCCTTTTGGTATATGATTCACTTTTCCTTCCCCATATGGGCAGAATGACTTTATGGGTAGCATGCACTGAGGGTCACAGATTGTGAATATTGATAAAGAGTGGTACGCCACAGAACAACGTTGCCGACCCCTGATCTATACCATAAAAATTAATGTTTTTCTTTTATTTTTTATTTAAAAGCAGCTTATGGAATTTCCTTACGGCACATGTAATACTTCCATTACATTTCGTATAAAATGTTTCATCAGCACTTTCTGCATAATAAATCCTTTTTTATCCATAAAATTTAAATTTAATATCAGGCATACAACAGTAATGATTAGGCAATAAAATCATTCATAAATCTGAAAAAATATGTATTCTATTCCAGAAAAATAACTTTGTCACTTCATCTCATTCCTTGAGCTTAGATATCCATACAATTGTTTATTACGTACTAGCTTTATTTTGTATTGTTAACAAATTTTATATGGGGAATGATTTGGAAACTGATACTTGAACCCGGTTCTTCTACTTGCAAGGCAGATATTCTATCACTGAACAGACTATTTTTCCCATTTCAGAACATGGTTGTTTTTATTTGCAGTAGAAATGGGAGAAATAGTCAGCTATGATAGTTCAGTGGTAGAATATCCGCCCAGCAAGTGGAAGACCTGGGCAGATGATTCCTGGTCATGGCAGAATTTTTCTCCTGTTTCCAAATTATTCCCATCATTCCAGCTTATGCCTGTCTGCATAGTGAGCTTATGATCAGTTTTTATCATCAAATTTTATATTATTACTTATTCTGAATTTATTTTTTCAACACCCGCAAATAATGTATTAGGTAAAAGTTGTTGGATCAAATGCTTAATTTCTGGAGAGTATTAAGGTTTGGGTGTGTTTTTTGACTGAGAGAAAATATATTAATGTGGAGTATTGGGCTATCACTATTCAACAATCAGATCACATATGCTTTTTAGTCTGTTTAGCTTTTGGTGTGTGGGTTTTATTAATTCTAATTTACTGATTGTGATGTCTGTTTCTTGAATATATGGCAATATTTTATTTCTGGAACCATAATTGAAATGTGCTATTTAGTTTATGAAGTGTTTTTTATTGTCCCTCATTAAAGTTGTTGCTCTATTTTGCTGAGCATCTTGAGGTCTTGCATTGTTCTTTTGTGTTCCCCAAGATGCCTTTAACACCTATACTAGTCCAGCGATTCCAAAACTTGTTTTTAATGCACAACTTAACAAAATTTTATGAGACTTCCTGAACTATCATCCTCAAAAATTTATGTTGCCTGAAATTTGTTAAGTACCTTTTTTATTGTGGTGTAAAATTCACGACAATAAAAAAAATTTATTTGCACAAAAATACGAAGACTAATAAATAACCATGGTTATATAGAACTGTTTTTATTCTTCTTACATGCCAGTTAAGAAGCTCTGCATAATGCAGTTTTCTTAACACTTTCTCTTCGGGAAATGTAGTACTACGTGTTTCACCGCCCGACCATTGTATTCAGGACACGTATTAATACCTATTTTGCCTATGCATAAGGAAACGCATCACTATGTGTTTCACAGATGCCCTGTTGAGGGCAGCACACGTTGTACTATTTATTTGGGTATCCTTGTAGGCATTGCAGGCTACTGCCACCTTACAAATCAGTGTAACTATTGTAGCTGGACTGTGAGATATGATAAATGAAATGCTTCAAGTGTTAGTTCGTCATGTGTAGTCTCTCATTTGTATCTTTTTCAGCATTACCATACTGTGACCAATTACTATGATAGAGACTTACAAAACGTTTTTATGTGTAATTAGACTGCATTAGGATTGCATTTTCAATAAAATTATTTAACAAAAATAAAATATACGAATTGTACTTTTATACTCACGAATTGTACTATTTTACTAACCATAACTGTAAATAAATTTAAATTTGATGAAACTGTGTTATAATATAGATCGTAATCAGTACCCATTTCACATTTGACTTGAAAATATCGAGTACTTGGGAAATTACAATAGTTTAAGTATAATTATACATTACAATGCATGTAATAAACAAATGCTCGCTAAAGAGAAGAGACTGCACGAAAATATGCCCAATGGCAAAGTATTAAAAGGAGGAACATACTAATGTGATCACTCTCTCTCCATCTGTGGACATTCAATTGTTTTGTTTTAAGAGTCATTTGGAAAATTCTTTTTGAATTAGATAGTTCTTATCAATCTATGAATTTTCCACTGATAGGATTTTCCAAGTAGTTAGTAGATTTTCCGCTAGGTGGTTTCAATGTTGGAAAAGTCAAATTTTTGAAATTGTGTTGTAGCCAAACTATTGAAGCTAGAGGTGTGAAGTTTTCACCAGGAAAATTATAAATTTTTATTTACCGAATTATTTTCTAATCAGTATGTAGTTAATAAAACAATTGAAAATTGTTTAAAACATACCTCACTTGAGTTATTAGTAGTAGTATTTCTGTTTATATTCTTCGTTTTTGTTTGTTTTCTTGAAAATGGCTACTCCTATGATAAAAATGTATTTGAAAAGAAATACATATTTCATTTGCCTATTTCTACAAATTTTATTCGAGGACTGTTTTGGTATGAATAATATTTACAAGATATGAGGAAAAGTTTGTTTTTTTGTTTTCAGTAAAGTGGCATCCCTGATTGAGTTATGTAAACCATTTATGTCATTTTCATGTGGCATTTACCCAGAATTCCTAAACAAAATGTTATGAAAATCCATTCAGTAGAAGTCGAGGATGAACATGGGTATGGATGGATGGGCAGAACGAAGCTAATAGGCTCTCACGTTGGAAACAAAACACGCCTAAAGAATAAAAGTTCTTTTGCATTGTGGCCAAAATGGGCGTTCGGTTTTTCACAACCTTGTTATGGCTGTAGGAGATATATAAGATAAATACTAATTTAAAAAAAAATATTTTATACCTAAGTGCTTGTCTTTGAACTATATTTTTGTTTATTATCCTGCATAGATTAAGGAATGGAAATTAGTTGTTTCTCTACACCATGCATCTGAATTTTATTGTTAGCTACAGCTTGTTTATGTTTACATCAAAATCACCTGTTTGTTAGAGGTGGTGTAGTGAAATATCCTACATCTATGAAATCCACATCAAGAAGAAATACATATATTTCAATTTATTTTTGCTTTCAGCTAGGTAATACTTAACTCAGCTTCAGTAAGATACATGGTGTTCCTATTGCTATTAAATGATCATTGCCAAGATAAGCAATCAGTGGATAACTGCTGAGGATGTTTATCTTGAAATTGATGTGTGCATGCTGTTCAGTCAGTTATTCTACAGCTGTAGAAGTTAGCTAGCGCATCACTAATTTCCAAAAAAGTAAAAGTAAAGGGTCTGTGAAAATCTCTGTTGAGTAATATAACTGCTATTATTTTCTTAACAGATGAAAAACTCTAAAGATCAAACAACTTCATTTAATATGGGTCTTATTTTACATTCATGGTAATAAATATTTTAAGTTTGAATTCACATTTTTAACATCAATTCCTTCAATGTTACTATGTAATATACAGTTTAGTTTTATATTCTGAAGTATAAGGTAGTCTATGAACAGAGTGACCATATCTCTCCAGCTTCAAAATTTTTGTTAGGGTTTTATCAAACCATGGCTGGAACATGGAAGAAAAATAATGGGATTTTTTGGCCATTAAGTGATATATGGTAACCCTATCTATGGTATGATAATAAAACTAATGCTATACTCGAGATTGATGATGAATTTCATCTCATGCAGGATAGTGATGCAAGACTACCTTAAGATTAACAATAATCTCTCAGTAGCATAGTATAGCTACATGACTTATACAGGGTGATAGAAAAGAAAAATGTTTCACCAAATTTTGGGGTATGGTTTCACACACTGAAACAATGAAAAAAGTTTATATGAACATGCATCCGAAACGTTCGCGTTTCAGACCTATGACCCTTTTAACAGGAAACAGTAGGTTTTCGAAATGCTGTGACCTTCACTCGAGCTCTGTGTGCACAGTACCTCAACAAGCTAACCCTTATCATTTTTTCCTGATTCTTTGCAAATGCACTTTCTCGTTCGTCCCTTTGCAACATCAGTCACCAGTTAGTGTGTTACGTACGTACGTCGTATTCTGGAGTTAATCGGTGTGTTGGTCAGTTGTGCTTTTCTGGTGAGAATTGCAAACAATTACACAAATGCAGAAATGGCAGACATGCATTTCTTGTATGGTTTGGCCGAGGGAAATGCAAGAGAGGCTCGTCGTCTTTATGAAAAAAGGTTCCCCGGCCGCACGATCCCGGAAATGAGTATGTTCAGCAGGATTCATTAGCGCCTCAAAGACAGTGAAGAATTTGCACCTAACCAAACAGACCGATGGAGGCATGTTCATATAAACTTTTGTCATTGTTTCAGTGTGCGGAACCATATCCCAAAGTTTGGCGAAACATTTTTCGATCACCCTGTAGACAAATTCACCCGTGGTCGCCACCAAGCGAATCTTACTTCGCACACCAGAGCATGGATTTTGGTAAATAAACGTTAGTCGGTTGTTTTTTAATTTTGAATAAATATACAATTTTAATTCCATGGAAACATCTTCAAAAATTCACAGGACAATCCATAAATGCATGAACATTCAGAAAAATGTACATTTGTATTTTTATGGCAACGAATATTGCCGGAACAAAATTGTAATCAACGGTCATTACCGCAAAGAAGAGAACAAACACAGCCTTGGATGCGGTACTACTCCGTCAAAAAAGCGATCGTGACCTTTTCTTTTTGGGGGGTGGGTCACCAACGGAGATGCCGCGCCCATGATGGACAAAATATTGCGTCGGAGAGGCTAATAGCTCTCTCTCTCGACTCGAGTCATTTGGAGGAAGATTAAAGATGGTGGGCGAAGGAGAATGTTTAGGAAAGGGTCGTACTTAGATACATTAAAGATGAAAGGAAGTCGTGAGTTGAGTAGTCAAAAGAGTGGTACTGGGAGGGGCAAATGAAATGCCCTTCTTTTTATTACTGTTAATTTTTGCCCAGTGAGCAACATGTTTACAATTTTGTTTTGGGAAAGTGAACATCAAAATCGGATAGGTATATACGCATTTACGACGCTATAATTATAATTCTGGAAAGTGTTTATTAAGAACGATTGATTTAAAGAAATAGATTCTATCGGCTTATTGTACAAGAATAATTTCATCCTTTTATAGTTTTTCTTGAAGCGGTCAAAGATGGAATGTTTGAATTATAAACTAGTGACAGCACCGTTAATTTTTAGAGCAATGAATGCAAGTCAGTGCGAGAGATCCCACGATCATGTTACGTTACGTAGGTCCCAATCCCGAACAATTTGCGTTTTGTTTTGCATCGTTCTGCGCCTGAGGCAAAAGCTAACAGTACTCTTTTTGGCCCACTGTTATTTCGCGATGGTGGAGAACGCCATCTCAAGTTTTAAAATTCTATTTCGAATTGCGGAATAACGGTGCGCCATGATGGAGGAGAAACATTTTAACGTCGAATATTCTATTCAGTCAGTCTAACCATTTTGGGGGCATGTCTCGTCCTCTTAGAGGCATCGTGCCTTTGCTTTCCTCCGAGGTACGAATATTCCATTCACACTCGATGACAACGTCGCAGATAAAACGATAAAGGAAGGGAGATCGGAGCGAATGGCAGTATTAGGGTCAAAGCGGACAAAAAGAGGTAATAGGTGTGAATGTGGCGGAAGGTGATGACGTGTGTAATTAAAGGGATGGCAAAAACGATCCCATTGTCCTCGTGGACTCGTCTTCTGCTTCCGGTGTACTATAAAGACATCGCTTTTATTTTTCTTAGACGAATACATAAAGAGTGACGGAATGGTGTCACCCGTCGATTTCGGGAGCCGTGTTTTGGAAAACATGTCACAATATCTCCCCCACCAACGCACTCAAAAGTGGGGCGAAAAAACAGCGAGAATCTTTGCTATGGAATTTTATCACTAGGTTTACTTGTAGGTCTTGAACGAAAGATGTCTTTTTTTCAAGTCTATGCGATAATTCCAGTGACACTTTTTTCCGCTTATGCGGTCGTCAGTGCTGTTGCTCACTTCGTGGGCGATCGCACGGTTTCCAAACACTTTCTAGGAACAGGAAGATCACGCCTCGAAAACTTTTGAAGTTGGTAGCAATGACTTACTTTCCTTCTTTTTTTAACGAGCTTTTTTCACATTTACGAACACGTTCAGATGTTTCTTCCACGACGAAATCTTCCATAATCGATCCATTTAACCCGACGCACACACAAAATGGTAATAATAAGCGGACGATTCGACGTGCAAATCTCGTCCTCATCGTCCGAGATCCGAAGGGGAGAGGGGGTGGTGTCAGCCGCTTTCTTTTATTTTTGTAACAAGCAATGCATGGATTTACTACCAACAAACTGCAAACCTCTCTCACTCTCTCTCTATGAACTGGTCCGCGACCGGTTAACTCGAAGAGAGGATTAGAAATAACGATAAAGAGAAACACGAAATCCATTCATTAATGTCGACGAAATCGGACGTTCCTTTTTTTTGAAAGCGGTCATAAATGTAAATAAAGCAGAAAATATCCCTCCCGGAACAATAAAGTTATCGGGAGGCGTTTTTAAAAATAATAATATGTACAGCATATATTTCTTAATGTATATACAAACGAAAGTTTTCGAGGCGTGTCTTTGGATCCTCCCGACTTTACACGGTCAACTTCGTGAGAAAGTTGGTTCTTCCGTCACGCAGCCTTAGTCGAAGGCTTGAAAGAAAATCTCACCAATCTTTTTTTCAGCCTCCTCGTTTTTTTCCCCTTTTTCTCGAACAAAAAATAAAGAAACACTCAACGTATTTTATCCCTCCGTCTCAACAATTCCAGTCTCCTCCGACGAAAAAAAGGATAACGTTCCCTTTATAATTATCATGACAATAATAATCCGTCTCAAAGAATCCCTCGAAAACACGATTCGTCCGTTGTTTTCTTCCCCTCCTTGTTTCGATAGCACGATCGGTAAAACAGGAAAAAAGGAAACGGCGAGTCGAATCTGTTGTCCGCGTTTTCCGTCCTCGTTTCTTTTTTCTGTCTCTCAACTCTCGTACGAATCGGTCCAGGCGTTGAGGAGGTGGGCGATGTGCGCGGGGGTGACCCTCCTCCTCTTCCGCCTCCGAGGTCTCTTCCAACCTTCCGGTCGCACTTTGAAGGGCGTCACTCCTAGAAGGTGCGGCGGTCAGTAATGCGGCGCCGTCGTTGCGGACGCGGGCTCGAGCCACGAATCTGGGCTGGGAGGGAAGTCGGGGTATGCCCCGGGCGTGGTGCCGCCCCCGCTGCTGGCGTCGCTTAGGTCCGGATGAAGTAGGGGGTGGGGAGGGGGAGCGCCACCTGTTTCGAAGGCAGAGAAAATTGGATTAATTGCCACGATATCAAAAGCTTTCTCCGCTGGTTCGTCGCGGAGAGTCGGTCACGTTGATTACAGTATGGTGGAGGGATTCTCGAGAATAACTCGTCCGTTCCGCCTGTGTAGAGTAATTTGGATGAATACGGTGGATGAATCAAGTTAATATTTTACTGATTTAGGAAAACTATCGATTTTTTGTTTTTTTAGGCTAGGATCATGAACAGCTAAATGGTAATTCGGTTACAATATATTTGTATGAGTATTTGATATGAGTTTTTTAAATTAATTTCTCAAAGGAAAACAAAACAACTTATAAAAGACTATAAGTAAAAGTATTTATTATTCTTACAGTTTGAATACAGAAGGAAATTACGATAATTATGAGCGAAATTAGAAAGGAATCAATCTAGCCTCTGCGTGTTAAAATGATCAGTTGAGCATCGATTTTTTCCTTTCCGTAATAGTTTTAGCTTTCTCAATTTTGATACACATTGAAGAGTTCAATGTTCACAAATAATATATTTCAAGTTTGAGGAGCGAGCGGTTATTAATTTGACATTGCTACATGGCAACGCGCAATTCTCGTTACGCTGCGAAATTAAACCGATACGTTTCTTATAAAAAGTAATTTCAGGGATGATGGGTAGCACTAACGGTCGATTTGTGAAGAACCGTTTCCCGTCAATAAAATTCGGGGGAAAAATTCAGTTTACGTACACGTTACGCCGTGAGGTTAGGCAATTTTTGTTTCACGTGGTTGAGAAGGTTGCCGAGCTTTCAGGATACGTGTATCAGCCAAGATGAGTTAACCCGCAATCTTAGCTGTTTAATAGTTAGCTTCTATAGATTTTTAACTTCATGAAATTTTTGTCTGAACATTAAAGTGATTCTTCTCAGAAACTTCGTCGAAATATTATAATCAGTTTCACAGATGAAAATTTTAAGAAAATTATATTTTTTCACGTTTTTTTGTAAAATATGACATCCATATAAATTCATTATAATTAGGTAATCCACCAAGCTATGTTAACATATACTCAACATGATATCTATATGTTTTTGTTTTTTTTAGTCGGGAGGCAAATGATTAAAAATAACGATAGACTTGCAACTTGGGGTTGGAGCATCTTCGGTTATTTAACACAAAATTCTAAACGTTACATATAAATTCCCATGTGAAACTAACGAAAAATCCAGTCATTTTGTGTTATTCTTTAATCATTAACTGTACCTGAACAGGAAACAGCCTAAATAGACCACGTACCGGGGGGTCCGAACAGCGACTCTGCCCCGCCGAAGGGTACAGACTGCCGCCTCTGGGATGGTGGTGGGGAGGCCGCGAGGTACGGTGGAGTGCCCCTAGACGCTGTACCCGGCGCCCCAGCCAAGAGGAAGGGTTGATGTGGGGCTGGGGGTGGCCGCCTCGCCCCGCCGAAACTATCTCCTCCCAGGGGATCTGCGAGAGGGCAAAGGTACGCATAAATTTTGTTATATATATATATATATATATATATATATATATATATATATATATATATACACAGGGCTCGACAAATTATGTCAAGTCCTACTCGCCAGAGGAAAAATGTATTCGCCACCCCCAAAAAATGTGATTTTTAAAGATCATTAACTGGTCGTATCTGGTCGCCAGCTGGTAATATCAACTCGCCACTGGCGAGCGGGCGACCGTATTTGTTGAGCCCCGTATATGTATATATATATATATATGTATATATATGTATATATATATATATATTTCACTCCTGACAGCATAATAAAATACGAAGGTTAAATAAGAATATCGAAGTGGATTCGTATTAAATTTTGTTTGGTCTTTCAAGTGCAATATAGGGAACCTGTCAGATTGTTTAAAGATTAGAGTTTTTATGAAGGAAATTAGCTATTGTAATCGCTGCGATAAGTTGTGTTTTTCTTTATTTATGGTAGAATATTAATGAGGTTTCAAAGTATAAAGTTATTTTTCTACATTCGCGTAGTGAAAAAATCCTCTAGATTTGAACACGGTGATCTTAGATCTTTTGTCTGATTAAATTTTTTCAGATTTCGATTGCGCTTATGTTGGCGTTTTTCAGCCAAACTTTTGCGTTCCGAAAGGACCTATGATACGACATTTACTCTTTGTTGAAGTTCTCGCCCTATCTGAAGTATGATTTTTATATCTTCAGCTGACACCTTTAATCAGCAGTTTTCCCTGTCAAAATTGCGTCCGTTTACCCTAACGATCTGTCATAGATAGATCCGAAGAATGTTTAAATCAGTGGTTCAAGATATACATCTGCGATTCCCTCTAAGAGCCGCCGGTTTTTTCGCGACTCCCTTAACCCACCCATCTAACAGTAAATATAAAATGTGATTGGAATAGTTAAAGAAAATATGGATTTTTGTTAATAATGATAAATAAAAATTATGGGATTAAAATTAACTAAAAATTAATACATTTTAAATATTACATATACACCTCCGTCTTTGCAACCCCCTGAAAACCTTTCGTACCCCGCCACTCCTTGAAGTTGCGATCCCCAGTTTGGGAAACGATGGTTTAAATGATACAAAACATAGTTATGTTATTACAGGGCAATATAACCAAACCATTGTTCTGTTAGTTCTCACATAAATTTAAATTGCTGGTTAAATATTAGTAAAATGACGTTAATTGTGAGTTGGTAGATGATTTATAGCTAAACAGGTGTCATAATTGGAGTTTCGGTTTGGTCATCGTAAATGAAGTAAATACTATTACTGTATAGCTTCAATCAGTGGCGGATCCAAGGGGCGATCTCCCCCCTCCCTTGGACGATTTCATTGCCCTCCATTGGACACATTCCAAAATTACTTGTTTGTACACCTCTGATTAAGTCTCTATGGCCAATGAAAGAAAGAATCTGATATGGATTTTCAAAATATAGAGTTGTCGACAGAGGCGGATTCAAGAGAGGAAGGGGCGAAAGGGGAAGTTTCTAGATCCGTCCCTGGGTTCAGTTAAAGTAGTAAAAGAACTCTCATGTGAATAACTTGGGAATTTTATAATTACGTTGATAGTTTAAACTTCTACATTAAAAACATTTATACGTTCAGTTTCATTATCTAAATTCCGCTTTTTATGAGTGAAGAGTTGATGTTTCATTAGTCTAGTTTTTCCCAATGCAGGTATTGCGGGCGATTCCGAGTTCATCCCTTGCGGAACCAACTCAGATCGCTTTATTCAAACCTCAACTTCCTTCGAATTTTACCATTTTCTTGGTAAATTGCAACTCACCGTGTCCAATGGGAGGCGCAACTTTGATGTCGTCATCGTCGTCTTCTTCGTCTAGCCGTTGCGCAACTTCAGCTCTCGGAGACGACGCGCCCTTAATGCTACGGAAGTACTGCGACCAGCGCGTGCGCCCCGCGTCCTTCTTGAGTCGCTTCTCCTTTGCCCTTCTGAAACGAATGGCGGCCGGGGCGTGAGCTGTCGTCGATCTCCCGACCGCGCATGCGTCGGAGGGTGACCGGCGACAAGAGACACTTGACCAGGAAGCAAGTCAACCATTTTATATTTCTGATTTTTAGGTTTCTTTATGCGTCTATTTTCGGATCAACAATGGATCTCTGAGCATAGGTTATGGCTTCTAACCATTGAATGATGAAGATACATTCTGTATCCACGAAGCTGTTTTTAATATGGATTTACACAAAGTAACGACTTATTCAATTATCTTTATACTATAATGTTTATTTGCCAAACTTGAGATTTTATATCGAACATTAAATTTAATCTTCAAAGCGGTTTAATGTCATTGTGCACGTTCCTATTATTTATATTGAAATCAAAGACATCGCATAAAGGTCGTGATAGAAATATAAAAGGTATGATGTGAACTATGAAGGCCCTCAGTTAGTGTAGGATTATTTAATACATATCCTTAAACTGATTACATGGATATCCTAGATTATAAAATATTTTCTCGTTGATGGAGAATTGAGAAAGAATGTAAAAATATATCACGAAGAGTTTAAAAATTAAATTTCACAAAAGGGCAGCTTATGGTGGAAATGAAACTCTATATACTTAAATAACGCATTATTCATAACAGTTAAAGCAGGGGTGTGCAACCTTTTTACGTGGCGGGCCGCATTCGTAGACGTGAGTTCTTTGGCGGGCATATATCAGAGGTGGCGAGTGGCACAGCGGGCCGGATGAGAATTTACATCGGAACTTACTCAAGAGACCATGTGTGATTTAAAAAATTAATATTAAGTATTAAATATTTTTTAGCGTTCAAAATTCAGCAGACAAGATTTTATGGCAAAATATTTAATTGAAATATACAAAATCGTTTGTATTTAATATCACAGACCACATATTCATCAAAACTTCGCTGACCGCATAAAATTCTCTCGCGGGCCGGTTATGGCCCCTGGGCCGTAGATTGCACCTCCCTGGGTTAAAGGATTGATGGGGACACTTTATAGTATAAAAAAAGAGCAAAGACCTTTGCCCTGAAAATAAGTTGAAATGAAGAAAGTAACTTGTACACTAAATTTAGTACACATAAGTACCATGATATCACTTCAATCACAACCATTTCTGTAAAAAACGCAATCTCATTAAAAATATTAAATATGTATAAAGCATCACTGTCAGTCACTCAAGACCAATTTTGCATAGCAATAACGGTCAGAAAATTTATGGCTTCTAAAGTTTTTCTACGTCCAAACAATTGATTATGAGTGTCGAATTACTTTATAAACTAACGTCCTTTCTCAGTAACTTTCGATTTATTTACTTTATTCTGGTGCTAATACACTACCGGTATTAAGGAAAATAGATTCATTTTCAGGACTGGTACAAGTACTTTTTTGTATTAGAGAGCTTTTACTCAAATTTACTCAAAGAAATATTCCAGGAAGATGCTAACTGAGATATTTGTGTAGGAAAAATTTAATAGTATAATTTTTTGTAACGAATTTTCAAATTTATACCTTCATTGCTACCAGGAGTAGAGTGCTTCTCTCTACCACTTTACGGAACCAGTTTTCGCTGGAAAGGGGAGTTTAATATTAATTAAATACCAGGAGCTTTTTTGCTTTATTATCATCTTTCACAGAGGACAAACTAAAAGCGATCTCTCTGTGGCGCCATTTTCTCGCGCGACTTTGGGTGTGGTTCGTCTCTGTTGTTCTCTAATATCTGAGGGGCGTTGGCGAATGGACTGGCCTCCCTCACCTGTTCTGGAACCAGACTTGAACCACTCGCATGTCCAGTCCCGTGTCCTGGCTGAGCTGCTCTCTGACGTGCCTCGCGGGTTTGGGAGAATTGTTGTAGGCGCACTTGAGTGTCTCCAGTTGCTTCGCGGTGATGGTCGTCCTCGGCCTCTTGTTGGGGGCATCACCGTCGCTCCCCGCAACGCCTCCTCCGCCGCAACCGCCCTCTGAGAAAAAAAGACGCAGTCCACTGATGGTTAAATATCTTTCCTGCAAAATTCAAACATTAAGATAGCGGTAACATGCGAAGTCGAGAGAGTGAAAATATGCCCATCGCGATTGGCGAGAATTCCTTTTCTTATACTTAAATTGAATTTCATTCTGATGGTTAGTTGACCACTCTAAAAAGCTTAGAGAACGGTTTGGTCAGAAACAGTGGCGATGACTGGTGTTCAAGGTCAATGACTAATTTAAAAAAATCAGTGGTTGGAGCTAATCAGAATATAATAAAACCCTTCTGTCCGTAAAGCACGATATCTCAGCCGTTTCTTCAGCCAGTTCAACCAAATTTGGCAGGATTGCTATGCTATAATTTTATAATAAAACTAGATGAATTAACCCGTTTAAAACGGGCTTTGTAATCAAACAATATAAAAACAAATTAGACCATTTTATTATAAAATTATAGTATAGCGATTCTGCCAAATTTGGCTGAACTGGCTGAAGAAACGGCTGAGATGTCGAGCGTTACGGACAGAATGACCAAGAGAATAAGGGTTTTATTATATTATGATGGTCTAATTTGTTTTTTATATTGTTTGATTACAAATCCCGTTTTAAACAGGCTAATTAATCTAGTTTGTATATAATACGCCAGGGAACCCCTATATCGCGGTATTTGATTTAAGCGGATTTGTCTCTGACCCCAATTTTTAGCGCGTTTTATTTTTTAAACGCGCTTATTTTTTTCGCTCTGTCTGTCCGCCTGTGAAATCGATTAAATTAAAATAGCAGGTAAACGGTAAGAGATAGAAGACCGAAATTTGCAGGGTGTATGTAATATCTGATGCAATTTATTATGCTGCTAAAGAATTGTTTTGGAGAAATCGGTGGGCGGCAGGGGATGCCATCAAAAATTTCAGATTAAGATACTGAGCTAATGGTTATAGAAAGAAAGTTAAAATTTTAAAATTAATTATCGAATAAATGATTTTATTCATTATTATTATTCACATAAACGCTACAATTGGGAGCAGGTCCCGGTGGCAGCGGGTCCCCATCACAACTCAATGCATAATACCCAAATTACATAATAAAAATTGGGTTGACTTAATACAAAAATATAAGCTTTTTGATACCATTTCCTATACACTATATACTACTTCTTAACTTCAAGTCACAGGAACTCCCGTCACAACAGCTTAGGTAATACTCAATACATAATGCCCAAATTACATAATAAAAATTGAATGTACTTAATACAAAAATATAACCTGTTTTGATACCATTTCCTATACACTATATACTACTTCTTAACTTCAAGTCACAGGAACTCCCGTCACAACAGCTTAGGTAATACTCAATACATAATGCCCAAATTACATAATAAAAATTGAATGTACTTAATACAAAAATATAACCTGTTTTGATAGTAGTTCCTATACACTATATACAACTTCTTGACTTCAAGTCACAGGAACTCTCGTCACAACAGCTTAGCTACAAACTACAACATGTTTCATTTGTTATTTGTCCATACAACTACAAGCATTTAGAATAAGTAAATAATCTTCTTCATGAATTTTAAAAAAAAGACGACCCTAATTTGACATTAGATAGTTATTTGGAGTATTGTGATTAAATTTTAACCCTACTATGTTTATTTACAATAATTTACGCCGCTTGATGGCGCAAGTCCTATAAAAATAAATAAAATACTAACCTACAAATACTCATATTAAATATTAAATACTAAAGTTTTTAACAATTTTACTTTTAAATGCTTTCTCGGTTTGAGGAAAGGGCATAAGAAGTTCTTCAGGTAATTCATACCAGTCCAATGCTGTTCTATTGAAAAATGAATATTTACCAACATCTTTTCTTCGAACGTTTGTACGAACTTTACACGAGTGATCATAAACAATTCAGATTAAGATACTGAGCATATGGTTATAGAAAGAAAGTTTAAATTTTAAAATTAATTATTGAATAAATTATTTTGTCGTATAATTATCTATATGTTACTAAATTTATACAAAATTTTAACTTTACAATTCTAAATAAACCTCAATAAGTAAAGCGCGCTTTTTCATATAGCGTAAGCAAATGAAGCTCCAATTTCTTCTTATCCTTTCCGAGCATATTTCCAGCATTTCTCGCGACATGTCGAACACTATGAAAGTACACATGCTCCGCGATTGACAACATTCTGCAACATAATACACATGATTCACTATCAACTGAATATCCATATTAATATTATAGATATCGCATAAATTCACTTTATTTCATGTTTTTTACTTACGAACTAGGCCCGACCATCATGGAGGTTCACTGTTTACTCAGTATATTTGTACTAAATAAGTATTGAAACTGGCAAAAACGGATAACGTATACATTAAAACTGTGTACGCTGATTATAATAACTATCTTATAAAACCGTTGTTTTACAACTCGGTAGAAGCAAATAGCTGAGACAAATTATAGTTCCTGTATCTCTGCATTATTTTGGCTAATATTTTGGAGCTTTTGAAATTTTTAAATAATTGCCTTAAACCGCGGGCTAACCTCTAATACGGTAGAGTGCCATGGAACTCGAGGACCGCGCTATAGCAGGTTCATGTTATAATACTTCTGTTAAAAGGCTAATGGCTATCAACATGATGTGTATATTCGGCTAAGATCGATTAGTTTGGCTCTTTTTCACACTTTTCTCTAGAACAGGGGTCCCCAAGCTACGGCCCTCGGGCCACATCCGGCCCTCGCAGTGATTTGATCCGGCCCGCCTTATCAGCAAGAGTATTCATTATATATCATTTATGATATCTAAACGACATTTTCCGAGTGATTGGGTGAAATCTACTTTATGCAAATTACCTATTACAGAATCGAAAAAAATTCTCAAAACTTGCTCTTTGAAATTTTCACACGGCCCAATCGGTCATTTGAATCGCCGTATGTGGCCCGCACATTGGATCATGAAGCCTCATGTGGCCCTTTCAGTAAAAAGTTTGGTGGCCCCTGCTCTAGAACATACCAAATGCGATCCAAAAGCTTCCGAACTGATTTTTGCGGACTTTGTTGTAACAATACACAGTTTGCGGCCCTGGAAAACTTGTCTCTGATTCTTTGTTATCGATGCTGTATAAGGTCAAAAGTGTGTGTGCTCTCATTTTTGCTGCGCCCGTTTTTTCTCGATAGGTTTTTTTTGCCGTCGCCGTAAAAATGGCTCCAAAAGTATCGATTGACGAGCAAAAATTGCGATGGGCGGAAATTATTCCCGATCTCAACAAGGGAAGTTAAGAGGACGGAAAGCTCCCAAAATTAATCATCCGTGAGGATGAAGCTTCGTGTCTTTCAGTGATATTCGGATATATTTGAAAGTCTTCGGTAGTAAAAATCTCGAATTACCATGGACAGAAAAGCGCGATTGTCAAAATATAAGAAAATGTCGATCCGTTTTTATATTGATGGTATTGTTCCCTCCGAGTTTGTCCTAGGGGGGCAAAGAGTAAATCAGGCATTCTACTTGGAGGTCCTTCGAAGTCTGAGAGAGGCAGTTTTTAGGAAAAAGTCACATCTTTGGCCGGGTCGCTGGTTCTTTACAACACACCATCCTACAGCGCTCTCTCAGTAAAAGAAATTCTGGCAAAATTTAAAACCACTCAGGTACGCCGTATTCAACGAATTTCGCCCCATGTTGCTTCTTGTTACCCACGTGCAAGAATTAATCGAAAGGACGACACTTCGGGCCAGTGGAGCAAATCAAACAATGAACGATCGTGACTCCGAGAAACGTCACGAAACGACTTATAAAAATGTAACATCGGTAACATCGTTGAGATAAGTGAACGGGAAGGAGACTGTTTCGATGTTGTCAAGATATTTAATTTCATACTTACGATTTTGTGTATCGTCAGTTAGGGAACTTTTGGCTCGCGCATCGTATTTACGTGCAATCAGAATTCGTTGGTAAATTTTGAAATAATTTCCTGAAGTTTGTTATCAAAACTTTATAAAATCATATTTTTGATTCAACCTAATGATATACAATTATCTAGTTTGAGATTTAAATTGAATCTTATCTTTTTGATATGAATAAGTTGATTCTAGAAAATATAAAAAATATGAACGTAATAATTGTTAATACGGTAAACGTCGCTTAATGTGACCACATTGGGATCGATAATATTAAAGGAATAATAACACTTAACGCCAGCCCTCCTCCAACTAGATCAGACGTGGCCAAACCGCGGCTCGCGAGCCGCATACGGCACTTTTATCCTAGTGCTAGTATGCGACTCTTTTAAATTTCCATGCAGAGGCGTGTCAACGTTTTTCTCTACAGGACACAATGGCGTAGTGTGACTCGAGACGTGTTTGGGATGCCTAATGGACATGCGTTATATCCGAATTGCTTTGCATACAGGTTATGTTTTACTGTTCGTAAATTTATGAGCGCAGAATATGTCATGCGGCTCTCGAACTTTTGAAAATTATCGTATGGGGCTTTGAGGTCAAGTAGGTTAGGCCACACCTGCACTAGATGTTGCTTTGAAATTTCGCGTTTAATTACAATAACCGGCCGATAATAATAATAATCAACGATAAGAATGAGCGAGATTTACTGTATGTCAAATAAAGATCAACAGGCACATGCTAGGAAAGATTCGTCATATATAAAGATTACGCGCGCACCTTAATTTAGGCTGAGGAGGAATAGAAATCATGCCATATGTCTATTCCTCACAACTACTTTAGTATAATAAATTTAATTAAACTAGAGATGAAAAAAATATGCAGGCATTTGCACAAACTGACCAGGGTACAAACCTTTGCTCCTGGCCGCCTCGTAATCCGGCTTGCAAACTAACTTCCTGTCTTCCATGAGGTAGAATTCATCTCCCGTGTTGAGCTGTCTTCTGCAGAGGGCGCAGGCGAAGCAACCTAGGTGGTACACGTGTTCCCCCGCCCTCCTTACCACTTCCGTGGGCGGAATACCTTCTTCGCAAGCCGCGCACTTCGTACCAAACCGCCTGGAAACGGAAAGAAACGACGTGAATTTACAAAGATAGCGTCTTATACGATTTCAAGCTATCCACCGTCAGATATTTCTTCTTAAAAGTATTAATGTCTAAATTACGAAAAGAGGGAAAATGATCGTTCTTTTGTTAAAGATCGTTACGATTTTAATTACAAGTGCAGAGATTAAGCCACTGTTAAATTATACTCAAGTGGAAATTGCTTTTTAAGTACCACGAATAGATTTATTTTGCAGAAATATAAAACGTTTATGATGCAGCCGTGCATTTGGGATTAACTCGAAATAAAGGAAACCCGCAGACTTTTGTTTTATGATTTTGAGATATTTTTGTTTGTATATCATTCATATATCAAATTAAATGTCTTTCTGCATTTTTAGCTAAAAGACTATATGTTTAACAATGCAACGATGCGTGGAATTATATATATAGTACTTAAAAGTTATTATGGATAAGGCCCCGTTAAGGCGAGCGGTAAAAGGGAAAGTCGAACACCATACTATGATAAAAAGGCTTGATGAATGATTTTAAAATGAAGATGTAAAGTTAACTCACTTGAAAAAGTCTTCTTTGCAAAAGACATGACCTTCTCTCGCAAAGCATTTGTCCGTCAACGGCGCCGCGCAATCTCCGCACTTGAGACAACGCGCGTGCCACGTTCGATCCAATACCTTCAATATAAAACGGTCCAAAATCAAGCCTCGGCATCCACCACACCTCGGCACGGTTGCTGTAAAGAAAGGCAGTAAAAAATTAGTATAACCATGTCAGATAATAGCCATACATATACAAAGAGCCATTCTCTCTGATTAAATAGCATCAAGCACAATTTAGAGAAAAAGTTTTTACTAAAATTTATTTATATCATGTATTATCATCAACAAAGGGTATGAAGTCATAAGAAACATTAAGGAGACCGAGTTATATAGAGAAGGTAAAAGTGTAAGCCATTACCATGCCTCAAAGGTAATTTATTGTGAGAGCAGACTCGAGTGGGTACGGTCAAATAATGAAGATTCATATATTCTTTTGTAGCACCATATCGATAGTAAAAAGATACGTGACACTAGGAAGGAGTACCGAGAAATTACAGCGATTAGAACGATAGATTAGAGAACCTTCATTCTTAAACATCTCCTGTGGTTTGCAGAGGCTGATGCAAAAATGTGACAAGTTAAAATATACGCTTGAGCTAGCTCGTTGCCATAGGAGGTTTTCTGTTTTGGAGATTTTGAACGAGAGATAGGAAAAAATTCAACCAATCGGACATATTTTACGTAAACTCATACGGATCGCTTTTATTCGAAGGGAATTCATGTGCTAGAATGACCCTAAGCAGAGAAGGAAAGCGATATTGGGTGGATAAAGAAACGAAGTTACGACGCGGTTTACAAAATTAGAATGTTTAACTTTATCAGCGAATTTCACATCATTGATAAAACAATCAGTTAGATATGTGTTGCAATCGAATTTATTATTTAAAGGGATTTGATATGAGACCAAAAGAGAACATTTTAATACTGATGCATTCTAATGTACATAGATATTTAGCGATAAAACTTGTCAGAGAGAGGATTACAAAAACTTCCCAAGTTGTCAAGCTGAATGAAATGGCTAACTTAATGAGACTGACCATGCTATTGTGGATATCGATAAATCGATTCTCGAATGAATTTTATCCAATGTATGTTTACTACAGCTCTAATTATTTGTAGCTTATGGTGTAAACTCAATAATATTGTTTAAGTCATTAATTCTTCTTGGAGATAAAATTATTATAGTGCCAATTATAAATGGAGATAAAATAAAACACGACTGTCCCATGAGTACTTTTGTCCTCAAGACGCTTTTTAATATAGAAATGCGACACTTGATATGGTCTTCTTGAAAGAATACGAAAAGAAAGACATTCTTTTGTTCGGGTTTTCTATCTGGCCGTATTTACAATCGATGAGGGGAAATTTAAAAGTTTTTCAGGATCTACCCGTTCTGCTTCTGGCAATTTGGCCGCCAGTGAAATGTCGAATTCCTTCTCAGACATTAATGCTTTATCCCTAACACACTTTCTATTCCCCCTCTCTATTCTTTCCAACGACATAATCACAAAGGACTCTAATAGTTTTCCTCTACAGTCGTACTGTTTCCAAGTGCTCATTTCGCCTATTCCTTCCACGCTTCGTGGTGGAGGGTTTAGGTAAACTCTTTTTGAAGTTGAAGTAATTTATTCGCTATCGAAAATGAGAACACTACAATCCATTTTAAAGAATCGACGTTCCTGAGGGTTCAGTTCCTTACATACTTTGGGTTAGAATTCAATTTTCACCAAACGGAGCATTTTGAGAATGTTCAAATCCCTAACTTTCGACACCATGCGTAGCATTCCTTCATTTTTAAAATTCCTTCCTTTTTATGCAGGCAGTGTTGTTTTAAACTTTTAATTTGACTCTAATAATTTTAACATTCCATGACAATGTTTATATGAATAGATATGATAAAAAAATCCTCCCACAACTACCCTGTTAATAATTGTACACTTTTGCTAATTTCAGCCTTTCTTTGCTCAAATTAATATTTAATCGTTTCTAAACAGAGTAGAATAAGATAAATACAATAGAAACATATCGAACAAGGTGCATTCCGATCTTTCCTTTTCCAAACTTGTTTTGAATGAACATCGCCGTCATCACAAAAATGCCGATATTGTTCGCATTCTATCTCTTTCTCTTTTCACCCAATTCGCTTTACACAAAATGTTTTCAGTCTTTCCCTCAATTTCGCTTCCTCGCCCTCTTTCACTTTTTTATCCCTGTCGCATGTATACATAAGCCCTCTTCCCACCTCCGTCTCTCCCCTTTTGGAGCCCTTATTACGGCGCCCTTTCTCTCGTTCCTATTTTCACCCCATACATATCTCTTTCTCCCTCTCTTCTATTACTTTCGAGCACCCTAACCCACTCCCTTCTTCTTCACTCCATTTTCCCCTCCCCTCTCTCCGGACCTTTCATTTCTCCCTCCCTCCATATTTCGCGAGAGTCGCATTTTGGGGAAATATAGCCGGGCGTGGTTCTCTATGTTCGGCCGGAGAGGAGAGACGGGGCGCAGGCGCGGATGGGCGTGGCCGGACCTCTTAACTTCCCCTCAGGAGGTCGACGCATGCGCGGTAAGCGCCAGGGACCCCGATCGCCACATCACGTCGACCGCCAGGGTTTTCTTTTTGTTGCTCCCTTGTATATTTTTTCCGGGCTACTCGATCATAGGCCGCGGGGGATGAAAAGGGAGGTAGGAACTCGGGAAGGAGGCGGGGGAGAAAGAGATAAAGACATAACTCACACACGCACGCACACACGCGGACATAACTCTCTCGCCCCCCATTAATTCCTGCCGTTGTGTCAAAAGGCAGCGGATGTGATAAAAAGGGTGGGTGTTGCGCTAAAGGTAATCTGTAAACGATGTAAAACGATGTAGAGTTATTTATCCGATAAATACGCACCAGTGGCGAAAAGCGATGATTTCGCACCGTTAACGAAAATTCCTTCATTCATTTATTAGGGATAAAACAATGAAGAATATTTTCATGTGGTGGATCGCCTTATTTAAATGAACTGTTGAATGTGTCTAGTACGTCGAAGTAATGGCTATTTGAAAGAAATGTAGGGGAACTCTTATTATCATTAGAAATAATATTATCTGAGAAAAGATAAAACCCGATAGTGATAATGTTTAAAGTCTGTTAAATAGTTGTAAATGTTAAAATTTTATGATTAAATTTCTAGTTTTGCGTTTACCGCCCAGACAAAAACGAATGTGGCTTTATTTAAATTAGTAAATTGGCAGATTTTCAAGGATATAATTTTCGTGTAGAATTTTAATTTTAATTTAAAGAAGGCGATTATGATCATGTGATAATACATTATAGATGAAAGACACATTAATTTTTACTCTTTTATGTTTTAATTATAGCTAAGGAGATGACGAGTAGGATGGACCTCTGAGATTTCAACGGTTTCAGTCGCCAATTACTTTTTCTCTACTATTTCGGTTTCATACTACATTTATCCTAAAAAAAACTTGGTCAATAAATTACCTAAAGAAATGCCTTTGGACAAATCAATGAAATACTTCGAAAAAGGAGAGTAATTTCAAGTAAGTGGAAAATCCTCAAGCGTTCAAAATATTTGAAGGAATCGGGAGAATCAATGGAAACTGAATATTAGCAATAATGAGTAAGGGATAAATAAAATTAGAATGGAAGTTTTAACTCCGCCATGGCTAGTTTTATAAAGTTAAAAAAGAACAAGGTTTGATATTTAGCCGAATGTGTTGAATGAATAAGTGTTTTGATGGGGAGTTGAGGAAGATAAGAGAAAGGTTTATTTTGTTAGGCGTCTAAAGTGCAATAATCCCTCATTCGTGCAAGCAGTCAATATTTATCCTTGATTTTGTATCAGCTATTAAAAGTTGTAAAAAATCACTCCTTAACCGTAGAAATCGTACGTTTAAGGAGT
The DNA here is from genome assembly GCA_028673005.1 of Tanypteryx hageni. NCBI lineage: Eukaryota > Metazoa > Arthropoda > Insecta > Odonata > Petaluridae > Tanypteryx > Tanypteryx hageni. Next base: position 83,465,283 of record CM054116.1, on the reverse strand, counting down.
AATCTTTACAACTTTTAACATCATCTTCACCATTCTCATTTATTTATTGTATCTGCTAATTTGATTTTATATTCGTTTAAATGTAGTGTAAAACATTCAAAGAGGCAAGGGAAGAAATATAAAAAGGGGGATCGGAGAAATAAGATAATTACTAAAGACGCGCTCCTGAACGTGTAAGAGTTAACATTTAAAAGCGGGAAAGACAATCGCTATCGCTTGAAAAACTCTGCAACAGTAATCAGCTGGCAAAAAAAAGATTACGGATTCCATTCAAAGCAGTCCATATGTCCTGGCTCATGTGGAGATGAGTATGGAAGAACGCTGAGCTTAATCACCCACATTCTTCATATTCATTACTTTGAGTCCATCGTCCATCCCATCTCTGCCTTTATTCCTTCCCTTCCCCACTTACCCCTTTAACCTACTAACTCATCCTTCTCGGTATTTTCACCGCTTCCTGTCCTTGCCACTCAATTTGCACTCGGGTTGAAATGTTACCATTCCCGACTTACTCATTATCACCCGACTTTGGACAGCATCCAGATTAATGTAGATGCTGTCCAAAGCATTGTTTTCGACGAGAAACGTGCCGTCAGAAATCAATAGAGCTATATTAGAGATACGTTAAGTGATTGGAACAAGCATATGTGACATGAATAACCTTTTGCTCCATGGCAAATTAATTGCAGATATAAATGTCGCGCTTAGTTTCTCGTGAGCAGTCGTTCGCATTTGTGACATATTTCCGAGTGGTGTTGCTCTATATCTTTTTTCAGAGCTTGTCATCGTGGTTTTCACGTCGTCACGGGCGTCAGCACCCCTCGATGCTTAAAAGATTCTCCTCTTCTGTTCATCCTTATTTATCACTATCCTCTGTCTTTTACTTCAAACAATGTTTACAGTCAACTCTGAGTTTTTCGTTAGATTTTATGGAATAGATGCTTATATTTTAGGATTTTTCTGGACTGGTACTTGTTGGAATTCTCATGCTTCCAATTCATTCGTCAAACAGACAGACACGAAAAAACATTTTTGATTTTGGGAATTAAATGGGAATGCACGTAAAATGTTGTGAATATGGATGTAAAAACTCTTTTTAGTATCTAAACTAGTGGTTAGCAGTAGTACTAAAGTCTCCTTTTAATCATTAATTTAATTTTTCTTCGAAATTTACATTCTTTTAATGGATCATCAAGAACATTCTGTTAACTCCAAATTCATGCTTTTTCTTGACACATTTTGATACGTTTAAGGAATTCAGACCTTAAAAAGTGCAATATTCTCGCAAAATAATCATATATCCATCAAGCCATCGATAACACTTAAAAGGCAAGAATTTTTCTAAAAGTAAGTATATTCGGTGGCTTCATTAATATAGTGCTGTACGTTTAAATTGAGTGTTATTGTCTTTAAATAGACTTGGCATTAAGAATCTTTCATTTTTCCAGTTATTAATTTATTGGTTCCTTTGAGGCTCTCCTGGGATTGAGTATCGACTGATTTAATTTCATTGAATTGCCTTGTCGTGCGTGGCATTACTCATGAAACTTGGTTTATTTGAGAACCGCATTGAAATCTTTTTGGGATAGTTTTCTCGAAAATCACGTCCACTTTAAATAATGGTTAATGAAGATCATTTATTCACATTTCAAAGTATGCGATTGAAGCGGCCATCACTAAGCCCATACATTGTGTGTGACCTTCTAAAAAGCAATAACATTTGTTTTTATAACCCTGTTCTTTCGTTATATTCTTTTATTTCATTCTCTACTTAAAAATTTTCCCGCTAGGTTGCCATACATTTTTACGAGCACGCTTTCTGTTGCTTGCCGATTTTAAAATGTATCAGAAGCGTTCCTTTAGCTTTTGTGATTTTCATTTATATGTGAAGGAAATTACTGAAGAAGGAAACATTTCTTAATTCAATAAATTGAGAGTTAAGATTTTTAAAATGTATTTTTTGGTTTCTGCGCCTGATGTTTTTTTATGAATAAGAGACGATTTTTCTTCGCATTAAATTTTAAGTGATAAATTACAGTTTTTCAAGTGTTATTCTTTTGAGAAAACGTATATTTTTCGTATAAAAACTTCGACATTTTGCTTTTTGAAGCTTGGTTAAGGTAAAGATCTTTAACCTTTAAATAGAATCAAATGATGTTTAAACTAGGGAATGATCGGCCATTTACTTGGGTCGAAAGTTTTTCTTAGCGGAAGAAGGGCACATACATAAGCGCAATCACAATGTTTTTATAAACGGAAGTTCACATGTATAAGCTTAACAACAATGTTTGAAAGGCACAAATATCTAGGTGCGTTTTTATTTTCTCAATCCAGATAAAGATTTATCATATAGCAATTGTTTGGGAAATTCGTGAGTCCTTAGACATTGTCACCCAGAATAATGTCAGCAAAGTGGTACACCATACAAACTACGATTAAATTAAAAAAAAAGAATTTACCTTTTTCCTTACGTGTAAAACTAATTTGACATCTTTGATATCTCGTTTCAAAAGTGCAAAAATATAAATGTAGTTTTCAAGATATTTACGATAGTATTTTGACAGGCTAGTATGCAATATAAAATTGTTGCTTACTTGATTAATGGTCTAATACATATCGACGACTCTTACAGAGGAGGATATAACATATAGGAGGATACTAATGTTTAGGCACTTCCAGATGAGCTGGAGATTCGAAATTTTTTTCAAAGGTAGGATTTTGTGCAAAACCGACTAGAAAAAACGAAAATCTTGAAAAAGTGCAACAATGCGTCCGCTAAAAATTTGCAATTGTTTAAACAAATTTTCATGGTTTATGTATTTCCGCATGTGCTACGGAGTTGAAATTTTTTTTGGAAGTAGAATTCTTAAAAAAACGAAATAGGGATTATACAAATTTTGATATTTTATTTTGTTTGGCAGTTAAAAATTCTTAAAATTTAAACAAATAGATAACTGTTTAGACATTACGGGATAAGCTAGGAAGCTGAAATTTTAAAGTTATGTACAAAGTAGTACATTTGCACAAATAAACATTTGAATCTCTCCATAAACATATTGCGGCGGCCGTTAAAAATGTTTAAAATTTAAATAATTGGAAAAATATTATTTCACTTCTAGAAGTACTACAACTTTAAAATTTGGCAGAAATGTGTAGCATTAGTACCCCATAATGAAGAAAGTATAAAATTCTTAAAATTTTAAAGTTTTGGGATTGTTTTAATCTATTATTTTTACATAAGGGAAAAACGAAAATCTCTGTGAGGGTGAAACCTTTAGAATAAAAAAATATTTGTAATCATGAAATATGAAAAATAAATGGTTTTTTGATGAGATGATATGCTTGCAGAATGCAAGCACCAACTACTAGTATTCACTATCTTATATAATAATTCTCAAGTATTCGTCTGTCTGTCCCGGTATTTTTGGACATTTTCCAATAGAATTAAGAGCTGAAACTTTCGCAATCATTAAACCCCCATGAGGTTGTCTCTAGAAAAATCAAATATCCCGGAAAAAGTCCCGGATTCGATTCCGGGAGACAATTATATTTTACCATAAGTTTACACGGGATTTTCGATTTTTCAAGGTGCAAGGTTTATTTCCTTCATTCGTTAAAATATGTAAATATGGACTGATTTTCTCAATTTTTATTTTATTCGACGGCTAAAACTATAAAATATCTTATTCTAGCAATGTTTAGATGTTACACGGAAGATGTTGTCAGAAACACGCATTTATTTTCGAAATTTTGCCTTTTTCGTACTCTTTCCGGGTGTTGCCAAGGCGAACCTCATTGTTGCCTCTGATAAATTAGCGTCTATTAAACCTTCAAACTGACGAAAGAATTGTGTTATTCGCTTCGCGAAATGTCAAACTTAATAGATTGCAACGTTAATAATTGAAGAATATTATTATTCAGTAAACATACGAAGAGGGAGAATAACGGAGCCAAAGAGTGGCAAATCAAGTCGTATATTGATGCCAAAAAATGTAACAAATTTCAAGCGCTTCATTTTCTGGGAGAATTCAAATGATTGTCAGGAATTTATTAATTGATCAAACAATTATATTTACTATATACATATATATACATATACATATATATATATATATATAATGTTTTATACACACTCACACCTCAGAAGTTATATTTTAATCACACTACAAAGTCCCGTTGATGTTCAACGGGTAATTCCACTCGTATCTTATAAATCCGTTAAAATTCCTGAGACGTCGCTACGGTTCGGTATGGCGTATCGTCGATTACTCAGTTTGAAATGAGGAGTTGGCATCGTTTTCAAATAATTGATCCAATTATAGATGCTTGCGAAATTGAGTAATATTAGCTGTGAAGATACTCATTAAAATAAATAAAGATCTAGCAATCATTCAAAACATGGGAGGGAGAACCTGCGGGCCGCATGCGGCCCTCGAGAGCATTTTGTGCGGGCCCCGAAGACGTGATGAAAAAGGGATCCTTACAATTTAACACGCACATTCACATTTTTCAATTCAAATTATAACAAAAGTGCAATATATTGAAATGTTAATCCTTAAAACATATATATATATATATATATATATATATATATATATATATATATATATATATATATATATATATATTCTCTCGTTTTAAGAGGTCGAGAATAAAAAGGCAAATATTTATTAACAAATTATTTTTATTCATCATAATATGAACCTTCTGATTCGATACACTTTTCCCAACGCTCAACTAGAACTAGTTTAATTATTCCTTTTTGTAAAAATTTGGTTCTCTGGAATCAAACAATTTGGTGACTGCAATTTCTACATCACAATGCTTCTTGAATCTCCTATCTTTCATAAAATTTCCCATGGATCGGGACAAGTGGTAATCGGTAGGTGAAAGGTCTGGCGATTATGGTGGGTGGGGGAGAACTTCATATCCCAACTGCATTAATTTTTGGGTGGTGATTTTTGCAGTGTGTGGCTTTGCATTATCTTGGAGAAGAATTGGTCGTTTTCTATAAACTCGGCTGTTTTTGCACATTTTTTATGCATATCATCCAGCTGACGACAATACATTTCTGCTGTGATTGTTTCTCGTGGCCTGAGAAATTCATAATGAATGATCCCTCTTACATTCCACCAGACAAAAATCATAGTCTTCTTCGGATGGAGATCTTTTTTGGTAATTTTACAGGTGGTGCATCAACATTTAACCATTGTCCCGACCTCTGATTAGCATAGAGAATCCACTTTTCATCACACTTGATGATCCGGTCAAAGAAATGCTCATTTACGCTCTGTTGGAGCAAAGAAATGCAAACACCTCGTTGGCAAAAACAAAGTGGCGTCCTTTACGGTGTTTATCTTCAACGCCTATATCTCCAAAGCGGAATTTGCTAAACCATCGTTGAGCAGTTCTTACTGTCACAGAACCTTGTCGCCAAGCCTTGGCTATTCACTCAGCAGCATCGGTTGCTGTGCTTCCAAGTTTGAATTCATACAATAAACAGACCCGAATCTCTTTCAAACTCATCCTATATTAAGGGCAAATACCCAATAATTAAATAAACAAATTTAATTTTTGGCACCAAAAAAACAAAATTTAATTATTAGTTGAACAAACTAAAATAAATAAAAAATATTTCTCAAAATTAAATACTTCTTTACATTCAATTTCCCCAACCTTGTTAAAAGCGACAGAACTTTTTCCTCAACCGATATATTTGTTTTTAGGATTAACATATCAATATATTGCTTTATTATATATATATATATATATATATATATATATATATATATATATATATATATATATATATATATATGGAATTGAGCTTCACGGCACAAATAAACGATAAAAAGTGAACAAGGTCTCCATATCCCGTAATTAAATAATTAATAAATAACGGCATTTGGAGACCTTGTTCACTTTTCATCTATAAACCTCATTTAGAATTGATTTTCAATTTTATGATACCTCAGAATCTTGAGGTAACTTCCAATTTCCACTCTAATCCTCCCCGCCAAAGTATTGGTAACTTCCAATGCGTCCCCCGAAGGATTAGCTATCACCAATGCGGCCCGCTGTGTGGAAAAGGTTCCTCGCTCCGGTTTAAAAAATTCGACACATTTCTATATGGCAATAATTTAAGTTTATAATCGCTCATATCTCTTGAACAATGAAAATTTAATAAAACTGTAATTTATCATCACGCATGTTTTGAATAATTTAGCAATACCCCAAAATTAATTAAGTAAATATAAATATCCCTATAAAAAGAGATTATATCGTGCCTCGAAATAAATTTAACGAATTAAAATAAATGAACGTCGACTTTGAAGAGAATAAACACGAAATCCAGTAACATCATTAATAATATCAATATTAATTTTTTGAAATTTCATCGCGATAAATTCCTCTAAATGTAGGCTATTCATGACATATCATATTTGATCAGATTTCCTATTCCGTATTGAGAACTTCAATTTGTAAAACATCGAATATGCCCATAAATGCGATCAAGGTCCATTCCTTTGCTTCACGAGGAGATATTTAAAAAATACAATACCATAAGAGCTAAAAATTAATGAAAATTAGAGTCGAAAATACATTGGGAGTACGTTTCAGAATTTAAAGTCAAGAAGGCTATTATTGTAGTGATAGAACCTGCTGAGGGAGGAGGAAGAATGACGCGGAGAGAGAAATCTCGGAAGAGTTCACCGTAGGGGTGGTAAAATAGAAAAGATATCGGAGGAATATGGTGCGAGGATAGGTCTTGACCAGTGATGTCCAACCTTTACTACACGCCGTGACGCGTCGGTGTTAGCGAATCCTTCGGCGGACCGCATTTGAAGTTGCTAATTCTTCGACCGGCCGAAAGTTACCTACAGAGTAAAACCTGTTAACACGAAATGTGGGGGGCCGGTAAAAACATTTCGTGTTAACTGTGTGTTGTGTTAACCGAATTACATGTTAAAAGTTTTCATACTAAAATTTTCATTTTTAAAATATGGAAGTAAGCACATAGACTAATCCACAATACGTATCAATGATTGACCAGTTTGCTCAATGATTATTAACACTAATTTCTTTCAATCAATGATTTGTTTGGTATATCATTCTTTACGATAATATTAATCTCTAATATTTAGAAACATTTAGTAAATTTATTTTAAAATTAACTACACAATTCATTATTTTTAGTAACGAAATCCGTAAAGTTCCTCTGCACTGCGTTATAAATAATTTTCTGCTCTACAAACGTTCCAACTTATTCAAAATATTTTTTCTCCACCTGGTTGAACTCCAAAAAATGACAAACAGTTTTAAGCACCACACGGATAACCGCAGCACTTGGTGTAGACATCACTTCGAAATTACTGTCATCAGCTGCATCATTTGCAATATCGATTAATGTATCCTGTATAATATAATCCACAATGCCACTATATGTTAAATTGATGTGGTGACAATATGAAATGGTAGTTGGGAGAAGAAGGGAGTCGAGGCTCTCTCAATTGTCATTTCGTGTTATCAGAAGGAATTAACATAGAATCGTATTATTGGAACCTAGAATAATTTTCCAATTAAACGGTATTTCGTGTTAAGCATTTCGCGTTAAGCGAATAATTATAAACAGAAACATGGGCGCCGGAACGGACCGAGCATGCATTTCGTGTTAGCCGAAATTTCGTGTTATCCGTTTTCGTGTCAAGCGGTTTCCGCTGTATATATTCTAAGATGCCATATAACTGAAAATCTAGTCTAAACAAGGTTTTTATGGTTAACATTTCAATATTAAAAATTGTATTATAATTATTTTCATGAAAATATATGAATTTGCGCGCTAAAATTTTCGAATTTTTACTTTCACATATGTATACGTAGTATATGGGGAAAGTACTGTAATCGTGAAAAAATTCGGCTTCGAGATTTTGATGGAAATACACGTTTTAGGTGTCCCTGAGTCCATAAAAGTGGTTTTCGCCATTCTATCTGTCTGTTCACGGTTATAGGGCCCAAACGCGTATATAAAATCAAATTATATCTCGTATTTATGTGATATATCATCTTTTGCAGACCCTTTTTGATAAAAATGGTATTGCACAAAAATTGTCACAAATAATACTACGTAGGCCATATATCTCTTAAAATCATTATTTGGCATCCAGTGACATTATAATGTACGCTAAGCTACCTTACCTAAGCCCTATGACGTCACGCCTTCGCCGCGGTCCACTCAAAATCTTACTACAGCGCTACAGCCTATACGGTTAAACTAAATCTAATGATACCTCATGGTTGTGGATAATATCATTCATAATATGTTGATACTCGGAAGAGATGAACGATATTGCGCAACAATTAAGGGTACTTTATTCTAGGATATTTTGTAACAAAATTCGATTTACTCAAAAATGGCTAAAAGGATTTTGATTAAGATCCATCCAATCGTACAGCCTGATGTCACAAGTAATACTGACTAAGTCATATATCCCAAAAATCAGTGCCATTAAAATGTGCGCTAAACTACGGTTAACTTTGATTTATAAGCGTTTTTCTTTTATAAGCGTACAGAGTCGACCAAACGTAGATGAGAAAGTTTTTGCAATGTATATTGCGCTGTTTATTCATCATTGTTTCGCGAGCCGCACAAAAACTTTTCGCCAGTCTTGAAGTTATTCCTGGCGCATAGCTATCCCACCAGCGGCGTTACAGGGATGTCTTTGGAAAGAAACACGACAGAGGGTAAGGCCATGCAGTCATTGTTAAATGGGTCCGACGCATGCGCAGTCGGTCGACGAAATAGCGAATAAGCAGATGAGTGCGCTCATGCGCGAAGGTTTGTTATCATGCACGTCCCTAAAGGCCACGCCCCCTTTCCCCGCATCCTTCCTGCTCCCTTCCTTTTGCTCACCGCACCCCTGCCGCTACATCTCCCGTTCCCGGCTCTTGTGAAAGGGACGGAATCCACCCTCGCTGCCTCTTCCGTCGCCGCCTCTTCCGCCTCAGTCCACCTACGTCTCCTCGGCCGTCAGAAAATCCCTCCCGTTCTTCATTCTCTCGTTCCCGAACAGGAACACCCTCCACGTCCTGTGTCTTCCGTCCTTTCAGTCGGGATCAATCCAAGCGAGTTTTTACCCGATCGACAGACCTCATAAGCGATTACTTCTGCTCTGCCTATTGAAAATTAAAGAAAGTCGCGTGTGTGTGCGCGAGTTTGGAAATAATTCATGCCTGAATGATTAAGTGATTCGTCAATTTGGAAGCGTTCCCTCTTATTTTTTGCGGTCGGGAGAGAGAGAGAGAGTCCTTGGCGTGTTCCGCCGCTTACAATTTCGCATTTTATCGTCTTCATTCCGTCCCTTATTCATGACGCCGGCGGATATACGCGATGGATTGCTGAGAGTGGGAAATGACCTGTGATAATGACTTTTTCTAAAGAAACTCGGGAACAGTTTCGGCACCCTGGATTCTCTCTACAATCGGTGATGTGCAAACTATTTTTTGTCAGCGGGTTGCACATGAAAATTTTATCTTTTCGGCTGGCAGCTTTTATTTTAACACAGTTATTTAGGATATTAAATGTTATCGTTTTTATTTAATGTATTTTTAAGAATATTTAAAAAATCTTAATTCAGATATCTTTAAGTGGAAATCAACTTCCTCGAACGGTCGCGCAGTCTTGCCCAGATGACTGATTACAGAAAAACATTCCAGTGGGACATCCCTCGGTCTGCTGATTGCCCATGACTGCCTTGGGTCGGCAGTTCATTTCCATGTAATTCAGGTAAATACTCTTTCAAGAGCGAATATTACATAGTCATCTTTATTTCTTTAAAGTAAGTACTGCAAAGTGTTCATTGAGTACACGGTAGAAATTCAGAACAATAATTTTGCGTCGAGCTGGAATTACTTAGAATTTATTTACCAGGACAACGGTCAAAGAATTTTTTGCCTTTATTCGCGAGATATAGCGTGTAGAAGAATATACACATATAGTTAACATGCTATGAAAAGTATAATACTTAAGAGTTTTATAATGTATTGTGTAATATAGGAAACAAACTGGAAGTTAAGTTTCTCAGGAAGGTTTAATATATTAGAAGCACATAAGTAATATGTTGATGAAATGAAAGTACGGAAAAATCCATCGAGGATACAGTCACTTAGCGAAAGTTCAGTTTAAGGAATGCTTACAAAATTAGTTGAAAAATAATTCATTAATTGTATTTTCTGTAGTGTTCCACGAATTAGATAAACTTACGTTTCGAACGAGTTTTTGAAGATTCATCATGCTATCTGCGGATTATTGTACCAAATGCAAATAATCAATTTTTCAACTCATAATTTTCTCAGTAGACTTTAAAAATGATTTTAAACGTAATCCGTAATTTAGTACAGATGAAGATAAAATAAAATCTGGAGAGACAGTTAAGATATGAGAAATTTGCTGAATTGTCACTGACATTGACTTAAGATAATATTAAAAACACTGAACTGAATCCTTACGTCGCCTGATAAGATTAAACTTCCATACTCCTAATAGACAAAACTGATAAATCAGGATTCCCTAAAAGCCATAAAATGTGTGAAAACCAAATGTTCATTTCGGCTACAAGGCAGCCGTCATCAGCGATAATTGACCGATATTGGATAGCATTTGGTTTTGATAACCATTTTAAGAGCTTTTGAAGAATTCTGATTTATCGGTTTAATCTTAGCCATAAGCCGAGCTTGATAATTCTTTGAACGTAATAAAAACTTAAAGTCCGACGGAAATAAATCAGGCAACATTAATCCACGTATTCACTAAGTCTGCGGCGAAAATCGAATAAAATCATACGCACTATCTTTAAAATTTCTTAGCTATATTTTCTAAGGAGACGACGGTCTTTTTCTTCTTTTGCTGCCCGTGAGTCTTAAGCGCTCTGCGGGGAATCTAGCATAAGGGTTGATCTTTTTAGTCAACGTACGTTTTCCATAATGATTAACTTAACATCACCAAAAGTGCCATACCTTTCATTAGATGTAATTGTTCTCCTTTAATCGAAATCATTCTCCTCTTCTCTTAAAGAACTGATTTGAGAACCTTTTACTTAATGGAATGACTTACGTATAAACTCATCAAACCGTTTAAAAAAGAAACAATAAAACAAGTCATTGATTATTTTTTTATTAATAGGGATTTAAGCCGCTGATATTTCACTTCATTGTAGTGCTTCCTTCTGCGATAGCTCTGTTCTAGGCACCAATCCCTCCGATTTATCCTTTAATTTAATTGAATCGAGTGCACTTGCCATCAAACGTGCGAAAGGTCAAGCACACTAAGGTTGTTGATTAATTGAAAAAGATGAAAGTAAGAAAGGGAAAGAAAGGAAGGGATGAGGTACGGCGGGAGAAAGAGAGAGAACAACGCAGAATTGGAAGAAACACTTAAGGGGGAGGAAGCTAGGGATTGGATACTCCTCGGTAAATGTTTACACTGCTCCTTCGTCTCGAACCCTCCGGAGACACGCTAGAAAGGGAAACCTCCGGAACAGGAGTTTCTTCCGACAAGAAACAAAGGAAAGAAGAGAAAGAGGCAACATGACTCGCACTCTAGCATCTGAGAAGCTCTTAAACTCTCGAGTTTTTTGACTCCTGAACACTCGGAAACGATGAATGAGCACTCCAGCAAAGTATAATAACAAGCTAGAATTCATTTTTGGGTGGTTTACAGGAGCGGGGTGCGGTTAGCCCATTAACGTACCGAATTCACACCATATGCTCCCTTAGTGGTCGCATCGAGTTTAGATTTGGGGCGCGCGGACCTATTTTGTTTATGAGTGGCATCTGCCATGGCGTGTTTCGAGTACTTCTCTGAAGCACTGGTGGTTTCGTGAGGGGGTAACGGGTTTGCTTGCTCCTTTAAAGTTGGTTGTTTTAAACCTATGACAGAATGGCATGGTTGAGAATGACAATATGCCTCACTTCCTTGTTTCTTTTAATGCATTCTATGTAATTCTTATCCTGATGAATGAAGGTAATTTCACAAATAACCAATGAAAAATTAAGACAGCTTTGCGAAGGGCTTGTTCCTTTAATCCAGATTAAGAACTTGGTAATTGTGCACGTTTTGGCTTCAAAATAAAGCACAACATGATTTACTAAATGAACGATTAAATTTCCATTATCCGGTAAAATAACAATTGGCATAACCGTGAACAAACTTCGAGACCGTTGGACTGCATTAGTGACTGTTATGTTCAGTGTGACCCAAGGTTATGTGTAAGTTTTATTTTATCGTTGTAATGTGTACTTTGAATTATGATTTGGGTTTTGACTTTTTAAATCGGTTTAATGGAATTCATGATAATTCTAATAAAGATTAATATTGCTATCGATACAATATAGTCAAAAGTTTAAAAAAATTTCTCCCGCATTGATGATCGCTTTTGTCAACATTCCATCTTTTATTGTAAACTCTTATAATATGAGTAAATTCAAAGCTAAATTATATTAAAAAGAATCTCATAAACAGACAGTTGATATTGCGCTAAAGTTTTTCTAACTTTAGCCATTTAATCTCATAAGCCTATAACAATAAAGCTAAGACATAATGATATTATAATATAATGTCATTCGCCTCGTTGATTGATTTGTTGCCCATTTTTTCCTTACAAAGTAATATCTTAAAAGTCGATGTCTCATTCATGTCTTGCATGACATTAGTCAACTCTGAAATAATTTTGTTGAAATGCATGAAAACACCAGAGACGAAAAACTAAGATCATTCGCTCACTATTTGAGTAGCAATTTATGTTCCAATTTTACACAATTTATCGTAAAACGTTTCCCGGCAATAATTATAATTTCACAGGAAAATATTGCTGCGCTTTTTTAGTCGCTATAATCCCAAAAAATTTACTTTTTGTCTTAAGAAGGCTTGTAATTCTTCATTCGTTCTATTTTTTAAGGTTTTAATGGAAAAACGGATGATTTGTCTCAGATATCACGTATGATTTCAATTATTTTTATAAACCTCTCCTAAGGGTGGCACTTATTTCTCAGTATAGTAAAGCTCATTATTTAAGCGTTGAACCGGAAAATCTTGGTCATTAATACATAAAGCGGGCAGTTTGCGTAGAAAGGTTTCAAACAGGTATTTAATGAGTGAGTTTTTCATATTTCGACATTGCGCTTTCACTGCATAAAAATGGTACCAAAAAACGCGCGGATAGGTTACTATCCCAAATGATGTTTTTTGGTCAATAGTGGAGGAAATGGCTGAATGGAAGGGGCTTACAGTTGACTTCTGGAAGGTAACAGATGGTCGGCCCATATGAGCGATATGTGGGTGAGGCCAAAAAGAAACCTATGGAACTGGAGGAAACGTGGTTGAACAGATAGGGTAGGGTTGGTGAGAAGTAAGGGTGTTAATGTCACTGTCGCTTTAATGGAAGTTTTATCCTTAACCTCTTGTGTGGAATAAACGTAGTACCATGCTAGGGGCTACTTCTCGCTCGTAATTTATAATTTTTGCACGTAGTGAATAATTTTTACTGACCTAAATTATCGATTTTTATGTCATATTTTTTCAGCCAGTCGACTTCCCCAAACTATTTTTTGCGCGTGAATAAAACGTTGGTGAATTTATGTGCAAATTGTTGAATACGCGATTATTTTTATTTTGTTAGGCTATATAGAATAACAAAATTAAGTTTCAATTGAGGGAGATTGATTATGTCAATGTGCAGCTGTTTTATTATGCTCAAGTAATATAGCAGCCTTAATTTTTTTTTTGGAAGTTGGAGGGTGTTTTATAAAATGTTGTTGCGCGTTGGTTATTTTATGGGAAGATAATATGCATTTGGCTCTCTACTTATCGTCAAATAAAAGTATGCCAGAGATTGAAAGGTTTGATTTGGATAAAATATATTTTCGCGACAGAGCACCTTTGCACCAGTTGTGAAAAAGGAGCATTATTTCTTAGTGCTACTAATTTTTTATTTCGAACTGGTTTTTCTGACAACTCTTCTCCTGCTGCCGACAAATACTTTTCAATTTCGTCAACAATGAAAAGGACCCGCGTATATCTTCAGTGCAACCTGTCATTGGAGGAGGTCACCGGAAAGAGCGTGAGAATATTTATAGACGTCGGCTCCTTCCATGTAAAATAATACAGTTTGTCATCATCGCCGGGCAAAAACTTCGAGGACTTTGTTTGCGTGAAGAACCTTTTGTGTGCCGTCATTACGCCCCCTTATTCAATTCGCTCCCTTCCCTCTCCACTCCTCCCTTTCCCTCCATCTCCTCACCCTTGTAGGCTTAAATCCCGGCTGATTTGACCGACCAGAGGTCAGGGGAAGGAGCGTGAGAGAGGGAGGGTCGAGGAAAGAGAGGGAGAAAAGAGGGGAGCGTTTCGGGAAGGGTTTTCGTACGGCAAGCGGCAGCGACGGCGACGACCGCCGGTCCGGAGGAAGGAGGAGGGGGAGAAAGGCCCCGCGGCAGATGGCATCGTGTGCAAGTGCATTTGTGCGTGGTGGTAGGGCAGGGAGGGATGTAGGGTACCGTAAGGGGAAGACCGTCACGGAGTGTGGAAGGAGGGATCGTTGCGTGCAGAGTGCTGAGGTAAGGTGGTGGGAGGAAGCCGAAAAAAAGGAGGAGGGGAGTTGCCGGTCGCGTGGCGGCGGTTCTTCTTTCGGGTACGGGGGAAAGGGGAGGGAGGGCGTAAGGACGCGTGCCCCGGGCGACGGCCGGTTGAGTGCCCTCTTGCCAGTCCCTCCCGCTGACGGCGCCTTATTTACGCTTCGGATGGAAGGGCGGGACGGGCGAAGCATCCTCTCGATGCTGCGGCACCCATCTCCTCTTACCACTCACTTTTTGCACCTCCTCTTCGCCGTCCTCCATTTCCCCCATCCCAACCGTGCTTTTCACCCACTCCCGCCCCCACCCAGAGGCGTCCTCTTTTCCGTCCAATCGCCCTCGTTGAAACAGTTGTTGACCTCTCTAACCAAGCTCAACTAATGCAAATTTCATGCGCATACACTATTATATCTGCTCCTCTCTCAACTCTTTTGGGAATGGTCTTTTTTTGTCTATCTCCTCTCTCTCTCTTTAACCGTACCAATTTTCGGCCGGCGGTTTTCTTCTTTTTTTATACGCGCGCCTGGTAGGTGGCTGCGCGTGGAAATTGGATTTACTTATTTTTTATATCTCATGGGTGGCTTTAATAATTTATGTCTCTCTGCCAGGGATAGCTGATTCGATTAAGTACGGGAGAGTTTGATGATGCCGCCTGGAAAGCTTTAACGTGCTTTGAGTTACAGCAGGACTTTGTAATCTCAAGCGTATTTAAGACTAGCAGTGGAATCCGGGAATAGGACCCGTCCTTACACATGCCGAGTGGATATTTTGTCACAGAGGCAGGCCAATTTTTCTGTTTTAGAATAGGTGTTTCTCGTGGAGGTCGGGCTAGCAATGCTAGTAACAATCTTTCTCAACAGATGTCCACCATGAGGAACGTCCAAAGATAATCCATTTACATCTCAAATGTGATATTGCTATGGAAACGTTCTAATTCCGGTGTAGGCAGAATATTTATCCTGATTTATCCAGCTACTTTTTCTGTTCATTATATGCTGGCATGCGTAAAAATGAAAAATCTAAACTTTCCATCGTGTACGGAGGAAGTTTTTGATTTTTTGCGATGTTATCAACGTATATTTGCTAATGAGTCTTCGATTAACAATACAAAATGGAAACGTATGTTCTACAAGAAATTATTCTTTTAAAGATTTTTAGAAATACAAAAAAATCACGGATATCTTGCGGAGAAATTTGTCAAAAAATATGTATAGGATCAATGGAACAGCGAATTAGTGAAACGATTTTTAGTATACTTTTATTGCAAAATTCTGCGAATCTTACGAAAGCTCTCAATAATTTTTATTTCAACGCTTAAGCAAAACTTATGTTTGCGTAAATGATCTCGGTAAAGCGAGTAGTACCTGATACTTGGTGCTATTTTTTCCCCGAAAATTTTCAATGTTTTCCGGGAAAGTTACCTTCGGTCATGTTTCAAATATACATCCCTCACTGTCAAGATAATCTTATTCATTCATCTGCTGAAAGTACCCTAATGCAATTATATCGGAGGGGAAATCTCCCACGGTGACGCCGTGCCTGACATTCGAAGAAGAACACTGTGGACTGGGAACCACCAGCCACACGCTATCTCTTGGGAACGTCTTTTGATTTACTATGTCCCTCAGCATCCATAATGCGCGATTGGGGAAACTGTAGCCATAAATTTCAAGGAAATGATATATACTCCAAGTTTATGAGCTACGTTTATTTTATCGCGAAGGATGAGAGAAACTTACTTGAAAATTAATTCTTTCTATGTCGAAAACGGTAGAACGAATATTGCATTAAGAAATATTCCTGCTTGGCTTAATGATGACAGTGAAGCGTTAATGATTATTCATACTGTTTAGAATATAAACCCCTAATTTTCTGACATTCTATACAAGCGTTTATCGTGTTAAACGGTGGAAGGTCTAGGTGAAATAATACGCCTGGTTTGAACAAATTAACTGAGAGAAGGAGATAAATTCTGGTCAATATCAGAATTTTTCTCCTCTTTCAGATTTTTTATTATTATGTCCATAAGAATGCAAAAGTCAGACCTATATAATTTGACTATGTTTTACGGAAAATTTACACGAAGATGTATAAGTAACCGTTATCTTTTTTATCGAAAAAATTTCAAATTGAATATTTATTTCAACAGTATTCAGTAATATCAGTTTTAGATAAAACGAAAACGTATTCAAAGGCTTTTTTGAAAACTTGAATAATATTAAACTAATCGAATTAATAAATTTAGTTTTGTAAGAGATTTCAACGCTTGCAAGTATACGTAAGGCAAATGATAGTGGCGAGAATCAAAACATAATATGGGCCCTTCGAGCTTAGACATTTTATCAGTGCATGTCAAAAATATGTTGTTATAATAATGGTCATAACGTATCATTTCAACCATGAATCATTCTTACAATTAATTCCCTTTTCTTCAACGCTATTACTATTTATGCACTGCTGGAAAAACACAAAAATATAAAGAAGTCTCATAATTTTAGCCACAGCAATATCGAAAACAGCGACTTTCGATCCCGAGAATATATAAACAAAAGATTGCGGCAGTGAATGTAATTTTAACCGAGGAAGTAGTTCACGTGAGGACAGCTGTAGACTCAAAAGAGCATGAACCGAATGAAAATTAACCAAAAAATATGCCAGGCGAAACCTCGGAAGGATAGGAAGGGGGACGAGGACGTTAGAAGAAGGGGAAGGATGGAAAAGAGGGAGGGAACGTCAATTTTCTGCTCCCAAGGGTTCTTTCTAAGGATAATTATTTTCGATATGGATTCCTTTTCATGTCCCATCCCGAAAGGGAGGCACCAGTGTACTGTCCGTGGCTTAATGTTTGTCCACGGGGAGGTAATCTGCGACAACCGCCGTGGCCGGAGATAAGAGCGGGGAAGGGGCGTGCGCCCCGCGGCCCGTGCCTCTTTGGCGCACCCTGGGTGCGTGCGGGGAAGTCGAGAGATGAAAGCAGCCATTGTCGAAAATGAGTGGTCACGTGCGCGGGGCTTTCCGTTTCTCTTAGGACCGCGCCCCTTTCTCCCCTTCAGCATCCGTCGCCCTGCGTACGCCAAAGCGGTCCATCAAAAGCGCGCATTTCTAAGGTTGCAGAATGAAAGCGTAGTTAAAGTATACTTTATGCATCTAAAGGGAGTTGGTGGGAGAGAGGGAAAAGGGAGAAAGAGAACAAGGGACGATCTTGTGAAGCGTCTGTGTCGAAAGTGTTTGGCAAAAGGGGAGGGGGAATACAAAGGACAAATGGTACAAGTGAAACATAATGACATATCCGGAGGACAAATATTACGATGTCGATTTGGTTGCGTGTTTTCCTGTTGATTATGTCGTCAAAGACGTGGAATTCAGGAAGGGTTGAAATATATTATTTTTCCTTCTCATCTTATTTTTAAGCCTCCTCTCTAAGCAAAAGCAGTTTGTGTTTTGTAGTGAATGTTTTTAGGGTATATATTTCTGCTTGATGGCAAGCGATATTCCAGCGTTAATATTTATGAACTTTTGAAATTATTAAAAGATATGTCATTTAATAACTAATGTTGTGGGCATTACCACGTTAACAATAACAAATATTATCAGTCTGCTCGAACTTGTTGCCAGTTAGTTGGGTTGAGTAGTTTTTAGATGGATTGCTTTAAAAAAATTGTCGTTTGAAGATTTTGTTCTCTTTTTCGAAGAATTGTTTTTCGAATGCGTTCTAAATCTGTATTTTTATGAAAAAGACTTCCGAAACAATAAATAGCTCCAACATATCCTCTCTTCAGAAGAGATGGCAATTAGACCTATTCAAATGACTCGCACTCTTTCCATCAATTATAGGCCATCATTAAAATCCTGATAACTCGTCTTCGATTTCAATACCATACAGCAGGATTCAGAATCTGATTCATTACAACGCATTTATGAAACCTACTTATTTTTAACTCATTTGATCGTTAGTACTTCACTATCAGAACTTTTTCAATTGCCCCTCGATCTTATTTGAGCGTATTTGTATGAATGAAAACGTGATTGATGATGGAATAAAAATTTCGTGTATCTCAGGCAAATCTGTCATTAGTGTACAAAAAGGTGACAGCTACTGGGTGCATTCGAAGAGTTGGCCTTGATACGAGATTCTCAGCAAGCATTGAAAATTCTAATTACGATATATAAACAATCTCAAGCTGAGCTCTCTTTTTATCCGTCATTGTATAAGACGAAAGGTACATTGCGAAGAAACAGTTCGTTAATAAAGTAAAATTCAAAAACTTAATGACAATTCTGATTCTGATAGAGAACCTGACCAAAACATTCATTTCATTCTGCGAGAGGCAATCAACATACCAAATCCATAAGAATAAGACAATTATGAAAAAGTGTGTATTGAGTAAAATTACTCTGCCAATTATAATTATTGCTCACAGCTTTCATTAACTGCAATATGGGTTTGGTAACTTAGCCATAACAAGAAAAATGCCTAAAATTCAATTTTATTACGAGAACTATGTGACATTCATGCGCATTTCAAGTGTCGGAGCAAATTATCACAAAGAGCGTGAAGGAAAAGGGTTCTTCCATCAATTATCAATGCATTGATAATCAAAATGAGGAAGACGGGCGTAGAGCACTAGGAAAAAATTGTATGGAAGTGAATGAAGCCCTTTCGCACTGTCAAAAGAAGAATTATTCTATGTCCAGTGCGTGTTAGTTGTTCTCACTTTTAACGGAAACTCGAGCATTGAATGCAAGAACCATCAATCAATGCAGATAATTTAAATAAAAACACAAAAGATGTGACTTATGAATGAGTAGGAAAAAGAAGCTCTGTAATTTACGGCACTTTGTTTAGGTTTAATTAGAAGAGTGAATATACTTTTGAAGGAAAACCACAGTTGTATTTCGTCCTGTAGAGCAAAGAAACTCAAATTTTGGGTCGCTACCCACTCAGGATATGCAAAAGGTTTATCGGTGAATTTCAAGGATGTATATCAGTTTCGATTTTTTAAAAAACTGTTGTGGAATTTTTGGCATTTTTTATTTTTGTGTTATTATAAGGCAATGGTATTACCGCAAGCGCGGACGGCTGTAAACTTCGAAGATAATGGGTTTGTGATGGCAATAAATTATAACGCCTTAAAAGGGAGTCGCAGATCCATAAAATTTGGGAAGCGTTGCTATAGAACAAAAGAAAAAATAAAGTGGGAGACGGAAGGAGCTTTTATAAAATTTGATTGACTTGAAGGATATAATCCAAAGATAAATAAACATAAGTTTCTCTTCTATTATGATAAAAACTATCAAAATATATGCCAAGTGGCTTATAGTTAAAAAGCGTGAAAAAGGCCCCTTGCAGTGCTACCATAACAGCATGACGCCTCTTTTTCGTGTTAATCCATGATCTTATTTGATTATAGTTATGCTTGGCATAAAATCAGCAGCATGAAATATTTCCTTTGCCTTTTTGCTAATGCTGTTGTCATAATCAATGAAGTACTTAAAACAATTCAAGAAATACTATGTAGTAGTTTCAGTAACCCATTCAATCGAATTTCAGTCGATTTAAAACGATTTAGTAGGATGCAATTTTAGAAGTAAATATTGTTAACGAAATTTCATCGCTAACGGTATTTATTTGCATAATTTCCCCAAACTTAACACGACATTAGTTGGTTTATGTTTCTTTATTTTCATTGGGAATCTTAGACATCTCGCTCTTTTACAAAGATCTTTCTAACCAATAAAAGAATCACATTCCTGCTCAGAGCATGATTCAGAATTGCGACATTAACATTTGGAGACATAAAACGATAGCCACCAGAGCCGGTCGTGTCAATACGGCTCGAGAATGAATGAAAAATAAAGGTACAGCAGCTTGTAAATTAACAAAATTAATTTTTTTCTATCTTGTTCCCAATTCCATGCTATATATGCTGTTACCAAACCTCTAGCTAGTTATTGCATGATAGATTTATTTTTTAAGTACGATATTGTGTTGTGCTAGAGATAATATTAAGCGAGCGTATAATGTATAAGTCAGTTGCATGTAGAGTTATCCTTATTTGTTTCATACCTGATTGTTTCTTTTATGTAGATATTCGACGGTTTTGAGAAATTTGAATGTAGTTTTGGACCTGGGAGTGCTTATATTATTCTATAAAAAATTTGATAATACTGAAATCTAAAATACATATATACAACCTTTTAGCTATAATAAAAATATTATATTTTGAAACTGTAAATATTACCAAAAATCAATAATGCAAACTTGATGTGCATATCTCGTTGATTTTATATCGATATATTAATTATCATTTTGTTGGTGCACAACATTGAAGTTAATTTTTTAAATTTATCGATCGAAAATAATGCCATAGATCATATTTTAAATTATGCAAATTTTGCCTTTTTTCTGAAATAAATGAGTCGGTAATTACATTTTAACTCGCTCAATATGTGTCGTCATTATCATGTTTTATCGAAGGGCACGCAGCGGTGTAGGTTTTATCTTCCGAAATTTCTGATAAAATTGCAGATTAAACTTACATTTCACAATTTTATGCTGTGATGTTTTTCCTTCGAAGACAACTGCGATTTCTTAGCCATATAATTTTGATTTAAAAATGTACTTATCGAATCAGGATAACGATAAAAACCAATTTCAATAATGTGGAGTTTATTTCATGAGATTCGGTTTTTAAATTTGATTACCGATTCTCGTTTCATTGACAGTATATTATCGCACAAACACATATACCCATTTTATTGCACCTATGAATCCTAGGCCATATTGACATATATTATTTGCCTGTCATCTTCAACAGTAAGTATATTTTTAAGGACTTCTTCGAATCTATGTTTTCAATGTAAAGAGTTATATATTAAGAATACCGATGTACAATTCTACCACGCACAGAAAATGTGATGTAAGTTGGTCGATTATATTCATTTCGCCATCTTGAATCAAGAGTGCTGAATAACGAGACCGTACTTTAATTCCACTTAACCTCCAAATTTTATTGGAGAAATATTATTCGGAGATTACGTCATTATTACTGTATTTTTATTTGATGCATTTTAATGATATCAAGCTGGTCATATGATATTTAGTGCTTGTTATAAAACAGTCATCTATGAGGGAAAGGGGCTTAATATTGCAAATAGAAACTCAATTTTCTTGAGAAACTACATTGACAAACAGTCGTGAAAATAAGTAGAAAATTGAAAGTATGGTTTCGCAACCTTTTTAATACGAGAAACATCAATATATTTTCTATAATATCAAGCGATAACCGCTATACATTTGCAAAACAAATCAATGTAAAAAGTCATTGCTAATATGTTTTGATGTTTAGCAATAAAATTAATTAAAAATAAATCCCTTGTGCTCAATAGCGAAATTTTAAGTATAGCGGAAGGGCACCGTCACACTGTCGAATAGCGCAGCAGTGCTTGCGATCACCAATTTGTGAACCTAAGCTTTAGAGATAGATTATAGTAGTTATCTCCTGATTATTATTTCGAATTTTAGTCGAAAATAAGCGAACATACACAACATTCTTCGACTTCTTACTATTCACTCTGTTCTATCCATCTGTTCTCGCTAATTGTCTGAAGGTTTAACTAATATATTACGCATGACAAGGAAATTAACGGAAAATTACTTTTCATAAGATAAATTAATATAAATAAGTACCATAAATTGGACTTGGAAGTATTTTCTTTCTGCAGAAAAGGAATAACTTCTAGAAAAGACCACCGTACTAAATAAACGTACCATCAGCGCAAAATTTGGAATTCAGGCACAAACTTTCTTAACTATGGTAATTGAAATCCTTGTTAAATTCCCATATATACTATTTAATTACGGAGTATGTTTTAATTAAAAAGGAGGAAATTTTACAGATATAGAAAATCAAACCCATCTTGCGTAATTTCTTGAGCATGAGCCTCAACTCGCCTAACGATCGCAATCTTCGCCTTCTTCTGAAATTCCTACCAGATTTCGTTTTTCGAGGTTTCCACGGTTTTTACGCACCAGATGTGAACTTGCTAATCGATGGAGTGCCAGGTATACCCAGAAAATAGTAGAGCCGCGATTTCCACTCTCTCCAAAAATATCAATCATGTTCTCTTCTAATAATAACAATTTAACAGTCCTAAGAATTCCTAAATATGAAAACTATCTAAAAGACTGTATCCACGGCACTATCGATCATAGACGTTAAAGCAAGGACGAGGCAAAAAGACGGAGGGACGTCAAACTCACCACATTCCTCGACTTTAATTAGTTCCGTTTCGATATCTTCCAAGGCGGGAACACTTCTTCCCCCACACCCTCCTCCCACCTTTCCCCACCCTTCGGCACCAACACCCTCCCCCTTCCTCTTATAGACCCACCACCCTTCCCCAAAAATACACACATAATCTCACACTCGCATTCCTCTTCGACCGCTCACTTTAAAATATCCTTCTCTTTAAAAAAAATACTTCCACTTACCCTCGAGTGACTTGTTCCGGGAGAGCAGTGCCAACAGGACGTCAGGACCCGGAGGCTGTGGGGTCGGTCCCGCGGCGCCGCCCATAAGACCCCCGGCGGCTTCCACGCCTCCCTTCCCGCCCCCGGCCGCGCCCCTGCCCCCCGCGGCCGGGGGCAAGGGCGGCGGCGGTCCGACGGCGGCCGACATGGCCCCCTCGAGGCCCGGTGGGAACAGCGTCGTGGCGGGGGGCGTAGAAACGTTGAGGGAGGCAAGGCCCCACGGCGGTGCCGTGAGGAAGGAAGAGTATCTTGCGGGAGGGTTGGGGAAGCGGCGCGAGGGGAGTACAACAACAGCGGCTTCGGAGGAAGGTGTCCTCACGGCGGGCAAAAAAGTTCCACTCTCCCTTTTATACGCCTGCCCCGGTCGAGGGTCCTCGGGAGGAGACGTTACGTTTTCGCGGGGTGACTTCGACCGTCTTCCGCGCGTGTTATTTAGCCGGTGGATGCCACCCCTGACGTCCACCAGAGCTTCCGCCGCTCCGACTGCCCCCGCGCGGGGGTGGAGGCCGGCCGGCGACGGAGAAAAACATCGATCGATCGCACACGCAAGCGCTTTGGGTCTGCGAATCCCGTCTCTCCGTGTCCGATGGAAGGGGGAGTGTCCCCCGGAAAGGGAGCAGGGGTGGGGGAGGGAGCGCGTGCGGAAGGGAGGGTGGGAAGGGGAGAAGGGGGGCGTGTAAAGAGATGGGAGAGCGCGCGTATGTGTGTGGGAGGAGGGAGGAGGATTAAACGCATGGCGAGGGGGGGTAGATGAAAAGGAGGTGAGAGGGGGAGTAGAGAGGAAGGAGGAGGGGGAGGTGGGGTGTATGGTAGGGGTGTTTTTAACGCGCTCGTGTGTGTGTGTGTGGAAGTTCTCCTCTCCGTGGCATCGGCCATTTTGACGGCTGGATGTGCGGAGCGAGGAAGAAAAATAGGCAAATGAGAGGCGAGGAAAATGGGTGGTGCGCGGAAGAATTCAGACGGTAAAGGTAGGGGGGAAATGCGGATAGGGAAAATGTGTTGAGAGGAGGAGAGAGTTCACGCGTGGAGTGGAGGACTTGGAGGAAAATAATTCGGGGTGGCTGAAATAGGAGACGGCGGTAGGGAAAATAAGGAACGGAGGGAAAAGGAACGGGGAAACGAAACGGGAAAATTCCCTAACGAAGAAAAATGTTGGCGGATGCGATGAAAGAGAATTGGGATATGGTGAACGGCTTGGTTGATTTTTGCGAAACGGGATAAAAGTACTAGACTGATTTTACGGAAGGAATGCCATCTCGCGAAAGAGGAAAAACTTATCGATATGATGGTTTGGATTGCTTGTAAAATTGTCTGAATTTCAATTTTTATCTTTGCTTTGGCAAACAATATATGAAATATATATTTATAAAGATATGGATTAGACATATCCAATGAACAGAGCGCGATCTATGTTTGTCAAGTTCAGTCATGATTTTCTGGGAAAAGTCATTCTACTTGAGAATAAATAATGAGTAGCATCTCATGACAATCAAGAATGAAATAGCGATCTAAAGTTTTGGCTCGAGTTAACTATTAATAAGTGATATTTATAATAGTTGAATTACAAATGAGTATGGCTACAACTGTTTTGTGTATCGTGTTACTTTAGACTTTACAGTACATCGCGCGTTTATGTTGATTTTTGTGATGTATTTTATGTAGCGCTATTTAAGTATAATTAAATGTTTTTATAAGTATGGGAAAAATCATCCGATTTATTATGGAATAAAGTTATTGATGACCAATTTAGTAGATCTAACTGGAGTCACTTTTAAAATGTTTTTCATATTACCGAAATGGGTTAGTATTTGATTATTTTTGGATAAAATTAAAAACATTTTATGTTGTATTTTTTCCATACGTTTTAAAATACCGAATGATGTGTTTAGATTTTATTTATTAATTATCTCTTCAGTATTCTCCGTAACGTTTAGATGCATTTTGAAAATAGTCCTTTCAGGTGCCTACGTAAAGTTTTAATTATCTAATCTTGTGAAGTTTAGACTGACAAAACTTACACGATGCATATATATCTAATATTCATTGATTTTACGAATCGAAGAATTTACATTATTCTTTCCTTTTAAACCATAAAAAAGCTCTCGTTTAATGAATTTAATGGAGTTTTTTCTGTTTTCCTATTTAAATGGTTATTATCGCCGTTCTACGTAGTTATACCCAGGGCTCGACAAATTATGCCAAATCCTACTCGCCAGATGAAAAATTGTATTCGCCACCTCCATTAACTGGTCGTATCTGGTTGCCAGTTGGTAATATCAACTCGCTACTGGCGATCGGGCGACCGTATTTGTCGAGCCCTGATTATACCTTGTATACATCAAAAGCAATAAATTAGCAGAGTGTACACCAAATATGTTGCAGCCTCGTTGTCATTCTCGCTCGCACTTGAGTTGTATTCCACGATTACTTTTGTTTTCCCAGAAAACGCACTTGTCGAAGGATAATAACAACGCCTAATTGCCGTTCCAGCAACTCAAAGTTTTCGCTGTAGACTTATTTTGTTCGCGCTGCATTCATGTTATATTTTTCTTTCTTTCTTTCACTAAGCAGCTAACTTGCATTGATTACCAGTCGTGCAAAGTGCCTTATACGTAGATGCCGTGTGTTCCACGCACTGCAGTTAAACAGATGTATCCGAATCAAAAATATTTATTTAAAGAAGGCTATGCGAGACGGATGACAAAGGATTTGAACGGATTCCACCATAAATGCAAAGAAAATGTGTTACAGATGCGGTCCTATTGAAAATCTCATTAGATCTTTTTCGCATTGCCCACGGTATGCCAATTCACGCATTATTTGGAATTCCGATAAAAAAACTGCCATATTAATCTAAACTGTAAATTTTCACTCGTATAAGTGTGAATTTGGACAAGGTGGATCAAATGTTTCCTATGTATATCTGGTGAATTCCGCCTCAACGACTATGAACTAAACGTCATCTTTTAAGACTTTAATTCACTAAGGAATTACCGCTACGATAAAATATCGCCCCATCAATTTGAAGCCATTCACAGGCGATGACGATAATTCCATCCCATATTTTTTCATTAACCAGAAACAAAAATCGCCCAGATACGCGGACCGAGATTAATTAAGAGACGCCTCAAAACAGATTACGGCGCGGATTTTTATGACCGCGTATAAAAAATGCACGCGAGTCGATGCTATTTGTTTTAATCAACGTTATAACGGGCCCACAGGCCATCGTACTTCTTGAGAGAGAGACCGTAAAAAGCTCGCGATAACCGTTTCTTCGCCTCTAATATATGTCCCTTAATTCACCCCACCGAGTTTTCAACGACTTCTTTAAAAATTCAGCGAGAGATAGCGAGCGAGGCAAAGCGAGAGAGAGAGAGAGGGAGTGCAGGCATATAGCTTCTGATGAAACCTTCTCGGCATGGCGTGCAGTGGAAATCCGAGCAGTTCAAAGGGCGACGTCGAAAAAACGCCCACGTTCTGGATCTGCGCAGGTCCGCAACCCCTCCCTCTACCCTCCACCTCCTCCCACCCCCCAACTCCCCCATCATCCCCCTTCTTCCACCTCCATAACCATTTTCCAACCTTCTATCTCTCTTACCTTCTTCTCTCTCTCTCTTAGTCCTCTATCCCCCTCCTCCATTTCCCCCTACCGTTTCCCCTTGTACTTACCATGCACTATGCCATACTCGCCAACTCCACCTCCCTTCCTCCCTCTCTCTCTATCTCCCTCACTCCAGCATTCCCCTCCCAACACGTAACATCCTCCGCTAACATGCAGGGCCGAAAAAAAGGTGGAAAAAATACTCATCCGCTCATCCCCAAGCCTCTGTCAGCAGCCCTGTTCCATCGATAGAATTTTTAACCTCTCTCTCTATTCCACTCTCTCTCTCTTCCAACCTCTCTCCACGCCGCCTCCACACCCCCGTTATCTCTTCTACCTGCCTCCGCCCACATCGACCTCATCCTCTTCCTCTTTTTTCTTCCTTCACTCCCCCGCCCACGCTAAAACATTCACCTCTGCCCCAAACCTCTCTCTCTCTCTTATCCGCATACGTTCTACACGGCAGTGCACACTCGGGACAGTTCCATATTGTGCTCCGTATACACGTCGTGAGCTCGCGCCGAGTCATAAATATATCTCGCTTATTGGACGAGCTGGAGGCTTTTTTTTTGTGCGGCGCTTAAAAATGTTCGGGGGGAAAAGGATGCGTTAACTAAAAAGATTCGTGAGGATGCGGGGAAGAGGGAAGGTGGGTGTAGGGAATTTAAGCGTCGACGTAAACTCGTGCAGAAGCCAGCGGTTCTGTTGGTTGTGGTAGTTAGGATGTTTTTTCTCGCACTTTCGACGCATGCGTTAAAGTCAGGACGTGGGAAGAATGGTAAAAATTAAGGGATATTCTGATAATGGGACGAGTTGTATGTTGACGAATGTCATTTTATTGTGCATATTTATGGTTTGATTTTTCTGAGAGAGATGTGAATGTAGATGGATGAAAAAGTAGACCGCGAAACAGAAAACATACGACTCGTATTATGAGTTATTTAGATTAAATTCATGTTTAATTTCGCAGAAGTGTCATTTTGCATCGACAAAATACTTGTTTACTGTAAAGCCATTGATGCTTACGAATTATTTCCCTCAATATTCAGTTTATTGCAAGATAAAAGTCTTTCGTAGTATTGCTCGCACAGATGTTTCCTCCTAAGTTTTGTTTATTTCAAGAATCTTATTGAAAAAATTTACTTTTGATTTCATAAGTTATTACCTTTGATCGTTTATACTTTCTTTGGACCCACACCATCCCATTTCCTCATAGTCTTGACAACATCAGCATTATTGGCAATTTAGTTCGCGTCCTCAAAATTGAAATATTTTCACCATTTCAATTCGCGCTATTAATTCATACTGTAATCTTGAGATTTTCCTTTTTTCTAATTACCTTTTGTATTTAATAGGTAGGGCGGGTTAAACACATTCGAATTATAACTATTACAATATCATCGTTGATGAATCATTGATGTGTGTTACCGTTACTACATTGTCGTTGAAATCTAAACCTCTTATGGCAATCGACTTTGACTAATATTAAATAATAGTAGCTACAATTTGAACTCGGGAATTCATTTCCGAATCTCTTTTGATTATTCCGGACGTCCAAGCTATTCAATATAATGTTTCTTCTTTACACTTAACTGTATATTTTACAAATTTAATTGGTTATTTCATATATTCCGTAGAGGTTGTGTCGGGAAAAGAACGTTGACCGTAATATACATGGTTCCCACGATCTCACGCAATCAAATCGATTCTTCTCGCTAACCACGAACCTGTTGAACATTGTGACGTTGTTCTAGAATTCCATATTGGATCACGCTTCCACTGTCTAGTTTGAGAAATCCGACTTTTACAATGGATCCACCGAACTTTGGTGGTTTAAAAAATTCCTCCTATGACAAAACCTTCTCTTTCATATATATTATTTTTGTTGTTTTTCAATGATGTTCATGAAATTTTTGGCAATGAACGTAGCTGATAGCATTATTATATGTACATGCTTCTATGTTCATTTTATTCAAACCATATAATGTTCGTTATTGTCCGGAAGGAGTACCGTGTCATTTTCAGATTCAAAGATAATTAGATGAAAATGATATTAACCCATCGGCGTGCTTAACCATCTCCGAGATGGCCTCAGTAAAAGTGTCTAGCTTGCAACTAACCGTCTGGTGGACTTGTTTGTAAATAGGCCTTCTATTATAGTTTAGGTAGTTTAGTTTGCTAGTCAATGTTAAAGTGATCAGATGTCCTGACATTCCTTTTGGTCGGTTCCAGTAATAAATAGCTGTTTGAATTTCTGACCTTGGTCAAATTTTTGCGTTGCATAAAACAGTACGCGAATGGATTAATAACAATTTTTTTAATTCAAAACATTCCCATGTGGTTTTTATGTCATATTTAAAAATTACTTCTTAAAAAATAAGCGTAATCCGGTACTTTTCAAAAAATGACAGTGGAAAATTGTAGTGTTCATTTAAAAGAGATGGAAATTAGCGCGCGAACGTCAAGGAAGGCGAACAACATTTCGTAGAATAAGTATAACATTTCCCAGAATTTCAAAATGTGAACCCAAATTCATTTTGTGCCCCCTTTTTCAATAAATAAAACATTTACAGGAGAGAGTTAGGTAGATTGATACTTGATATAGGCCGGCAGGTTGATGGAAATGAAGTGTAAATAGAAAGATATGAAATTAAGAAGCTCGAGATTCCGAAAAATGAAAGTAAACATTAAAGAGATTGCTCGAGAATGAAGAGGCTGGGGAATGAGAAAAGAGAGTTTGAGAATCGTTTCGAGTGCGACTTTTTTACGTTAATAGAAATATTTATGAAAACGTGTTACGACGCGATGAAACTGTTTGATTTATTCCACCTTTTAAATTTCTATATTAAAAGAATGTTTGGGCGCTATTGTAAAAATGCTAATAAAAAATAAGATCGGTCGACTATTTCCGCCCGTTGTCATAAAAAACGAACGTTTACTTTAATATTATTTATTTCTATCGATGTTTAATCAAATAAATAATTTAAATTAAATTAAATTTTGGCAAGGTTACATTTTTTTGGCATTAACCGTTTCGTGCATACTGTTCTAGATGAGGACGTGGTTTTTTACCGCCTCAGGTGGCACTAGTAGCTACGAATTTGCATATACCAACTCAGTCATAGATAATTTAATAGAGCCTTCGTCAGACGAGACCTGATGACAGATTGTAAATTATCCGCAATGAGATCGAAATACGCATTTTTAATGTTTGAATATTTGTTACAATTTGGGCTATAATTTTTATTTATTTTTTAAGATGACAACAACTATTTAATGAAATGTTCCGTCCTCAAACACTGGCGGCAACATTCACATCCTTTGAGAGCATAAAAAAAATATTTTTCGATCTAAGCATTTAACGACGTAATAACAGCCAGAATACAATGAGAGTGAATGTTCACAAATTCACGCATGAGAAGGATAAACCATATTCATTATCTTATAGTTGCCTTCAGAAATATCTCATCTCCAAGATTATCCTCAGGGGCATATGGCTACCCCTTTCTAAAATGTTAGGAAATCTTCGATATCAGTTCATCAAAAGGAGGTTTCTTTTTATTAAAGATTTTTGTAATTGACATTTCGTCGTTCCTCTTGTCGTTACTGATCATCGATTTTACCTTGATCTCAAATAAATGTTTGATTATGTTATTCAAAGATTATGAATTTTACTTAATACAGTGCTCCCCGGTTATAATATCGTCACTTATATTGCGGATTCGAATGTGACGCGGATCTTCCTTGCTCCCTCATCTTTCCTTATAGAATTTAAAAATGTTCATCTGCTTTATGCCTTGATTTCAATATTTTCTCTACGTTTTATTATTTATAGAGATTAAACGTCACAAAAATTTTTAAAAATCTATTAAGTGTTAAGGGCATCCTGCATTGGGTCAATGGTGACGTTTTCTTGATTACACCGCCGGTTGTCTCATAACACGTGTCGCCGCGCCTCCCCCAAACCCGCGGTATAACAGGGAATCACGTCTATTAAGTAGGCATTGAATTTAATTATTCAGGTCCTCAAAGGACTTCTTAATGCAGACAGTATTTTAATTTCGCTTTTTAGTGGCGAATTTCAGTAAATGGCATAATTTACTCGGTTACCTACATTAGATACAGTGTTTATTCTTGGTTGACAACGTGTATGTAAATGTAAATCCGTTAACGTTTCCTAGAAAATTTTCTGTTTTATATTGCAAAACATTTCAGTAAATACATTATCACTTTACAAAAATTCCACCTATTAACATAACATATATATGGGCGTGTTTGCATTAGCGCTATGTTGATTTTTGAAATGCCTTCCCGTCTTATCATCCTGAACTCAATCGGGTCTAGTTATCACTTAAAAGCGGCCATCCTTCCTTTTATCATAGGAGGCTGAAAAAAGGAGATTTATGCGGCGTATTTCGAAAGCCGTAATGGAATAAGAGACAGAAAAAGGTAGGACTCAGAGAGAGAGAGAGCCGTGCAAATGGCGCCCGAATAGAGGGACTCCGGGAGTGCTTGCTGGTGTAGATGGAGAGAGAGAGAGCGGAGCCGAGAGAGAGGGAGAGAGAGAGCTGAGCGAAACCGCCGGGGAACCACCTCGCGCAAGCCCAGACTCCCTCCCCCCCTCTCTCCCTCCCTCCCTCCTATCTTCCCCTCCCCTCCGTATATCCCTCACTTCCCACCCACGGAACCATCGTCCTGGGGCTCACCCCCACACGCCCATCAGGCGCCCCCGTGGGGCCCACGAGGGGCTTCAATTTGGTAGAGTGCCCCTCGTGCGTGAATCAGAGCGCGCCCGACCCTCCCACCTCGGCCTGCCCCCTCCCGCCCCTGCTCCACGCTCCGACCTCCGCCCCCTTTCCCGCCCACGCCCTCCCTCCCCCCTTTTCCCCGTAAGAACGCATC
The DNA here is from genome assembly GCA_028673005.1 of Tanypteryx hageni. Classification (NCBI taxonomy): domain Eukaryota; kingdom Metazoa; phylum Arthropoda; class Insecta; order Odonata; family Petaluridae; genus Tanypteryx; species Tanypteryx hageni. The sequence continues at coordinate 83,433,622 of CM054116.1, read as the reverse complement.
CCCTAGGGGAAGCCGGCGGTGGAGTCAGTCTCATCGTGCGATAACGTAACGAAGAATAGTCAGGGAATCTTTATACTACTTCCCTCTTCCCTTTCTCTTCTTCTCTTTTTTCGCTTTTTTCCAGTTCGTTCCGAAATGCGAGGAGGGGAAGGAGAAGGCAAAAGAACGCGTTCGACTGTTTGCTTCGGGGAAAAAGTTTTTTTTCTATCATTCCCTCCCTCCCGTTTTTCCCGGGGTGTGCAGGGGCGGGATTAAAAAATACATCCATAACGATTTCCGATCCCGAGAGCCGTTGGGCTTTCGCTTTAAACCTCTCTCTCTCTCTTCGATGTTTATTTTATCGTCTCGATACTCCGGTTTTCAGCGATCAATTTTTTACGAAGTTTTAGTCCTTTTTTCGTTTCAGCCTTTCCATGCATAGATGGATGGCGGTGGGCAACGAGGTAGAGAGAGAGAGGAAAAAATCCGCGATTTGTTTTGGTGATTAATCTCTTAGCCCGAAAGTTTCGATGCGTCGTTTTTTTTCTTCCCTCGATGTTTGCATCGACGTTGTTTACACGAAGAGCCTCTTTTGTCGCGTCTTTTGGCTTTCTTTTGTTCGCGTCTTTTGGCTTTCTTTTGTTCGCGTCACGGGAAATTGACCGCGAGACTATGTCGTGACACGTGGAAATATGCGTATCGCGTTCGATTTCCTTTTTTCCGGTTTGTGAAAACGCCCGCGCCTCTGCGGAAGTCGTTAATTTGGGACATTTTCGGAACAAAGGATCGAACGCCGACGACTCGGATCTCGGTCAAATAAGGACCAAGTTAACGAATTTCGTTACGACGCAAACGTGTGCTGAGTGGGGAAAATATCTTCTTGGAATCCCGAGTTGACGAGTTATCCTGCCGTGTTTTATGCTTAACCCTTATAAAGTTTACGCATCGCCTGACAAAATTAAATTTTCTGCCACCTGCACCGAAAAAATGGAGTTTCGATTTTTTTCGCGAAGTTAGCCATTTCCCAGTATTATTCAGAGCCGCACTCGCAGAGAATGGATTTACGCTCGTTGGGGCGTGATTTGTTCAGCGGTAGAAATTTGTACGCGTTGATATTGCTGTGTTTCTGCGATGATATCTTGTTCCCGAAGTTGATTAAGGCAATTCTATAATCGCTTTATCGTTAGAATGTTTCTCCGCAATTAGGACATTTTTATAAATGTGTCTATGTAGTTTTGAAAATATTTTTTTAAATTTATTTTACACTTTGTACGACGAGGCTGAGACTGCGTTATCCCTCCTTCCACCTACCCGTAAACAATTTACAAACGATTCTTTACAAAAAATATAATATTAAGAGAACGATTGCATTAATGTATTGATGTGATAGGAATATAACCTTATGATAATTAATGTTAGGATTGTAATTACAAATACTAGAAATCTAACTAATTTTGTTTAACCTTTCCCCGTCATTTTTTGTGTTCGATTAAGAGTGGAAATGTTTGGAAGAATTATGTTGAAATTTTGTAGCATTTGTCTATTTTGAGTAAAGAGGGCTAAGGTTATGTTCTATGATAAGGCCGCGGATGAGTAATCCGCGTTCGATGAACCCACTATACGATATTAATGGCAGAATAGGGGTTAGGTTCATCAACTATCCAATATGTACCCCCAAAGACCTATAATTGGAGTACAAAGTTATACCAAAAGGATTAATAATGTCCTATAAGTATTATAACCTCCATTTATATCATAGGAATTCATCTTTTAATTTAAAAAAAGCTTAACATTAAATCGAATTCTTTATCTCGATGTATGTATGTCCAGGTCCCTATTAAATGCTTCAATAATTCTTCGAGCTATATATATATATATATTGGTATCGTCCAGGCTCCAGCGAAAATGTGCAACATAAACAATTACGAAAAAAGGCAAAAACTCAAAACTTCGGCAAAATGAACAGCATAAAATGTAACTTGCCAATGCCTTGTCTATAATTCTTTTTAAAATCTGACTCATTTCCTAGAAATGACCTAATTCCACAACCAACCCCTTGAGAGACAGCTGTCTAGGAGTTCTTAGGCTCTGGGCGCAGAAATCATAGCTTCAACCCTCGTTTTCAGCAATTTTTTCATCCTCTCCATTGATGAGTCTCTGTGTCTCATATGACATCAATTTGCTGTAATTGCAGCTGCTTAAATAGCAGTTGCTCTTATTTTATTTTCCCTTTTCAATGGAACGAATTGTAGATTTATTACCTCCATGTTATTTGCCTAGTGTGGTATAACTTGGGCTCTTGCTTGTTTTCCTAGTATCGCCATTTTATTACGCATAGGTTTTAATTTTCTTGCCTCGCCAAAAAACTACGGGAATCGTAAACCGTGGATTCGGATCCCACGATTGGGGAAAAAAACATTTATAATGAAGATGAAAAAATTACCAACGAAATCAATCATGCGACTTTTTCCTCTATTTGGTAATGTATCGTTTCTAGTGCACACAATATATTTGGTGATAGTGACGTAATAATGGCAAAATACATCCATAAAATACAAATACAGAAATTATTTATTTATGTTCGAGTTGTAAGTTTAGTTTAACATGCATTTGTTTAGGTATTCATTTTCTTTGATATTTCTTTTGATATAATTTCAGCGTGTAACTAAATAAACTCAGTTTGATAATTTCAGTAATTGAATAATAGTTTCAATGTATTTATACCTAAGGTCTGTCTTGAATGCCGGCTAATAGGGATGAATAATATACTATGAGCATCAAAATGAATAATAATTATTTTAATGTGATGATTGTATGAAATTGACAGGTTAGAAGATTCCTCAGGTTGTCTTTCAATCGGAATCGGATGATACATAGATTCGGAGCAGGAAAATTCATTCAGAAAACCATTTAATTTCTTGTGTGATGAGGCAGGCAACTGTACCGCTGTTCTGATTGTAATGTGGATGTATACTAGTTTGTGTTATTAAAATATTCAAGGCTGAATTCCTCAACATACTCTCAGTAAGTAAGACTTGGGTGCAATTAACCATTCTCTTTGAACGCAAATCTGCTCTTAAAGCTATCCTTATTTCTCGTCATATATGCTCGAGCGGATTTTGTTATATGCCAGTTTTTTTAACTTTCTGATGTACCATTGTAAAATTTCGGTTTACGTTTGGTAGAACCAGTGGCGTAGCACACTATTTGGGGGTCCCAGTACTAAATCTTTATTGTTACGTCTTATTATTATTTTTATGTAAGAAAATAACAAACTTTCAACTTGCTGTCCACCGATAAGATGCAACTTTTAATACGGCGAGGTAGTAGCAAATTATTCTCAATTATTTTGGCGAGTCTCGCCAGAAACACTACGATAACTGAACTCAATTATATGTTACGGTCTTCCGACAAACGAAAAAGTTACGATGGCCCCGAACTACGACCTGTAATGGTTAAAAATACTTTACAGAAAATAACGAGTTTAAAAAATCCGATGTGGCCACCACATGACTTTTTCCATACCTGTAATATTTCTAAAAATTCCAAATAATAAATATTTTAAGGAACTACGAGAAAAATTTAAAGACTTTGCAAAGATATTGGATATAGCCAGGAAGCTACAACAATTAAGAAAATAAAAAGGAGCGTTACTAACAATAAGACGTAACTAAGCGTAAAGTGCATACAATAGTCGCCGGTAGGTGGTGGCAGCTGAAAAAAATAGTTTTTAAAAATCTCTTAATGCATTATATGGAAAATGTTCCAAACAAACTTTGTGGAAAATTAAATTTCCTACAACTTTTATTTCAATACTTTTTATATTCATCAAATATTAAAGCAAATGCAAAAAATCTGATGGGGACACCACATGACTTTCTCCATATCTGTAATATTTCTAAAAACTCCAAATAGGTTAAATGATAATGAATATTTTAAGGAACTGAGAAAAATTTAGACATGACCAAGAAACTCAAACCGTAGCCTTCTGATTATTGGATATAGCCAAAAAGCTCTATCAATTAAGAAAATAAAAATGTGATGTAGCCACCACATGACTTTCTCCATACCTGTAATATTTTTAATAATTCCAAATTGGTTATATGATAATAAATATTTTAAGGAACTGCTAGAAAATTTATAGACTTTACAAAGAACAGAAATAAACTCAAACTGTAGCCTTCTGATATTGGATATAGCCCCTAAGCTCCAACAATTAAAAAAATGAAAAGGAGTGTAATGTGTTTACAATAGTCGCCGGTAGGTGGTGTGGTGGTGACAGCTAAAAAATTTAGTTTTTAAAATATCTCTTCAGCAATGTATTATATGGGAAATTGTTTTAAACAAAGGTTGTAGAAAATTAAATTACCTACAACTTTTATTCCAGCATGTTTTTACATTTATCAAATATTAAAGCAAATATGAAAAAATCTGATGTGGCCACCACATGACTTTCTCCATATCTGTAATATTTCTAAAAATTCCAAATAGGTTACATAATAAATATCTTAAGAAAATGTGAGAAAATTTTGACTTTACAAAGAATAGAAATAAACTCAAACCATAGACTTCTAATATTGGATATAGCCACAAAGCTCCAACAATTAAGAAAAGAAAAAGAAGCGTTACTAATTGTAAGACGTAACTAACCGGCAATTGTTAACAATACTCGTCGGTAGGTGGCGTGGTGGTGTCAGCTAAAAATATAAGATATCCCTTAAAAAGTGCATTATATGGACAAATATTTCAAACAAAGGTAGAAAATTAAATTTCCTACAACTTTTATTCCAATACATTTTTACATTTATCAAATATTAAAGCAAATATTTCCAAATAACGGATAAGTGACAAAAGTAAACGCCCACTTCCGTTTGAAAAAACTAATCAGTTCTTGTGACAGTCATAAAAATGTTAAATATAAAATTTCGCGTTGACCTGATGAATAGTTTTTGCGTTAGAGCACCCACAAAAAGCTATCACATACACACACACACACACGCAGACATCATTGAGAAAATGTTCAAAACGTGTTCAGGAGATCTCAAAACGTGTATTTCCCTTGAAATTTCGAAGTCGATTTTTTCATGAATACAATACATTCCCCTATACTACGTATATGGAGAAAGTAAAAAACGGATAAGTGAGAAGAGTAAACACCCACTTCTGTTTGACCGATTTTGACCAAAAACTGTTCAGCACGTCCTTTAACAAAAATATCAAATTTAAAATTTCACAATGATCTGATTAATAGTTTTTTAGTTAGAGCACCCGCAAAACCCCGGTCACAGACACACACAAACAGACACACACAAACAGACACAGACACACACACACAGACATCATCGAGAAAATAGTCAAAACGTGTTCAGGGGACCTTAAAACGTGTATTTCCGTTTTAATCTCGAATTCGATTTTTTTCATGAAAATAATACTTTCTCTATATTTTGTATATAGAGAAGTGGAGTAGTGTGAACACTACTGAATATGACAGCTTAGCTGTCGAAACATCGGTTTCTAGTTTTAATTTTTGGTTGGTGTTTACTGTGTTTCTGCGTGTGCGTGTGTCTCCTTTTGACTTGGTCCTGCGACGGTGTTTACCAGCAACCTGAGGCGTGAGTGTATATTCTCTTCCTTTTTACGGCGAAGGAGGTTTTGCTTATTTACTATTTTATTATTTCACCGTGTCTCGCAACCCTCTCTTTTCATATATCAAATATTAAAGCAAATATCTAAAAAAACGGATAAATGACAAGAGTAAACACCCACTTTCGGTTGATCGATTTTTACCAATAACTAATCAGTTCTTTTCCCTTTAATAGAAATATCAAATATAAAATTTCGCAGTGATCTGATTAACAGTTTTTGAGTTAGAGCACCCACAAAATTCCGGTCACAGACACACACACAGACATACCCACAGACATCATCGAAAAAATATTCAAAGCGTGTTTAAGGGAATCTTAAAACATGTATTTCCGTTGAAATCTCGAATTCGATTTTTTTTCATGAAAACGATACATTCTCTATACTTCGTATATTTGTAAATTTCGTATTCGTAAGTCTGTACACGACTCAATCAATTCTGCACGCACTCAGTCCTCGATATGGAAAAAATACGGAACTTGTGGATTGGTAAAAATAAAGATAAGCAACTTCCGCCAAACTTGACCCTTGACGAGCTTAACACTCATTTCACTAAACCCCCCACAACCATCGACATAGTTTAAAAATCTAAAACTATTGAACATATCTGTAGCCTCAAACCCAATCACGCCTCAAATAAAATCTTTGAATTTACACCAGTCACACAACGACAGGTAGCTAAATCCCTTCGTGCAATTAAGTCAACTGCAATAGGAGATGACGGTGTATCCATAATACTAATATATAAATTAATTCCTATCATTCTTCCCACTATCAACCATATCTTTAACTGGTCTCTTCTTCAATCAAAATACCCGACTTCATGGAAATCATCTCTTTTCTGTCCCATTTCTAAAAAAAAACAATTCCAACAAAAACGCCGATTTCAGACCAATTAGTCTTTTGTCTGTTCTCTCCAAGGCGTTTGAAAGACTAGCACACGAACAAATAACTTACTTCCTTTCAACAAATAATCTTATCGACCCGTTTCAATCTGGCTTTCGTAAATCGCATAGCACAGCTACCACTCTATTGAAAATATCTGACGACGTCCGCAAAGCAATGGATCAGAGAAAAATCACTATTTTAACTCAATTGGATTTCAGTAAAGCCTTTTACTCCATCGACAAAGTCATCCTACTTTGCAAACTCGAACTTATACACTTTTCACTCGCTTCTCGAAACTGGTTTCGCTCGTACTTAAATTAAATGGCCGCTCTCAAAAGGTTATTACTCATGATTTATCATCTCGTCCCTTAAATGTAAATAGAGGCGTTCCGCAAGGTTCTATTCTTGCCCCCTTGCTTTTTTCTTTGTACATTAATGATATTTCAAATGCTCTCACTCACTGTAATTATCACCTATACGCTGATGATCACCAAATCTACTATCACTCGCGTGTACCTGAATTTCCCGTTGCTATCGCTAAAATTAACTCTGATCTAGCTTCACTCTCTCTTGAGTGCTAATAACTTTCTGAAGATCAACCCCGCCAAAAGTCAGTCTATTATTATCGGTTACCCCAAATTATTGGCTTCCATAGATCACAGTGAATCTCCACTTCTATCGCTAGAATAGTCTACATTGCATTAAAAAAAATCAGTGGTGAACCTTGGTGTCATAGTAGATGAAACTCTCTGCTGGGCTCCTAATACCAACAAAATCCGTAGTACCATCAACTCCTTGCATTCTCTCAAAAGACTCAAAAACATATTACCTAATTCCTTGCGTAAACTATTAGTGATTAAACTCCTATTTCCTAACTTTGACTATTGTGATGTTGTTTATAATGACCTCTCCTGTGAACTGTCATTAAAACTATTACGTACAGAAAACTCCTGCATAAGATTCATCGGTGACCTTAAAAAGAGTGACCACATTAGCGAACGTTACAATAAACTTTCATGGCTCAAACTTGACGCTCGAGGGCACTTACATATTCTTATGCAAATGTATAAAATCCTTACTTATAACAAACCTTGCTATCTCTCTTCCCTCTTCAATGAAATCAATACAGTACACAAGCGTGATACGAGGCAATAATAACCTCCTTATCCCTCATCACAGGAATAACATCTACAATAAGTCCTTTCAAGTCTCCGGTTGTCGACTCCGGAATAACTTAGATCAGTATTTTAAAACATCTCCCTCTTTAAACTCTTTCAAACGCACCTGTCTCATTCATCTTCTAAAACATCAAAGCAATCCTTAATCATCCCCCTACACTCCTCTTTCATTATACTTACTCAATAATTCTTGTTTTTTCTTTTGTACATAAATTGTAAGATTTCCTGCAAATCTTTTTTCTTTGTGTTATTCCGACCACAGACACACCCACATACATCACCAAGAAAATAGTCAAAACGTGTTCAGGGGACCTTAAAACATGTATTTCCGTTGAAATCTCGAATTTGATTTCTTCATGAAAACTATACTTTCTCTCTATACTTCGTATATGGAGAAAGTAAAAATTAATATGACAAAATACAAATAATTTTTTATGAAATGATTCTTTGTTGTAGGGGCACACTTCGGATATAGGACAGTTCGGCGCGACCGATTCGGCTACGGACAATTCGGCGCGACCGATTCGGCGACGAGACAGTTCGGCAACAAGACAGTTCGGCGACGGGACAGTTCGGCGCGACCGATTCGGCTACGGACAATTCGGCGCGACCGATTCGGCGACGGGACAGTTCGGCAACAAGACAGTTCGGCGACGGGACAGTTCGGCGAAGAGACAATTAGGCGCCGGGACAGTTCGGCGCCAGCAAGACGAATCCAACCACCAACCTCTCAACCCAACCCGGGGGAGAGCATAGAAAGAATCCAACCCCAAACCACTCAACTCATCCCTGCGGGAGCAAATAGAAAGAATCCAACCACCAACCTCTCAACCAAACTCAGGGGAGGAAAGAGAACGAATACAACCTCCAACCACTCAACCCAACCCGGGGGAGGAAATAGAACGAATTCAACCCCCAAACACTCGACCCAACCCAGAGAGAGGAAATAGAAAGAATCCAACCCCCAAACTCTCAACCCAACCCGGAGGGAATAGAACGATTCCAACCTCCAAACACTCAACCCAACCCGGAGGAGGAAGTAGAACGAATCCAACTCTCAACCATTCAACACAACCCGGGAGCAGAAAATAGAACGACTCCAATCTCCAACAACTCAACCCAACTAAAAGTTGTTGCTTTTTCCTCCAGGCGTTGCATCGTCCCGCCGCCGAATTTTCCCGCCGCCGAATTTTCCCGCCGCCGAATTTTCCCGGCGCCGAATCGTCTCGGTGCCAAATTGTCCCAGCGCCGAATCGTCCCGGCGCCGAATTATCCCGTTGCCGAATTGTCCCGTCGCCAAATCGGTCGCTCCGAACTGTCCCACTCCGCCCACTTGACCGGAGGCCCCGGTTCATTGCACCGGTTCGCTATCAGTACGCTACGCCACTGCATAGAACTATTTTAATGACTTTAATTTATAAATATTTTACTCGATGGCAAATATCACCAGAGGGGGACTTTACTTTTATAAAGATATTGATACAAGAAAACGTTTAGTTTTAATGAGTACATAAGAAATTTTTACGTTCGCTTGAATTCTTCAAGGTCATTTATGCATCTTACTATCTCACCAAATTTGTCGTTAAGTAATTAAAATTTTATTAGTTTTTCAATTTGCTCTAAATGACATACTCGATTAATTCCTTTGATCAGAGCAAATATCGCTTGCATTCCGATTAACGGAAAATCGTCTGGAATCAAGTTAAGTAAGTTTCCATCGCGTGCAGAAATTTTGTCGCAGTTATGAATTTTATCCACCGGATGAAATTAAGTTAAGGTCGTTCTGACGAGGTAGCACTATGAAAGTGGGCTCAACCCATAATCTCCCGGCGGATAACAGGGCTAGAATGCGGGGTATTTAATTATCCAGTTTACTCAATTACACATTACACGCCGGCATTCACGAATTACTCCTTTGCCTATCAGCGATGCAGAAAAAAAATTTTCATCCCTTTTGGGCGAATCCATTTTCGAATCCTTTTACTAGTTGCAGTATTTATTAGTTCCCTTCTCTCTTTGCCGATCAAATGCGATCACGAATAATGACGGGCCAGTACAGAATTCGAAAGCGTGGCAATCGAAAACAATTTTCCAATTTTCTCAACTCGTCACGCGAAATAATTTCGAGCCCGGCACCACTCCGGCCTCGGAGTTAAGCTCCATCCCGACAAAACGGGTTCGAATTTTGGGGAAAAGTACGCGTGCCTCTCTGCGTGATGTTATTCATAATTTATTCTCCATGGCTCGTTACGACCGTCATTTTTTTACTTTATATTTGCCTCCCTTCGACGGAACGATGACGCGGGTTACGGCGTGGCAAGTTTATCTCGCGGTGTTGTAGGAGCATCTCGTTTTAAGTAGAACTATTGATCTCCGAGTGAAAAAGAATTTTAATTTTTGTGTAGCCAGAAACGTTTTATTAGGGTAGAGTATTTCCTTTCGTAGGTCAGCTACGAATTCAATTTTTTTAACGAGTTCTTATTCTGTTTATATAAATTTTATTTCACCAAACATTATACTCTTAATACGGAATTAGTAATACTACGACATATAAAAGTTTGAATCGTTGTAGTAAACTATGCTTAAGTACAATAATGTATATATTTTAAACAAATCACTGCATATTTTTTCTAAATAAGAATTAAATGTATTATGTAAAACATTAAAAAATTCCACTGTATTAGGCAATGCGTCTCCAACGAAAAAAACAAATTATACTGACGGAGGAGTTGTAGAAATTTAGAGTCTTTATTGGCCTGGGAAGGTTGAGATAGAGAGGGAGAGTGTTATTCCCTTGTCACCCGTGTTAATTTTCCATGATCATGATTAAACTATTCCCAACTAAAAATGACCTTATTTTTCAGATTTTGAAAACCGCTTTGAGCCCAAATGCTCAATATTTGAGCGAACTGATCAGGTACGGATGTTTCGCGTATATTTTTTTTACAAATTCTTCCATCTTGTAACCGACGTAAAACAGACACCTATATTTTCGGAACCGTTTTCCAAGGGTATTATAAATGTAAGATCCCGTGCTGCCGCTGCTGTCTTTGTTTTCGTGCGTCATCATGTCGATGTCCAAGAGTGCTGTCTCTCTCGACCGTGGACGCCTGTTATTTTCAAATGAGCGTGCACACGACCGTCCACCTTGCACCGGATCGGCAGTAAAACGATGCGAGTCATCGCGGCCGCAATCCTTTATCTGGGTCATATTCCTAATTCAGTTTCCTTTTTAAAATGAACAATTTTTCGCACTCGTTTTTTTGCAATAGTATATTTTAATTTCTCGCGGTATTCGACTCCCGTGAAAATTCGTCTAAATTATAACATATTTAGTAAAAAATCTCTGGGAAGTACTTTTGTGCGAAAGAAAAAAGTGTAAATCTGACGTTATTCCGTTTGCATTCTTTGTGAATGTTTGAATAGGAAAGTCTAACTGTAAAACCTTACATAACTACTTAATTAAAAGTTAAACGCAATCGAGGTTAAAGAATATGCATTTCGATGTCAAAAATTTAAAAGGTAAGTACTTATCTTGGGTATCTCAAATAGCCACAGCAAATTTATGATAAACCAGATGCGCTACAATGCAGCCGTCTTCAGTGGTGGTTCACAGGAAGTAGATTATAAATATGGTTTTTCACAATCTTGTTATTGCTATTTGAGATTTCTAAAATAAGTGCTTACTTTTTAAAATTTTCACATTGAAGTGCTTATTCTTAAATTTGTTTACAGCTATAAGAGGAGCTCATCAATTCTCTAGAGAATTATAGAGGTTGCCGTGCAAATATTTGACTACAAAAAGGAGGTAAAACGTACCGACGTTGAATTTTTTCATACGGAAAGGAGAAAAAACTCATCAACGCGATCAGCGCCAGAAACTGTTCTTTACAACCAATAAGTAACAATTGTTTCGGCGGACCTGATCTCCGGCAATTAACCACGGGAACGAGATCCATCAAAATCGAATTTTTATTCACTCCGCTCGCGAAAATACAGTCGGAAGAGGAGAAACTTTTTCGACCGATCCCGACTGGATAAACGCCCTCATATTCCTTGAGTGCGCCCGGTGGCGAGTGGAGACAAAGGGAAAGAGATACTGTGAGGAGAGTCGGTATACACTTAGCGATGGGGTTTGAGTGTTGGAGGGAGGGAGAGTTGGGTGGGGCATATAAGGGATACGGTGCCATAGAGACCATGGGAGAGTAGGGGAGGTAATCGGCGCCCTAAGTGGATAATCGGGGTGCATGTCGCCGGTTTCACGGGACCCCTGAGGAGCGGGGAGGAGAGAGGGAGAGAGAGAGAAGATGGTGCGGGGATAGGGGAAGAGAAGCGAGCGAGGGGGCCTCGAGGGAGGGGGCGGTAGCGGCTAATTGAATTGGGACGCCCCTCGCATCCCTTTCCAACGTCCCTTTAACCCCTCTTCCACGCTCCTTTACCGCACTCCCTCCCTCCACTCGCCCTCCCAAACACTCCGCCTCCCTTCCTACTTCCCTATACACAACTCCCATCCTACCCCGCAGACATCTCACAGTCGTTCTTTCCCGACATCCTCCTTCCCGTCTGCCTTTCCAGAGCACCGCACCATCCGCCCGGCCGCCGCACCGCAACGAATCCTCTATCTCCTTCCCATTTCTCCCTCCCTCCCACCCACCTTCGCTCTCCTCTTGATAGCTTCTTCTTTCGCAACATGGGGCTCTCATCCTATCTTTCTCTCCCCCCTCGCTCTCGCGACCTTCTCATCCTCTCTTCCCTGTAAGCATTTTCCTCCATCACTCTTCCTCCTCCGTGGCGAGTTCCTTCTCCTTTGAGAACCTTGATCTCTTCCCTGCTCCTCCCTCGCTGTTACTTCCCTTTATTCTCTCTCTCTCAACCTTCTTTGTTCGGGGATGAACCTTTCCTGTGACCTCCCACGTATCCCAACCAAACTTCCCAGAAACTCCTCAGCTTCCTTACTCTCTCTCCTCGTCTTACCTCTCTTATCTTCCCCTCTCCCACTATCTTACTCCCACTTTCCCTCCTCTCCAACTCCTTCTCTCTCTCACTCTACTCCCCCCTCTCCCACTCCTATCCCTTCTCTCCCTTCCTCTATCCCTCTTTCACTCCATCTGTGCTTCTCTCTTTCCCTTTCTCTTCCTGTCCCTTTCTTTCTCTCTCACCCTTCCAATCTCCCTCATCCCTTTCTCCCTCTTCCTCCCTTTCCCCCTCTTCCTCCATTTCACTCTCTCCCTCCCTTTCACACTCTCCCTCCCTTTCACTCTCCCTCCCTTTCACTCCCTCCCTTTCACTCTCTCCCTCCCTTTCACTCTCACCCCCCTTTCACTCTTCCTCCCTTTCACTTTCCCTCTCTTACTCCATCTGTTCCTCTCTTTTTCTTTCCACCCTCTCTTTTCCTCTTTTTCTTTCCCTCTCTTTTTCATTCCTTCCCTCTCGCTTTCTTTTCCTCTCCCTTTATTTCCATATCTCTCCCTTTCTTTCTCTCTCTCCCCCTCCCCGTATCTCCCTCTCTTACACACTTTTTCTTTACCTCTCTCTTTCTCATTCTTTTTCTTTTACTCTCTTTCTTTCCCTCTTTCTTTCCATCTCTCTTTCTTTCCTTGTTTCTTTCCCCCCGTTCTTTCCCTCTCTCCTTTTCCCTCTCTCCCTTTCTTTACCTCTCTTTTTATTTCCCTCTCTTTCTTTCCCATCTCTTTCTTTCCCTCTCTCCCCCTCTCTCTTCCTTTTACTCCCTCTCTCTCTTTCGCTCTCTAATCTCTTCTACATCACGCCGTCTTTCATCCTTCCTTTTTTGTCGCCGTCTTCTTTGTAGTCTTTTTTTCTCCCAAACGCGTCCTCTTTTTTGCGCCCCTACTCGTCTCTGCCTTTTTTCCTCTTTCTATCCTTCTCTTTCTCTCGATTGTCCTTTTTTCAAGCCTTCGCGTCTGTATTTTTTGTCGGTGTAAAAGGTTTTGCAGGAAAAAAGGGTTCCCGGAATTAACTGCGGCTAGGAGCAGTAAATGATTTTTGGCGCGAATCCTGCCAAGTTTCTTGTCAGGGCATTGTAGCGGCTCGCGAGTGTAATTTTTATCGCGCTTATTCAACATTTTGATGATTTTTTTCTTGCGTGATCTCGGAGTGTCGCTGTTGAATTGGTATAAAAAATATCATTTGTCGTTCCGTACCTTCCTCCAATTGTGATTTAGATTGCTTTATGGATAGCTTACTGAAATCAGTTCTTAATGTACACACGTTATTCTTACTCCGTCTTTTCTCCATAATCACCTAGATAATTTCGTTTACTTGACACACTCTAATTGAAATAATGTGCGCCCATATTAGCAAGCCCCTGTGGCCTAACGGATAAGACATCGGTCTCCTAAACCGGGGATTGTGGGTCCGAATCCCACCAGAGGTAAAATATTTTTTGCCGGCCTTTGTAGAGGAGTGGTTAGTGCGTGTATGACTACGAATGATAGGGTTGCGGGTTCGAATCCTGCCTAGGGTTGGGCTGTACATGTTCGTCTTTGTTATCCTTATTATGCCCAGAGATTGTTAAGAGCTGTTTATGAGCTTGTTAAAAATAAATAAATAAACTTCATTTTCCATGAGTGGTAGGTGCTATCGCTGCTTGAACAGAAAGAGAATTTCTGACACTCAACAAAGTTTGCATGCTCTTACTATTAAACGTATAGTCTCTGAACAATTTTTATACACAATAAATTCTTTTCTAAGATGGATTTGATCATACACGGTTAAATAAAGTTTAACCTCGATAATGCAAACCCGGTTAATATAAAACGCTCCTATGTAAGTCGTGTAACTCAGCCCCCTGTAGAAACCTAAGTATATGTTCCTTATTATGACGAACTCGTTAGCAAAAATCTTAAAATTTTAAGTCCCCTGAAATTTGTACGAACTAGGTTGTACAGTAAATGAGACAGCCATTTTTCCGACACCAAATTATACGCCATCCTGATTTGATAATTTTTATGCATGTAACGTGAAAAATTTCGTATCCGTTTACGAACACGCGTTTTTTTCCATAAGGTATCAAATTTGCGCAACGAATTTTTCCCCGACGCGGTCTTTTCCAAGTAAGTGAACACGCGGGGGTTGGGTTCTTGGAGAAGGCCGCGTTGGACGAAATCAAGTTGCATGAATTTAAAAATTAATGGAAACAAGATTGAAAAGTATACTCCATAAATGGGATACACCGAGATCTTATTGTATCTTTATGGGAACTACAGATAAAACGGTATCGAAAGATTGGGCGGTTCCTGAATATTTATCTCCGAAACTTTAATTCGCAATTATGCGGTCCCGCGGACTTTTTTTGTGGCAAATGTTGTCCTCGAGTCTAACAAATGTTTTAGTCATATAAAAGCGTGGGAGAGAAATTTGTGGATTTTTAATTATTGTTTGCCAATAGAACCGTCGTAGCGATCGATGTAAACAAAATATGTGGTGTTATGCCTGGAATTTTTCAAATTTTTATCTCCGAAACTGTAAGTGGTAATTATGTAATATAATGGACTTTTTTCTTGTAAATGTTGTCCTCTAAGCCGAATAATTTTAAAAATCTATACCTCATATGATATAAGAGGTAGGGAGAGAAAAATATGGCATTTAATTGTTGCTTGACGGAAGATACGAGTATCAGTTTATTTAATTGCTTATATAAAGCGGAAGTTCTAATTGATGGATGTAGTTCAAAATCATAATTCACCGATAAATTTTAAAAAGGATCACTAATACCCAATTTAACTAAAAACCCCCCACTAGTCTTGGAGACTAATTATGCGGACGGATGGACGAGACGCGCCCATAAGGCGTTCCGCTACTACCGCTTCCATGGTAAAGAACGCATAAAAATCACTTGTTCGTAGTATATGCTACGAGCTTTCTTACGTCGCATTAATACCTACCTAAAATGCCGGGAGCACTCAAGTCAGTGATGGGTATAAGTACGTTTCATAAGTGTTTGGTAAATAAGAGTCGTATTTATTCAATAGTGCAGCGGTTCCCAAACTGGTGCGCTTAAAACTAGTGGTGCGTGGAGCTTTTTAATTGGAGCGTGGAAAGTATTAAAACTGTTGAGGGTGGTTATCCCGTTAGTTTTGTGGAAATAAATTCATTTATCTCGCTTTTTATTTTATAATTTGTTAATTTTTAACCGTGTCATGACTTTTACACCACAATTAAAAAGGTGCTTAATAAATTTATACGACGTATTTTCTAGGTAAATGGTACAGAAAGTCGTATACAGTTTTGTGAGTGGTACATGAAAAAAAATGTTTGTGAACCGTTGCAATAGTGTACAATCAAATCCGCGATGGATGAACCCGCGTTGGGCAATGGCTTGCTGTGTATGTGCGTCTACGCACTCACATTCTTGAGATATACCCGCATTCTCAACAAATATACCACCAGTGTTAAATTGGGCATCTTTTCCTCCCTTTGGAAGATCTCTTTTTGCCATTCTTTATGTTCCGCGCATTCTATAGTCTCGGCTTTTCCACTCTCTCATTCTTTCCTCTTCGCCCGCTCATTCCCGTCCCCGTCGACTCAATCTTATTTTCCGCAGTCGCTCCCTTGGTGTGCATCCCTTTTACGGCTCTCCACTCCATAAAGGATCTTATTTGGCTTCCCATATCCCCTCCCCTCCTCCCTCTCCCCACTTCCCCCGCCCATCCTCTCATTTTATGCTTCTTCTTACCTCCCTAACCCCTACTCTCTTTATTCTCTCCCATCTCCCCCTCCGATTTATTATGCTCTTCCCATTGTTCTGCATCTATCCCTCTTTCCCCTCCCCCTCCTCCCACATTCCTCTTTTTCCCCTTGGCATTGTATCTTACATTTTTTCTCTCGCTCGCATTTTATACTTTCTTAATGAGATCTTCGTCGCAGCGGGAATTTTTTCTTTCCTCTGCTTCGTCTCGCTCTCTTTTTTCGTGACCTTTATGCCTTTGCCAAGCTTTAAAAAAAATAACTACGTGTTAAGACCTTTTTTCTCGTCGTCGTTGATTTGGAAGTTTTTTTACAACGGTTCAAAATGTTTAGGCAGATCCTCGTCTATTTTTGTTCATTTATATATTTGTTCACGTATCTTATAGTTGGTGGGATGGATACCGCGCTAAACTAGAGATAGAATAAAATTAAAATAGAATGCATTAACCTATCCATTTCCTTAAATAGTGAATGTAATATCAGCGAAAGTTGAATTATAAAAATTGCATGCCAGCCATCAATAATGATCAACAATTTTTGGCGACTTTTGTGTACTTTTATAGTTATTAATAAATCAGCGTAATTTTTTTATGATTTTTTCAGAAATAAACGTTCTCTAATACCTTTTTTGTCTTTTATGTAAATAATTGTTCTTTTTTCCGAGGGAATCGGTTTAATTTTTTTCGCTTGTCTCTCTCGCTATTGAGCACATTCCGCCGTGGATTGTACGCCTTTTACATCGAATTTGCGAACATTCGTTCCGCAACATCCCGCCAGCCATCGACGCTTTGCTTAATAAGTTTTAAATATTCATTCATTTGGCCCTTATCCGCCCTCTACATTCGGATAGCTTTATCACCCACGGCCCTCAATAGCGAAGACCTGTCCGCTCGAAGCCTTTGGTGGATTGCGGTTTGTTTGCGTCGCTTTTCATCCCTCGTAATCACAGTATCCGTGCACCCATTAGCCCTGAGCGGGAGCTAGGTACAGCGTTAAGCCTCTCTCTCCCAGCTGCTCTCTCTCTCTCTTACACCGCAATTCCGCCATTTTCTCTTACTTAATCTCGCGCCTTTTTTTCTCACCCCTCTCACACTCTTTCTGCCCTTCTGTTCGCATCCATTATCCATCTACTCTCCTCGGCCATTCACTCCTTTTGCCATTTCGGTGAAATCATTTCAGTTTTCCTCTTCGATAAGTCTTTATCCCGTTCAATTCGTTCTCTTTAGACGTCTTCGAACGAATTAACAGGTCCTTTTTTCTTTCCCGTAATGAAGCGTTAATCGATTCGAACGCGTAGGTAATTTTTGTGAATAAATTGGCACCGATAAAGGGTACCTTTTTCTTCCATGTATCCCCCAAGTAACGTTTTACGCGAATCTTGCTCTGCGGATCGATATATAAAATACGCGAAAGACCGTCAAATTGTTGAACTGCATTACATTAAATTAAATGAAACGAAAATTTGGTGTGGTAAAAACCTCACCTGTAAAGATTGATGTAATTTTTGTAACTTACTTGATTATCTCTCCGTCGTTTTAGCTTGTTTTCTTTGCGCTCTGGCTTTTTCCTTGTTCCCCTCCTTTCTTTATTTCCTTTGTGCGTTCTTCTGTCATTCTTCTCGCGTTTCTTTCTCTCCTCCATATTCGTTTGTTCTCTTATGAATTTTTCTTGTACCGTACCCCCTTTTATCTCTTATCGTCGATTTTAAACTCTTCCTTTCTCTCCGATAATTCCATGGGGGAGTGTGTGGGCGGATGCAAACATAGGTAGAGGAGGAATAGAGAAGTGGAATAAGAGAGAGAGGGAAAAGTAGGTTCTTGCGCCCGGAGGGCCCCACCCTTAAATCGTCCCTTTCCTCCTTCCTTCCTATCTCCCCCTTCCCTCTCTCCCTTTCTCTTTCTCTCTCGCTTTCTCTCCGGGGAGTTGCGGGTGGTGGTGGTCGTGCATGGCGCTATGCTCCTCTTGGGGGTTTAAGCTCGTCGCGTGGCGGAAGGCGGCAGCCCTGCCCCGGTTTTGGTTTCACCAATTTTGAGAGGCATTAAAAAGCAGATGCGAAAGGAGGGGAAGGGAGGGTGTGGGGAAAGGACGGGGAGCGAAGGGAGGAATGGTAGGGAGAGAGAGATCCGTCCTCTGGGAGGGTCGGCTAGAGATAGAGAGAGGGGGGGGTGAGGGAGGGAACCCCAGAGTGATTGATTGATTAAGGCCTACATTGGCGGTGAGAGGAGTGTCCGGGAGGGTGGAGGAGGCGGCGGTGGTAGTGTGCTCTGTGTGTGTTTGTTGGGATGGGGTGGAGAAGGTTTTTACTGGGGCGGTTGGAAGGGGGAATCGAGAGAGTGAGGGGGGTATGGAGGAGAAACAGGGGGGAGAGAGTTTGAGGGAGAGGATAAGGAGGCAAACAAACTGGGGAAGAGGGAGAGAGAGAGGGATGTAGGGAGATCCACGGCACCTGCTCTCCAATTCGCACTCCATGAGAGGGGGAGAGATACAGGGCATAGAGGGCGGAGGGGGGGAGGATAGGCCCACTCTCTGCGGGGGGTTGGAGATATATGGAGGGGAGAGGTGTGGGGCGGCGTAACTCGGGTAAGGGAGCGGTGGTGGGAGCGGTGTGGGGATACGGAGAGAGGAGGGGGCAGAGAAGGAAGTTTTGGATGGAGGGGTGTGTGCGGGTTGCTTCGGTTTCGCCGACGGCGTAATGGGCTGGCAAAGGGGGGAGCCGTTGGGTTGGGTCGGTGGAGGACCGGAGTTTTCGGGGAGTCGCGGTGGGGTGAGGAGGGATAGATGCGGTGGAGGGGGAAGAGGGCGAGAGAAGAAGGGAGAGAGAGAGAAGCCAAAAGGGAAGTAAACACTCTACTGCTGTTTGTCGTATCCATCCCTTGTGGGTCCGGTCGAATGATATGCATGCTTTCTGGGATATAAAAGGGAGGAATGGAGGTAGCTTACTCTTTCCTCTCTCTCTCTCTCTCTGTTTTTTACTCTCCGTTATAAACTCCCATTTCTCTCTCTCATATATTTCCCCATTCCTTCTCTTTCCCCCACTCTTTTTACGCCCTCTATATTTTTTCCTCTTTGCCAGCATATCAATTCGCGTGGGCTGCGTATAAAAAAAGGGATGACATTCCTCAGAGGTTTATTTTTCAATCCGTTCCCTCGCCTTAATCCTCCTAAATATACTCACTCTCTCTTTCTCCCTCTCTTGCTCGGTGTCTCCCCGTTCTCCCTCTCTTACTCTCTCTCCCTTTTCCTCTTTGATTAGACGATTTCTCTTGCTCGCCCGGGCCTAATCGGCAAACTCGTGAAATTTTATCACCTAACGAGTGTTTTAGACCGACATGTTGATTCGCCGAGAATGTTTTCAATTCTCGCCTTATGCGCATCCGGTAATTTCCGGACTGGAGTGATCTTTGAATTCGTTATTTTATTAGGTTTACGGTTACGATTAGTCTTTTTCCTCTTTAGTCGTTGGAAACAGATTTGTCTGCAATAAAATTTTGTTTAGTAAGATGAAATTCATTATCGTGGCAGGTTATGTTCCTTAGGTTCATCAAATAAGTGCCCAGCAGTGTGTAAATAATGATTAATACTTTTACCGCTCATTTTCCCATACCTATTTACATATTGTTTAGTGGTCATTTTCTCACCAAAGCGTTTTTTATTTAATTTCATTCAACATTTTTTATTACCGAACCCCGTTATACATATTTATTTATTGGATTCTAGCAGCGTTTTTATTTGTAACTCCGAGGATAATTTTTTTACTTTACTATCATGAATTCCACGCAAATCTACATATCATTATTATGTTTTAGCCGGTTCGCTACTTATTATCTTCTTCTTACGGTTTTCATTAAATTCAATCATCTCCCTGCTTCTTGCGCCCTTGACTCAAATCTGTGATTTTTATGGGAAAATGGACGAAAATGATCACTTGAAAATAATACCACGTAGCATAGTCGAGTTGACTGTAGAAAGCGTTTAACTCGATTTCACGCATTTTTACGAGAAAGAAACCATCAACGACCCATCCAACGCTATCGACAAAAACATAAAATCCAAAACAGAGATCACAACAATCTCTTTTGGGCCATCCCCGAGAGGCATTCATTCCCCTTCAATCCGTCCTCCGGGACAATGACATCATTGTGACCCCTCGATGTGTTTGTGTGTGAGAGATTCGATCCGGAAGCTGATCCGTGGGGCCCGAGGGCCTTGACACCTGTCACGGAGGCTAGGACTTCCATGGGCGTCAGATAGATCCATCGCGCGGGATTGGCAGTCGCGTTGAGTAGGTTAGTTCTCAGGCGAAAAACATCCATTCGCGAGTGGTCGTTGAAACCTTAAAGAGGGTAAATGGACCGAACGGTGTGGGAAGGCTGAGCGGTAGCTCGGAGATCGGAATAGCAAACGTCGGCGGA
This sequence comes from Tanypteryx hageni, assembly GCA_028673005.1. Classification (NCBI taxonomy): domain Eukaryota; kingdom Metazoa; phylum Arthropoda; class Insecta; order Odonata; family Petaluridae; genus Tanypteryx; species Tanypteryx hageni. The sequence goes on along the minus strand of CM054116.1, from coordinate 83,412,816 downwards.
GCGCTCCCTATAGATCGGTGTTTCTCAACCGGTGGATGGCGACTCTCTGGTGGGTCTAGAAATGAGTTGGGTTGGGCCGCGAAGAATTTGAAAAAAATTAAGACATTTGAAAACTCTCGCAAAAGTATAGCGAAATCTTAATATTTTGTAAAAAAAATCAAATTTTATAAATAGGTAATAGAAATTTGAATAAATTGCCGTATGTTTTTAAATAATCAGCCGCTTTTAGTGAACGATATAGTATTTTCTAGTTATATTGATATATTGGGCCGTGGAAATTTTTGTTGTTTAGGTGAGCCACGGATAATTTCCTGTAGCTCAGGTTGAGAAACGCTGCCCTAGGTAAAGTCGCGCCTTCGCTTTCTCTAAAATGTTCACTCGGATCGTTTCAAGAGGGAAGATGTGGTGGTCCTCGAAAGTGTTGGAACGCTGCTTCAAAAAACAATACACTAAAACTGGCGCTTCGAGATTTGATGTTTCGGAGAGGAAAAAAATGCATAAATAAACAAGATCTCCGAGTAAAGAGCAACTTCCGTCATTTCTACCGCATTTCGCGAGCGTTGCTTTCCCCGACGATGCGAGTCCCCTTCTGGCAAGGTGAACGGGAAATCCATCACGTGAAAGACTGCACACCTTCTTTCGTAATGTTATGGACGGCGGTGGAGGTTGTAGATTTGATATTGCGACGTTACTGAAAGCAACTCTCTCGGTTATATAGATAGTTGTTTGAGCATGCGGATCTCTCGTGGAGTTGATTGTTACCGTATAAATTGGTTTGCTCAAGCAACGAGTGAAAAGAAATGGCAAAAGGATCGTAGTCGCGGAAATGATTCAAATCGCGTCGATCTCATTCTTGGTAGCATTGGAAAATTCCTTTGCTTTTTATTGAAATTGAGTAATTGGCGAAATAACCGCGAAATATTATGAAGCCATGGAGATGTTTGTTATATATTATCATCCAGTTTTTCGCTATTAACCCGAGAGAAGTTACGTGACAGTATTGAAAATTATTAGGAAAGGTGACTGATTCTCTACATGCCTTATATTAAAATATCACTGCAGTAGCTCGAAGTTTTCTTCTATGTTTCGTGTATTACCATGGACTCCATGATCTGTGAGGTGCCCCTGAAGGAACATATTAATGATATTTGTGAGGTTATAGCCTAATGCACTCCTAGAAATGTAGTTTGCATGCGAGATTTTATGAACTCCTGTCACCAACCGCATTTAAGCAAAACTAACAGCTTAGGGTGAATGGATAAATCATAACCTTCAGCAAAAATCTGTCATCTTCAATCCTATTGTATCACATTTTGATGTAATGCCCTTAGCAATATTCGATTTGATTCCACATGACATACTTCTAAGTTAATATAAAAGGTATAAAAAGCGTACCGTTCCATTTTCTCTTTTAATATTTGAAGTCTAAACTTTCAAAAATAATACTAAATACTTCCAGCTCGAGATATTAAGGATGAAGACTTGTCAAAATCATTGGCTTCGTCATCACGTTACTTTTTTCTATAATAATCATTGAGGCAACAATCAACTAAGGTACCAATTAATTCAAGCATGACTCACTAAAACTCTTAAAAACTAGAAGCTTAAAACAAGAGACTGGCCGCTGGGTTAAAAATATTTGTTTGAGTTAAATGTCATAATTTCGTGCTAAATATAAAAAATATATACTGCATATATATAATTCATAGTCCAAGTTCAAGATAAATTCCAAATAATATAAAAATCGCATTTTGAGTAGATTTTTTGTATGTATATTTGTCGGAAATTTCCTATACAAACTGCTGTTTTCCGCAATTAAATCATTCACGTAGGTCAAATTATATATGAAATATCAAATTAGATATCTTTACAATCGTTTTAAAAATTATCATATCGGTTTACAGCTGTAGAGGCTACTGTATTTCTAGGCGCGTAATATTCATTCAGCTACTTATCTTGCGTGTGTAAGATCGAAAATTAAATTCAGTCAATCATAACCAAAGAAGCAGGTAGCTTTTACAGAACCGAGTTCATTTTGAACAAATTATACCACACAAATTTCGATTCTCGATAAAGAGGTCCAATCATCGAAACTTTTTTAACACAATTATATTTCTGAAATAAGATTGTAGCTGATAATGGTTACTTTACGTTTGTTTTATTATGAGGGAATATTCCATATTTCAGTACAGCTCGATCGAATTATTTGTATCAATCATTTGGTTAAATAAATTACCCGGCATAATTTATCACCAATGATGATATAATTGACGGACAGATTTATTTAACTATATCTCTCTTTATTTATCAATCAACGGACTTTATCGTTGAAACCTTACGGCTTAGCTGCCATTAATTCGCTCGAGGCGATGTTGGTTTTCACTCTCTAAAATTTTAGATATCGATTCCACGATTCGCGCACAGAGGAATAAAGTTCCTAAAAGCTTCCTCTCTCTATATATACATATATCCTTCCCACCTCCCGTTATTCCTTTATTTCCTCGCCTACTCGTCGACATTTTTTTCTTGATTCCACGTCATCCGGTGTGACAGCGCTGAGGAGTGGGACGGATTCTTCTTCGACAGAAAGGGGGGGACGTGGCGCCGGGGAAAAATAACTCCTCGGAATCGCCCCGGGCATTATATCCGTGCCGTCCACCTCCGGTCACGCGCTCCCTCCTCCCTCCTTCCCTCCCTCAAACTCTCCCTCGGACCCCTTCCACTCCAATCCTATCCACGCCCAGACAACGCAACACTAAACCATCTTCCTCCCTATCTGGCCGGCTATCTTCCTCTCTCTATTTCTGCACCGACCGCACAACCCCTTTTTGCCTCCCTTTTTTCTCCCGTCCTCCCCCTTCTGCCCACTCTCCGCCCCGCTCTGCCTCCTCTCCGCCCTGCTCTGCCCCCTCTCCGCCCCGCTCTGCCCCCTCTCCGCCCCGCTCTGCCCCCTCTCCGCCCCCCTCTGCCCCCTCTCCGCCCCGCTCTGCCCCCTCTCCGCCCCGCTCTGTCCTATCTCCGCTCCTCTCTGCTCGCTCTCCGTCCCGCTCTACCCCCTATCGGATCCCCTCTGCCCCTTCTCTGCCCCGCTCTGCTCCCTCTCCGCCACTCTCTGCTCCCTCTCCCGCTCGCTCAGCCCCCTATCCGACCCCCTCTGCCCCTTTTCCGCCCCGCTCTGCTCCCTCTCCGCACCGCTCTCTCCCTTCTCCGCCCCTCTCTGCCCCATCTCCGCCCTGCTCTGCCCCATCTCCGCCCCGCTCTGCCCCATCTTCGCCCCGCTCTGCCCTCTATCCGACCCTCTGCTCCATCTCCGCCTCTTCTATACCCCATCCTCCAGCTTTTCCTACCTCCCTCCCCGACACGGTCGTCTCACACCGCTTCCATTGTTCCCCTTCTTCCACCGCCACTCCCTCCCTCCTATCCTCCCTTTCTCTCTCTCTCCTGCCTCGCTCACCAATCCGACCATTCCCTTATTGTCCCGCATTACATCCAAAAGTCCCACGTCCATAAAATCCGAATGTCATGAATAACGGGACATGAAATGTGCTATCCTCTCTCTCTGTCCTTCCCCTCCTTACCTCCTCCTCCTATCTCCTTTGCCTCCTCCCTCTCTCTCTCTCTCTCTCTCTCTCTCTCTCTCTCTCCCTTCCTCCCTCTCGCCTCATAGGTTCAATGCGAGCGTTTTTTTCGACAACCCGGGCGGGAAATTTTCGCATTTTTTCCCCTCCGCTTTTTTCCCCCATCCACTCTCCCCTAGTTTCCCGTTTTTTTCCTCTCTCGCTGCGTTAGTGATGAAAAAAATACCTCGCCTCGGGGCCTTTACTCCTCCCTCTTTCCCCTCTATTCCTCTCCTAGTTGTGTATAACATCTATTTTTCGGGGTGGAGAGTATTAGAATGATTAATAATTCAGGCTCGTGAAGCCGCCGCTGGCTTGCGGCTGTTGACACTTGTTTCGTCAGTTCTACTCCCCTTGTTTTCCGCATCGCTCGGTTCATTTTGATGAAAACTTCAGAGGTGTACGGAGTTCGCGACCCGCCGCCGGTGCTCACGCATTACGGCTGCTATGAAATTTCACCCTTGGCGCAATTATGTCTTGTTTTGGAGCGTTTAATTTTTCAGTTGAATAGACGCTGGTGAGTTTATCAATTATTCCTTAAGAAATTAATCACGTTTTCAATTCAGTTTTAATAGTATCTCTGTAGTTGCCCAAGTTATTGTTTATGGGTGCAATTCGTTATAGCATTTCCCTTGCTTTCAGTTGCATCCTATACTTTGAATCTTTGTTTTTCAATCGACCCGACTAAAACCATTCGTTTAAAAAGCCCTTGAAATAAACGGATATCCGCGATTTTTTATTTATTTTTTAAATTGCATAATTCGTTTTAATACCGTATAGGATGGTCGTTTTCTCAATAATAGGCAAAATTTAGAGCAGAAGCCATGTTCTCTAAATGAACTTTATTAAATAATATTGATTCTTTTAACTAGCCTTGTTTTAAATAATCAGTATTTGTTACAGTTTACTCTTTAAGTTAACTACCTAGCACACACAAGTACTTGTCTTTGTTATGTATCATACCATTTATGACTCCGCAGAATTTGTGTACGTTAGCTCGGTTAGCTTGTAAACAGCAAACGCATCTAACGGACCTTTTAGTCCTAGCATTATTAATCACGAATGAGACGCACTGCCATGCGAAGTAAGGTGTATGATATTGCTAGTGAGCTTATAAATTAAACGCGATCTTGCCTTTTTCATGAAATGCATACTTTTAAATAACACCATTAGTCATTTCCAGATATTCTGCACATTGTCTGTAATAATAAAAACTTTGCGAAATTTTGCTGGCGATGAGGTCATTTAGAAGATTAATAAAATTTGGAAATGTGCAAAGTACGGCAAAACAAATATTATTATGAAGTCAGCATTTTTTTCAATTTTCCTTTTACGAGATGGAAAACGGCAAAAGATATAAGTTATAGGGATTTGAGGAAATTGGCGAAGGAAGAATGCATGAGCGAAAATCATATTATGGAAATTGGTTCCATGAATGGGAAATATAAAAAATATGCAACGAGGGAATGATGGTTATAAATTCACTATGACCCATCTTTGGCTCTTTTATCGTTCGTGGAAGCAACCGTCAAAGTTAAAACACCTCGATCCCATAATCGTTGAGATTTTTTTACCCCGTGATTATCTTTTTAACGATAGAAGTTGAAATTTTCAGCTGCCGACGCCTCACGGACATTTCTGCCCAGATGAATAATTGGCCCATACCCCAATTATCTCCCGTATGCCGCCTTTCTGCCCCGTAATTCCTCTCCCTCTACTCTCCATCCCTTTCTCCCTCTGCTTCGCCTCTCTCTCTTTCATCTCCTGATTATCTTTCCATTTCCTTCCCCTCTATCTTCTTTCTCCCTCTTTTCTCTAGTTCTTTCTTCTATATGCTCCCTACTCTCTCTCTTCTCACGCTCCATCTTCCTTTCCTCCCTCAAAATCCCTATCCTCACTCTTTTTCCTACTCCTCTATAATTACTCCCTTTCTCTCCGCTCCTCCGTCTGTTTTCTCTATATTCTCGCTTCCATCTACTTCATTTCCCTCCTCTTTCACATCGCATCACTTTCTCCTCTTTATCCTTTTTATATTTTTACCATTTCCTTCTCTTTCTTCTTTCTTTCATCCCTCTCTCCCTCCTGCATCCTTTTCCTTCTCTTTTCTCTCACTCTATACTTTCTCTCGCTCTCCTCCTTTCATGCAACTCTCTCACCTCTCCTCCCTTTTCCTCAAGGTCCTATCTCTATCCTTCGTTCTCATCCCCCTCTCCTATTGTCCCCCCTCTCTCCCCCGCCCCCTCTTCCATTCAGCACTTCTACGCACGCATATTTCACGGCTGATGACGCCTATATGTCTCTCCTAAGAGTTCCCGATGTCGGGACGGGAGAGAATTCGGCGAGATGTGAAAGAGGGTCGCGTCGCAGCATCTGCTATGCAGTATTCGTGCCAGAGGGAGTGTTTGTGTTCGTGCGTGCGTGAGCGATGCGAGAGCGCAAGAAATGGATATGGGACACACACGACTTCGCGTGTGATTCACCCTCTGTAAGCCTACATAGACATGTGCCCAGAGAGACGTCCTCCCTCGAGCGGACGAACGCTTGAAAATCGTAAGAGAACACATATATGTAGAGGGAAACGCATCTAACAGATGTAAATAGTCTAGAGTTTGAAGGTTTGTTTGATTGATTTTGGTCGTCTAGTTTGTGATAAAATCTCGGGCCCTCCCGCAAACATTAGGGCTTCATTCTTGGATAGGATTCCCGCTCGCTAAATGTGGAATTGTATCGCTAGCTGTATACAAGTCCGACAGGGGGATACTTTGAGTAATTAAGTGAATTAAGCAGGAGTCTCAAGCTCAAATCATGAGTGGTTAGCTTCCAATGCGCTAAATCCGTGGGTCGCATTAAGGCACCGTACCATATCCGCGGGCCGCATTCCAATTTAACGACATACTTCCTTACTCCACCCTCGTAGATTGTTTTAAATGGGAATGAAAACTAAACTGTGTATATTTTGGAAGTGATGATTTTATGATTTTTTTAAATTTCTTAGATTATTTAAAACATTTTAAAAGAAAAATATTTGAATTTGCGCTGCATCATAGCATGAAGCATATTACATCGCGGACCACATAAATACTTTGAGCGGGCCGCATTTTTGAGGTTACTGGAATAAATCAATCAGTCTGATGGCCACGTTTCTTTTTTTAATTTTAATTTTATAACGTTGTATGTTTTTTGGCATTTTTATTGTTGCTCATAATGTTTAAATGGAAATACCCAAGAAAATAGAGAAATTTGTTCAGTCGTGATGAGTTAGATTTATCAAAACAAAAGTTTCATCAGGAAAGTTAATCGCACAGAAAAAATTAACCTTACTATGACTTTGTGAGTTGCAAGAAATCCACGGCGCACCATAAAAAATAATTATGTATACTTTTTTACTCGCACCTTCGAATTTTTTTGCTAAAATTCTATAAGTAGCTCGTCTATCGTCGAAAAAATCGCATTATAATTTTAACAATAAGTTAGTCGTCGTGCACGTCGCTGATTAAGAAAACGGTTTAGTTGAGCAAACATCCCAAAGTTTGCCCTAAATTATTGGGCGTGATATAGCATTAGGTTATTTTATCCTATTGAGCCCAATCTTTTATATTTCTCATAATCAACTCATTCGCCTCGCTAAAAATATCTGCTTCCATTTCATTCAAAAGAACCAAAGCCAAAACCTTCCCCTCGAACCGACGAAGTCGACGGGATGAGAAACCGAAACGAGATTTGGCGATTAACCGTATCGACCCGCAGCTCCCCTTCACCCATACCCTCGGATTAAAAAAAAAGGAATTCCGTATCGTAATTACCGATCCATAACTTTAATTCGATATCCGGGATCTTTCGCGAAGGTCCAAACTGAGGGAAAATTGTTTCCTAACCCATTTAAATTTACGCGCACGCACCCCGGCACACACAAACACACGCACTCACACAATCTTGATCAGCTGTCCTCCCTATAAATGCACTCGCTAATGCACACCGACTCGGCGGGGCGGGTTTTCGGAATGGACAGAGAGAGGAGGGAGGAGAATGGGTCGAGGCGTAAAAGGCGGAAACGGAGGAGGCGGAGCGTGCCTCACTCCCTCATCCTCCCTTTCATAGCCGGTGGGGCGAGCGGCGACGACGTGGTGTGGGGTGGTGGAAAAAAGGGGTTAGCTGTTGGAGAGAGGGGTTGGAGAAGAAAGCATGAAAAGGAGAAATGGTGGGGGATTGGGGGAAGGGGAGGAAGGCGGGATGCCACATGGCGCTGATGCGGCGAGTGATTCAGGAGGTGTATGGGGGCAAAGAAGGGTGGATTTTCGGGAGATAGGTGGGGCGATTGGGAGAGGATGGGATGAAGGAGAGAGGAGGGTTGATAAAAGTTCGGAGGTGGGGGAAGTGCGGGGTATTTCGGAGGTACGGGGATTTGGAGGTCAAGAGGTCGGCGATTTTTACCATCCCCCTCGTCACGCATCCCCATCCCACTCTCCTCCCCACCGCCGCCAACTCCCGGTAGGTGTCGAAGGGAGTCGTACCTACGCAACACGGCGAAGGTGTGTGCGTGCGTGTGGGCGTGTGACGGACCACCTTCCAAACGGGACGCCCTGCGTCGAACGCGCTCCACAATGGGAAAAAATCTCGGCGGGCGATCGCGTCCGATTGAGTCTTTTTGCTCGATGACGTTCGAGTAATTAAATAAAACTTCGCGTGTGGATTCGAAGGACGGAGGAAGCGTATTTGTCAAAAACACTCCGAGGTCTGGTTGATAAATGATGTCGGACGCGGGGAAAAGTATCGCTTCCGTGCGATTTAACATTACGGCTGTATATCGGTGCGATGTTTACGAATGGAATTAACCGGGTCCGGTTGCTATGCGGTTAGGATCGGGGGAGGCATGGGCAGGGGGAAACGGGAATTTTACGGTCAGGTTTAGCTGTCTTTCTTTGCGGACAAGGGATGTGGTTTGGATGTCGAATCTGGGGAGAGCCCCAGTTATTGTTTTAATCGTTTCGCGACTCAAGAGATATTTGGCCATTTTTCTTTCACTAACAGGGTCTTGTCAGGTATTAAAGCGATTAATGCGTACTAAAGTAAATTGTTTTGTTCTGCTCTCATTTGTCTTATTTTTTCATTCATTGGAAATATTTTAAAATATTTTTGTCCGTTATAACGGTTGCGGTCTTATTCCCTTGGTAATTTGGCTAATGATATAAATGAGCTATTGACGAATAATGTGAAGTGAAACATTTGTTTTTACCAGCGTATGCAGTCTATTTTCGTGGCCAGAGCAGAAATGCATTTTATATTTAATTTTCTATACAAAAATTAATTTACTTTTCATTAAAGTTACTCTCTGTTAAAAATATCATTTTGATATTTGCTTTGTTCCATTTGTGCTTTTATAGGGATCCAAGAAGGTCATTTGGGTTTGATCAGTGGTGCAGCCAAGGGGTAGGGAAGGGGGTAGCCGGGCATTTGGCCTCCAATATAGCAAATTATTTGAGCTGAGACTGTTTTTGCATTAATTTCAACTTTAACTTGAAAATAAATATGTTTATCAAATGAATGTTGTGACGTTTTACAGCGATGTTTATGAAAATTTGTTTGGAAATTATCAAAGAAAAGTTATTTGCCATCCCAAAGTAAATTTCTGGCTGCACCTCTGGGTTTGATTAATTTACTAATCTAAGTGCTTGCTGAATATTTATATATAAAAAATGTTTGTTATTGGTATTCTAGTATTACAAGTTGGAACTCGGCATTTTTGCTATTCATTTTCTGAAAGCTGAATCGGAAATCGCATCGAAAGGAAGGAGATTGCAAAACACCTTTTAATCTCATATCGGAAGTCGGTCTTTCGATATTACTTTGATCTACATCTGTGCTCGTTAAAATATCTATTTGCATCAATTTGGCTGAGAGTTTGACGCGACAAATCATTCGTGTCAAAATGTAACGGAAGATTTGTCTCAGAAACAGATCTACGGGTCGATATGCATTTGTAAAGCTTAATATACCTCACGGGTTGCCGTTTTTGTGGCACACACTGTTGAAAATATCGAAACTCTTTTCGCCGTCTAGTAATCTGATGTCAAATACTGCCCCTCCCCCCTTTTTGGAAAGGCGTTGAAAAATGAAAAACTGCGTGCCGACATCGAATAATAAAGCTACGAAAACCAAGAAAATAAACCAACTCGTCGCGTTTAAAAATAAAAACACTTTCTGCTCGACGATCGCATTGTTTTTACCTGGCAACACGTCCTGATGACGTCCGTCATATCCTTTCCGTCGCCCACATCGGGAGCCCAAAAATTCGACGCTAAACTGTCCCCTTACCCCTTTCGGAGATGACGCGAAAGCGGCGCCCCTTTCCTTCCGGTGGCCGGCTCTGGAGTGTCAAACAAACGACGGCCACTCATGCGAGAGGATCGAAAGGCCTGAAGGACGGGCAAAAGGGAAGAGGGGGGGGTGCGATCGAGGAAGAAGAAGGGAAGGGGGAGGGGGGGGGGGAGAGAGGACATTATAAGAACGGGGAAATAGAGGGAGAGAATAAGAGGGAGAGTCGGAGGATGAAGAGAGTCGGGGGGAGGTAGGGGAGGGAAGGGTCGGACCATTAGTAGGATTGAAAAACCCCTTCGTATTGCGGGCCTCTTGTATTGAGGCCTGCGTGTTCGGGGGAGGAAAAGGGGAAGGGGGGCATGGTGGAGTTGTTGTTGAGGGACCTGCCTGACGGACATATATATAGGAAGCATAGCAGATCCACACTTTGTGCCCTCGAATGCGACAGAGGGTAGGTTGGAGGATGGGATTGTCGTGGAGGGAGGAGGGTTAGGGAGGAATGGGGGATGTGGGTGAGAGAGAGAGGAGGGGAGAAGGGTAGGTGGTGAGAGGGTAAGTATTTGCATTATTTTATGCCGAGTGTTTAGTATGGGATGAACTCTGAATGAGAGGGATTGAAAGAAGGGAGTCAAGGGGATTGAGGAGATGCATATAAGGACTAAAAATAGGAAGGTCTCGCTACGGGAAGGGTCCTATATATTGTCAAATGTTTTTAACGCGGGGTATTTAGGTCCGTCGACGAGACCATCCAAACGGATCGGAGGGGGAAGCGGTGAAGGGGATTAGGATAGATTTCGCCCAATGTGCGACGGTAATGACCGTATGAATGCATAATTGTCCCCTGCGTCGTCGGCGGCGGAGTCTCGAGCCTCGGGATCGTGTAGGATCGTGGGTTCGATTTTGGAGTGTTTATGCGATGGGTTTCCGTACGAATTAACCTTCTCTAATATCCTTTTTGATGCGCGGATGAAATGGGGAGTCGATGCCGAATGCGTGTGAAGTAAAATTGTTCTCTCTCTCTCTCTCTGTGCTTTCCTTCTAGGAATTTTTGGATAATCCTTCGGGAAAGTGCATAAGCCGAATGCGCTTTGACATCTTTATGTGAAGGCCCTGCCTCTCTCTCGCTTTAAATCCCATTGATTGCGAATTCCTCTCCATACCGACGGATTCCTCTAAAGCACACGTTCCAAATTCATTCAGGTTGAAGAGGCTTTGACATTAAGTCTTTCTGAGAAAACTGCGTTATATTTGATTAAAAGTATCCACGTCTATAACTATGAGAATTTTCTTTTTTCTTGGTGAGTGACTTGGATTATTCTAAGACCAGGTTTTGCGATCTAACGAAATAAATCCCGTTTTCGAGAAAAATAATTTTCCTAGAATTTTCAATGGATATTGGTTATATTTTAAAAGTTATTCTGAAAACCATCGAAAGTCCTCGACCAGAGAACGCCATTCTGAAATTTTTGTTTCAAAGGATTAATGCGAGAAGAATAGAAAGACTTAGAGATGGAGAGAGCTTTTACCAGTACTCGCGTTAAGTAAGCCGAAAAAGGTCACTCAGGCCTCCTCTGTTCGGATGGATTACTCTTCACTGCGCCATTCACTGACGCAACACAAAAGAAGGGACAAGTATAGCAGGTCAGACGACCCGGCGAAAGATTATGGCAAATCCAGAACGGTGAGGCACCTGACGAGACGGTTTAATGGCGAATCATCCTCGCTCTGCAAATACAAAGGTTATCAGCGCACTATCGTAATTAATTTTAAAACTTTGGAAGCTATGGCGAAGTATTCATAAGAAAAAATTCTCCTATGCCGTAAAATGAAGTTTTACGGAAAAGCAGGATTTCTTTCTTAGACTATCGACTAAATGAAAGAAAGACGGTAATTGAATGTGGACTCACATGAATGGAGAGGAAGGCAGTTTCTGAGGCCATTCTTCATCTGCCATTTGGTGAGCTGAAGGGTAGCTGGCGCGGATTGAAACACTCCCAAACCCTATGCGCGGGTCATCGTCCGAGTTGATGTATCGGTCCCTAGCGAGGAGTAATTTCTCCTAGGATTATAAGGGTGAATATGGAACTTTATTAATTTTAATGGTGTAAGGTGAATGTTTCATAACTTCTTGTTGTAAAACTAAGGTGTTTGTATATTAGTTAATTGCCAAACAATTTATGAATCTGAGCCCACTTTTTAAATTTCGCACCGATATTTCCATTATCGCTCGCGTATTTTCCCTGCCCCAATTGTGTGGAATCTCGGAACAACTTTCCCCCGCATTTATCCCGTAAAACAAAGAAATTCAAAACAAATCTTGCACTTAGGCTTGTTGAAGTTTTCTTTTCTGTCATTATTCTGACCCTGCAACTGAAGAGAAGATACAAATTATCCCAGCGATTTTGCGCCTTCTTGTTTTATATTGTAATTTAGGGCTCCTTAATGTCCTTGTTTTAATGTTAAAATACGATTGCAATTAAGTACGGTAAATGGAATGCTGAAAGATGAAAATTTTTGTTATAATAAATACGGTTAATTGTTGAAATGATTGAAATTTCGAAGACATTGAAGCTTTTGGAGACACGATCTCAAATAAGAACCAATAACTCTTTCAACCGGGTTGCCAAAAAAATTATACCTCCAAATTTTTATCTTGAAGCTTTGTGGTAAGAAATTCATATCGCCGTTTTGAAACGCATTGCTTGACGATGATGTTGTAATCACTTCACCAACTCTTTCGTGTACTCATTGCAGTTGTTTTAATTTTAAAACTACAACTTTTATTATGTGGCGGAGTTTGATGCTTACCATTGCGTATTTATTTGTTTATTTAACCCTTATACAAACATCTTTGCGGCGAACGCATCTTTTATCCATGAAGTCCAGTGTCTGAAAGAGTTATTGTAACTAGGAACAGTAGCATCCGCGGCAAAATATTATGGATCGTCCCTCTACCCCTTCCCCCACTTATACATGTGTTCAATTAAAAATTAAACCCATTGTAGAACCTACCAAGTTGCTGTTATTAATCAACTAGCTAATTACCCGGGATTTTCCCTGGGTGCACATCCTCAAGATTTCGTTATTAAGTGTACCAAGATTTAAGCCTCTAAGTTTCTTGGTTTTCGGCAAACGCGGTAGGGTATGTTTTGTATAGCACCCCCCTTCCCTTCCCCCGCACCCCCAAAAATAAAAACTCTCTCCCCAAGATGCACATTCTTAAAGTCTCCTTAGTAATTGTACCAAGTTTTAAGTCTCTAGGTTTCTTGGTTTTTGAGAAATGCTGTAAGATATGATTTGCATAGCATCCCTTCCAATGTTCCCTCTAATTTTTCATGACGTGTGCGCGGAAGAAATTTGCCATGTTCAGCTTTTTCGAAAATTTCAGATAATTGTGCGCTCTTTCTGCGGCGCCATTTTTTTCCTCGACCGTCAAAAACGGTAAATAAATGCGTCTGGGTATATTAAAACTACGAATTACGATGGGGTGTGGCGGGGATGATGCAGAGTCGGCATATACCGAGATTTTACGACTAGTCTGCAACGTCGCACCGTAGCGAGCTGACGGGGAGTTAAGAGGACTAACATGAAACTTGATTCTAAATCTACATATTACCCTGCAATTCACCAAATTGTTGGGTGGCAGGTTGTGCAATGCGCCGAGGTCTACCTAACAGTTATTACTCGCAGATTTGTCTTTCCTGTTATGGTCTCGTATTGTTCTCGGAAAGAATGAGTCTCTATAACGCTCCGTCCTACAACCGATCTCACGTATCTTGTCGCCATAATCGTTTCTGCCTATGTACGTTGGAGTCTCAATTCCCAGTACATCCTCTGCTAGACATTCTGACTTGTATTTCTCTAAGAGCCTTAACCTTAAGCGCTTTCCACGGTCTTTCAGAGATCTCCATTTTAAGTCCTTCAACAATGACGTGACGCTTTCCATATGTTCGTACTTTTGTTTAACGAATCAGGCAGCTCTCCGCTGTAGTCTTCCTAACTGAATTTTTCGGCCCTTCTCATACGGGTCCCATATACTGGAGGCATATTCCATCTGCGGTCTAATGAGAAATAGCACACTTCGCGTAATTTCTCTGTACTATTCTGCCTATGAACGCCAGTTTCTTGTTAGCTGCGTCTATAACACGACGAATGTTCATGTCAAAATTTTCATAATTGAGTTTCTTCTACGCCCGTGGGCAGAAGTTTCTCTCATAATCATACTAAGACGGGCGTTTTATTTACTGTTTATAGTCATCGGAGCGGTTTTTATAATTCTACACTCGGAGAAAACACGGTTGTCATAAGTTATACAAAAAGTGGGTCATTTCATCGAAAATTACCCTATAATGAATTATAATGAGAGCAATAAGTGTGGCATGCCGAAACGCTCTGTTAGCACTGCAAAATCATTTTTTTTATTCCATACGAACTTTGAATTAATAGCCAGGACAAAAATGGTAACAACCAGGTTGGAGTGACAAACGAAAAAAAGTGAATGCCTTTGGATCAGAGCGTCGAAATCCGCAAGGTTTTTTTTTATTCTCGCTCGACAATCGGCGTGAGTGAACGAGTTCTGTTAAGGGACCGAGATTCTGAGAGAAAACGTGTCGGCGCGCGCGTGTGCGAGATTATGTCCAGAGGGTATTGGGAGTAGAGAGGATGAACGAAGATTTCGCTAATAGATGGAGTTGGCGGGGAGATGCGTGAACGTTAAAAGGTTGATCGATGAACATAATATGAATTACAATTGGTTACAAAATCACGCGAGCCTTAGATAGGGGTTGATTATAAAATGAGCCGTGAAGGAAGAGCACCCATTTTATGACCGTTAGAGCTTTTATTTGATCATGACCAACATATTTCAGTAGGAGGTATTTATTGAGGTAAAATATATAAAAGTACGCTATGAACGGGAATCGAACCCGGGTCTTCCACTTGCGGAGCGGATATACCACTGAACTATCGTAGCAGATTTTCCCGTTTCTGAAAGCGGATGTTTTCTTGGTTGGGGCTGAGCTGGCGAAGCTAGTATTATATTACCGTAGTGTTTCGCTCCGAAACTTTTTGGCAGGTTGGTATAACCTTTTTGGAATTTTATAACTCGGCTGGTATTTGGAGTATTTTTGTTATCTAAACTCTAAAAAAACTGAAAGTTTCTATTCTTCTACTATGTTAATTTCAACCTGAAATATCTACTACTATTCTTTTAGGGTGTTTCCGAAACCACTGTCCTCCATAAAAAATGCATTGGAATCAGTTTCGGACATAATAAAATTGCATTTTAAAATCAGTTAGAATCGAGATACGAAGTCGAAACTTGAACAGTTATAATTTGTTTAGCTGCGGAAATTCAGTTACGTTCCAAAATTTACGTAAAATCCGTTTTTAAATCGAAAAAACGAAAAATTTCATCACTGAGAAAGTTTAGTTGCTATGGGCTTCTCATTTTAGCTTGGGTTGATATTATGTGAAAATTGAGCTATTTGACGATATTACTCTTTTTTTGTTTACATTTTTATATTGATTTTGAAAATGTTGAAGAATAAGTTTTTATTGGTGTGGATAATGATGATCATAATTTGCAATTCAATTTTCCGGTATAATTTTTAAGTAATTTAAATCCCTCTGGGTTAAAAGTTGGACGTATCGTCATGCCTTGAAGAAATCTGTCAATCAGTAAAGGATTATGTGATAGAACAAGAATGATCCTAAGAATATATCGTCAAAACGTTCATCAAGTGTAAGTTATTCCAAGTGCGCGTTCATCATCGTCATCGCGATTGCTAATGCCGCCGAAAGCATCTTAAGTTTTCCTAAGCCTCCTGATCTCACGCGACCACCGCAAACACAACCCTCGAGAGATTTTGGCTGAATACTCCGTTAAATTCCACGTGAAATCCCTTTCGTGGATCAAAACACTGCCTTCTCCTTCACTTCCCCCTTCACCTTCCTTCCTTTGGCCCGTTTTCGGGCAGATGCGTTGAGTTGGACGAGGGACAGACAGACGGCACTCCCGCATCCATGGTTTAGGGAGCACGAAGACCTATCCCCGATGACTATGAAAGTCTTGGGCAAAAGAGTTGGGTGGGAGAGCGAGAGAGAGGGAGAAGAGGGAGGGAAGACATTATGCGTTTTTCCTTCACCCCCACCTCCTCCACCCTTCGGTACCCTTAGCGACCCATCCCTTCTTCCCTTCCCGTATTCATGCGCCTGTATCCCCATTCACCTCCACTCCCCTCCCACTCCCATCTCCCCCCCCACACTGAATCACTCACCCTAACCATTGTGCCGGCCTTTTCCCTCCTCCCCTCTCCATAACACCCTCTCCCTCCCTTTTCTTCCTCTCCCCTCGCTCCACGGACGAAAATCACCTGTCGCCGAACCCTCGCTCATTTGTCACACGCGTGAGCGTGTCTGCTCATCCACGCACGCCCACCGCCTCCCTCATACCACCCCTTCGTCCACCCAACACGGCTCCGCCACCCTCCCTAAGAAATCCTCCGCCCACGCCCAGCTCATCTCTCTCTCTCTCCCATCTTCTTCGCTCTACTCCCGCGCCTCGCACACTCTCCCCTTCGATCGTTCTCTCCGTCGTTCTCCACACTCTCCCTCCTCCTTTCTCTCTTTTCCTTATCCTTTTCATTGCATAGAGGATGTTAAAAGTACGTCGCGTGGCCAAGGAGACGAAGCTCGGGGGTTGGCGGGAGGGAGAGGTGAGGGGAGGGAGGATTGGCGGTGCGCGGGGGGAGGGGAGGATGATGATCAGAATGGCTCTGGAGACAGTTCTAGGGGGAAGGGGAGAAAGAGGAGTGGAAGAAGAGGGGAAGACTTCGTCTATGCGCCGGGAGACTCATTCATACTTATCCGCTAGGATGAATGCGAGGGGGGAGCGAGCGAGGGTAAGTAGAAGGTGGATAGGGGGAGAGGGGTGGCCTGGGTGCGAGAATCTGGTAGGATCGTTGGGTGGAGAGATTAGGTTTTTGGGGACGAGGGTGGGATGGAGACGGTGAAAGGAGGAGGGGACTTTTGTCTATCCGTGATGAGAACCGTTCCGTTATCTTCTAGGAGGAGGAAGAGGAGGTACCAATGGTAGGGAACGAAGATTACGGATGCGGTAAGGATTCGTGGGGGTGAGGAGGGGAGGAATTGGGAGGAGAGGATGGAAGAATAGGGGAGAATATGCTCGTGGGGAAGATAGGAGGAAGGGGATAAATACGACACGAGATCGTTTATTGCTTGGAGTCGGGAGTTCCACCCAATATCGGAGGGTGAAAACAAAAGTTGCGGGAAGGCGAGGGAGATGATACTTCGAGTAATTTCTATCCTTTGTATTTTGAAGTCGTGAGCGATAAATGGTGTGGATCAGTTGCGTTTATTCGTGACGATATATATATATAGTTGGTATTATTAAATATGCATAAATTTTACCAAATCTCTATTCTGGCGGCAGCTTGTTGTATTAGATTCGTTATTTTGTAAACATCTCAACAAATTTAAAAGCCATGTTTCTCCAACGGCCATAAATAGTTTGAGAAAAACAGGTGCGCGGTTTGGCTAAAATGCTGTCGTCATCACTGGTAATTCGTCACTAGTATATTCTTTTAGAGCCAACTTTTTTATAGACTACTATTCTTTAAAAATCTGCTGTCGGCGAATCGCCACTGATAACGCCTGCTTTTTAGCTGAAATGTGCATCTGGTTTTCCCAATTTTTTCCCTGTCTATTGGAAAAAACATAGTTTTTCAATTTGATTTCACCCATAGTGTGAGCTCGGTAATTCTTTTTTGAACTCGATACAAGTTCTTGCTATGGATTTATTACTAATCACTCTCGCCTATCACCAATTAAGTTAATTTTCATTCGTGCATGACGAAATGTTACTACAACGATATTTCTCTACTTTTTAGATGCGGGCTTTATTAAATTTAATTTATTTTGATCAACAAATCTTATTTTTCCGATCTTAACTATGGAGAAAACGTCCACGCCGGCCAATTCTTCAGGTCAGTCTGCACCGATCTCCAAGTAAAATTCGTATCGGTTCAGTTGATAATTTAAAAAAAAATGAGTTTACTCCGAAATTCTCGAAACAAAAAAACTCCGCTTATGCGGTCGGCTTGTCTGTCTGTCTGCTTACTTCTCATAAACGTCAGCAGAGAGAGCTTCGTTTTTTCGCCAATCGATTTAGTATTCTGTGTCGTTTTGCACGTTTTCTTGCGGAAGTCCGTCTGTCCACCTGTCTGTCTGTCTGACACGCTAGCTCCTAATCGGAAGCAGTTATAGACGTCGTTTTTTCGCCAATCGATTCAGCAATCCATCACTCTGTGCACGATTTTTCCGTTTGTCCATCTGTCTAACGCGCTAACTTCTCCTAAACGAAAGTAGCTAGAGACTTCTTTTTTTTGCCAATCGATTCAGTATTCTGTCTCGTTGCGCATGTTTTCTTGTGTAGGTTCTAGTGATCAGCAGAATGGGTGGAAATTTTTTATTTTTATTTCATTTTTTTTAATAAATGTTTTTTTATGATCTTATTTCTGACTTATCGTACCAGTGTACATAAATTTTAACATTCTGTGACAGCTGTTTATTTTTAAACCGCCATTTACTGTCTACTTCAGCAGCTATTTCCTCGCATCGTCTGATTATAGCGCCACGCTTGCCAGTCCATCTCATTAAATTTATCGCTAATTTACACCTGAGGTAATAAAATTCAACCGGAGGAAATTCATCGTTACTAATCCGTTTCCGCCGCTTCGCGATCAACAATGACTCGAGCGAAATGGAGAGTGTGTCAAGGATGGAAAGGGAAGTTGTCGTTGTTTTTTTGGAGCAGGAAGCTACGTGAGTTAGCAGTTACGGGCTTAATTTAACCGGAAAACTCCGAGTCAATTGGATTCCTCACACAATTCGGGCGAGACTCGAGTGCCACGGAGGGAGAAGCAAACAAGCGGAAGGAAAAGGGTGTCGGGGATATAAGGAAGGGATTTTGTGGCGCAGGAGAAGAGGGGAAATTAAGCGGGGAGGAGGGGAGGATGGGAGGAAAGGACGAGCACGTAGCCGCAGTGACACCCAGCGCCATTCTTCCAGCCTGTCGACTTCGCTAATCCCACTTGAATGGGTGACGGGGCCAATCGGCCAACATCTATTGCCATTTTCGAAACAAAATAACGACGTTACCTTACCTACGGAGCGTTGGATTTCTCGCGCCTAATTGGATTACAAAGTTGTCGAGGTCGGTAGAAAATGGAACGGAATTACCTCCTTCGGAGATATCTCGCAGATCGTTCAATTTGAGCGGTTATTTGCGAATTTCTGGTCGCGCTAATCGGAGTTAATGTTCCTATCAAACCCTATAAAACCCTTATTCTCTTGGTCACTTGGTCCACTACGCTCAGTATATCAGCTGTTTCTTTAGTCAGGTCAGCCAAATTTTGTATAGGCTCCTCATTTTTACTTTCTCCGTGAATGAATTATAGAGAAAGTATTGTTTTCATGAAAAAAATCGAATTCAAGATTTCAACGGAAATACATGTTTTAAGGTCCCCTGAACACGTTTTGACTATTTTCTCGATGATGTCTGTGTGTCTGTCTGTCTGTGATAGATTTTTGTAGGCGCTCTAACTCAAAAACAATTAATCAAGTCAACACAAAATTTTATATTTAACATTTTTATAAAAGTTAGAAGATCTGATTAGTTTTTGGTAAAATTCGGTCTACCGAAAGTGAGTGTTTACTCTTTTCACTTATCCGTTATTTTTAAATATTTGCTTTAATATTTGATAAATGTAAAAATGTATTGGAATAAAAGTTGTAGAAAATCTCATTTTCTTCAACCTTTGTTTGATACTTTTTTCCATATAATGCATTGTTTAAGAGATATCTTATATTTTTAGCTGTCACCACAATTGACGCTTAGTTACGTCTTAGTAACGCTCCTTTTTCGTTTCTTAATTGTCAACCGGAAGTAAATATTGACAACGATCCCGGAGCTAACATGTAATTTGCCATATAAATATGGAGAAAGTCATGAGTTGCCCAAACCAGTTTATTCCTCAGGATTGTCATAGGCCGTATGGGATTTCAAATATTTTATAATATAATGCTAGCTCATCCTGTCACGTTTGACTGTGGAGAATCGAGAACTATTTTGATCGCGTCATTTTTGACGGTACACATGCTAGTTTCAAAAATAATATGTAAAACTATAGACAAATAAATGACCGAGTAAAACATATATACGCAATTCAGCTACAAAGTAGGCGTATTCAGGGGAAACTGGCCTGACGTCAATTGAAATTAAATTCGCGGCATTACGCTTAGTTGAATTTTTCGATTTGAAATTTTCCTTCCTTGATGTTATAGCTCTAATATTATCGTAAGACTTACATATAAAATTGCTCAGGATGCATTATTCAAAAATAAAATAGTTTAATAGGGATGAAATATATTAGCGCATATATGCTCAAGTTATAAATTAACTTGTCAAAATTTTGGAGCAGTACAATAAAGCAAATTACCAGATCTGGACAATCTAGGAGCCGCATCCAAAATCCAGGGACTAGAGTACATTTCAATGCTATGCGGTTTAGAATCAGGGCTATTTAAATCCGTATACCTACATGACAAATACGAGGTAAAAATATTACTCTCATAGTAACTCTACTGAATTGTCTGGAATGGAATTTCTGGAAAATCAGCCTCTTTGGTTATTATAGATTGAATTGTCATAATATAATAGAAAAATGTAGTCGCCACTATACAGTTTTTACTCGTCAATGGCCAACGAGCGCCTGGGCCTTTCCAGCCAAGCAAATGACTATTCATCCGTTGTCCCAAATCTCTATCCTCTCCGCTTTTTCCATTTTTTAAATCAAATGAAAAATACTAAAATGACGTATAATGTTTTTTAACAAAAGCGTTTTTGTTGTTGTTTGGGTTCTCTAGAAATTATTATTATTCTTTCATCATGCTTCACCTCTTTCTTAGCGCGAACATCTATACCAGTGTTTCTCAACCGGGGTGACATCACACCCCAGGGTGACGCGAGAGTTATTGAAGGGTGACGCAAATATTTGATAAATTCACAGTATATCATATTCTGGTTTATAAAAATAGATAAAACCAGAAGGATACCTGCCTCTGCTTCTTTGAATGCATAAATGTTGATCTTTATGTTGTAGATAAAGCCTAATTTATCTTTAAAGATGACTTGAAGGGAATGGAACAGTAAACGGGGTGACGCAGAACTGAAATGGGGTGACGCAAACAAAAAAAGGTTGAGAAAACAGTCATTGGTTCTTTAAATGTAGGCAGATGCGGTTGGAAACATAACTATCATTCTCTTTCATCTCCCCTCTTTTGATCAAATTTATTGTTGCGCATTTACTCAATTCCGTTTCACACATCTCTTTAATGGAATGAGATCCCCAAACACTCATCAGTATTTGAGAAAAGCCGCTCTAGGGAATCACGAGATCCTCCAGAAGCCCTAAACAAAACACTGTGATTCCATTAATGTCATGTGTTCTATCTCTCGGTAGCATTTGGTGTGTTCTTCGGAATATCTGTGCTCTATCGTGTATTCTTTTCTTCACCTGCTCCTATCTATATACGTTTTAAAAATTCCCATTATCTTCCTACCTCTCCGCCTCTCAGTTAGCGTATTCCCAACAATGGCTTCCTTTAAGATTCCATTGCCCTTAAAAATCTAACTGGTCCACTTGTTCTATCTCAGACTTAATTTCTCTAATCCTATCTTATTAAACTCTACCCATTTGTTTAAAAAAATCAGCGCCTAAAAATCGGTTTGAAAAAATAAGCACTTACTCAGGTACATCTACATGATCCCCTGCAAGTCACCTTTTTGGTGTATAGCAGGGGGTGCATTGTACCAAATATCTTTAGTTTTCCTACGTTATCTTTTCCTATTATGTCCTCTTATCGTCCTAGGGAGAAACGATCCCCTATATCGCTCCGTTCTACAGTCGATCTCGCGAATCTTATCTCCGCTGTGCTGCCTTCCGAGATACGTCGGGCTTTTGATAAGACCTACTACCTCATTCGCTAGTCCCTCCGACATAAATTTTTCCAGTAGTTTAAATCTAGCCTGCAGCCTAAGTTCCTGTAACGATGTCCATTTCAGATTTTCTATTAATGATGTTTCCAATTAGAGCGCATATTAGCTTTGTTCTGTCCGTCCGTCCTTAGGAATGTTCATTCTCGGATTTTATCGAATGTATTTTTATGAAATTTGATATTTAGGAGAGAAGTTCCACTTTACTGGAAACAAAATGCGCACTTTTTCTCATATATCGTAAAATATTAATCATAACGAAAAAGTCTTCAAACAAAATTTGTAGAACCAACAAAATAAAATATTGTTTTCCACGTACTTTTTTGTCGTAAGAGAAACCGTTATCAAGAAAATGAAACGTGAAAGTCGTAATTCGCTTTGAAATGAAAAATTCATGGATGGTTACATAATTGTTGTCCCGGTATATATCGTTTTGCAGCATTTAGTTACTATAGTTACGTAAATATGTGTATTAATGCAGCAACTTTGGGGAAAAAGAAGTTTTTATTAAACAGACATAATCGGGTCGTGGAGCGCGTTCGTTCAAATTATATCGTTTAGTATCAAATACTCCATCGCGCGAAACGCGCCTATTTGTGATACACTGTACACTTTCCCAACTTGTTTATATGTGTGCCTTACAGTGGCGGATCCAAGGTATGGGTGATGGGAGCGATCTCCCCCCTCTCCCTCCCCTTAGACGACCCTCCACTGGGTGCATTATTAAATTTATTCCTCGCAAAATTTCTTTTTCTACACCAAAGATTAAGTCTGTATGGCAAGGGAAAAAAGATTCTGATGCGACGGGGATTTTCCAAATATAAGCAGTGGTGATTTCGAGAGGCGGAGGGGCAATTGGGGCGATATAATTGGATATTACACGAAATATTCCAGGTATATCTTCGCTTATTAAGGTGTTGAAATTCGCATTAATTATTATTCACCTCCTTTTGCAAGTATCTGCCATTTCTTATCCTCTTCCACTTACCTTTCACAGGCCGAAATCTTCACTCTCCGTATACCACCTTCCCTTCATTTACTTTACATTTAATTATTCCTGTCACCAACAATGATTAATTTCATTTACTTGCGACCCACTAGTAGACGGTTATCCCGTTTTATTGCCTAAAACTAACGCTATTCCCCTCCCATAGCCGTTTAATTAAATTTTAAAAAATACGCTCATATCCATCCAAAATTTTATAACTATCATGTTAGGCACTATGGTAGCCGAGTTTTGACGTGCCTTTGTTTACAAAAACAAAATGAGCAGACGCGACTTCTTTTCAGCCATCGGAGAGAATCGAACTATATTCGAAAAAGAGGGTGGGAGTCAGAGAGAGAGAGAGATGAAAAGGGAGGGAGAGGAAGATCAAAGGACGGTCCTGGCGATAGGAAAGCGCACTTATGATCCCAAGAGGGACCGGTCATCGACTGCTTCCAACATAAAAGGATTCTTTTCCACACCGATACGGGTTCGGGATATTCTCGCTCATCCCCTCTCCTTCTTTTTCTCTCTCCCTCTTTTTTCTCTCTTTCTCTTTTTCTCTCTCTCCTCTCACCCTCTCCTCTTATTCTCTGCCCTCCCTCTTTCCGGGAGAGACGCGAACGATGATTGCTGGAAATCCTAAAAGTGAGACGATGAAGAAAGGGAGCCGTTGGGAGATCGGGCAGAGAAACCTTTGTTTCAGAAAAGCTTTGCTCGAAAAGAGTTCTCAGTCCTCTGCTCTTCGGTAGATACCAAAGTATCGGAATGTTTTTGTTTTTTTTTTGTCTTAATGTCAAAACTCCGAACGCGATTCTTCCGAAGAGACTTCGCGACGCGCCATTGTAAGAGAGAATAGGAAGCGGCGAGAAGTGGGAGTAGGTGAAAAGAATAAGGAGGCGAGGTAGAGGACAGGAGGAGAATATGGGAGGAGGGTAAGGAGGGAGGGGGAGAAAACTACACCGATGTGGTGAGGGGGAATAGAAAGGAAGAAGGATCGTGAGCCCCTAATAATTCACTCGCGAGGTCTCCATATCCTTCCGATGGGGAGGATTTTTAGATACGGGCCGAGGGAGGGAGGAAAATAGGGAAGGGGTCACCGGGGGAGGGGCGAGAGAGGGGGTGGAAGAAGGAGAGGTAGGGATGCAGCATTGATGGGTGGCGGTGATCTGGGAGATTGGGGCGATGCCGCAGCGGGGGGTGAAAGGAGTGTAAGAGGGGGGCGTCGGGAGGATGGGGCACCGGCAGCAGCAGGAGGGCGATGCGGTGGGAGGTAGGGGCGGGTGGACTAGCGGGGCGTAGATGGGGCAAATGGCTCAGGACGGCCACCAGCTGTCGCCTCTGGGTGGAGAGAAAGAGAGACCCCCCAGAGGGGAAGTGGCGGAGAGAGTGAGAGAGATAGGGAGGGAGATGGTAAAGTCGTAGAGAAGTGATAAGGAGGGAATAGGGGGGTGGAATTCTTAACTGGAAATAGGAAGGAAAGTGGGAGGGGTAAATGTTTAAGAAGGATGATGTGCTATAAGGGAGAAAATAAGGAAGAGAAAAGGGAGATAGAAAGTCGCCAAGAGAGGGTTGGATAGAGGAGTAAGGAAAGGGGTGAGGAAATTACGTCGATTAATTGAATTGGTTTCCGTTTTTCCAGCTGCTCAAAGCATGGGCGACGGTCGTTTTATGCGTTTCGTCAGAATTTGGCTTCATGTACGGGGAGGAACTGGAATCTTATCTATTCGAATGCATTTCGAGGATGACAGTGAATTATAATGGCAGTTCCGTGAATTTTGTTGGACTATTTAGTTTTAAGCCACGTTCGTAACCCCCCACCCTGGTTAAATATTTTCCAACTGCGACGAGAAATTTCCATTGCAAGTTTAATGATGATAGCTTCAGTTCAGTGGTATGCGAAAGGGAGGTTCTCATTTTTTCCGACCTTGAATTTCCAATCACGAGAGAAATGGCGAATGTAAAATATTTTAGGGATTTATCTTTGGCTTTGTTATCGTTATGTGCTGGTTCGGAATTTGATGAAATGAGTAATATGAAAATACAGCCTAACCCTTATGGATTGCACTTACAAGAAAGATTCGAGACATAGAACTTTATTTCCGAACATTCGAATGGCAACAGAAATAAATATATCCTTCAGGTAGACAGAAATTCTAGTTATAGAGTTTGGACTGCATTCTATAAGCTTAGGTGCAAAGGCATCTAGGATATGGGTTCATTTGTAGATTACCATGTCTATAAAGCGTAATATTGCGTACCAATTCCGGTTCCATTAAATTGAAATTAAATACTCTTATTCACTCTTTATGATAACATTCCTTAAGAATAATCCATTTAAAATATTTTAAGTTAGCTTTAATAATGAGTTTGTATGAGGGACAGCATCCATTTTTGGACTAAACACTTTGACGAAAATGGCTCAAACTTGTTAAATATAGATATGGCTGAAGTTTATGAGAGATACCGACTAATAAAATAAAATTTTAAGGGAGAATGTTTTATTTAGATAATATTCAGATAGCTTACTTATTTGTTCGATATTAAACACTAAGTTTAGAATAATAATTTTTTTAAATCCTCACGCTACATAATCGCAGGATGGCTTTTATTACTGCGAATCAGATACAGTCGCATACATAGTGGATTCGCTAAAAATCAAGTTCAATTAAAATAATTAAGTTATTTTAGTTGTAATTATGACAGTATTATTAGTTGAAATGTTATTGTTAAGTAATTTTATTGAAAAATAACCGTGACTTTTGCATAATTATCTCATGAACACTATTATTTCTCCAATATCAGCAGAATTTTTTAAAAGTAGGTAAATTAGTATTCATCGATGGTTTTATCGATAAGGTGAAAGGGAATTTTGCATTCAATAAACATCAGTGTCGTAGGGCGTTGCCTGGAGGCCATTTTGACACTTTTTTTAAAGTAGAAATAGGAGCAGAGATGACGCCTAGTTTCGTAGTTTGCTACTTAAAGTTTGAAGATGTGCGAAGTTTCGGCGTCGGAGCAGTTGAGAAACGAAAGGAGGAAAGTAAACGGGAATGAATGTGGGTAGGGGGAGAGTGGAGAGGGGAGGCGGGAGGGAGGGGTAGAGAGAGCCACGACAGGGAAAGTTCTGCGAAAGGGAAGTGTCGGATGATGTAGGGTTGTGGTGCATCATAAAGGGAAGAGAAGGGAGGAGAGTGCGAGAGAAATGGGGGGAGGGAGAGGTGATTGTAGAAGGAGTTCAGCGAGTTAAAACGGAACCCAAGGCAGTTTTAACATTTTTATGGGATTTAAAATTTATGGGCATACTCTAAAGGAGCGATGGACAAATAAGCAGTTTAGGTGTTTATGAATGTTGAGACAAATACGTGAAGGGATGATTAAAGACGTTGCCATGCCCAGGGATCGATCCGCCGTCTCCAGTTTTTTCGAGTCATCTGTCGAAGAAAAAGGACATTCTTGAGAGAAAATATTTTTCGGAGCTCAGAACCCGGTTCAAGTTTTACTGGCCCAAGCTCAATTTGTCTAGTTAAATGTAACACATATACATATAGTAGTTTTCTTTTTACATTAAGGTGCGTTTAATGTAGTCGTTTTAGATTGATAGCAATAAAATAGCGAAAAGGTTGAATTGCACAAATATTTTGTCCACTTCAGTTCTTTAATTAGAAATTAAGACCACAGAATTTTATGAATTTTGCTGCATCCTAACACGTAGAGAAATAGGGCAATATATCATGTTAGATGGAATAATTTTGGTAAAGCATTAAATTTTAACCAAGGAAAAATAGGCTTTGATTCACCTTTGCATGTTTACGCGCTCGCAGCAACTTTCGCGATTTTTGGAGATTGAAAAATATTCCCATTTGCTAATTGTTTATGTGGCGCTTGTCTACGGTGATCGAGGCAACTTTTTATCCTTGCAATAACTCTACTTGCGTTCTCCCAGTTAACCTTTTTTACTCGAAGGAAAAAACGATAAGAGATCCCTGCGTCCCTTTACGAAGAAATCGCAACCCTTTGGTTAAAGGAATTTTCAATCCGGCCCTTCTCCCTCCCTTCCCTTTCAAACTCCTCGTTCACTATTAAAGCGTCATCAATATCTAAACACTGGAGGGTGAGATGGGCGAGGCGTAGGAGCGGGAGGAAAAATGATAACGCGCTCCGTTGAGAGCCCCTTTCCCCTCCCACAGCCTCCCGCTTTAAGCGCGCGACCTCGCAATCACCGCCGGAATCCGTTTCGACCCCTTTCGCGTAAAACGTCGACACCTTTTACGAAAAAAACAACAAAGGGGACGCAAGTGTTGAAGCGCGTAGGAAAGGGGCTCCTTTTACGCGACTCCCCGCACTCGGGAACGGCGCAATTATCTAACAAATTTCCCAAATTTATCGTTCCATTCATCCCGAAACGGAGGGAAGAGAGTAAGAGAGAGAGAGTGTGTGTGTGCGTGCGAGGGAAGACAAGCGACGCAGTTTAACGCCGTAACATTCCCGTGAGCTAAGTATTCCTATGGGAGGAGAGGGATATGCCGAAATCCCAAATGCCTCTCTCTCCACTATGTTGCTCCCATTCCCTCCTTCTTCTAACACCATTACATTTCCTCTCGCTCTCTCACCCTTCCTCCTTCCCGCTCCTTTTTAACTTCCCGACCTGTTTTATCCTCCTTTCCTCCTCTCCCTCTTGTTCCTACTCCATACGTACTCTATCGACTCTGCAAAGAATTGCCTCCTCCCTCTCTTTCCTCCCGCTTACATATTCCCTCCCTCCCTTCCCCGCTCCTCATTTCCCCTCCTCTCCTTAGCTACGCCACGCCGTGCCAAACACTGCGCCCGCCATATCTCTCTTACTCCACGCCCTTTAACAAAAGTGTCCACGTGAGTGACGTAGCGCAACCGTTAAGGTCGTGGTCCCATGAGGGACTTCATTTGAGTTAAAAGCCATATGGAAGGAGGAGGGGAAACATGGATTGCAGGGGGTTTAGGGCTGGGAAGTCGAGTAACAGGAGGGGATCTTGTTCGCAGCATTTTACTCTTCTAGATAGAGAAAGGTCGAAGGAGGGATTTTTTTAACGTGCATAAAGCTTGGACGGCGAACCGTGACTTTTTGCGCACGGTGGGAGTCTTCTCTCCCCTCCCCTTTCCCCCCGCCACCCATCGCCCTCACCCGATAACCCTCCTAGCTAAGGTCTATTTGTTTCCTTCGCCGACGGAGCGTGACGAAACCAATCGACGTGAGTCACAAGTTGCTTGGGTGTGTGTTTACACGTACACAAGAGGGTTTTTTCACGCCCTCACTTCCGCCGCCTGTTTTTTTTTAATGTTCGCTATTTTCTATGCACTCTCTCTGTGAATCCAATCAGGGAGATGGAACTGCGGCTATGATTTGTCGGAGGAAAAGGTTTGAAGAGAGTGCGATAACGACTCGAAATAGTTGAGTCTAAATGTACGTTTCACCTTGTAGTTCGCCAGAGTAGGGGGTGGCAGGGGGTGCGACGCAGCAAACCATCCATGATAAATTACTTAACACGTCGAGCAAAAGGATCACGATTCTCAAGCATCTCATCCTTACTTTCTCTATATTTTATTCCATCAAAAAATATTAGATAGTAAAAACATTGGCGTTTTCAATTACTATATGAATGCCTTTAAAATGTCGAACTTTTATATCCTGCAGCAGCAGTGGGGTAATTATGTTTAAAGGCACCGTACGTAACCTGTTAAAAGGCTTTATCCTCTTTTTGCGATCACTGATAGCCCTAAAGAAAAAAGAATTTCTCGATTGCTTCCAATAATGTAAATCGCATATTTTTTCTTCGCGGCAATACCTTCCGATATGGGAGGGAATTTTTACTATTTTCAAAATATTTATAGTTAGACCTTCCGACCTATGCTTTTCTATGAGTTTCAGTTAGGCGTCCAGTTGGTATCCACGATTGTTTTCAAACTTACGTGTTAGCATAAACTATGTTCTACTGATATATTCTTAAAGTGGAAGGAGATTAATAACAATTCTGTAGTCAAAGGTTTACTCATATCTGTCTGTAATCCATCTAAGTACCTATATCATTAAGCACATTTTTGAAAGAGAAGAAAACCCTACCCATATCGCTTCCCTTAAAAACTCTCTCGACCCTTTCTGCGCGGTGCGAAACGTGAAAACTTAAAATGAATACAACTTTATGTAAATTCTTCAAAAAATCCGCTATGCATATTCTTCACAAGATCCGTTATGCTAAAACTACCCCACTATGGGTATGCAAAGGCGCTCTAATTCCCTTTATTATCTGCCCGCGACGATTTCTGTCTAACTTTCGACGCCAAAATGACCTTTATCCCAAATTTAAATTAAATTACCCCTAAATCAATTCTCTCCTCAGCATACTTTGCAGATTCACTCAAGTCAACGATCTCTATGCCTTAGGATCCTTATTTTTCGGTTGTTCTTTATGGCTACTTACATCAGAGTCTCATCTGCACTCTCACTTTATTTCCAAGTTACGCAAATTTCTGCTCGAGAGGAAATATACTCCTCCTTCAAAATTGTTTATTTATCAAGGAGTGAGTCTCCAATCGGCATGGAATCCTTTCATCTCGTTCTATGTAGATAGGCGCTTTTCTTTCTTCGTATTCGCCTTTAACACTTCCCTAATTTCTTCATTTCATTCAATCGGCAACGTTCTACATCTACATGTTACCCTGCAACTAACCAAATTGGTGGGTGGCAGGTGGTGCAATGCACCAAAGCCTGCCTAAAAGTTATCTCTCGTATGTTTTACTTTCCTATTGTGATCTCGTATTGTCCTCGGAAAGTACGAGCCTCGATAATGCTCCGCCCTGCAATCGATTTCACGTATTATATCGTCACGATCGTCTCTACCTATATACGTTAGTGCTTCAATTAGTCCTAAAACCGCCTCTGCCAGACATTCCGATATATATTTCTCCAGAAGCCTTAACCTTCAGTCTACCGCATTGTTTGATACTATAATTCCTCGCCCGTCTGTAACTCTCCATCCGAGATCTCAAAAAAGAACAAAGCGATATTCTCCCGTTCACTCCTAAATAAGATTCTAACGCAGTGATTCCCAAGTTTTCCGCGGCTCCCCAGCCTTGAAACAAGGTTTTCATACTTTTACATACGGGTATGACAAACTTTTCATGCATCCATTTGTTGGTACCATACCATAATAATTTTACCTTTCAAAACATTGAAATCGTAGATTTATTTACTAAACATATTTTTTCGTGGCACCCCGTTTGGGAACCCCTAACTCCGTTTCTCCGTCTTCTCATCCTAAACATCGCAAAAACTTTCGACGTTGCCATTCAGTATCCAACTACTTTTTATTGTTGACGTTTTTCATTAATTTTATTTTTTTCGATTCTCCCCATGTAGTACATTTGCAAAAGTCTTGCAGCTGAAAGTGACTTTTTGATGGAAACATGTCGATCAGATTTTATTTTGCGTAACATCTTATAATCAGTGCTCAAATCGTAAAAAAAGCAGAGGGTATACCGTATACGGAAGTAAAACTTTGAGGGGGAGAGTGTCTCTCTAACTCTAACTCTCTAACGTTACGATGGCAGGAGAAAACGAATGAGCTTAATTTGAATTTCCTTGAAAATTTTATTGCAATTATATTTTAGCGATTTATATAAAAAATTCAAAAATAATAAGTACAGTATTTATTTTCAATCTGATCAAAACAAAAGTAGTATTAGAATATTGTTATTAAATCTCTTCGTGGACGGCAGATTTTCAAGAATTGCAGACGCAGCTTCAATATTTGGGGCCACGAAAAAAGGAGGAATGAACTGTTTTTTTCAATCAGCCTGTATAATTTCTCATAAGGCCAGGGTATACGCTATTCATTCGAAAAAGCAGAGGGTATACGATATTCATTCGAAAAAATCAAAGGGTATACGGCGTATACCACCGTATACCCTCCACTGCTTATAATCATAATCCGTTCATCCGTTGTTGCTCGTTACATCGACGCTCCAGCGACAGATATGCCGACTTTCGTCATAGACAATGTAAGTGGTTTTTAGACCGGAGTAGGTTGGTAAGTGGCAGGAGGGGATGTGGAATCTAAGTTAATGTAAGGCTTCTAAGTGAACTCATCACTACGATGTCATCCAGAATACCTAACCGGGTCGCAAACTAATTTACGCGAGTTTAGACGCTCTCCCATTTCTAAGGTGACCAAACGTCAGGGTTTTCCGGGATTTGTCGGGAAAACGTATCTTTTTTAATAGTCTTCTGTATTTTTTCAATCGGAATCATTGCGTGATAATATTATTTCGGTAATTTGAATTAAGTTTGACTAAAATATTTGTTTCCATTAATTAATAATTTTATCCACATATTGTTAAAATTTGTAAGATTATGGGATGCTTTTTAAACAAAATCATGACCAAGATACGCAGAATTTGTTTATTTGGCATGAAAGCGAACAAAATACTAAAAATCTTGTTATCACGGTTATTTCCGGTTTTCTTCTCCAGGATACGTTACGGCCTCAGAAACTGGTCACCCTAAACGTGTCCTGTAAACTCCATACATCCATCCCTCGCTTCGCACTGTAGATCCATTCCTGAAAAATACAGTATAAAGCAAAACCGTGCAAAGTAGGCAGCCTTCCCCATGAGGACACATGATGTAAAATTTGGGCTTTTCTCGAACTCAATTACTAACAATCAGTTGCGTTTTATTCAACATTGATTCCTTTATCCTTTATTATAAACTCTTGGGCTTTCTTAAACCTTCGAGACTGTTTGGAAATCCTTCTAAAGCGAAATTGTGCAATTCAAGGTAGTTCTCTAACCACGCTAAACCGAAAAAGCGCTACGCGAGACCGTGCAATTCTATGGATGAATGTGCTCACCTCCAACCTCTACCGCATACTATTCAGAATCTTCCTTTCAGGAACTGCGGTATAAAGTATAGAGAGTCCTTAGTTTTTAAATGCGGAAAACACCAGATTAAATGACTGCCTGGATTTACGAGAAGCTGTAATAAGTTTTTCATAGAAATATGTCTGTATTAAGACAGAGGGGAAAGTCATAAAATTGAGGATGAGATTATGCAATAGATTTTACCCTGCGTTCTCCAATTAATACTGGCCTAAAAACATCGCTCAATTCCAGTAAAATTGGTGGAGATAATGATCATTACAAATGAGTTTGCCCACGCGTACGGGATAATTCGAACCTGCAACCTTAATAGTACTCATATTACTTTATCCAACAACGAAGCGTGACGGAATCGTGATTATAATAATTACATCAACCTTATGACAATTTGTGAATGAAATTGATATTATTTTTTGCGATTAAAACAGTAATCACTCATTTTATAAGCATTCTCATGACAACATGGTCCAATTCTGGCCAAATTGGAATAAAATTACGCTCGATAAAGCCAGTAATTTGCTCCATAAAAATTTCATATGAAGATAGGTCACAATAAACACGTTATGTTTTCGGAATAGCCATGTTCGATATAGCTCATTTCATCCTGATTTTCAACTCGAAAAAAATGCGACTTAATTGGTAATCATAAAAATATCGAAATGGATTCGAGTCTTTTCGTCTCTCTTAACATTTTCAGAATATCATATCGATCCACGGTGTGCTCCAATTCGTTTGTAAGCTTTTATAAATCCTGGAGCTAATCAGGATTCCTACTTCAAGGAGAACACGATATGTAATATGCAGAAAATCAGAAGTATCGCGAAATGTATTTCTCATCGAGCACTCTGAACCTCTGTCGGTTTAAATCAATTAGCGAGTTATTATAAAAATTACCGTAGTTTTTTCGTTGTGATTAATGAGCTCTCTATGCATTTTTCTATATTATGGAATAAATTATCTTCACGCCAGCAAAACGTACACAACTTGTTTAGAAAATTAATCGTTTGGTCATATTTTTCTAAATTTGTTTATGTATTTTGTCAATTCATAACTAGCTATTTTAAATTATTCAGGCTGATTACAGCGAGTGTTTTGACTGCAGCGTACACGAACAAACAAACGGCGGGATTCCAAAACGCGACCTTAGTTTCCCGAGTCAGATATCGCATCTACCTCTCTAACAGCGTGTTCACAGAAGAGCCGCGAGGTATCATTTATTCTATCATTAACGCTCGCGTCCATTAAAACGGCTGTCGCAGAAAACGCACCCCGCGTCCGCAGATGGCGCACGTTACCGCGGATTAACGTGCATCTCCGGCGGATAACGGGCTCGCAGGCGCGTCACGCGACATCCTTCGTGTCGTCTGGCGAGAGCCCTTCCTCGCGCCCGCACTTTGCGAGCGAATGGTTGATTTCCGGGCGGTCGCCTCGACTCCGCCGCGCGCAAAAAACGTCGTATCATATCGATCACGTTCGCGCGCAATCGTCGATTAGTGCGCCTCCCTCAACGTCGCGTCGGTACAATAGCTCCGCATCCATAATTCTCGCCGGCACATCGTGCAGCAGCACTTGACCTACGGCCGGAGCCGGAAACGGCGTTTGAGGCGTTAACGGATTAGACCATCTCCCGGACCATGAGAGAGATAGAGAGCTGCGAGTTAAATCCCACCTCGTCCTACTGTTCCTCTTCGCTCACTACTCTTCGGCGAGAAATCCCCATTATTTTCCTCCGGTTGGAGAGGGAGAGGAAGAGCGGGGGAGAGAGAGAGAGAGAGAGGATGGAGGGAGAGAGGGAATCCGTCCGTCCGCGGCAACACAAGCTCCGCCCGGCGTCGGAACGCGCCAGTGTAGATCGATGAACCGAGGGGCAAAGAGAGGAAGAGAGAGGGTGGAGGAAGACGACAGTATAGGGGGATGTTAATGGAAGAGAGAGAGAGGGAGTTGGATAGAGCTGAGAGAGAGAGAACGAGGGGGCGTCTCATACAGACACACACATACATACAGTTCCGATCCAGTGCCTGGTTGCCTTCGTGGGCTGTGGCCCCCGCGCAGAGAAAGCCTCTCTATCTCCATCCCTCCTATCCTCTTCCTCCGAGTCCCCATAGCAACCTCCCCTCCAACCTCTTTCAATCCCCTTCATTCCCTCCTTTCGCGAACATCCCCAAGGCAGCCTCTCTCCTCCTCTTTCAATACTCTTTCTTCCCTTCTTTCATTTTTCTTCCGGCTGCTTTCTTTCCTTTTCTCCCTCTTCCTCTCTCTCTTTCTGGCACTTGAATTGGTGGAGGATATAGAGTAAGAGTAGTAGGGAGTCGGGATCGTGTGGGTTAGGGAGAAGAAAGAGGGAATAGATAGAGAGATGGAGGGAGAGAGAGAGGTGGGGTGAGGAGGGAGGGTTGAGTGAAGAGGCGGCCATGTCGGAAGGACAGATCGATTGCACCGCTCCCATGCTTACTCTCTGCTCTCCCTCTCTCCCTCCCTCTTTCTCTCCCTCCCTCCCTACTCTCTCTCAATCCCTCCAGCGGATCTCCATTTTTTATCTTTTGTGTTCCTTCGCCTTCGTCCTTTTTTCTTCCCTCATTTTCCTCTTTTTCCTTTGCGCGCCGCTGTTTCCTTTAAATTTTCACTTACTCCTCGGCCCTTGTTGTTTTCCTCTCCTATTCCTCTTTGTCTTCTAATTCCTCTCTTCCTCCTTTTCGAATAATGGACGAGCTTATCAGAGAGTCTCTCTATGCTTTAAAAAATTTGTTTTTTTTTTGTTTATTCACTTTCATGTCTCTGTGTGTTTCTTCTTCGAGCACGCAAACATTTTTCTGCGTATGGATATACGTATACTTGTGCTTACACGTGCGTTTAAATATGATATACATATGCATATTTATGTATGCTTATACACTTTTTAAGGACTTAAATAAATAAACACAGACAAAATTATAGACACACACGCGCACACACACACATATATAGTATGCATTAATATAAATATTGGGATATTAAATATTATAGAATCAGTTGTTCCTTGCGCAAAACGGGAGTTATTGAAGAGGTCGTGTTAGTCAAAACCGCGTTGAGCAAATTTATTAGATTATTAAAAAAATCACGTGTTCGTATAGGCTTCGTGCTTTCTCACGTCACACACACGTAAAATGCGACGCGTGCTCAATTTGGGGTCTCGTATAATTGATCGTTTGACGTGTTGGGTAAATAGGTATCACATTTATTTAACTGTACATATATCCGCGTCCGACAAGCGTTTACTCTATAACTTTCCATCTTCTTTACATTCACTATATATATATATATATATATATATAT
Organism: Tanypteryx hageni; assembly: GCA_028673005.1. Lineage (NCBI taxonomy): Eukaryota > Metazoa > Arthropoda > Insecta > Odonata > Petaluridae > Tanypteryx > Tanypteryx hageni. Next base: position 83,377,598 of record CM054116.1, on the reverse strand, counting down.
ATATATATATATATATATATATATATATATATATATTGGCTAATAATCTTTCTATTATCCTCCCGACAATTAGCTCCCTTCATCCCCCATCATTTACCTTCCTTCAAACCATTTATTTTCCCCAATAATCTTGTTATCATTCGAACAACGTCTGCCTTCTTTGTTCTAAACTGTTATAATCATCTCCTTGTATTTCTCTCTCTCGCTCGTTTGTTTTGATGTGAATATTCGCGATCTCATCTTTGCTCTCGCTCATTCTCCCATAGCGCCCTCTGCCTCTTTCCTTGCGCGAAATACGTCCTCTTCCGTCCTCGCCTAAGGTGGCATTCGGCGACGTCAATCTCTCGCGAACAAAAGTCGATTATTTTTCAACCTATCCTTTCTTCCGCTCCTCGTCCTCTCCCTCATCTAGCTCTCCTGTTCATTTCCCGTTTCCGCTTTTACGGACTTTCCTCTTTCTCTCCGTCTCTTTTCTACCCTCCCAAGGAGGAAAAAAGGCTCTTTCTTTGCCCGCGAAAGGATATTCCACTTGAGGTGAGGTTGTTGACGGAATGTGCTTCGCCGAGTATGTTCTCTCTGCCTCTCTTTCTCTCCCTCTTTCCCTCGCTATTTCTCCCGTTTTAATTCACCGCCGTGCCTAAGTGCGGAAGAGGCAAAGAGAGGAAGAGAGAGAAAGAGGTGGGCGAATGGCAAGATAGGATATCCGGTAGAAATAGGAATTCAGTAAATTATTTAGGAACAGGGGCAGATCTAGGTGCATAGGTTATGGGGGCAATAAGAATCAACCCCTATATAATTTGCTTAGTTGTGTCAAGTGCAATGCTCGACTGTGGCGCCGCCCGTTAAAAAGCAGTTATAGAAGAGCGGGAGAATCGAGAACTATTTATGACACTAATGCTAATTTAACAAACTTTTCGAGTAGGTAGAAGATTGAAATTTGGTAGGAATGTTTGATTCTTATAGTAAAAACCATTTAAGAAAACAAATCTCCGAAAAAGACCCGGTTCTGACTCCAGAAGATAGTTTCTATTTCCCATATAACAACACGTAAAAATCAATTTAGCGACGTGCGCCTTTCATTCTTTTGATCATAAAAATTAGAAAAATTGGCCCTCGATCTTCAAACTGGGACTGTTTTAAAGAAAAACGAACAAAGTTTTTTATTTTTATCGCCGATTGTCTCCCTCAGTCCGCAAGCGCTCGAGTTTAACGTTTAAATGACTTATTTTTGGCAAAATTTAGCGATTTTATGAGGACGTGCCTTGACAGCCGTGTCATTGTCGAAATCGAGATCCCATTATTGTCTCAATTCTCACATGAGTAATGTATACGTACGCATTGAGTGCCTTAATATGATCCATCATACATTTAACGTACCGTCCAGAGAGAGGGGGGATATGCATGGAAATAAGGAGGACCGGTTTTCTATGAGAAACCGTTAAAGTTTATGTCATACATCCGTCATATTAGAAATTTGACTAAAATTTTGATATTTGAAAGGTATGAATAAATTATTTCTAAGAATAATAAGTACGAGATTTTAAGTTAAATAATGAATAATATATTCCCTCCCGTCATATTGACGGGATTTTATACTGGTACCAATTTACTGACACATATTTATGCAAAATTATATCGTATGATATATGATAAATATAAAGCGTATATTATACCCTGCTTAGATATTATCAAAATATTTCTAGAATGCCGACAATATAAAATAAATTAATTGAGATAATATTTTAATGAAGATTGATCAACTTCCTTAGGGGGAGGAGGGGAGGGGGTAATTACCGTATTACCCCCTTTGTATCCATCATTGTTTAGGCAATGGTTGTGATTGTGAGTGCCCAGCCGATTCGCCTCTGTCCTACGCACAGAGGGTATCCCAGAGGTAGTGCAATGAATAGCCGGGGAAGGGAGAAGGGAAACCCGGTGCTGGCATTTGCCTGCTCTTACGAAGAACACCAGGTGGGTCAACGGCTTAACGTCCCTTCCGAAGTACGGAACAGCTGAATTTGCGCGGTCTCCTCAAACCACACAAACGGGCAATGGTTACGGCTCTGCTTATATATCCAAGCGACCCGTCAGTCAGTGTTAGGAATAGCGCGATGCTAATTGATTGGCTAGAATTTTCGTTGTGCTCGTTCATTCACCTTAAAAATTCCTAAAAATGTTTAGAGATGACCATTCCGTTATTTGCCAGTTTTTTTTGTCTGGCTGTAAAATTGCATTCGTTTTTTTATTATTATCGCATATTTTACGTTAATTATTTTACTTGTTTGCGTGGGACTTTCGAAATCGCTTGCTTTTCTCGAATTAGAATTTTTCGTAGGGTTAAAGGTTTTTGCGCAAAATGCGCTGTTAGTAATTTCTAAACTTTGAAATGCGTGAGCGAAACTTTTCCGTCCCAGATGGTTTCGAAGCTGTCAAGAATTGCGATGAGGAGTAGGTTTCGGGCGCTTGACCCCTCTTTCCTCAAAATGAACGAGAAAATCTGAAACTGTTCCGTGTTTAGACGATTTCCAAAAAAAAATCTAATTTATTCTTTAAAAAATTAAATTTTCTTCGCACAAAATTTTTTTAGACAACATGCCACTATCTTTTTCTCCGTCAATTTTTATTCCATTTGTTAATTTATACTTCTACTTTCTCTCAAAATTTTGGGAAGAGAGCGAAAATCGTTTCAAACAAATAAATTCACCATGATTACAATTACATTTCGAAGCGATCTATACACGCCTATTGTCTCTTAATAACAGATTAGGATTAATGCTAATATACTATTTTGTAATAGTCACAGTTTTATCCAGAGAAATGTGAATTTTTATGGGAGAATTTCCAAAGTGCACTGTGGAAATTACAAAATAAGGAGGAACTTGGCTTGACTGCGCATATGCTGGTACGATGACTCATTGATAACGAGGAGAAATAAAATACAGATGGGAGCAGGATATCCTATTCCTTCGACGCGAATAAAATATTCGTCGAATCCCATTTCATGTTAAGTTATTGGAGAGACTCGACATTCGTCAATAACTGGCGGTTCCCTGGAGGAAAAGCATCCGTCGTGAAGAAAGATTTCCGTCGTCTTTGCAGGAATTACGGACCGGAAACCTTTAAGGTTTTTCAAGCCCGGAGAATGATTAATCCTTTCGAATGTGTAGCCCGTTCGAGACCATGCAACGGAAGAAGATAATGGACGTCTCGAGCAACGGGAATCCTATTATGGTGATATTTTTATTTTTAGAGGGCGAATATAACAAGAGGAGATTTTGCCAATAATCCTTTCGTCGTGGGAAGAATGCATGAAATTTCGTTTGCTCCTTCCTCTAACGTAAAAACGGCTGTTCAAGTTTTTTCTTTTTTTTCGAGACATGTTCATTGCCGAAAATTTCTCTTAGAGATTTTCATCGAGTATTGGAGGTTGAATGCGGAATCTGGAGTAGTATCGGGGAAACTGGAAATTTTGTATTAGCATTCAGGGATGCCACTTTACTGGAGATAAATTAAATGTTCCTTGTATCTCGTAAAATATTAGTCTTGTCGAAAATGTCTTCACATAAAATTTGTGGAACTAGCCAAATAAAATATTTCTTTTCCATTTTATTTTTATCGTTGGAGTAACAATTTTTAAGAAAACCAAACAAGACAGTCGTAATTAAATTAAATTTTAAATTAGAACGAGTTATGAAGGGTACGGTGTATCACAAATCGGCGCGTTTCGTGGGATGGAGTATTTTTAACTTACGAACGCACACCATAAAACAGCACCGCCCTATTTTCTGTCTTCTAAAATTTTCTTTCCCCCTAACATAAGTTGATTCATTAATAAACGTATTTACGTAATTTTAATCACTGAATACTGCAAAACGATATATCAGAAATGATGTTAGAGAAATAATAAACATTTGATTCACCGATTCATTTTCTAATCAGTTTTAATTAAACAAACAATCAAAATGTATTTTAAACGTACCTCACTTAAAGAAGTTGTACTATTTATGTTTACTAGTACAAAAGTCCGTCAATATGACGGGTATGCGTGGATTAAATATTAAATTCAAGGCACTTCTCATTCTTCCTCCTTTTTTTCTTCCATTCTCCTCCCTCATATTTTAAGTTTATATTAGATTTTTTCGATTTTTCGACATTTCATAAAGAGGTTGTTGATGTCGGATTTTTGCATTATTGGACTGAGGCTTTCAAATGCATTTACACAGCTTACAATGAAACAAAATCATGAAGGACAAAAACCGATTGAAAATTTATATGAAAAGTTTCATGTAAATTTAAAACAAATAAACACGTAGCGTAAAAACTTTAAGTCAGAAACGACTCCAATGCATTGTAATGATGGACTACTCAACATTTCAAATAGAAAGATACGTCACGCGTACATTGAAAATATCTTTTCGTTGCAAATTTTATTGGGCAGGTTAAAGCAAATTACTATATTGACAATGATTATGATTAATTTCTTTCGATAATTAAGCAAGATATTTGACGGATGGCCGGTGCATTTATAATGATTACCAAAAATGCGTGAATTAAAAATGCTATTTACTAAGTTCTTTCGTCGTCAAGGAAAACAAAACAAAAAGCTAATTAAAATATTAGCGGTCGTATGTACATTCGCATTTCTTCCACGCCTTAGAAATGGCACTGCAGTAAACAAATCTATCGTTCAAATTAAGCCATCATTACTTCCCTTTCGATTAAAATGCATTCAAAATATATAAGAAGAGTTCTCACGATTAATTTCAAATGCAATATCAAAGTTCATGTCATTACTTTTAGATATAGAGGTAATTTTTCTAGATCAGCAACAATGCCGTCGCCCTTGTCTACGAAATTTTGTCGTCTAAAATTTAGCAAAATTTTCGTGTTAATAACGAATTTGTGGAACGATTCGACGCGTATTCGAAAATCAATATCTGGAAAATAAATATCCATTCTTTTAGGCGTCGTTTGGTGCAAGTCCCGTATTCATATCGCAATTTTAAGTGATTTTAAAATGCAAATGAAAAATGTGCTGTAACTGTGCAAACACACAGAAAGAAGGACACAATTCTCTTTAATATACGTAATAGACGTGCTTTTCTTCGTCGTAGATAATCCACGAACATGCGTACGGACGGACGGACAGAACAAAGCTATTTGTCGCATAGGTTGGGAACGAAACGCGGCTAAAAATTTATGCACATTTACTCAATTGTTGTCAACGAAAACAACCGAAGTAAATAGATCTGCTATGATTACGAAAACAAGTTTAATTTTCCTACGTGTGCATGCAGCATTTTGTAAGTAGAAAGAAATGCATTATCCACGACGAAGAAAAGAACATAAACGTAAATTGTATTACAACTCAACTCAAGTGAGGTATGTATTAGATACTTTTCGATTGTTTGGTTAACTACTACTGATTAGAAAATAAATCGGTAAATCAAAAGTTTAATATTTCTTTTTGACAAAATTTCTGATATGTCGTTTTGCATTATTTAGTCATACTAACGTTTGTTAATTAGGGGAGAAGAGATATTTAGCAGACAGAGGGATATAATCGGGTCGTTATCGAATTATACCGTTTAGTTTCAAATACTACATCGCACGAAACACGCCTTTTTTGTTATACACTGTACACATTCCTAACTTGTTTATAATGAATTACTTTTCTCCTCGCTACTCCATCGGTCCGTCACGCAACGACAAAAGAGTTCACGGCCGAAAGAGTTCTTTGAAAACTCGAAATAATCCATCTCCTTCCGTTATCTTGTTTTTCTCCACCCTCTTTTTATCGATCTCGCTGCTATCCGTGTTTCTCTCGCTCGTCTTCCTATTCCCTCATCGTATCCTCCTTCCTCCTCCTCCTCTTGCACCCTCCCTTCCTCCCGCCTCCATCTACCCGATATTCCCTCATTCCCTATGCTTTCTTCTTCCTACACAGCACTCAGCCCTCCCGCCGTGAGACTCAGCTTTCTCCCTCTCTCAGGCCTCTTACCACCCCCTCTCTCTCTCTCTCTCCGCGCATATTTCCCCTTTCGCCACTCTTAATACATTCCCCGTTTTCTCACCCCCATACCTCTCTCCATCTCTCACTCCTGCCCCTTTCCCTCCCTATTTTCCTCCCTCCCGTCCTGCTTACTTCTTCCTTCAACCTCTCTCTACCACCGCTACCTTCCCTTTCTCTTCCGAACTTGGATGTTTCACGATTCTGTTAAGGCCACTCTGGGATACTTTCGGCATTTCTAAAACCCTTTTTTTCGGGAATACTGCCGCATACAGATTTTTTGATCGGAGGAATACATAGGGGAAGGAATAACAGATTCGCAAAAAGGTGTCGACTTCACAAGCTTTCAGGAAACATCTTGGCGTAAGAGCTTACCGACGTATATTCTTTACCACAAGCCGTTAATTTCATCTTGAATGCCGTCTAACTTAATAAAATTAAAAAAGGTTCGACAACAATAGTTGTAACTTAATATCATTGTTTGGTGATAATATCGAGGGAAACATCTCCATCGAGTAACGAAAAATTCAAGAGTTTCTAACGTATTTACAAAGTCAAGGGTGAATTATCGAAAGACAGCCATAGAACATTTCTTACTCCTACTTATCATCGTAATTTTTTACATATACTTCTGCGTGAAGTTTCAAAGAATCGCAAAAATATTTTTGAGATATCTTGATTTATTAATATTATTCATATTTATTGAGTGCTTTAAGTTGCGCAATATACTCCAATAAATGGAGTTTTTACCAATGCAGATCGTAAGCTATAAAATTGCTTTAAAAATGTTCCTATGTTTATAATGGTTTTTCCAATTTTGTTTGCTATGAAAGCATTTTCACTTCCGTTCCAACGTAGGATACCATATCTTGCGAATTAATGCGGAAGAATGTAGATCAAAGATTAAGGGGACGCTTCGACCAAAACCCTCACATATTTTTAAAAAAATCAGATTTGTCTCAGGCGGGGTGAAGGCCGGTAACGATTTTTCATTCTCAATCTGTGCTCTTGTATTGAATTGCGTCCATGAGCCTACTGCACTCAAAGACAAGCCTTTACCAAACGCCAAGCTTAAAACAAGTGTAGAAAAGAGAAGACCTCTCTTGAATTCACTGTTAACTATTGCCTCTGATGTTCACCTATGGCAGTGTTATCTCAGGACATATTCTTCCCACTCCACTGGGGCTCCTGAAGTTTGGATTTGTCAGATAAAACCTCACAATTAAATTGTTCTGGCAAAAGGATTAAATTCAGAAATTTGCGGAAGGAGGCAATTACTTCGCGGTTATCGTGATATCTTTGCTCCTGTCTGTTTACCTCCATAACAGCAATAATGGACGAATGAGGAAAAAAAGGAATTTTTACAGACTTAGGTCCCGTTGCGGGAGTTCGGTCATAAATAGACTTGGTAGAATTCAACGTTAATTTTTTTTTAAATGGACGTCTATTTTACCGAGATATTTTCGACGAATATCGATGCTTAAAATTACCACTTGACAGAATTCGGCGTTTATTACTTTGAAAATCGACGTTTATTTTCCCGAGAGATTTTCGACGAATATCGAAGCTTAAAATTGCTACTTGCATATATGGCGCAGTTTTCAGCCTTTCAACTCGATTTAAATTTACTTTTCATTTCGAAAGTCTACGTAAAATCCACGTTTATTTCACAATACTTGGTAGAAGGGAGGTTAGCGTGTCTAGCCCACCAACGTCAGGGTCGCGGGTTCGGATCTTGCCGAGGGCATGGACGTACGTGTCTTTTTTAGCATTATCGCGCTCATTGTAAAAGGCCATGAAGTGCTGTTTATGAGCAAGTTAAATAAATATAAATAAACTATTTAAAATTTTATAAGAAAATAAATCTTTATGTAAAAATTAATCGACATAATATTTTACGTTCTTCATAAATTTTATTTATGCTCATTTACACTCTTCTTCATTTTTAAATGTTAATATTAAAAAACACAATAACGAATTTATTCAAATATTATTTTATCTTTTACATAAAGTAAAAAAGTATACAACACAATGTATATATACTTAGTAGGAATTATATTTAAATACTTAATTTGATCTTTTACTAATTAAATCGTCACTTTTAACCAAGAAAATCATCACATTTGAGCCAGCCAACAGTTTTCGGATGCTTTTTTTTTATTTAAGACAAAATGTCCAGTAATTGAGTGTAGGACGGGAATCTAAATCCGTTACACAACGTGATCATGTGACTTATGCACAGCGTATAACCAAACACACACACACACACACACACACACATATATATATATAAGAATATGCTGACTTGAAAGCTTAACTCTCTACATAACAAAAATAGTTTGTGCAGAAAAAAGTTCATTGTGCGAACACAAAACGATATTTCCTGTTCCTGTATTTTTCTATTTCCTTGCAAATTTTGCCAAACGTGATGATTTTGAAAACCGACCTATATGAGAAAACATATAATAATAGTTAATTCACGCCTTTATTACTAACTGAATATCAATGATTAAATCAAATTAGCACCTTGCACATCGGTCACGAGAATATTATTGTTGTTCTACCACGTTGAAACTTAGTATACTTGTAATCTCAAATATCGTGAGTTGGTATTTTCAAATCTAGATATTTTTGATTTCGTATAATTCTTCCAATCGCGTCGTTGACAAATATATTATATCTTGAATGTAGATAGAAAATTATGCTGTAGGTACCTCTTGAAATTGTATAATGAAAACTTGAAAACGTTTAATTTATGAAATCCGAACAATATGCTGTTGCTTTTGCCGAGAATCATTCTTTAAAAAAGGAATTTTCGAGTTCAGATTAAAGGCTCTAAGAATTCGTTAATGCCAATTAAGGACTGCCTAATTAAGGAAGAAAACAATAATGATATAATTATCGAAATAATATTTTAGCCGTCAAAAAAGAACTATCTAATACTTTAATTTGTTTCATTTGATATATTTCATTACTGTACTAAATACTCTTTTTATTTAAGATAAAATATATAGAGAGAAAATTAGACCTAATTATTCAGCGCTCAATCAACAGTCTTACGATATCTCAAACCCTGATTAAAATGTGTTTTCCAATCGGCAAAATATTTTACAACAAATAGCAAATAAATATTAATCCTTAATCCCTCTTAAATTTTAAGTAACGATTGCTAATTTATGTGCACCCTTTTAAAACCACTATATATAAATTCAGGGCCGGCTTAAGACGGGTGCGAAGGGTGCAAAGCACCCAGCGCCAAGTTTTTAGGGGCGCAAAACTCGGGAACTAAGACACGAAAATATTTTTTTTTTATTTGACATTCAAATTAAGGTTAAAATAAAAATCCCAGAGAAATTATTCTTCGAGGGAACAGTGATATACTATTACAACGTTCTCTTTGACTCATTATTTGCATGCCTATGATTCTCCTTTGCTCCATTCAGAAGATCATTTCCGGTTTCGCCGTACTAGGTATTTCAGATTGACGCATATAGGTGTTCTGGACACAGCCTGTGCCTTTAAACTACGATCGAAGTAAAGTTTCCAAACTTGATGTACAGATGACAAAACAAAACAAATGAAATGCGATCAGCATGGCCAACTTTACCTTGTATTGTCGATTCGATACTCATGCTCGCTCATTTTTCAAAGTCTATCAACAATGACTGAGGATTGAGCTAAGGTCGAATCTGTGACAATCTACTGAAGAAGCGCTCATATGTTATTATATGTTATTTAACCAGGGACGCAATTGTCCGGGACGCAATTGTCCAGGGACGCATTTGACCAGGGACGCAAATGTCCGGTATGCAAATTTCCGGGATGCAATTGGCTTGGACGCAACTGTTCTGGCACCGTAAGTAAATACCCTTCTTTCAGTCCCACTGTTAATGCAAGCCCAGAAAAGGAACGAAATCGTAGGTAGCAAATAATATTGCGAAAAAAGTAAACAGAAACGACTTTAATATTATAATTTCGAATAAAATAGGTTTTTTAGACATGTACTTTTCCATCTTGTTGGAAAATCGACGCTTATCTACGAATATACATTTTCGTCGATTTTTAAATAAAAAAGACGACGTTTATCGATGTTTTTCAATTTAAATCGAATTCTACCAAGCATAGTCATAAAATTATACGCCGACCCACCTCGCTTGATGAATGCTCCTGTCAGTGCAGTGGCGGATCCAAGGGGGCGATCGCCCTCCCCTTGGACGACTCCATTGCCCTCCACTGGGTGCATTCTTAAATTCACTCCTTGTCTCTACACCGAGGATTAAGACTATGAAAAGGGAAAGAAAGATTCTGATTTTCAAAATGTATGGTTGTCGAGGACGGAGGGGTAATTGGGGCGATCACCACCCCCCACCCCCTCCCTTGGGAAGTTTCTGGATCCGCCCGTCTCAGTGTGATCGGCGACAATGGTATAAGATTTTCTAGTCACTAAAGATATTTAATGGCGTTATTTTGCACCGATTCTGGCTTGTTTTATTTCTTTTGTAATTTCGAATCACCCTATCATATTAACTTCTTGGTTTAAAGTTTTCCGTGTATATTCTACCTCATCACATGCATTGTTCAAATCCAACTTAGAACTTTATTTCGATACGCGTAGTTTTATATGAAGTTTTATTGGATGAAATTAATATTGGATGAAACCATTTTGAAATCGGTCTATTTTATGGCTGAAATCCAATTTTTGACGAAGACAGCCACAAAACGCTCGGAAAACCCAAATCGGCTACAAAGCAGCCGTCCTCAGTGGTGATCCACCCATTATCTATTCTATATCAGCAATCGGTGGTGCGTCACTGAAGTAAGCTGCTTGATTGCCGAAATATTTTTTGCCGAAACAGTTTTGTGGATATCGGAGTTGCCTTTATCAACAAATGAACGACCGTCAATCGCATCTAGATGGTTGAAATATACTATTGTTTTAATATAGTAATCCTTGAGGACTGAAAACTTAGGAAAACGAGAAAAAAATTGTTTTTTATCGCATAGATTTGGAAGTCTAAGGTTCTAATTTTTCTCTTTATTTATCCATAAATATCATTAGCTGCCATAAAAATAGGCTAACTATGCCTGACTAAATGAAGGTATGAAAAATGACGATGAAGGATTTAACACAAAGGAAATCAAACTGGAATAGTCCTTTTTAATGTAACCCAGAATAAAAATAGTAATTCTCGTTATAATAAATACATTCGAGACAGGATTACTAAATTGTCCGCATGCATCCATAAATTGAGGATAAACCAGATTCTACAGATCTCTTCCTTAACTTTCCTCATTTATTGGCAACTATTTTTTCACCTCACTAGCCGAATTTCTTCGTTTCACCTTTATGTGGTGGTTCCCAAACTGGAGGATCGCGAAAGATATCGAGTCGCGAAATGGTATGTTTTATTATAATTTGTTAATGTTATGCGCGAATGTACTCAGAATAAAATTAATTTTTAGGCGCAAATAAAATGTATCCTAGAAATTGGTGGGATAATATTATCTAAAGATCCTATGAGGATAGGCATAAGCTGTAATTTGGGAAATAATTTTGAAACAGGAAAATTTTTTGCTGTGACCGGGAAATCGAACCCGGGTCTTCCACTTGCCGGGCATATAGTCTACCACTGAACTACCGTAGCTGATAATTTATCCTGTTTCTGAACGCGGGTGTTTTTCTTAGAATATCCGCCCGGCAAGTGGAAGATCTGGGTTTGATTCCCGGTCATAGCAGAAAATTTTCCTGTTTCAAAATTATTTCTCAAAATGTATCCTATTAATAATTACGCGATGTTGAATGTTGTCCACATATGATGACGTCACATCCATTAATATTTCCATTAACGTCGAATAACTTTAGAACGTCTGCATCCATTTTAAAGATTCTTTCAGTTTTGATTAGATTGACGCCACATGGTTTTTATGACCATTTACCGTGTGAAACAAAGGACCGAATTCGATTCCACGGAATTTTCGTTTTTCCATAAGATTTATATGTAATCGGCAGGAATGTGATATGCAGAACTGTAATTTTTAACATTTATAAATAGCATACATAATTGGACTTCGACGCGATATTTGCCTTATTTTGCAATATAATTCGTACTATTTCAGTTTGTTTTTGTATTCGAGTTTTTTTGCGAATTTTTAACATTTCAAAAAGTTACTAGGGTTACTGGTATTATTGGCCTCGGAGTTTCAGTGCATTTGCACTTAAATTAAAATCAAACTAATTTATGAAGGATAAAAACTATTAAAAATCGATTGAACATTTTCATGAAAATTTTCGTCTAAATATAAAAAAAAGGATCGACCGCGCTAAAGAATCTTCTAATCAAAGACAACGAAGATTGCAGCAACTTGAATAATATCTACCGCCGTTAAAATTAGCATTTATTGTGTCTCAAGGAATACAACATCTAATGATTTTTAACGGGTAATAATTACATTTTAATACGTGTAGTCAGAAAGAATAGTTATAATGCATTTGTTTCATTTGTAAATGATGTCAGTTTAATTAGATATTAAACGTGTGAAATCATTAAAGTGAAAAATATTATTGATATGATAAACATTTATATTGCCTTCCCCAACATAACGTGTAATTATTATTACTTTGATAGATAATTGAAGATGTATTATTGATAAAAGCAAATTATTAAAGAGGGCATTGCGCTAAAAAGTCGATCTTTAAGCTTTCAATCTCAGGGCGGAGAAATGTTGTGGTAACTATTGTAATTAACAAGTGAGGGAAGAATTGCACAGCAAGGCGCTTTTTCCTTGTTTTGGGATTATGACGTCATCATAAGATTACATCTCTGATTGATATCGACGGCCTCAGGATATAGTATAATAAATTCCTTTTAAAAGCATTATAGCAATGCTTTGCAATAAAATGTTTCCCATTTAAAATCGGTGGACTAAATTCTTACATTTTTACAGTCATTTTAAAAAATCTTACTAATATGCAGTAGATGGTAGCTAATATGCGTCTTGAAAAGTGCAATCCCAAAAATTATTTTCAGCTTGGCGAGGCTATAGGCGAGGCGCGTAGCGCCGAAGTCCCTGGAACAAACGAAGCGAGCGGAGGGCGGGGTTGACGCGCGTAGGGGCAGGGATCCTAATATCTATAATATTTTCAAATTAAGATAGCATTTTATATTTATTGGTTGGTGGGTTGGATCCCCTAAGAAGAGGTCGCACATGCATAAACTTGGGGATCTGAGTTTTCCTTCAAATTTCATCATTAACCATGCAACATCTTAAAATGCCAGGACCCAGTTCTTTTTCTTATCGGGTGTATTGCCATTATTTACCCTCTCGTTCTACTTTACGTATCCTTATCTGATCGCAAGATGCGCTTGACTCTTAATAGGAGAATGAATAACGGGAGAAATGAGAGAAAGTAAAGGCAGATATAGATCAGGGAGAGGGTAAGAAAGATGCAGGAAAATAAGGGTATCTGGAGAAGGGTGTGGATCTATAGGTTAGGAGGAAACGATGGTTAAGCAAGATGTAAGAAATGAGGTGGGCGACACGAGGAAGAGAAGACCAGGGATATAGGAGAGGTCAAAGGTCGAGGTGATGGATGTGGAAGAGGAGGATTGAGATGGAGGTAAGTTCGTATGAGGAAGGTTATAGGGAAAAGGGAAGGAAAAAAAGGAGAGCGGAGTATAAAAGGTTGAGAGGGAGACAGAGAGAGGATTCCAGTAACCACCAAGATCGATCTGACATCACCCTCGCCCCGAGGAGACCGGGGGTCGATTAGGACAGCACGGCGCATGCGCCGAAACACCGACTCTCAGGATATATTTCCTCCACCCTCTCCTCTCTCGACCCCTCCAATACATTTACACGCCACACGTCTCCTACCCAACGAATCCTTCCTTTTAACTCCTTTATGCGCATGTGTGTGTGTGTGTGTATATATGCATGAATGTGTACGTGCACACACGCACACACAAACAGCCATATATAGGCTCACAAACGCTCGCACGTGTACATATTCCTATCCTATAAACGCGCATGACATGCCTGGAGGAAGAAATATTGATCTCCATGTATGAATATAGTGGGACAGTTTCAGGTGGAGTCGAAGTTCGCGTATTATGGCGCTCAAAAGTTCAGGTGTAGATTTCCTCGTTATTTACGGTTTATGGGGGGATAATTCATGAGCTTCGTCGGAGAGGAGGAGACGGGGGCGCGAGAAATGACGTTAATACAGCCGTTCGCCTGGGTCAAAGTCTTTATGAAGTGCTTCAAATGAATTTCTCCCTCCCGTGTGAGCCTTTAATGGAAGATTTTTCAGAACCTCGATGTTGTCACTCAAACGAAATACGCCAATTAGGAGGGGAGAAAGGAGTTTTAATTCTTTGATTTTCGAAGCTGAATTTACTGAATTAGAATAACGATTTCGTCGCTGGATATTTTTTATAGGGTTGAATTCTTTTGTTGGCGTTTTTTTACGAAAGCCGACTGATTTTTTTACGGCGTATGAAATAAGTCGTGGATAGACTGTGACCATGCGTACTTTGTCATTACTCAACGCCTTCGTCTGTTTTTGTGGATGGAGAGATGGTAAATTAGAGGCGCTGCTGTAGGAACGTCGCTCGATTGAAGATAAATACAGATTTTTAAAACTTTAAAGGTTCACTGATTTCCTTCTCACAGCCGATAGTTGATGTGGTCTCCAGAGAATTCTTTTTGCCTCGGAAATGATCAAAATCTGTGGATCAAACATTAAAACTTTCAGTCATAAATTTTGTTGGGTGTATAAATGTTTTTTAATTTCAGCTTAGTTCCGAATACTTGAGTAATTCCTTTGCCAAGTTTTTAGTTCGCAAGCCAAAGAATTTCAGATATGTTTTCTATCCACTGTTGCGTCTACAGTATGCGTCGAAAGTCATCAAAATAATGTAATTTAATGTCCATAAAAATGAAAAGTTTAAAGCCGCAATCGCACAGATGATCTTATGTAGTCCCTTTTTATGTCCTGCAACATGCTGTTTAAAAAAAAGTCTTTTCATCTATTTTTCTAGTTTTATAATCAACGTAAGACCTTCTATCAAATCTCCATTTTTAGAAATTACATTGTTCGATTGAAAGTATTTGTCGTGAAATGCCGTAAGTGGCCTTGATAAAAGTGATGGAGGCAATTATGACATGTTTTACTCGTAAAATTGCCAGCTAATTTGTTTGTTTCTACTATTAATGGCAGCAACGCTTGTTTAAATTTCTCAGGAACTGGTTTGACACAAAATTTTGCTCCTATTTCATTATTCTTAAAAGAGACGCATGGACATCGATGGATGTTTGTAGTTGAACATAGAATTTCAAATGTTTAATATTGGAATTAAAAGCTGAATACTGTTTATGGTACATAATGTCTTTGAGAAATTCGTATAAATTGGTAAGACTAAAAATTTAACTCAATAAAATTGTTCATTCACTTATGGATAATATTGAATTGAATAATAAGGATTTAAATGCTACCATTGAAGCATTTCCACACAATAGTTTAAATTTAAACAATTCAAACGTTACACTTAAATTATCAAAATGAAATACTACTACGGGTGATAAAACCTAAGCTCGTGTACTTAATTCCGCCCAGTTCATTAGAGGTAACTTTTGATTGATAGAAGTATGAAGTACTCATTAATTACACAATGAAACTTATAATATTTAGTTATATTGGAGATAGAGGTTGGAAATACAGGGTGTTTCAAAATTATGTATACACAATTTAAAAATTTATATTTCGTGAACCAAATATACGATTTGCACAATTTTTCTTTTATTTTAAAGCAAATTAAATTAATTTTTTTTAACAATGTTTGATTATTTACAAATATCCATGGAAACGATGGAGAACATGCAGATGAGTTTCAATGAGAGAAAGTTAAATCTAAAATGGTATTGGAAATTTGAAAACGTCACAGACGTTCAGCGTGCATGGGAAAGAAAATATGGAACAAAAGCACCAACTCGTCTAACGATTACGTCTGCGTGATAAATTTGAGGAACATGGAAATGTGAACAATATCAACAAGACATGCTGTGGGCGAAAAAGAACGTCAAGAAATATCGAAAATGTTGAAGCTGACAGAGGTGCAATTACCCGCTCCCCAAGGAAGTCTACAAGACAGTGTTCGCGTGAGCTACAATTGAGCCATACAAGTGTTTTTAGAATCCTAAAGGACATAAAATTGAAGGCATTTATACCTCTATTACTGCATTCAATCTAAGAAGATGATCCAGATTGACGAACACAATTTTGTGGGTGGTACATTCGAAAAAATGGTGAAATCGATGCTTTTAAAGATTCAATTGTATGGTCAGACGAAGCCACGTTTAAGCTGAATGACCATGTGAATCGTCATAACTGCGTTTACTGGGCAGGTAAAAATCCACACTTCACATTGGAGAAAGATGTCAATCTACCAGGTTTTACTGTGTGGATGGGACGCTCCTCTCGTGGAATAATCGGACCTTACAGATTCAATGGCACTGTTAATGGAGAAAGTTACCTTGATATGTAAAAAAAATCATGCAGTACCTAATATCAGAAACATGTTTCCGGATACATTGGTGTATTTTCAACAGGATGGTGTACTCCCACATTTTCATACAACTGTGCGGGAGTACCTGAACAATGAATTTCCTGAGCAATGGATAGACCGCAGGGGGAGTGCTTTAGAATGCCCCCCAAGGTCTCCAGACCTCACTCCTTTATTTTTTTTTGCATGGGGATACTTGAAAGATAAAGTTTACGGTAAGAAACCGCAAACATTGGAGGATCTTTGGATGGCAATACAGCAAGAAGCACACAGAATTTCTACTGACTTGTGCACTGTAGTATGTAATTCTGTTAAAGAGAGATGTCGCTTATGTATCAGTGCTGGTGGTGGATATTTTGAACATCTTACTTGAGTTTTGTTCTTTGCAAACATTATTATGCATTTAAGCGTTTAAGCTTTAAAAAAATCAAAGAAAAATTGTGCAAATTGTGCATTTGGTTCACGAAATATAAATTTTTAAATTGTATTTTGAAACAGCCTGTGGAGCACATATTTCGAATTATTTTCAGGTCATGCATAGAAAATATTTCAGAAACTACTTAATAATTTTTTTAATTAATTTAGACAATGCTATCCCAATATGAATAGCTTAATGTTTATTTTACCATTGCATTCAATTGAAACTGGACGAATTCTATTGAATTCTTTACAAATATCTGTTAGACGCTTATTTCATTTCTTTTCACCCGTTAAGCGTTTGTATTAAGAGCATGGAAAAGGTATACACCATCAAGCCTTTGGCTAGTGCTTCCATCTGTCGGGATTTTCAGATATTAGAACGCACGACAATCAGCGGGTGTTACGTTCCTGGAGTACCCCGGGAACTGTGAAAATGTGACCGAGGCAGTAAAATATAAAAAGAAAAGCAAAGTTACGTACATCTGTCAAGGTAAGGATATTAATTCCGCTCGGGTATTATCGGTAATTATGGGGTAAGTAAAAAAATGTTTAATTATGTTATAAGCTTCCCGTTTTGCGTAGATTCAGTGTACGCGGCGATTTTCAGGAACCTAAACCCGGCGTATAGCGAGAGTCAACTGTATCCGTGTTCGTCAATTCAAGCATTACGGAAGGTTAAACACTACTATAACAATGAAAGCCTTTGAGAGTACGAAGCGCTCAGAAACCTCCGAAAAGTATTTAAACAAACAAAAAAGTGTCATTGAATTGAAACTTCCAAAACCAATTTTCTATAATGTTGCACAAGGGAAATAACACGTACTTTTACCGCTCAACCCAATGTGCCGCCACATAAAAGCCTAATAAACTGGACCAAATATTAAACGAGACATGAGTTTTGCTGGAAAAAATGTTCTTCTCTTCTCTTCTTGGAATTTATATGGAAAGACAGGAAGAAGAAACCATTAGAAAAAATTTCAGCTACGAAAAAAAATCTTGCTGTGATAGAAGATTACTGCAGGATTAAGGACTATTTTGTGGATTCCAAAATCAAAACTTCGTCCCGGATGAAGTCTCGGGAACGAAACGTTCGCTCCCGGACTAAATACCCGCAAACCCACGTTGGCTTATAAAAGGAGAGTTATTTACTGTATTCTAAGGGAATGAAATGAGTACACCGTATGCACTTTGGATAAAATGGTGGTTCACTGTTTCTAAATCAAAATAGACGCCACATCGAAATAATAACCCGAAATGCAATTGGACCTTTGTCTTAGAATTAATTCTAATTCAGTTAGTTATAATTATTATAAATGTATCCAATGTCCCAAATGATATATGTAGCATTCTAAAACATTGAAACTGCTAAATCTACAAGGCCGAAAAGAGGATTACCACCTTCATAGCGGCGCCGCTTGTGTCCCTGAAAATGGCCGTTATTATATAGCCTTAGTCTGGATATGATAGTATAAAATACGAGAAAATAGGGCCATAAATATGTTTGATATTATTCTGCAATAATTGGCATCTTATATAAGTATACAGCGGCTCTTCTTATATTGTTTAATTTTCATTTTAAAATAGTTGGTGCTTCTTGTTACTTCTGCTGGAAAACCCAGGTCTGGGACATATTTTCAACCTCTTTTCATTTTGGACTCACAAAAAATCTTATGCGGGCTCCAAATTTTGTTTTACAAAATACGCCGAAATGAAATAAATATTATTTGCATATATATTACCATGCAGTAATTATACAATCTTCAATTATATAATGTATATTTGCTTTTTCCATTCAGAAACGACTTCACTTGAAAACATTGATTCCTATCAGATATTTTGCCTTCAGAGAGATCCAAGGTAAAATCCAATGAAGTATGATAATTTTCTTATATTTTAATATATTTTTAGCCTACTTTCCAGAATGGAAATAGGCTTATAGTTTTGTCGTTGTGTCTGTCTGTCTGTCCGTCCGTCCGTCCCCCCTATCAACTTTTGGACCAATTGACCGATTTTCATGAAAGTTGACGGAAATCTCTTGCTACATGGGTCGAGCTACCGAGGATAGTTTTTGTTGCGAAGATTGAAGTTCGGGGTTCGATTCCAGGAACTATCCTTCCAATTTGATTTACATAGGAAATCTGAAATCCATCGTGCAGGGTAATTTTGTCTTAAAATATCTTAGAATTGTAATCTCGGGGCGAGTTTTGTACTATTCTCTAATCATTATCGTAGAATTGTGCTTATCGATTGTATTTCTTAGAATTTCGAATAAATACTGGCGATTTTGCAGGATTTTATCACTCATAACGAGAGTGTTGGCATAGCAACAACTATTGTTGAACTCAGATTCGGTATCATTATATATCGACGTTTCTTACAAAGGAGGATATAACATACTAGTAGTTGGTGCTTGCACACTGCAAGCATTTCATCTCACCTTGAAAAAACATTCATTTTTCAGACAGACATTTCATCATTACAAATATTCTTTTAATTCAAAATATTTCACCTCCGCAGCGATTTTCGTTTTTCCCACATGTAAAAATAATAGTTTTAAAAAAATGTTGCAATTTTAAAAATTTTACACTTTCTCCATTATGGGGTACTAATGTTACACATTTTAGCCAAATTTTAAAGTTGTAGCACTTCTAGAAGTCAAATAATATTTTCTAATTGTTTAAATTTAAATAATTTTTAACGGCCGCTGAAATTCATGTATGGTAAAATTGAAATAATGTTTTGTGCTAGTTTACTAATTTGTACATAACTTGAAAATTTCAGCTCCCTAGCTCATCCCGTAATGTCTAAACAGTTATCTATTTGTTTAAACTTTAAGAATTTTTAACTGCCAAACAAACTAAAATATCAAAATTTGTATAATCCCTATTTCGTTTTTTTAAGAATTCTACTTACAAAAAAATTTCAACTCCGTAGCACATGTGAAAATACATAATCCATGAAAATTTGTTTAAACAATTGAGAATTTTTAGCGGCCGCATTGTTGCACTTTCTCTAGATTTTCGTTTTTTCTAGTCGGTTTTGCACAAAATCCTATCTATGAAAAAAATTTCGAATCTCCAGGGCATCTGAAAGTGCCTAAACATTAGTATCCTCCTATATGTTATATATCATTATATATCGACGACTCTTGCAGAGGAGGATATAACATACTAGTAGTTGGTGCTTGCATACTGTAAACATTTCATCTCAGCTTGAAAAAACATTCATTTTTCAGACTGACATTTCACCATTACAAATATTCTTTTAATTCTAAAGATTTCACCTCATCAGCGATTTTCGTTTTTCCCCACATGTAAAAATAATAGTTGAAAACAATCCCCAAATGTTGCAATTTTAAAACTTTACACTTTCTCAATTATAGGGTACTAATGCTACACATTTTAGCCAAATTCTAAAGTTGCAGCACTTCTAGAAGTAAAATAATATTTTTCTAATTGTTTAAATTTAATTAATTTTTAACGGCCGCCGCAATACATATATGGTAAAATTTAAATGCTTATTTGTGCAAATTTACTATACTGTAAATAATTTGAAAATTTCAGCTTCCTAGCTCATCCCATAGTACCTAAACAGCTATCTATTTGTTTAAACTTTAAGAATTTTTAACTGCCAAACAAATTAAAATATCAAAATTTGTATAATCCCTATTTCGTTTTTTTAAGAATTCTACCTATAAAAAAATTTCAACTCCGTGGCACATTTGGAAATATATAAACCTTGAAAATTTGTTTAAACAATTGCGAATTTTTTGCGGCCGCATTGTTGCACTTTTTAAAGATTTTCGTTTTTTTCTAGTCGGTTTTACACAAAATCCCACCTAAGAAAAAAATTACGAATCTCCAGCTCATCTGGAAGTGCCTAAACATTAGTATTATCCTGTTATATATCATTATATATCGACGACTCTTACAGAGGAGGATATAACATATATCATTCTATATAGTCGTTCCTTACAGAGGAGGAGGAGGATATAACATACGTCGATATATAATGATAACATATAACATACTAGTAGTTGGTGCTTGCATACTGCAAGCATTTCATATCACCTTGAGAAAATATTCATTTTTCAGACAGACATTTCATCATTACAAATGTTATTTTAATTCTAAAGATTTCACCTCCACAGCGATTTCCGTTTTCCCCAAATGTAAAAATAATAGTTTTAAATAATCGCCAAATGTTGCAATTTAAATTTTTTTACACTTTCTCCATTATGGGGTACTAATCCTACACAATTTACCTAAATTTTAAAGTTGTAGCACTTCAAGAAGTCAAATAATATTTTCTAATTGTTTAAATTTAAATAATTTTTAACGGCCGCCAAAATACATGTATGGTAAAATTGAAAAGTTTTCTTGTGCTAGTTTACTACTTTGTACATAACTTGAAAATATCAGCTCCATTGCTCATCCCGTAATGTCTAAACAGTTATCTATTTGTTTAAACTTTAAGAATTTTTAACTGCCAAACAAATAAAAGTAAGCATTAGTACCCCATAGTGGAGAAAGCGTAAAAAAAATTTAAATTGCAACATTTGGTGATTGTTTAAAACTATTATTTTTACATTTGGGGGAAAACGGAAATCGCTGCGGAGGTGAAATCTTTAGAATTAAAAGAATATTTGTAATGATGAAATGTCTGTCTGAAAAATGAATGTTTTTTCAAGGTGAGATGAAATGCTTGCAGTATGCAAGCACCAACTACTAGTATGTAATATCCTCCTCTGTAAGAGTCGTCGATATATAATGATATATCCATATAGGAGGATACTAATGTCCAGCCCAAACTACAAGAGCTAGAGAGCTGAAAGTTTTAGGTTTTTTAGATATGATGGAGAAATTTTCAGATTAAATGAGACTTCTCACCTAAGTGACATGAGTTCGACTCCAGAAATTCCGAAAGTTGCATTTTTTCCCATAAGAAAAGCATTGCGCTATTTTTGTAAATTAATTATGGGCACTTCCGGTAAGCAAGAAAAATGAAATTTTCAGTGTTGCTAGATGGCCGCAATATCTATTAGGAATTTGTGTCAATTTTGCTTACAGTGTCTTGGGTTCGACTCCAGAGACCCCGGAATATCTCCCATAAGTTAGCATGGGAAAACGCAATCCAGTGTGTAGACCAATCTAATAAGTTTAGGAAGCTGAAATTTTGCAAGTTTATAGAACTTTTCTCATAACCAAGTATAAATTTCGAAAAATTTAAAATTGTTAATTTTTAGGGGTTGTTTTAACCCCATTTGAACATTAAAGTTTAATAATTTTTTAGGTACTACGGGATGAGCTAGGAAGCTGCAATTTTCAAATTATTTACAGAACAGTGCATTTGCATAAATGAACATTTCAATTTCTCCATATATATATTTCGGCAACCGTTAAAAATGTTTGAATTTTAAACAATTAGAAAAATTATATTTTACTTCTAGAAGTGCTACAACTTTAAAATTTGGCTCAAATGTGTAGCATTAGTACCCCATAATGTAGAAAGTTTAAAATATTTAAAATTGCAACATTTGGGGATTGTTTTAAACTATTATTTTTACATGTGGGAAAAACGAAAATCGCTGCAGAGGTGAAATCTTTAGAATTAATAGAATATTTGTAATAATGAAATATCTGTCTGAAAAATTAATGTTTTTATCAAGGTGAGAGGAAATGCTTGCAGTATGCAAGCACCTTCTACTAGTATTCTAATACGTACACGCGTTATTTTTTCCGCACAAATACGCGTGATCAATTTAATATTCCGTTCGTATGTATTTGTAGTATTTTGTTACGCAAAATTATGAAATTTGGGAACACAAAGAGCTACATATCTGCGATGACTTTAAAGCTATTAAACCCAATATAAGTATTAAATAAATGAAATGGAAAGTAGGCATCATAAGTTCTGTTTGGATCATCTTGTTAACTTTAAAATCAATAAAAGCATGATGGTCTCATGATATTTAATGTTTTCTTTTATACCCTGTCCTTCAAAAAGTTTGGCTTAGATGGAAGAAGAGACTGTCTAGTCTCAATCTCACTCTAATAAAGACACATGTATTTATCCATAATAAGATATTACATTATTGGAATGAGAATCAAAATCAGAAAGAAACAAGTAGTTTATATTGATGTAATTGAACCTAGGAGTATACTGTTCCTCAAAAGGCATGCCCACCACCTGGCCAACACATTCACTGTTAAATATATGAAGAATTAAGGGGCGCTACTTCGTCAATTGCTACCCGGACCCTAGTGAGGAGCTCCAGCTAAGGTGGCAATCCTTTCATAAAAGGATTTCTCCAATTTGCTCATGAATTTCTAACTCTAAACATGATAAATTATTATATCATCTTTTAATATATATTTTTATACCCCTTTAATATAACCTGTAATTTTCTTTACATAATTTTCAATTTAAAAGGGTGGCCGACTGATTACACAACCAAAAAGGAATAAACTATCTGGTATATATTAAACATCTATACTGATATAGGTTTACAGCATGAAATGGTAGGTAATTTACCCAATTCACAGCTACCTTTAATTTTCGTACTTTTCACTGGATGTAATATTCTTTAGTAACTAAAGAGTGGATTTCAAAGTATTATTCCAAAAAGGTTTGCGTTGTAATTTATTTTTGTCACTAGTAAGGCCTTTAGGCTTAAGACATTGAGTTGTGATTTTTCAAATGTCAGCAAATTATTCTTTTGTGAAAAAGCACAGTCAACAGAGTAATTAGTTCCAGGGAGACATAATATAAACTGAATTAATTCTGATGTATTTGTGGCTGATATCTCTGTCTCTGAAATGAGTGAATAGTGCCACCCAGCATTGATCTGTTGGTATCTTAGATGAATTCCGAACTCCTCAAACTGAATCATACAGGGTCAGTGAGACACCATCTAGGACAATACTGATATTATACATATATATATATATATATATATATATATATATATATATATATATATACACAACCTGTCATTCCCCACCTAGTGTGTCACTTTACATTACTTTTTCCCTGAAGAAGGGCATAGGCCCGATAAGCTTGCGTGTTTATTTGTGTTTATTTTGTGTTCATGTGTTTTACGTGTCTCTTTGACGCCCCCAGCAGCCTGCCAACTTGGTCCCCAACTTGGTATGTGTCCGCTGAGCTTCCCTCAACACCTTGTTGCCACCCTCATCACTACCTTTTCTTTTCCTTAAGTTAATATATATATGCTTTACTCATTCATTTGGATTAAATTTCTAAATAATTCATTCTGCAAACTGCGTTAATAATATAATGTGTCATATTATTATTCTTTAATAATTAGTTTAACTTTTATTTCAAAGTTAATTGGTAAAATTAGGTTTAGAGTTTATATTTTTGTATATATATTATTCAAGATATGTATAAAAAGTTGTATATTCCTATATATTATTTACATATTTAGTCTGCATCATCAGAATTATCATGTTCAGATAACAAGTCATAATAACATGAAATTTTAAGTATTATTGTATTATATGATAGTTTTATGCATAAATGTGTAAGTAATAAAACACTTGCATTCTACAATTTTCTTTAATTATATTTTATTGATATAACATCACTATTATTTTTGTGCTTAAAATGTTAAATTTTAAAAGGCCGGGTTTTGTCCGGATTTTTGTGTTCTGTCATCCAGGGAATACGATTAAAAATATGGTAACCCTAACAATGACACTTAAGAGGTAAAATACATATATGTACACATTTTACTTTTATTAACTTCTATTTAAAAAAATGAACCCAAGAAAATTATAGCAATACTGCAAAAGTTTATGCTTAGTTACGTCTTAGTAATGCTCCTTTTTATTTTGTTAATTGTTGGAGCTTCGTGGAAATTTAACAGAATTACCTATCTACACATTATCTATTCAACTGTTTATACTAATAGCGGAGCTTTTAATTGGTTCAATTGTTTATACTGCTCTTGGTACAAATTGCCTATTAAATTGTTTTCCGTTTATACTAGTAATTGAATATACTATCGTTGGTACACTTAACCTACTTAATTGTTTATAGTTATGACAATGTAATCATATTAATTG
The DNA here is from genome assembly GCA_028673005.1 of Tanypteryx hageni. Lineage (NCBI taxonomy): Eukaryota > Metazoa > Arthropoda > Insecta > Odonata > Petaluridae > Tanypteryx > Tanypteryx hageni. The sequence goes on along the minus strand of CM054116.1, from coordinate 83,352,519 downwards.
TTTTAAATAATTGTTATTATGATAATAATAATTATTATTATCAATTTCAATGACTATAAAAACAATTGATCTTATTTAAATGAAAGTAAAGATTTCCTCAAATATTCATCAGGAATGAAATGTCCTGAGGGCGAAAGGACACAATGACACAATTTGAACACAAGTGAGGCTCCAAACATTAAGAGTGATTCCATGCCCATGAGTCTTTTCATGCTGTTTTTTCCGACATTTTCCAACTCCTGGTGGATGAGACTAATAAATATTTCCACCAGTATTTAGACCGATTAGACTGCTTTTTATTTGAACATTTTATCTCTTATAGTTCAAGAAATATGCAAATTTTTATGAATGCCTACAAATATTATTTAAATCCGGTAGATGGACCCTACTCATGGACATTTAAATCCGGCGGTTAAAGGTTAATAGAGTTGGGCATCATAATTTCACTTGTCTGACAATATCATCATAATAATGAATAATTCTAGAGGTGGAACATACTATAGCTAGTAGTTGGGTGTCAAGTGACTCCACAGTTAGCTCGGATATGAAAAAATCACTCATTTTGCTGGATGTTCTGGGCGTTTCCATCCAAGTTTGGAAGTTAAAATCACGTAAGTGAAATGATCTGAACACCTGGGCATACAAGCGATTTTTTTTCATTTCCAAGTTAGCATTCATCAAACGACCACTGTTCTCATTATTCACTCAGTTTATTCCAAAGTGATGGCTTTTATTGAAGTTTCTTTAACTGTTGTGTTGGTAAAGAACCAAAGGCATAGAAGACGAAAGTGCTCGATTCATCCCATAATCAATGAAAAGCTAATGAAAGGAAAATTTTATCAAATTCATAACGAACTCATCTCACCCTGAAAATTTTTTTGAGTTCTACAGAATGTTCGTTTGTTCACTAAATGATCTATCATACATAGTGAAACCTTAGTTGAGGAAAGACTACAAATATGTGATCTTCCATGGGTTCAGAGGAATATGTCACATTTACTTAAAGATTTAAGTTGTATTCGATTATTATTGCCATTAGGCAATGTGACAGTGAAATTTGTGAGTAATGATAGTTTAGGCTGATTGTCAGATGATGTCTTAAGTTTTCAGTTTTTTTATTTAATTACAGAAGACTCAGTTACAATATTAATAATTCTAATTCACTTTATTGATTCTGTTTCTATATTCTTAACCTCTATTACCCTGATGAGTAAGCCCTTTTTTTACTTCACTGATTAATAATTCACTATAAATGCCTGCATGAAGAGAATTGCCTTGTGCGGCCGCTTAACTATGTCTGAAATTCGGATTGGAAATGCAGCAGTGTTGTAATACTATTGTAGTTGACACTGAGATGCAGCACTTCTGTTTACTCTAAGGGAAAATTCTCATCTGTGTGGCCACCTAGCACTGTTTACATTGGCTCCATTTACCATCCAAACTCGGATGTGAAAAAAACATTTGTGTGGCTGTAACCTAAGGATTGATGAAATGGTTGAAAATTTATCACACTAAATCCAGGTAAAACATTCAATCGAGAAACATTAATTTGCAGAAAATAATATACAGGTTTCCCTCTCTCTATGCGTGGGTTGTGTTCCAGGAAAGTGATGCATAAAGTTAATTTGCATAAACAGAATCCATATTTACATGTAAAAGATAAGGATACATTCCACAAGCAATCTTTACCCCCCTCCAAGATGCTCTTCTTTTGCTCCATAATGACTTCTTATGTGCTAAATACAAACTTAAAGCAATTAACACCGTAAATTATAAAAGGAAGCAGATGAGCACAAGTGATGGATGTTGTGGGTGACATTATAGTGGAGGTTTAAAGAGCTGGAAGGTTGTCTTGGCCCAACCCAAGTTCTGCAAGCAAGGAGACAAAACTTCTCAAGCGTGTTCAATCAATATCACACGAAATCTCCGTCTCATCTCCACTCTCATCTCTTTTACTGTAGTGCTAATACACACAACATGAGAGACTGAATGGTCGCTCTATGGTGCAGCAGAGAAGTTTATTGCATTTGTGTTGCGCTGGCTGCATAACCACATAAGAGTGAATCAAAGACGCACAAAAAGAAATTTGGGTAGCAATAAGTTTGTTGCATAATAGCAAATTTACATAAAGCAAACCCACATAAAGAGAGGGAAATTTGTATTGCTTAAATGGAATATTTGATGGGAATGCATAAAATGAACATTAAATGTTGGTAAACATTAAATGTGGGACCCCTTAACCCTTTTAGTGCCACGGGTCAATATATCGGCTTTTGCTTCTCGGGTGAAGAGTGCCACGGCTGATACATCGCCTCTGGCATAGACTGAAACTGAACTGGTAATAACTCATAGTCACTACACACCCTACAAACACATTAGTATAGGTGAAACACTAGTCAGAACTAAAAGCCACATGCAATTACTCCAATATTTTTGCTTAATAATCATCACTATTAATTTTTTTATACGAAATTTATGGCTGCAGAGGTTGATAGACAAATCTGTAGTTTATATTATTTTTTTGTATTTCCATGTGATTTCTTCTTATGATTTTCTAGAGTAATATAGGTATTATAATTTTTAAGTTCTAATGGTGTATATTGTATATAAGATGAAAATTATTTGTGATAAACGTTTTTATTTATTTTTTTGCAATATGATATGCAATAACTTTTTATTGTTATTAAATGATTTAATATTTCATTTAAATAAAAATTATGTAATTATGAAGAATGTACTATTTTTTACAATTTCTGAAAAAATTAGCTTATTATTTTATGAAATAATTTCACTGTGATAGTATACCTATTCACAAATTGCCCGTGGCAATTCTGGCTATACCCAATGAAATTTGCATGGCACTGAAAGGGTTAAATCGGGTTTTCACTGTATGTGGTTTTTCATTCTGACATCCTAAACTAGTACTTATTTTGTGGTAATTTGATATATCTTATTATAAACCATTTGTTCTCTTATTTTTATTGAAAGGAAAAAAAGTTAAAAATTTTATTGTGAAATAAATCATGTTCTTAAATAATGTATTTTATTTATGCTTACATACATCACTTGCACAAACTTTTAATTTTTTCTTTCTCAAGATAGCTTCATATTTTTAGTTCTGAATGAAAAAGTCTCTGAGAAGAAGAAACAAGTTGAAAATCAGTATAAATGCCTAAAGGAAAGTGTGGATGTAGTTAGAAATTGGAAAAGGATAACGGAAGCAGTTGTGAATCAGGAAGTGCATCGGCATGATTTTGTTCTTGATGGCCATTGCCTTTATGATGATCAAAGTTTTGCTAGGATACCAAGATACAAAATTTTCGGAACTGCTGATGTAAGTGATGCTTTAATCCTTAAGTATCCCTTTTATAATTTTCTTTGCTGTTTGAAGTAATCATGGATTAACATATTGTTCCACAAAATGCTAATTAATAAATAAATAATGTCATTATTTTATATTTGTTTAGTTTTCTGACTGAGAAATTAGTTTCATTAAACTTGAAAGCTTTGTTTAAGATGTCATAATACTCAAAAATACTTATTTTTCTTAGCAGCTCACATTTGTCTTAGGAGATGAAATCATACCCAAAATTGCAGTCCAAATTTGCATTTTAGAAAAACTGCCAAACTACAGGGCGTATGAAAAAGCATTCTTTTCAAAATTAGATTGGCATTGAGATGACTTTGAAACAGAGTGCTTAATGTTTTTTAAAATAATTTTTCATTTGTGTAGTTTGGCTACCCTTATTAGGGGTTCTTTATGAGCGAAACTATAGTAGTGGAACGCCATATGGGCATGCCGCATCAGTCTGCCTGTCCACATGTTTAATATCCGAAACTACTTTCAGATTTTAATTAAATTAAATATTAGGGATCCTTATTAAAATTTATCAACAATTATGATTTTCAACTGCATATGTCCATTAGAGCTTTTACTTTATATAAGCACTTAAATAAACACTCTTCTCTCATTAAATGACTTCTGTTAAGCAGCAATAAAATACCATATTTTTCTCTCCCTAGCTCTCATATAATCTGTGAGGTATGGATTAAAAGATTTATTCAGACAGAGGACAACGTTTGCTAAAAAAAAGGCCACGAGACCACGACTTATAGTTTTGGAGATAAAAATCGAGAAAATTCCAAGCGCTATATCACATATTTTATTTAGATTGATCGCTGCGACAATTCTATTGGAAAAGAACAATTACAAATCCATATTTTTCTCTCCCATGCTCTTATACGATCCATGAGATAGAGATTAAAAGATACAAACCACCTTTTTGAACTTTGTGTGCTTGCGGTTCGTGAATTTGGACTTTGCGACAAAATTTTTTATGACCATTATTTGTGTTTCGCACCAATAACTTGCATTTCATGTCAAATGTTTACAATACCAACAAGCGTGAACTCACTCTACTTTTTTGTTTCTAAGTTCATTATAAACTTTAGCACCCTAGAAAAGGACATTATTATTAAATTATATTTATAATGCTCGTTATTAGCAGTTTTCAAAGTAAACAAATGTGATAACCATTGACTTAATTCTTTTGTAGCTCAGTTTAAACTTCACTGCCAATGGCGCCATTTTCGATAACAGACAAAGTTGCTGGCATCTAGTGGCCAAATTAGAAATTATAGGCTAATGGAAGTGTCCTGTGCATTTAATTTTTCACAACTTTTACGAGTATGAAATTGAAAACATTCGTTCTTCGTGTATGAGATTGCTGGTTGTTGACCAAAATATTTAATGATTTAATACTATTATCTTTGTATTTTGAATGTTGTTTAAGGAACTGTTGTTTTGTCAGGTTTTCATTGTTTATTATGAATGAAATGTTATAACTTTCTTATGCTAAGTTTTGATTTTCTGTTATGCATTTGTAACGTATGTAATTAGTAAAGAAAATGTAACCACTTTTTAATGCTAGTGTTTTTTTGCAGCTTGGAAATGTTTGTTGCAGAATCCAAGAAAACATGCATGACGTACTCAACATTCCATTTCAGTAGTTCAATTTAAATTAAACCATTTTCTTAGAATGAACAAAATAAGATCAAAAATCACATGCGAAATTGGCTGGAGGTAAACGGTACAAGTGCGGAAAGAATTGTAATCGCTCTGTTATGCTGGATTAATTTTCTATTATGCGTTTTGAAGGTAATTAAAAGTATTTTTCACTTTATAATGATAGGTTTTCATTTGCGGTTACAATTTAATTTATTTTCTGTTAAACTGCATTATTTATGATAAACAAGTGATTTTTTAGGTTGGCTGGGAATCATTGTCTCATACTAACATGGCATTTTACGGGGATAATAGGACTTGCACTTAGCGAATTTGCATTTCATGTCGGTTTTTCAGAATCTATTATTCTCAAAGCTCAAAAAGGTGGTGTATTCCAATAGAGGACAACATTTACCACAAAACAGTCTGCGGGCCATATAATTACGAATCATAGTTTCGGAGATAAAAATTCAAGAACCACCCAATCTTTCCATATCATTTTATATGCATTTCCCATAAAGAATGCCTTTGAAACCTCTATATATTCCATTTATGGAGTATACTTATCCTACTGATTTTCAAAAGTACTGGTTATTCATGATTGCAAATAATTAATAGAAATTCATTCTAAAAGCATTCATACTTATATTGAAGCATTTTACAAATGTGGTTCATTGATACTTGAGGTGACCACATTAGGGTTGGCCAATAGGTCAACTGATTTTTTAAAGCATATTTTTTGACTGGGTCAAAAATTGGTCCAAAATACATGCCGCTGTCTTGTTGCCATTCTGGACCTATTAAAGAAAAATTTGAAATAACACTTAAAGAATGTAATAGACATCAAGTCCATTCTATCAACTTGGTATTTGGTTTGATTATGTGTCCAAACAATGCCCCGTACATATAAGCACTGTTACATAGAGCTTAGCTGAAAATTGTTTCAGAATGTCTGAGATTATGCCTAAGAAAATGTTAGAAAAATGTTAAAAGATTTTAAAAACAAGACTGCCTTACATGGGACTATTTATTTGGTTATTTATTAATGCTAAACTAGCCTAACCTATGCTCATTTAGATACCTAAAGATGATAGCCAAGTTTCTTTATTGAGCCATCTGAGTGGACCATTTGAAAAATTGAAATCTTTGAGACTTGACTTAACTCTCAGCTACATCTTGAAGAATGGGAAAGGGCTTGCAAGGATAGACAGCACATTGTAAGCAAATTTTCTAAATTGGGAGCAGAATTGAGCTCAATGTATGCTGTAACAATAAAAAAAATTTACCCAGTAATTATCAAGGTTCTGCTTCATTTTGTAGTGTCATGCAGTCAATGTAGTTTTGTTGTGTTCACATACACTGAAATAAGATGTCCAGAATAAGTGTGTAGATTCTGTACATTAAAAGCCATCTATATATTTTTGTCTAGATGAAGATCAAAAAGCCATAGAAAGTTCAGAGACCTTTTGCATACCAAATATTATATGTGCCTCTACTCCAATCAAAAATAAATCAAATCCTCCAAAAAATGGCAAGCCAGCAGACATTACCCCATATCAGCATAAGTATTCAATTTTAATAACCTTCTGTATATAATTGAAACTTAAGTAATACTGTATTCTTTAATGTTTCAGAGCCATCAAATGCTGATTATTTTGCAAAATGCTCAAAGAAAATATAGGTAAGGTAGAGGCGGGTAAGAGTACGCACTTAGTATCTTTTGAGTCGTAATTTTTTTCTATTATGGATTTTCAAATACTAACGCTGCAGGAGGAAAGACATATTATCTAAGAACCATTTAGGGTAAAAGGAATAATTAAGAATTTAATAGTCTAAATGCAATGTGCTTTTCTTTCAAGCTTTGCAAATGCGTACTCTTAGGCGCCCTATGCGGGTAAGAGTACGCAGAATGTCGGGTAAGAGTACGCATCTATTACATTTTTACTTTTAATTTATTTTTAATACAAGAAGTACATATACACCAAAAGTAAATGCAATTTTGATATTTCAGGCCGTACATAGTGTTTGGCGCAGTTAAAAAATACTCGCCAACATGCAGAAAAACCTATTTTTAACAATAATCACAAATAAATCCTCCATTTCCTTCATAGGATGTACAAAGTTCATGCCACCAGGTACCGCATTCTCCACATTTGACCCAGTCCTCATGGTCAAACGATTCATCACATCCTGGGCAAATTGTCACTTCAGAAGTGGTCGGGTCATCGCTAGATTGCGAGAACTCTAACTGAAGGTTCCGCTTGACGGAAGGTTTTGGTTTCCTTGTCTTTGCATTTTTCTCCCAATCTTTTTCTTTCATTCTTTCTTGTATTTTTTCTGCTCTTTCTCTCGTCCTTTCTAGTTTCTTACGCTGGTCTTCATCCTTTTTAATTTTTTCTCCAATTGTGCATTCCTGTAGTGAGATGAAGACAAAATTTCTGATTTCTGCCCCCTTCTAATTGTCTTTTTTTGTCTCTGGCATTTTTGGCAAAGGATAAATAGAAGAAATTGGTATTTTATCACTAGAGGAACTACCTTCTTGTTGAACTACATCCATTTCATTTCTACTGATAGTTCTCCGTTTTCTCCATCTTCCATCTCTACGTGTTCCTCATGTCTTTCTACGCCTTGTGATTGTTCATCATCGTCACAAATTGTTATTTTAACATGAGTGGATTCTGAAGTCAAAAAATCTTCATCTGAGAAAACATCGGGGTTAAACGGACAGATACCGGTTTCAGAGAAAGATTTCTCAGCCTTTGCAGCTGTTGATACTCTTTTAAATGCAGCATTGAATAGACCAGAAACTTCCATCTGAGTAATGGCCATTGTTGGGTGAGAACACATCGATTTATCAACTTCTTCTGCGTAGAATTTTTTAAAGGGCCCAAAAACTACTTTGTCTAATGGCTGCAACATGTGACTTGCATGAGGCGGGTAATGACAAGAGAACAATGTAATTTTTTCTGCAAAACTCTACAGCAGAGAGGGAGCAATGGGACACATGATTGTCAAGAATTAGGAGGACAGGATCATCCTCAGAAGGTTTCACATGTTGAACAAAATGCTGCAGCCAATCCAATAAAAGTTCAGAATTCATGTAACCAGACTCAGAAATCATACCAAGGGTTCCAGTTGGGACATTATTAAAAAGTTCCGGTTTATTCCGTTTGCGAGGAAAAATTAAAGCGGGTGGGATGAAATTCCCTGTTGGGCTAACACAAAGAACCGCTGTAATTATTTGACCTCTCTCTGCTGACTTAATTTTTCGGACTGACTTTTTCCCAATTTTGGCATAAACTTTGGGTGTCTTATCTATAGCAGTGGTTACTCCTGTTTCATCCATATTAAACATTCTATAGGGAGGAAACTTGTATTTTTCAAAACAATTCCTTAGATTGTCGAAAAATAGTTTCACTTGAACTTTGTTAAAACCCATGGCCCTGCATTGTTCTGAAGATCGAAGAGAAAGACTTTGGTTTTTACAAAAATTGTACACCCAGTCCTTTCCTACTTGCTTTAGCTCATTATTGAAATGATTTCCCAATCCATTTGCAGATGCATATTCATAAGCCACTTTCATTAATGTCTTTCTAGTCATGCCATAAAATCTGGCATCCAAGTCTTGGATGTGTTTTGCTAACTCTGCTTCCATTTTCTCACTAAAGATTTTTTTAAATCGACCAAGCAATGCAGGAACAGTGCCCTGAAATCGTCAAAACAACAAATGTTACAAAATTGATTTTTGTAGATTTTATAGTAACTTTTCATAGAATGAAATAAGACAAAAACTCACTGATTTCAATCTTTTCCGAAGAGTGGCTTCATGGACTCCTATCGTTTTGGCTGCAGCCCTCTGGCTATACCCATCTTTGATGAGTTTTTGAGCTTCATCGAACTGTTTCTGTGTAAACACTGTTCTATTGGATTTTCTTTGATATTTTCCCATAGTTAATTAATATCTGAAAGTGCAATAAAATCCACAACATATCAGGCGCATCGTCCATGAATTGTTAATGCTCAAAGAAGCATAATAATATGGAAAAACTGACTATAATTATGATATTAATTATACATAGTGCAGTTTTTCATAGGGCAGGTAAGAGTATGCACACCTCAATTGGGTGCGTACTCTTTCCCTCCACTGAGAATGTTTAACATTTCTCACGCTAGACGACAGCACTTGACTCACTTCACAACCACGACAGTGATATTTCATGCTCGAATAATAGTACTTTGCATTGATATAGAAGTAAGTTCATTAAAGTCCTTCGCAGAAACTGGAGGTCTTAACTTCCAAAGTCAGAATATTACTATGAAAGTACCAAAAAGTGTTTCTTACCTATCAAAATCACGAAAATTCACGGAGGCACAAACCAGCTTTTCCAATCTATGACTCCACTAATGCCTCATGATCCAGGTATGAAGACTCACTCGCAGTGTTGCCAATGGCTGAAAAAAAATGCTGCGTACTCTTACCCACCTGCGTACTCTTACCCGCCTCTACCTTATGTTTTACAATTATTTTTATGTAAAAATTTCCATTTATATATTTATGAATCTGATATTTTCAAGCTGCTTTATATGGTCGTAATGTGAAAATTCTAATTTTATGTTCCTTATTTATCTTTGTAAGACAGATGTGCTTTGCACAATGTCTTTAGTTGCACTCTTCTATATACTACTTTTTTATTATTTATCTCATTGTTATGATGATAGGGTAATGTTTTCTGATAGATAAGTTGCTTCATTTTTAGCTAAAAATATAGTGAGATCTTCAGCCATTTCTGTAGAGAATAAGGTGGATCCTATTAAAACTATGAAGAAGAATTCTTTGGAAGTTATAGTGGAAAGGTTTCAACAATTACAATTAAGAATGAAGATGGCAGCATCTGACTTAGAATAAGATGATTAGGTGAAGACATTGCAAATTTGTTACTAAGCTATACAAACAATCTGTGATCTTGAATTGGTTGAATGCTATGAATGTTAAGTATTTATTACCATAAATTGCTTTAGAAGGATTAATTATTATATTATTGTTGTAATTGTTATTTAAAACCAGCTGTGATGGTAATGTGTTTAATAACTTATAAAATACAGTAAATTTGTTACTAAGCTATGTAAAAAATCTGAGATCATGAGTTAGCTGAATGCTATGAATGTTAAGTATTTATTACCATAAATTGCTTTAGAAGGATTAATTATTATATTATTGTTGTAATTGTTATTTAAAACCAGCTGTGATGGTAATATAGGTTTAGTATTTCATAAAATATAACAAACTTGTTACTAAGTTATACAAACAATCTCTGGGATTGCATTATTGCATTTCTGAATATTATTTATTTCTAACCATGAGTTCCTTCGGGGAGATTTTTATATTCTTGCAATTTTTATGTAGAAAAGTTGTGATAATGAAATATATTTTATAGCTTGCATTGAACATTTTTATTTTCAAGTGTTGTACAAAACTATCCAATTTATTGTTATTCTCCAAATACCCAAATAATATGCAATTTGAAGACCAAATTTTTCTGATAAACTAGAGGTGCGCATTATACACGGGTAACACTACTGTGCAGTTAAAGTAAAAAATTGAAGTGGACCTATCTCACATTAGATTCTCGCTTTTTGGATGAATTGAAGGGAAAAATCACGCTAATTCTCGATAATCCAGCTTATAAATATATTAATTAAACATATCAAACACCTAATTACATTATTATATTTTCATCCTCTCCAAATACAGGTGGTCCCTGAGTTATGAACGGGTTGCATTCCAAAAGTTCGTTCATAAGTATTTTGTTCGGAACTCGGAACACAATCTCTCATAAACACAAGGGTTTAATTGGTGGTTAGGTTCCCAACCAAAACAACGAAATCTTATTTTACCCTTAATTTAGTTAAAATGATATATCTCATTAAATAAGTGTTACATGTAGTTTGATAAATTTATAACAAATTGTCATGTTTAAACTTTATTCAACATTTGATATTTACACCTGAAGCATTTTGTCTTGTAAGCATATTTCCACAACTCAGAATTTTTGGATGTTATAAATTAAATTTTGAAGGTTTTTATGTAATGTCGGTTTTACGTAAGTTGAGTCTTGCATTACCCAGAATGTATCTGTATTTATTTATTTATGGTACTGTAATTAATACCTAACATGACAATATAATTCTAAAATTTTGTTCTTATACTAGGGTGACCAGATTCTTAGGAGACAAATCCAGGACATAACATGATCTGAACAAGAAAATCTGGGACATAATTGAGAAAATCCTGGACAACCTGAATTTTCGTATCTTTTTGATTATTTGTAATGTAGAACCCTGATTATCCGACATGACAAATATAAGAATTTTTAAGAATGAATACCCAAAAAACAGCGGGCCTTCAAAAATATAGCTCCTACAGCACTGCTAGTTTGGTATTACAGCAACAAATGCATTGATAAGCTGAAATTTTTTACTTTTTTGGTAATTCATTTTTTTTTCTTTTTCTATATATGCAAGTTTATATAATAAATATTAAGTATTTTATTTATGCATGTCTGTAATTCAATTTATTTAACCTGCTGAATAGATTTTTTCCATTCGTAAGTTGTAACAGACAGTTGAAGGTCTCCCGAACATTTTGCACCTGGGGACTTCAGATACCTTAATCCGCCACCGGTCATAACCTTGCATGGCCGTGAATTAGTACTTCTAAATTTTGTGTTATCTCCTATTCTACCGGCACTATCAATCCATTCAACCATCTTCCACTTTATTAGAAATTTTCGCGTCTTTTCCGGAAATATCTTTCAAGCTAATTTTATATTATGCTTGCTGTAACTTCCAGTCTAGTATGCGATTATAAAAACGTAGATGTGCTAAAGTTAAGTCAATTATTCTGTGCAATTTCACCTTGAACTTACCATTAGGCTTGTTATAGTAAAATTTTCGGCATACGGAATTTCATTCTTTCGTAAATTAAAATTAGAAAAAATTCATCATAGATTTTTGGCTGAGAACATTTAAATTAGGACATTTAACTTCATGTCCAGTCATTTTTGACGAACGCATCTGATACGGTACTACTCTTTGGCCCCGAGAGAATGGGTGTGAGGTACGCGGTTGGATAACTTCTCCCTAGGTGAGGGGCTTGCCATCACGTGTTCGCTTACGTCACAAGGGGTTTGCCCCTTTTCAGGAAACGGCGTTAAAAAGGTTCTCGATGAACGCTGAGGACTGAAGTGACCTCGACTACCTGATGCTTCCGGCGATTGACCTTGCCCTGATGCTGAAGGATTGGAGATTTATTCCCTTCACTAGGACGAAATCCTTCATAAATACGCAAAAAAATTCTTTTTAAGAAAAACAATCCAGGCGGCCGCCTATAGCGGTAAATTTGGGCGGCGACAAATATCTGTATGAACTATTTTCGAAGCTAATTACGTAAACATGCACTCTTCAGCGGTGGGAAATGAAAATGATAGATCCGAATTACATTTTCATTCATACTGCTGCACAATATTCATTCTCCAAATATTGAGGAGGCGTATGGCTGAAGGTTAGTCTATCTTTATACCAGTCTTGACATACACAGTGCTGTAGTCGGAAGTAGAACTTTGAGGGGGGGGGGGGTCTTACCAAGTTTTTTTAAGAGAAAAGTACATGACTATAATGTTACGATGGCAGGAGAAAACGTATGAGCTTACTTTGAATTTCCTTGAAAATTTTATTATTTTAGTGATGCGTATAAAAAATAATAAGTACAGTATTTATTTTCAATCTGATCGAAACAAAAGTAGTATTAGTATATTGGTATTAAATCTCTTTGTGGGTCGCAGCTTCAATATTTGGAGTCACGGAAAAAGGAGAAATTGGCTGTTTTTTCATTACTCATGAGGCTAGGGTATACGCTATTTGTTTGAAAAAGCAGAGGGTATACCCTATTCATTCGAAAAAAAAAGTCGAGGTTATACGGCGTATACCCTCCACTGCAGCACTGGATATATGTCGATGAATAATAGGTTGTTTAAAATCTTCCGTATTCTCAGCAAAAATCGAGAGTTCAATTGCAATTCGCTCACTTTTCCTTTGCATAATATCTTTTGCAAGGACTTCAAATGACTCGATGGAAGACCTAGACGTTGCACTCTCTTTTGTTCCTTCCTTTCTCCTTCCACTCTTCTATTCTCTTCACCTCTCAAGCGCCCTCCTCGAAGCTTGGCCCTCTTCCGGACGAAAAGTGTACCAACTTAGAACAGACTTGGAATCCACTGGAGAAACATCGTTCGGTGCATCTTGAGGAAAGAACATGACATTCATAGGATCTGGTTGAGTGCGTTGCACTCATATTGGTGAACAAACGAAGCATTTTATCGTACATAATATAGTCTTGTTTCTAATAAGTAGTGTTGATATTCGACATTTCTTTTCGTCCAAGATTTTTATTCCATACCAATAATTCGACGACTAAGGATTCGTTGGAGACAATCTCTATCATCGTAAAAGCAGTATTTGTCTTTGGGGACTGGTGGAGAGTAATGGAACCGTCGTTAGTTTGCTGGAAGATGGGTGGTGCATGCGGTACACGAAAAGGATTACTAGCTGGCATTTTAAATGGGATATATGTAGGTATGTATGCATATTTCATTGTTGTTAGATAGGTTGGTGTATGAGTGTTTGGGTGCTGATAGCACATCTACCAATTCAGGGAGCGCGGGCGTTAATGGACCGCGTCATTCCGCGAATGCAGACAGAAGAGATTCTTGCAATGCAGACTAAAGCTAGTCTCAACAGGTCTAATACTTCACCATGATCTCTGCCTGGGGCGCCCGTTTGTGATGCAGAGTGAGAATGCGCAATCGCCGCTTACATCAGTGAATAAATCGAACGGTGAGTCAGAGAAGATCGCACCATTCTAGTGTAATGTCGAAATCTTATTTCACGCAATCCCCATTTTTATCACTTTACATAGATGACCACCTCAGTGAAATTGAGTGCGACCTCCCATTAGATATTTGATTTTGACTTTTGCAAACTAATCCTACGCGACGTGATATTCACTATATCAGGCAGCGAGGAGGAATAAAGTCGTTCGTAATAAATTAAACCATCCAGACAAAACTCGATCTATTTGCCTAAATTAGGAAAACCTGTAATGCATGCATAAATTAAGAATCCGTTTCTTTCAAGTTCACTACTTGCGGTTATACTAATATTTTCTCTGTCGTTCTTTAAGCGTTTCTTTTTTACCAGCGAAGCGATAGTAACACGTAATATGTCTGCCTGTCGCGTTTTTCATCCCTTGAATCGTTTTGATTTAATTTAATATGAGATATCCCCATTAAAATTCATCACACGCGTGTATGATTTTGGACTGTATCAAAGTAAAGCAAGTTTTTGAAATTCCAATTCCATTTACGGGGCACGCTTTTCATTTTAGCCCATTTCAATTCAATAAGTCTAAAGCAGTGGTTCCCAAACCTTTTCATTTCGCGAACCCCTTTCTTAAAAATCCAAATCTCGCGAACCCACTCTTAAAAATAAATATTTTTAAGGATCATCTTCCTTACCTGAATATTAGTGGCGTAGCCAAGGGGGGTGATACGTGCTTAAACATACTTCAGTTATGGAAATAAAACACTTAAATATTGCGTGTAAATAACACAAACGAAAAATGATTAAAAATTTATTTTTAAAATATTGTCCTATACCGCGTCGTAGAATTCAAGTTTAGGCACTTAAACTTATCATTTGGTTTAATAATGTAATCATTTGCTCAACTTATGTGTTGCTATATAATCAAAGAAAAATATCATTCGTAGCTAACATCTACATATTACCCTGCAAGTTTATCAAGAAAAACCGCTTCGCAGGTGTAAATCCGATAATTATTTAAAATGTTATGCTTTAAAACCATCTTATAAATAAAGGTTGGACTATTGGTGATTTAAGTCGCGCTCCATGCGCATTATCTGGAAGAAAGAGTTGATTTAAAGAGGTGCATCGTAGTCCTCAAAGAGCCACATGTTGCTGATCCCTGAATAAGGAGCATCGTTAGAGTTGTCGGAGATCGAAACGACCTATTGGTAGGTGCTCCGTTCCGCCCACTTCAAGCAAGGCCGTCTCGAAGTACAGGACTGCCACTGGCGGCTCAAAAGCCCGCTGACGTCACGAGAGAAATCTGAACGCAAGCAGACTCGCATTTGTTTCACCAATGCTTTCAAAGCCTTTTTGAAGGAGAACACGTGTAGCTAAGTGGTGTGTTTAAGGTAATTTCGGTGGTTTACTGTGAAAAGTTGGAAGTTGTTTCTGTTTTTGGATTCATATTGGACACCAGTTCGAGAAGAATTACAATTAAGGAATAAATACTGAACGGTAAGTAATTAAAGTTAATATTATTTGAATTAGATTCCGTTGACTAGATGCTTCTCTTTTTGATTTTTGCGTGGATGCATAATATAATTAGAATATGATTAATGTAATGTATATTATATATGCTTAATGTAATATTTTTAAGGACATTTAAGAGTTGAAAAAGAATAATGTAGTATTTGCTCAAAATTTCAGATGGGAAGGAAATGCTGTGTGCCTGGATGTAAGTCTAACTATGATGGACAGGCTTATACTCCTTGCTTCTCTTTTCCGAAAGATCCAGTGCGAAGAGCCAAGTGGTTACACAACATCCATAGAAAGGACTTCAGTCCTAGTAACACAGCTATTGTTTGTGTAAAACATTTTTCGGAGAACTTTGTTATTCGCGAAGACAGGATGAAATGGGATGACGGCAGTGAGCTTGTTATTCCTAGGAAACACTTGAAGAATGATGCTTACCCTACAATTTTCGAAGGTCAGCCATCATATTTATCTTCAGAACCAAGTCAACCCAGACGACGCCCAGAAGACAGGGTAGCTGAAGCAAAACTGGCTGAAGGAAGGAAATTTAGCCAGTGGTGTGAAGAAGACACCATTAAGTCATTTGCATGTTTACAGAATGGCTATAAAATGCGTTTAACTTCAGGTTGGTTAGTCCTTAATGAAAGTGATTGCTTAATTTTAGGAAAAATGTGTTTCGTTGATTATCCTAAAATAATTTTAAGTGTTAAATTTTTTCATGATTTAAGTGTATCTGTTTGGCATAATAATGTTCGTCTGCCTAAAATTAAATTAGACGTGGTTTTGGGGAAGTCTTCCTTATGTGATAGGTGGACAAAATTTGAGTCTTTGCTAAGTCATTTATTTTCATATGATGCATCTACAAAGATTGAAATGGCTTTACAGTTATTAATTTCATCTGTGGAAGAGTTTTCAGATAAAAATTCCAATTTGAAATTTTGTATAGAACAATTGCAGCTTTTAATTTCTAAAAAGCCGAAATATTCTTCCCCTTTTTTAGTCTGGTGCTTCACTGTTTATTTTTGTTATCCAGTTGCTTACAATTTCATCTGCCAGTCAAAAGTCATTCTTCTTCCATCTGTTTCTTACATGAGACAATTGGGTTCAAACTTGGGGGTTGGAAAAGTTGGGAAAAACAATGCACATGTAAGTTATTTATCTGAAAAATTCAAACTGCTTGATGCTAGTGAGAACCTTATCTTCATCATGTTAGATGAAATTTATGTGAAGCCAGGCCTGTCTTATGTTGGAGGGAAAGTTTTGGGCAAAGCATCTGACAATCAAGGTGAAGCAACAACACTTCAGTGCTTTATGCTGTCATCTGTGCTCTCTAAAAATAAGGATGTAATAGCTGTCTATCCTGTAAAAAAACTTACAGCACACCATTTAAAGGAATTGGTAACAGAAGTGTTGCAGATTGTGGGCAAGATTGGTTATAGAATTGTATCAATAATCTCAGATAATAATAGAGTAAATAGAACCATGTTTCAGATGTTGTGTGGAGGGACTTAAGGTACAAGTTTTGTAAATCCTATGGATAAGGATCATAAGGTATTCATTGTATTTGACACTGTCCACCTTTTGAAATCGATTAGAAATAACTGGCTTAATCAGTGGAAAACAAATCAAACATTTTATGTTCCATCTTTTAATGATGCCACTCAGTTATTGAAGCCAACTGTGCAACATCTTAAAATGATTTATAATAAAAAGTTGGGTGAAAATATAAAAACTGCTTCTGCCTTATCTCAGAAAGTTTTATATCCATCCCCTTTGGAAAGGCAGAATGTAAATGCTGCAGTTAAGTTTTTTGATGAAAAGAATATTGCTGCTTTGGAACATTTTTCAAGTGAATGTGGGGATGGTTTCCTTGAAACAAAAAGCTTTATGGAGATTATATTGTGCTGGTGGAAAATAGTGAATGTCAAACATCCTTTCAAAGGTGTTCACTTAAGAGAAACATTTTGCCATCCAATTCACAGTGTTGATGATTCAAGTTTAGAATTTCTTAAAAAGTTTTGTTTGTGGTTAGATGAGTGGCATGCCAAGGAATCCCATCTGGGATCTTCTTGTCTTGGAAAATTGTCTAATGATACATATATAGCACTGAGGCATACCAGCCAATGTTTGATAGATATCTCCTGCCATTTGCTTCTTAATTTTCCTGCTAAATATGTTCTATTGGGGAAATTCCATACTGATCAGCTGGAATCCAGGTTTGGCCAATATCGCAGCATGAATGGTGGGAACTATAATGTTGGTATAAAGCAAGTATTAGAAACTGAAAATCATTAGTATTCTAAAAATGAAATCTGCTATGCATGGTGAGTTACCATTAAAAAAATTTTTGGTTCAGTGCTCTGATGATGTAAATAATGAAGAATTTCCAGATTTTTTTTTCTGATATTCTTATGAAAGAGGGTGACACACCATCTGAGGACTCAATGCAAGTGATGGTGTTCATAGCTGGTTATGTTTCCAAACAGATAAAGAAAAAAATTGTTGTGAATGCAAATCAGTGTTCTGCATTGATAGAGAAATGGTTGTAGAGATGCAATGTGAGGGATATTCCGAATATTTGGAGTTTTTAGATAGAGGAGGGCTATTGTGGCCTTCGAAATTTGTTGTGGATATTTTTCTTATTACATTTGGTGTTTTTGCATTGTTAATAAGTGAGGAGGAGTGAGGAACGAAATTTATTGATTGTAACAATCAAAAAAAAATTTTGGTAAATTTGTCGATGTTCAAAATGGAAAATATGTGCCTAGATATGTCAAGTGTTTGTAGTTGTGGAGTGCCAATTAAAAAACGTAAAAATTTGTGTTGAAACCATGAGCAATATTTTACTAAATAACTATTGTACAAATAAAACTGATGCAATAAAGAGGGAAAAGAGTGGCACTAAACGTAAGTTAAGTACACTCATTGCTTATTTTTGTGATTTTTATTTACGAAATTATTAATCAGTTTTTATCCTGTGTTCTGAAAATAATTAAAGACTTATGGTAAATTTCAGCGTTTATCACAATATATACGTATATGTTGTGATAAACGCTAGAATATGTAGTATATTTGGATGATCGTGCCGCCATATTCCCGCTTAGTCAGATCACTCGCGTGACGTCACAAATCCTAGTAGCAGGCCTGTATTTCGAGACGACCTTGCTTCAAGCATTACGCGCATCAACTCTTCCCTCCGCTCACTCCAAGTAGAACATTGAATTTGGCACACAGTTATCGTTAAAGTTTTTGGAAATGAGAAGTACTTGTGTAATTATTTACGAGCCTACAATTCATATACAAAACCTACTCGCGAACTGTTTTTATTTATTTTATTTTTCAAACGGATAAAAAATTTCCAACTCGATCAAAATGATCGCGCGCGACTCTTACGTTACAAAATACCGTGCACTCTTAAGGATTACAATCCGCGGCGACCATCGATTCATCTGAGACTTTAAATGCGGCCCATAGAAATAACCGCGACTATAAATGCGGCCGGCCGACGTACTCGGAAATACTATTGCAGCCCGCCATCAGAAGGTTGCGCACCCTTGCCCTAAGATTCATTCTTGCGAAGTGTATGCTCGCATTTGTGTGTTCCTACAAGTACTGGTTTGTAAAAATTTTGCGTGCGCTGACAACATCTTCCAAGTATTGGATGTTAATCTCCGATGAAACAACTTTGTTCTGAAGAATGCAACGCAATGTTGCTTTAATATGTATATTTCTTAAATATGTTTGGTTTCTTCAAAGTTTTGCAGTCGAAACATCTATGTATTAAATGTATAATGATAAAATAGAAGTTATACTGGAACATAGGGAGTTAAAATCTACATTTGTCCGCCTAACCGTGTGTACAATTATTTAAATATTTTAAACGCCAACGTTTTTATGGAATTAGTTTTGGTCTGCCTATCCATTCTATAAATATTTGCGGTAATAAGGAGGACAAGGAGGCAGTAAATAATAATAATAATTCAGTAGCGCGCGAGGCATCGTTACGTAGTAATAGCGATAAACTAAAAATCATCAGGGTTTACTGTCGCAGCATTCGCAGGAAGGAGGCCGAACTTGAACATTTTATTCGTAGTTTGCGTGCTGACGTAGTGATAGGTACAGAAAGTTGGCTAACGGCGGACATAGCCAGTCAGGAGATCTTTCCTGGTGACTATAGCGTTTTTAGAAAAGGTCGATGTAACTGGTCGGGAGGTGGAGTCTTTATAGCAGTTAGCAATAAATACGAAAGTTACTCAATACAGATTAATGACGACGAAGACGCAAGTGTTTGGTGTAGTGTGAAAGGGAGCGACTGTAAATATATGCGCCTTTTATAGACCACCAAATGCGAGCGTGGAAATTATTTATTATCTAGAGAAACAAGTGGCGACGCTAAGTTCGATTAATAAAGATAAAGCCATTATAATCGGGGGCGATTTCAATCTTCTTTATTTTCATTTGAATGCCCAGTCAATCCGCCTCTCTTACAGCACAAATGGGTATCTCAGAGGTAGTGCAATGAATAACCGGGGAGGGAGGAGGGAAACCCGGTGCCGGCATTTGCCTGCTCTTACGAAGAACACCAGGGGGCCAACAGCTTAATGTCCCTTCCGAAGGACGGAACAGCTGAATTTGCGCGGTCTCCTCAAACTACGCAAACAGAGGGCCGGGTGACCTTGAGAAAAATCCTACTCGCGCAGGATTCGTACCCGATCCGTCAATTGATTGCTTTTATCCCGGAGGTAGAGAGCGTGAATCGTGCGAGGCTTTACTAGAAACTTTCGGTAAGCACTCATTGTATCAGTTAGCGAGATTTCCCTGGAGATTTAATAATATATTAGATTTATTGGGCACTAATCTTCCTGAGCGTATGAATAGGGTATCTGTTGCTGAGGGAATAAGCGATCACAAGGTACGTGGAGTTTCAGCTAAACATTGAGAAACACAAACACAAAGAAAGCTTTATGTATTCGCCAAAGCTGATTTCACTTTAGTTCTTTTCTGCGAGATAGTACAGATAAATTTATTCCAAGCAAACTGAAACGTGAAAATGCAGAACCTAGATGGTACAACCAGGAAGTTAGGAGTGCTCTCCGACGGCAAAGAAAACTCCACTCTCGCGTAAATAACACATCCTCAACAGCTACGGTCGAACAGATTGCAACGTTAAGGCAGCAATACAAGGAGGCGCGCTCCATAGCCAGAGTGTCAGTGCGTAATGCGTTTAACAATTACAAAAAGAAGGTTTTACAGGTATAACTTGAAAGAGAACCCGAAAGCATTTTGGTCTTATGTCAGAGAAGTCCAAGGTAGAGGCCCCACTATTGCGTCACTGAGATCGGAAACGGGAAATGTAGTTCACGATAGTGCGGAAAAAGCAAATCTTTTAAATCAATACTTTCAGAAAGCTTTTACTCCTAATGACGATGAATGTGAAACTCTTATTCCTATGCATCAGGGTGACTGATGATATTTTCCGAAAATGGTACCGCTCTCCAACTTCATTCAGTTAAATCAAATAAATCTGCTGGACCGGAGGAAATACCCGCGTGAGTATTGAAAGAGTTAGCTTATGAAATCGCGCCGTATTTAAAAATTATATTTGAGAAATCCATTATCGAAGGTGTAGTTCCTAAAGATTGGAAGACGTTGGCACACGTTACGCCCATCCATAAGAGAACCCCGAAAATTATAGGCCAATTTCCCTAACTTCATTATCGTGCAAGATACTTGAGCACATAATCTTTAGTTCTGTAATGCACTATTTAGATAGTCACTCATTGCTTAGCGGATGCCAGCACGGATTCCAGAGAGTCAGAGCATGCTTGTTCGTGGACGATTTGTTGCGATGCGGAGAGAAAAATACTCATGTTTTTCATTGACTTCAGAAAGGTGTTCATAAGAAATTAATTGCGAAGTTAGGACAATATGGTATCAATCCGACAGTTGGCAGTTGGGTGAGAGATTTACTCTCTAATAGAGAACAAATAGTTGTCATCGATGGGAAATACTCGTACCCCGTTAAAGTTGCGTCGGGTGTTCCTCAGGGAAGTGTATTGGGCCCTCTACTTTTCTTAATCTTTGTGAATGATATCTGCTCGGTAGTTCGTAGTAAAATTAGACTTTTGGCCGATGATACCGTTCTATATAAAGACATAAAAACCAGGACCATCAGTCGCTGGCAAGTTGAAATTAATTACACTAAAAGTGCCGCAGTTACGTTCTGAAAAAGTAAGAACATAGAAGTAGGTTTCGAGTATAAAATAGATGGAATAAATATTCAAGCAGCCGAGTATGTAAAATATTAAGAAGTAACCATTTCTCGAGATCTTTCATGGGACATGCACATTCGTCGAGTTATAGGTGCGGCCAACAAGAAACTGGCTTTCATAGGTAGGATAGTACGGAAAAAGTACAGAAAAAGTACGCGAAACATGTTACTTATCGCTGGTTAGACCTCAAGTGGAATACGCCTCATGCATATGGGATCTGTACGAGAAGGGACATATAATTCAATTTGAATTCGTAAAACAAAAGTACGAACATAAGGAAAGCGTCACCTCATTATTGAGGGATTTGAACTGGGTACCACTGGAGGATCGTAGATTGCACTCAACGTTGCGGCTTCTGGAGAAATATAGATCGGAATGTCTAAAAGACGAGAGGTTGTAGGAATAATTGAAGCACCAACGTATATAGGTAGGAACGATCATGACGATAAGATACGAGAGATCGATTGTAGGAGGGAGCGTTATCCAGGCTCGTTCTTTCCGAGGAAAATACGAGATCACAATAGAAAATTTCAACCTGCGATAGGCAATCTTTAGGTAGGTTATTGCACCCCCTGCCACCCACCAATTAGGTGAATTGCAGGGCAACATGCTATTACCATTTCCGAGACGTGGCTGAAACCCACTATCTCGAGCTCCTCTGTAGAAATACCCGGTTATAACTTGTTTCGCAATGATAGGATAGGGAAAGGAGGACTCTCGATTTTTTTTGCCGTCTCCGATTTTTTTGCTGTCTCCGATTTTTTTGCCGTCTCCGATTTTTTTGCCGTCTCCGATTTTTTTGCCGTCTCCGATTTTTTTGCCGTCTCCGATTTTTTTGCCGTCTCCGATTTTTTTGCCGTCTCCGATTTTTTTGCCGTCTCCGAAATAGTTGTCAAAATTTAATTACTTTATTAGCGGGTGCAAAATCCCGCCACAGAGGCCAACTCAGCCAGCGAGGTGGGCAAGTCCCGCCCAACCAATGCAGAAGCGGGCCGATCACAACGGTGGAATCGATAGGCTGAAAAAATACCGCCGTCCTCTGGGCGGGCGTAAACGACTGTTCTCGACGGGGCTTTTTTCAGCCTAGCTCCACGTGAGCGCACGATTCCACCGTCGGGATCGAACCCGCTTCCTCGGCATTGGGGGGCAGGTACCTTACCCACTCCGCCAACCGAGTTGACGCAGGGAAGTAGGAAATAAGTTCGGGTGACTTTCCCTCCAATCGGTAGGCGACCTTCGGAGGGGAATGAGTTGCTAGGTAAAGAGGGAGTCAGCTGAGTAGCGTGTGTCCTAATATATAAGAAACATGTAGGAGTAGGGGCCACTTTTTACCAATGTCAGCAGCCCTTACGGTTACATTTATAAGACATTTCAACATAAATTACGAATGTATTTTAAAAAAACCAATTTAAATTTTTATCTAGAAAACTATAACTCGTAATTAAGTGGTCTCGCGGACTATCTTGTAGTAAATGTTGTCCCCTTTCCGAATAAATATTTTTAAATCTATACCTTCTAGATCAGAGGTGGGCAACCCCGTCGCCAATCGCCACAAGTGGCGAATTGGCTATGAAAGTGTGCCGAATAAGTGTTTTTCATATTTTACTTCCTGCAATAAAATGTAACGTCACTTTTTTGAAGTCTTGTGCTGCTTGCAACGTGACAATTCTTGCATATTATTGGAAAGGGGTGATGTATAGTGCCCTGCTGCTTATGTATACTCCTCAGCGGAAGGTGTACTACTCGAAAAAAAGGCTGACCGGAATGTCTCCTACTCCAATAAAGGCCATTATGAAACTTACTTTCACGAAAAATTAAATACATCATATTGTCGCTTCTTACGAAAACTATCTTATTTCATATTATTGGTGAAAAAGATCGTTTCAAATCAAATCAAGAAAATCTCTTCTCAGGTTTCTTACAAAGTCTCTTCACGTTGATTATGAATAAAATTATGTTTTGATTTTATTAGTTTAGATATTTTTTAATTATTAATGGGGTATTATTAATAAATTTATTAGTTATTTTATTAATTAATTTGACCGGCAAATAAAAAACTATTTATTAATTTTTAATTAATTATTTGTGTAAGTTATTCAATATAATTTATTATTAAAAAGCACGTTCCAATTTTACGAAAAACAGCACTTTCTAATTTTATTTCAAAGAATAACATGCATATATCTAATAGCATAATATGTTATTAGATATAGACATAGGCAGTCAAATTAATTAATAATAGTTAATAAATAAACTTCATGATCAGAAGAACAGCTTGAAGCAGTTTCTTTCGTCGAATGAGCTGGTGACGTTGGCTAGCTATAACGCAGCCTGGATTTTGGCTCAGAAGAAACCATTTTCCGATGCTGAGACGGTTAAGGAACTTTTGATCATGGTGATGGAAACTGTTGGAGAATTACGATTCACAGGTGAAGAATGATATCCTGCTAAAAGTGAAGAATTTGCAACTAAGTCGCATGACGATTGTTCGCAGAGTGCTGGAATTATCTAAAAACATAGAAAAGCAGCTGTTTAATCAATTGAAAGAATGTTTGTGTTTTTCCCTTACTTACTGATACGGCGCAGTTAACCTTTTGGGTTCGGTATGTGCTCCCCGATCTTACAATTCGTGAAGAATTTCTTGTACTTTCTGGAATGCGAGGTCGAACGTGTGGAACTGATACACTCAAAAAATATTTTGAAGCTTCAAAAAGATGTGACCTCGATCTGAAAAAACTAGCTTCTGTTACAACGGATGGTGCACCTGCAATGATTGGAAGTAAATCGGGATTTGTTTCTCTGTTAAAGGTCTACTTGAATGAGAATGACATGATAACGCTGTTGCCCTCATTCCATTGCATTCTGCATCAGGAGAATTTGTATGCTCAAATGCCTGGAACCGACACATTAAAAATATGATGGATATGGTAGTGAAAATAGTGAATTATATCCGAAGTGGAAGTTCTCTCATCCACTGACAGTTTGTTGAGGCTTTGAAAGAATGCGGGGACTATGATTTCGAGGATCTTATGGACTTTGCGAATGTGAGATGGTTGAACAGAGGAAAATTACTGGAAAGATTTCTATATTTTCTTCCTCAAATTCGAGATTTTCTTGTTGAGAAACGTCAGACATTTTGACATTAAGAACCCTTTATGGCAGTGTGATTTACATTTTCTGTGCGATATCATAGCTCACCTAAATGAATTAAACGTAAAGCTTCAGGGAAAAGTAATATGTGAGCAAGCGCAGCATATTGCAGAATTCAAATTAAAAGTGAAACTTCTTCTTTTACAAACTCAGAGGGATGATTTGACTCATTTTGCGAATCTGGATAGATTTGTAGAAAAAAATGAAGAGAGTAGTCTACTAGACGTGAAGCGGGAATTATATGTAAACTGGATTAAAAATCGGACTCGAAAATTTGAATCTCGCTTTTCTGATTTAATTTCATTTTGATATTGCTAATTCAAGCAAGGAAATTGCCATCCTTCTGTCTTAAGATAAGCGTGGGTTTGAAAACGATTTACTTTGCCTTCACAGTCTGGAACACTTGAAAATTCGGCAGAATTCATCAGTTACAGAGATGTGGAAATTTATCCTGACTGAGAAGGATCTGCCAACTTTGAAATTGGGCATTTCAAAATTATTGTCCATGTTTGGGTCGACTTGGGTGTGTGAATCAACGTTCTCTATGATGGGATTTATCAAGTCAAAATTCAGATCTCAAATTGTTGATGTCAATTTGGAGGCGGAGCTCAGATGTGCATTAAGCTTAGATATACAGCCAATATTTCTGCAACTTGTCAGAGAATTTGATTGTCAAATTTCGCATTAATATTTCTTATATTTTCATATTAAACAATTTTTATATATTTAATATGAAGCATTTGTAACTGAATAGTCAATGTGTACATGTTTAAATAAACTTGTTCAAACGGTGTCATTTTTTAAATTTTCGATCAAACAACCTGATTCCTCAGTTTTTTGTTGTTGTGGCGAATTTTACTCCTCATTCGCCACACCTGTGGCTACACGGTAAAATAAGGTTGCCCACCCCTGTTCTAGATCATAAAAGAGCTAGGGAGAGGTATTTCATTGTTGCTTGACAGACGCCGGGCGAGTATGTTTATTAAAGTAATTATGTATTTTATTTAATTATGTATTTATTATCACGATTGGTCGATAAATTTTATTAACAATCACTTAACACTTAAAATCCGTCCAGTGGTTCAGGAGATGAAAGTTACGACGGACGTTCCCCTACTACCGCTCCGCTAGTAAAGAACGCCTAAATACGCATTTTCTGTCAAGGTGTTTTCAAATCGCGTTAAAAATTGCAATCAATAATTTTTTTAAGAATTCGTAACTCTTTTACGCTGAGGTTTAAAATTGAATTTCTAAATTTGTTTAAAAATTGGAGTTATCGGTTATTTTAATCTCTCGTTTTTATGGCCCGTCGTGTTACTTTAAAAATAGCATATTCAATAAATATTGGACTTTCCCTCCAGTCGATAGGCGACCTTCGAAAAGGGGGATTCAGCTATACAAGAAACATGTAGGGGTCGGCAACGGTGTTTTGTCGCTTGCCACTACGCGTGCCACTTAAAATAAAATTCGGTTAAAACATTATTTTTGTTCAACATGTCAGCAACTCCTTCGGTTACATTTAATAAGACATTTCAATATAAATTACGAACGTATTTTAAAAAATATCAATATGTTTGTTTTTTAGAAATAATAAAGACTCTGTCATCCTTCCATTTTTAATGCCAGTAACCAGTACCGAGAATTTTGATGGTAGCTGAGACCAAGTACATGAGCAGATATCTAGTACCGGTTTTTGGAAATCCCTCATAGCTGAAAACGTATCGACTAACAAGTCTGAACTTTGAAAAATCGATCAATTCCATCTCCAAAGATTCAATTCAAAGAAACTGGAAGTACTGCAACTCGAAATGATTTACTTTTGCTTTATCAGGGTATAAAATATATCTGAACATCGCACCATGAGTTTGGAAGTTTTGGAACCGTCGCACAAACTCTTCCTTCAAAATTATTATATACTTATACATATTTGCAAAATGACTTCCACCCTTCATATAAATTTAATACGGTTATATCTATTGTAATTAAATTACACACATTTGTAATTGCTTGAAAATACGCAGTAATTTGTAGATTTTGCTAACCGCGGTAATGTAATTGTTATTGGATGAAAATCTAAACACTCGCGTTTCAGATTGTAACTAATTTCATTGGGAGATGATTCAATTATTTTAGCAGGGTTCCTATATTACTTAGCGCAATGAAATTTATTTCTAGCCATACTTGCGAATTTTGGAAATACCTTTGCGCTCGCAATGTGATATATTTTGAGCTACTCTGGAGATAGAAATGACATATTTCATAAGGACTTTCTAGCATATTCACATTACGCTCTTCTCTGAAACGGCTTTCTTACTACATGCATCTCCGGATTTAAGTCGAGGATGCCTCGCAAATCGATGCAGTTTTTTCGCGTATGAATCAATGGTATAAGGGGTTTCGGGCAGAGAACCCATTTGGTGTCAGCAGGACCATTCTTCATACGTCGAACTACATCTGATTTCACTTCCAAACTCAGTTTTATTGGCCGCTGGCTAACTCTTGTCACTTGTAAAACATTCGGAAATCACAAAATGCGAAGCTATCGAAAGCAGTCCGAACAGAGGAGTAAGACTAATTGTGTGGTCACACAAGCGTTTTTCCGCTGTTTCGAATCCAAATATCAGATCATTCAGCCGTACAGAGCTATTCTGTTATCAGAAAACTTGTAGTCTGATTTACAGCGAATTATCAACCAATTATGTAGCATAATTGCATATTCTTTAGGATAATAGGACGTGGTTCATCAATGCATTTTATTCCTCTTATTTAATTTCTAATTTATGTTGTGTTACAAGCAGAATGAAGTATATGATAGGGTTTCTGACACTCTGGGTGTAAAAAAACGTTACATTTTTCACACATAAAAGGTCGTATGTAAATCGACCACATTGTTTCCAGCATGAATTAGGCTGATCACTTTGGATGTTCCAGCTTATCGAAGCGTATTGCATTTTGTGCAATACACTTCTTTAAGCTGGCAGTTTCTTGTCTGCTCCGTTCTTTGACTTATATTGCAGTATTTATCAGTGACCTGGCGACCAAATCATGAGCTATGACTGATAAGGCTGTGAATGATGGATAAATGCTCAATAATGGCCAGAGGGTAATAGTAAGCAGCAGGAAATATATATAATGGGTTAAAATTCTTAAAGGATATTTGATTAATATATTTATCATTCATGTAATCGTTATTCACAGTCTTGCAAGAGGCATAACAGAAAATGTCACTATTGGAGCAGTAGAAGCCAAAATATAATGTTGCATGATTAAAAAGAAATAATAAAGTGTGCCAGAATTTTAGTTTCTCTAATATTATATAATATATATAAACTTGTTAGTTTACCAATGTTTGTTGTTTACCTATGTAAGCTCTGAATAGCATTTTACTCCTTAACAATCTAGTAAAATATAGTTTCAATTGTTATTTTCCTTTAAAAATAACAGTTACTGTTAAAATATTATGGTTTCCAAGGAAAATCTACATTAGAAATTATTAGCAGGGAGAACATTTGCCTATCTAATTAGTGCCAACACTTGAGGGCAACGATGTAAAAGTTCCAAGCATTCACCTAATGCAAATAATCCATTCGTGTGAACGTCATTTGAGGAAACCTAATTCAGAAATATTGTACTTGAAGAGTTTGTAATCCACATAAGTTTACATCTAAAAATCTTCAAAATGAGCTTATAGCATTATGGTACAATGGGGAAAATTGTTACTAATAGCATCATTTAAAATTAAGGGTTCCTTTGTTTCAGGGACCCGGAGAGAGAATGCAGAAACTCTAAGAAACATTGACAACTCCTGACTGTGCAATGCTGCTCCAAGAGAGACCAGGACCACTATGTTAACTAACTAAATGTATAAATAATTATATAATTAAACATGTCAACTAAATGTATAAAATTTTTTAGATTAAAAATTTCATGTCAAATAAATTGTAATTCTTTTCAAGTACCTCTGTCATGTCACACTCAAGCAGGTATATTCTCTGCCGAGTAAGACCTGCAGGGAATAGCCTTATCCGGGGCAACAGGAAGTCACCTTCTCGAGATCAAATCAGTGGGTAACCTACTTCCTGTTCTCTTGGATAATACTACTGTTGTAATATATGAAAGCTCACTTATCTTAAGAGTGCTGTCTTATAGTATGGAGGCTCGACTCTCTTAGAGAGTGCTGTCTTATAGTATGGAGGCTCGACTCTCTTAGAGAGTGCTGTCTTATAGTATGGAGGCTCGACTCTCTTAGAGAGTGCTGTCTTATAGTATGGAGGCTCGACTCTCTTAGAGAGTGCTGTCTTATAGTATGGAGGCTCGACTCTCTTAGAGAGTGCTGTCTTATAGTATGGAGGCTCGACTCTCTTAGAGAGTGCTGTCTTATAGTATGGAGGCTCGACTCTCTTAGAGAGTGCTGTCTTATAGTATGGAGGCTCGACTCTCTTAGAGAGTGCTGTCTTATAGTATGGAGGCTCGACTCTCTTAGAGAGTGCTGTCTTATAGTATGGAGGCTCGACTCTCTTAGAGAGTGCTGTCTTATAGTATGGAGGCTCGACTCTCTTAGAGAGTGCTGTCTTATAGTATGGAGGCTCGACTCTCTTAGAGAGTGCTGTCTTATAGTATGGAGGCTCGACTCTCTTAGAGAGTGCTGTCTTATAGTATGGAGGCTCGACTCTCTTAGAGAGTGCTGTCTTATAGTATGGAGGCTCGACTCTCTTAGAGAGTGCTGTCTTATAGTATGGAGGCTCGACTCTCTTAGAGAGTGCTGTCTTATAGTATGGAGGCTCGACTCTCTTAGAGAGTGCTGTCTTATAGTATGGAGGCTCGACTCTCTTAGAGAGTGCTGTCTTATAGTATGGAGGCTCGACTCTCTTAGAGAGTGCTGTCTTATAGTATGGAGGCTCGACTCTCTTAGAGAGTGCTGTCTTATAGTATGGAGGCTCGACTCTCTTAGAGAGTGCTGTCTTATAGTATGGAGGCTCGACTCTCTTAGAGAGTGCTGTCTTATAGTATGGAGGCTCGACTCTCTTAGAGAGTGCTGTCTTATAGTATGGAGGCTCGACTCTCTTAGAGAGTGCTGTCTTATAGTATGGAGGCTCGACTCTCTTAGAGAGTGCTGTCTTATAGTATGGAGGCTCGACTCTCTTAGAGAGTGCTGTCTTATAGTATGGAGGCTCGACTCTCTTAGAGAGTGCTGTCTTATAGTATGGAGGCTCGACTCTCTTAGAGAGTGCTGTCTTATAGTATGGAGGCTCGACTCTCTTAGAGAGTGCTGTCTTATAGTATGGAGGCTCGACTCTCTTAGAGAGTGCTGTCTTATAGTATGGAGGCTCGACTCTCTTAGAGAGTGCTGTCTTATAGTATGGAGGCTCGACTCTCTTAGAGAGTGCTGTCTTATAGTATGGAGGCTCGACTCTCTTAGAGAGTGCTGTCTTATAGTATGGAGGCTCGACTCTCTTAGAGAGTGCTGTCTTATAGTATGGAGGCTCGACTCTCTTAGAGAGTGCTGTCTTATAGTATGGAGGCTCGACTCTCTTAGAGAGTGCTGTCTTATAGTATGGAGGCTCGACTCTCTTAGAGAGTGCTGTCTTATAGTATGGAGGCTCGACTCTCTTAGAGAGTGCTGTCTTATAGTATGGAGGCTCGACTCTCTTAGAGAGTGCTGTCTTATAGTATGGAGGCTCGACTCTCTTAGAGAGTGCTGTCTTATAGTATGGAGGCTCGACTCTCTTAGAGAGTGCTGTCTTATAGTATGGAGGCTCGACTCTCTTAGAGAGTGCTGTCTTATAGTATGGAGGCTCGACTCTCTTAGAGAGTGCTGTCTTATAGTATGGAGGCTCGACTCTCTTAGAGAGTGCTGTCTTATAGTATGGAGGCTCGACTCTCTTAGAGAGTGCTGTCTTATAGTATGGAGGCTCGACTCTCTTAGAGAGTGCTGTCTTATAGTATGGAGGCTCGACTCTCTTAGAGAGTGCTGTCTTATAGTATGGAGGCTCGACTCTCTTAGAGAGTGCTGTCTTATAGTATGGAGGCTCGACTCTCTTAGAGAGTGCTGTCTTATAGTATGGAGGCTCGACTCTCTTAGAGAGTGCTGTCTTATAGTATGAAGGCTCGACTCTCTTAAAGATTATAGTATGCAGGCTTGACTTTCTTCAAGAGTGCTGTCTTATATTATGAAGCTCACTTATTAGTAGTCTTATCCAAGAGAACAGGAAGTGAGTCACCCTTGGACTTAATCTCGAGAAGGTAACTTCCTGTTGTCCTGGATAAGACTATTCCTTGCAGGACTTATTCTCAGGAGAGAATATACCTGCTCAAGATAAGGTTTAGCAGGAGACTTCCTGTTGCCCCAGAGAAGACTATTCCCTGCAAGACTTCTCAGAAGAGAATATACCTGTTCAAGATGAAGTTTGTCAGATAACTTCCTGTTGCCTCTGAGAAGACTATTTCAAGACATTCTCAGGAGTGAATATAACTGCTCGAGTTACCTTTATGGGATCAAGTTCAATGCAATTTCCTTAATACCTTCTAATTAGGAATTTTATTTCCTAGAGAGCTATATGAAAATCGCACATGCTTTCATAAAGGTAGCTATTTTGAAAACAAACATTATAGATAACCATTCATTTATTGTTCTTTAACAGTACATAGCAGCATTTATTACATCAGTTACTTTATCATTCCATATGCATAATAAAGCATTACTTTTTTTACATGTAAGATTAATCCTTTCATCTTAACTAAAAGGAAATTATTTTTCTTCATTACACATATCAGCTTCCTAATGCAGTTAAATCCCTGAAACAGTGAAACAATGTGCAATTTTAATCTTTGTATACAGGATAGTAGAGATAGTAGAGGAGAGTTCTTTATGAAGACTGTGGCTTAACCTTTTGTGATTGTACACTTTTATGACAGAATTGTTAACTTCTCACTTATCAATTGCCATGGAGAGATTTGAGATTTTATCCCAAATATGTCCATATCAAGGGAAGATTTCCAATGATAATGCTAAATATTTGCCTGAAAATGAACTCCTGAGAATAATGCCATTAAAGTACAAACTACATAAAGGTCACCTCCATACTAATAGTTTTAAGCCACCTATTATAGTAATTTTAAAAACATCACTCTGGAAGAGAAAGATGGACTATTAACACTAGAAATTAAATTAAGACAACTTTTTTCACCACTTAATATGCATCTCAGGAATTTACTTGACAATCTACCAAGCAGTAAGGGAGTGGATGAGCCTAATGCAACTCAGTTTTGAGTGCTTTTTGTCATTGCTGAAAAGCACTTATCTTCATGATGTCTGTCCGTATGCATATATCAGGAAAGAATTGGCTGAACTTATTTCAACCAAATTTGATACACACAATACTCACATATATTAATGACCAATATGACATATTTTGACCAGATCAACACAGCAGGGATGCCACAATTGCCAAGTTAAACTTTTTGGTAATTATGAATCTAGAAGGAATTAGCTGCACTGATTTCAACAAAATTTTGTATGAAGGAAGCATGCAATAAATATAAATAAAATAAAGATTTTTAGTATAGATATAGAAATCATGGCTGCCACAATACAAGGAATAATAACATTTCTTATTACACATATTTATGTTGCACTGTCTGCACCAATTTTAACCAAATTTAGTACTTATAATGTATACTTATATACATGGGTGTCCACAGAAATTTCTTCAGGGTGAGTGAGAGGGACAGAAATCTTTGAAAGAGTGCCATTGCTATTTTTTTAGATAATGGGTGCGGTTTCCTAGAATGTGATCATGCCAAGGGGGAATATTGGTCATCTATCGTGAGAATACCACAAGTTTTAATTAAAATATTACCATATTTTCTGGTCTATAATGCATGT
The DNA here is from genome assembly GCA_028673005.1 of Tanypteryx hageni. Lineage (NCBI taxonomy): Eukaryota > Metazoa > Arthropoda > Insecta > Odonata > Petaluridae > Tanypteryx > Tanypteryx hageni. Next base: position 83,319,812 of record CM054116.1, on the reverse strand, counting down.
GTTATACAAAGGAAAATTCAATTTTATTGAAATTAATGCATATTAACTTTTACATTTGCCTGGAAACCATAAAAATCATTGTCTGAGTCAATGTCAAATGATTCAATAGCACTCATAATTTGGTCAGGCACATTTGAAACTTCATTTTCACAAGAACAGAATCTGTCATAAGTTTATCACTAAGAGCCTTTCCAAAAGTTTTTTACACAACTAGCCATCACTGACCTCCAACTCTCAACAATCCATTTACACATTCCTGCATAGGATAGTCTTTTCACTTTCCTGGAGTTAGTATATTGATGCACACCCACTAACATCCAATCCTCCCACTTAGTTCGCAATTTTTATTTGACTGACTTGCTCATGGACAGACGTAGTGGTTGAAGTTTTTTGGTTAAACCACCGGGAATGATATCTAGCTTTAAATATTTACCAACCACTTTTTTAATTTCAAGAATCACATGACAACGACATGAATCCATGATTAACAGTGACTTCAGATTTAAAAATGGCAGATTTTCGCTTTCTCCACACTGTCCAACTATACACTCATCATTTCTTGGTTCATCCAAACTTTCTCATTCACGGTTAGTCCAGGTCCATAGGAAAGCATTCTTTTGGCACAGTCTTTTGTTTAAAAATCACCATGGAGGAAACTTAGAACCATCAGACATTACATACAAAACAACTGTAAAATTCGACTTCTCATCCTCAGTAGTTACTACAGAAATATCTTTCACACCTTTAAGGCTCACAGTTCTAGCACAAGAAAGATCAAAACTCACCGGAACCTTGTCCAAATTGCCGACATGCATTGCATCAACTCCAGACATGTTTTCTTTCATATATAGTCTAAACTTAATCATTTTCGCCTCCCAGTCCATCGGTAATTTTTGGCTGATGCTTGTTGATGTACGAACAAACAAATTGTTGCTCCTCATGAAATGGAATCCCCAGGAAGGATACACTTTGAAGCCCACAATGTCCATCTCTTGAGCAATGCATTTTGCTTGCAATAAGACCCTCAATATTGAAATCCTAATGCCTTTTGCCCTTTCTCGTATCACCCACTCATACAGTTGTTCTTCCTCGAGTCCTGGCCAAAAGCATTTTCTAAAATGCATTGCTCGTTTTTTCCGATGAAACTTTTTCACCACAAATTCGCCTTTATGCCATTCTCATACACTTGATTCCCCTATGTTAAACTTTCTTCCAGCCTCACAATTTACATTTTCTATAGCGAATTTTACGACTTGTAATTTAAACTGTGAAGTGTATGATTTTCGCTTTTGCATATTTTCATTTTCCATGGAAAATGTAAAGGCTTTTTCAATACCGACGCCAAGCTAATTCAAGACTCAATAAGACCATGTAGTGTACAGTGAAAACAACTGAATAACAGAAAGCCAGAGCAAATTTTAATTGATTCATTTTTTTCAGGAGCACTTGTTTCAAATAGATTTTTTTTTACTGCGCATCATCTATGCATTTGTACCAGGTTTGAAGAAAATCACTTGTGCATTATCTATAAGGTGCACATTATAGACCAGAAAATATGGTACCTACTGAAATGAGCATGAAAAATTCTAAACTGGAAGCCCAGGACAAAGCCCAGGTAATTCACTAGTATATAATACAACAAATGGATTATTAAACAAAATTATTACAAATATCAAGAATGAGGTCAGGCTCAACCCTGTGGAATTTACTCATTGAGAAAAAGAAAGAACTTTATCACTTTCACAAATTTATTTGGCACGACCGGTTTCACTACGATCGTAGCATCACCAGGTGATAAATTATAAAAATCGTTCCATATATATAGTGAAAAAAGGGGAGAGGGAGACAGGAGGGGTTATGCAGTAAATGAATGGAAGGTAATTAAAGAAACGGTTAGGAAAAGGAAGGGGTTTGAAAAGGAAGGCAGAAGCAAAATAAAATTACAAAATGTTACAAAAAGTTACAAATGTTACAAAAACTTGGTAAAAGGGATAAAGACAACAAATAGGAGAATGATTGTGGAAAAAGGTATTCATTTAAGAGAAGCGAGTCTTCACAAATAATTATCTCTAGCTGTCCAAGAGCATCCAATTTGCGACTTTTAATTTCCAAGTGGAGGAATTTAGGGTTGAAGGAACTGTGATGATTGAGGTTTAAAAGATGTTTTGCAAATATAGAATTCAAGTTATTTAAACGGAAGTATCACTTATGCTCCTTAATCCTCTTGTCAAAACTCCTCCCCGTTTGGCCTATGTATACTGCTCCGCAATCATCACATGAAAGTTTATATACACCACTTCTTAATAACAACTCTATCAGGTCTTTAGCATAAAGGAATAATTTGGAAAAGGTAACTGGGGAGTAGAAAGCAGGTTTAAGTTTAGGAAAAAGGTTGGACAATTTATACGAGTGGTTTCCTAAAAATGGGAGTCTGCACCACCTAAGAGGTTTGGAGGTGAGATTAGGTGGAAAAGAAACGATTAATTGGGAGGCAATAAATAAACGTGCAGACCATGTGCACACACAGCTTAGAGAGAACATTGGTCCCTAACCTACTGTTAACTTGAGAAGTGATAATGGCAAACTACATCATAAAAATTGGTAACTATTATCGATATCTAATTGAAAATTTTTACATGGTTAATAGAAATTTATAAATTGAAATGAGCAAATCAGCCAAAAGCATAGAAAAATGCATTACATATAAAAATTTTTATAATATCAGGCAAAACACTCTAGGCACCTAGCCAAACAATATTATTTTTTCTTACAATGCTGTAGCATCGATCAGTGTTCGTACTTTTGGCTTTGTTGTATACTCATCATTTGTCACTCAACAGGATAGGATTTTTTTCTTCAAAATATTCATACATGTATTTGGTTGTACATCAAATTTATGTTGTTATTGAATGGTCATGATTTCTTGAATAGGTGCAATTTAACGAGTAAAATTTACTTGTGATTTATTCCAAAAATTAGCTGTCCTGAATTGGTGGGTGAAGACAACAATACATTCACCAAAGTTTAGAGAGCAACAAAAAATCTGGCATGTGAGACATCTTATTTTAATATATAAAGTTTTAGTAAAATTTAATTGGAAGAATCCAATTTCTGTCATTTTTATTCCATTTTGGAGATGTGTTCGTTAGTGTCAGTATTGAGGACAGTAATAATTTTACCTTCAGGGTATAAGATGGAGGCTGATTTTGGGGATCATTTTTCCAGAAAATATATGTCGAAAAATATGATATGTACTGTATGGGTAGTTACAATATTATTCATGAATTAAAAACTAATGAATATTCTCCCAAACTTCACATTTCACTACTCACTGAAATTTATGGACCGATGCCTCCCATTTATTTTTCTACCTTAATGAAAATTATTTATTTCATGTCACTTGTAAAAAAACCTAATGTGGCCACCACATGACTTTCTCCATACCTGTAATATTTCTAAATATTCCAAATAGGTTAAATGATAATAAATATCTTAAAGAACTGGGAGAAAAATGTAGACTTTACAAATAACAGAAAAACTCAAACTGTAGCCTTCTGATATTGGATATAGCCCCAAAGCTCCAACAATTGAGAAAATGAAAGGGAGCGTAAAAGTGTTTACAATCAGTGATAATGGTGTTTGTGGCAGCTAAAAAATTTAGTTTTAAAAATAACTCTTCAACAATGCATTACATGGGAAAATGTTTCAAACAAAGGTTGTAGAAAATTAAATTTCCTACAACTTTTATTCTAGTATGTTTTTACATTTATCAAATATTAAAGCAAATATTTAAAAGAAATGGATGTGACAAGAGTAAACACCTACTTCCGGTTGATCAACTTTTACCAAAAACTAATCAGTTCTTGTGTCTCTAACAGAAATGTTAAATATAAAATTTTGCTTTGATCTGATTAATAGTTTTTGAGTTATGAGCACCCACAAAATTCCGGTCACAGACACACACAGACATCATAGAGAAAATAGTCAAAACGTGTTCAGGGGACCTTAAAACATGTATTTCCATTGAAATCTCGAATTCGATTTTCTCATGAAAACAATAATACTTTCTCCATACTTCATATACAAAGTAAAAATACACATTTTGTTGAAAATTTTAAAAAACTTATAATTAGGAAATTTATTTCATGCAATGGCATTGAATATGTTATTTTTAATAAAAATTCATCATTTAGATATAATAAATAAATTTGCTCTCTCCTAGATATTTTAATATGCATATTTTCACATGCAATCATTTTTGAAATAGTACATTAATGGATTACAGTGCCCATACCAATATTTTGTGTTGCAATCATAAGATTTTTAAATGCTAATAAAAATAGCCTAAATTTTGATTTTTATAGCATAATTTTAATTATACCAATAACCTTTTGACATATGTTGTATTTTAACAGGCCACTGGTACTGAGGTTGGACAATGAAGAACCTTGAGGCAGTCCCAGTTTACAGAGTTTTCAAGTCTATGGAAGGACTTAGTCTTCATTGCTCAAGCTCTCAAGAGAACTCCATCACTGCTATGAGAATGAAACCATTTCATAAAATCAACAGTTAAAATAATATCAGCTTTAAACTCCAAATATTAATTCTCATATAGATAATATTTTTGCAATCTAACTTAACCCTTAGTCACATGTAAAAAAGTTCCTTAGTCATGTGGGGTCTTTTAAGAACCCAAAATGATTTTTGAAATTTAATAATAAAATGTTAGGTTATTTTCATCATATTGTAAAGTACATCATTTTAAGTTAAAATGAAATAGTTTATGAATAATTTTGACAAAATAAAACAATTAAAAACAAATTTTGTAGATAAACAAAATTTTACTTTCTTTTTTAGTTACCACTGATATCCTAACATTCATAACATTTCAAAATTGTATACTTTTTACACATAAAATCACCACAATATGCACATTTAGTTTGCACTTTTATGTCGTTTTTTCTAGGGCAAAATCTACAAAGAAGTTAGAGTGAATACATGCACTTGTTTGCAATGGTACTGAATACCGGGGATTAATGACCGTATGCTCTGTGCGGTCGAAGGGACAGCACAAGCAGTTGCATATGGGTCAGTTTATTGCTGCAACAGGAAGGTTGTGGGGTCACATGTGAAGAGAGAAAGTGGAGTAAAGACATCCCTAGAGAAATAAAGTGAAAAATATGTATCACAGTTTTTCAGAGTTTTTATTTGGATGTCAGAAGTAATAGTTGCATTCAGTTATGCATGCAGGAGAACAAAACTCAGAGGAAATTAACAACAGACAAATGGCTGATGGTGCAAAAAACAATATATTCAGATGCGAGAATAACTGAAGAGACGATTCCCATGAAAAACGAAAATAAAATCTTTTAATTTTCTTACAATTTGTTAAATTTTATATTATGCATAATCTTTAATATTTAATAATTAACAAATTCAAAATTAACAAAAATGCTAAATTATAATTAGGAATCTAAATAATGAAGGTATTACAAGTTTGGTTTGGATAGATATAGATCTGAGTATATTGACAGAAATAGGTGGCTTGGGATCATATAGGACCCCACGTGACTAATTAAGGGTAAATTAGGCAAAATACTTAGTACTCTTAAGTTGATTGCAATGGTTCAAACCTTTACTTAAACTTTACATTCCAATGGAGCAGATATGATGGCTTTGTCTTGTCTAAAAAATACTATGTGGTTGGCCAGTCTCCTCCAATTTTACACTCAATTGCCATGTTAAACCACACAGTCATTCACAGCAATGGAAAAACAGGGAGATCCCAGAGTCATTCAAGTACATAAAGGTTTCCAACAGTGTATAAATTACATACTGTAAAAGTCTAAACTCACATTTTCCATCTTTAAAATTAGCAATAAAAGAGGACAAGCAATTCAGACTGAAGTAAAAAATAAGCAATTAGATTAGATTATATCTCAAAATATATACCAAATGGAGCTAGAGAATGGTTAGTAGGTAGCTTCAGTATAGTTTATGATATTTTTTCTAACCATCCTCTTCCATGCTCCCTTTCACAACTAATAACAGAGCAAATAAAGAGGATGCTGCTATCACAAATGCAAGTCATACATGTGTATACACCACTGAAAGAGAGGAAAATTATAAAAGGGGCAATTTTTTACATCTAAACATAAATACATTAACTGATTTTTCATAAAGATGTAGACTGTTATGGTGGTTACTTGCATAACTCCCAGAAAGTTTGATAACTTTTTTTGCAAATGAATTATATATGTGCATGCTTGTTTTCATGTTCCTTTAGCATGGTAGGCATCTCCAGACAACAATTTTAATTTTTTTAAATTTATAAAATGAAGTTCCTAAACGCTATGATCTTTTTATTACCGTCCCAACACTTTTCTTATTTACATTCATTCATACTTAACTCTGTTCAGTGATAGTCATTCCACTATAATTAGACAAATTTGTGGCTTTTTATACATTTATTAGCTTTATTTCTATTTCACTTGTTCACTTTTACAATGTTTTTTACATTGGTTCGCCACAATTCCAGTCTTTTGCATTGTTGCTTACATTGGAAGTTCTAAACTTGTTAATGTTACTGTTGAGATATGCATGGCTGGGTTCACTTTGGATGGGTATTTGCTTGGGATTGGATTAGATGAAAAAAAATCTCTTAGCAAATGTTACTATAAAATAGTGATTTTCCATCATAAAGAATTAATTCTTTGAAGCTGTTGTACATTATTTTGTTCATAATAAATAATTATTTAAAAATAATTGTGATATACATTGTTTTCTTGACTTTAAATTACCATAAATACTCGTGTATAATGTGCACTCCCATATAACATGCACCCATTCTTTCTGCCGAAAAATTCTGACTTTTTCTAATACACTTTATACAACGCACACTAGATTTTGAGAGGCATAAGAACAAAATTTTAGAGTTATATTGTCGTGTTAGACATTAAATAGAGTACCATAAATAAATACAGGCCCTCCATGGGTTATGAAAGACTTACGCAAATCCGACTTTATGTAAAAGCCTCTTGAAATAATTTTTTAAACCCAAAAATTCCGAGTTGTGGAAGTTTGCTTACAAGGCAAAACATTTCAGGCTTAAAGGTCAAATTTTGAATGAAGGTTAAACACAAATTTATATTTAATTTATCAAACTATATGTAACACTTATTTTACCAAATATTAAAGGGCTAGAGAAATTTAATGATGGTATTTAATACGAATCTTAAATTTCATTGTGTATTATTCACATAGTTATTTGGTGCTGAAGATGAATTCTGTGAGTTTTCAATTACTTACATCGTCAATTATATATATAGTATATTGATTAATTAAATAAAATTATTTTAATTTTCATATACTATTTTTTTGTGTGTTTAGCCTGGCAGTTTTGCAAACTTCCACAATCTGCTGATGAGCTAATGAAATGTGGAATATTTGGAAAGGATGGAAATACAATTTTAAGGAAGTAATTAGTTGTTTGGTACATTTAATTTATGTAAGTATAGGCTGGATTATTGATAATTAGCATGTCTTTCCCCTTAATCAGCCCAAAAAGCAAGAAACTGGTGGGAGGTAGGTACACTTTAATATTTTATTTTAACTGCACAGTTGTGCTACCCAAGTATAACGTCCACCATCACTTTATGACCTAAAATTTGGTCTTCAAAACGACGTGTGTATTTTTGGCTAATCAACCTCTTGGATTATTATAGCCATAGCTCCTTCCATACCGTACACATAAGGGAGGAGGGAAATCCGTTGCCAGCATTAGCCTACACTTAACAAAGAGCACCAAGAAAGCCAACGGCTTAACATTCCTTCCAAAGGTCGAAACGCAGACTTTGCATGGTCTCCTCAAACCACACAAACAGGGGTTCGGGCGACCTTGAAAAAAAATACTACTTTCACAAGATTTGTGCCCGCTGCTCTTTCGAGCAACAGGTGAGTAGCACAGCCAGCATCCTAACCACTACACCACCGGCACCCACTCTTCAAAACTGCACATTATACACAAGTGTATACGGTATTATATAAAAATGGCCTATTATTTTATACATTGAAAGCTAAAAAATAGCAAAATTTCTTAAAAGTAAAAATCAACTGGGTTAAGTGCTATGTTACATACTGTTCATTATATATATAAACTTAAGGAAAAGAAATGTAGTGATGAGGGTGGCAACAAGGTGTTGAAGGAAGCCCAACAGACACTTACCAAGTTGGCAGGCTGCTGGGGGCATCGAAGAGACAGAAAACACTCACACAAAAAAAAACACACGCAAGCTTTTCAGGCATATGCCCTTCTTCAGCGATGGAGATAGAGTAACAGAAAGTGACACACTGGGCGGGGAATGACAGGGTGATGTGAGAAGGTTGATTATTGGAGGAGGCAGGGAGTGGGAAGGATGGACAGCCAATAAGGAGGGAGTGTGGTAAGGTAAAGTGTGAATAACTACAATGTAACTAAGGAGACATTGTAAGGGGCTAATAGGGTTAGCGCAGGTTGAGGCCAGGTGGGGAGAAAGAGTCAAGAAGATGTACATGGGCTAGTTCCCAATGTCGGAGAAGAGGGGCAGGAGTGTCATTGGGTAAGGTGCAAATAACCCTTACATAGTAACAACTATTGAAGGGGACATTGTGGGCATTGGCGTGTAATGCAACTGGGAGGGGGCAACTGAGAATAACGCTATTCCAGTGACTGTTCATACGGATGTTTAATGGATTGCTGGTGAGGCCTATGTAAAACGTGGGACATAGGGTGCAGGTGAGAAGGTAAATGACGTTACGGGTGGTGCACTTGCTTCTAGAGGTGATGTTGGTGGAGGGACTCGAGAAATAAGATGAGGGTAGGTGGATAGGGCAAGTGAGGCAGGGAGGTTTGCCGCAGGGGTGAGACCCTAAGGCAAGAGGCATGGTAGAAGTGGGAAATTCCTCCATCCACAAGATATTTCCCAAATTGGGGGGCTGGCAGAAGGAGAGGAGCCAGGGATTGGCAAAAAGGTTGGTAAAGAGGGACTGGTGGGAGGAAGAGGTAAGAATTGGGTGAGCAGCATGGAGGATTGTTTTGAGGGCTTCGTGGATACCAGGAAGGAAAAGATATATACGTACACAGGTATACCCTATTAAAGTTATGTCACCGATCAATTAACACCGGTGTATTGATTTACGTAATTCTGACTCGACGCCCTAAATCCTAAATTTATTGCATCACTTCAAACTCAGTCCAAAGATCATAAGGTGACTTCTTAATATGTTGAATTTCATGGGTTTTGTGACAAGAGAACCTAGTGATCGAAAAAATTTGACGTGAATTCAGACGTGAAACACTTGGGCAGAAGAGCGATTTTTGCACGCCCAAGCTGACTGCAGACTGCAACATCTAACTCTTAGCTTCCATCATAGTAAACTTCATGTTGAATTCAATTATTCATATAATAATTTTCTAAAAATCAGGAAAATTATTTAATATTAGAGAAAATAAAAATATTGGCACAGCAACAATATTAATAATTTTAATTCACTTTATTAATTCTGTCTCTATACAGGTATCCCTTGTATTACATGATTAATTGGTTCCGAGAAATCGCCTCATAAAGTGAAATTGCATAAAGTGAATTGAAAATTATAATTGGTAAAATAGGGATGCGTTCCCCACAATCGACCACCTTATACAATGAATGCATATAAAATTACTTTACCAATTGCTCCAATTCCACCGGTCATGCAATTACATTGTATGCAGTTTTTATTTAGATTTTTTTGAAATCGCATTATGGCAAAAATGCATAAAGTGAGATCGCATGTAACGAGGGATACCTGTATTCTTAAGCATTATTATGCTAAAGAATAGGCACCTTCTACATTAGAATTGGAATACTTTCCTCATTTAAAAAAGTTCTTAGAGATCTGTGCATTTGAGTTTGTGTTTGAATTTAGTCTGTTTGGTCCCTGTCATTGTCATGAGATGCATAAACCATCAGACGTGTCTGAGATATCAAGTCTCAGGCATGAAAATTTTTTACATAAAATTGATATTTTAATTGTTTAACTCTAAAATATTTTTTTGAGATTCATATGGTGTAGTTGTTTGTTGTAAATTATCAATTTTTCACCATACTTTTCTTTCTCTCATACATAAATAATGATATTGACTTATGTGCTGCTACACGATGAATCTGCTTTAAAAATAATTGTTTGTCTGTATGGAATTTCTGACTAATCAACCTCTTGGATTATTATAGCCATTGCTCCTTCCACACTGAACACACACACACAAGGAAGGAGGGAAACCTGGTGCCAGCATTAGCCTACTCTTTATGAAGCACACCAAGGGGACCAACTGCTTAATGTCACTTCCGAAGGACGGAATGCTGAATTTGCATGCTCTCCTCAAAGCACACAAGCAGGGGACGGGATGATCCCAGGTTGAAATATCTGACCTCTGCCAGATTTGAACCAGGGACCGCTGCATGGAAGGCCAACACTAGCCACTCCACCATCGCCACCCCACTACGAAAATAATGAAAGACTGGATTCTTGAAGTAAACATTGGCAGACTGGAATCATTCCGTGAAAGAAGTATTAGTGAAATGCGAAAAAATAGGCAGTCCAAAGAAGATGGTTGAAGGAGACAAAAGCAAGTTTTCCAAAAGCAAATTCAATAGAGGACACTACGTAAAGGTACAATGGGTATTCAGGGACATGAAGATAGAAAGCAGAAACGTATTCCTAGGTCCAGTGTATTAAAGAAGTGCAGAAACATTAATACAATTGGTAAAGGAATATATATGGCTAGGGACATGAACTGTAACAGATTGCTGAAAATCTTATGGGAGATTGGAAAGCTATCATCATCTTCATGGCTGAAGTAACAGTAGATCGAACAATTACCATGTGAAGTATCTGGTGCCGTTTCAAAACACCACCATAAACAGAGTCTAAATTTTAGTATTACTTAACCAATTGCATTTAGAAAGATGGTGAAAGAAAATAAGGACAAGATGAATAAGTTTTTAGAAATAGCGAGGAAAAATAGAGCAAACTCAGAGCCAAAACTCATCAAAATTGAACCCTACCCAATCCAACAGCAACTTTAACAAGTGTAAAATTTCCAATCTTGGCATAATTGCAAAAGACTGTAGGATTGCATCAAAGCAATGTAAAAACATAGTAATAGTGATTGCATTAAAGCCATAAAGAAAGCAAATAAAAACAACAAATGTCTTTAATTTGAGTGTAAAACATAACTGAATATCATTGGAATAGAGAAGTGGAAATTTCATCATTTATTTCAGATAACTACTATTTCTAAATTAATTACTGCATAAGGATTCATGTATTTTTGGAAATGCAATGTTTTGGAAATTATGGTGAACTTCATCAAGTTCCAACAACCTACAAGTGGGTGAATTAAAAGATCATAACAGATTCATGAGATGTAGTGGATCATAGTAATGGAGGTCTCATGATATCTAAAAAAAAGTAGCAAAAAAGAGCAGACAACTGCACCTGCCCCATCAAAGCCTAAAATCTAATATGAACAGTAGGAAGCTCATGCCATCAACTTTCAACACAAAAAGTGACTGTGCTCACCATCCTTCCTTGGTATCACATGGTAGAGCACTTCTGCAGATGATCCCGACCTCAGTGGTGCAGAAGACTACACATTCATAAATACTTGGCATCCACCATCTCTACTCCTATGATGTCCCTGAAGCAGAAACAAATCAGAATCTTTCATCATGCAATGTAATTCTGACTAATATGTTCTCCCTTAAAGAAAACGATTGAGAGGGAAGAATTAACCATTAATACAGAAGCATGGGTATTCCAAAAAATATAAATTAGGCTCAAAACATCAAGTAATACTTTACAATTCACTACTATTATTTTAAAAATAAATTGTGAACTTTTAGCTTGTTTTTTTCAAAAAATTGGATTCATTTAGCATTCATTATTTTTTCAATTAACACTAAGAAATAAGTATGGCGAGCAGGAGAAAAATTATATCTTGACAGTTAATCAGATGCAGATATTCTAATACTGAAAGACTAGGGCTCTTTAAGAATCAAGTATTTCTCTCACAATCAGTCTCTGATTGAGGCTAGCTATCCATGCTGATATCAACCTTCTCCAACAGCTATCCTCCTTGAAAACCCAACTGCATCTCACCTGATGGCCAGTTCAAAACAATGCCTTGATTTCAAATCTAGGGAGAATTTTTCTACTGCTTTTCAGAAATACCTATAGCCCAACATGTGCCTGCATGCATAAAATTTAACATCATAACTTCCCATTATTCAGAAAGTTCGGTAAAATGTGTTAAAGTAAAATGTACTATGCTACCAACAATTACACTCACCAATTATATTTAGAGGTTTTGGTAGTTACTGGATACCTAAAATAAGTAGCTTCCCGATATTAATTCTTCAAGATTAAAAAAAATATATATTTGATTTAGGAAGGCCTCCTACAGTTCATGCTGGCCTCCCCAAAGTTGGGAGGCTGGTTACATCCCTGAAAAGGTACAAAAATAGTAAAAAATACTGCCAAAAGTGCCAAACTGATTGGACTAGAAACTTTTGGCTGAGAAAGACTGGACTTGTTTTCTGTGCAAATTTACATCATCAATATTCAGTAAGAAAGTATGTAAAACATGTACTTAAAATATATAATTCATTTAAATATATTATTATATATTTCCATGTAACCATTGAAGCTCATAAATACCTTCATACAAATTAACTCGTGTGAAGGGGTGCTAGATTGGGCACCAAAATATCCCGAGTCAGCCCTGGGCATCTCCAATATCAATAAAAAGGTTAGGCAAAACCATATGCACATTTCCATTGCAAGGTAGACGTCATCGAGGTATTCTCTGAAAATAGATTCTACATGTGTGAAAACTATCTCAAGTGCGTTTTAATATAGATGATTTTTTTTACATATAAAGGACAAAGGATTTTCATAAAGAAAAGTTTTCACTAATGGTGCTAATCAGAGGCACATTATGCTATGGGCAGTTTTGGGCACTTGTCTAGGGCCCCAGGTTTCTGGGGGCCCCATTTCATTTGCTTTTTAATATTTTCATCAAAAATTGTAGTCAAAATAAAATTTAAAATTAAACTGCATTAAAAATTCTAGTTATACGGGTAAATTTCAACTTCGCGAACTTTATACAAAGAAATTATGGTAACATCACTGATTGAGGGAGCTGGGAGCCTCATCGAAAAGAGGGCCTCACTGCTTCTTTCTACACTTATCTGACACTAGTCTCGGCTTTGATCATAAGATCTTCATGGCACTTATTCTTTGCATCCATATAGCCAACCACTTGCCCCAGTGAATGTAAACTCCTTCCTTGAGATCCATCTTGATCTACATATCTTACTCCTTTCGAAGACAAAGAGGCCAGCTGTATGCCTAAGGAGTGAGAAAGTTTATGTAAGGATCTCAAGTTCACCTTATGGTTTTCGGCATTTCATGACCATGAGGTGGCAAACCTGGTCTCTGCATATAATATTCTGCACAGCTTTCCCCAAACATACCGTATTTCTCGGCATAAAAGATGCACTTTTTCCAGAAAAATTACCCCCAAAATCAGTCTGCATCTTATGCCCCAAAGGTAAGATTATTACTGTCCTCGATAATGACGCTATCAAACACACTCATCTACAAAATGAAATAATTTTCGCAGAAGAAAAAGGACAAGTTGAGCGTATGTATCGTTATTACATATGCATTCCATTTATTATTTACTATAGTCCATTTCAGCAGTTTGTGCGGGTGAGGCGTGTCTACAGTTAGACCCGTGGGGAGAGGGATAGAAAATAGCAGCCAATAAGAGGTCGTAAATTACCCTCACTGCTCAAAATTTCTTGACGAGCGCTGTTGACATGATTGCTCACACTTTCCAATTGTATTTCGACGATGGCGGAAAGCATGAACGTGCTTCATCCAGATCTATTGGAGCATAAAACTTCACTCGTCAGCAGCTACCGATTAACTGAGCGAAATTGGAAACTTGGCAACATAGCATCGTAGCCAAAGCGAAATAACCCGAACGCGAGCGGAATACCTCAAGTCCTAGCGGCACGAGCAGTAGAAACAGATTATAGCTGAAATTACCGGGCGTTGCTCGGGTTTTTAAGTCAAGACAAAAAATACTGAGTAAGATTTGAAAATAAAACCAAGTAATGAAACCAGGTTATTTTTATTGTAGTGCTTAATGGAATGCAATATTTCTTGTCTTTCCATCTTTTGCCCAAATAAATAAAAAATTTCCTGCAAACTTTATCGACAAATTTGGTGACTATTTTTATCAAATAATCATAAACAATCGATGGAATCACTTTTAAAATATAGTTATTTCACTCGAATTGATTTCCAGTGGAAGAAAAGGCATCATATTATGTGGTCATCAATCTCAAAAACATTAAAACCTTGAGCAGGAATTGCAAGCTCTGGGGATGCAATCGGTGTAAACACGTTTGAAGATATACATATTCATATTTAGCTTAACCATACATTATCCCATGCAAAGGCTGATTTTGTGGATTTATTTGTTACATGAATATTTTAAAGTCAAATCTATGAAACAAAATGATTCCCCGGAGTTTAAAAACAAACTTGGCGATAAAAAGTGTTGGTATGACATGGACAGCGAGAAGAACAGTGATGCACAGAAGCTTCAGCGCTAATGATTTCATTGTTTGGTAAAAGTATATAAACAACTTTATTAACCGTTGTCATGGGAGGCATATGTTGGTTTAAAATACGCCGAGGAATGCCGCTAGTGTATGCAAGTAAATTCACATAAATTACTAAATATCGTTGCCATGGTAGTTAGATTTTTAGATTGTCGAAAGCTGGAAAATTTATCCTTATTTTCAAGGTTAATTCGGCACGGATTCAAATTTTGTCTTCAAAAATAAGAAACACCATTCTTTTATCTTTACAGCTGTGTGCATTTCTTTTTTATATCTTAATTTTGAGTACGTGAGAGAGACATGTTCGTTTCACTCTTAGCTTAATATATGTTCTCCCTACTTTCGCCCATTCTGCTGTAAGACGTCGCATAGGATAGGGAGTTCCTCACCCACCGTACCTCCCTCAGCAACCTTCCCTCCCTCCTAGTATACCATGACCTGACCCTCACACCCCTTTCCACCCTCCAACTGGACTACGTTCAACTCCCACGGCATCGTCGAGTCAACAGCCACCATCGCAAAGTCAGACTTAGATTATCTATGCTCGCGACTGTACTATCGGTAAAGGGTATCTATACATGTGACGTGTGTGGCGCACTCCGACAGCTTTAAGTAATACGACTGCCGAGTTCACGCAGGGCACGTTTAGCTATACAAGTCTTGAAGCAATTATGTCTTTGATTATCCCTATTTATTTTACGATTGAAGTTTATCTAAAACGTTATATTTAACTGTTATCACACCGTAATATTTTCTGTAAATGTTGCCGGATACGGATTTAATTACGGCCGGATATTATAGACGAATTGGCTCTTTCTAAATGCCTTAGTGAACCAAAATCCTCTTTTTCCTGGAAAATCCTCGAAAAACCGTAGTGCGTCATATACTCCAATGTGTCTTATATGCCGAAAAATGCGACATTTCCTTCCGAGTTCCAACCCGACTAGGGTGTTCAAAAGTCGATTCAAAACCGGGACATTTTCTATTCTGAGAACAAAAATTCCGGGAAATAACCGGGACAAATATAATTTAAAGTATTTGCGGCAATTAAATGCAGTAAAATATTACGTTTAGGTATTTCGTATCATTTGCGCCCGTTAATACTATACCAGTAAAATGGTACGAATATAACTATTTTTCTCTTACCAGTTTTTACAGTCCTTTATTTCAAAACAAAAACTTATGTAAATATCGTTATTTTTTGCATAAAAAATCAAATCATAGCTACATGAGAAACTAAAAAGTTGAGCAAGTCGTGAAGAATTAATCGTTATCCCATAAAAGCATAACTCTTCATCACATGAAAAACTCAAAAGTTACATAACTTTTAAATTATAAACAAATATCGAATGAAAAATACATATCAATATCTAGCGATTAACTAATAAATTAAAAACAAATGTTAATATTTAACCAATTGCGCATTAAAAACTCAAATGGTTATTACATGTTCAACTAAAAATCAGATAGGACATTATTTACAAATAATAATCCTATAACAATGCAATACAACATTACATGAACTTTTTAAAATGACATCGTTAACTTATGAATTTTTATTTCATGAAAAATACGATTGAAAATTTTAAAATTTCATTTTATTTTTGACTGAACGTTGAGCAGCTTTTAATACTTGATAATTTTCTTTGGTGGAATTCATAAAATTCTTACAATTCAGATGTTTTATATTGAAAATGCATTTAGTTATTGAGTTAACGGTACTGATTTGCAATCTATTGCATTCACCAGTCCAATGCGTGTGTACTAGACAGAATAATCTCTCCCAGCCTGAATTGCGATCCGGAATTGTAAACAGATATGAGTATATTATAACAAATTCACTTTTTTACTGGTTAAATTCGATTTTCTTAACGTCACTAGTCCATTTTTCATTGCAATTCATTGTTTCCCAACTTTCGTTATTTTCAATTTCATTGAAAATATTTCTATCAATGCAGGTTTTAAATAATAAATAAATGTCCTTTTTCATTTTGGCCCGAATTAAAAATTCTCAGGAATAACTTAAATCAAGAAAAACTTAGTAATTCAGCAATATTATTTATTAAAAATGAAATTACCAAAGGAATAGATTATACTAATATAACCAGGGCTGTAGTGGAGGGTATACGGTGGTATACGCCGTATACCCTCTGATTTTTTCAAATGAATAGGGTATATCCTCTGTTTAAAAAAAAAAACTGGGTAAGACCCTGCTTTAAATTTTTATTCCCGTATACGGTATACCCTCTGCTTTTTTGCGACTACAGCACTGAATATAACTGATCAATTTTCTAAACTAAAACCTAGAAACGTGTACATATAATATTTGTTATTTTCTATTGTATTTTAATGTATGAAAAATAAAATATATTTGAGGACCCCCAAATACCATAATGCGCCTCTGGTGCTCATGACGCTTTTTATTTAATTCTTCGACCTTTAATGCAGTCTCTCAATTCAAACCATGCACCCAGCATGAAAAGTATATGTAAAAAAATATCATTTCAAATGTAAGTATATTTTCTGTTGCGTTTCTTATATTGTCTTGAGTAGTATACGCACTTTCCAAAAAAAATCAAACTCCCTTCAAAAAAAGTAGAAACCAATTCAAGATCAGGCTCAGTGTGTGTGCATAATATTTTTTTTTAATTGCAACAAAAAGGATGGCGACTAAAAAATACCTCTCTGAACATAAAATATTTAGACTGCTTAATAACCGGTCGATGACAGCCAAGAATAAAAAATCCCGTTTTCCTTTTTGACTACCTCACAGCACAGCTGAACTATTGCCCGTTCAACTTTCTCCTACCCCACCAAAACCGACTTTCACCGGCCTTCAGTACCAATGTAAGTTCTTCGCGACTGACTACAGGTTTATTCGACGCACGAAAAGATATTCCGCTGGGAGGGTATACCTTTCTCCATAGGCGCATCCAGGAATTTACTTTGGTGCGGTAAATAATAAATGGCATGTTTTCCTTTCGTCTTTATTTTTCTTAGCTAATTTACAATAATATCTCATAAATATCGCTATAAAATTAAAAAATCATAAGTCAATATGTACATTATTTGTTTTCAAGTGCAACTTGAAATAACTGCGAAGGCAGTCGCAGCTCAAATTATTTGCGATATTGGGTTATGGCGGGCAAATGTCTAGCTGACCCTCCCTTACCCCCTCCTTGGTTGCGCCACTGCCTTCCTCTTTACCTCAGTAGGAAAACAAAAAATGTCATACGGTTTACTTGAACCTAATAATTTCAAATAACGATGGAAGTGTAATAACAGTATTAAAGCCAGATACACAAAAATCGATTTACCACGGAAACAGGAAACGATATTTAAGTGCATTCTAGAGATACCTAACTAAATTAACTACATCTTGATTGACGTTTAAGCAATGGAGGGGATTGATTGGGCTGAGTGAATGTAAAACATAACGATATAGAAAACTAATAACGATAATGTAATTACGCATTTGACTTTTCATTTTTGATATTTAGAACAGATTTTGGGTCGGTAAAGGCATTTCACCGCTTACTTCAGAAAGATTTTGAAGAAATTTTCAAAGTATATATGATGATAACAATTGAAACAATAATAGCGATGAAATTTTTAAAATGGTATGGAGATATTAGATACAAGATACAAATAATAATGAAAATACTGCCGAGAAATGCTCATCGATATTTCGGAAAAAAGAATCTCATCAAAATTGGTATTTATCGAAATCAATCATAAGAAATTATAAAACACTTCACAAGCTCCTAAAGATTTATAATTATACATATCATTAACTATTTGTTAAACAGACAAATCTGTCGCTAGCACAGAAAATTCTAGATACAGTCCACTGAAAAAACAGCTCCACATCTTAAGGCGCAATTAAACTCCCAACAGTCATCCACAGTATCAAATACTGCCCAGTTACGTTTGCGACCCTGAACTATTTTTTAAGGAACCGATTTTCATCGAGTAGAAATATGTCGCAGATCACTTTTGACTTCACACGAGGCAGGGTGGAGTTATTAGTTAATATAAAAATAAATACGTTTGAACTTACCTTAACACCGTGGTTTGCTTCTTCGCAACGAGGGAGTCCATTTCATTAATCGTCGCCCTGAAAATTAGTACACGTTCATTTGTTATCATTGAAACTTTTACCAAGTTGTACTCGGAAAATCATAGAAAGGACTCACCTCACTTCCTCGGGAGTAGTTACGAACACGATACAATAAGTGGGCATACAAAACACAAAATACGAAAATAACTAGTTTTCAAACTAGCAACGAATTCCTTCCGCCGGAGCGATCAGCAAGCGCACGACGTGAACTTCACGGCTGCTGATGACTAAATGAACATTCCGCTCAATGACTTGTTGGCCGTTATTATCGTTTTTCTTTTGTTTCACATTGAAAATTAACAGCTAACTTCTTTTTAAATTTAATACGACATAATTAAATATAAAAATTCTATTATGGAGGACCTTGAATAAATATAATAAGGCAAAGGAACTTCTTAAACTTATTTATTAAAATAAAATTTTCTACGTGGCATCATTATTTGGCCAAGTTGCTGTATGATGTAATTATTCGACATGTTTTTCTAGGACGTTATGTGGAATTAATTAACCTTACATTTCTGGCTAAGAGGAAATTTGTTCTTCTTAATCCACCGATGACCTTATCTGTGCTACCTTCGTGCTGAAATTCATTCAACTTGACTTAAGATACGATTACTTAGATGCACATCACATTCATAGTAAAATTGTTTTGATATTGTTAATTTACAGCAACACTGCACTTTAAAAGTTTTAACTGGAGGTAACCTGACGGTTTAACATATTTATTTACGGTATTCGGGTATAACACTTAACCCAACATTAAATATCTAAAATTTCGTTCTTGTATCCATCAAAAATATAGGATATACGAAAAAGTCAGGATTTTTTGGCAAAAAGAAGGGGTCGCATTATACATGAGTATATGCGAAAAATGAAGTGCTACTTGACACCGCCGCCTCACTAACTCACGTCACATGACGGCCGCAGCTAGAAAAATTTCTTACAGAAAAAGTGAGGGGGGGGGGGGGCAAAATCGGATTTGTATAGGGACACCCAAAGTTATCACGCCGGCCGTTTACAAACAAGAATAAAAATTTGCACTTATTTTCAGGAACTTAATGCTTCCGAGAGATATATTATATTTTCCTGCTCCTACTGCTGAGCCCGACAATACAATATGACTACAGTCTTACCCTCAATATCCAAGGTGCTCGAAATTGTTATGTTCAAACAAATTTACCACCACTTTGAATCCTTTGACCTCTTCTCCCCTGCCCAATATGCATTCAGAGTTGGAAAGTCAAAGAATAGTGCTGTAGAATCTCTTGTGACAACCATTCGAACTGCTTTTGAAAACAAGGAATATACCAGTGTGACTCTTTGTAATCTTCCCAAAGCATTTGACTGTGTATCTCATGATATACTGCTACTTAAACTATATTATCATGGGATTAGAGGTAATGCACCCAAAATCATCGATTCCTACCTTTTGAACCAACGTCAACTAGTATATGTCAATGGCCAGCAATCTGAAATTTCCATGATTAAGTATGGGGTTCCTCCATGCTCCGTTCTTGGACCCCTTTTATTTATCATAATGATCAATGACTTGGTATCCAATATCTCTGGCAAGTACGTACTCTTCGCAGATGATACAACATTTGTTAACAGTGTTTCTGACCTTGAAGTTACTATATCATCTTCAACCCTGACAGCTGCCAAGTCTTGGTTTGATGCTAATGAGCTCTTTATAAATGTTGACAAAACTCAGAATATAATATTTTCTCTAAGGCATATCCTTAATATCCACATTTCTAAAGATCCTGTGAAACTATTGGGTTTCGTACTTGACCCAAAATTATCTTGGGATGAACATATCACTAGTATCACAATGAAACTGTCTCGAGTGCTCTTTATAAGGGGTTGCGGGGGAGTCAGCTACGCCACTGCTAAACGATATTTTCCGAGTATGTACTTGGATGCAGCATACTTTTAATATAGGCGTATGAAGTATTACAGAATAAAAATAATTTTCAAAACTTGTTCTTTGAAATTTTCACACGGCCCGATTAGCCATGTGAAAGGTCGTATGTGGCCCGCACGGTGCTACATAAAGCCTCACGTGGCCATTTAAGTAAAACTTTTGGTGACCCTTGCTGTAGAGCAGCGATTTTCAACCCTTTTCTGTCGCGACACACTTGACAATCGATGCTCACGTACGCGACTCGGTGCGCAATACAATCCGTCGAACTAAAAAAAGGAATAGTGTGCAACAATGAAGAGTTTTAGCATATAAATTATTTTTATTGCCGTTAAAAATGACGCAATAAAAAATACAAAAACTCTGCTTAAAAAATTTACTAATTGTGTCTCCATCTTCCTCACGCCGATCCGACTATCGCTGTTCCGCCTCTCGCATTCACCCTATCCCTCTCTCCCATTTCCTTCTTCACTCCTTTTTCGACACGCCGCTTCTACTCTCGTTATTCTTCCTCTCGCGTGCCCTCTCTCGCTCTATCCCTTTTCCTTCTCACTCTCCTTCCTCTCGTTCCTTCGACTCTCGCCTTCTCCTTCTTCCTTTCCCTTCTCCCTCACGCCGCTTTGACTCACGCTATTCTTCCACTCGCGTTTTCCCTCTCTCTCTTTCCCATAACCCTTCTTACTCTCCATCTACACACCCCTACGACTCCCGTCATTCTTCTTCATGCGTGCTTTCTCCTTCTCACCCTTACCTCTTCTTACTCTCCATCTCCACCCCGCTTTGACTTTCGCTTTTCTTTCTCTCGTTTGCTATAATTGGCGCTTCGCCACTCGCTATTCTCCCTTACCCTTTCTTACTCTAGCCATACATCTACTCGCCTCTCTATTTTTCGTTTCGCGTCCTATTCTATGCTCTTCTTACTCATCGCTTTGCCTCCCTTATTCCGTTCTCTCTCTCTCTCTCTCTCGCTTTCTTCTTCTCTCATCTTATATTTATACTTTTATTCTCCGCTTTGCCTCTCCCTCTTTTTATCTTGCTTTCTCCCCTCCCGTTTCTTACTCTCCTTCTAATCACCGCTTCTCTCTCTTTTCTTATCTCGCATGCACCCGGCTTAACGCTCATCTTCCCTTCATGTTCTTACTAGTCTCCTGCTCTCACCCGCCTCTTTGTCTCTCCCTCTCATTACACTCGTTATTTCTTCTCTTGCTCTCTTTTATCTCTGTCTTCTAATTCTAGCTCTTTTTTATATTTCCCAATTCTCACTTTCATTCTCATTAATCTCTCTATTCTTAATATTTCTCTGCTTGCTCAAGCTCATCTTTCGCTCGCATTCTTTCTCTCTTGTTCTTGCCTTCCCTTTTATTCCACTCACCGCTATTTTCTTATTCTTCTGTCTTTCTATTTCCGGTCGCCACTTCGACTTTTATTATTTTTGCTCTAGCCATTATTTCCATCGCATTTCTTCCTCCGTCCTTTACTGCTTTTGCCCTACTAATCCGGCGGTGGTGGCACTTTTCAACCCGAGATTGCTCCGTCCCATACTTGTGTGTCTTGAGGAAAACGCGCAAGTCAGTGCTCCTTCGGAAGAGACGTTTATCACTTGGTACTCTTCGTAAAATGTGTGTCCGGTGAGGAAGGCAACGGCAAACCACCACACCATATATATATTTCCTAGTCAGTCAGACCAGTCGTAAGACTGACACTACTGATGGCGACTTCCTATCGACGTTCTTCCTGCTGGTCTTCCTCCGCCTTTACTTCTCTCGCTCATCTTTCTCCATCCTTATCTCCTTTTCCGCTTTTCCTGAAATTAATGATAAAAATATTTTAGCGTTTTCTTTTAAAATGGCATCTATATATGTGGACGTCCGCCAGAGAAGGGTCCACTTTGTCGATTCTAGTTTCGGAGATATCAGCATTTTTGTGAAAAGGGATAGAAATTATCGGTCTAGAAAAGTGCATGGAACGATTCTCTGGTTTATTAAGAATGACCGTATCGAGGAATTATATCCATAAGTGAAGTACGGGTAGAACTTATTTTTAATGTCGTGATTTTGGATTCAATTTTCTCAAAACACTTCTTAAATATAAACTGTAATATTCAATAAAAAATTCAATATGGGAGTGTGATTTTTCTTTTATTTTACTCGTAATTTATCACAGTATTCAAAACTCCATACCGACAAAGTGAGCCCTTCTCTGGCGGACATCCACATATGTGGTTAATTTAAAAATAGACAGGCTTTAGTTTATATTTTCAAAACAGTTTTAATACGATTAATAACAAATCATTTAATACGTAATTTACATCTACTTATGGCATCACAATACTCTATTAAAATTTCACTCCTCTCACGTGTTTTAAAAAACATGTTTGGCATAATTCAAATACAAAATCTGCGCTATCATAGTAGTTATTCTTTTTTATTGCTAAACAACATCAATAATTACCGACATTTATAAAATTGTCAAACATTTTTGTGAGGGAAATGCCAAAAAAAATATGGCTATGAATCATTCAAGCCTAGTATTTTCCTTTACAATTGCCAGAGTATACATTTTTTACAACAAAAGTATAATTCATTGCAAAATCATTATTGTGAGTTCGCTACAGTTCTAGCATCGCAGCAGTGAAATTATTACGTTTTGAAAATATTAGTTAATAATTTTGTATTTTGAATAGCACACGTAGCGAGCGTCACGTTTACTTCCAATAACTAAATCTACGGTGGTAAGTAACAAAACAATACTTACGATTCTTGATTACTTCTTTCGGAATCATTTTATAAATACTATAGTAAATGGAAACAAATGGGGAATTCTAGGACCTGGTTTTAAAAAAGCCAGAATTATAAGTCCAATCGGACTGCAATGCTTCTATAGCACTGTTTTCAACGCGTTAGGCAACGATTTTTGCTGACCGACGGCAAAATAATAATTTTAGCGATCCTAAAAATGCATTACAAGTAATCAAACTATGTTTGTAGAAATTCAGTACATAATAACAACGAATGTGTCCCAAAAAACGGGCTACAACTTGAAGATCGTGATAAAATCATTATTACGAATTTATGGTTTTTCGGCTCAACATTATCCTATAATAGGATCGAGTCTGTTTAGAATAGAATACATTGGTTTTAGTTTTATTCTATTAATTTGACGCAAGAGCATAGGCGAAAGTACCTGTACACCTTTGATAATAATATGCTAAGTCAACAAACAAATAACTCAGTTCTGATGAAGCACGGTGTCTCTAGAGCAAAACGCTTATAGAATAACGCTCTCCATGCAGTAAAACCTGAAAATGATCTCTAAAAAGCAAGTTCGGTCGCTGAGAAAACTTCCACTCTAAGTTGTAAATATTTTCATAATGAGAAACGAAAACTAAACGTCAAGACGTTGCAAGACTGAGATTAGCAACAAAGGGGATACTTTTCTTGGACGCAGCCACACATCTCTAGCAGGTCTTCAATAATGGTTTTTCGTAAACAGAAAATTAATGGTACCAATCACCGTCTTTCAAATCCACTTATTACATAATTTCACCATGGTAACCCTATATTTCGATGGAAAATTTCTCTAGGATGCCACACTACAGAGTCATGATGGTGATCATGATTCATAATATTTCCGAATTCTGAAAATAAGAAATAAATGCTTTAACGAAACAAATCCTTCAAAAATATATAATGCAAAATATTATTCATTACTATTGAGGGCACTTTAATCGCATGCCATTCCGTGAAAATAGTATAGTATTTTTATGCAGTTTTGGGGTGATCTAAAAAATATTTGGAATAAAAATTATACTGGTTTCTTACATTTATCAGCCTTCAATAAAACTTTCATGCAGTTAAAATCACCAAAACAGCATCGTTAGGCACGTGAACATGAATTATAAATTGATATTCTCCAATTATGTAATTAAGTATGCTTAAATTAATAGAGCCGAGCAATGGAAATACACCTGATCCGAAAAGACAAAATACAGCTTCAGACCAAGACAGAGGTGTAGATCGACGGCGAGACTGTATTGCCGCCCTTAGAAAAGTTCCACCTGAGGTGGTCGCCTTCCAAGCTCATCTCGCGCCACATCCCTGCTACTGGTCGGAGAAATCATTCAAAATAATGTGATAGATTACATAATCAGAGACGTTCTTTGGTTCCACAGGTTGAATTTTGTTGCTAGGTATACAAATAATGCTTTAAAAAATTCTTTAAATTGTTAGTTGTACAATGTTATTTTTTGTCGATCACCAAAATTAATCTTTTAAATTTCATATAGGTATCATACAATTCTTTATCGCTGATGTTATTTAAAGACATAGCTTTGTTTGTACTCATGAAAATATCTCAAAACGTTTGAGCATAATTCGTCTTATGCTCAATTCATAATTAGGGCTTGTTTTACGGATGGTCGTAAATATTATTTTACAGCATCTTTTTAACTTTTTAATAATTATACAACGACGGCAAATTTGATACACTGGAGAAATTACCTAGGTTTTCGTGAATTAAACTCCCACGATTTGACAGCCACTAGAAGCAAAAAAAAAGCAAAAAAGACTAAGATGACGTGGAATATATGTTCCGCAAGCTAATGGAGGCATACGGGGCAGCCGGTCTCAATATAAATCTACAGAAGACAGAGTACCTGGTGGTTGGGAGGAAAGGTAATGATATCATCCTTAGCTCAGGGACGGTAAAAGCAGTTGACCACTTTAAATACCTTGGATCCATTATCCACAAATCTGGGACGTGCGAGAAGGACGTGGAGAACAGAATAAATCAGGCTCGGAGGGCAATCAAGATGTTGAACGGGGTGCTGTGGAGTCGGGAGGTCAGCAAGAAAAAAAACACTATCTTACGAGTTGTTGTAGAGAGCATACTGACATATGGAGGAGAGAGATGGACTCTCACGGATAAGTCAAGAAAGAAAATCAATGCTGTAGAGATGGACGGTTTGAGACGCAGCATGCGTGTATCCCGACTCCAACGAGTAAGGAATGATATCATCCGGCAAGAGATGGAGACAGAGGAAACTGTTCTCGACCGCTTGGAGTGTCGGTCACTTCAATGGTATGGACACGTGCAGAGAATGCCACAGGAGAGGTGGCCAAAGCCAGTATTCGACTGATCACCCCCTGGACGGAAAAAACGAGGTCGCCCACGCATCACTTGGCGAGGAAGAATGACGGAAGCGATGAGGGCGCACAATTTGAGAAATGGCCAGTGGGAGGAGAGGCAACAGTGGCGATTGGGAATGTCAACCGCTAAGAAGTGGAGGAGCCATATTAATAATAATAGTTATTAACGCTTAAATAGCACGAGGCAAAAGAAACCGCATAATCTCTGGGTGGATTGTTATTGCCATTTATTTTTAACGTGAGCTTATATATATATATATATATATATATATATATATATATATATATATATATATATATATATATATATAACGATACGGGAAAAGAAATAATATGATGAAATAAATGCAACGAGAGGTTGAGAGGGATAGGAAGGAGTCAGTGAACACTTACCATACGGTGGTGGACGTCCACAGCGATTTAGGAAGGCTTGTAATTTGGAGCTTTCGGGCAACACACGCCCTTCTTCAGCGAGAGAAATACGGAGAATAAAAATAAGCGTAACACTGAAGGTAGGGGTTCGGGAAAAGAGGGGTGATTGGAGTGGGAGTGTTAGCGAAGGTTTAAACCTGGTAAGGAGAGGGAGCGGAGGATGTCAATATGGGCTAGTTCCCATTGACGGAGTTGTGGCGCGGGGAAACTACTTGGAAGAGCACGAATAGTTTTTACTGTGAAGCAGATATTGAACGGAAGGGAGTGGGTTAACGCATGATCGGCCACCGGAAGGGGGCGCCTAAGAGAGCCGCTATTCCAATGGCCGTTCAGGCGATGTTAAGGGGTGTGGCAGTGAGGCATACGTAGAACGCAGGGCATTGTGTGCAGGTAAGAAGATATAACACACACACACACATATATATATAATTTCATGGAATTTGAAGACTTAGTTCATCTAAGAGGCGGGTCCCTTTAAGGACGCCGAATTTAACATAGGGGTTTGACTGTATAACTTTCTCAACTGTTTTATTTACTGTGATGGGTGTCGAGGGACTCCGCGATGCAGTGCCCAGTTTTAATAAAAGAATTACTCGGCAGCAAAAATGAGCACTACTGTATAATATGAACCTAAACTCTTCGGTGAATACTTAGAGAAAATTTTAATTATATTCGCGAAATTACGAAAAATCCTCTAGCTTTACAAAATTCACAGGAGTGAAAGCCGAAAATTTTTGTCTCTGCAATACATTTTGCCAGCACCTAATATTACGCTAAGCTCAAAGTCTTTCCGACATAAATTTTCGGGAAAGTTTAAAGAAACGAGTAGATGGACTGCTACGCACACGCATGATACTTGAGGTAAATTTGTCAACACGCATTATACTGTTCTCAAGAAACGGCGCTTGGCGTGAGTTACCTGTGCTACCACACAAAGCAGCAGTGATTAGGGGTGAGGAACCCCAAAGAAATAAACGGCGCAATATACATTGCACAAACTTTCTCATATACGTATAATCTCACTACACTTTTTGCCCCGAAATTAACTCTGTGTGCTTGGCAATTCACTGCCAATTCTGTAAATAATGCGTAGCAACAAAACGCAAGTGCCTGACACCGTCAACCTCTCACTAATAAGCGTGAGGCGTTAACAATGAAGTACGTAATTTTAGACTAGGGAACCCCCGGTTTCCCCCCCTCCCCACTGAGAGCGTCTTGTACAGAAATAAAGCCACTGGTCGATATATAACTTTTTTGGGACATGTGGCTTAGTTAGTATTATTTGTGACATCAGGCTGTACGTTTGGATGGATTTTAATCGAAATCCTTAAAGCCATTTTTGAGTAAATCGAAAATGTCCAAGAATTAAGTACCCTTAATTGTTGCGCAATATCGTTTATCTCTTCAGAATGTCTTTTATCAATGATATTATCCATAAATATGAGATATCATTCGATTTAGTTGAACCGTAAGGCTGCAGCAAGTTTTTGAATGGATCGCGGCGGAGGCGTGACGTCATAAGGCTTAGGTAAGGTAGCTTAGCGTACATTGTAATGTCACTGGACGGCATATATTGTGCTCAAGAGATATATGGCTTAGGTAGTATTATTTGGGACATCAGGCTCTATAATTGTTATGATTTAAATCAAATTCTCTGGAGACATTTTTGAGTAAATAAAATTTTTTAAAAAATCACCAAGAATAAACTACCCATAAATTTTTGCGCAATATCATTTTTATGAAAAAAAGGGTCTGCAAAAGATATATTGCACAAATACGAAATATCATTCGATTTCATAAACGCGTTTGGACCCTAGATCGTCGAACAGACCGACGGCATGGCGAAAACCACTTTTATGGACTCGGGGACACCTAAAACGCGCATTTCCATCAAAATCTCGAAGTCGAATTTTTTCACGATAACAACAACACTTGTTCAATATACTACGTATATGAGAAGGTGAATTGCATCTTGTTGCTCAAATGCAATTAGATCGCGTGTTCGAGAATTGCGCGAAATTAAACGAGTCTTAAATATTACGTTTGAATTTAAAGTTTTATTTAAGCATGATTGAGAGAGAGATTGTTTGTTTGGCTGATCAGCCCCTTGGACTATTTTAGCCGTAACTCCTTCCACACCGGACACACACAGAAGGGAGGGAGAAATCCCGGTGCTGGCATTAGCCTACTCTTTAAGAAGAGCACCAAAGAGGCCAATTGCTTAACGTCCCTTCCGAAGGACGGAGTGCTGATTCCGCGTTCTCCTCAAATCACACAAGTAGGGGATAGGACAATCCCAGGTTGAAAAATCCAACCTCCGCCGGATTAAAAACCCGGACCACCGCACGGAAGGCCACCGCTCTAGCACAGTGGTTCCCAACCTGTGTGCCGCGTCACACTGAGGCGCCGCAGCTGATTTTTAGGGGTGCCGCGATAAAATTAGTTTTGTAAATAAATCAACGATTCGAATGTGTTTACAGGTAACTAGGGCATTAATTTTTATCTCTAATAAATTGATTATGGTGTGATACCAACAAACGGATATTTCCAAAGGCTTTAATACCCGTTTGTGAAAATATAAAAACAACGCTTGAAGGCTGTGGTTCCGCGAAATTCTGTTATCTTTGAAAGGATGCCGCGCCTACAAAAAGGTTGGGAACCATTGCTCTAGCCACTTCGCCGCCGCAACTTCAGAGAGGAAAACAAACAAATTGCCAAATACAGTATATAGGAACAAAAACTGTTTGGTCAGGACTGCGGTTAGCGCCGAGACCTGACCACCACTTAACCGCAGGCACTAATTACTATTCAACAGTGAAGCTCGTCTTATGGCTGTAATATTCCAGAATATGCACTTGAAAATATTTGTCCCAGGTGATATTTTATAACCTTGTTGTGGCTATTGGAGATAACTGAGAAAAGTATTTTTCAAGTGCTTGTTCTTCAACTAGTTACTAGGACAACCATGTCTCAGAAATTATTTTGAAAGCAACCAAAGGATTCAAAAACCTGCTAGTGGATTGAAAAAGAGCAGGCAAAACATAGTCGGAAGGATCATATGAGGAATACTGCTTGATATTACCCAGCTACCACAGCTGGCGTTAACTATTATTGACTATTTTTGCTGCATTAAAAAATAATTTCTGAATTAAGGGATACTGATCTCTACAATAGGAAGCTATTAGTTTAATTGGATATTTTCTGCACCTAGTATCAATATTTTGGACAGTTGGATAATTGTGCAGGTCAAGTGAAACAGCCCTTATTTGAGTGTCCCAAAAATAAGTGATGGTTGGTCACCCAACCTTTGAAATAGACTTCTTGGCAGAAAACAGAAATTAAAATGGAAACTTTCCAAAAATCCCTCAAAAAATTCATATAAAATTACAAATTTGCAATAGGAAGAGTCAGCAAGGCAAAAGAGGAGATACCATGGCACAACAATAAGTGAGGCAAGAAACATCAATTAAAAGTTGAAATCAAGGTATCTCTTCAACCCCTCTGGGAAGGAGGCTAGACAAGATTAGGAGCAAATTCAGCATTTGCCATTGATAATATCTGACTCTACAACTTATGAGGGTATTAGGGGAAAGCACCTCTAGTGCAAAGGAAGTGGCACACAACTCATTAGTTAGGCCGATATTAGAATATGGAGCTATGGTATGGGATCATCACCATGTAGGGCAGGTGAAAAAGATAGAAATAGTACAGAGAACTGCAGCATGTTTCATAAAACGAAATTTCAAAAGAGGCGAGAGCGTTACAAAAATGATTGATAACTTAGGATGGGAGTTGCTAGAGCACAGGAGAGATATGGCTAGGTTGAGGGGAATCTATAATGCTTACATTAAGAAACAACTGTGGAGGGATATAACAATTAGAATGGAGGAACCAAAATACTATGGATGTAGGGATCACAAATACAAAATAGAATCTCTATGGCAGAAGATGGACTAGAGCAAGTTTTCGTTCATGAATAGGGGGATAGAGAGATGGAACAGTTTACCTGCTGATATCTTTCAGCCTTTTCCTTCACAAGTGGATCTATTTAAGACAAAGATTGCAAGAACAATTTCATAAACGCTTACTGTATGTTATAAATTGTCATACGTTTTTTTGCATCTAACGACCAAGTGGGGGAGAAGTAAGGCAGGGTGATGCACGGTGGGGACTTAGTGAGCCCCGTGACCGCTACGGTAGCTCTGAGCCTGCCATGAACCAGTGAAAAACCACCACTGGAAGTTAGTGTGTATATAAATGTAGATAAGTTGTGGGATTTTTTATAACAATTTATATAATGTATTATATTATTGCCACCTGGCCCTATGGCCTAACTGTAACATGGTATAATAATAATAATAAAGCAGGCAAGGGCAGTCCCCATTCCCCTTACCATATACTGATATACAGCATCAAAGAGAGCTTTATGGAGCCCGCAAAGCTGTGATGAAAAAGAGATCTGTAAAATATAACATGCAAATTCACATTTTTAAAATTCAGATTATTATAAAACATTTAATATTGAAATTTTAATCCTAAAAACCTCCTGTAGACTTGATTTTCACTTGCTTGGTACCTCTAGTAAACTTTCGATTTAAAATCTGGTCCACCAAAGTGTTGGTAACCTACATTGCAGCCTTGAAAAGGATTCACAACCACCAATGCAGACTACCATGCCAAGAAGGTTGTCCATCCCTTTTGTAAAGTATCTTTCGCTTCCAATAGAGGAAACATTTTAAGGTGACATTAACATACACAAATTTACATAAAAAAGATCTTACCTTCTAGTCTCCAGGTCATAGTTGAGGCAAAAAATATTTCTTTTTAAGTAACTTTTACATCAGGACACCAAAAAGGAAAAAAATTCCAGTAGAATTTGAGATGGCACACGAAACAAATCATGTAAATGAGGTGATGAATTGCCATAAAACTTTCATATTTCTTTTGATCACTAGTTAACACACAAACTGAAACCTCTATAATTAGAAACTCACAGCTGAAGTACCTCTGGAATTTTTTTATTTTCTCTTTTTAGTGTTTACATAAAAGTTCCTTAGATTTTTATATATTTTTAAATTTATAGCCAATTTTTTCATTAAAAATTAATATTTTCTTAAAACTAAAAAGTGGAATCCAGAACATGTCTGTCAGTCAGCAACACTGCCATCTTTTGTTAATTTCTGCATTACTGACTGGTTTGAAAATAAATAAATAAATGTGTATATATATATATATATATATATATATATATATATATATATATATATATATATATATGAGTTAAGTTAATATTAAAGTTACAGAAAATCCCCAACTTATGAATGTCTAAATTATGAGCATTCATGCTTACAAATAAAGCTCCATAGGGTAATAACATTTTAATAAACCGAGCATACAAACGCTAACCTCCACATATGAACCAGTCTTTGCTCTCAGGAATTACTTGCGATAGATGAGTGTAGCACCCACCCTCCACAGGATGTTCTGTGACACAGTGGTCTGTTACACTCTTATTCAGTTACTTGTTTGTTCGACTATCGGGGTGATAATCAAAGACAAAGCTGTAATTTACAAGTCTTGTTTTCTGTGACTATTCATTGCAAATGTAAAATATTCTGGCTTACTTGTAGGCTAAAGAGGTTTTGTGGACTGGCATGAACCTAACTACTATTTATGAAATATTGTCCACAAGAAATTGAGTTTCGATTTCCAAACAAAAGGCTCATGAATGAAGTTTTGGAATGCAACCCCCTTGTAACTCTGAGACCTAGTTTATTAAAAAAAATCGAGAAATGACTTAAGACGATAACTAATTTAAAAGTGTTTATTTAGATGTGGAAACATTCTTAATAAATGAATTTTTACTCTTTTGTTTCTTATTATGGCATTTTTTACATTTTGGTGCATTTTTCTATGGCTTAAATAGCTACTTCACAACCTCGGTTGAGGAAAAATATTTTGTGACTTCCTATGGACATAATATATACAACTATATATTTATAAAAGGCCTTCACAACTCACCCAAATTTTATCTTACAAAATTCACAGTGACCCTCCTAGTTAGCAAGAAGTGGTCACAATGGGAGGTCAACTACGTGCATACCTAAGATGCTCCTAGCACTCGTTGAGTTTTAAGCCCTGAAATAAACAAGCTGGGGAACATATCACTTATCATGGTAGCACAAAATCACTCTGGAAAACGCTCATGAAAAAATAGATCAATATAAATAGTTCCTTCCCACAGCTTCCCTCAGGAACATGAAGACTAAAGCCAGCCTTCCATCGACATTTGATTGCTTATTCCTCATGGTAACTGACACCAAACTCACTTATTGCACTGTTATAAATATCTAGAAAGCCCACACTTAAATAAGTAATTACTTTAGTAATAAAACATGGTGCTCAAGCTATGGACGGCAAAACAAATCCACAAAGCATGACATAAAAACCTAAATCAGATGAGCTCGAACAAGTGTGGAAACTTGCTCCACCCCCTTCCAAACAATCAACAATGCATCAAGAGTGTCAAATCATCCTCACTTAAATTTTTGAGGGCCCACCACAGCCAGCCCATGAAAAACATTCTAAAAGCAAACAATTCGGCCAAAAAGGATACAAAGTCCTTTCGCACTCAAAACAAAAGCACATGAATGTCAAGATGGTCCTCCTCTCCTGTGGTGGACAACCCCAAAAGATAGTCAATTGGGGTCCCGAATACCCCCGTCAGCCCCACCCTGCAGACCCCTGTCCATCGTCCATATCTCGCGTAGCACCTGAAACGTCAGTGGTCTCTTCAGTTTTTGGTGGTGCCTCTTCTCCCTCCTCGCATGGCTCCTTCGATGAACTAGGCACCTCTTCGGCCACTATCTCGCCAGAACCTCCAGATGCACTTTGAGTTTCTCCTGAGCCTTCCGAGGTGGCTAGCGTCTCATCAGCCTTCTCTTCCACTGTCAGTAAATCCCTTTGTGCTCCAGCTGACTCGTCTCCCATCCCTGAATCTATCACCCCACCTAAGGATGGCATCTCCCCCTCTGTTAACGAGACTTGCTCCTTTGATTCTCCGTCGGTCACGTCGGTGCACACTTCCTTAATGGAAGGTATTGGACCCATCCCTTTGGGTAGCCTCGCTCTGACCCTGTAGAATTTGGTGCCCTTTGGAACGCGGTAGCGATTTTCAGACTGAAAAATAAATAAAAGATGGACAAATATAATCATAGATCCATTTTCTAACACATTAAAGGAGTAAATGCTAACTTTTGCCAAATCTGAATATTCACTGAAGCTTGAAACCTGTTTATTTTAGTTGCAAAAATATAAAGTTTTCTTCGAGCTATAATGTACAGCTATAATGTAAGATTTTCTGCAGCAAAAATAGTAACTGATAAAACATCAAAGCAAATTATTTTTTAATATGGGATTTATCTTATATCCTTAGTTATGTTGCATTTTGGTAAACAATACTTTTTATTTATAGCTAGTTAATTAAATAAATAAAATTAAGCCATTTGACATTTCCATATGCTTTTCTCACCTTCTTTGCATGACAGTATTCTTTTTCAACCACTTCAGCAGTACTGTACAGATGTTGGGGGCTTCCATCTAAAAAAAAATGGAATTTCTTTGTAGAAAATTATATACAATTATGCATGTGATCCTTTATTATCTTTAATTATCAGTTATCAGGAAAAGTATTTACAAAACAGAGAGAGTAGATTTTGACAGGAAGTCTGAATAAAGTCATTAAAAAGAGGTCAGTGAAAACTCTGATTTAGAGTGTAGCATAAGGTGAGTAATTTTCAGGAAGCAAATATATTTCAAATATTTGCCGACTATAAGGGGGGAAAAATTACAGTGGCTTGTTTGTGGTGCATTTATTGATGAGTCATCTTTAAGACAGATAAACACAATAGATATCAGAGAGCTTGATGTCACCAATGAGGGGGGTTCCAGAAGATCTGAATGACAATTTGGGATATTAATCAAGATTTTTCAAAAAGTTTGTTTGTTTTGTTTGTTTGAATGCCCAGCCAATTCGCCTCTCTTACAGCACAAATGGGTATCTCAGAGGTAGTGCAATGAATAGCCGGGGAAGGGAGGAGGGAAACCCGGTGCCGGCATTTGCCTGCTCTTACGAAGAACACCAGGGGGGCCAACGGCTTAACGTCCCTTCCGAAGGACGGAACAGCTGAATTTGCGCGGTCTCCTCAAACCACACAAACAGGGGGCCGGGTGACCTTGGAAAAATCCTACTTGCGTAGGATTCGTACCCGATGACTTTTTCAAGCATCTGGCGAGTACCAGCCAGCGTCCTAACCACTACACCACCGGCACCCCCTTCAAAAAGTGTGTACACAAGTTGTGACATATATCAAGGCGGGACGAATGAGAAAAAGAAGGGACTGTCCCACCAAATTTGGGACGGTTCGTCACCCTAGTGTAGCATTATATTGGTGTGAGTCATGGAAAATGAGAAAAGAAGATGTGAGAAGATAATTTTTAACACCTTGCATACTGGTCACAAGAATTCTTGTGTTTTGTGTGCCAGCCATTGCGTACTGCTCACAAGGATTCATGTTAGCACCATCTATTAGATTTTCCATGGACTTCTAACTATCTAATGCTATTTGTACACTTGGCAAATGCGTCGGGGATTCTTTTCGTTCCATTTTTATGGCAGATTAAGTTATTCATTTGTCTTTCAAATACCCTTGCTTTCACTTTCAGTTTCCATCATGCGCACAGTGAAAGACACTGCTATCTTTGTAAAGGCAATATTTTTAATGAATTATGTGTTTGTAAAATAAATCACCTGATATAATATCAATATTTTACTATTTAAAAAATTTATATTGAATCTTTTAAACAAAATCACATTTTAAAAATCCATGACATGCTGTAGATCACAACATAATTAGTCTTTCTTAAATAAAAATTGTAATTAATAGTAAATAAAAATACAATGATCCCTCCATATTCGCGGGTTTCATATTTGTTTTGCACATTCGCACATAAATTATTGAAGAAAGATTAAATGTTCACAGGAGGTAAATTTCACTTATTTGTGCTTGCCTACTGCAGCACACATTGCAGGGACCATGAAATGTATTCGTGAATGGTCCCCATAGGGACCATATTGACTTTGTTTCCTAGCAGTTTTGTTTTACTAACAATGCAATAATAAGCAAGATATTTTCAGATGCACCTAAGAAGACCTACATTTGATATTTTTGTGAGAGAACTCATCTAAAGTTTGACATTATATTAATTAAACTATAAATGAAGTATTATAATTACTCTAACAATTCTTGCATTTTTTCTTAATTCCATGGTGAGACGGTGGCTGAATTATTGGTGTGAATTTGAAATATTTTATCTTAAAAGAATAGTCAACTGAGAATTATCAAGCTCATCTTATGGCTGAACAAATGCAAGAACAAGCACTCAAAAAGTACTTATCTTAGGTATCTCCAACAGCCTTCTTGTGGCTATTGGAGATACCCAAGATAAATACTTTTTAAGTGCTTGTTCTTGAAAGAATTGTTATGCTTATATTTACTAAAGATAAGTTTAAAAACAATAATAATGTTATTACTGAATAAATAGGGGATAGTTATTTGCATAACCCCATTTTTCTCATAAGCTTTTAGCATCTATATTTGTGGTTTCTATGTTTGATGCATTTTTCAGGAATGTAACTCCCGGGAATATGGAGTGACTACTGTATATAAATTACTCAAACTAGTGCTAGATTTCCACAAATAGAAAGAAATGGATCAAATATTTATTCAGTATATTTTCAGTAGGCAATTAATTGACACAAAGGAAAATCTTAAATTATCTAGCATTTTCATACCTGGGTGAGTTGTTAGGCCAAGAAGAGGAAGGCAGTCAGGATGCAGGAAATATAACGTTGAACTCTCCTGCAAGATTGTATACTGCCTTCTATCTTCATCCCACAGTATTAAAACAGCATCGCCAATATTGCATCTAAAATGAAGTTTCTATAATTATAGCTAATAATGTAAACTGATTACATAATTTAAAAAAAAACAAAGACAAAAACAAATAACAACATAAAAATCAATCTACTTGTATTTAGGTATCTCTTTTGCTGCAGGTGTTGCACTTTCTCAACACATGATCTTCTCATTGTGGAAGTTACTCCATTAAGACCATGGTATTTAAACTGATTCTATGCCAATATACATTCATTTATGTATTTGAAATGAAACAACATGCATTCACATCTAATGGGAACATAATGAATTACTTCAGCATCGACTGTATCATGTAACATTATTAAAAATAAAATTTCAAAAAAGCTGTCAAAATGAGATCTAATCAGTACGAATGATAAGCTATGACAATAATGTAAGTGACACAGGGGATGGATGTGAAGGTTTACTTGTCGACTTCATTTAAGGGCAGAAAATGGACTTGTAGGGAGCGAGGAGATGGAATTCACATTACTGCCAAAGTTGTGCTGACTAAACATCATGATTCCATTTGATGAAGCATAAGATATTCAAAAGTGGTTAAATGATATCTGTAAGAATAGGAAGTGAATTTGGAAAAACATTTTTTCTGATTTTAATTTTGCAAATAAGGGATTTTAGGCAATAATGATTTCCTTAGCAGAAAAGTTAAATATATGTTAGACACAATATGGTTAAAAAATTACCCATTGAGTAGTAAAATAAAACAAAATAAACTTACGATGAGATGCTGATTTTTCCTTGCTCGATTAGGGAACTAGTGCTTCCAATCTGAAATGAAAAGTAATGCAAAAATGCAACACTGAATGTGAAAATAATCTTAAGACTATTTTGAATATTCGACTATAATTATAGTACCTCGGTCGACTTTTAATGAAATCCAAATTTAGCAGGTAATTATGCCAATGAATAACTCGGGAATCAAAAAGATACAATTCTGCTTAGCTAATTCTATTCCAACTAGCATCCTAAAACTTAAATTTAATGCAGCATTCTGGAAAATTCTTTAATGTATTATATAAAATAAATAAAAATAATTAGAAAGTTGCACACAAATCTAATGAGCAACTATGTTGTTTTAAGAAAGTTTTTTTCAAAACTTACAATATATTCATAATCAAATTTTAGAAAATAATTTTTTTATAAATACAAGCAAATGTCTTCACATTGCATTAGTAGTGATACAAATGCATTATTAATTACATTGCTTCATGGTAAAGAATTTTTTACTTTTGGCTTGCAGATAACACATCATGTGTGCCATCTAGAAGAAGAAATTGCTACCATTAATAGAATTTCACAGCAATGTTGACCTCTGATACATTCTATATGAAATATTTCATAAAATCCATATTTGGTTAATAGTTTAATTTTTAATTTATGATACATTGATTCTATGATGAAGCATTAAATAATTCACTACATAACTGCATTAAAAATTGAGAAAGAATATGTACAAGAAAGCAAAAAGCATAAGAAAGCAATAAGCCAGTAGATGTTACAGGTACAACACATATTACATAATACTGAGAATTTTACCTCAATTCTACTAAAAACATAGCAAAATTAGACTCAAATTCATCTTACCTGAATGTAAGAGTTTTACTTAAAAAATAATACCATCGTACGAACAATAGAGAAAAATCCTACTCTTCATGCTACAGCATGCAAAATAAATATAAATCTTCTGAACACATCTATGACTAGTTTTTACACTTTCATTCTTTTGAATTTAACATGGCTTATACAGTGTATATTATAGCATTAACAATAACTATAATTTACTTTACCAATAAGGGAATATCTGAAATGCTGAAAACGACTTCAACTTCATACACAATGCAGTTTTACCATGGTGATATAATGTGATAGAATTTTTGTATGTGTATGCGAGGGAGAGGGTTGCTCTGATTGTACCCTCCACATTTAGTTAATAATATAATAAATAAAACTTTGGTGTTATTTATTTTTTCTAAAATAGATATAAATATAATGTAAACATTTTGAAAAACAAATGAGGTGGAATCAGGATGGTGAGACTGCACAACAATTGTTACATTAATTTTTCAACTGATGTACATAAAATATCATAATGAATAATGATAATGTATAAAAGCACACATTCCATCAAACCAAGCAAAATTTACACAGAGCAACAGGCAATCACACACAAATAGCTGACAGACTCATGCATACCAAAATACTCACTGCCCGAACAAGGGCTTTCTGACAACAAACTACCTTGTCAGTGGTAAAAAGCATTCCACAATAAATGCATTTTAAAATAACACATTCCCTTTATATTATTTCACCTTCTCTGATGGAATGTCACTTTCTACAGATATTTTTGACTACAAAAAACACTAGAAATTAAGTCTCACTTAAACAATACTCAACACAAAATTGTCACAAAACCATTTTCCAAAACCAAACAACTTGCCATTCTAAATTCACTCAATAACACTGACACATAGTGTAAGGTTAATTAGATGTTTATCTTGGCTCTAGTTCCAGGCACACAATGGTGCTATCACAATGTTCCACAGCAGTTGAAACTGCATCATGACACAAAAGAGGCATATGGGTTGATCCTGGCCTCTTAAAAATATCAATAGCCAGGAAAAATTGGTATGTTGATCATTTTCTGCTGAGCTGGAGCAAAAACAAAACTATTACACAAAAATAAATCAAATTGAATTAAAATATAAAAGAATAACAACATAACAGTCTTCCAAATAAAAAATGGTGACAAAAATGAGGTAATGAATATGTTGTTTTTCCTTTTAACAAGGTGTGTGCGCTCAGTGAATATATACTTGTAAAAAAATAACTGTGAATTAAGGAATAATTAATTATTATTAATCATACTTTCTTATTTTAGGAAAGTTTTTGAGCAGTACTCACAGAAAACCAAAATGAAACACACAGTGAAACCTCTCAAATCTGGCACCTTAGAGATTAGGTAATTGCATATTTGGAAAGTACCAGATTTTGGGAATGCGTTGAAAAACTAGGTTAGCTTCGGCAAGTTTTGTACCATTAATTATGTAGCAGAAATTAGCATCAAACCATAAAATATTGAAAAAAAAAGGAAATATAAATAT
Source organism: Tanypteryx hageni (assembly GCA_028673005.1). Taxonomy (NCBI): domain Eukaryota; kingdom Metazoa; phylum Arthropoda; class Insecta; order Odonata; family Petaluridae; genus Tanypteryx; species Tanypteryx hageni. Next base: position 83,280,376 of record CM054116.1, on the reverse strand, counting down.
CAAATAAAAAAGATTTATCATTTAAATTCACTTTCTCCCCATCACGTTTTCCAAATTGACAAATGAGGCAAAACAATATTATGACTCATAAAGGCAGATATGAGAATACGATAGAAGGCATAGGACGTTCCAGTAGCAAATATCTACAATCAGAAAGCTTACTTTGGCACAGTGTTTTTGAAATAGCTGGTTTCCACGAGAAGCCCATTTCAGAGATTTGAGAGATTATACTATAACTGAATTGCATAATAAAAATATCATTATCTACAAAATAACGTTGTATGTATAAAAAATTACTTCTGAAATTTCTGGCAAAAATTACTTATATGGCAGAATAAGTATTTAATAATTAAAACAGTATCAAAAATATAAATTACCAAATTTGTGCATGCGATACCCACATTTTTCTTTTGAAATGTTCCAAGAAAAGTAAGTATTGGTGCAGGCATTTAATAGATCTTTGCCATTGGTAATTAAGAACTACACTTTCCATACAAAAAATTTTATAGCTGCACGTGGGCTCAATACTTTCAATGAATCATTTTGGCCAACTACAAATGTTGAAATAAAAGTAACTATTTTGAATCAACAAATCATTGCTCAAAACTGAAAATAATTTATTTCTCACACTCTCACCACATTTTCCAAGAAGACAGGGCAAGTAATTTTCAAGTTTACTTCTTCATTGTTGTATTTCTGGTTTTCCATCAAACACTGGTATTTATTTGTCAACTTTCACTGTTTCACCAATTTTTATAATTGCCCTCATTCTCAGTTCAGGAATACGTACTTTCATGCTACAATCAGCTCCAGTCATAATTTTCAAGTTCACTTCTTCATTATTGCATGATTATTGGTGTTCCATCAAACACTGCTTTTCAGCACATCTTCTCAAAAGAAAAACATGCTTATGTGATCACTCTGTCTGTGAAAAATCAACATTTTTGTTTCAAGAGATATCTGGAAAATTCTTTTTGAATTGGATATCTTTCATCAATCCATGAATTCTCCACCATTTGGATTTTTATGGTGGTTGATAGATTTTCTAATAGATGGCTTCAAAGTTGGAAAATTCAAAACTTTGAAATACTGAAACTAGAGGAATTAAGTTTTCACAGATGGAAAGGTCTAATGAGGATATGCACTCTAACACGGCTTCTTCTCTTCCAGGACCCAGAAAATTTTTAAGAAAACATGCTTCTTGCTTTAGCAAGGATATCTTAGTTGTCTATTTTCACTGTTTTCACTCATTTTAAAATTGCTATGATTCTCAATTCAGGAATACATATACTTTCATGCTACAATCAGCTCCAGACTCAAGACATTTTTTCTCAAGTTGTTTCATCCTATTGTCCCTGCTTGGTTACTACACAGATATGGTGCCAAAATATCCGCAATAAAAAAAATACAGCATTGGCTTTAGACATTTTTATTTTTGCCAAATATATATAGTGTATCCTCGATTTAACAGACTAATTGGGAGGATAGGGTGTCCGTTATTGCCGAAAGTCTGTTAAATCCGAAAGTTCATCATATGACGAAGCAAAATGCACCTAAATGGCCACATCTTATGTCAAATGCAGTAAATTAGGAACAATGTTAAACAAGAATAATATGTTTATCTAATACGGTAAAACTGTTAATTTGAATTTAAAGAAAATGTACAATTACGACTTTGAAATTTCCATTCACGTCATCCACGGTCTCCCACTCTCGCCACTTCACTTCCAACCAATGTAGTTTCATCTATTTATGTAAATATTCTATAAACATCACCATATTTTTTATTAACCTAAAAGCGAAAAAACTAATAGATTGGAACAGTTGGCAGTCTGAAGATTTGGAACATAAATATGACAATCCAAAATTGCCCGGAAAAGTTTATTTTGAGTTTCTCCTTTCTTGGAGCAATCACTGCATTCAACTAGTGATTATGCTTGAAATTTAAATTAGCACATCTTTTGTTTCATTCGACATACCACTCCACAATGTATCTGTCTCATAAGTTACTAATGCACAGGCACAAAAAACATCGCCGCAGCAAGTACGGAGTCCTGCGGGATATCCTGTGGTAATGAGAATTGAACCAATGTATCCGTAAGTGCAGCATAACAAATGAATTCGTATTTCCCCTGCCTCACTCTGCCTCCTTTTAATTTAATCCTCACCAAACATACTTTCCCCTATAAGTTTCGTCGACGGTCGGGGCAGGAAGTTCAAAAGTGGCAAAAATGTTATGGTAAAAACTGAAAAATATAGAAAACAATCAGACAGGAACCAAATGTCAGGCAATAATGCTCTTTGCAAATGGACTGCCCTTGGCATTGATGGATAGTAAGTGGTCTGAAACCGTGGACAAAGCGACGATAGGGAGTGGATTCTCAGCTACCGGACGGCCGTCGGCCATGAGTCTGTTAAATCCGAAGTCCATTAAATCGGGGTCCATTAAATCGAGGGTTTACTATAGTTCAAAATTTAATCTGAAAGCATTACATGTACAGAGGTATTACATGAGCAAATGCAGTATTCTATCAATTTGTAAATATGGTTAAATACCAAGACATTATAAGAATTGATTTAGTCTTAAAACTAATGATGTAATTGTTTCACTTTGTCTAATTTTGTGTTAAACAAAAGAACAAATGATCCTTAATATTGTATATCAAAAATAAGGAATAATAGCAGAAATCCTTTAAATGTTATTGCTTTCTCTAATTGTATCTTATGAGTCAAAATTTAAAAAATATTATTTCTTTGAAAGAATAGAACAGTAAAATAAACCATGGTTAAAAAATAACAATTAAAAACAATTTGATGAAAATTAAAATATGGCCAATTGAAAAAAGTACCTAGATTATGCATTAATCCAACAGTTGTCATTTATTAATAATCGACAAGCACGATGTATGCAGCTAATTTTACCAAGCATATAACTCATCCATACAAGCTCAAAGTTTTGAAAATACATGCCATATTTTTCATCTACAGTTATTTTTTTCTGTTAAATTTATATTAAGATTTTATGTAAGCTTAACCTTATGAAATTCTGTTGAAGTTTTTCAAATCTTCCCTTATTGATTTCAAAATTAATAAGTGAAAAAGAAAATATACACTGACCTCTTATGTACCCATGCAATAAAAATAAATAAATAAAAGAAGAATTTATTCTAAGAAAATTAACCACATTTTACTCCAAGAAATAAATCAACTTTTCCCATCAGCAACTTGACTCATTTTTTGCAGTTATTATACAAACATTGCATACTAACTATAAAGGCTACTGTTTTTCTCAGTTCTGTTAAAGGACAGCCACATTGTCTATTAATGCTTAAAATACATTTTATAATCACCTTCAACTTTAGTTTTTCTGGATTCAACGGAAACCACACAGCCCAGAAATATAATAATGGAAATTGTCTTAAACTTCATGCAATTAATATACAGTAAAACTCCGTTATAACGCAGGTTTCGGGAGACAGAGTGAACACCCGCGTTATGGGCAACCCATGTTATTTCGCAAAATTTCCCAGAAAATAATTTTTTTTTAACGTGAAAGTACATATATGCTTTATAACAAATTTAATTGCAAAATACAATAAAAACTGATATCATATTTCGATTTAAATGCATAACTTATTTAATTGGTGTTTTTAAATAGTCCAATATTTATTTTTGGCACGACAGCTGGTGGAGTTTCTTCATCACATACGTCTTAATGTTTGAAGATGATCACAATCACTCTGTCTTTCCATCCAATTCATCACTTCACTGATGTTATCCAATAGTTTGCTAATTTTAGGGGGCTCAAAGCTCACACATCTCTTCATTCTCACTATCATCTTCCGATAAATGTTCTGCTCTTCACCTGCTGTAGCAATGCACTTTGAACAGCAATTTTTAATTGTCACATAAATTATGTTTTTCCATGCCAACCCAGTATTGAAGACCATATTCTTAAGTGGGACTGTTTTCAGAAACTGTGGCACTTGCAGTCCCGAGTCCCTTGGTTCAAGGGCTGGATAAGTGCAGTAGTATTTTTTGTTAAAAACATCGCTACTATTTTTCCATCTCTTGATTTCAGAGAATCAAAAGGATGAGCAGGAGAGTTATCCAGCAGAAGTAGAGCTTTTTCATCCATCTTTTGTGAACGTAGGTTACTCTTTACCGATGGCACAAAATCATCATTGAACCATGATATGAAAATATTGCGAGTTATCCAGGCGTTCTTACTACTTTTATAAATTAGCAAAAGATGTCATGTTAATATGCTTGAAAAATCGAGGATTTCTGTTTTTCCAATACACAGTGGTTTTAATTTGTGGCTTCCCGTTTTGTTTGTGCAGAACAGTAAAGTCACCCTTTCTTTGCTCATTTCATATTTATTATTTATTCAGATTTATTTGCTGACTTATTCATATCCAGTGACTTGGTTGGAAGAATTCTGTAGTAGAGTGCAGTTTCGTCAAAATTGTACAATTGCTCTACATTGTAGTCATGCTCATCGATCACTTATTTAGGGGACTTCACTTTGTGCACTTAATCCAAAGAACGCATAATAATTGTAATTTGTCTTCTTTAATCCAACCATGAATTGTTTCTTCAGGAATGCCCGACTCCTGGAATAAACTAGCTTTCGAATAATTGTGTTTCACTCTGTCGATTTTGTTCAACTTTTCTTTTATTGTATAAGTTTTCCTTTTGGTGGACATAATTAGTATAACCCTAAAATCGAAAAAAGTGAATATAGCTGTATAAATAAGCAAGAGAAAGTTGAAACCACACATTCCACAAAAAGCCTTGTGAAACATGTATTTAATTACCTTAGCCTGGGCGCGGTATTTACAACACTGAAGGGGTTTTCTCGAGCCCATACGAGATGCCAGTCGAAGACTGATTTTATTGAATAATACGATTTTGAGACAATGTAGAGAAGCATTGGTATCTCCTTAGCAAATCACGTGCAAGGTCATAGGGATTACGTCATAAATCGCCGTAAAATTTGAAAAAAAGTTGTTTATGGAGAAAATAAATGGAATAATTATGGGGTACATGACTAGACCCACGGTATACCCGAATCTGAGAGACGCGTTATAACGGAGTTTTACTGTATTAGCTTATCAGATTTTACACTATGTTTAAAAAAGATTCAATCAAACACTTTTCTAAGAAAACAGCATGCAATTCATTAGTTACCCTACCAAAGATTTTCTAATGCACTCTTCCAGTGCAAATTGAGTTTGCTAGCATCAAAATCCAATAATCTACTTAAACAAAATAAACTTTATGACAACTATTGATTTAAAATATTTTCATCATAGTGACTAAATTTTTCATATAAAAAAACTTTTCCAGAAGGGATTAAATTATTTCAGCAGTTAAATTGGAGTTTGATAAAAGGTTTAATCTCTACCAAATCAAATAGTTACGTGAAGCAGAAAATTAGCTGAGGGTCCTGGAATACTAGGCAGGAATAGAAATAAAAATTACAAGGCAACTCGAATGTATATTTTGTGTAGAAAGAAATGAAAATTTCAAAATCATCCAAACCAAATCAATACAGAAGAAAACTCACCAAACCATCTACTGCCAATTTTTTTGAACTCTTCTGCACAGTTGCTGGCTCCTGAGAAGCTGCTGACTCTCTAGTTTGGAAATAAATAACAAAAGTGAGCAAAATTCAAACTACAATTTCCCAAAAAATGTTACTGAAGCTATTTCCATTTAAAAAATATGACTAGTAAAAAATACATGAAAACCATCAAATTCAAGATGGCGAAAAACTAAAAACCTTTAAGGTCGATGAAATATTTTAATTTAATTTAAAATAAAAAAGGTGGCTAATAAAACATTTTTTATGGTTATCATTAAAACATCAGGAAAGAGTTAAAATATTACACCAGAACTGGAATCAAAAGAAAATAAGAAGTACCATGTCATAGGATAAGCTGAATCACATCAATTTAAATGACAAAAATACTAAAATTACTGTAAAACAACAATTATGAAATTCCCATGTAAGCTTGAGACTACATACACCATGCTTTATTTAGGAAGAGATACTTGAACATTTCCAATAAATGAAATCATTTACCATAATTATTTGTCAACCTTATCACATAATTATATTTGCATTGGAAATTAAGTGCAACCGATCAGGTGTTTTTAAATAAAGATTTAGTATCAATAACCCAAAAATATTTTTCTAACATCTGGCTTCTGAAATAAGGGGTCACCTTGTAACTGTGTTCTTTCATGAAATAATTTGTTTGTATAAGAGATAAAATAATGGCCGCAACACAAAAAAACTTGGGAAGTAGTATCACCATTACAATCAATAAGACAGGCACTTATTATACATGAAACAGCAGAAACTCTTGGCAAGAACGACTTTGCTGAGATATTAAATTTTCAAGGAAGGCCATCTACATTAAATATGTCCCTTAGGTTCATGAAAATGCATTGCTTGTACACACACACATATACATAGATGAACACACATATACATACTCCTTAATTATGCGACAATTAGAAAATCATTATATACTCACTTCATAACAGCAACTGATGTGCACATTGTTTCCACTGTTCGAGACTCTGTTCCAACACTGCGACAAGGTGGTGCTAACCTTCTTGCTGATTCCCCTCCACTTAATTCACCAATGGAGGAGGGAGGGCTGGCAGGAGGGGGCAAAACAGGAAGTGGAGATGAGATAGGTGAGGATGACGGAGAAGAGCAAGGCAAGGGAGAGGGAGCATCTCCGGTCAGACGTGCAACCATGTCCCTGAGTCTTAGGCATTCTCTACGACAAACTTCACCAGCTTCTCTCAGTGCCTCCTTCTCTCTCTCTTTCTCAGCCAAAACTCGCCTCAGGGCTTCATTAAACACCACCTATGGAGAAGATTCCCTTTGTTGAAGAAACTCTGGAACCATGCTATAATGTTTTAAGGGTATCTTGGCAAAAATAAAAAAAAAGTAGGTACAACATCATCAAGTTCCAATACAGCTATAATGGCATTGCCCTTAGTTGAGAGGTTTTTGTGGCTAAACCACCATACATATCTGTTTCCTTAAGCCAGTGGCTTCCAAACTTTTTTGCTGCAACCCTAAAATTACCACCAATAGGACTTTGTGACCCATACTTCTAATTGAGCGAAGATACAATATAGATAGGCCGGATATAATGCAGTAATTACATCCCTGGGGAGGTATAACTACTGCACTACAACTTTGGTCAGTCTCTGTCATGATCATTTTTGTGAAAAGGGTAGAATTAGAGTGATAAATTTATGTTAGTGTCTGTGTGGAGGGAAATGTTTCAGTTGCTCTGCTATTCCCACTTTTTCCCATTCATTTTCGCCCATTGGTACTTAAAGCTTCAAAAAGCGAGGGTGGTTCACATCAGCAGCTTTCCAATAATACATATAGATAAAAACTGGCTGTCAGGAAAGTTTTCTTCTGATGACCCTTCATGACCCTACAGAGGACCCCCAGCAACCCTGATTCGTGACACAAGGTTCGGAACTACTGCTTTAAGCAAATACTCACTTAGAAGTTGAAAAGATATTGCCATTTACCATATATAATCGATTGTAAGCCGACATTTTTTACCTTTTTACCTTCTTAGAAATTGCCATTCGGCTTAGAATCGGTGTCTTAAAAATCAATGAACGAAAAAGAAAGTAATCAATGCATTAAGGGGTGTTTTCATAAGAACGGTAGCGCAGAACGTTTGCAAAGTTGGCACCGCAAGAGCTGTTCTAATGCAGAAGAATGCACGCGAGAAACAAATGAATATGAATGAGCGTTGCGCACCTTAGAAGTCAATTTTGAAAATAATTTTGACATAGATGCATATGCATCCTATTATATTACATTCTGATATGTTCAATGCAATTTGGCATATCTTTCATTTTTTTCCTTCTTCGCACAGCAAACATCTTGCTTACCGCACATGGAAATGCGGCAAAATGTCCATAGTTACAATATAACTCAAGATGTAAGTGTATTAAAGTGGAAGTAAACAATCTACTTAAAATGTATGAAAAAAGAATCAAAATGATTAAATATGAAAAAATAAGGTATGTAAAAAGTGTGTGCCGTGGCAAAGTCGTCAAAATCGCGGCGATACCTAGCACTCATATGTGTAAGAAGCTGTATACTCTAGATATGTACACAATGTTTCATTTTACTTTTTCAAAACATTTACATTGTTTACTATGTTGATTCAGTGCATCTAGCCAGAGTTGCCAAAATTATTTTGAACATGTCGCTAAATTTACCCTGAAAAGTAGCTAAAAAGTTGCTAAACTCAAAAAATATCGGTAAAAAAGTAGTTAAAAATTAAAAGTGCTTAAATATTTCAAAATAATGATTATTTTATCTATATAATACACTTACCTTCGTTTTTATGAATATGATATTAATAAAGATAATATTTTACAAATAAAATAAATAATGTAGGTTTTTTTAAGTCTTTTATTAATAAAATTTTCATTTATATATAGGTCAAATATGTAAAGTTAGTTGGAAGCCACTCTACAGTAATTCTTCGAAAAAAGACAAGCCTGTTTCAAGTACGTCTTCCTCAATTGTCTGTTCACTTTTATCTTTGTCTTAGACTGTATCAACATATGTTTCAGTGGATCCAAATTTGTTTATAACACTTTCGGGCAGTTCGTAATTATAACAACATTTCTCATGCCTTCTCAAACTGTACCTAATGCACAAAATAGCTTTTAATGTTTTAATACTCATTCTATTTCGTAGTTTTGATTTTACAATATTCATGACACTAAATAGACGTTCCACATCAGCATTTGAGTGGGGTAGGGTCAGTACAGTTAAAGCTACATTTGAAATATCCTCAAAAGGATTTTCACCGGTTGAATCTCGATAGCTAGCTATTTATGGCCAAAGTTTACACGTATCTGAAATTTCCGTCCACATGATTGTATGTAGTTTTTTCAACTGAAAATCAATACGAGTCAGAATCGATGCATCTTTTACAAACATTTTTGCTAGATTAAGTATTTCTGGTTTCATAGGTTGAAGACATTTACTCGCACTCAAATAAGACATTAACTGCAAAGTACGAACATTTTCTGGTAATCTTTTTTTAATTTCTTTTTGAAGTAAAACTAGGAAATTATTACACCTTTCACGAATCTGACGGTTTATCTCATCAGAAAATTTGCATTCGGATATTTCCTTTTCAAATTCATATCCTAAATATTTATGTGAATTTAGTCAATTTAGGGTATCAGTACTTTCTGAATTGTTGATCTTCGAGCAAAGGGAATCATTTAAATGTACCAGATCATTTAGTAACTTGGTGGGATCATTCAAAGCGGCTTCAAATTTCTTATTGACTGCTTGAACCTCTCCTAAAATTGGCTTCAAAAATAACAAAAAAAACAAAATTTATCTTATCGCAATACATTGAATACAACAATTCGGCTGTATGACAGCGCTCGTTTTTTCTCGAAATTTCAAAATGTTCCTTTAATTCATTCCATTGCTCTAAAATTTTTACTATAGCCCCTTCAACGGACAACCACCTTGTTTGACTCATTTGTACTAATTTTAGGGGAGATAGACCATTATTTAACGAGGAATAAAGTTCTTTATATCTAGCTTGTCTTACAGCAGAATAAAAAAATCAATTATACATTTCTTTAACGAGAAAATCAAGGTTCCTTGGCATATGATCACGGGTCGCATGGGAAGCAGCAAGTTGCAGGGAATTGCACACACATCTTAATAGAATCAAGTTAGGAACATCAGACTTCAGTCTGCTATAAACTCCATTATTAACGCCAGTCATAATGGACGCATTATCAGTTCCAAGCGCGATTAGCTTCTGTAAATCTAACCCATTGTTTTTAAGGGAAGCTTTTATAGATTCACATATTGCATCTGCATTGCAGTTACGTAGTTCTATAATATCCAAGAATGTCACTGTAAATTTCTTTCTTGATTGGGAATAATATCTAATTATTATACCTAACAGTTTAGTTACGGAAATGTCATTAGTCTCGCCTATAATTAAGCTGAAGTTACTTTCTCCTATGTCATATTTTAAATCCTCAATGAAATGCGGGGCAAGCATGTTGCAAATCAAAGCACTACATTTTGTTTGATGAAGTTTAATGACACTACAACCTTTACTATCACCAAAACAGGCTTTGCACAAATCATTCAGATGTTCCACAGTTTTTATTGCACAATGCTCTGCTATGAAGAGTGCAACACATCCTTCTTTCTTCTGAAAATCATTACTCTTCTTCTGGAACTGAAGAGTAGTTTGCCTTTGAGAGCTAAACGGAGCTTCTGCTTTTTTGTGTATAACTGTATTACGATGTTTTTCGATGTCACTAACTTTTGCCGATAATGAACACTTGCAAAACTTACAAAAGCACTTTGTATCGTCTCCATCCACCTTGATGAGCCAGTTTTTATATCTCGAGTCTTTCAGCCATTCCAGACGAAAACGTTGAGTGTATTTCTTGTTATCCATGTTAATAAGGGTAAAATACTTAAAATATCTTATAAACAAACTTAAAAACTAAAGAGACCAGGATATCTAATATCAAAATGTTCAGCAACCAATTGCTCAGATATGCACATACAAAAGGTGCTTTTTCACTTACGACAACACTCGTGGCTAGCACTCGAAGTGAAATACTATGACGGACTGAACGCAGAATTTTCACAAAGTTTCAACTATAAATGTATAAGAGTTCAAATGTGCTTGGATATCCACGAAGATCGATGTTCCGAGAAAAGTACATACAAGGTTGCGAAGGGATGTCCCTACGCCTGCCTACCGAGAGTACATAAATATGGACATTTTATTTTGTTGTACATGTTTGTAAATAAATTGTATGTTAATTATCATGATGATTCAACATTCAAACCACAAAATGTAAATATGTAGTTTGAATAAAGATTTGCAGAACAAACACTACAGATCAAGATACAATATACTTTAAATATAAATGTCATAGTTTTCAAGATTATGCCTGATTCGTTGATAATATATAATAACAAACAACTGCAATTTATTCTACATTTGGTAAGTGTTAAGTTTCATAAGAGTAATTCATTTTTCTGGTTAATATCGTATGTATTTGCACTAATATAAGGAATAGCTAAATTTTTCGCTAGATTCAGTGGAAATCGCTTAGTTAGCGAGATGTCGCTAAAACAAAAAAAAAGTCGCTAAACGAAGTAAAAAGTCGCTGAATCTAGCGACAAAATCGCTAAATTGGCAACTATGCATCTAGCATGCATATACTGGGATTTCCTGAGCCAACTGTCACTTCCTTGTGCCCTGATGATGCCCACATAGTGGGTGAAATGCATTGGCCTTACCATTACATTGTATTGATCAACACTCTCATTTATGCATAATGACAAAATCAGTAGACGAGGATGACTATACCTGTTTTTTCCCCAGTAAAAGTTCTGGACTTCGGAAGACCATCCAAGCCACTAGGCAAAATTTGTATTTTGTAATAATGTCACGTTTTCTGTGACTAGTATTAAATTTTTAGCTATTTAACGACCTATAAACGACCTATACTCTTTAGAATAGAAAATTTACTTATCAGGATTCAAGACTGTCACTTTATCAGGTAATAATATAAGACAATAATGTGAAGCACATCATTAAAATAGTACTAAGATTGACACCTGGGTCTCCATACCTGGTGATTTGCTTCCCATCTTACACGTTCTTCTGCCACTGCAGAGGCAATTGCTGCCGCTATATGAGGGGTATGCTGCTGAGGGGGAGATGAAGAGCCATATGCTTCTCCTGAGTGCTGCTCTCCACGCTACACAATGAAACAGATAGCATTAAAGCAACTCTTTAAAAAATCTCCAATGGTTAGAATTATTTTTCTAATGCTTGTATAATAAAAATTACATAACATTTTTTTATTTCCTCATATACTGTATTTACTCTTATATAAGCCTCACTTTTCCCCAAAATTTTCATCTCCAAAATGATGATGCAGCTTATATACGAGGAAACAAAATCGGAAAATCCAAAAATGTGAGATAATTGTTGAAATTCACTATGACTTTACTAAATGGCTGGGTAATTTAATGTGCAGTATGTGACATATAAAAAGATGACAATCACCGAAACAAATAAAAAGGAAAAGAAATATTATTATTGATGAGGGAGTTAGAGACATCAGATTTTGCAGGCGATCGCTACGGGAGCGCCAGGGGTAGGGTGTCCATTAAATTTTAAAACTGAGAAAAGTAACTTGCTCAACGTATTAAAATATGCTTTGTGGTTAGAAAACGCTTCTGTTTGAAGCGTTTTGAAGTAGGAAATTTTTTAGAGGTTGAGTTTTATTTAAGAAGTGCATGTTTTTCAAAAGATAAAAGAACTGTTTGATGAGTGGATCCTTGTGAAGAAGAACCACATACGTCGTGATTCTGATGCCCAACTGAGGAGAGAAGCCGAATTCAAGGAAAAGTTGGACAAAATTTTTGACATTGCGGTATCCAATGCTTTGGATGTAATTATCAATGAGGAGGACAAAGAGTTCCTCATTGCCCAGAGATTACGAAATAGACAAGGATCCATCACATCAGTAAAGGATACTAAACTGGCCGCTGCAGAGGAACTTGCTGCTAAGAAGGCTCGCCTGCAGGAGCGAACCGAACGCCAGGAGAAGTACAAGGCTAAATATGAATCAAAGTGGAGCGCTTCCGGTAAGATTATAATAATATTATTATTATTTTTAAATTCAAATCACCCTCCACGGATTCATTGCATAAGTGGATGCAACGCCGATGGGGTAAGTTGAGAAGAGCCCAAAAATTATTTTTTTCTTGCCATTTCATTTTAGGCACTGTACAGTTGCAGTCTTTTTCCTCATCTTTTGATGAGGATGATTGCACCACGATTGAGACGAAGATTTCATCCCCCTTGGCCACTCCCCCTTACCACTTACGTGCGGCGCACGATTTCTGGATGGTCTCCCACACATAAATTCAAAAACTTATCCTTTAGCTTACCATTATTATTTACCATTGCCCCTTCCAGGTGAACCAACCCAGGGATGATTATCTCGAACTTTTGAGTCTCTCAGTAATATTTGCTGGCGGTGTTCCACCAAAGGGGATCAAATTCATGGCCCCAGGGGCTTTCCACAAGGCAAGGTGGATGAGTAAAGCAATCTACTCCCTAAAACTGTGGATGTTTAAGGGCCAATTCCATCTAACCAAGAGGGAAGAAAAGGGACTCCTCCACGTGAATATTTTTCTTGTACATGTGTATTTGAAGTGTTGATACCGTGACACTGATGCAATCGGTGCTCCAAAGAATGACATGGAACTAATCGGTGATTTGCCCAAATGGAAAGCCGTTGATCCTCCAGGCGCCACTGTTGCTCTGCGAAAACTATCGGGACATTTGTGGTATCTGAGTGAGACTTGGGTGCCCATTTCTTTGTTTGATGGAAGAATCTCTGTGGAGCAGAAAAAAACTTTCATCAAAAACCTAAAGAATAGTCAGGGCCTCCCAGATCCTCCCAAAGGTCTCCCGATGTTGGCAGAAGAGCTTGATGGCATGGAAGTTCTCTTCACCAAAAATAGCATGGACTTCTTTGAAATCCTTGAAATCCCTCGAGGTTTCTTGGATCTTGACCCGTCCACTTGGTTTGACAACATGGAGTACCAAGAAGCACGGGAAGTGGTGCAAAATATGCGCGTGGTGAACAACCATGCCGAGCGTGCTGTAAAGCTAATGCAGACACACAACCGGAAAGTCACAAACAAGGAGGAAGGCTTTCAAGATCTCCTGCAGGTGTCTTCCCAGTATCTCTCCATCATGAAGGGCTCGAAAAAACCAACTTCCGAGCAGTTGGATAAATTTACTAATAACAATTAATGATATGGTAGAAATAAGCTAGTGTTTAAAGCTGTGTTTAAAATCTTCTAAATATAACAATGAAGTTTTTTTCCCTCTAGCTTTATTCATTATTTTTTAAACAGGTCGTCTGCTTCAATTGCCTCGCTGAAATTATCCAATACTGTTTCGTGCCCCCCCCCCCCCCCTTTCCCATCGCCTCCCGCAGCATGCAGTCCGCATGCCCCTCCCATCCCACACCTCAGCAGCCGCTGCTTGCGCCGGCACCGCCCGGCCACGATGCTCGGACGCGTGCTTTTAATGGATATTTCCGCCGAAACTGTTAGAGATACGTCAAAACGGTTGAAATTTTCACCCTGAAGGACCGTAACTCAACCAATTTGCCATGACACTGGTATTTCTAACCCAAAAAGTGAAGTGTTCAATCTTACTGCATTTAGGCCCCATGAGAGACCTCGAAAAAATTTCTACTTCAAACAGAAGCGTTTTCTAACCACAAAGCATATTTTAATACGTTGAGCAAGTTACTTTTCTCAGTTTTAAAATTTAAGGGACACCCTAGCCAGGGGCCTGTGAGAAAAATTCTGTAGTTTGACGGATATCAAGGCATCGTCACAGTTTAGTCTCATATTCCAATAATTCTATTGTAAGACACATTTCGGTGGTGTTTCTTTCGGTTTGAAAGTAGTTGTGATTTTTCGTCACTTCCCACGTGCAGCATGTTTGGATAAAATGCGCATTCCGAGATTTTCATTAATATTGTACTTCGTATCCCGCAAAATTAATATATTGCTGATGAAAGATTGAAGTTTATTTTTCTTGAGGACAAAATTCAAATTCATGCTAATATTTGCATAAAAATTTGATTTTAATTATAAAATTATGAAAAGTTTTTTGGTTTGTAACAATGAAAAATATTAAGTACTCCAATGCCTTTCAATGGGAATTGATTTTCCATACTTCAAGAGCATTGATTTAATGCTTTTAATGGGAATTAATGGACTATATTACATAATATCATCAATGTCAACCAACAAGGTAAACATTTGGTGAAGTCATAATTCTAACACAAAATATTCCATTTATTTCTATATTATTATTATTTTTAGTGTGATACATATCCATCATAAATAGGATGACCATATATCCTGTTTTTGCCGGAACAGTCGCCTTTTAGAACCTTTTCCAAACCATCCTGTCATTTTGGACAAAAAAGCCATTTTGTCCCATTTTAAAACCTATCGCAATAAAAATTCAGATTTTCTGATAGTACAGCTAAAATTACTATTATACATGTACTATTCTTGGAAGTATTGATCATATTAAATCATAATCCATCATTTTTCAGTCTAGGAAAATTCGAACAAGGCCATGGTTACAGCTCCATTGAGCAGGAAACAAATTTACTCGTCAGCAGGAGGTTTTGCGATATCCATATCTATTCATTGTTTGCTCTGAATGAGCTTTGGTCTCTGTAGTTCTTTGTTGCGAAATTAATCAAGCTAGTCAAGCAAAGCAAGGTCGAGGGAACAAAATTGTAACAAAGTTAAAGGTGCATTCAAACTTGCCTCAAGCAAAGAATTGTCTGTATCGTTGCTTTGTGACGGAGGTAATATTTTGCCCGGCTTTTTCCTGATCATATTGCCCTCTGAGTTCAGTATAATATGGCATTCAGCAAGTAAAGGAAGTTTGTGATACATATCATGATAGT
This sequence comes from Tanypteryx hageni, assembly GCA_028673005.1. Classification (NCBI taxonomy): domain Eukaryota; kingdom Metazoa; phylum Arthropoda; class Insecta; order Odonata; family Petaluridae; genus Tanypteryx; species Tanypteryx hageni. Next base: position 83,264,773 of record CM054116.1, on the reverse strand, counting down.
TACAGAAAATTACAGATTAATTCTGGGCACTTTTACAGTTTACCCCCGCACGGTTTACCCCATGCGATTTTCGATCTTCTTCTGTTCTACACTCATATCTCGTAAACAGATGTTACTTATGCTTTATGGTAAACTGCATTACTATCTACCAAAACTCCTCCTCTACTTCCTTTAAACTTACTGCTCAACTTCTCAAACAAATTGAAATGAGAAAAAAATCAAGATTGCCATTTATCTGTTACATATTGTAAGCACTTAGTAATAATATTTATCTGTAGAATATATGAAATAAAAATATTCTGCAACAATTATCACAGACATCTCATGCCTAGATTATTATTGTATTAAAATCTAGAACCATAAAGATTATAAAAAAATCCATGCTAAATTCCATTCCCAATAGGATTACGTTTTTTTGTGAAAAATAAAACAATGAGGGTTAAAATAACGGCAAACGATTTTTACTTAAAAAAAAGAACTTTTTGACATTAAAAAGGTTTCAATTGCTCTTGACATGATTAAAAATTCATAAAGAACGCCTCTGCTGAGCTTATATACACGAATGAAGTATTGCTCCTTTCTTTATTTATATAGATAACCAAATACACATAATTTACCTATCTATAGAGTTGTTCAAACTCTTTCAAATGATGCATTTATTCAAGTGATAAATACCACCCTTTTAATAAAAATAACGCTAAAAATTTATCTCGTTTTTTAATTATAAGTTATGGGAAATGTTCCGTTTTCATCCTGTTGGATGGATGGATGGTCACCCTAATTATTGCCCTGGAGATCGTGTTGGTTTATTTACAAGTTTAGATCTTGGTGTATGGTGATTTTCTCAAGCGCTTGCGGTATGCAAGCACAGACAACTCACAATAAAATTAAGCCTCATCATAACATACCCAGATAGAAGCCACACTGCTTGTAGTTACAGGTTTCTCACACTTATGACATTCTACTACTTTCCCAGGTCTTGTCTTGTAATGTTCTATTCTCAAACGTCAGAATTGCTAAACAGGCTTAACTACTTTTTTCCATAAATATGTGCAGATGCAAAACAACACATTTGCTTGCTTGAGTTTATTTTTTGGCAGATAATGTTTTGAAAGTTAAGAGTATCACTAATTAAACAAGGGAAACAATGGGGATTTTATTTTTACAGCATAAATAATTATTAAAAATGTACTATAGTACTAAAAAAACAGCACCTCGGCATAAAAGTTCAAGAAAAAGGTAGGGGCAAGTTAGGATATGTTCATTATAGTGAAGTTGTCGCAAAAAACCCTCATTTTATGCATTATTTACCCATATATGTAACGTTACGAAATTGATGGTGATGGTGTTTTTACTCGCTATAAGGAAGTACTCATTCTATCAAGGTTACACTATATATGGAGTTTTATGCCCAGCTTTCCTGTCCTCTGCTGTCATGCAGCTATCTTTGTCCAGTACTTGATATTTATGTATGGTACAACCAATTGTTTTAATTTTGACATATGAGGTTATCAATATATTAATATCATTTATGTGCAGAAAAATTTTTCCACAGTTAATTGTTTTTATAACGATAGTGCTTCTTCTGAGTTCCTTCGAGCCAGGAAAAAATGTAGTGAGACCTGACACATACATAAATGAGAGTTTATGCAATGTAAATTGCACCTATTTTTTGGAGAATCATGTCAGCAATTGCATTCACTAACTGTGATGTTTAAATTTCTATGAAAGCATTTTCATTTTAAAATCAATAATAATTAACAATGCCATATTTTCAACCATGGCATTGGTATCAACATATTCATGAATCAATTTAGCAATGCAGTATAATCTTGTTAATACTAACTTCAAGGGACTTAAAATTTTCGTGGTTTGTAATAATGCTGCTTGTCATAAAAACCAAACCACAATAATGATAATTTTTATTGACAAAGAAGCAGGGGCGGCGCTAGCGGGCAGCAAAGTATGTAATTGCCTAGGGGCGCCATGGTAGAAGGGGTGCTAAAGAGAGCTGAAATCCATGCATTAAATTATGTAAAATAAACAAATACCATTTCCTAATCATATGATGTCTCAATGGAGGAAAAAATCAAGAAAATAAATTGCGGTTGAGAAATGGATGGAGAATATTGCAAGCAGCTAGAGCCAGTTATCCAAAAATGTTTAGATAGGGAGAGTAAAGAAATGAAACGAATTCTGAATGCTATGGAAGACATGGTGAGTCCTCGAGAGGATTACCTGATGCTCTTTCAAAACAAGGGTGATTGCAGCCTGAGCTACATAACCCATGTGCAACAGTATCGTATCTGCCCGAATAAAAGCCGATGTTTTTTGTCAAAATCTATCATGAAAAAATCACCCCTTGGCTTAAATGCGAGTTTGTTAGGGTTAATTCTCATAGTCACCCATAGATGGCAGTACATGTCTCATTGCTGTCGCATTCAAATGATAGTACTATATTTTTCGTAAAGTAAATATCTGACCTACGATGAATATTAATGAATAAATAATAAAGCTAGAATATTGAATTTAGCAGTACCTTGTTTTGTTACTTCTGTTACCTGTTATTTGGTTTCTAAATGCTATTGGATATTTTCTTTTGTTTCTCAGGGCTTTGCACATGTATGTATTAAGAATAGTTAACAATTTGTATTATTTTACATTAGCCATTAAAAGAAGTTCCTATTAGATTTACTTGGCTATTGTAGTTATTGCTATAGCCATTGCAATGTTTATATTTATGTTTAAACCTCATTCATGGAATCAATTAAAATTGCATACATTTACTACGCAGATGATTAGGCAAAATGCGATGATGGCTTTTGATGCTCAACTGTTTGAATTTCAGTAAAACTTTCATGGAATGTGTATAATAATAAAAATGGAACTTCTTAAGGCAATGTAAATGCTAATTTCATTGGAAATAGACTTGGATTCAAAATTATCTTGGTGAGCTCACTATTGCTTTATTTTATCTTGGCAAAAATGGAGATAGAGTGAAATTATCATCACTGAATGTGGAACATTATTCAACAACACGAAATTATTAATTGGAGTAATATTTCAAAATGTCAACAACTAAACCATTTACCAATCTTTTCTTCAATCTCGAATAATTTATTCTAGGCTGTGCATGCATGCCCGGCCCACTTCAGCATAAAATCTACGAATTTACTTTTTTGTCAAAAAATGGTGAAAATTTTTGAGGGGTCGGCTTCTATTCGGGCAGAAACGGTAATATTATACTGATGAAAGAAATGTTGAGATAAAGAAAAGATTGACTCTGGCAGCTAAAATTTTGATTAGCTAGGTTCGCACAGTTAACTTAATAGTCATACAAATTGGGGTTACTAAAAATCCTTGTAAAAATAAATAAATTATAGCAGCATTGTAAATTAGTCTACGTAACAAAAAACGAAAACTTCATCTTTTATAATGTTACTCTATACAGGGTGTCTGGTGACTTTATGTCATAACTTCGGGATCTTATTCCTTAAGTGATTTTGAGTAAAAAATGTCATATGAACATGGGTCCGATTCTCATTTGTTACAGAGCTACGGGCAATTGAAATTATCTCGTACTTTGATTTGTACAACTTAATGGCTGAAAAAATGCATTGTTTAAATAATTATTCGTATACATTGCTAATTGTTTAAATAATAATTTATTTACATTGATACTTAATCCATTGTTACAACAATTGTTCAAAATGGCTGCCTTCAGCTTGGATGCACAATCTGACCCGTTTGAGTAGGGAACGTGAAACATCACGAAGAACTGCAGCGTTATTAACAACTCACAGCATCAAAAATTCGCTGAATGCTCACTTTGGCTTTATACACAACGTTTTTCATTTGCCTCCACACATGGAAATCCAACGGAATGAGATCCGGAGACCTCGGTGGCCAATCCTGTGACCGCCACGACCGATTCCATCGGTTAGGGAACTTCTTGTTAAGATACAGCGTAGCGGTCCTACTAAAATGGAGAGGTGCCCCGTCATGCTGGTAGTACATCTAAAGTTGTGTTTGCAGAGGAATGTCTTCTAAGAGACCCGGTATTTCATTTTCCATAAAATCAGCAAAAATGGCACCTGTCAGACGTGGCGGGAAGAAGTACAGTCCAACCAGCTGGTTCCCAATGACACCACATGTTCACAGAAAACCGGAGTTGGAAGTAGCTTTCAACTGTTCAGTGAGAATTTTCGCGAGCCCATAAATGGTAGTTTCTCGTGTTGTTTATTCCATCACGAGTAAACTGTACCTCGTCCGTGAACAAGATGTAACGGTTCAGGCGGGGTTGTGCATTTAACCAACAGCAGAATTCCAACCACCTAGCCATATCCCCAGGTTAAAGATGCTGAACTTGCTGGATATGGAATGGATCAAGTCCCTCATTGTGTAATGTTTGCCAGACTCTCATTCGCGGAACGTTGAGGCAGGCGGACATTCTTGGTGTACTAAGACGTGGACTTCGCCGAACCATTTGAATAATGTTTTCCTCATCATCCACATTAACTTGTACTGGGCATTCAGCCCTCAAAGACACACGGAAATTTTTTTTTCGTAAATGTCGGTGAACTTGAATAAAAGTACATCGATCTGGTGTTCTTCTTTGTGGAAATCATCATCGATATTCATAAATGGCAGCAACGGAGTTTCCATCACAAAACCCGTACATGAAGTACATATCCGCATACTCTTCATTTGAAAATGGCTTAATTGAAAGTTAATGATATTACACATGTCACAGTGCACTACACTGAATGCTAGCTTACGTTCTACTGGTATGCTGCCTGTGAGCTTGCAAATTATGTCCATGTCTGTTGTGCATCATGCTTCTCATTGTTGTAACAATGGATTAAGTATCAATGTAAATGAATGATTTAAATAATACATTTTTCAACAATTAACAATGCATACCAATTATTATTTAAACAATGCATTTTTTTCAGCCATTAAGTTGTACAAATCGAAGCATGAGATAATTTCAATTGCCTGTAGCTCTGTAACAAATGAGAATCAGACCATGTTCATATGACATTTTTTACTCAAAATCACTTAAGGAATAAGATCCCGAAGTTATGACAAAGTTTTCGGATACCCTGTATACATGTATATTTTGTTGGACATGTGTAATTACCGCAAGAATTATTTTATTTACTGAGATTATTAGAAAAAATTAGCAATAGGATAGGGGTGCCAAGAGAGAAGTTTGCCTAGGGTGCTGAAATGTCTAACACCGCCCCTGCATAGGAGCTACGAAAATTATATGTTGAAATACTTTTGTTTTTATAAAGAAGATTCATATGAACCAATTTTGTTTTAATATTATTATTAGTCAAGTATAATACTTAAATAAATGCAAAATTCATTATATGATGAAAATAAATAGACATATAGTTAGAAACAAGTTCTGTTATTAATAAAAATTCCTTGTGACATTTCAATGCATATTTCACTACAAAAATATAAACAAAAAATATATTGTATTTACCTGAATATAAGATGAGCATTTTTTTTCCTATTTTAGCAACTGAAAAATCAAGTTGTCTTATATACATGTAGTAACTTTGCATGAATCAATGATTTTATGTCAAAGTGGGTAATATTCCTTTCAGTGCCAGTGAATGCAATTCTATCCTATTACAATGTCAAGCTTGAGAGTAGTCCTTGTTGAGAGTGAAAAAGCATTTAGTAGTTGCGGTGGTCAGAGGTGTAGTTTTCATATATGTTTAAACCTTTCGTAAAAAAATTCTAAATTTTTACAATAAATATGGAATCAGAATCACAAGTATCCAATTGATGTGTAATAATTACAATGTGAACTTTAAACTTAAGGTGCCTAAACATGCTGAAGAAAAAAACAATTGCATCACTGTGTGTAGGTTTGACATTACTGAAAAAAATGGGGGGTGGTGGAAAAGATCGAAATAAAACTTGAAATGTGTCAGAACTACGTGGAAAACATTTCCCGGGCCCAAAGAAGGACGTTACGAAGATTTAGAAAAGCAGGTAGCTGTGTTTGTGCACAAAAAATGAAACAATGGACTGTTATACATCAGACTATACAGATGAAGACCTCGGAAATAGCAACATCATTCAAGATATAACAACAGCATTTCAAGGCGTTGGTTGGATCACCAGGTTCAGGAGGCAAAATGGATTAGCTCTTTGTTGAAGAACAACATTGGCACAAAGACATCCTACAGATTATATTGAGAAAATAATTTAATATCAACATTATATTATTTGTCTACAACATGAGCGTTACTATACGTTAAATAGGAAATGCAGCTGAAACAGTTGTCTACTAACACTATAAAAGGTGCAAAGTTGGTATTAATAAAAACCATTAGGAATGAAAGCTGAGGGTAACAGTAATGTTGCCAGTATTGGCTGAAGAATTTGCCACCATTTATGATATTTAAGAGGAAGAATCTGCATAAAGAAAAGCTACCACGTAGCATCATTTTTAAGTAACGAGAAAGGCTGGATTGATGATGCAGTAGCTAAATGAAGTTTGGTATAAACAACCAGGTGCTCTTTTAAGGATCAGAGGATTGCTGGTGCTGGATGGTTTTCGAGGACATCTTACAGACAGTGTGAAGTCTAGAACTTCTCAACTCAACAATGACCTTATGGTCATACCAGGAGGATTGACCTCATAACTGTTCTTGATGTGATGGTTAACAAACCATTCAAAGATTTTTAAAAAACTAATCAAGTCCTACAAGGACAATGGATAAAAATTGTATAGGACAGCATCTAATCAGAATCAATTATTCTCGGATTTAAAAAGTGATTGAAAGATGGAAATCTGTGGATGAAGGGAGATGAAGCAGCACTTACTCTTTCAGAAGTAAAACTGAAGAAAGCTGTCGATAGGTGTGTGAACATGAGAAATAATTTGCAAGAAAAAATTGTAATGATAGTAATAATAATTAGCAAGATAAATTGTAATAATTGAACATCATCAAAAGTAAATTTGTCAAAAGTACTGGTTTAAATATTTTTTCTTAAATACTGATTTCAAGAAAGAGAGATCATCCTATTGTCAGTCTTTGTTTGTATGGAATTTCTGGCTAATCAACCTCTTGGATTATTATAGTCATCTTATATTCAGGTAAACATGGTAAGTATAACATATACCACTCCAAAAAATTTTAAAACAATTTTCTTTTAGCAGACATCATTTTTGAAAACCATACCTCTCCTCTCTCAAGACTCCCATCACTTGGTGAACGTTCCATTGAAGTGCACGAGGCCACAAGGCGGAATCGAACTCTCATGCGCTCCTCTGCCTCTTTCACAGCCCTTTTCATTTCTGCTTCTGCATTAGTCAGTCGCTTTTCCCTCTCATTTAGAGCCTGAAACAAAATAAAGACGGCTTACAAATGAAATTATGCATTCATCTCCCACTGAAGAAATTTTATTAACATTAAGGGAATTTACAAAATCAAACTAAGGAATATTATGCTTAATTATTTTAAAAAGTAACATCTTTAAAAAATAATCATTTCTCACTGAAGTTCTCCACACCTTTTTATTATTGATTTAAAGTCTATGAGCACTCATGCACACAATCAAGCAAAATTCAAACTATAATACTTAAATGAGAAGCACATAACATAGTTTCAGCATGATGTTTGACATACTTTCTCAAGCCTCTTAACTTCCTCTTCTCTTCTTATTGTTTCCTCCCCAGCCCTCTGCTCGACCACACCAAGACCTCTCCCAAGCTCCATCATTGCTTCCCTAAGTGACCACCAGCTTACAGCTTCTCCATTTCCTCCTTCATCACCATGTGACAAACTCCTGTTTGGGTCCACTTGGGCCCTGAGAACTGCTAGCTCCCTCCTGAGATCAGCCATAGCACCAGAAACTTCCGTCCTCCATCTTTCCCGCTCATTCTGAAGTCGCTCCAATTCAGCACGCAGTGAGCCAAGGTTTTCCTTTGCATCAAGAAATTTCAGTGTGAGAAACTACAAAGAGGTACTTTTCCTTCTATTTAGGTATTTTATGATGTTAAAGTAATGAGATAAGGAATCGATCGTGAAGGAATTAACAAGCTCATGACTGAAAACACAACTATGATGGGCATCAGATGGTAATTTTTTTTTAGAAATTAGACCAAATTTATGGAGTGATACAATAAAATATTCTTGGATAATTCAATAAATCTCGACGAATTATGCACAAAAATCATTTGCCAATATAATCATGTGGTTATTATATTCAACCTCACTCATTTTTACTATACCATATAACCTTGTGCTTACATTTCCTAATAGATGAATATAAAACACTGTTAAAAATAAAAAATGCCAAATATCAAAAGACCAAATGATAAAAACTGATTATAGAATAAAAAGTCAACATTTTGGAGTGCAAATATAATTAAACGAAAATGTTACCTTTGGACAATGAATGAGAAGTGTAAACAAGTTATATCAGAAATTCTCTCTATATGGATCACCAGTTTTCCAGGATTTCTAAAATAATTAAACTTCCAGAAAAATATTACTCTATATATTATGTTAAAATTTCCACAATTTATTAAATCACACCACTTGAGTTATGGAAAGATTAAAATTAGTAACTTTAAAGGGAAAACATACTTCATTCAAAGCAACATATTTCATCTGGTTTTGCACATGATAAGCTTCATACTTTATTTATTAATCTAAATAACATGATTCTTATTTCTTGCACTAATGCCAACTTGCCCTTTTGAAGCAATTCTAACCATCTATAATACAAAGAACTTAACACCAAATATTCCAGTGAAAAAGCTTATCTCTTCAGATTTAATATTCTAATCAATGATAATGGAAAACCATACATAAACAAAAAGCTTAAAATAAACATTTTATGCAAATTTCATGAAAAACATTAACAGCAAAAGGAAACCATAGAGACTTATTTTGCCTAAGTATTGATTGTGCAAACTTCCAGCAGTGGGATAGGCAGCAGAAAAGATGTTTGCAATAAAAAGATTAACATAAAAAAGCAGGCATTAATTATAACAATCTACACATGCAACAAGAAGTGATATGATTACCAGCACACAAGCCATACTCCATAATGAAACGTTATTAAACATGGATTTAAATTATCTGCCTCAGAAAAGAAATAAAAGCACAAAGAATTATCAAAATAAGTCCTTAATCACAAAATTTTAATGAAAAATTAGTAGAAATATTTAATTGATATGATTGAAATTATTTGGTGTTTTAGCTTTCACACACCAAAATAAAAGCTAAGTGAGCAATTAGTAATTGAATTGATTTTGTTCTCGAAATTATTTTTGGGCAACATTAAAGTGAAGATCAATCACCACGCAACATAACAGTACAAAAATGGAATATTAAATTAAGACGAAAATTTAAGAAATGACAAAAATAAAATATTTACAAGATGCAACAAATACATAAACAACAAAAACTTGTGCAATGAAAGAGAGAACATTGACGAAAATATATTAATGAAACATCTTCCTAGAATTTCTTCAACAACAATTAATCAGACATGATAACTTGCTCCTCATATTATTGTAGACTAGAGCTGCTTTTCAAAGGGTTAGTCAAAAAAACAAATAACTAGAAAAAACTTCTTACCAATGGTTGGTTTCATGCTTCAACATTTGGTATAAATTTCCATAACCCTACAGTGTGAGGACTGGCTGATGCACATCAATCATTCAAATTCAAATGGAACCTGTTTGCAAAAGCTTACAGCATAAAATAATTCAATAAGGAGACAAAAATCAAATCCCTAACACCAATGCCACGTGAGATCATCAGTGCTAAACGGAGGAGAGAAAGAGTTTAGCAACCCAAAAAACAATCACTGCATTGTAATTTTGACCACAATTGCTCTGTAGGTTGAGCACCCCTCTGGGGCGCATACCTGGAGGAGACCAATCAAGTTGAGCCTCCCCCCTTGGGACTCCACCAAGCTTGTCTCGACGGCATATGTTGCAGCTGGTCTCCAGTCACCCAGAGCAGCGAGGGAAGGTTGGGCGGCCCCAGGTGTCAGGGGCATGGTTATTGGACTAGATGGTAAGGACTCATCGATGTAAAAGTCTGTAGATACAAACTCGGGAGAGGAAGGAGAAGAGGTATGGCCATGGCCGTGAAAGGCCCGATTACTTAAAGGGGAAATGTTCTGCCCCCCTCCCACAGGGTCGCCCCCTACGGCTTGGATAGGAGATTCCCTCACATGTTGCCCCTTGAGTGACCCCCCTCCACCAACCTCCGCTGCATCCAGCTCTGCCCCTGCACCTTCTCCATCCCTGAGGACGATCCCTGCCCCAACGACTTGGCCTTCTGACTCCCCCTCTGCAGATGGGCTGCGACCCACCTTCTCAAATTCTTCCGTGTCAGTTTCAGACTCGAATCCTCTGCAATGGCATAAATAATGGATAACAGTAATTACATAAATGACTGCATCTGCTAAAAAATGTATTCTCCATGAAGACGAAACTACAACAAAAGAATACTTGCTTCTGTTCCAACAGTTATGAAATATGTTTTACTGGAGAAAATAAGACAACGTTAGGATACAAAAAAATAAATGATTTTTAACTCAGCCTTGTTTGAAAAGAAATGTGAATCAACAAAAAAGAAGAGACAATATGTACTCATAAATAAAAATGACACCCCTTTGAAGTTCCTGCAAGTTTTTAAGTAGCTAAAGAGAAACTTTAAGATCTGATCCACAATGTTTATAAGATGGAAGTAGGATTTAGCAGAATCTATTTAATCCATGAAGTAGGCTCTAATAGTTTTTCCTTTAGGAATTTACTATGTTGAGTTAAATTTCCAACAATAACTGGGAGGAAGATGCAATTGAGTTACAATATCATTCAAGAATGAGAAACAGTAATTATCAATAACATCCCTTGTAAGGATGAAACACCTGAGTTTTCAACAAAGAACTTGAGGTGTAATTATAACATTATTTTGAATATTAGCATTTTACATGAACAAAGTTTAGAATTAATGTCCCCAAAATGGTAAGGAGAGTAGTTTCTTTTTACTCTCTATTCAACATTGCATTCAAGCCAATAAAGCTATACAGTCAATACCTATTTAGAATATAACTATTTGGTACAATGATTTATAATAATTACTGTTTTACCATTAAAATAATTGTTATCCATTATAAACCTTCCAATTATCAATTTCATATACTTCTAAGAATTAAACAATCAGTGAATTCTTTGCAAACTATTAATTCAACCTTTTGTGACCTGTGCCTTGATACTGAAATTTATTACGTAATCTCATCTGTGAATTCCACTAGATTTCTTCTTGTTTTAATTTGCCAGATTCTAGGCATATTACATAAAAACAGAAGCAAAATTCATTGTCCTTTTTTATATCCATATGCTGCTGGTCATATTATTATCTAATTAAAACGTGAAATATTTTCCTATAGTTTATATTGTATGCGTGCGAGTATTTTTGGCTAATCAACCTCTTGGATTATTATAGCCATTACTACTTCCACACTGAACACATACACAAGGGATGAGGGAAACATGGTGCTGGCATTACCCTACTCTCAACGAAGAGCACCAAGGGGGTCGATGGCTTAACGTCCCATTCGAAGGATGGAACACTAACTTTGCATGGTCTCCTCAAACCACAAAACAGGGGGCCAGGCGACCTTGGAAAAAAATCCTACTTTCGCAGGATTTGTGCCTGCTGCCCTTTCGGGCATTCTAACCACTACACCACCAGAACCCCTAGTTTGTACCGTAGTAACAGTGGCTATCCTAGGGCATTTTGAGAAACATATTTCAAAGCTATGGGATTTATAACTATAAATAAAAAAGATTTCAAATTATAAATTAGTTCAACTTCCTTTTCTCCATAAATTTTTCAAAATTTTAAAGCTGCATTTAAAATTAATCCATATCAGTGTACAAAGCCCATGAATAAGTCCTTCATGATTAAAAGGAGGAGAGAATGTCATATAGCATCCAAATTAAAGTTTCAACATGCTTTAATGCCTACCCATCTTGATCTCCAGTAACAGGTTGAGCTTGTTCGAGCTGTTCACCAGTTGGTATGACACCAGGAGCTGTTGAATCTGCAGGAGTCCATCCAACCTGCTCAGTCTGTTTGGTTTGATCAGCTGTTTGAAAAACTTTACCCTCGCCTGAATGCTGTTGTGCAGTCTCCTGCTGAGAGAAAGGGATCATTTTGTTATCCAGCTTTGAGCAAAACCCTGCATATAGTTAGTAAGAGAGAGAGAGAAATCAATAACAATGTACCTCATTAGTTGCATGTGGGACATCACATTCCACTGCCTCTACAGGTACTTCTCCAGTCTCCTCCCTAACTATTTCTCCTTGCTCAATAGACTGTGGAATTGATGGGTCAAGATAGAATAGACGTTGAACAGGTGATGGATCTGCATCAATTATTGAGCTTGAAAGTTCAGGCAAGGCAGTACGCAGGTATTCCACATCAGCAGAAGTGAGCTGAGATATTCAGAAAAAATCATCAATTTAATAAAGGTAGTTTGATGCAACATTGATAAAAATATGATGATTCTAGATGTCACAGCATAAACTTCATTTTCTGCCAAAATGTATTATGTATGAAGAGGCGAACTTCCTCAAATTAAAATATAATGGGAAGAGGTCAAAGGGAGAGAAGATAAATATTCATCAGATTAAGTATGAGGATTAGGAGGCAATTTTTACTTTAGGCAAAAATAAAATTACAAAATAACTCGTATAACGCAGAATAGTAATAAAAAATTTTAAAAGGTACATATGCAGGACAAGTAACAAGCTCATGTAAACAAGTCAAATTCCCTATATGTAGGAATGAAAACCTTACACTAGCCTTTATATATATTATAAATGGGTCAGGTTAGAAGGGCTGACAGCCCAACAGCCGAAGTACACTGAAGAGCTGAAACAACCGAAGGGCCAACAAGGGTCATAGGAATAATTTTGAAACGAAAAAAATTCTGCTATGACCAGGAAACAAACCTATGTCTTCCACTTGTTGGACAGATATTCTACCACTGAACTACCATAGAAGATATTTTTTCCCATTTCTGAACATGGATGTTTTTCTTAGTTGGGTCCGGGCTAGCCAAGCTAGTATCAACAGATGTGCTCCAAGAGATATGGCGAAGAAAACCCCTCCCTCTCATATGGTGAGATTGCCAAAGCTAGAAATTGATGGAATAATATGATCTAAAGATAGCAGATAATTATTCCTGTTTCTGAATGCGGACCATCTCACCATTTGAGGGGTTTTCTTCGACGTCTCTCTTGGAGGACATCTGATGGGGCTGGTTGATACTAGCTTGGCTAACCCAGACCAACTAAGAAAAACACCAGTGTTCAGAAACAGGAAAAATTATCTGCTATGATAGTTCAGTGGAGGAATATCCGCTCGGCAAGTGGAAGACCCGCGCTTGATTCCCAGTCAGGCAGAATTTTTTCGTTTCAAAATTATTCCCAAAATTACAGCTTGTGCCTATCTGCATAGGATCTTTAGATCATATTATTCCATCAAGGGTCATAGGGCCAAAAGTATTGAAGAGATGGCAATATGAAAAAGCTGAAACATTTTCTATGTTCTTTGGTTACTCCTAATATTGTTGTTATTGTGGTATTTATAGGAATAATAACAAATTAAGTAATTTTAGTAAATAGTCAATGTACTTCATCTCTTTATCTAATCATCTCAAAAGGCCATATTTTTAATTTCAATACCTTTTTGTTAGCTATATCCTGATATATCTTCTATCCAATGTGTGCCTGTTTAATTAACACATTCACTGTGGGCTATGAACTCGATGCTTTTATTAAGAAGCAGATATAAGTTTTTGGGAATATTAAAAAAACTAGATTACTATAATACACTATATCTGAATCAGCAAATAAAATTTTAGAACATTAAATCTAATACACAACATATAAAAGGAATATAAATGAGATAAATAATACTTCCAAGAATATTTTTAACAACAAATACTTACACTATATCGATAAAATTCTTTTTTGGACAAAGAACGGTACCGGTAAGGTAACTTTAAAAAAAATAAGAAATCTAAATAGAAAATCTCCTGAAATGTCCGAAATACATTATATGTTGTGTATATATATATATATATATATATATATATAATATATATATATATATATATATATATATATATATATATATGTCTCCCACTAATAAACACTTCAGATAATTTATATTATTAAAAACAGAAACGATAAAATAGTGACGTTTTCAGAAGATTAGGAGAAAAAATACTAGGCAAAAATGGAAACAATGCTATTCACTACGAAGCTAGAGTCGTACTGAAAGGCGAGATACCATTACAAAAGTATAAACTGCATGTGGGTGTTTGTCCAACCGCTTTGAAAAGAAAGACTCGGGTGGCTCAAACCGTGAGTCACCCGCCCCTCCATAGAACACCAGGTGGCTCACACATGTGAGTCATCTGCACTGAATGTGTTAAGTTAATGATATACATATCTATTTCTGCAAAGTGATGTTCTCAGTCCTTATCTTCTACTCTACGATATTTGACCCTTTGACTTTCGTCCCTTTGACTGTTGGCCCTTCGACCAGGTCCCATTATAAATAGGTGCTTCTTACATATGATAAAGGACGCTATACATGTTTATGTACTTCTAGAAGGGCCAAGACTTGAAATTAGGCCTATTGAAAGATTATTGGAAACAAGCAATGGAAAATATTTTAAATCCCTAAAAATTTCATTTTTAGTGGTTTTTCCGACCCCATTGTTCCCATAAAAAAGCATGGAAATTGGTGCAGGGCATTATAAAAATGCATTTTTAAATTAGTTAAAACTGAGATAGAATCTTGGGAAAACAGATCTCCCTAGATAAAAGAATGAGGATTATTATATATGAAGGCTAAATTCAAATGTTCCGAATTGGCATAAAAATATGTTTTTAATCGGGAGGGAACATCTTCAACAATGAAAAATATCAATTAGTAACAAGTCCAATGCTTCTGAATGGGAATTGGTAATGTGTTGTAATAGCATCGATTTAATGCTTATTATACGGGAATGAATATATGTAC
Source organism: Tanypteryx hageni (assembly GCA_028673005.1). Classification (NCBI taxonomy): domain Eukaryota; kingdom Metazoa; phylum Arthropoda; class Insecta; order Odonata; family Petaluridae; genus Tanypteryx; species Tanypteryx hageni. The sequence goes on along the minus strand of CM054116.1, from coordinate 83,249,675 downwards.
TGCATTATATTCCAGTTCATTTCAACCAACAAAGTACACATATGATGGATGACATCATACTTTTAATATGTTATATATTTAAAAACACATTACTCTTCTTTAATTATGGAGATTGATAACCTATATATTATAATAGCACTGACTTAACGTTTTTAATGTGAATCAGTGGATTATATTATAATACCATTTATTTTAAACTACGAGGTAAACTTACAATGATGTCATAATCTTAAAACACAAAATTTTAGCACGTGAAAAATACTTTAATGTTGTGTTCCTTAGTTTTGAGAAAGTTGTAACTCTATTCAATTACTGCTCAAGAATTGAAATATGTTTTGATGAAATTTTGGAAACAATAAGCTTCTATTACAAACAATGAAAAAATATAATGATGTCATAATCCTAACTTGCAAAATATCCTAATTATTCCATAATTTTAGTGTAAAATATAGGCTATTGTCTTAATGATAATAACTGTTATTGCTAATACAGGGCGAACTGAGCCGCGAAACTTGAAATACAAAAACTTGGATGCAAGCCATTTGCCAGAGAATTTGTAAATTTTGGATAGGTGCCTTAATTTCGTGGAAAATGAGAAATATTCTGCAAGAACTGTCGCAAATAAGTTAATAAAACTTATTTATATGGTTTTCATGTCGCTCAAATGCTGTTGTATAAATAAGTGTATGAGCTGCCTTTGGTGTGAGGTTAAATGAAAATGTAACACTTTATACACCAAAAAATAAAAAAAATTAATAATTACAAATAGAAAAAGACCACCAAAATCCTGCTTCTAATTGTATCACTCAAGATGCCATGGTGGCCAACATTATGGTCTGCAGTCTATTCAAAATTATCAGTGCATCACCATGGAGCAATTTTGAATTGTAATCATTATCATATCTTTGCAAGTGCAGTTTGTACTATGATTTTTATTTTGGAGCAATTTCTGTTAAACATAAAAGAAGCACTTTAAAAAATATCAAGTTATAAAATTTCTTTACTTTTCCAAATATTCCTCAGTCATTACGCACATTTCATACCTTGTTGACTGGAATGAGTTGCCTGCTGAACTATTTGAGCCCTTCCCAAAGAGTGTAAATGTTTTTAGGAATAGATGTAAAGCTGTTTTGTGATTTTTCTGTGATTTTGTGATTCATTAGTGATTTTTAAAAAATATTTCTCCTTCCTTTTTGAAACTTTTGAATTTTCTTGGTTGCAGTGATATTTCTTATGGGTAATATTTTTGTTATGTCATTATTATAGATCTTTTTATTGCTGTCTTATTTTTTGTCTTTAGATCTCGTTGTTGGATGTGTGAGAGACCTACGAGGTTTCTTTATGTTACCACCTGGCAGATCGCCAACTTGTAGCACTAAGTTTTAAATAATAATAATAAAGCTATTTGGTAAATCAGAAGATACACTATTGTCAACACACAGACATGATCTAATACATAATTATAACAAAAAATATATAAAATGTATTAAAAGCATGTCAGCATGTTTAAATACTTCCAATGCTGTATAGATAATTCAAATTTAACATAAGACTAACCTTAGGAAGGTCCCTGTCAAAGGGAGAAGGTGGACAAGTAGCATACTGAGGCGGCCTTTCTCCCATATTTGGAAAAAGACTTGAGAGAAAATGACCATGTGAAGCTTGTTCAAAATGTCGCCTCTTCTCATCTTCTTCTCCGAGGACACACTCCAAACGAGAGGATAGCTCTCGTGCCCACTGCATTATGGAAAAATAAGTTCACTGTTAATGATCATAAATATATGAACAAGTATTACATCAGTAAATATATAAATAATACCAAACATATATGGTCGGCTAAACCTGAAGTGAAACAAGATAAAGAATTACGTACTGTCAAAAAGGCTTCAGAAAAACTTCGCCGTCGCACCACCTCCGAAAGTGCCATGGCATAAAGTGCTGGAGCCCTATGAACTTGTCGAACAACCTCAAGATTTCTTTGAAGTCGCTTCAGACCTTCGTGATATATTCCTAATTTGGAGTCCACCTCACAGATACCATTCTCCACATACATTATCCACCTGTATGTATAAAAGCATGAATTAAATGTCAGCTAATGTTATAATAACTATCAACCTAAAAATCTTAAACCAATGGCTGAAGAAAAATACCATATTTACCCGAATGTAAGCTGAGGGTTTTTTTCTGTTTTAGCATTTGAAATAACCAAGAGTTACCTTATATTTGCATATTACAAAATAACTCGGTTCAGGTAAATTTTTATTCGTCAAGGCATAGGATGCTCACTTTGGTGCCAGTAGGTGGAACTCTATCCTATAGTAATGTAAAAGTTGAACATGGTAATTTGATACATCATGCAGTATTATGAAACATACTATGGTGTCAGCAAATCTGAATGATGCTGTGGGAAAAAGTGTACCTTTCCAGTAGCCGATGGTCTCAGAGCCATATAGACCAGGTTGAGATTTCATATACATCACAGTTTTGTTTAAAATTTCTGAATATTTACATTAACAGATGAGGGTTTATGTTGATAAAAGAGGTTCCAGAGGAAGGATTTCAATCTCAAATGACCACATGAAGGCATAGTACCAAATCTATAAGCTGTATTTTATAATACCAGCTTTCCCAGTCCTCACACTATTTCATATTCTCTGGACATCCTCTATCCCCTTTCACTATTTAAAAGAAATATATTTGAGTTTGGGCCACATCACAGTATAGAGTAACTTGCCTTACGAGCTCCATAAATGCTCTACTCAAGTTGCATGAAGTTCAAAAGTGGTATGTTTGAGGTCCCTATTCTGGAGCATAGGATAAATCAAAATTGATGTACTGTAGATGTAATGAAAACTTTAAACTCATATCGGTAAACCACACTGAAGAACCAGCTGCATTACAGAAAAAATATTTGATGTCACCTACGCAAATGCTGGAAAAGCCTGACAGAAAAACAGGTTGTGGTAGACCTACAGTGGAAACCACTTAACACGAAAACGGATAACGCGAAATATCGGTTTACACGAAATGCAGGCTCGGTCCCTACTGGTGCCTATACATTTCAACGTATATTAGTTCGTTTTACGCGAAATGGTTAACAAGAAATTTCGGTTAACACGAAAAAAATTTCGGTCCCATGAAAATAAATCCCCGTCAAATTCTTGGGATAACACGAAACGACCCACTCGTTTCTTATCATAGAAGTATGAATAATCTCACAACCACAGCTCCTCCTTTTCCCTCTCTTTCAATAGGCATGGTCATTTGTAGACCTCAGAGAAACTCACGCGCCCCTGTTGAGAGGGTTGCTACCGAGATTTCCTTGGCAGCAATAAACTAAATTCTGGGAACTACCATCTTCGAATGAAAGGAAGGATTTGGAGGTGCAGATTGTTATCTGTACTGTAACTTCCCTTTCCCCGTCTTTCAATACGCTCAACTCTTCCCTTGCTCTCGTCTCTAGACTCCTATGCAGAACAGTTTTACTCAGTTGATTCTGAATTTCCGTGTGGAACGGTTAGCGAATGTGAAACGAATCTGTGAGCCAAGTTCTTCTTTCTTTTTCGGGATCGTTTTCAGTTGTGATTTTATATTTTTATAAAAGATAAAAGACCCACATAAAAATGGCTAGTAAAGTGCGTAAGCAAAAAGCAATACCGCTGAAAGTAAAAATGCAGCTCCTACAAGCGATTGATAACGGTGATAGAACCAAAACGGACATCTGCAAAGAGTTCGGGTAAGAGTGGGTAACTTCTACTTTGCCTAAATTATTAACAGACTTTGCGCCTAAGGTCATTTTTAATGCTGACAAAACCGGAATCTTTTTTCGCTGCCTCCCAGAAAAAACTTTAGCTTTTAAAAATGAGCAGTGCTCTGGTGGGAAAAAATCTAAAGAGCGCATTACGGTAATGGTGGCTTGCAATTCAGATGGTTCTGAAAAAATCCCGATGTTTGTTGTGGGTAAATTTCTGAATCCTCGCTGCTTCAAGAATGTAAAGAAGCTTCCCGTGGAATACACCGCAAATAAATAAGCTTGGATGATGGGAAACATTTTTACAGACTGGGTTAAGGCATTGGACAAGCGCTTTTCACGCCAGAAGCGCAAAATAGCTTTAATTATCGACAACAGCCCTGCTCATCCAGAAGTGGAAAAGCTGAAATCAATTAAACTGATCTTTTTGTCGCCTAATACAACAAGCGTATCGCAGCCATGTGACCAGGGTATTATAAAAAATCTAAAATGCCACTATCGGAAGTTATTACTCCAGAAATATTTATCTAGTATTGAATCAAATGAGGAAATGAAGCCCGTGACTCTTTTGGATACCTTGCATTTGTTGTATGCCGCTTGGAGGTCAGTTACAGCAAAAACAATCGAAAATTGTTTTCGTCACGCTGGATTTTCCTCTTCGCCATCAGCAGATAGGTTTTCTGGACAGGATGAAACTGAATCGACTATGGAAAATAGGGTAAATACATCTACTGAAAGTGAATGGTGCGATATCTTCGGTCGCGTGTCGTCTGTAATGAGATTGACAACTGAAATCACGCTGAATGATTATATAGCAGTGGATGACCATATTGCCACTACACCACTTTTAACAGACAGTGACATTGTGGACATTGTTAAATCAAGTGCAACAAAAGAAAATGAAAATAGTAGTGAAAGTGGAGATGACTGTGAAGACAGAATGTTGTCAGTGCCAAGTGCTGCGGATATCTGTGGAATGCTAAAAAGTGTGCGTCGGTATTTAGAAAATCAAACAGATGGGGACAGTTTGTATGAGACGGTTGATGATTTGGAACAATTTGTGGGAAAAAGATCATTATGAATGCTAGGCAGAAAAAAATTACGGAATTTTTTTGTTAAGAAGTAGACAATTGAAATTCTTTAGCGACCTTGGTATTTGTACATTGTTTTTATGAAATTATTGAAATAAAATAATTTTTTTATGTATATATGTAATGAATAAATTATAAGGTTTTCATTATTATAACTAATTACTGTGCTGTTTTCATCGCATATTTGTTATGTCAAGATTTATTTACGAGCTTATATCAATATCTCAAATAAGTCTCAAAAAAGGTTATCATGAAATTCGTTTAGAACAAAATTCGGTTAAGACGAAATGTTTGCGCTGGTCCCCCACATTTCGTGTTAAGCGGTTTCCACTGTAGGTCAATGGTTTTCAATCCAGAGTACACATGCCCCTAGGGATGCTTCAAGAGTTTTGAAGGGGTACACAAAAGTGTTAATGATTATAATTTTTCTTTTTACTTCATCTATTGTGCATGACTTCTGAAAAGTTGTGATGCCATGGCTAAAAATAACATCATAAAACAGAAGAATACGCCACAACTGTGAATTTCAACATTATAAATATGAATTATCTTAATACAAGCGTTATTCATTTCATTATCACTTTAAAATAAACTAAGGGGTATGCAACCATTAAAAAATGCTCTAGGGGTATATCAGCAAAAAAGGTTGAAGAGCTCTGTCCTAGGTAGAGTGCATTTTGTTGCAAAAAACTAAAGGAAAAATAGGTGGCATTTATGCATAAGACAAACATAACAATAGCCTACACTTATAGAAGAGATTAAAAAGATGAAGGGCTTGGAAGTGGCAACATTTTTTTAAGAAAGATAGAATTACATGTCAAACATTGGTTAGATTGGCATTTCTAAGAGATTGAATGGCTTATCCCCTTGTCACCGAACAATATTGGCACAAAAGCTTCCTACACATCATATTGACAAATAAGTGAAAATCAGCTGCTTGTGATCCATCTATGATATAAACACAACTGTTATGCCAAATGGGCATTTTAGATGAAACTGCCAGCCAAGGTCAGCATATCCAGCTCCCTATGCAAGGTTCGCAGGTTTGAACCCTGCTGAGGGCATGGCTGTGATTGTCAATTTTATTGTTGTTGCACTACTTGTTATTTTTGAGCTAGTTAAAAATAAACAAACCTACAAAAACTGTAATAGATAAAAAAGGTGCAAAATAGATATTAGCGAAAGCTATTGGAAAAGAAAAGCTAAAGGTAAGTTATATTGTCAGTGCTGGCTTATTGGAGTGAATTGTCACCTTTTGTAATATTCAAGGGGAGGAATCTGTCCTAGGGAAAATCATCAAATGCCACCATCTCTAAGCATAATGAAAAGACAGGGTGATCAATTAATCGAAGATCCGGAAGCTGAATAATTTTTGGGGCAAGTAGCCAGGTGCTCTTTTGAACGAGGAATACTAGAGCAGGTTGACATTTGAATTTTAAAACAATTTAAAGATATAGTGAAATCCCGAATTAATCAACTTACAAGAATGACCTCTTAAATGTAGCATCATAACTAGATCACCTGTGTCACTTTTAGGGGAATGATTGCTGTCAGGGAATAGTCCACTTACACCAGCAAGTTTTTTTAAAATCCATCTTATTGGATAAGAGATAAAAAGTGGATGGGGTAGCATCTCATCAACATCAAATTTTCAGGAATTAAACTTTATCTGCCATAATACCCCAATCAGTGTACTAAAATGTGTTCAGTCACTGCCATCTTACCCTGTTTGGGATGCCTTTGTTCAGTGACTGCTTATAGATATTTCCTTTGTCATGGAACAGGGGGAGTGGGAAAAGGATACTTCAGAAGAAAGACTTCATCACAGACCCAGGCATACATGCTGAGGTTCTAAGGACCAGAGAAGGATAAATCTCACTAAAAGAGCAAACAAAAACTTGAGGAAGTTTATGAAGCGAGATCTGGGCCGAGGTCTCGGACCCACTTTTACAACTCAAGAAGCAAAAAAGTTAAAGTGAGTGTACTCCAACCTGTAAGGGTCTTCCGGTACTTCCCTTAATTTCCTTTGGGCATCTGTGTTTCATGAGCAGTCTTACTCAGTCGTTTGTGAATCACCAAGTAGAGCAGTAGTAGGCTTATGAGAGTGAAATTTTCATAGTATTTCGTGTTAGTAATATTGTTTTATCTTCGATTGGAGGTTTCCACAGCAGACAGCATTGTTGGAAGGCACTCTTGGGAGAAGCTGCATAGTGAGCATTTTGAGTCAAAATGCTCACCACACAGCTTCTCCCAATATCGCCTGCCAACAACTATGTTTTATCTCCTTGTTATATTTTTGTTATTATTATATTATAATCTTCTCTTTATTGTTATATTGTTATTTTTACAAATATTTATTCGATATTTGGAGAAATGGCTTTGAAACTTAAGCAGATGCAGAGGTTAATATTGGTTCCGATTTGGATGCTTACAAGGAGGAAAGTGGAGAAAGTGAAAGTGACGATGGGGAGCAATTAAGACTTAACAACCAGATCACATCAGCATTGGGAGTGAGAAGGAACCATGCTGCCAAAAATGAATTAATATATGTGTTATTTCAATTTTGTGCGGCAACATGTTTTATTGATGTGTTTCTTCCCCCTAGAAAACAAAATCATTTAATTATTCATTATTTTTACCATAAAATGCTTATATATTTGAACATTTTATGGCCAATAGTTCATGAACTACATGATTTTTCCAGAATTCATACAAATACCACATTAGTCTGAATATAAGCCAACCTACAATATAACGCAATCCCAAGATTTTGGTAGGATGTTCAAGGAAAAACTAAACGCACAAAGAATCAGAAACCTGCAGGGGTCAGCAACCTTTCAAAGTAAAAGAGCAATTTTTTGTATTTTGTCTCAAACTAAAATACCTGGTAGCCATGCAGTGACAACCTGTGTAATTTATTTTAGAAATTCAACTGATTGCAATAAACATATTTCATGACTGATGAAGGTTAGGGAGCTTAGCTAGCTTCTAAAGAGTCACAAGTTTGTACTCAAGGAGCCACATGCAGCTCTGGAGCCACAGGATGCCGACCTCTGGTTTAGGAAATGTATACACAGTTTCATAATAGTACATCAACACCGGGGGGACCATCTAGAAAAAGCTAAACATATGAATGTTCAAATCTAACTCCTTCCAATTTGGACCAAGAACTTGTCAGTCAACCCTCTTATTAAAATCACTAGTCCTCGAATATAATGCACAAGTAAATTTTCAAATGCTATTATAGGATAAAAACATCGCATTATATCCAGGTTAATATGGTATTATTTAAATACCCCAAAATAAATTCAGCGCCTGGACCCTACCTGCAGGAATTTAAATCTAGCATTTAAAGGTTAAAGAAGAGTTGTGCTGTGAATGAAGATGACATTCTGAGAAATTAAGCAACAGTTAATGACACTTTCAGCAATGGTAATGAAGAAAATGATGATGGGACATGAATTTGAAGTTGCAGCAGAAAAACTATTTAAGTTACATATAAAATAAATTTCTCTAACATTAGTTTAAGTATTTTCTCTGAAAGGAAAAGTTCTAAGAGGAAAGGCTGTCTCATATTTGGGTAAATATGGTATATGAGAACAAAAATTGTATATCGTGTAACTAAAGACAAAAAATCAATGTATCCTGATATAGCTAATTAAAAGTTATTATACTTTTATTTTATTTTCTTAGTTCTGATTAGTTTTTGCCAACCTGAGCCTACGGTAGAGATTGACACTGAGTTCCTCCTTGGCTCTAGTGCATCTTCTTCTGATATCCCTCAGCTGCTGTTGATTACGTAACATCACAAGCAACTGTCTCATATGTGATGCACAAAGATCAGGTAGAATAGAAGTGTCCCCCAAATTTCCAGCTCTATTTTGGTTCTGCACAAATGCCTACAAGGTTTGGAAAGAAAAAAATCACCATGATTAATTAACTAATTACATGATCTGCTTGAGTCTTACTTGTGGTGTGTTGTCCTTCTCAAAAATTATATGCCCACAAACTCCTGCTATATCCACTATAGCTCACTATTAACTCAATGAGTGTTGCTGCAAGACCTACTGAGAAAAATATTTTCTGCACATATATATGTGTGTGTGTGTGCACGTGTGTATTAATGTAACAAGCAAAGTTGTTGTAAGGATTAGAAGTAAATAAATATGAAAAACTTTGTCATGTATTTTGCACTGTTTCTTTTAAATTTATTGTTTCTCCAAGCCAAAAATGCAACCCCAGATTAACCAGATTTTTTATTACTTCATCTGTCCTTTGGTCCTGTTTATGCAGTAACTAAATATTCTTCCAATCTGATATACATTTAATAAAATAAAACTAATATTTTAAAAATATGTAAATCATGTTACATTTATAAACCATTTAAATCTACAATGCTTTTGACATGTATTTTTCAACTCATTGCAAAAAAATTAACTGGCAAGTGATTAAAATACTAGTTATATATTTTTAAATAATTTGCTAATGCTTACACATGGTAGGTTATTCTGATCAATTATCATTTTTTAATTTGGACTTCAATGAGAAGACTGTGGAATAGTATATCTATAACTGCCTTAGACCAAAAATACTGCAACAGAAACTGTATGTGTCAAAGGATTATAAATATAAATGGTCAAGAACAAATAAGCAATGAATTTAAGATGGACTGAAACTATCAAGATATAATTAGATCTGCATAAACTGCAATGATATTTTTCTGGATTAACCCCGAGTGGCTTGTGCTTCTATAGCTGTCTATTCTGCTCAACCCGGGAGCATTCATAGTGGCTAGAAATTCAGGCTTAAGGATTTGGTTTTCATTTTTAGTGATATACATTTTTTGAATTATATTTATATTTTAACTACACTGCCATTTCTTGTGTTGGAGAGATTTTTAACAATCACAGTAAAACCCTTGTTAGTATGAAGTTTAAGGGACAAAAAAATAACACCTTCAAATTATTCAGGTTTGAACTATCCAAACTGTCAAAAATATATTAACCTTGCTTGCTATCTGCGATTAAGACTTTAAACATGTATTTAAGAATTGCTACATCTTATCTATTCGAACTTTGGCGCCATTTTTCTGCAGACTGAATTTTCACTTAAGACTCTTCACCACATACAAGTTGTGATGCAATATTGTGCCCTTATATGATTCTTTGCAACCATTCATTTGAACCTTTAAAATCCATGCTTAACTATAGTGCAATACTCTTGGCTTTTTCCTTCACCAAAGGTTCAAATAATGGAACATTATTTGCCCTACAATGGTAAAAAAATCCTAACACTTCACTCTCAAAGTACTCTTTTCACAAACAACTTAATTACTGTGCCATCGATAGGTCTCTAGCCTAGCTAGGAGTGGAGACAGTGGCAGAGTCAGGGGAATGGGTAACTGCTCTGTACATGTATGTACCTGAAGTGAGTGCATACACTTATGTGACTCAGCCTTTATTCCAAGTTTTTTTTTCCCACTGCACAAGTTTCCAAAATTCCAAGTCAGACTGTGGAGTACGTTGTAACTTGAAGCTCTCTGTTCAGACTATGCGCACTGCTGCATTCTATGAGTACTAGTTTCGACACGAGTCAAGAGTTGTTGCTTGTTGCACGTGCAAATAAGGCAGAAGTGACACCATTTTGAGAGTTATGTGCAGTGATTGTGATTTAGTCATTTAGTATAAAGTAAAAAATTAAAACACCCCAGTCATAAGTCAAGGTCTGGCAATATTTGAAAAGGAGAAATGAAAATTTAAGTGTGCTGTGTCAAATCCATTAGGACAATGGTTAACTAAATTGGCAGGATCATCTAATGCTAATCAAAAGAAATTTGTCCCAGCTAATTTTGTACCAACTGACACATCATTTACTTGTGACAAAAATGTTAATGCCAACGATGAAAATAATTTTGTCCCAGACATGCTGTGCGACTCGGATGAACCTTCAACTTCTGATAGCCAAAGCAATAACAAAGTAGTAGATATTCCAATTGAAAGCTGACCATCATCCTTACTGACGAAAGGTAATAAATTATGTGAAGTTTGTGAAGTAAAAGAGATTAAATGTAAAAATGACACTTCAGCATTTTCATGTAAATGGGTGGCATTATGTTAAATTTTCAGTATGTCTTAAATTTCCGGAAATCGTAAAAATGCACTAAAAATCCCAAGTACCTCCTATTGCTAAAGATTGTGGTACTATTTTCCATAAGGAAACAATTGATAAGCATTTTTCGAAACCGTATCACGCAGAATGTGCTAAAGCGTTTTGACTTTCAACAATCCCACAACCTGAGGTAGCACAAAAGTCAGATATGGGAAAAATATTATCAAAGATAAATGAAAACTTGGGAAATAGCATTGGAAGTATGCTCTTGCATACCTATGGAGATGCCAAAAAGTTAAGCCTTAGTGTTGTAGCTAAAGCTGCTCAAAAATTTTCTTTCAACAACACCTATGATTCGTCGACTATTTCACACATGGACTTCCAGTATTTGACTCTACAAGCTCATAAAGAATTTCTGCAATGCATAGTAAATTGCGACAAAACTACATGCGAAAAAGCTAACTAGTGATTATTTATCTGTCTCTCCGATGCGATGGCAGCATTGATCGTACACAAAGTAATAAATTTTATCTACTGGCTAAAGTTGTAAGCAAATCTGGCATAACTGAAGAATATTTTCTTGGAGCAAGTGAACCAACCTGTCGTGGAGCTAAGGGACTTCTTAGTGCTATAGAAGTTTGTTGCAATTGAGCAGTAGGTAAAGATGCTGCTAACCACCTTTTCAAATTTGCTACTTCGTTTGTCACAGATGGAGCTTCAATAAACACTGGCGAAAAAGCAGGGTTGTGGGAGCTTTTTCAATTGAAATTTAGAAACAGTAGCACTAACATAGACCCTCCGCTTTTAAAAATCTGGTGTGCTGTGCACAGGTCTAATCTGGCATGGAAGTCGGCAAGTAGGTCCATTGTTGACCTTAAGCACATATTTCAAGAACTCGTAGGATTAAGAGATTATTTCCATTCTTCTGGGTTTCGAACTAGAGAACTCAGAGATTTCGCCAATGAAAATGGTTGCAACCTTCTTTCTTTGCCACAATTATTTAAGTGAGATGGATGGAATTCTCCTTTGATCTCATAAATGCTGTACTTTCTTCTTGGCTTTATATGCAAACTTGTTCTGATCGAGAAGCACGTGGTTATACCATGTTTCTCCTTAGTCTGGACAATCTTCGTCTACTTTCATTTTTGACTGATGTCCTAACTGGAAAAGAAATACTCTACAGTACTAGTTCTACAAGTTTATTTGAAAACTATTTTGATATGACCAAAAATTTACAAGATATTACGGAAAGTTCATTTTTGTCACCAGTAAAGAGGTACCCCTGATTGGCTTACATGATTTTCTTATTGTCTTAGACTGTAAGTTCTTAACATCAAATTTCATAAAAATCCATTTGGTAGAAACCGAGAACGAACATGCAGATGGACGGACAAGCCAAAGTTAATAGGTACTTATGCTGGAAGCGAAACGTGCCCAAAAATGGCTGAAATCTAACAAAGATGGATATGAAGAACATCAACAATGACATACCATCATTTTTGCAGACTGTCTGAAGAAGCTAAGTGCTGAGTTGGATAGATGATTTCAACAATTTCAAACAATAGAAAAAATTATTTGTGGCTAATCCACAAATAAGTGCCTTGTCAGTAATGGTTGAGGATCTGTTGTATGTAAAAAGTGAAGACTTTAAAATGGAAGCGATTTTCTAGCAAAATGACATTCACTTAAATGCAAGAAGCAGCGACTGATTTTTGGACTTTGGTTGATAGAAATACTTCTAGTTCATTAGTGCATGCAGTTTCGAAAGTGAAGTTGTTCTATGGTTCAAAATATCTATGTGAGTCGACGTTTACCTGCATGAATCGAATATCAAAACAAAGCATTGCATCAGCTTAACAGGCATACATCTGAATGACTCTATTTGAGTTGCAGTTCAAACTTACATGCCAGAGTTCCCCAGTATTGTTCATAATATGCAGTGCCAGAGTTCCCATTAATTCAATAAATACTGCCTCATAAAATGATTTTTCTGTTTTGCTATTTTGGAATAAATGATGTTACATCTTGGTGGTTAAAATTTTAAGCAATTTTTATTTAATAATATATTCTCTTGGGAAATACTGACTCAACAGTATTCCAACTCTGGGACCCACGTCCCCCTTCTGCTTGACGGTGTTTCTTGGACTTACATAGAGGAGTAGATCCATCCTAATCTTCCAAAATACTGAATTGTACCTAAATGCAATAAAGAAATTTTCACACAATGTGACCTAGGTGTATGAACCAAGTGCTGACAATCTCACAGACTGCCCTTCCTAGGTTATCCTTCACTAGACATGCCTGGATCCGCTCACATTGTCACGTGGCGGAATCCAAGAATATATATTGTGAGGGAGGGTCTGGGTTAGGAGTTCAGCAGAAGTCAGCAGCTGAGGTGACGCCAGCTCTCTCTGTGAGATCACAACAACATACATTGGAACATGATAAATTTTCAGCTGACAGCTGATTGGTTAAGCACACTTGAATGATAACTTCATCTGCAAAGGATCATGTTATGCAAGTGGTCAATTTGAAGAGGTCATAGCAGCACCAGCTATTCTTCTCAAATTACAAATACAAATTTATGAAAGATAGGGAAAAATAAGGGTGAACTACAGTATGGTGAATCAACAATTACAATGGGGGCAAGAATTTTATGGAAACTACAGGCTTTGGTTTACTCATGAAATTATCTCTTTACTAAAGTGCTAATGATAAAGATAGCTGAAAAGGATGGAAACAATATGGATGATTACAGTTGTCACATTTTTAACAAAGCCATTTTGTACCACTTGCAAACTTTTTCTTTTATGCATTCAATAGGGTTAGAGATTGTGCAGAACATCGGGACATAAACCAGGCGATGCACAAAAGACTGGATTTATTTCTCAGTGCTTACAGAATCAAATGGTAAACAGTTGGTTGGAAAAACTAATTGAAAATATTTACGAAGTACGAAAACTAAGTCACCGGAAAAGATACCGACTTTGAATTTCATTGCAGACTTATTTTGCATTACCTGTATTAAAAAGCATATAAAATGCTATGGTACTGACTGAGGAAAGACATTAACTTTGAATTGAGCCGAACTTGGAATTACCCGAGACCTAACTAACGAGGTTTTACTGTATTAAGAACTGTTAGTTTGGTGCTTATTTGGCATATATCAATATATTCTATATGAAATTCTGTCAGCTCTTAGCATTTCCAATATTTTCTGTTTTTGTGAGCTTTGGTGAATCTGATCTATAATCTCTTCTTCTCCTTGTATATCTTCCACATACAATTTAACAACCTCAAACAGCTGACACTTAAGCTCCAATAAATCTTTTATCATACACATTGACTTTAACTAAACTGAGAAACTAACTTACTTATTACTACTTTAACACCAGATGAAGAGTTCTATTCAGAACTGGAATTTCCAAAGAAGAGATTAGTTAAGAGAGCCACTCAGGGTGTTAATTACACTTTTCATAAAGCACTATACTCAGCTACAAAAAAAGGAATAAAATACCAGCTTCATTTTTTCCTTTAAATATGAACCAATTCATTACCTGGGCTAAATCACCCTGTTCCTGGACAATTCGCTTAGCCTCAAACATTAACTGCTCAAGACCAAACAAGCGTTCTTCTAATCCTTTGATCTCTTTCATCTCTGGCATATTGGTTGCATCTAGAGCTTGTTCCACACTACCGAGTAAACTTTCTAAAACTGTGCTGTCAAACTGGAAAAAAATTACAATGTATAAGCAAACGCAAATAGTCATGTAGATTCAACGGCTGATTTTACAACCATGAAATATTATTGTACTGAAGCAATGGATTGCAAACAGATATAGAACTTGAAAAAATAAAAGAATAATTCCATAAAAATAAACCATATGCTTAAAACAAATAAATAAATAAATAAAATATTTGCAGTGTATCGCATAAGAAAATTTTGTAATTCAAGTAAATTAACACCAAAATTCATGTATGTATGTATATACATACATGTATATATGCACACATCCTCATACAGCTACTTCATAACAGAAATCACCAAACGTGTATATTAAATTTGCACATTAATTTACCTGCTCTAAACCTCTTGCACACCTAGAAGCCACTTGTTCCAAACTGCAATTGTCATCTTTTGCTGAGATCCATCCCAAAAGTGTTTCTTGCTGACTGCTCTCATCTTTGCATTGATCACTATCTCCAATATCTTTCTTGGCATCACCTTCATCTAAAGTCACACTCTTTAGAAGTAGGGCTGATGGGAGAGTAATCTTGCCAAGAATAGCAAGGTCACTTCCAAAGCTTGAAATATATGCAGAAAAAAATTTCATCATTTTATCACTTTAAAGAACTTAGGAAAAATTAAAAATCAATATGCATCAAAACATACTTTTGAAGTAATACTACACTCTCTTCTCTTGTATCTAGGTGATGCCGAAAACTCTGGCGAAATACTTCTGCTCTGCTACGGAAAGCTGTGGTAATGTCTTCAAGATTAGCTACGACTGCTGCCCAGCCTGAGAAGTATTTAGAATTAATTTAAAAAGATGTTAATAAATGATAAAAAATTCATGAACATTGCCTACATACCCCAACAAATAAAAAGTAATTTTATCAATGTTAAGACATACTAAATCAGCCAGTTCCAAGCAGTAACCCATGCACAACCTCTTAACGAACTCTCTTGGACAATTTTTTTATTGTTTTATATATTGGTAAGTGGGGGAGAAGGTCGCAAAAGTTTAGTATTGCAAAATTGTTTTAATTCCAAGTTGAGTAGCTTATCATGAAAATTAGCATTAACTAAAAAATACTTTGACTACATTACAATTTCTGATGATGGCATAAATATATTTTTGGATTGATTAAACTTAAGAACAATTTACGGCTAAGGGAATACATGAAAATATAAGGCAATCAGTGATTTTAGTCTAAACGTCTTACTTTGATTAAAAGACCAACAAGACTGCTTGAAAAACATTTAGCATTGGTTTTAGACTAAAATTAACGGAGAAAATTTTAAACCAACTTGGAACTTTATGTGTGCAACTATATGCCCATCATTGCAACCTAAGTGACAACTCATTTTATTGAAATTATCCCATAAACAGAAAATAAACCACAATCATAAAGTAAATGAGCTGTCACACTGTGACATCCATGTCACAGCTTGGAGGAAAGAAGAGATAACACTGCAATTTCGCACTGTGTTAGTTAAACATCTCAGAGAAACCAGTTTTTTAATAAAAAAGCCGTTTTTAATGGATGAGTACTGGGTACTCTTTTTCTGCACTGCTTAACTATATGATTTATGTAACCTTTAATAAAAATCATATAAAAGTTGCATAATAACAAACACACTACTTCAACCATAATATTAATTCAATTTTAACCCTTGAGTACTCGCATCCATATCAGTAATGTATTCACTTGTGTTGGGTAAAAGATACCCGACGTAACTTTTGCCTTTATATAGAGCACTAAAGGTATATATACTATGATAAAAGGGATGCGAGACACGGTGATACAAAGTAAATAAAAAGTAAAAGATCCTTCACCGTCAATTAAAAGGAAAGAGAAAACTCACGTACGCGCTGCAGGTCTTCAATGGGAACCTAATCCTTGATGAAGACACAGGCACACACACACACTCCAAGGAGGCACTCACACCGTAGACTCTAACCAAAAAATTTTTAAACTAGACACCGATGTTTCGACAGTTATGCTGTCATCTTCAGTAATGTGGGTGGTATAAGGAAAGAGGGGGTATATATGTCGAGAGTGACCGTTGGGAAAGGGGGAGGGTAGAAGGTGAGGAAGCCGTTTAACTGAGTAACTGAAAAAGTGGGGAGTGTGGGATGATACCTAGGTCGTTGTTCATGACCATGTTTTTGTTTTTATGTATGTATATGCTTTCGTATGCATCAAGTTTACTGTAGTGATTGATTGATTTTAGCAGGGATAGGTTTTCTAAGGTGATGGGATGGTGAGTGTCAAAAATATGAGTGGCAATGCTTGATCTGTTTAATCTGTTGTTTTTGTAATGTGCTAGGTGTTCTTTAAACCGGGTTTCCAATTTGCGTCTAGATTGTCGTATGTAAATTTTGTCGCATAAACTGCAAGTGACTTGATATATACCTGATTTGTGGTGATTGGGAATTTTATCCTCCAGGTTGGACAAAAGGTTAGATAATGTATTTTCATTTACAAAAACTGGGTGGAGATCAAATTTCGAAAGCGTGCGCTAAAGATTCTGTGTTAGTGTTAGTTAGTGCGTATGGGAGTTTCATGTATTTTTCCATTGTTTTGTTTTTGGCTCGTGAGTGTGGTGCATGATTTAATGTGAACATTGTGTATTTAAAATTTTTTCTATGATAGGCGAGTCGAATCCATTATGTAATGTGCAATTCTTAATTAATGTAAGCTCTATGTCAAAGTTTGTTTTCGAAAGAGGTGTGTTTAAAAGTCTGTGAATCATCGAGTGGAAAGGAGCTAATTTGTTGGAGATATGGTGGTGAGAGCTCATATGGATGTGTCGGTGTGTGTAGGTTTCCTGTAAATGTTGAAAAGTAGTTTGCCAATCTCTAAGGTTGTGTACCATGTGAAAGCTGTGGAAAAGCGGTGGAAGCAACTTAGCAAAAAATCAAGATAATTAAGATTGGCATGGCCATATCCCAAATGGAGGCAACTACCCATGGGAAGGGGGAGCACATGCAACCAATGAAGTCTGTTTCCAAATTGAGCTACTAGAGCAGGAAAAACTTTTGACGAGAGACACTACATTGGCAGTTGCGGTTCCTTAGGCTGTCCACATTAACATATGCAAATGCCTTAGCAGGCCGCATTAGGATTCATATTAGAAGTTACTTGAGAGAATGCAAAAGATTCTATCAGTGAAAATCTATACATAATAACATTTTAGCATAAAAACTTCACGAGGAATGGTTTTCTGACCCAAATTTTAACCAACAAAAATTAAATTATCTGTAGTAAACTTCATGGTTCTCTTTCATAATGACATTGCAGGCCGCATAAAATTATCTCGCAAGCCATAGTTTCCCCAACCAGCAACCATAGCAATATGAGTGACTACCAGTGAATACACCTAATACGTACGGAAGTTTAGGAGAGATTTTCTGACAAAAATCTTGGACTGAAGTACCTTACACTCATCATAATTATAAATGGAGGGGAGATTTTTGAAGAACACCATTTTGGAAACTGAAGCAATTGCAATACAAGCATAATATTGACATGAGACTGGAAGTTATCACATAAATACATACTCTAAAATGTACGGAATTCTATGCTTTCAATAAATATTTTATGTACCTATGCTAAATTGTTTTGACATGTTATATAATAAAAGTATGCATTCATTCTTAGACTTGTTTCTGGATGAAAACTGCCCTAAAATGCCATCATGCCTATGTGCGTGTTTTTGTGTCTTATTGCAAGTTACATTTTTGGTGTCTACTGATTATGATCCTGAGTAAGACTCCTGGGGATTTCCATCTCCCATACTCCTTAACACCATGCCTTCTTCGCCCCCACACATTTCTCATTTGTTTTTCCATACTGTCATCAATGGCTGCCGAGCGAAGAAAGTATGTGGTGCACTCCAAGCAAGTGAGGTTGCTTGAGTGGCATTTTTGTTTCACAGGATTTGAATGTGACATTTGATTGGGCCATGCCGATAGCCAGGGAGGGTGCTTTAACCCCTTGCCTGATTTGCCTGTATCACATACAGGTACTGCTTCTCGTGGAGTTCTCTCTGCATTGCGTTGAAAAAACCATAATATTAGGAGTGAAGAAGTAACTATTGCTTTTATTAATGTTTTTATAGAATAATATCAATTGAAATTGAATTTTTGGCCAAAAAATTTAAAATTTACAACACTGTTAAGGAGATAAAACGGTGGTCTCCAGGTTCCCCATGAATTAGAACTTATGTCAGTGCATTGTGCAGTAAGTGTATGAGAGTAACACTGTGTAGGGAGTGTTTCATTTGAATGCTGCTGAAGCAATACAAAACTAAAACATTGTAGGTAAATGGGAATAAAAGGTTGCATACAGGTGATAAAAGATAAATGGTGAGCGACTCTAATCTACACAGCATTCATATGCAATCTCCTGACATGTAGAATACCATGAGGCAGCGAGTGATTGACAGCAGTGAGGAAAGAGAAACAGATGGAGAGAAAAGGGCAGCTGAGCAGCCTGAGCAAGACATCTGGCAGAGACATTTTCATCGAATTTGTCTTTTTTGTGTAGAGCTAAACTTTCTTAATAAGCCATTTTTGTAACTCTGAAACAGTATGTTACAAACCCAAGCCTCCCAAAAATTAAGAGGAGAGAGTTCAGATACCAATTAATTACATTAAAATTTGTGTTAATACTGTGTCCAGATGATCACCAGTGGCGTTGATCATCATGTGACCACCACCAAAAATATACTGGAACATCTCCAGGAAAGAGCAACTAACAAAATATGCAGTCTACTTTTTGAGTCATTGGAGGAAATTTTGTATAACTTATACCACATGTCTTCCATTGTACCATACCATGGTCACTCAGGTTGTTGTCAAGTCTGTCATTCATCAAGGGCAGATACAGAAACTTCACAAGGAGGGAAAGAGGGGAGCAATCACCCCAAGTACCCCTCCCCACTCTTGAATCCACCTCTGCCGACGACCCAATATTTTGAAAATCCTTACCTCCATTAGAATCTTTCTTTGGCATACAGACAATCTTCAGTGTACAGACAAGGAATTTTGTGAGGAATGAATTTAAGAATGCACCCAATGGAGACCAATGGGATAATTGAAGAAGGGTGTGGGTGATAGCCCCCACCATTTGGATCTGCCGCTGTTGTCCATACAAATTGGTTTATTTATTTTATATTAGTTTTTTTACTTATTGTTATATTTGATTTTGAATCACCCTAAAAATGATAGATAGATATTCATTTTTATTTGGGTGATATTGAGACTAAGCAGTCTCTTTTTCCATCCAACCCATAGATGAGTGTTCTACCAAAAAAGAATAAACTTAGCAGATGTGAATTTAGAAAACCCTGGCAAGAAAAATTAACACATGCAAATCATTATTGTAAAAACTCCAAAACTGGACAATTATTTCTCATTTGCCATATCTCAAACTGAATAAAATTGAAGAGAATGTAACAAATTACAGAATCTTCCTGGTCATAGTTTACAGTGAAATGTAATGATAGGCAAAGATTTGTGTAACAATTCTAGTTATAGTATAAATTCGGAAGAACAGCGGGAAATGTTGAGAAACATTAAAAAATGTTATACGTTGCTATTTTCAAATAATGGTAAATATTATTTATGGACAAAAAGAAAAGTGAGATATCGAAAGAATGTGATAAACCATTTATTTACGATCTACTATAGCAACTAAATAGATTTCTGCTGCTTCCACCTCCACTTTTTTGCCTGCGATTTCTCTGCATTGTTGTACTCTCAACCTCTCCATTTCCCCATTAGCCCATATTACTCTTCTACTCCTCTCACGACAATGTGCCATCTGCATGTGCAGCTAAGAATAACCTCTTGTCCCTCCTTGCCGGTAGAGAACATAATCGGCATTAATAGGGTTGCCATAGCAACAAAAAATTTCAATTAAAAATCTTGCAATTTTGTTGATAAAGCACAACTTGGAACAGATGAAATTTAAAATTTTATGGTATGAAAATAAAACTTCATTCTCTTCTCCGGATCTGGGTTCAAGGCTTGACTTCGTATCTTGATTTTAAGTAATTTTAAAGTGCAAATAAAAAATATGCTACACTCTTTCTTGTGTTATTCAAATGGAGGAAATTAAATAAGAGAAAACTGATCTGTTATTTATTTTATCGGAGTGGAATTAACAGCCCTCTCAGAACACCATGCAGGTCACTCTAAATAAACAACGAGTTTGGTCAAAATTGAATCATTAGTTCCATATAACTTTGCCAATTACCTTTCCTGGAGGAGCACCTGGGCAGACACTCAACTTCTTTTTAATGGTATGATGATTCAAGATCTGATAAGATTTAGTAAGCCTAGTCAACCAGGAGTGAAAGTTTACACTTCTCATTTTTCTGAATTTTTTTGCCAAAATTCATTAATGCCAATATTTGTCATTTTTAAGGTTGTAGATAACATAAATTTCTACAAGTTTTATTTGAAATATTTTTCATAGAAGACTGTTTAAAGATATTTTCATCATCTTTCAGAATTTATGTTCAGTACATTGAATGCTGCTAGGTGGTACTGCAGTTTGTTGCTATGATAAAATTGGCGAATTCTTCATAGTCACACCAATGCTAATCAATATTTTTACTTTCTCCATATACGAAGTATAGAGAAAGTATTGTTTTCATGAAAAAAATCAAATTCGAGATTTCAACGGAAATACATGTTTTAAGGTCCCCTGAACACATTTTGACTATTTTCTCGACGATGTCTGTGTGTCTGTCTGTATGTGATAGATTTTTGTGGGCGATCTAACTCAAAAACTATTAATCAGGTCAATGCAAAATTTTATATTTAACATTTTTATAAAAGTTATAGATCTGATTAGTTTTTGGTAAAAATCGGTCGACCGAAAGTGGGTGTTTAGTCTTGTCACTTATCCGTTATTTTGAAATATTTGCTTTAATATTTGAAAAATGTAACAATGTATTGGAATAAAAGTTGTAGGAAATGTTATTTTCTACGACCTTTGTTTGAACCATTTTTCCATAAAATGCATTTTTTAAGAGATATCTTATATTTTTAGCTGCTGCCACCACGCCACCTACCAAAGACTATAGTTAACAATTGACGCTTAGTTACGTCTTAGTAATGCTCCTTTTTATTTTCTCAATTGTCAACCAGAAGTAAATATTGACAACGATCCCAGAGCTAACAACATGTAATTTGCCATATAAATATGGAGAAAGTCATGTGTTGCCCACATCAGTTTATTTTATTCATAGCAACAAATAATATTTTTGTTTACTTATTGTTTTTTAATGTGAAAGTGATTCAAAGTATTTTCCATTGGGAAAATTGTTTTTATAAATTATTCACATGTATAATTGCTGATAGTTATTCTTGAGGATGCTGTTATCGAGAGCAACTTGTAAGCACTATTGCAATCATAATCATTATTCTGTATATATATTATGTGTTAGACAAGATTTTTTTATGGTGTATAAAATTCAATGGAAGAGGCGATTGCTAGACATGCCCCGGGAAGCAAAAAGTGTTAATCCAGTCCTGGTCATGTATCCTTTTCCCAAAGTGTGTTGTGATTTTGGCTGAAATCTTAATGACTAATCCAGTTATGTTTTCTCTTCCCTTCTTTATCTGAATCTGTTGCTTGATGAATGTCTTTGAATTATTTTCCTCTAACTAATATCCACCAACTGCAGTGTAATGCCCCTGAAACTTTCATCGCTTCTTTCCCTCTCCAGATAATCATTTCTTCTTAGGGTTCATCCAGCACATTTCCACTTTCATCTCTCACTCAATCTCACACACCATTAATAAATATCATAGATACATTTCAATCAATATCTTACAATACTGATGCAACATTTGGCAAATGAGGAGGATCAGGGAATATAAGATCTAAAGGGGAAATCAATGGGAAAGATGGTATCTCCTCTTGTATCACTTTATGGCTCTCCCTACCTTTGTTTACCTACCTTGAATTGCAGGAGTATACAGAGGAAATAATTATATGTTTAGAGATAATTAGAAAAACCATCTCTGAAAAGAGGCTTACCTTGTTGCTGTAAATGCTGATCATGCACTAGACGCTCACATGCTCTGGTTTCTTCACGAGCCAGCTCGCAAAGATCTTGAGCCAGGCGGGACCTATTTGCAACAGTTGTATATGATGGTGGGGAATTCCGAGTTGCTTCAACTCTTTCCTTGGGATCAAAATCTATGGATAGGAAATGAGTTAAATTGAGCAGAGGGTTTTCTTTGCATCTACACAAACAATTATATTTTCCATAATTAAAATGAATATATTTTTGCTTTTTATATTTTTCATTAGTAATCAAAATTCGATTCTTTCATGAAAATCTCATTTTAACCATACCACAAAATAGTTAAATAGAATGTCACCATGAAATGAAAATTAAACCTAAGCCTTAACAAGAGTTCATTTGTATTAATCTTACTAAATTTTAAATCAAGATTTTCTGAATACCTGCAATATCACCAGAAAGACCGTGGGTTGATGGAGATGGAGGTGTTAAGCTTTCAATGGATGCCTTACTGAAGAGATAAATTGGATTTGTGTCTGTGCCTGCAGAATAGCTACAAACTCGTGCTGATGGATCCAGACTCTCTCCTCCACTTACAAGCAATACCTGCTTATCTGAAGGAATGTGGACTTCACGAGCCACCACTTCCTTTAGCTGGGAAACACTAATGTAAAGAATATTTAATACAATCAGATATTCATGGAAGTTTATATAAAAATTGGAAATAGATGGTGTTGAAATATCACTATTTTTCTAGGACTATTTGATAACAAGCGTCGAAACTAGTTTTCCATCTTATTGGTGTAATGAACTAAATGAACAAACCAACATCATAATAAAGCAAAAGGGACATAACACATTGCAAGGCAATATAAGACAGAAGGGAACAGCAATCAATCAACACTGAATACTGATGCAACATTAAGCTGGAATAGTTTTTTTGGGTAAATTGATGACAAATGCTGAGACGATAATAAATTTTGAAAAATATAATTAAGTAACCTAAAAGTTAGTGGGATCCTTTCATATATTAGAGAATTTTCAAGGCCATGTAAGTTTCAAAATACGTACCTTTCCAGAGCCAAATTCATATCAAATGTCATCATTGTTCCCGTATCAACATGGAATATATACAACATCCTCGAGTCCTTCCTTCCCACTTGTGTCTAATGAAAAGAATTTGATAATATTTTTGTTCGACTTTCATCGGTTTCTGTCTGTTCCCGTATTCGATGAATAAGTAAACCTGAAAAATCACGCACCTCAATAAATATAATTTATAACTAGGCGTGTAAATTTTTTTCTGCGATACAAAGGGTGCTACAGAAAGTGGCACTATCTACGTCAATATACTTATTGTGATTGCTGATGAAATGACAATCGTGCAGAAGGCAAGTCAACTTGTACAGGTACATGAAAATCAAGGTCATTAGGCAGAAATGAATTGCATTGAGTTTACTAAATCGCTTAACGATACACTTATAATAAAACGCAATGATTTTCTGAGTTGTACGCAAATTGGTTGACTAAAAGGAAACATTCAGCAAAAAATAAATAAATGCCTTGCGCTGCAGCGGACAACAACAACAACAGAAAAAAAAATAGAGCTTAATATCTCGCAACAAGGTTAATTTACTATCAATTTAATCAACTGTGTATGATTATAAACGCTGAATGAGAAAATAATACCTTTTCTTATGAAGTCCTGGAGAATCGTATTTGCCATTCTTATGGCACCATCACAGCTGTTTATCGCGTTGACTCATGGGAAATTATTTGCCAACCAAAACATCTGACGTCTGATCATCTGTGAGTTGCACCTTTTGTGCAGGTGAAGTTTTTATTTACATTTTAAACTTTTTATTACAATGGGGCAAGGTAAAAGTCAATTCACAGAAGAAGAGTTACAAGATTATCAAGTAAGTCTCTTTTTCATGCTTCCAGGAATATGACATTGCATAATGTTAACCGTTATTTCTTCCCGTTTCAGGACTTAACATACTTTTCCAAGAAAGAAGTTTTATAGTAAGTACGTTTTGGCCTAAATATGCTGTTTATTTTTTCATTAGACAGCTTTACTGTGAGTTCTATTGTATAAAAAAATTTCAACTAAGCCATTGCGTATTTAAACTATAGGGGCCATGTAGTATGCATTGTATCTATTTCTAGTTATTGATATTTTTTTTATTTTAGTGCTCACCAGAAATTCAAAGCTTTAGCCCCGGAAAAAGTTGGACATAATAGGAATGCAAAGTTACCCATGTCCAAAGTGTTACAGTATCCAGAACTTAGAGTAAATCCATTCGGAGATCGCATTTGCAGGGTATTTTCGTCATCACAAGATGGAGACTGCACTTTTGAGGATTTTTTGGATATGATGTCTGTATTTAGTGAAGAAGCTCCTAAGTCAGTTAAAGCAGAACATGCTTTCAGGATATTCGGTGAGTGAATGTGATATATTACTACAATGGCACCTTCCCCTTGAAATTAAAATTAAAATTATCTCATTACACAAGCACGGCGATTCACACTTATTGGATAATTTTAGACCCATATCTATTTTGTCTGTGTTTTCTAAAGTATTTGAAAATATGTATAATAGACATATCTTTCTTGGACAATCATAATATTCTTTCCAAGTGTCAATTTGTCTTCCGGAAAGGCAGATCAACTGAAACGGCAGTTGCCAAATTTGTGAATAAAGTACTAGAGGGATTTGATAATCATTGTAATTTAGTTGGTGTCTTTTATGATCTGTCAAAGGCTTTTGATTCAGTGGATCATGCTATCCTCTTAAACAAACTAAATGCCTATGGTATCTCAGGTGTTGCCAATCAATGGCTCAAATCCTTCCTCACCGACAGGAAACAAGATGTTACTATATACTCAACAGCTTATGAGAGGAAATTCACCTCCAACTATCAAACTGTGACTAGAGGCATTCCTCAAGGATCCACTATCAGCCCTTTGCTGTTTCTTCTATATATTAATGATTTGCCTTTCTATTTAAGTGAGGGAAACCTTTTTATGTTTGCTGATGACACCAGCCATTTACTTCTGAACCCTAGCCATCCTGCTAGTCTCCAGGATGCTGTTTCAAAGATGGTGTGAAGCCAATAATGTTTTTCTAAACTGTGTGAAATCTACCTTTACCCAGTTTCATTCATGTCAGAAAAAAATACTGGAGACCCCACTGGTAAAAATTGCTGGTAAATCAGTGAGTGACTCCTCTGTTGTTAAATTCCTTGGTATACATATACATGAATCTCTAAAGTGGGAGGCCCACATAGAAATGATTTCTAAAAAAGTCAGTACAGGCTGCTTCCTCTTAAGAAGGTTGATGCAAGTTACTGATCAATCTACTGCTCAGTCAGTCTATTATGCCTACATATACGTGCATTTAAAATATGGAATCATTGTTTGGGGTCACTCTTGCCATTCTTTACGTCTATTCAGACTGCAAAAATGGGCAGTTAGAATTTTATCTAAAGCCAAAAAACGGGATAGCTGTAGGGAATTATTTATCCAACTGAATCTGCTAACTCGACCCTGCATTTACATTTTGTATTCTATTTTATTTATTATAGAAAATTCTTTACTTTACTTGGCTTAAAATGTAATAATGATGTATACAAGTACAACAAGGAAAAAGCAAGATTTTTGTATCTTGTCTCACAACCTCCACTTGTATAGTAAAAGCACAATATATGCAGGAACTGTATTTTTTAACAAATTGCCAGCATGGTTGAAAAATGTTGTCAACTTCCATGTATTTAAGAAAAGTTTAAGAGATTACCTTATTGAAAAATGCTTTTATTCTATTGACGAATCCATGTCTATATGATCGATGCTGAATAAAATGGACTATGTATTTTTCACGCTTTCCAGTTGTGTTGTACTTTACTTTGTATTTCTGACTTGTCCTATATTTGTTATAGCAAATCACCTGGATGAAATAAAATTATTATTATTATTAATCCTTACCTGTAGCCATACACCACACTCTTCAGTCTATAAGCTTGATATTCAGCTTCAGTTATCAGTGACTTGAAACAAAGTATTGATGGAAGTTAGTACAGCAAGTGTAAGTCGCAGCTGCACATAACCATATTTGCCAGCCTATAAGATGTAACAAGATTTTAAAATGAAATATTCATTAACTATACTAAATGCAGTTATTTACACTTACATTATTTATGAGAATAATAGTTAAGAAGCACTCCAAAATAACCAAGTAAAACAAAGATTATCGTAGAATTGTAGCCGCCAAACACTCGGTTATCAACGTGATTTTGCATTGCCAGTTTGGGGGAACCCCAGGCGGATAATACAGGCCTGACACTCAAAGTGCAATGTTTACATTAGATATTCAAATGTGAACCTTTTCAAATTCATTTAGTGGTTACAAAGTGTCTTCCTTGACAAAGCTGGTCACTTCCTTTGTATAGGCTTAGAAGTTCATTATTTTATTTTCTCCAAGTTATGGATTTCTTTGTAACATCGGCTTCTTCAATAAATCTTATCATTTCTATGTGCTGTACTCACATCCAATTGAATCATTTATGTCGAGAAAGTGATTTCATGTGCAACCTGCCGAGAACAAGGCAGCTCTTTCTCCTACTTGCGTTGACCCTATTTTGACCTAATCTGTTCTCATATAGCCTGTAATACCGAGTTACCTATAGCCTATAAGACCGAGTTTAATTTTAGAGACTCTCTTAGGAAAAATGTGTATTTCGTAGGCCAGCAAATTCACTAATTCATATTTTCTGTCATTTTTCATTTGTTCCACATCATGAAGAAATGAAAAGACCATTTCCATTTCCTTGAAAATTATATTATCAAAGGAGTCCTAATTCCATGTACAGCCGTTGAACTCATTTTTCTGTCAATGCTGGAATCGGTTCTAGAATATCATTGATATTGGTTCTGTTTTTATTAGTCCAAGATCCCATATATTCTAGGAATATCATTACATATTTTAAAATACTCTATGCTACAAGAGAATCAGGCATAACTCACCCACTCCACCAGATAGAACAATACCAATTAAAAGTAAACTAGTTCTTATTTATATAGCTGCTACTATATTCAGATAATACATTTTTAACCTCAAATATATTAATTTCATATTTAAAATATTTTTTATTATTAATTTACACATATTTAATGATTGCATGTGAGTATTGGAAGAATTTGAAAACACATTCATTAAATTTTATTCATTTTTTAATCTTATTTCCCAGATTTTGATGGGGATGATATGCTTGGTGTTGGAGACTTGCGGGAGGTTGTAGACCGTTTGACTGGACCACATCTTTGCCTCCCAGAAGAGGATATTCAGTTTCTCCTTCAGTCTGTGCTTGATGAAGCTGATCTTGACGATGATGGAGCTCTCTCATTTGCTGAATTTGAGCACATAATATCAAAATCTTCAGATTTTGCTAAGTGAGTCCTCCAATAGTGCACTCCATCTTATTTTAGGGTTAAAAAAATGGTTGAGCACCTTGGCAATATGATAATGTTGAAAAGGAGGGACTCTAATTGCCATTAAAAGAATAATACACATGTAGGTTTACGGGACGTTACTCCTCTCCAGAAACCCACCAGTCATGCACCATGCGTATCTCATGTACACAAAACACTCAGAAAAATAATTCTTGCCAGTGAACACTATTCATCTGTCATCACACACATAACTTTGCAGGATGTTACTCCATAGCAGGGACTATACCAATCACACAACGAACACACATGGGTTTAGGAGTGATTTAACTTCTCTAGAAACCTGGTCAAAGACGCACTCACAGACACACAATGTATTTAATCAACAAATACGAATTTCGATCACCAGATGATCCTGAAGTTAAAGCTGAAGTGGATCAGCTGGTAATCGAAATATGTATTCATTGATTAAATACTCTGTGAGTGCATCTTTGACTGTCTCTCTGAAGAGTTTTAATTGCCCCTAAACTTTAATGTGTTCATTGTGTGATTGGTATAGTGCCTGCAGTGGAGTAATGTCCCACAAACTTGTGTTTGCATTTCTGTTTATACAAGACCTTAAAGCCCATCCACATCTGGATAGACTGTATGCAAACATTGTATAGATACATATTTTCGGTGTATCCCAAGTATGGATGTTTTTTAAATGTCCGATTAATCTTTATTTAAATTTATTTAAAAACAGAAAATTATGGGAAGTTTCATTTAATACATTTTTAGAACTATTATTTAACACTCCACATAATTCAATTTTATGCCGTTCAAGGTCATTGACACCTCTCAGTGTATAAGGGAAAATCAGTTTCGGTTTACACGACAGTTTTCAGGAACACATTAATTGCGTAAACTGTGGAAGTGGTGTATTACTGTTGAAAAAATAGGATTTGCATTAACACTAATACCTAAAATATTACATGCCATAACATTTTCAAATCCATAAAAATATTATTCCTGAAATGAGGAGGATCAATAATCAATAGATTAATACTTAATAGAAATACATAATGTGCCTAAATAGCATATTTATTTTTAAATGCAATCTATTCATGAATTTCTCTAATTTAAATGTTTTATTTTTCATTTATGGATGCAGTACCTTCAGAATTCGTCTGTAGAGGATAATGAGCAAGGAGAAGGTCTCAGACTGTTTTCATGTAAGAATACTGTGCTTCCTATAAATGGCTTAAAGGGTAGCCATGTGAAGATCGATCATTTCATATTGCGTGTGAATCAGAATTAATAACAAATATGCAACGAATAGGATGAAAAAATGTCTCATACCCTAGGATATTTTAAATATTATAAATCTTTTATTAAGGTGATATATTTTACGCATATTAACCCTCTTACTGCCAAGTTGCTACATGCAGTATATGCGAGAAATGCCAATCCATTTTTGCTGGAAGTGTAATCATTTAAAAAAAATTTATCTCATTTTAGTTTTGAAGATAGAATGCTTATTTTTTCTGTGATAGAGTACAAGAAATAAGTGAATTTTTATGTTAGTTCCTAGTCTGCAAACAAAGAAGAATCTTTTGATTTTTTGTCAAAAATTTTTAATTCCGTATTTGCAGAAATTTTTTGAGACCTGAAAAGTTTTCACTTTTGTATGCGAAAGTTGGAGATTCTCAATTTCAGACACCAAACAACACAAAGGACAATAGTGATATAAAAATCAAAATTTGATTGTGTACTATGTCAATATAATTCAAAAGCATAATCTTCAAGGAGTGCAGGAAAGTAATCATTCCTAACATCAGACAGTTAATAAGGGAACTATTAGAGATATAAAAAAGATGGCCGATAGATTGGCCAGTGGCAGTTCTCGCAATTGGATTGGTGGCTGATATTTCGGCCAGCTGGCAGAAAGAGGGTTAAAGTAATTCAGAACAAACAATTCCAATAAATTATTTTATTTGTCATAAGATCAAACATCTAGTCTGTTCTTAAATACTTACATGATTGAGGTATGTGGTCAGTTGAGTGATGTCTTTTGATGTACAGCAAAGGTGAATATAGGCCCAGGCAAACTAGGTGACTGCCAAAGGGCATCATGCCTCTGGAGGCCTCGTGTCTAGAGCTGTGAGAGAGTTACTCTTAACAGAGTCAGGAACTTATTGTGAAAGGAGAAAGAAATGTATACATTGAACCTGAAAAACCAAATATAAGGGAGCGGTGTGTGTGTTTTTGGCTAGTCAACCTCTTGGATTATAACCATATAAAGGAGCGGTTGTATATAGCCTTAATGATGACGACGACCAACTCATGCGATAATGGGCACAGGCCAGTCTCAATTGTTGGGTATCATTCCAAAGATAATTATTTCTAAGGGTTCCACTTGAAGGGTTTGAGCTGCAATCAACATCAACTTCTGAAGAACACCAAATATATTGTAAATATATGCAGTGTTGCCAGCTGCTAAAAAATAAATCCGCTAAATGGTTGTGAAGAATCTCCTAGATTTAGATGAAAATAAGCTAGGGATTGGAATTTTATGCATGTCACTTTCTTATCTTCCCTACAAATTAAGCACGCATCATTTCATAGAATTTATTAAATACATAAAATATGAACTTTTTGTAGAAGATTGAAATTATTATAGAAGATTTAAACTTTTTTAAATTTTGTAAATACATGAGCAAAACCTCAAAATTCATTTATAAATTAGCCCAGAAAATCCACTTAGCGGATTTTAAAGATTTTTGTACCCCAGATGATCAACGAAATAAGCTAGATCTAGTGGAAAATACCCCAGACTGACAACACTGAATATATGTGCAAATAAATTATTAAGAATTTGATAGCATCCTCCATAAAATTTAACCACATTTTCAGAATTTGCAAGTTGTGATCCCGACAAACCACTATCAACCATGGCAGTGGTTCTCAAGCAGGGGTCTGCGAGTTGAGTGGGACATGATATATATTTTTATCTATAACTTGTTTGATCCCAAGCTCAGTACTGATTAATATTTCAAAGTGAAAAAAACAAGACAATGAATGAAAAATGTATGATCTCTTCATGGAGAAGGGGTCGACAGAAATTGTGTGACTTTGTTGGGGGTCCACGGCTCCAAAGAGGTTGAGATGTCTCGCATCCCATAAATCCACACCTGGTGTACAGAATACTATTCAGACAAATTTTAAGTGATATTTAAGTATTTAATATACATATACCTGAAGTGAATTAAGCATGCAAAGTGGTTTTAATTTGTTAATCCAGTATCATACAAGTATGAATTGATATTACAAAATTAACATGCATTTATCTAGCATTAGAGATACATCCAAGGAAGTATTATTTACCTTGCCTTATGGCTGAAATCAAATGTGGTTTTCCTACCATTTTATGGTTATTGGAGAAACATAGTTTGTCAATTAGAGATGCATACTCATTTCATATCTGTGAGTGACTGTAATGTATGTTTTCTTATATAGAAGAAAGTTTTTAAATATAAACATATTACTCATAAAATTGTTATTTATACTTCATTCCTGATCTGGATTTGTAATGGTTATGTACTAATCTGTTAATTAATTTATAGAAATTGATATTAAGCTTTAAAATGTGTTCTAATAATGCTCAAATTGAATTTGCACATGTTTTCACTCTCTCAAGAATGGTATTATAAACAACATTAATTTTTAGCATATCAATATTGCATTTATTATATTTATTGTAATTTTATTCTAATAAATTTGTCCAATTTAATATAAATAAACTAATATAATACACTCTGATCTTGTCATTCTTCTAAAACTCCATCTCATTATTTACTTACTAGTGTAATTGCACATCAAATATAACGGATATGTGTGGATTAAGTATTAAATTTAAGAAACTTCCCATTCTTCCTCCTTTTCTCTCTTTCTCTCTCTTATCCTCCTCCCCCATCTCTCTCTCTCTCTGGAAAAATAGACTTCCTAGTCTCAATCTCACCCTAATAAAAAACCATTATCTATCTATCTCTTCTGTCTTTCTCCCCCTCTACTCTCCCCCCTGCCTCTCTCATTTCTTTCTTCTCTCCTCTTATGTATTAAAATATTCAAAGCACGCTTTCCTTACACAATTATAAGTAATAAATAATTAATAATTTGCCCTCTCGCCGCCCCTATCTCCCTCCTGTTGACGTAATTTCGTGAAAAATCCTACGATAATTTAAGGCAATCTATGCACTCGTATATATTACACGTATGCGGGTTGAGACAACAATTGATTCTCGAAATTTAACAATGACGTGGTTGGCATGGCAACATCCTGTTTAAAAGGTATTTTCCCACAATATGTGATTTAAATGTTTAATATGAGAGATTTCGAACGGCAGGCGGAAAAAGATGAATAGAATAAGAAACTTCATTAATTTTCCTAACACATAGTTCAAATTCGAAGATAGTATGTCAATTCTATCTAATTTTAATTTCCAAAAGAATAAAAGCCTCCACTTTAAAAAGTCGCTTTTTACGTGTTATCTTACGGGAAATGGAAATCGCCCCCTGGAGTCGAACCCGGGTCTTTTTTGTATTTTTTTCCGTCATTTAATTTTTATATCTGAATCAAACATTCCTGCGAAATTTCAACCTTCCACTTAATCGGGAAGTTTGTTAAAAACGCGTTAAAACGTGCTATTGATGACTTTAGCGTTGAAACAGTCAATCAAACAAACACTTGGCTTTTATGTAAGGTAATACTATGGAAAGTGATAAAAATAAGAAACTTGGAATATTCATTGCTGAAATGGCGGATGCTGCTTCATTTAAGCACATTGAGTTTATTTAATAAATAACGTTAAGATGCAGCAGCAATCATCCAATTCCATCGCAGTCCAGGGTCAGGTCATTCCTTGGTCCAATGACGCCAAATACCTCGGGGTGACATTGAACAGGAGCCTGACCTGGAAAAGGCACATCCGTGGTCTGAAAGACAAATCAATGGGTGCAGTATGCAGGCTTGGCCCCATCCTGGGCTCCAGAGAGTTGACGCTGGGAACCAGGGTGAGGCTGTACAAGTCTTGCGTGCTGCCAATTCTACTCTACGCCTCCCCAATATGGTCGGGAGTGGCACCAACTCACCTTGCACAGCTCAGCATTGTCCAGAACACAGCCCTGCGTACCATCCTCCGTGTCACCTGGAGGGACTTCGTACGGGTCACTGAGCTGGAGACCACAATGGGTGTAGAACCACTACGACAGACCCTGCTAAGGAGAGCTAGTGCGTTCTACACCAAGTGTAGCCGACACCCGTTGCCCATCATGCAAAAGATCGCTGCAACCAGGGTCATGCCATTGGACTGCCATAAGCATCCCATCGCGGCCATGGGTCTCCAATATCAACTACCGCCCAAGAGGCAGAGGCGGATATAAATGCCGCCACACTAAACCTGACAGCACACCCTTCCACAATAAATATCAAGCCAAGTCAGGTTCATAGCATAGCTGGCAACCTGGTTTGGGTATTGGCCATTTGCCAATCCCAGCACCCGCTCTGCAGTATAAGCTGGTGTATTCTTTCTGCCTACTTTTGCGAGTCTTTGCCCATTCGATTTTTATTATGGATGACGATCAAGGTAGGAATGCTGCTGATCGTATTGAAAAGAAAGGTTCATCTAAATCCCAGATTAACAAAGGAGTCAGGCAAAGGTACAATATGAATTTTAAAATAGATGTAGTTGGTCACAAATTGTTCTGATGAAAGATATTTTTTGAAAATGAAGTTAATCAAAAACTTAACTGGTCAAGTATGACTTCAAGTGAGCTCGCCAATCTCTTAAATGAGTGTCAAAGGAAACATACTTTGTAGTCTTGACCATATAGACATTCCTATATAATTTACTTGATTATATGTCAAGTGTAATGCTCGACTGTGGCGCCGCTCTTAAAGAGCCGCTATAAAAGAGCGGAAGAATCGAGAACTATTTATGACTGTAATGCTATTTTTAACAAACTTGACGATTAGATAGAAGATCGAAATTTGGTAGAAATGTTTGACTCTTACAGTAAAAGCCCTTTTACGAAAAAAATCCCCAAAAAGATCCAGGTTTAATTCCAGAAGATGATTTCTATTTTTCATAAGACAACACGTAACAATCAATTAAGCGAAGCGAATGTTTTCATTGTTTTGCTCATAAAACTAGAAAAATCTGATGTGGCCACCAAATGTCTTTCTCCATATCTGTAATATTTCTAAAAATTCCAAATAGGTTACATAATAATAAATATTTTAAGAAACTGCAAGAAAATTTTAGGCTTGATAAAGAATAGAAATAAACTCAAACCATGGCCTTTTGATATTGGATACAGCCACAAAACTCCAACGATTAAGAAAAGAAAAAGGAGCGTTACTAACTAACTAAGCATTAATTGTTAACAATAGTCGTCAGTAGGTGGTGTGGTGGTGGCAGGTAAAAATATAAGATATTTCTTAAACAATACATTATATGGGAAAATGTTTCAAACTATGGTTGTAGAAAATTAAATTTTCTACAACTTTTATTCTAATATATTTTTACATTTATCAAATATTAAAGCAAATATTTTAAAATAACGGATAAGTGACAAGATTAAATACCCACTTCTGCTTGACTGATTTTTACCAAAAACTATCAATTCCTCTGACTTTTATAAAAATGTTAAATATAAAATTTCACGTTGACCTGATTAATAGTTTTTGAGTTAGAGCACCCACAAAAAAGCTATCACATACAGACATCATTGAGAAAATGTTCAAAGCTTGTATTTCCATTGAAATCTTGAAGTTGATTTTTTCATGAAAACAATACTTTCCCCTTTACTACGTATATGGAGAGTAAAAATTGACCCTCCAACTTCAAACTGGGACTGTTTTAAAGGAAAAGGAACAAAGTTTCTTATTCTTATCGTTGATTGTCTTCCTCAGACCACAAATGGTCTAGTGTAACCAGACCCAGGGCCCCTAGGCAGTTTTGGTAATTTAACAAAAAACAAACTTTACTTTTATTTTTTATTTATTTAATCTACTTTGACTTTAGAAAATAGACAAGCAGACTTAGAAATGAAATAAACAAGTACCAACTATACTTTTTTACACATTATAATTTTTACATTTACATATAATTACAAGATTACATTGCCACGTGACGAACTTTCTTCTCTGCAAAGGAACGGATGACCTCACTATAGTCCACAGACCGCGTTATTTCTGACTCTATGTACAGCACAGAGAGTGAATTAAGCCTGTTCTCTTCTGTGGTAGATCTTAAATAATTCTTTACTTGCTTTAGTGCTGAAAACGACCATTCTGCTGAACAGTTTGACCCTGGTGTACACAACAGCATCTGGAGCGCTATTCCCATGTTTGGATAAATGTCCAAAAAGCCTTTTTCCAGGATGTACTTGTATAGCTCCAGTGACGATAACCCTTTTCCCCCTGTAGCCTCAGCGGACAACAAATGAGCTCGCAGGTGCAGACACTCGTTTTCCAAAGTACCGTCCAAATCCCCCGGGTAGAAGGCTTCCAGGTTCCGTGCTCCATCACGGACGTCTTGAGATTCCAAACTATGTAGCTTCGTGAGAAAATCAAACCATTTCAGCCCCTGGTCGGGGCCCTTGCCGAGGTTGGGGCCCTAGGCAGCTGCCTAGTTTGCCTAGGCAGAAGTTCGCCTCTGAGTGTAACGTTGACTTATTTTGGCAAAATTTAGCGATTTCATGAGAATTTGCCTTGTCAACCATGCCATTGTCAAAATCAAGACCCCATTATTGTTTCAGTTCTCATATGAGTAATATATATGTGTGTATATATATATATATATATATGGATGTCAACAAGGTGTTGGGATGAGGAAGTAAGTTGTTATATTATTTTACCTTACCCTTTCGTGTCTGTCATCCTTTCTTTGTTACCAACTTTCCTATCGCCTTTATCTTTTATACTTTATACTTCTCCTTCCACCATGGAAAATATCCGCCGTTTCCGTTATCACCTCCGCAAACATACATCATTAACTTGCCAGATTGAATTCCTCAATGGCTGCCTAGAACTAGGCCTCCCCCCCAAAGGTCTCACCGTGAGAATCCCCCTATCGGGCCTTCCTCCGGCTATCCGCTCATCTTTCGCCCTTACATATCACCTCATGTCCCTCAACATTGTCCGTCTAATCTTACGCCACTATAAATCACTCTCAAACATGCACTTTGAGAAATGTTTAATCCTCATACACGAACTCAATCATTCCCAAAACTCCACAGCTGATCTCGACGCCATTTTCCGTAGAGCTGCAGAGGATATCGCAGCCAACCGATACAGACTCATACGCAAACTTTCCCTTATGTGCGTCCGCCACCTCCAGCTCGGCCTACCTCTCCCCTTTTTCCCAGCTGGTAAGTCCGACATCCCCCCTCCCCCGCCTCTCCTCGCCCAAAAACCCTCCTTGGCCGACCTTTTGGGAATCCCCACTCCACCCCCACTACACTCTCTCAGGAGGTCTCCCTTTGTTTCAACCCGCGAACCGAGGATGCATCCCAATTCTCCGCAGGACCTCACCCCCACGCATACCGCAAACCCCTCCCAGCCAGATGACGTCCTGAACCTTTCCTCTCATGTTCTTAACCCCGCCGAGAATGCCCTCCTTTCCCGGGGCCTCTCCTTCTGCCCCACCATAAAATTTGACCATTTTTGTCTCCTTGCCGACATACAAGCCTTCGTACGCTTACTCCGCCTCAAAGCCGCCCCACCCACATCTGACTCCTCATCTTCCCCCGACTCACTTCCACAATCCCTTTCTGCCTTCAAACCCCCTTCCCAATACATCCCACCCTCTCTTCCTCCCCACCATCCCATCGAGCAATATGCTAATTACATAATTCACGCAGTCGCCCAGCCCAACTTTCCCGACCTCCTTGACCACAACGACAATTTGACGAAACCAGAAAGACACGCAATTTCTACGTTGAAACGCAACGACAAAATTATTATCCTCCCTGCAGACAAAGGTACCACCACCGTGGTAATGGACCGCTCGCATTACAACGACGAAGCCCTCCGCCAACTATCTGACCAAACATCTTACCTTCCTCTCCCCTCCAACCCCACTGACCGCCACTCCTCCGAAATTTCTGCATATCTGCGTTCCGTGGGAAAACAAGAAGGCCTCTCTGATTCCACCATTTCCCTGATGATCCCCAACACACCCCGGACCCCAACCTTCTACCTACTCCCAAAAATCCACAAACCCAACATCCCCGGCCGCCCCATTGTTGCCAGCTTTAATTCTCCCACGGAACGCATCTCTGCCTATGTTGACTCCCACCTACAACCTCTCGTCCGTCAAATCCCATCCTTCATCAGAGACACAAACCACTTTCTACTACGCCTAAAATCACTCCCTTCCCCTCTCCCACCTAACACAATTATGTCCACTATAGACGTCTGCTCCCTCTACACCAACATCCCTCACAACCAAGGACTATCCGCTCTGAGAAAATTATTGGACTCCAGACCACCTGACACAAGACCATCCTCCCATTTCGTAACGAAGCTGGCTGAAATGGTGCTCCAAAAAAACAACTTCTCTTTCGGAGGGCGCCACTACCTACAAATAAAAGGTACCGCGATGGGCACTCGCATGGCGCCCTCCTATGCCAATGCCTTCTTAGGTGAATGGGAGGAACGCTTTCTTGACGTTTCCCCCAGACCACTCCTATGGCTGAGGTATATTGACGATATTTTTCTTCTCTGGACACATGGACCCGACTCGCTACAATCCTTTTTACAACGCCTCTCATCCCACCCCACGCTTTCCTTCACCCACCACTTCTCTGCCTCCAACATCACCTTCCTGGATGTCGATCTCTCCATCCGGGAAAACAAAATCCACACCAGCGTGCACCTCAAGCCTTCCAACCGCCTTCAATATCTCCAGTTCAACAGCTGCCATCCCCTCCACACCAAAACCTCTATTCCCTATGCCCTAGCCCGACGAGGGCGGAGAATTTGCTCGGACAGAGATTCCCTGTCCGAGTACTGCTCCACCCTCGAACATGCCTTCTTACAGCGCGGATACCCGCCGGATCTGATCCGAGACCAAATCCGGCGGGCAGTCGCACCCGCCACCCCTAACTCCCACCTCAATACCCACACCACCACCGATTCCACCCTCCAACTCACCCTAACCACCCTGTATTTCCCCGGCATCCACGACATTCTGAAAAACATCCTGAAAGCCGCCCACCTTATCCTCTCATCCTCCCCTCACCAGATCCCATTTCCCAGACCACCGATGCTCTCCTTCCGCCGTCCCCCTAATCTGGCAAACATTCTATGGAAGAAAGAACCCCCAGCACCCACGCCTTTACACCCTGCCGGATCTTACCCCTGCGGTAGACCCCGATGTCTAACATGCCCAATAAACCCCCCCTGCAACTCCTTCTCCAGTCCCACAACCAACATCACCTACCCCATAACTTCCACCACCAACTGCACCACCCGCAATATCATTTACCTCCTGAGATGCACCCAATGTCCCGCCTTTTATGTTGGCCTCACCAGCAATCCCCTCAACATCCGCATGAATGGCCACCGCAACAGCGTTATTCTCAAACGACCGCTGCCGGTGGCCGTTCATGCGAACAAACATAATTTAAAGTTCAACAACTGCTTCACAGTGAGAGTCATTCGCGCTCTCCCCGACAATGCTTCGGCTCCCCAACTCCGTCAGTGGGAGCTTTCGCATATCCATCTCCTAAACTCCTTCACTCCCCCAGGCCTCAACCTTCGATAGCTTTTCACACCCTTTCTGTCTTCTTCCAACACCCTACCCATCCCCAACCCCCTCCGTTTCCTCCAATCCTCGACCTTTCCGCACTACCCTTCCACCCCCATGCCTCCACCCAGTGTCACCGCCATCAGTTCTCTCTCTGTAGCTGAAGAAGGAGTAGTTCCGAAAGCTTTACGTTTGTGATGTTTTTGTGTTATTTTACGTGTGTCGCTTCGACATCCCCGGGGCCTCGCCAACCTGAAGTCGTCTGATTGGTGAGTGCTCACTGGGTTTCCTCATCCCAACACCTTGTTGACATCCATATATCTATTTTACCTTTCCTTTTCCGTAAGTTGTTATATATATATATATATATATATATATATATATATATATATATATATATATATATATATATATTAACTTAAGGAAATGAAAAGGTAGTGATGAGGGTGGCAACAAGGTGTTGAAGGAAGCCCAGCAGACACACACACACTTATTGAGTGCCTTAATATGAGCCATCAAGCGTTTAATGTGTCATCCAGAGTCTTAAATAATGTAAAACGGTTTTCTATGACAAAGCATTAAAGTTTATGTTATACATCCATTATGCTAGAATTCTGAATAAAACTTTGATATTTGAAAGGTATGAATAAATTATTTCGAAGAATAATAAGTACGAGATTTTAACTTAAATAATGAATAATGTATTCCTTCCCATCATATTGATGGGCTTTTATAGTGGTATTCAAATATTTGCCAGCTTAAAGGTAAGTAAGGCATTGTTTTAACATAAATTTAATAAGAGTCTTCATTTCCTCTCTTCCTAATTTGGCAAATAGGTAAATATGGAAATATCAAAATTCACATAAATTTGCTCAGGTCCCCATAAATGTTAAAGCTGCACTACTTGTTACTTAAAGTGAATGGTAAAATGTACACTATTTCACCTGTAAAAACATACCTATTTACCTAATTATGAAGCCAATTATGAAATGTATAATAAGCAGCATAATTTATGCATGAAATTGTATGACTAATATGATTAAACTAAATATTGGCAAACTTATTACCAAATTATCAACAGAAAATGTGTAGATGAAAGAAATGAGTTCTTTAGTAGACATTGACCTAATTCACATATAGAATAGGTGTCATACCATAATATCTTCAACAAATTGCCTTTTCTTTTTGTATGATTTTTCTTATTTATACTGAATTTAAGTCCCATTTTTTTATGATTACATCTTAATTTAAATTTATTTGTTGACAAGATATAAGAAATGTCAATTCTAATCATGCCAAATAAAGATTATTTCTGCCATTTATGGTAGCGTATTGATCTATATAATTTTTTTGTGTCCATGTTGAATCTGCATATAAAAGTATACTCCATTCTTATTCAAAAACAAAACATTTTGATGTGCTTATTTTAATAATGTATGCAAGATAAAATATTAGTTTCAGAAATTATCATAGTTAAGAAAATAAGAATAAGATGCTCAATAACAATTACTTTATTACATAAACTTCAACAACAAAATTAACTGGTTTATGTTCTCAACATATGTAACATTCCAACAAATAAGCATCATAACAGTTGTTTGTGAAGCAATTTCAACTTTTGAAATATCCAAAGTCAACATTAAGCTCAATCAATAGCATAGAGCAACTTATCTGCAATATATCCCATCAACATCTCGGACATCGGGTGGAAACCTCGATAGGATCTGCAGGCTCACAAGAAAGAAGTGATATTAGAGGGGTTCGGCGTTGTGTGGATGATTTGAATACCAGGATTCTTGATGCACATCTTTCTAATAGAAAACGCCACTTAAGTGATGTCTTTTCATCTGATGTAAGTTCAACAAATCTAGATACCTATGAGAATATGGAAGTACAAGGTAAAAGTCTCATTCTTTATAGTAAATATGTCTTTATTTTTAAATATATGTATATGTAATCTGCAAATTTTCAATGCATGATTAAAAAATGGATGAAAAAATATAGTAACAAAGTAAATTGTTGATTCTAGGTTTTGTCAGGAAGACTAACATCCACCCTAATTTAAGCTGCATAGATTAACCTTAAACATAAGAAAGAATATTTTGAAGCTTTTGTTGCTCAAGTGATATAAAACAATTTCTTAAAACTTACTTGATGCTTTGCATTTATAGAGAGCTTGGAATGAGTTTTGTGCTGGTTTAGTATTAGGATGAATCTTATAGAAATACAATTTTTACAATGAAATTTCTGATGTGGTTATATCATACAGCAAGTAATAAAATATTATATCAAATAAACCATTTGGACAATGGGAAAATTTATGAATGAAATTGGCTTATTCCTGCTGGGACTAAAATAAATTAAGAAAAAGTATTGATCAAAAAGTAATTATGTAATCTCAATTTTTCACTAAATCAGCTAATTTCTGCTGCTAAACAGGAAAACACTAGTTATTGCTCAAAATGAAAATATTAGACATTTAATTATGGTAGCACATGGTCAAATTGGCTTGCTGTTTCAAATACAGCTTTTCATTTTACACAATAACTATCATTTATTGATAGTGATAATAATGTTCATAATTAAGCAATAGCCTTTATTCAATAATTTAAATGGATGAATTCAAAATAAATACTTTCAGTTTGACATTCATATATTCTTGTGATTATGTCCAACAAAATTCAGAAACTTAAATGCTCTAATATCTCTTCTGAGTTTATAAGTTTTTAAATAACTCACAAATAGAGTGATAAATTATTCGTTTTACAACAAATATTAAGAAAACCTGTGCTTTAGGAGAGTATCCAATTTTATTAAAAAATATGTACCTCATAGAATTGCAAATAATTTAATGTATTCTTTGATAGACGAAGGGTTAGGATTTATACAATAATACTGAGCTAAAATTATATTTAACATATTCAATGGCTGCTCATACTTACTGCGCATCCAAGCACCCTCTCAGCATTTTGGCCAACAAGGCGGCATCCAGGTAGAGAACCAGTGTGGTCACTCAATGTAACACGGAGATCAAAGAGCACTTCTGGTTCAGAGACAACTGCACCAGATCCAACTGGACATTCTAAATTTGGACACAATCCTTCCAACCTTTCCTCCACTGGTGCTTGACACTTAGAGCTAAGAATTCAAATACATATATTTGTCATGCAAAATTAACCATTATTTTAGTTTCTCATATACGTAAAGAGAAAGTACTGTAATTGCAAAACAAATTGACAGATTTTGATGGAAATACACATTATAGGTGTCTCTGAGTTCAAGAAAGTGGTTTTCACCAAGCAATCTGTCTGTGTGTGGCTCTGGAGTGTAAATGAATAAACAAAATCAGATAATTTTTCCTATACATTATATATACTATTATCCATAATATAAATTAGGATGAGATGAATGATATAGTGCAGCAATAAAGGTTAGGTTATTCTTGCCAATTTTTACAAAATGTTGATTTATTAAAAAATGGATCCAACAATTTTGATCAAAATTCTCTCTCGGTTATACAGCTTGGTGTCATAAACATTACTACATATGCTATACTTCTCAAAAAATGACTATATAGCATCCAACAACATTATAATATATCAACCTTTATGCCCAGCTCCTTCCAGTCCTCTGACATCACTGAACAATCTTCATCCAGCAATAATGCTTCAGTGCCTATGTGGTTTCACCAATCCACATAATACTTGATATTTATGTATGGTGTAACTATTTATCAAGTCTAATGTTCACAGATATGAGGTCATCGAGATATTAATACCATTTACGTGCAGAAAACATTTGTCACAATTTCATTGTTTTTTTTCCAGTAGGAGTTTCTTCCAGTCAGGAAAGAGTATAGTGCAGGGGTCGGCAACCTTTTCTGCATGGTGGGCCACATTTGCGGTTGTGAATGCTTCGGAGGGCCGCATTGGGAGTCAGGAAAGCCTCGGTGGGCCGGATGAGCAAATAAATCAAGTTTTTTTCGAGATTCTGTGATTTCATATGAACGAAATCAAGTCTACATAATTTACTAGTGTTAAAACTTCACCCGAAAAGGCTTTGAGACTATCATTGTACTAAAAAACATAAAATTGTCCATGAGAAATTTTTCTGATCACTTTTTCATTACAGCTTTGCAGGCCGCATAAAGCGTTCTTGAGGGCCGCACGTGGCCTGCAGGCAGTAGGTTGCTGACCCCTGGTGTAGTGAAACCAGACATGTAAATGAGAAAGTTTGTGCAATGTATATTGTACCAAGTTTTTATGCATGTGGCATAGAGGTAAATCTCTGAAATGAGAATAAGAATCATTTCTGGCATCTATACTTGGTTAACAACATTGGCATTTTAGCTTGTCTCCAGGCACTGAATCCATGTAAAGATGATTGGTTCAAAAGTCTTGAGAAACAATACTCATTTTTTCCTATGTGATAGAACATATGGACTTTATACAGCATCAATTGGATTTAA
The DNA here is from genome assembly GCA_028673005.1 of Tanypteryx hageni. Classification (NCBI taxonomy): domain Eukaryota; kingdom Metazoa; phylum Arthropoda; class Insecta; order Odonata; family Petaluridae; genus Tanypteryx; species Tanypteryx hageni. Next base: position 83,206,246 of record CM054116.1, on the reverse strand, counting down.
GGTGAAAATACGCCTTGAAAACATTATTGGTTTAAGAAAAATTAAGTGCACAATGTGTATTTATTACTAGTTCAGCTTACTGCCATTTATAAAACAAGCCATTTGAAACAATTCTGCAAAGAATATATTGACAGAAATAACGCTGTAACTTTTTTAAGCAACCACTCTTTTCAATGACCACCCCTCATAATGTTAATTTTTCTTCAGAGCCATAGGCAGTTGTTAATGAAACTTTCACTGCACTTTGTTTCTCATATAGGCACATCAAGTTTATATCAGTCTCCAGAAAATGCCTATTCAAAAGCTTTACTTAAAATCTATGTTTGGATAATTTCTTCTGCCACTTAAATCCAAAAAGCATAAGAAAATTTTGTTTTTATATTAAATATTTTGAAGCAGTTTTCTCATAATTTTAAATTCATACCATCATTAATATTCTGGTAATCCAATTTCAAAGCTGCAAACAATCACAAATAGTAGGAAAATATCAATGGTGTGATTATGAATATACATATTTCATCATCTAACGTGCCCAACCTTTTATACATGGCGGGCTGCATCGGAAATTGCGAATCCTTTGGAAGTTGTCAATTCTTTGGTGGGTCAGATTAGAGTTTAAATCAGAAGTTACCTATACAATCTCAGGTTCTGTATAAGTAAAACTAAAGTCTAAATAAGGTTTTTATGGTTAAAATTTCGATATTAAAATTTTACTTGAATTTTCATAAAAATTTATGAATATGTGTTAAATTTTTCGGATTGCTTTTTCATCACAGCTTCACAGGCCATAGATTGGACTCCCTTGATCTAAGTTATCAATCTTTGAAGCTAAGAAAAACAAATTCATGTCATTAAAAATGTTTAGGGTTGGCAATTTGCAAATCCAAATGATAGAAATTTGGAAATGATTAAACTATGTAATGTAATATAGTTATAATCTACAGTGGAATTACTTATTCTACAGCTTGATAAACTGTGAAAATTAAACTATATTCTATAATTCCAATTAACATTTAAGTTCTTCTAAAAATTTCTTACCAACGTGTAAGAATGATGCGTGATACACCGTCCAAATCAAGTTCTGTGACGAAGCAATAGAGCAAAGCAGTGAACTGGGACTGGTCTGAATTCTCGGGAGTCATGAAAATGCTTCCTCCTTCAGTAGAATTCTCTCCCCAAGCCTTTCTAATCACTTGACGCACAGACATAACTGTGCGAATTGCAGCAGCTTTAATAAAAATAAATGTTCAATGAGTTTAGTAAAATTTAATTAATTTAGTTATCACAGTTTCCATCTCTTTGTTTGATCTTTAATAAGATGATACTACCATCCAATGAAAATGCCATAGACTTGGACCATATTGTCACAAAAATTATCATTCTTTTTATACTTTTAATAAATATAAGAAAAAGGAGCTAAATCTATATGTTCCACTTTGTAATTTCACCAGCAAACCCTCTCAGAAATAATATACTTCTGCAAATTTTGTTTCATAAATTCAACTTTATACATAATATTTATCAATTTAAAATAGACATGAATTTAATTAATGTCTCTACAACCAGGCATAGCAATTCATTCATATCCTACAAAACTTTTGAGTGAATATTTATGCAATTAAATCATATAATAATAAAACAGTTAATGAAGTTAATAAAATATACTTCAAAGAAATACTAACCTCATCTTATAGCTAAGATCAAAATGATAAATGAGAATTCTTCAAATGTCACAAAATAGTTGCTATGGCTTTTGGAGAATTCTGATTTTAAAAATTTGGTACTATTTGCATAACCAGGTGGAAGGTAAACAAAGCAATGGTAGCACTGTTGGTGGTGAGAAACTGAAGAGAAATTGAACTACCAAAGGGAAAGATGAAAAAGTGAAAGTTAAACATTAAATGTAAATATAACATGCATTTTGAGGTATGTAATGAAACAACATATGTAATAGTATTTATTAGAATGAAGTAAGAAATTACGAAGCAATATCCGGAGGGCTGAAGGTGGCGATATCTTGAAGGTTCAATTGAAGGCATCCTCCTCTCCCACATGAACTCTTCCATGTAACTTGCGAGAAATTTGCGATATGTTTCACCCTGCTTCTTGTCACAACCTGAGGGGGGTGCTACAGCGAATGTGGGAAGAAACCAATACCACCTAACCTTTACCCAACTCGGGGGTAGAGTAGGAGATTTGCGATTTGCTTCTTGTCACAACCAGAGGGAGGGCCAAAACAAATGTGGAAAGAAACCAATACCACCTAACCAAACTTACCCAACCCGGGGGGCCAAGTGGGAATATGCTGTGGACTGAGTAGGTGTATGCCGCATACTAGTACCATTTCTCATTGCTAGTGTCGCTTTGTTTGCCTTCCACCTAATTATGCAAACAGTACCAAAAATTCTTTATTCTTAAGTGAAGTTAGAATGGCAGGAATTACTTTCCAGATCCAGAGAACATTTCACGCTCTTAGATGACTAAAAATTAAACTTTATAACCGAAATAAAAAATATAATTCATATAGCAGCACATTCAGAAATTTTGCCTGGAGAGCTTCCTAGTCTTAGAAATAAAATAACAAATTCAAAGTAATGACAAATGGATAGAAATACTAGTTAAGAATTAATTTACTGTAATTTTGCTAATTTCCATTACCTACCATCAGGAATTGAACTTGCTATGTGGTCTAGCAGAGCAGTCGGGGCAATTGGGGCTGTGCGAGCATAGGTTCTAAGAATATTTGCTTCTTCTGTATATGGATTCTCAGTAATTATGGTGCGTGAAGAAATATTGGCTGCTATTGATTTACGGAAGGTATTCCAAACAAGGCGCATGTCAGCAAGAAAAAGCACTGCCAATCAAATGATAAATAGAAACTTGAGTATCTTTGTGACAGGAAGTAGAAATCATGTTGGTATAATTCCATGAAAAAATTACAGTTAATATATTTTTCATTTAAGATTCAGTGGACAACTGTCAAGATAGCATCACTTCTAAAGAAAATATTAGCCACTTTTATTACTTGGGATATGAAGGAAAAGATGAATATTTATAAGTTTTATAAAAGTTATACCTGTCTCACGTGGTCTCCAACTACCAGCATGGACAATCATATCTGGATCCCAAAATTGAATTGGCAGATTTGAGCATGTTTGATCCATCACTATAACTTCTCGACATTCTACTTCCCTCTCATCTTTAGTTTTAATAGTTTTCACTGAGCCAACCTGCATTTAATGAAGAAAAAATACAAAATTAAATTCATCTGATTTAGACTGAAATCAAATTTACCCTCAATAAAAATCCATTTTCTGCATTTGAGAATGTAAAGAATTTGAAAAATAAATTTAAGAGATTTAGATTTTAATGCACTTGACTGTGTAATTTTTTCATGTTATAATAAATAACCTTTGATTTCCTAAGATATGATTTACAAATTCATTAAATATTACCTGTTTTTAATGTTGAGGTTTGTCCTTTTCTACTGATATTATTTTGGCAGTGAAAATATGCTTATTGATTATGTGATAACAAGTTAGAAAAATTAATAAATTTTTATTTTAACTTAATGTAAGAGATACTGAAATACATGGTAAGTAGAAAAGGTTGTGAAAGCATATACAATACCGGAAAAATGAAGATTTTATTTTGGATTCCATTACTATAGGATAAATATCCAAATACAGTTGACTCTCATTATACGCACTATCGTTATCCAAGTTTTTGCATATCTCCGGTTTTATTTCAGTATCATGAGGAGCATAACTATCCATATCCGTAGCCCTCATGGAAGCTACTGGAAGTGACTACAAATTAATGTCTCTCATGGTGTGTCACTCAGAAAAATCTGTGGGCACTGAAGGAATACGTGAAAACAAGACAAATCTGTGTCATCTGAATCATTTAACATAGATGACCCAGTTGTTCCATAACTCTTCCAGTCAGTTGCCTTAAGGAAGATCCAGTCCCATTCATAGTTAAAATTTATTAACTTTGAGTTTACAGTACTATTTTAATGTTTTTACATGTTTTATGTGTTCTGTGTAATTATTTACTACACCTTTGCCTTAATATTTATGAAAAATAGGTGTATTAATGATTAATTAAGTAATCTTGAAAGGCCAAAATCTTGCGGTTTCAGGAATGCAACATGTTATAAGCTTCCTCTTTTTGTGCAGATTCGATGTACACTGTAATTTTCAGGAACAAAATCCCCAGGTATTATGAAAGTCAGCTATAAATGATTCCCTTTTCCTAAACACCATATTTACCTGACTATATGATGAACTCAAATATAAGACTACTCCCCTTCACAAATGATGATTTGAGGACAAAATGTTTTACAAGGCATCATGAAGCAAATAAATTAAACAAGATTGATGGAGTAGTTTATATTTAAATATTTAAAAGTTGTCATCAAAATTAACAGAGTAAAGAAAAATGTGATTAAACCATGCTTGACTGGTCATAATCACTATCACTCTTTTAATTTATTTCTTTGGTTACGAATGTAAGACAACCCTTAAACTTTGGTTGAAATAACAGAAAAAAATTGTCTTCTAGTATAGTAAAAACAATACATACATAATTTTATGAATTGTATGTAACAAAATAAGAAATGTAGATTTTTCATCAAGAATTTAATAATTCATCATTGTAATCTGTCCTCTTAGGTCTAAATCCCTTTTTGTGCAGTATTTCAATTTCAGACAACTTTTTAATTCCTATCAATCCTTGCTGAAATTTTTTCCTAACTAAAACTTTAATAAGAATGTGCAAATACTATAGATGAATCAGGGTCCAAAAGTACATAGTATAGCTTCATAAATCCAAAATAAATTGAAACTTGTAATGGACAAGGCATTGAGCTATTTCATACAGTTTTTGCAATATAAATTGTTAATTCAGCATTTTAATTGGCCCAAAGATTCTTCATAAGAATTAGCTTCTGATAGCATTATTTTATGCTAATAATGAAATGAATGGGGGGAAATGACAACAAATTAAGATCAGAGCTTACATTGCATACTGCTACCAAAAGGTCCACAAACTCTCCTTGCATTGACATTCCATTTGAAAGGACATCTGCAATTGTAAGGAAACAGGATGGATCCTTTGTTGGAATGTGAAGGAGCTGAAGCAAGTTTTCATACTCTTCTGTCTCATAATCACCTGCAGAGCTTGGTGGCTGAATTGTTGAATAGTTCTCAGATAGACTCAGCTGGAAAGAACTTAAAAAAAAATAAAAAAATGTCCAGTTTTTCAATGATGATTTACTATTTATTTTTTCCTCTACATATTTTCAATTATATATACAATTTTTATGTGTTCTTTGCATGAAGTGAATGCAACACACATAGGGGAGGTCGTTTCCATCAGTCCGTCTGTCCGCATGTTTAAACTTGGGAACTGCAGGATGTATTTTGATGAAATTTGGTATATGGGAGTTTTACTAAAATTGGTCAAATTATTCCAATTTTGGTTATAATCAAACGATAATAACAATCACTTTACGTGAATACCTACATATAGTTTACAATGAACCTGTTTCAACTCAGAAACCACTTGATGTATATTAATGAAATTTTATATTGGGCAGTTCTACTAAAATTTGTTGATCTCATAGATTGCATTTGGAAACTCTGTGTACTCCAACGTGGAGTTCACCTTTCCATACTTGTTGGTGTAGCTTCAAGCACTCTTGAGCAATACCAAAAACAACTATGAATTAGATAAGATTTGCAAGGTTTAAGGCCCGTCTTAAACAGTTCATGGGTCATTCTGATAACAGAGCCCCCAGAGCCAGAGTTATTTTTGCATGATAGAGATAAATATATCAATGCTCATCGAGAAAAATGAATGTATCATCATTTTTGATCAAGCAAATTGAATAATTTAATGTAATGTATATAAAAACAGAAATCCAGCAATAACTATTTTATAATTTTGAAACGAGAAAAAATTCTGCTATAACTGGGATTCAAACCTGGATCTTCCACTTGCCAGGCAGATATTCTACCACTGAACTATCATAGCAGATTAATTATCTCATTTCTGAATGCGGGTGTTTTTTTAAGCCCCAACAGATCCTCCAAGAGATATGTTGAAGAAAGTCCCTCCATCTTTAAATGGTGAAATTGCCAGGCTAGAAATCAACTAATATTTCATAATTGTCTCTTTAACAAAAACTTTAGTTGTTTTAATGGGTTCAAACTCTGTGCTCTATATAATATGCTTATTAACACAAACAAAAATGAGCTTTGATAAAGATCAGAAATTACATTTTACTAGTGAATCATAAGAATCACTTCAGTATAGGCTTAATCAACGGTGAGTAGAAAAAGCAAAAATATTCCAATATTTATTTGACTGGTTCTAGCATTATTCTAAGATAAAAAATAATCATTGATGGGTGTAAAGATATATGATAAACAATAAATAATTTACCTTGTAACAGAAGGATTAAATCTCTCATCAGCATCACCAGACTGCCTGAAGTTGACCTTTGCATTGATGATCTGAACTATTAATGGAATCACAAATAGCATAGATTTATAGGATATTTCAAATATCTAATAGCATGCTTGGTTTACTTTTTATTTTAACCTACAAAAAAGGTTTGGAGCCGTTTTGTGTAACTGACTACTATAGTGTAAACTTGGGCACAAAAAATAACAATTGAGGTTTTACATCAATTTGAAAAGGATTTGATTTAATGTAAAATTTCTCCACAACTTATTATCAAATTCCATGATTTAATATAATAATCTAGAAAAATGTGAAGCAATGGCAATTGTGAATAATGTCATTGTTGCAAAAAATTATAATAATAGTGACATATATTAGTAATATATAATACTAATATATAATGAATTAATCAATAATTTAATTCACTACACTCAATAGTTTCACCAGAAGAAAATGTGCTCTAATGCTAAAATATATTACATCAAGTCTTTATTATTCAAAAGAAAATCATACGATATAGGTTAGGTACAACAAGTAGAACTTAATGTAGACCACTGATTGAAAAATAGGGTATGTTATCCATCCCATGTGTGTATATTTATTGCCTAGTAATTTTCATTAAAAAGAATTTTCATCTACTCGAAAAAAATAGCTGCATCCATAACTATGGCACTAGAGGAAAAAACAACATTCACCTGGAGCACAATAAAAAGCTAATAGCTATTAGAGGGCCTGCTACCATGGGTGCCAAATTATATAACAAGCTACCTAAGACAATCAAGGATTTAGATAATCTAAACAGATTCAGAAATTCACTCAGGAATTTTCTAGAAACAAAATGTTATTATACTGTCAAGAATATATGACATCAAAAGCTTGAATACATTTACATGTTTCTGAATAATTTTGTATTACCCATGGATGGTACTCATGAAAGCCATTGTCATACTTTTGTATAATATGTATATTGTTTTATGCAGTAATTTTTTTCTTTTTATATTCTTTTTTCGACGACTCCAATACCTACCACTATTTGTTGTATGGTCATAAGGACAATAAATCTATTATTATTATTATTATAGTTTTTGATGCTTTAATTAAATGCTTCTTTCCTGGCAGAATGCTCTGGAATGCCGTTCCGAACCTTTATTGCAAATATACTATTCTGCATAACTTAAAACAAATCAAACAAAGTTATTTTCAATGAAATAATATTTTACTCATATTATGCAATTACAGGTATTACTCTGCTGACAAATTACATTCAGTTCCTATTTTTTCCCACTCATCTCTTTCAGGTTTCAGCATCTTTTTATTAGGAAAAAACACTTCAAATTTAACAAATAATGGCATATGATTATATTAATTAATGTCATATCGTCATCGTCATAGGTAGTCTGTCTGTAGACCTGGTTCTCCATAAACTCCTATTTTCCGCTGTCCTCTTCATATCTTGATAACTCTCTTTCCCTTTCAAATCATCTATCAGCTGAAACCTTTTCCTACCTCTTTCCCTTTTTCCATTTAGTTTTCCTTCTAACATGTCTTTAGTAACTCATAACGTGAAAGGTGTGAAATATTCCTCCATCTATAAAACTAACTCATTAGGTGTTCCCCAAGGATCTATTTTGGGGCCTGTCCTATTCTTAATATACATTAACGATCTTGCATTTACTTTTAACGAAATAGAAGGTGCAAAATTGCTTTTATATGCTGATGATACCAACATTATACTTTCTGCCTCATCATGCAACAGCCTTGTACACATCTCAAAACAAGTTAATCTCCATCTTAGCAACTGGTGTCAAGATAACCTCCTAAATCTTAATGTACAAAAATCCCAAATGATCCATTTCTCACATAGTAAAAAGTCAACAGAAAGTCTGTTAATAAAAATTGATCAAAAATCTATCCAACAAGTCTCTACTAGCAAATTTCTTGGTGTTCACCTAAATGCTAATATCTTTTGGGAATCACACACTGACATTTTATCTCATAAGCTAAGCTCTACATGTTACCTGATTAGGCAACTGAGAGAAACAATTAGTAGAGATGTCCTCTTGAATTTATATTATGGCAAATTCTATTCCCATATCACACACAATATTATCTTCTGGGGTTCTTCATCTCATTCCATCAAAATCTTCAAGATGCAGAAAAGAGCTGTTAGAATCATCTCATGGAAACCATACTACTCTCCTTCAAGGCCCATTTTTATAACTTTGAAGCTTCTTCCCCTCCCATGTATTTATATTCTGTCAGTACTGCTGTTTGTGAAAAATAACTTAAATGATTTCCCAGTTAATTCTGACCATCATCACTACCTCACTAGATGACAATATGATCTGCATCTTAATTCAATAAGGACTAAAACTATAAAATTAGGACCTAGAGAAATGGGAATCAGACTTTTTAATAAACTCCCTCCACAACTTAAACTTATCCAAAACTATGATTCCTTTAAAACAAAGGTGAAAAGATTTTTACAAGGTAAAATGTACTATTCTGTTAATGATTATTTAAATGATAGGTTATTGTAATTATGTATGACAGCTAATTTTATATTATTTTTTTGTTTGCATTTTTGTAATTACTTTTAGTGTTACCTTACTATATATTGTCCTATATAATCTGAATGTATGATCCCTGGACCAATAAATTTGAATTATTGAATTACATATTATCATACTCTCTCTCCTCAGGTAATGTCCAACCCAGTTTGCCTTCCTCTTTCTAATAGTCTGTATAATCATTCGCTTCTCTCCTACTCTTTGTAGCACTTCATCATTTTTCATCCTGTCTGTCCATTTTATCTTCAGCATTCTCCTCCAAGTTTACATTTCAAAGCTTTCCAAGTATTTGAGGTCATTTAACCTTAGCATCCATGTTTCTGCCCTGTAAAAAGCTGTACTCCATACATTGAATTTTATGAGCTTCTTGTGGCTATCTTCCCTTATATTCCCCATATATTTCTTTCTTCTGTAAGCCGCTTTTGCTTTTCCTATTCTAGTCCTGATCTCATCCTTACATTTTGCTTCTCTTGTTATGATGCTTCCAAGGCATATATTGTCTGAAACTTATTCTTAAGGCTTTCCTTCAATACTTATGTTCAGATTCTCTTTGTTACCCGATATTCAAATGACCTTGGATTTTTCTGTATTTATTTCCATATTGTATATTCAACCTGTTAGTACTAGTCTATTGATCATTTTCTGGAGTTCCTCTTCCTTTCTTGCTAGAAGTACTTTATCATCCACATATTTTACTGTTCTTATAATCCTTCCTCCAATTTTGAAATCTCCTGCGCCTTATAATACTTTTTGCATTAGACTTTCTCCACATATATTGAATAGGGTCTGTGATAGGCAGCATCCTTGTCTTACTCCTCTACCGATATTTATTCCGCAGGTGTCCGCATTCTCCAACCTGACCTTTACAACTTGATTCACATATAGATTCCTGATCAGTCTCCTGTCTTTCCAGTCTACACATATATCCTTCAATATCTTCATCAACATCACCCATTTTACTCTATGAAAGGCCTTCTGCCAGTCTACGAAACATACACAGATATCTTGACTGTATTCTATTGCCCTTTCTGATATGATTCTAACTACCCCTATAGCATCTCTAGTTCCTCATCCTTTTCTGAAACCGGATTGATCTTTCCCTAGCATTTCTTCTGCCTTTTTCTCCAGCCTTTTATTAAGAATCCTCGTGATGATCTTCGAAGTGTGTGACAGAAGGCTTATCGTTCTGTAGTAGTAAGTAAGTAGGTGTTCTTTTCTTCTGAAAGCCGCTTTTGCTTTTCCTATTCTAGTCCTGATCTCATCCATACATTTTACTTCGCTTGTTATTATGCTTCCAAGGTAATTATAGTCTGACACTTGTTCTAAAGGCTTTCCTCTAATACTTATGTTCAGATTCTCTTCTTTACCCAATATTCGAATGACCTTGGATTTTTCTGTATTTATTTCCATATTGTATATTCTACCTGTTATTACTAGTCTATTGATCATTTTCTGGAGTTCCTCTTCCTTTCTTGCTAGAAATACTTGATCATCCACGTATTTTACTGTTCTTATAATCCTTCCTCCAATTTTGAAATCACCTGTGCCTTCTAATGTTTCTTGTATTAGCCTTTCTCCATATATATTGAATAGGGCTGGTGACAGGCAGCAGCCCTGTCTTACTCCTCTACCGATATTCACTCTGCAGGTGATATGATTCTAACTACCCCTATAGCATTTCTAGTTCCTCGTCCTTTTCTGAAACCAAATTGATCTTCCCCTTGCATTTCTTCTGCCTTTTTCTCCAGCCTTTTATTAAGAATCCTCGTGATGATCTTCGAAGTGTGTGACAGAAGGCTTATCATTCTGTAGTCTTTACACTGCATTGCCTTTGGCATCTTCTTTAGAGGAATCATTGTTACTTCTAGGAAATCCCAAGGCCACTCTCCCATGTTGTAAATCTTATTAATTAATTTCGTGATCGCTTTTAATCCTTCTGATCTCATGACTTCAAGTACCTCAGCTGGTATTCCATCACTGCCTGTGGCTTTCCATTTCTTTAGGTCCACTATCGCTTTTTCTACTTTGCTCTCCATAATACTTGGTCCTAAGTTGTCTTCTCCAATGTTTTCCTCATCTTCCAGTTATATTTTTGCTGATCCTGCCTGCTTGCTGTATAGTTCCTTAATGTATTCTTTCCATACCTGTGCTACATCCTTTGTTTCTGATACTATCTTCCCATTCGTATTCATAATTCCTTTACCATGAATTCCATTAGACTTCTTATCTTCTAATCCCAGTGCTCTAGCATACATCATGTCATACCGTCCTAACTTCTCCAATTGTTGTATTTCATCACATTTTTCTTTTATCCAATTTTCTCTAGATTTATCTGTTACCCTTCTCAACTCATTGTTTATACATCTATAGTTGGCTCTACCTTCTTCACTGTTAACGTTTTTCAATTTTTGTCTCTCATCCATTTTCTCCAGCATTTCCTTAGTGATCCATTGTTTTGTGATTTTCTTCTCTTGTTTTTCAATCTCTTTATCCAAAGTATCCTTGATACTGGTTTTAATTTATTCCCATTCTATATCCACTCTCTTTGGTTAGTTTTCCAAATTTCTTAGGCGATCTTCCAACTTCATGCTGGTTACATCCTGCCTTTCTTTCAGTTTTTCTAGGTCCCAAGTCTGTCTTTCTCTTCTCATTTTTCTTATTTGTTTGAGCTTTGTACTTATGTCAACTATTAGAATGCTGTGATCTTAATCAATGTCTGCTCCTGGTAATGCCTTTGCAGTCTTTATGCTGTTCCTGAATCTATTTGGCATCTCATTCTATCTCCTGGGCTTTTTCATGTGTATAACCTTCATTTATGGATTTGAACCATGTATTAATCATTACAAGGTCATTATTGATGCAGAACTCTACCAGTTTTTCCCCTCCTCAGTTTCTCTTCCCAAGTTCGTATTGCCGGACAACATTTTCTTCCTATCTTTCTCGACTATGCTGTTCCAATCTCCCATTATTATGCAGTTTACCTTTCCTCTTCCATCTTCTTCATAAATGTCATTAATTTGCTCATAAATCTCCTCGATTTCTTCATCTTCATGAGCTGACATTGACATATAAACCTAGATTATCAGCATGTCCACTGGGATTGCTTTTAGCTTTATTGCCATCAGTCTATTGTTTGTTGCTATTATCTTTGTCATGCTTTTCATCATATCTTTCCTAAGTACCAGAGCTACTCCCCTTTCCTCACTATTTCCTCCAGAGTAAACTACCGTGAACTCTTCCAAATCAAACTGTCCTTCTCCTTCCTATCTAGTTTCGCTCAGTCCTATAATGTCAACTCTATTTCATCTCATTTCTTCTTTCTAGTTCTCTAGCTTTCCTGCCTTTCTCATAGTTATTACGTTCCAAGTCCCTATTCCTAAATTACTTTTGACAAATGTTTTCCTCAAGGCAGTCCCAGCCCGGAGATCCAATTGGGGGACTATTTTACCTCCGGATTGTTTTACCATGAGAGAACTCATATTTTCCAACCATATAATCATTACTAGAGATTGTAATGTGGTAGTTTCCCTCTTGCTTTCCAAATCGCAGTACTGTAGCCGTTCAAATCATCCCGATCATGCCTACATCATTTGTTATCGGCTCTATACCATATTGACACTACTGCTGCCTACTGCCAGGCACCGATGATAGTTTTTTTGACATATATAATTGTATATTTTGAAATATCAATGTCCCAAAATTTTAAATCCTTTTTTGTAAAGAAAAACAAGTTATGCTATATGTTGCAAATGACAGCAATCCATGTACAAAGTGTTTACCAAATTAAATATTATATAATGTTTCTCTGAGGAATTTGGCTAATAACATTTACTAGCTCCCTCATTTAAAATATTATATAGAAAATAAACATAGATAAAGAGGACATGCTTACATAACTTAAGAACCTTTCCAAAGGACTGAATATTGAAATATTAATGAACTATTGACCTTGTTTACAAGCCAGGATGATTTTATATAACCATATATTTCAAAATTTCAGTGATATATGTAGAGATAAATTTGAGGTACCTAGTTAATACTACAAAACAGGAATAACATACCAATATCACCAACATGAAATCCTTTGGCCAAATTATTAATATGCTCAACAGATCCCCAGTAAGTAGCATTTATGAAATCATAAGGAGAATCTCGTAGTGTGAAACTCCAAACAGCTCTTTCTGTACCAGGATCTGAGGATAGAAATAAAATTTGTCCAAATTTCTATAGAAATTATTTTCTAAAATAAAAATACTAACATTTTTTGTTAGCGATGGTTCTAGGTGACTGCTTAGCAATAACTACAGCAATGATCATTATGTTGTTCACTCCTGGTCCTAAGTCAGCTATAGCCATCTTCCTTACTCCTGCCATTGATGATAATTATCTAATTTTTGAATTGATAGTATCAAACACTAAAAAAAATTCGAATAGTAAATTTATATTTTATTTCCACTCGCCTAGACAAATGAAATGTTCAGTTATAGCGTCATACACTTTATTATTAAAAATTTGTTTTTTTTTAAAAAATACAGTTTTTCGTAAACATACGAGGATATTTAGTTTATAATGATCTTTTTAAAACGCAGGAAACTTAGAATACAAAAAGAAACTCTTTATATTTTAGTTCTATGGTGACTTGTAGAACGTTTGAATTACCTCCGTTACTTTAAATGACATATGACGTAAGGGAAAGACAATAGACGGGCGAAAAGCACTGGCACACGAGGAGCCGCAAGGTGAGCTTGAGTGAATTGATTCAAAATCGATCTATAAGTACTTAATGCTGGATAAGCAGGTTTTTAATTGCTGCATGTTTCATTGAAGTTCACCAATGAATCTATTGCCGCAGTCAAATGAGGAATTTCGTGATAAAGAATATTGGGACAGCTTTTTTAAGAAACGAGGAAATAAAGCTTTTGAATGGTAATCATTGCCGCATGAATAAAAAAATACTTCGTTATGTAGCCTTGTTAAGGTGTGATGGAAGGACTAATATTTATTTTTTGTAGGTATGGGGAATATGCAGAGCTTAGTGGAATTCTTCACAAATACATCAAACCAAAAGATGAAGTTCTTGTTATTGGATGTGGAAATTCAACTCTTAGTGCAGAACTCTACGATGTTGGATATAAGTGAGATTAATCCTTAAGTTTAGGTTTTTACTGTGATCAGCCTGTTACTTATGATTGAAATCATTTGACAAATTCAATTTTTCTTTGTAGAAACATGACGAACATTGACGTAAGTGATGTAGTAATTAAGAAAATGACGGAAATCAATAGAAATATTCGACCTGGGATGACATTTCATACAATGGATGCAACAGAAACGGATTTTCCCAATGAGAAGTTTAGTTGTGTTCTAGACAAGGGAACGCTGGATGCCTTAATGCCAGATGACGATGAAATAACTCGGAAACAAATTTTAAAACTATTCAATGTGAGATTTTTGGGTATGAAATGTGCCGGTCAATTTATGAAACCTAAATTGAAAAAGCCGTTCTTTATCAATCATATGTATCCGCAGATATTCTGTTTTGCGAAAGATTTTCTTTGAAGTAATTATGAACTGTTTTGCAGGAGGTGGGGCGTTTGCTTCGAGTCGGAGGACGGTATGTGGTGGTTTCATTGCTTCAAAGCCATATTCTTAATATTATATTGAGCCACTTTCCAAAAATTGGCTGGATGCTGCGAATAGTCCACTGCGTTGAAGCATCTGAACAGAACGATGGGTCTGAGGGTTCTAGTGAAGGTTCAGCACTACCTGTTTTTGTCGTCATATGTACAAAAATGCTCGGACAAGCTGGTAGGCAGATGGTATGAAGATTTTTAATACGTTTCTATGCCTGATAGGTTTAAAATAGGGTTAGTTTCTTCTACTCAAATTTAGCATTTGTAAAGGTGCTGCTTTACTAAATTCGCTTTTTGTAACCTGATTATATTTCCTTCTATATTGCCATGCCATATTTTCCATCGTTTTTTACCTTTAAAGTATAGAGTTTAAGTCATCAAGTAACATGGGTGACTATATTTAAATTCCCAGAAGTTTTATAAATTGAATTGTATATTGATTGATATGTCTTGAGAACTCTAAATTAAAACAAAAATTCTTGAGTAAAGAAAAGACAATGGAGTCATTGTTCATGAGAGTAATAGTGGTTGCACAGTGAGTATTCAGAGCTGGTATAGCAATAACTATGATTTTGTTATAAATGAGTAAAATATAGTTAGCATTTACTCAAATCTATCTCAGAATTGAGGTATTGCTCGTTTGTTTAGTGGTGGCAGTCGGCGACGCGTGAGAGGGGAAGGGAAAGACTTGGGAGGGGAACCTTTAAGGGGAAAGTTGATGTCATAGCTATGCGCTGTAGCATATTTTGGGTTTGGACTAAGAGTTCGGAGAATAGGTCGTGCAGCTTTTGCCCACGGCTAAACATGGCCTCCACCTGCCTCAAGGATGGACTTGTCCTTCTGTGAGAGTGCCTTCTGCACACCGCCACCACTAAACGAACATACTATACAAGTCTATTTTTCTTTTTGAAGATAATATGTTATTAAATTTTCTAAGAAAAAACAGTTAAAAACTTGGGAAAAATATTTATAATTGCATAATGTTGTAACTGTTTGAATCTAAAAGTTTGCAAGTTTGACTTATTGAATTTCTTACCCAACCTTCTATGATTACTCCACCTGCATTGTTACTAATTGAAGGTGGTTTGTTTGAAGTTATACTTTTTTGCCCTAATTATTTTATTTTTTCAAAGCCAATAGAGCTCTCAGTAGATGGAGAAACTGTTCAGAGATTGTCTTCAGAAGAGGAGTTGGTGGAAAGTATTCAAAGAGTTCGTCAAGGTGCATTAGCTCTTTCTCGAGTAGCATCAGGAGTAGAGGGGGCAGCCTTAGATCTTTATAGGCCTGGTGATGTTGGACCGAGGTATACTGTACATTTAGCAAATGCACCTGGCAGAGTGGTTCAGAATCCTACATTTGCTGCCTTTCTTGTCCCTCAAGGCAGGTGGGTGTGTTTATTTATTACCATTAAGTGGTCTTATTGTTTTTATTGAACACTATGAATTTTGAATCATGTTGAGTAAAAAAAATAGGAAAACCATTTTGTTATTTATTTTCATTGAAAATGAACTGTAGAATATTCTCATGTAATTTTGCCAGATTATTTTTCCTGTTGGCTTCTGTCTATATAAAGTTATTTCATTTTAATCATCTTAAAATATTGAATGTATATGATGCTATATTGTTACATGCAACCACTTTAACTTATCACAAGAAAATCTTTAATGGAATATTCTTTTAAAAATATATCTATGACATGAACGACTGAACTCCTTCAGTAATCCACTTGAGAATTATTGAGTTTGTCTTTTGGCTGAAAACAAATTCTGGAATAAGTATCAGAAATTGGAAAATCAAGTGCTCATCTTGGGTATTTAGAATATCCATATTAAGGTTATGATATAATAAGTGCTCGAAATGGAAAAATGTTACAAAATGGAATGCTTGTCTAATAGTAGAATCAAAGGCAGTGAACACAAAATTTGCATACCGAAATAGCTGAAAATCATAATAGAGGATTTGTACGTGTGTGCTCTGCTCAAACAGTTTCCAGCGAGCGTTTATAGATAGTGATATTCTGTGCACTCCTTGTGCTGGTGCAGTTAGTGCTGAATAACATATAGTTAATTTATAATCTAGCTAACTTTCCAGAACAGTATTACTAAATATCTGATAAGACGTAACTATATTAACAATCCATATGATGAATAGGAACAGTGTTCCAGCTCATTCCAAGCACTGGATATAACCTACATTGAGTGAATCACCACTGAAGATGGTCACATTGTAGCTGAAGTTCTTATCTGGTTTTTCATAGTTTATTGGAGCTATATAAGATTCTTGATGCTTCAATTTTTGATACTGAAGTGTTTATTTGTGAGTTTCCGTCAGAAGCATTTATATGTTAAAAAATAACATTAATTATGATTCATGGATTGGCGGAAAAGAGACAAAAATTCTTTTAAAAGTAACGATTCATTTCCCAAATATACAGTGCCCCATTTTACCTTGGGATTGCTTCCATACTCTCCCTCGCCAGCCGCTGTCTTGGGTCCGACTCTCCACTTGCACTCCTCCCTCCCCACACTCCTTGTGGCGGTTGCTGGTATTGTCTCCTCATGCTTCACCTTACCGACTCTCGCTTCGAATAACTTCCCCGACTGTCTCGTCCGACCTTCTTGTATACTTCGCAAGGCATCGCCCGAAGCTTTGCGAACATTCTCCACTCTCCTCAATGATTCTATCGCATAGATTCAAATGCTCCCTGCACCTCAAAGCATCCGGTCGCCACAATATACCTGAAACTTGTTTAAAGTTTTTAATGCTGTGGATGTACATTTTAAAACTCAAATTGTTATGCTACCTGATACTCATTTTATGTCAACCTGTAATTGACAGTATCCTCATGAAATTTAATCTCGGTTCAAAATTTTCTCTTCTGGTGATAGTGACAGTTGATGGATTGCTGTGAGTTAGAAACTAATTGGATATTTGTATATCTACTAGGGAAACAGATTGGCTCTTTGGAAGTGTTGAAGGCCGTCAGCAGCTGACCAAATCAGCTGGAGTATCACGACTTGCTGTAGTGAGTCTTCACCGTGGACAGGATTATCCTGGTGGTTTGGAGACCATTCGTAAAGAAATATCCCCTTGTGTGAGACGTCTTGCACCCAAAGCATTAAGAGAGTCGCAGGTAAAGTGACCATATATATAGACTGGTGATGCTTTATCAGCTGATTTCAAAAGATAAATGATATTTTGGTTTAATGTGTTTGCTTGCATATGTTATTTTTATCCTTTGCCTAGCTATATAAATAATTCAATGCTAATTTCGCTTAAGTGCAATGTTTTCTTATGTGCTAACATGCATACTTTTACTGGGAATATTGGGAAATATTAAGCAATACTCTTGTTATATCATTAATTTATCTTAGTAAAGAATTTTACATTTTATTACCTTTTAATTGCTATTTTGATCAACTTCAAAGTAATACAGATTTTGGTCTTTATTGTTTTTCCTATTATTTTCTAATTTTTAGTGGTTTTTCAAGGTGCAACATTACAATTCCTTTTTAGATTCCCATTTTATCTGTTGCACCAGACGATGCTGGAGCTGTTGGCCATAGAAACATAATTCACAAAGGACATAGTAACCTAACTGGTGATTTTGTGGTAGAAGAAGTTGAAACATCAAGAAAGGATGCCCATGGTGCAAGCATGGTGCGTCGCCTAATCTTCTTACAAAATCCTCGTGTTGTTCAGTCAGAGACAAGACTTAAGACTGGTAAATATTGTTTCTATCCAATTTTTTTCCAATTTATGGCTTTAACATGAATTGCGAGTATTTTCTATTTGTTATATTTTTTAAATTTATTGTTTGGGGTAGTTGTGTACCCACAATTTTGTTTAAAGATTCATGTATAAATTAAACATTTTTAAATTTAACATTCACTGAATTAAAGTAGAATTGGGTAAAACTCTCTCTGCAAAACATTGATTTTCTCTTAAAAGATTCTCGATTGGCAAAGTAAAAGTTTTATTGCATTTCGTTTTTAAAGGCTAGGTATGTGCTAACTCTATTGATTCATTGGAATTTGTTATAATTGTATGCAGCAAGATCTCGGAAGGGCAATCCCAAACGAGTAGTAGACGTGGAACATCTTTCTTGTGAACATCATTATTACATGTTGATTGGGGTATCAGCTGCTCTTAGTGATGCCAGTTTGGTACCATCAGATGCCAACAGAGTGCTTGTAATAGGGCTGGGAGGGGGTGGTCTTTGTACATATATGCATCGCCAGTTTAAAAAGGTTAGTATAAGTGAATTATTTTTTCTTATAGTTCTCTCTCAATTGTGTCTGTTATGTTCATATTTTTTATTGCGTTTTGTCATCTTATACATGCTTTGTGTTTGACTCTCAACAAGTTGTACCATTTTATACTGCTTTTAACATAGAGTAAATGTCTTTTGCTGTTTTTATAAGAAATTTTATTGATTTGTGCCAAGTTCACCTGCCCTGAATTGTATGGAAATTTTATGGTTATTAACTAATTATTCAATTTATTGCATAGGACTTTTAAAATTAGCTATATCAGGAAACTAGTGAAATGAATAATTATTCTTAACAGACTTCGTAATTAATTGTATATAAACATTTTTATGGCAGTAGTTTGATTTTGTAAAATCCATCAACAGGCTGTAATATCTGCTGTAGAGATAGATCCAACAATGGTTGACATTGCAACCAAATACTTTGGACTAACACTTGATGAGCGTTTAGCTGTCCATATTGGAGATGGTGTAGAATTTATTCAAAGTGCTTCAAAAGAAAGTGAGTTTTAATGAATTTTGCCTTTCTCCTGATGTTTACCTGTATGTCTGCCATAAATGTGTTTTTTGTTTTCAGGGAAAGAATATTCTGCTATCCTGTTTGATGTAGACTGCAAGGATGTTCAGAAAGGCATGAGTTGTCCTCCCCCTCAATTTCTCACAAAAGAAACCTTGAATGCTGTTCAGGCTTGTCTACAAAATACAGGTGAGTTTGGGTCAATTTCATGTTTTTTTCATGACAGTTGTTTGTATTCCTCATTATTCATCGTGGATATGTTCCTTAAGGTAACAGCAAACACACACATACATGCATGGCAGTTGCGTAGCGAGGGAGGAGCAGAGGGGGGCAGTTGCCCCTGGACGCAGGGCTGAAGTGATGCAAACTCATGGACCAAAAATTAATGTTTCTGTTTATAAACAATAATTATATTATAATATATCGTGAATTAAAATGCTAGTATAGTATGCTTGGGTTTCCATCACATTCCCTGCATTGCAATTGCGTGGAAAATTGTACAGGGAGCAAAGGGAGAGGAGGCGCATCTCTGTGACTTGCCCTTGTGCGAAGGAAAACTTAGCTATGCCACTGATGCATGGAAGGTATATTTTTACAATGAAAATGTTTTTATAATGCTGTTTTACATAATTTTACTCATTATTTTTACAATAATATATTACAAAATACATTAATCTATGTTGGATGTTGTGTTGGGAGGAAGAAACATTATTTCATCTTTAATTTATGTTGTTAAAGACTCAAGGTTGTTGGGTGACCTGGGGCATTGTGGAAGAGCAACAGTGCTTTCTTTAGAAATTCATGATTCTCACAATGCTGCTGTACAGCTGAACAAAAATCATGAACAAATCACTCCTGAAAAATCTTGAATAACGGATGCTTTACAGTTTGAATGCAATTTTACAGTGCTCGTGAAACTTTTTAATGTTAAACCAACAAGGGTTTTAATTTAAATACATGGTTTACCTTTTTGAGTTAATATTTTAAAAAATTCACGAATAATTTATGTTCAAATGATGAATTAACAAAATGATGAACAAATTGGAGCTACTATATTAGAATCGATATTTTCAATTGCTTTATGGGAAATATATATTGCAGTACTTTGAATTGAAAATTCCATTGTGTTCATAACTTAAGGTAATTTGGCTAAGATATGCAATGTAAAATGAAGGCTAAAAAATTTGACAAACTGGTATCAATTGCATCCTGTGTTATCTGCATGTAGCATGTTAGAGAAAAATTGTATATCTCATGATTTTTGCATGTTTGTCTCTTTCAGTTGTATATTAATATTTATGAATATTAAGCACAGTTAGTAGTATTTATTAGTAATTTTAAATTAATTTCTGAGAATGTTTTCGGCCCAATTTCAATATATCTTTTTAATTTAAATTCTGTAGTTCACGGTATTTTTGGCTAATATTGAGATAAATTTTTTTCCTACTTTCAGTCTTGGAAAACAAGGCTGTAATGGTGTAGGAACGGCGTGTATGCAAATACAGATAGTCCTTGATTAACATAATTATTGCACTCCTGAAAAATGATTTTAATTAAAATGGATTTTCCAATATACACAATGTTATAAAGTGGGGTTGTATTCTCAGACAACTGATAGTAGGCGCATTTAATGGACAAAAAATATGTAGTACACCGAAGAGGCTGTCACTCTGTGGAACTCAATAATAATAGGTATAACTATGTTAAATAAAATAATATAACACAGATGATAATCATTTGTCTAAACTGGTTGTATTTTTTCTTTATGTGGAAATTAGCACAAAATTATCATCATTGTGTTATATTTGATTTAACTTAAAGTCATACCTATTAACGTATTCCGTTTTAGATTGGTTAGTTCATATCAAATTCATTTGAGATGAGCCATCACCAATAATAGGTAGATGTTCTGTTAAGCTTGTACCAGTTTCTGGCTGACATAGCATTGACAATGGTTTTATCTTTTGCAGGTGGCGTATTTGTGCTAAACTTAGTTTGTCGCAGCCCCTCCTTGAGGCAGGAAGCTGTGTCTGCATTGGAAGCTGTCTTTGGCAGACAAATTTGCTCGTATAAATTGGAGGAAGAGGTCAATGAAATATTCTTCTGCTCTTCCATCAGTATGGAGTCAGAAATGTGGAAGGAAGTGATAGTTGATGGAGCACAAGCCATGTATGGTACTCTTCATGGCAAGGGATCTCGCTCATCAGTCATTGATTTAAAAGAATTCAGTGAAGGGTTGCGTGTGCCTGTTTATGGGCATTATTGATGTTATTTCTACTTCTGAAGTGGTGGACTGCATGTAAAAATATGTTGCCATGGTTTTGAATGATTTCTTCCATTCAGGAAGGGTAAAGAATGTTACTCAGGTGCTGTTATGCTGGATTGTTGTTTCTGTTTGACTACTAAATAACATGGATATTTTATTTAAAAATATGTGAATGAAAATGACAAGGTCAAAAATTTTATTTTTTATTTCCTGGAGGTGATGTCAAACTTTCCAATAATGTGTCAAAACATTTATCTCATTTGGTAAATAATTTTTTAATTACAAGGTAATTTCTACAGAAAATTGCAATGAAGTGTCGTTTCTTGTGATTGAGAAATTCCATTAAAGTTTTAATAAATATCAGTGAAGTTTTAAACAGTTTTATTAACACATTCACGTTGTGATGACCCACTGGTAGGTCACTACTGTCATTCCAGTATGGCAAAGCAACCCACCAATGGATCACTGGATTTCCTTCCCTTGTGGCAGTTCAGATGTTTTTTTAGAAGAGGAAAGACAGGATACAGTGATCCACTAATGGGTCGTACCACCATGAGGGGAACAACCTCTGCAACCCTCTGGTGGGTTGCTGATGTAAATCTGGTGGGTTGTCCTGAGGTGTACTTGTTAAAACATTGCACCCAAAGCTGTTATTAATAACTATATATATATAACAGCTTACGGAAAAGGAAAGGTAAAATGGATAAATGGATGTCAACAAGGTGTTCGGATGAGGAAACCCAGTGAGCACTCACCAATCAGACGACTTCAGGTTGGCGAGGCCCCGGGGATGTCGAAGCAACACATGTAAAAGAACACTAAAACACAGAAACATCACAAACGTAGAAGCTTTCGGAATTGTTCCTTCATCAGCTACAGAGAGAGAACTGATGGCGGTGACACTGGGTGGAGGCATGGGGGTGGAAGGGTAGTGCGGAAAGGTCGAGGATTGGAGGATACGAAGGGGGTTGGGGATTGGTAGGGGGTTGGGAGAAGACAGAAAGGGAGTGAAAAGCTATCGAAGGTTGAGGCCAGGGGGAGTGAAGGAGTTTAGGAGATGGATATGCGAAAGCTCCCACTGACGGAGTTGGGGAGCCGAAGCATTGTCGGGGAGAGCGCGAATGACTCTCACTGTGAAGCAGTTGTTAAACTTTAAATTATGTTTGTTCGCATGAACGGCCACCGGCAGCGGTCGTTTGAGAATGACGCTGTTGCGGTGGCCGTTCATGCGGATGTTGAGGGGATTGCTGGTTAGGCCAACATAAATGGCGGGACATTGGGTGCATCTCAGGAGGTAAATGATGTTGCGGGTGGTGCAGTTGGTGGTGGAAGTTATGGGGTAGGTGATGTTGGTTGTGGGACTGGAGGAGTTGCAGGGGGGGTTTATTGGACATGTTAGACATCGGGGTCTACCGCAGGGGTAAGATCCAGCAGGGTGTAAAGGCGTGGGTGCTGGGGGTTCTTTCTTCCATAGAATATTTGCCAGATTAGGGGGACGGCGGAAGGAGAGCATCGGTGGTCTGGGAAATGGAATCTGGTGAGGGGAGGATGAGAGGATAAGGTGGGCGGCTTTCAGGATGTTTTTCAGAATGTCGTGGATGCCCGGGAAATACAGGGTGGTTAGGGTGAGTTGGAGGGTGGAATCGGTGGTGGTGTGGGTATTGGGGTGGGAGTTAGGGGTGGCGGGTGCGACTGCCCGCCGGATTTGGTCTCGGATCAGATCCGGCGGGTATCCGCGCTGTAAGAAGGCATGTTCGAGGGTGGAGCAGTGCTCGGACTGGGAATCTCTATCCGAGCAGATTCTCCGCCCTCGTCGGGCTAGGGCGTAGGGAATAGAGGTTTTGGTGTGGAGGGGATGGCAGCTGTTGAACTGGAGATATTGAAGGCGGTTGGAAGGCTTGAGGTGCACGCTGGTGTGGATTTTGTTTTCCCTGATGGAGAGATCGACATCCAGGAAGGTGATGTTGGAGGCAGAGGAGTGGTGGGTGAAGGAAAGCGTGGGGTGGGATGAGAGGCGTTGTAAAAAGGATTGTAGCGAGTCGGGTCCATGTGTCCAGAGAAGAAAAATATCGTCAATATACCTCAGCCATAGGAGTGGTCTGGGGGAAACGTCAAGAAAGCATTCCTCTCATTTACCTAAGAAGACATTGGCATAGGAGGGCGCCATGTGAGTGCCCATCGCGGTACCTTTTATTTGTAGGTAGTGGCGCCCTCCGAATGAGAAGTTTTTTTGGAGCACCATTTCAGCCAGCTTCATTAGGAAATGGGAGGATGGTCTTGTGTCAGGTGGTCTGGAGTCCAGTAATTTTCTCAGGGCGGACAGTCCTTAGTTGTGAGGGATGTTGGTGTAGAGGGAGCAGACGTCTATAGTGGACATAATTGTGTTAGGTGGGAGAGGGGAAGGGAGTGATTTTAGGCGTAGTAGAAAGTGGTTTGTGTCTTTGATGAAGGATGGGATTTGACGGACGAGAGGTTGTAGGTGGGAGTCAACTAAGGCAGAGATGCGTTCTGTGGGAGAATTAAGGCTGGCAACAATGGGGCGGCCGGGGATGTTGGGTTTGTGGATTTTTGGGAGTAGGTAGAAGGTTGGGGTTCTTCATGAACCATGGATTAAAACAACTATGCCACGATGAGGATGAAGAATGATTGAGAAATATATATATTGGTTGATCTTAAGGAAGACATTTCCATTGTCCATGCAGGCTTTTATTCCTTTTGAGATCTAAATTAGAAAGTATTATCCTACGATCTTCGGATCTGAACCATTTTAAAGATATAATTATAGTTTCTTATTCTGTTCATCTTTTTCACCTACAGTTCCAAATCCTTCGTTTTAAACGTTTAATTCACATTTTGAGGAAATCTTGCCATTTTAACGGAATGTTGCATTTCCAACGATTTACATTGTTTAACTTTGAAATCTTCTTGTTGTTTCAATCAGTATGGGTGAAAGTGTGCTTTGAATGCTTTTAATATGAAAGAGAGAGAGAGAAGGAAGGAAAGGGAAATGTTTTGTTGCGTTATATGCGAGAAGGAATACATCAGAATGTACAGCATTAATCATTCGCATATTAAAATTACTTAGAATCATTGTAGGAACTTGAAACAACGAATGCCTAAAAGAACAAAAGTTTGTTTTACTGCCATCGATTTTAGAATACACATTGAATGGATGAACAGATCAGTTTTTAAGTGAGAATTTGATGCATTCTTAGTCATTTGCGTGTTGCCGGTTTCGTGTAACTGGGTACCATTGACTTGGATAATCTATTCACGAAATTTTAATTAAAAACTTTCCTGTAGAATTTCAACTGGGCATCTCCCTAGTTAGTTAATCAAGTTCATTTTTGAAGTATATATAAACATTCATATATTTCACATTATGACAAAAGAAAAATAAAACAATTTTTAAATCAATAACTTTTATAAAGCGCACAAAAAGTGTAACAATAAAAATATAATTTTGTTTTTAGTAACTTATATAAAATGCACTGAATGAAAAAATATAATTTAAATTATTGAATTAATAGAGATAATATATAAAAGTTGTTGCATTCTTTAAGACATGAACTAATTATTATAATTGTGACATAACTTATATATATTCAATATCTCTATTAATTTAATAATTATTTTTTTTTCATTCAGTGTGTTTTATATAAATTACTAAAAACAAAATTATAATTTTTATCTTGGCACTTGGTGCACTTTATAAAAGTTATTGATTTAAAAATTTATTTTATTTACTTATGCTTTTAATATACTAGTCCATCAATCTTATTAAATTAAGTAGCATTTTTGTTTCTTCTTTGGCATTAATTTGGTCAGGAAATCTTCTGCTAATGTAGGAAGTAACTTTATTTCTAGTCCACAATGGATCAAGATGGTTGAAAATTTTAGTTTTAAATGGAAGCTAAAGTTCATTCAAGTACACCTCATTGTTTGAGGTTTTACTTAGTTGTGGTGACCTGGTTATCCAAGCAGTGTCCAGCTTTGACTTTTCTTGGTATCATTTTTTGCTCTTTTGTGTTCAAAAATCTTTTTATGCCTATAAATACTAAGGGGTATATCAGAGCAAGCCTTCGGTTGTATGTTTAGTAGAAATTGATGATTATTGATGGCACTTTCAGATTAAGCTGTGTAGAGAACATACAGCATGTCCTCTGTGCGTTGCCTCAACTTTGATTTGAGTTAATGTTTTAAATAAATTACTATACTCTGTTCCACCCTTAGAAGAGAGTATTATGCTTCTGGTGTGCACAGTTGCCAAATTTCCCCAGCATTAGAGCATATGCCTTCGTCCCGTATTAAATCTTTAAAAAATAAACTAATAATTTAATGTAGATCACCAAAAGCCTATAAATGTGCATGTTTTTTTTTCGTAATTATTGGTCAATCTTATCGCCTAATTATATTTGGTAATTTAAATTAAGCATATTATTTTCATGAGCTGTTTGCAGCATTATTTTTATAAAATGATAACAAAATTGTTCGAGTAATTTATAGTTAAAAAGAATAATGTTACCTTCATGAATCACTACATCACTCATTTAGGACACTCCTTCTGTAGTGGAGTATGTCGAAGGTCATAACAAGTCAAACAATCACTTGCTTTAAACTCTCATACAAGACCGTTTCATTGTGTCAAACACTGGATCCTTCTCTGTTGGGAAAAATCTTCAGCACTTGTACTGTCAGATAATTCAATTCCTTCCTTCATAATATGCACATTTTACAGAGGAACTGAAAAGCTGGCACCTATTGACCATCTCCCTTAGAAACATCTTGGTGCAAACCTCTTGTCTATTCACTTACCGTAAATACCCGCGTATAATGCGCACCCTCGTATAATGCGCAGGGGGGTTTTCAGCCTCGTAATCTATGATTTTTCTATATACCCGCATATAGTGCACACCAATTTTTTTTTAGCGTTACCGTTCCAGAAATAAGTAGATGGTGTAACGTGTTCTAAAGCAATGATCGAATTATTGATATTATGTATTGGTAACATAATGAAAGTGCGAAATGAACATTTCGAATAACGTTCCAAAAGAACGTCAGCTAGCTCAATCATTACATGTTCTATGTTTACTTACAAGGTGATAAAGGTAGGTTTTTAAAATTATTTTCTGCATCTAATTTCTTCGAGGTATTTTTTTTAGGCTTCAAAACTGCTTTTGAGAGCAAGGTGAAGGAACCCAAAAACCAGTTTTGTGAAGCATTATCTTTCTATTTGCCCATATATATGAAGTTTACATAATTATCCCTTGGTTATAGTCTTAGTTGCATTCTTAAAAACATGACATTTTGTGGAAATTTGTCAACCAAAGGAGTTTTCCCACAACAAAAAGCTAAAACAAAAAAATTGATTTTATGAACCCTGAACAAGATTTCTTACTTAATATTTTTTAGAAAGATCTTTTGATTTTGTTCCACTAATTTTGTGGAATCCAATTGTTTTTATTTATTCATTGATTTTAAATTAATTCATTAGCCAAAATATACCTGATGTGTTGTAAATAAGCTTTATATTACAATATTACATTTGTACATTAATTTCCAAAATACTTATTTATAGTTATAAATGTCAATGTGCAGCCATAAATGTATGTACAGACAAAAACGCTTTATATAAATTTGGCATTATTTTTAATGAAATTATTAAAATGACTAAGATTCAGCTTTTATTAGTTAAATTAGAAAGCATGGAAATTTATTCATGGTGAATGCTTCTCACTTCAATGTTTATTTACTTTTGGTGGGGGTATTACAAAATATGTTTATTGAATTTAGGCAGCCTACCTTTAAAAAGTTTGGGAGTTACAACGTGATAATATCATTTCGTTTTGATGGAGCATCTCAGCCGCTGGTCTGTTTCTTAGCGCTGTACCATGCTTTTGTTTATATATCCGTATCATGAGAACTACAAATATTGTTGGATTGGAGTCTTTTCCAAAAATAAATTTTAACATTTTTGCTTAATGTATCTCTCTAAATCAATTAAAGAAAAAATTTCCTGCAGACCGATTTTTTCATGTCCCAAGAAACCTTTTGGAGAAAGAACAATGTTATTAAATTTAAAAATGGCATTTGATTAATTTTATGTATTTATCATTTATATCAGTGGTTCTCAACGGGGGCCACAGCCTATTTCTGAGGGGCCATGAGTAAAATACCTAAATTGGGGGGCCACCTAAACTTCTTTGTGGGCCACGAAAAGTTCTACTCTCTGTGAAAGTTGTCTTAAGTCAATGCTAATAACGCGTACTAATAACAATATTAATAATGCATACTATTCACTGTATTCTGTTTCAGATGTGCATGTTTAGACTGACATAACAACTGGAATTGAAATGCCATGAAAATGCACGAATGTATTACAATATACATAAATACTTTCTTATCTTCATTATAGTTAGGAAATAACTACATTGTACTCCAACTGTTAGCCCACAATTACGTGACTGAGAAAACTCTCCCCTACCTCTTCCTTTCCTCCCCTCCATGCCATAGCTACAAACTGTTATTCTTATGCTTTCATTCAGCGGATTTCACCTGAATACGACAGCTATTAATTTGAAATATGTTTTTCTAATATAAGACAGAACACGTTCATCAGCGTTGTAAACAGGGAGAGTGAATGCCGAAAGATTGAAGAAACAGAGAGTGGAATGCACTTGATATATTTATATATATTCTGTATATCAGTCATTAACTGCTGATACATTTCGATAACCAACAGTTTTATTTTTGTCAAAATTAATGGGGCTTTACAGAAAACAAAAACATCAGTTCTGGAAATTCACCATAGCATTCCAAAGCAATTGTGTTTGAAATAATATAAGTAGCACAATGAATTTAGTTATTATAAATAATAAGTTAAGTCAAGTGTTCATTTTACACTTTCCGAACCATTTTCAAATTTGTTTTCAATGGCGAACCAAGGAAATATTATCACGCATTTGTTAATTCTTATTACGATTTTAATTAAATATTGCTTACCGTACTTTCAGTTTCTCTTAGTTATTTTTACTAACTGTAAGTTGTGATTTAAAATAAATATATTTGAATAAAATTATTAATATTAAAAATTATCGCTTTTATATTTAGAATTAGTGGGGATTTGCATAAAACGAAAACATCTGCTTGTGAAGCCATTCTCAGAAAATTCAGGCATTTAATTTAAACAAATTTAAACAGTCGAACATTGATTGTTAGAGGAATACTGTAATCAGATGACACCATACTGGAGTTTATGTATTTGGTGAGTAGCTGTTTTGGCTGCTAATCTTGCCGATATTATTTCTTCTGTTACTCCAAACTCTTTTACTGTTATGATGCCGGTCCGTGGCCATTTATTTCCCGGTTCCATCTACTTAATCTATTTATAAGTCTATAGTATAAATTTGTATTGTTGTTAAATATTTCTTCATTTTGATTTGTTTTAATTTTTTAATATCAGATTACCCATGGCTAATACAGCGAAGAAAAAATGCAGGCAATATTCCATTGAGTACCTTTCCAATGGTTTTATTCCATCACCACAGGACAGAACAATGCCACTGTGTCTAATATGCATGACTACACTTTCAAATGAAAGCATGCGGCCATGCAAGCACTTGGAGACAATGCACAAGGACAAAAAAGACAAATCACTAGATTATTTAAAAAAACTGCATGATAATTAATAATAATAAATAATAATTAAAACAAATATTTAGTAAAAGAGCAGCTAAAGTAGACAAAGGTTTACTTGCATCCTATGAGATTTCCAAGTTAATTGCAAAATCTGGCAAGCCACATAATATTGGCGAATCATTAATTTTGCCTGCAGTGTCTGTTGTGATTTCAACTGTTATGAATCAGAGCACACATTAAATTACTCAGGCCATCCCTTTGAGCAACTCATCAGTATCGAGACATATTGATGAAATGGCAGATGATGTGGAGAAACAACTAGTTGCACAACTGCGAGTTAAGAATTGATCAATCCACTTTAATGGGTAATGAAGCCCTTCTAATGACATATGTTAGGTTTTTGAATGATGATCAGCTCAGTGAGGAAATGCTTTTTGACCGAAAGCCTAAGACAGACACCAAAGGTGAGACAATTTTTGAAAAAGTTTAGTTATTTCAAGGAAAACAACATTCCACTAGAAAATATAATAGCTTGTGCAACTGATGGTCCTGCTTCGATGGTAGGTAGATACAGAGGATTCATTGCTCATTTAAAAAATGCTGTGCCTGAAGTTTTTTGCATACACTGTGTGGTTCACCGTCAACATTTGGTTGGAAAAAACTTGGGAGGACGTTTGCATGATGCTCTTGCTATTGTGATAAAGACTGTCAACTTTATCAAAACAAGTGCACTTCAAGATCATCTTTTTCAACAACTTTGTGAGGAAAATGAAGAAGATTTTGAATGCCTACTAATGCATACAGAGGTCCAATGGTTGTCATAAGGTCTTCGGTGTTTTGCTGAACTCTGGGACAGTGGTGTACCATTTCTAAGTGATAAGCAGCTTGGAGAACAGATCGCTGCTGCTAAATGTGACATATTTTATCCATCTGATATATTTGAAAAGCTGAATTTGTTGAGCAAACAGTTACAAGGAAAGAACTGTAATCTTATATCTTGCAAAGAGGCAATTACTGCTTTCCTTGGAAAACTCAAGTTATTTTAGAGTAATATTGGATGTCGTGAGTTCATACAATTTCCATCACTGGCCACTCTTGACATAGAAATTCAAGATTATGATATTGCTGTATATGTTGAGCATTTGAAGAATTTGTACAGCGATATGCAATGTCAGTTCAATGACCTGCTAGAGATGAATATTCCAGATTGGGTGGTGAATCCGTTTTGTGTAAATGCGGTTGATGTTGACATCACATTACAAGAATGTCTGGTTGAGTTGCAGAGTGATATAACAGCTCAAGCTAGATTCAAAAACGGCAAACAGAATTTCTTGATAAGTAGTGACATTGCAAATAAGTTTCCACAACTCTGGGAGAAGGCAAAGTTGTTTTTTTATTGGATTTCCCACTTCTTATTTGGTTGAATCTGCGTTTAGTCAAGTTCTTCACCTGCAATCCAAAACTCGTAACCGTCTTGATATTGTAAAGAGAGGTGATCTTCGATTATCTCTAACATCGCTGCAACCAGAAATTCAAAAGCTTGCTAGTTTTCATCAGCCGCAAGGATCTTACTAAATAAAGTGACAATAATATTGTGGAAATATTTTTTGTTAGAAGCATATTTCATATGTATATTATAAATAAACAATATGTATATTATAAACAGGGATTATTTTTTATAAATAAACAGTGCGGTTGATAAAGTATCTTATTTACCAACTAACGGCGACTATGAGAGGCCACAGAGGTAAATAAAAATCTGAAGTGGGCCATGAGCAACAAAAGGTTGAGAAACACTGATTTATATAATCATCACAAACAATCTTTCAAGACGCATCACAAAAAAATTTGCTCTTATTGAATAAGTAAAAGTTGGGATATGACATTGTATGTTTAAAGATTGATAAATAACTTACCGTGTCCACATTTTTAGTTTTTCTTACTTTTAATA
Organism: Tanypteryx hageni; assembly: GCA_028673005.1. Taxonomy (NCBI): domain Eukaryota; kingdom Metazoa; phylum Arthropoda; class Insecta; order Odonata; family Petaluridae; genus Tanypteryx; species Tanypteryx hageni. Next base: position 83,174,930 of record CM054116.1, on the reverse strand, counting down.
ATTTTCCTGAATTTTTAGAAAATTGTAATACATTCAGATTCAGCATAAAATTTACTATGATTATCTTAATTTCACGCAAACCACAAAATCACCATAATCAGGCTAAATTTGGCAACTGAGTGACATTAGAGAAGGGCAGAGCTATAAGGAAAACTAATGGGAAAGAGAGAGATAATGATAGCCCATAAGAGACCATACTGTCAACTAAGTGTGGAATGCAGTATATTCATATTCGAATTAACATTGTCCTGACTCGGCATTGAAATAATGCACAAAAAGAAATACTGCATAGATGACTCTCATGTGCATCTGTTGCGCAGCACTTCTCCAGTTGAGGCAGATCAATTAATTTAAGTGGGAAAAGTGTATTAGAATGACATATTTTTATTAAATTTGCATTATTTGCATATTGATATTTTGTAGCGATGGGTCCAAAGAAAAGTGGTAGTAACGGCCTTCTTCTCAAACTGTCATTAAAATCCTCTTAATCCCCTTCAATATAAATCTTACAACCTTCGTAAGTTGTGCAGAATGGAAGGTCTGCTGAGTGCCCTATTTAGAAACCTGAAATTGTTCTGTATTGTTGGGATAACTTGAGTTTAACATCTCCCGATTTTATTTTAGTTTGTATCAGCTATGGTTCGATGGAGTGGTTATCCTTCTTTGGGCCTAATGAAACTGGCATTTCAATAAAAACAACAAAATAAATTTTTTATTTACCTCTATTAGGGTAGATTTTCATTAATTACATAGCGACTGCTACAAGAAATAATTTTTGTTGCATTTATTTTCTAGGAAAGTCAGCTAGTTAACATGCATTCACAGAAGTGTTTCTCGGTCTCTGTAAACTTTCTAGTAAAAACTCATCATTCTTATGGCTACATTTTGCGGGATTGGTGTTATGTATTTCTTTTTCTTGTCACGAGAGGTACTATTGTGAAATATACCTTTTTCTGATTTTGGGCACCTTAAAATATAGTGATGTCGTACTGTTTATTTTATGCCATTTCTATGTTAATGTATGGTTTTATTGATTTATTTATGTTCTGATACCATTCATACCATATGTGGAACCATAAAGCTCCATAAAATATAGTAAGTATATAAGGTCTTTTTGTTTCAAGATGTTTTGAATCTGAGGGTTTGGAACTGATTATATTTTATATCATAGGTTCTTATGCGAAATAGTGCTCATTTTATGTTTGTTTCATTGTACGTCACGATTTTCAGGAATGAATTAAAGACATTAACCAAGGACACTCTGTATTTAAAAAACTCAACATTTCACCTGCGTTGCAGTGAGCTCCTTCAGGAATGAAGTGCTCTCTACACAGTGTCACCCAAAAGCACCATCAATCATTAGTGGAGACTGTTGAGATGGAAAACAAATGAAGAGAGGCAGTAATGGAGGTTGATCTATTTATGGAAAGGACTTGAAGCATTGTATATGCAGTTGCTGCATTTGTAGAAATTTATAAAAAATTGAACACAAAAGGAAGGCAGTATCAGTACACAGAATTCCCCCTTTTTTCATTTTCAGCTAACACCCTTCTCAAATATTTCCATCCCCAATATCTTAATTTTCCCTCCTTAACTATTCATCGTGAGTTTAATAAAATTTTCTTATTTTTATTATTCTTATCTCATAGATTTTCTTTTTTCTTTCCCTTTGCTCTATTTGTTTTTTCCTGAAGTTGTCAGTGCAATAAAAAACTTCTTACTAAGAGATACACTCTGTTAAATGCGGGTTCTGAAACCTATTTTTGCCATTATATTATTTACCTACCTTTTGTGGTTCATGAGATTCTGGAGGATTGTGATCCCTGGGAACATTGAGGTATAAACTGTATGTTAAGGATAGCGACTAATTAATTTATTTATAATTTTCATTTATAATTTTAATCAAAAATAAAATTTAGCATTATTTCATTTTCATGTTTTTGGTCAGTTTTCTTTGAGAAAGTCGCAACAAAAATGTTTCTATTTTATATCTCTCTATTTATCACCAATGAAATAAGGGCGAACCCAAAAAGATTTTGGATGCTACTTAATAGCAAATGAAAATCCTTTCACATTCCTATATGTCTATTACTTTAGCTGGACTCTTACATTACAAGGATGAAAGACCCACTACTTCTACTCTAATTTTACCTCCTCGCCTGGCACTCCCCTCCTGCTGCTTTAATCCGTTTGCTCTCAATCACTCTTTTCCCTTTCAACCACTCCTTTGGAAGTGTTTGAATTTCTTTCCTCCCTTCCTCCTAATAAATCCACAGGCTCTGATAAAATCAGTTCCCTTTTTTCTCTCAAACTGCTGCCTCTCTTCCTGTTCCTATTGTAATTATATTTAACAGATTTTTTTCCAGTGATTCCTTTCCCTCCCTTTAGAAAACTGCTCATGTAAACCCCATTTTAAAATCTGGACCTAAAAATAAAGTAGAAAACTTTTGCCTGATCTCTATCCTACCAACCCTTTCAATTATCTTTGAACGCATCATCCACAATTGTCTTTTATTCTTAGTCCTTCCTTATATTTCACCCCGTCAACATGGGTTTCTTCCTGGTGGGTCCTGCCTTTCCTTTGAAAATTCTTCTCAGCTTGATGTCTGCTACATATATTGACTTCTCCAAAGCATTTGATACAGTTAATCACACACTTCTTTCCCATAAGTTACAATCTTGGTTTAATATTCATGGAACCTTTCTATCTCTGCTAACCAACTTCCGATCTTCCCTCTATCAATGCATTCTGATTGATGGTGACATGTCTTCTCCACTCCCCGTCACATCTGGTGTGCCACAAGGGAGTGTCCTGGTACCCCTTATTTTTGCCCTTTATGTGGATGATATTGTCGAAAGTGTTTGTTCTAGTGGTTGCAGCATTTTACTTTATACCGACGGCTGTAAAATTTTTAAAAGGGTAGATTCTGCAACTGGCTCCCTTTCATTGCAAAATGCTCTAGCCCCCATTGATGCATGATGTTCTGATTGGCAACTTTGCATTAATCCGGCTAAGTCTGCTGTATTGTCCTCTTCCTTGAAGCATAAGCCCCTCCTTTCTACCTCTTATCTCTCTCATCACCCAATCCCACTACTAAATATGTAATCCACCCTCCTTCAAAAAATTATTTTCTCTAGTTTATTTAGTTACTAGTTGGATTTTTTGCACCGCTTACTTAGTTGCATCCGGGGCAGATACCTGCCCTAGTTACAGTACTGCTATTCACAATATTGTCTGGAACTTCTCGCAAGTTTATAAGAATGATAAATGGCAATACTTAAAAATCAGAGACCTTTCATAATCATATAACTTATCAAACATGCAAAAATATTTATATATGTTAATGTAGGCCATAAATAGTTAATACAAATGTTATTAATTTCATTGTCACTTTAAAATATACTATGGGATACGTTACCATTAAAAAAAGTTCTCTGAGGTGTGCTTGGCCACTAAAAAATGCTCTGCAAAAAAGGTAACTCCTGGTTTAAAGAAAGATTTTGAAGTCATTGAAATCGAGTGAAGGAGAAAATGGAGATATAGACGGAATCTTTACTCGAAATTTTATAGTTATTTTATTAAATTTATTTGGGAGTATGGCGCTCTTCCTGCTATGCTATCGCAGATTCAATAACATGGGTTTAAACGCCGCGTTTTCTCAAGTAAGCGGTCAATAATTCAGCCGAATTTGGTGCTGTGTCCTTCGAGTACGCGATTTAAAAAGCAGGAGGCGCCAAAAGCTCCTCAAGAGTAGAGATATGCGCCCAAACTGATTTGATCGGCGCCGGTGTGTTCCAATATAAAATGCGTGACATGACTTGGAGTCCCCAGAGAGTCATCAAGCTCGTCTTACGGCTGAAAACGAATTCAAGAATGAGCACATTAATAACAAAAAATTGAAAAAGTATGTAATAATCTAAAGTATCTCCAAGAGCCATAACAAGGCTATGAAAAACCAGATGCGCACTTCGTTTACAATACAGCCGTCTTCAGTAATTATTCACCTAAAGTTGCTTCTAAAAAATAGAATCTACCACATTTACATCTGAAGACGACTGAAATGCGCATCTGGTCTTTCATAACCTTGTAATGGCTATTGGAGGTACCTAAGATAAGTAGGCATTAATTTTTTCAATTGTTTTGACATTGAAATGCTTATTCTTTAATGTGGCTTTGAGTAGTTTAGATGCATTTTTGCAGCGTAATATATCGCCGCAACAAACATTCTTTATTAAAGAAAGGCATATCTCAATAATGATGAACTGATCACAAATTTGAGCTTATATCAAAAGAGTAGATGAACAAACGATAGGAAGTGTGCGTAGTCAATGGGATGCGTTTGTTTTTCCGGTAACAAGGGGAGGGAAGGAAACTCTTCGTTTCAGGCAAATGCGGAAGCGAAATAGTCTTCGACATTTTCATATGGCGCAAGAAGCCAAGCCGCGGGCCATCGCCGCTCTGACGGAAGAGGTGGGACCCGGATACTCGCAGGAGAGCATTTGGGCGGGATATGTAGGAGGTCCACGATCCTTAACGCCAGCTTCGAAGGACGCAATGCTTTTATTGCGCATCATCATAACGCCACGATTAGGAGATGCGGTAGGGAAAATATGGAAATGATACGGCGCATGGTCTGCTTATCAACCAAATCCAAATGAGAATAATTTTGAAACGAGGAAAAAGTCTGCTATGATCGGGAATCGAACCCGGGTCTTTACAGCTTATGCCTGTCTGCATAGGATCTTCGGATCACTTTATTCCACCAATTTCTTACTTGGCAATCTCACCATTTGAGAGGGAGGAGTTTTCTTCGATGTATCTCTTCGAGGACATCCGTTGGGGCAGTTTGATACTAGCCTGGCTAGTTCCGTCCCAACCAAGAAAACATCCGCATTCTGGAACGAGAAAATTGATCGATAGTTCAGTGGTAGAATATCCTCCCTGCAAAAGAGAAGACCCGGGTTTAATTCCCGGTCATAGCAGACTTTTTTCTCGTTTCAAAATTATTCCCAACTTTACACCTTATACCTATCTGCATAGGATCTTCGGATCACTTAATTCCATCAAATCCAATTGAGCTTGATGACAAATAAACTCAGCCGTCGTGAGGGGGGGAGGGCAAGTGAGGCATTTCCCCCAAATCATCTAAATCTTGAATTCGATAGAGAATCATCAAGGCCATCTTATGGTTGAAAACAAATTCCAGAATAAGCGCTTCGATATAAAAAATCGAAAAAGTAAGGACTTATCTTAGGTATCACCAATATGCCATAACAAGGTTCTGAAAAACCTTTTCATAACATTTTTATAGCTAATGGCGATACCTAAGACAAGTGAATACTTACTTTTTCTACTTTTGATTTTGAAGTGCTCATTCTTGAATTAAATCTTGGATGTTAAGTTAATTTTGGCAGTTTCTATTAAATTTATTTCATTTCAACGAACACGTTAATATTATGAGAAATTGCCTAGCTAAAAATGTATGGTTTGGTATCATCCTCTCAGATTTTTTTCTCCGCCGAAGAATCATACTTTCAGCGACAAAACTCATGACTACCCTCAGATGAATTTCATAGATATAAGCCAAAAATAAGCTATTTATTTTGAACTATTGTTCGTTCTCTTCGACGTCACGTTATGAATTGTTGGCATTGTGCCGTAGTCTTCTTACCGTCTTTAGTGGCCCCATTAAAGGTACGATCATCAAATTCGGCGATTTATGAGAAATATGCAGGACCCATCACCACATAGGAAACATCACGAGAGAGATATTCTGGATGTAGAAGTGGAAAAGGATGCTTTCGAATTGTTTCGCCCACATGATGACGTATTTGGATAACATAATAATTTTTCGAGTTTGGGAGGCAGAAGGGGGACTCAGGGAAAGAATAAAATCGCTTACCTTGGCTATAGATTCCAAAGACGAATTATTGAGCTATCCTTTGGTTAAAATTAATTTTTTAAATAATAAAGACTCTAAACACATACAAACGGTTGGTGTTCCCAAGCGTTTCCGGTACTAGTAGTTACCTATATTAACAGCTTGCCTTAGTTGTTAAACTATTTTATCCACTCAACTGAAACATTAATGCTGCGTCAAAGCCCATACATTCTTTCGATTCCGAATGAGGTTGACGAATTGTTTTTGGGCATATATTTTTCCCTATAGTGAGATTCACAAAAATTTTCTTGGTTAGGGTCATGTTAACAAGATGGAAAAGTTTACTCCACAAATGGAACACATACACCGAGATTTCAAAGTCGTTCATTATGAAAAATACGTATGAAACGGTATCGAAAGATTCATATAATTTTTATGTTCGAAAATTTAAGTCGTAATTATGTGGACCTGCAGATATTTTGGTGGTAAATGTTCTCTATTCGAATATTTTTGAAATCTCTATCTCACAAATCATGTAAGAGATAGGGAGAGAAAAATATGGATTTATAATTGTTGTTTGCCGATAGAACCGTCGTAGAGATCGATGTAAAGAAAATATGTGATGTTATGCCTGGAATGTTTTCCATTTTTTATCTCCGAAACTATAGGTCGTACTTATGTGATCTCCCGGACTTTTTCGTGGTAAATTTTGTCCTCTATCCGAATGAATTTTGCAATCTATACTTTACATCAGCGTTTCCCAACCTATGGCCCGCGGACCACTTGTGGTCCGCGAAGGTTTTGTTGGTGGTCTGCGGAGGTTCCCAAAATTAGTTTATTTTTAGGCCACACCTCATATTTATCTGGATTATTTTGGAAAAAATAATCAAGTTGTACACTATTACAGGTATTAAACATTATCTGACAGAATAAATGAAAATTCTATTGATGTTAAAACATAAGAGTTTTTTGATTGCGTGTCATCTCATATATTAACCCTTCAAGAGAAATTTTAAAAATAATTCCCTGATGAATCTGACCCTCGCAAAGGTTACTTATAGGTTTTTAATCCATTTTCTGATAGCCAGTGGTCACTTGAAGAGGTACAGTTACAGTTACTAATTGATAAAGCACCGAATGCCCAAAAAAAATTAAAAAACAACATTTTACCTACGACTCGAAATTTTTTGATAAAGATTAGAAACGAATACCCTGAACTGAATGAGAAGGCCCTGAAGATTTTCATTCCATTCAGTTCTACGAACCTACGTGAATCAGGATTTTCAGCTTTGGTAGCTACAAAAACAAAGGACAGAAATAGTTTAAAATGGCAATCAACGTTAAGGTTTTCTCTGACATTTTTAGCTCCAAATATTAACGAACTTATGCAGGATATTCAACATCAAGGTTCTCATTAAGGCATACAATAAATTCATTTTTTCTCGCATAAAAATAAATGTTTTATTTGTATGTTACAATCCTTCTGTTTTACGTGCATAGTTTAGAAATAAAAGGCATTTTGTAATATGCTAATCATGATGTTTGTTTGTAAAACTATTTCATATTTCAAAATTTGATTCTGTACAAATATTGAAAAATATTTTGGAATAAAACAAAAATAATCAGTTGATCCTCAAACAGGCAGAAACGTGTGTAATATACTTGAAAACTATTTTGGATATACGTTCGTCCATATTCAGAGTTCTTATCTCACTTTCAATCTATTTATTGATATAGCTTCATGATATCCTCTGCTTCAATATGGAGACAATCACATTTGCAGCCCAATACAAACAAAAGCTGCCCACTTATAGTAAAAGTAAAATTAAAATTATATAAATAATCTCTATTTGCATACTATGCAAAAACTGAGAAACCTTGACTGAGTTCATGGCTATCAAATCCCAATTCATTGCGGAAGGTGATATTAAAACCAATTCTGATGCCCCAAATTGAGTTGTCCATGGGCTCGATTAACCTTGGAATGATTTCAGGAGCTAATCTTGAGCAATAAAACTCTTGGAGGAATGCCGTCAGGGAATTCATTGGGCAGCGGAATAGTCGGGATGGATTCGACGCATTTGCATTTGTTTTGCATAATCAGGCGACGGAATAAATTATGACGACTGCCCACTAAATTTGATCTCGGCGCATACAGGAAGAAAGTCGATTTAATACAATAAGGTTACAGGAGAAATAAACATCCACGGCTACAAAATGCGCGAACTATGCATTTTTTGAGGATCTCACGGATTTTTAGGATACCTTTTCTCAATAAAAATTACGCCGCATGAAAACAATTTCTTTGGAGAACGATGTACTAGTTACGCCAAGAATTGAATTTTATTCCGTTATGAATTTGCAGCTGAGCCGGTTTTAGGTGCGGGAGAACTCGGTGGTAGCCCCGTGGCAGCCAATTTTAAGGATCCACCAAAATTTGCGAAATTCACTTTATTAAAAAATTGGAAACAAAAAATAGCATGATTTATGATGAGATTTGGAGTACATTGCTTACTAGATCAATCAAATAAAATTCTTTAACAGAAAAGTTAATGCCGTAATACGATGCCCCAAATATCTAGGAACGAACGGCCAAATACATCATATTAGACTTGAGTGAATGGAAGGGTTAGGAATACAGAATTTTATTAAAATTCGTCTGAAAAATGTTTCTAACCAAGTTAAAATTTGGGATTGCGTGCGGAGGGGAAATCAAAGTAGTCCTATTTTGAAAAAATAATCAAATTTGTTTAATAAATTTCTGTGAGCAAATACAGCCAAAATCTGTTCAGCAAGAGTAACGTTGTTACTATATACGCCAGGATAGACCGAAATGCACAGCCATGAAGGCGTTGCTGAACGACAGCGAAACACACCTAAAAGGGAATGTTTATTACCGAAAAAGATTTTATTTATCATATAATTTTAACTATTTTGATGACTTAATTTATTTAGGATCCCTTTTATGATGCGACGCATTTTTAAATTTTGTGACAGTTCTCGTCATAAAGTTTTAAAATATGCTCTCCTCTCCGAGTGCCTAAAAAACGAAAGTGGTGAAGGTCCATCCAAGGAAAAAAATAACGGAGGTTATGGCTCTCGTAAAATGAGGAAAGCCCGCCCTCGTGTGTAAGCATCATCTCATTGGTGGAGAATCTAGAAACGTCATTAAGGAAGGCAGACTCGATTGACCCGACGCTATGACAGGTTCCAAGAGTCACTTATGCGTGAATAACGGAAACAGAAGGGTAGATGAAAAGGCCTTCTTCCAACCAAACTCTTAAAATGTATGTGATACACTCTAAATTACGTTTAAACATTTTTATTTTGTTAAATTAGTAAGAAAGTAACTCAGCGTCCAATCCGGGTAAATGCGCTGATTAAGTGCGTCTTTTAAGCGTCATTATACGATAAATAATAAGATATTTACGCTCACATGTACTCCTGACGCCAAGGAATACCGACCTTTTAAGAGTTTCTGGGGCGAGGTTGTATTTAAAACAGTTTATGACTGCAATAAAGTTCATCCTTTACGTAGGTTTGTTTGCAGACCTTGTTTATGTTGATACAGGAAACCCTTGCCATTCGCGGGATCGGTCGGTTTGATTTTATCATAAAATATGTGCATAATATGGAAGTGTCGGTCGGGTGAAACCAACGTTGCACTATTATTCCTATCCCTGATCAACGCCAGTTTATAATACGAGATGTCGGTACTTGCATACTGCAAACGCTTAAATTATAACATCACGGCTCTGGGAAAATAAGTCTAGACTACCACGTCTGATTTCAATAAAGAATTGCCCGCATAAGTCGAAACCATGGTGTATTATGCATTTCAAAGAGATTTTTGAAATGTTTATTTGTGTTCGATTTTTGACAATAAGAGGCCATAAAATGTTTTCAAAACAATCCCACCCCAGAAACTCTTAAAAGGTTGGTATTACTGGACGTCAAGATTACATGTGAGCGTAAATATCTTATTATTTATCGTATAATGACGCTTAAAAGACGCTTTTAATCAGCGCATTTACCAGGATTTGACGCTTGAGCTACTTTCTTACTAATTTAACAACATAAAAATGTTTAAATTTTACTTAAAATGATTTGGTCGGCTAGAGACTCCCTGCTGGGAGGGGACAGGTACGCGAGCTCGGTTTGGGGTCGAATCCTCGAGTTTCGAACGACTTATCAGCGTCAATGACGGTCGTGAGGTCCACCTATTTGATGCTTAGCGGAAAAACATTATTTAGAAAATCTGAGGCATTGCTCAAATTGACTATTTTTCTGAAATTGCCGTGTTGTCAGAAAAACGTAAGAGACGAGTTAATGGGCGCGTAGAATAATAATTGACATAAACATTGAATTGAAAAAAGGAGTACGCCCCGACGCTAACGAAGATGATGGGAGATAATGAGGCGACTTACTTCATTTTAACCGAAAAGCTTCGACTAAAGATGAATGAACGAAGTAATTATTTATTTATTTCCTTAATACGGCGAGGTTGAGGCCATATGGCCCCTTCTTCCACCTAACCGTTTTAATACACAATATAATAAATTACATGTACATGTACATTATCTTGAGCTAATGGAGAAGTGAAGAAAAAATGTATCCATATGTAAGAAAGATGCGTTCAGCTTTTTACGATACACTATTTCCTATTAGCTAAATTTCATGCAGCCGAAATTAACATCGTCTGGTTCACAATTAAAAGGAAAATATTTATCGAATATTTATAAATATTATATATATATAATAATTTATATTACTTATATAGATGAATCTAAGTCGTGATATCACCTTCGTAGATCGTTGTTATTGCTATAAAATTCCTTTAAGTTGAAATGAAAACAGTCTCAGACAGTGTTTCTCTCCCTTCCTCCTGCCACTCTCATCTTCCAGAAGTATTTCCTAACCGCAAACTTCTTGGCCGCCGGAGGTCCACGGCCTCGTGTTTACCTGCCCGTGACCTCATTTTTCAATTCAGCTTAAATCTCTGCATAATACTTGAATGGTTCCAAAACCAAATTGACCAGAAATCTCAATATGTTGGTTCTTGAATTTAACTTCGATAATTATCCTCCCCTTTCCATCCCATCTTCCTACCGTGTTAAAATACGCGATATTTGGTTCTGTTATTCAGGGTGATTATAAATGATCTTTACACTTTTACACTTTATTTTATATAACTAACCTATGCACAGTGTACGTCGTACACCAACGAAAGGTTTAGGACATAATGAACAACACTCAAAGTTTTTATTGTAATTTAACGAGTTTCAATATAAGCACTTCCTTCTACACACACCAAAACGATAATGTATCTCGGTCCACACATTGCGCAACATGTGAATGTCAGCTGATCCACATGCACCTCGAATTATAACTTTGAGTTCATCGATATTTTGAGGCACTGGCGGGCTATAGATGGACTCCTTAACATATCCCAAAAAGAAAAAATCCAACGGAGTTAAATCCGGAGACATCGAGGGCCACTCTGTCGGTCCACCTCTGCCAATCCATCTTCCAGGCAAACATTCGTTGAGAAATTCTGTCACATTACGATGAAAATGGGGCAGTGCACAATCTTGTTGTAAGAAGAATGCATTACATGGTCTTGTTCAAGCTGTGGCATCAACCTAAGTTCTATATTAATGAAGTTATCGCACTTTTTGGAGACTGGTGAGAAGATTTATCCGAATCTTATAATCCATGCAAGTCAGAAACTACTTGAGAGATGATTCTGTTCCCCTGTGGCAGTGGTTCCCAACATTTTTGCAGGCGCGGCACCATTACAAAGTTAAACCGAATATAGCGGCACCCCCACCTTGAAACAAGCTTATATATTTTTTTACATATGGGTATAAAAACGTTTGGAGGTATTCATTTGTTGGTAATATATCATCATTATAAGTTTATTGCAGGACAGATTATTGCTCTAATGATCTACCAGCATTTACAAACCGTCAATTTATTTATCTGACGTTTTTCGCGACATCGCCTACGGTACCCCAGCGTGCCGCGGCACTTCGTTTGGGATACACTCTACGGCAGGGGTTCACATTGTGTGGCCCGCGAACATACTCCATGCGGCCGGCGACCAACTTTATAGTACGTATATATTTTACATTTTTATAACTCAGTGGTGCCCAAAACTACGTCCCACATCCGTCCGACATTCGTCCGACCCATCATGACAATTAAATGATAAAATTTAACATAGGATTAAAATAAACAAGATGATCCAAACAAAACTTATGATGCCCTCTTTCCACATAATAATTGTAAATTAAATGCCGTGGAGCAATTACTTATATTGGCTTTAATAACTTGAAAATCACCGCGGATGAGTTGCTCTTTGTGTTCCAAAATTTCATAATTTAGCGTTATAAAATATTACAAATACGTTCGAACGGAAAACTAAATTGATCACGCATATTTGTGTGGCAGAAATAACGCGTGTATGTATTAGAGCGACGTTTCTTAAACTTTAGTAATAAGAGGACCCCTTTCATGAAAATTTCTTTGCTGCGGGGATCCTCTTGACTACTGCTGGGGACCCCCGGGAGTCCGCGGACTCCGGTTTAAGAACCGCTGTACTAGACTATACCGAACACGAGTCCAACAATAGTCGTTGCAATGGTAACACTCTCGTAATGAGTGATAGAAACTGCAAAACGCCTGTATTTACGCAAAATTCGAACAAATATGATCAATATCAAAATTATACGATAAAAATTAGAATCTCCATTCCTTTCCTCGCGGAATACTACAAATCCCGCTCCGGTATTACAATTCAAAGATATTTTAATGTGCAAGAGAAAATTACCCTGCACGATGGATTTCAGATCTCCCATGTAATTTAAAAGGAAAGCATAGTTCCCGGTATTGAATCCAGGGCTTTCAATCTTCGCAACAAAAACTATCCTTGGGAGCTCGGTTCCAGTAGTAAGAGATTTCCAAGTGTCATGAAAATCGGTCTATTGGTTCAAAATTTAATAGGGGGCAGACAGGCAGACGGACAGACAGACAGACAGACACAACGAAGAAACTATAAGCCCATTTCCATTATGAAAAGTAGGCTAAAAATTATAAAAACATATTTTGTCTTTACCGCTATAATGATAAATACATTTAAAACAAATCAGGTAATATTGACCCACAAATAATTCCTTTAGTTTCCTTAAATTATTCTTTAATTCTATTTTAGATTGGGCGTGGCCCTCGAGACGAAACGTGTGGGCATCACTACCCTATGGTCTTTACCAAACTAAGGCCAGCTCATTTTTCAGCCTTTGCCGCACAGTAATATCCTACAAGAATGAATGGAGATCATATTTTGCCTTGAATCAAATAATGAATATAGCTTCAAAATTTAGTAATAAATCTTCCTTCTCGGAAATTCACTAACGAGGACGAATACTTTACTGTTGTGGTTTATTTGAGCATTTTAAGATTTTAGTAGTTTCTCGTATAAATTTTCTGAAGAATGGGGATTTCGATTGAACATTCGCGGAAAAAAGACTCGGTGTGGTTAGAAAGATGCGACATCAGAACTAATGAAAAGGTCTTAGTTCTGTTCCCACGGAAACAGGGCATAGTGACCGGTTAGCGTGCTAAGGTACGTGGGACTAAGAGGGTGGACACCCCTACAATTCCATTGAAACTTGTTAGCGCTGTACTCACCTCCCACCCCCGCAAGCTGCTCTCGTTCGAAGGAAAGAATGCGACATCGCGAAAGGCAGCGTCTTGGCATGGAATCAAACCGATGCTAGACATCGCTAGTAACATCTGAAATCTGAAAATAATAAGGCAATGTGAGAGTTGCATATCACCTGAAAGAAAAAACATCAATTTAATTTATTTAATGCGGTTATTTGGTTGGGAGAGGTAATATTGTTATGATGACTTATGTAAGCGGATTATCCAAAATAATTTTAACACATTTATTCCGCGATATCTAATATAGGTTTATTTGGTAGTAATGTAACCAAAGGATGGCAAAGTTCATTATTCCTTGGAATTTTGATGCCTTATGCTGTAAGGACAATATGACATCTAAAATCACGTGTTACGTTCGATCAATGTTGTCATTGATTATAAACTATCTTTGAAATAGTTTATTTCTATTATACATCTCTCAGTTCCTGCAAAAGTTAGTTTTTACTAAAAGGAAATAAATGCTATTATCTTAATTACATAGCTAATCAACTTTTAAATTTCAAGATTACTGGTGATAGTAGGATACAACACAAAAGAAATCAATAAAATGAACGGCATCGAGGAGTAGCTATGGCAGTTTTCTTTCTGTCATTCATAAAGTCTTGGCAGTCGAAAAGAATGGGAAGGATCACGAAAACAGCAAAAAATATATATTATTTTTTATGTTATCATATGAAATCTTATCGGTTTATTTGAGGGTAGAATTTATGGTGGATAATTTAAGGTAAAAAATAAATCTTACTTTTTAGATAAAGGTTATCTTGGTAGTGCTCAGCATAAGGCAGTCCACAAGTAAAAATTACAGAAGAAAATATAATAAAATTTTACTTACACTAAAAATGGAGCCACAAGGAATCAAAGTGGATGAGAAAGATCCAGAATGAACTTAATGGAGGGAACGCTGAGGAAGGTCGAGTAGTTTCTGAACGTCCGTCCTTCTTCGCCATGTGAATTAAAATTACAAAATTAATACCAAAATAAAAAAATCACCATTGTTTTGTAGCAATATATAACGAACGCCTATTTTATGATAGAACTTAACGATTTTACGTTATTTATTGTCAGATTATTGTTAGTAAAAGAAGTCAATATTGAACGTGAATACTTCAAGTAGTTGTGAAGTAAATAAATTTCAAATTTCCATTCATTAAAGAAAATCTCTGCATTAACGTTTCCCTGGCTATTAATATTAATTAACATACATTTAAAGGTCGGTTTAATTACTATTTGATCATCACATCCCAATATAAAATTCTTTAATCGATTATCTCTGTTCGTTGATAGAGAAATTTGCGCAAAAACTTATTCTCTTTCAATGGGTTAATTATTTTGTTTGGAGTGATAAACAGGTATAATTCTCTTTGTTCCTAAATTATTAACTTTTGAATATTTATATGACCCTCTTAGTACTTCCATCTAGAATATGTACGTCATGTGTGTAAGAGTGCATTTACGAATGCATCCATACATTTCATTCTTACGAGTGTGAAGGTATTTGCTCTTATGGAATGTACGGAAAAGACCATTGAAACGAAAGTCTCTAAAGTAATGTTGAAAGATCATTACCCTTTGCGGTAATTTACTCATTGTGTGTGTGTGTGTGTAGGAAAACTGGAATGGGAATGAATTTGCACGCATCACCGTTAAAGATGATCGATTGAAGCGAAAGGTAGGGGGAGTGGAGCAGGTGGTGGAATAAGAACAAATAGTTTTTTTCCCGCACCGAGAGATGGCGATTTTTTTTATTTAAAACATATAAATTACATATACATGCTTAATAATAAGCAAAATGATGGGTTTAGGCCAGATGATTAACAAAAAAGAAGATCATCTCTCTCTTAATCCTTGCTGAAGGTGTAGCTGTAGCCGCCAGGAGTCCTGTTGAGGTTGAGCTTGCCGGGAGGATGGAATCGGTGGGGAGAGGGGGGTGGCGGGGGCGAAGTTGCCTCTCTGCTCGAATTGCTGGGGGATCTGGTTGTATTGCTGAGGGGCGGGGTTGTATTGCTGAGGGGCGGGGTTATAGTGCTGGTGAGCGGGAGCGTTGTATTGCTGGGGTGCAGAATTGTACTGGGGCTGTTGCTGGTACTGGGACTGGTACTGGGACTGGGGCTGGTACTGTGGCTGGGGGGCTACAGGGGCCGGTGCGGGAGGGGCCTTTGGCAAGTGATCGCCGGTGGCGATGAATCCCTGCTTTCCGGCGGTGTAGTGGACAGTACGGCGCTGTCCATCAGGATCAACGTAGCTGTAAGACCCCTTACGGTTTCCCTCCACGTCTGACTCCTCCTTGAATTCCACTCCATCCTCCTGCAGATAAGCGGCGCCGAAAGCGCCGTCTCCTGCCTGGTAACGGGCCTCGCTGAGGATGGCCGCGTCACGCCCGCTGTTGTGGGGGTGGTTGTACTGCGCCAAAGCGGCGCCTACGGCAACTACCGCCACGAGAAGTACCTGGATACGAAGAGGATATGATCGATTATTTGCACAAACCTTTTTGTTCGCGAGGTTATGCCTCAATGGGATTCTCTATCATCTAACCTTGCACGTCTCTCTTAGTACCGTCAGTAATCAAAAACAACAAAAATACGGAAAAATATAATGGCAAATAAGGTTTGGGATCGTGAGAAAGTCCACAGGAATTAAAGGAGGTCCTCTATTGAAGATGAAAAAGACCTTAGTTCAAAGAGCGAGGTCCTTCGATTCCCAGTTTTTTTGCGCAGTTCGCCGGTCTTGGAAGGAGAAAAGATAACGTCGAAATATCTTCAGGATGGGGCCTACGGCCAAATAAAGAACTACACACTCGAAGGACGCGGATTATATGAGAGTCAAGGTGAAATTTGTTACGGTCGCGGCGGCCGTTCAGTCCCGCCCACAATGGGAGGAGAAATTAGGTCGGATGAAATAAATACGTTTCGAGTCGATGAATGACTGAAGAGATTTCGAAGGCGCGGAAAAAGGAAGGCACTGGAACGATCTTTTCATTCAGAAAAGAGGAATTTAAGGTTTGAGCGATGTTTGACGCACCCACGCATGTCATCCGACAAAAGGATTGGATCTGAAAAGAATATTAACATTGCTGTACGCAATCGCGCTATCTAACGGATTGCGTAATTCTAACACAGGCCAGACAAATAAAGTTTCTTGGAATCCAACCTTTCAAGAAGATTTTACCGCAACTGTTGTCTGGGGATCGGTGTCTTCTTTTTTTCCGATAGCATTCTTTCCATTTTAAATGAATGACTTTCACTTTCGGGGCGGCCTTGTGCCGTCATCAGACGTTAAGGGGATGTAATACCGGTATATTTGAAGATGATCAAAAGTCAAACCACGCGGAAATTCGGAATTAAGTCCGCAGCGGTGGCGAAAACTTTGCACCCGGATTAAATCCACGTTAGGCAGGCAGTGCGTTGTACTCGGGGGCAATGCCGTAGCATAATTCGTATAATTTATAAGTTGCGGAACGAACTTATAAATACCGATAAAAAATTACTTCGACATTATTTGGAGAAATGCAATAAGCGAGTAGGTAGTATAATTATTGTGCCCGATTTTTGAAATACAGGTGCCTAAATATTTGAACATATTCAATTACTAAATGATGAACATAATAATCCTCCACTTTTTATAAAAATAACAATCACAATATAAGGATATGCAAAATTAAAAAATCCTTTCTTAGAAAACTCAGCTAGAAAATTTAATTGTAACGTATATAGAAGAATGATATAATCTAGTCAGGAATATTATTTTCGTTTTGAAAACCCGTATTTTTTAAAGTTGGATTAAGTTTATCTGAAAAAATAAAATGCAGTGGAGAATGAAATAAAAATTAAGCCAGAATTTAATTTAGATGGAGAGATTTTAATGTTAAAGAGAACATTCTTACGTTAGGATGGATTAAGTTAATCTCTTAGGGAAAAATGATGCTAAAAATGAAAGAATACTTAAGTTAAATTTTGATTTAGACGAAGAGATTTTAACGCAGGAGAGAACAATGCTTTTCCTAAGAGCAAAATTCACAGAAATATTGTTTTGGTGTTGAACGATCCTTAAAAATCATGCTAACTTCGCCTTTCTTTCAATCCCTATTCCTTAAATTGACGGTTTTTAAATAACTAAATGGTACATATTAATTTAAGACATACGTATTTCACGTTTGACTGAAGGTGTTCGTCGTAAGATTCCGATTTTGAAACAGTTAAAATCGACGAGCGTTTCGGAAAAAAAGAAAATCCACCGAAAGGACATTTTCGCTTCGAGATTCACAAAGAGAAAAGCGACGGGAGAGATAGCCGGTTTTAGAAACGATTTCGGCGATATTGGAGAAGATGATGCGGTATATGGCGGGCTTGGCGATAGTAGGATGTCCACTTCCTAAATTCAACTTACGGACTTGTACATGGTGTTGGATACCTCTGGCGGGCAGGCGACTGCTAGAGAGGAAGAGAGCGGAGATGGAAGTGTATCGGACGGAGTTCTCCCTCCCGCCTTTATACTCGAAGCTGACGCATGGGTGCGGGGAAGCTGGAAACCATTTGGGGACCCGGTCGCCTTGAGATAGGGCGTGTGTCGTGGTGGGGGGCAAGGTCGAACAGTGCGGCGGAAGGGAGGGGGGCGGAAGGTAGGGGAGGGAGGGAGGCAAAGGATTGCGAGGGTGGGAGGTGACCTAGGGCGTGGTCGGTGGGGTTGTCGGCAACCCTGAGGCTTCGGGATGAGGTCGAGGAGGAGGTGGAACGCAAAGTCAATCCTGGTCCGCCCCATCAGCCACCTCGCGAAAAAATACTTTTCGTCTCTCTTTCTCGCCCCTCTTCCATTCCGTGCTGGGCTGATCGTCCGCTGGGGCTTCACCTTCGCTTTCCACCCGGCGGTCGATTGTATCTACCTTCCTTGTATTTTTTTGCAAGAGGTGGGAGATTTTCAGACGACGTACAAATAGCTCTTCGAAGCAGTCTTTTCTCGCTCTACACCTCTCTGTGTATGGGAAGAGATTTTTTGTCATTGCTATTAAACGGGGGATGAATTTTTCTTTTAACTTTATTTTAGTTCGCGACGTTTATGCAAAAGGGTTGATAGATGCTGTCCTTGGCGGAAGGGTGGGAAGGATGTCTGTCTTGCGACTCTTTGGGCTGTGGGTTTGAATCCTGTTGGGACATGGGCGTGTGCGTGATGTATATATATACTGCCTTTAAATTATAATAAATATGAAATGGAAGAAACTGAAAACATTAAAAAAAAAATGAACTGTTGAGACCGATGCAACGCCAAGTTTCCGCAAAGAATAAATAAATATGCTATTTTAGACATTTACAAAAATCGTTTGTTCCTAAAAAGTAGGCCATAAATCGGGAGCTATTTTCCAGGGAATACGAAGTACGTAGATTTAAACGAGTGGAAAGAAAGATATGGGACAAAAAAGCGTGAAAGTAGACATCTCCAGCTTATAAGCAAGACTTACAGAATTAATTCAGTGATGTAATTTTTAAAAAATATTAACGCGGATTCTTTGTTTTGTTCATTACAACAAAGATCAATACAGCAAACCAGCAGCTTATTTGCTAAACTTTTATGTTATAAAGATTTTATATTTTTTCTGCCAAACTCAGGTTTTTCAAATTTCTATTATAATAATGCATTGGGCCAAAAAACATGTAAAAAATCAACTTTACGGTCCCAAAGCTAGATAAAAAGAGGAACAACGACAAATTTAATGTCTCTCGACAAAAACAAAAACACGATTAACCTATGATGTCTTTCCGATGCTAAATAAAGGTTTCGTAAGATAGAATTTTGAAGCCGTAAATCGAATCTGCGATGACTAAAATCATTGTTCTTTAAGGTCAGAAATTCTTAAATAGGGAGATTACTACACACGTACAATGCAAATCCATTAAGTGACGAGTTATAGGGACCAGAGAAGTCCACGCATCATTGAAACGGTAAGATAGGATAGCGTATTAGGTTAATATACCTGCTTTAATTACACTAATTAGATGATTTCCGACTTGGACGCCTTCGTCAGTCAATATGCGTAGAAATTAAGCCAATTCTTAGAAAATCCACATAGTATTTTAGCCAAGAAGAAGAAAAAAAGCAACGGCCGTTTCGCGCCATCATGCAAATTTTTAAAGGCTGTCAATGGGATAGCGGTAGTCGCGTTACTTAACATAACGGGACGTCCTTGGAGGAGGAGTGAGGTCCCTGTCTTGCGGATTAAAAGACCGTCGCTTCAAATCTCGTTGAAGGCATGGGAATCATTTGTCAGCGTTTCTGCGGGTATCTGTCACGGCAGTACAATGCCCCGGACTCGTTTCACTAATGAGCGTCTTGAGAATACCCCATTAACGGAGACTGAAGCAAATTTCTATTTTGTTCCTCGTTATACGTAATTTCCCAATGAATTTGGAGGCGAGGAAATAAATAAATGAGGCGCGTCGATGATTTTTTTTAGAAATTTTTCTAAAAATCTAATTTAACTAGGCGTTATAGTTTACCTAAGTGGCGTCGTCATTGGACGTGATTAAACGGAGTAATTGCAATCGACTCTCCTTCAGTTGTTTAATCGACAAAATTTTTATAGGGATGGACGGGTTTCCTTAAGTTCAGCAGTCATGTTTACGTACATCAATTTTCAATAGTGTCTCGGCCTTCGACGTCTCAACGGACGATCCAGATTGGGCCCACTGACCTCGGGTTGCCGAGGAGCAGATCCAGGCGAGAATTTTTTAGGAGAGTTTCCCAGGGCTCCTCCCATTTGCTCCTTGCCATTTTTTTTGCCGCAGGAGAGAGAGAGAGAGAGAGAGAGAGAGAGAGAGAGAGAGAGAGAGAGAGAGAGAGAGAGAGAGAGAGAGAGAGAGAGAGAGAGAGAGAGAAAGAGAGAGTAAGGAAGTCGGAAGGAAGAACTAAACCTCTTTAAGGTCACGGATTAATTTCTGTGTTGTCTAGGTCAAAAACTATCTCGAAAGCCTAGACCGCCGAAAAATATGCCCAAGGATATATTCGTAGCACAAAAAATCCAACTCACGATTTGGTCACCATATCTAAATCTATAGCGCATATGTACACGGATGAAGTCGTTAATTTGTTGGATGACATTAGACTGCAGGGGTCTCCCGCGCAGTGATTTCATCCGGCCCACCATACTCCACATATTTCTTTAAGTTTTGTGTATTTACCAACAGGAGTTTTCATTAAATTTACCTTATGATATCTAAACGATATTTTTCGCGTACTTGGATGCAATATACTTTTAATATAGGCAAATGGCATATTACAGAATCGAAAAATTCTCAAAACATGCTCTTTGAAAATTTCACACGGCCCGAGCAGTCATTTGAAAGGTTGCACGTATGTGGCCTTCACAGTGGTTCATGAAGCTTCATGTGGCCCTTTCATTAAAAAGTTTGGTTACCCCTGCGATTAGAGTATAGTTTCAATTAAAATTAAAATAATTAAAAATACGAAAAATAAATGCTATGCATTACGAATGAAAATAGTTCTCTAGATTTAAAGGAACGCAAGCTAGTTCATATGCATATATAAGCCTAACTCGGTAAAGGTGATCCTTGGGGGATGGATGAATTTACGAAACTACGGAAACGAACACATGCATATAATATTTTCTACCTCCAGTCAAAACGAAAAAGGAAGAGTCCGTTGGGAAAGCATCGGATTCCTCTAGTTTTATGAGCTTGGGCTAAAATAACATTCAAGTTATTGCACTTGAACCGACACTCGTATTATTTTAAAACGCTACTAATTGCGAATTATATACTATTAACAAACATAACTATGCATAGTCGCTCGCTATACGTTCTTTTCGCTCTGTCGTGGCGTGTAAATACCGAGGTCCTACGAGGATTTCCAGGGGTGATCAGGATGCAAATCCTCCCATTCTCGCCAATTGTTCCACTTCCTCGGACCATGTTCATCTTGTTCTTCCTCAACTCGAACTCGCTAAATGGGAATATATGTCCATTCAAACACTGTAAATTAACTCTGCGCGTTTTTAGGTGACATTCACTTTCTCTTTCAGATCTCTTTCTTGGCTGCCAATTTACTCCTTACTGATTGCTTAGTATTTGCATATTGACAGTAAAATTTGTATTTATTTACTTATTTGATGCGTCTAAGACTTTCATGTTGTTTTTGCGACGTTCAATAAATTGGGATAATGTTTTTATATGCGATTATTATTTTTTCGCGGATTTCTCCGTAAATTTTGACCCTGTCGTAGTGAATTGATCTTGGTTCCGTTCATCTTTATCCTTGAACGTTTCGGTTATACGTCCATTTGTATGTAAAACTATTTGCACGAGACGAAGGGATAGATGGAAGGAAATGATTTCTAATCTCCATCTCGCTCTAATAAATGTGTAAATCTATCTATCTGTCGAACCTGCTCGACTTCAAGGGCGTCATTCCTCTGTTGATTGAATACAACCGTGGATTACTAGTCCATAAGGTAATATTGTAATCGATATATGCATTATCAATCAAGATCTGCTTATATAGTTTATTTTGCGGATTTCGTCATCTTCCATTATACTCGCTTCTCCTCGCAGCATCAACAATATCTCGACCGAAAAAAATCACCATGGACATATTCAACAAATATATCATAGTAGTATCTCTGATGGTGTATTTGATACAACGTCTTTAAAAGGTAACTATAACGCTTCATTACTGTTGGCGATAAGTAAAAATCGGAATTCCTGCATAGCGTTTTACTATCATTTGAATACAACAGGCAGGATAATTCAGTATAAAATACTACAATTTATTTATTTAATTAAAAATTTCACATACAGCATTCGCCATATATAAATGTAGGCAGGAAAAAAATTATAACCCTGTTTGCTGGTAATTTTTTTTAATGTGAATTTTTTTACTCAACTAATGTTGTACAGTAATTTGTATTAATCCAGATTAAAATACAACATTAGTTTGGCTAGTTAAAAACGTTGAAAATGCGATTTGCAGCATTTGGATGACTTCTTAAAACCTTCAAACACTCAAAAGCTGAAAATTGCATCTTCAACTTTTTTAACTAACGAAACTAATGTTGTATTTTAATTTGTAATAGTACAAATTAATGTACAACATTAGTTGGGTAAAAAAATTAGAAAAACAATTACCAGCAACAGGATTTGAACCCCAGTGCCAAGGTTTGGGGAGCGTCCACTAGCCAGCTTCACCACGATCGGCTCCGAAAAACTCGTTTCGCACACTCATCAGTTTGGCAATGCAAAGAGAAAATCATTAATTGACAAATGTTTTTCTTGTTTAATCAGTTGAATCATTTGTTTAATTTAATGAAATTATATTTTTCAAAAAATTGATTTTTTAATTTGCGTGATTTATGAGTTATTGAAAAAAGTTTTTGCAAAAAAACTCGTAAGCAAATTCGAAGTGGACCGTCAAATTTTGGATAAATATTTCGAAAATCACCTCCGGAAAAATGATCTCGAATGGCCGTGCTCCCATATATAATGCTCCTTGTAAGTAATTCAACTATATACATTTCAAGATGATATTTTTTATGAACCATTCATTGCTCTGTGTTATGACTAAATACCCGACCAACTACTAAGTTGAAGGAATAACTAGTTCGCTGAAAGCGAAATTAAAATCAAAGCTTTCAAAAAATCCCAAGCGATCTACGCGGGAAATTCTGTTGTGCGGAGAGCATTTAAAATGAAAAAAAATCATCAAACGGAGATAATGACCGGATGCCAATACGTGCAGTTAGAGGAAAAAGACGGACCAGCAGCTTTCTTACCGCACCTCAAAAATGAACTCATTCGACCGGTGGGCATTGCCCGTCTACGCTTACGACAGTGGGGAAAAAAACGTTTTCCAAACGACAGACGATGAATTCGAAATACGGTTCAGACGAGCGAGAGAGACGGAGGAGTACGTGATCGGCACAGACGACGGGAAAACAAAATCGCGAACGGGAGAATATACGACACAATTAAAAAAAAGAGCGAAGATTTAGAAACGGCCGAGGTTTTACCATATTGCAAGGAGAGATACGACCAAGCCCTTGGCCATCCTAAATGATTCCGAAAAGACGTCAGGAGACGAAAGGAGACCCAAGGACGTAATGTGAAAGGGAAATCTATCGGAGGAGTCCGAGAGGGAGGGTGGGGAGCGCGTAAACTTGAAAATCGGAGGAATCTCGGAGAGGCCTTCATCCAGCAAAGGATCGAGAAGGGCTGCAAGATGATGTGCACGTTTTAAGACAGAAAAGTTTTATAGCAGCGGTGAGCGAGCAACCCACGGCCCGGGAGCCGTATGCGGACCTCGAGAGCGTTTTGCGTGGCCCGCGTAGCTATGATTAATGACAGGCTTAACACATATACATTCAAATCACGAGGATAAAACACTTGATATTGAAATGTTAACCCAAAAAATCTAATTTGAACTTAATTTTCACTGACATGATACCTCAGAATATCTAGTTAGCTTCCGATTTAAAGTCTAATCTGGCCCGCCGATGCATTGACAACTTGCAATGCGGCCCGCCGAGGAATTTAAAACCACCAATGAGGCCCATCACGTAGAAAAGGTTGCCCTCCACTATTTTAGAGCGTCTCGAATGATTTCGCCGGAGAAAGGTTTAAAATAACATAGCATACAAAAAATATATACAGCAGGCCCTCGCCAATCGCGGTTTTGAGTATCCGCGATTGAAAAAATTGTAACTGGTTTTGTGAACCGCGTTACCTAGTCATGAGTATCCGCGATTCTCCGCTCAGCCCTATCTTCTTGGATAATTTTACTAATATTAAAATTTATGTTACTGAAGAGGCTACGTACTGACTAGTATTTAACAGGAGGAGAGACGTAGAAAAGGGGATTATTAGCACCCGATCAAACGGCGAATTATTCAGGAGGAAAGAGGAAAGGGTGATGGTGGCGGAGTAGTTAGAGCGTTGGCCTTCCACTCAGCGGTCCCAGGTTCGAATCCGGCGGAGGTCGGATTTTTCAACCTGTGATCGTCCCGTCTCCGAAAGTCAGCGCACCGTCCTTCGAAAGGGACGTTAGGCAGTCGGCCCCCTTGGTGCTTTTCGTAAAGAGTAGGCTAATGCCTTACCTCAACCCTTGCGTGCCTGTTCGTTGTGGAGTTATTGCTATAATAATCCAAGAGGTTGAATTGGGAGGAATTTGAAGCGTAAAGCCAGGCGGAAGGCGTCAGCAGGGACTGCTCTGCCATTATTTTAATAATGTGCAGTATTTCTTTGTACTTTGAGCGTAATTTCTTTTGTGTTTTTATATAATTAACTTCTTTAAGTGTAGCATACTTCTTTTTAATCTTGATGCGTACATTACAGGACTTTAGGTATGTATATCAGGAGTCATTCCCAGTAAACCCCTATTTCCCGCAAGCCCTGGCCCTCGCCAACCGCGGTTTTGCCTATCGCGGGTTAAATCAGGAACGTAATCCCCGCTGTTGGCGAGGGACTACATAAACAAGCTTATACAAATCTGGTCGAAGTATAGAAGCCATTTACTAAGTCCAGGGGTCAAAGTGGGTTTCAACGCGATGCAATTTAGAATGCAGATTATTTAAATTTGTATAAATTGATGGAAAAAAGGGATCAATAAAATCCGTTTGTGAATGGCACAAGCTGGAATTTGAGAATGATTTGAAATGAGAAGAAAAAGTTTGCCATGACCGAGAATCGAAAAAATCATCCGCGTTCTGATATGGGAGAATTAGTCTGCTTCGATAGTTCGATGGTAGAATATCCGACCAGCAATTTGAAGCCCCGGGTTTGATTCTCGGCTATAGCAGGCTTTTTCTCCTGATTTAGAATTATTCTTAAATCTAAATTCATTACGTGCACCATATATATGAAGTAAAAATATTACCTATTTAGTAACACTAATTCCATAATAAAACAAATAAATTCGCCGCTATGCAATTGTTGGTAGCCAATGGCGAACGGGCGCCTGGATATGACCATCCATGTATGTGTATATATGTCGATGTAGGAGACAAATTCGCTAGAGAATGGGAAGTGAAAAATGCTCGTGATTCCAGAAAAAGAAGCTCCAAGCGGACGATTATTTCCGCTGAATTTCTTACGAGGGAAACGCCGAGACACAACGGAGGAATGCGGTATTGTTGGAAACGATAGGTGGAACGCATAACTCGTGGCTGCAATGCATTTCATTCCAAATGCTCGCGACGCTTTTGCTCCATCTGCTGCATTTGAGACAACGTAAAAAATTGATCGGTTTGAGAAAAGCAATTTCCACGATCGACGGTAAAATAAATTTTTAGGTCCTCATTCTTCAAGTGAAATTTTATTAATTCCAACTTCTGTAAGCCATAAAACAATGGAGTGAAACTATTTTTTTTTGGGTTTCAAGTGTAATGTCGCCGTCGTCAGCGACAGTCTAAAAAGTTAATTCTGGTAGGAATAAAATTATTTCTCGACAGTTTCAGTTTTATAGTAATTGTAATTTGTTTGATTGAAACCATAAGGAGATTCCGCGTTTTAAACAGAAAACTAGCAACACTTATTAAGAAAGGTTAGCTACGGTAGACATGAATTCTGGAATGAAATTACGGCTTCCCAGCACCATCCTTTGTTGAGATAGAAGCTGCATTAATATTAAAAAAGAGGAATGAATGTAACTCATCCGGTTTAATTGAACACACAAGGAAATAACGCAAAAATTTGTTGATAGCTACGGTTAAAATTTTTCGCAGATGAAGTTAAAATCCCACCTAAAATGTTTGCTTAATTTATAAAAACGCGTTATTTGTATTTTTATCAATAGAATAAGCATTTGCAATGTAATGCATTATTTACTACATGAGTCGATATCTAAGTTACGACTTACTTAGATGAATGGCAGACATTTGGAAAAGATCGAGGGAAGGATGCGAAATAGAGGTATATAAATTTAAGGTCAGATTGTAGCAAAAATTCCGAGAGATATTATACGAAGTCGAAAATAAGGGAAATCATAATCTATAAGCCGCGGAAAATGTGCCGTCCGTCGAGTTTCGCGGACTTTGTAAGCTTATGTGAGTTATGATGTGCAGATTGATCTCGTTCCTCGCTCACGGGCGCTTTCATGCACAGGAAAAAATATTTTCACATCAAGTTGACCTTCGTGGCAGGTCACAGCTGGTGGAGGTTTCAACGTGGGCGTGGACATGCTCCGAATGGGATATCGCGCGCTCAACCCCGCGCTAATATTCGTTTTCAGTTTCCAGAATTTGTTTTCACCAATACGGAGATTCTTCAATTCAAGGTCACGCTCCTCGTTCGTTCGCGCGAGTGCACAGGAATTCGCAGAGCGGCAAAAACAGAGAATGCGCCGGGATGCAGCGAGCGAATTTTCCACCGCGGCCGTAATAGAAATTTGGAGCGATTATCTTCTTTCGGTATTCTCCGTATCCATACAGATTGGGCGTTCTCTCATCCACACAGATTTTCTTTTACTTTCCCTCGATTATATGCGCACAAATTTTGGTTTTCTTGACCGTCCGGATTCTGAAAATATATCAGGTAGAAAACTCGCCAGCTTTCTAATCCAGGGTCATTTTCTCCCCGAGTTTGTGTTGGGTGCATAGAATGCTACGCCTGATTTGTCCAGATACTAATAGGTTTTGACCTTAAAGCCCTTGGCTCAGGAGTAAGCAGACGTGATCTGACCGCATTAGTGGTTGCGAGGGCTTTGGCGAGCAATATTAGAGTTTATATCGGAAGTTACATAGAGATTCTGCGGTATCGTATTCTTTGAATCCAGGGATCAAATATTTTTATCGGTAGAACCTCGCCGTTAAATTAAATAAATAATATCAGGCGATAATTTGCGGAATTTATCCATAATAACGGCAAAAAGAAAACTCGTAAATTTCCACATATTTCCGATATGAAATATTTTACGAGCACATTTTAAAAAGAAAAAAAGAAGAGATTTTCTGCGTAAATTTCACGGATCGCTTTTTTTGTCAGTTGTCTTTTCGTCCGGGCAAACCTTACTCGCGGTCCGGATTGCCCACTCTGATGAACCGGTGAAAAATTTAGCGACTCGTCAAATACAGAACTTTAATATTTGAAAAGTAATTATTTGATTTTGTTAAAGTGAAAGCGATATTTTATTAATGCACCACAGCGGTGTGTAGCGTCTCTCCACTGAAGTCGAAATATATTTTTTGCTTTAAATCGAGTAATTTTCACTCGAAAAACAAATTCTATAAAGGCTCTTAAGCAACTAAAAATAAACTATTTCTGTTCGGTTACCATTTAAGAGCATTTATCACGAGAAAATTTCGAACATAGTATGTATAATTTGAGGTATACAGCCGGTAAATTTTCTCAAGTGGTTTGCATTGTTAACTCTGACCGTGATTATTTTTATTAACGTGTCAAAATTGTATAATGGAACATCGCGCACCACCCGAATCTTGAATCCACAATTGATAATTAAGGAATTGGAGGAAGGAGAGGCGCTCTACAATTAGAAAAGGAACGTCATCAGATCCTATATTTATGACATTCTCATTCAACTTTAAGTTCCAGTTTTGATATTTCATCGCTTCATTATATCACACTTTATTGAGAAGACAGTGTTTACAAAGGACGATCTTAGAAGGAAAAATTAGTGGAAAAAGAGGAAGAGGGAGAAAAAGAATAGGAATATTAGATAATATAAAGCAGGGATATACTACTTATAGAGGTATAAAAGAGGCTTCTAGGGAGAGAGAGAAATGGAGGCAGCGATTCAGTTAAAACCTGTCTTCGGACAGAAGCATGATGATGATGATGATTTGTAAGGCGCTTTTACACTGAAAATGGCGTACAGAAGACAATTGAGCTTATCTCCATTCACTGCTTTTATAACTTTCATATTTTTATGGAGAGAAAAGCTCGTGTATGGCATGCGATTATCATTTTGAGGTTAGTGTATTTAATGTTTTCGATATGAACATACTTGATAGTACTTCTATGTTAACCGCTTTCAGATTCATTTTACAGAGCTGCAAATAATTATTACTGCAAAACGCACATCAGAAGTCTTGCTTTGAATAAGAGATTTAGCCTAGGTTTTAGGAAATGGTATTACCGCAAAAACGTCAGTATTTCTGCAGCAGAGAATTCTGAGAAAGTGCCTTTATGAAAGAAGATAGCAAGCTATAATCGACATCGCACCTTAAAATTCCTGATTAAAACGTCGCTTTCTTTCCAATTCATGAGATTGTAAGAGCAAAGCCGTCTTCCAGTTTCTTAATAAAATCGCACTCTCCTGAGAGTTGGCACGTTTTACCGATCTAATAAGGTAAAATGCTGTTAGGTTCAAAATCGGAAAAGTAGATTTCCTACGGTTCCGCTAACAATTTCGGAAGACGTGTTAGTTAACGATGTATAATAAATCCTTCTGGCTTTTTTATTATTAATCTGTGGTTTCTAAAAGCAAATTCTCCCTAGATTTATTACTGTGGAGTTACGCTAAGGCCAGAGCTACTAAGTTAACTCTTCAATCGTTGTATTAAATTGGCAATAAAAGTTGTTTGATTCACAATATTATGTAGAGTGTTAGAAAAATAAAACTCTAATTGCGATTGTCAGGAAGTATATCGTATTTTTTTAAACGAGAACTCCTCCAAAATGTACGTCATAAGCAATCGAGCAACTACGACATCTATAAAAGAGACGTAAATCAGCTCGGCTTAATGCTACGGTTGCGTGGGAAATAAGCAAATCAAACGTCTTCGTTTCTGTGACGTTTCCATAAGGCGGTTTCCATAAGGCAGTCCGCCGCTGGGTCTCCCTGCTGAAGGAGGGTAAACAACTCTGCACGGCGTTGTGACCTTCTCGTGGCGAAATTGAGGACGGCAATCAAAAGTGCGAGACTTGATTTCCTGTCAGTAAAGGTCGGTTTTCTGTACGTGTCATACGTTTAGTATCGAAGCTAGCCGTCACCGAAGAGGAAAATATTTTGAACGCTCGCTCTGTTACCCACTTTCTTCGAGTTAATTTCAGGATATATTTGTCTGGATGAAAAATTCACTAAGCATAAATATGTGACTTCTATCGACCAATACTTGGAATTATATTCCTATCGTTAATTGTAAGCATTATTTAACATATTTAAGCCGCTTAAGGGGTTTCTATAATCAACAAAAAATCAGCTCTGGCACTACTCCATTGCACAAAACTGTTCATTATGATCTATCGATATACATAACATTCATAATAGATTTCTTAAAGTAACCATGTTAAAAATGAAATACGCCTGAAAAATTGTATGTAATGTACATGTTATAAGATTTTACCCTAGGTATTTTTATCTTCGCTTATTTAAAAAAGTGAACCAAAGAAGGTTTCACTTTGTGGATTAAAATGACAAAAATTGAATCAAGCTATCTAAATTTCCACATTATATTTGCTACTGGTTTTAATGGCATCATGATGGTCGCGTTATTACTGTGAAACCGGTCACGAATATTAATTAAGGCAAAAATTTACATAGTAAGTTTTATTTCATTTCTATTTTTTTAAAAACCTGCATGCATAAGGCCTTGTTGAGATCTGGTTTGGAAACAGTTGCAGTTTACTATTGGAGTAGGATTCTGTATTGTGCTATCTGACTTTCAAGTGTTAATTATGAGACCATCGGGTAGAAAGGAATTCTTGATAACAGAAAAATTTTAACAGCTCCTCTAAGGTAAGTGTAAAAGTCATCTATCAAACAATAGATTTATGTGTAACAGAAATACATCAAATAATATATTTACACAAAATATTAATATTATTGCACATTGTACTAATAGACTGGATTTCAGGTTTTTGAACTATTAGATTTTTATTTACGTATGTTTAAAAAGTCCTGGAGAAGCGCTAGATAATGTTCTGAATTAGAACATTGCCAAAATGTCATAGTTTTTGAATTTCACGAAAGAATAAATGTTATAGATTTTTTCATGAATTCTATATATTATTGTATATCCAATTAAACAGTTAATATTTGATATAGAATATGTTCAAATTTAGTAGATGCTGAGTAAGTTAAATGAAAAAGTAGGAAAAATAGTAGTTAAAGATATTAAACCAATTTAATAAATATTTATGTATAAATCATGCATTTTATTTTTGATTGAGAATTAAACAGTAATTTATCCTCACCATTATTATAAAAATAAACTAAGACTATAATATATTATAGTTGTCAATAATTTATGAGCATTTAATACATAATCAGACAACTTTAAATTTTATGATGATGCATAATCAATCTCAGCCAAGCTCATGAAGGTTTTTCATTTAAAAACCTGCCATGGGTTATATTGTTTTTGTATTTTCCTCCAAATAATTACCACCAATAATTATATTAGCTCAATTTAATATTTTGATTAGGGAAAAGTAAATTTCAGTCTCACAACATTTAGAATGTTGCAAACACGAAAGTTCTAATATTTTTTGCGACTGTGTTTGGATGAAAACCCATTGAAGAAAAATAATTAAATATGAAATATAATTCAACTGAAGGTAACATGACAAATGCTAAAATGAGAACTTCTTAAACATCAATCTCAACAAAAATCAAGAGAAATGAAATGGACAGTTGAAGATTAATTGATCTGGTTCTCATCGTCTGCAACTAATTTTTTTCGTTTATTCTAAACTGAACTTTTAAAAAATCATTATTAATTAAAACTAACTAATACATACCTAGGAACTGAAGTTTTGCCATTAAAATGAAACTCAATTGAAGATTTCTACCATTTAACCCAGAAAGTATTTATAAACTAAATCTCTATATGAAAATTTGCATTGTAATGTAGCTGAAGAGAGATTAAAAGAAAAAATTTGTTGCTTCCACAAAATTATTTAACACGACCGGTTTTGCTATGATCGTAGCACCATCAGGCGAAAAATTATATAAAACTGTTCCATATACATAAGGAAAAAGGAGGAGGGAGACAGAAGGGGTTGCACAGGAAGTGATTGGATGGTAATTAAAGAAATGGTTAGGAAAAAGAAGGGGTTGGAAAAAGAAGTTGGAAGCAAAATAAAGTTACAAAATGTATATAAAAACTTGGCAAAAAGAGCCAAAGACAACAAAGTTACAAAGTATTTACAAAATCTTAGGAAAGCTTAATAGAGGAGAATGATTGTGGAAAGGGTATTCATTTAAGCGAAGTGAGTCTTTACAAATAATGATCTCTAGCTGTTCTGAAGCATCCAACTTGCGACCTTTAATTTCAAAGTGGAGGAATTTAGGGTTGAAGGAACTGTGATGATTGAGGTTTAAAAGATGTTTCACAAATTGAGAATTCAAATAATTTAACCGAAAGTATTGCTTATGCTCCTTAATCCTCTTGTCAAAACTCCTCCCCGTTTGGCCGATGTAGACCACTCCGCAATCATCACAAGCAAGCTAAGGAGAGTTTCTCATAACTAAATGAAAATAGGCAAATATAATTAAAGGAGAGAAAGTGTATAAGTAGGCTTGGCCACAATACTAATTCCTGAAAGTCAAATTAAACTTTCATCTTTATGATCAAATCTCTCTTTAAATATTGAGAATATCAGTATTAAAATAAAGAAAAGCTATGGTAGGCCTCAAATTTCTATTTGCATCATTTCATATGAACTTACAAGCTGGAATAATCAGCTTGTATTTTTTAGAATATTGCTGTTGTTCATCACTTAAATTTTTCCTTAAGACATTAATTACCTAATAAAAAGCAGAAAATACCAATTTAATAAAGAGCTCTCTGAATAATAGGGTGGGATACAAAATTATCAAGCTCATCATATGGATTACATAAAAAAGATAATTGTTTATCACATGTTTTATTGAGCAAACCAGTGAAAGAAATATACTAATCCCTATAATCATCTCCTCACACAAATGAACAGCTTTATTTGAGTAGAGGTTTCATAAACCTTCAATAAAAGGCAGCAGAGGGAAACATTTTATAGAAGCAATTCTTAGTTACACTAGTTTGCCAATATGCAAAGAAAGGAGTGAGATGTATTACATAAATATACATAATGTACATTTACTGAAGGATATTTTTCAACTGAAAGTTTATAATGTGCAATTTTATGTGAATAATAAGTTCGCTTTGAGTAGAATACATCTTCAAAATTCAG
Source organism: Tanypteryx hageni (assembly GCA_028673005.1). Classification (NCBI taxonomy): domain Eukaryota; kingdom Metazoa; phylum Arthropoda; class Insecta; order Odonata; family Petaluridae; genus Tanypteryx; species Tanypteryx hageni. Next base: position 83,142,199 of record CM054116.1, on the reverse strand, counting down.
AAAGACCATTATGTCAGAGGAAATAAAAATTGATCCTCATCTTAGTGGGAATGTATTCTTGCTAAACTGTAGATATTGGTCCTAGTTTAAATTTAAAAGAGAATTGATGCAAAGATTCAAGATTTTTTATAATTTTCCATAATCATTTTAATCCCTTCAACATTACCCAGAGTAAGTACTCTGGCTACATGCACTGTGTGCATGCTGTCAGCCTGAGTACATACATAGGATTGCATAACATTTACTTAATTGGAATACACAATACAGACTGCTGCTATAATAAAACATGAAATTGAAAAGTCAAAGATCTTATTTAAATAGCCAAGATTGTCTTTCTATATATTCACTGATTTTCCTTCTTAAAGCTAATTGTAAGTTGATTAGCTTTATCCATGTATCACCACCTTATGTCAACCTTTTACATTTGAAAGTTAACCTATATAGCTATACCACTCATTCTGATATACATTATCATGACACTAGATCCTGCAGTAAAATTGAAATTCCTCGAGTTAGGTTAGCAACCTCACTAAACAGTTACAACACCTCCTGCTTACATTTCTTTAACAGTTTGCCGGGAAATTCCAGAAGAATCTCTATAGAAAATTCAAATCTGTACTAATGGAATGGCTGATAAAGACAGACTTCTACTCTGTCAATGGATATTTTGAAAGTGACCTTGATATTGTTTTTTAGATGTCACATTGATATCTGTAATTGAGTGCCTTAATAATCTTGTATATTTTACTGACCATTGTTTTATTGCTTTGTGTGTTTCGTTTTTGATTTGATGATGCCTATTCTGGCCATGTAAATTACCAGTTAATAGAAAAAATAAATGAAAATGAAAAATATGTAAATGAAGGGCATAGTGTTTCATGCACAGAGATTAAAATGATTCCACTAATAAAATGAACACCTTACAGTAGTACAGAAGAATAAGGAAATATGACCACAAGCTAAGGTATCTCTCTGGAAGTTGAAAATGTCTCTTTTGTAGGGAGTGATAGGCATAAAATATAAATACATTATAGTAGGAATGAGCTTAATAAAATAGATATGCTGCTGCAAATGAGGAAACCTGACATTTTTTGTGAGCACTGACAGATACATAAAATTTCTTAGAGGTTGAATAATTATGCTAAGATATTCTGCAGGAATAGTTATGAAGATTACGGTGTATTAAAAATTGACACTCTAGCAGTATCTCCTAGGTCAATATGAAACCAAGGCTCTTAAATCAGGGTTAGACATTTAAATTTATTTGTAGAAATAGCAAATTTATTGATTTAACTGTATATTATTTTGAAGTTTTCCTATTAACTGGAAAGCCTTCTAAAATACACAAAATTCAAACAAAAAGAAACTCACTGCTAGTGCTTTAAATGTTGATTTATTATATGATAATCTTCTTTGAAATCTGTTGTTAAATTTAGCAAATTCATTTTATATTAAGGCTTTAGTTAACAGCCAAACATGAAACAAAAGAATCTCCCTGAAGGTTATTGGCAATGTATAAATTATATCAAGTGGAAATTCAACTACCCTTTTTTAGATACTGGCAATTCAAACCACCTCACAATGCAGCTAATCCTAAAAACTGTAAATTTCTGGAATAATTAATGCAAATACAAAAAGTAAAAGTTTTAACAAATCATTGAAACAAATTTTCATATAACTTCTTAAAAAAACTGATTTGTGTGTGATTCACTCCCAGGGTTCTTTCAGTTATAGTATATTTTATCATTTAAATACAAGTTTGATAATGCTTTCCTGATAATAAAACTTAATGAGAAAAATTATTACAGGAAAATAATTGATATCTGCTGACATTTGTAGGATGGTAACTTCAATAGTCACAATTATGTAGATTAAATTGGCAAAATCTCATTAAAAATAATTATATCCTCAAGAAAGGATTCTTAAGAACAATAGAAGAATCAATGGAAGGCAAGGAAATATGGGAAATTTAAAGGCATTAAATCTTTTTCAATGATAATTATTCAATTAATGGAATACAAGAGAAAAAAGGGAAATTTAACCACTAATTTCATAAAGACGGCTAATTTGTGTTTTCGTTACTGCACTCATACTAGTTTCTGATTAGAAAATAACCTGCTTGATTAATCTTTCTTAAATGTTTCATATTATTATTGTTTGCATCCAAATGATGAAGCTGAAATATTAGATACTGTCAATAAAATACATGAAAAGAGCTCCTCTAACATAATATTTCAAAATGGCTTCAATCAAAATGCATGAAGCTTTTGCTTTAACAATTGATCTACCTCTTTAATGAATCTTTTGGAATTGGCATAATCCCAAAGCTTCAAAGTAATCTTTTATAAAGGATTGATAACTGATTGGTCTGTTTCAATTGAAAGTCCACTGTCTAAGGTTTTTGTATCAATTTATTATTATAGACTAGTTTTATTTGTTGAAAAAACCTCTTCCTTCATTTTTGAAATATGATTTCAGAAAGAAAACCAAATGAAGTAGAAATTAAAAAATTGACTGATTAAACTTTATCCTATCTGGATTAAGAGACACACTGGGCTTATTTTTTAAATGAATCTAACCATAAGTTGTGGCAATAAAAAATGGAATCACTTGGTATACATGGGAAACCTGTATGTTGGATCAAGTCACACCTCTCTGATATATATCAACATGTTGCAATATCAGGCACCAAATCAGACTTATTAGTTGTTGGCAAAGATTAATTTTCAGATACGTTGCTGTTTTTGCTCTTCATTCTTTATTAATCACAATCCTATTTTGCAGACATGTTATTTATGTTAATGGGACCACCTTTATTATTGTAGAATGATGAAGTGACTAAATTCTTAAAAAGGCCACATTATCCTTGAAAATATGACTGATTAGAGTAAAAGTAATTTCTCATCTGAAGGCCAAGAGATCCATTATGATGAAACTCACTAGCAGCAAGCAATTACCAACTGTGAGCCTAAAATTTAAATTAAATTATCATTGTATTACAAAAGTTGATCCAGTAAAATTGATAATGTTAAATTACACTATCAATTGAATTAGAATTGAACAGTTTAAATTTTAAATTGTACCTGATATGATTTGTTTTGAGTTGGTAAATGATGAGACCATAAAAAATATACTATAAATCATTCAGTCAAAGAATTTCATTTATGTAGAATGGGAGGGGATTTTAGCATTCACAAAAAGAAGTAGGTACTATTTTTATGACATTAAACGGCTATCATGTACAGAGCAGGAGCCAAATCTTAGGTATATTGAAAACTTGTTTTACAAAGCACAATATAGCATAATTAATATAGCATTATTAATATTTTTAATAATGTCATTTTTGTGAAAAAATTGGCAATTACTTCCTGTTAACTCAATTTTGAAAATTGTTATAGCTGCTCATTATCTGTTGCCATATCAATGTCATATCAAATCTATTATTATGGAAACATGGAATTTACAGCACTGACATGTTGATGTGTGTGTTCTGTATCATCTTATACTATATTTGTTTTATGCATTTGTTTAGGGTCATTAAATTATTTATGTAATTAATATGCAAAATTGATAGTATCTGAATTATGCATGTGTCTACTTGATGAAAATGTTACAATATGTTAATCATGAAAAATATTATTTAATGCAGTTTTCTTTGCAGAATTGATTCGGAATCAACATAATGATGCATTAAATTTTAATCACTCAAAGAAATCAATGCTTAGAAATTAGAGCCCTTTTCTTATGTGAGATTCATAAATAAAACTGTTATCTTTAATACCTGTCAGATATTAATGGATTATACTTGATATAAGAATACAATATACTAAGCTCTATCTGGAAAAAGTAATTTGTATATTTTTATAATAATGATAGTTAATTTTATGAGCTAAATTTTATTTGTGTTGTATTATTTGTTCAAGATATTATCATCAATAAGAAAAATATATTTACACAGACATTTGTGTAATGGCTAACTAAAGTAGGTTTAATCTTGATTCCAATTGAAATAATTTTCATTAACATGATAGTCTCTTGGTAAACTATTGAATAGACCCTTAAAACAGTCTCTGTGATCCTATTGCTAGTTAATGTAACATTCTGGTTTATCAAATGTCATTTTATGATTGTCATATTGGATTTCCCTAGTGGTTGTCACAACATCTGTGGCCGAATCATGAGATGAATGTTAGATTTCATAGCAGATGCCTTGTTTCTGTTGATAATTCAAAATATTACATGACTATGGCATAATACTAGCCATTCATTAGGATATTTCTCTTACTACTAGAAGTTATCCATTTTAAGCTGAGGAAAATTCATATTGGAGCTTTTGCTTTTCTTTGAATTAGATAGTTTTCTATGGTAATTGTATTTATCAGAGAAATTATGCAAATAGAAATTCATAAACATTGCTTAAAATGAGATGCTAATGTGTTTGTAATTTTAAGTAACCTATTTTTCATTCACTTTTTTATCTATTGTATGTATTAAATAAACATTCAGACTAATATAATCTTTGTGAGAATAAATTTCAAAATAATGGACCACCAAATAAAGTCAGGAAAATTAAAAGTATTCTAGGTTTAATGCAGTGTGTTTTTCAGTTGCAGGGTACATAGTTACACAAGTCTCGAAGCAGCTATATATATTTTTAGTCATCCTTATTTATTTTATGAATTAAGTTTATCTAAAATGTTATATTAGACTGTTATCCTACTATAATATTTTCTGTAAATGTTGCCGAATACGGACTTAATCACAGCTGGAAATGATAGACGACGTTGGTGAACCAAAATACTTTTTTTCTGAAAAATATTCTAAAAAACCGGAGTGCATCTTACACCCTTGTGCATCTTATATGCTGAGAAATACAGTAATTTATCCAGCCATATCGTAAGATCAATAACTCAGTTTTGACTATATCAGATTAATAAGCTTCTCTATGAGATCAGTCTAAAAAGAGAATCAATTTTCAATCTTCATTAGAATGACCTGATTCTGTACAAGAAGCTCCATGAAATGACATTCTTTGACAAAGAGAAACCATGGCAATACATTAATTTTTCATTCTTTTTGTTATTTATATAGGCTTGACTGCAGAAATGTCTGTAGGGGGAGTAAGGGGTATATGTGGCACCGTCTGATGAAAATATAAAAAATATATCATTCCCAATATTATTTAATTAAGATAAATAAAGTAAAATAAATATTAATAATTATTATTAAAGTTGAATAGTTTTTGTGGGGCATATAAATGAAGTGAGATCACACCATGGCACATGAATCTAACCAAACCTGGGTTTTGCTCCCTCCTTAGTAAAAGTTACTGTGGATGCACATGATTGATGGTATAATAAACGAATTTCGCACATTTTGTATTTATTTATTTCTTCAATAATAATAAATAAAATTTTGCAGTACCAATACAAATCTGAGCAACTGTTTGCGATAGCCTATTAAAATATAGGCCTGCCATGAAAATTTTTTCATATTATTCTTAATTTATAAATTAATGCTATACTTTTTATATTTATTACTTCATTTAATCTAATATATTTCTTGAGGGAGCATATATGAACGATAATCATTTTTCTTGAACTTTCACAAGGTGTTTGTTGCTACATCCAGGACCGGATTATGGCATAGGCACTGTGCCTAGGGCCTACGAGAAAAAGGGGCCTATGAGAAAAAGGTGCCTAACAATAAGAAAAGTTCCAACAAGAATATGTTAACATAAATGTTTTTTTTTCATAGTTCTACTATCGAGCAAAAGAAATTGTCGTTTATTTCTTTACTTTCACTAGAATACAAACAGCTCCGCAAATTAAATACTGATGAAATTATTTCAAAATGTGCTAACAGAATTGTACAAAACCATTGATGTAAATGCAGTATTAATAGTGTAATATTTTCAAAAAGGTAAATCTTATTTCTAGAATAAATTTTCTTGAGAAATCGTTTATTCTTCCCCATATGTTTAATCCGGCCCTGGCTACATCTTACAAAAGAAGGCTTGTGTATTCAACTAAAATCACATAATTCTTTCTGAACGCTAATGACATAAGAACAATTGGACGGATGAGCGTTATCTATCAGGGGTAAAATTAATGAAATTGAATCTCCTCATCATAAGGAATCATTAAATATGTCGTTTCGATTCAGTAAAATTCATTATTTATATTTCAAAAAATAAAACATATTATAATAAATAGAATATTTCGGTCATGGAATTTCCTTTTAGCAGTTAGCAACACGTTGAACGTCATTCGAATAAAAATTAATGCGCTTATCATTGAGCCAAAGGATTTTCGTAGCGTAAATTCAACTCGTGTTTGCGCGCTACAAAATAATGAATTTATAGATATTGGCCTCGGGGAAATGTATGTTTGGTTTGCAGTTATATTTTATGATTTTAAAATAATGTAAATTAATATTAAAATTTATCGCCCGGGACTCGAAATAATTGCGGTTCCTTTTTTATGCGTGGCAATGAGCGTGTTAAAATAAGTATAATTTCCCACATTAATAATAATAATAAATCCTTTAACATTAAATTTTTTTCGGAATCTTCAGGTGTAGATTTATTGGGAGGTGGCAACCCAATTTCTAAGGCTCTTAAGCTAAAAAAGAATTTGTTATATTTGCAGTAAGTCACTTGCATCTTACAAGAAACGTTTTTATCACATAAGCGCATCTGGGGAGGACATATTTTATGAAAGGCTAATATTTATAATCACCGTAGCAAAGAAATGCTTTGAATTGCACTTAACAATTTTGTGAATTATAAACATCCTAGATTGACAGCGTTTGTTTAGAGTTAACACACGCGTTTCCCTTTTAAATTACAACTGGGAATTTTAGGTCTGCAGAAAATGCATTTCCTTCCATTAGGCGTGTTCCATTTTGCTCGCCATTATTACGGGGGAAAACTAATTCGTTTCGCTGCCGCAAGTTTTGTTCGAGACTCCCGGAAAACATGAGAGATGAATAGGAACTTCGGGTTTCTCAGGGTTTTCATTCCATAAATCGTTCTCGAGCGGCAATTGTTTCCTCTTTTCCGTTGTTGTGCATGACACGTGTCACGCCACCTTTCACCTCCGTATCTCACATTCAGGAGGCATTTTTCTTCTAAAATCTCCCGAAACTCCGCAGCATTCGCCTCGTTACACGGTTTAAATTTTCGTATACAGATTTCGGTCTTTAATCTTCACGATGGCCTCGGTTGGCGAGGAGATTCTCGTCAGCACATCACGCCTACGCTGCTTTTGATCTACGTAAACGGTGGTCGTTATGCGGTAACCTTCCTTTGTTAATTTTGCGCAAACATTAGTCGCAATTATTATTTATCTCTACGTCAGTACCTACGTTGAATTACAAAGCACCGAGATGACAGCGATGGCGTTAAAAGCTCCGCGATTGTTTAGAACATTTAAAACGAAATTGATGTTGATTCAAGCGGATAGAATAAAGGCAGCGAAATAAGTTTTATGAGATGTTTTCGCCTCTTTCACAAGTAAGGGAAACAGCGAAGTTGAAAGAGATGAACATTCATAATCCTGTAGTCATCTTCTTGCTCATAGAAATATAATATCCTGTCGTTGAAATTAGAGGGAATCGCTTTCATCGTAAGTAAGCCATAATAATAAGAATAACGCGTACCCCTTAAAATTAAAATTTTGTCTATTATTTTCTTCTAAGGTAAAACGAGATATACCTATTAGATGAAAAGTCTATGTATTTAAAAAAAGGCATGGTTCATAATTCACGTAAAAATCCATAAATGCAACAAAAAATGTTATCCTCGATTCTGTTTCAAGAATAAGCACTTGGATAAAATAAGTATTCGTATTAGGTATCACCAATAGCCATCATAAGGTTTTAAAAACCATATGCGCTTTTAAACTGCAGTGCAGCCGTCTTCAGGGACGATTCACCGAAAGTTGATTCTAAATTATTAACTTTTAAATATTTATTTATCACATTTAGTTCCGCTGCTTTCTAAACCAAATAGAAAAAATCTGCCACTATGTCAGTTGGCAGTACCGCTCTTACAATGAAAAGAGTATAGAGGAAAAGTATTATTTATAACCTTGAACTAATTGTCGCGTCCGTATATGAAAGAAGAACTACAAGAGCAACGCACGGCTTCTATGAAAGAAACATGCACACTAATTACTCAGTTACCCTCTAATTAGGGTCGCGAGTCTTTCTGCTCCTTTTGTCGGTCGAGGAGAAAGTTTGGCAACATCGCTGCATGAAAAGCGAAATCTCGTTGGCGCTGCGGGGATTGGATTGCGGCGATGGGACTTGAGCCCTTTCCATTTCTCTCTCTCTCTCTCTCTCTCTCTTCTCTGCCCACTCCTTCGCCTCCTCTTCAAACATATTACTCTTAGCAGCTTAGCCGAGCGTATTTTTTTCCGCTAGCCGATGAGTAGTCGACGAAGTGCTTCTGCGGTAGATTGCCTGGAGATCCACCATCTTATCTTAAGCAAACAAATTCTTCGCCTAAAATAATTTCGCGACGAAAAGCGAGTCGTTTTAGTTTTTGACGATTTTGTCCCAAAAAAATTTAAACGCAACTCAATTAGTTGATGGCCGGGAATCCTCGAAAATAAAAAATATTCTTGGATTCCCGACCGTCGCGCGGACTTTTAGGGTTTCAATTAGTACAAACGCATTTTTGAAGAGGTCCGCGTAATGAAAGATTATTTTTTCCTCTCGGATTCTATTGGGTAGGATGAGCACGCGCGCTTTTAAGGTTCCTCTAAGCCTAAAATTATCGCGAGCTGTTGAATCTCTTACTTTGACGGTCATGGCCGTGAAAATTATTGGAGTGGGAATTAAAAATTTCGTGTTTTTTATTTCGATGGTCGAAATGGTTTTGTAATTTAACGCTCCGCCAAATAATTACCCGTTGACAATTTCATCAAAATCGTATGGTTTTATATACATCGAGATTTTTTCATTCGTTTCATCGTGAATACCCGTGAAAAATATTCAATCGAATATTGTTGCCATAAGCGGATCAGCAATAAGGCCTAAATAGGCAATGGTCTAGAGGTGGCGAGATTTCTGTGCGGGAATAAAAATGGGATTTTAGGGCGGGAATGAAACGAAATTAATATTACGGAGGCTTTTGATGAATTACACTATTATGATCCATAGGCGGAAGGACGAACAGACAAACCGAATACATGAGCGATATCTTTAGGAAAAAAGCATAAAAAAGTGGAGCGGAAAAATAATTTGGTCTGGAAACTAATAAAGAAAAATGCAATTTTGTTGTTAAGCTTGCTTTTCAGAATTAGAAAAATTCTCTTACGTATGTATAAATAAAGTAAAACTGAAAAATTGAAATATGAAGACAAACCAAAAGGGGAAATGCGAAAAATAAAATTTTTATTTAACTTTTAGTTAGGCAATTTTTTACATCACTTAATTAATGTTTTCTTATTGCATAAACTATCCCTCTTAAATTATCTTGCCTTCGAAAAAATGCTTTCATTTAAAAACATTATTAAAATCACGTTATTTATTTATATAATTTATCTCCATCCGAGCAACATTTTAAATAAAATATACCGTGTTTTATTGGTGTGCTTTCGGTTAAGAATTTAAACGCGGTCATTTTACGCTTCGTGGTAAAATATTGTATTTATGATCACGACTCATAAACGTTTAACTTGGCGTTTAACTATTCATTTTAATTCCACTAAAATGCATACTCTATTATCCATACAATATTTCCAAATCGGGAAACTCGGGGAGAAATACGATATTAGGAGAATTTATTTTCTATCGTACTATCTGTTATTTAATCGATACTGGGCTGTAACAAGTAAGAATGCAGAATTTACAAGGCTTGGTTTTCCAATGATTTTTCTGAGAGATATGACATTAGAACTGTCTGCATCTTCATTTCAAGATCAAATTATTTTTAAATGATCAGACTGTTTAGTTAACCGTTCATGTGAATATTAATGCAATGGTATTTTTGGACATTCAAAAATACAACCAGGTTTGAATAATTTTCTCAGTACAATTCCTGACTGCGTTAATGCCTTTTCTTAAAGGATTTATCTTTTTGACGCTAAACCAATTAACAAATTCAACCGCGGTTTTTCCAAGTATGAAGCAGAATCTCCAATATTTCTGAAATGATATTAGGATTTTCTTAGGGGCCGGCAAACATTTCTACATTATTATTTCCTATCGCTTAGGCGGGCAGGATTGAAGTTTACATCGTGACAAGAGATTCTTTGGTATCATATGAGTGAAATTCAAGCGTAAACAATTTTTAAGCGTTGAAGATAATTTTAATGAACAAAAATCAAATTGTCTTGGTCCAAATTTCACTGATCGAGTTTCATTATAGCTTTAGAGGCCTCATAATGGCCACAGGTTGCCCGTAGTTTACCTAACCCTACTCTAGGTGAAGTGAGGGAAACCATTTACTTGAGTGATCGCACGAGAAATTGTATAGGCACATGACCGAGGCGTGGAAATTTGCCCGACTGAGGCAATAATACAAAATAATCTTCTAGCTCATGGCTCAGGTGCAGACTGTCGGCGACATTGATATGATGCCGCTCCTAGGAAGGTGCCGCCTGTGGCGGAGGCCTCTAAAACGCACCTCACGCGATGGCCCTGAATTGGCAATGGTCATTACTAGAATGTCATTTACGTGATAAAGGTCCTTAACATATATCGGGTGACCCAGGTTAATACAGCAACTAAAAAGTTGAATAATATAAATTTGTTGACGAAATATGAAAAAACCGCGTTTTATTTAATGAGATTTATTTAGAATTGTAAATTTAATTTTTTTTACAAATTTAGTAATATAATTTTTGTATGGCAAAGTAATTTATTTAACACTTAATTAAATTTTAAAACTTTTTATCTTTAACCATTTGTCCAGAATCTTAATTTGAAAATTTTGAAGGCATCCCCTGAAGTCACCGATTTTTCAAAAAAAACATTTCTTCTGCAGTACTATAGATGGCACCCAAGGTCATAAACATGGTTAACATTTTTAAGTTTCAATCTATAACCAATAGCTCAGAATCTCAATTTGAAAAAATTTAAAGCATCCCTTGACGCCCGCCAATTTCTCCAAAGAATTTCTTAGGTAGCGTAATAAACGGCATCATAGATCAAATACACCCTGAAACAATTTTCAGTCTTATATCTCTTACCGTTTACTTGTTATTTTAATTTAATTGATTGCACAAACGGGCACACAGAGCGAAAACATAAGCGCGTTTATAAAATTTAACGCGCTAAAAATACGAGCTATAAAACTTCAAAACCGATATGATTACTAACAATGAGGGGAAGGTACAGAAGCTAGAGCTGCGTTCATCTCAAGAAACTTTTCAAAAACTAATTTCATTAATTTATTGGCATGGCTTTGGTAAATATTCTTCCCGGTCTTTGTTTACCCATCCTCGCGTTAGAGAAAATATTTACCTCTGTTCGCGAAAATAATCCCTCTCTCAGAAAACAGAACGAACTATATGGCTTTCTTATTTTAAGAACGTATTGTTTGGTGCGATAACGGCAAAAATCAACATTTTCTATCATTTCCACGAAGAAACAAAAGTTCATCCTGCGTTGTAAGCGCGGATAATTAATAATTCATTAACGTAATATAAGTGCATAAAACACTCCAAGGAACGTTTCAAAAAAGTCTTAAGGCACAGAGGAACTTCTTTTATTGTTTGATTCGATTTTTCGCTCTCGCGTTAAAATCCACAGCGGGAACGTGAGTTCCCACTTCCTTAGCTTCTCTTATTTTCCCCTTAACATCGTTTTCTGATCTTTTCCTATCCTCTTGCAAACGTGGTTATATACCGGTAAGTCTGACATTTCCTCCTCTTGAAAAGATCCCAATCTCTCAAACGAATCTCTCACCGCGTATCACATTGTCGAACCCTCTCGAACGTTCCTAAACCCTATCTTTAAAGGCGCTCTCAAGATCATCCATTTCTTCGCGTTCTCTTTCCCTATCTCGTCTCTAATCCACTCTCGAATTCTTCTTTACCTAAGCACTCTTCAGGTTCGCCGCTGTGGAATCCATTTGCCGTCGAGCAATTCCAGGATAACGTTTTCTCTATAGCTTCGTAGACAGCGGAAATCATTTTATGTGGCACGAAAATATTTTATGAAAAAGCGATCCTGGAAGAATTCACCTTTTTTCCTTGAAATATGGATTATAAAGCCTTTTCTCTAGCAAATTTTGGACGCCAAAAAATTCATTAGAATTGGTTTTATTTGCGACACCGTGAGTTTTCTTAGCACTTAAACCCAGATATGGGTACATAATTTACCTATATCTATTCCAGTAGTCGAAGAACTAGACGCTGTCCGCTATTGGGCGTTTCACGTCGTCCATGCACTGTGTTCATATGGGAGAATCGCTATCCCATGTTATCTCCCTATACAGCTAATTATCGGCGTTGCCAATTCGTGAAAAATCCAGATTTTCGTCGTTTTTGGCATAATTACTCACTTAAACACCTAACGAAGGATGAGAAATTAACAAAATGAGTAAGAAAATAAACTAAATATTTTTTTAAAGCGAAAAATTGCCGTTTTTGCATGGTTAAACAATAGTTCCTGCGTTTTCATCGAAACTTCCGTGTTTCTTCCGCAGCATTCATGTTTGAACGGCCAAATCTCGCAGTATATTCGCTGAAATCACCCGAAAATTTTTCAGTAGCTTTCAAAAATGTTCCATAAGCCACACATACCATTAAAAGGCACACGTAAAGCAATTCGTTGTTGTTAAAAATTAAATAAAACCGAACGAGGCTCTCACATTCTGCATCAGCGCACGAAATTTTCACTCTCTTGCTAACTTAAGTATTATTAGGAATAGTTGGGTAATATACGTAGATGAAATAGTGTGAATAGATTGTAGTTATTTTTGAAAGTGGAATGAACTCAATATCTTCATTGATTTTTGAGATATGGAATTTTACATTTGAGCGCGAGAAAATTTCTCTTTATTCACCGGAGTAGAATTAACTTTTTTTCGCTGATTTTTGGATTTAGGAAATTCCAAATTTAGAATTGATAGAGATCAAAGTTAAAAGAAATCTTATATTAGATGTGATTAAAAATGCTGTAGGATTTAAGCATTGGAGGCTTCGTCTTCAAAATTTATAGTGTTATTCTACTTTTCACTAAGGGTACCAATTTTCACAACTGTTGCCTCATAAGGGCTATGCGCCTGTCTTCGTTACTGCAACTAGTAATTATTCCTTTAAGTTACTTCTGAAAACTTTATCTCGTGTTGTTCAAATAAATATAACAAAGATGCGGTTATTAGTAAACCTTAATAACAGAAAATCGCGCGTCCCATTTTTTCTGCAACACTTTCGTGAATATATTTTTGACATGAAACTATTATTACCTAATCAACTTCATCCCGCTTACAGAGTACGTTTGGCATAAGTTTTCACTCAAATTATCCCTTGACCGCTTTACAGCTAGTAGCGTACCAAGCGAGCAAATCATACGAAAAATGCCGAATTTCTTAAGACCATCGTGATTTTTTAAAATGAAAAACTTTTAAATCGTTAAATTGACTCTACGACAGTTGTTAAATTAGGCTTCATAACATTGCTGATGAGGAGAGCGCGTTAACGATTTTAAAATTCATCATTTGTTGATGATATCTTTATTTAGAAATTTCGGAATTACTCTAAAATAACCACTTTTGTATTTGATGCAGTAAATTTAAATAAAATAATAACACGAGTTTGAATTTATATTGCATCGTATAAGTGTAGCGAAAGAAAAATATTGCACAAATTTTGTCATATGGTGAATATTTTTTCCTGTCCAATATGATCACCTAAACGGCACAATTTAGACAACTATCGAAATTATACTGAGCTGCAAAGAAGACGAGCTTAGTGGGAAATGAAAAATATTAGGGCTTCAACAAAACATCGAAGAAGGGTCGACTCAACTTCTACGCAACTCCAACTTCGACTAAAAAATTGGTGCGACACGGGCGATGGGAGGAGTAGGTAAGGGAGGATGGATCACGTGCCGTGAGTCGTGGGAAGTCGTGGATCGCTGGCTGAGAGGTTCGAGTGAAGGTCTGAATGGGAAATGGTAAAGAAAGAAGAATGGGGCTTCACTCCCTCTGCTCAATTAGGGCAATAGAAACGGAGAGAGAAGTTGCAAGGTGGAGTCGGGCGTTTTAGTGTTAAAAGGGTGAGGGAGTTTCTCTTGTCTAGAGGAATACTTCGAACTGGAAAAGGAAAAGAGTAATGTTGAACACTCATTTTGGTCTGGGTCTATGAGGATAAAAAATTGGGAGATTGATAAAATTCAAATTTTGTTAGCATCGCCGTAAACCTTCTTGGATACGGTATTTAAGCGGTACCTATATGTTCGCCTTTCTAGGGAAGGACTTTTTCGCTGCTGGCTTTCAATGGTGACGGTTTTTCTTTTGGTTCCGGTTATGACGGGTGCTAACGAAAGAAATGATTAAATGCGGCTAAAAAGGCGTTTTTCAACTGAATTTCGCATTAAAAATTGATTTTTTTCCTCATGACCTCACGCCTCTCAGTTTGGGAACCACTGACCTAGTCCCTCAATTCGACAGAGGTGACGGTAGAACTCTCGTTGGCCTCCCATTCATCTGACCTTGTGAACTGTACAGGTTACATCCTCGCGCGCTTCGGGACTGCACCTCCTGCTATCCACCTGCCTGGTGAAATTGGGTAACCTCAATTTTACAAACACTTCCTAGGAATATATTCATGCGCCGGTTTAATATGTAACTTATAGCGTAACATAGATAGAACGAGTACGGCATATAACGAGAACTTCATTATAGTGAGCGAAAACACCGTCACCGACAATTTTTGAACGTTACATTACGGGATTTAACTTTCAGATATTACGAGTAATTGTTAGACCAAGTATTTTTATGAATCTTATAAATTTTCGCTATATCGAGGGTTCCCTGTATTTGAATTTAAAGTATTCGCTCAGGCTTGTCATGCAATGCATATTAAAGTGGTGCGTTAGAATTCTGGCGTGGTTGCGAGATTTACTTCCAATCATGAAGGATAAGATGTAAATTACTATTATCGTCTTAATTTCATCTGAAATTCAAATGGATGGTCATTTTTTATACCTTCGATGCATTATAATAAACTTCCCCTTTAATTTTATCGTATTATTAATTTTATTTATTCCTCAAAAAATAATTTTATCCAAATAATTCTCACATATTTTAATTTAATCATTTCTTTGCACGAGAGCTGATTGCGAGAGCAACATTTCTCCCAGCCAGCTTTTGCTCGAGATACCGGAAAAGTCTTGCATTCCCCGGAGTATCCGGAAAGATTGGCAGCCTATACCATCAACCTTAATCGCTTTCTCCCTATCATCCTCCACCCTTTTTTCTCCTCGAACGGATACTTCCAATATCAAATCGCGCTGATTTTTGTAGCCACGTCTTAATTTGCATTCGTTCCCAATGCGACATAAAAAATCCTTCGGTTCCCTCATTTCTGTAATCCGAAACCGCATAAAAGGTTTCCAATCCCTCTCTGTGCGTTGCCTTTGAAACCTTTTTTCCCCCCCTGAAGACCTCATCGAAAGGCGTTTCTTTGCCAAGGCCATGGTGAGATTGCCTCTTTTCTTCCACTCCTTGCCTATCTCTTTCTCTCCTTCGGCAGGAAACATGTTTCGGCATTTTATCTTCTTTCTAAACTTTTCCTCTCCCGGAGGCGTTTTTGGGAATGTGTTGGTAAGTTGCGGGAAGAAGCATCGAGGGAGAGAGCGACTTTTTTTGTTGCAGCGTTCAAACACATGGATTTTGACTCGTAGCTCTTTTTATTTTTTATAGAGGGGAAAAACTGGTAGTCTCCGTGATAACTTGGCAGAAAAAAGCTAGAGGATGGTAGTCGTATTTTTTGAATGCCTGGTGGCATGGTGTTGTGAAGTCGTCGTGTAAGTGCCGTATCATGTTGGTTATTTCGGTTAGGGAGTTTTTAGGTTCTGAAGCAACGAGGAAATAATTAACTTGAAATATTTTCATTATTAGACAAAAATAATAGAGCGAGTATTGAAATAGCAAATGTGATGGCGCCCATAGAAATATTTTTCTCCGATGATATATAATAATCTTCTATGATAGGAATTTAGATGATTTTTTAGTGTTCAGTTTTAGATTTATTTTTTAATGATATTTGTCAAATGAATGAATTGATTGACGAGATTAATGACAGAATGGGTTAAATTTCTGTCTACTTATCCATTTTGCTGCGCGTGCATGTTATAGCACAAGCGCTCGATAATGAGCAAAATAATGCTGTTAAAAGTGCACAGATGTTTATATTCATAGTGATGGCGATGATAACATTTTAACGAAATAATAAAAAATATTTAATGTTTAATTTAAGTTACTGCCATGAAAATAAATCTAAAATAAACGGCGCAATATACATTGCAAAAACTTTCTCATATACGTATGTATATACGTTTGGTCGACTGTGTACGTTTATAAAAGAGTAACGCTTATAAATCGAAGTTAACTGTAGTTTAGTGTATATTTTAATACCATTGGTCGATATTTAGTAATTTTTTGGGATATATGGCTAAGTAAGTATTATTTGTGATATCAGGCTGTGCGATTGGATGGATTTTAATAAAAATCCTTATAGCCATTTCTGAGTAAATCGAATTTTGTTTCAAAATATCCAAGAATAAAGTACCCTTAATTGTTGCACAATATCGTTCATCTCTTTAGAGTGTCTATTATGAATGATATTATCCAAAAATACGAGATATCATTCAATTCAGTTTAACCGTTTAAGCTGTAATAAGATTTTTAATGGGTCACGGCGGAGGTGTGACGTCATAGGGATTGGGTAAGGTTGCTTAGCGTACATTGTAATGCCACTGGACGCCATATAGAGATATCAAGAGATATATGGCTTACGTAGTATTATTTGTGACATCAGGCTCTACAATTTCATTGATTTTAATCAAATTCTCTGGTGCCATTTTTGAGTAAATCCAATTTTTCTAAAAATCGCCAAGAATAAACTATCCTTAGTTTTTGAGCAATATCATTTTTATTTTTAAAAATCTGCAAAAGATGATATATTGCACAAATACGAAATATCATTCGATTTCATATACGCGTTTGGGCTCTAGAACAGCGAACAGACCGACAGACTGACGGCATGGCGAAAACCACTTTTATGGACTCAGGGACACCTAAAACGTGTATTTTCATCAAAATCTCGAAGTTGAATTTTTTACGATAACTATACTTTCTCATATACGTAGTATATATTTTTTCGAGAAAAGAGGGCTCGCTTCAACAAATGGCACATCAGAAGGACACTCGGGGAGAAGTTGCCAGCGAATTAATACGTATGTTCTAATTACTGTCGGTACTATTGGTACAATTTTTGAGATAAGGGGAAAAATGATTAAAAATTGTATTATTATAGTATTATTGCAAGTGATATCTTGAAACTATCCCCAAGGGTGACTGCCTAGCTTAGAAATAGACTGTATACACACGTCTATTACTTTTATCATATAGCTAAACAAAGTATAGTTTTTGACTGTAAATTAAAAAATGCATTTCCTATTGTGCACAACTTGGATTAAATTTTAATATACACAAGCTAACAAAAATTCGTATACCTGTACGAAATGCTAGTGGCGATGGAAACACAATGTTTACGTTTCGACAAAAGAAAGCTTAATTGAATTTCTAGTAACCGGAAAATGTAATCTGATATTTATTCCATTCGTAGCATCATTTTTGCTTCATTTTATTGCACATCGGAAGGAGAGGCGTACTTTCGAGTACAAAGAGCTTTATTCCTCGCAGCACTCCTCCAACCCGAAGGCTTTATTGAATTTTCCAAAGTCAAACCGACTCGGTGAAATGAAATTCTGAGAGATTTTCTCTATAGCTCCTTTCGGAATGAATAAACATATACATCGGATTGTCTCGGTCGAAACTAAACAAACAGCAGCTCTCTCAGCCGTCGCGATTTTCTATACATTTAACATTTCCGTCGGAATATCCACGGGCTTTTAGCTATTCCATATCCACGCACGCCCTTATTCGCTTATCCATTCCTTCTCCGCCAGTATGTTTCTCTCCATCCCTCTTTCTCTTCTCGTTTTGCGTCCAACCCCAATTTCTCTTCCTTTCCAACTCGGCTTACGCCCATCCCTTCGCCTCCCTCACGTCCTTTCCGTCTCCTCCTGCAGAAACTCCGCTGTAGAATCGCCCAACTTCCTCCCCATGCACAATTCAAAAAGTTTTCCGCACGCGGCCCCTAAGGAAATATTGTCACAAAGACTCCCGATCCTACTCTCGAGAGCTTCTCGAATTCCTCCTGCTCCTTTCTCCGCCTTCCGCGCCCTTGTCCCCTCCTTGCCCTGCAATTTCTGGTTTTCCTTATCCTTTTTCTCCGAATCCAGTCCCACCTCCCACCTCTACATCACGTCGTACCTTCGCGCAGGTGCACACACACACACACACAGCGGCGATTTAGTGTTTTTTCAGGAGAAACTGTAACACGACCACACGTCTGCGAAACCTTCATGTGAATTTTCGTGCCAATTTTGCGGTGTGTTTGCATAGCAACATGTGTGCCGAGTAACCGGCGGCAAAAAAGTATCAGAATGACTCGTCGTTTGTCGGAATTTACTCTAGGTATACTGTCGAGCGGTCGTCTGAATTGGCCGAAGTTGTTCATTCGTTTGGACGGGATTGTGTGACTTTCAGCTACGCTTGCTACACAATAGAAAAGAATCCCGATAAATATTATGATTAAATAGTACATAAGCCCGTCAGTATGACGGGTATGCGTGGATCAAATACTAAATTTAAGGCAATTCCTATTCTTCCACCTTTTCTCTCTTCCATTCTCCTCCCTCATATTTTAAGTTTGTATTAGATTTTTTCCGATTTTTCGACATTTCATGAAGAGGTTGCTATGGTAGCTTGCGTTGTTGATCTCGGATTTTTGCATTGTTGGACTCGGGCTTTCAAGTGCATTTACACAGCTTACAATGAAACAAAATCATGAAGGACAAAAACCGATTGAAAATTTATGTGAAAAGTTTCATGTAAATTTAAAACAAATAAACGCGTAGCGTAAAAACCTTAAGTCAGAAACGACTCCAATGCATTGTAAAGATGGACAACTCAACATTTCAAATAGGAACATACGTCACGCTTACATTGAAAATATCTTTTCGTTTGCAAATTTTATTGGGCAGTTTAAAGCAAATTATTATGTACTTATATTGACAATGATTATGATTAATTTCTTTCGATAATTAAGCAAGATATTCGACGCATGGCCGGTGCATTTACAGTGATTACAAAACATGTGTGAATTACAAAAGCTATTTAATAAGTTCAAGGTAAACAAAAAAAGCTAATTAAAATATTAGCGGTCGTATGATCGTTCGCATTTCTTTCATGTCTTAGAAATGGCGCTGCAGTAAACAAACCTATTGTTCAAAATAAGCTATCATTAATTCCGTTTCGATTAAAATGTATTCAAAGTATATAAGAAGAGCTCTCACAATTGACTTTAAATACAGTATCAAAGTTCATGTCATTGCTTTTAGATATAGACGTAATTTTGCTAGGTCAGCAACATTGCCGACGCCCTTGACGACGACATTTTTTCGTCTAAATTTAGCAAAATATTCGTGTTAATAACAAACATGTGGAACGATTCGAAGCTTATTCGAAAATCGATGGTGGGAAAATGAATATCCGTTCTTTTAGACGTCGTTTGGTGCAAGTCCTGTATTCATATCGCAATTCTAAGTGATTTTAAAATGCAAATGAAAAATGTGCTGCAACTGTGCAAACCGTGAAAACACACAGAAAGAAGTACAGAATTCTCTTTAATATATGTATTAGATTTGTGGAACGATTTGACGCGTATTCGAAAATAAATGGCGAGAAAATGAATATCCGTTCTTTTATGCGTCGTTTGGTGCAAGTCCTGTATTCATATCGCAATTCTAAGTGATTTTAAAATGCAAATGAAAAATGTTCTGCAACTGTGCAAATGTGAAAACCGTGCAAACACACAGAAAGGACAGAATTCTCTTTAATATATGTATTAGATAGTTAGTAATGCCAAGTGTCTCTGGTAAATTTCTTCTCCTACTGAGCCCATAGCTCTTTAGTATGCAGGGTAGCTACATCGTACCGCCCCTCTGTGCCCTTGTCTGGTTTACCCAAATGACAACTAGCTTTCTATTGATACATTAAAACTTTTCTGGAGAAGGGTTTTTAACAATATCGATAAATCTATCAAAAATATGTAAATGCTGCCATGGATTTTTAGGAACGTTTAAAGAAGCAGGGTTTTATTTTGTTTATAATCTGGTCAGTATTTTAAGAGGGCGTGGAAGATACAAATGTCGTAGTTCCAAATCCATCCGTAGTCACGGTTGTCTGTGTCTGAATTTGTTAACACCAATAAGCTCATTCTAATTACCTATGGGTGATCTAGTGGTAGGTAAATAAACTAAAATAATTGCTGTGGTGCCCTGAATCTTTGCCACAAGCGACCACCGCGAAAGCATTACTCAATGAAAATTTTTTTCCGATGGTTAAAATATTATATATTTGATGAAGTTCTAGTACACTTTCTAACGTTGATTTTTAATGTTTTCAATGTATTTAACGAATTACTTATTAAATATTTTTTTGACCAGTGATTATGAAAATAGTTCTTATTCATTGAATTTGGGAGGTCTTAAATGTAACATGAGCGAACTCTTGGCGGGTCCAGCTATCAATAAAAGTAACTGCACTGCAAATGTTTCTCCCGTCTGACTCCAGGGTGGAAATTAACGTTTATGCACGCAAGTATGGCTCTGTGTATATAAGAATAGGCACGTATTTTTGATCATTACTATGGGTCGATTCTTCACGGTTGCTATGTCTCAAAATTCTGAGGAGTTCTTACGCTCTGGTTATGATTGTTTTCTCCTCTTAGTCACGTGAGTGGGATCCTTATCTAACATATTAACCGCTCCTTCCGTAGCCCTTCATCTCTCTCTCTCTCTCAATAGAATTCTGCCGCTCTTGAAGTTACGCTCGAGAGAAAATAATCCCTCTTCTTTGCACTCCTCTCGACAGAGTGCGTGCAATCCCGACTGACCGCCAATGACTCTCTCCATAAGGAGAGCACGCTCTCCTCTCCCTTAGTCCTTATCTGTCCTTATCCCTCAGGGAGAAAAGGGAGAATTGGAGGATTTTGGGCGAGTGGAGACCTAAGAGGCTGTCTTACCAAACTTTTTCACAATATCCGCAAGTCGCTCTCCACTTCGCATCTCGAGCCGGAAGCTCATTTCCTCGTTTTGTCGAGATGTCGTCCGTTTCGGCGCTACCAATTTTAAAGCCGACGACGACGCCGTCGGAAACAGCGCGACAGCAGCTGGGGGGCTTTTTACCACAAAATGCGAGGTTCTAATCTCTTTCAAGAGGCGGATCGCGTGGACGAAGAAATGGAACTCATTTCCTGGGATAAACGAGTGCGGTTCAAAATTCGGCTCTTCATTTGTATCACGAGCAAATTCCACAAGGTAAATGCCGAACTTATTAATGATATTTGCAAGCTTTTTAAGGTTTAAGTGATGGTAGCGTGCGAAATCACGGTCGTTGTTTGAATCGCTCGCGACTTACAAATAAATATGCATGTTCATTAACGTATTTAATGAAATCATTAAGTAGACTGGTGGTCGGTGATTTGAATCGACATTTTGTGTTTCTGAGATAATTTGCCATCATTTGATGAAGCGAGGTAAATGTAATTCATGGTTAGAAGAAAAAACATGTAAGACTGTATCTGAAATACAAGAATTTCAGTGAAGTTAAAACTGGATGAACACATTTTAAAGCTTTCAGAGATACCATTGAATACATCCCAGTTAACGTTTATGAGAATATGTAATAGCAAAGTTGAAGAAACCTAAGTAATGAGGCCAAAGAAATTTCTATAAACGTGCCAGATAAGCTAACCAGTATAAATGGCAAGGTTACGTAATTCATGGGTTGGGTTGGCGCATTACCTTTTTCTACGGCCGCGGATACAACTCGCGCCTTCAAAAATCGAATTAGCTCAGCTTGTGGCTTGTTAAAAACAAAGTTATCTATCATTATTTGCGATACGAAGCCTGAAGAATGTGCGCATACCAACTATGAAAAAGTCACAATCGATATGTGATCAATGTACGAATTTCAGGTGCGCTCACACAAATCCAGGACGCTCAAACCCAGACGTTACCGGATTATCCGTATTTTTAATGAGCAGTTTTCCTCATAATTGGCACTTGATGCACGGGGCTGGACTTTCTAATAGACACAATAGGCGCTTGCCTATGGGCACCGGACCGGCTTCAATGGAGCGATATCATTTTCGAATGCATAAAAAAGATTAATATAATAGTTTTAATAATTAGTATAAAAAATAAATGACATCGCGAACTTGTTGACACGTGTTTAAGTGGTATATTTATTTTTTGCGAGAAATAAGAGGCGAAGGAGACAGAAAACTTTCAGGCTTTCTGTCAATCTTCTTGGATTATTAGCACGGGAATTTCAGAAGTAAATAAAAATAGCCTGTTTTCTGATTCTCGGATTTGAGGGACTCAACTTATACCGCAGACAGCGGTTATATTTATATATTTTGTGCGTAGCATTTAAATATTCAAAGCCTTTCGGTTCCTTCATAATTAAAATTTTAAGTGTTTGAGATACCAAGTTCCTGGAGTGAAAAAAAAAATGTTTTTTGTAAACTTGATATATTTTAATTGTTTACCTCTAAAAATTTGTTTTGAGATTCGTACGGTTTAGGAATTAGGTTTTAAATTCTCAGTTTAAAATTTTTTCATATCATAAAAAGAGTTAAACTTTTATTATCTAATATTTTTTGATGAAAGGATGAAACGTATTAAAAATGGATATATCCGTAATTCTTGCGCAACGCGTTATAAAGTACATGCGGTTGACAAATATCAATATGTAACTATGATACAATTATTTAAGATGTGGATCGGCAGCATCTTATGCACTTGATTCATTTCTGAATAGCGTGCGCAGAATGATGCCTAATTTATCCGAATATCGAACTTTATAAATTGTTCCTATTATTAGAGCCAATATAGCAATCGATATGGCATTTTCTTTTATCAAACATAAGTTGATAGAGTAACGAGGTCTATTTTAATTTTTAGGCTGGTTTCCAAAGGAAACATAGCCTTATGAAATGGTCCGTTCTGCGTGTGTGTCCCCTACTAACAACTTTTGCACCAATGGATCGAGTTTCATGAAACTTGGTATGAGGCTAGTTCTACCAGGGCCCACTTATTTATAATTATTTATATTTTATTTTGCGAAGCCTGATAAAACTCTATTAATTTGTTTTCCAATTTTTCTCTATCATTGATAAACTATGAATTACAAATGGTATTTATGGTATGAGAAATCCTTGGAATGACTAACACATACCGAAACATTTCCTGTCAATATAAGTAATCAATTCGGGACGTCAACTTTGGGAAACCAGTCTGTATTAGTCCTAGTTTGGACTTATTATTTCTTATATTATTTAACGAGCTAGGTATTCGTGATTCTGATTTTGTTTATTTTGGGTCAGCTTCATATTATCTATTAATCTAGCAATTAATGCAAGCCATTTTTCACTTTTCCTATTATGTAAAGTGTTTCTCAACCAGGTCGTATGGGCGGGACAAAGTTTCGAAAATAATTATAAAATTTTTTTCTCAACAAAATAATTGCTATATTTGATACCCTTAAAATTTCACTAATTATTAATATAATAAAAAATACATTTAACGCAAAAATCCTCTTCTTGGAAAATTTGGAGTTTTGTTTTTATCGTGGCGGGACCCGGGTTTTTTGACAAAGTGGTTGGTGGGACGTAAGATGATGTAAAAGATGGTGAATCGCAGCACTAGTAGACTTATCTTCTCGTGAGAATACGCAAAAAACACCCGAGTTTCGCAATTAGAGCCGGCGAAGATATGTGCGATTCGTTCGAAAATTCGCAGGCGAGTTCAGCGGATAAGTATTTAAATACGTAACAGCGAATCGCAAACTTCCTAATCGGGTTTTGATGCTCATCTGTTCACGTAAAATTTGATATGCATGGAGAAGGCTCGAGTCAAATTCACTTCGCCCCTTTGTGGATGTGTGTTTGTGCGCGTCGTAGCGTACATGATCGCGTTGAAAAAATCATGATGCTCTAAGGCAAGTTATCCTAGAAACACATCGGGTTTCCGTGGGTCATGGACGCGACCCATTGTTAAATCCTCTTGAATTCGCTGACCGTATCTCCAACACACTTCCCATTACCCTCCCTCTCCTCTCTCTTTCTCTTATCTCTCTCTCCCTATATATCTCCTCCTCCTCTCTCTCCTCTTCCCCTTCTCTCTCTCTCCTCATCTCCTCTCTCTCCTTTTTCCTTCTCTCTCCTCTCCCCATCCTCTCTCCTCTCCACCTTCTCTCCCTCTTTTCTCCCACTCTTTCTCCTCCACTCTCTCTCCTCCCCCTCTCCTCTTTCTCTCTCCCCTTCTCTCTCCTCTCCCCCTTCTCTCCCCTCTCCTCTCTTCTCCCCCTCTCTCTTTTTCCTTCCTCTCTCTCCGATCTCCTTTCCGTCCGCTTTCTTTTCTCCCTCTTTTCTCTCCCCCTCTCTATCGCCTCTTTATCTCTTCTCTCTCTCTTCCTTCCTCTCTCTCCACTCCCTCTCTCTCTCTCCACTCCTTCCTCTCTCTCCACTCCTTCCTCTCCCTCTCCACTCCTTCCTCTCTCTCTATCTCCTCTGTCTCTCCTCCTTGCTCTCTCCTCTCCTTTCTCCTTTTTCTCCCATCCCTCAACCCTCTCTCTCTCCCTTCCCCTTCTCCATCCCCTTTCACGCCACCTTCGAAACAGTCACGACGTCGTCGAATAGAACCCAGCTCCACACAGTTTCCGTTCCACCGGCCAAGCTTTGTTGAAGACAATCGTCGGCAAAACCTCAGGTTGTAGCCTGAACCACCAGAGGAGCCTATTGTGTTCAATTCCATCTCATTCCATCCTTGCGTTCGGAAGATGTTCATTAAGCGAATGCCGACCACGACCTTTAAAATGATGGCTCGCGTGATAGACGTTCCTATTTGAAAGAAGTTGATGGATGCAAAGAAATTCAGTTCCACGCGGTTATAAAGCCTAGCTAGCGATTTCCTAATGAAGATTAAACAGAATTTTATGAAATCTCTCAGGTAATAGGATAACATCAGGAATAGAACTCTAATCGAAATGAACCATGTTGCGCCACAATGACTTTCGCAAAATGTCGAATACTCCCAAAAGGTAGAATGGTTCTGATTACAATTAATTCAGATGTGTCATAAATATTGCTACATAAGATTTTCGCATTAAAAACTATTTGATGTCCAGCAAAATTATCATATTAATACTTCATAGTATCGATAATCCGAGGTTCCATATTATTCGAGGCGCATGAGAAAAAGGAGCAAAGTATCGTTTTGAAAATGTGCAATTGAAAAGTATCATATTTGATACAACTGTATCAAAGGGGCAGCATATAGGCCAATATATTGAACGTAGATATAGGGAATATATGCGACGGATTTCGTTAGTGATATATCGTACGGAAGTTATGTGTTTTCCCGTATTATTCCAGTTTTTTATTATCCGAGGCAGGTGCGGTACCATCGACCTCGGATCATCGGGACTACGGTATAGTCTTTGTCAATCTGTAACGCTCATCCATTCGTTCAAATTCCATCTCAGAATCCCTGGTTATTATGCGTTCTTTGCACGAAGTGAACGAATATAGGAGGGGTCGTTTTCGTCCGTCCGCATGTTAAAACTCGGAAACCGCCGGACGTATTATGATAAAATTTGGTATTGGGGAGTTTTGCTAAAATTTATCGACTGATTTCAATTTTGGTCAAAATCGGACAAAAATGATGACCACTTTACATAAAGACCTACTACATGTATTTTATAATGTACCTCGCTTGCTTCTCGTTAAATTCTCATCCGAGCAAAAAATATTGAAAACATGGTGAAATCTCAAAGAACGTATTTGGAAACTCTGTGTACTCCGACATGGAGTACACCTTTCCAATCTTGTTTATATAGATTAGTGCAGTGTTTGCTGCACCGATTTTTACTTTCTCATATACGTAATATATTAAGCAAGTATTTTTATCGTGAAAAAATTCAACTTCGAGATTTTGATGGAAATACACGTTTTAGGTGTCCCTGAGTCCATAAAAGTGGTTTTCGCAAAGCCGTCTGTCTGTCTGTCGGTCTGTTCGCTGATCTAGGGACCAAACGTTTTCATGAAATCAAATGACATTTCGTATTTGTGCAGTATATAATTTTTTGCAGATTATTTTTTCATAAAAATGATATTGCGAAAAAATTTAAGGGTAGTTTATTCTTGGCGATTTTTAGAAAAATTTTATTTACTCAAAAATGGCTTGAGAGAATTTGATTAAATCATATTGACTGTAGAGCCTGATGTCACAAATAATACTACGTAAGCCATATATCTCTTGACTACTCTATATGGCGTCCAGTGACATTACAATGTACGCTAAGCTACCTTACCTAAACCTATGACGTCACACAGCTGCGATCCATTCAAACTCTTACTATAGCCTTACAGTTAAACTAAATCGAATGATATCTCATATTTATGGATAATATGATTCATAAAAGACATTAGGTTGAGATAAACGATATTGCGCTACAATTAAGGGTACTTTATTCTTGGATATTTTGAAACAAAATTTGATTTACTAAAAAACGGCAATAAGGATTTCGATTAAAATCCATCAAAACGTATAGGCTGATGTTACAAATAATACTAACTAAGCTATATGCCCCAAAAAATACTTTATATCCAGTGGCATTATTTTTGTACAAGACGCTCAGCGCACGCGTCAGAGGAGAGTTAATTTCGGGGCAAAAAGTGTAGTGAGATCAATCGTATATACGTATATGAGAAAGTTTGTGCAATGTATATTGCGCCGTTTATTTAGGTTGGTTTTGAATTAAGACTTTAGCATCAAAATTTAATGATTACAGAAAAGTACTAATGACACTAAGTATGACGTCATTATTTTTGAATGCTGATAAAACTACGCCACCAAGTCCGCGGAATTGCGATTTATTCTGATTGTGAGAGTATTTTGTGCACTCTGAACGAATAAGTTGCTCAAAGGAAGTGAGCTCATTACACGTTAAGAAATAAAAAAAAGAAGACGCAATCTTTTCTCTAATTTAAGGTAAAATGCATATATATTAAGTAGTGTTAATTTATAACGTACAAATACCGTACTTACCCGGCAATAAGGCGATGTTTCTTTAACCTTAGATTACTAACCATTCGTCTGGCAGACGACGACCAAAACAAATATACTTCACTGAAGTCCATGTTCACGTGCTATTTGTGGAGAAGATAGTGGAAAGGTGTTTTGGAATGCTGTGTTAATTTAATACAGTATTGTATGTTTAAATGTATCAGAGAGTGTTGAAGTATTGTTAAGTATTTTAAAAATGTAAGTGTATCTCTTTTATTAAAAAATATTAGTATGAGGTAGTATGTTGGACGAATGGTTAGTAATCCCGTCTGTAAAATAAGGTAAGTAATATAGGGTTAATCAAAGGTTAAGGGCCATCTTATATTCGCGATCAAAGAAATAAATAAAAAAATATTGACAGTGGTTATGACTAATCTAGCATAGTTTGAATCACATCTATATTTGCACTGCACGTTGTAATGACAATTTTTAAGAATAATAATTATTTTTATTTAAATATTTAATTTAATTGATTCAGATTGCCATATAAAACATTTTTTCGCCCAAATTATCTTCTGTAAATTGGGATCGTCTTATATTCGAGGATGTCTTATAGTTGGGTTAGCACATGTTATTTCTTGCCAAAATGCGGATAATATTTAGTCAAGGTTGTATTGAGTAAATGGGTACTTTTAGGTTGAAAAAGCAAAGACGACTGGAGTGCTTCCTTTCGTCAAACGAAGGAGAATTACATTTCGGTAGCGTTTGATTTAAAATTCCAAGAATGTTTAGCCGCAAAGCATCCTTTGGAGCATTCTGGAAATTGTGAGTTAAGCGAACGAGACGTGGGAAAAATGGAAAATTGGAGGTAGAAAGAGTCCGCATCTTCTTTCATGGAGCATCATCTCAGCGAGAGCTTTGTATACAGACTTCGTAGCTCGCGTGGAAAATGGGCGAGTAAGACTTCTCTCAAGGGATACGTCTCGAGTCGGCTGCTAATTAAGCATTAAGTTTCATCCAAATGGATACGTGACGGATTACTTATTTACATTGGCATCGGATGAAGCACTAGACAAGTCGAAAGCACTCGTTTTTCCGCTTTTATAAGTTTCCAGATGAAAGAAAATGCAGCAACGGGTCTGGTTGATGTTTTACGCTTTGGGCTTTTCTTTTAAAGGTGGAATTTATGGTGGCAATTCTCGTATCCTAAAACCCGGCGACCGAATGAAATGTCACTTCTCCATTTACATATATATTCTCCAAAAGTTGAGATTTCCGGATTCATGTAATTTAAATAAGTTGTATATTCAGGGGAAGAAACGGTTGTTGTGTTTAATCAATGGTTCCACTTAAATTTACAGTGACGTTATTCTACAATAAAAGTTTTTCTGGATTACAAAGATCCGTTTCAAAGTGAAATCCTAAGAAGCCTTTGGAAATAAATGAAATCGCTCATCTCTGAAAAAAATCTTCCATTGAAGTAGTTATGAATTAAGAAAAGCGTTATCTATATATTCTTTAGACATAACTTTGATCGTTGAAACTAATCGTCTCACAAAACATTGATAAGTAATATTAACTGAAGTCGGATGAGTTTTTCATTGATGCCCCCCTTTCGGGCATTTGCCCCATTGATTTCTCGACTAAATCTTTTGGACTTCCAGTTACATCTTTAGAAGACATTTAGCGTATCGAAAAGTGTCAAGTCTACAGAAAAAAATGATCATGGAACTAGAGGAAAATCTGGAGAAATCGAAAAAAAAATTAATATAGAGAGAACGAGTTGGGGTAAGTATACTAAAGGAATAACTGGATTAGCGATAGAAGAACGAAAAATCGCCAAACGCAAAAGAATTTTTTAGTGCCAAAATCCAAAGATCTTTATGTTTGCTCAATGATTAGAAAAAAACGGAAGGTTGCGTGAAGCAAATTTATGAGGAAAGTGGAGGATAAGGATACACGGAAGTTAATAATATATATATATATATATATATATATATATATATATATATATACTAGCTGAAACGCCCGGTTTCGCTCGGGAAGGTTTTCTTTTAAGTGGCAAACGATTATTATTATTATTGAAAAAAGAACTTTGTTTTTTCCTCAATTTTTTTTTAATTAATTAAAATTTGTGGAAATAACAAAGTTCTTTTTTCAATATGAGTAAATTCCACCGAGTTGAGCCTGACCTCATTACTGAGATTTTTATTATTTATTATTTTTATTGATATATCACTTTTGATGTCATATTACAATAAAAATAATACAATAAATTGTGAACTTCACTAACTTTTGCTGCTGGGTACCCCAAGTTTTGAATTGCTGGTTCGGAGGTTTGGGGGCGGAGACCCCACAAAAAAAGATCCAAACTTTACCAAACGTTCCTCATTTCTTAATTATGCAAGCGATGTTTACATTAACATTTACTACTTTATGTATTGTATTGTAAAGTTTTACCATTAATATAATTACGCATTAGCGTCTTACTTAATATTCACATGGATTGATGCACTGAAACCTTTAAAGTAGCAATAAAATTATATGGATTATGTCAATTCTATTAGCCAAACGTAAACAATAAACAACATCTTGGTTACTGAACAAACGTAAGTAGATGTATCGATTTATGTTGCGATAAATCTTTCAATGTTAATGGTAAAAGATAACAATTTTCTAATATTCCTTAAAAACCATTTGACTCATTTTAAAAGTATTCATAGAATATATTTAGGCATGAATCCATTTGTACCCTTTATCTTGGCGTTGACTATTCTTCCTCTACGGCGCGCCATGTAATACAACAAAACATGAACAGAATTAAAACATTCAGTCTTTCTTGTGTAAAATTAGATATTTCCCGTGATCGTAAGTTAATATTTAAGTATATTTATATCTACATCGGTGAAGGGCTGCATGGCATTTTGGAGTTTCTCCACACCATTTCCCATGCATTATCATGGAAATAGTATATTGTTAACCCCATGGGTTATAAGAGACCCCACGATTTGCAAACCTTCCTTTGGTCCCATGAAACTTTTGAATTTGATAGCTTCAACGGTATAAAAATGTATAAAGAACATACATACATACATACATACATACATACACACACACACACACACTACAATATTAATATGACTAGAAGATTTACCCGGCTTCGCACGGGTTGCTGTTTAAATGGTATATAGAACATATTTTATTATTACAATTTAGACACTTTATTTAAAACTTTTCATATTGATTATTGAAATGCAAATCATTTTATTCCAAAGCTTTTTTATAGAAAATATTTCTTGTTTTTCTTTATTGTGCTAAAACGTGAAGATTTTGAGCACTTCCCACCCTTGAAGTCGTGACCGTGAGTGAAGCAGTCCGATCTTAAACGTTAAATTCAAATTTTAATTAAATAATATACTATTCTACACAAATAGATAAATGCGTCAATTAAAATAAATTAAATATCCATAGTTGCAAAAATATACATATACACCACTAGTGTATGCCTAGTAATTGCGTAACTCCAACTGATACAATATCTAATGCGCATGCGCGTGTTGTTCGACTTCTATAATATTTGTTTACGCTCCGAAGCGATAACTCGACAGCTTGTCGAAAACACAAAATCAAGTGGCAAACAATGACTTTGTCTATCGCGTTATCCTCGATAAGTCATGGATATCTCCGCAACTTGTCACCGATTTATTGAAAACTTATGAAGTCGAGCGATGCATCTTAGAAAAATTGACATCTAGTGTCGTAATTGGAGTTGCCTTCAACTGAGGACACACGAAGAGTCAGTTTTTTCAACGAACATTATTTTTCTCTCTTGCCTATTGCGCGGCTGGATTTCAAAATCATTCTGCGATTCCCTCCGCAATAGTAAAAAGGCGCGATATGAGAGTATTGAAGTTGAGAAAGTGAATTATTTAAAATTTGCTAATATCTGGTTGGATACTTTTATATCAGAAGGTAATTTGATTAATAATCGGAAAAATTTTCGGGAGATGAAATGAGTATTTCCTCAGTAAAACGCATTTCTACAAATTTTCTGAAAATGGGATTTTAAGCGTATTAATTTATTTTGGTGCATTTAATAGAAAGTACTCCACGGACTTTTACAATGGGCATATCAACGGCAACAACGGCAATAAAATCGGCAGGATTCATATTAGCGACCTTAGCGCTAACCACCAAACTACCTTGGTAAATGTCGTGCAGTGGTGAGCAATCAATGGCCCGCAGGCAGTGGCGGATTTAAGGGGGTGGGGTCGCACATGGCGCGCGCCAGGGGCCCCGTGAAGTATGGGACCCTGTGACGTGTGGCAGTGCTTCTCAACTTGGGTTACGAGGAACCCTCGAGTTCCCGAAAGATTGGGGTTCCGTGCAGTGGCGAAACAAGTAAACAACGGGCCCTAGAGCAAGAAAGTTTATCGGGCCCCCTTAAGTCACCAACTGTACTGATTTTCATGACTTTGGACTGTTTAATTTTTTGTAATTATTTCTTTCTCTTCGGATTTTTAACAAATAATATATGCAGAGTTAGTCTAATAGACGCTGCACTGCAGAGCGGGTGCTGGGATTGGCAAATGGCCAATACCCCAACCAGGTTGCCAGCTATGCTATGAACCTGACCTGGCTTGATATTTATTGTGGAAGGGTGTGCTGTCAGGTTTAGTGTGGCGGCGTTTATATCTGCCTCTGCCTCTTGAGCGGGGGTTGATATTGGGGACCCATGGCCGCGATCGGACGCTTATGGCGGTCCCACGGCATGACCCTGGTTACAGCGATCTCTTGCATGATGGGCAGTGGGTGTCGGCTACACTTGGTGTAAAACGCACTAGCTCTCCTTAGCAGGGTCTGCCGCAGTGGTTCTACACCCGTTGTGGTCTCCAGCTCAGTGAGAAGTCCCTCCAGGTGACACGGAGGATCGTACGCAGAGATGGACTCCAAGGTAGGACACAACCAAAGAGTTTGTGCGGCTGCATTTGCTCGTGGCGAGTAGATACTCAAGGCGAGCATGGCCCTCAGCGAGCATAGATACGTCGCTACTCTAAGGGGAATTTTATACCAAGGTGACTGGCACGGTGATTTACCATACTTACTCCTATACCGCGCGCATCTTTTTTACCAAATTGTCCATAAGAGAAAGGGACTGCGCGTCTTACATGAGGATTTCTGAACAGGTTATATAAATTGCGAGTGTCGATAGTAAATTCATTGCCAAACGCTTGCGACTACGTTTATTCTCGCAAAAGATGAAGAATTCTACAAAGTGTATACGCGGACCTTATTTCATAGAAAGGGAATTGGCGAAGAGCCCGACTTTTTTTAATACCAGATGTCAACTTATTCCGGCACGAATTTATTTTCCTTCCTCCGAAATGGCCCAAAAATAGGGGTGCGCGTAGTACACGAGGGGACGCGGTACAGGAATAACTACGGTAATTTTGACGTGAGGGCAACTTTAGTTGCTTTCCGATGGCACGTTTTTTAATGCATATAATCCTTTATAACAAGTTGACGGCAACGCGCTGGCTATGTGACGCGGCAACTCATAGTTAAAACTATACATATTTATGTATGATTTATGATTGAACATACATTCACAGAGCGTTAAAGTGAAAGAATTACGTTTTGGTGATATTTCTTAACGAATTTCTGCAGATGCTTTTGTTTACCTGATTTTGATCTTTGGTTAGAAACCGACCCATTTCTAGGGAATCATCAACATATCTTTCAAACTGGAGCGAATTAAATATCGCACCATGCCAAAATTGAATCACTTTGGAATGAAAGTTCAGGTGATGATGGTTTTCTAGTGACTTAAGTTGCTGTCATATCAAAATCAAATCACCGTCACGAGTCACCTTGGTATAAAAGCTCCCTAAGGATTAAAAACAATGTTTAACCTTGAAGTAATGTTGATTCTGATCTACATAGGACTGAATTGGATAAACCGTTGAAGGCAAATAAGGGCCCGTGTGGTACCACTGCCGACACAAGTATTTACACGACCGCGCGTCAACCGTGCCGTATTCGAACAGTGACCTTATTGCATTTGGCGGATGCTCCTCACACATTGCTGGTCCGAAGGGAACAATACTGTCCGTGTCAGTACCATCACCCTGGCCGAGAAAACTTGAAAAATATCGTTGCCGACGATATCTGAAAGTACGGTAGGGTCACTCTCTGTTTCCGGACGCCACGGCTCCGGCACTGCGCCGGACACGTGTATTGATTCTCAAGGGTATTTAATTAGCTACTAATTGTAGACTATAAAGTGTGTAACAGGCTGGGCCTCTCCAGGGGCACGGGTCCTGGGGCACTGCCCCGGCTGTCCCGGCCTAGTTCTGCCACTGGTTCCTTGTGGATCCGCGAAAATGGGGAGAAAAGGCAAGATATCCCTACCGCTCAGTTACCCTCAGGAGGCGTAAATTCGCCACTTCCCGCAGCCTGCATGCGGCCCTCAAGAGCGTTTTATGCGGCCCACGAAGCTATGATTACAAAGAGATTTAACATAAATTCATATCATAAACATTACGTCAATAAAACACTTGATATTGAAATGTTAACCCTAAAAACGTAATTTTGACTTGATTTTTACTGTCATGATATCTTAGAATCAACTCACCGACCGATTTAAAGTCCAATCTAGCCCGTCGAAGCAGTGGCAAATTGCAATGCAGCCCGCCGAGTAACTCGCAACCACCAATGCGGCAAGCCACATAGAAAAGGTTGCCTGTTGCTTGTTACATTAATTATTTTTCCTACATACTCTTAAAGTTATTTTCTATAATTTAAGATTTCCGCTTGTTTTCAGACCTATATTACGATCAGTTTGAAGCAGGCTCTATTACAAACTGTGTTCAGCTGGAATTGAATGAGAACAATGGCTGCCGTTCACGTGATTCACGGGAATTACTTACATAATTCGGCTGGGAATTCAGCGCAGTCTACTCCATTACTCCTTATCTGTCATTTTTCGTTAATTTTGCATCGATTATTCACACTCGTGTTGAATCCTAGATGATACGGATGTAATTAGTGCATAGAAACACGAATACCAAAAAGTGAACTTCTTCAGAAGCTCGATTTAATTAGACCATTAATCAGTTTTAGTGCTGTTAAGATTATATATAATTTACAGCTCTCCTATTTGGCAGCAGTTTTCAATATATAATTATTACTGCTGCAAATAATACATAAGATAAAATATAAGATCGGAAAATAAAACGGTGGAATACCTAAATATTGGGTTAGTGATAGATATGAAATTTATACATGATCTTATCTTTATTCAGGAATGTCAATTAGTTTTCCCCAGCAAGCACGAAGTTGGATTAATGGAACTCGGAACTTGACCATCTGATTCAAGGCCTGCCGATATAACATTAGATTTTCCATTTTACTTTAACATTAGCAGTCAAAAGAAAGAGTTCTTATTTCATTCCAACTATTAACGATCCGGCCGTGGCACTGTATGAAGATTCAGTAAAGCTATCGTTTTTACACGTTAATATGTGTGAACGCTTAGAGAACTTTCTTTAGTTTGCTATCAGTGAACGCGTTTAAAATTTGTCAATGACGTTTTGCAGTAAATAATGACGAATGACACTAATTGCTTTGGAATAAGGATATATGTGTCAAAAGAGTACTTGATTCAAGGTTTCTTCGTTGCTGAAACAAATGCACTTAAAATGTTTTTAATTTTGTTTGAAAAGTAGCTTGATAGATATGGCGGCGCTCAAGCTCTTGGAAGTTAATATCAACAAATGAAATTCTCTGATATCAAAAGAGGACAGCAATTCAGTTAGTTATGCTTATTGTCATTTTGCATTGTTAGACACGTCCTTATCGATTCTAAAGGTAATACATTTTCGCACATACTTTGTAAATAAAATTTTCTTTCAGGCTTAAGAAAGTCTTAGTTCTCGATGTCGTAGCTGGATGTGCTAGCATTTTAAAATACAAATAAATAATGCATTACACATTCAGGGACGTATTGATGAAATTCATTTCGATATTTTTACTTTATGGTAATCAGTACTCAACTCAATGTACTTATTCGGAAACTACGGAGAGCGCTTCAGTCCGTAGTCTCCTACCGCCAAGCGAACAAACGTTTTTTTCGTTCTCTGAATATAGAGTGGAAAAGCAATGAAGGCTCCGACTCTTTAAGTGAACATGCCCCGAAATGCAAAACATTCTGTTATTTTTTTTAGCAAAAGTGTTTTTTCCTAGCCTCTACTGTTTTTTACTCGGCCAGTACCCTTTTATTCCTATGACACGCTTCTTCTGCATGCCTAGAAATACACGCACACAAAAGACCCTGCTCTCTCTACCATCCTTTCTCCCTAGTCGTTTCTTCCTCTTTCTCCCATTCTCTCTTCCTTTCTCCGCCTTTTCCTATATTCCATCTCTAAACCATCCCCTTTACTCCCGCAAACTATTCCTCTGCCGCAATTTCCTCTATCCTCTTTCCTGAAGTATTCCGTGCTACCCTTCTCTCCCACTCTCCTTCAACACACGCTCAATGCTTTCGCCCAACGTTTTCTTTACTCCGATGGAAAAACGCAATCTTATCCTGTTTACGCTCCGACGAACCCTCAGTTTCCTTCATACTTACTGCTCGGCTTCCAAGCGGAGATAATTATCACACTTCGGGTGGCGGTGCGACAGCAACAAATTGTCGTTTTACTTTTTTGCGTGGCGTATAGGATTTTTAACGATACCAATAAAGATAATTTTTCCGAAGACGTTTTCTATGTTCGACTTGACTGGAACATAAAAAAGGTTAATTCTACATTATACTCGACATTGTTGAATTTAGTGACTTTCTTATCAATTTGAACAATTTGGCGATTTGTTATCTAGTAGTAATATAATGACTGGAACTGTTATAAGTGCTGCTTTAGCTGAAGGATAAACGCAAAATGAAGTTAATCTTCGGTTGGGAATTAGAACACGGCATTCACTACTTCAGGGGGGGGGGCTAACCTGAGGGCCAGATGCGGCCCACTACGCTCAATAATCAATTTTATACGCCCCACCGCCAGTATTTCATATTTTAAAACTTTTTTCAATTTTATTTTGATTTACCTACCAAATATTAATTTTGTCCAGCAAAATCTGTTAAAATATTTAGCGTTAAATTGAAATATCTTAGTAAATATTTCTCAATTCAAATAAGTTTTTCTTAGATGCTGTTTTTGATCTTCTTTCAAAGGTATTTCTACGATTCAATTCATCATAATTTTTAATAATGAAATGTTAACCCTAAAAATTTAATTTTTACTCATATATTGCCTAAGAATTTCTAAGTAACTTAGATCCACCATGCTGGAAAGGTTGCCCATCCCTACAATAGATGATTATCGAATTCGTCTTATGGCTAAAAACAAATTCCATAATACCTAAGCAGTTAAGTATAAAAAATTGAAAAATTAAGCACTTGGTTATCTTAAATAACTTTTTATAGCAATATGGAGATACCCAAGACAAGTACTTAATTTTTAAATATTTTATACTTCCTTATCCCAGAACACAGCATGATAGATTATTGGCAGATAATAGTATCATATTTGCGATAATGGAAATCTTCTGGGAATATTGTTCCTTTTTACAACAAAGATTGGTATATTAAAATAATTTTATTTATTGATAAATTATTTAAGCTGAAACAACAATTTCCGGCATAGACTTCCGTTTATGTTTCATATAGAAAGATCAACTTAAGAAATTCGTTCACCGGCTCTCATCTGTATATATATTATGTATGTACCGAGAAACTGTGAGGGAGATTTTACAAAATATTATAAAATAATATGCAAGAAATTCATTTGCTCATTTTCTAATTCCATTTCATATACCTTTGTCGTGACTGACTTTATTAAGTACAAACTCGTTCCAATGGAAACTACGCAAGTTTAAGCGATGCGGACCATAATTAAAGGATGGCTCTCCTTATCAAATCAGATTATGCAAGATATACGGCCCAAGTTAATTGTTCCTATTATGAGATAGCGACACTTTGAACCGTTACGCGAGAATGTCTGGTAATCAAGGAGAATTAATGCAATTCCTCTTTCTACCCCCTCCCCCCTCTCTCTCACCCTCGGGACAAATATAATTCTCTCTTGTGTCACCAAACTTTCGTTTCGTCGTGTCTGTTGGTACGGATGCAGAAAATTCGATTTCGTAACAGGCGTCCGGGATGCCTGCTGGTTTGCGATAGCGAGAAGGATCCAGTCGAAATGGGTTTCCTTCAGCGGATCGCAATTGGTATGGAGGTGTGCTGGCGTCCGCAGAGCCCTTTGTTTATCACAAAAGAGGAGTGTCGAAAATAAAAGCGATGGCGGCAAGTTATGGAGGCGGAGTGCTTGGAGCGTGATTCGGCATATTCCCTCGGAAAAAGCAGCAAAAAAATTATCATGAGTGGAAACATCGAATTTAAAATTTCTCTTTTTTCAGATCCAGTGCTTAGGCAATTTATTCTCGATAGTTAAATAAAAAGGAACGCAAATCTCTTAGTCAAATTTACGGTTTTATTTAGGTTTATCTAATTCAAGATTTAATTTGTTACCATAACATTAATTTCACGAAAATGATTATTAAGAGCGCGTACAGCAATATTTTAACGTCATAAATACCAAATGAGTTATATGTTTTGCTATGATTTAAATTGACCGACAGCATATTTCTCAAATGCTCCATCTACTATAGCAATGACATTTCGTTTCTCCAACCTTAAAGTCAATATAGAATTGTAGGTATCTTTTTCTTTTGTTCAAAAGGTACATATTTTTTGATTTGATACACCTTATTTATTGCAGTTTACAATTGGTCGTTTTGTGGCATAAACAAAAAGATATACAGCGCATAATCTTGAACATCACTTTCTATAATAAATGCAACTGGAAGCGGCGAAGTTACTACGATATATTTGTAATTTTGAAGGACTACGTTGACACTTCCCTTGAGATGTCCTGTCCACGCATCCGATCACGGCAGAGAGCTCTTTACCATAGCTTGCTGCCTTTACTTAATAATGACAAATAGGCTTTGAAACAAAATTTCGGGCAGAATATTCTCATAAATTTCACTTTAATGGTTTACCGGAACATTTATTCATCGCAGCGAGACAGATGAGGTGGCTGAGACAGATCATTAGATGGGAGTGTTGAAGAGGGTTATCGGGGGAATTGAGCAAGGGAATAGAAAGAGAAAGGAGAAGAGAAAGCTGGATTCCCGGTTTATTATGGATTTCTGAGGATTGCTTAGGGAAGGCGAAGGGAAGGACTTTCACAGAAGGTCGTTTCGGAACCTTGGACCATGTGCTCCCCAAAGGATGGAATTCATTCATCCACAAGTCCTGGTTGGTAAAACGTACCAAACTTAATAAAAAAACATGGGTTTGAGCGCTCTTTTAATAAAAATGTTAATTGAAACGAATGTTCTTAGGACATAATCCCTTAATAAGCGTTTAGTTAACCTCAAAAAAATTGGATTAGGGATGTTTTAACTGTAGATAGTTGTCATGGCGTGTCTGGGAGAAAAAATGTAATGCAGTGCAACAAAAACGCGAGAATTTGAAAGAACGACTTAATAAATACAACACGTTTAGTTTTTCAAAACAAAGCATTTTTCCGACCTAGAAAAAAAGATACAAACGTGGAATAAAAAGAGATGAGGAACGTTTTACGTACAAAAATAATGCCACAATCATGCGTATTTCGGCTGAGTCTTCATCACTTTTCCTCGCGGAGAAGCCTCCAGAACTCCTTTCTAGTGCGCCATTTTTCTCGCCAACACTCCACGGAAAGCGTGGAGGCCGTAACGCATTCTCGGTTTCATGGCATCCGCAACCTCATAAACTGATTCGTTTGTTTCTCACAGAATCTCATCATTCTCTCTCCCCTTATCCGTTCGCTCGCGTTCGTCGACA
Source organism: Tanypteryx hageni (assembly GCA_028673005.1). NCBI lineage: Eukaryota > Metazoa > Arthropoda > Insecta > Odonata > Petaluridae > Tanypteryx > Tanypteryx hageni. The sequence continues at coordinate 83,102,868 of CM054116.1, read as the reverse complement.
TTTCGCCGTTCTTCTGTTTCTCCACTAAAATCGCCGATCAACCGATCTTCTCCCGTCCGGGCCGTTCCGTTTCCCTTTCTCTTTTTTATACCTAACCCTTTTCCTTCGTTCGGCAAACCACCCCTTTTGTTCGTTACTCTTTTGTTTTCGTATTTTTTTCGGGCGCCTGTATATCCTGCGTTTCGCGAACACAGACGATATAGTTTTTTTTTCCGCACCGAAGCGCTTTTTTTTCTCCCGCGTAATGCGGTCGGTTATGCGCGCGATTCGTTTATTCTTTTTATCGTTCAGCGAAGCGTTCATTTATTCGCCGCGTGGGAGCGCGACCTTCGAAAAGAGGAAAAAAGGGAGAGGGTGAGAGGGAGAAAGGTAGGACGACGCGCAAAAAGTGAAATGCAAAAAAATACCCTCGCGTCTCACTGTCTGATGGGCGAGATGTCGCGATGAGGAGGAAGGCACGGCGAAACGTCTTTTTTTATGAATCGGAATGGCGACTGGATGTCAGTTGGGCAACTCGGTAATTGTCGTGGCCGTCCTTTACGACTCCCAGAGTCGAGGCAGGAATCGAAAAGAGCGACGGAGGCGAAAAAAAAGCACAAGAACGTTCTTTTCCGTCTCCGAGTTCCCTGTGGCACTTTTGAAGAGATAACAGCTGTATAAGCGCTAATATGGCCAGACCGCTTGTATTGCCAGACGGCCATGTTGCCGCTTTGGCGCCGGTGCTGAGGAATTTCTGCGGCACTATAAGAGCTAGACACCGTATCCTCCCACCTCTTAAACTTGACGTCACTGTCACGTGTTTTAAAATTTCTGAGTCGCTAAGGGCTCGGCATCGCATCTCCACATCCCTAACATACCTTTACCCTTGTGACGTCACAATTCCACGTGGTTTGAAATTTCCGTGGCGCTAAGGGTTGGCATCGAATCTCCCAACCCCTTACCATTGTTACGTTATGATGGCGGTTAGTATGAAAAACCTATGCGGTACACCTGTCTCGAGTGGGTGTGAACCTAACCCGCCCCTGACGGGTGTGACGTCGCGATGGTGGATGTTTTACCCCACCCCTTGGCGTCACAAGGAGGGTTTATTTAGAGACCTTTGCTGCACCCTAACCCAAGTCTAGAGTGGTGATACGTGAGCAGCTGGGGTCTCCTCCGCCCCCTCCCCTTTCGGCCACGCGCGACGACAAGGGGGCGTGATGGAGGTTGTCCCTAGGGTGAAGCGGCACACCCTTTTCCACTATTCTCGCCACCGACGTCACAAGTTATTCGGGGGAGGCTCCTGCCTAGACGATGCCTGGGACACCGGCCCTAGCCATCCCTAGCCTTTGCATGGTATCCGACGCTACTCAAGAGCAGATGTTCTCGCGTTGGAGGGCGGCGGAAGACTAACGATGATGTTTCGTGGCGTTAGAGTATGCTCGACTCGAGTGTGGTGGGGCAAGAATATTTGTGGTGTTTTCCCCGGTTTATAAGATTCCCGCCGCAAATAGAATGCTTATTTGAAACTTTAATAATAAATACCGAATAGGATGGTATTATTTAAATGAGAAGCATAACACTTTTTTATTTTGTACACTTTTATTTTATGATGATAAATACAAATCACAAATATTCAATCAAAATTTATTAACATTTAAGTATGATTTTCATCGTTATACGAACAGCAGGTTTGTAACAATGATAAATCATCTTAATAATTATTCACACACTTTTCATTCTTTAACATATTCTTCAATAGATGGGTAACCATGCTATAATCTTTCTTTCTATTTTCTCCAAAAAGGTTTTACATGAGTTCCTTTTCAAATCCCCTGCGTTAGAAGTAAAGGTACACCACACAGTATTTACCGCATATATCGGAGGTAAAACTCTGGAGAGGAAAATCCCTATAGGTCAAAGTAGTAGAATGTCTGCTGATGAATTTGTGGTGATTTTTTATTGCCGGTGGCAAGCGGTAGCTATCGAAATATTCACCGCTTCCATCTTCATCAATGAAGAATGTTAGCCAGTGCTTACCAGGCCTATGCAGCGGGTCTGTGTTTGAGATAAACGCACAGGGGTGTTCAGCTCGAATTGGTAGATTATTTGAAGCAAAAACGCCTGTATGTATCTGCTGAAAACTTTTTACAGTTTTTAATATAGACTCAAGCTCGTAAGAATTCATTATTGTGTGTTGTAGTTGATGGACAGTCAAGGTTTTTTATATCTACCACCTTTCTGCAAATGAGATGAGATAAATATGCTGATTTTTGATGACCTTTGCAAAATATATTTTCGTATCTCTCGACAATCAATCGCAATTCTTTTATAAAGTCATTGAACACCACACAACCATCATCTCAACCTATACCGTGACGATGCAACTCCAACCATCCGTTTTCTTTTATGCGTGGAAATTTCAAAATATGTTTAGGGTATGGTGGGCGTATAACCCAGTGCTGTAATAAAGTCTCACGTATCCCCACTATAGACTTGGGTTAGGGTGCAGCAAAGGTCTTTAAATAAACCCTCCTTGTGACACCAAGGGGTGGGAGGTAAAAAATCCACCATCGCGACGTCACACCCGTCAGGGGCGGGTTAGGTTCACACCCACTCGAGACAGGTGTACCGCATAGGTTTTTCATATTAACCGCAATCATAACGTAACAATGGTAAGGGTTGGGGAGATGCGATGTCGAGCCCTTAGCGACTCAGAAATTTTAAAACACGTGACATAGTGACGTCAAGTTTAACAGGTGGGGGGATACGGTGTCTAGCTCTTATAGTGCCGCAGAAATTCCAACATGGCGGCACTGGCGCCAAAGCGGCAACATGGCCGTCTGGCAATACAAGCGTTCTGGCCATATTAGCGCCTAAACTACTGATAACCAAGGTGTTTTTCGGGACAATAAGTCTGAGATAAAGGGAGTTAAATATCGTGTTGTTCCTCGAGCTGCGGGATCGGCGTATATTTTTGAGTGATTAACCATTAATTCACAAATAACGACTACGTTGGACATAAAAGTGATTACAACAGATTTGATTGTACTTATTAGTTTCCAGGTTTTAAATATTAGATCCGGTCAAGAATGTTATATTAACTATATTACTAATCAATCGACAAGTCGGAATTAATGAAATACGCACCTAAAATTTTAAAAACGTATGTCATCTTATACTATCAAAAACCGTCATGTAGTCCTATCGCTTTGGGTCCCATAGGTATCCTAATTTGAAAAAATATCACATAGGTACCTCAAGCGAACACAAAACATGTAAAATGGCAATAGCCTTTCGATAAACTGATTGGTCCTAAACCAGAGGTTTCCGGATTTTTATTCATTTGCGACACCCTATACCAGGGGCCACCAAACTTTTTACTGAAAGAGCCACATGAGGCTTCATGATCCACTGAGCGAGCCACATACGACATTTCAAATGACTGATTGGGCCGTGTGAAAATTTCAAAGAGCAAGTTTTGATAATTTTTTCTATTCTGTAATATGTAATTCGCTTATATTAAAAGTAGACTTCACCCAAGCACTCAGAAAATGCCGTTTAGATATCATAAAGGATATCAAATGAATACTCTTACTGACTAGTGTATTGCCCGTCATATGACGGAAAACTAATAATATTCCCTTCCTCCCTCTCACCGTCCCTCTCTCCCTCTTTCTGTCTCCCTCCCTTCCTCTCTCTTTCCCTCTCTCTCCCTTTCCTTCCCTCTCTCTCCCTTTCCTTCCCTCTCTCTCCCTTTCCTTCCCTCTCTCTCCCTTTCCTTCCCTCTCTCTCCCTTTCCTTCCCTCTCTCTCCCTTTCCTTCCCTCTCTCTCTCTGCCTCTCTTTTCTCCCACCTCCCCCTCTCTCATTCTCTCCTGTCACAATCCATAGCACTCCCTCTTTTTCTCTGTCTCCTTATTTATTTCTTTCCTCCCGTACTTTTCTAATTCTATACCTCCCTTACTCTCTATGTACCTTCCATTCTATATCCCTTCCTTCCTATCTCTCTTCCCACATCTCCTTATCTCTTACGCTATATCTATATAGTCGTTTAGATAAGCAAAAGAATCCAAACTAAATCCCAATCCCATAAGGATTACGTATTTTCGCGAAAAATCCTACGATAATTTAAGGCAACCTATGCACTCGTGTATATTGCACGTAAGCGGGTTGAGACAACAATTGATTCTCTACGTTTAACAATGATGTGGTTGGCAAGGCAACATGCCGTTTAAAAGCCGATATTTTTCCAAAATATGTGATTTAAATGTTTAATATGAGAGATTTCGAACGGTAGATGGGAAAAGATGAATAAAATAGGAAACTTCATTAATTTTTCTAAAGCATAGTTCAAATTCGAAGATAGTACAATTCTTTCTAATTTTATTTTCTAAATGAATAAAAGCCTGCACTTTAAAAAGTCGAATTATACATATTATCTTACGGGAAACGGAAATCGTCCCCCTGGAGTCGAACCCAGGTCTTTTTTCTTGTTTTTCTTCCGTTATTTAACTTTTATATCTGAATAAAACATTCCTACGAAATTTCAACCTTCCACATAATAGGGAAATTTGTAAAAAACGCTTTAAAAAGTGCCATCGATGACGTCAGCGTCAGACACAGAATGACATTGGGATTTTATATGTATGAAAAACGCGGGCCGGATCAAATCACTGCGCGGGCCGTAGTTTGGGGACCCCTGCCCGATACCATTTATTTAAGAGTATTATAGGAACCTCTGATGAAAATCCCTCTGGTACCCTGACATTCTCTCTGATAGGTACTTGGCGCGTAAAAGCTATATTATCCTATACCGTACTTGCGACACCTTTGGAAACTTATCGCGGCGGTAGTATGCGGATATGCAAATTTTGAATGATATCAAAATTTTTGTCCATCATTTAGAAATATTCTTCTATTCCCGAAAAACCGAAATCCATCCACCAGGGTTCACGTCCATTCCCCCATATCAAAAAGGAATAAAAAAGAGCAACGAAGGAACGTCTTTTCGACGAAATCGGCTATCGGTGAATCGCTACTCTGGACGACTACCTTGGGCCTGAAATTTTCGTCCACTTACCCATACTCCTCAATCAAGAATAAACAAAAAAGTCCACATCTCGATTAGTCTATCAGAAACACGTCGTAAAACATTCTCGAAAGTTGAAAACTCAAAAGATTGCCTCTTAAGAGCATCCATTTTAATTAATAAGACAATTAGGGGAAAGAGGGTTTTAGAGCGAAGAGGGTATAAAGTTTCTATTAGAATCGCAATCTAAATAATGAAAAAAGAGTATTCGCCCGAAAATAAAAAAAATACCCAAACCAACCGACGATGAGAAGACCTTATCAATTTCCAAGATTGTTCGGCCTTCTTTTCCTTCGCGCTTCGCTTAAATTTTCAGTTCCCTTCTCATTTTCCTTCCGAAGCCTTTTTCGAGGAAGAGAGTGCATTGTTTTGCATGCGTAATTCTCCTCCCTCTTTCCTCCCCTTCCTCGAAAAAGGTTTTCGTGAAGGAAAGGGGATTTCATTCGGATGTGGTTTTCCTACAATTCCCCTTCTATTGTTTGCCACACTTTCTCCGGCGGGGGAGAGGAAGGGAGGGAAAAAATTTCTTAAATTTGCAAGGAGGAATAATAGAACGCGGTCGTCTCGAAATGAGAGAGAGAGGAGAGAGAGAGGGGAGGGAGAGAGAGGGGAGAGAGAGAGAGACGTAGTGAATAGTATCGTTGCCTGGGGTTGCGACGAAGCTGAGTGTTGAGAAGGAAGAGGGATTTGGAGGAAAGCTTTCTCTCCTATCTCCTCTTCCGGGAAAGTTTTTCTCCATTGTTCATTGAAACCGTTGTAATCTCTTTCAATAACACCCGGAAAACTTGTCTATTCCTTCGGATCGTGAAAGAGGGAGAGAGAGAGAAAGAACGGAGGGAAAAGGTTATCTCTCCCTAATTTCGGAAGCGCTCGAATAATTGGCTTGAGTGGCTGACGGCGGAGTGTATGAATAAATGAGTGGAGGGGAAAATAACCTCTCTCTCTCTCTCTCTCTCTCCTCCGTGTCATTTGCATAGAGTGACGAGGAATGATTGCGGAATCGAAGTGATGTACTTTTCGACGAGGTGCGGATTGATCTTGATGAAAGCAAAAAAATTGCAAGTTGCACCTTGCTGGAATATAATCGTCTTATAGGGGCCTACCATTTAGTACGTACGCACGGAGGGGGAGGGTTTGAAGTTTGCATATACCCTGCGTATGGAGGGAGAGTAAGACCAAGTGGTACGTACTCACGTAAAATAAAACAATCTATATAGAGATAGAGTCTTGTTAAATTTTTAGTCTGTATGTGTTTGAAACTGACACATCAAATGCTGTTCTCTAATATTATACTTCGTAGAACACTGGAGCATAAATACAATTTTCTTTGAAATTTAATATTATAAACAACAACAATGCAATATTATAAATAAATAATATAAATAAAATCATCATAATTAAATCTCAAAAAAGATTCCTGCGACGAACTTGTGCAGTCTGGGGGGGGGAGTGTACTAAGCACTAACGTACATACGTCGAAAATAGCAGATTTTTGCTTACTTACTAAATGGAGTCTTCAAATTTTCAGTTTAACTTTAAAATGGACATTGAGTACAAGCGGTTGAAAAATTTGTTCAATTGGTCCATCAGAAATATTTGGTGGTAACAAGTGCAACTCCATCATAACAGATACGTCTCAATTAAAAACTATCGAATTCAGTACTTAATATGTTTAAATTAATTTCTGAAGCGTTGCGGAGGTTTTTTTGAAAGCGAACTATAGTAGGATTAATTTAACTAGTTTTTAGAGTAAGCTAGTGTTGGTCTTTATATTTTAGTTCCAAGTTAACTTTGAAAGCAGGAATAAGCAACAGCAATAGCAACATTTTTCGATTTGCAGTAAAATGCCTTCAGAAATAATCGATAATTATCAGCAACATCTCACCATCTCAGTGGTGTCTAAAAAAAACACTAAAAAAATTAATTTCAATATTATCCGGTTGATAGAATGCTAAAAATGTAGTGGAAGAAACTCTATGGGAGGTAAGGAAGGGCGAGTGGGGAGGGTGACAAGTGGATTGAGGTACCTTTACAGAGTCCCGCTAAAGCATAGGCCAGGCCAACAGTACACACAGAACGTTGTTTAGAACGCTGCCCACTTGTAATATTTCATGAAAATTAACCCTTAACCAAGTCGTGTAAATTAGTTATTTAACCACATCGATTTTGTTATTTGTAAAGCAGTCCAAAATTTTAATGAACACTAGTAAAAAAACATTTGGCGTTATATTTATTCATTTGAATTTTCCAATATGACACAGGCATTTAGCGGAACGAAGAAGTAAAGAAGAGAAGTCTTGTTAAACGAAAGAAATATCGCGATTTTTTCTGATATTTCTTCATTGAATTGATTTATTAATAAACAGGTTCTAAATCAAAATTCAGACGCGGATTTTTTTCGAATGAGCTCGACGAGAAAGAAACTGTCAATATTTTCTTAAACTGAAACGACGCTCACCTTTTCCTCAAACATCATAACTTTTCCAAACATTCCGTCGAGTTCGAACGCCTCGAAAAGCATTCATGCACAATTTCGAGCGACTTCACGTAATTAAAGAAAAATAAAAACAAAAGCCGAGAGAGAGAGAGAGAGAGAGAGAGAGAGAGAGAGAACCTCCTTCTGGGTGAAGGATTTGTAATTTAAAAAAATCTCACTGTTTCAATGAACATAGGGGATGCTCCGCTCGTGATAAAAATAGTAGCAGCTAGGAAACAAACTAAGATAGCGTAAGAAGGGAGAGAACGCATTGGTTAAAACTCGCTCGAAAAAAAACTATACCTCGCGGAAGCGCATCCTTTCTTTCTCTAACTCTAGTAGAACTCGGTAGGGGAAAAAAAACGAAACTTCCCTTCTTTATCAACGGCAATGCGCGAGCAACATGGCGCTTAAAGCAGATTACGAAGAGGGATCCGTAGAGGAGGGAAGTGTGCGAGGGAACCCGTGGAGGGAAAATGAGGTGCCGTTCGGAATATGTATGAAGAAATGGATGCGGAAAGGTGTGCGAGGGACGGATTTTGCACGAGGGAGAGAACCGTGAGGGATAGAAAGATCTCTTCAGTCGAGTTGGGGGAGGAAAAGCGCTACATGGATACATATTGAGAGGGGTGTGGATAAACGAATCTCGCCGTTTCGCTGTTAATGACGGAGGTATAGGGAGAGGTTGGGGGAGGGAGGAAATGTGTTGTAGGAGGGGGTAAAGGGGTTGGAAGGGGAGGAAAGGGATTGGGAGTAAGGGCGAAACGAACTAGAGGGCGATGTAGGTAGTCAAACAATCGAATTCGTCTGTTTTACATCGCTATGCTCTGGATTGAAAGGCGAATGATGTTCGCGAGTCGTTCGCTTAAAATTCATCGCTGTTCCTAAAAAAGAGGCGTAAAAATAGCGCAAGTTGTGTGACAAGGTAAGGTAAGATGGAGTGCCTCCTTTCCTTCAGTATGCTTATTTTGCTTCTACCTCCTATTTTTTCGGAAGTGTGCCTCGAAGTCGTAGCAGCGCAAGTGTTGCCAGTCCTTTTAACGCTTATGCTTTTCTTGCGTCAAACATTTTGCCTAATACAGAAGAGGGTGTTCCATTCGCGTGAAATATTCTTCCGATGCGGGAGTTTTAAAACTTGATAGACCCAGCCGATAAAGTGAAAAATACGGCATTTTAACATTTTCTTCGGCAGTATTTTCATTGACATATGTTCATACAGTTGTATTCTCCACGGATGCAAATAAAGGTCGTAAAGCTCGAATCAATTTTTTAACGTGCGAATAACTTCCCATGTTTTATGTTAAAGTAGATTGATGCTGAGAGATGTCTGTTTTAAGTTTGTGATTGATTATAAATTTGAGAGTGCCTGTAAGTTATAGCATATCATAAGATTAATAAGGTAAGAGAATCGGAAATTACAATTCTATGTAATAAGATATTTTTGAGAAATTTGGAAACGGGAGAAAAAATCTTCTATGACCAGGAATCGAACCCGGGCTTTTTTTTGACTTAATAATTATAAAAAATATTAATACTTTCATCTTTAAGATGAAAGAAGAAAAACGTTCCATTCTAAGAAATTTTACTCGCCTGCGTCCCAGGCTAAACGTTGTCGACTCTCAGAATTTTTAAGGCTTAATTTCAGTTTTTTTCCAGAAAAATCTTTTTGTTATATTGTGGAATATAATAATCATTTTAGAATCAACTAGAGGCAAGTGTTTTCCTGTTCATCTAGAAAAAATGGTTTTCCTCTCTTTTCATATTATGGCTTCATTTGTATTTTTGAATAACGTTTCAAGCAGAATTGTCTATTATGCATACGTCAAATATCACTCCACGAATTCAGTCTCGTATAACGTTTTATGGTTAATAACATTAATCAACGTAATTGGTTTGAAGTTGATGCTTACAGTGGAAATTCGTTGATTTGGGGCGAAATTCAATCAGTAAAACATATGTATTGTCTTAACTGCGAGTTTAACTTTAATATAATTAATTTAAATTACTGCCTCAATTACATATCTTAAACATTAGATTTAAATTCTATTCAGCAAATGCAAACATTTGTTAATTAATTTTAAAACCTATAGTTAGCGTCTACGAAACTAACGGTACTGATTTATAACATCATTCTACGATGTTTTCTAGGCATAAAACAATATGGGAAAGTATGTTTTTTTATTGCTAACGCGACTTATGTTTAGTGCAAAAGGTCTGCAAATAAAGTATACAGGTAATATTGCTTGCAATTTTTCTTTGATAATCAATCAACATCAGCCAATAATTTTCGCGCATGGAGACCCGTCGGAGATTAATTCATGATAAAAATATAACTAATGAATAGTTGGTTTACGGGTATGAATAAAGCAGATATTTTCCTAACACAGTACATAATTCATTTAAATACTATCAATAGTCGGGGGAATATTTTTCAACGGATTTTTGTGTGGGCGTGAATTTTTGGCGTGAAACCGAACTTCTGATATCTACGCAATTAACCTCGGAGTGAAAATACTAGATAATGTCATTGACAGAAATCTTTTTTGAGTTACCAGCAACGAAGGTCTTCAACTGTTATTTCATGCATGCATACAATCTTGAAAGTTGTTAAAATTTTGATTCTTTGATACAATACCGTCTTTCATTTGGACTGGTTGCTAAATAGACAGCAAGCAACGACAAGATGGAGGACATTAAGCTTTCCGTTGGGGAACAGATAGGAACCTAAAGATCCTCATCACAAGCGTGCACGGATATATATATATATACGGATATATATATATACAAACGAAAATGGCCACATTTTAATGAGTATTTTTCCGAGTACGAGATAAGTTCGAAACAACGGTGTAAGAACATCTGCAAGTAGAATAGCGCAGGCTAGAAAATATATCCGACTCGTCCTATTTCGGAAACAATCTTAGAATCTGATTGCACGCCATTTGAGTTCCCGGAATGAATGAAAGAAAGGATGGAGGGGAATGGATAGTGGCGACGGATGGAGTTTTGGTAGAAGCGGAACGGGAGTGGAGATAAGAACGCACGCCGGAATTAAAGAACGAGTGGATGAAAGGACTCGAGATCCTGAGATTCCTGGAATGGATCGCGTTTACCGGAAAAAATGGCTATAACATTTGAATCTATCTCTTGAGCAGATCTGCTTTGTCCCAAATGGATTCCAAAGGGGGCGCTTCGGAAGAAGATTAGCCTGGCGATTTCAATGTGATAAAATGAAATGGCGCCAGCGAACGCAGGTCGAGTTTAGCAGTTGACGCTGTTTTTTTATTTTGAAATTAAAATTTCTCTCTCGTCGATTAAAAGTTTCTCCACGTTTAAAAGATTCAATGAAAACACTTTATAAGCAATTCCGAGGATAATCTATGCAGTTGATTCCGAATTCTGTTAATGCCGATTATTGTCGATAGTCGTTTATTGCAATCGAATGCAAAATTCTGATATCGAATGGGTCCTAAAAGGTGCAATCTTCCACGAATAATGTGATTATGTGCGCTATCTTTTTCGTTTAAGCTGATAGCCAGTCGATTGAAATCAAGAAATTAGTTCACATAAGACACTGCGTATATTCTTTCGACGATATTGTACGGTGCATGCGCGTACCACGCGTGATCCCGCGAGTTACGTGGTTTTCACATTCAGATTTGTCCCCAGCGAGATTCAGTTTCTAGTGACAGTTTTGTGAAAAACATCCTCGTTCAGAGAACTAACCGGAATTTTAAAAATAAAAAAGTCACAGAAACGAAAAGTTTGAAGTCTGCAAGAAAAACACTTACTCTAAAGGCTTTCCCATAGTTTAGTAAAATAAAAGCAGAGCCAATATTATATTTTACAGTCCATTTTTCGGATATAGTATTAAAAAATCTACAGTTATTATGACAATGAAAGTGGAAATAAAAATACGAATGGAAAAAAAGAGACTCGAGAGGTAAAAACGTGGAAGATGCACAACCGAGACGGATACAAAATAAAATTTTGAAACAAATATTTGTTTTTTTTTTTTGTAAATTGTATACTTATGTAACGAACAAATGGGAACCAAATTCGTTTCTTTATTAATATTAATATGATACAAATATTTTTCTAGCGTGTGCAGTTCACGTTTCATATTTTAGCGAATTTTCTATTTACTGATTTTTTTCTTTTACCCGTATATTCTTTCCAAATTAAGAGGAAATACTAGCACTAGTATTGATTTTGTCTCGTTCAAAATGTCCACTCTATCTTTGATTGATTGAGTTTAAATGCGATTGGGACTAATGAAAGCACAATACCGAGCTTGAATGCTCTTAATAATCACTCAGTCACGGATTATTATGTGTAATGCGAATCGTTTTAAATTGTAATCGGGCAGTCGCAGACATTGAATGTAGATGAAAATGTTTCGGTCTATGGGAGTGGCATTGAATTGCTCGGCTGCAAATGAAAATTTACATGTATGCCGTCTGAACTCCGAGGACAATTTCCAATTCCACGATATATTAAATTTTAAATCATTTCGAATGCATAATAATTTAAGGTTATTGCTGTTACCACTCGCCGGTGAGGTCAAGTATCAGTTATGCAATTTCATACTTATCAATTATTAATATGACAGATGATGAAATTCCCTAGCACCTTTATAATATATTTTAATATATTTTAAAAAATTTACTGGGAATGATCACCAACAAGGACGTGTAAACGATTAAATTGTTATCATTTACCTATTTTCTGAATATAAAAATTTGTTTCGGTTAATACTTTTTAGTCCTGTGAGTTTATTAGAGATTAAATATTTTGAAATTATATCTCAGAATTTGTTTTATTCTGCATCTTTTTTAGCGCGCATTACATTTGTTTCACTGCGATACTTTTCACTTAACATTTCAAATCTTGATTACAGATTCATGGATTCATCGAAGAAGTCCAATGATCTTACGATTCTTAAGCTAGTGTTTCATAAAAAGTATGAAAGTGTATAGCGATTTTATTCTTAATTTTTTTTCTGATCTGATTCGTCTACGTTATATGGCTCTTAGTGTTAATTACAAGTGATAATATTATTTTCTTTGAAACACCTATTTCAATATTTCTTCCCTGTTTATATAATTTATTCATTTCCTTCATATTGATGTTTCCTTAAAAACAATCACAGTTTTGATGACTTTATTCCTCTTCTGTATAAATTATTATGTCAACATGTTTCTATATAGAAGACAAAATATATAGGGACTTCACCTTAAATATATTTTTTCAGATTCAATAAAGTTTTTGTTGAAATTTCATCTACAGTAATTTTTAAACTCGAAAATTTTCATTATTTAAATTAGTTTCTGTGGTAAAATTAATCGCTATTCTGATTCCAACTTTTGTCGCTAAAATATCGATCCATTTATCCTTTAGCAACTCTCCAGAATGAGCCCATTAACAGAAAGTAATATTCTCAAATTATCTTTCAGTTTCCGAGTTTCGCTCTCCCTCTAAAAATCAGAGCTTTTTGTTTTCTACTCATGCCCGCTGGCAACCTCCATCAGTCTCCGCCATAATTAATTCAACTCAGCTCCAGTTTTCCTCATTAAAATTATTTTTGTCTCTATTTCTTCGGGAAAATCGAGTAAAATTTGTTTAAGAACCGTAAATGATATCGTTCTTTTTTTGACTGTACGAGGAAACACAAAAAGCACTCCGTTTTTCACGCAAGTACACCTTACGCCAGAGGTGGTCAAACATTTTAAGAGGCTGACCACATTAGCAGTAGCTGGGGGTAATTCGGTCCACCTCTGCCTTACGCCATTGACAGCATTAATTCGCTTTTTATTCTGCGCGAATGTAAAAGTTTATCGAAATATCGTTCACCATGGCTCTTATGTATTACATAGTAGACATGTCAGAAAAAAAACATGTGCTATTTAAACGGAATACGAAATGCGGCGCTAATAAAATTTGTCCTGTAATTTTCATGTTCTGAACTTGGAAAAATTAGATATATTTAGTGTATTTATTATTCTTGCTTAGATAAGTGGTTCCCGAACTTTCAATTGTCGCGGCCCCCTTGAATATCAGCGTTCCCCTTTGAGTTGTAAATAGTAAAAATAAGAAACTTTATTGCAAATTTCTTCTTTTTATGTAACTATTGATAACTTTTGTTGCATCGAATTTCGTAATATTCCCTAATAAAATTTTATTATCCGTGAAAACATTATTTTTTGATATTTCACCTTGCATCCAAAATAATTTTGCGGCCCTCTGGGAGGCCGCGGCCCACAGTTTGAGTAACACTGGCTTAGATGAATCTTTTTTGCTGAATTAATTTGATCTAGATTGAGAAGTTTTCATTTTTTACGCTTATTATCACATTGCGGATAAAAATAAATAAAGATAGCAGATGTAATATCAGACTGGCAGTGCTATTAAGAGGTGTGACACAGGGTTGCCCTTTCTCTCCACCATTGTATAATACTTATGCAGAAGAAATTGGAGAGAAATGGGGCAGACAGGGGTAATATTCGGAGATAGCATTGTCAAATCGATTCAATTTGAGGGAGATATTATCATGAGATTTAACGAAAGCGAGAAATAAGGTCAGTGATACGGTGAATGGGAAAAGGCTGGAACTGATGGAATACTTTTGTTATCTAGATAGCATTCTGACTCGAGGTAGAAGGGAAACAACCAAGACAAATACAGACTGCTTTCCCAAAGCTGACGGCCCGAATTGTTTACCTATATTGACAGGAAATGTTTCAGTATGTGTTAATCATTCCAAAGAATTCTCATACCAACAATACCACTCATAGTTCATAGTTTATCAATGATAGAGAAAAATTGGATAACAAATTAATAGAGTTTTATCAGGCTTCGCAAAATAAAATATAGACCGTAAGTGGGCCCTGGCAGAACTAGCCTCATAGCAAATTTAATGAAAATCGGTTCATTGGTGCAAAAGTTTTTAGTAGGGGACACACACAGACAGGACCATTTCATAAGACTATAATTCCTTTGGAAACCAGCCTAAAAAGAGACCGGAATAAGAATTAGAAGATCATTTATGAGACTGCGATTGTTGACAGAAAGTCCGAATAAATTATAAAAAAGGAGGTTAGTGAAAACTTAGATATGAAGTGTAGGATTACATGAGTGTGAAACATGGACTATAAGAAAGACTGCGAGAAGATTGGAGGCATTTGAGATGTGCTTACAGCGTAAAATGGAGAAAATAGGCTAACCTGAGAGAAAAACAAAAGCGGACGATTTAAATACAGCAGGAGAAGAGATGGGAAGTTAAGATAATAATGCAAAGGCAGAATGAGTGGTAAGGTCAAGACATGGACGCTTGCAGTGTGCTGAAAGAAATCATTGAAGGGAAGATGGTAGGAAAGACGCAAGGAGATAGGAAGCAAAAGAATATGTATGGGAAGATGAAGATGTATGGGAAGATGAAGAGAAAGGCAAACGGACCGGGTTGGATGAGCCAAAAAACCTATCAAAAGCTAGAAAACATATGATTTTTTTATTATTTACTAAATGAGTTGCAATTTGGCTACAAGCCAGGTGGCAACATTACATGACTCATTGTCAATAAATTTCACATCATATAACTTACTGCGTGATCAAGGTCACTTGTCCAAAATTCAACAGAATAAAATTATTAATTTTATAAAAATAATACAATTTTGGCTAAAATACTTATAATACAATTACTTTCCCCTTGGCTTTAATCGGAGCCGAAGTTTTCGAGGTTCATGGTAGGCCTTCACGGTTACCGTAGCGGTCCCGGGGCCCACGAAGCCCCCACCGTACTTCACCCTACCAAGCATTCACTCTACTTCCTCCGGCTCACTCGTCACCCTCTAAAAAAAGAAAACCTTTACATTTTGACTTAAATTGCTTAAGCGATTTAGGAAAGGGCTTAAAGATTTCCTCCGGTAGCTCATTCCATTCACAGATTCCTCTATTTAGAAAAAAGTTCTTGGCGACGTTAGTCTTCTGCGGCCTGTATTTAATTTTATATTTGTGTTCGTTTTTTCCTATGTAGTGAGATTTCTCGATCCCAGATGATAAATTTTCCCATGGCCCTTTATTATTCAATATTTTAAAAATCCCACATAGCCTGTTGAGTTTCCTTCTATTTTCCAATGATTCCCAACCTAACACTCTTATCATTTCCGTTACACTTTCAGTCTTCTTATGCTTCCCCATCACGTATCTGGCAGCCTTTCTTTGGACTTTTTCTAACTTATTTATCTGCCCCACTTCATACGGATCCCATACATTCGTAGAGTATTCCAAAATTGGTCTAATAATGGCTTTATACGCTAACTCTTTTGTGGCTGTACCGCTCCCCTTGAGGTTCCTCATCACCCAATGTAGGGATTTATATGCCTTTCCTACCACATGGTCAATATGCTGACCCCACCCAAAATTTACTGAAATGATTATTCCTAAGTATTTACAGTAGTCACTTTTAGGTATGTAGTCACCCATTAGCTGATATTGCCTACATTCCTTAACTCTTCTTTTGGTAAAAGTTATAAGCTTACTTTTCCCAACATTTATGTCCATTTTATTAATTGCTATCCAGGTATCCACCTTCACTAAGTCCTCTTGTAAGTTGATGCTATCATTCTGACTTCTTATTTTCCTATATATTATACAGTCATCAGCAAAAAGACGTATTTCTAAAGTTACTTCCTCATGCAGATCATTGATGTACATGAGGAACAATAGGGGGCCTAGGACACTCCCCTGGGGGACCCCGGATGTGACAGGTACTTCATTTGAGTATGCTTGTCCTACTCTGACCCTTTGTGTCCTCCCGGTGAGGAATTGATGATGATGAATGAAAATACATTTTTTGTATTCTTGCCTTAAGTATAATAGTGAAAGATACTTATGCAACTTAAAATTTGAGGTTTATTTTAGCGGCATAAAATAAAATTTCAGTACAACTTCTTTCTGAAGACCGTATATAATACTGCACGCACTCGGTTAAGACTTTTTTTTACATAATTAAGGAATATCGTCCAAAGACGCTTACACCTAATTCAACCTTTTTCTCACTTTTCACATCTTATATAAAACCCACAGTTCCTCAGTAATCCTTTAAAACAGCAGTAGAGCGTTGATATTATCTCGCAAAATACGTTTTTAAGACTACTCATTTCTCTTTAATCCCTTCGCATAAAACGCTCGTCATGACAAGCCGATCCTTACATTTCCTCCATCTCGGAAATATTTTGCGGTGGCGTTGCTTATTTTTTTAAGGAGGTTTTCTTGTAACTATCAACGCTGTAGTGCGGTTTCTGTAACCTTTGAGAGCGTTTAAATGTTGCGTGGGAATGGAGGCTGAGAGGCTGTTGAAAGGGCAAATGAGTTTCCTCCACAACTCTCAAATTAGTGTGCGAGGCAACTATTCTCATCTTAACCTCGACTCCCTCTCTCCCTCTCTTCATTCACCACCTCTCTCCTTTCTTTCTCTCTCTCTCCTGTGCTTAACGCCCGGTCCGATCTTCTCCTCACCCTCTTCATCTTCACACGTCATCGCTTAAACGCTCTCTCCTCGTAATTTATCCTTCGCCAGCTTTAAATCTCTCTCTCTCTCTCTCGTATCTTTCCTCTCGTATGTGCTGTTTTACTACGTCCTCTTCCGCTCGTTCCTCATTCTCTAATCTCTCCATTTCTCTCTCTATGGTCCTTCACTCTCGTCCTTCCTTTTCATTCCATATCCTCTATATGTCCGTCACTTTCACTTCCTCTCAACCTCTCCCTTTTGCGTAACCCTTCATTCAACTCGCTCTCCTCTTCCTCTCAATCCATTATGCTCTTTCCCTTTCTCCGGCCTTAATTCTCTCCAGCGCCATTTTTCCTTTCTCTTTCTTACCCTCCCCTCGAAATTTGCATACATTTCCCTACAGCAGCACCTACGTTTCTCTCACCTGCGTTTATTTCCTTTAATTTCCCTCCGTTCCCTTTCTCTCGTCTATCTTCTCCCTTTATCTCTCTTTCGCGATATATTTTGAGTTTCTCTCTCCCTCTCTGTCGTTATTCCTATCCCATCCCCCACGGCGGCCGTAAAGGAGGTTTTTTTCCCCCCCGAACAGCAGATACTGATGTGGACGTAGTTGTATATATATTTTTTCAAATGTCGACTTTTTAGTCCGTTCGTCATTTATGGTCCTGCACAGTGGCGGATTTAGGGGGGGGGGTTGTACATGGCGCGCTCAAGGGGCCCCGAAAAAATGTTCGTGTATATAATCTCAGAAATATTTAACGTCCCAATTTAAAAATCAGTGAAACCATTCTATGTTTCCGTAGAAAAACGATCGTTAAGAGATGTCACAAAAGAAGATAGCCTTTAGATGCGGCTTCACTATACAGTCATTCCTCGAATAACGCGATAGTTACGTTTGTGAAAACTTGCACGCAAAGCAAAAACGCTTTAAGCGAGGACAATTTTCCCATTAAAAATAATGGAAAATGGATGGATTGCGTTTTTGGCTGACATTTCACACCTTTATTTTATTTCTGTTATTTTCATGTACAGTATGTGTTAGCATGCTTGTATATATTACGTAGTATTGAGTATTAGCAATTTTTCGTTTGCATTGATATCACATTGCAAACGCTTTCCACTCATCATAAGGGTTAATAATGTTTACAATAGAACAAAAATCACTAACCGCACAAAATGACTACGTGTCTAGCTAGCGTGCGCATTTGTAGCTTTCGTGATTGATTTTTTTACGCGCGAATCGTATAGTGCGTTCAGCAGAAGGACGATTCAACGCAACTCTCTATCAAGTTCTGAGGCTTAAAGTTAAAATACTCGCACTGCCATATACTGTGCGTGAATAAGTTGCGAGTGTATATGTACGTGTGCACAGTACAGCATTCCCACCATTTAAAATTTTACACCAACCTACACCACTCCGCGAAATAGTCCGCCGCCCGAGTTTTTGCGCGCTATTGCGGGTATGGGCGCTTTATGTGAAAAATTGTCCCTAAAAAATAAATCGTGTAATTGAGAAACCGCGCTATGCGGGCGAGCGTTATACGAGGAGTTACTGTATATTTAGATTGCAGGGCCCCCGACTGCTTAGCGCCAGCGGCCCCCACATGTTTCGCCAGGGGCCCCAAAATGTTTACCGCCAGGGTCCCCAGGAGGCGTAAATCCGCCACTGGTCCCGTAGAGAAAATATTCACTCTCTATCCTAGCAAACTGACGACAAAATTTCTCTCTCTCTCTCTCTCTTCGAATTTCCTCGCGTTTGTGTGTTTTTCGTCCCTTTCAGTCTCGTCGGTCTTTTATCTCAATTTTCTCACTCTCTATTAAAATTTTGTTCAGTTAGAAGTTTTCCCTCTTTCTCTCACACACACACGCACAGCCAAATCCCATTTATTTCCCCGTTTCTGCGCCGCTAGGTAGTTTTTTACTTTTTGAACGTCGTCTTGCACGTCTCTTACATTCAAATCTCTCGCTTCATCGTCCTCGTGGCTAAAAAAAATCTTATGTTTTAAGGAATAAATTTGTCTGCTCTCTTTTGTTATTTTCCCATTTTATTTTTTTGTCTATTTATTCTTTTCTTGTCTTTTGATGCGCGTATCCTTTTATCTCCCGACGGATGCCTCTCTCGTTCTTTCGTTGCGCTTGTCTCTTCTCTCTCTCTCATCTCTTCGCATCTCATGCGTTCCTTATCCTTCATTAAGTCTTTCATCTTTTAATTTGTCGCTTTTGCTTTCTTTATCCTTCTACCGTATCTTCTATATAGCGCGCATCGCCGAAATCCATCTCTTCCTCCCTCCCCTCTCCATAGTTACGTCTCCCTCTCCTTCGTCACTTATCCCTTGTTCCCTCCTTTATTCTCGCCCAAACCCCTCTCTCTTCCTCTTGTTTCTCATCCTCATCCTCCCTTCCTTTCTCTCTCTCTGTCTCTGTACGATAACCTTCGTTCCTATCTTAATCCCGGCGACCCTTTCACTGCCATAAAAGCAGAGCATATACCAACCATTTCATGCGCCAGAGCTCTTTCCTTCTCTCCCCATTCCCTCTTTTCTACTACCCCCTCCCTTACCTCCTCTGCATTACGCACACCCTTAATTAATCCTGCGTAACGTCGACCCTCTTCATTCCTCTCGCTCCCTCCCGCTACCTAAATCCCACGGGACCAAACTCCCGACCTTAACAGCCAGCCAGTGCGGTTGGCTTGTTTTTGCCTCTCAACAAAGCTAGTCGTGATCCCGGTCATAGCAGTCATGAGTTCTCCGGTTTCCTATCGTCGTTTTTTAAAAATCCTTTTGTCGTTTTAAACATTTCCATCGTGCGGGCGACGCATTTTAAAAGCGGTGCCAACTCAGCCGTTCGCGTCTGGGTTAAGATCTGTCGGACGTGGAACATAATGCTCTAGTCGAGTGGCTGTTCTCAGTAGACTTTTATTTTTATCGAGCGTCGGTGGAATTAACTGTGAGGGAACTGATGCGCGACGCTTTATTTCTCTCCAAGAATTGACGAGGGGAATGATAATGTGATCGTAAATATAACAAATAGACGTTAATCTCATTAATTAATTTGGGAGGTGTTCAAAATGGGATTGCAATTTTAGCGCGAGCTACATTATTTCTAGATTATCCTGGGCAGACGCAACATTTAATAATCAGTACAGTATAGCAATCTGGATAAATTGTTATAATATATTTTTCAGAACGGACAAGCTTATGTTCTTGGGTAACGATAAAATTCAGCGTTGTTAATACGAAATTTTTTAAAAGATAGGCTTAGTGATTTACATATTCATGATGATGAAATTTATAATGAATTCTTTTGGAATTAATCGTACCGAGCAGTGCCATTTATCTTAAGTAACATTACATACTTAATACTTCTTTCAGGCAATATTTTGTCGAATAAATAACGATGTTTTGTTAGCCAAATTATTTTTATTGAACTGGATAGTAGTATATTTTTGACAGATGGCTGCAGTTAAAATCCATTTCTTTTAAGATTACTCATTCTAGTTTAAAATGATATATATTTTTGATGATAACAGTAGCATATCCTAAATGCAGTGGGCCCCGGTGCAAGCGTGACGTCTGGGCTCCTTGCATATTACCGGAGTACAAAATTTTATGTGTAGATATATAAAACAAGTACGACACGAATGTTGGGGCAAGTTCTTTGTGCATACGCATCTTGTGACGAAAGTGTAAAAAATGTATTCCCCCTTGTAGTCGTGGGCCCGTGTTCACTGCACACACTGTACATATGGAGGATGCGTCCCTGGATGATATTCATACTTAGCTAATTTTTTTACGATCAGGTTTCAGCATTAAGTTCATAGTATTGTTTCTTTTAATGCATCATAAATAGTCGACTAAACTTCCGGATGCCCTTTTCAAGCATTACATGACTTCGGTACGTAAACACGTTAAATGATTATATTTACTTGAAAAGTGGAGTTAAAGTGAATTCACGACTTCGATTAAGACGAATTGTACCCTTTTGTTACTTGGGTTTGTTTATCTTCGATATATCTTATCGGCGGAGAATGCTAGATTTGTGGTGAACCGATAAAAAACTCCTCCCCGATCACGTTAAGGCAGATGAGTTCGAGGATTTCATTCGAACCACTAGCGGTCTTAGGCGATGATTTACACGAGGGTTCGTTCAAAGATTCTATTTGGCGTAATAAACCTCACCTTAAAACCCTAGTCATTTGCTAAGTAGTCTAAAAAAAAAGACTATCTCAAGAGTAATGACCGGCGAAACAAAAGGAAAAACAGGCGCTGACCATTTAAATCGGCAATTTATTGGGTAACTCCGCCATCCTCTTTACTTCCTTTATTGCTATTCTTAAGAGGCCCACCTCCTTTCGTAATTCCCTCGTCGTTCATCACTTTCCTCGAAAAAAGTAACGGCAAAGAAAGAAAAAAATCCGCAACGTTAGCCTTTATGTCTGGAGGAAAAGCGTTCCAAATTTGTCGCGTTCTCGAAATTTATCCTTCCATTTAATCCCCCCTCTTAATCCTACCCAACCTCTCTTATTTCTTAATTGTCGTCGCAGCGCATCCACGTGAACTAGTAAAGTATATGATTTTATTCCTGCCTCTGCTACATTGTCTGAACTGCCACGATCTATTTTTTTCTAGTGTGTTATTTCAATCCATTTGCGTTCCTAAAGCTAACATTCGATTTGTTTTAATTCGCAAAATAATTTTGTTTTATTGTATAACTTCTATTGCACGATTTTATTAGTTTTGTTTATTGCATAGGTAATCGAAAATTTGCCCATACGATTCCCCTGTGGCTGTAAAACGAGCATTTATTCCCTAGATTAGTGGAGATTCATCTAAGAGGATTCCAGATTATTGCTTAGCTTAATCTAGGTTCTTTATCCTGGAAACGAAAGGAGACTCAAATGCAGCTGTCTTTGGGTATAAACTAGGGTTTCCAGATTTTGGTTTTGAGGGTAAGGGACACTAAATAAATTCATCATCAAAATACGAGACATACGGGAAACGAAAACAATTCGAAAAAACTAAATTCTCTCGCCTAATCACGACTTGCGAAGAAATTATCTGCTGCAATATTATGGCCAGAATTATCTGAACCGGCAATGAAATCTAGAACTACTCTCTTGCCTTGGCACATGTAGAATTCGGAAGAAATTGGTGGGACACCGACTGATTCAGAAATATCGTCTTCATCACGTGAACTGCCCAGAACCTGGCAAAAATCTTGCTTTTCATTATCATCAGATTCTTCACCTCCAATAACATCTTCATGTTCTCCATCAATCTCAAACTCGCGAAACATTTAAAGCAAACATAGCATCTGGATCATTCAGGTTTATCGCATTGCGTATGCTAGCCATTGTGATATCAGATCGCAGCAGAAACGTAAAGCGATCATTCGCTCACATACTTCTCCCACCTAACCACCCGAGCTAAATATTGACTTGATGCGTGGCAGTTCTATCAACATAGTCTAATATGAGCATCGTAGCACCACACAATAAACATCATCCGGGGTCAAGAAAGTCACAAATTTGCTGGGGTCGTATGCGACCCAAATGGGCGCAACAATCAGTGTTTGCTACGTAAGTATAGAAAAAATGAATGAAAACACTACAGGGCCCTACAGTAAGAAGTCAGGCAGGAAACGCCCCCTTTTTCAAGATTTTTATCGTTCATGTTTCAAAAATACAAAGACACAAATTTACGCTGCGGTCGCCAGAAATTCCATGGCTAAGAAAACGTGTTAAAAAAGAGAAATTTTCAACGCTTTTAAACTCGTTGCACGACAACTAAACGCAGCTTTGGTTCTCATCCTCTGGTACGCAATGCCACCCAGCCTTTCAAAAGGTGAAATTTCATTAGTGTTAAGCACGCTTCTTTGAAGAGGTCCGCGAAAATAATAAAAATAATTTTTAAAGCATATACGTGTATACAACGTCTTATAACGAGATTGGTGGTATTAACTTCGCAACATTTAGATTCCGAAGTCGTGCATGAATGTTGAATTCAAAGGAAAAATATTCTTAAATATCTCAGAACACCTCTTAAAAACTTCTTATACTACTCAGGGCCGCCGCGTGTGGGTGTGCAGGTTGTGCACCGCACAAAGGCGCCTTGTCAAGGGGGCGCCATTCAGAGTTTAATAATGAAGAAATTATAAAATTAATGTTTATAATTTTTTGTACTTTATTATAAACAAGACTTTTTTATTGATTGCCCAGCGTGCCAGTACTGTACGGGAAGAGGAAAATGTGTCTCCCTTCTTAGTTCTCACCACTTATGTCCGTGCGCATGCGCAAATACGTGGAAACACGCCGTAAAATAAGGACTTATCGCTTCATTCTACTATCTCCCTTCTCAGTTCTCACCACTTCTGTTTGTGAGTATTCGCAAATACGTAGAAATAAATACTTATCGCTTCATTCTACTGTCTCCCTTTTCAGTTCTCACCACTTCTGTCTGTGCTTCATTCTACATTTACAATATAACCTGAGACGTACGAGGTAGTCATCTTAATGTGTTTATGCTGTTTGTGTGTAATCTGAAAGGTGTACATAATAATTCAATATTAAAAAATAAAATTATTGAGAAGTTATTGAAAAATGTTTGATAATAATATTTATTACTCAATTTTATCCTAGATTTCGAATAGAAAAGCAAAGAAATTGTCCGGGTCTGGAAATAGGAAAAGAAAAGCCATAAGAGAAAAAAAAGCGAAAGAATTGTCTGGATCGTTAAATAAATATTTACGGAAAACAGAAAATGCACAAACAACAGAGAAGACCCAAGTAACTCGATATCAGTACAACAAAAGGAAGAGCAAAGAACAGAAGAAATGCCAAGCGAAGATGAAGAAATAATAATCTCGGCTATTCTTCTAACGGATTCAGATATCACTCCTACGTCTTCAATAAATGTAGAAGATGACGATGAATCTGGATTAGCAGATCTACGGAGAACAGCGGATTCCGACTTTAACTACGAACCAGAAAAAAGCAACTTTAATGAAAACACACTTTCAGAAGATCCGGGTACATGGCCAAATAATTTAACTATAAAAAAATGATTGATTGAAAATTGTGCTCCTCAAGTAAGTAATTAAAACTTTCCTAAAGATGATACGGGTAGGAAATTTTCTAATTCTTACTACATTCGAACTCTTCCAAATGGAGAAACAAATCAGACGAACATGGTTGTTATATTCAGTATCGCGAGATTCAGTATTTCGTTTGTATTGTAAACTTTTCGGAGACGGAAAAACCCAACTTAGTAGCGAATATGGCTGTAAAGACTGGCAACATTTATCTCACATTTTAAGTAAACACGAAAAGGTGAAATACATATTAAAAACAGTAGAAAATATTCGGAGCTTAAATTAGCCTTAGCACAAAAATTAACAATTGATGATAGGGAACAAAGATTATATGAGACTGAAAAAAAGTATTGGCATTCAGTTGTTGAACACTTATTTTATATGATACAGTTTGTATCACGACAGTGTTTAAGCTTTCAGGGGTTTGTCAAAACGGCTCCACGAGAACGATAACGGAAATTTCTTGAAATTAGCAGAAACTATCACGAAATTTGATTCGATAATGTCGGAACATTTAAGCCGTATTCTAAATTCTAGTTCAAAAATGCAGCGCGTTATTTGGGAGATCAAATACAAAATGAAATGATACAAATTATTTTGGAAGGTATAACACAAAATATTTTGGAAATGGCTAGGGATGTAATGTATTATTTAGTGATGCATCGGGTCCTAAAAATGCCGGGTACCGGATATCGAGTACCCGGGAAGCAAAAAAATTTACCAGGCCGAGTAACCGGGTACCCGTGCGGGTATGTTGTTTATTTTCTAACGTGAAACCGGAGAACTCCCTGACTTGAACACTGGCGGCATATATCTACTTGGTACATGAAAATCGTAACCCGTTGGCTGAGTGCGAGTTAGAAAGCTGGCCAGCTGGTCTATCAGCTGTTTAGCAAGGCGGAATTTTTAATTTACTTTACTACTATCAATACATGTTTTCACATTTTAACTACGATATTCTAAAAGTTGCGGTTGCTCGGGTTGAGTTTATATTTTAGAAAGAAGGCGTAACTTGAGTTATGCCTTCTTTCTAAAATTTAAACTCAACACGAGAAAGCAACTTTTAGATCGTATATTCACCCAAACCGGGTTGGTTTGTTAAATGGTATCCCTTTTTCCTTCACATCACCTTTGCTATAACCCTTGTATGCAGTAAATTAAAAATTCAGCCTTTATAACAGTTGATAGGCCAGCTTACCAACTCGCACTCTGCCTATGGTTGCGATTTCCATGTACCAAGTAGATATATGCACACCGGCGAGCCTACTGTTTTTAATTCGTCAAGTCTATCAGTTTGCGTCTAACCTAGGTCGGTTATTTTTTATGTTTTCGTCTGTACCCTTGGAATAATGAGTTTGGTTTGGAGATTTTTTGAAGTGTCATCTGACGACGAGACGAAAGGAGTATGCAAATTGTGTAATTCAGTTTTATCACGAGGTGGAAAAAATGAAAAACCTACGGAACATCGACGTTAAAGAAACTTTTACGTTTAAAACATTCAGATGAATGTAATAAAGTTGATACCGATAATAAGAAGAGAAAATTAGATGATCCAAGTGCGGGACTTTCACATCCAGTCAAACAGCAGACGCTGGCACAGTGTTTGGACATAGTCGAGTTATGGGACATTAGTAACCTTAAAGCAAGGGAAAGTCATTATGAATTTGCGAAATGATGGCTCTGGACAACCGGCCTTTTAGTATAGTAAGAATGTTGGATTTATTAATCTTGGGAATCATTGGAACCTCGGTACCAAATACCATCAAGAAGATTTTTCAGATAATATTATTCCTACTATTTACGATAAATGTTGTTCAAAAATTCAGATTTTAATTGACATAGAAAAATCACTGATGAATTTGATCTCCTTGACATCCGATGTATGGACCTGTTCAGAAACTAACGAAAGATATTAAAGCCTCAGTGGGCTTACCAAGAAATTTAAAAATATGTGCGTAGTTTAAAACGCTCGCCAATTTCCCGGAAACCACACAGATAGTGCCATTTGTCATATATTATGCGATATGCTACAACTCTGGAACTTAAATGCTGAAAACAACATACACGTATTACTGAAGGAAATACAAACCAATTTTTCGCCTTCCCAATAAAATTGATACAAGACGTAGCAACGAGATGGAATTCGACATATCATATGTTGAAGAGAACATCTGAACAGAAGAAGGCCATCACATTATATTCATCATATCACAACATACCCAACTTGAATGCTGCCAATTTTAAATTGATTGAAAATGTAGTTATCTTATTGGAACAATTTTTCAACGTCCCAGTCGAAACCAGTTCAGAGAAAGCTCTTATTTCGATGGTGATTCCAAATTTAGCCGATTTGGAGCGCTTCCTCAGCAAAAAACAAAATGACGAAGGCACTGTAACTATGAAAAAGGAATTGCTAAAATCTTTGCAAGATAGATTTTATAATGTTGAATCAAGGAAATTGTATGTGATTGCTATCGTTTTGGATCCACGTTAAAAACTTACATGACATTACGTGACATTGCTCAAAACTGGATTATAGAATAAATGAAAAGTCTGTTTCTAATATTTGATAATGAAGAAAAAATGACAATAAGAGAACTTACAGAAAAAGAAGAGAAAAATAATGAAGATAAAATTCAAGATGTGTGGGTTTGTTTAGATGAAATTTCGTTTGAAAATGAAAGAAAACAAGAAGTTTAACAATGCCTCTTATTCTAAAGAAGAGATGCAATTTGAAAACTTTCTTAAATGTCCTTTACCTTAAATCCTTTACCTTGGTGAGCAAAGAATACAGCTATTTATCCTGAACTGTCAAAATTGGCCAGGCGTTACTTGTCATCACCTCCAAGCAGCATACCCAGTGAAAGGAAGTTTAGTGAGGCGGAAATCATATAAGAAATGGGGAGTAATAAACTCCTTCCTCGAAATGCAGAAAAACTATTGTTTATTCATCATAATCTCCCATTATTGCAATTTAAGTATTAAAGTTGAAATTTAATTATTAAAATTAAAAATGACTCACCTTTATTTTTATCTTTATTTAAGAAGATTTCATAAAGTTTATAAAATTTTACAAGCTGGTACTGTAACCGGTCGTTAAGTACTATGCATTTTATGTAAAATGTTTTTTTCATGATCCAGTTTAACTTTTGTTAGGAGTAATAAGAATTGGTTTTTAAAAGATTTATTATAATTAAAATATCGTTTCTTCGAATGCTTTTTGAAAGCTAAAAAATAAAGTTAAAATAATTTCTACTACATTTTTTTATTGGTATGCTTTTTTCATGAGGGACCTAGTACCGGCACCAGGTTTCAGCATCCGGTACCGGGTAAATGTAGGACACTGAAAATATGGCTGGGCATGCCGGGTAATTGTCGTGTACACGGTGCATCACTAGTATTATTCATTAATTTTGGATACAACTCCAGACATAAGTCATACTGAGCAGTTTACAATCATCATAAGATTTGTATATTATAACAAAGAAACAAGTAATGTAGCAATTCGGGAACATTTACTGGGATTTTGGCCCGTCAATGATACCACTGGTCAGAGATTATATGATTTTATATTGAATCATTAAAAAAAATTAAATCTTGATATTTTCAATCTCCGTGGTCAAGGATATGACAACGTGGAGAGTATGTGCGGTAAGTATAAGGGTATCCAGCAAAAGATCCTTGAAATAAATTCCAGGGCTTTTTATGTCCCTTGTTCGGCTCATACTCTGAACTTAGTAGTAAACGATGCGGCAAAAATTTCATTTCAAACTGTTGCTTTTTTGGGTGCGTGCATGAACTGTAGAATTACTTTTCAGCTTCACCGAAGCGTTGGGATACATTAAAAACACATCTTAAATATTTGAGTCTTAAACCTTTATCTAATACCCGATGGGAAAGTCGTATAGAAGCAATTAAGCCATTAAAATATAACATTGGTGAAATTGACCAAGCCATGTTAGATATAATCGAAGACGAAACGAAGGATATGGAATCAAGAGCACAAATTCACTCGTCTCAAAAGTAACTTCTTTCGAATTCCTTTGTTCCATTATTATTTGGTACGATATTTTAAGTAAAGTTAATGTAATTAGTAAAATGATGCATTTATATACACAGTATTATTGAACATCTTGAAAATGTTACATATCACTTTAAAGAGTATTGATCAGATGAGATTTATGAAAATATTATCAGTTCAGATAAACAAATGGCAGATACAGTAGAGGTTGATCCTGTTTTCCAGATATTCTAAAAAGAAGGGAAAAAGTTTGATTACGAAACACCCGAAGAGCCAGTTGACCCCCAAAAAAGTTTTCAAATAAACTTTTTTTCACGATAATAGACATGATCTTAACGTCTCTCACTGAAAGATTTCACATGTTAAAAGAACACAATGAAATATTTAACATCATTCAAAACATAAATAAATTAAAAGAGTGGATAAAAATGAAATATTAAATCATTGTAAAGACACATTTAAATTAACAGATAAACTGAAAAAGAATGTGTCATTGACGGCATAGCACTGTGTGACGAATTGAAAAGTATGCCTTGCGCGATATGAGTCCAATCGAAATGTTGGAATTTATTTATAAAAATAATTTAACAGAGTCGTTTCCAAATACATCAGTGGTTCTACGAATTTATTTTACACTTCCTGCATCAGTAGCTACAGGAGAACAAAGCTTTTCGAAATTAAATATCATCAAAAATTATTTCAGATCTACCATGTCCCAAGAACGTCTGTCAAATCTGGCAACAATATAGATAGAAAACGATATTATGGACGATTTAAACATTAATAATTTAATTAGAAATTTTGTGGCACTAAAATCAAGAAAAGTAAATATGTGATTATTTTGTTACTTTGTTTATTTAGTTATTATTTGTTAGTAATAAGAATGATATGAGTTATAATATTTATATAATGTGCGTAATTTTTTATTTCTAAACAACCTTTTGTAATTATTAATTGTTACGAGGCATTAAAATTGACGTACACTATTTAAATATTTTGTTTGTTTTATTTTTGAATGTGATTATTATTTAATTACTACGCGATATATTAAAATAACCATCAAAATTTTTATGGGGGGGGGCGGGGCGCCGGTGATGACATTGCACAAAGGCGCCTAATCGGCTCGCGGCGGCTCTGATACTACTGGTAACATAACATCCCCATGTGTGTCTGTAAACTTCTTGAATAGTTGTCAGAAATAACAATTTACTCAAGAAAATGAGAATGGAAAGAACGAGAACGCAAATCGTATCTATACATTGTTGAAAGATGTAGCGTGAAATTTTACAATGCAGAATAAAATGACCATATAAACGCATTCATCAAGTATTATACGAAATCTTATTTTAATTGAAACTTTATCCCATCGCCGTCACGTTTATACAAAAAAGATGTAGCGACTGAGGTACCTACGACTCTAATCACCATCGTCAATCCAAGCCGGTTTAATATCGCTTAAAAATGCCCTTGCGCTTTATCATTTGGGCGTCAGTTTTGCGGACGTTGTCGGAGGGTGGGGCAAAGGTCGAGCAAAATATTTTTCGGAAATTTTAAGGGTGCTTTCTTCTACCACTAAAGGGTCGTTATAGAGTTTAATCTCTTCTGGTCCCCGTTGCATAAGGGATTTGGAATATAAAAGGTTGCGACGAGGAAGAGGGAGATGGAGATAGGAGTGGATTGGGAGTGAGAGTTACCTCTCAAAACAGATGACAAGAGGCTTAGCGCGTTGTTATACTAATCTACAAACTCCGGGATCCTCTGCCGGATCGATTCCCAATTAGCGCGCATGGAACTTTGTTGGCGGAATTTTCTCGCAGCAATAATTGCTAATTAGTAGGGGGAATATTTGTGTTATTACTTTTATTTTGATTCGCTTTCTCGTGCTTTCGTATTTGAATTGGTAATTCGTATTTTTATTTGCGCTCGGATTTGAGTTGGTGTTTACGTGAACATTTTTATTGAAGAAAAAAGGAACTTGAGAAATGCGTTCACTCCTTTAAATCACATTCGTACAAGAGAAAACAGATTTACATTTTCATATAATATATAAATGAGATATACATATTATAAGCCGATAACGGACCTTTAATATAACTAGAAACACATACAAAGGGTGAATATTTTATTTCCGAATAATATCATCAATTGCAAGTAACATACAATAACATGGCACCCTTTGGTAGAGACTTCGCTATTATTCAGTTTATCTTACTGCAAAGAAAATATTTAATGGCCTCACAAATATAATTGTACATGGTTTAAAGATATTTCAGCTAATAATGAATTCCTCTTACCAATCACAATTACATTTGGCTTAAAAACATCCTAAATATATAATAAGGATGACTTAAGATAGTAATACGATAGTTGAATAAAACATGCAACTTTTTGAAGTAGGGCGGTTAAAAATGTAGGTATATCGGTCGTTTCCAAGCGAAGTTTCTTGCATAAAGAGTCTTGTCTTCATCGCAAGGCCAAAAATAACCTATTCAGCTGCTCGCAGTTTGGTTCTACGATCTTATTAAATCAACATGGAGGGACTTTTTCGTAATATTTTCGCGTTAATTAAAATAAAATTTGGTTATTTTTTCTAAAGTTTACCCTTTCCATCATGTACTCCGGCATTCATTACCGCCTAGGCACACACTAGAATGAGGACGAACTCTCGGGGTGGGGATGTTTTTTCCCCAGGTTAAAGCTAAAGATAACACGGAACCTTGTTACGGCTTAACCTATGTATCGGCTGACGAGGAAATTAAACCCATTGGCGCGCAGCGGAAGATGAGGGTGCCCTGAGAGATAGTTTTCCTTAAAGAAGTTTAAGGGTCTAAAATTGGAAAGTTTTCCTCGAATCTCATCGGAAAGTCAACTCGGTCTCGTCATCTTTTCCCTATTTAATCCTCTCGACGCTCGGGAGAGGGTCAAGCCATCAAAAATACTTTTAAAAAAATGAGGAAAAATACGTCAGCGCAGTAAGAATTTCTTAGGAAGTTGAAAGAATGCAAATCGGTTCGGTATTAAATTAAATTGAGGTGATCTCCCACTGGCTTTTTTTATTCAACCCGGCGTTTTTTATTGGCCGGTTTTTAAAATGCCTCCTATCTGACACGTTGCTTTTTCTAAATATCACGTGAAATCACCATCATCCGTAATTGCCTCGAATTCGTCTTCCTCCTATATTATTTCCACACTATAAAACATGCCCACCATGAAAAGTCTTATAAAATTTCCCCGCCGATTTTTAACAATTTTAACAACGATTAACCGAACACATTTGCTAACTCTTTCAATAATTACTAAATGTTTGTATATCCCCCAATAAGTAAAAAATGCCTTGCTCGATGCGAAAGTTTGTTGTTAGCAATATAGCAATCTTCCTCCATACTTTGTCTAAAATATTTGAATCAGGCAGAGCGTTATTTTCTCTCTCACAAGAATCAACCGAGTCTAACCTCGACGAGGATTTCCGAAACTTTGCTTCTTCCTTGATGGATGATAAACACAATAAACTAGCAAGGCATTTTATAGCGACCGTTACACATTTTCATTTAAATAATTTTTAAGTTTGGTATTCGCGAGCGATTCTGAGATTCATGAAAATTATTTAACTAAAAAATCTCATGTAGTAGTTACCATTGTCTATCAAAGAAACTGTCTTCATCCACTAAGATCCCTCGAGAGTCAATGATTTAGACAGGGTTTTTTCATTATGCTTTTATTATATGACGTAGGTAATTTAGCGGCGAAAATATCAAAGCAACCGTCATTTGCTTTTTTGCAGAGTATTCGACGGTGGAGGTATTCCGTTAGACAACAGAATTATTGATGCTGTTTTAATAACGATTTTTGCACTTCGAATGGAGCATATGAGACTAATGGAGATTAGAAATATGCTCGAGACCCAACAAAGGGCAGGAGAAGTGAAAGATACCAAAAACTGTAGATTTATGACCGAAGTCAAGTTTGTACCGGGAAATATTGAAATATTGGGGCACCTTATCGGGAAGCTTCCGGGAGAAATGTTTATTTTTTCGCATCGAATCGTACACCAGCTTTTTCTATTTATAGCTGATTAAAATAACGCACATTTTTGTATACTGAAATCACTAGGCTGCATCCGGTTAAAATAATGTTCTTTTTTGAACAAGGAATGGTATTCATGCTGCATTGGTGTAAAACAGACATTTTTGAATTGCGATAAATTGAAGAAAAACTTATATAATTGCGAGTTGTATACTTGCGACAGTTAATAATTCAAGATTTACGAAGATTCTCCCTCTGCAGCTATATGTCGTATGGAAACTTGAACTACCTCTTATTTTGATCCATGCTTTTCCTAACATCGAGACGAAATGTTTAATTACACGTTTAATAAAGGCAAGTGATCATATATGATGTATATTATGTTTACGAGTGCCGCAAAATACTCTAAAATTCTCTTTAAAATAAATTTGTATTAATTTCTAGCAATTTGGGCCCGAATCGGAATTTAGCACGTTCTTTCAGAGAATTAGAGGCATTCTATCGAATATTTGCATGGAAACCTATGGAATATTTTTCGCACGTTATTTGCATCAGGGGGTGTCACATGATGGCCAAGTTGTTGTCAGCTAAGCTATGAAGTTTTTAGATACAAATACAAAGCCAAATATGCAATGACTACTTCTTACGAGAAATATTCTCACTGAAAAATGACATTAGGGGTATTGAGTGTTAGACATTTTAAAATTAATAGAACAAGAAGTATACAGTCAAAATGTTATTAGCTGCTACTAGAGCGTTGCTTACATATCAGCTGAATTACAATCTGTTGGCTATTGCCAACGATTTTTACCAATCAACGTTTGACAGATTTTGACGACATTTAACGAGATATGAGTCAAGGCTTATGTAAAGTGGGAGATCTAATCGCCTCATACGGCCGAAAATCATAATCAGACGAAGAATTCTAATGACAATTTCTCATAGTAAATTTAATCAAAATCCGTCGAGCGCCTTAAGATACGAAAGACGCGACAGATAGACGAGACGTGCCCATAATGCGTTTTGCTGGCGAAGGACGCTTAAAATGGAAAAATTCTGATGGCCTAAAACAAATTCAACTTGATCCTAACCTATGAACAAAGAACAGCTCTATATTCCCCAGATCAAGCATGGGCTCTCCGTAAATAATAAATTATTTAAAGAATTTTATAAACAACACGACAAAAAGATTTAATGAAGAAACTTTTCAGAATACACCGATAGTATGTTTATCACAAAAGGATAATTACTAGTAAGTAAACCTACTGCGATATTTTCAGAGACTATGACGGATGCGTTACATTCTTTTCATCGCGGAATATGTGGCAACGTTTGATGGGCAGCAATCGTATGATGAATACTTCGTTCGATTTATCTCCAAGGATACGTGTGCAGTGTTTTATGTTCGGCGGAAAGGATATCGGGAATAATGTTTGTTCCCGTATGAAGCCCGCGTTGTCCGGGAGTGATTGAATTGTATCCTTTTTCATATGCGGATAGTTTTTTTTGTTTTTCCAATTTGGAAATTTAAGTTCACATGGCTACTCTCGTGGCGCTATAAATCTTCCCTTCGTTCATTGCAGCTGGTCTTCCAATTTTTTTCCCATTCGTTGGAGTGCAATTTTTTTATTTGACGAGTGGAAACAAAATTTCGTCGT
The DNA here is from genome assembly GCA_028673005.1 of Tanypteryx hageni. Classification (NCBI taxonomy): domain Eukaryota; kingdom Metazoa; phylum Arthropoda; class Insecta; order Odonata; family Petaluridae; genus Tanypteryx; species Tanypteryx hageni. Next base: position 83,069,020 of record CM054116.1, on the reverse strand, counting down.
ACTAATTTCATTATATTTTTAGAACCTATCCGTAAAAACACAAAAAAACGTATTCCTGCAATAAGAATGAATTGATCAATATTCGTTATTTGTAGAGCGTTTTTTTATCTGTAGACTGATCAATGGAATGGAAGAGGCGATATATATGGATGAAGGCGTGAAACGAAAAAGAACATTTTCATTGCCTAAGTTGGCGCATATTTTCATAGACATTTTTTTCGCGCTCTTGATATCCCTTTTCAAAATATAATTTGCTTTTCGAAAGCGAAGTCTAAAAAAATAAAATTAAGGAGCCTTCGTTCTGCCATTCTAATTGGTCGAGACAAACCTATAGCGCCAAAATTAATTCCTCCGCAATGCCGTAAAAATGTGACGTATCCAAACTGTCGTATTTGAAGCAATTGGTTTGAGCTTTAGAATATGTTTCTGTTTTAAACCATGCTCTGCTGTGAATACAGATCCTCATTGAAACGAATCGTACCTTACTAATTTTATATTATTCTCCCAGGAATTTTGCGAATGTAAGGTACAGGCGACCCTCGGTTAACTACGCCCTCGGTTAACGACGATTCAATGTTACGACCAAACCAAGACCAATTATTTTTCAAAATCACCTTACGACGTCGCAGTCGTTACTTACGGCCAATAAAAATGTAATACAATACATAGCAAAGATCATTAAATTAAGATTAAGAATACAAAAGAAATTATTTATCGAAATCTAAAAATTATGTACGAACGTTAAATAAGGCAGTCAGAAATGACAAAATATTGAGCATATTAATAATTGTAATTTTTACTTGGAACTTCTCTAAAGAGGCTTTTATTTCGAACGGAATGTTACAATCTAAACTTGAATCACTTCATTGAAATCTATCGAAATGAATTACATTTACAGAGAATAAACAATGACGAACGAGTAACATTTAAGAAACAATTATTATTCAACTAAACCTGAAAGCAACAAAAAAATGTACAATATATTAGATATAAATGATAAAACACTTGCTAAAATAAATTACGTAAAATAACCCGAGAAAATCTCAGAACTTAACTTACAATTTGCGCCGATCGAAGGTTCTAAGCACTCTTGAAATAAGTTTACTTCCGTTAACATTAGAAAATAGTAAACATCTACTAATAGATAAGTGGAGTTTTAACAATGGTATTTCGCATGTGAAAGTGTATTTTATGTTTCTCTTAAAACGTGATAAAATTTTGGTTCGAAATGTAACCTACGACCTTCCTCGAGACGAAAAGTTATGTCCTACCAAGTTAAGTTGCATTTTCTCAAACGGTGTCGAAATGTTGGTTAATGAAGTTTAATTCTTTATTTCAATAGAAAAATCTCTCTTTACATTTTATTTTAGTGTACTTAACTATTTTTTTATGTAGTAGACACTATAAGGATCAGACGTGCGTTAAACCGTACATAACGATTTGGTAAGTGTTTTATTATATTGTTTTAGGCTAATGTAGGTAAAGTCTTTATTTTATTAAAACATTTGGGTGGAAAGAATCTCTCTATATTTTATTTTACTATACTATTTTTGGTATTTAGTAGGCATTGTTAGGGCCAAATGTGTGTTAAACCGTACGTAACGACCGCTAGGGATGTAAGATTCGGTTAACGAACCAAATTCGGTTAAAGACCATTCGCAGGAACGGATCACCGTCGTTAACCGAGAGTCGCCTGTGTACACAGATTTGTAAAGTTTTGCACAACTAAATGCTAAGACCGTGAAGTGAAAAATACTGATAATGCCGATCACCTTCAAATGGATAAATGATTACCTAGAAATGGTGATCTTTCTATTAGTCTAAAAAAGTGTAGGGAACTAACCGTGTTCATAGAATTAGTTCTGGAGATAAACTTCTTTAAAGAAAATATGCATACGTTAGTTTTCATAAATCTTTATCCATATCTTTTGGAAAAATTACAAAACATAGTATGTTATCGATAAACATGATTACTATTACCTCATTTTTAATGTAATCAGTTTTGTATAAAAATTTCAAACGGTTCCCTATCCGCCTCTGTAAATGTTTCAAAACTCATATTTTTATAGAATAAGCGACATTAGTGTGGAAATGTATCCTCAAAATTTTAGTTTTTCAATGGGCCCCTATCCGAACCTGTATGTTTTTCAAAACTCAAATCTAAAAAAGAAAAATGACAGCGGTACAGAAATCTACAATCCAAGTTTCAGCTCTCTATGCTTTACGATTTCGTCACAATTGCAATTTCAGCAAGTGCACAGACGGACGGACAGACGCGCCAAAATGATAATTAAGCACATTAAAAAACCATTTCATTTTTGGAATTCAAAAATGTAAATACTACAACTTTTATATTTATTAAATTAGATACATCAATTATTCGGTATTGGAACTATACCACAAATATAAATTTATTTGAAATCACATTATACTTAAAATCTCTAATTCGCATATTATACACAGGATGTCCCACGGAACGTGCGCATACTTTCTGGTCGCGATTCCTTGGCTTATTCTGCGAGAAAAAGTCTATATACGTAAACGTGTCGAAATCTCAACCATTACAGAACTACAAGAACTTGAAGTTCGAGCTCCGATTTTTGTTTTGCGAAAAACTTAAGAAATGTGCATTGCACTAACACATTATTTACACCACCGGACGTAGATTAAAGTGACGTATGTTTCTGTATACGAAAATGTGAGTTGCAAACAATAACGTTGGGTCAAAGTCTTACCTCAAAAACACTAATTTTCGTTATGCCTATTGCTGTTAAAAGCTAATGGAGCCTTTATATGAAATAGGGGGATGAGGAACCTTTTTTCATTGGAAGGCCAAATGTTACTTAACGGAGAACTCATCAGGCCGCACATTCCGATGCAAGTTGCATACATTTATCAAAATTGTAATAATAAAGAGGCAAACAAAATTTAATGGCTTTTTAATTCGACGAATACAGATTTCAATTCTTCATATTTAATAATATTTTTAAAAACTTTGAAGGCTTTAACACAGTATACTTTTTAATCTAATGCAAAAAATTTCAATTTTTCATATTTGCTACTATATTAATAAACTTTAAAGAAGTTAAAACAAATTAAGGGCATGTAAATAAAATGCTGCATTCAATCACATTCATCAAAATAAGGAGGCAAACATAATTTAATGACTTTTTTGTGAATGTTTGTTGTGAGCTAAAAACTTGATATTTGGTTTCAGCATTGTTGTCTTTAGCTTTAATTGGTATTCCAGGTAAGTGTTTGTCATCTGTGATCTAAGACAAGTCTTGATTTTAGCCATATGTAAAAATGTTGATTCACAACAGTAGGTTGTGCGAAAACGAGAGTAAACGACGAGCATATTGACGCAGTTGTGGGCATTCAATAGCATTCTTCCATATTTCAATGGGATCCTTTTTACTGTCGAATAGAGGCTTCAGAATTTTATCTTCCGAGAGCTCAATCAACTCCATCTGCAAATCTTCAGATGCATTCGAGACATTAACCAGATGCGGCTGAAACCTAACCTCAGTGTGGCATCATGTTTCTCAAAATCTTTACATCTGTTATTGTATTCTTTAATCAAGGAGTCTAAAACACCTATATATTCATTCATATTCCAATTGTGCAAGTTTTTATTCATACTTTGTTTATCAATTGCCTTTGCCAGTTCAGAAAAATGCTCGGCTGAAACAACTGATCTGATAAGGCCAATTTTGAAAAAAAAGTCAACTTCTTCCGAAATGACTGAATTTGCTGCAACATTTCATATATGGATTTAGCTTTACCTTGTAGAGAAGTATTCAAATGATTTTTTTACATTAAATCTCACAAAAATGGAACATTTCTGCAGAAATCTTTTTTTTAAATTTCACAAGGTTCATTCTGTTCTTTGAAAAAGCACGTGGCTTGTTTTCGCAAACCTAAAAGGTTTTCTAGTACTATGCTTTGTGACAACCAGCTCACTTAATGGTTTGGAAAATCTACACCAAATGTTTCATCGTCATATTGAAGCGTGGCGCGAAACTGGCGATGCCGCGAAGCATTTGCTCGAATGTAGTTCACAATACCAATAACTATACCTGATGTGTCATTTAAAACAAGAATTAGCGCAAAGATTCTGTTAATGCAAAATACATATCTTTTGTTTGTTCTTTCTGTAACTTTCATGCTAAAATCATATGAGTGAGTATGTTTATACAAGTATGCAAAAGGCCGCACTGAGTATCACAAAAGGCCGCATGCGGCTTGAAGGCCGCCGGTTCCCCACCCCTGGCCTACACCATACATACAAATTTCACATGCTGCAGATTTCCCGTTCTCGAGTTGTAAGCGAAAATGTCCGTAACAGCGTGCAAGCGGAGCAGCTTGAGGTCGGCAAGGAACAGGGAGGTAGAAGGCTACAGGTATACTTAATTGAGCGTATTTGAGAAGAATGTACAGCCATCTGTATATTTTTGACGGCGATGATTATTATTTGACATTAATCCGAACTTTTTCCAAAGACGTCGACTTTTTCAATCACTCCGACCATTATTTTCTAGATAGCCTGAAGTTGAAAATGTTGTCACCGTAGACATAACTGATGAACGAAATGCGTCACATAGCCATAAATAAATAGACAAATAACTAAATGTGTATATATTTTGATAGATATTTCGAAAAAATCGTTTCTATAATTTATCGATATTTCAAAAACTCAGCTCGAGAGTTGTTTCTAGCTCCAAGTTCCTGGTGCGAATCGTTAGATCCACGCTTCACAAAAGGAATAGACGGCGTAGCCTTTGAATCGTCGAGACATTGCTCCTGCACAGAAAAGGAGCGGGCGTATTGTATATGAAAAGGAGCAGGGCATGTATTTTTAGGGGAGTCAGAGGTCATCGAGCCGCAGAACGGATGCCCTGTCAAAGACACGCCGTCATAACGGGGAGATCGTGCCTCGGAAGAAAAAAAAGGGGCGCGCGGCAGACTGGAAAAAAAAGAATAACGAAATAAAACAACCGTGAAGGGGCGCCAAGCTTTGTTCACGTGCGCAATATATCTTCCTTCGCTCAACGACTAACATCCGACAGAAAGCAGAGGAGGCGGAGGGGAGGGAGAGTGGGAAGAGGGGAAAGGGGGAGGTTGAGGAAGTAGTATGCTGGCTGCTCTATTGTTAAGCTTACCTTTTTGTTCTTATCGGTTGGTGATCTACGAGTATACTCGTTTTTTTACGACCTATCGAACACTTTTGTTATATATATTTTTTTCAATTCCCCATCCTTTCGTCGGCTCGCAATTATGGGCGTTTCTGTCCCAGTTTCCACGAGTTTTATCAAAAAAAGTACATCCCCCCCTTCTCTCTCTCCAATCGAAGCATCCTCTTTAAGGTTTCCTCCGACTTAATATCGCGAACCTTTTCTTTTTCATTTTTCGTTGTTATCTTACGCATCGAGTCCTCTCTTCCGAGTCCGTCGTTAATTTTTGCACCGAATTCTCCCATTCTCAGTGTCTACATAAATTGTCTCTTTTGTTTACCAGGGACGAAACGCTCGCGTGTTCTGTTTTTCTTTTTAAAAAGATTGGCGCGGAAAATTAATTAATATCTCTTTGATTTTACGGTTGAGAAAACATCTGTGGCTCGATGCGCCCGTATAAGAGATTCTCTGTTTGTTTTACGCTCAGTGAAAGCAGGGATAATTTTTTTTATTTGCACCTAAAGGTCATACGTTATCGTCACTATTATTTTTGACCCTTTATGTTTAGTTTTCTCGTCTCTCGGAAAATCGAAATTGCTCGATTTATAAAAGACCCTACTGCGAGTTTGAAGGCTAATTTGATTCTGATAGAAATCTCTCTCTTTATCGCTTTTCGCATTCCCTCGTTTGCTCTAAATTCAGTCGAAGTTGCGCAGACCTAAGTATTGTTTCTTACGATACATATATATTGCCAATTGAATGTTGTACATACATTTAATATGGATCCCGTGATTAGCGGATAAAATTTCCACTTTAGAGGGAAAAATACATTTCCATATCGTTTGCCGTAGCACATACAGTAGACCCTTACGCAACGTGTGGGATAAAGATCGCGTTGGGAAAATTTCCTACCTTATGGAAAAATCACATATTCGTATAGCCCAGGGGTTTCAAACTCGCATCGGTTTGCGGACCGCAAAAAGGCTCTCCAGCAAACCCGCGGGCCGCATTAAAGTACCGTATCACATCCGCGGGCTGTATTTGGGTATTCACTCTCCCTTTCCGCAAGAAAGAAACCCTATGATGCGGGTTTTAACCCATTCATTATAAAAATATTAGATTCGGCATCAAAGGTATAGATCCTTCAGACACCCAAGAAACACGCTGTCAGCTATCCCAACAGTGCAGGATGCTAATAAATAATAATAATAAATAAATGGGAGTGAGCAATATACATCGAATACTTTGAAGGTGCTGATCTAATACACTTCTTGAACATCTTAAATTATATATAAAGATTTGCGTGAGGTATTCTATAAGAAATAAATTTTGAGTTCAGGCACTGTAGTATAAAGTAGCTTACTTCGCGGGCCACATAAATGCACCACGCGAGTTGTATGTGGCCCGTGGGCCTCGAGTTTGAGATCCCTGGTGTAGCCTATGGGATTCCTCGCGTCATTTACATACGCAATATGCGGTGCGCGCCCAGTTCAGTTCCGCATATAATTAAATTTTATGCGTTTTGTGTAAATAATCTTAATTTTTATTTTACCAAGTACAATTAACTCCGCGTTGAAGGAACCCGCGCTGGAGAAGCGTTTACTGTATCTATGGATATAAATCAGCCTATTGGTGCGATTTCGATATTTACGTACTGCTAACAATTGTTTTCTGGAAGTGAGTTAAACGTTTTGTCGGTATTTCTCGAAATACTTAAATATAAATAAATTTAAATAATACGACGTTAATTTTTTCCACATAGATCACTAAATGAACTGCTTGTCTAAAAAATAAATAGTAAACGAAAGACTTTTAAACCATCTCCTTTTCCCCTTAAGTGTATTTAACTTTGGGTGATAGCCGGGCGCGATTTATAAAAACACCCTGATAAGGGTCTAAATTGAACCGTCAAAAACAAATCTCTTTGGCTCGTTCCAGGATCTATGCACGGGGTTTCGAAGTATTTACAATTCGCGAAATAATGAGATATGCGGTATGATTCCATCAAGTCCATTAGGCCCAATTAAATCCTTGAAACCTTGACTAAAACTTATCTCGATGAACACAAACACACGGTCAGGTTTTCCGCGAAATCATTAATAACCATGCAATGCAAATTGCGCGGCGTCATACTCCGAAATGCAGTCACTCGGATTCCAAATGTTTGACTCGATGGATTCCATTAGACTCCTCGTGGGACGGGGGAAAGAGCTTTCGTCGCTAAAAAAATATCGCCAAATCCATCCCTCAACACCTCCGCAATTAGCAAGATTCGCGTATATAGCCCTTCACCAATTCCGCCGCGTCCGACAGCAATCTGTTTCATTATTTACGGCAGTTAAATTATTCCTTGTTACGCGATCCCCTTGAGATCGACGGTTTTGGTACGTGTATGCATTCCGGCGGTTTAATTGACCGCTGCGCTGGTTGCGTGCGCCGCTTGTCGTTCTTCACTTTTTATTTTTGAAGGCCGGCCGATAACATTTCATGGGATTGCTAAGGAGACGAACAAACGCCTACAAAGAATGCAGAGAGAAAATTGAGCGTGAAAAGCCATGATGCGAGTCTGGGCGAGCAAAAAGTAGAGAATAGTTTATGCGTTCGGACTCTCCCCCATCGGCTCTTCGCCATGGCGGATACATATTCTGGTAAGTTGGAATTGGACCAGATGGATTTCTATTTGAACGTTGCTTTATGTACAAAACGTACAGTTGTATCGCTTTTACACATGGGTAGCTCATATTATGCGTCTCGGCCTTTTGAAATGAATCTATCGACTCCAATAAAGACGGGTACACTCGTTTAAGTAAAAGCCGAAATTCGAACCTGTACACTTCTGATTGGGGAGCTGCCCAACCCCTCTACTAAAGCTCGCAAAGAATTGATTTAAGGATATAAGAATGGATTTCGAAGAAATATGGCTAACAAGATGATTGATGTTCGGTGTCTCTGGATTATTTACAAAAAATGTTATCCCTTTTTCTCATGAGAATGAATGAGCGATACAGCATAGGTTTGATAAAAGAGATACAATAAATAAGCCCTTTGTTATCTGGTGAAAATTTTAAATCAGCAGTGTGCGTTCTGTTTCTTAAAACCTTTAATTAGATTTTATTGCGAATAACCGCTTTCGATTTGTTCCTCACGTTGTTTGTTCATAATTCGTTTAAGTGGAGTTAAGGATATGTGTTTGTATGTAATGTGTGTACGTATGTATATGTATATAATGGAAACGAAGAATTGCCCTCTTTTTAAATAAAATCTCTAATCCAGTATCTTTTTTGGGGTTTGGTAAATACATTTTAAAGCAACTCCAAAGTTATCTTTGAAAAGATTTACCTGTAGTAAAGGCTTCAGAAATAGGCGTAACATTTTATTTATTTTTATTTTTAAAAAGAGTTGAGTCAAAGGGCAAGAACTTCATGAAGCGAGTTCAGAATATTAGTCAACACGTTTTTGTTTTCGGTTCGTCGATGCAATTTCAACGAGTTACTTTAAAATAAAAAATATAACAGTAACATTTGCTTGCTGATTTTTCTCTCGTCGTGATCGTTTTTCTTCGATACGGCATAGGCAAGGAAATAAAATGTTAGTACGTAATTATTACAAATTTGTAGTTCACCGTAAACAGAAATCGTATTTCTATATAAATATTCGCTATTATTATGGAAGACTTTCAACGCAACACATTCATTCCTGAATTCTGCGAAAAAATGTTTTCAATAAAAAAAAGTTCGCATACAACCATCCCTTGTTCTGCAAGGTACCTACTTTCCTGAAAAAAGGCGCGTAAAGCGAAACCGTGCAAAGTGGGACCGGTTTCCCCATTGGAAATAGAAACCTTGCTAAAGCGAAATTGCAATTCGGGGTAATTATTTATAAATGAAATGTTGCTAAATCGAAAACATGTAAAGCGAAACCGCGAAATTCCAGAGACGTGTATAGCGTTTCTGCGCCTATTGGTATTTCATTTCTCAGAGCATTTCTACGGATAGAAAAGATTAAAAAAATGCAAATCTGTGTGTTTCGAAGGACTATCCGCTCTGATCATTATTTCCGCCCTCAGCTCCTAAATCTCGTGCGATCCGCTTCCATTTTATATCGGAAGCGCTGTTATCATCCGAGACTCGCGCGGAAATGCCATCTCGCAACTTATCAACATCTTGGCTTCGAATGCATTGAAGTCATTTGCACGTTATGCCGCGGCGACGGCGCCGTTAGGAAAAAGTAATAATAATCTAGGTCTATCGAGACTTTGTTTTTCATCCTGGCCGTTGTGGTCTGGTATTAACGGAGTCTTTAAAAGTTTTTCATTCTTCGGGTTTCCTCCAGATTGCTTTCACCTTCGCGACTGCTGATATTGTTCTTGCAAAAGCTATGCCTTCGTCGAATCCTTCCATTTCTCTCTTCACTTTCTCTTCGCCATTCTTCTTGAGGACTACTCTCATTTATTGGTGATGAATTCATTCGTTTTCTTTTGTTCTCACCTCACTTTAATCTTCCGAGACATAGGTTGTGTTATTTATGGAGATATGTTATTGCAGAAATATCCTTGGTTGATTGACGAAAACTATTATGCCGATCTATGGGATATTTTTAGCTCCTGCATAGTGGGATGGAAGCGCCTGAATTGATTATTCGGTGTGGATGCTGTGTCATGCAACGGTTTTATTGCAGAACTGGTCCTCTGGCAAAAGATTTCTTACTTTTGGCATTGAAGAATACAGATGTGGACACAAATAAGTTGAACCAGATCTCGTCAGGAATGCGTCATATAAAGTTTTCAAAGGTAAATCGTTCCTTCCTGCAGTTAAAGTAATATTTTTTTTGCAAACGTATGTGGATATTCCACTCTGAAAAATGCAGTGTAAACGTTGTTAATTTTTTCTCTAGTAAAGATACTTAGCGCGATTTAATATTCCTTTTTACATGAAGATGTTTCGAAAAGTGTCATGGTTGATATTTTGACAAAATGAAAATAAAATACTTTATTACTTAATATTATTTTAAACGTTCCATACTTGAATACTGCTACGGTATGTACTCAACAAGAATTATTTTATTTAGAATTTTCCAATGCCGTATTTATGGCAGACTCGATTTTTTATGTTTGCCTCGATTGTCCATCCTAACTACAGCTGTTTATCTGCTTGGGTATTGATTTCTGGTAGTCTTTATTTGTAGAAAAATATGGGCAATATTTTCGCTTAACTCCTTTAAATAACTCAGCTATATTGTAATGTCACACTTTTAATGTACGTTTTTCTCGTGCCTCTGACATCTCCTTGGTACTTACGGCTCTCATTTTTCAGAAAACTCTCCTAGCTTTCGGCTTCTCCTATCTGTTCATGATTTACCTCTCTCTTATATGTTTGCCTGCGACATTTCACTCCAGAAGAAACTTGGTAAACTTTCATTCTTCTTGATCTATTTTTGTCACTCCTTATCGTTTTGGACTTCTGTGCTTCCCGATATAACTTCTAAGTCTTATACAGGGATCAAACTGTAACGTCATCTGGCTTGTAGAAAAATTTTCTACTTTGTCATTTATGTATATATTACTATTCACATTGAGGAATTATTATTGGTAACAACATTCCATCACCTCCGGTCTGTACTTTGGGGTTAAGTTTCTCTTTTCGTAGTTTTATCACCGTTAGTTTTTGTTCATTTGCCCGATTTTCTCCCCACTCCAATCACTTGCTTCAAATAATTAAGACTCATATAATAATACCCTAGCAAACATCTGCGACTTCTATTTTAAACAAAAATGCTTATTTGTTCAAACTTCTGTGCTTTCTTTAATATGACTTTTAAAAATCGATGGAGGGCTGTAAATTTGGGAATATTTTTGAAACGAGAAAAAAATCTCCTATGACTGGGAACAAAACTAACATAAGAAAAACATCCGCGTTCAGAAACGGGAGAATTAATCTTCTACTATAGTTCAGTGGTAGAATATCTTCCCGGTAAGTTAAAGACCCGGGTTGGATTCCCGATCACAGCAGATTTTTTTCTCGTTTCAAAAATATTCCCAATGTCTTTTCATCAAAATCTTGGAAATAAAAAAAATCAAATATTAGCTATTTGGTCGTGAACCTATTATGTATTACGAATTCTAAATTCCTTCTCAAAAATTTCCACAACTTCTCTATTTTCAAAATTAAATAGGTCTTAAGATACTCGAATCAAAGACATAACTTATGAATAATAACGCGCTTCAGCATTGATGTAGTATGTTTTATATGAGAACATTGGCGATGAAAATAAATTTAAAGTACCTTAAAATATATTTATTAGTTCTATAAAGTTCATTTCTTACCACGGTAATATATAGATAACAATGCATATACGTATAACGAATTTTCAAACAAGTGAATAAATAGATAAGTTACTTGTATGTGTGCAGACGAAGTTAAAATTAAAGCATCTTTGGCGGAAATCTTTTTCTCCAAACCGTACAATTCTTGAACAAATACACTCCGTCGTTCAACAAAAAGTCCAAAATAAAACTAACAAACTTCGTAGAAAATTATTCTCTCTTATATAGAAGAAATCACGAAACTATGTATGCTCCCAAATCATTTCAGAACAACGTCACCAAAGAAACATTTATAAATGAAGAACTTAACACTACTCGGGAAAGGCCTTAAATATACTCTCCGATATACTAAACCTCCAATAGAAGACATTAAAAGAATTGTACGGTTTTGGAGTAAAACATTTCAGTATAGTGCTCATATTCACCGGAGTCTCCGTTTTCATTTATTATGCCTTTCGCTATAAAATTAGCTAATATACATATTAAATAATAGCTAAAAAAAAGTTTTTGCGGTTCGAGTCGCATCCAGGAGTTTCATTTAAGAATCTGTTCTTTAAAAACTCGGGGTTGTCAATATCACAAAAAAGCCGAAATGGCGCTCCAGATTTCTTTCAAAGCGCAAAAGAAAGGCATATGAAACTTTTTCAATTCACTTTGCCTGAAAACGCGCATATATCGATCCCCCTTCCCAACGGCTCACGATTCCAAGAGGTAGATAAAATAGATAAGATGCGGGAATAAAATAAACGGCCATTCCTGTAACGAACGTGAAAGTCTCCTCTTATTTTTCGATCTCCCACATTACTCTCTCACGGGATACTAAAAAAGTCGGATTAGGTCCCTCTCCATAATCATCCAAACAGACTTATTGATAAAGAGATAGGATATTGCCGTCTATTGAAACAGAACTGACAACGGAATACGGGATCAATTCCTGTAACGAATGGCGATCCAACGCATCACGCTGTCGTCCAAAGTCACGGGATACTAAATTCCCGAGGAAGTGAAAGAGAGAGAAATGGGTTTCCTTTTTACATTTCTCTCTCAGCTCCCAATCGCCACCAATACGAACGCACCCTTTGGTTGTCACATTCTCTTCTTTATCTTTTTTTTCATTCCGCCCCTGTTGACTCGGATACAGGAGCTCTCCCATCCTTTCTGTGAGGGAATAAAACACTCCGATAAAAAAGAACAGGTATGAATAAAACATTTAATATACGCTGAACCTAAGGAAGAGTATGATTCGAGTCTGTCTTTTTTCCCTCTCCCGTTACCTGTCCCCATCTGGCGTCGCATGGAGAAAACCATGGAAAGAGCAAGAGAAAGCGAGATAGAGGGCGAGAAAGAGGGCGAGAGAGAGTGAGGGCGAGAGAAAGAGAGGGGGCGAGAGAGAGTGAGGGCGAGAGAAAGAGAGGGGGCGAGAGAGAGAGAGGTGGCGAGAGAGAGAGGGGGCGAGAGAGACAGAGAGAGAGAGAGCGAGAGAGAGACAGAGGGCGAGAGAGGGTGAGAGAGAGAGCGAGAGAGAGAGGACGAGAGAGAGAGAGAGAGAGGGCGAGAGAGACAGACAGACAAACGACTTTATATAGGGAGAGAGAGGGAGAGGAAGGGAGAGAAAGGGAGAGGGAGAGAGAGAGGGAGAGAGAGGGAGAGAGAGAGAGAGGGAGAGAGAGAGGGAGAGAGAGAGGGAGAGAGAGAGGGAGAGAGAGAGGGAGAGAGAGAGGGAGAGAGAGAGGGAGAGAGAGGGAGAGAGAGGGAGAGAGAGAGGGAGAGAGAGGGAGAGAGAGAGGGAGAGAGAGAGGGAGAGAGAGAGGGAGAGAGAGGGAGAGAGAGGGGGCGAGAAAGGGGTGCGAGAGTGGGCAAAAGGAGGCGAGAGAGGACGAGAAGGGGAAGGGGGGAGAGAGAAAGAGGACGAGAGAGGGAAGGGGGGAGAGTGAGAGAGCGAGAGAGAAAACTTACTCCACCCTCTTATTTTTTGCGCGCGCGCGCGATCTCTTTTGCTCTGATGGGATTTCTTTTTGCGGCCACCGGTGTTACGGTCAGCGATCTTCGCTCCAGTGGCGGTTTCGGTTCCCGCCGCAAAAGGGCCCCCCTGTGGCGCACATTAAGGCGATGCGACCGTTCCGTCCTGTCTCTCTCTTTCTCTCTCCGTTCCTCTCCAGAACTGATATTAACTTAGTTTCTTTCCGTCTTTCTCCGTCCGTTCATCCCCCGTATCTCTCTTTTTGGCTCGCTTCTGCATCCGCAAACCACCGAAGAGTCTTTTAGATGGTCCCGCGGAGGGATATAAAAATGCCTCTTCATCTCTCTTTTATCCCAGCCCTGCAGACCTACTGCCTCTTTAATGGGTTCGCGTACGAGTTTTCCATCCCCAGTTTATCCTCATGCCGCGCGCGTTTTCTGCTTTTTTTTCCTCCGCGGTTCTGTTTATTTTTTCGGAATCGAAGGCGGGCATGAGTTTTTGGCTTGTGGTCTAAAATGGAGGTGCGCGTGTTATTCCAGCTTCCGAAAGTGCCGATAGTAAAACGGAGAGTTCTTACGACTCATAAAAATTGGAATGCAATAGATCTTTTATTCGTATCCTTTAGGTCACGTTATTGGATGAATTTGTGAGTTGAAAGTGGCTTTGTGGGATGATATTTACCTGCACTTTGGATGAGGAAAAATATATTAGATTAGTCATTTTTTTATTCCGATTTTACTTAAAGTTATTTTCGTTCCATGAGAAGCAGAATCGAATGAATGAATGAACACAGTACATAAAGAGCAATATTGAGATTATTTGCTACGAGTCAATTTTCTTTGAAAGCAAAGTGATACGCGAAAATTTTCATGGTAATTAAAAAGTTGTTTACAAGGGTCTAAGACTTCAGGATCCAAGGCATGTTTAAACAGGTATTGTGGTGGTAATGAGGCTTTCCATGTCTCCATTGTACATCACCATTTCACACAGTCTTTGATTTTTCCTCCCATGCATTTCGTCAAAATAAAAATGCAATAAACGACTAATTGAAGAAGATATTATTGTAAATAAACATAGTGGGGTTATAATTTAATCACAATATTCCAAATAACTATCTAATGTCAAATTAGGGTCGACCTTTTTTAAATTCATGAAGAAGATTATTTACTTATTCTAAATTTTTGTAGTTGTATGGACAAATAACAAATGAAACGTTGTAGTTTGTAGCTAAGCTGTTGTGACGAGAGTTCCTGTGACTTGAAATCAAGAAGTTGTATATAGTGTATAGGAACTACTATCAAAAAAGGTTATATTTTTGTATTAAGCACATTCAATTTTTATTATGTAATTTGGGCATTATGTATTGAGTGATACCAAAGCTGTTGTGAGGGGAGTTCCTGTGACTTGAAGTTAAGAAGTAGTATATAGTGTATAGGAAATGGTATAAAAAACTTATATTTTGTATTAAGTAAACCCAGTTTTTATTATGTAATTTGAGTATTATGCATTGAGTTGTGATGGGGACCCGCTGCCACCAGGACCTGCTCCCAATTGTAGCATTTATGTGAATAATCATATAAGCATAAATTATACACGTTTCTTTAACTAAATCAATTATCAATGACTAAGTTATTCTATTAATGTGAAAACTCCGAGAGAGGCGATACAACCAAACGATCATGCAATAAAATATACATGATCAAAATATTAGCAATTTATAGGGAGGCAAATCTAATTTTATATTTAGGCCTAATTTTATACGTGTACCTAATTTTTGAAATTATATCGTGAGAATTAGAAGCATAAATTTCATTTTTTTCTGGTAATATGGCTGCTCTGATGTGATGGACTCTCGCAAATTCCATTTCCGTCAGATAGATAATTTGAGTGGAATTAAAAATAACAATTTATGGGTATAACAAAAACATGACATTTCCTTCCTATATTTTAACAAATCGCATAAATAAATGCGTCAAGCGAATACAGGTATGAAATGTAGTTCAACCCGCAAACAATTAATGTCACAAAAAATGTTTGTAATTACATTTTGAGAAAAAGCAAAACGTTTTTGTTGGTAAACCACGCTACCTTAATGTGCTTAAGAACATACAAAATTTTATTTGAAACTTTTTATTATGACTGAGAGAGAAATACATTATATTACCGATTCACGCATTGGCGAGAATAAAACATTTAATGTGGCTTAGTGGCTTTGTAATTGTTTCATTCGAGTACCGGTAAAAAGCGCCATTAATCAATAATAGATATATCTTAGTTTTAAATATTAAGCACGCTTAATTGAAGCGGGCATTGCTGCCACTCATCGAAATTTCAGGTTCTGCGGTTAAAAATGTCACGCAATCTACGGTCTTCGCAAAATTATGGAGAAATATTACTGCATGGTGGCTGATAGAGTTTTATTCTCGAAGAATATTGAATTCCTATAAGTAACAATTAAGTATGTAACATAATAAGAAGTGTTTTAAATCTTTCTATAACCTAATATTAAAAAAATGAAGCGTTAAACCACTAACAATAAGTAGAAACGGAATCCACAGAAATATTTATGTAAAATCAATTAATCGAATCGAAAGAAGTGACGCTGGCTGCGTAGGATGCATCTAAATCGCAGCCTTATTATGAAGTTGCAGATTTGAACGCAATGTTTATTTCGTGTGTTGAAAAATAATTATTATTAAATTATAATAATTAGTTATATTTGGAAAAATTCGTCGAATTAGGCATTGAAAATATTGGCCGAATTGTTCTTAATTTTTCAAAAGGGATAGTTTTACTGAAAATAGTAAAAGATCTATAGAGTAGAAATCGGCCACCTGCAGCCTGATTTTTTTAAATTATGGCAGTGATACCCTTTCTTGCAAAATTTCGACGTTAATCAATTATTTAGACTTGCTTTTTGCTAATAGGACACCACAGAATCTCTAGGTAAAGTCCTATTTTAACTTATTCAGCCAGCCATATTTCTCATCATCTCCACAGCGGCCCACCACGTAAAATTTAAGCGATGATATATGCATAATGGACGAAATTCATGAACTACTTTAATTCTTGGCGAAAAAATCTCTGATCACGCAGAAACACAACTAAGTTTTTAAATTTTTATCATTAATTAATTTTCCCAGACAAAACACGAATTTTGAAAACGGATCCCACCTAATCAACAGAAGTGAACAGTTCGCACAACGGCGTGGTGTTTTCTGGGAGAGACATGAAACGGCTGGAACCACTCAAATGCGACCTCACGTCCAGAGAACATTCTAAGCCTTCGACGCACTTCGATGTCTCCATACGGAACTAGCGTCTCGTTAACTCGAGTAACCCGCCTCTGCAATCCCGCTAAAATGTCCCCGCATCTGCGGTTTCGTCTACTCCTCGGTCGACTCTCGGAATGTGTCGAAATGACCTCGCGACCTCGAGTCGTACGGACATCGCACCGCAAAAATTTCTGACATATAGCTAGACACTTCAACGTAGACACGCCATCTACATAAACTTTTACTGTTATCAGAATCGGGACGAGATATTTTTGCGCCCTAGACAAGGTTGGAAAATTACGTTCCCTCCTAATTAAAGTACAGGGTACAGAATTTCATCTCTAGAAACAATAGTTTATTCACAATATAGAAATAAAATAAAATATATTTTATAGCATATAACGTTACACATAGAAATCCATATTGTCATTTGTTGTTCATTTAAGCGTGTTGCGCCCTAGGAGGATGGATCGCTCGCCTAGCCTATTCGTTCCCACTTCGTCTGTCATTCATGTCGTGTCTAGAAGCGGGTCTAGTTTGCTTTTGTCACTCGATCCCTCGCGTGTGGATATATGAGTACATTTCCATTTGTTTTCCAACAAGAGGAGAGGCAGGTAGCAAACTCTGGTGTGAATAGCGCGTTACATGCGATGGAAAATGGATTCGTTACCATATGCCAAAGACCAAGCGTTCAAACATGGAATTAGAGGCACTCGCAGTCCACGTCACCGAAAGAAATCAAGGCGATTCCTTCTGTGGGCAAAGTTATGGCGCCCGTTTTTTGGAACTGCGACGTCGTCATTCAAAGAGAGCTTTTTACTCGGAGACCAAACTGTCGTCAGTGAATGCTACTGTAAAGTTCTTGATGACGTTCCCCTAAAAGTTCGAAAGAAAAAGGACAGGCTTGTTATCGAAAGGTGACATACTCAAACTGGACGGCGCGAGACCTCACCATTGTAGCCAAAGATAGACGGCATTTGGACAAAGTTTGCGGAGAATGTATGCCTCACCGGCCTTATAGTCATGATTTTGATATATGAATATATTAGGAGCTCCGCTCCAGGCCCCCATGGCGCCTAACTCCGTGCCTTGCTTCGCTAGGCGTTTTCATCCGCTCCACGGGGTGAGCGTCAACCCCTCCCTCCACTCGCTCCAGGTAGGACGTGCCTAGATTTTGTCTCGCAATTTTCGATAAGGTCGTTGGAAATGAGAATTTCTTACTTAATCATTTACAGACCAACAATTCATTTACTAAACCTACTCGCGAACTGTTTTTTATTTATTTGTTTTTAAACGGATGAAAATTTTTTCAACGCGATCAAAATGACCGCGCGCGACTCTTTACGTTACAGTCTGCCGGAGTAGCGTCTCAAAACTCAAAAATAAATATTGTGTGTATATATATATATATATATATATATATATATACACACAATATTTATTTTTGAGTTTTGATATATATATATATATATATATATATATATATATATATATATATATATATATATATAAAGATACGCATATAACTCCTTTTTGTATGAATCTCATTTATTTTCCACTCTCTTGATCTCTCTAGCTTGGTTCCAAAGAATGAGAAACGGTTTCCTGCCATTTTTTGCGAAAGGGATTATCAAAAAGTATTGATTTAAGGCGGGGTTGGATGAGGGAAGGACTACGAGAGGATATATATATATATATATATATATATATATATATATATATATATATATATATATATATATATATAAGGGTATATCTCTCCTGGATGGACTTGGATAGAAGGGGTGAGGCTTTACGCGACTGCGAAACGTCTCAGATGCGACGGAGAGAGAGGGCGAGTCGAGAAGGGTGCGGACATGTGAAAATCTCTCCTTGACCGACGAGCGTCACGTGATCTCCCCGTATGCGCTCCACTTCTCCGGGTATATATGCTTATCGAATTTTTTCGCTGGAGACTATAAAACTCATCGCCTTCACATATTTGTTGGAAGAGAATTTTTAAAATATTCCACAAAACGGAAGGGAAAAAATATGACGAATAGAGCTCGTTTAAAGCTTTCGAGAAAATTCGGAGTAAAAGATTTGGTAAAGCACTTTTGGACTTCATTTCCGTTTGGAAATATCGACAGATAAAGAGTGGGAATTCTTTAAGTACAGGAAAGACGTGGGAAATATTTCGAGATAATACCATTATCACGAATGAAAGTATGTAGATTTTTTATATTATTATTGTCACTAAATTGTCGCTGATTGGCATTGCCAGACGGTATTACATATTGACATAAAACTTACATAGTTATTTTTTTATTATTTACTGTTTACTGATTTTGTCAGGTTTTAATTTTCAGAGTTCTTGATAGGCTTTAACGGCTACCGTAGCGGTCCAGTGAACCCAGAAGTCATCTCACTACTTCACCTTAACAAGCAATCTCCTTTCTACAACTCAACCATTTAAAAAATATAAGATCTCTGTATCCATTAATGATTACTCGCCATTGAATAACAATAAACTACTGTAGATAAATTGTAGTCAAAGTTATACATATATGATATATTTTAAAATGAATATATACAGGCTATATGATCCTTCACATAAAATTTTCCTGTTACCTTATTACTAATAGTTTGAACTTTGTTTAAGAAGGATTTTTTTATTTTAAGGAAAAGGCTGAAAAACTTTTCAGGTAAATTGTACCATTCCTTTATAGCTCTATACGATGCATACATAAACTGCTCATCCGCTCATCGTTTGACTCCAAGTGAGGAATTTCATTGTTTTCTTCAACCGATATCGGTGGAATAGTTTGCTTTTTAAATACCGAAATGTTCCTTAAGAAAAACCGTCCCCAAATATCGATGCAGAACAGAATTGTAGATTATACTTCTGTCAAATTTCATGATTGATTATCATTGCCTTCCTCGATTTAATTACGGGAGCCGCCGACGCTAATTGCTTTGAAACATTTTACATTCTTTCGAATAACTCGGAAACTCAAACACCCAGAGAAAATGTACTTTAAAGCAATCAAATGTCGCTCGCCATAAGTGGTAATTTGCTTTCATTTTTCTGGCTGATATTACAAGGAGATACCCCATATATATGCTGCCGTCATGGTTGCCAAAGAAGACCTAAGAATGTAAAGCGATAGTTAACGTTTTTTAATCCTTTATTCAGTTTGCGTATTTTCGATGAAAATAGCCTATTTGATCTCTCGTACATATTGTAGAAGTTGTATTGATATTGTAGAGAAATCGAATATCCTTCATTCTCTCATAACATTTCGAAATATTTGGAACAGGTATTTTCATAAAGTTTGAGACATTACATTTCAAAATAATTAATCGCGTTCTATTATTGTAATTAAAAGCTGGGTATTTACGTATTTCTGGAATTTTGATTCCAAGAATGGCGTTTACGAGGTATGTTAATATATAGAAAAATGAGGAAAGGGAGAGCAAACGTTTTGGAATATTACGTACGAGTTCCTTATGAGGAAATGAAATACAAATCTTTCGCGAGTTTTAAAAATGAGCGTGGTTACTAAGAAATGGCCATTCGCGAAATTTTAAATGACACAATTTAGCATAGAGTCTGCATCAAAAGCCTCTATTCAACATTTTTGAAAACTTCTGTATATTTACATTCCAAGATTGTATGTTTTTAAGATCAATAATATGAAAGACAAAAGACGAATGCAGTCGTATTCCATTAAAAATTACAACGTATTTTAAAAAGAGTTAAAAACAAGTAGTGTTTCAAATTCGGTAATACTTGCGTTTTATTTCGCTATGGATATTTCTCCAATTTACCTAATTGACAAACTGTGGAGAATTTGATCAATTGTTATATGCGTAAATATAGTTTATCTAAATTTATTTTTATGTATTTATACCGCCCATATTCGGTAACTAGAGCCTTGCTTGTAGTAAGTGGCATCAATGTGGTAATGTAATAGTAGTCCCAAATTCCAGGTCTCCATCTTTTATAACTTCGGAGATACTAAAAAAAATACGTAATGGGCCCCTATCCGACCCTGTATATTTTTCAAATAAAAACAAATCTAAATAAAAACATGTGGTAGCAGAACAGAACTATACACTCCATGTTTCAGCTCTCTATCGTTTACGGTTTCGTCACAATATCATTTGTAGCATGTGCGCAGACTACAAAGTGAAATTATAAGCGATTTTTTTAAAAATCGCTATAAAAGCTAATGACAAAAAATCTGTAATTAAAAGTAAAAATACAGCAAAACCGTTTTTGGATAATATGCAATGATAACAAACTGTTAAAGGCCAATTATTTTCCTCAACGAACGACAGTAAGTTAACCAACGGCTCCTTTAATAGCACAGAGAACCATAAAGCACGATGAATAAGACCGCGTAATCCCAAGACGTTATGATTCGGAAGGACGTAAACGTGTGGTTTTATGGAGCGGGCACCTTGCTATCCTTTTTTTATTATCGCTTTATTGTCTCTGAGGAAAGCGATACTATACTTTTGTTGCCATTGGCGTAATGGGACGGAACAACGCCAGCAGCAGCAGCCGAGAGACCATGTCTCTCAGATTGCCACGAGACAGCCTGTCTCGTTGACCGAGTGGCGCTCTTACCCATAATCGTTCAATCTTCCGGATTGGAAGGCGCAGACTCGGGTGCTCGGGGGCAATGGGAGGCGATTTTTACCGGCCAGAGATGCGTGGGAAGAGGAGATGGGGGGGGGGGGAGGAGGGGGAAGGAGGAGTAGGAAATGGATTAGCCCCAGTGCTCGATACACTCGAAAGCTCATCCCTTTTATTGGAATTTTTTCTTTCCTTCTCTCTTCTCTGGTCCGTCCTGTGAGAGTTTTTTTATTTTTTTTTTTAAAATTGACGCGAGGCGTTTTAACGGCGTCTTTTTTATTGGAAACAGGTCTGGCTTAAAAATCTCATAGGTGCAATTCGTAGGAATTCGTTGTATCTACGTTCACATATAAACAGATAACTTAAAACATTTATTGCAAAAAATCATTCGGAGTAATAAAGTTTTAACAAATATATTTACGCTATCCAAATTGAATACGAGTTACGTAGCATTACATTCAATTCCTACGTGCAATAATTGCACTTAATGATGACTTTTTTTGCGTATATCTCTTGTGATTCCAAAGATTTTTTTTTCTTCTAATCTCCATAAATGCGGTTTTTACGGCTTAATTTCAAATATCTCAAAATGATTAATTTTATTAATTCATTTGTAAAGATGAGCACTTGAAAATTTAATTAATGAAGCGAAGTTACATTACAAAATAAAAAACGAAATTTTATCGGTTAAAAATGAATATTTTAGCCCAAAAATGTGAATTTTTAATGTGATTAACTGGTCATATCTGATCGCCAGCTGGTAATATCAACTCACCACTGGCGAGCGGGCGACCGTATTTATTGAGCCCCGGTAATAACTATCACAGATCGTTTCTTCAACAAAGTTTTGCGGGCCGCATCAAATGCTCTCGCGGGCCGTAGGTTGCACACCCTTGTTCTAAATGGCGAGATTATTCCACGAACGATTCTCATTAAATGCTGAATTCTAGGAAAAACTTAAAACAAATCTTTAAGTAAACTGATGTGGGCAACATGACTTTCTCTGTATTTATATGGCAAATTACATGTTGTTAGCTTTGGGATCGTTGTCAATATTTACTTCCGGTTGACAATTAAGAAAAGAAAAAGGAGCGTTACTAAGACGTAACTAAGCGTCAATTGTTAACAATAGTCTTCGGTAGGTGGCGTGGTGGTGGCAGCTAAAAATATAAGATATCTCTTAAACAATGCATTATATGGAAAAATATTTCAAACAAAGGTTGTAGAAAATAAAATTTCCTACAACTTTTATTCCAATACATTTTTACATTTATCAAATATTAAAGCAAATATTTTAAAATAACGGATAAGTGACAAGAGTAAACACCCACTTTTGTTTGACCGATTTTTACCAAAAACTAATCAAATCTTTTAACTTTTATAAAAATGTTAAATATAAAATTTCTTGTTGACTTGATCAATAGTTTTTGAGTTAGAGCGCCCACAAAAATCTATCACATACAAAGAGACACAGAGATTGACAAACAGACAGACATCATCGAGAAAATAGTCAAAACGTGTTCAGGGGACCTTAAAACATGTATTTCCGTTGAAATCTCCAATTCGATTTTTTTATGAAAACAATACTCTCTCTAGACTTCGTATATGGAGAAAGTAATAACCCAACGTCCGTTTTTATGATACCATGTCCACCAGGTGAAGAAAGATGGTAGCATGAATGTTAACCGTAAAATTACGAGTATGCGCATCACCTGCGTATTCCACTAAACTCGATCAACTAACACTATAAAACATTTACGTGTTTTTGACCAATGTTCCCTCTAAGCCGCGCGGCTGCGCGTCCGCGCACAAATTTCTAAACCCCCGCGCACAGATTACTACACCCCGCGCATCACAGACTAAAAACAGTGACATAGGGGTCACGCCCGAAATTAATGTTCCTATTTTGTTCTATCTTTAACACATATTTCCTTATCACGACTGCCTTATGCAGTCTCTGTTGACAAAAGGTAACCAGTGAGGCCGCTAAAAGCAACAACCCCTTTGCACTATTTTATTACAATTTTCATAAAATGGCTAATACAAAGTAAAAAAAAAGTATATTAGAATAATCTTATAGTAAATTTTATAAATAAAATTAAATCTTAGATTTCTTATTTCTACCTTATTTTCATATAAAATGGAAAAAGTTCTTGCATAAAAGGCCGCTCATACCATGCTGTGAATTTACAAAGGCCGCGCAGACTCCTCCATTTCCGCTCATATAGTCAGTCACATTAGAGGGAACATTGTTTGTGACCCCTGCAAATATTTTTATCTAAAACCACGAACGCGAGTGTTACTAACTACTTGACAGGGTAACTTTTGGCCAATCTATTTCTTTTTCCTCTGAAACGATCGCCGGGTTTAATAGCGTCGCGAATTTATGTCATCCTCCCATTTGCGCGAGGAAGAACGATCGAGTAAGCAATCGAGGCATTTAAAGGCGAGAGAGAGAGGCTTTGTCATTCCAGCGCTCTTTTTTCCGCATTCCGTTATCCGAATGCTTCGCAAAACCTTTCTTGCGATCCGTTTTTACGAGCGGAATGGAGGAATATAAACAGCAAGTGTATCTCTCTTATTCAATGCGCCTCGCTATTAATTACGCTGGGAAATGGATTCGGAAATCGGACGCGATAATTAAAAACCCGAACGAAGATACATAACGCGAGCGAACGAATGCCTCGTGTCCCGGTGACTCCGCATAACTTTTCCTGTCATCCACGGATTCGTAATGTCCGTTTCTCCTAGGGCCAGTGGCCAGATGGCGGATAAGCACGCTTTGAATCGATTTAACGAAAATTCGGTTACAAAAGGAAGAGGATTGATTTTTTTTCATTTTTTAAAACTCCTTTGCGCACAGGAATACGAACTCTGTTGGGTAAATTTTGTTTGCATCTTCTTTTACAGTGGAACAAAATTTGTACCAGTTTTGAAACGCTTTATTTAATAATGATGACGTTATTATCGCATCACCAACACTTGCCTACACTCGGCATGTTTGTTATTATTGTTAGAGCTTGTTGAAAAAAATCGTTTATGTATTCGGTTTGTCTGTCCGTCTGACCGTCCAATGTCCGTCCGTCTGTTCGGGAAATATCTCTGTAATGCTGCAACTTGAAGAAATCAAATTCTCAGGATAAAGTGGTCTACGTGATGCAAATTTGGTAGATCTACACAGAGCTGCCGAGGAATAATCGGTGTCTTTTTCCCACCTCTTTGTTTCAATAATTCAAACATGATATCGGTGCAGGGCATTATAAATTTGCGTTTTTAAATTGGTTAAAATTAAGATAAGAGCTGGGAACATGAACAGTTCAGTAGTTGAAAGAATGAGGTTTATATTTTTCCGATTTTTAACAAGGGGAAATAAAACTGCCGTAGCAATGACACCACTGCTTTTAAATGGGAAACCTATTACTACATAGCATTGATATCGTGATTTTAAAGGGAATTTATAGACTACTAGTATATTGTCTGTCAAAAACGACGGGTTCAAATTAATAAAAACGCAATTAAAATTTTTAACTTTTAACTGTCACTATTTATATTGATTTTGTTCCTCGCAGCAGTCTGTCGTCAAGATAAACAAATGGGCGATTTCGGAAAAAAGAAGAATGAAACAAGTGACTTTATTAATTTTTATTTAAAATAGTAGTTCAAATCGGATGAGTATGGTTCAAGTTTTCCAATGTTAATTTCCGAAAGAAGAAAAGCCTACACGAAAAAAGTCGATTTTTGCGTGTTATCTTACGAAGAATGGAGTTAATCGCGTGGAGTCAAACTCGGAACTTCTTTCCTAAATTTTCTTTCGGCAAGGCATTTTTGTATTTGAATAGATTATTTCTGCCAAATTTTAATTTTCTATCTACATCCACGATTGAGCTTGACACTCAGACCAACGGACGGGCAATATAGCCTTTTATGATTATTTTCGTGATTCTTCTGAAGCTCTTTTTCTCTCCCTATTTCCTAAACTGTCCTCAAGTTCTCCATTCTTTTACCAAACACCCGTAACCAATCGCTCAATCCTTTACTCTATACATTTTTTACATGCTAGGTTTCTTTATTAAAACGTACAGCACCTTCCTCAGATTTTCATACCGTTTCTGTTTCAATAATATTAAATTAAGCTCATTATTACGACTTTTTAAGTAAGCTTTTTAGGTATTCCTTCTCGTAAATAACGTATCAAATGTTGTTTACATTGATTGCTATAAAAATCATTTCCCCCTCCTTCCGTCTATCTCTTCTTCTCGTATTAAAATCCTTCTAAGCACGCTAAACTCATAAGGATTGAAGTAACAATAGTACTTCGAGATTTAACAATGTAATTGGTAGGCAAGGCAACATCCCGTTAAAATGGCAAAATTTTCCCAAAATAGATGATTTAAACGTTTAATACGAGGGATATCGAAATGAAGGTGAAAAAAGACGAATTGAATAGGTAAAATATTTCAACATGTTCGAAGATCGTAGGTCAATGTTTTCTAATTTTAGAATAAAAGCTTGCACGTCGAAAAGTTCATTTTTACGTGTTACCTTATGAGAAATAGAAATAGTTCCCTGGAGTCGAACCCGGGATGTTTTCTAAATATTCTTTCTTCAATCACTTTTTAGGCGTTCTTTACCAACGAAGCGGCAATAGCGGAACGCCTTATGGGCACGTCTGATCCGTCCGCGTAACTTTCATCTCCCAAACAGCAGGACGGATTTTAATTTAATTAGATATGAGTGATCTTTATTGAAATTTATCACCCAATTGTGATTTTCAACTGAATCTGTCAATTAGAACTTTCACTTTACATTATTACTTTAATAAACTTATACTCGTATCTCGTTCAATGGCATCCGTCAAGCAACAATGAGATGTCAAACTTTTATCTCCCTAGCTCTTATATGATCCGTAAGGTATAGATTAGAAAAATTATTCGGATAGAGAACTACATTTACTGCAAGAAAGCCCGCGAGGCCACATAATTACGAGTTATAGTTTCGGAGATAAAAATTCGAGAAAATCCCGAGAAAAATATCACATATTTTGTTTACGTTGATCGCTAAGACGGTTCTCTCAGCAAACAACAATTAAAAATCAATATATTTCTCGCCCATTCTCTTATATCTGCGAGGTATAGATTAAAAAATTTATTCGGATAGAGGACAACATTTACCACAAGATGGTTCAGAGACACACAATTACGACTTATAGTTTTGGATATAAAAATTCGAGAATATCCTCAGCAAAATATCGCCTATTTTATTTACTTCGATCGCACGGTTCTCTCGGCAAACAACAATTAAAAACCCATGTATTTATTTTCCATTCTTTTGTATGATCTGTGAGGAACAGATTAAAATTTTTTTTTGGATAGAGAACAACATTTACTACAAGATGGTCCCCGATACTATCGTTTCGGGAATAAAAATTCGAGAACGCCCAATCTTTCCATAACGCTTCATACGTGTTTCCCATTAAGAACGCCTTTGAAATCTCTGTGTATTCCATTTATGGAGTATACTTTTTCATCTTGTTATATGTGAATCAAGCAATCCTGAAAAATTTCGAACCATTATCCCTTACCGTTTTTTGAGATATAAACGATTTAAAACGATCACCAACCAACCAACCAGTACGTCTATTATTATTATTATTATAGATATTACGAGGCGATCGATCTCAGCCCAGGATGTTATCTTATGATGTCGTAATCCCAAAAGAAGAAAAATAACTCGGCAATATTCCCCTCACTTGTTAAATACAAAACTGTTTGCATGTTGGATATGTAATGTTGCTGTTATTACAACGAAAACGTTTTCCGGGTATCCGCGAAGAAAAAGCGTCTTTTGACTGTAAACTTTTGCACTCCAAAGATTTTAACCGGAGAGCGTTACATTATCTTTCATACGATGCGCGGCAGATATCCTCCGCTAAAATCTTTCGCCATCGATCAGATAGGCATCGATAATATTTTACGATAAAATGTTAACCTAATGTAAAATAATTCTATCGATTCTCTGAGAAATATAAATAAGAGTTTTGTTGAATATAAATTCATGTAGTTTTACATGCATATGCATAAACGAGACAATAACACTATACCTCTCACAAACGCGTATAAAATTTGTCATAGAGTCCGGCTTTTGCTCGCATTTGGATTAAAAGCACCAGCATAGCACATTACTGAAATAACACTTAGTCTTCTCAAGGTTTATCTTTATACCGTAAACGAGTGTATAATTTTTATTCGTAGTTTCAAGCCAGGTATAAAGAGTTTGGTGAGTGGAAGGTACGAGTCATTTGCTCCTACAATTTCGGCAAACGTCAAAGGCTTCGCGACTTTTCAGCCTCCTTCGCGCTGAATAACATTGTTTGCTGAGCGAACCTGCTTATAAGCCCACGCCGGTGGTTGGAGTACGAGCGATTATTATCTTTCTCGAATTCACTTTGTAAGCAGCTTATTTTTTTCGTCTTATGAATGTCTCGCTTAGCTTTGTTTTTATTTTTTAGAAATAACGAGCGCGGCAATTTCGACCACTTTTGATAAGATCTAGCACGTGTATTTCCGTTTTAAAAAGGGGTATTGTGTCATTTCGTCTTTTCTCTCGAGAAAGAGTGGAAATTTATTAGGAAATTTATTATTCTCCGCATTAGAATTTCGCGCTTTTATACGGACGGAGCTAAAAAAAACCTGGCAGTCCGGATTTTCAGAAAAAAGGTACGTTTATTGGAAAAAGGGACGGGATTTTTGTCTTATATTTTTTATTTACTTTAGAACAACTTCCTTTGATCGCATTACGGAATGAATCGTGCTCCAAACACAATGTAAAAGCACGATTTCCAGCTGAAACCCGCCAAAACCCATCTTTTATGCGATCATTGATATAAAAAAAACATAATTAGCCTTAAAAAAAAACGGTTCCTCTACGGTCTGTCTCAAAGAGACATAAATTGCTAAGCCTTCGCATAAATGGAAAGCGCTTTAATGGAAGCCACTGAATGCCTCAGCAATAACGTTTTATTTTTTAAATTTCCTCCCAAGAATTAACAGGGCAATAAAAACCACCGGTTTTACGAACGATGCAAGCGCGGTGCCCTTATTGAGGGCGTTCGGCCGCGACAATAAATTTAACGATACCGTGTGAATAATGACTACTGGAACCATCCAGCCGTGGCAAAGCTGTTAACGAAGATCCTTTTAAGGTGGAGGTACAGGTCATCGAAATTCACCTCTCTCTAGTAAGGAACGGGCAGTAAAACGCTCGACTCGATCGATCGAGCGATAAAACTCCGGATACCTCGCGGAAAAAATCGATCGGGATCTTTTTCTTCTTTTCCCTTCGACCTGAACGCTGAATAGTGAGAGATAGGAAGAGAGATGAGGCGGGGGAAAGGAATGGAGCGGAGGGGGCGTGAAAGGAACATGAGACACTGCCGTCTCGCGGGATAAAGTCGAACCTGAACGTTCCGTACTGCAACCCCGAGAGAGATGTAGAGAAAGAGAGATAGCCGGTATATCCCTCGAAAACCATTGCACTTGTCACTTCCGCAGTGCTCTCATTTCTCACGGGTGTCGTATGAGGGCAGCACCATAGAGCGGGAGTTTGTTTTTTTTTCCGCTCCCGCTTAGTTCGGTGGAGCGGGAGCCGTGGGGAGGCCGAATCGTATATAGTTACGGAGTGATTGGTGTGATGGGAATGGGAGAGGAGGGATGCCTGGACGTCGGATGCGAGAGGGAGGAGGGGGGGGGGGGGAGAGCGGGAAGAGAATGGGGGAGGGGGTTGAGAAGGGGAGGAAGATGGCAGGTGGAGAGAGTGGGAGGTGGCGCTATTTTGCCGAGGGAATGAGGCATAAGGGAGGAAGTTGAAACGTTTTGTGCAAAGGCCTCCGAGAAGAATGAGCGGAAAGCGGAGATGTCTTGAGGAAATGAGCTCCCTAGCAGGAATTGCCATGGGGATAAGGGCATAGAGAGAGAGAGAGAGGGAAGGTAGGGGAAATGAAAGGGAAAAAGGGGTTTTAGGATGTTGGTATAGGGCGAGGAGGGGGGGAAGGTTTAACGGTTGGGGGAGATGTAGAGCTGAGTGAATAGGTGTAAGAGGGAGTGGAAAAAAGACGGGAGAAAGTACGTAGAAAGGTGGATGGAAACGTGAGGGGAGAAAATGGGTAGGATAAACAAACATCACGCTTGGACCAAATGAATAGAGAGAGAGAGAGAGAAGGAAAAGGAGGGGTTGATGTTATAGAGAAGGAAATGTGCAGTGAAAGGAGAGAATTACTGCGGTTGGATGAAAGAAGTAGAGAGAGAGAGAGATGGGCGGAACATATTACCACGGGGAGGCTGTTAAGATTAATTTTATTTATAAATAGCCTATAAACAGCACTTAAAGATCTTTTCAAATGACCTCATTAACAGTAACGAAGACGGCCCTATATTTCTACGTATAGCACGGGATTAAAGCCCGTTACTTAAACATTAGGAAGCAGACGCACAGTCTACGCCAGTATTTAACGCAGGCATAGCGAGTGAAAGTGAAACAAGTATACACCCAAAAAAAGTGTCGGGAGAAAAGAAAAAATGCCGTAGTTCCTTGCGCAGCGCGGGGTTGAAGTTTTTGAAAGGGCCACGTTGTGCGACTTTAACGCTCAATTTAAAACACGCGTATTCGTGTGCCCCAAGGGTTGGAAACCGAATTAACAAGAAGAGCCACTTTTTACCAATCCAGAATTTATTCCGGTCCTTATTAAAAAAAATTCACTTCGTATTTCTGAACATTCTCATAAATGAACGAGTACTTTCGGTAATTGAAGTCTCGAGCTAATTTTACGTTCTAAACGCTTCACAGGGGGGAGGGAGCTGATTTAGAGAACCGCTCTTAAGTCATTTAAGAGCAGCATGCAGCTCACGAGCCGCTGGTTGCCGATCTCCGGCATAGGCCAAGAGCTTTATCACGTCACATACATACGCAAGATGAGGTGCGCGCCAAATTCAGTAGCGGGTACAATTAAATTTTGCAAGTGTTGGGTTAATAGCCGTGACGTTAATTTGACTGCGTATGATCGAATCCGCTTTGGGGAAACCCGCTTTGGATAGTGGTTTGACGTAACAGTGAGGTAACGGTAATGGCGATGGTGAGAAAGCGAAGGAAAAGAAAATTAATGACATGAAAATGAACGGGCAAAAAAATAAAACATTAGATGAAAGATGATTAGACAGACGGAGAAAAGATGGAGAAAATAAAAAACTGGCGTAATATAACCCGCCTTTATTTAAAGGCGAGATTTAGACAATCGAATGCATTTTTAGGCGCGTTTCGTATCCGATGTGAGCGCCTATTCAGTTTCGTTCCGTCCGTCCGTCCGTACTCATGTTCGCTCTCGGCTTCTACCCATCGGATTTTCATGAAATTTGGTATTTAGGATTTATTGCCCAAGAC
The DNA here is from genome assembly GCA_028673005.1 of Tanypteryx hageni. Lineage (NCBI taxonomy): Eukaryota > Metazoa > Arthropoda > Insecta > Odonata > Petaluridae > Tanypteryx > Tanypteryx hageni. The sequence continues at coordinate 83,038,233 of CM054116.1, read as the reverse complement.
AGTAAGAAAATGGCATAAATGATTTACATTACCCAATCAGGGGTGCCACTTTACTGGAAACCAATAAGAACTTTTCGTCATGACTCGTAAAATATTGGTCATATCGAAAGTTTTCAAACAAAATTTGTAGAAATAGCCAAATAGTATATATTTGTTTAACACATATTTATCGTAGGAGTAGTCGTTATAAATAAACTCGAACAAGAATTTCATAATTCGCATGGATACCTAATTTTCTCAAAGAAAACAATCTTCGTTTTAATGGAAGCAATAATATTTTCTGTAATTACGAAAATACATTTAATATTATTACGTTTGCATGCAGCATTTTTAAGCGCAAAGAAATGGGTAATTTACGACGAAGAAAAGAATGTAAACGTAAGTATTACAACTACTTAACTCAAGTGAGGTATGTTTTCAATAATTTTCGATTGTTTGATTCATTAAAACTGATTAGAAAAATTAATCAGTAAACAAAAATTTAATATTTTCCTGACATCATCTGTGATAAATGGTTTTTTAGTATTTAGTCATTAAAATTACGTAAATACGTTTATTAATGCATCAACTTAAGGAGGGAAGGAATTTTTGTAGACAGGCAAAATAGGGGCCCTAGTGTTTAGCTGCTTTATGGTGAGCGTTCGTTCAAATTATATCGTTTAGTTTTAAATACTCCATCGCACGGGGAGTCGGTGGTGTAGTGGTTAGGACGCTGGCTGCTACTCGCCTGCTGTGAAAAAGCAGCGGGCACGAATCCTGCGCAAGTAGGATTTTTCCCAAGGTCGCCGGGCCCCCTGTTTGTGTGGTTTGAAGGAGACCGCGCAAATTTAGCTGTTCGGTCCTTCGGGAAGGACGTTAAGCCCTTGATCCCCTTGGTGTTCTTCATTAAGAGTAGGCTAATGCGGACACCGAGTTTCTCTTCTCCCTTGCTATCCAGCTATTCATTGCACTATCACTTACGTTAGAGATACACATTGCGCGCAGGCAAGGGGTGGATCAGCTGGGAACATACATTAGTAATAACCTCCATCGCACGGGGAGCCAGTGGTGTAGTAGTTAGTGTTGGCCCCACCGTGATCTGCTGAAGCAACACCCGGTTCGAATCCTTATGAGGATTTTTCCGAAGGACGTTGTTGGAAGGGACGTTAAACCGTTGGGCCTCAGTGGTGTTCTTCTTTAAGAGCAGGATAAACGTCGGCACCGGGTTTCTCTTCTCCCTTCCAGGCTATTCATTGCACTACCTCTTAGATTCCATTGCGCATGTAATGCAAGAGGCGAATCGGTTGGACTCAAAACCAACTCCATCTCACGAAAAGCCACTATTTGTGATACACTACACTTTTCAACTTGTTACATCTAACCCGGCATGAAAATCACGTAAATACAGACCCTCGACGGGATTCGAACCCGCGGCCTTGCTATGCAGATACCATTGGATGAAATGGGGAGAGAGAGAGAGAATGATAGTTAGCTAGTGGGGTATTTACAATGAGCTTACGTGTGCGTGCGTGATAGTAAGGGAAATAGGTAGCGATTGAGAAGGAGACCAGGGATAGGGTGGGGTGAATTATCAAATAGGAAAAAGGACCGTTAGGAGGAGGAAAGTAAAATAGAGGTGTGAGGGAAGGTAAAATAGAGGTGGGGAAGGTAAAATAGAGGTGGGAGAGGGTAAAATAGAGGTGGGGAGGGTAAAATAGAGGTGGGGAAGAGTAAAATTGAGGTGGGGGAGGGTAAAATAGAGGTGGGGCAATGAAGGGCTTCGCTGTCAAGAGGAAGGGGTGTCGAAGAATAAATACCGTCACCGACGAGGTGTTCGAGTACGAATGAGGCCGTGTTTGGCTTTAGCAAGCGCTTTGAAGAGAGGCAACAAGATTGGTCGGCGGGCGGTTAACCGTTTTCTGTGTTTGAGGAGATTAATGCAATGGTTGGGAGCCGATAGAAATGGAATACGGCTTATGCGGATCGGATGAAGATGGCTTCGAAGTTCGAGTGATGGTTTGCTCGCCGACTCAGTTTATTTTTTGCTCGGAAATTTAATTTAACAGATCAACGTGATGAAAAGTGGGATTCAATTCTCGTTTTTTTTTTTAAATCTCTATAGGTAGGCTCCAGTTCAAAATCTGACTATATTTATCTAACAATTCGCCATAAAAGAGTCGATTTTGTAGATTTTGTAATAAAATGGATCGCAAAAACCTAAACAAAAAATCCCGCGGCTTATTTATAAATATATACATTGATACATAAAATACTATGTACTGTCAGCAAAAAGGTGTTGAATTAAAACTTACAGATATTTTCATTACTTTTATCATAATTTTGCAACAATTAAAAAAATGCTTGTCAATAATAAACCTCTCCACGGCCATTTTCAAATCATTTCACTGTCTTTCAGCTGGTCGCGACCCAACGGTTGAGAAACAATTGTTTACTACATGGATCTTAAGAAAATATCACAGTTACTATAGCTAAAATTGTAATTCATCAACCCACTGTTGGGTTAAATATCATTCTTATAGTACCATTATATTTATTTTTCTGCAGAATCTATTCGGTTTTTAAAATATCGGGTGAAGAATTTTGCGAGCCGATTTTAAATGACAGAGGTAAAAACTACGCAGTATAAAAGGATTAATTTCGTTAAATACCGCTAAAAAATAACACATTACCGTCTAGTTTAAGCCATGTTCTCCGTTTTTTTTAGAAAAAGTGAATCTTTAGAGATGCTTTGAGAGCGAAAGAAAATATACGACGAGTTAATATTTGCAAAAGAAAGCAATGGACGGTAGGTATAAAATGCACGTGATATGAATTCTACTTTTGTAAATTCATTTTCATTTCCTAGAAAATATTATCAAGTGCTGTCACAGCATGAATGAAATAAATTTATTTTGTCAAGTATCTGTTTCAATTGTACTACGTTTTGGATTTTTCATAAAAAGGAGGACCTGAATGTAGCATGATATTAATTAGCTTGAAAAATAATTTGATGAGTTCTCTGCAACAACCTTTACAGAAGACATTTTTAACTTGTATTTTGTAGATATCTATGCGGAAATTATGAGATTTTTCAAGGTATCCGGAAATATAATAATATTTCCCAACTCGCCCTCCGGAAAAAAAGAATGTCATTTCTCGTATCAAATTAAAAATGTCTAGTGGGCCTTGACATTCTTAAAAACTTGTGGTTTTAATTTCTAAAAGTTTATTTTTCAAATGCGATTGTAAAATATGACATTTGCACTAATTGGCAAATATGGTGGAAAGAAATACATGAAATACTGGTAAAATTTGTACTCGTGACTGAGAAATGGATATTTACGGAGGAATAAATCTTATTCAGCCTTAATAACCTCTTACTTCACCAGTGGTGCAGCCAGGAATTTTTCTTAGGGGGGATGCCAAATAATAAAAGGCATTTTTTCATATTTATTTGATAATTTCCAATAACAACTCATAAACATCGTTATGAAATTAAAAAAATAATAACAGCTACTTAGTAAATATAGTTATTTTCAAGTTAAAGCTTTTAATTAATGCCAATGCAGTCGCAGGTTAAATTATTTGCGATATTGCAGGGCAAAGCGCAGCTTCCCCCTCCCTTGGCTGCGCCAATGTACTTCGCAATCGGCGTATTAAGTAGACTTTTAGTGGTTGGAGTCCATTGGCGGAAAGGACTGAATTGATGTGATTTTATTTGTTATAGGCGAATGGGGATAGCTAGAGAAAGAGATATATCGTAGATAGAAAGTTGAAGCATATTTTACGAAGCAAATCTGACATTTGGATTAGTAGATTCCGCGAGGAAAATCATGGGATATTGCAGCCGTTTTTCGGTCGAATCACAGGGATGAAAAATTTCGAGTGCCTTTTTCTAAAAAGAATCGAAAACTGATGAGTTTTGTCACGTGGAGAGTTGGAAAAAATATTAAAATTATTATTTTATAGATCGCGCCACAATGAGTTATCTACTTAATTAACGTAGTTATGCAAAAATGAAATCCATAATTAATATCCTGACTGTTAATGCTATGTCTTCAGCTTGTTCACGTATACATAAGGACTGCTACCATTTCATTTGATTAAAATTTTTGCATTGGTTAAAATTATCACTTCTTAAACAGTTTCTTGGATGTCGATAAAAGGGATCCAAATAAAAAGTAAAATTTTTCTATAAGAAACGACATTCTCTGGTTGACACAATCGATAAGTCTATCAATCCTTCGTCGCCCTAAGGTAATAAAAAATAAAAAATATGCAGTAATATAGACGTTATACGAAGATTTTGAAATTGTTCATAAAGTCATCAGATAAGTCCTTAATTTTCAAACATTCAGTCGGGTGAAATTTGCGCACGCTCAAAATAAATGCGTGCTTGTTAATTTCGTCCCCGAAAAAAAAACTTTCTAAAGTTAGGCGGAAGAAATAAAGGCGACCAGAGTTGGGAGAAGAGAACGAGCGACCGTTACGGTTTTCGAACCGATGGAATAAATAAGAGACTGCAGTTCACCTTCCCGAAGATAAAATCCGCCGTAAAACTCGGCAGAGGCATCCGTAAAATAGCTTCAACGCCTAAAAGGCCAACGCGAAACGACTTGCCTCCTCGAAAAACAAACCCATCACCACTCCTCTTGATCAAAGTCACGCGTCACGAAAAAAAATCCGCGTTGCCTGGATGGGGTTAAAAGTCGAAAATTTGACGCGAGGTGGCACTTCTTTCAGTCTATCTTCCATCATCTCTCTTCATTAACCTCTGACCTCTCGCGTCTGCCGGCATTTTCGGCCGAAATCGCGCTCTCGAATCGCTCGCCGCCTAAAGAGCTATCCGGGGCCACGTTATGAACTCGGGTTAAACTTTTACTGTACACTTGATACGCCATTCTCCGGGAGGCGCGTTTTAAAGGCCTGGGAGATACGGCCCCATTGCATCCTCTTACCTCCTTTAATTCGATTGTTTCCACCGCTTCTCCCCATTTTGATACGCGCCCAAGCTCCCGAAAGAATCATTATTCAGACCGCTTTCAATTCTCCGTTAACGTTCTCCGATTTAATTTTAGAGTCTACTCGACGCATCTGCCGCCTGCTTTGTTACCTTTTTTGCACTCGACGGATTTGAATAAAAAATTCCTTTTGTAGTAGCACGGGGTGTTTTCACTCCTGTTTTGTGCTACCAAAGATACTGACACGCAATGCGGGTTGAGATAAATCCAATAGCGGTAGATAGTACTTTATATATTTATTTTATCTGCAAAAATGCACCGCTTATTTTACTTTGACGAGTTTAAATAGTAAGAGTTGCTCACTATCTACTGAGGGGCACAGTTTGGTGTATTTTAGAGGATGGCGATGGCTCTTATCCTGTACGTTGCACGGTTTTCATCAGAAACCAAACGTTTCTCATGGATGTTTTCTATAGTGCCAAAAATTTAATGTGTTCTAAGACTGATAATAATACATAATACTGGATATTACAATTGTTTAAGACGGAGGAAAATCTCTTTTTCCGAACGCATGAAACAAGGCCTTCTTGACGTTTCATTGCATGTACTCTTCAAAACTTTGTCTCGCGTTAGAGACACTTGGTGTGTTTAAGCGATGGTGAAGGGAATATAAGCTGACGATTTATTTTTTGTTTAACGATTTTTGGATTTAATTATAGATAATTAATAATAATTAATACATGACTCAATTCAGACAGATATTAGAGCCAGGTTGCTACAGTTTCAAAATGGCTTTAAAAAGAATAGACATTACTGAATTCCATTGATATTTGTTTTCGCTCTTGAAATAATTTAATAGCTATCTGCTTTCATTTATGCGTCTAATGAAGTGATAAGTATAAAATATAATTTTATAATTAAAATGAAAAAATATTTATTTGAGAAAGAAAACTGCTTCGTGACATTCTCGCCTCGTCAGTATCTAGCGCGGTTGATAGCATGGGAATATTTAATTTTTTTTGACGGACCGAAATTTAAATTTATTTGACTTTTTAATTTCTTTAATAAAAATTGGTATTTTTAACTTGAATTTCATTGTGTACCATAACAGAAAAGAACGGCTAATTGGCTACGACTGTATCGATTTCTTTTCAATTTTTTCGCTTAACTGATAATTGCCTAAATGATTTATTAAGCCTTTTTCCGTCTTTCAACCTTGATGCTGGTTTGAAATGATCCCATTACGTTCGAAAGCTGTCCATTGATATTACTTTTTTCGTTCATTATAAGGAAGTCAATCACCGGCGGTTAGAGACAAAATAGGAAGCCACTGATAAGGTCATTGCAGCGAAAATTCATTAATTGAACACGATTCGACGCACAAATTAGCTTACGAAATAAACTTTCATATATTTTCTCTAATTATATTTAAGCAGGTAATTAATCTGTAGTGTAAATATAAATGGATTCAAGTTATCAGTACGGTGGCAATTCGAATTCTTCTAAATATTAATTTAAAGTTTTAAATTGTAACATTTTTTAATGAAATTTTCTAGTTTGGAAACAGTGAGTGACTTTTAGTTAGTAAAAGTTATTTTGTTTGCTTTCTACCGTCAGATCTATGTAAATGGAAAGACGAATATGAAAACTCGTAAAATATTTAAATAATCAACTCTTACAAAATATGCGTGCTTATTGCTCGTAAAATATGTTTAGACATACAAAAATAAAAATCTTTGTGTACTATGTTGTTATTTAACCAAGTTCTCTACGTTAACTAATGAAAAATAGGAAAGGATATTAGTAAACTCGACTTGTGCAACTTATTTGAAAAATTTTGGTTCTGTCGTTCAGAAACTCCAGATATTTTTATATTACATAAAATTAGGTAGTTTACGGCAAATATATCGCATGTAAATACTTTTTGAAATAAAATTTGACAAATGCCCGCTGAAGGTAAAAGGCTCTCAGAAAAATCTCTATTATAACAGTGTCGTAATACGCTAGATACAAAAGCTAGCAAAAGAAAAGATATGGAAACAATTAAATATAATGGGAAAAATAGTTACTGGAGTGATGAAGAATAAAAAAGGCAAGATAAAAATAGAAAGTAAAGTAAGCGCAGAAGACAAAAGTTATCAAACATTAATCAAGGAGGATCGACGTGGAAGAAATGAAGGATTAATGAAGGAAAGGGAATAATGGAGACGGATAGAGAGAGAGAGAGAGAGGAATTGGATTGGCTGGAAGCCTTGATGGAAGGAAGTTTGAGAGAGACGCACTTCAGCGTGAGTGGGGAAAAAAGGAGGATGGGAGGGTTAAGAGGGGGACGAGTAAAGAGATGGATAGAGAGAATGCGACCTCGCAGAAGAGCACAGAAGTATAGATTGTTTATTAAGAATTCTATAAGAATGAGATCAAATAGAAATATAGGGAATACGGTGGAGGGAGTTAGAGGGAGAGCAAAGGAGAAAGAGGAAGGCGGAGAGAAAGTGGAAAACGGAAAGGAAGAGGTAGAGGAAAAGAGAGGAAGAGGTTTGAGGAGAGGGGGAGGGATTGCGAGGAAAAAGAAGAAATAAAGAGAGAGATATATTGGATAGATATTGGGGAAAAGAGATTGGGAAACGTATAAAATGGGGTTGGTGAGGATGGCGTAGGAGAGAGGTCGGTGAATATGGACAAACGGAAGGTGCGGTATAAGTTTTAAAGCAGGGGTTTCGAAGGGAGTGATTTGTTGGGTAACTGAATAGAGATTTGAATCTGTTTTCTCTTTTTTTTTGCTCCAACTCTTAAAATATTACGGGTGTTTTTCATAAACACATATACAACGCACACATGACAAAACCTTAATTATATAAGCAATCGCATGTCTTAACAGCATTCGTTGATTAATAATATCACAATAACTATCCACTTAAGGTCTTATTTTGTACATAAACCCCAATGAATAGCACTTCGATTATGCATTCATTTAACAATTTAAAAAAATAATATTAATTTGATTACGTTTCATTGGTAATTTTAATCCGTTAAAATCATTCGTAAACTTGATTCTTTAATTTCATTTTCTCGTTTCAGCCGTTCATTTAATACTTTCTGCTATGTCGTCAGTCGTGTTCCTTAATTACCTTCGTTAATTACATTGGAAATGACATTGATCAATTTGTTAATTAGACAAATATTTCGCCCGGCAGTTTTTAACTGGTTACATAGGAAAATGAATTTCACGTAAACACACACAAATTGCAATATAGGACCTTGTCGAAAAAAATAGCAAGGCCTTTCGTTGCATCTCCAGCTAAACACCAAAAAGACCTGTGAATAGCTTGACAGTGTTTGTTTAAGGTAATGATTACATGCTAGCACAGAGCCCTTTTCCGCGCAGGTGTTCAGACGCAGGTGGCTTACTTGTTTTTAAACGTGAAATCTTCCTTTTCTTTCTCTCTCTCTCTCTCTCCACTTCCAGCTTCCTACGGCTACTTCACCGTCTGCTTCTCTTTCCCTTTTTTCCCTCTCCCGCGCATTCCCCTCCATTCTCATTCGATCTCCTCGCATCGCCATTTCAAGCCCTTCTGCTTCTTCTATCCTCCATCTCTCTCTCTCTCTCTCTCTCCCACTTCCCATGCCCTTCGCCTTTCAGAGCATAAGAAGCGAAACGTATCCACCCTTTTCTCCCTTTCCTCGCTTCGCTTACTTTTCATTTTCATCCTCTTCGGCTGTTCTCGTTGGATCAACAAGCAAGTAACATAGGGAACAAGGGAAAGGGAGAGCGTGAGATATCCATCTCTATCTCTCTCCCCGATAGATAGGTTTACTTTTTATTTACGCTACTTCTATCCACGAGAACATGCGTGAATTCGGGAAGTGTGACACTGGAAACCCTTTACTATAGTAGGCGTGGCATAACTTGAGCTCTGAGGTAGAGGAGGGTAGGGGGCGACGTTACCAAATCGCACGCAAGAGCGGCACCGAAAAGGAAAGCAGGAACGGTGGTTGTGTATGATGTGGCCAAGTTGCTACTCATAGGTTTGCTGGAGCTCTTTTCTACTGCAATTTTTCTCTTGTAACTCGAGACAGAATTCCTCAACAGTAGATCAAAATGGTTCTTGAACGATGTCGGTTAAAATTCCGAGACGTTCATGTGCGGAAGCTTTGGTCTCATGCATTTCTTGATCTTAACCTAATTATCACTCCGAGAATATGCACTATAGGCAGTGTTTTTCAACCGGGGGTCCCCTGATCCCTAGGGGGTCCGCGCTTTATTTCTCGAGGGCCCACTGGTTGAGTAGGACGTGACGTTCATTTTTATCTATAACTTGTTTTATCCCGCGCACAGCTGTGATTAATACTTCCAAGTGAAAAAACGATGCAATGATTGAAAAATGTATGAAATTTTCATAGGGGGAGGGTGAGCAAAAATTGTGGGACTCCATACGAGGTCCGCGACTCCAAGACGGTTGAGAAAAACTGCACCGTAGTATCAATCACTGAAAAGATAAGAACTTGTCTTGGATCTCTCCAATAGCCATAACAAGGCTATAGAAAATAAGATGCGCATTTCGGCTACATAGCAGCCGTCTTCAGAGGTGAGTCACCGAAGTAGATTCTACGAAATAACTTTTTTATGACCTTGTTCTGGCTATTGGAGATACCTATAGGCAGGTACTTAATTTTTCAATTATTGTAATGATCGAGTGCTTATTCTGGATTTTGTTTTGCAGTCGTGAGACAAACTCGACAATTATCTAGAGAAATGTTTATCTCTACTTGATCTGCGGATAGAGTAATTTGCTTTTTATGACTGCCAAAACGAGTTATAAAGGTAAGGATTTTAGTGCCAGCTCACAATGAGTGTTTTAGCAAGATTTTACCATAATTTTTACACAATCAAATTAACATTTCAACCATGAATTATCGAACCATATGAACCCAAGTGATGATCAAGTAAACTCGTATAGTCATTAAAAAACGAGTGAAACACATGGGTATCTCGGTTACAAAGTAGCCATACTCAGTGGTCATTCGCTAATTGTTTGGATCTAAAATAAACGAGGGCATCCATTTTTTTGCGTACCCACAGTCGTCTATTTTGTCCTCGACTTTTTAACCTAATCTTTTGGTATGATAGTACTACCACCTTGGATAGGTTGCGATAATGAAAGCTAAGAACAAATTTTTTATTACCTTGAGAAGTCTCTAAAAATGTGTATGTGGAGTTGGAAGCAGAAAATAGAATGGTCTCAAAAATTAATAAATGAGAAAAAAGCAAGTGTTAGGAAGAATAAGAAAGAAAATAAATTTAACACGACTGAGAAGAAAGAAACACAAGTAGATTTCTTGGAGATTCTGCGGAATAAAGACGTGATTGAAGAAAATTTGGCAGGGAAAAGAATAATAGGAAGGAAGATGTTTAACGCAATGTGACACGACATGTGACAATGTTCTCATCATGTTAGCTAGTTAGGTTACGGTAAAAATCAACAGTAATGAAAGAGAAAGTTTTAACAGGCAGAGCCGCATGAGACCTGCAAGCTTCGTGTTTGAGACCTCTACTGTGCGTGCACACGCAATGCTGTAAATGTCTTTATTATTTCTAATCCGTTCCACATGTGTTTCGATAAACCACTGATAGATGCCACAGATGTAGCTATAGGGTATCATGAGTGGAAAGCCGTGTGTTTCTATCGGTTCACTGGATTATTCAATGCAGAGGTTTACTTCTCACTTAGATGCTAATCATATTACCCAAGAACGAGATAAAAAGTCGATTTAATTCCTCATTAAATGCAAACAATTTGTGTTAAAAGAATTTTCTTTAAGAGTTTAAATCACTGGGTATTTTGCTAGATATACTAATAGTTAGTAAACAGATAATAAAAATAATTTTATGATGGAAAAGATTACTTTTTCTGACTTATTGTTTGTGAAATTATTAATAGGTGTAACTAGGGATACGATATCGAAACGAAAGTATCGATACCATATTTATATGATGTATCGAATGAAAAGTATCTATACCACAAAAGTATCGGACCGAAAGTACCGATGTCACTAGAAAATCGACAGAAAAGAATCGAGTACAAAAGTACTTGGTATCGAAAGGAAATTACCGATATGAGTAAAGTATCGATACTTTTTCCGTATCCCTAGGTGTAACTACAGAAGCGCGAAATGATTTTATGTAGTACCTTTGAAAGCATTACCGAAAAGTAAGCCACATATGGAATTGAGAAACCTCATAGATAGCGAGACGAATAGAAAACTAGTAGAAGAGTGGAATATAAAATTAAACCACAAACTTATCGGCGTTAACGATATGGAAGAAAAAAAATACCCGCTTTTCTTCCAATAAAATTTCTTTTTTCTCCCGTCTCTATCACCATGTTTTTTCAGTCCTTGCCTTTCCGACATTTCGACCTTGAGATGCGCAGAAAGAAAGCGGAAGAGAAAGGCGTAGAAGGAGACAGATATGACAAGAGAGAGAGAAAGAGAGGGCAAGTGAGAAGTGATTCTTTCAGCTTCAAAAAAAAGAAACAGCCTCAGACGTACATACATCGCGTTACCTTTCTGTCAACGAATATATTTTTTGAACAGGGCGATTCACCAAACAACATTTAGAAATCTTGCATCTCGCAACTCACCTCTTTCATCTCCCTTCTCCATCCATCCTCGTTCGCTTGTTTATTTTTTGCCTCGTGATTTCTTCCCCTCACTCTAGTCATCCCTCTCTAAAAAACATGAAACAGTACTCTCTGAACACTGAACGTATCATTCCGCCATAGGTTACGAGACGGACATGAATTATTCCAGAGAAGATTGCTCGAAAACGCGCGCCTTACTCCTCCGGTCGCTCCTCTTCGGCATTTCTTCTCTATTTAAAATTCATTTTCCCTCCTCTTTTACCTCTCTTATCCTCCTCTGCCGAAATCGAGTCCATGAATGAATACTGGCTCACGAATGTTCGAAAACATTTCGAATATACGGGGGAACGAAATGTATCTTTCCCTCTCTTACTTTTCCCCCGCTCTTTTGAAAAAAACGCCGTATCGATTCGTTACTTTTCTCTCTTATTTTGCGTCGAAAGAGTGCGTCTTTTTTTTTGGCAATCGAATTTCGTGGAATTAACGCTAGAGATTTTTTATGGCCTGAGGCGTAGTTATTTGGATCATCTCCATCCGAAGTTTGTTTTTGGGCAAACATATAGTATATATCCGCTTGATGAAGTCGATGGAGTAAAATCGAGCATTTTTACCTTATCGAAAAATAATGTATTGACGAAGAATTGACTTGATTGAATGAAACTGATAAAATTACGCGCGGGAAGAACCGGAATCGTTATTATATAATTGTAAATGATTTCAATAGTTTTTAACTGCTGGATTTAATTTCAGGTCATTTAAGATAAGGACAAGAAAATTGTAATTAACCTTCATGCCTTTTGGGTACAAATGAAATGCAAACAGTTACCTAAATTAGCATTAATACGAAAAATCTGTTAGTGCGGTTTTTGTTATATCGTTGACTTTACCAAAATGTTTTCGCTGAATGCTTTAGTTTCTCAAATTCCAAATATTTGATTTTCAGAGACATTAACGGACTTGCCTTTAGAATCATGTGTATGCATAAACTATTTAAGTTTTGGGCATAAGTCTTATTAAGGTTTTAAACAATTGTTTTTATCTGTTATGGCAAGTGCCACAATTGGCGATAACAAGCGGGGGTGTGAAAATTAGTCCTATTAGTTTGGAAGACCACGAAATATTCACTGAATTCTCGTATTTAAAAATAATTTCTTCTAAATAGATTTGAAGACGCGAAGAAGAGCTAGGGCATTCCTCTTGCACGTGTGTTTTAGTTTAGCTTATTTTATGGGATTGAATCATGGCAACTAGAGCCAAAAATTTAGTAAAATCATTCACCGAGATCGCTCGATAAGGCCGCAAAAACCGGGTGGCAAGACTTTGGTTGCATGGCAACGCATCAATCAGCACTTATCCATCCAATCGTCGCATCAATCTACCGCGTATTTTTACTCTCAATGTTTCCTTTCTCTCTTCATCTTGCGATTTATAATCTATTTCCATCCCAAATATACTCATCTCTTTGGAAGGCAAGAATTTTTGATTTCTTCTCTCAAAGGAACTGATCGTAAATTATTCTTTTTCGGATTCGCAGAAAATTTCACCGTTTTATTTACCTTCTCTTTTTAGGTAGTGATTATTAAGCCGCGGGAAGAGCGTAAAAAATTCGCGACGTGAATCTGCTGAGAATTGCTGACGAACATAACACGAGGATTTATAGCGACGCAGCGCCTCATCGTTCGCCCTGCTAGGCAAACGTACCGTTCGTAGAAAACTTGCTTCGCAACGGCAAGCGATGAAAACATTAAGAAATAAGAAAGCATTCGTCTCTCCGTCTTTTTTTGCGTTTCACTTTCTAAGCGCGCTTATGATCAATTTGCGAGTCTAAGCAAATGGTTATAGATAGAAAGTTAAAATTTCTACTTGACCATTAATGTCATCTATAAAAATGCAGAGGGAACGCTTTTAATTGTAATTTCAAATTAAGACCTTTATTGAAGAAATGGGAGAGCGACAGTAGGACCCTTTATAGTGATGTAGTGTGTTCATACCATAAGCCAACAGTCATGAAATTAACATATGCAAGGGCGTGAATATACGTTTTTTTTAACGACCTGCTGATTCCCTCTTGCCTATACGCAGCGCCGTAACTATAGGGCGGGACAAGCGGGGCATCTGCCCCGGGCGTAACTAAAGAGGGGCGCGAACATTGTTAAAGGCAAGTTGTGCATGTTACAAGGACGGGAGATTTTACTACTATACCTGTTCCAGACAAAGGATAGCAGAAACTATAAATTTCGATGATGCTATCGATGAGTTTGCTGCATTAAAATCACACAGAATAATAACTATTAAAATATATATACTTTCTGTATTTAAATTATGTATGTGTGAAATTGTATGTAATTATATTTATAATTGTATATTTATATTATTTACATTTATAGTAAGAAATTATATCATTTAATGTTTATTTTTATTTATTAATCGTTCGCCCTAAATCCATATAGGCATTAGAAAATTTTTTATGGACGGGGGCGCATATTTGAGTTTTCCTCTGGGTGCTAAAATAGCTAGTTACAGCGCTGCCTACACGCAATGAATAGCTGGTCAGTTTCAAAAGTTTAGTAAGAAAAGTGCCTTCCTCGGATAAAATATTCATTTTGAAATTAATAACTATTGAATAAATTACTTTTCCCTATAATTATATAGCTAAGTTTATAAGTAATTTTAAGTTTACAATTCTAAATGAAAATAAATAAAACGCGCTTTTTCATATTGCCTCAGCAAGTGAATCTCCCATTTTCCTCTCTATTCCTCGCCTTGACCCAGACGCCCCGTGAAACCAAGGACGCAGCTCGCTCCGCCACGCCCCTTTTTCTGTCCACCTCGCCCTCTCCCGAGTGTTTCGTTCAATGGGACGGGAATAAAAAAAATCGGATTTTCTTCCTTCCGTCCAGTCAGATGCCCAACCTCACCGGTTCATGGCAGCCGAGCATAAAAAAATAAAAACCTTCCCTTTCCCTTCTCCATTTTTAGCCACCAAAGTTTAAAAGATGCATTTTTCCCCATTCTCTTCCCGCACTCATCCTTCGCCCTCCTTCCCTCTTTCCGGCTTTTCAATCTCGGCGTATCTCATACCGATGCGTCCACGCGCGCGTTTTCCCCTTTTATCGCCCACTACCCCCTTTCGCCCTCCGATCCCACCGCGCCAGTGTTTTCGTCTCGATATTTCTCATACCCTCCTTCCCTCCCGGTTTAGCCCTCGGAGTCTCTCATACCGAGAAGTTTTTCTTCCGCTTTACCACTACGTGCGGTTTTACCGGTGCCATTTCGTGGGTTCCGAGCGAACACTTCTCTCTCTCTATATATATATATATTCAACGAACTTCTCTTCCCATTCTTCCCCTCCTCCCGGAGCTCACCACTATCCTCCCGGAACGTGCGCTCTCTCTCTCTCTCTTTCCCGCCGGCGAGATATGGATCTCCGGAGTGAGAAGGTGAATGTGTGCCAGGCAGCCAACAAACAGGGACGGCGACGGCGTCCTCATCTCGGCAGATCCAGTGAAAAAGTATTGGATAGAGATTTCTGCGGCTTGCGGTGTTTTTTCTTCTTCCTTTATGCCTCGCGAGGAAAAAGAAAGAAAGAGGGTGAGATAGATAGGGGGATAGGGAGATTGGAAGTATTGCCCGGAATAATTTCCGGAGAGAGAGAGAGAGAGAGAGAGAGAGAGAGAGAGAGAGAGAGAGAGAGAAAGAGAGAGAGAAAAAAGAGAGGAATCCCGAGGCATCGAAATCGGATTTGTGTGTGTCTCCTTCCTCGCCTCGCCTCGTGCACTGTGAGGCGATTTTTGCCTAGTTCCGTATGGATTTATTTCCTTCCCGCTGAAAACGACGCGGATTGGGGAAGAAACCTCGCGAAAAGATATGTTCGAACCTTTTCTGGCATTTTTTTTATTTCTTTAAATCTCGGATTAAGGGGAGGTTTATTTCCGTCGAAAGTTTAAGTCGAAAGGGCTGAAAGGGACGCCAGGTGAAACGTAATGGAAACGAAAATGAGATTTTTTGCGAGTCGATGAAGCCGTTTCTTTTTTGCGCGGTGCCTTTTTCTTTACGCGTTATTATGCTGTGGGAATAAGGAAGCTGTGCGATTAATTTCGAGCAGAAATTTGGATGTTTTTATTATTTGGTTGAAATAGAATCCGATTCTAACCAATTTAGAACTGTTCGATGTGGCTCAATGTAGTGTATGTAACCGAGGTTTTGCTGATGTACTTAAATGAATACTCCTTTTTGAATTAATCTATATACAATGCTAAACGCTTATTTTTTAAATTTGACTCAAGGGATATGAAACACCTTAACGTAGGACATTAAAGTAAACGGACTTGAGTGATGCACAAGGTGATTGATGGCCTTAATATTTTTAAGAAAATGCAAAGTAAAACAGCATATATACTTCAGTTAATGATTCAAAGACCTAATTTAATTCATTTCATGAGTAATTAGAAAATGTTGTTGTCTATATATTTATTTATGAATTGAAGTGATTAGGAAAACTAATTAATAATATTTTGATCATGTTACGATAATATCTTTTATTCCATACAAATAATTGTTCACATATTATACTTCAGTCATGAAAAAGATCAACAGTGAAATTTAGTGAATAAGTAATAGATCGTCATTGAAATAAAAGATAGTTAAATTTATAATTGTTTTATGATTGAAAAGATATAAAAATTTGAATTGAGCAAAAACCAAATTAATGACTGTTTTAATATTTTAATTATTCGGTAAGCTTTGTTAGAGATGATCGTTAAAAATTAAAAAGCATCGTTTTTCGTTTTCCAAGGTTTAAGTATAGAGGGAATTGTTTTTCCACCTATTTAATAATTGACTTTACCTGAGCAGGAAGAATTGGATGGGGTAAAAAGGAAAACGGCACACCTTTAAAATCCCATGTCGTTAATTTATTTAACGAGTTCGTCGAGTTTCGAGAAACCTTTTCCTATATAGATTTTTAAGAAAATAGAAAAATTTCCAAAAAATAAAGTCAAGAGAAAGAGTTAAACGAGAAAAACTCGGCGAAGCCTTCGTAATGTGAAGCTATGTCTTCTTAGAAAACAGGCAAGAAAGAAAATCGATGGAAAACAAATCTTTCCGGAGCGAAACACAACCATGACAAGTAAAACTGAAGTTTTGAATCTTTTATTGTTTATGCCAGTGACAGAACAGAGAATAGTTCTCTCTAAAACGTTTGAGTAAACAGCTTAGATCCATGTTCTTTATTGATAGGTTTTTAGACCGAGTCATATACATAGTTTATCCGTTGACGAATGAAAGCGATATTCATGAACTGGACCCGAAAACTCGACCGAGAGAATAATAGTTACCGGATCTGTATGCATTGGACGAGAAAGTTGAATCACGAAAAAGATACTTGGGACGATGGATAGAAGCAAACGTTGACGTAAGGAATAAAGAAGAGGGGTCGAAAAACTGGGGTGAAATGGAGAGACGATACGAGTGAGAGAGTAAGAAAGAGATGAGAAAGAGTCGTAAATTATTCTGAGGGAGAGAAAATAGACGTGGGAAGAAAGGATGAGAGAACACGAGCTGAAAGAAGCAAGTCCACGGGGAGGAGGTACCGCTAGGGTGAGTCGAAGCAGAAGGGTGCAATCGATTGAGTAAAACACGGAGTCGAAAAAAAAGAAGCATAAAGCTCATGAATGGTGTTGATGGCGGAAGAGTGAGAGGAAAGGGAGAGGAAGAGAGAATAGGGAGGAAGACAGAGAAGGAATCGGCGAAGAGAAGGCGTAGCGTTAATGGAGAGAGAGAAAAAGAGAGGGAGGAAGTGGTGAAGATGAGAGAGAGAATTGAAAGGGTAAAGGTGAGGAAGACGATAGGTTATTGATTGAAAGCCGAGAGGAGACATGATAACTGATTAAAGCCGTCACTATAACGGTACTGAGGTGAACCTGGTTCGTGGATGACACACGATACCGTATGTGGAATATTGTTTCGATAAAAAAATTGAAAATTGGAACTGTAAATTTAAAAAAATTATAATAAAGCCTCTTGAAACCGGTTTGAAAGAGAGATGCAGAGGATTTGTTAAATATCAGCGAAATATTTTACTTCTATTTATAATGAGCTCCATATCCTTTCCCACGGATACCGACCATACTTACTGTGGCGATCTTCGGGTAGCGGAAATAAATTGAGAGGCCTTCAGTCGGCTCGGTTTTTCGCTTTTACCACCTTACGAAACGCTTTTTCCCATTTATTTATTTAAACTATCTCATATACAGCCGTTGAGGGACTTTTGCAACGAACTAAGCAAGAATGGAAATGTATACTCCATGTCGGAGAGAGCTTCCAAAGGCGTTCCTTACGATTTATGCCATTAGGTCAAAAAAGACAAACATTAATGGCTTAGCCCAATGTCTAAGCGTTGCAAAACTATATATCTTAAACGATGTTAAGCAAATATTGACTTTGTGATTTACCGATGTATTTTATAATCAGTCGCAATTAATTAAACAATCGAAAATTGTTTACCTCAGTTGAAATGAGCTATAGAAAATCTTTGCGTTCACGATCATTCCTCCGCGATAATTACCCACTTATTTTCACTTACAAAAGCCGTGTGAGTATGTAAGGAAAATGAACGTATTTAAGTTAATTTCTCTTTTGTGGATAACTCATTTCCTTTCATTTACTTCATGCAGCATGCGCACGAAAGGAAATCAAACCTGTTTATAGTAGATCTTGTTTACTTCGGTTGTTAGGAAGATTGTTTTCGTTGGCAACAATTAAAAATGTTTATAAGTTAATTACGACTTTCTCGTTTGATTTTATTGGAAAAAACATTTTGTATGACTGGTTTTACAAATGTTGTCTGAAGACATTTTTGATACAAGTAATATTTTACGAGATGTGACAAAATTTATTTTTGTCGCCAGTAAAGTGGCACTCCTGATTAGGCTATGCAAACTATTTATGTAATTTTCTTTGCCCTTAAGTCCTAAATACCAAATAATATGAACATCGGCCCAGAAGTTTCGGAGATGCAACATGCGGAAGGACGGAAGAGACGTGCCCATAATGCGTTCCGCTACTATCGCTTCGCTGATAAACAACGATAACAAAGACGAAGACATACAACCACGCTCTGGGCGGTATTCGAACCCGCTATCTCAGCATTTAGTGCCAGATACGCCAAACCACCCTTCTACCAAGGCCGCTTCTTTTTTGTTGACAAAGGACAGGGTTTCTACGCTAGAAATGTTCAATAAATTAATATACGAACATTTTTATAATGTCCATTACTTTTATAGAGAGGCTATTAAATAGTGCTAAACCTCTCTTACGTCAAAGAGTGACATGCACTGACATCCATGACCACCATCGTGAGAGAAATTATTCATCCCTCTATCATTGCCGGAAATATAGCAATAAATTTGGGCTCAGGAGAAGGGGAATATTTAGATTGTAGAGATGGAGAGGAAATGATGTGATGGGGAATATGGAAGACCACGGATGGAGAGGGAGAACGACTATGTGACAGAGTGGACACTAATGAGTAAATGGACAGAGTGCGTGTGTGAGTGAGCGATTCTCGCAGAGGACGAGATATGAAAGTGTAATGAGAGGGGGAGGAGTTGGGACGAAGGAATGCTCGGTCCTAATGGAATGACGGTATTAAGGCGTGGGTTAAGGTTGCGCTGTAATATCCAGCAGAGGAAGATGATGGGAAGGTATTTAGTGTGTGTGTGTGTGTGTGAGAGAGAGAGAGAGAGAGAGAGAGAGAGAGAGAGAGAGAGAGAGAGAGAGAGAGAGAGAGAGAGAGAGAGAGAGAGAGAGAGAGAGAGAGAGAGAGAGAGAGAGAGAGAGAAAGAGGGGGGATGGAATGCGCGAGAAGAGGCAAGGAGTGGAGGGGAGGAAATACGTGGGTGAGGTCCCTGTTGAGGACTAGGCTCCATAGATGAAGGTGCGTTTCATGCATTCGGGATTAGAGAGGCGGGAATCGCTGGTGGGCGGTTAGGGTCTTGCACGAATAAGAATGATGATTTACTTTCTCACAAAAATAATTTAACAAGATACCGGTGCTCTTTATCGGTATATTAAAATACACGTATTTGCGTGCGTTCCTCCACGTATATAGGCAATGCACTGCCTTTTTTAAAAGCGAGGTATTGTTAAGAGCTGGCGAATTATTCAACTGCTTTGAAGGTGTTTTATCAGAAAAGTTTGCATTAAATTAAAGAGATTCTTCGTTGTGTATCCATTTGAAATATCCTCAAATCCTCTTAAGAGGTCCATAACGCATGGGCGTGTTTCTACTATCCAATTAAGGTTACTTTATTTTTCAAAATTTTCATCATTAAAAGATAATTATTCCAATGAAGGCGATTAAGAAAAATGTTTCCTTATTTGACCGATAAATTGAATTTAAATCAACAAAAACTATCAAGACATCAAAATAGAGCAATTAGATGCTTCCAGTTCATAAATCTACTAGGTAATAATGTCATTTCATTGAGAAATATTAATCACTAGCGTAATTGCCCGTCAAATATGGCGGGTATGCGTGGATTGAGTAGTAAATTTAAGAAACTTCCCATTCTTCCTCCTTTTTTCTCTTCTTCTCTCCCATCCATCCTCCCTCCCACCCATCCTCCCTCCCTCTCCTTTCTCTCTCCTTATCTGGAAAAATAGACTAATTCTATACCACCCTTACTTTCTATGTACCTTCCATTCTATAACCCTTTCTTCCTATCTCCCTCCCCACATTCCCCTCTCTCTTATTTTACATCTATATAGTCGTTTAGATAAGCAAAAGAATCCAAACTAAACCCCAGTCCCATTAGAATTACGTAATTTAAGGCTATCTATGGATTCGTATATATTACACATATGCGGGTTGAAACAACAATTGATTCTCGAAGTTTAACTATGACGTGGTTGGTAAGACAACATTGTTTAAAAGCCGATATTTTCCCAAAATATGTGATTTAAATGTTTAATATGAGAGATTTCGAACGGTAGGCGGAAAAAGATGAATAGAAAAAGAAACTTCATTAATATTCCTAAAACATAGTTTAAATTCGAAGATAGTACGTCAATTCTTTCTAATGTTAATTTCAAAAGAATAAAAGCCTGCACTTTAAAAAGTCGCCTTTTACGTGTTATCTTACGGGAAATGGAAATCGCCCCTCTGAAGTCGAACCGTATTCGTATTTTTTCGTCATTTAATCAAAAATTCCTGCGAAATTTTAACCTTCCACCTAATCGGGAAGTGTGTTAAAAACGCGTTAAAACGTGCCATTGATGACGTCAGCGTTTCATTACGGACAACGGCTATTATATTAAGTAATTGTTATTTTTTATTCATTACAATTAAACAACTCTTTTGTTGTTTTAGGATAGCTATAAGTTGAAAGGATAAAAGTCACATAAATATTACGTTTTGATTTATACAAATCTTTCATTTACGGGACTATTTTAACGAAATAAAAAAATTTAACAAAATCCAGTAGAATTTTAGAATCGTGCTTAATAGTAAGTACTTATCTATGAGCAAAATTAATCGAGAATTGCCTGTGACATAACTTTTTGTCAAGAAAATTGTCACTAATCATTAAGAAGAAAAGGAACTTTTCCAACGATGTGCTACTTGGAAAGTTTTTATACGTATGAATCATATAATGATTATAGTCATAATTAAAGAAGAGGCTTGAATCACAAATATAATGCAAAATTTTATTAATCTAAAAAATTAAATTGAGTATGCCATTTGCTTGATTAAAAGTAATTCCATTGACAAAAAACCAAGAACTACCCATTACGTAAAAAATCGACAATCTGTAGTAATTCGCCTATTGAAAATACCAAAGAGCTCCTATTTGAATTAATGATAAGTGATACACCACTGAGGATAGCTAACATGTAGTTTAAGTTAGTTTATTGTTTACTCTTCTATTTTACCAATGTAGGTATTACCAATAAAATCCCTAAGAACCAAAACCGAAATCTAAGCTCAGTAATTATTTTTTTACAAGTTTTATTTATGCCACCATCTTAAAATAAGTAAATAACAACGTTAAAAAGATAGTATACAATTTTTTTCTAAACAAATGATCGCCAACGGCAATGAATTTCGTAAATGGTAATCGGAGGATAAAAAAATCTTAGGTGATAATGATAAATCGCGTATTTAGTCATTTTTCAACTTTCAAGTTTTAATCTAAGCTGCAAGGCTCGACATTAGAAATTTTAATCAAAATGGAGTTGAAATACGATTTGAAAGTGCCAAGCTAATCGAATACTTAGGTATCGGAAAATGCTCTTTGGTGGGAAAAAAGATTTTTCCGTAATATTTTTTGTCCATATGTACTTCGGATCCGGACCAGGTGCGGGGAATATCAATCTTCTGCTTGAAAACGAGAAGGAAGCGTGTCTGCGAGCGGGCAGACGGTTTGTTTGGAAGTGTGTTATGTGCCAGATGTGAGTGGAACGCACGCGAGGGAAAATGGAATGTAAAAACTTCCCATTCGGAACACATGTTGGGCCGAGATCAACCCTCGCAATACCAAGGTTTTACCAATGGGAAATGCTTATGTGCCCACCTAATGAAAATCAGTGAAATAGATCGTTTTAAAATATATTTTTAAAGTAAGTAAAACATATTGTTTTATGGATTGAAATAGATAAAATACGAAAAATCTTATTTATTAGTTGTTAAGTCAGTTACGTGGTTGCTAGCTCATCTCTATGAAACAATATTCTGCCCTCCATCAACCTCGTAACTTTTACAAATAGTTGCTTTTTCGACTTTGTCGCAGGACAAGCGCTGAAAAAGGATTCAAATGATGTTCGTCTAGTTTACCCTGTATTTTCTTTTTTTTGATCGGAAGACGGATGCACGGGAGTGACAACGACCCCCGCCAAGGGAGGGACACTCCTTGCCCACCAACAAGTTGATATTTAAAATATACCCACACAAAAAATATGTGATAATTTAAATCATTTATATGTGGCAATACACATTTTACAGCATTCTATTCGCACTGTAGCAAGGCGAACAATCTATAACAAATCGTAGGCGGGATGGGAGATGGGATGTGGAATTATCCAAAATTTATCGTTTTAAAGGAAAGGAACGCCGACGGTGACTTTGAGTACTTATGGGCAAGCGTTTGTTATTCCGATAGCTAGATAGATTTTTTTAAGGTATGTGGATATTGACTTTTCATATCTAGCGTACAACGCAACGAATAGTAAATTAGAGAATTTTAATATGAAATAGACACGAATCGCGTACTTTCATTAAATTTGGATCCAATTGAAAAATAAACAGCAGTTATAATTTTATCGCCTGTTAATATCTTCGTCAACCATCGATGTTGCTTTCCATCTAGTATTAAAGCTTTCGTTTTCAGGTCGCACGATAAATACGTGCTATGGCCTGGGAAGGCAGGTTTTTTTGGATCGATTATTGTTTACTAAATGAGTTGCAATTTGGCTACATGCCAGGTGGCAACATTACATGACTCATTGTCAATAAATTTCACATCATCTAACTTACTGCGTGATCAAAGTCACTTGTCCAAAATTGAACTGAATAAAATTATTAATTTTATAAAAATAATACAATTTTGGCTAAAACACTTATAATACAATTACTTTCCCCTTGGCTTCAATCAGAGCCGAAGTTTTCGAGGTTCATGGTAGGCCTTCACGGTTACCGTAGCGGTCCCGGGGCCCACGAAGTCCCCACCGTACTTCACCCTACCAAGCATTCACTCTTCTTCCTCCGGCTCACTCGTCACCCTCTAAAAAAAAGAAAACCTTTACATTTTGACCTAAATTGCTTAAGCGATTTAGGAAAGGGCTTAAAGATTTTCTCCGGTAGCTCATTCCATTCACAGATTCCTCTATTTAGAAAAAAGTTCTTGGGGACGTTTGTCTTCTGCGGCCTGTATTTAATTTTATATTTGTGGTCGTTTTTTCCTATGTAGTGAGGTTTCTCGATCCCAGATGATAAATTTTCCCATGCCCCTTTATTATTTAATATTTTTAAAAAATTATGAATTTAAGCATCGCAAACTATCGAATCCGACGGGATCGAAGGTCATTGCGCCTCAACCTTTGAATCTTTGTATCCGCTAACGTGATGCGGCAGTTTATTCCGTCGAATGGTAACTGAATCGCAAAGATTTATATACGTCTGTATTTGTGCGAGATTGCCACTAGAGTCTCCTTTTCCATTCAAGAGAAGTACAATTTGAAGGTACATTTGGTTAAGGTAATGGGACCTTTAGCGTGAGTGGTACCATTTGTCAGAATGGAAATTAACTTCGTAAAAGATATAACCCGTTTATACCATGAGACTGGGTGACGCACTCGTATTTTTCATGGAGCAATAGCACTTTACCGTGACGGAGGAGCAACGAGGATAGGACTACGTGTAAAGCAACGAGTAAAAGTCTAATGCGTGTAATGTTAACCTTAAGGAGGAAGAGGCAAGCACTGAACTCTCACCGAAGAAGGGCAAAAGCGACGTTTAGCTGTCTCTTCCGAGGATCGAATATGTCGTGTGCTAACTTACAACATATGTTTTCTTCAAACGGGTCATTCTCGCTCGAAATAGAATGCTCTGTCCATACTCTCATCTCGATGCAAAAAAAGTTTACGTACCAGCTGAGACCCGCGCAATTATTGCGCGGAGTTTTTTCGATTAATTTGTGAGAAAGTGATTTTAGAAAAATTAATTTTTATAATCACTTCTATACAGTTAATGTCTTTATTTGCATAAAAATTATACATTCTATATAATCGGAGGGTAAAATAATTGGGTTTTTCGTCCAATTCCAGGGTTTCTATCCCGATTACAACATACCTATTTTAAAATGAAAATTGAAATCGGCATGCGCAAATTTCCATGTATTTTTTATGGAGGAAACAAATGCGTGTGGAATCGAACCAACGAAATTGAGAAAGAAATGAACATCCGACGCACCTTCACTAGAGTCCGTGTTTTCCATCCATATCACATTTTAAAGGGGTTTTGCCTTCCGTTTTTACATAAAAGAGACCCGCACATACATACAAACACTTGGAAATAATATGCAAGATTTGGTCAAGCTCATCATATGAATATGGAAAGCTTGTAAATATAGTAATGTGTATATATATATATATATATATATATATATATATATATATATACATATAAAAAGTTTTTTTCCGCGTGTACTCTTATATGGACAAAACCAGCGACAGTCGAATGTAATAATTTAATCAATATGCTTTATATTTGTTCAAGTTAATCTAAAATTCATTTCACGACCGTGTTTGTAACATGATTGAAAAATAATATTTTTGAAAATAAAATTGCGTCACGCTAATTTTATTTCAAGATTATTTTTTGTAATATACAATTTTGGGAATCACGACCTTTTTATTGAATAATTCACAGCGATAGTAGTCAAACGATTTTTGAGGTGGAATTTTTTCACGTATTTAGTTAGATTAACCAAATATCCATCCATTATTTTATGTTGACAAATTAAAATATTTAAATAGTCGCATTTCGAATTGGCTCTCATGTCATACATCAGTTGACTCTAGGTTTGATTGGGGTCATAATTTCATTTGCCCTAATGTAGCAAGACATCTACCTTCCTTCGAAAAAACCACCTTTTTTACGACACAGGAAGTGCCTTAACCTGAATTTATATCCGACAGAAAATTCGTCTATGTCAAATTCCTTTGTCTTTTCTCTGAGAAGGCGATTGTCTGGATTCGAGGTAAAATACCCAACAAAATAAAGTAATATCCAATGGTGGACGTCTTACACACAATTCTCCGGATAAAAAGTATACATTATAATACAGTAAATACGACTTAACAGGATTCAATGTCATTAATAACATATAAGGGACGGTAGCAATGAACCGCTGATTGTTATCCTACTTTCCAGACTGGAAATAGGCTTATAGTTTCGTGGTTGTGTCTGTCTGTCCATTTCCCCTATTAACTTTTGAACCAATAGATCGATTTTCATGACACTTGGTGGAAATCTCTTACTACCGGGATCGAGCTCCCAAGTATAGTTTTTGTTGCTAAGATTGAAAGTCTCGGGTTCGATTCCAGGAATTATCCTTCCCATTTTATTTACATGGGAAATCTGAAATCCATCTTGCAGGGTAATTTTCTCTTCATACCCAAATTCCATCCTACGAGGGACTTTCTCTTGCATTGCTGTCAAAGGATCATCATTCAATGTTCGCACTTAGGGCTTTTTCTACATTCATTGTCGTTTGTTACTCGGAAAGATATAAAGTTTTTCCTCAAAATATTCGTATATACATTTAATTGTACATTATATTCACCTAAAATTAAATTTGTTATTGAATTGTCACGATTTCATGAATAAGAGACATAATTCAACGAGTAAAATATACTTGCTGATTTAATACGAAATATTAGCTGTTCCGCGTTAATGCTCGAAGTCAACAACAGCACATTCGCGAAAATTGAGCACAACGAACAATCCGGCAGACAAAAAGGGTTATTTTTATATTTTAGTAAAATCCACTAAGAAGGAATTAAATTTTTGAAAATTTTCTAGATAAGAATCGATAAAATAAACGTCGATTTTAGAGGACGCTTTTGATAAATATAAACGCCGAGATCTACCAGGCTTAATAAAATGCATTAAAATAAACGTGGATATTTGTCCTCGATTTTCTGGAAAAATAAACGTTGGTTTTTAAAAAAAATAAGCGCCGAAAACTACCAGGCCCAGTTATAATAGAGTTACGAGATAAAATGTCCAATAACATCTTCCTTTTTTCTATTAAAGTCTAGCTTGGGGTTAAGTTGAAAATCTGCATGAAAATAAGTCTTTGTGAATTGAAACCGATGCGATTCAATGCGATCCGCCACGTGCGAAACTGGGTCAGTAATAAACGGAGAAAATAGATTGGTTTGCAAGAGATCGAGTCCGCACGCATGCTATTTTGCGGTTGCCGAATGGCTTGGAAACAGAGCATTTGGGGATATTACTTTTTGTGCTCTCCCAGAGGTAATCAACAGCATTATCCGGATAGCTTAAGCGTTTATTTTCGACGAAACTCGACAAATAGGAGGATCGGATGATAATCCCTCCTACGAGGCCCACAGAAAATATCGGTGCCGACCTCTGTTTTCCAGAGAGGAAAACGCAGGTTTGCAACACTATAGATTCGATTTTATTCCGGGATTTCGGTGACGTTTTTGAGTAATTAGGGAGAACGATGCCCACGATAGCATAGTCACGTGAATGTTGTCTGGGATTAAAAAACGCCGTTAAGGATTTTGAAAGACGTGATTTCCATTGAGACTCGACTTAAAGCATCGCACTTCACGTACCTATCTTTCTTTCTTGAAATTTTTACTCGCGCGACTTTGATGTTTTCAATATATTAAACGCAGTACCTGCAGTGACGCGTAACATATTTAAATTTGCTCAGCTAGCCCTCGCGAGAGTTTTAAATTTCAAATTGAGACATTGCACATATATAATACACAAAAATGTTTTACTGCGCATCGCTAATTCTCGACGGTGACAACAGAATAATGCAATAATTTCATTAAATTTCAATACTTGTGTGTTGGAAATATCTTAAATATTTATTTATGCAAATGCACTACTTTGTACATAACTTGAATATTTCAGCTTCCTAGCTCATCCCGTAATGTCTAAACGGTTATCTATTTGTTTAAACTTTAAGAATTTTTAACTGCCAAACAAATTAAAATATCAAAATTTTTATAATCCCCATTTCGTTTTTTTTTTACGAATTCTACTTATAAAAAAATTTCAACTCCGTAGCACATGCGGAAATACATAAACCTTGAAAATTTGTTTAAACAATTGCGAATTTTTAGCGTCCGCATTGTTGCATTTTTTCAAGATTTTCGTTTTTTCTAGTCGGTTTTACACAAAATCCTACATAAGAAAAAAATTTCGAATCCCTAGCTCATCTGGAAGTGCCTAAACATTAGTATCCTCCTATATGCTATCTGTTATATCCTCCTCCTCCTCTGTAAGAAACGTCGATATATAATGATGCGTAAGGAAAGCATGATTTGAATACTTTAATACGAGAGAGAGGAGAGAGAAGAATAAAAGGAGACAGACAGAGAGGGACAAAATTAAATGCTCCATAAATTAAAAATAATTTTGGGAGTATAAGAATTGTATAGTGTAATGAATTTCTTTGTCATACAATTTCTATTCGCCCAAAACTATTTTACTCTCTGGGACACTCAATCATGTGAATTTCGTATTTATTGCTTAATTTTTTGCGCATATAAAAGTTGGTTTCATTAATATTTATTTAAATTTGAACTTAATACTTAATTCACGCATACCCGTCATATTTGACCGGCAATTCCGCTAGTTGTAAATAAAAGAATCATTATCATCATCGATAGTCTGTCCGTAGAAAGGGCCGTGATTATTGTTGGTTAAACCTGGTTCTCTAAATAATCCTGCTTTCCGAATTCTTGTTCATTATTTGGTAATTTTTTCTAATCATCAAACCATCTAAGATCAGAAAACTTTTCCTACTTCTTTCTTTTTCCTTCTAATAAGTCTTCAATCATATTCTCTATCCTCAGGTGATGTCCTAGCTATTCTCTTTCTTATATGTAGCCTGTTTAATCATTCGCCTTTTCTTTTTTTTCTTGGTATCTTCTCGTTTTCTATCCTATCCGTCCATTTCATCTTCAGCATCCTTCTCCATGCCCAAATTTTGAAGATTTCCATATAATTTATACTTTTTTTCCGAGTGACGTTTCTGCTCCGTACAAAGCGATACTCCATTTCATCAATTTCTTGAGTATATTTCTCTTTCTTTTTCTCATTTGTAGAAGATCTTTTCTTCGGAAAGCAAATATTACTTTCGCTATTCTTGTCTTTATTTCATCGATGCATTTTGCATCTTTTTTGTATGATGCTTCCAAGATATTTATAACCTGAAATCTGTTCTAATGTCTTTCCACCAATACGTACGTACGAGTTTCCAACTTTTCCCGATATTCGCATGACCTTGGATTTCCTTGTGTTTATTTACATTCCGCATTATTAGCAGTTTATTTACAATTTTCTGGATTTCTTTTTTCTCTTGATGGAAGTACTTGATCATCAATTACATAAATGAATACGTGAAAATCCGCGGCATTCGACAAAAACGCTAAATTCGAAAAGGTGCAGTACTGCATATTGCAATACTTTTCCGCCTCTTCTTCCGCACGGTTGCGTGTATATCCGTAGGTCGTATTAAGAATGAATTACATCCGCCCTTATTTTTTTACGCCTCGGCAAATCCCTTCGTTAAATCCCGCGATTCCTTTCTCATTCCTTTGCACCTTTCTAGTTGGCTCCTCTCCCTTTATCACTTTCTCCATACGTAGTATAGGGGAAAGTATTGTTTTCACGAAAATAATTGATATCCAGATTTCAACGGAAATACACATTTTGAGGTCCCCTGAACACGTTTTTACCATTTTCTCGACGATGTCTGTGTGTGTGTACGTGATAGCTTTTTTGTGGGTGCTCTAACTCATATTATTATATATTATTATATATCATTATATATTATAAAGATGGGTTAAATGTAAGAGGGTCTCAATTTCGCCCGTATAAAGCCTTATGTCTGCATGACTGTCAATTTCTCACAACGTGCTTCCTCTCACTTCCTCCACTCACTCTTCCCCCAATTTTCGTCGCAGCCCACGTTCGCGCGCGTTCCTACCTCTATCTCTCTACCCTTTTATTCCCATCGCATCTCACCCGTGGACTTAATTGATTATCGATCGCTCTAAAAAGGGGGGGTGAAGAAGAGGGGGAGGGAGGAAGGCGGGAGAGAGATGGAGGGGGAGGGCGCGAACTACGCGCAAATTCATAGGTTGACTTTAGGGAATGTGGGTTAGAGGAAAAAAGGGATGGCCTTTCTATATCCATTACTTTCTTTCTCTCTCTCTCTCTTGCGTTGGTTGGCTGTGGGAAATTGCCACACGCAATGCCTCATCAACCCAGCGCACGTGGTCGGATAAGGGTTCGCCTCCAGGTAGGAGCATTGCTTTCGCGCGGAGAGAGGAAAAGGAGTGGGGATTGAGAGAGAGAGAGAGAGAGTGACAGAGAGAGAGAGAGAGAGAGAGAGAGAGAGAGAGAGAGAGAGAGAGAGAGAGAGAGAGAGAGAGAGAGAGAGAGAGAGAGAGAGAGAGAGAAGGAGAGAGTAACGCTAAGCGGATGAATGGGTCCATTTATCGCCCGGGCACTGTTTTCCGCCGTTGTCGCCTCCGAGATAATTGTGCGTAAAGGAAGGGAGGATGGTCGATTGGTCGGATCGATGGGTCGAATCGATGGGTCGATTCGCACTGACGATTAGGGCGCGACGGAAGAGGTCGAGCAAGCCGGCTGGCGATGGAGGTCGGGGGACAAAAAATAAAGGAATTGATGTATTTCGTCCAGGATATCCCCATCCCCTCGAACGATTAGGAACGAATGGTATGAGAGGATAAATCGAAATTCTATAAACCGATCCGTACGGATTTCCTTTTTACGAAAACAGCTTTTTTAATAACGTGGTGCAGTTTGTACATGAAAGGTTGGCAGGTTCCGATCTGCGTTTGCGAAATTTCCTAAAGGCAGAGAATTTTTCTTTTTGTTCGATTAAAATTGTCCAAATAGTATCACGTGAAAATCAAAGCTTTATGAGGTATTTACCGTACTAGGTTTATTCCATGTGGCGCGTATGTTATGTTATCCTCTGCAACTGGTGTTTACAATATTTTTGCAAATTACAATTTATTAACCATTGCAGAAATTTTAATGATATTTATATACTATATATAGAATTGTTTACCAATAATTGGCTTTGCTGAAGGCGATTCACAAATTAAACTAAAAATGTTCGTGTATTCAAACATTCACTATCATGAAGATATTTTTTCCACGTACTAATGTAGGTAGGATATAGCCGAGTTTTATTGCTATTTTTATAATCGTTATTTTATTCTAACGGTCCAGAAATTTACCAATTTTTGTAATTTTATAAATATTTTATGTAATTATGGTCCTGAAAAAATGTATTGTCAACATTCAAATAGAAAGCAACCCAAAACCGTATTTATCATGAATTAAAATGTATTTTTATATTAGTTAAACTTTTGTGGTTTGATAAACTATTTAGAGGAAAATGTTTACAACAAAATCTTAGTTGAATCGTGTCTCGAATATCCTACGAGTAAAAGTTGACACCCGAGTCGCTTAAACATTGTCAGGTTCCTTATACAGAGCCATCTACTAATCACGCGAGGAACTTTGTTATCCAACATAAATATTTGGGGAGACTAGGGGTTTTTCAACCGGGGATATTGTCAAAAGATTATTTTTCTACTGAAAATCGCGGTTTTATTTACTGATAATGGATAAATTGGAATTTCGGAACAATGAGGGGCAGCAGAATCACAGGAATGGTGAAGGAGATGGGTAGAGAATCGCTTTTTATCTTGGTCGGGCGTAAAAAAGGAAATTATTGATCACCACGTGTAAGTAATCTGTGGAAACGATAATAAAGGTTAGTTTTTTATTACTCGAACATTTTTCCTTTACGTGAAGTTCATCTAAACAAATTGACGTGCATATGCTGAATATTTTCCAAATACGGACATACATATTTGAACGTCGATTCGTCATCAAGAATGTTTAGCGCCGTTTGAAGATCTATCGCTCCGACAAAACCATCCAAAAAACCGCAAATTATTTCCTTTGTACCCAACAGAAAACTCGAAACATTTGCGTATTTGCATTTCGAATGAACAGTAAACGGTCCAGTTGTCACCTGAAGCCGGTAAAATGTATTTGCTCTCGACACCTATAAATACTCGAGGACGTTACAAGAGAGTAAGTTATGACCCGAAAACTTTTTTTGTAAGCAATGGGTGGATATTCCGCGGGGCAAACACTCGTTTTAGATTCACCGTTTACCCAAGCGCGTTTATTTGACTATTTTTTTTAAAGTTCGGAGTCGATTCACAAAGAGTACGCCGGAAATTCATCACGCGACTCGCCAACTCGCTAAAAGCACCAAGTTTGCGGACGATGCGCCTAGATTGGCCGCATTGAAACTCGATGGAAGAGCGAGTGCATGTACGGCCAGTCACTTGTGTGTGCGTGCGTGTATTCCCGTCGGTATTTAGTATCCTTTAATCTTTTTTGTAATGCATTTTAGCGGAAGCGGAGGAAAATGACTATTGCGAGCCTATTCACTCATGAAACTTAGGAAGTATGATAATTTTTTCGCGAAAATACTTGATATATTCTCTCAAGTACCTCGGTAAAACACATTTGATGTATCATAATTGACTTTTATGGGTGTGCCATCAGCTGAGTTTGAGGAGACTTCGTATTCGACCAATTGCGAGGTATTTAAAGTATTTTTTTTTACAATTCGCATTTGCGCAGTCTCCACTAATTCCGTCCAGATGATACTCAAAATATTTTCATTTGCATCTACAAACACTTGGCAAAAGAAATATTTTAGTGTAGGTATCATTAGCTTCAGAAGTACCGAAAAATGGTAATATCTCGGGATCTATTCGAAATTGGCTAACTGAAAAATAAACTCGCACATTCGAGGCATTTCCGCAAAATTAATTTTATTCGTCGCGCCTTTTCTTTTTAAACTAATTAGATGATTCTAGCCGGAACGAGGTATTGATTAATCGGATCGAGAAAATGACGCAATTTTCCGGTGAGTACTTCAATTTTCAATTTTTTGGGCAGAACATCTCGGAAGATGACACCTTTAAGTGAGGCGAGGCTTCAGGCACGAGAATACCGAAGAAGTGAAGGTCGACAAGAAAAAAATAAACGGCGCAATGTACATTGCACAAACTTTCTCATATACGTACCTATATACGTTTGGTCTTATTACACTCTTTGCCCCGAAATTAATTTTGTGTGCTGGAAATTCATTGCCAATGATGTTAATAATGCGTAGCAACAGAACCAAAGTGACTGACACCATCAACCTCTCACTAAAAGCGCGTGGCGTAAACAGAAAAGTATGGAATTTTAGACTGGGGAATCCTCGGGTTACCCTTCCCCCTCACGCATACGATGAGCGTCTTGTACAGAAATTTATATATATATATATATATATATATATATATATATAGTTCTCTCTCTGTAGCTGAAGAAGGAGTAGTTCCGAAAGCTTTACGTTTGTGATGTTTCTGTGTTTTTGTGTTATTTTACGTGTGTCGCTTCGACATCCCCGGGGCCTCGCCAACCTGAAGTCGTCTGATTGGTGAGTGCTCACTGGGTTTCCTCATCCCAACACCTTGTTGACATCCATATATATATATATATATATATATATATATATATATATATATAGTAATTTTTTGGGACATATGGATTAGTTAGTCTTATTTGTGACATCAGGCTGTATGATTGGATGGATTTTAATCAAAATCTTTAGAGCCATTTTTGAGTAAATCGACTTTTGTTTCAAAATATCCAAGAATAAAGTACTCTAAATTGTTGCGCAATATCGTTCATCTCTTCAGTGTCTATTATGAATGATATTATACAAAAATATGAGATATCATTCGATTTAGTTTTACCATCAAGGCTGTAGTAAGATTTTGAGTGGATCGCGGCGGAGGCATGACGACATAGGGCTTAGCTTAGCGTACATTGTAATGTCACTGGACGCCATTAGTGATTTTAAGAAACATATGGCTTACGCAGTATTGTTTATAACATCAGGCTCTACAATCGGATTGATTTTAATCAAATTCCTTTCAGCCGTTATTGAGTAAATCAAATTTTTCTAAAAATCGTCAAGAATGAACTACCCTTAATTTTTGTGCAATATTATTTTTATCTAAAACGTACCTGCACAAGATGATATATTGCATAAATACGATGTATCATTTCATTTTATGTACGCGTTTTGGCCCTATAACCGCGAACAGACGGACGGACAGACAGATACGAGTAAATAAAAAAAGAGAATGGGGCGAAAAAGAAAGCAAAAAAAGAGAACAAAAGAAAAGAGAGAAAAAAGCGGAACGCGAAGAAGAGAGAAAGTAAGCGCGAATGTAGTACAAGCTAGGAAGAAAGGGAATAAAAATAGGGAGAACTGCAAGAGGCGGGAAGATAAGAGGATCATGCATATTCATGCACGTGCACTCACACACTCACATGACGCGCTCGCTCACAAACATTCACACATAGACACACACACACACACACACATACGCACACAGGCTCCGGTGCACTTTGAAGGGACTCCTGATTGAGTTTGACCACATTAGAGGGTAGGATGACGGCAAAGGAAGGGCAAACGCTCATCACCAGAGCACTAATGGAAGATAGTCGTCGGCCCACGTTCTTCCGGGAAAACCCACACTCCGTTCCCCCACACCCCTTCGGTTCCCCTCGCGCCCTCTCCATCTCTCTCTCTCTCTAGTTTCCTCTTCAGCAGAACCTTCTTTTCCTCCTTTAACTCTCTGCCTCTCTATCGTTCCTTTCGCAACCTCGATCCGGCCAAAACCTCTTTCCCTCCACTCCAGCTCTGTTTCCCCCCCCCATTCCTTCCCTTTACGGCTAATTCCTCCCCGAACCCGTGTCCCTTGGCCTAGGAGGACGACCCCTTAACTCCCTCACTCCCCATGTCCTCCCCCTCCTCCCAACTGCTACTATCTATCTCTTTCTCTCTCTCTCACTCTTGCCCTCACCCAGTGACCTTTTAAGGGCTTTCAGTCGGACCCTCATCCCTCTCCATCCAGAATATTCCGAGGTCTGTGTATACGTACCCTCTCGAGAAGGCCAACTCCCTAATCTCTCTTTCCATTCCCGGGATTTCTTCATCTTCGTTCCCCTCTTCGGGAAAAAGGAAGGGATGCTGAGAAAATGCGACGAGTGAGGTGTCTATAGGATGGAGAGTTGTTCAGGTGCCGAAGGATAACAGTGAATTTTTACCGTCTCCGTACGTAGTATAAGGAAAGAATTGTTTTTATGAAAAAAAAATCGATTTAGAGATTCAACGGAAATATGAACACGTTTTGAGGTTTCTAGAACATGTTTAGACTATTTTTTCGATGACAATATGTGCATGTGATAGGAGTTTTGTGGGCGCTCAAACTAAAAAATACTATTAAACTATTAAAAAAACTCAAAAACTATTAAAATAAAATCAATGAAGTATTTAAGGTGAAATTTTACATTTGACATTTTTATTAAAGGAAAAAGAGTTGATTGGTTTATGGTTGAAATCGGCCAAACGAAAGTGGGTGTTTACTCTTGTCACTTATCGGTTTCTTTAAAATATTTGCTTTAATACTTGATCAGTGTAAGACATTACTGGAAAAAAGTTGTAGAAAATTAAATTTCTACAACATTTGCTTAGGAGATATTTTAAAAATATATATTTTTTAGCTGCCACCAATCACCTGGAGCCAACTTTTGCAAACACTTTGCGCTTAGTTTAGTTTTTTTAATTTTCTTAATTGTTGGAGCTTCGTGGATCTATCCAATATCAGAAGCTACGGTATGACTTTATTTCTGTTCTTTATATGTAAAAATCTGAATTTATTTCGCAGTTCCTTAAAATATTTATTATCATTTAATCTATTTGGAATTTTTAGAAATATTACAGGTATGTAGAATGTCATGTGGTGGCCACATCAGATTTTTTATCCTGTCATTTCTTCTGAAGTAATGCTACTATTCTGGAAGTTGGAGGGACTAGCGAATGAGGTAATAGGACTTATCAGAAGCCCGGCGTACTCGGAAGGCAGGACAGTGAGGATAAGATTCGCGAGATCGACTGTAGAACGGAGCGATATAGAGGATTTCCTTAGGACGATAAACGAACATAATAGGAAAAGATAACGTTGGAAAATTATGGACCCTTGGTGCACTGCACTCCCTGCCATCCACCAAAAAGGTGACTTGTAGGGTATTATGTAGATGTACCTGTGCCCAAGGACTCGGTTACGCCGACGCGGATTCATGGGAAAATTAGAAAATAATGGCACACGAATCCCGTTGCTGCGTGTCCTTAAATACGCCTAGACCGTCAAAAATAGTACTAATCCTCGATAAAGCACTGAAATAATTTGTTTTAAATCTAAAGTCCGCTGATGGGGCCGTTACTTTGCGATATGCCCCAACAGATTCAATCCTATGCTAAATATCAAGAAACAGTAGTAATTAAAATCTGAACGCTTGGGAATAATAATTGATAAATAAGTATTCACTTATCTTAAGTATTTACAATCGTCATTATCAGGTTATATCAGGTGCATATTCTAATTATAATCTACATTCGTTGAGTCACTACTGAAGATGGCTGCATTGTAGCCGAAATGCCCATCTATCACTTCATTTCCTGGTTATAACCACTGGAGATATCCGCGATAAGTGCTCATATTTTCAGTTTTAGATTCTTAAGGGCTTATTAAAAAACATTTTTACCATTAGACGAGCTCAATTAATTCTCTGTTAAACACAATTGCAGTAGTAGAGGAATTTCATATTATTTCCACATAAGGATATTACCTTATTAATAATCACACGATGTTGAATGTTGTCCGCGTGACATGCATTCACATTTCAAATAACGTATAATAACTTGAGAACGGCTGCATCAATTTTAAAGATTCTTACAGTTTTGATTAGATTGACATCACATGACGTTTTTGACCATTTTCCTTGTAAAACAAAGGCCCGAGTTCGAATCCCTGGGCTTTTCCTTTTTCTATTTGATTAATATGATGTGCAGAACTATGTCTTTTAACATTAATAGATATCTTGTTCTTATCGTCGATTTTTTTTTATCTAATTCGTATTCTTTTGGCATTTTTTGTTTATATTCGACTTTTTCGGAATTTTTAACGTTAAAAAAAGTTACTAGGATTACTGGCATTGTTGGTTTCGCCTTTTAAATGTATTTGTACTTAATTTACAATCAAACAGACATCATCATCATCATGCTTCTGTCCAAAGACAGGTTTTAACTGAATCGCTGCCTCCATTTCTCTCTCTCCCTAGAAGCCTCTTTTATACCTCTATAAGTAGTATATCCCTGCTTTATATTATCTAATATTCCTATTCTTTTTCTCCCTCTTCCTCTTTTTCCACTAATTTTTCCTTCTAAGATCGTCCTTTGTAAACACTGTCTTCTCAATATGCCCTATCCAATTTGCTTTTCTTTTCCTGATTGTTTTTATTAGCATCCTATCTTCTCCCACCATTTCTAATACTTCTTCGTTTCTCTTCCTCTCTGTCCATTTCACTTTCATCATTCTTCTCCATACCCACATCTCAAAACTTTCTAAATATTTTTCCTCCTTTCTCCTTATCGTCCACGTCTCTGCACCATAAAGAGCTATGCTCCATATGTAGCATTTTGCTAATTTCTTCCTTGTTTCTAGATTTATTTTCTTGCTTGTGAGAAGCTCCTTCTTCTCGTTAAATGCTGCTTTTGCCATTGCAATCCTACTTCTGATGTCCTGTGTACTACTTCCATCCTGTGCTAAAATACTGCTGAGATATTTGAAACTACTAACTTGTTCCAATTTTTGGCCATTTACCATTATATTTAATTCTTTATGTTCCTTTGAAACCACCATGACTTTCGTTTTTTCTGTATTGATCTTCATTCCATATTGTTGGCCAACCTCAACTAGTCTGTCTGTCATCCTCTGAAGCTCTTTCTCTCCTTCTGCTATTAAGCCCTGATCATCTGCGTATTTAATGGTGGTAATACTTTCACCTCCTATCTTAAATCCTTTCTCTTCCATCAACGCTTCTTCTGTTATTGTTTCTGCATAAATATTAAATATCGCTGGTGAAATAGGACAACCCTGCCTCACTCCCCTCCCTATTG
Source organism: Tanypteryx hageni (assembly GCA_028673005.1). Lineage (NCBI taxonomy): Eukaryota > Metazoa > Arthropoda > Insecta > Odonata > Petaluridae > Tanypteryx > Tanypteryx hageni. The sequence goes on along the minus strand of CM054116.1, from coordinate 83,000,745 downwards.
AAGTACTTTCTGTTTCTTCTTCTTCAACCCTGACTCTAATCTTTTGATCAAAGTAAAGGTTTTTAAGCAGTCTTTTATCTTTCCAATCTATTCCTATTTTGTTTAAAATACCCAGCATCTTATCCCATTTCACTCGGTCAAAAGCTTTTTCCCAATCTACAAAACAAAAATACATATCTTTATTGACTTCTAGCGCTCTTTCTATCATGATCCTCATACATCCTATAGCATCTCTAGTCCCCCTTCCTCTTCTAAAACCAAACTGATTATCTTGCAGCTCCTTTTCTATTTTACATTCAATTCTTTTGGTTATTATTCTGGTTAGAACTTTAGCTGTATGAGAAATTAAACTAATAGTTCTGTAATCCTTACAACATTTTGCATTGTTCTTTTTCTCCAATGGTACCATCACAACATCTAAAAAATCTTCAGGCCATACGCCAGTATCATATACTTGGTTAAAAAATTTTGTGAGTTGCTTAACTGCTTTAGACCCCAAAACCTTAAGAACGTCCACGGGTATATCATCACTCCCAACAGCCTTTCTTCTTTTCATGTCATCAATTGCTCTTTTAACTTCAGACTCGAGAATACTTGGTCCTAGCTGATCTTCTTCCACATCCTCTTCTTCATTTAATTCAATATTTCTTGGCTTTCCTTCTTTGTCATACAGAACCTCAATGTATTCTTTCCAGACATTCTTTACATTGTCTGGCTCCGATACTATTTTACCACTTTTGTTCATGATTCCTTTACGTCCTATCTTTCTTGCCTTTTTCTTGAATAGTTCCCTTGCTTTGCTATACATGAGGTCTGTTCTACAAATTCTTTCACATTCGACATTCTCCTCGCATTTCTCATTTATCCACTGTTCTCTGGCTTTATCTGTTTCCCTTCTTAAAGCATTATTTAACTCCTTGTACTTTCTTTGGCCTTCTTCAGTGTTTATGTTCTTCCACTTTCTCCGCTCTTCCATTTTTTGCAGCATGGCTGCTGTGATCCAGGGTTTTTTGTTTCTTTCACCCGTTATCTTTCCTACCTTCTTTTCCATTACATCTTTAATGTTGCTATGGATGTATCTCCACTCCTCATCTACATTCTTCCTATTTTCTTCATCTCTCTCCCCCAACCTTTCCTCCAGCTCAGTCATAATAGCCTCCTTGTTTTTAAGGAGTTCCTCTAAGTTCCATTTCTTGTTAACTCTTATGTTTCTCTTAATGCTCTTCAGTCTACATTGTGTATTTGCCACCAAAAGTTGTGGTCAGAATCGATATCTGCCCCTGGTAGTGTTTTCACATTTTTAATGCTATTTCTAAATCTTTCATTGACTAGTATGTAATCTATCTGGTATCGTCTCTGGTCTCCTGGGCTTCTCCATGTGTAAAGTCTTCGCTGGTGATGCTTAAACCATGTATTAGTTACAATTAATCTATTTCTATGGCAGAATTCCACAAGTTTATCCCCTCTTTCATTTCTCTTCCCTAGTCCATATTTTCCCACTATGTTATCTTCCTGTCCCTCTCCGACTACACCGTTCCAATCTCCCATTACTATGGTGGTGATCCTTCCTTTTCCCTCCTCCTCCAATATCTCCATAATCTGTTCATAGATTTCATCTACTTCGTCGTCGCCAGCATTAGTCGTTGGCATATGCACTTGAATTATAAGCATTTCCACTGGCTCCATCTGAAGTTTTAAGGCTATTAATCTATCATTAACTGTCACTACCTTGCTAATTCTTTCAGCTATCTCTTTTCTCATTATAATCCCCACTCCCATTTCCTTTTTCTCCCCTCCCGAGTAAATAATCTTAAATTCGTCTGAATTTATCTCGCCTTCTCCTTCCCACCGAACTTCACTAAGACCTACTATACCTACATTATTCCTTCTCATTTCCCTTTTTATGTTCTCTAGTTTACCCCATGAATTCATAGTCCTAACATTCCATGTGCCTATTCTTAATTTCTCACCACTTGCTTTCCTATTAATGTTAAATTTCCTCTGTGCATCCCCTAGGGTAGTCCCCACCCGGAGATCCGATTGGGGGACTATTTTACCTCCGGAATATTTTACCCCAGAAAGATCCATAGAGGTATTTTTCAGCTTTTCAGCCTATCATGGGAAATATAATGAGGTAGTTTCCCCTTGCTTTCCTCATCGCAGTTTCACAGAGTGATTACCCATCTGTAGCTGTTCAGATCCACATGATCACCACCTACCACCTGCTGCCCTTGCACAGGGGGATGTAAAACCCCCAAGACTGCTTCTTAGTCTGACTCTTCCCCTCAGACCTTTCCGGCTTGGATGGTCCTACCAGGAGAATTATCTCCCGCCGGCATAGCTCTTTGGTTCGTAAGAGTACACAAACCCTCCCACCTCTGTAAGGTTATGCAGTCCTTAGGGAGGGCAAACAGACATATGAAGAATAAAAATCTATTGAACATTTTCGTAAAAACTTTCCTCTAAATATAAAACAAATGAACGACCGCGCTAAGAAACTTCTAATCAAAGTCAGTAACGATTCCTGCGACTTAAATAATATCGTATCTATAGGCGATAAAATTATAGTTTATTGTCTTAAGCAATATAACACCTAATGATTTTAAACGAGTAATAAGCTTATAATAATTTAAAAAACACGACAAATATAACTTTTCCACCACCACAATTTTGTAAAAGTTATAATTGTCGTGTTTTTAGGATGAAATACCGAGTGAAGGCCCATACAGTCAAGTTTGGTCTTATAATAATTTTCCGTTGTCGTAAGTTTGGCCGAAAGTTTGTCCGTCAACAATTAATTTTAAATAGTTAGGGATAGAGGAGGGGATTTTATTGTTTTTTTTTTTTTTGATATATTGATGCATATTTCCGCAAAAATTACACAGGCGCTTCTCAATCCCGACGACCGATCCGGACTTAGCGAGGATAAATGCGAGGCGCGTAGAGGTAGAGCTCCTAATTTGTTACAATTAGGTATGATTGCACCGATATAAAGTCATTTTTATAATTTTATATATTAGATATAATTGCTATCTGTATACCTCCACATACGTATCCTATTTCTTTCCCCGTTGTATAAGTTATTCCGAATAGTACGACAGCCAACAGCAGCGGCCTGAATTTATCACATCTGTATCCGTATTTATAAAACAGCTCTGATGTAGCTACTTTTTTAAGATACCATTTATACCAATTTTTTCATGGCTGCGTTTATAGAGAATTTTACTTAGGATTGGGTCTGAACAGACAGCTGTGACAAGGAATACTTAATAGAATATGTAAAAGTCAAATTATAAGGTATATCTAACGTGACAGGGAAGTTCAAGGATAAACGAGTGCTAAAAATGTTGGCGTCACATATGAAAAGATATGTATCCGTAGATATTAGAACGAACCTTAATTTATTATTCATTGATCTTTCGCATAATAATCACCATAGTACCGAATAATTTCATCTGCTGATGAATCTGTATTAAAACTCGAAACTTTTGTTCATATGATAGGGTTACCAGAAGTCCTCTTATTTTATGAGCAGTGCTTGAAAAATTTCATGCTGGCTCACCATTCAGGCAAATATCTCACTCGTTAGCTGAAAATCGCCAGTGCCCTCGAGACCTCAAGGCTAGCGAGCAAAAAATAATCCTCAGTGCCAAAAATGAAATGTTAATTATTTACACTTTCGTTGACCTATATCTTTATTATCATTTTTGCCAGATATAACTATCAACATTCAACCAAGTACATTACACAAAATATATTTGTATGTACATCAGCCTACATGACAACTAATATAAAAAAACTCGTATTATCAGTGACACAAGACCATGAGCATGCAATAGTTCAATGAAACCTACTATTCATATCATCTTAGGTGTCAACATAGCACTTCCAGAGGCATGGCATTTATGACCTTGAACCTGTCTTACAGTTTTTTCACTAAAATACCACTTGTCTATGGTCTAATCAGGTTTAAAGGCATGCACACAGTAGGGAAAGCCCCTGAATGTGCTTGTAGAAGTGGCTGCAGTTAGCTACTTCCTAGCGGCCGCAACATTCGCTAAATTAAGTAGCTTGGCAATTTTTGGAAATATTTCAATTCAACAATAGGTATAATGTATAAATAATTGCCGATTGAACTGAAACTGCTCTATTGAATTTTTTACTCGTCAACTAATAATTTTCACTCTTTACGGACGAGCAGACGAGCGCATTTTTCAAGCCCTGTTTAAGAGGGATGTCCGTGTCCGGTATCTTTTTCCGATTTTAGTAAAAATGTCCTCTTTTTAAATTATCATAATATATAAGGCAAATAAAGAGGATTTTACGAAAAACCAATAATGGCGGTCCTACCGATTGAATTTAAATCATTTAATTGAAATGAAATTATTTTGATTGTTAAACAGTGATAACACGGAGATATTAGCAGCACTGCGTCAGCCTTAATTAACTAACATTGTATGCAATTATGAGTGTCATTGGGTTGAAAGCTTTTAATTATATTAACGTGATGTTTTGTTTAGTATTATGAGCAGGGTCGGTGTAGCAGGCGGGAGCGACCATAGTCGGGAACGAATCCGAGAAGCCTAGAGATCTAAAACTTTGCATAGTAAGGAAGACCTGAAGGTGTGCAACTGGGTGTTATTTTTTTAACGAAAGTCCTAGGTTCGATTTCAAGGAAAAGGAATAATTTTCCCATAAGATAACACATGAAAATAAAATTTTTGACGTGTAGAATTTTTTTCAAATTAAAATTAGAAAAAATTGACCTATGAGCTTTAAATTTTGATTATTTTAGCGAAAAAAAAATAAAATTTCTTATTCTGTTCGTCTTTTTACGCTAGCCGTTTAAAACTTTTCATTTTAATCGTTGAAATCACATATTTATGTGAAATGTGGCCATTTTAACAGTAGTTACCCTGACCACCTACTTAGTTAACTCGAGATCTTCTTCCCACCAAATTTGTTTATTTTGACAACAGAATGCGAGAAACTTTATTATAGCATAATAATAAATATAAAAATTTCTTTTTAAGTTATACCCTTTTTTATAAAGCGCATTGAAATGTAGAGAATACATTTTTGGGTCCCAGAAATATTTCTGGGCATTAGGAATTACTATTACATCAGTAGATTTCATCATGAATCACTTAAAAAGACGCATGGATATTTAGGATGTATGTGAACAATTTAATGAACATGTGATTGTTAGGTCCCAGTAAATTTCTGGACCTTAGGAAAATTTTCAGTAGAATTCACCCTGAATAACTCAAAAAAGATGTATGGCATATGTTGGTTAAATTGTTCACTACATTTAACGTAGTTCCTATAATCAAATCAAATAATAATCAATCGCTGTGAGCTCTAATTTGCAATGTAAGGAATATTACTATCCGTCAAAATATGATAAAGATTTCAAATCCTCTTGCGAAGCGGAGAATTATTTTTCATCATCAATTATTTTTTGGAGCAATGAATAAATTCACAAATTCTTTTAAAAATATCTTAACGAAAATTTACGAAGGGGAGCGCTGGAGAGGTTTCGCGCCCAGTGCACTAAAATATCTCGGACCGCCCCTGACTATAAGTATAAGCTCTTCAGTGTCTAACATGGTTCAGATTACAGCGGTCTTAAAAGAATTCTAGGAAGTGATTTTCGAAAAGGTACATTGTATACCTTTATGGAAGCATTAGTTGTCGTAAAGCAGTAATAAATGTTTAGAAAAACGTGTGCTTGTGATATTATAGGTTTCCGCGGCCGTGGTTGGTAGGTTACGACTGATAATTTGTGCTAGTGTTCTTGCTTGGTCCCCGGAAAGTACCTCTTTCATAGTGAAAATATTTCGTGTAATTTTTTTCATTCTATTTGAATTTCGTTTATTTGGCCACTAAAATTTTGATTCAAGTGAAAAGTAAAAATTTAATACCCATCAATGCCCAAACAAATGTGCAAGTCCAACGGCGAGCTACAAAGTAAAGGGCAAATCCAATGTTCAAATCTTCAGAGACAGGTAATCATAAATGTTACTGTTTATCATGTAATATAATTTTTTCAATTGCTAATAAGGAAAGATCTGACCTACACCAGCATTTAACCACCCAAAAGAATAAAAAATCCTTTCAAACTGCAACAAGCAGCAAGGTATGTTGAAAATTCTTCAAAAAGTGAAGAACAAATCTCCGCAGCTGTTAAGCATAATTTCAGTGACTGTTCCACAAAATTGTTAAGAAAGATATTATCCGATTCAGATATCGCCAAGAATCTATCATGTGCTCCAACAAAACCAGAAGCGATCATTAATAATGTGTTATTCGGCAAAAGCCCATTTGCGCCTTTTGCGCCATCTTAATTGCTAAAGCCTCAGGCAGTGCTCGTCTGATACATGATTTGTCTCCATGGACCCCGTTCTTTCGCAAACCCCGTTTTTTACTATGGGATAGTGCTAAGACTTGAACGTCTCTTCCCCGGGGAGCATTGCTTATAAAATTAGATCTTAACAATGCCTTTTATCAGATTCCCATTCGTGAGGACCACCAAAAATACTACGGCATCTATTTACAAGGACAGTACTTTACCTTTACTCGTCTCCCCATGGGACACTGTTATTATGCAGCGCTGGGCCCACTCAGTAGCGGCGGAGATTCTACACTGATTTCGTATACGCATGATTGCATACTTGGACGATTGGTTGTTGATTTTTTTCTAGAAATGATTGTGAATTAGTTGATGAAATTTTATGCTTTCTTAAGAATGATCTGGGTATTACTATTAATAAAAATAAATGTATACTTCAATTTGTTACTAGAATTAAGTATTTAGGAGCGAATATAGACACTATTTCTCAAGAACTTTGGTTAACTGCTTCTTCCCTAGTGCGCGTCCACTATATATTGTCTGTGCTTCCGCGTGTGCGTCAATTATACTTGCCCAAAGTGTCAGGCTTAATTTCGTGGATTTGCTATATTCTTCAGTTACCCCTTCGTAAATTTTCGTTAAGATATTTTTAAAAGAATTTGTGAATTTATTCATTGCTCCAAAAAATAATTGATGATGAAAAATAATTCTCCGCTTCGCAAGAGGATTTGAAATCTTTATCATATTTTGACGGATAGTAATATTCCTTACATTGCAAATTAGTGCTCACAGCGATTGATTATTATTTGATTTGATTATAGGAACTACGTTAAATGTAGTGAACAATTTAACCAACATATGCCATACATCTTTTTTGAGTTATTCAGGGTGAATTCTACTGAAAATTTTCCTAAGGTCCAGAAATTTACTGGGACCTAACAATCAAATGTTCATTAAATTGTTCAGATACATCCTAAATATCCTATCCTATCTTTTTAAGTCAAATCAAATTTGACCCGTTCCAGTCTGGATTCCGTAAAGGTTATAGCACTCAGTCTGCCCTAGTCAAACTTACAGATGACATACGAGGAGCCATAGACCATCGGATGGTAACTATTCTTGTCTTATATGATTTTAGTAAGGCCTTTGACCGAGTTAACCATATTCTTCTGTTAGAAAAAATTAAATGCCTTAATTTTTCCTCTTCGGTCTTAAACTGGTTTCACTCGTACCTAGTGGATCGGCGTCAAGCAGTTAAGGATTTGAATGGCAACTTATCTCAATGGGCCAGAGTCGAGTGCGGTGTCCCCCAAGGATCCGTACTTGGGCCATTACTCTTCTCTATTTACCTCCTTGATCTTCCAGAAGTTATTAAGGACTGTAGTTATCTGTTATATGCAGACAACCTACAAATTTATCATCACTGCCACATTACCGATATTAATAATACGATACATAGAATAAACACAGATATTAACGCTGTTGTAAATTGGGCTGAAGAAAATTTTCTAATTTTAAATTCCAGTAAGACCAAAGCTATAGTCATTGGGAGTTCCAAAATGCTAAATAATACCAATATAGATATAATTCCCAAAGTTATAGTTGGCAATGAAGCTATTCCATATTCGAATACTGTTCGTAACCTTGTAGTTACATTAACAAATACTCTCTCGTGGAGTAATCATGTTGATGGAATTTACAATAAAGTCAGTATAACATTATACCGACTGAAGGTCTACAAAAACCTCCTACCAATTCATATACGTCAGAACCTTATATCATCGCTTATATTTCCAATTTTTTATTATTGTTGTGTATTTTACAATGATCTTAGTGAAGACCTTAATTTAAAATTACAACGACAGCTTAATTCATGTATAAGGTTCATATTTAATTGACGTCGTGAAGAACACATATCACCTTATCGAAAGAAACTTGGTTGGCTCGATATTAAATCGCGTAGGAAATATTTCATCGGCTCTTTAATGTATTCACTTTTTGTAAATAAACACCCAATTTACCTAACGAACATGTTCTTGAAGAATCCATCCCATGAGGTAATGACTACCCGATCATATCCGGACAATCTGTACTTTCCAAGTCATAGGACAACTGTCTTTCAAAAATCATTTTGTGTCTCTGCTACAAAACTATGGAATTCTTTACCTCAAGACATAAAAAACTAAACAACAATGTCAGGATTTAAATTAAAACTATATGATTTCCTATTCAGAGTTTGATGCAACCTAGCCAAAACTATGTCATTTGTTACTATCAATAGTTTAATAAATCGTCAGAAATGTAATATGATAACTTGTCTTGATTTGTATGAACTATGTTTTATAAAATACTCGAATTTGTTCATTTTTGTGAGCAGGAAAAACATTGTTAACTCATATGTAAAAACATTGTTAACTCATGTATTAGCTGGCCAAATATCTTTATTGTATTCTTCTTTTTTGTTCTTAGGGGGCACAGCCCCAGAGCAATAATAAATTTATTATTATTATTATTTTGTGATTAAAGATGTGTTTATTCGACGAACTAAATGGCTTCAGGAGTTATGGGATGCGGACTGCTTTCACAAGCGCCGCCAATTTTCCAATTGGAAATCTGTACACGATATTTACGCCGATGCCAAACCGTGGCAAATTGCGTGGCTATGCCACACTATGTCTGCATGTAAAATGTTACCATTGGATGTACAACTGCCCATATACTATGCTGAAGGTTTTGCAGCATTGTGCGCTGCTATTGATGTGATGGAAAAAGCACCCAAATATGCCAATTTGAATGTGTATGTAGATAATCAAGCTGTACTTTATGCATTAACTAAGGGAACAGGGATGCTTTTCCAAAACGATTTTTTTTGAAAATTTATATATCAGAGTAATAAAGGATTTGTCGCGTTGCGTGACCTGGAGGTACGTTCCGACGGCAGCCAACCTGGCCGATCGTCCTTCTCGGACCATCCTACCAATAAATGCACCAACGGCCGGTGATTGGCTCACCGGTATCGGGGTGGTATTTAGGTGGGATGACGCCTGGGAAGGATATATAATTGTTTGTAAAAAATTTTACATAAAAATTCTAATTGTATTTTGTAGTTATTTTCATACCATTATATTCAAATTTGCCTCATTGTAAGGAAATAAATGAATTATCAAAATCAACAATAAACAAATATGTTGTTTAAAATTTTATGCAACAGTAATATTTCTTAACCATTTCATTATTAATAAATTTAAAAATATAATCCATACTCCTTTAGTTAAGTTGCTAACTATTTAAATATATGGGGTCAAATCTGACCCCACTTGCCCGGTTACGGTACAAATTAAGCTTGCCCATTTAAGGGTTAATATGATTTGTATTACTTATGAAAATATTGTTTATTGCTAATTTTTCTTCGCCCTCTTTCCCCCCTATTTTTGAGTCATTTGTCCTTTTTCCATTAAGTTGACATCTGGTAACCCTATTCACATATATTTGGAAATCGATAAATTTCAACCACTGAAAAAATTGAAGAGATAAAACGCAAACTGTATTTCAAAACTTTACTTGAAGCGGTTTTCTATTGTTTTCCATTCTCTTTATCTATAAACTACGAATAAAGAGAACTTAATGCTAGCATTCAATAAATTTAAAAAGTTATCGTTATCCTCCGAGAGTTACTTTAGCGCTATATTGCATATTTTCCCTGAGGCAGCATATAGGAAAAAATGTGAATTAAATGGAAAAATGTAGTTTCTAAAATATAACGCAAACGTTGGAAATTTTCAAATTATTAAATCTTTCTTTCCAATTATTTTACCTTTCCTCCCTTAACTGCATTTATCTACTTGTAAATTGACAATTGATAACAAAATTTAAGTTTTTGGGGACGAAAAATTAAGATGCTCGTTAAACACCATGTATTCCACTAATGATTCCGAATCCATTAAATAAAAAACAATTGATACTTTAATTGCTGAATTTAACATAGCCGATTACTATATTTTATTAATCATCTGTTTTGTTATACATTGCCAGCAAAGTTCCTGCTAGGTACACTACACTGGTCTTCGATAAAAATAAATAAGTTAATAAAATAAGCACAAACTCATCTATTATCTGGTCGTTTATTTCCTCACAGATGTTGACTTTCATAAATTAAAAAAATTGGACTGTGAAATAAATCACTACTAATATTTAAACGTTTAATTTTGATTAAAACTGCTAGAAACATAGCGCAATGAAATGCATTTTGTCTTACGTTCGATAGATGGCAGGAAAGATCAGTTAGTCAAAGAATTAATTAGCTATAAAACTATGATTTTCCTTTAGCGAATACACAAAAAAGTTCATGGTATAAATTTCGTTAAGAATAGAATATCTAATAGGTACATGTCACTATCAGAATATTAAGACCTCGAGTTTTCTTATAAGTTAAAGTTAAAACGATTTATATAAACCCGAGCAATAACGCAAATCACACACTAGCCTAAAAAAATCCACGCGCATTCAAGAGACAATTATCTAAACAGCTATTTTGACGATGTTGAAAAAATTGCGATTATTTTAATTTGTTCGCGGGGAAAAGAATGATGCTCTCCTATACATACTTCCAATCCATTTTTAAAGACAGTTCGTTGCGCTCCCGGTCATTTTGAAACTCAACCCTTGTTTTGCCAAATCTTTTGGAAGTAGAAATACGATACTTTTTTCCCCTCAGCCGTGGCACACGGTGTTGAAAAGTGGTTCGCCTGGCAGTCCGTTCGTATTATTGACTAGAGATAAATTCATCAGAAGGAATAACATCCACTCACCCTTATTCTGCTACATTCCACGGCAATACAGTTGCTTCTTCTTCCTTGTCCAAGAGAAACTATGGATGAACGCAGACTCTCTCAGAGGTTCCGAGTCCCTGGGCACTTCCAGATTTTTGTCCCTGGCTATCTATAATTAAAATACAAACATGGAAACAAAATTAATACAAACATGGAAACAAAATTAATCAAACATTAGTTAAAAAAATAGTGAAATGGAATTTCAGTACTTTAATTGAAAATATTTTTTTTGCCCTTTTCCGGGCAAATATACCATTTATTGATAAGTAAAAGTATGTAAATTTGGGTCCTCTTGAGATTGAGGTCCGAGCCAAATGGCCCTTCCCCCTCTGATTGTACCTTGATAAATTCGACGTTTGAATATAGGTGGAATATACAAATTTCACTGGCCAAAGTTAACGGAGAAAAGAACTTACTTGAGAATTTTCCTTACAAACTTCTCTAAAATTTCTGGGCTTTTCTTCTTCTAAACTTGGACGGCGTTTCTACACGTCTCACCTTGCTCACGTCTAAACGAAACTGCGCGGTGACTGCCGCGGTGCATGACGGGTTAAGAGTGTGGCAGCTGGGTAGGAAAAAAAGTTGACCTTGACTGTTACGGCTCTCTCCTACTCTCGGTTCCGTATACTCTTCCCGTCATGCACAGCGTGAATTACCAGCGGTACAGTTTCGTTTTTATGTGAAAGAGGTTGATGAGTGTTCGTTGATGAACGTTGGGAGATAAGTGTTAAGTTTTTGTCAATCTTTCGAAGAAAATTTGGACACGTGTAATAGATAAGCTATAGATAAGCTGCGTGATGTATTTTTGTGGGTTTTGAGTGTAGTTATCTTGAAGAGTCAAAAGTAATTTGAAGGGGTTTCGCCCTGAGAGGACAGAGGTCGCCACCCGTTGGTTGAACTGCTTCCAAAGGTAAGCGAATGTAGTTCGTATGCCACGCAATAATATTATCAGAAGTACATGAAGATTAAATAAATAAAAAGATACAAGTAAACTATCGCCAGTTAGGATATGAAGTGATTGAACATACGAACGTTAAATATCGAGTGAATCACCTGAGACAACTAGAATATTAAGATGCTTTGATATATATATATCAAATTATATATATTAATATATATTAATTCTTCTATAAGGTTTCCATCTTAACCGCCTTAACACATTTAACAACCGACATAGAATGTGAAGAAATTTTAATTGCCATATGGACCGATATAACATTTTATGAAAATGACGATTCTCAGTGATGTGTACTTGCGCTTTATCGATTAAAATTATCGAATATTTTGTCAAAAAATGTCCATTGACTTCTTTACATGGTAACAAATTCCCGAGACTACAAGTGCTAAAAATTAAACAAGGAGATTTAGGCTGAAACTCTTAAAAACCGAAGATAATTGCCGTTTTTAATATAAATTTCTTTACGGAAAGTACATAACTATATATTTTTTTTATTGCTATGTATAATGTGGGTGTAAAGACATTGGCGAGGAATTATATAATTTATTTTAAGTAATTGATATTCAGACTTTACGTAGCATGGTCACGGTGATATGAAGTATTTCTTCCTAATTAAAGTTTTCAATTACTGAGAGCAAATGGATTTATTTATGCAGGAAGGTTCTTATCGGCTAATATTTATCAAGCTGTAACTCACGTAATATTTTCGAGTACCCATTAGATGATTGAAAATTGTGTTATTTTAGATTTATTGTACATTATATGTTAGATAAGTGATGTGAAATAATTTTATGTTTTCTCAGTGAGAGTGATAGAACGTGTTACACGAAATGTAAGTCATATGCTCGTTGAAGCTGCACAATATTTAATGAAGCACTTTATCGAGATTAAGGAGAATCAAGCATGATTAATTGAATTTGTTGCCAGTAGAAATGTTCAAAGAGCATATTTAAAGATAATAAATGTTAATTACTTTTTCTTTTGTTTGAGTTTGACGTGTCCGAGTCTAGACATTTGTCTGCCTCGGGTAAGCTTATGTTTTTGCGCCCCTGTGCAACAGTATTTACTATTTCACATTGTGAGGAATAATGCGGTGCAAATGGATATTTACATATATTAGAATTAATATAGAACAATTTAAAAAATAAACTTTTATTAGTAAAAGTTGTATTAAAAGACAAAAATACTTTAAAAGTGCATGTCAATTGATAAATATTCTCCGTTAGGGACAACCCCATTGTTGCTTATTTAGCAAAACAAATTCGAAATATTTGATAATATGTGGACAAATGGAGTGAAGATAATAATAAAATTAAAAAAGTTGTTTATAAAATGTTTATCATAAACAAAATTAATAATAATAAAAATAAACTTTTATTATTAAAATTTACACTAATAAGACAAAAATATATGTGATAATTCCGAAATTTCAACAATTAAAACGAATTTAACCAATAATAAAAGTTGCATGGTGAGTTCACTAGAATTTTACTTGTAAGGCTGTAATTTGATATACATATTCACCATGCAACTTTTATTATTGGTGAAATACAAGTTTAAATTGTTGAAATTTCGGAATGATAAAATTAGTTTTTGTCTTATTAGCGCAACCTTTAATAATAAAAGTTTATTAAAAGAATATTTTTGTATATTAATGTTATTTTCTAAAATTTTGCATACGTACCTTTGAATAATTGTCGTTTTTGACGATTCTGAGTAATTCAGCAGATCTTTTTCTTGTCTGATTTTGTCCTTCCCCAACAGTTTTTATTTTTTCATCATTTTCCGTTTGTGTTACTAAGTCGATTTTCTTTAAATATTGAACTTTAGATTAAGTTCATCTTCAGCGTCTTTCACAAAACATTTTATGGAATATTCTCTCACTTTCTTTGAATGTTTTTCTTTTTCTTCAGAACTTAGTTTTCTTTGAAAATATTATTCACGATTGTATTCATGGCGTCCTTCTTTCAGTTGTTTCAATTCGCAACTATAATAATATTTTCTATATTCTCCGATTCTGTTCAGTCAGTTTTCTAAATCTTCAGAACGTTCATTTAATTTCCTTTTAAGATAGTATTGATGATTTTGTTCTCCTTTTTAGCGCTTTGTTTGAAAAAATCCCATATGTATTCGGTTTGTCTGTCCGTCCGTCTGTTCGGGCAATTTATCTATAATCTTGCTTCTTGGAGTGACTAAATTTTCAGGATAGGGCGGTCTACATGGAAACTGAACATAGTACAAATTTGATGGACCTAGAATGAGCCGCTGCAGAGAAATCGATGTCATTTTTGAATCTCTTTGTTTCAATTCTACACCATAAGAAAAACATGATACCGGCGCAGGGAATTATAAATTTGCATTTTTAAATTAGTTAAAATTAAGTTAGTAGCTCGGCACATGAACACTTCTATAGCTGAAAGACTGGGGTTTATATTTTTTGAAAACAGATTTCAGATCCGTGTCGAATGAGAGTTAACGATTCTATTTAATCCAAAAACGAGCGAGGGAAGAATTTGCAGAGCAAATTACATAAGGCGCTTTTCTTCTTGTTTTAGGATTAAGTCGTCATCGGTCTACAGATGATATTTTCACTACCAATATGTCCACAGTCTTTATGTTCAGTATTTTATGTCCACAATCTTTATGTTTACAGTCTATATGTCCACATTCTAGATGTCCACAGTCTTTACGTCCACTTAGGGGAAATCGATGGAGTGACTGAAGGAGGGGGAGGGAATACGCGGCAAAAGAATGAGAATAGTGGGGGAGGTAAAGGGCGGGGGCGTAAGAAATACAACGGAAACATAGTCGGCATTGGTATCAATCAACTAAGAATTTTATAAAAATTACAAATATGCAACAAAAAAATGAAAATGAATGAAAGGGGAAGTGAAAAGGGAGGGAGAAAGGAAGAAGGGAAATATTCCCTCTCCATCAGTCACCTGCCTTCATTTCCCTTAAGTGGACATATAGAATGTGGACGTAAAGACTGTTGAAATAAATAAATGTGGACATATTCGCTGTGGACATATACTATTGACATAAATAAATGTGGACATATGGGCTATGGACATAAATTGTTGACATAAATAAATGTGGACATATGGGCTATGGACATAAATTGTTGACATAAATAAATGTGGACATATTGGCTATGGACATAGACAGTTGACATAAATAAATGTGGACATAAAAGAGTGGACATAAAGACTGTAGACATATATAACTGTGGACATAATGGCTGTGGAAATAAAGACTGGATATATTGGTAGTGTACATTCCTGAAAACGTCGTCATCATAAAATTACACCTTTGGCTGAGATCGACGGCCTCGTAATATAGCCTATAAATTCCCTTTAATAGCATTATGTCAATGCTATGTAGTAATATGTTTTCCTTTTAAAAGCAGTGGACTCGGTTGCTATGAAAATTTTATTTTCCATTGTTAAAAAAATCGGCATTTCCCCCTTTTTCGTATTAAAAGCAATTGTTTGCTCTCATTTGACCCGGATTTGATTTTTGTTTAAAAAAATATAAACCTCAGTCTTTTATCTACAGACCTGCTCATGACCCAAGCTCCAATCTTAAGTTTAACTAATTTAAAAATGCTAAATTATAAGATCCTGCACCGATAACATGATTTTCTTATCTATCTATTACTAATAGAATAGAATCTCGGGTTCTCTGAATTTCCGTATTTTATATTTGAGTTACGTTTACGACAAGCAATGCAGCATGATTTTCATTCGCATTTTAGAATTACTTAAAGTCGCCGTGCGAATGTGGCACTTGTACCAAGCAACGCCTCAAAGATTGAAAATTGATTTTCCTTACCGTCGAGTTCGAAATACGCGTCGAATCGGACCATATATGTATTCGTTTTGATCACGAAAGTTTCGCGTTCTCTGGGTTAAAAATCATCCGTCGTCAAGGGCAGTTGCGCTGTAACTCTTTGGACAAATTTAGGACATCGCTTAGAGGTTCGCCCCCTCTCCACCTCCTGGCGCTGTCAGCCTCCCTATCGTCCAATTTTTGAACTGCATGTATGCAGTAATAAGTACGAAAATTTAATTTAAATAACAAATAATATATTCCTTCCCGTCACATGAACGAGCTTTTGCACTAGTGGTGGTAGAAATGAAACTAAGGGGTTCGAAAAAGACACCGGTTACTCCCCAGAAGCTCATCCTGGATCCACGAAATTTATCATGCCTATACCTCATATAGATAAATCTACCCTGAAAATTTAGCTTCTCTAAGTTGTAGGATTCTAGAGATATTGCACGAACAGACGGACGGATAGAAACACCAAATACAGAAGCGATATAAAAAAAGCGCTAATGAAGAGGGAAAACTTTCCGATTTTTGACAATGGGAAATAATAAAACTGCCATAGCTAGCTACAGATTTTTTGATTGTAATAACGTAGAGGTCAACTTACCACTCGGGTTTCATTGTTTTACGCAAGTACGTTTTAAGTAGTTTTAGATTTGAAAAGCTACTTTCTCCACTTAGTCCAGTCAAATTAGACATTTTAGGGAAATTAATTCATATAGTATTGAAACTTGGCATATTTGTCCGTTAGGGCAACTTAACTAACATATCAAAAGTTGACATGTGTACACATTGGCCGTTTTGGCGCCAAAATGGCCGCCGGTTCACGACCAGTGACTGGTCTTTCGCGAATAACTCGGGAACTATCAAATCTACGGCGAAACTATACGTAGACATACTTGTAGAAAATACAATTTTCTACAAGAAAAGTTCTTTGCATTTTTTGCTACTGCGATAGTATAACTGAAAATTAGCGTTTTTTGCGGAACACGGGCCGCGCGCTATGTTAAAATCAAGTGTTATGAGCTCGTTTTCACACCACCAGCTGTGGTAGAGCTCCAGGGGCGTTTTTTATAGTGGTAACTCCTTAAGACATACCCACTGTTTATTTCAATTACTTAACATAAGCAATAGGTGTAATAATCATTCATTCACTTTTGATACCATATCAGCTCTCTACACCCAAGGGAAAAACAAGTATGTCAACCTCCTGAAAAATCGTGACGATTTACATGACGTAATCTCTGTTTTTAACAACCCTTTCTCTACGCAAGATGAAATTGCAAGTGCGGGTGAGTGCAATTCTGATTCTGACCTGCATCCCCCAAGTTACGTCTCTAACTTCTAGCCTAAAATAAGAGTTGTATAAAAGAAGGCATTTTTCCCTATCCTCGATAAATTTTGGTCTTGATGGGAAATGGTAATTTGAGCTTGAGCAGAAGTTGGAACTTGAGTTACATAATTCTTTGATTCACCGAATGTCTCTTTTCAACAGGTATTCAAATTTCTGAGACATTCATCATGCATTTCCCCTTCCAACTGTAACTTGTTTATATTTTATCTCTCAATAAAATCGGAGGACATTTTTAATCTTGATAGAATAACTTTGAAAAATGTGTAATCGCCTTCCTGGTCCATTTGGCATTATACCTTAATACTTCTACATTTTTTCTGCGCATAGCTTCAACCGGACATTTCGAAGGGAAACGTCCGAGGAACTAATTTTCCCAAACGTCTATGGGGCGAATGTTTTTTCTCTGATTGATGTCGTGATATCTAAATGTAGCTTCAAACTGATTTTTTCCGTTTATTTAAGCATAAAAGCAAAAAAATACGCGCTCTCTTTTCCTCGAGACTCTTTTAAAGCTGCTTTCGGGCAGGGTTCCTTTGTGCACGTTAGTTCGTTCTCTCGTTCAATAGCATCGCATTCCTAATTGGAACTTTTTTTGCGTTAATTTTTGCAAATAATGGCAGGGTGCGTATGTTCGAAAAGGGGAAGAAATAGTTGAAACGGTCTTTCGTAAGGTGGAGTGAGGAATGGATAATGGCCCATGTCCCGAATGTAATTAAGGGAATTGTAAAGTACGACTAGGATTCCGGTACGAATGGAGTAGAAGAGAGATAGGGGATGGAGATGAAAGAGAGACGAATGAAAAACAAAATGCGAAGCGGTGAGCCATTTGGACTGAAGGACAACTTTGTCGTCAGGCTTGGGTTCGCTCATTGCTCGAGGTAAGGGTTGGATTGGAGTTAATAAAGCTGTATTTTTTATTTCGAGGGAAGGAGAGGATCCCGTTCGAACGCACGGGGTTACACTGGCTAGGGAGGAAAATAGAAGTCTCTTCACTTCTCGGAGACAAAATAGCGAAATCAAAACACGAGTAAAAACGTCTCTAGCGTTTCTGTTGTTGTGTGTGAGTTGAATTTATTCCTTCCCGATAGGTTTCTGCGATACAAATTTCATCGGAAGACGTTTATACTTTCGTAATGAGTGTTTTAAAGGACACTGTGAGTTACGTCGCGCTTTAGGTTGTTTTATTTAATGAGTGAGTTTGGCCCATTATGAGAAAATCTTGAATCATTTCACATGATGATTTTTTTATGGTGTCATTGAGATATATAATTGAGAGTACAATTTTTCTAAATTATATTAGCTTCAATTCACTTGTAACCCGCATTGCATATAAAGAATGCTATTCTTTCCTGAAAAATGATATTAATTAGGATTTCGAGATATAAATGAAATTGAAATACCTATCATACATGAAAATCTGGATGGTCTGAATGGGAAATGCGCAGTCTCTTTAGCGGAAGAAATCGATTTGCTGCAAAACGCGTGTATCTAACGGGGCATTACACTTTATTTCTGGTTTATCTTCACGCTAATCACTGTTCTCATCGGCGAAACAGCCATTAAGTGGAGCGTATAGACACATTAGTTAAAAATTAAAGCCGATAGGTGAAAATCTCATTTGGGTGCGAGGAGGATTTTCGGTTGAGAAAGAAATAAACGGGGTTAGGCCGACAAATGTTTCAATGTGGCTCGCATCGCGCGGCCAAATGGCTCGGAAGATGATTAGAGCGTAGCATTGCGTGCCTGTTGCTGACGCGTGTTTCTTCCACTTTCCAATGTACGTTGAAAAAACATTCGGCAATGCCAGCGTATAAGAAAATAAACTTCATATGGATTAAGCAATGGCAGTAATTAGATCTCTAAAAGTAATCCTTATTGATGATTGAGCCTTTAAATTTAAAGTAATAAAGAGTGGATGATAGTTTGATTAATTTTAATAATGCAAGGCAGCGGTTCTCAAACTGAGGTCGCGAAAGGTTTGCAGGGGGGGTAGAGAAAACAGAACACTGTGTATGAAATAGTTTCAATGTTCAACTTTTATGTTTTATTTATGGTGTATTACAGTATTTCACTAAAATAATTAAATTCTTACGAAATATACTGAACGAATCTTTCAAGATTACAGTGAAACCAATGTTATAATTATAATATTTTCAAATTAATGTTACATTTTATATTTATTAGTAAATACATGGAGAAAAAGGGATCGCGGCATGTTCGACTGCCTTAATAGGGAGGCCGCGGATGCATACACATTGGGAACCGCTGATCTAAGGCGGAGGAGGCAAGGGTTTAAAAATAGAAACAATTTCAATCAAATGGAGAAGATTTTATAAAAACTGTATATGAGCGTAAAAAATGCGATTGGTGTCGTCAGCGCCGTAACTAGATATTTTAGCGCCAGGGGCAAACTACTAAATATGCTACTCCCCCTCCTTCGAAAAATTACCGTTTCTAGTTTACTTAGTTATTATTTGCACTTTTTATACCCCTTACTTACTTAGTTGCGCCCCGTTTTCCCCGCCCTAGTTACGGTACAGGGTGTCGTTACTGGAACAATTTAATTTAACTTCCATTGAGAGAATCGCCGTAAAAATAAAGTGCATGATCATTAAAACCTGACTCGCCAATATTTTATCACTTACAGTTGGAGCTTCATATTCTGAAAATGTCAGTCAAATGAAAAGATCGATTTTTGCGTATTGGTCGTACTTTTGCTATTGGTGATATTTCCGAAGCTGCAACAATGTTCATGCAATGGTATTTACATCAAAATTGAGCAAATTACGTAAAATACCGAAATTTATTGAAAGCCAAAATGGAATAAGAGCGAAGTCGAGGAAAATTTTCAGTAAATTGAACGTTTTCATGGAAAATGAGAACTAATATTGCAAATCCAATATTTTTGTGCTATAACGAAACCATTTTTATACGCACGGTGGAAGTCGAAATGTAAATGTGGTTTATAAATTCATTCACGTTATATTAAAGTCTTGATTCCGCAGATATAAAATGAAAAATTATTTTAAACCACGAATTGATTCTTTTAATGCGAATTGAGAACTTGAAAATTTCTTTCATTGAAAATTTCATGAATTTTCTAACAGCGTCCAATTTTTTATTCGTTTTTTCCGTCATTAATCACCGAAAAATACTCAAAGTACGTTGTTTGCTTATCACATGTCTTACGTCATCATACTGTAAATCATGTTCAAATTACAGCCGATAATTTCTTCATTCTCAGATTATTTTATATTAAAATTTTATATTTTTCTGGAACATGGGATATCAAATGATTTATCTAAAACTTTCATGACAAGAGATGTTGTAAAGTATTTCTTTTACAAGTAATAGATCGGATTATAAAATTTTAATCCTAAAATCCGAGGCTTGAACGATAAATCCGTAATCCTGTTGTTTTAATGCTTCTAAAATGGCTTGATTAACTTCGAGGAGGCAGTTATGGCGAAAATAAATTCTGAGTTCTCTTAGAGAGAGTATTGGAGGTTAGGTTTAGGTGGACTCGGAGAGAATTTCACATGCAGAATAGAAACCGCTGAAAGGTTTATGGAGGTATGCTTGCGCAGATTGCAGGGTTGGTCATTTTTAACGCCGCCATGCCGAAGCAAGCCCTCTCGAATGCAAATTCAGTTTTACTGGGGAAAGCGGATCGTTTGATCGTTAACGGCGTGCAAACTGCACGTGCCGATGGGTTTAATATCTATTTTTGCTGCAGTACTGCTTTGGACCTCTTCAATTAGCCGCTCTCTTCTCCTACGGTTATCAAAATTTTCAGGAAAACAATGTTATTTTTTCAATGTGTTTTATTTAATTGTATTATATTTATAATATAAATTGGACCCAGATATATTTTTGGATATTATGAGCTCAGTTATAGCTATTGTGGTAATGATTTTTGTATTTAATTACTATAGGAAAATTCCCAGATAACATGGAGTTCTTTTGTTATATGTTTTAATGCATACCAGACATGTATCACTGTTTTATCTGACTCTGCATGGGAAATTAATCATACAATTCTTTCACTATGTAATAATATCTTAAGATTTCAACTGTTTTAGCGATTAAAATCATTTCTGGGCGAGTTTGATGCCAGATTAAGGGATGCGAATAGACTAAAATGCGGTAGCGAAATAAGTAGGGATGTTATATCAACATACCATAAACTAATATTGGGGCACTGATTTAATTTGATTACAGAAGTAATTCATTAGTCTAACTGGATAATTTATTAGAAACCCAACTTCTTAACCTCTCAACAAGACGTTTACTTTTAAATGCCAAGGGCGTTAATGGAGAAAGTATAATATTCGATTTATACATTTATTTATTAAACTAAAAAAACTTTAAAATAAAAATTATCTGAAACCGTCTTTAAACGACAAATTTTCTAGTTGATGATGTTTAAGGAAACCTGTCAATCGGCCTTTCTTCATAATAAAAGGAGGCTATTGCGGCACCAGATTATTAAGAGGGACGCCGCACATGGTTGATGTAATGAAATGCAGTCCATACCCTAATAGAGTGATGTGAAACCAGCGAAATAAAAAAAATATCAAAGCGAATCCGCTGAATAATTTAAAAAACAAATGCGTGCACCTTTGTTCCGAACCTTAACTAGCCTTAGCCATATTTTTAATCACAAACGCAACGTATCAAAACATTATAACGGCGCGGGAATCGCGATGTAGGAGTATGAGCAGCAGTTCGAAATATCAGAATCAAACCAGTTGTCTCGTGCGCACTCGGCATAACGCGTGGCGTTCGTGATACCCTCGACGCGTTTCGCCCTCAATTCACCCCTTCCATATAGCCTCCTGCGTTTTATTCCCGAGCGGTAGCTATTGGAAAAGTCTCCCGCAACTCGCAGTTGCAGGCGGCGGGAGACAGGCTGCGGCTAATGGCGAATTAACTTTTTTTCTCTTCCCGGGGGTGTTTTGCCGGTCTGCGTATCCGGCAGCGCGCGTTTTCCAGGCTTGGGAATTGGAGAGCAAGGATTTGGACATGGTGGAAGAAGAGCGGTTCTAAAAAAAATGGGGGAGGAGCGGAAAGAAGGGAGAGAGGGTTAGAAATGAAGCCATTCATTCACTCGGAGCCGTTGCCGAGGGATTTGGCGCGAGGAAGTGAGGCACTCCGTCATTGTGACGGATCGCTGGGTGACGAGGCGAAATCGATTGCTTCCAGTGCGCTTAAGAGACCGTTAAAAAAAATCTCCAGTTTCGGAGGAAGAGGTGGGAAGGGTTGTTCAAGACCTCCGCATGCCTCTGTATGTCTCTCAAGGTGTGTGGCGAAGTGTATATTTGGTTCGTCGGAGGACCGAATGATTCAGACACGACCTCTCCCGCTCCATCTACCTCGGTTTGTTCGCAAACCGAGGAGAAATAACGCAGCGGAATGAAGGCGTCGAGGGCGTTAATTCCACATCGGTAGTGTTATGTCAGATATATAGCGGGGTTTTTCTGGTTTAATAATGATTTTCCTATATCGCACCTCAAATAGTATGGGATATTTACGACTTTGCATGAAATGCTTTACAACTGAGAAAATGTGGTACTTTTTATCTTAAGAAATGGGGGGAGGGGTCTTTTAGTTAGTGATGCTTACTTACTCAATCAAAAAGGCGGGTTTAAAATATGTTCCCTATTTATAATTCGCTTTCGTTTGATAGTCTGTTACCCATCGTGGGTTCGGAAGGAAGAAAATTCGTGTCCATATAGGTATGAATGGAAAATGCACACTTCTATCCAATTTTTATTATTTTATTACTCCATACTCTGCGAATAACTTTTTCAAATCTTAAAGTTAGTAGCGATTCTATTCAACTGTGGCTCTTACCACGCTCATAGACAAAACGATAACACTCATTCATCTATAATTATTCGGAAAGCGTGTTATAGTGTGTGCAACTGAAGAAATTGGCGCATTTATTTTATATTTTCTGATACAGAATGGTGTAATTTATAAAAAATGATCAAATCACGATACAAACAAAATTAAAACGACAATAAATAATCCAATAATTAATAATTTTTCATGCTAATATCTTTCATTAAAACATGTGAGTAATTATGTTAACATGTTTCGTGACCTGATATGTGTAAGTAACGTAATATTCACTCATTATATAAAAGTATTCGATTATATGTGCGAATCCAGAGGAATGAAAAACAACTTCCTGGACCATAATCGATCAGCCGAATTTTTTGTAAGTCCTTTATTGTTACAGGACAAGGATTTTCTTCTCGGATCTCTATCCTAAATATTTCAACCTACTTTTAGGACCACTTTTATTCGAAAAGTTTTCACAGAGAGGAGAGAAAACAAAACAAAGAACACTTCCTATTTTAATTTTCTTGAATTTTAACTCATAAGCGTGGCATATAAGAAAGGTGGAAAAGACTTAGAACCTGTCTCCTCTGTCATCAATCGCGTTCATAATTCTTTCAAAGAACTTAAAATAATAATCCTATTACGCTCCTCGACGATTTGATAAAATATTTTTAGAATTCCTCCCTGAAACAACGTTTTCCTTTCATTGTTTACTTTTCTTTCCGAGTAAGCGTCGCTTTCGCTTTCGTTTAATTATCATTTAGATTTGATAGAGAGGGGAGAGAGAGAGAGAGAGAAGAGGGAGGAGTGGAAGAGATGGGGGAGAGAGGGAGGTATGACTTCATTCGTCCGATCATCCCTTTTGCCGGGGAGACGGGCACCTTGCAGCGGAATTCCGTTGTTTATTCAAGCCTGCGAAGGGACGAGGATATTACGCACAAAAGGGGGATAAAAGATGAAACGCCGCCTTCCAAGTTTTTTTTATTATCCTCTTTACGGCATTTTTCGCCGGATGGTTTGAGTTCCTCCCAAACCGCCTCGTTCACGAGTCTTTCCAAAGACCGAGGGAGAAATATAGAGAAGTCCGATCTCCCGTCCATTTTGACGTCCCACTTTTTGACCCGCTTCGTCCTCATCCTGCTTCCTCCGTGGCAGAATCGATTTGGCTACATCCCTGCGACGCTGTCTTCATTCAGAATCCATCTTTACGCCTCGGCTCGGGCGCGGTGCCTTTAAGCTGACGCGGTGTTTACCAACTGGACGAAACATGACTTTCATCCTGGGCAGACACATTTCGTGGCTTATCTCTCAACTCGGAACGCAGTTTACTCTTCTTACTCGTTTGATGGACCATTTTGACGTGTTTGGATCACGTTAAAGGTTGTCCGGGGACGGAGAGTAGCTGGGAGAAAGATATGGACGGAAATATCTGCTTTTTTTTTATAGTGTCCCGATGTAATATATTTAAGTCTTGTATTTTGTCATCCGATATGTTTGGAAAATGAATCGTTTTTTGGGGCATTCGACGTTGGTGCGTTGTTTTATCACAATTGAAGTACCTCCAAGTGAATTAACGTGAATATATGTAGCTTTTCCAAAGATACGGTATAGAGTTTAGGCCAAGGGTGGGAAATCTTTTCTGCAGCATCGCATTGGTCGTTGTGAATTCTTCGGAGGGACGTTGCCAATGTTTTAGCTTTGGATTGGAGTTAAATCGGAAGTTAGCAAGAGATTTTGAGGCGTCATATTAAGTGATGTTAAGTTTTTAGGGTCAACATTTCGGTGTTAAATGTTTCATTAATATAATTAATACTAAAAAATATGAATGCGTTAAATTTTGCGGATCTCGTTTTCATAACAGCATCGCGGGTTGGGGGATGCCCATGCCTCGCTATGGTTTCACATCTAACAAATGACACATGCTAATTCTCAAATACATTTCTGTGATCGCGAGAGATAAAAATACTATTAGTATAAACTTTTTATGCCTATTTAAAGAAAGGCGAAATGTTTTAGTAGTATACCTGAAGAAAAACGCCTAAAGATGCACTTAAAAAGTTCTTTAACGGATTACTTATCTCGTCTATTCATTATCATAGAAAACATTCTGAATTTGCATGATAAGTGAGAAGAATAAAACGCCAACAATTGAAGTAAGTTTCGCTTTGTAGCATGAACTCACTTCGGCAAACAAAAATGGCACCGGTTTATCTTGGACGCAGCAGGCGTGAAAAGTTATTAAACCTGCGATTACATATTAAAAGATTTTCAAATGAACCAAAAGGCGTAGGAATTCCGCAATTCAAGTGCTCCATTACTTTTTAATTGTTCCCGCGTGAATGTAGCTTTCGCAATAGTTTCCCGGCGCACATGAATTCTCCCAAACTTTGCGAGAGCGTAGGAATTCCACTCTATTCTCATTCCATATCTAGTCTTGTTGGGGTGAAGAAAATGTCTTTAGAAATGGGTTGTTAAGGGCACTTTTGGCGAGAAATGGGTTTAAGGGGAAAGGCGCCATTGTTTGCCGTCCCTTCCTTCCTCCCTCCCCACCCCCAGTTGCCCAAGCAGCAACCCCCGAGCGGACCTTCAGACGCCCCCTGCATGTGTAATGCTGGAACCCCTCCTCGCGCTCACACAAACGCTCGGGGCATTGTATGCATTCATGGCACCCCCGTTCTATTTACCTGGGTGTGTACATCCCCCTCTATTCTATATTCAACATAACCGTTTCCTTTCTGCTGCGAAGGTTTTTTACAGTATGTTGGCTTTGTAGCGTAATATTCGATTTGTCGACATCCATTCAATTATTGCCAAGTCATTTATTAACCTGGAATTTAAGTAGTTTTGAGCATTGTATTTCCCATTATTGTGGCATATGCTGTTATTTCTGACGCTATGATCCTCCAATATTTTTCCATGTCCGACGAAGTTTGATTTGGAAGAAAGTTAGGTCGAATTATATTTTCCGTTTTGAAATCCTGGATTGGTTTGCTAATTACCATTAATCATTAGCATTGGTTTCATATTAATATAATATTTGCTCTTGCACGGCAATGCTGAATTATCTTTTAGCAAAACCGGACTTCGTTGATTCGGGAAGTGAATCACTATTGCATAAGCACGATAGATATTGGAGCAAAAAATATATTACGGAATATTTCCATCTCCTGCGGCGCTAGAAGATTCTCGTATTTTTTAACTTTCACATTTCCTATGAATTATCATGTATAAACGCAGATCCATCCAACGGTAAATTTATTTTCACGAATTGTGATTATTAGGAAACTTTCCGGCTGTGAAAACAAAAGCGAAATCTTTAAATGCAAATTCCGGATTCCTTTTTCAATGGAGTACCCATCGTAACGATTGTTGCGGAATATTCGCTGGCGGTTTTGAAATTTCTCTTGCGACCTCTTCAAAATTTGCGAAAGCTCCCTTTTTGAAAGGTGAGGACTAATGTAGCAAGTATGTAGGAGAGACTCTCCTCCACCCACCAAGTAATCAATGTGACCGAGTTGTTTTTTGACAATGAGGAGAATTTTTGCGTACCCTTCGGCTTCTCCATCCCTTTTCGGAAACTCTACGGAATAGATGTGTGTGTGTTGGGAGAAGGGATGAGTGGAGACAATTTCGGAACAATAAGGAATTTCTGAGAGCTAAAAACCCATCTGAATGTTCGAACAAAATTCCATCTAAATGCGAACATTGGGCAATCGACAAAGCCATGGAGGGCCCAGAATAAACGCGTCGCCATCTAAGGCACACGGTCCACGTATGTGCGTGTGTGTGTGTGTGTGCTTAACTTCATTAGAGGATGGGACCCATTTGCAGGGCGAGCATATTCATATGAAGGAAAACCACGATACGTCTATTTTGAGTGAAAATGTAACTGGATGCGACAGCTGGAATGAATAACCGGAATTTTTATTTTTTTTTAGCTATTTTAGTTCGTATTTACTTCATTCGTATCAATCGCCTGTTTTTTAATAAAACTTGGCGTAGTTATCACGCAAATGATAATTGCAATTTTTTGACGTCGGCACGGCTCTCATTCGCTCAACAAATGCAATACGGTGAAAATGCACGACAGAAATTGTTATTTTGGAAGAGAAAGACAAAACATTTCTGGAGCTCAAAATTCGCGAAAGATCTTTTCCCATTTGCAAATTAATTCTCAGGAATTTTTCTTTGTTCATGTTGATTCAAGAAAGTTAATTATGAAGACCATTTTTGACTTCTCCTGTGTTTTTTTATGCGAAAGAGGCAGTCTACGCAGCGGATTAGCATTTAAAGGTCTGAATGAATATTAAGATGAAATTTAAATCGGTTGTAAATATTTCTGTTCCTGCCGACGCGATAAAAATTCCAATTGTTTGGTCTTTTGGAATCCCAATGCAGAAACCAGAAAATGGATGGCGAATAACAAAAGGAAAGAATAAAGATCTTTATCTCGTTTGAAATTCATTTACGAAAGAAGAAGGAAACAGAATTCGAAGAAATCTGTTATCACGAAATTTTCTGATTCATTGGTGAGAATCATGAATAACGTAGTTAAAGAAATATAGTAGATAAAATGCTACTTTTGAATAAGCTACAGCTGGTCAAATTTTTGAGGCGATTTTAGAATATCAGAATAGAAAATTTTGCTACCTTGTTCATTACGAATATAAACGGTTCATTCAGTTAATGCTATACATATAATTTCAGTTCTTTTCAATTTATTGACGGATGTTGTCTCCCCCGTACCTTCACTTTTCTCTATCACCTGTCAACATACTCGAAGTTGGCCCTAAGAATTTAACTTCTCCGTCCAACTCGTCTGTTTATCTAATTTTCGATCTCTTAATGTTTCTCGGGATAAATTAAATGATGATAGATATCCAGCTGATCATTTTTTCTTGAGATATGGTCCGTCTACTGCTATTTTAGTGACTTTACTTTCCCAATTACGTCGCATAACGGTCTTCTTTCTTACCCAATCGCCTCATTTGGGATCTACTCGGGTGATCTCTAGGATACATATCTCCATGTTCCTCTGATATTTTTTTAGGCGCTGGACTATTCTGGCATCCGGGGCCGGTCCGTGCTACGGGCGACCCGGGCGGCTGCCCGGAGCGCCAAAGTTTTGGGGGCGCTATCCCCCCGTCATTTATGTATGCATTATTTGCAAGTGGATAAATATTGGATACCAATTTATATCGACGAAAAAGCAAGAATATTGATGGCATTCCTTTTAAGCTTTCATTAAAATTATTATAATATAATAGGGGCCCGTTGCAGTACTTCCTGCAAACATCAAGAGACCCTTGCGTGAAGTGACCCAATGCGATAATTGTTACAAGGAGTGTTATTAGTTGAACCTCTTTTATTGCCCCTCTTAAAATAGTTATATAGCTCACACCATTTTCATAACCAAAAGCACATACTTAGATGATTTAGACTACCAGTACACAATATTTTTTGTTTTGTTCACTATTTCTGATGGTACAGCATATGGTAGTATGGTCTGTGGTTTATATAATATTCAGTAATCAATGCACCGGCCACGCGTCAATATCAAAATAAATTAATCACATATATTATAAATATAGTAATTTGCTTAAAATGCACTATAAAACTTGCAAACGAAACGATATTTTCAATGCATGCGTGAAATATCTTTCTATTTAAAATGATAAGTTGTCAATTATTAAAATGCATTGGAATCGTTTCTTTTCTTCGCTACGTGTTTCATTTGTTTTATATTTACACGAAACTTTTTACATAAAATGTCAATCGGTTATTGTCTTTAATGCGTTTATTTCATTGTAAGCTTAGTGCAAACGCACTTGAAAGTCCGAGTCTAACAATGCAAAAATTCGAGATCAACAATTGAAATGTTGAAAAAACGGAGGAAATCAAATATAAACTTAAAATATGAGCAAACACGAATTAAACAACAAAATCGGTGGTAAGAATAAGTATCTTCATTTATTTATACGTGAAAGAGTGTAAATCACGAGTCAAAGTCTCGATCGTAAGATATTTTAAAATGTTAAAAGCTGAAGGTCTACACATAGTATTCCAGCCGATTATGTGTTAATCAAATGGAAAAACGAACACTTTCCTGATATCGAACCCATGCCTTTTCGGGAGACGACTGCCCGCTTAAAACCTGCAAGAGTTTGCGCCGAGTATTCAGGCGAAAGATTTTTCGAAATCGAACCGACCGTTCCCGATTTATTTGCGTTCATGCCGGAAGGCTTCAGACGCAGGCAGGCAGGGACGCACACAGAGACGCAGAGACACAGCGATTATAATATATTAGATATAATAATTTTTATAGAGCGATGAATAAATTAAAATTGTAAATATCTCAAATACAGATTAACGTAGGTGGGGGGAGGGGAGGGGGGGCGTTGGAATGCAATCTCGCTCGGGGCGCCAACATTCCTCGCCCCCCCTCCCTGCTGGCATTCACTGTCCGTGTTTCGCATCCGTAGGTCAAAACCGATAGAACACACTAGCCATATACAATCTTCTCTTTAGGAATGTCGGGATATTTGATTTGAAGATATTCGGATTTCTTCCGAATGCACTGCATGCCATCTACGGTTTATTTCTTCAAAAATGGACCCATCCGTAGTGATGAGTTGACCCAGTAAGCGTATTTTGTGACCTCCTTGAGTTGTATTCCATTAATGTATCTTCTCAAAATTTGTGTGGGAGTTATGCATGACCTTTGTTTTACATTTAGATTCATTTTAACCCTCATATTTTCACTCTACCCTCTCCAGTTTCTCAGTTATTGTACGGAGCTCTACTGAGCTTTCTGCAAACAGTATGTCATCAGAAAAGCGCATATGACTCGGTGTTCTTCATTTACCTTTATACCTTTTTCTTCTCAGTCTAACAGTTTGGAAACTTACTCTGTTGCTGCTGTGAATAATTTACGAATCATGGTATTTTCTTACCTCGCTCCCTTTTCAAACTTAAAGGAACTTATTTCTTTATTCAGTTGAGCAGAAAATGTTGCATTTTTGTAGATGCTCTTGATCAAAGTTATGAATGCATCTGTTACTCCTTGTTTATTCAATGCCTTTAAAACACGAAATTCTGATAGGGTTTGCTGCTATCGAGGAAGCACACACAGAGAAAACTCGTATTCATTAGCACATTGATAATGTTATCCCTCTGACAACTTGAATTCGTATTTTATGCACTATTCTGTGGGTTGGGTGGAATCAATATTATTCTGAATGCGCATAGTTGGTGTTTGCTCGAATGTTTTGTAGACCGCCGGGAGTAGGTTGATTAGGTGGTAGTTATTCAATATTCTTTGAAACATTTTTTATGCAAAAGGGTGATATTCACATTGTTCCACGACTCTGCTATGTTCTTCTTCCTTAGGAAAGATGTACAAATCTTTGAGAGAGAAAAGTCTTCCGGGGTCAACGTCACCAGCTGTTTCTTGCCGATCGAGAGACGTTGCTTCATTTTTTTTCAAATCTTTTGTAGTTTTCTATCATTTCCTCGATTAGCTTATGATTATATTTTTTCGCATTTTCTTCGATGTTTGTGTTATCGCAATCGAAGTTTATTTTATGCGTATTATTTTTGACGGAAAATTTATTAATATATAAATTTACTTCTGTCCATAACCCTAAAAGGGCGGCGACATCTTCTATCGAAATAATAGGCGGCTTCGGGATGACAAAAAAAGGCGCCATCGAACAACGCACGAACGAGTTTCAGGTCGCATATGTTCAAGGAGATGACGTTTCCAGCCGAAAGAAATAGCTTGTCAAACATTACTTTTATTTCATTCATGTATTCAGGATAAAAAACCATGTAACTGTTATAATTGTTGGAGTCTTTTATGGGCACCTTATACCCTTGTAATAAATACTCGTGGTATTGCAACATAAAAGGTTTTTTCACGCGAAATATTCTTCCTCTGCTAATGTATTTAGTCGAAGGAAATACGTGTTAACAATATAATGAATGTTATTAAATTGTGCACCCTATATTATAATATGAAACGTACAGGCAATTTTCAGCGGAAAATTAACCTATACTAATAGCCTTTTATGCCTCGTGAAAATCGATCGAGGAAACTTTTTCAGAACTTACATTTGCCACACTATTCTAGTGCGCTTCTCGAAGTCTAGAGCAAAAAACCGGAAAGAAATACCGAGTCAGAATCCGGTCAGTCTTCTATTAAGCGGCGCAGCGGAAAACATTGTTATCACAATCTTGCTCCAAAAAAAGAGAGGAACCTCCGTTGCCTAAAAGTCCTTTCTCTTCCCAGAAAGTGAGAGAAGTTACTTTTATCCCTTCCATTGTTTTCTCATCTCGCTCACCTTCCTTCTTTTCTTTTTTCCACTCACGCAATCATTTAACGCCGACGGGCGCCTTTCCTCTTTTCCTATCTTCTCCCCACTTGCAGCACCGTATCGCGCTATCTTATATGTGGAATTTTTTCGATGCTCCGTTGTTTTTCTCCCTTCTTTCATTTCTTGCCTTCAAGAATCGGAATTCTTTACTATCTATCTCTCTCTCCCATCCTTCCTCCCTTCTTTCTCACAAAATTTTTCTTTTTTTCCTCCTACCTTTCATCAATGAAGCATCTCTCTATTTTACCATCCTATCGCTTCCCTCAGTCTCTCTCCCAACAATATATCTCCCTCGCAACCAATCTTATCCTCTTTATGCTTCGATGATTCTCCCGCACTCTACTCTCTTCTCTCATAAGTTTCCCTCACGTCTTCCTCGAGGACATATACCTCCACCCTACTACCCGCTTCCTCCTTTTCCAGCTCATCTCGATAAAGGACTAGTACGGACGTATACGCGGGTGGCCCGTGGGGGGGGGGGGGGAGTTTTTTTGTAGGGGTTGAGCGAGACGTTCCTTTTCGCCTCCCCAACCACTTTCGCTATGGCGGCGCTCGAGGTAATTCGGGTCTTTCGTGAGTGAGGGCTTGGAGATACAGTTCGGATGGTGGATTAGGTTAGGCCGTTAAGGGGAAAATAAATGTAGGTTTGGGAGATCAAACATTCTCACTCATTTTGCGGTGGTGATAAAGGCACGCTCGCGAGTTGGGGGTTTTTCCTGTTTTATGAGATAATTCGTTATTTAAAAACAGATATGGCATAAAGGATCTCAAATTGTGCATTTATTTTGCATTACATATTGTTTCCATTAAAATGTTTTGTGATTACCTAAAGCAGGTTTAGATAATTTTAAGTCAGACAACTCGATTTATCTATCATCTTTTTTCAGCTATTTAAAAAAATAATCATCGGTTTGGGTGTTTTTCAAAATTTCTTTGTAAATTTATGCGTCACTGCTACAATATTTCTATACTAGCTCATTGACTATCGAAAAGGAAGGCAAAAAGGGAAAATTATTTAAAAATATTTTGGCCATTTCACTATCAGTTCTGGTAATTTACTGTTACGCTTAAAATATTCATGTTAATGGGATTGCGTTAGGTTCAATAATTTAATATTTGCTTTGCCCTGGCTAAAGTTTTTATCACCTTAAAATAAATCCGTTTGTTTATAAGCTGTATCCTAAGCTCGAAATTTCCCTCATAAAAATGCCCTGCCATTCTATAAATAATATAAGCCTCTTTTTTCATAGGATAGACATACAAACTTTTAAAGGATTCACGGCTCTTCAGCTTTTTGCATAGATAGTACGCAGAACTATTCATGAATGTCCAAGCACCATACACAGACTTTATAGCCGAGAGAATTTTACATACCATACAGCATTAGCATAAAAAAAACCACATTACTATTCAAATATTCACATGCCATGTTTCACAAATAGTTTTTTTTACATAAATTTACTTTGAAAATGTTTTTGGTTGATGTCTAAATCGTTTTGCGATGGAATTATTTGATTCATATACCTCAAATGGTGACAAAGGAGGAAGGGAAATTTGGCTCGAGTGACATGTCAAGGAAATTTGATTGAGGACCGCAACATCCGATCTTGATGTTCTAAAAAATATACGCAGAATGAATTACTCTTACAAACAAACTTTTGGGCTAAAAAATGCGTTGCTGAGATGAAAAACGATCTTGTTTATAAATGTTTTTAGGAAAAGGCAAAATCAACCGTCTTCGCGATTTCTTTCTTGTTGAATTCAAATATTTTATTTAAATGTATGTTCGGTATGATATTTTAATGATAAATAGCGGCTTGAGACTTTCAGTTTTAAGTTAGATCGATGATTAACTAACCTTTTAATATGCTAACATCAAGGTGCTTGAAAAGACTGGGTGCTGGAGGCCGACATAGCGCCTAGAAATTATGTTGCGTCACCAATTATATTCTCCTGTTTTTTCCCCAAAAATTCTATATGCATTTTGGATCCAATGTTTATTTTATATTTAAGATTTTGTATAACCACATGTATCTCGTATAACTCATAACTATGGCCTAATCCAAAACAAAGTGCAATACTTTTGGTATCGGCCCTGTCAACTTAGTTTTGTATATCTTTCCCAGATCAGAGACATTTTTGTCCAGATATGTCTTCCATTATTTGTAAAACGAGTTGTATGGGTGAATGAAAAACGACAAAATACTTTTAAGCTAAATACACCGTGTTATTACATAAAAACTGATTCCTACCACTCTAAATTTTATTTATGTATTTTCCTTTCTGTTGATTTCTAGCAACAAAGGAATTTCGATACAATTCGGACGATTGACGTTATTTGAAATTTATTGAAATCTGAACGGAATACAGAAAACCTCTCGACGTAATTAGTGTTACGGAACGGGTAGAAAGACGCTGAATTTGAAAAGGAAAGAAACAATTTCGCGAAAAAACTCCGACAGGATCTAT
Organism: Tanypteryx hageni; assembly: GCA_028673005.1. Lineage (NCBI taxonomy): Eukaryota > Metazoa > Arthropoda > Insecta > Odonata > Petaluridae > Tanypteryx > Tanypteryx hageni. The sequence goes on along the minus strand of CM054116.1, from coordinate 82,966,724 downwards.
CGCGAGTGATATTCTCCCGTTTTAATCTTCTTTACCATTAAAAAGAAATTCGAGATCAGATATATACCGTCCACTGGGGCCGAAGATGGTGAGATATCTCAAAATGACGAAAAAATAACGCAAGATTACCTTTCCATCTTTGGACTTTTATTTTTCTCCAAAAAGGATTCAATCATCGTACTCCTTCGATCCTCTCTCTTGCTTTCACATCAAACGAGAGAATGGAACCCTTCTGTTCCTTCCCGTTCTTGCCGTTCACATGGTTACCGCAAAAATAATACTTTGCGTGCGTCCTCTCTCTCTCTCTATCGACCCTCTAAACGTACGAATCCACGATCCACCTGCACCCACACGCACACACACACACACACTCATGTATCAAGCATAAAATGATAAAAATCTCGTATGCACGCTGTAAAGAAGGATCGGGGGGGGGGGGGGGTGGGAAGTATTGAGGAGGAGGTAGGGAATATAGAGTTTGGAAATGGAATGCTAGGGAGAGGGAGAGAGAATCATGCCACACTCCGCATTCGGAATTGAAATCTCAGCCTTTAGTGTATCCCTTTAAGGTTCCCCTGGAAACAAATTGAATCTAAGTTATTCAAATTTTTTTTACTGGGCAGGGTGTTTCCGTTTAGAGATTCATGGGTTTTCTTCTTCTCCGCGGTCGACCACGTGACTGGGACTGGAGGAGGAGGACGGTAAGAGAGGATGTAGGAAGAGGTGGGAGGATGGAGAGGGGGGAAGGGGACGGGTCGGAATAGGTGGGGGTTTTTACAGTGCGACGAATTGGATGTAAGGGGATGTATACCGTTAAAGGAAATTCATTTTTTTCCTCTCCGTAATTCTAAAATATTTGGTCTGTTCCCTTATTCGGGTAGTCGGATTTTATTAGATTCGAATGTCTTTTCTCTTTTACGAACACACATCACGATTTTTACTTAATATTTGCGTCCATATTCTTTAAAAGAGGGTATGCATTAGGAAAGGCTGAAACAGGTGGAAGATTTGACCTTTTTTTGGTAGTATTATGACTCGGGATGAAAGAGGTACAAAAGAGAGATCGGAACAAGAATAACAGGAGCAAAGGATGCATTTAAGAGACGTATAGAGATTTTTACAGGAAGTCTGAATAAAGGGAGGTTAATGAAAACTTAGATATTGAGTGTGAGACATGGACTATGAGGAAAGAAGATGATTGCAGATTGTAGGCGTTTGAGATATGGGTATTGCGTAAACCGGAGAAAATTAGTTGGGCTAATAGAAAAACAAATGATGTCTTAAATACGGAATGGAAAGAAAAGAGTTTAATTAGAATAACATGGGCAAGACAAGAAATGGTTAAATCAAACTTTGAAAAGTAACGGTCTGTCGATGGAAGCCATAGAATGGAGGATGCTAGATTGATAGAAAAACGTCTTTATTTGGGCGAGATTGGGAATGGACAGCCTCTTCTTCTGTTTAACCCATCCATGCTACGAAAGATTCAAAGAGGTTGGAAAAGGAATATTAGATGAATTAATAGACGAGGATGGGTATTAAAAGATGAAGAGGAAGGCCTCGGATGGTATAGATTGGGTTAGGTGAATCAAAAATCTACCGAAAGGTAGAATAACTATGATGATGAACAACCCTCATTAGTCGTGGGCTCCTTCATCAGCCAACTTCTTATTTGATCCCTTTTTCATAGCCTCATTCTCTCAACCTCTCTCAAAAAGGACCCTTTTTCCAATTTATTACTTTTTCACGCGCATAATTCAATTTTGCCCCATTTTCCCCCCCTTTCGCTCTCATCGCCGTTGCGTAGCCCCACTCTCAATCCGCGTCCAACTCGCCTCCCCATTGGGGACGCGATTACTTTGAAAATTAAATAAAATCTTTAATTTAGCGGTTAGTTTGAGAGGTTCGCGCTATTAGAAACATCGCTCCTTTCTATAATTTCCACTATCTCTGATAGATTCGTTTTAGACGATCAGTTGAAGTTTTTCTGGAAGGAAAGTACCATAGAAAAATTTATTTATAGGAAAAGCCATTGCTTCCTGAGGGTATAGGACAGTTCGGCGCTATAGATTCGGCGACGGACAATTCGGCGACGGGACAATTCGGCGATGTGACAATTCGGCGAAGGGACAATTCGGCGCCGGGACAGTTCGGCGTCAGCAAGACGAATCTAACCACCAACCACTCCACCCTACCCGCGGGGAGGAAACAGAAAGAAACAAACCCCTAACCTCGCAACCCAACCCGGGGGGAGGAAATAGAACCGGTGCACACTAATTCAGTCCGGCGGTCAAAAAAACATACTAACTCAGTCCCGGGGTTTTCGGAAGGACATACTAACTCACTCCCACCACGAAACAAGATTTTCCTTCCCATTTTTCACAGGCTTAGGACTGCTTGTACTAAAAGTAGCTTTCTCGAAATCCGCGTATGTACACTATACTTGGTGAAAAATTTAACTGGAGTTAAAAAGCATTCGGAGATACACTTCAACGCTTTTATTAGGAAGCAAGAAAAATACCAAAGGTACATACAAAAGTGAAACTCATTATGCCGTGGACAGTAAAAAGCTGACAAATATTTTGGACAACTTTTAAATGCACCATCAGCGAAAATCGTATCCATGCTAACAAAATGTTCCAAGTTTGCATTGGTCGAAAAAACTGTTTTTGACGCTGTCATTTATAAACATAAATTTCTCTTGTCGATTACTTCTTATGTCAATTGAATCTAGTGCCTGTGCGGGGGACTGAGTATGGGCCTCTTAACAACCGGGGGACAGAGCTAGTATGCGACCTTTTCGAATAACATTATCCCGGGACTGAGTTGGTATGCAGCCAATGGAACGAATCCAACCACCACACACTCAATCCAACCCGGGGGAGGAAGTAGAACGAATCCAACCCTCAACCATTCAACCCATCCCGGGAGCTGGGAATAGAACGAATCCAACCCAAACCACTCAACCTAACCCGAGAGCTGGAAATATAACGAATCCAACCCACAACCACTCAACCCAACTAAAAGTTGTAGCTTTTCCCTCCAGGCGCCGTATCGTCCCGGAGCCCAATTGTCCCGTCGCCGAATCGGTCGCGCCGAACTGTCCCATTCCGGCTTCCTGAAACCCGTTTCGTCTTTGAAGGCGGTGTTATTGAACATTCAAATGTTTCTTGAAGATGTCTAGCATCGGAGCTGGAACGTACGCCTCAAAAATCAATCTATAATGGAAACGGCGAAGATGGAATATGTTTACCCTTCTCAAGGCCAATTTCGTCATTAATCTCACGGAATATATTTCAATCAATGCTGGAAAACGTTACGCGTAACGTAACAAAATAACGTAATTATTTTGGATTAACGTAACGAAAAACGTTAACGAAATTTTTCAAATAGCTGTAACGGAAAGGGTAAGGAAAAGAAAAAATAAATTTCGTTATTTTGTTAACAGACGGTAAAGTGTTACGTTCTAGTGACATTCATCCCAGGCGGCCTGTCTTGAGCAAGAGAAAGTGGCCTAAAATCCCTTTCCTCGCTTTTGTTTGTCCCCCGCTGGGTCAGTTTTGCCGCCTTGTCGCGAAAGAAAAGCTATACTGACCGATACCGATTGTTCTTTGGGTTTTACTTCCATTTGTGAAAGGAATGGTGTTACTCTTTTTCCAGGAAGCACGAGTGTGGAGGATGAGGAAGGAAGCTTCAATAAATGTGCCGCTTGTAGCTAAGGACTGCTACCATGCCCTATCCTCCCCCAAAGTGCCTCGTACTTCGAAAACATTCTTTTAGATATTACACCGGAGTGAGTTTTTCCTCTTTTAAAGGTCGATGCTCTGCAAGTTCCAATCCCATCATCCCCTCCAATCTCAAATTATGTCCACCGTTCGTCAGTCTATCTATTAAGTATTTGAGAAAAGTCGAAGTGAATCTACAATTCGAACGCTTTGTCATCGTTCGATAGAGGTCAGTACTGCTTCATGTCTATTATTATTATTATTAGACGTTTATAGTAACAGTGGATAGATATTGTTCCATGGAAATAAAGACTAATCAGAGCTTAATACAATTTCAGTATATTTCAAATTACCGAAGATAGAGGGGACTTTTCGCCAGCCGTAAGCGAAACGAAATTCATTTATTGTTGAAATAAGTCCCATTTTCATACATATTTCAAGTTTATATTTTATTTAGTATTAATTAAAGTCAAATAATTTAGTGCATTTTTATTTAAGTGTTAAAAGAAGGGAATCGTACTATTGGCGTTGGATTTGTACTATTTTCTGCGAAAAGAAATAAAGATTTCAATTTTTATCATAAAATTTTGCTTATCGAACGTATTTATTTAATTTCCGCGTAAACAAGCGCAAGTAGGGGCTAGCTATTTTAGAAGAAAATTTATCAAATTTAACATGCATTTCTATCCAAATGCAAAATAAAAGAAGTATTAAAATCTAACTAGAAGCTCGTTTCAGTACTTACTGCAAACATTTAGGGAACTTTGTGTGAAGTGGTCCGATGCGATATTTCCTATGACAAAAAATTGTTACACAGGGTGTTATTAGTTGAACCAATTTTATTGCCACTCTCAAAATAATCATATACCTCACACAATTTTCATAACCAAAAACACAAATCTCCATGATTTAGTCTAACACCGGTACACAGCCGTTTTTGTTTTGTTTATTATTTCTGATGGTACAGTAAATCATATTCTCTGTGGTTTATTTAATATCAAGTTTATTTAACATCAATTTCGCCGTAGTCTCCATCCTTACTTATTTATTAATATCAAGTAATCACTATAAATGCACCGGCCACGCGTCAATGATCTTGCTTAATTATCAAAAGAATTTATCGCAAACACTATCAATATAGCAATTTGCTTTAAACTGCCCAAAGAAATTTGAAAACGAAATGATATTTTCAATGTAAGCGTAAAATATCTTCCTATTTGATATGTTAAGCTGTCCATTATTACAATGCATTGGAGTCGTTTCCGACTTCCAGTTTCTTCGCTACGTGTTTCATTTGTTAAATGTTTTCATGAAACTTTTCATATCATTTTCAATTGGTTATTGTCCTTGATGTGTTTGTTTCATTGTAAGCTTAGTGCAAATGCACTTGAAAGCCCGAGTCCAACAATGCAAAATCTGAGGTCAACAATGCCAGCAAAACTCCTTTTTGAAATGTGAAAAATCGGAGAAAATCTAATTAAAACTTAAAATATGAGCAAACACGAATTAAACAACAGAGTCGAAAGTAAGAATAAGAATTTTCATTTATTTCTAGGTGAAATACTGTAAATATCGAGTGAAAGTTTCGATCGTATATTCTTTTAAAATGTTAAAAAATAAAGGTCTAAATATCGTATTCCAGCCGACTATGCGTTAATCAAATGCAAAAACGAAAACTTTCCTGATATCGTACCTATGCCATTCTGCATTTAAAACCTGCAAAAATTCGCGCCGAGTATTCAGGAGAAAGGTTTGTCGAAATCGAGCTGACCGTTCTTGATTTTTTTGCGTTTATACTGAGAAGTGACGTCACTCGAGGATAAATCTGTTTTTGTCCTTCGTGCGTTTTATTGTATGCTTATTGCAAATGCAAATGAAGGCAACATCCTTTTTGAAATGTCGAAAAACCGGAAAAAATCGAATATAAACTTAAAATATGAGCAAACACGAATTAAACAACAGAATCGGACGTAAAAATCAGATTATTTATTTCTTTATGCGTGAAATGATATAAATATTTAGTCAAAGTCTCGATCGTAAGATATTTTTAAATGTTACAGAATAAAGATCTACACATCGTATTCTAGCCGATTACGTGTTAATCAAATGCAAAAACGAAAACTATGCTGGTATCGAATCCATACCTTTCCGGGGGACGACTACCCACTTAAAACCTGTAGGAGTTCGGGCCGACTATTCAGGCGAAAGATTCGTCGAAATCGAGCCGACCGTTCTCGGTTTATTGCGTTCATGCCGGGAGGTGACGTCACTCAGACGCAGGCACGCACGCAGAGACACAGTAGTTATAATAGATTAGATATATGAAGTATATTACACTGACGTTGAGATATAGCGTTCGCGACATAATATTAAACGTTTTTAGTTATAGCGGGAGCGAATGACAGTTCCGTTGCTTGGTGAGTGATCAAGAGAAAGCGAAGAGAGATCGCGTTGGGATTCACGATTTACGGTGAGGTTGCTACGGTACGCGACAATAGCCTTTATCCTCATTTTATTAAATACTAGGGGATCCGCGGGATCTTCGCCTCCGTCAGCCCACTTAGGGCTGGTGGGGGGAATCACATTTCACACCTCTGGGAGGCTCCCAGTATATTTTAGAGAAATGTTTATTTGATATTTTTTTCTTCGTTTGATATTTTCCGTGTGTGTGCCAAATTTAGTTTTGATTGGATAAGATTTGGAAGTTAGTGCAATGCGCTAACGCAAATTGCGCAGTAACTATAAGGGTGGTATTCTAGAAAAACTACAGGCATTTGACTCTAAGTTATTTGTATATGCACACGAGGTTTACTAAAAATCAGACGACCGAGACGGCAGTTATCGTAGAACAAACAAACAAACAGACAAAATGCACATGGACTCAACAGGAGAGACCTTGCTTCGCTCGGCCAATTATGTACTATCCGATCCTAAAAGTTTTTATTCATAACTATCGAGCATAAGTCTTATCAAAATGATAAATCCTCTAATCAACTTAAATTAAAGAATTGTTTAAATTGTTTTTTTTAATCAACTGCATTGGAAATAGACTACAAACTAAAAAATTAATATGAACGTAGTCAGATCCCACTGAAAGCATTAAATTAAAGATTTCACAATCATTTTACTATTAATTAAAATTTAATAGTATTCTTTTCGCCACGGCAGCAATTGAATACTTGCATTGTTAAAGATTCCAAAATTTTCTATTTTATCCGAAAATTTACCTACATTCATGGTAGTTTGGGGTGGTTTTAAATTTTGTCTAACAAATAATTTACTTTATTCTTTCTTATACAAAATAAAGCTATACCCGGGTTAGTATCTAAAATTTAACTAATCATGAAATGTAATATTGTAAACTCTTGCATGATTTCCATGTATTTCTTATGGGAGATATGAAAAGAAAGAACGACATCAAAAATGAGCCCTAGAGAGGACAAATATTGGAATTTCGATAATTCTCTTTAGCTTTATCTGATGACCGATCATTCTACCAAATTTTTAGGTCTTTCGCAGGAGCATGTTCTCCGAGTTACAATCCGCCCGACGGGTTCCTTTTATTATCTTTAATCGCGGGTCCGTGTTCTCAGCGTACTTTTTGTGTTACCTATAAAAATTCTAATATAGGGCATAACCGTAACAACAGTAATATTTTAGTCTTAAATATGTGTTAAGTTTATTAACTTTAATATAAAATTTTGAATATGAAAATCCGAATTTTCATACATGATCATTAAAAACGAAAAATGTGCTGAATACTTTGAAATCTTTAAAACGTTCCTGATCTGCAGCATATATTTAGAAGTGCTTATAAATGAGTATTCTAAATGAGAAGCACGTAATTAAGGTGGATACGTAACCTCTAAACAAAAAAATGAAAGAGTAACTACACTTCATTACTTTTTATCTACTTATTTCGTTATAACGTTAAATATAATGGAAAACGAAATGTAGATTTTAGCGTAACAAAAAACGAAATCGCTTTTTTACCTGTAACGAAAAACGTAACGAATCGTTTTTCTTTCGTTTGCCAGCACTGATTTGAACTTTGATTCTATCCAGCGTCCTTTGTATCACTGCCCTTAAAACTCTTGACTCGCATTAATTAGTACGTTCTTGTTATATCCCAAGTAAGTCTTAATGAAATGCTAATTGATTTAAGAGCAATCAATGTGTGTTAGGGATTTTTAAGAAAGATGTCATACCGCTCACGAGGTAGAAAACAAAGAAATTAAAATGTTACGTTTTTAAGGAATTGGCATTTTTTATTGTTCTTTCTGTGCCAAGATTGGTTTTCTTATGAGTTTAGATCTCGTGCGGTAATTTTGCATGTCATTTTCCTGCCGCCAGAAGAGTCGGTGGACGAGGATGGAATCTTGAAGCGTATTCATATCATCTCCGATAATAATCCGTCAGCTTAAGTAAAATATCCATTAAAAAGGCCTTTTATATTCAGCCATCGCAGTACGAAAACTTACTTCGAAAGTTTCCCATTATTACTAAGTTTCGAAAGCAGTTTGGGAAGAAAAATTGATACTCCGCCAAGGAACTTAACTTTTTCTATGTTTAATAACGTCACTCGAAAAACTGTTTCATAACTCTGGCGAAAAATAACTCCCTAACTTGAATTCGTGGGAAAAAGTGATTATCTGAGGCAGGAATGAGTATTGGCATGCACGGCGTGCATAAAAGTTTTATTCTTGAGCGAATGCTACTCGATAATTTTTTTATATCTCGGCGTTTCTTAGGGTCAGGTGGACGTTTCTAAAGAACGAAGCCGCTTTCACTGAGGGGGTTTCGCGCGTCTCGATACTCTTAGCAATATAGGGATTCATGCAGGACGTTCGATAAACTCGGCCTGCGCAGCGTCGACCGATCATACATCTCCTGCAAAGTTATTATAGTTGTGCCGGCCAGAGTTGGAACTACTTGTAAGCAGTTAAGTGGCACCTCTCGGGGGAGAAAGATTAAGTTAATGAGGCGGCGTAAAGAGCGAGCCATTACCATGACAACGGTGCACCGTTGTCATTTTCTCTTACCCCTCCGGTTTCGCTAGTCCCATACGCGTAATGAACGGTGACTCAGCAGGTTGGGGCAAACCGATGGTCGTAACAGCATTTGGCAACATCGCCTTCTCATTGGTTGGTAGGCAATCAGCTCTTCAGGTGCCAACTCTGGCCGGCTTGACTATAGCTTATTACGTTTACATGATAACCCTGCAATCCGCCCAGAATGTTTGGCAGTGCCGTTGCACCACACTTATGTCCCACTAAATCACTGCCAACCTATCTTGTCGCATTCGGGAAGAAAGGCCAATAGTACCTGACGGTTCTAGAGACTATTTATATTCGTTGCAAAATGAACACAAAACATATTTGATGAGACTCTATCGTACTAATCGAGGCAAAAATTGGGCACAAAAACAAGCGAGGCTACACACTTCTGCTTGCGTTCTTTCTCCTTGTCGTCAGAGGTCGGTAAACTTCTAGGTCCATTCTTCGATGCCTTTTCATTTTTATGTATCCGTCATAAGTTTTGGCATTGATTTCATCGATTTATTGGAAGGTTATGTGCGGGAATTAGACCACTGCCCCAAATAAAAATCTATTTACCGCACAGCAACTCATTTTATAAATCGATAACATTAAAAAGGTTTTGGAGGAAGATTTCCGTGAGGTTATCACCATCTATTTGTAAACTTTTGGACGAGTTTTATTCTTCATTTATTATCTTGTTGGGTTAAAAATCCTTGTGGAACGGATGAAATTGAATAATTTCAGTCTTCAGAGCATTAATTTTGCATCCCTTATTTGAGACAAATAAGTATGAGAACATTTTTTTGTTCCATAAGTGTGTTCTCTCGGGACCTCATGCAAGATTATAGCAATGCAGAAGCTTCTTTTTCATCTGTAGCTCTCCAACGTTTCAGCTGAAACCCTCCTTAAACGCGCATATGCATATAGCCTCAGAATTCCCGAGATGGGCGGACAATGGGCAATCATTGTTCCCCCGCCTGCGTGGCTTGTCATCGGGATACTGACAATGAGATTCCTTTGGGTGCCCGAATTAATGCCGTGTTCGCTTCTCGCCCACATTTAATTGTTCGCGCGTAGTTTAGTCTGTCACGGAATCGCGTTGAATGCTCGCCTAAATGGGATGGATACAGAATGCAGGCAAGTTGCTCTGAAATACAGGTCTGCAGTCGGAATAATTCGTCACCTCGGAGGTGTGGCAATAAACATTTCATTATTATAATGCATAATGCTATGAAATGACTTCAAGTTGCCTTAACTAAACTAAAAAATAAATTATTGCGTTTATTTAAACAACAGCATCAATTTACTTTTAAGTCAATTGTTTTTAAAATTGAGTCTCTTTTTCTTTCGAAATTTCCGTGACTGATCATGATCATTCACTTCCTGCGACATAAAATTGATTTCCAATATTATATCGTTTGGCTAAAATTAAAATGGAAGAACTTAACGAACCGGGAAGGGTGATATTAATATGTTGGTAGGCCCAATCGATGGCAATCGTATGATATAGAAGTCGAAGAAAATCTAGTAATAAGAGACAACTTTGATTTGATGCAACTCTATCGGCAGATGTGCACATGCATGAAAGTATAAAGGCAAAAAAAATCATTACATGGCCAAAAATAGTCAATCAAGGTTGGTTCTTGATAACTACTCCGTTTTCTTATTATAAAATCATTATCAGGTCATAGAAAGAACTTAAAACTCTACACAATACTTCTTTTATTGAAAACACAAATAGACTAGTGTCCTTGTTCGTTGTAGGATTATAACACATTATTTTTTATTGAAAGGCAAATAGTCGGGCGGCACTCGTGCAAATTTTTGTAACATCAGTACTCGCGCGGGGTATTCCTGACACCCCACAGATTTTTTGTTATAAAAAGAATCACTATTATTGAAATAGTTCTTTATTTTGTTCTATTTATAATCATTTATAAGTGAATTTCGAGAAGTTTCAAATGATTTTTTTCATTTATTATTAATAATAATATTTTTATTAATCTATTCCGAAAAGAAAAGTCTTCAAGTACCCTTTAATGAATATTTTTGGATGACAATCTATGGGTCAGTTGACAGTTTTTAGGAATATACTTATTATATCTTCAGTTAAATTAAAGAAATCGGAAATCCCGCAATAGAACACAAATAATAATTGTACACGAGAGGAAACCATGTCTTTCGCATAATGACCTTGAAAACTGTTTTATTTACTTTTTAAATTTGAATATTTGTGCAATTCACTATAATATTTATAATAGTTTTGACATATATCAGTTGGAAACAGTCTGCTGGGAGCTTCAGAACAAAACCCGAACACTGGAATAATACAAATCTACAAACCTTGTAGGACCAGAGTCAGTGAAGAAACTGTTGAGATGCGATATCCAATTACGGGAAATAGCACATTATACGATGACGATCAGTGAAGAAACTACTGAGAGACAATCTCAAATTATGTGAAATAACAAAAGTTCTATAGATAGTAACAATAATTTCAGAATAAAATATGCACAACATCCGCAAAAAGAAAAAAGCGCTGATTTTCGTAACGTGCAGCGCAGTACTCTCTTAGAAAAAAATGTCTAAACTCAAAGGGTTACCACAGAACGCTGAAAATGTTTAGCGGAATATGTTTCAAACATTTGCCATTCCAGCTACTGAAAATGAGGGGTCATAAAATATAAGGCGGAAGGAACCGTGCCATATACCGTAGCCTGGGGTGTCCACAGCACCCCGCGCGAGTACTGCCTGTTTAGTTGCTCTAACTTACTTGGTGAAGGTCAGTGTACGATTAAGTTTTTTTGTGCGTCACACTCATTCTAATCATTATCAGAGACGGCATCCGCAGCTAATATGTGTAAATCATGAGTGGCATGCTAGACTAATGAGCTAAGCCGAAATTAGTGGGGTCATAATCAAATGTGTGGCGTGCCTAGCAAATTCGTCTTGAGTGGGTGCCAAAGATTTGCCATCTTTGCTACAAAAAATCATCTTGCATAGCAATGTCCAACACAAAACATCAGAATACATTCATCTTCTGATGGATGTTTATGTGATGTAACATCCATTAAACGATTGAAGAAATAGTTCTCTCTTAAACACACAGTTAAACACGCACACAAGCAGACCCTCTCATACAGGCAGACGCATGCGCAAACGCTCAAATTTACGCCAAGTTCGCCAGAGACAAATAAAGGGAAGAAAACCAACGTTGGGACGTAATTGCCCCTTTTCGGAAGTTAAGAGCCTGTTCAACTTATTAAATATCTGGATAAAAGAATTCACTATTAATAGGTAAATATAATTATTTCTAAGCCTGTGTCCGCTGTTATTTCGTAAATCACGATTCGAGAAAATTTTCCGAAAAACTCTTTAGGGACGAGTTTCTCTTAGGCAAAATTAATATGCCAGATCCCCTATCACGTTCAGCGAGATTTGACAAATGTGCCCGCACCTGGAACTAACCTATCCCCTCTCCATCTCTTCTCTCTCCATTCTTCCTATTTTATAGCGAATAAATCCTCGTTTCGACAGCCAATGCGCAGCTGGGCGTCCTGGGACCGTAAACATAAAGTCTCTCTATGCCTCTCTCTCGTTCGCAGGCGTTTACCGGATAGTAGTCTGTATCCTGGTTTTGAAGCCTTTTCTAGATGGAAGAAGAGGGAGAGGGAGGGAGGGATCTTGTCTCTGTCAAATACTCTATAAACCATTCCGGCGTGAAATAGAGGCGGGGATAGGAGGTTGTTTAGGATCGACTCTTGTCTTGTGGGTTATAACTTGGAAGCTGTCACATAGTATATTTCTGACTCAACAGAGATTCGAATCGTGTGAATCACGCGATACATTTCGTTTTTTGCGTTTGGGTCTGAAACGTTTTCGCGAAAGTGCAGTGATTTGAGAGCGAGGAAAAGTTTTAAATTTTAAATAAATATTTACGAAGAAATTTGCGGAAGATGCCATGTGCACGCTAATCATGTTAAATTCTGAGAATTCCGTAGCTAGATATTCTGTTTTCCTGGTTACCACCAATGTGAAACCGAAAAGAGACATATCATTATGATTTATTAGGAGATGCGACCTCGGCAGCAAAAGTGAACGTTTTTGCAATTTGTTTATAGCGGATTGTTTCATTTATATAATTTTTCTGAGATTTCAGATGAAAAGTCTTAAAAGTTATTTTTATATGAAATTCCTGATTCTCGATTTTCAAAATTTGTTTGATTTTCAGAGTATTCATTCAATAATAAATTATACATGATCAGATCAGTATACATCAATCAGACTTAGTTCCTTATAGTCTGCTTTATACGTTAGTAATGATCTGTAATTTTGAAGCTGTATAGCCTGAAAAGAGAAATTAACGGGCAACTACTAAATATTAACCCATTAATGCGCATATTATTTTAAATTTCATTACAAACTTTGCGTATCTTTAGGTAAAAATAATCAGTTTACAAGAAATATCCTTTATAGAAAAGTAACCACAGATTAGAAATAAAATTACCGACAAAATCGGGCAAATACCGATTTCTTCCTTGGTTTCATGTTAACATTACAACGTAGGTTTCTTCTGACCGTAAGCAATCCGCTTGAGCACACGTTTTCAAAGGGAGGTGTTCTGGAGTCAGAAATTAATTTCAATATACAACCTAAGAGGTAAAGCATTTCCCTAAGGCAATCCTCCCGAGATCATTTTCTTCACAAGAAATAAAAAAAGCTCATTTTCTTCAAAAGGGTTTCTTTTATTTTTCGGTTCACGATAAATAAAATTGAGTTCCGTGAGAGCGGAAAGTCGTCGTAAAACTTGCTCGTAAAAAGGTGATACGCCATATAAAAAAAGCGAAATGGAAATAAAATCTTATTAAAATACTCGGGGCGTATACTCGTGGACGACGCATGTTGAAAATAAAAATATCGGCTCTGAAAAATGAAAAAAAAATCTGCCTTCTAGCCGTGATGTAGTGCGGGGGTTGAGGCGCTGGCATAGAGAGAAAGAGAGATCGCGAAATTATGAGGGAGAGATGATGTAGGAGTCGCGAGCGAGTTGGGATGGGAGAGAGAAGGGAAGGGGAAAAGGGAGAAAAAGAAGTTCTTAAATGTCTTTCGAAGTGGAGGAGGAGAGAGGAAGAGGGAACAAATGCGCTGTCAAAGACACTCCTTCAAAAGTGCGCCTATCGGCCGCTGCAAAGAGAAAGAGCGCTGTAGTCGGAGGTTTAAAAAAAAAATAAAAAATGAACACAAGTACAAAGGCCCGATGGTTTTTGGAAGAGTGTGAGAACGAAAAAAAAGACGCACTAAAATACCTTACGGAACATAAATTGCCCCCATACGTACGCCAGATGTTTATCTGCCCTTTTATGCGTACTTAACCTTTCTTGGCTGTAAAAGAGAGGAGGGGGGGATTCTTCTTTCATCCAGTCTATCCAGCTAATCCTCTTGTCTCACGTTCACTACCGTCTTTCTCCTGGAGCTTTGCTTGAAAATTGATACACAATTTTTATTTTAGAAAGTAGCATGCAAGTTGAGCCTTTTGCATTTTTTTTAAAGTTCTTAGAGATCAGTAGAAGAAAGATCCGAGTTTTTTTAATCTACTCCCAAAAGATGCTTTTTAATATTTCATAATTTGGTTATTCAAAAATTCTCAAATTTTAATGGAATAACTTTTATATATCCTTACGTATATTCCTCGCGATTTAGAAGATTCTATAGATCTATATATAATTCTGTTTTCGTAATATAAATTATAACCTAGGAGGCGGGTCAAACTCAAGTTCGTATAGGTCTGCTCATCAAATAGGAAACCAATTCCTATAACTAAGCCGTAATTCCTATTCTCGTTTTAGAAAAATAGCAAACGCTTTAGAATTGAATTTCCTCCGTTTTCAAACAAACCTCACATTATTCGATCGTCATTTGTCCAAGCGAGAGAGAGAGAGAGAGAGAGAGAGAATCGATGATCAGTAAACCTGGAAAATCGTACCGGGTTTGGCAAAGGGGAGAAAAATCGTTAGGAAATGGATGTGGCGAGTAAATTTATGTTAGGAGACGGAGAGGAATACGGAGTTCCATAAAGAGCCACCTCGAAAAAGGATATTTTCGTCTGCTAGAATGGGAAATGAACTGGGAGAGGAGAGAGATGACGGGGGAAGGGGTAATTGCTTCGCGAGCGCTCGGAAACATAGCTTCACAGAGCACTTTGTCCCTTAAAACTTTGAGAAAATAATTCGATTCGTCGTTCTCGTTCCGAAAAAAAAGATGGGGTCCGTTGTTTCGATGAAAAATTACTTTGAACTCGGCCGGCCCCTCTGGAACGCGGAAAATGTTTGCGCCTAACGATGAATCGAGTTTCGTAACGTTATAATTTCTTTTTTTCTCCTTGTTTGTAGACAATCGCTCCATCTGCGAATTTGTGTAAGTAAATAGGGGTAAAATGATGCTCGCAACGCGAATCCAGGCTGCATTATATTTTTATCGTTTTTAATTTTCCCCGCGTCAAGGATGAATGAGAAGGATTTGGGAAAGAATTAATTTTGTTCGTCGGGAGGGAGATAAAAAAATTGAGCCCGCTGCTCTTTGCAAAATGTAAACTACTCGTGTTAATGCGGTTAAAACAGTATTTTATGCGTCGCAGAAGGAACTTTTAAACGAACAAAGTTTAGAACTGATAGCACAGATTAATCTAATTATTATTAGCTTTAAATGCTGTTTAAAATATTCCAATTATCTTTCTATTGTATATAGAATGACTATAAAGTTTATGATTTTTGCTTTCAGGTATTTAAGTTTTTGGAGCCTCGCTTTGGTTTGTAAAAATATTATGAAATTTATTTTTTTAAACCTTTATTTAATTTGTAATTAAAAAAGAGTTATTTTCTATCTCATCGCTTGCAACGAATGACAAAATTGTCGCTATTTTTATTCCTATCTTTATTTTTTCTTTACGATTCACCGCTTAAAATGAAAATGACAGATTGTTCAAGGATAATGAAGGTAGTCGACTGAATAATTGGATTCCAAAAATAAATGCCGACCCTCAGAATATCAGATGAGTCATCTTTTTCATATTGTCATCTGTGGAATTGATGTTTCCTCGTCGAGATAAATTTTATTCTGGAACTTGACGAAGAAAGATATGTCGTAGATATTTAAACTGTTTTTACAAGACTGATGTGAAAGCATTGGTTGTTGTGTGCGTTTGGTGTTTTATGATTGTTTTTTAAATTGGTGTGGATGTGAGGAAACAGGAAGACGTTTTTCCAGGCGATGCTGTTCATTGCGAACAAGCTTAATTCTCAGTTATCAAAATCAAATGATAAGATTTTTCTCAGCATTATAGGTGGGTTTTCTCTAGTATAAGCACAGATTTACAACAAAATTTTGGTGTGTCTGTTTAATGAAAACGTGCCACGATAACTATTAATCTATTTCGGCAGTCGCTGAAGCCTTCTTTGGCTGGCATCAATGGTTATGCTATCAAGCTGAATGTAACCATTCATCTAGGTGAGGGGAAGCGGGTAATATCTTTATTTTTCAAAGAAAATATCCCGTTTGACAAACATAAGAGATAATGTATTCATCACTTGACAGATAAAATAACACAATTATGTGGAGGATTTGGAATACAATGAAAAAATATTCGCTTTCGAGTTTTAACATTCTATTTTAGGCTGTAAAAATAATTTGGTAATGATATACTTAAACGAAAATGTTCTCCAAAAATCCATTTAGATGGACGTTTAATTGAAATTGAAGAATGACAGGGTTTGAGTAGAATTACTGGTAAACCTTTTTTTATTTCCGCTAATGAATTATTGAGCATGACTGGTTCTAGTCATGATTCGGATGACTTCTTTATCCATTAAATTATTAAGCAAAGGTGACTTGTCCTTTTTTAGCATGAGCGATCGATGAATTACCACTTAGTCTACTGCTTTTCTGCTGATGATAATGATTGCTTTGCCGTTTTATGGTTACGAAAATAATTTAAAATCTATTTCGTTAAACGTTTGCAAAGTATAATTTTGCAATATAAAATTGCCAACGAAATAAAAACGCGTGTCAGATAACGAACCGGGATGAATTTTTATAGTGGAACTCCATATAGCTGTCGAGCCAAACGTTTCGCCTCGGATAGCACTGAAAAGAGACATCGTTTCGTTCGCTCATTGGGCAACGGTTGGAAATTATTTTATCGTCTCGTCAATATATGCACGTGAACTTATTGCTTAAATAATACGGATTCGATTGGTGGAGATGTTCCGTGAATGAAGGGGGAGAGAATTCTCTTGTTAGCCCAAAGTGGATTCGTTACGAGTCACCCTTTTCCAGAAAAAAATATATCTTCCGATGGACGGCACGGGGATCGGCAATTTATTGCTCGAATTCCAGCGTTATTCAGGATCCTTCACAATTTTTCCGGAGACTTTTGGCCCTTCACAATGGCATCTAAACGAAGCCCTCTTGGAAAATTTATATTTTCTATCGAAGGTTGAGTTCACAATGCACTCGAAAAATTCCGCTAATCATATCCGCGCACTTTTTACCCTTTGAAATATGTCACCCCTCGAGATGATTTTTATTTACCCTGAATTCAAAAAAGTGCTGATACAGTCACCTAAATGAAGACTTCATTTATTGAAAAATTTCAGCTTTTTTGGTTAGACATTATTTTTGGGCTACTCAAAATTTTTTGGGATTTTTCTGATTTTTTTGCAAATAAGGGAGTCAAATATTTTTCATCTTAAGTAAGTGATTGATCATCATTGTTAATTTATTAACTCCGTTTAACGAAATTTTTAATTTTAATGCTAAATATTTGATTACCAAACTTTTTGAAGGATCCTTTCAAAGAGAAATAGGATTTAGAGGCACCCTAACCTTGAAACGAGTTTTTTTTACCTATACTAGTAATGCGATCTTAGCACGCATCCATTTGTCGGTACTACACCTTAATCAATTCATTAGAGGAAAAGTTGGTCCCAATGACTTAATAACCTTTCTCAATCGTTGATTTATTTAACGAATTTTATCGCGACGCCCCTAAAAATCAATTCCGCCACCTAGTTGAGGAAACAATTTTATATTCATGAAAATGAATTTTAATCTGTACCGATTCATTTACTCTGTAAGTCTCCTTACTACTTAAGCTTTCTTAAAAGGAATTTTAATTTGCCAACCTTATCATGAATCATTTTGAAATTTCAGAGTACAATCAAAGGAGTATAAAACTTTTCTATTTATTCTCGCATAGAAACTATTAAGTGTACTTGGACGCTCAAAGAAAAATGCTACTAATTAATGAATAAAAATCTGCGGGTAGGTATAAAGTTAAATTATCTGTTAACTATAACTCGGAGATTATCAATACAAATCCGGTATTTTGTCTTTGAATACATTATAAATATTTCAGCAATTCTTTATTAAGATTGTCTACGGAAACGTACTACCTCAATCGCCTTCAAAATGTATTAATGCCCACGTTTTGATCCCTGAATTATGATTATAACTGAAACCTTCTTCCAACAATAAGCATCCCAAATTAATATACGATATGTATGCTGAAGTAAACGCATGTGCAATCGGGGTTAGAGGGTATGATACAAGTCCTATATTCATTCTAGCAAAATTGATCACAGACGCATGGCTGGAGAATGAGAATGTGTATTTCAATGTAAAAGTATTCATTTTTTATCCAGACAGATTTTTTTCTGCTTGTTTTACTCAATCCACTTATTACGGATACCGTCTCGAAAGCTTAATGGTAAAGTTAAGCACATATGCCTTGTCTCATGCAGAACACGACCGATGAATATCCGACTTTAGTGTATTCGGGAGACATCCTTCGGTCATCTCAGACGGCAACTCCGTAAGGCGACAGGGACCTATCTCGGATTATCCGCTTTAGTTTTAGGAGCTGCTGTAATAGGTCTCCATGAAATAGCCTGGATGTCATCTATAACCATTTATGCGGCTTGCAGTTAAAAGCTATTCTTAGCTGCGTTACACCTTCCCTTTTGCAAGACACACTAAAAAAAGGCGTTGTTATTTAGATTGAGACGATGCTCGTAATGTTCATTTGTCGATTTCACTTGCATTTCTGTTGGATGAGTAGAATTAAAGATGGTTTATGTTTTTACATAGTAAAAGTAAATTCAACAGAAAAATATCGACCTCGTCTTATAACTGAAGAAGTTTAAGAACAAGCACTTAAAAATGATAAGATTATAAAAGTACTTATCTCAGGTTTCTCCAATAGCCCCAAAAAGATTATCACTTTGTTGCAGGTATTGGAGATACCTGAGTTAAGTACTCTTTATTCTTGCTTGTTCTTGAATAGTAGTAGTAATTAGGACATCATTATTAGAAATAATATCTTAAAATTACATTGCTTCGATACTTTTGCATCAAGAAGTTTGAAAAGTATTATAGGTATGTCTTCCTTCTAGAATGAGAATTTCAATAAACTCCGTGAAATTATAAAACTAGAAAACGACTGAATTGATGCTAAGCATGTCTCGAAATTAAATGAATGTAATATAAAATCGAAAACATTTAAACCGATCAACTGGGGAAACTCGGAGAAGATCTCTTTTTCAGCAATTGACGGATTAGTGTAATTTACTGGAAACAACACAATATTTATGTCACAAAAACGTTAAAATGCTATTCGCTTATTCGAGGCAATAATGTCGGGGCATAATTGGAGAACTCTTTCCAGAGAGCACTACTCGACTCTTCGGGACAACCTCTCTTTTGCATCCTTAAGCCACTCCTGCAACACCCTCCCGAAAACTTCCTCTTTCTGTCCCTCCAACCAAAATTTCCTCTGCACTTACCTTCCTCGACCTCTCTACCTCCCGAAACACATGACCTCCTCCCTCTTTCTCATCTCTCTACTTCAACGGACTCTGGTAATTACACCTCTGTCGCCGGCCTCCATTCGTCCCGCATTCTCTCACACAGCCCCTCCCCCTATTTTCCCTCCACACACTCCCTCCCTCTCCACACACTCTCCCTCCCCCACTCATTCCATCTTTCCATCTCACTCGCACACAAATACAGACACACCCGGACCGGGGCATTCAGATGACAACGGACTCGAAGAGAATGAGGAAACTTCCGCCCTATTCCCACCACCGACTCCCCTCTATCTCTCACTCTCTCTCTCTCTGGCCTAAAAACCCTTTCTTAAAAGCTGGCCATAGCCCTCTAGTTCCCCTCAGGTCCGACGAGAGAGGGGGGTCTACAGTACCCGGGCCCGCAATTCTCCAAGGGGCCCGGCCGAGTATATCGGTATGTTGTATACTTGTACTGTTGACAAAGTGGATGTGCGGGGAAAGACGTTAACAAAAATTAGAGCGGCCAGAAATAGAGATCTCAGTGATTTCCTGGTATTCCTGGTGTTAACATTCATTTATCACGGTAATTTATACGGTATAAATATGTACTTCGTAAGTATTCAATATTTTAGTGCTACCAGCATAAATTATATACTTTTATTATCAAGACGTTTAATTGGGATTAACAATAAAGGTAAGTAATCGCTAGCTATTTATTTATAAACTTAGTTATATTTATTTAAGCAACAATATATTAATTGATAATTACTCATAATTTAAATGCCGTATTTGCTCGTGTACTCGTTATATTTATGCTTCATTTTTGTTATATTCATTAAACTGTTTTGGCTATTTAAGATAACATATTATTTATTCAATAAATGTAGTCAATTTTTTTCATAAATGACTTGTTGCTTTTTAACCCTCATATTTACATGCGGACACACACGCACACACAAACACAAATACACACAAGGGGGGCCCGTCATACACTTTGCACCGGGGCCCGCGTTAGCTCTCGACGCCCCTGGTTCCCCTACCACCGCACCCTACTCACACTCCCACGCGTTAAAAACCCATCTCTCCCACTTGAACCTTCACAATTCTCTAAAAACCCCTTATCATCCTCACCACCGCTGTCTACTCTCCTCCACTTTTGCCTCCCACTCACACACCAACCGCTTTCTCTCTCTCTCTCTCCGTACCCTACTTAACCCTTGCGATCTTCTCCCACCTCCCACTACCAAAAGCGGCGTCCCCACTCATCTAAAGGACACTCACGTCCTCGAATTCACATACACATCCACTCCTGGTCGTACACCTGCCGCCGCCTAGCGGTCCGGACCCGAACTTCACCCACACACACACACACCACATGCCGCTCACGCCCACTTCTTGAACTTTTCTTTCCTATCCCTTTTCCCTCTTACCTTTCTTCCTCCACTATTACCCCTTCCCCAGTTCCTTTGCTTCGCACCGCTTCTCTTTCTCCTATCTTTCTGCCTCTCCTTTAGCTCTCCATTCTTTCAACGTTTCTATTTTTTAGTTCTTTATCTTCTTTTATTCATCCCTCTATTTATCTCCGTCTTCAACCCTTTTCTTTAGGTTTTTTACAAGTACTTTGTGTTTTTTTACTTTTTCCTTTCTTTCTGTTATCTTAATGTAACCTTCCCTCTTTAATTCACCATCACTACTTCATTGTCGTATCTTTTCCTCTCCGCTTGCTTCTGAAATTGTTTTCCTCTCTTCCCTTTCGAATTTCTGGCCCTCGCTTTACCGCTCTTTCTCCTCTTCGCCTTCATTTTCATCCCTTTTCTTCCGTCTCTACACTCTCTTTGCTTTCTCCTTTCTACCCTTTCATTACATTTCATTATCTCGTCTAATTCCGTCTTTTGAGCCTCGGCTTATTTATTTCTTTCTCTCCTTTTCCACTTTCGTTTATAAACCGCAAACCGTATATTTCTCCCTCTCTTTTCTACTCTACGGACGTTTGAAAAAAACCTTCACTCCCTTTTTTTTCGACGACATCTACCGACGTGGAGAAGCATTTCCTGTATGTTTGAGGTTTTGATTCCGGAGAGAATTGTTCGGAAATTCACGGCAGGTGGTTGGTTGTATGTGAAGAGAGGGTACGGAGGAACGGAGTCCTTTAAATATTTTTTTCCTCGCACAACACGGAAAAGATACGTATTTTTTATCGCGTTCATATTTAAAAATATGCGGCCACTCTCCCTCGCCATCCAGCACCTCTCCTCTTTTCGTGAATAGTTTGGTTTCCCAAAAAAATTAAATATCTCGATTACTGGAGTATCTTTTGGGGTGGTTTTTCCTTCCTCTTTTGTCTAAAAATTGTGCATTAAAATAAAATGGCGTGCCTAGTGAAAAATTAGGAAAACGGTTAATAAAGTTCGCAACAGAAAACTATGAAATCTCCCGAAATCAAATACATGTCAGTGTCAAGTTTTATTCAGTACTAGTTGTGTGTCCCGGCGTTGTCCGGGTGCGATTTAGGATTGTACAAACTTATATACCCTCACAACGCCCGCGCGCTCAACATAAAAGCGTTGCTCCTAAAAATTACCTACAGAGAAGTATTTTGTTCCGTAAAGTGGTTCTTGAAAAAATGTCATAGCTTTCGATCAGACTGTATATTCATATGTTTTTTGTACGTGAAACGTATTTACACTATAGGTAAAATCGTCATTTACCTTAAACACACTGTATATTCTGTATTTTTTACGTAAATCTGTTCGTTGTAATGCTGAACAAATTAGTAAAAGAATGGTGCAAATCGGTTGAACCATTCTCGAGTTATAAGTGAACATATTTGCAGACAGACAGAAACGGATTTCTCACCAGGGCTGTGCTGCGCGAGAGTGGAGGGAGTGGTATCCAAACCTACCTGCCCTGTCGCCTAAAAAAAGATTGATTAAAATCGGTTGGTTTTTTCCGGAGATATTTTGGTTAGAAGGGGGCTTTCGATTTTTGCTTTTTATATATTAGATTGCTTAATCGGTACGTTGCTTCATTTGTAGAGTTTTCATCCGGGTCAAATGCGTCTCGATAAAATAAATGCGGGTGAATATATAAACAGTGAAGCCGCAAGTTGAGGTCATTGTTTGTTCTTCACTGATTTTGGTCATATAATGGAGATGGCGATAAATCGAAACAACTCCTTCGGTCATGGAATTGGTTTGCCGAAGATTAGTTCATTAACTTTCATTGGCGCAATGCGATGGTTGTGGTGTATTAAGGGGATCCTAAATCGATTTGTAGCCTTTTATACATTTGTGCATGCGTCTATATTCTCGTAAATAAAAAAATTCGTTATGCTTTTGACAAAGAAATAATTTTTTAGAACGCTTTCTTTCTAACCAAACTTATTTTTTCTTTGCTAAAAACGAAAATATATCTTCATTTGAGACTTATCGCTAATGCTCAAATGCATTTTAAATAAGCCTTTGTTGTCTTTATATGAATTCCATTGGATGTTAAATTGTAACATTTTGTCCTACGCGCTCATTTCTTATCATCTGGCTATATGCCGTTATACCTGGTTATCTAGTTGCAGTAAATAAACAGGAATTCATGTAACGTCTTTATTTATTCTATCGATCCGCCTCTTCCACTTCCGTAAATCCAAGTCAAGCAGATTTCAAATGTAGATTAATAGGAAACACACACACATCCTTAAACATCCATTGCACACTCAATTTGGAAGAGTTACTGCGCAGTTCGGTCAAATCGATTTATTCGTACATATATATTTCCCCACCTATTTTTCTCTCGAAATGGGTCACTCGGTTCGGCGATTTTTTATCGTGTTCGGCGACATTTCGCACAAATTCCCGGCGATGTTTTACCGGTACTAAAGATAGGCGACACCTCCCTTCCACCTCGACCCTGAGTTCGACGGCTGAAGTATACGGCAGTTGATCCAGCGGGTCTCAGAGCGAACTCCCTCCACTCATTCTCTCTCTATATTTTTCCCCAGCGTAACCCAATTTCTTTTTATTTTTCGTATTACTTCATTCTGCTCATGTGTGTGTGTGTAAATGTGTGCGTTCATACGTATCCCGTCGCCAGAGAGCGCCACACGGAACCATTTTTATTATTTCACCTTCACGGTGGTTTATTTCGCACACTTGGAGAGTCATTCTACTTTTATGTCAAAGCCAATTCATTTCTTTCCCTCGCTCTGATTCTAAAAAATGCGTATTTTTCTTGGTGACTAACCGATAAATTCGTGAAAAGTTTCGAGTAGTTTGGTGTTGATATTGTCTTGAATTATCGGAATGAAAGAATTGTTTATGGATGGCTGACAAAGTGTCGAAATTAAAAGCTATTGAGTTGCGTAAATGAAATTTCGAGAATTTAATTTTTTTAGCGGTGATTATTCCTTTAGTACAGTGGCGAACAACATACAGCCCGCAGACCTCACACGCCCCCCGATAGCGTTTTATGCGGCCCGCGAAGCTGTGATTAAAAAGAAATCCGTAAAAGTCAACACAGAAATTCATATCATATACATTCAAATTACGACAATAAACACCTGCTATTGAAATGTTAACCTAAAAACATAATTTAGCCTTGATTTTCACTTTAAATTCACATCCGATCCGCCGAAGCATTGATAACTTGCAATGCGGCCCGTCGAAGAATTCGCTACCACCAATGTGGCCCACCACGTAGGAAAGGTTGTCCACCACTGCTTTAGTAGAATAAAAACGGTATAATATTTATTGAAATTTATAAAAATTTCAGGTAACTTGTTTTACTAAATTTTAATTTTTCGATAACTTTTATTACTTAAAAGGTGTACTTGGAAAGCCACAGTATGAATAGATTTTGATTGCGATTGATCAGACGATGCGAAAGTCTTAGAACTCGAAGGAAAGCAAGGTCTTCAATAACGCGAAAGGATTCAAAAGAGTCATTTAATAAATTTATATTAAGAAAATGTTAATTAAAGGGTCCGTGCAAGATTTTAGATTTCTTAATGCCCTCCGTGATTACTGAATAGAGGAACTTAAATCACCGTCAAGAAGGAAGGAATAATTTCAGTACTTCTTCAGAACATACGCGAGTACGTACAATATATATTTTAATGTAATCAATTGCCAAATGCATTGAATATTTGGGCAAGCCCGCGCGGTAACGTGAATGTATTTCGAGAAGAATGAACAAAATCGCGATATTATATTTCCTCTTCCTCTCAACCAATTAATTATTAAGGTTATGATTAAGAGACGAAAAATGTTGATCACCAGATAGCCGTCCTTTGATTTCTCACTCTCGTAACGTAATTCACCTTCGTCTATCTTCAAGCCATTAAAATAATCTTTCCCTATCCAGAACATTTAACCCTACGTAGAGCAGTGCCATATATGAACTATTGAAACACTCCACATATTATGAAAAAGCCAGAATAACAATTCTGGAAATTAATCGTTAGGAAAGAACGATTTTCTTTGGTAGAGATTTTTTGTTGTGATGATACAACTAACAACAGGTTAAGACGACATGAATTGGATGGTAGATAATTTTTTAATATAATAAATATTTTACCGACAAAGAATTACGAATAAGCATAGCCCACATTTGCATATTGTTCTTAGAATAGGAATTCGTTTATAGCGATCCTTAACGTAAGAAAATAGGCGAATATGTTATTTTGTCGCTTTTCGGTTTTTCCTGTTTATTTTTCAGTTCTTGTCAACTATTTCTTCGTTCTCGTAGAGATTCTCTTCCAGAAAATGTAACCCGCAACTATTTTGTACTCCCAAGCGACAGTGCTATATTTTGTTTCTCTCTCTCGCCCTTCACCAACTCTGCCTTTCTCTCCCTTCTCTCTGTACATCTCTCCATTTCTCGAAGAAAAAATGAAATCGTTTTAATAAAGAGGGAGACGAAGACCTCTCTGGCCACACTCGTTTCTCATCCATGACACTGTGGCTTTGTCTTTTTGCCTCACTTCCCTTGGCGTCGCTGTCCTCATCCGAAAGCGGGAGTGGAGGAGGTAAAAAATGGATGGAACGTAAGAAAGAGAGGTTTACTTTTTTCGGGAGATTTCCGTTGGAAAAAAACCGTGCCCTCTGCGGGTTTCCGGGGCGAACGAGCGAATTCATCGAGGGAGCGGTCTGGGTACCTTCTCTTGTTTCCTGACGGCATCTGTCTTTTCACACGGCCGGTAGGTGCACATTAGCTAGAGTCGCAGTTCCCCCCTCCCCCCTCCCCCCCACCCTCTCTCTCTCTCTTTCACCTCTCTCTCTCTCTCATCTCACTCTGCCCTCAATTTCCTCCCCTCGAGAGCATTCTGAAATTCGCGATTTTTCCTTCTTGCTTAACGAAAAAAAGACTTTATGAAATGGAAAGACGTCGTACGAGTTACTTTTCTCGTGAAAATCAGGAAAATGCCTTTGAACTAAGAGAAAATAAAGGCTCGTTGCCGAATCTCAAATGACAATCAACATTCGACATATTATGGAAGAAATGTACGCAGATTAAAACTGAAATTGTCGTAATCAGTTGCGGAATAAATTGAAATAGCGTGCAATCAATTTCGTGCGCAAACTAATTCCGAATTCGACGAAGTGAATTTCACCGAATAGGTTCGTAATCATGCTCAAAACAAACTATCAGCGTTTTCTCATCCGCTCTGGCATTAAATTCAGCTACGCAAAAGTTCAATATTGCTCAAACATTCTAAATTTCTATACCACATCCAAAATCGCCGTAGTTCGGAAGCGCGGTTGTTTGCACCATTAACGAAAACTCTAAAGCAACTCCAAGCGCATCTCTAATCTGATCTCTTCCACGAATTCAGAATTTCAAATGCATCAGATTTTCATTGTTCAATCCGTTTTTTCAATCCCAAAATTTGTCGGAAGTTTTTATTTTTGGATACGAATCATTTGCTGCGGGCGTATTGAAGACTGAAATTTCATTATGGAGCGTTCATCTCGGGGAAAATGTGCTTTTATCCATTTCCGCCGATGTTGAAAATTGCAGTGATACAAAATAATGGCGCAGATAGCTGGATGAAAAACATTTCAATCCGTTACATATAAACGATTGAATTTAAAAGAAAGAAGAAAACCTTCCGATACTTTTGTAGCATTGGGAAAAACGCGTTTTTATTCCTAAAATGTAAAACAGCGCGATTTGGGCAAAATTTCGAAAAAAACGACTCCAATAACCATTTCGAGCATTTTGTATCGCAATAACGACGTTTGCGAATCGATTTTAAACGTTCAAAAATTAATGGAAACTTTTGAATCCCGTAAATTTTCAAGACGTACAGAAGAGGCTGCTTTAATGTGTGTTTCTATAATCATAGACCGTAGGTACTATTTATTTCTTATCGAAATTATTTGAGAACTGTAGGTACAGTTGATTTTTTTTATTCCATCTACTGATGATGAGAGCTTGGTTCTTGAAATACGTATTTAGCGATACTGGTCTCTTAAGTTTTTTCACTTAGCATTACTGGTCTTTTCTAAGTCCTCGCTTTTACGGTTTGGAGCTAGAATTTCAAGTTATCGGTTATCTACGCCATAATATCCTCTTTTATTTATTATAAAAATTGGTTAGGTTTAGTTCTATAACGTTTTCGCCGACAAAATAACCAGAAAGATAATTTACTGCCTAAAAAAATTAAAAATTCTCCATTTTCGTAACAAGTAAAATAGTGTAAAATAAATTACCAATACAACTTTACCTCTCAACTGTAGTATAGCCTGATTTGTAGCGCTTTCGTTTTCTAAAATAATCGTTTTATATATGTATTCGGTTTGTATATCCGTCCGTCCATCTGTTCGGGCAATATCTCTGAAAAGAAAGTAAAATTTTCAATATAGGGCGTTCTACATGAGAGCTAGGCACGACGGAAATTAGGTGGGTCTTGGATCAGCTGCTGGAGAGTAATCGGCGTCTTTTTCTGAGCCCTTTGTTTCATTTCTACCCCATAAGAACAGCATGATGTCGGCGAAGTATTCACATTTTAAAATTAGTTAAATTTAAAATATGAGCTCGGGACATAAACAGTTCTATAGTTAAAAGACAGCTTTATATAAAAAAATAATATTCAAATCTGTGTTGAATGAGAGTGAACAATTGCTTTTAATCCAAAAAGGAGAGAAAATTTTCCGGTTTTTAACAATGGGAAACACCAACTGCCGCTGATATTAAACGGAAAACAAATTATTACATAGGATTGATTAATGCCTTTAATGGGAATTTATAGATTACATTACGAGGCCGTCAATCTTAGCCAAATATATAATCTTATGATGACGTCATAATCCCAGTGTTCGAATTGGGAAAAGTTAGCAACCGGGACGCCGATGACAAATCATCATATTATTGTCGTTGTCAAAGGTAAAAGAAGAAATAATAAGTTGGTCGATAACGGCCTAGTGAGCATAAATGGGTTGAGAGCGTGTAATATTTTATTCATTGAAGTATTCATCATTTTGTGACTATTTAGCACTATAACATGTTTTGACTTGTTCCACTTAGTCGTAAAATATATGCGAGTCAATACGAATATAGTCGCTCGTACTACACGAGGCAAACGTGTGATAGAGATCGGATTGCTGTCACATCCACTTTAACCGCGGTACAGACGAACATTATTTAGTAAAACGACAATGTTATTAATAACTGAATTTGACCTTGTTCAGAAATTATGTTCTTTTCGATTTTTTGTAATTTGAAAAAAATATTTTAACAACCGGATTATCTGTCCGGTTTAATTTGAGTTCAGTATAACCCTAAAGCAAGAAAAGAAGCGCCTTATGTAATTTGCTCTGCAATTATTCCCTCACTTGCTATAATTTATTATAACATTTAATCCGTCGGGCTTAGAATTAGAAAACATAAAGTCATATGTTATTCCAGTAGAGTTATGATGTGTAAATATTAGTAGGTATATAGTTCTTTGTTTTAAGGAAAGCAATTATCCTTATATATCCAGGTAGTTTCTCGTACTTGCGAAACAATTTACGAATTGAAAATTTACGCATTACTCTTTTTCGAAAAAAAACTGTCCGTTCCTTCGTGATTATACAACACAAAAACGATATTACAGTCGTGGGTCTGTTGACTCAGTTCCACTACTTTAAGAAAGGGTTAAATTTATTTGACGCTATAACCTCGGTAAACAGTAATCAAAACTACACCGTGAGTGATTAAACCTTCCAACTTATTCCGCCAAAGGATCTAGGTGGAACCAAGTGCGTCGTAAAAGGATAAAAACGGGATAATCCTCAATGGAGGGAAATTACTTACTTCCGCCGACTTTGGGAACTTTATTTATCCAGAGGAGAGGAAGATTTCTGGAATTTTCAAGTAAAAAGAGATAGGATATACCGTTAAGTATTGCCTCTAATATGGGATAATGTAGATTAAACAGCAGTAAAGGGAATATATTGAAATTGAAAATAGGTTACCTTTGGATTCAGCAAATAAAACAATCACCCATCTTAATCTCAATAAAACGTGGAATGGATTGAAAAAACGCAGAGCTATCATTATATATCACGGCATAAATACCATCTAAATTCTTCCCTCTAAACACGGATTTTTTTCGGAGGCCGTATTTTCTATGACCATTTAGAACGGAATAGATAAAACTAAAGGGTTCCCTAGGACTTTTAAGACCTTGCGATACGAGACATTAAATTAATGCGGCGTCTAGACCGCACAAAAAAATGAAGTGAGGGAGTTGGCAGAGAGAAAGGAAAGAGGGATATGAAAAAAAAGAAACCACTTTTCGATAACTGGAAGCGAACAGGGGTAGAATAGGCGAATCCTTCGGAACGCAAACAAAAAGTGAAAGTATGCTTTCCGACCTTGAGCGGATCTCTTGGCGTACGTGGGGACGGTTCGTTCTGAGCGTGCGCGTATTTGAGTGTGCGTGCATTTGTGTGTGTGTGTCCGTTTACGAGCGCGTGATAACGCTGGAAGATGAGACCAGATGAGGTGTTTTTTTGTAGAGTCCAGCTTTTTGGGCCCATTACGTTTAGCTAGGCGAAGATAAGATGCAGGCCGTTGGCACATGGAGCGGTTTGCTAGATAATGTTACGCCTTTTGTCTGGGATTTAGCCGCAATGTGTGTGGTAAAGCCATTGTAAGAGTGCTGGAGTGCTTGAGGGTGGCAAAAAGAGACGGAGGGGGTCGCTGATTAAATCTTTTGTATCCGTGCAGATGAGTGAAATTAATGCTCCCATAGTTAGTGCTTTTCGCTCAAATCTCATGTTCTTTCCTCTGGAATTCATATGTATATATGTATATATATATATATATATATATATATATATATATATATATATATATATATATACACACACACAACAATTTTGAATGTAAGTTCGTACGTACATAAACTTGAATGAATTGTAACCATGGTTTCACACATATGTAATAATATTATATACCTAAGTGGTTCGATCTATTCATGAAATTTCTTAAAAGAACTTTCCCGTTGAATTTCAACGGGCATCTACCTAGTATCTATAATAATATACCTACATGTGCCCCACTTACTCACTGACCGACTGAGTGACACAGATATCTTAGGTACTAATAGAAGGGCTAAAAATCTGAAATTTGGCATGTACGTAGATCGAGTGGTACAACCGACAAGAAAAATCGTAAATCACAAAACAGTTAATATTTAAGGGGTCTTTTTAACCCCCAATGTTCCATTTCAATACTCCATAACAAAAGCATGGGATTCAGTGCAAGGCTTTCTAAAATGCATTTTTAAATTACTTAAAATTGAAATAAGAATTCGTGAAAAGAATATTTGCCTATGTAAAAGAACGGAGTTCTTAATTTTTGAAGGCAGAATTCAAACACCCACCGAATTAGAGTAAATATCTGCTTTTAATCGGAAAAAGTGTGAATTTTTTCCTTTTCAACAATGAAATTTTTTAAATACTATGGCAACAACATCAATGCTTTTAAAGGGATCTGATATTATACGTTACGATTGCAGTGATTTAATGATTTTAATGGAAATTAATGCCGACATAACGAATTAGAGTTGATCTTCCATAACTCGAATCTCAAGGAAAAGTAATAATTATTTGAGTAATAGAAAATTCAAGTTATGGAAATATATTTTTAAATATTTGTATATGTACATGGTAACTTCTATAACTCGAATCGCATGGGAAAGCAAAAATAATTCGAGTTATAGAAAATTCGAGTTACGGAAATATATTTTTTTCATTTTTCTTTAATCGAATTAACATCAAGTTTATTCCCATAAGCATATAATGTATTATAACCGCTGCGTCTCTGCCTGCGTCTCTGCGTGCGTCCTTGCCTGCGTCTGAAGCCTCCCGGCATGAACGCAAATAAACCGGGAACGGTCGGTTCGATTTCGAGAAATCTTTCGCTTGAATACCCTTCACGAACTCCTACAGGTTTTAAGTGAAAATTCGTCGGCCGGAAAGGCATGGGTTTGATACCAGGATAGCTTCCGTTATTGCATTTGATTAACACGTAATCGGCTAAAATCCGACGTGTAGGCCATTATTCTTTAACATTTAAATATATCTTACAATCGAGACTCGAGATTTATATCATTTTACGCATAAAAAAATGAAGATTCTTATTTTTACCTCCGATTCTGTTGTTTAATTCGTATTTGCTCATATTTTAAGTCTATATTCGATTTTCTCCGGTTTTTCGACTTTTAAAAAAAGGAAGTTTCTAGGATAGCTGGCATTGTTCATCTCGGATTTTTGCATTGTTTGACTCGGCCTTCAAGTGCATTTGCACGTGACTGAAGTGTTGTTACCCTGGAGATCGCGTTTGTTTATTTACGAGTTTAGATCTTGTTATAGGGTGATTTTTTAAAAGCGTTTTCAGTATGCAAGCACCGACTACTTTATATATATATATATATATATATATATATATATATATATATATATATATATATATATATATATATTTGTGCACACTTAATAACTCGGAGGCGTTTTTAAGTACCTTTAATTGATCTAACATCTGTCAAGTATGTGTCCTAAAAACCCGATCCCCCTTGAAAAACATTCCAGATATAATAAATTCTAACGATTTATGTATTTGAATATTTTCGCTGAAAAAGCATAGCTTAAAAGCAATCTTGAGGGTGTATTATGTCTGGAATGTATTTTTAGGGAGATTGGAGATTAGTTTTTTTTTGGGATACATACTTGACTGATGTTGGATCAAGGAAAAGAACTCTTAAGCGCTTCCGCGAGTTTTGTGCGCGTCATTTACAGAAAAACCGAAGCAAATAAGTCAATATTTGCTTTGATTACATATGGCAACAGAGTGTCGCACGATCGTATGAGGGTATTGTTTCGGTAATACTGTATCAATAGAAGGTGCAAGTAATCAGCACCAGCAAAGGGCTTGTGTATGTTCGCTTTTATAAAATCTAGACGTAGCAACTAGAGGTCACGGATGCCCAACTATTTCGTGTATTTGTTATTAACGTCTCAGTCGTGTACGCCATCATGCCGTCATTTCGGTCCATGCAATTTCTCCTTTAATATTTTCATATCACAGTAATAAAGGATTTTAAACACAAATTCGTTAATAACCTGACGAATTATTTCACTCGACCTATATCCGAGTTGGGGCGACATTAAAAAAAAACGGTTATCG
The DNA here is from genome assembly GCA_028673005.1 of Tanypteryx hageni. Lineage (NCBI taxonomy): Eukaryota > Metazoa > Arthropoda > Insecta > Odonata > Petaluridae > Tanypteryx > Tanypteryx hageni. The sequence goes on along the minus strand of CM054116.1, from coordinate 82,934,450 downwards.
TTGTCTACTATCTGAGAGCTTGCTTCCGTTACGTCCGTTGATCCAGGTGGTTTCGGTTTTAATTACCACCAAACACGTCCACCTCAGAACGAATATTTATACGCCATCATTAGCAGCGGTCTCTCTCCCTCTCTCTCGAAGTTTAAGATTTGTTCGCCGACCGCGAAACCATCGTGACCGCACAAACGCCAACCCGCCCTCTCTTCCATTTGCCTCCGGCTCAAACTGTGCGTCACCGCGGCATCAGTTCTCGGCGACCTTATTCCTTGGATCAATGCTGACGGCCGTTGCGGGAGGAGGAAAATGGAATCGGGAGGGAAAGGGGAGAGGTAGAAATGGGGAGGTGGAAGGGGTGGGGGAGATATAATTTCCAAACGTCCTGGAAGCGAATCGATAGATTTTTAATGTGGGTCATTAAAACGGAAAAATCCAACTCCATATATATATATTTATATATATAACAACTTACGGAAAAGGAAAGGATATATATATATATATATATACACACACACACACACATATATATATATATGGGATTTGTGTAGTTGAATAAGGGGCACTTGACCCGAAAGCTTTGTTCTCTTCGTCACAAATGTGTTCACGCGTTATTATTTTTTTTTGGGGAAAGTTATCTGCTCGTTAGACCGTGAGCGGAGGGGATGATGCGTCGGTTATTGGAGTACTCCAAAAAAAATAAAGCTGTCGCCCTTCCCCTCTCCCGTCGCATTAAATCGGAAAACGTTTGAAGAAAAACAAATGAATATCGCCGGAAATTGAATAAGCGGTCGAAAACGAAGTGGATGTTTGGCAAATGGGAAGAATGGCGCCGGACTCTTTATGACTCTAATTAGTTGGGCGCGACCGAATTTTGAATGATGGTGAAAGCCTCTTGCCAAATTATCCGGTATTAATAAATCAATCCCACCACTTAAACTGATGTCAGGCATTATCCGATGAAATTTTTAAAACGATTGAACTTATCAGTGATGATGATGATGGTGATTGGTGTCAAGGGCTCGCAGTTGAAATAGCTGTCAAATAATATAAAATAAAATAAATACATATTTTGATTTTCGGAAGCCATACGCGCAGAATACTTGCGTTTGCATGCGTAAAATTTTGCTCCAGAGCAATTACAGATTCAATAAAATGCGGACCCAGCAAACAGGATTCAAATGACCAATGCGGTCTTATGAAGAAGAATTTTATCCTTAATTTTATAGCACTCACGTTTTCAGATTTCATTTTAGTTTTGAAAATTTTATATCACTTTTAATTAAATTAAGTTTTAACTGCCAAGGATGAGGAACTTGCGGAAGCGGGTTTAAAATAACAATCGTATAAATTTAGTCGGAAATTATTAAACTAATAACATGAACTTGAAAAAAACAGACAGGCATAGCCTGTTTGAGATAAGCTTTTCTTTTGCGAACTCAATACAGAAGTGAGACGAAGAAACTAATCCGGAGCAGGGTCGTGATTTTTTGAGACCGACATCAAATCTCGGCACTACCGCGCACCCTCTTTCGCTCCCGATGGACGCTTCTTTTCCATAAAAGAAAACGGTTTCAATTTCTTCGGACGCGTATCCGAGTTTCCACCCGTCGTCGGGGGTTCATCCTTCCCTCCATCTGCCGCTTCTCTCTCTCCCGCTCCGTCGCTTATCCTCCGCCGCGCCACCCGACGGCGGAGCCTGCGCACTCCCACGCATCTCCCTCATTCACCGTTTCCGAAATGTTTCCCTCCGCGTGATCAGTTCCGTCGGCGTCGGCCTTACGGACAGTCGGTGAAAAGCCTTCCTCTCGCTCACGCGCTTTTCTCCACACGTCGCGCTCACGATCCCGACACCTGTGCGTCTCGGAAACCTCTCCGCGCGACACTATCACACTTCGGATCCCTTTAGTCTCCCCCGTTAACTCCTCCGCTTTTTCATTTGTGTCTCCCAGTAGATTGACCGAGGCACGGAGATGTCGATTCGTCTCGGTTGAAAGGGCGAGGAAGGGATCTATCCGTGAGAATTGCAGAGGGCGAGATGGCGGAGGATATGAACAAATTCTCCGCCTCCGCGGAAAACGGGAAGACGATGAAAGAGAAGAGACTCCCGTTCCCGCACTTGAGGGTGCTTTACGTGGCCGTCGCCGTCATATTCTTGGCGGAAGTGGCGCTTTCGCTGTCCCTGTATTATTACGTTTCCCGCGTCGAGGAAGAGTGTTTGCAGAGAAGGTGGGTGGCGGCAGCGGCGGCGGATGAAGAGGAAGTTCCGCCGGCGCGACAGCCACCGGAGGAGGTCTCCGGAGATGGGGAGGATGAATCAGTCGGAGGAGGAAGCGACGGGTTCGTGAAGAGGTCGCGACGTTCGCTTCCCGAGGACAGCAACGCGGTTCCGTCGTCGCAGGATTCCACGGTGGAATTCTTCCATCCGAAGTTGAAGTCGGAGCTGGAGGAGAAGGACAGGGCGAGGCCGAAGGGAGAGTTGGCCAACAACCCGTGGGTCTGGCTGACTTCCTACTCCAGGATACCGGTGAGCGATCGGAGAGAGTTGAATTTTGAATGTGGTCGTAATTTGATGATAACGCTATATCTTCTTCGACTCGAAAATAATTTCATATTCGAGCCATCGTAATTCGAAGCTTTGAAGGGGTGACCAAAGGAATAATTTTTACAAACTCGGGTATGAAACGTTTATTTTTTGTTGAAATGGATAGGCGCAATATGGTAAAATTACTATTTCGAGTTGTTGCAAATCTTGCGTTATATACAATTATTTGAACTTTTTTAAGTTTGAATCTGGGAATTTCAATAAGTAATACCCGTCTTTTATGCGCAGAAGAGGTGTGTTTATTTTTACTTCGTACGATCCAGGTTTTAAAGCTTCGTATTAATAGGGTATTTATAACCAAGCAGGAATTGTATCTGCTAAATATGTTAGATGTTTTAGGCTTTAAAAAATGTTTTTTTTTGTCTTTTCACTGCGTCACAACAATAAAGAAAATGCCCGTTTACAGTTTATTGACGGTTGGGTGGAAAAATTTAAGGCGTTTTTCCCAAGTCCGAGTCTTTAAAGCTAGAATATAAGGAACTTGAAAATTTTTATTTCGTTTTCTATTTTAAAATTACTCTTGTTGTCGCCTCAGTGATCTCTAAAACTGTGATGTCATTAAATACGCGCCTGTATCGAGAATGCATTCAATTAAAGGGGAAGAAAGAAGGTTTTTGTTCCTGAGTGATTGAATCATTTAGATGATAGAAGCGATTCGTAAAATAAGAAAGTAAGAGTTGAATCCGGATTAAAAGTTGTGTAATACGTACTTCAGTTTTGGTTTCTCAAACGATTAAGAATTTTACTATAGTTTCTCTTTGGGACTTTTTGAGGTGTTTTAAATTCACTGGACCCGATTGAAACATCATCGATGGAATGATGCGACATTATTTTTTGTGAGAGTTACTAAGTTTTCATTTTTATATGAAGATATTTGAAGTCTCCATTGCAATTCCGGGAGCAATTTATTTCTAAACGAATTATTTCACGGTTGTCGATATATTACGTAGTTATGAAATGGCTTTAAGGTTCTATGACAAGTGGATTTGGCACTGCTTGTTATTATTGGTTATCTGAATTGTTTCTGTCAGTAACATTTCAAAATTTGAGGCAACAATCTTACATCTACGATTGAAATCTCATAAAAATGAATTCCCGAATTCTAATATATATTAAGAGTTCTGAAAATTTTGCCTCGGTCAACTATAGAATGAATATTTAGAAATGAAATATTTTTAATGCTACTTGTTGGAATATTTGCCCTTCCATTCCATCACAATTTATAATTTCTTACACCTAGCAGCTTCTTCATGTCTTGCATTTTAAGTCCAACTTGCAACATTCAATTTAAATCTCCTCCGTGATACCTGCAAATGGCGTATTAACTCAGAAAATATATTTGTATTTAATTATGACCGTGCGTTGAAAATTATTTGTTTTTATAATACATATAAACATGCATCAAAAGTGGAGTTATTTCATACTTTATGGATGATATTAGCTTTTTTACAGTTTATCTCATCTTGATGTGATATTCATGGAACTCGTAAATTTTGAGCGTTTTCCTTGAGCAGTAAATATTCAAATATTCTTTCTCGAATCCCAAATAATTTGTCATGCGAAGCGTTGCTGGAATTATTTTTCGTTTTTGCGATAAAAATTTCATGGCAATGGTTCTTTAATGCCACATCAAACCTTTTCATAGATATTCGTGAAATTCAGAATATGCGAAATGATGATGATGCTGCAAGTGGTTACTGAGTTGATGATAATCCTCTGCGAGGTTGTATTAAAGGAGTAATCTTTCTTTTAACTGCCCTCTGCGATTTATATTAATATTCCTACCGTAGTGCTATCTACATTTATATTAATTTCGCTCGAGATGTCTTTGCATGTGCGCGCGCTTAAAAATTCCAGATGAACGCTGTCAGTAAGAATTAGACTGGAGATATGGAATTGAGAATTAATTTTATGGCTTTTGGCATCCTAAGATTTTAGCGAAAAATATTGCTTTGTTGATATATTATGTACTCTAACAACTTGAAAATAGATTAAATTAAATTTCTTCTTGACAATTATTGGATTTGATAAAATATGTCAATTAATTTGTTCGGCCGAATGTATGTTAATCTACTTATGGCAACCAGCAGTCTTTGATTTATAATCTGCCGGTTAGGAAGTAATGTTATTACATACGAGTTTATTATCGTTGAAATTCCTATTAAGCGAAATCTGGATGAGGCTGGATGTGCGTCTTACAAACTTAGCATTTTATATTTTTAATCTTTAAATTCAAACATGAATCCCCTAGCGATTTGCGCTATCACGGGCGGGATTATTGATTCTGTCGTATTTTCATCTTCTTAAGCTTATTTTTTGAGGGATTAATTAATTTGGATTAGTTTGTTTTCTTATGGTATTAACTCGGATCCAATTTAAATAAATTACTTTAATCGGTCTATGGAAATATAATTTTAAGGTAATTACAAGGACATACAATCTGTTTAACGTTTTAGGAAACTTTTATCTGAATTAATTGCGTATACTATTTTTAGCGTCGAATTTCGTCTTCACTATTGTTTGATGTGGAATAACCGGACGATGAGAAACCCTAATTAAACCCTAGTGTAACGTCTCTTATCAGGAGAGACAAGTAAAATACTACGAAAAATGTGGATACTAATTTTATATGCTTTAAACTTTAAGGCAAGAGTAAAGACAGCAAGAGTAAATGAAACATAGAAGAATAATTCTGCCTTGAAATAAATGAATAGAAAATGCCATATAAGAGATCATTGTGAAGTAGTAACTTTTACTCGACCTACTCGGTGCCTAGGTGCTTCACAAAAGAGCGCTGAAATATTTTTTACTTCTGTTTATTCACTGTATAAAATAATTTAATTATGATGTCATAGTAATCATTAATAATACCGTTTCCTCATGATAGCTGTATGTTATATTTGCATTATTTTTTTGTTAAATATTCAAGAAGGAATGTGTCATTAATTCTTGCACCAGTAGGTATGCAGCCGCAGGTATATCAACGATTACACGAAAAGGCTTATTAATTCCACAAGTATAATAATCAACGTCATCTTCACTCTTGAAAACGGAATATTTATCACAGATATCACCGAATTTTAAGACCACAGTTTAAAATCCTGTCTTGGTATAGGACGATTGTATAATTTGAGGGTGTCGTCAGTAACATTATTCGTAAGATAATCATTGAGATCGCTGACATAATGTTTAGAATCCGCCTTGAATCATCACCGGCGACGGCTTCTTTGTAGCCGATTTGCGCAGGTGCTTATGACAAACGTCTTTTATGGACATTGGAGATGCGTAATTTGTCTATAAAATTTGGGGTTGATATCAGACATCTGTTAAATTAAAGCGAATGAACTTATTCGAGAGTAACTCATTTTTTCTCCTTTAGATCCGCGCAGCAAAAGAAACTACATTACTGCGAGACGTGACCCCCGACGATCGTTTTATCTTCCCACGCGTCGCGGATGATTCGGCTGCCATTTCGAATCGCGATCATGGAGGCGAGTCATTATTAGGAATTTATTCAAACGCTCCACAAGAACCTCCTACGTTGAGCGATATTTTTTTACCTATAGCTAAGGCATTATTTCTCTTTCAAAATCGGAAAAATGCGCGCAACTTGGCGACTCGCGAAGCGTTATTTTTTTTTAGCAAAGACGACGTTATTTTTAAACGGCTTATTTGATAATTTAAAACGAGTGTTCTGTCAAATGGTTGAACCGTGTTCCGTTTAGATACAGCGGGATAGAATATTCCGGCGATTTCGCGTTTTATTTTTCCGCGCTGGGAAAAAAGGAAATGATTCAGAAGCCCCCATTTCGACGGTTTCGTCGTGGATTCTCTCTCTAGTATTGGCCGCTGCGTTGCAGTTGGGATAACTCCTTTTCCCCATTTCATGGGCGGGAGCATGACTATGTAGCATGGTTAAAAAAATTCAACAAGTCTTGTCGATCGAGAGTACATTTTTTGATGTGCTCAAACCTCTTTATCCACGCATATTCGATGCCAAAATTTTGGTATGGCTATTCGAATAAAAATATAATGATCTAATTGCTTAGCATAGATGATATTCACCAGCGATTATCCGCGATTGGAAAAGGATTCGATTATCATAGAATTTAAAGCGTTTGTCGGATTATCCTTAGAGATTTATCCCTTTATATCCTATCCATGTGTTGAAAAATTCATCGCTGAATTCTATTCACGAGAAGATTTAACGTGGAAATGTAATTGAATTGCACTTGATCCACTCAATCCTCTCAGATTGTCCAACGGTGATGTATTTTACGCTTTTCTAAAGTATGCGTTAAACGGAAGGAAAATCTCGATAAAATTTTTGACGACCGTTGTAATTCTTCCGACATAGCGGCGTTTTTAAGCGATAGAAGATTCGCTCTAAATGATTTAAAAGGTGACAAAAACATAACTTCATAATCCCCGGTGTGTTTTTTTGTTTCGGGCGGCGAAAGAGGACGAAAAATGTCATCCCTTTGATATGGAGGTGCGTCACGACAACCTTGACCTCCTCTGCCGTTAAAACAGCTTTATCTATAATCTCTCATCGCTTAGCCTTTTCTCTGTGAAGTATTAGCGGGAAAAATTAGATTCCGCATCGTACGGAACTTGCCAAAAAAATGTCAGAAGCTTTGCATTTCTCTTATCTCGGGATTTTTTTCGTTTTGACTCATTCCCGGGCGCAATCATCGCGGAAGATAACGAAGTGTGCCAACGTGAAAAAGATGCGAGAGTAGGGAGAGATAATGGCGTTTTCCCGAATGTTGAAAATAATTCCCGCGCAGAATAGTTTTTTTCTATCCCTGCGATTTACGACTAAGGACGTCAAATAGGTTTATTTTGCCATCGTTGTATGAGCCATGAAACGATGAGCAAAAGAAGACGAGGATTTTGACTCCACCGCATTCTGGCGCGATGTCTCTCGAGTTTGGCGAAATTGAAACGAGCGTTATAACACTTCCATTGTTTTTCGTTCGTAGAAAAGGGGGACTGGGAATGTGAACTCCCGGGAAAACGTTTATCTGAAACCTTTAAATATTTTTTATTTAACTAACGTAGTTTTACCTTGAGGAAAAGTGGCCCTGTAATCATTATTCATATTTTATCTGGTTATTGCCTGACGAGGCTAGCCAATAAAAATCGATTTATCATGGCTTCGCCATAAATATTCTGAATAATATCCAGCAAGCCACCGTAATTGGTGTGCGACAGGAGGAGAATATCACAAACCTATCATTTTAGTTTCCTGCTATGCTCCCGTATTGTTCTAAGAAAAAAGGTTCACTTATATGTTCTACAATTGATTTCTTATATCTTGTCCGTGTGGCCGTGGCTTCTTACGTACGATGGGCTCCTAATCGCGGCTGATTATTCATTTTCAAATTATTTTGTTCCATATCTCTGCAAAAGTTGACGACTAGATTCTTCACGCTTTTTTCAGTCTCCAATCCAAGCTCATCTGTTAGACTTGTGATACTTACATTCCTAACATATCGACCTTTCACGAAGGACGTTCCATTTCATTGGATTTTCTGTTGCTCATGTATTTTACTGTCATGCATTTTTGTACCGTTGCACAGTTTTATGTATTCGACTTTTATGCCACGAATGAAGCATAAAAGGCATATAATTTCGTTTTAATGATGATCTGATAATCATCAAAAAATTTGTCCCATATGGCAGCATCATATTTTATATCGATGTAAGAGAAAAAAGTTTAACATTTTCTTTTCTCTATATACTCCTCGTCTACAACTGTTTCTCAGTATTTTCAACCGCTGATAAGGTTGTAGGGAGTTGAAACAATTTGAGATGGATTTTCGAAAGTAAAATTAGAGGGAAATCGGCTTCCATCAACCCCATTATAAAAAAAATAATGTGGGAGGTATATATGATCATTGTAAAGTTTCTTTTTGTCCTTAAATCTCTTGAGTATTCTAATTATAAAATACCGAGATTGCTAGCTATTTCCTTTCTTCTTCCCTTCTCCCTCATTGAAAATGATTTTCACACAGTTCGTATGTATATAATGTTTTTCGAAAGAGGACAAATATTTCTCCTCCACTTTCCCGAGCGTTATTTATCTCTCTCAAACCGCATGGAAAGTAAATACGTGGAACGTGCTATGTCTCACGTATTCCGCTCCCTTTCAATCTTTCAATCAGATCCTTTGGTTTCTTTTTCATGGCTTTTCTCGATTTTTTCCTCTCTCCCTGTGCTCTTGAATCTGAGAGCGAATGGCATCGTTCAATAGGAGATAGGAGACAAATGGATTGGACGCGACACCCCTTCTCTCGTTTCCTAAAAAATACTCCCTTAGCTTTTCGTCGCCTGGATGTTGAACCTGAGATCTTAAGCATTAAAATGTTATATAGTATTTGTTTTCTGACTGTTTTAAATCTTTGCTTTACTAGATTTTCCAACCTCGCTTGAATATTTTATGCAGAGTTTGCTTTATGAAAGGATTGGTGAAAGTTATTAGCTCATTGAAACCTTGAAGCAAATATCGAAAGTGGAAAATTAATCTCGCATTTTTATTTAGATTATAAAAGTGAAGGGTTGCCCAAGTACTTATTTGATGAGTAATTTCTGAAGGCCATTAATGGAATTGATGACCTCTGATAAAGCAGGAGGATGTTAATGATTCTGTTTTGAATGCTATATTTTGATCCGATCGAACAGTTCTTACATTAACAATCAGTTTCCCTGTTGGTTTATTATAAGACAAATTCAAAAACTTGAATAATGGGATGGCGTTTCAATAAATAAGCTAACGAGCACTCCTATGTGAAGGACTTTATTCCTATATGAGTGAATGTATAACAAATGAGAAGACGTTGTCACACATCAAATTTGCACAGAGTCGCGGGAGTCGTTTAAGCACTTGTCCCGCCATGACACCAAAGCATGAATCTCAACGTGGAAGAAAACGGTTTCGGGGATTACGGTGGTTAAGTTGGCCTTCCACGCAGCATTCCCAGGTTCTACTACGGCGGAGGTCGGATTTTTCAACAAGAGATCACCCCATCCCCTACTTGTGTGGTTTGAGGAGAATGCGCAAGTCAGCTCTCCGTTCTTCGGGAGGGACGTTAAACAGTTTACCCCTTCGTGATCTTAGTAGAGAGTAGATCAACGCCCGCACCGGGTTTCCCTCCTTACTTCTACGTGTGTCTGGTGTGGAAGGGGCTGTGGCTATAATAGTCCAAGGGGCTGATTAACCAGAAAACGCGCATACAGCGCAAACATACATACGTCCCGTTTCAACATTCTCCAAAAGAATTTCGCGTCGGCTTTCTGAAATTCTGCAAATTAATGCGGAATGAGCCTTCGCGAGCATGCGACTAGATAGCTGGTCTTTCGTCTTTAATGGTCTCTAAAACCTCCCATTTGCCTTAATTCTTTGAAAATGTCTTCACCACAAAGAAAGAATTTGCTACCTATTTTACCGATGAAAACTAGAAGAGAGGCACGTGATGCGAAATTTAAATTCCTCACTTCAGGACATGTATTCCAAGAATGAGGCTAAGGTTGCCGTGTTGGGGTTTTTATTTATTGTTTAGCCTAAAGAGAAGAGGGACGAGGAGAGGTTTTGAGCAAGAAAGAATTCCTCCCTTTTACCTCTATTCAACGGAAATTGTCGTTTTGATCTGTGACCTAAGTTGTTACGCGAAACTAGCCTCAGTATTCAGCTTTTAACTAATTGTATTTGTCTTTATACGTCCATATGGGTATAAATTCGGAAATTAACACTTAAATATAAAAATAATTGATAAAAGCTCTTATCACTCTGGTATCGCCCATAGCCACAACAAGATTATGAAGATTATTCTACAGTTTCGGCTACAATGCAGCCGTTTTCATTGAAAATTCACCGAAAGTAGACTCATAACCTTGTCGTGGTTATTGGAGACACAAGAGATAATTCGAAATTTGTGTTACGGCTTTATGCAATGAAATCGACTCAATTAAAATAAGCTCAGATGAATGCAATATATGGGTCACAAGTTCGGAACCTAACGAGGGAAAGGTTGTATGTCGTCTTTGCAATCGTTATTAAAAGGTCATTGTAAAGGACCAATAATGGTTGTTTAGGAGCTAGTTAAAAAATAATCATTGAAAAAATCTACAGAAGAAATATAAATTAATTTTAATTCTCTTACATTTAAATTATTCTACATTAACCACAAAACTTTTGCGGCATGAATGTAATTAGGTTTCTGAGGCTTATATAAAATGATGATTTACCTTCGAACCTTATGGCGGCATTTGAATCCTTGACGTCACGATCATAACCCGCCATTTCCCCAGACTGCTGATTTTGGTCGAATTGGTGATCTTCTGATTACGAAGGATGTTTGAATTCCAGCGACATGTGGAATTCCTGAATTGCATTTGCATTTGCGGTACCTTGAGTGGTTGAAATGCCCATGGAAACGGAGATACTTCGCCTAAGGCGTTATCAAATACTCATTACCGGATAATGAGCTCTGTTTGAACGAGTGAAGGACCGCAATGAGGCCATGACTTCAGAATGCTGTCTCTGCTCCTCGGGGGTTTTCTTACTTCACTCGGATGGAAATCTTAGGAAGCTCAATGCGTAGTGAAATGTTAATATTCTTCCCTCGGTCATCAAGTGAGCGTTAACTCACGTATTTTTGACGGTTTAAAAAAATAGTGTCTAAGATATCAATGTGTGAATTTCATCGTAGTTTTTTCCTCGTAAATATATCTAAATGGATTTAATGGGTGATTTTAATGTAAATTTCAGGTATTCCAAACTTGAGTTAGTTGGATGTGTTATGGAGAGATTTATAGTGAATGGGTTAATGACTAATATATGTCCTGAACAGTAGCGTAACTACGGCGAGGCCCAGGGCGCAACTAAGTAAAGGGTGCAAAAATCCAATTATTAACTAAATAAACTAGAGAAAATAATTTTTTGAAGAATGGTGGATCACATACATATTTAGTAGTTTGCCCCGGGCGCTAAAATAGCTAGTTACGGCGCTGTTCCTGCACATGATTTCTTATGCATTGAAGTTAAATATATACATTTAATTACTAAAACATATCAACTTATTAGCAAAAAAGAAATGGATCATATTATTTTATTCATTACTAGCGTAATGCACATATCACTCGGTAATATTTTCATCCACACTCAAGGTACTCTCAAGGTAAGTGACCAATATTCCCCTTTAATTGGTATGAACAAATTAATTATAGACTCAAATTTGATACCTCCTTCCCCCCAAGAAATCCAAGTTCTGACACCGAGGTGCATATCCTCAACTTCTCTTTAGTATGTATACCAAGTTTTAAGTCTCTACATTTCTTGCTTGGTTCAACATTGATATTGGTGGAGGATTCATCAAAATCGGTGAATTGGTTGCTGGGATATCTTCAAACAGAATGCTTTTCGTTAAATTCGTCATAGTATAATCGAATATTAATTTGCTTTGAAATAAGACAATTATTTTTTCTAATATTGTGGTAGCTCTGCTTTTTAGATCCATTCTTAACATGTTCATTTCGTTTTGTCATTCTATACCCGCCCTAAAAAACGAAATTTCTTATTGAAATCGGTTCAGCCAATACCTTCGAAATTCATAGTTACAGAAAAATTCTAACCTTGATATTGTGGAAGTCCTGTTTAGACGACCCGGTTGAAATATACTATTTGGGTTATTAATTTATATGAAAATTAGATATACCATAATGGGTTAAAATCCATGCAGACAGCTCTCTAGAAATACGTGTAAATGATATATTATTTTATCTTTAATTGTGGTAGCTCTGCTCTTAAGCTCCACTTTTAAAGAATCTTTATTTCATTATGGTATTTTGTAAAAATCATATACTACCTATATAAAATTTAGTTAACAGCCGTTGAGCCAATTCCTTCCAAATCCATATTAACTGAAAGAGTTTAATTTTTAATTGTGGCACCCCTGTTTAGTTGACCCGGTCCAAATATGCTATTATGGTTTTATATATAGATATATGTGTACATAATAAATATTTAATTTGGTTAATATTGATGCGGACAGTTCAACAGAAACACTTGTAAAGAAAATTTTTATTACTCTTATCGTGGCAGCCCTGCTTTCTATATCTATCCTAAAAATCTTAATTTTGTTTTTTATGTTGCACAACTCCTTCATACAAAATTTCGTTGAAATCGGTTAGGCCAATTTCTTCCAAAAGCATAACTACCGAAAATTTTATTTTGCAATTTTGGCACCCCTGCTCCGTCCAAATATGTCATTTTGGTCATGTATTAATGTGAAGATTCTATGTATCTACCAAATTTGGTTGAAATTGGTTCAGCCAGTTCTTCCCTGATATATGCGTACGGGCGGACGGACATCGCCGAGATTTGGGCCGACCGTTCCATGGGGACCCCTCGAAATCGGGAAATTTGGATTGGTCCTTATATTACGATCCTTGGCCCCGTAGACCGACTTTATACATTTTAGGCTCGAAAATGTGTCTCATCAAAACATTGACATTGGTGGAGAATTCATCAAAATCGGTCAATTGGTTGCTGAGATATCTTTTTTTAAAACCGATATTTGGACCAACAATGAGGACCCTCGGGCCCCAGACGGCCGATTTAAATTATTTTTAACACTGACACTCTCAGGATCAACCTGAAGCTGCTGCCAAATTTTGAAGCTCCTACGTTTATTTTCTAAAGAGTTATAACTGCCACAGACACACACACAGACAGCTTCTTTTATTATTATAGATTCGAGCTTAAATATGAAGTAGAGCGTCAACATACGTGGAATAAAATTCGTAATTTAATATTTTGCAGGTCGGTAGGGATAGTTGCTTGAAGGTTTATAAAGTTTACACTCCCCGTTCTTGATTTTTTTATCTTTAGTGTGCAATCGTTTTTCGTGACACGTGATACCCCATACCCCTTAAAAACCTTGCTAAAAGATTAACAGGATTGTATGAACACTACCATTTATACTTTAAAGTAAAGCCAGAAATTATTTTTATATGCTCGATCTTATGATGAAATTAGATAAAATCTGCCAAAAAATCAGATAATGTTTTTATAAAAATTTAAGCCGAAATAAGCGCTGATTATTATAGCGGTCGAAGGCAACTCTCCCAATCCCTCACATTTAATCCTGTTGACGTGCTAATGAGATAGCGACTGATTTCTGGTAAACTGTGAAATAATGCATTTTATCTCAAATGAAACACTTTGTTGGTAAGTCATTTGAAGTATCATAGGAAATTAAGAGTAACCTATCATGAATGTAGACATAAAATGCAAAAATTGTAGTCCTAAACTTTTTCTTTTGAGATACTTCCAAATTTAAGGTCAGGTTATATTGTTTTTATAGGTCCAATTAGTTGTATTTACCCCCTCTTTTACTACAGTTCCATATTTTTAACCTTTTTCCTTGATATCTGAAGGAATACGTTACCAGAGAGAAAAGCATCCTTAAAATACTCTCTTGTTTGCCCAATTGACCGGAAAATCATTATATACATGAGTCAGATTGCAGTTTGACTAATTTTTGAATTTAATTATACTTTGTTAAATTAAATTTGATGCCCTGAATTGCTATGAGGAATTTAAACTCCTACGGACGTAAGGATTTTTAGATAATTTTCTATTTGTCCCACGTCGACTAAATTACGATCTGTTTAAGAAAAAATTCTGTCTTTTGATATTAAAGCAAGATAAGCAAGTATTTCGACATCTCAAACAACGAAATGCTAAACTTTTGATCTTTTTTTTAGCATTTATTCCTCATCATGAGACATCTCGACTCATTATGCACACACGGTTTTGATTACCCAGGATGAGGTGATTTTGCCGGTGGTTGTGTGAATTTACGTGTTTGCTCGTGTCGCGTAGACATGCCTCCAGACCAAATCCCCTCCGCCTGAGCACTTAAGCCCTCGAGGTGGGAACTTTCCACAGAATCCCAGCAAAGGAAGCGAGAGAGCGTATCACGACGTGCGTTGACTGGTGCCGGTGCTGGGTTTGGACAGGTGTGCACAGACGAAACGTCTCGAATTTGGTATTGCTTGTGGGGTTAGGAGACAGACCCATAAATTCATCTATATGTACGTGTGTGTGTATATATGTATATATATATATATATATATATATATATATATATATATATGATATATATGTATGTATGTGTGTGTGTGTTTGTGTGCGTGTATGTATATGTTTATAGATGCATATGTGTATATAATATTAATTAAGGTAATATCTGCGCGTCTATCATAAGCGTTCTTTCATTTCCATTACTGAGCATGGACGTTTTATATTTTTACTTTCTCCATATACGAAGTATAGAGAAAGTATTGTTTTCATGAAAAAATCGAATTCGAGATTTCAACGGAAATACACGTTTTAAGGGCCCCTGAACACTTTTTGACTATTTTCTCGATGATGTCTGTGTGTCTGTCTGTCAGTCTGTATGTGATAGATTTTTGTGGGCGCTCTAACTCAAAAACTATTAATTATATCAACGCAAAATTTTATATTTAACATTTTTATAACAGTTGAAAGATCTGATTAGTTTTTAGTAAAACTCGGTTGAACGGAAGTGGGTGTTTACTCTTGTCACTTATCCGTTATTTTGACATATTTGCTTTAATATTTGATAAATGTAAAAATGTATTGGAATAAAAGTTGTAGGACATTTTATTTTCTACAATCTTTGTTTGATATATTTTCCATATAATGCATTGATTAAGAGATATCTTATATTTTTAGCTGCCACCACCACGCCACCTACCGAAGACTATTGTTAACAATTGACGCTTATTTACGTCTTAGTAACGCTCCTTTTTCTTTTCTTAATTGTCAACCGGAAGTAAATATTGACAATGATCCCAGAGCTAACAACATGTAATTTGCCATATAAATATGGAGAAAGTCATGTGTTGCCCACATCAGTTTATTCATGATAGTAGTTGGGAATCGCACCAAAACTCTATTGGTGACCATTATCTTTTAAGTTAAAAATGCCACGAAACACTAGAGAGCAAAATGGAAAGTTGGAAATTATTAGAAAATGATGCAACAAAAGCATGAAAAGAGTCGCCTCGGCGGGATGTATGTATGCATCTGGTCCAGTATAAAGATGTGAGAATCACTTTTTAAATTTGTGATTTCAAACATTACTTGATGCATTCGGGAAATTTTTTATGTAATTACCAAATATTTGTTATCATTTCTTTCTCAGTAGTTTGTTAATTGCACTTTTAGTAACTTGCCAAGATTTAGCATAATTAGAGTCAAAATTATTTTAAAATTCATTCTGTTCGAAAATAATTCTAAAATTAAAATAACGATGGATTTATGAAATTTGGCGGAAAAATTATGGAAAATGGTGCCTGATAGTATTACTGCACATAAGCATTTTTAGTCATTTTTAATTAACAAAATGCTGCACCATCAGGTCCTAAGCATTCATAATCTACCGTTAAAACTAGACTAGTGCACACTTTTTGTTGTGAACGACATTTCTCCGCTATGAACGTTTATTGAAAAATGAAAGAGTGGTGATCTCATTCAGTAGCAATATTGTCTCTGCATATTTATTCAGAACATGTTTCTATAGCTGCTACTGTAAACTGTAATTCTAAAAATAACAGGCATGCGGTTTAAACAGAAATTACTCCTCGTTTAAAAGTATCGTTTTGTGATTATTACTTCCACCATTGTTTGCTTTACATGTGTGCATGTTTCCGTTGTTAGCATTAGATATTCGGGTACCATCAATGTTTGTTCCAGTTTGCAGGCTTTAGTCCTTTTCAAAGGAATTGTAATATTCGTCTGATCAGTTTAAAAATAAGGAAAGACTAGAATTCCGATATATTTTTCCATTTGGAAGTAACTTTTCAAACATGTGGATCAATTCTCACCGACGAAAAATGTAATTGTACGTTTATTCTGCGGCAAGGGGGCAAAAATTCAATGGAGATTGTTGAATACAGTCGAATCTTATTCTCTTCCCAATGTAATGTCGTGTAGCATTGAAACGATCACTAAAATATCATTTAATAGTTTATTTTAATTTTCAAATATTTGACCCCGTCGGAAAAGAATAAAATATCCGGAAAGGTATTTCATATGGAAACATTTTTATTTTTATAAACATTCAAAAGTAAAAAAATATTCATAAAAAATTTTAATCTACAGGTGAAAAAATACAAAAGGTTACGAAGTAAGAATTTTTTCTATTCATAAGCAACATTGAGATACGCTTACAGTAATTTTGTATATTACTTTTTCTAGACATCAATATAAGAGTTTTATCGACAGATATCGATCATTTTATGGTTGCCCTAAAGTTTTTTTCATCTCTAATCTTATTCTATCGAAACGAATGAATCCTGCAAATGTTGGGTATTCTTATTGGTTTTTCGGGGGAAATGAGCTACGTTTCCTTCGTGGGAAACTTGCTTGACCGATTCCACTTCCGGTAAAATTCGTAGCGCGAACAATTAATACAGTCGGATTGGCGGCTTCGAGATATTCCACCCTATAGGTTTATTGGTTAGCAAACAGACCACGTGGTCGCTATTCAAGTATCCCAAATCCTCGAACATTTGCGCGCACTGCAGGTGGATTGGACCTGGGAGATTAGATTAGATTCGATTCCGGGACGACGGCAGATGAGAGTTTTGGGACGGAAGGATTATACCGGAAGGATGGGTTTTACGGTGTCTTTGAAGGAGGACTCGAGGGATTGGAAGGATGCAGTAAGGCGAAGGTCACTAATAACGGGATGGAATCGGAGTTTGGGTTGGCGAGAGTTGATCTGATAGAATTTTTTCTTAGGAGCTTTGAATCTATAATTTCTTAATCAGATCTTATTGAATTGTATGAACTGCCTTGGCAAAGGCTTAAGCTGGAGCGTTGCGAGCTAATTTTATATTCTTTGAGGAAATGTTTTAGTCAATTGAGAAAATTTGACGAAACGTTTCGGCACTGTAATATTAGATGCTTTCAAGGCAGACCGCTTTACGAGACAAAGCCATACAAAGTAATTAAAATCGAACTTTACTTATAGGGGGATGTTTAAAATGATATGAGGTCAAGTAGAACTCCAAAGTGACCTAAATAACATGTAATTTTATACATTATAGTCAAGCTAATCAAAGGGATGATCAAAACAATAGGAGAGGAGTGATTGGCAATGAAAATGATTAGAAAAGAAAGGTCAGCTGGATCGAGCATTACCTGAGGTGAGACTTAATACACAAAGATGTGATTGAAGGCAAGCTGGGGGAGGGGAGGAAGTGGAAGAAATATGTTTCAGCTGATAAAGATGAATTGAAAGGCAATGCGGAGGATAGTAAAATTTGCTGAAACAGGTTTAATATGATCGTGGATCTACCTGCAGATAGTTACCTAATGCTGATGATGAATTGCAACTTAATAAATCACTTTTTAATAACCCTTAGTCAATGCTGCGCTGGGATTGTGAGTGAGAGTGGACAATAAATATAAGTTGTGATAAAGGTCAGCCATGAGATAAAATATCATGGATGTAATGCATGCAAGACAATGTGCATTGCCAATTATAACCTTCAGAGTGAAGATTTTGACTTTCTTAAAATGCAGTCGTACAGAAATAGTCATGTAACTAAAGAAGTAGGTAGTAGTCATCTCATATGCTAGAAAAAGTAAAGTTTAGCACTGTGGGTGAATTGAAATGGCAAAAGAATAGAGAGAAAAACTCAGAAAACTTGGCCGAGGTGGACAATAGGGGTTTTATTGGATTGGATCGCCTGGGATTGAAAGCTGCAACAAAGAAAACCGAGAGGTGGAAGAAACAGCCGTTTCATATACGTAAAGGGGCATCGGGGACAGTCATTCAGTGGCAGATAAAAATAGACTACATTAGAAGATAGCTACAACAATTATTGGAATCCATTTGGTAGAGAGATAATTCCTATAGCCTTAAAAATATTGAGATAAACAAGTTGGCGAGAAAGCATCCGTCTTCGGGAGCAATTAACCAAACTTAAATTTCAAAATGTTTTATTTTTTAGCTCAGTCGGCAATTAACGAGTTTACTGTCGAATAGGGAGGACAGTTTTATCTACAAATAACTTTTTGAGTGGAGAAGTAATATTTATATTCAGCCGTATACCAGTTTTTAGATGTGCTCCATCATTATTTTTGGAATTTCTCGTACCTTTTAATTTATGCTTTTATTCATAGTTCATGTTTGCGGAAACCTCAATTTTTGTTTTTCTAAAGGTACTTTTTGCATAGAAATTGTTTTACTGCAGTTTTCCAAGTTTTTGAACAATGAAGCACCGTCGTGTTATTTTAGGTAAACAGAATATACGAACCAAAAAATGTTGGAATCTAGGAGCGGACGGAGCACGGGGTTGAGCCGAGAGGCGAAAATATTTTATTTTAACCGCTCATCATGGATTTAGCTCCGAGAAAAGGTCGAATTCGTGGTTTAATAAATGATGCTTCCGACCGCTTTATCTTTTGAAACTCTGAAAAATGATGAAACGCGCCGAAAACTATTACCAACAAAAAAACATCCTCCTCTTTCCCTCAATATACGCTTTAGGCCGCCGTAATCTCAAAAAATCCTATATTTCCATCGATCGTGTTAACCGGCCTCAACAAAAGAGAGACCCGTACGCACGTGTAAAGAGAACCTAAAAGCGGCCTCGGGACCTCGGTTCAAAAAGGGGCGCGTTTATATATGTTTATACACACACATAAATACGCCCAAATGTGTGCGTGTGGGAATGGGATGAGGGGGACAAACAGCCCCTCGGCAATCGCCATAACGAGGTATTGTAGAATATGCACCAAAGGACTTTTACGCGAGAGGGAGGAGAAATGGTCAGGGGATCTTGCGAATATATTCATATGCTCGCAATATTCGATTCCGCGGCTATGTTAGACTGTCTGACCCCTCTGACCCCTTCCACTCACTCTATTTTGCCCATCCCAACCCTTCTCCTATACCCTGAGCGGTCCACCCGCCCTCGCCAAAGCGTTCTTCGCTTGTTTCATAAGGAAGGGTAAAGTAAGAGGGAGTGGAGGAAACCTTTTCACATATTGAAAGGAGGGCTTGACCCCTGTCCACTAGAGAAAAACTCTTTTTATCCACTTCCTTCTCCTCCCTCCCCCTTTCCCCTTCCTCAGTTAACCTCCTCCTCCTACCCTCCCTCCTTTTGCCTGCGTTCTCTCTTAGGTTATGTTCAGCCCCTTCCGCCAGTTCACGAGGGTAAAAATAAAATTAAAGAAGATCGACCGGAAAATATTTCCCGTCCCTGCTTTCTCCCCCTCACCAACTCCGCCGACATTCCCTACCCCCCCCCCCCTTATTACACACTACGCCTCAACCCTTCTTAAGAGGGAGGGGGAAAGGGCTTCATATTGGAGTTGCCCCCTGGGAAGCAATCTCTAGCGCTGTTTCGCACACATATATAAACTGGTCCTGAATAATACAGGGGCAACTGAAGAGGTACGGTTCATAGACACGCTGAGGTCTCGTTAGAAATTTGAGTGCAAATTTATTGCTACCCAACCCCTCATTTTTTGTCGCAATGGAGGTAAGTGTATTCATGTTTGCGTGTGTGAGAAATGGGGAAATGGCTAGACACGAGAAAACAAGGTTTATAGCATATGAGAATGTTTTGAAAGTAAAAAAAAACAAAAGATTAGGAAAGAGTATTTCTGGAAGATACTGCCTTTCTTCTCGGCTCGGGATTCTAAAAAAATAGGTAGAAGGCATTCGGAAAAGTAAATTTTATTGGGAAATAGCTTTGCAGTTATCTTAAAAGAGAAACCTCAAGCGCTAGATTCTGTGGTCTATTCATAATAAAGTATCAAATTGAAAATTTAAGATCAAAATTGAAAAAATACAGTAACAAATTTAAATTGGAGACTTACAAACGTTCACCTGCCTCCTCCTTCACATATCTACATCAGTGTAAAAATCAAAGCAGTCCTGGTCATGCCGTGAGATAAAACTTTTGTATTCATTGCACATGTAACTAGTGATTTTGACTGGTGAGATATTTTTACAATCAATTAATATGTGGCATGAGAACAACCTATCAAATAGAACAGTTTATATACAATTCCATTTCCTTGGTTACTCTCTGCAGTCAATTATTCAACCTACAAATATTTCTGTCGTCTTCGTTCACAGAATAGGACAATAGCGCAAAAATAAACCATTCCTTTTTTGGCTTCCGTTTGCTTTAAAAGGGTAAAGATGTAACTTAATTTCAGATACGCACCGTAGAAATCAAAAGGGCTACGTTCCGGTTCATCGCGAAATTAATTCGCCATTTGTTACTTGCAGGAGAACAAATCATTTATTCATCATAGACGTTTTCCGTTACCTTTTATTTATTTCCGAATTTCTTGAGCTCGGAGCCGAAAAAAACCCTCTCTTAAGAAAATACAGACCATTCCGTCGTATCTTTCCTCTTTTCTCCTCTCTGCTATCCACTTTTATCTCTTCTTTTCACGACGCTTTCGAATAACCTCTGCTCCAAGTTCTTCCCTTGCCGTTCATATCTATCGGATTATCGATGTATTCGGTATGTATGTATGTATGTATATATATATATATATATATATATATATATATATATATATATATGTGTGTATGTATGTATGTATTCATATATATATATATATATATATATAACTTTGAATTATCCAATACAACTTTTTTCTCTTTCTTTCTTAAACCTTTTTCTCTACATTTCATTCTCCGATGTTTCTATTTCCACCGATCGGGCTCCTGAAGAGGACAAGATGGAGAAGATAAGGAGAGGGTTAGAGAGGAAAAAAGTTGCGAGGAAGATAAGGACTTTTAATGAAATATCCATGGTGGTGCCGAGTGGAAGGCGAGTTGGAGAAAGAGTTATTGGATGAGAGGGTAAAAAACCCTATGAGGAGGATAAAGAAAGGAGGGGAGAACGGACGTAGGGGATGGAAAGAAAGTAAGAGTGATAAGGAAGATATAGGGAATGTAGTAAGAGATGAAAATGGTGTTTTTGAGGGGAGAACTAAAAGCGCAAGAATTTTGGGTTGGAAGAGGGAAAATTACTACGTATAACTTCAACTGCGTAGGATAAAATGAATTCGAGCGAATCAGACAGGTTTTCCGTTATATATATATATGGCTCGTACACCAAAATATGTGGAAAAACAGAACTTTTTGTAAGATGAACCATTCCGTTATATATATATGGTTCTTACGCCAAAATATGCGGAAAAAAGAAATAGGATGGGATAAATTTACAGAACTTTTGTAAGATGAACCATCCAACAAAAGGAAAATGTATCATTATAAACTGGAGAGCATCATGGCCGTAGAAAGCTCCTCAGTGTAAAATTTTCAAACAGAAGTTTTGTTAAAAAGTTTCCATATCATGGTTTTCTATGCATTTCTATCCTATAAATTATCTGGAAATATATTAATAATTAAAAAAATGATGAATATTCTTTATAACGAACGTTTCCATTTTTATGCAATATTTTTCAACAACCGAATAAATAAATAAATATTTGTTATGACATTTATGTGATTGAATGAAAGTCATTTTGGTCTTTGTATGATAACATTGTGGCTTTAAAAGTACTATGAGGAAGATGGGACAATTAATAGAGGAGATTTAGTAGAATAGTATATAAAAGAGGAATTGGTGAGAAAGAAAAGAATCGGAAGAGATAAAGAGGGAAATTTAGGAGCTTAGAAGGGATTGGGGTGGATAGATATCTGATAGTGGGAGCAGAAGCGAACAAAAGAAAACGGCTTCGAATGCTTTTATGCATTCTCCGGGGCCTGCCAACTGTACATCGCTCTCTCTAGTGTATCTAGCAAAGGGAGTAAAGCATAGGCACGTAGCGAAATAAAAAAAATCCAAATCCTTCACCCCTATCTCCTCCCAAGACCTTTTTCTTCACGCGCGTTTATTCGAATCTATGGCTCGCACTTGACTCTTTGTGGGGATAAAAAGTGTCTGTCCCCTTACCATTTCTTCCCGCACATCTGTGACCCCGACGCATCTCCTGAGACCAATACACACATGAAACACGTCGCTTGGTGCACGAAGTTGCGGATAGGAGTCATTCGCTCTTACCAACAAGCACACACACGGACACTTTGTCTCATGGAGGTTTCTGGATCACGCGCGTGCACGTACTACATACATCACCGGAGGGTGTTGACTACGAGACGCCCGGCTGGTCTCGAGGGTTTTCCGGAGCTCCGGTTGAAGGAGGCGTAGCTTTAGTCCGCGTCTCTTTCTATTTCATCTTTTATTCTTACAATCCAAATGCCCGATAGTCAAGGCGAGTTTTTTTATTTAAGGAAGGGGCCGAGGAGGAGGAGGGTGGGTAAGAAGAAAGGCTTTTTCATGTCGGAGCGTACCACGCACAACAGAAATTATTGATCAGTGCTCTGTTTCTCTCTCTCTCTCTTTCACTCATCCCACTCACTTTTTCCTTTTCCCTATTTTTTGTTCCCTTTCTTCGCTCGTTTTTTGTTTTATTTGTCATGAGCGAACTTCTTTTCATATTCGACAGCGCCTTTGGCGGCGGTTATATGAAATACAAAGTTTTATTTTTTCCGGAGAAAGTAGGATGAGAGTATGAAATATTCTTAAATTTGTAAGAAACTCGGTACACATAGTCTGTAGTGCTTGCCGAGCTAAGCTTTTTGTTACTGTGCTTGAATTTTTCATGCGTAAATTAGTTTTGATCGTATGATGCCATGATTTAGTTCTCTGAATATGTGTTGGATCAGTCTTTTAATGATTATGCTTAGGCTTGGTAAGATTCGATTTAAATCGATAAATGTGGATTAACGTCGAATTTTAAAAACTTTTAAATTCGGCGAAAATTAATTGTTGTCGATAAGTGTCGATTTTCACCATACATTTTCTACGGAATTTATGGGTCATGATTTTAAAATTTTGTTTTCCGCTCTCAAACTTGACAACATATATTACCACCAAACGTTCAAAACGGAGGGGACAGTCTATATTTGTCATACCAACGGCCACCCAACATTCGGAATTTACTTTCTAATGTCGCTTAAGGGCACATACCGAGTTGCCGTGGGATCCAAAGGTAAGGCGCAACATATTATGATCGGTTTATTGCGCTCTTTCTTTACCCTCAGATCCGATAATCCCTACGCACTTTGGATTTCATTTACCGAAAAAGTCGGGGGTCGTCTATTGCGTCTTCTGCGAGACAATATCTGCCGACCTCCTCCAAGAGACGAAATGAAAGGTTTCCTCGGACTGAAAAATGACTACCGATCGTCAGATGTCCTTATGGCATATCCAAAAGCACCCTGTCATAAACTTTATATAATCCATCTGAGAGAGAGAGTGTCCCTCGTGCTTAGTTTCTTTTACATTTCTGCGGAAGGAGCATCGCCTCGTACGCGCTCTCTGGACTTTTATCCGCGTTCATAGTCGTTTTTTACTCGACAAGGTGAGATATTTTTCATAAAAATATTCATTCATGCATTAGATTGCGCGTTATATTTACGTCGCATTAATTTTATCACTAATGATCACAATTACGCGAATAAGGGGCGCGAATTAATGTGTAGAATATACATTCTGATTTATTACGAAAAATTAATTGTTCCAGATTGATAGCCGAAATCAACAACAACATACTGACCAAAATATAGATAAAAACAAACAAAGCGGCATAAAAGAAGCCTTATTTTTATTTATACACTTTTAGCTATATTTAATTAGAAGGAATTCAACTTATAACACTTTTCTAGATAAAAATTGATAAAATGTATTGAAATAAACGTCGACATTAGATATCGCTTTTTAAGAAATATATACGTCGAGAACTAATAACTATAATTAAATATATAAAAGTAAACATTGATATACGTCGTCGATTTTTAGAAAAAATAAACAGCGGTAATGATTGTTTTTAGGAAATATTAACGTCGAAATCTACTATTCGTATTAAAATTTATGACTTTAATAATGGAATTGCTCAATTATTTTGAATTTTTCAATTTCTTCATTTTTGGGTATGTTTAGTGTCAGATGAAAGTAAATGTTCTGCTCTAGTATTCCGAAACCATTACTGCTCTTTACGTAGAAACAATTAGTATCTGAACTTATCTAGCTTGCCACAAAAAGAGAGTCAAGTGAAGTTGTAGCACATGAAGTGAAAGTGGGAGATGTGTTAAATTTCCGGGATAGAAGAAATTATCCTAGTTACTGATACTGTCTCAGTCATAGATGAAGTTCATACTATTAATAATACTCGATTCTGTGCTATTCATGTTTCCAGTTCTATGTGGCAAATGTGCTTATTTTTATGAGTCCTTGGACCATAAGCAGGTTATCATTTTGGGGTACGCTAGTATTCTAAGGTTGAAGATTCCATTAATTGAATAACTTGTACGTTTTCATATACAGAAAATCACAATGCAATTACAATATATTGATGTGAGCATTGTTTTTCTTCATACGCCAGTTGTTTTCATGCGCAATGGTAATCAGTATTTGTTTTAGGGAAATTAAATGTGATGCCAATTCTTTTTTACCGCTCTCAAACAAAATGAAGGGTTTGACTATTATACGATGGTATTTTTCATATGAATTAATTATTTATTGCTAATTATAATATTTCGCGTTAGAAATTTTAAAGACCGATATTTCTCAAAATCTCTGGAACATGAATTTTAAACAATCCTAAAAGTAAAATAATCTTATTTACATTCCAATTAATTTTACCGTTAAGCTTGAAGGGAAATATAAAATTAACAAACTGTATAAAAATATGCGATAAGCAATCTTCGAATAACAATTGATAACTTTTTCGGTAATCTTTGATTTTTTAAAATTCTACATGTTAATGAGTTCGCTCGTTTACGAAGTATACTTACATACAAGTTTAAATAGAAAAAACAAACTTCTTTTTTTTATCTCCATACTCCTTATTTATGCTCCTCCTATTGTATATCCGTTCCGGAAGCTGAGCCTCCTTAAACGGAGGGGATTTCAAAGATAAGCGGGCTTCCATGATCCGGGTACGTGAAGAAGAAGAGCCATCCACTTTTTTCTGCCCCTGCTGACTCGCTCGTTTTACAACTTTGGTGGTGTCACACGCATGGAGCGTGTCTTTTCACTCGGTCACTGTTGCTTCTCCATCCCGTACATCGTCTTCCCTAAGCCTCTTGTCGAAGACTTTTATTCGGAGGACAATGGACTATCACTTCTTTCTTCCCTACCTTCTCCCGCGAATTTCTTTTCTTTTTGCTCTAGCTCCTTCCCCTCCCATCTCCTGTTTCTCTTACGTCGGCACTTTTCTTTACACGGTCGTGTTATGCGTTTCTCGCATTCCTTCCTTCGTCAGGGTAGTTTTTTAATTGCATGTAAAACAGTTGACGGAGCGGGCTAACTTGTCCGTCCTTACGCATTCACGTTGTTTGAAATCATAATAATTTAATTAGGCGTTTGATGACGTGCTTTACAAAATAGGTGAGTAATTTGTGTTTGCGGGTTATTAGGACTCATATTTTACATACTTTTAATGATTTTACTCATCAATTAACTTACATGCGTAACAACATAGACAGACACACTATATTATGCTAGGTGTCAGACTCAGCAGAAAATTACCGAACTCGTTTTATCGCCAAAACTGGCAGAACGTCTCCTCAGTAGCCATAACGACTTTACGAAAACCAGACGCGAATTTAATGTACAAAGCGCTCCGTATCAATGGCGTCTGTGAGTCACCATTGATGGCGGCTGCTTTTTAGCCGAAATTCGCATCTAATTTTCACAACCTAGTTTTTTTCATATATTGAAGATGAGTGTTTTTTTTCTAAAAATCGTCGCTATACACAGCGTTTGTCTTCGGAATGGAGCTGTTTCGTTATTACATACGGGTCAGTCCTACTCTTTTCCATAGTCACGACCCAATTCTCATTTTTAGCCCCGTGCTGGGAGTCGCGCATGTTTAAAAGTTTTTTCCCCTCTGTTTGATACCTCTCTTACCCTTTCCATCTCTCTGGATGCGGTAAAAGTTTTCCGTCGTGGTGTCTGACTTTTGTGAAAGTTTGAAGCTACTACGTGCTCGGCAAAAAAAGAAGCGAAGGAAAAACGGGCGGAGCTTGTTCCCTAGCATTTTCCCCCCATCGAGGGCCCGAGCTTATTGCCTCTTTCCCGTTGTCTAATTTAAAGTAATAATAACCGAGAAGATGATTTTTCTTAACTTGAGTCTGGTTTTTAAAAATAAAAGCGAGATCCTCCTTACGGCGGTCGAGGGAATTTGTATCTACGGAGAATTTCGTCTGCAACAGGGGCATGCGACGTTTTCTGCAAGCAAGCAAGCATTTGTCACTTCAGATTATCAAGGTTAGGAGTTTCCAATGCAGGGGCTGGCGTGATTAGAGTTTAAATCGGATGTTACCTAGATAAACTGAGGTATGTAACCATATAAGTGAAAATCAAGTCTTAATTAGTTTTTATGCCTAACACATCAATATTAAACGCGTTATTATCATAGTTTAAATTTCCAAAATGTCAATTTCTGCGTTGAATTTAGCGGATATCTTTTTCACCATCTCTTCGTGGGCCGCACAAATCTCTCTCGGGGACCGTAGGCTGCTCATCTCTGGTCTATGGCTTATCGAATCATTTGGATTGTGGAAGATAAATTTCATCGTAAAGTTATATACCCATAAAATACTTAAGAAGCGAGGAAATATGGCATTAAATTCAAGCAGATCAATAAATATAAAAAAGCACGCAGTTATAAAAAAATCAACCTAAAATAAGAAACGATAGTCTCTTCAGAATTGTTTCAAGATAGTACTTCAGACGTAATTATTACATTTGATAATAATTTTGGTTGGGGTTTATGCTCTTTCATTTCATTGCATGTGGACAAAGAGGAGATGAAAGTCAAGCTAAGAAGAATTTAATTTAAATTTTTAGTGAAGAAAGGTTAAAATTACTGGTGTATTAGTAAAACACGAATCGAATTCATTTTGAGGCCAGTTTGTACCTTCATTAGGCACATATGTCTATATTCCTATCTTTATATGATTTGAAACTTATACAGAACTTTATACATGTTAGATTAAATACTACAACGCTGCATTTAGAAAGATCTTTCTTTAAAGGAGAATTTGATTTAAGGAAACACCATAGCGATTATTTTGTTGCCAATGTAAATCTAACTTGACTTCGAAGTCCGTGCAGTACGATAGCGATTAGGCATGAATTAGGCCCATGTTTGATCAAAAAAGGAGTGCTTTAGGATGACAAACGCACAAGGTTTACATGACAAACGGGGATGCATGAACAAATCCATTCAAATAGCACTCTATTGTCGGTTATCTAAGAAAAATATCCTTATAGTGTTTCTCATGATGAAACGATTGAGAATGTTAATTATCTTACTCTTAAAAGCTAACAATATTGTACGAGAGGATAGAACAAAGACATTGAATTCTCGATATATTTAGAATTTAAATTTTTTTAAAAGAATGACAATTTGATAATGCTTATGGCTTTCGTGTTTATTTTCTTTAAACTAACTGGAATTCAGCTCGAAATTTTAGTTTTATGGCCTATGTCCATAACGCTAAAAAAACGTTCGATCAGGAACTGGGTATTTCTGAAACTCTGTATTTTATATTTCCCGCATATAATCACTTCATTCCGCGTATGACTGTTTTCACACCGATTAACCAAGACAATATTAGGCGAGACAAGAAGAGGCAAAACGAAACAGATTTCTTTCACACTGATTAGTAAGATAAGATGTCAGATGGTGAGAAAAATGCACCTTTTGGCATGCGCAACTTCGGTAAGGCAACGGACGTTAGAATTGGAAGGATAATACAGGAATTACTGGGTTTATTATATAATTGACCAGAGAGCAACGTACCAACAGTGGACTTGACACAATTTTTCTAAAATATTTTGGCTGTGGTGCTCCTTCATCTTCGGGTTATAAATAGTCTGTCTTTCCGGTATTCAAACCCACAACTTCCGACACAACCAACACGCAGGTTTGACAGAGACTAAGGAAATTAGAGCACGCTATAGTCTAAATTAAGGCGCCAGACACGGCGAAATATATTTAGTCGCGTTAATAAAAAATAATGTGCAATTTCAGATGCGAGACTGTTCTAAAAAAACGCTGTCTCAACTGCTAAGCTTGTCTTGTTTTGCCTTTAATAACCCGCATGCAAGCAGCCCAAGTTTTTTCCATCATATTCCGAGAGGGAGTGCCATGGGGATTGCATAACATTGAGGATATGTAGTTGATTGCCACTCATTGTGGCAGACTGTTTCTTGCCTTTTAACAGGCATTTTAATTTTTCAATGATATTTTTTTGATATGTCTTAAGGGATGAAAAAAGTATACTTAAACGTTTGATAAGCATTCTAAAAACTTTCAGAGAGCGCCTTTCTTGGAAGCCTTTACCATCATTTTTCATCACCTAGTGCACGAAATAAGAAAAAACCGCGGGACAAATAGTGTCTACGTCGAATAGCTTTAAAATCTGCGTGAGTGACTGTCGTGTTCATCTTTTTTTTTAACTATCGCCGTCGTATGCAAAGTGGTCGAACGGGAGCGAAAACACGCGCCGGTATCTCCGCGCGTACGTGCTCGGTCGACTTTTCTCTCAGTTTCTATAAATTCTCTTTCTCCGCGTCTTTAAATTGATTCTCCATTTCCGATACCATCTTCCTCTTCACTTCCCGTTAGAAACCTGCCGAGCAATTTGTATTACGGTTTGAGAAGAGTGTGTGAAGGTCAGCATGAATAGGAGTGCGATGTTGAATCCCCCCTCCCCCGCCCCCTTGCTTAAAGAGGATGCGAACAGAAGAGAGAAAAGTACAGAAGCAACCGACTAGTATTTTAAGATTCATCGTCGAATCCTCATTTGATCTGATATATCCAGCTATCTTAGTAGTCAAATTAGAAAGTATGTTCAACAGAGAATTACCAAAATCGTGTTATGGCTGAAAAAATTGAAGAACAAGCACTTGAAAAATATTTCTCTCAGGTATCTCCAATAGCCTCAGCAAGGTTATAAAAAAAACTAGATGCTCATTTCGGCTATAAAGCAACCGTCTTCAGTGCTCATCACCACTAAGCAGCCGTCTTATGTGGTAATTACCGCTGAAGATGGCTGCTTTGTAGCTGAAATGCGCATAGAGTTTTTTATAACCATGCTGTTTATTTGCACGTGACGTGTCGCTTGAGCAATCATGATGTTCAGTATGAAACTCTGCCATTAATAATTGAAAAAGTAATTTTATTGATTCGTTTTGTAACCGTTCAGGAAAATTATCCAATGGCGATTCAATTTTACATGTAATTACTTAATTGTATTTATACACAAAATAGCAATGCCAAAATAATTAAATTGACTCGAGTAATGATTTTGAATTAAAAATTCGTGCGATAAAATTTCGCATTTTGTTTGAATCCAAATCTAATTCCGTAAGAATTTTTCATATCAGTTCCATTCATGTTGAAAATTGAGGAATCTATTCCCGTATGATATCAATTTAAAATTATGCAATAACACCATTTGGCGTTCCGAAAATGTTCAAAACTTTTTGCGTTCGTAATTACAATTCACTATTACAATTTTACTGCAGTAAAATAATTATTGTGGACCAACACATTTGTTCTATATTTAGATTAATCCAAAATATATAGTGTGAAAGCACCTTGCCAAATTGTCTAACGACGGTAAAGTGAGGGACCTTTACTAGTGAATGCGTACATTTATAGGTTCATAAATTTTACTTGTTTTAAATATATGATAAAGAAATATGAAAATACTAATAAAAAAATAATTCAAATGAATGTCTAGTTGACATTTAGAATTTTATGCATATAATTAGCAAACGGTAATTAATTTTACCTGTTGCAGGTGCTTTTTTACGAGTTTATGCTATTAAATCAATCCAGTAAAATTTTAATTAGTTAAAAAATAAAAATGTAAGGTTGAATGAAAAGTTTCATGGCTGCAGGAAATCTACAAATTGGAATTTTGATAAGGACATTAAATTTGCATGAAAATTAAATTCGATAAAAAGCACGCGTTAATCATATATAAATCAATCAGAGGGAAAAAATGTTTATTAATCAGTTCGAAAATTCAACATTGTACTTTTACAATGAACACTTAAATCATCAAAACTATGAACAATCGTCATCATGCCCAAGATAAAGTATCTATTGTTTGGCACATGTAATCCTGGGGTATGGAAGGAAATATTTATGCGGCGTTAATATTTGAAAACCTGCTCCTGTTATGTTTGGGGTTAGTTTCTCATAGTCTACGCAAACGAAACCAACATAATATAATTTAGAATGGATTCAAAGCGGCTCCAGTTTAAAGCGAATCGTCTTTTTTGTGCACTGGCAAAGGCCCTCTCGCCATAAGATTAAACTTTCGGCAAAAAACTTCATCATCCAGTTTCCACACGGAGGATACCTAAGCCTAAGCCCGTTTTACAGAAACAATTTGCATAGTTTTTACTGAAGTTTTGTTGAGAACAGTTTTGGGAAATTTTTCCTACCTAAGATTCAAGTGTGCAACTATTCCTAGTCCAGAGTTTCTTTTCTGTAAAAACAGTTTTGATATTGGTCATTTTAAAAACCTTCCGGAAGTAATTAACGTTAATGCATCGTAAATGAATGTATATGCATTAGATTCAACTTTGAAGGACGTACGTATATCAGAGTAATGAATGTGCACTTTTTCGTGACCTAAGTAGGGATCTTGCGATTATCATAAGCCCGCCTAAGATGTCCTTTTTAGCAACTTAGCACAATTGTTATATGCACTTTGTTTTCTTATGAAAAATAATGCTAACGACAATTCATCAAAGTATTGCACAAGTAAAAATTTGGTGAAGTTTTAGATTTAATAGCTTCAAAAAATTAACATTTATCTATCTTATTAGATGATTTTTTTGACTCTGTGTAATCATTCTCCTAATTTTATTTCCTGTTGGAACTAATGGTTTTAAACTAGAAACTTCAGTGGCCGTGGGATTCTCCGATTTCAATTATAAAACTTTTATAAACATTTATTAGTGTTGGTAAATAATGATGTCAGCATACAATAGTAGCGCATTTGCGTCGGCCCATTCATATTATAAAATATGAACATAATAACTAAATCACAAGACAAATTGTTTAAGAGTAATTGGGACGGATGAGTATCGTGGGAATCACTCGATAAACTATCGACCAAGGATTTTGCGGAAACCCTTTTAATCGAGCCAATAAAATAATGCCTTCACCTTTGTCTCGAAGGAGTGAATTTTCTCCGCACGTATCCGAACCGGAAAGTTGTATCAGTGTCGATTTTTCGGAGCAGGCCTATAGGAAGAGCGCTCGCTGGGAGGGGAACGGGAGGGAGGAAATAAAAGGATCAGCCTGTTGAGGTATCCGCTCGGAATTGAAAAGTTTCGCGAGCTGTGAGTGAGAGAGGTGGAGAGGGAGGGAGGGAAGGATAAAAGAGATAGAGAGGAGAGACGTATAAAAGAGACAGACCCCTAGATCAGTCGGAGAGAAAGTTTCCGACGACGGAATCGGATTCGTCGAGAAAGAGAAGTCGCGTAAATTAATTGCACAAGGGCTGTTGCAGAGGAAAGAGAGAGATAGCGGAAGTAAAAAGTCAAAAGGACTCTGAGTGATTTAAAGATGAGAGATTAATTAGCATCCGCGTGCATTGTGCTTGAGATTTCGTATCGAGTAACCAAAGTAATGTTTCAGCGATAGGCAAAAAAAATGATTTCTCAGTGTTTCGAATTTGATTTTTGCATCCATGTCAAAGCGCTCCGCAAAGCAAGGACAAGTTGAATTTGCTTTAGCATTCAAATTTTTTTTCGCATGTGAAAGGACTGAGAACATTTTGCCGGTAGATCTCGGTCGACTGTAGAAGTTGGCAAAGTTTTGATTTTGATTTTGATATTCCCGACTAAGCATTTTCTGCCCATAGAAAAGTTCAATTGTTTCACCTTTCGTACGGAAGTTGGGTTAGGCATTTTTAAAAATTACTTCAAGTAGAACTCTGCCTTATGTTAAGTGAACAATTCCTTGGAGATACATAATTTTATTATATAATCGATTAATTTAAAAGCATTCTTTTCAGACTTTATTTTCCTACTCGGAAGCTACTTGCGCAAACCCTATGACCTTGAAGTAATTAGCGAAATATTCGTTTACTAACCTTGACAAGTTCTTACAAAATTAAAACGCCCTCATCATGAAGAGTGTTTGCAAAAATTGTGATTAAAAATATTATTATTATTTATATATATTATGTTTTCTTTGCCACCTGGCCGGATGGTCAAATTGCAATGTATAATTAAATAAATAAATATATGCTGATACTGGTTTTGCCTCTTGAGGGCGAATAATTAAAGGATATTCGAGGCTCCAAAATAATGCTCAAATTGGAATTTAAGCGGCCGAATAAAAAGCCGTAAAAACTAGGGGCATTAAATTTCCATTACAGTGAAACTACCCTAAAGTATGAGCAAGCACGAAGATTACGCCTACGGCATTAATTTAATTCTATGTTCTTAGTTTTGACGGCGGTGCGATTTTTCCCCCTACGATCGCTGAATGTTGGAAAATACACATCTATTCTCTCTTTCTCACTCGCCGCCCAAGCGACCCATCCCGCGGAACTTTCTCGGCGAGAAGGAGGGAAAAAGGTTTCCTTCTTCCTTTTTTCTGCAAGTGCCAATTTTCTATGCCTTCATTTTCCCTCGTCCCTTTTCCTTGAAAATCCGGGTCCGTCGCTCATCTTTTGCTCGCCCTCCGAGAATTTGATCGAGGGCAAGAAACATCCGCCGCTGAATAAGAGGGAAGATGGGATTAGGATTAAAGGAGAGAAAGAGAAAGAGGGAGATGAGGAAGGGGGAGGGACGACTTTGAAGGAGAGAAGGGAGAAATTGTTGGCTGAAAAAGATTCGAGAAAGGAAGAGAGATAGTGAGAGAGCCCAGGAGAGAGAAGGATAGGATAAAGAGAAAGAAAGCAGGAAAAAAGAGAGGAAATGAGGGAGGAATGAGAGGACCGGGGGAAGAAGAGGTTAATTGGAGAGATAGATTGGTTGGGGAATAGGATTGTTGAAGGATGAAGATGGTTGGATATAGGAGATTTTTGGAGCGAGAGTGGATGGTAGGAGGGAGAGGGGATGGTTGGAAAAAGAGATGTTTGTTGGAGAAAGTGGGGATGGTTGGTGTATGGGGAGATGGTTGGAGTATGGGAGAATGCTAAGAGGAAGAGGAGATGGTGGGAGGAAGAGGAGTTGGTGGGAGGAAGAGGGGATTGTTAGAGAGGGAGGGGATGGTTGGAGGATGCAGATTCTTGGTGGGAGAGGGGGATATTTGGTGGAAGAGGGGATGGTTGGAGAGGGAGGAGATGGTTGGAGGGGGAGGGGATAGTTGGAGGGGGAGAGGATGGTTTGCATGAGGGAGAGGATGGTTTGCAAGAGGGAGAGGATGTTTGGAAGAAGAGGGGATGCTTGGAAGAAGAGAGGATGGTTGGAAGAAGAGGGGGTGGTTGGAGGTAGGGAAGATAGAAGAGAAGTGAAAGCTTGGTAGGGATTTTATCATGGAGAAGATCCCGAAGGATTTAAACCGAGAAGGGATAATATCCCTCCGTTCAGAAAGATAGTGGGGAGAACTCTCTGGGTTATTAATCGCGTTTAATCGCTCAAGTTGTTCTCGCGGTCCCTCCCCTTCAGCCATCTCATTCTCCTCGCAACCCACATACTGTTCTCCCCCCTTCCTCTTCACTCACCGTCTCTACCGTGGCCACCGAAAATTTTTATCTCACGGCATTGGGAGGAGAGAGAAAAAAAGAACTCGAAGCTTCTTCTTCCATTGCTGATACTACTACACCCTTCTCCGAGGATAAAAAAGAAGAAATCTTTCACCGAACCCTATTTTATCCAACCCTTCCTATATCCCCTTTAAAAAAATAAAACAAATCTCCCGAAGCTCCTATCCTTCTACCCAGTGACAAATTGATTCCAAGCGAGCAGTACATCACGTCTCTATATTATACCCTTCATTCACTGAGCCGCGTTCTGCCCTAAAACCCTTTCGATCCGAAACATCTTTCCCCTCCTTCCTCCTCTCTCCATCTATCTCCCTCCCTCCCGATCTGCCTCCCTCCATTCCTATTCCTCTTTCCCTGCCTCTGGCCTTTTTTCCTCCCTCACTCTTTCTCCCTCTCTTCGTCCTCTTTTCACCTCTCTCCCGTGCCTCCCTTTCATTCACCCTACCTCCCCCTCTTTCTCACTCCCTCCCTCTCTCTCCTTCTCTCCCTCCCTCCCTCTTCCCTCCTCCCTCCCACTTCCCTCCTCCCTCCCACTTCCCTCCTCCCTCCCTCCTCTCTCCTCCCTCCCTCTTCCCTCCTCTCTTCTCCTCCCTCCCTCTTCCTCCCACTTTCACCCGCCTTCCCTCCTCTCTCTTCTTCTCTCCGATATCTCAAGGGATCTCCATCCTGTGTTTGCGTTTTCGATTTTTTCTCTTTTTTTTTCTTTATTGCTTGTCAAGTTCTCCCGAGATTCCGTTACACGTCATAATCTATTCGATCCTATCTCGACGAGAAACAGTTTCGAGGGTGAAGGTCCGTCCGAGAGCCTTTAGAACCAGGGCATCGAACCGGAACCGAATAAAAAACCGAAACCGAAAAAACCGTTATTTTAGCTGGGGTGAAACCGAAAAAATATTTTTCTGAACCTGAACCAAAACCGAAAACCGTTCTTTATTTCGTTCCATTTTTTCAGTTCGAATAAACAGTGGGAGCGAAAGAAGGGTTTCTACTTTTGCTTTAATATGAGTATTTTTTTAAAGCCTCACATTTCAACACCGAAAATGGCATAATCTAATGTTTTTTTTTGAGAATACATGCTCCTAAGCCTTTGAAGATATGGTCTTTGTGATAATATCTGTCGATTAAATGGTGGAACTTTTCATTGTCATCTCAATTCAAGGATATGTCCTGCTGAGGTTTCCTAGGTTCCTGTGAAACGAGGCTAGTGGAAAGAAATTTAGTGGTACTTTGAATACAGCCGCTAATCATCTTAGTACCCTACCCCTGATCCTACCCCGTGGAGTGTTCCAGGTAAAAATGTTTCACGATTCTTAATTTGGATTTTGCTTAAGTTGTAGGTTAATGTCCCCATAAACTTTCATTCCGTCTCCATATGCATTGAACCCTTATATTCTGGTAGTCTTTCTCTAAAACTTATCCAGGAAGGTTCGCTCCGCAGTCGTGCTTTTGAGGTATTCTTATTTCTGTTAAATGTTACTGTGTGTACATATTTCTCATCTTAAGAAAATGTATGTAATTATATATTTTATATAGTATTTGTAATATTATAATCTATATTATTGTATTTAAAATTAAGTTAAGTGGCTCTTCTTTGAACAACTCTCTGTGAATTGCATTCTACATCCAAAATGTGAATTAATATTATTGTACCTGTTCAAGTATATGCATTATTACTGTTTGAATAAATTGATTATTATAATAACAGTATCTGCTTATATTGGAATCTGGAATAATGGAATTGTAAAATCAAATAAATGTTGGCTTTTGAAAGAATAACAACGGTTTTACTTCAAATTAAAAACTAAAAAATAAATAACGTTTTCAATAGCTTTTATACGCGTTAAAAGGAAAAAAAATTAAATTCCTATAGAACAGTATCAGACGGAATCGTATAAAAGGATCCGTTTACAAATTGAATAATGAAAAATGTCAGAAGTGAATTCATACAATGTTTTACTGTTCGTTACATGGTGGGAGTGGGCGATTGCGCTGCTACGTGCGGATATATATTTTTGTCTTCTTGACTTGTGATAGTGAAGACGGATTTGATTTAAATAAAAAACAACATTAATTAATAAAAATTATTTTGGAATTCTCTTGAAATTTTCCCCAAAAAATACCAAATCGGAGCAAAAAAAACCTGATCGAACCGGTTCAATGGCGGTTTCTGGAGCAAAACCGAACCGAAATGTTTTGTTGTGTGTGAACCAAAACGAAAACCGCAGCGAACAAAATTTCGGTTCGAGGCCCTGTTTAGAACTGACGCGAAAAAAGGAAGCATCTCTCATATCGCGCGTCCTAGTTGACGGACACAGTCATTTTTTGTGTAAAAGAGTACCTATTTTTAAAATATGAGATGAAATTTCGGATGTTTCGTCTGAGGGCGCCTCTAGTTCGGTCACAAATGAGAAATGCTTTAAAGCTCACGTTTTCCTCTCGACTTCTTGCGTCGTCGTTCTCTTTAGGGTTGGATCTTCTCTTCCATACAGCATAGGATCTGAGTCTCTATTCTTTCTCTTATACCTACTCGTAGTCTTTTCGCCCATTAGATCCATTTTCTCAATCTCCGTCTTTATTTGGCCAATCCATCAATTTTTCCGTCTCTCGTTCCGATCAAATCCGTCCAAACTCATTTCCGACTCATTTTCGGGTGGCACTCTCCGTCCTTCAGTATCTTTGCGTGATCGAACCGTCAAGCGATTGACCAATTCGATATCTTTCGTTAAAATTTCTGCGGATACTCGTCTTATTTTCTATCTATTGAATGATTTCCTTTTAGTGAATCATTAATAGACAAAGCTGCCTTTGAAAAACCAAAGTATAGTAAAAATTCTTACATGCCTTAACCATATGATGCAGTGCCAATATGAAAAAGTATTCACAAAATATTCGAAAATTAATATGAGTAGAATTGAAATTAAATGTCACTTAATTTTTTGTCGATTGTTTTAGGTTTATGCGGTGATTTAATTATTTCTATTTGAGTAACAGCATAAAGTATATTTGTAGGAATATCTGATAGTTTTATTCCAATTACTCGTTTCCAATTATTAATTCATGAATGTTTTTATTTAACTAAGCGTTTTTCAATCGATGTGCTACTGCGCATGCCTCAAAGATGAGTGTAAAAACACTACATTTTATATGAAAGATTTTATTGTGATATTTTACAGCAATTACGTACGATAGACTGATAGAAAATGTTTTCATTCGGATGCTTTAATTCATGTACAAATATTTTGACGCCGAGTGAGATGCATTGATTTTCAAAAAGATTAACAAAAACTAACCCCGCATTTTGATTATATTACACATTGCTAAAAATGTGAGCAGAATATGGAATTGGGGCAGCAATTTTATTGCCAAATCAAAAAAATTAATTAAAAAAAAACAATTTCGTTACAATGCAAATTATCAAATGAATCCAGCATCATTTTTTGGCGTGAAAGATGGAAATTTTTAAAGCCGCTGAGCTTTTCTTCCTCGATTGTTCAATCCGTCCCTTTTGATTGACAGCCGGATAAAGTGGAGTGGAAAATGACTGGAAAAACACATTTTCTTGGCGCTGTAGGATGAAATAATGGATCAATCCCAAGGTTTTGTTAAGGTCAAACTCTATACACATGCGTATCACTGCGCGAGAAATAAAATGTGCGTGTGAACGAGCATCAAGCGAGAATATAACACGCGATCATAAAATAAAAGAATTTTTTCTTCTTTCGCCAAAATATATATATATATATATATATTCACGCGGTGAAAGCCATTTTTGAGGGGACACATCAAATACTCGTTGCAGCGATGTTCTGCAGTGACCGTATGCAGTGCAAACAAGAAAGCAATTTGTCATTGCAAGCCGTGGCGCGGTGGCCATATGAGCTCTTCCGAATGGGAGTTTTCCCGCAGCGCGCAACTCCCATCCATCCTCCTCAACTCCTCCTCCTTCATCCCCTCCCTCCTCCTTCACCCCCTCCTCTTCCTTCACCCTCTCCCTCCTCCTTCACCTCCTCCCTCCTCCTTCATTCCATCCCTCCTTCAACCCATCCCTCCTTTACATCCTCCCTCCTTCATCCCCCCCTCCTCCTTCACCCACTCCCTCTTCCTTCACCCTCTCCCTCCTCCTTCACCTCCTCCCTCCTCCTTCACTCCCTCCCTCCTTCACCCCATCCCTCCTTTACATCCTCCCTCCTCCTTCACCCCCTCCTTCCTCCTTCACCCCCTCCCTCCTCCATCACTCCCTCCCTCCTTCACCCCATCCCTCCTTCACCCCATCCCTCCTTTACACCCTCTCTCCTCCTTCCCCCCTCCTTCCTCCTTCCCCCCTCCTTCCTCCTTCACCCCCTCCATTCTCTTTCACCACCTCCCTCCTCCTTCACCCCTCCCTCCCTCCTTCACCCCCTCCCTATCCCAAACCAAACGCCTCCTTCTCCCTTCCGTTTGGATATTTTTTAAGCGACCCGTTGGAAATGAAACTGTCAGTCTTAAACGATCGATTCAATCATTGAAATCCGCAGTTTCGGGAGAAAAACCACTAATAGGAAATTCTGTTTAATATTTTTATTTTCCATCAGGTCCAAACCCTTTCTAACCTCCCTCCTCCCACTTCTTGACCACGCTAGCTCCTCTTTCCATCCTCGCCTTCATTGCCAGACGAGATGGAAAGAATGAAACGCAGTCCGATTGCCTTCGGAACTCGAATAAATAATTCCAATCCCGTTAGAGAGTTTATTTTTTTTAACCATTCAAATTGATTGGAAAATATCAAGGTTTTGTTTGATGAAAATATCATCATGGCATTTTTAAAGTTTTATATTGTATCCAGAGTAATCTTCCACGAATCGCAACACTTAGAAAATATTGGGATATCAAAGCATACTTGAAATGGAAAAGCAAGGAGTTTTACGGGAAAGATTTGAACGCTTGTTAGAACTTAGCGACAAGGACTTATTCGGGTTATTGTGGCGTATGTTTTCTTTATCCTTATTTAAACGTAGATATTAGTTTATTTATAAGCATTTAAACGAATGATGAAATTCGATTAAACAAATTAAAGAGATGCCATCTAGGAGGGCCCCTCTTTAACTGATGTCCCACGACAGCAAACATATATTTATCTATTTTATAATACTCTGTGTAAAGCCAGTCGAGAAAGCATTATAAAAATTTTGGCTCTCCAGTATCTATGTTCGGCTATGATAACAATGGCAGGGATGCATCTTTTTTATTTACTGTAAACTGGGAATTTTCATTGTCATTTGAGAGTGAATGCAACTTTAGTGGATTTTTGTGATTTCAGTAAGTTTCGTATGCTGTTCCCTTCGTGTAAAAAGGTACGGACTCGGGAAAAAAAACTGAACCAAACATGATTATAATGTATGAGATAGTGAAAAAGCCTAATTCGATTTGAAAGATGAGTCAAATATGTCCAAATGTATCAGCGAGTTTTCTTAATCAACTATTGCTAGGAAATACGATGTGTACGATGTACGATATGTTGAAATAAATTAGAATACATTTACCTATATGCAACTAAAGTGTCACTCCCAATTTCCTGAATTTAAATCCGATACAAGTGAATCCTAGACGCTATGAACGAAATTATGCGAATGTGATAATTATATACATTTAAAAAGTTTTAGTAAATTTTTAATGGAAACTTTGTATGGATCAGGATATAGGCAACTTCTAAGCTTTATTTACAAACGGATTGACTTTTGTTTACGTGCAGGATTCATGAACTAGCTTTACCCGCGCAGGGTATCTGGGTGCTAGTACTTTATTTCTCAGTATCATAAATTTCTTTATACACAATTTCGATCTCTTAATTTGCTGATACAAAAGTTAAGGAGTCAAATGATCTCGCCATCCCTCTCTCCCTCCCTTTCTCCCTCCCTCGCTCTCTCCCTCTCTCTCTCCCTCCCTCTCTCTCCCTCCCTCTCTCTCTCCCTCCCTCTCTCTCTCTCCCTCCCTCTCTCCATCTTGCTCTCTCTCTCTCTCTCTCTACCTCTTGCTCTCTGCCTCTCTTTTCTCCCACCTTCCATCTCTCTCATTCCCTCCCTTCACAATCCGTAGCTCTTCCTCTTTTTCTCCGTTTCATCTATATCTCTTTCCTCCCCTCCTTTTCTAATTTTTATTTTAGATTTATCTTCGGATTTTAAATACAATACTATCTTTATGTTACAAACATAATATTTTTTATTGCCAGCTCTATCAGCTGTGTTTAGCAATACAAAGTTCTTCTCAAAGCTCGGCACCTCCAGCGTGCCACGCATTTCCGTATCGTTATATATATATATATATATATATATATATATATATATATATATATATATATATATATATATATATAACAACTTACGGAAAAGGAAAGGTAAAATAGATATATGGATGTCAACAAGGTGTTGGGATGAGGAAACCCAGTGAGCACTCACCAATCAGACGACTTCAGGTTGGCGAGGCCCCGGGGATGTCGAAGCGACACACGTAAAATAACACAAGAAGAAGGAGTAGTTCCGAAAGCTTTACGTTTGTGATGTTTCTGTGTTTTTGTGTTATTTTACGTGTGTCGCTTCGACATCCCCGGGGCCTCGCCAACCTGAAGTCGTCTGATTGGTGAGTGCTCACTGGGTTTCCTCATCCCAACACCTTGTTGACATCCATATATATATATATATATATATATATATATATATATATATATATATACATATATATATATAGCTTGGTCCTCAACTTGGTAAGTGTCCGCTGGGCTTCCCTCAACACCTTGTTGCCACCCTCATCACTACCTTTTCTTTTCCTTTAGTTAATATATATATATATATATATATATATATATATAGATCAATGTAATTTTCCTAATGTCTTTGATAGGAAATTTTCACCTTCCTTAAGCAACCTTTCCGGAGATATTCATTTTCTACAAGATTCTTCCCATTACATCATTCGTCCAAAAATTTTCTTTCCTGCTTATGCATTTTATTTATTTTATAGCGTTTTTTAAATATGACGATCTTTCCTGGAATGCCATATTTTTGTAATATACTAGCCAAGTTTTCTGGAACTGTTCCGAAGATCTTTTTACAACCATTGCTTCTAGTTAATTCTTTTATTTTTTGCGAAGGCGTTCAATTAACTGTTGCTTCATTAAATGTGACGACCTTCGCAGTTGCTTTCCTTGTTCTTCCTTTGCTCTGTTGCATTCGTTCTTTTTTATTCCATAAGTTTCTATTCCTGTATCATCTAACTAATGGTGGCCTTTGACCTTCAATTTATATTGCATATGCATCTAGATTTAAACCATGTTATTACATTTTCTGCATCTCTTTCTATCATTCTAGTCAAGTTTTTATCCCAATATGCTTCAATGTTGGTTATTTGCTTCTATTCGAATCTTCAGTGTGCATCTTAAATGTACAACTTGCAAAATCAAACGAACTTTGGGAATTTAGCGTTCTATTCGCATCCCTACCTCGCTATCATTCACTCTAATTTTTATCTTTTAAGGTATTATCTCTGGTGCATCAAGCAGTTCTGTCTTTATCGACTGAAGGAATGTGTTTATTATTCATAAATAAACTATCACCATCTCTCTTCCTCACTATACATTCCATTTATTCTTATTCATCATTTCGTCTTCCAACTTGTTAAACAGAATTCACATTTTCCGTATGACACCTTGAGGTCCCTATCACCGACTCAAAGTTAATAATGTGCCATTGTTTACGTCGCTGCGGGTATCTATAGCCGTACCACAATTCTATTATATGCTTTTGCTGTCTTTTTAAACGGAACATATATAAATTACAACTTTGCTCTTTGTCGAAAATGATGAATGACTCCCTCTCCTACAATTAATACTAGATAACATACAACAATTTCCATATTAATGTAGAATAGAATATATATGTCTTTTCACTAACATGTGACAAACGCATTGAACGTATGCTGTAGACGGGAGTGTTTGTTCACGTTAATTATCGTTGTTAATAAAACGTCATAAATTCATTCTGTTCAAGGTGAGGTTAACAAAGTAAATGATACCCAACAGGAAAAATGTATTCAGATTCTACTGCTGCCATTGAGTAATATACAAATCTCCCCATATTTTGCGTACGCATTCTTTCTTTAAGACGTTCTGCGTATTTTCTTTTAGAAATAATGCCGTGACGTTCTGTCATTCTCATTCCGACCGAAATTCATCGCTGAGATCCCAAAAATGTTTTTAAAAAATATACACCGGATTTATTTTAGATTATACAAAAAATATTACGTGAGCGAGATGGATATCATATGGATATTCCTTTTTCTTTCAAGTGACGTGTTTTAAGAACCTCCGAACGATGGCGGGAGATATAGGGTTCTCCCCCTTTTGTTTAACGCGCTCGTCTCATAGCATGGGGCATTTGGATGAACGGCAGACCAAGTCACTTGAGCCGGGCGCTTTTAATGCTCCTGAATAATTCAGGCTGGGCTGGAGGGAGAGGGGGATGGGAGGACGTATTCTTTCTTATCACCACGGAGTACTACTACAACGTGAAAAGGTGGAGGAGAAGGGATGAATGACAGGAGGAAAAGGAAGGACAGTGGGGTGCGGTCGTCGGAAAAAAACAGAGAAATCCTGGGAAGTTGAATTAGGAAAATGAAGCGCCAGAAATATTACGGATTAAATTTAAAAGGGAAATAATTCTGGATAGCTGAAGGAGAGTGAATAATATAAGTCGGTCGCTTGGATAAAATGATAAACTCTAATAGGTGAATGGCGTGGTAAGTTAACCGTTAAAATGATGGCGTAAAATACTCTTCTTTTTGAAATAATCGCTAATCGGCGTGCTGTTTAATAAACGCTGGTCATATTACAATATTAGGAAATGGATAAGCAAAATTTTAATGCCGTATCGCGTATGATAAAATTAAGACTACAAGAAATATTATTTTTGTTTTGTTCAGTTTTTTT
The DNA here is from genome assembly GCA_028673005.1 of Tanypteryx hageni. Lineage (NCBI taxonomy): Eukaryota > Metazoa > Arthropoda > Insecta > Odonata > Petaluridae > Tanypteryx > Tanypteryx hageni. Next base: position 82,890,997 of record CM054116.1, on the reverse strand, counting down.
CGATTAATAATGTATTTAAAATATCTTGCTTAATTTTTCTGGTTAATTTACGCATCATTACTTATGTGAAATATATACAGAATTGTAATTATCCGAGGCCATTATGAACATTAATTGTTGGTATAACTTTTTGTTTAATGATTCTCGGACATTTTGTTCTGTAATGCACATGAAATTTGTTCAAACAGCAGTTTATTGGCATTTTTAGTTAACGGATAGTTTACTTTTAAGCTAATTTTAAAAGATTCTGATATCGTAGTAAAGTATGTAGCATTTTTCCTTTTCCTCAACATGTTTATTCCGAGATAATTTAATTTAATCAATTTCATTGCTCAAAGGACGCATGATGGCACTGAATTTTTTGAACCCTATATTAATCTTTGAGTGCATACAAACATAATCAACTTTATTTCACTTAAATTAATTAAAAAGGATCCAATTCAATTAAAATAAAAATTTAATTTGGACCTTTTGTGCTGATAAAAATATTTACTTCGGGTTTTGATGGGATTCTTCCCCACCCACCTCTTCTCCTTTGCTACTAAGGACTTTTTATTCTGTTATTTTTCTCTGTCTGCGAGCGTTATAACCCTCTCGAAGGAGCCTTCAGCCAAATGACTTTTAAGCCTGTATTGCATCAAGAAAAAACAACCGTATTTATTTTACGACCTTTATACGCGACGCACGTTCTCCGAAAAAGGAACTCCCTATAGTTCTCAAAATTCTTCTCTTCCCTCTCTCTCTCTGTCTGAACGAGCTTTAAAACACTCCCAAGTGGGCCAATGCGCTTATCTCACATCGTTTGTGCTCCATCCTCTTCTTATCTGGAATTCATTAGGTAAAGGGAAAGGTTTTCCCAGTTTTCTTCCCGCGAAAATAAATTGGATTCGTTATACCCCCCTCCTCTTCGCTAAAGAGATTGGTCGTTAAACTTAATGTATACAAATTCAAATTCCAGGAATTATATGGCGATCCGGTAGCGTTTTTCTCTGAAAATGAAGTGTGCGGTCGAAGCGCTTCTCAATCTTGGTTTTCCTCCGGTAAGTAACGCAACAGAACGAAGTGGATTTTAAAGATGCAAACTGAAAATGTCCCTTTTTCTGGCGTCTTGAACAACAAGTTTCCGGGAATGTTTAAAACTGGTCTTTATTTATTCTGTAGTTTTGCGTAAAATAAAATGGTATTTTTTCGAATTTTTGCGCATCGAGGGGCGAACGGCAGTTCAAGTAAAATAACGCATTCATATCAATGGATAAATTCGAGCAGAAGTTTCCACAAAGCAGTCCGCCAAAACATATGTGCATTTCGACAACATGGGAACTCGCTAATAAATGTAATGAAAACTCATTGTCGCAGTAACCGGTTTCTTCATGGTTGAATTTCTAATATAGTTTATTTAATAGCTCTTGGATAGAGGGCGGTCAGGTCAAACACGTCTTACTGTCGCTATCCTAGAAAAAAATCATTGCCTTTTAAAGTGTTAAAAATGGGGTCGAAACGGAATAAACCTACCTTGTCTTAATGGTTGAGCAATTAATTGCTTGTCAAGAGCAAAATTTAGCTGAATCAATTGCAAGTTATCAATAAATTAATAATACTCGTACCAACCTAGAGAGAAACATGCGATTCGTTTAGTCATCGTCCTTTCATGCGACTTCCATAAGAAAATTTAAACACCTCTTTACTGTCAATGATGGTTTTACGAGAGTATTCTAATAAATGTGATAAAGTGGACGAAATGTGAGTCTGCAAACAAAAGAAAACTAAAAAATCGCCGGAATCTCTAAGGAGGAAAATTGTTAACACTAGTCCATTTTCAATTAGGATAACCGAAACCCTTTTAGCTCAATGGGTCTCCACGTCTTATACAAACGTTAGCAAGGGTATCATTTTGGTAATAAATCACACAGGTAGTTTCGCCCTGATATTTCTGGAGGTATTCCATTATTTGTACGTCACAGCGCACACTACAGTTTCCTTCATGGCCTTGCACTTTAGACTCGACGAGGTCAAAATGGACACCGCGACCTGAATTGACAGGGACAATAAGAGCCGGACGGCATTGACGATTTCTACCCTAAGCGGTGCAGTGGAACAGATAACATTCACATAGTAATTGCGTTAGAGGAATTCGATGTCAAACCACCGTGATTCATGGATGTATAGATATAATCGACGGAACAAAATTCCATTTTGCTTGTCATATTGAGAATAAACTGCGTCTTCTTCGATATAACCAGCCAAATAATTCTTTCTGCGCATGCGTTTTACAAAATTCATTGCTAACCTACATTTTAAAATTCTGCTTATTAACGCGATAATAAAATAGTTTGATTTTAAATTAAGAGGAAGCAATGAAATTGCAGCATTCCAGCATAACACGAATTTATACAGGGTGTCCCAGAAGTCCGGCCTCATAGGACAACTTTGTTATTTTGAAGAATATCTAAAAATAATAAGAGATCAAAGTTGTTTGCAATAGGCTATTTTTCGGGAGAAATGTTGATTTTGTTTGTCTAAGCAGGATAAGAAGCCTTGAAGAACTTCGGGAGAACATCTGTGCAGCATGCGCAGAAATTACTCCGCAAACATTGCTACGTGTACGGAGAAGCTTGAGGGAACGAATCAGAATGAGTGTACGCCAGCATGGATACCAATTTGAAAATTTATTGTAAATGTGCAATATACACTGCTGCATGAGTTTTTGGAGTTTTTATTCATTTTTGCTGCAACTCCTATTCACATAGCCGGCTCCTAGCTCCTTTATGTGGACGTAGGAATTTCCGCCGAGTAACTTAACCATTGATGAGCCTAGAGAGTAGCGGTCGAACGGAAGGTCCTAGACAATAAAAATCAACATTTTTTCCGAAAAATAGTCTATTGCAAACAACTTTGATCTCTTATTATTTTTAGATATTCTGCAAAATAACAAAGTTGTCCTATGTGGCCGGACTTTCGAAAGAAAATAAACTGATGTGGGTAACACATGACTTTTCCATATTTATATGGCAGATTACATGTTGTTAGCTCTGGGATCGTCGTCAATATTTACTTTCGGTTGACAATTAAGAAAAGAAAAATGAGAGTTACTAAGACATAAGAGCGTCAATTGTTAACAATAGTCTTCGGTAGGTGGTATGGTGGTGGCAGCTAAAAATATAAGATATCTATTAAACAATGCATTATATGGAAAATGTATCAAATAAAGATTGTAGAAAATAAAATTTCCTACAACATTTATTCCAATACATTTTTACATTTATCAAATATTAAATCAAATATGTCAAAATAACGGATAAGTGACAAGAGTAAACACCCACTTCCGGTCGACCAATTTTTACCAAAAACTAATCAGATCTTTTAACCTTTATAAAAATGTTAAACATAAAATTTTGCTTTGACCTGATTAATAGTTTTTGAGTTAGAGCGCCCACAAAAATCTGTTACATACAGACATCATCGAGAAAATAGTCAAAACGTGTTCAGGGGACCTTAAAACATGTATTTCCGTTTAAATCTGGAATTCTATTTTTTTGTAAAAACAATACTTTCTCTATACTTCGTATATGGAGAAAGTAAAAATATAATGAAAGGATATAAAGTCAAGAAATGACAAATACATTATTTTATGCAAAAATTCGATGCCAAAAATTGAAAGACAATAAAATTAATTCGGGAAATAATGGAAAAATTCGGTTGAGTTGAATTCATAAGTTAAAAATTATCTTAGTTTTTCATTATTTTAGAACGTTAGTAACGAATAAGGTTACTAAATTCACATTTTGTCATTACTCTTTTGTAAAAACTTTTACATAGCAGAGACTTGCATGGTATAACATAATATTTATTGCCTAAGAATATTGTTTTAGATATTGTTTGTTTTGGGCTCCTTTAAAAATCTCAAATGAAAAAGCGTGCAGTAGAGAGGGAACTAGATCTTGTGTAAATTAAGCGTCGGAAACTACTGCTCACCTTGTGCGATTTTTTTAAAATCAATCACCTTCAACGAACCTGAAAATATGACAAGGCAGCTCTTGCATCAAAACAGTTCAAATTTGATTTTGGTGCATATAACGCACACAATAAAATTCGTCCATGTAGTGATCTCGCAAGGCAAGTCTATCATCGAATTTACCTCTCTACTCTTATTTGGGTCAGGGAGGGGAAAAAAGGGTCGCAGGTTTAAAGGTGCGGACAAAAACCGTAGTAGTCCTTTGTGTGCCAATAGAGTGGTGTAAATACGCCCGAACTTTGTTGAAGGAGTGATGAAACTTTATTTTATTTTTAAAAAAAAGATGATAAGGCAAGATACACAAGCTCATCTGAAGCAACCTCCTCTTCTCCCTTCAATAGACCTACTTCTTTTTGCTGAACTCGTGTGTGAAAGAGCAACTCGCGTGTTTGGAGACGGGTTTTGAATGGGTTGTCCTGTAGAAGCGACAAGCCGACGTAATCACCTGTGTGTACTCTCAAACAGGCAAGGGCGTTTTCTTCTTTTATTTCGAGGGTTTGGGAACGTGACAGCGAGCATAAGGGAATTCCCGTGTTTCTCCATTCAAGTACTGAATGAAATTCCATTATGAAACCAGGGACTATTTCGTTGGCGGTTTCCAATGGACGATGCCCGTTTTTTTATATAAAAAAATTTTGATTTTGGTACAGAAACTAGCTTATTTTTTGCAAGACTCGCTTCTTTCGGGTTTATAATGGTTGCACGGTGATTCTGAACTCATCAGAGAGGTTGGTGGTGTTTGAATTCCACGGTGTTTTTTCATGTTATTTTTGATGAACACGGTACCAGGCAAATTCATAATTCAGCTCATTTATAAATTTAACCAAATCCGGGAATGGGTGCTTCTGCTTCTATCGCCCTTGTCATCGCTTTATTATAAATGCGTTCTTCAAACATTATCTGCAAATTATTTGTTGGGTCTTTCAGGAGAGTTTTGACTGAAAATTATAGTTTAAAAATCTGATGTGGCCACCACATGACTTTCTCCATATCTGTAATATTTCTAAAAATTCCAATTAAGTTAAATGATAATAAATATTTTAAGGAACTGCGAGAAATATTTAAAGATTTTACAAAGAACTGAAATAAACTCTATGTAACCTTCTGATATTGGATATAGCCCCGAATCTCCAACATTAAGAAAATAAAAAGGAGCGTGAAGTGTTTACAATAGTCACTGATAGGTGGTGTGGTGGTTGCAGCTAAAATATTGAATTTAAAATATCTCTTAAACAATGCATTATATGATAAGTGTGTGAACTCCTTAAGCCAAAACCAAAGGAAACCTTGGTTTTGGCTTAAGGAGTTCACTCACTTATCATATACTAGCCAAAAGTGCTGAGCTATCTTTGTTAATGCATTATATGGTAAAATGTTTCGAACAAACATTGTAGAAAATTAAATATTCACCATTATTTATTCCAGTACTTTTTTACATTTATCAAATATTAAAGCAAATATAAAAAAACGGATGTGACAAGAGTAAACACCCACTTTCGGTTGACCGATTTTTACCAAAAAATAATCAAATCGTCTTCCTTTAACAAAAATGTGAATTATAAAATTTCACGCTGATTTGATTAATACTTTTTGAGTTAGAGCAACCACAATATCCAGGTCACAGACACCCACAGACATCATCGAGAAAATAGTCAAAACGTGTTCAGGAGACCTTAAAACATGTATTTCCGTTGAAATCTCGAATTATATTTTCTCATGAAAACAATACTACGTATATGAAGAAAGTAAAAATCAAATTGATTTTTGGTGGAGAAAACGATGATGTTTATTTTATAACCTCTGCTGATTTTGTGCTCTCTTTTGCATTCAAGATAAACGATGGATTTTATTTCCTTATGTCCCATCCTTCAAAACTCTAGTCGCAATGGTTATTTCTGGTGAACGAGGTGATTCCTCTAGTGATATTTTGATCACAATAGATTCGCATTTTAATTTCATGCTGTCTTTTGCGGTAATTTAGAAATCATCAAGTTTTTTAGAATAGTTTAAACTATTCAAAAAAATACCGGGCAATAAAAGCAATAGAAACATTATAGATTTACGAGTGAAGACAGGAACTTTCCACACGAAATGCGCAATTGGTTTAATCAACCATTTTATGGATTATCGGGATACCTTGGTCTTCTATTTCAATTTATTTATCACGAAGATTATGTGAAATTCCTCAAATTACGGCATCAATAATTGAATTTAACCAATAATTGTTTTGTTAACACACTTTCGTCGAAGATAACAAAGCCAATGCTTGGGTGAATATCTTTTTTGAAATTTTTGCATCTCGGCATCGTTCTCTCAAAAGTGGATATGTTACTCTGACGACTACCATTAACAGCTCATCTTCTCACATATGACCGAGTTTTTGGAGGTAGTTTTCCTTACCTAAGCCAACATAACCTAATATGATAATGGGTTGGATTTCGGAGGATCCCCAAGTGCGCCGTTCCATCCGGCTTTGAAAATCCGGCGCCTTGAACGATCCGGAGGAAATGGCTACTACAATTTTAGCTGCTGCAGTGGCGAGCGGGAGATCCTGTTTGCATTCTCGCCACCAGAGGGAAGGGGCGTGGAGAGGGATAAGAGAGCGGAAGAGAGATTGTGCCGAAGCGACGAGAGAGTTACGGGAGCTCATGACCTAAATCGAATATCTCGGAGGGCTGTTAAGGGTTCCATCTCAAACACGTGGGTGTTATTGCTTCCGCGGGCGACTTTAAAAGTTTCTCGCTATCGAAGCTTTTAACGGCTGTGTTCGGACGATCTTGGTCGATATCTTAAAAATATTCAGTCGAGCCGCGTTTTGAGATAATGGAATCGAGATTGATAGTGCGAAAATGTATTTTGGAGGTACAGGCAATAAATGAGGTCGTCCTGAATTTTTTTTACATTATCTTATTCGAAATTCTTAAAATCATTTTCCTCCGATAGTTTCCATGAATGCCAAAGAATGGTCCAGAAAATCTTGGTTATAAATGATAACCTAAGGTGCTTATTGCCGAGTGTAATTTTGTACAGAAGGGCCTTAAAATTTATTTCCAACTTTCTGGTTCTATAATCGTTTTCCTAAAACTTAATTTCCCCATTGGCAGTGATGGCGACAATGTGATCACAACAGCGACTCGAGTTTGTAACCTCGCAAATGGCGGAAGGAAAGAAAACGCCGAAAATTATGGGAAAATACGCGACGGCGTTCAATAAGGAGGATTCCCTAAAAAAAAGAACGTTACGCTCGCAACTCTATTTCCGCTTCGACGTTTTTACCCGTCCTCTGCCAATCCACATATCCGGAGATGGCCGACTTATCCGTGCCTCCTTTCGCTTTTTGAAGGGTTCCCAGTTCGGTTTATCAATCGCTTCCCTGGCGCGCAGGAAAAATAAACGCCCCTTCCTAAGATGAGCAACTGTAATCCCCGCGTCGCTCATCCTAACTCATCCTCCGCTCCCGCGTGAGTAGATGGAGAGAAGTCGCCGCAACGCCGTGCCATTTCCTAATCTTGTTTGAACGTTCCCGTCCATCGCGTAAGGGATTTTCTCTCGTGTTTTTTTTTCTCCTCCCGTCCGCCGCCCGCTCGCGCGCGTTTCCCCTCCGACGCCTCCCTTCATCTCATCGTTTTTTTCTATTTTTTTCCTAGAGTGGTCGAAAATTATTTTTACAGGTCGGCTACCGGAGCGAATGTCCGGAGAGAGAGAGAGAGAGAGGGGGGAGGGATGTAGGGTTTATTTTTCCGCCCCATATCGACCACTGAAAAGGGCAGCGTTGGCACAAAAAATTTGTTTATCTTCTTTACTCCGTCCGCAAGGGAATGCGTGCGTGACGTCCATTTTCGGTTACGTTCGTGGCGGGTCATCCGCGTTCTCTTAATGTTATTTTTTATTAATTTTTTCGGATGCCGTTCGTTTGTTTTGTTTCCTCGCGTATTTTTACTGCTCTTTTCGCGTATTCTCTGGCTTTATTTCGCTCGCTCGTGCTAGTATATCCGTTCGGATTTTCGTTCTCTTAAGAAATTGAACGATTGAAATCGTTATTTTGTTAAGGTGGAAATACTATTAACGGAATTGTTTTTCTTCTCTTTCGGTCGTTTTATCGTCGATAACCTCAGTCGTCTCTCTTCGTGTAGAGTTTTTCAACGGTCGACTCTATTATACAAAGTGATTTATACGTAATTGGTTCACGTTCTGCGCAAATGTTCCTGTAAAGCATTTATATAAATAATAACGCAATATTACTCAGCATATAAAATATTTTGAATTTAAAATTAAGGTTGAGATGAGTACAAGTAGCGTGGGGGAAGTGTTGATGAAAGTGCAGGGTAAGCGAGAGCCCTTAACTATAATTAAAATTTTTGGTAGTGGAGAACTAGATGTATGAAAATTGGTGGTAACGCACGTTGCCGTTTGGAATGTGCTGCGACGGTATACTCTGCTTTTCATGCCTGTTGTTCCTTCCCATCCAAATAGTTACCAATTAGAATTAATAGTACTCGTTTAAAACGGTCACACTCTATTTCGACGAAACATCCATTAAGCATTGCTTCTCAAGACATTTGTACGAATGTGGCACCCATATGTTTCAAGTCACGGAAAATCGCTGATGTAGGTTTTGTCCCACAGTTTCCCGATAGACTTAAATGATCGAAGCCGATCGGTGAAAAATGTCCAAAAATACAGAAAATCCGGCTTCCGCTCGAAATCGTTAAATATTAATCATCCGGAGTTATGCTGTGCTCGCGTGCACGTAGGCCGCTATTTGTACGGTTATTAAAGCTTGGCGTGTCGGCAATGGCGTCAGAGATCACGGGAAAACTAATCGTAACATTTTCAGTGGCGCACAAGCTCAAATTTTTCACGATTTTTCTCGTTTCTTTTAAATCTCTGCAAGAGATGTGAGTAATGACATTAAATGTAGATATATACGCACTATATTTTTCATATGTCACATAAGTTTATCGGCGTGTTCCACAAACTCCAGCGTTAAATGAATTTCTTCGCGCGTTTATTATTTTTATCTTTAAAATTTTTTCTCGCAATAACTCGCTTTCGGGCGCGCAGTCGTTTTCTGATTATGTCTTTTTAAAGTTTTCGTTTTTTATGGATCATAAAAGGGCTCTTTCGAATGTGTTTTACTTCCGATGTTTTGACTTTTTGCGGGGTACGTAGCTCCATGATTCCGTTTTTACCTTTCTATACAACAGTTCTCGATTCGCGATTTAATTGACATTCTTTAATAATGCTTGTTCTGCGAATTTTATTTTTTCGAAGGATACCTCAAGCGACGGATTCCATTCATTCCTCAAGATAAGGGTTCTTAAAATTCCTAATGTACCTCTTTGAGCATTAAAACAATAGCGGCGAACATTTAAAAGTTATAATGAAATGAATTTAACTTATTTTGAAATTGATTGCTCATACTTGTAATCAGGGCCGGCCCGAGCTACGAGCGAGCCAGGCGACTGCCGTGGCGCCAAAGTTTTGGGGGGCGCTGTCCCGATCATTTATCGATTCATTACTTGCAAGTGAATTAATATTGGATACCAATTTATATAGAAAAACAGGCTTGAATCTTAATGGTATTCCTTTTAATTTTTCATTATCAATGACATTTACAGAGCTATGAATAAATTAACATGTACTTTGTAAATATCTCAACAAACATTAACGGAGGGGAGAGCTGGAGTGCTATCTCGCCCGGGGCGCCAAAATTCCTCGGGCCGCCCCTGCTTGTAATGTTATTTAATGTGAATAGCTTAAAATAATGGGATAAACGTTTACCATGCTCTCCAAAACGGCCAAAACGACCGTGAGCGATCTATTTAGTAAAAAAATGTATCTATGGACCTCTCAATTTATCCTCTTTTAAGAAAGCTCCTCTAAAGAGATTCGCAAAAATACTGAAATAATTTTTCTAATACAATTCCCCTTTTGACGGCAAAACGTGCATATAACTTTTCATGAAGTTAAATCCACAGTTTCTGGCGTATGTTTGTTTGTTTTATAGTGTCATTCGCAGCTGCAAAATCAAAATTTTTGAAGTCAACCCTAAAAGATGGAGTAAGAAAATATAAGCTTAACTTAAAGAATCCCTTTAAAAATCATGAAGGGCCTACAGAGCCACGCGTATCCCTAGTAAAAAACTTCTGCTCTAGACCATAAGTTTATTATATGATGTCTATTTTCATATTAAATCATTTCATAAAGATAATAATATAAGCTTAATATAAGATGCGTAATGGTTGTTTCCACTTTTACCATTATATTAATTTTGGAATGGATTACTGGATGTATTCAGTTGAATATCGATTTTGGCCATTTATCACTAACAAAATTAATATTTATTCATTTTGTTTGAATTTATTAATCTGTTGCGTAACGCACACGAAAAATGACAAAGTCGGCATGAAATGTTATTTCGGTCAATATAGACGTTTGTTTTTTATTGTAATTAGTGTGTGAAAATAACAGTTGTTGACTGCAGGAACAGAAAATAAACCTTGGCGTTTCTAAATACATTTCCCTCGTATGAGATGAATTGATATCATTTTTCAATCTAACGTATGATCTCTCAATTACAGTCAATGGAAATAGCAAAAAATCCTCTCAATATGATTTAAAATCTTTCATGTATATGCCGTATGGTTTTTTTCTGACGTATTTTCCTTCAAATGTCGATTTACACTTTAGTCGGTTTATTCTGATGTATATACGTGATTGCCACAAATTCATTTGTTTACTTAATAATAATAATTATTATTATTATATTTTGAAAACACTTTCAGGAAGATATTCCTGAAATATTTTTCAGATTCGTCATGGAAGTAGTGACTTGAGCTCATATTCGCGTGATCTTTCGGTTTGAATTTAGTCGTAAAATTTAATAGTTAAAAAAAACAATCTTTATGCTGTATGGGAAGACAATACAGCATTTCTTGGGCTCTTAACAATCAGCAATTATTGGTCATCCCTCGGTTTTCACGACCAATTTCATCCTATTCCCCATGGCAATATCGGCCATTTCTCTCCTCTCCCTTTCTCTCATCTACGTTATTGCCTTCCACTGCCATGGTGCGAGAGACGCCTCGCATCTCTTTCCATTTCTCTCTCTCCATTCCCTCTTTCTCCCTATGTCTCTTCCCTCCAAAATCTGTCCGTCATTAGCACTTTCCACCCATTCGCTCCGAAAATGTTTCCCCCATCGGCCCTGGTGCTGCTGCTGCCACCTGGGCCCACCCATTTAACCATTTGCGGCGAAGGCCAGGGGCGGAAATTTTAACGTGTGTGTGTGTGTGCGCGCACGCGGGTGTTTTTGAGGGTGTGCGGAGATGGGAGGAGGGCGTCGACAGAACAGAGGATGGGAGGAGGGAAAACGGAGGAATCGGGGATGGTAGGAAAATGGGAGACAGGAAGGGGCTACGAGCGGAAGAGTAGCCGGTGGGTTTTGTCGAATGGGGCTCGCCGTGGAAGGGGTATGTGGGAAGGGATGGTTCGGGAACGGAACTAGAGAGGGGGTTGGGTTGGAAGACGCGAAGAAGAATGGGAAACGGACGCTGCAATGTGTTGAACGGTTGGGACCGATAACCTGTTACGCGATAAGTGCTGACCGCATTGGTGTGGGTTTTGCTAGGACCTTAGTCCCTTCCGCGAGCTATGTGTACACATAGAACCGAAGAGGTATCATAAAATGATGCCGTAGGATCCCTTTTTTTCCTTTCGGGCTGACGTGGTTTTTTTCGTACGTGCAAGCGGCGCTGAATTATCGATATATTTCCGGTCCGCTTATTCTGGGAGTGATTTAATTATCATAACGCCGCGGGTACGGGAGGTTTGTGTTATTTACTTCCGCGGAATGCGTTAATTTCTTCATGCGGCGTGACCATTCTCGTGGCGTTTTCGTCCTCACGAGCGAGGCGTTATTCCATGTAATTATGCCGGAGGTAATTACTCATTTCGGCATTAGGGGATTTCATTGAAAAATATCGCTCATTAAAGGAAGTTTAAAGAGGATTTTATCGAGTACATCCATCTTTCGCTTTGTTTTGTACACGCGTTCATGGATAATACCCCGTAAAACAAAACCGTGCAAAGTGGTTTTCGTGTAGCAATACACGAGGTTAAATTTGAGCGCGTCTTGAGATTAACAGGCAACAATTTAGTTACAATGCATTCAGAATTGCTCCCTTAATCCTTTCTAATAAACTCTTAGTGGAACTAAAACATTAGCTGAAATATTTTTAAGCTTTTTAATACTTGGAGACCGTTAAACCGTGCTAAAGCGAAAACTTTAAAAGCGAAACTGTGAAATTCGAGGGATGGGTGTCTTGAGGATATGCGGGAGAGTATACTCTATATGTGTATATGAAGTAGAGAACGAAGGTTCGTTTTGTTAGGTGAATGATTCAGAACTCGGAAAGAGTCAATGAAGACGAAATTCTGTAAAGTTCCAGGGATTCGATTGGATCGTATTTATTGGTTTGCGCTAAGCTTTTGGGATTATGTTGATTTTTGACAGACTTTTTATATGACGGTGTTAGATCTCTTCAAGTTGTAAAAGTTTTTAAAGGAAAATCTCCACAAATTTCCAAAATATTGATCCATTAAGAAAATAAAGCGCAAAAGATACTTGGCACCAGCAGTATCTATCTATTCTACGCTTGGATATGAGAATTGAGTCCGAAATAGTAGGTCGTTTGCGATATGGTTAGAGATATCTAGATAGGAGATGCAGCAAACATGCATTTTTGTGTAAAACGTCATTCTAAGATATAAATCAACTCCCTCATACATCAAAAGGTGCATTACTCTTTTCAATTCTATTGTTAAACGTTTGAATTAAATAAGTCGTCTTCAAATGTGGCCCGAATTTATAGAATAAAATTATTCATGTTAAACTGGATGATTCGTTCCCGAAGGCCAGCTTTTTATTTGCTCCCCATTAGAACAATATGCAACGAGAACGAATTAACGGATAGTGACATTTAGCCGGTTAAAAGTACTCTCCTAAAAACGAAACAAAAAACTTCTTACGCAGCAACCAGAAACGCTTTAAAAAATACGAAACCCAAGTAAATTTCAACGAGATCCGCTTGATAACACGGGGGTGACGTATAAATGCCTGCATTCTAAAAATCCATTTTAAATTGTCCCGATTTTTCGAGCTAGCGAGAGCGCATGTGCGTAATCTGCAACGGCGCCAAAGGGTTTGAGAAAATAAAATGGAAAAAGTAAATGCGGGGAATAAACAGATGGAGAGCAGTGTAGTCAAACAGCTTTTCTCCTTTCCCTCTTCTCCCTTGTTCGGAAAATCCGTTTTCCCTCCTTCCAACTTTGTTCTTCCTACTTCCCCTTTGCCATCTCCTTCCCTACATGTTCTTCTAACTTTGCACAGGGATAGCTAGGGTCCAGGGACGGGACTAAAGGATTTGAGAGGAACTTGACACCGTGTTGGTTCGATGCTTTAGGATTTTCCATCCATCCCATGTTGTCTCTCCTTTTTGTTCGCCTGGGATTCACTGTCTAGATCTATAGGGACAGAGCGAGAAAGAATTTTGGAGAGAGAGAGAGAAAGCAAGAGATTTTATTTCTGGCAATTGCCCTTTGCTGTATATTTTTTAGTCCGGGCGACGGTTTTAGCAAGCTAGTTCCTGCACAATTCCTCTCTTCTCTTCGGATGGCTGCTTTCGTTTCCCAGGGGGCCCTTTTTACGTACTCGCCTCGGCACATGCGCTCGAGAGTGCCCAATGGACATGTCGAGAGACGTGTTGAGTCGCCTCACATTAACTCGCTCCTGTTCTCTTTCTTAGAAGGATAAATTTCCTCTCTGACCCTCTCTTTCTTTTCGCCTCTCCGACAAATCGAGGATTTGAGCAATGTGAATTTCAAATAATGGGACGATTTTCTTTGCGCCCGAACGAGGAAGCGAATCTCTGACCCCTCACTTTTTAAACGGTGCATTATTTTGCGTTTGTTCTATTGTTACGATTTCCGTATTCAAAAACGCTCAAAGATGTCTATTATAAAAATTCATATCGGTCTGAAGCATTCGAACGTTGATCTCCAAATGTACGATATACATCTTAACTTAGAATTTCGAAAAAGAAAGTCGACTGCGATTGCGCCTAAAGTAACAAGGGCAACAAAAAGTTTGCGCAGAGCCACCACATTTGTGAATGTTCCGCGAATAATTCGAAAATACTCAACATGTATTCAAAGACAGCGAGAGTATCGATTGCGTCGTCAGCAGTTCCGAAGAATTGAGTTCAAAAGCGTGTCTAGAGAACGAGGAAAAGGTAGAATTCGGTACAATGGCTTCAATAATCGGATGACTTAAAAAGAAAACGAAGGAGAAATACATTGGATTAGAAAGTGACGCTTCCTGAGAAATAGACTCCCTTATATATATATAAACACATTTTATTTTAAACCCGACCTTGAACTCGATCGATATTTTAATTTGTTTTCGGCGTAACTCTTTTACATTTGACAGGCGGATCCGTAATGCAACCGGTTCGTCATTCCATTGTTTTGAGCTTCTGTTTAGAGGGCATTCGTATGGGGGAAAAAATGAAAGCATCGGTGTGGAAGTGAAGTTTGTGATAAATTATAAAATTGAGCGAAATACGCTTTCGTTCTCTTCGAAAAAATGTTGTTCCCATATACTATATATATATATTGGGGATTGGAGGATACGGAGGGGGTGAGTGAATGACCGAAAGGGAGTGAAATTCTAGCGAAGGTTGAGGCCAGGGAAGAGAAGGAGTTCAGAAGGTGGATGTGAGCAAGCTCCCACTGACGGAGTTGAGGAGCCGAAGCATTATCGAGGAGAGTGCGAATTACTCTCACAGTGAAGCAATCATTGAATTTTAGATTGTGTTTATTCGCATGAACGGCCACGGGCAGTGGTCGTTTAAGAATGGCGCTGTAGCGGTGGGCGTTCATGCGGATGTTGAGGGGATTGCTGATGAGGACAACTTAAAAAGCGAGGCATTGGGTGAATATCAGGAGGTAAATAACATGGTGGGTTGTACAGTTGTTAGGAGAAGTTATGGGGTAGGTAAATATTAGTGGTGTGGCTGGAGAAGGAATTACATGGTGGGTTAATTGGGCATGTGAGGCATCGGGGTCTTCAGCAGGGGTGAGATCCGGCAGGGTGTTGGGGAGTGGGTGCTGGGAGTTCTTTTTTCCGTAAAATATTAGCCAGATTAGGGGGTTGGCGGAAGAAGAGGATCGGTGGTGTAGAAAATGGAACCTAGTAGGAGGAGGATGTGAGGATAGGTTGTGCGGATTTTGGGATATTCCTCAGAATATTCTGGATGCCGGGTAAAAAGGGTGGTTAGGGTGAGTTAGAGGGTGGAATCGGTGATGGCGTGGGTATTGGGGTGGGAGTTAGGGGTGGTGTGAGCGACTGCCCGCCGAATTTGGTCCCGGATCATATCCGGCGGGTATCCGCGCTGAAGAAATGCATGTTTGAGAGTGGAGCAATACTCGGACAGCGAGTCTCTATCCGAGCAGATTCTCCGCCCTCGGCGGGCTAGGGCATAGGGAATTGAGGTTTTGGTGTAGAGTGGATGGCAGCTGTCGGAGTGGAGATACTGAAGTCGGTTGGAGGGCTTGAAGTGCACGCTGGTGTGGATTCTGTTTTCCTGGACAGAGAGATCAACATCATCCAGGAAGGTGATGTTTGAGGCAGAGGAGTGGTGGGTTAAGTATAGCGTGGGAAAAGAGGCGTTGTAGAAAGGATTATAGGGAGTCAGGTCCATGTGTCCAGAGGAGAAATGTCGTCAATATACCTCAGTCATAGGATATATATACATATACACACACACGCGCACTCGGACGCGCACGCACGCACGCACACACACATATGTATGCGTGTGAATATACAGGATCATAAAAAGACGCTCTACTTTGGATTGTACGTATTTAATGAGATGTTTAATTTGCAGCATTGTTTTGTTGTGCCACAACATTCATGAAGAAAAGACAGTTTTATTAATGTGAAAACAGTTTCAATGTAAACAAAAGGTAACGAATGCACAGAAAACACAATTTGAAAATGTTTACACAATAATAAAATCTCCCTTGCTAATTGAGATTTGTTATATCAGAAAGTATTCGGTGAAATACTAAAAAAATATATATATAGGCAGTTAAAATTTGATAATCTTTTTTATCATCCTGTATATTATTTTAGGTATAATTATGCAAATAATCAAAACATATAAAATTATTCATTTATATCTTAGGTAGAGGAAAAAGTAAAAAATATACTAATTCGAAACTTTCATTACGTGTTAACGTTGTTAACGTAAGGCTTCAATCATTTATGCCTGATTGAAACATAGGTAACAGCCTTTTTGAATCTGATACCATGCGACGAAGAACCTCTTGCACGAGCTTGGGATGGAAGTAGAATTTATTTAGCAGTGTACACAACATGGAAAATAAGGTATAACAAACAAGTCTACTGTCGTTTCGTTTTTAGAAGGCAAAAACATAAGTTTCAGCTATTTTTACTTCGTTCTCTATGTATAACTGAGCATACGCCTTCTTGGAAATCGAAGTATTTCCGCCCAATGTATTTTTTTGCATTCTTTCTCTTCCTCTTTTGCCACGAGATGGGTAGGTATTAGAACGTCGATACTGCGTCGACGCGCGTGGAATTCCTCTCTACAACGTATCAGGGATAAAGCGCACCCCTTGATGCTTATGAAACCGAATTTTTAGGCTACAGTTCCCTCGGCAAAATTAATTTCAAGGGAACGAATTGGACGACAGGGTATGCGAAGAGCGTGTTTGTTTGCTTGCAGAAAGTGGTTTTCTATGAGTGTTCTATGTATGCGTGTGTCGGAATATTAGATTGGAACTCATGACCTTCGAGAGTAAATCCGTATCAAACGTCGGAACGAATTGATCTCCATGGCATACTAATAGCGATGTGAACGATAATTTCGTACGTGTCTTTGCTCGTTCGTTCGTTTATCCGGGCATGTGAAATAACTTTGACGCCCGTTGAAAGCAATTCAGCCACGAGCGTCGAGCAAAGACCCACGAAAACAATCACATTAATGTTGTAGCAGGAAAAATATGGAAGCGTTGGAATTTTTGATTGGATTAATATATGTGTTTTTTTACGAATTAGTTTCTTCAGACTATGAAGACCTCAAAGAGCATTTATTTTCAAACATTTAGTAAGCTTCTAAACTTGTCCAAATATTCTATAATAATCGTAATAAATTTTCCGTTACCCACTTCAGTAGATATTAGAATTAAAATTTTCTTGGAGAACAGATATGATTACAGTTCATATTATTGAAGTACATACAGTTACATTAAAGCAAATACAATGGAGATTTTCCTTCTCCGCATTTGCACGTCGTAGGCATTTCCAATTTAATATCTGTAAACAGCCCTAATTCCGATTTACTTCTGTCACGAACACCTTAAAATTAGTTGGTAATTAGTAAAAGATGATGCGTAAAACGGTGGTTTTAAACTTTTTAAAGAGACGCCCCCCTTATTTGTAAAAAAATTCTGCCGCCCCCCTACACTTCTCATAAAACAATATTGACTTAGTTTTCTTAGTATGTATTTTATTCTAGTAAAACTAAAATGTTCTTACAGTTTTTTGATAGTACACAATTATATTTCAAACGAACTAAAGGTAAAATAGCACATAGATATTTATTTTAAAAATTACAACTTTTGTATTTCTAACAGTATATTAATGACAATAAAAATATTTAATGAGATGGGTGGGCTTGTTCTTCCGCACATATTTCTTCAAAACGTGGAGTTGAAGATGACATTGACACTCGTAATTCCTTTTCGACAACTAATCGAGATCGATATTTGGTCTTCATCGCCGCTACAGCAAAAAGCCCCATTTCACACAGATAAGATGGAGAAAATGGTAATAGAACTTGAATTGACTTTTTGGATAAATCAGGATATTCCTTTTTTAATCTTAGCCATATCGAAGGTAGTTTTTCAGGATCAAAGTCTTGTTTCAACATACTATCACAAGAAATTGATGAAATGATATGATCCGAAGATCCTATGCAGACAGGCATAAGCTGTGAAAGTTGGAACAATTTTGGAAACGAGAAAAAAGTCTGCTATGACCGGGAATTGAACCCGGGTCTTCCACTTGCCGGGCGGATATTCTACCCCTGAACTATCGTAGCAGAACATTTTCTCTCGTTTCTGAACACGGATGTTTTCTTTTGTGGGACGGGAACTAGCCAAGCTAATATCAAACTGCCCCGACAGATGTCCTCAAAGAGAATCATCGAAAGAAACTCCTTCCTCTCAAATGGTGAGATTGCCAAACATGAAATTGATGGAATGATATGATCCGAAGATCCTATGCAGACAGGCATAAGCTGTGAAAGTTGGAACAATTTTGGAAACGAGAAAAAAGTCTGCTATGACCGGGAATTGAACCCGGGTCTTCCACTTGCCGGGCGGATATTCTACCCCTGAACTATCGTAGCAGAACATTTTCTCTCGTTTCTGAACACGGATGTTTTCCTTTGTGGGACGGGAACTAGCCAAGCTAATATCAAACTGCCCCGACAGATGTCCTCAAAGAGAATCATCGAAAGAAACTCCTTCCTCTCAAATGGTGAGATTGCCAAACATGAAATTGATGGAATGATATGATCCGAAGATCCTATGCAGACAGGCATAAGCTGTGAAAGTTGGAACAATTTTGGAAACGAGAAAAAAGCCTGCTATGACCGGGAATTGAACCCGGGTCTTCCTTCGGATCATATCATTCCATCAATTTCATGTTTGGCAATCTCACCATTTGAGAGGAAGGAGTTTCTTTCGATGATTCTCTTTGAGGACATCTGTCGGGGCAGTTTGATATTAGCTTGGCTAGTTCCCGTCCCACAAAGGAAAACATCCGTGTTCAGAAACGAGAGAAAATGTTCTGCTACGATAGTTCAGGGGTAGAATATCCGCCCGGCAAGTGGAAGACCCGGGTTCAATTCCCGGTCATAGCAGACTTTTTTCTCGTTTCCAAAATTGTTCCATACTATCACAAGACAAGTCGATTAATTGTTCATGTTCTGGTAAGGTAAGATCAAACGTAATAAGTTTACCATATCCACTGACAGAGAATGGGTTCCTTATCCATTCATATTTGGAAACATCCAAGTCTTTAAAGTAATGTGTGAAGTTCTTTTGTAGGTCGGTCAAATGATTAATAAGCAGGTTTTTGCTTTCTTGGAGTTAATTTGCAGTGCAGGTAATTTTTAAACTGTAAAACATATCAAACATATTAATCTGTAAATTATATATTCACAGCTCTAACTTTTTCATAAACGCACTCACTTTATCTTTCTGGATAAGAATGTGACTTTGAGGACCTTGAATTGATTTATTTAAGCAACTCAGTTTTTCAAAAATATCCACCATATACGCAAGTTTCAAGAGGAAGTTTTGGTTAATGTATGCTGTAAATTGCATGCAGTAAATTGTATGCTGATCGTATTATTAGTTTTTGAGTTAGAATAGGTTTTGAGTTAGAATAATTGATCGTATTATTATTTTTTGAGGTAGAATGAACAATAATATTGGCCATTGCTTCACGCCTCCCCCCTGGGGGGCGCGCCACACAGTTGGAAAAAAACTGGCGTAAAACTTAACTGCTTCATAATTCGAATTATTCAAAACCGATTAGTCGTTTGAGGACGACAAATTCGTTTTCCTTTTTATTGTCATCCGAAGGGATTTTTATTGAAAATGGTTTTATTCCGCGATAGCATTGAAATATTTTGCAATTCCTCGCTGGAAAACTACGTTACATACTCATCCGTTTGCATGCATCTCCTGTATATAGTATGTACACCACCTTTTTGAATTTCGCATCCATGCGGTTCGCGAGTTTGCACTTCGCGACAAATTTTTAATGGCCATTACTTCTGTTTCGCGCCGATTACATTGAGGAACAAAATATATAGTTATCCTGATGTAATTTGTAACAAAGATTACGAATCTGTTTTTAAAAATTTCCTATGAGGTATATATTTTGAGATATGACACTTCCAATTATATCGAACAAACCCAGGAAAGATTATATTCTATACACAAGAAGGTTCAATACAAACCAAACAAACACTCACTTTGTTACCTTTTTTGTTTTCACAATACATCTTGAACAGTATCATTCTGTGATTTTCAGTAGCAGCTGAAGGTGTTAAACAAGTGTGCTAAACAGATTGTCTCCTAAATGTGTTAATGCGGCTGACAATTTTTGTTATGTTTGCGGAGAATTTACTGTGAAACATCAGAGAAGGTGCTTTACTCCTCTTATCAAAAAAGCTTATCAATTGTACTTTGGATGCAAGGTAGGAGACCAATATAAACAATGAACACCCCATATTTGTTGCGTTTCCTGTGCAAACCGTCTCCGACAGTGGATGATAGGCGCTTGTTCTTCTATGAGTTTCGCAGTACCTATGATCTGGGGGAAACAATAAAATCACGTAAACGACTGTTATTTTTGCACGACTAAAATGATTCTCTGCAAAAACAAAAAACCTATTCTTTATCCTAATGTGCCATCAGCAATAACACCTGTAACACATGATTAAGATCATCCTGTTCTCAGCACTACACTGTTCGCGATTGGCGAACTAGACAGTTAGTGGAACGTCAAAAAACGTACATAAACGCCTTGTTGCACCACCAAGTATTTATTTACTCCCTTTAAATATCAAATTAGGACTCGTGAAGAATTTTGTAAAAGGTATGGATCAAAATAGCAGAGAATTTCCACATCTTAAGGAAAAATTTACAAAAATCACCAAAACAAAGATTAAAGAAGGAATATTTGTGGGTCCCTAAATACGTGAACTCATGGACGATGACGGATTCGATACAGTGTTAGAAGGAAAAGAAAAAAAGGCATGGGCATGTTTCAAAGCAGTTGTCGTGAACCATTTAGGAAACAACAAACCACCAAACTATGAAGGTTTGGTTAATAAAATGCTGGAAGCAAACCATGACATAGGGTGTAACATGTCACTTAAAACACATTTCCTTCGCTCTCATCTGGACTTCTTTCCTGAGAATTTTGGAGCTGTGAGTGACGAGCACGGCGAGCTGTTCCATCAGGACATTCCAACGTTGGAAATACGATTCAAAGGCAGATGGAACACTATTATACTTGCTGATTATTGTTGGTTATTAATTAACAAAGCTCCTGGTACTTCATACAAAAGAAAATTGTTTGATAAATCTTGAACCTAGCATGTATTTACATGTATTTTGCTGAGTTTGTTTGACTAAAACGCAATATTTTTTTAAATATAAAAATACGGGTTTCTCCATACCTAGACGTGCAACACAAATTCTGACTACGGATTCAAACTCAGCGAGCCAACATCATTTAGGATAAACTCATTTTATGCAAGAACCAGACAAAAAGTTTCAATTTGTTCTACAGGGTTATTTGCATTTCGCGTCATGCGTTTGCAATGCCATCAAATCTACTTTTTTGTTTAGAAGTTCAGTTTAAACTTTGGCGCCCTAGAAACGGACTTATTTTTACTATACTAGGGGGATGCATGTTGAAATTTAACGGGAAAGGTTTTTGTGAAATAAAAAATGAGCATAAATTTGCCTTGACTTTCTTTGGATGGCAAGAAAACAAACTTTCGTTCTTTTAGGCTTTCGTTGTTTCATGTTTCGAACTTCTACGATAATTCTAAATACCTAATTTTAATATGCGAATGAATAATATTCTACATTCAAATGTACTCCTTGTAAATAACGCAAGGAATGTTGTTTACATTGGTTGCTATGAAAAGAATTTCTCCTCTCTCTCTCGTACCAATTGTAAGAGCATTCAAAGCACGCTTTCACCCAAAAGGATTGAAATAACAATAGGATTTAGAGGTTTAACATTGTAATGTGTTTGCATGGCAACATCCCGTTAAAATGACAAGATTTCCCCAAAATATGTGAATTAAACGTTTAACATGAGGAATTTTGAACTGTAAGCGGGAATAAATGAACAGAATAAGAAACTTCATAGTTTTAGATGCGAAGATCATAGATGAATTATTTATAATTTAGATCTCAAAAAGAATAAAAGCCTGCAAGTCAAAAAGTCGATTTTTACGTGTTATCATATGGGAAATGGAAGTGCCTACCTTGGAGTAGAATATGGGACTTATTTCAAGATTTCTTTTCGTCATCATCTTCCAATATATAAATCGATCATTGCTGCCAAATCTCAATCAATCTTCTTCCATTATCGAATTATTCGCATTTTTATAGCGTGACAGAGGGAGCCACAAAGGGACAGAAGTAGCCTTTTATTATTGCTAGATTACATTTATTATGCTCATTATTAGTAGTTTTCAAAGTAAACAAACGTGATAATTCTCGACTTAATTATTTTGTAGCTCAGTTTGAACTTTACCGCCACCGCCGCTATTTTTGACGTGAAACTTTAATTTAAAATTTAAAGAAATGCAATGATTTTGGAATGTAATGTTATCATTTTATTTTGAACGAAATTTAGGGGAATGTTATTTTGTTGTGTTAGGTTTTAATTTTTATTACGAATTTTTAATATTAACCTAAGAATTACTATCATCTTGTAACCTAAGATTTTCTGCCACGTATAGTGAACGTGATTACTAAATGAAATGTTACAATTTCAATGCTTCCTTTTTATTTTTTGTGACGTATTTTGAGCAATTAGAAATAATGTTATCACTTTCTTACACTTGGTTTTGATTTTCTGTTACACATTTCGTACGGAATTAATAAAAGAAATGTTACCACTTTTTAATGCTAGTGTTTCATGCGGCTTGGAAATGTTTGTTGCAGAACCCAAGAATACATCTGTGCATCATGTTTAATACTCAAAATTCCATTTCAATAGTTCAGCAATTTAAATTTAATGAATTTCCTTGGAATGGAATGCGAAAATGCTCGGGAGTTAAATTGTACATCTGCCAAAAGAAGTTTAATCGCTTTGTAATACTGTTTTTTCATTTGCTATTACGTGTTTTTAAGATAATTAAAAGACTTTTGTTTCACTTTATGTAGCAAGGTTTTTATTTGCTGTTACGTTGCTCTAACGTTTTCTTTTATTTTCTGTTATACTGATAAAAAAGTGAATTTTTTAGGTTGACTGGGAACCGTACTCTAATAATAAAATTGCCTCTTATGAAAAAATAGGACTTTCATTTCGCAAATTAAATATATATATATTTATATATATATATATATAAATAAATCTCAGGTTTCCAAAAACTCCCACTCCCTCCAAGTGCCTCCCTTCGTACGGAACGGCAAAAAAGTAAACTAAAGCACTCGTCTTTCCATGGGTTAATTTTAATAATGGCGTTTCGCATTCATTCTTCTGTGTGTGTGTGTGAGAAAGAGAAAGAGAGGAAGAAGGTGTGGCGAGGACGAGGCGGGTAACCTCTTCGCTTCCATGAGATCCGCGTCTTTTTGCCTCATCGTCCCGAAATCCAATTCTGGCAGGAATGGCGCATTTGGTTTCAGAGTGTGGGTTACCAAAAGAGAGAGAGAGAGGCAGGGAGAAATATGACGTAGAACAGGGGTTCCCAAACCTTTTGAGAGGAGGGCCACATAGGAATATTGAAAGTGCTAGGCGCGACGGATCGAAAAAAAACCGTTTCAAAATTTAAAAGATTTTATTCTATAATTACCTAAGCATACATGCATATATAACTACTAATAGAAGGTGCTTGTATTCTGCAAGAATATCATCTCACCTTGAAAAAACATTCATTTGTCAGACAGATATTTCATCATTACAAATTTATTTTTAATTCTAAAGATTTCACATCCGCAGCGATTTTGGTAAAAATAATTGATTAAAACAATCCCAAAACTTTGCAATTTTAAGAATTTTATACTTTCTCTGTTATGGGGTATAAATACTACACATTTCTGCCAAATTTTAAAGCTGTAACACTTCTAGAAGTGAAATAATATTTTTCTAATTGTTTAAATTTTAAGCATTTTTAACGGCCGCCGCAATATATTTATGGAGAGATTCAAAAGTTTATTTGTGCAAATGCACTACTTTGTAAATAAATGGAAAATTTCAGCTAGACTGATCCTGTAGTACCTAAACAGTTATCTATTTGTTCAAACTTGAAGAATTTTTAACTGCCAAACAAATTAAAATATCAAAATTTTTATAATCCCCATTTTGTTTTTTTTTACGAATTCTACTTATAAAAAAAATTTCAGCTCCGTAGCACATTCGGAAATACATAAACCTTGAAAATTTGTTTAAACAATCGCGAATTTTTAGCGGCCGTATTGTTGCACTCTTTCAAGATTTTCGTTTTTTCTAATCGGTTATGCGCAAAATCCTACATAAGAAAAAAATTTCGAATCTCCAGCTTATCTAATCATTAGTATCCTCCTATATACTATATGTTATATCCTCCTCTGTAAGGAAATAATATATAAATATAATAATATATATAATAAATATAATGATAAGTAAACGTGAACAAGTGTAAGAAAAAATTCTAATGCGAACCGTGAGCCTGTTTTTAAATTGGAAACGCTGATTTTATGATGTTTATGATTTTTAATAAAATTTCCGCGGGCCGGATAAATAAAAACCCTTTCGCGGGCCGTAGTTTGGAGACACCAGACGCAGAAGAAGAAAACTAAATTCTGCGCGACTCTCAAGTTTCTTTCCTTTCTTCATCTTCGTTGGCGCGAAGACGCAAAAATGCTGGCGAATCTTGCACTCGCCGCCTTTTATTCGCAAAGGATTCCCCGAGAGTGGCCGCCTTCCGGTTGCGCTCGCGACGAGTCGGACAGCGGGAAGGAATCGAAATAAAACGATCGCTCAATCTCTCTTTCTTCTCCTTTCCTTCGGCTTCTCCCGAATGATTATTTTCTTTTCGATCCGATGTTTTCTTCCGACCGAAGTGAAACGGGCGGGAGGAGAGACCTTTCGTGAAATTGGTTTAAGCGAAAAAAAAATCTTTTATTTAATCGTCTGCCGAAAAGTAGTGTAGGGGTTAGAGAGACGAGAAAGGGCGAGGCGAAAAAATAAAAAATGAGCTCTATATTTTTTATAGTCAGTTTTTCTGCGCCATAGTTTTGTCGCTTAATCCGCACCGCTCCGCGTTTCAAAATTGTAGCGTTTTTTCCTTTTCGGAGGGATTTAATGGATCAGTTCGCTTATTGTCCGGTAGAAAACTCGCGCGCGGAAAAAGAGAGTTAGAAAAAAGATATTTTTGTTGCGATCAATAAACAAAACCAAATATTACTTCGCCTGTAGTGTTGTAATTGAAAAATTATCTTATCGTCGTTTCAAAAGCTTTAAAAACTTAATCGGATGAATGAATAAAATACCGTTTCGTTCCTTCGTTCTGCGATGTATTTGATGGCATTCGTGGGATTCCGCCGTATTTTATTTTTTGATTGAACGCGTCGAGTCTTGTAAGCCGTTAGCATAATCCACATCGCGGGTTTTTTTTAATCTGATAGAACGGACCGAAAGGATCTCGTCCGAACAAAAAAAAGCCGGTAGGAAAAACGGCGGAAAAAGCTACAACGCCCATCTCGCGCGAAATTTTTGTGTTTTCAGCTCGCTACGCGCAGTTGCGAAATCTAATTTCTTGCCTTTTGTATCTGCGTTGCAACCGAGAGAAGAGAAAAAAAGGGGGAAGAGGCATCTATCTCTCCGCTTGGCTCCTATTTGGCTGGTGATTTTTGGTTTTTGGACTCTATGTAATGCACACGTACAAGAAGAGATACGGCTCGTCCAATTAATTATACCGCATTTAAGTACAACCCGTCTCTATCTCTCTCTGGCACGGTTGAGCTGGATTTCGGGACCGAAAAATGTATCCGCGGAATCGGCAAACGAGCGAAATAAAAACTCATAAAATGTGCCGGATTGGGGAGCCCGGTAATTTCCACCGACTTCGCGTTTGTATCCGGAGGAGAATTTCAAAACAGTCCGCAAGCGTCGCCGCGACAGTCGGCAGCGTCGGATTGCCTTTTCGGTCTTCGCTTGTTTTTCGAGACGCCGAGCGCGTTGCGTTGCGATCCTCGCGACAAACTGCCTGTTTTGATACTTCAGTTTCGAAAGAATCCTCGCATTCACCGTTTTAAAGTTGGCGATTTCTCGCGCGATAAATTCACCAATTCGGAGTTCTCCTGTCCGGATGAAACATTTTATAAACGACGCCCACGTTGCGTGGGAAATATTTTCTCCTGCTATTAAATCCTTCCTACCCCCCTCCCCCTGTTTTTAGTTTAAGGATGAGTGATGTGGTCGGGTTTGTTTTTGTTTTCTCTTCGGCCGCTTATCTCCCCGTCGAATGTGGGTTTTTAAAAAATTATTTATCTTTCCGACTTGCATTGTTAGTTTCACCTATTGCACGGATTCGCAGCTTTTTCGTGAGATTTTTTAGGAACAGGTTATAATTTTACAAAAACAATTCAGCCCATCGGAATTCGGAAATCCACGGGTTGGATATTCGCCGTGATATTTTCCGAAAATGCGGATTATTTATTTCGTTTTCGTCCACTTACTATGCGATTTCGTGCTTCGCGGTGACGACGTGTCTCGCGTTTTTACGGCCTGACAAACCAGATTCTCACACTCTCTCTATATATACATACATACATACATATATATATATATATATATATACACACACATATATATATATATATATATATATATATATATATATATATATATATATATATATGTGTGTGTGTATATATATATATATATATATATATATATATATATCGCGGCGTCCTCGAAAAAATGGCCATTCCATTGCGAGCCAACTTCGTTAGCTAAATTATTTCGCGCCGCGTATTTTTTTCATTTCGGCCGTGGCATGTTTTTTTTAATTTCCGCGTATTTAGAGGTAGTTGGAGTGGAGAGTAGAGTGTGAGGAAGAGAGAGATTTTACCGTGACAGCACTGTTCCGTTCTCTAGCCGCTCTCCTGCGAGTCCTCACTACGCGATAATTAATGCACTCAACACGATGTCTTCCCGAGAGATTGGATTAATCCCTTGCTCTCTCTCTCTCTCTCTCTCTCTCTCTCTCTCTCTCTCTCTCCCTCTCTGCTCCGCTACGTTCTCTTTTCACCCTCGCTCTCTGTATAATTTTCTCTCCTTTTTCTCTTTGTCCTGTCTCTTTTGAACTCTTTACTCCCAACTCTGTTTCATTAATTCTTCTCTCTTTTGCTTTCTCGTAATTCTCCTGCACATCTCTCACTTTTTCGCTCCTCTCAGATATTTAAACTCTATTCTCATTTCCCTCACCTCTCCTTCCCACTTTCTCCCACTCCCTCTTCCATTCCCACTCCCACATTCGTCGGCCTTGGTAGAAGGGTGGTTAGAGTTTCTGCCAACGGATGTTAAGGTCGCGGGTTCAAATCCCGCTTAATACAGGTATGTTTATGTTTGTCATATTAGGGTTATATGTAAGAATGGACATGATTGTCTAAATGTTGCCCTCAATAAATACGGTTTATTATTATTATTTATTATTCCCTATCCCTCTTCCATCTCCTCTCCCTCTTCTATTCTCTCTCCCTCTTCAATTACTTACTCCCCTTCCAGCTCATCTCCCTTTTCCATCCCTATTTCCTCTTCCATCCCTTCTCCCTCTTCCCATGACCTCCCTCCTTACATTCCCTCCACCCCTTCCATCCCCTCTCCCTATTCCATTCCCTGCCCTCCCTTCCATCTCCTCTCCATTTTGCATCCCCTCTCCGTCTTCCATTCCTTCTCCCTTTTCCATCCCCTCTCCCTCTTTCATCCCTACTTCCTCTTCCATCCCCTCTCCCTATTTCATTCCCCCCCCCATTCCATCTCCTCTCCATTTTCCATCCCCTCTCCCTCTTCCTCTTCCATTCCCTCCCCCCTTCCATCCCCTCTCCGCTTTCCATCCCCTCTCCCTCTTCCATCCCCACTTCCTCTTCCATCCTCTTCCATTATTCGTTATTCAGCAGTCCTATTTTTTCCACAAAATTACAGCTTTTCTTTTCCAATACTTGTATTTTTATTGTTACTTGTATTTACACAATGTTCTATGTATTATTGTATATGTTTCATGACGGGGGTAGGTGGAAAATGAGACGTCTTAGTCTCAATCTCGCCCCAAATAAAGACCAAATCAATCAATCCCTCTTTCATCCCCTCCCTCTCTTTCACCCCTTTCTTTCTCTCAGACCTTTCCCTCTTCACCGAACTTTCCCTCTTCTCCGACCTTTCCTTCCTCTTTGACCCTTATCTTCCCTTCGTCCCCTCTCCCGGCTGAAGAGGATATAAACCCTATAGCTGCCTTACCATGCGTGGTAGAAAAATATAACCTTACCTCACCCCACTCCCACCCTTTCCTTCCTCTCCGTTCCTCTCACCCACCATCTCTATCCCTCCCACCCTTCCCCTTTCACTGTGTACCTTATTTGCACATCGCGCAATTGGTCCTTAATCCCAAGTGATATTTTCCGGCCACTCGAATCAAAAGAGAGAGTGTTGGGGATGAAGATGTTCTCCAGATGGAAATCTCTTTTTTGTTGGTACACTTCCTGCCGTCCTCTCGCGATGGCCAGAGGCTAAAAACCTCGGGTTATATTCCGACGGGATTTTCTTTGCCGTAAGAATGTGACGCGGGAATCATTGATAATACGGAAGAAGTTCAAACCCATTTATCGACATATTCCCATTTGGGATTAAAAATAAATTTTATGGAATATTTATATATACCCAGGTTATAGAGAATCATATTTTTCGTTGCAAGTTTTTTTTTAATTTGGCAAAAGGTATTATTCAGCGACTCGAGAGAAAATCTTCAGAAAGTTTTTAACCCGGTATCGTAAGAGTTTAAAGAATTTGGTGATTAAAGGGCATTTTTAACGAATTTCAAGTTTGTTTGTTGTTATGACAGATAATTTTAGATGCATTAATTTAGTAAAGTCGGATTTTCTATCAGTGAATGTTATTTTAAATGCTTAGGCTAGAGGTAAAATGTATCGTAAAAGGACTGGGCATTGATTTAGAGAAGTAAAATTTAAGTATTTCATTCGAATTTTCTGTCTATTGTGAATGAATATAGCGCTAATCAATAAAATGTAACTTTTTCAGAAATATATGGGTAGAAATGTAACTCTTATTCGATGATAAGAATAATGCAGTAATCCAACTCAGTTATACATTAATTCCTTACAATGTTTTTGCTCTTATATAAAAAGTAGTTTATACATTATATGTCTTTAATGTTGTCTTTTTCAAAAGCAATCTAGTTTTACAAAAAATTGCAAATAACAGAATTTCTTTAATTAAAAACTATTCTTTGGAATTGATACATACAATATTGACAGGTTTATTAAAGGAATTCATCCATAAAGTATAACGTTGTCTATCGGATGTATTGAAAATAATATCTATAGTACTTTGGATTATGGTCGCTGTCTCTCACTTTAAATACGACCTTTTCTCTTATATAGCCGAGGTTATTCGGTGGTTGTACAATGGTGGAAATTCGGAAGACTGCTTGCCTCGACTAGCGTCGTGTTTGCGAAAGAGAAGGCGAGTGAGAGCTTGCACCGCGATTCAGTACGGATCAAAGCAACGCACCCACGTTTGGCATTAGATTTGTGGGGGGATGGGTTGCAGGTTTGTGATCCGCTCACCACAAATACCGGAATACGTCAATTAGATTCAATTACGTCGAGACCAATTTTAATTCCATCCTCTGGCGTCGCTAGCATTCAAGATCAAGACCGAACATTTTCAGCGATTACCACGCGCGCGTGGGAGACAGCAGTTTATGATTAAGGGATTTTTAACAGCCGCGCCATCTATCCACGTCGTAATTGTTTGGGAATTTTGTCACCGCACAGTTAAATACATTTCATAAGCGGGGATTTATAAGAGGATTACGTCCGTGTAAATGCGTGACCGCTTGTTAACATTAATGAGCACAGTTCCCAACCGAACCACTGAAGTGACCTCCGCGGCGCACCGATTGTTTGCTCTACAATCCCTTGCTGAGGCTGATTATCAATAGACCATTTTGTTTCTTCTTCTGCGATGGTTAATGTAATCTCCATTTGTTAACCTTAGATTTCTGAATGAATTTTCAGCATTTGAAACGAGTAAATAACCTTAAATTTATCTAGTCGATAGATTTACGAGATAGAGGGGCGAAGCTACCTTATCTGCGGCGCATAATTCGAAATTACCGAGTTTTCATGCGGAGATTTAATCCACTTTGCGCGTTCCTGAGGGAGTTCAGCGTTTCCAGCCCCTTTTTGAGTGTTCTGCGTTTGCAAGAATCTATGCCAGCGAACGTTCTAGGGGAAGGAGAAAGGTAAAATGGCGACGGACATCCTTCCACTATTGCAATGTTTCTTAGTTTGTTGGTTCTAATATGTCCTTGTGCTGTGGAGGGAATATTTTATGAGCGTGGTGTCGTGATCGAAAAAATTAAATTAAAGAAGGTGAATATTATGTCGTATGGCAGTTGATCAAAAATTAAAGGCAATGGTAGACAGAAAAGAGTTACAGAACTTACGGCTGAAAAAAATGAAAAACGATTTTTTTCAGATTACCATAAAAGAAGAGATTGTGAACTTATTAACTCTTTTCCGCAGAAGGAGGTTACTTCGAGCAGTTATTGTGTTGAGTGATTTCAAATGGAGAGGTCCGTTTTACACGATTAAAATGTGAAGAAGTTGCGTGGAAACGGAATAGAGTTATTAAGTTAACAATCTCTTCATGTTTTGTAAAGTAGTAAATAGTTGTAATGAAAGATGTTTAATGAAAGCAGCAACATGTAAATAAATGCATTTATTTGTTCCATTTTCTTCAAAAAGGGCTAAATGTTATAATTCGAAAAAGGTAGCGAATCGGAGAAAAGTTTATTTACATTTCCTGCTCCAAGTAACATCCCAAACAACCTCCTAACCGGTTGACTATACCTTTTGAATCACCCTATATACATACATACATATATATACATACATATATATATATATATATATAGTCTCTTTCTCCTGAAAGCCGCTGTTGCTTTTTCTATTCTAGTCCTGATCTCTTCCGTACATTTTGTTTCTCTTGTTATGATGCTTCCAAGGTATTTATAGTCTGAAACTTATTCTAAAGGCTTTCCTCCAAAACTTATGTTCTGATTCTCTTCTTTGCCTGATATTCAAATGACCTTGGATTTTTCTGTATTTATTTCCATGCCGCTTTTCTACCTGTTATTACTAGTCTATTCATCATTTTCTGGAGTTACTCTTCCTTTCTTGCTACAAGTACTTGACCATCCGCGTATTTTACTGTTCTTATAATCCGTCCTCCAATTTTGAAATCTCCTGTGCCTTCTAACGTCTTCATATATATTGAATAAGGTCGGCGATAGGCAGCAGCCCTGTCTTACTCCTCTACCGATATTTACTCCGCAGGTGTCCGCATTCTCCAACCTGACCTTTACAACTTGTTCCTCATATAGATTCCTGATCAGTCTCCTGTCTTTGCAGTCTACACCTATATCCTCTAATATCTTCATCAACATTACCCAATTCACTCTATCAAAGGCCTTCTGCCAGTCTACGAAACATACGCAGATATCTTGACTGTATTCTAATGCCCTTTCTGATATGATTCTAACTACCTCTATAGCATCTCTAGTTCCTCGTCCTTTTCTGAAACCGAATTGATCTTTCCCTAGCATTTCTTCTGCCTTTTTCTGCAGCTTTTTATTAAGAATCTTCGTGATGATCTTCGAAGTGTGTTACAGAAGGATTATCGTTCTGTAGTCTTTATACTGCGTTGACTTTGGCTTCTTCTTTCTAGGGATCATTGTAACTTCTAGGAAATCCTGAGGCCACTCTCCCGTATCGTAAATCTTATTAATTAATTTCGTGATTGCTTTTAGTCCCTCTGCTGCCATGACATAAGCGGGTATTCCATCGTTGCCTCTGGCTTTCCCCTTCTTTAGTTCCACTATCGCTTTTTTACTTCGCTCTCCATAATACTTGGTCCTAAGTTATCTTCTTCAATATTTTCCTCATTTTCCAGTACTATTTTTGCCGAGCCTGCCTGCTTGCTGTGTAGTTCCTTAATGTATTCTTCCCATACCTGTGCTACATCCTTTGTTTCTGAGACTATATTCCCATCTGTATTCATAATTCCTTTACCACAAATTCCATTAGGCTTCTTCTCTTCTAATTCCAATGCCCTAGCGTACATCATATCGTACCGTACTAACAATATATATATATATATATATATATATATATATATATATATATATATAAATGCTTACGGAAGAGGAAATGTAAATGGGATAAATGTATGGCAACAAGTTGTTGGGATAAGGAAGCCCAGAGAGCACTCACCAATAAGATGACATCAGGTTGGCGAGCTGCTGGGGGTGTCGAAGTGACACCCGTAAAACGAACACAAAAAACACGGAAGCTTTCGGGGACGATCCCTTCTTCAGCACAGGAGAGAGACAACTGATGGCGGTGACACTGGGTGGAGGCATGGGAGTGTAAGTGTAGTGCGGAAAATTCGGGGATTGGAGCATACGGAGGGGGTTGGGGAAAGGCAGAAAGGGAGTGAAATGCTAGCGAGGGTTGAGGCTAGGGGGAGTGAAGGAGTTTAAAAGATGGATATGCGCAAGCTCCCATTGACGGAGTTGGGAAGCCGGAGCATTATCTGGGAGAGCGCGAATGGCCCTCACCGTGAAGCAATCATTAAATATAAGGTTGTGATTGTTATATATATATATATATATATATATATATATATATATATATAAAAGGAAAGGTAAAATGAATATATGGATGTCAACAAGGTGTTGGGATGAGGAAACCCAGTGAGCACTCACCAATCAGACGACTTCAGGTTGGCGAGGCCCCGGGGATGTCGAAGCGACACACGTAAAATAACACAAAAACACAGAAACATCACAAACGTAAAGCTTTCGGAACTACTCCTTCTTCAGCTACAGAGAGCTTTACGTTTGTGATGTTTCTGTGTTTTTGTGTTATTTTACGTGTGTCGCTTCGACATCCCCGGGGCCTCGCCAACCTGAAGTCGTCTGATTGGTGAGTGCTCACTGGGTTTCCTCATCCCAACACCTTGTTGACATCCATATATATATATATATATATATATATATATATATATATATATATATATATATATATATATATATATATAAACCATTAGTTGGAGGAGAAAAAAATGGAGGGAAGAGTAAGGTTATTGGTATTAATGATATAATGCGGGGAGGGTGGGGGTGGAAGAGAGAGATGAGGAATATGGTTACAAATTTGTTTAATTCCTGGAGGAGCGTATAAACTGCGGGATATCCAGTGGGGTAGACTGATAGGGAATAGGAATTCGTTAAATACTTGACAATAAAGGGAAACCACACATTCTAATATTTCAATTTGTTCCAAAATATCGAGCCTGGGTCCATTACTCGCAGAATGGCGAGTATGAAATCACTATTATGTTTAGAGATTAATAAATGCTTGACAAAACGAGAATTGGTTTTATTGTTGATGAAGCACCAAGAGATTTGATTCAAACCAAAAGGTGACAATAATATTTAGTTATTGAAGTTTACAGAAGATAGAAATATTGCAATGAATATTTCCCATGAACATATTTGATAAAAAAAATGTGCCAGTGGCGTATACAGTTTTTCATGAATGGGGTTCATGATCGTAGTTAAAATTGGAGGATGGGTTTAGACCTTGACTTTGGCCTAATTTATCGTTTAATATCGTGTAAGCGAGGCATGCTATATGCGCCAGGATTGAACGAATGCTTATAACCCTTTCCATACACCACTGCACTGTTCTTTGAAATGTAACTTACGTAAAAAAATAACTGTATTGAAGCGCCTATCTTAAATAGCAGACTTATATACGGAAACCACTTTCATTGAGCTGTATTATGGAAAGTATAAAGTGATCTAATCATTCAGGTCTTAAATTCTACAAATTTCAGATGAAGCGCATTTATATGTAATGTTTTCCCTAAAATTCCTACATTTAAAACACCTTGCCGATGCTTTTTCGAAGATCGCTTCTCCTGAGATTAATTTTTTATCGCTTTTCGAAGCGATCGATTTGAAACGTCTTGTATTACAATCCATCGAAGTGCTCCATTAAATACTCTGCTTCCATTGTTCTGTCGTTCGTAGGCCTGTGACACCTGGAGAACGTCCCAGGCTCTCTCCCATCCTCCAGAATCGACGCATTCGACGCAAAGGAAGCGATGGCGGCGAAAGTGGTGTTACATGGTATACTCAGATTTTGACGGTTATGACACAGATATAATACACTAACGCTTAACATGCTAACCCATTTTGTTTTTTTATTAATAACAGCTTGATGGGAAAAAATTGAACATCGTATGTTTGGTTTCCAACTTGAATGTGTTTCGTCCCGAAAACCTGTCGTTTTTACTATTTAAAATTTTCAAGTAAATGTTCTTGCTTGACTTACAATTTACTTTGCAAGAAAGAAGATAATAACCTCATTAATATTGTAATTTTAGTCTGATATAGCTAAAAGAAGTATAGTATGCAAGATTCTCGCGGATTTCACTAACCAATTTAATTACATGAAATTACTCCTTCAATGTTTTCTGTAACTGCATGACCGACCTCGTATGGTGATTGACCTCGAACTTGTACAAGAATGCAGCTACTAATTATGGATAAATTTATGAATTTAGTACTTGTAGTAGATGAATTTCAGCTGTCTCTTTAATGGATTATTTGAAGCTCGTATGCAGGAAAAATATTTTTTTCAAACTTCTTCGTAATTACTGCGGGATCCATGTTACTGTGACCGCCATCCATATTGAATGATCCAATTAATATCAGCTTAAAATTTAGGAGTAAACGACGCAATTATTTGCAGCAAAGTACGAGATAAAAGAACAATACAGAAAAATTTTATAAAACATCCCAGGATTAGTTTTATTTAATCTCTGCAGAAATCTTTTATTTATTTTTTAGCATTTTCTCGGCTATAACACAATTTTGGCCGAACGCGACCCTTGTGCAAAATCCTATCGATCGCGAAATCCGCGCTCCGCACCTGCCAAAACCCATAAACGCGCCACAATACAAACAATCATCCATCGATCTTATCGTTATAAAAGCGGCCACGAGGCGACGGGAAATTTCATTCGGCATTTTTGTTTATGCCGGCGCCAAAATTAATTACGGCGGTCATTTTTTATAAGCGAACCTACGTGAGGAATAAAATAAACGATTAAAAAAAGGTGGGCCATTCACTCGCGCGCCGCCCTTCATCAATATTCCATTAGCCCTCCGTGTTCAATTTCTGTTCGAGTTTACTTTAGATAGCTTTTTCTCGCGTTCAATTTTCCACTCGTTCTATTCTCTCTCTCTCTCTCTTTTCCGCCGATGGTCTGGCTGGGAAATTGTGTCGTTCCTCTTTTGTGTATCAGTTTTTTTGTGTATTATTTTTAAGTGATGGATTGATGGAAGGATTTTGCTCGAAACGGCGTCGTTTTTACAAAAAAAAGAAATATCCTTTTGACTGAAGGGAGGCTGATGAGATTGCATTAAAAGTTTTTTTTGCATCGCGCGTATTTTCCATTTCCGAATAATGGCGGACTTAATCTATGTTGAAACCATCCTTTCCGTTTCAGGCAGATAAGGAGTCGATTGTCGATTCAATATTGTGAAAAATTTTTAACTTCATGACCGATATCAAAAGTGGACGGAGTGAATAAAAAAAACGATAAAATCTGATGGCATTAAATCTTTTGGAGATGCTTGTACCATCGTTTGGGACAGAACTCGGAAACTATTTCAGTCTATGTCGGTCTTATACAAGTGGTTTCTGGAAAATGTCACCTGTTAGTCTGTAGTCCCACTGTGCAAAGATTCGTGCATTAATTACTTTCTCCGGAAAATATCTGATTAATCGAGTTATATATGAATTTATGAAAATATGTACTTTAAATAAAATAAAATAAATGAAAAACCCTCACAACAGTAGATATTTACTGTTTCGTTTAGGAATCTCCGACGATGACAACATTCTGCGTCGAAACCGGCAGTTAAATAAATTATTCCATCTCATTAGATTTTTTCTATTTTCTCATTCTTTATTTGCTTAATATTTTCTGTGGCGCTTACAAATATAAGTATAAGAATTTTTGTAAAACTTTCAAATTTAAGTTAGGCTGAAAATGGTATACTGATGTACTGCATTAGCCCACAAAAGAAATGCCGTCCGCGTGCTAGTTAAATAAATGTTGATAGTGCTAAAATTGCTCTTCCAGGAAAGTCCTACATTAGTCGGTGACTTCTTAATGATATCAGTCTCTCTCAATCCGTCTGGTTTCCGAATGTTTTTATGCACTACGCTGGATAGAGTTAAACTGACGTATATCCCGTTACGAGCTTTGGAAACTCCAAATGGAAACGGAATCCTGAAAGAGCGATAGAATGTGTAATGGTCTCTCGGTTTAAAACTACTTTAAAAACTGGAAACGAATAGGATACTTTCCTGTAGCAACGGGAAAGCGGCTAGATCACATAATAATTTAAATGCCCATGATTTCTTGTAAATGCAGTAATTTCCACTTTTTTAGAATGATGTTTGTCCTCATAATATAGCCTCCCTTAGCAATGGCAGATTAGGACATTTGGCTCCCTATAGCCATTTAGTTTGCCCACCCCCTACTTATATGAAATATTCATAACATTTGGTTTCCAAAGACAAATTATTATTGGCATT
The DNA here is from genome assembly GCA_028673005.1 of Tanypteryx hageni. Lineage (NCBI taxonomy): Eukaryota > Metazoa > Arthropoda > Insecta > Odonata > Petaluridae > Tanypteryx > Tanypteryx hageni. The sequence continues at coordinate 82,854,168 of CM054116.1, read as the reverse complement.
AATTAAATTTAGATTTAAAATAGAATAAATGTTTTAAATAAAAAAAAACAATTTCGAAATATGTGCTCCTCCAAATCATGGCCCCATTCCAGATCTGCCACTGCCCCGTGGACTTCTGTAAGGAGATCAGTAACGTTATCTTGCTACGCCTAGCAAAATATTTGCAATCTCTGAGGATATAAATGATTCAATCAATCTCGCTTCCTTACAGCCTCAAAATATTTTCTTTTATGTAGGTATAACTATTAGTCGATTAGCATATTTTTAGAATTAGAATAATCGGTTATCAGTGTTTAAAGGCGAAATTTTAGGATAGGACCCAATAATTTGAAACTGAAATTTTAAACAAAGGAATTGATATTGAAAAAAGAACTTTGTTATTTCCACAAATTTTGATATATATATATATGGATGTCAACAAGGTGTTGGGATGAGGAAACCCAGTGAGCACTCACCAATCAGACGACTTCAGGTTGGCGAGGCCCCGGGGATGTCGAAGCGACACACGTAAAATAACACAAAAACACAGAAACATCACAAACGTAAAGCTTTCGGAACTACTCCTTCTTCAGCTACAGAGAGAGAACTAATCCATATATTCATTTTACCTTTCCTTTTCCGTAAGTTGTTATATATATATAATAATTCATGTTTAGATAACATCCGTAAAATGAGCTCATCGTTAACCGTTAACGATTTGTGCAAGCAAAACCACAGTGTAATTAATTTTAGTTATCTCACATTGTTGGTGAACGAATATTAACGGAATACGTCAAGAAACATTATAGCGAAAGCAGAAATGTTAGAAATTAGACGGATTTCGGTATCGAAAGCATAAAACAAAGGGTTAATATGGTTTATCCGGCAAAGCGTGTTAAAATGAAGTACGCGCTTCGCATCGGAATAGAAATGCGGATAATGCCAATTAATATGCTATACATAATTTAATTTCTGCGGCCGAGATCAGTGATTCGCCCGTTTTGCAAACTCACTCTCTCGAATACGCGAGACAAGAGTTGGAAGTGGGTCTGCCATAGTTCGAAGTAACCCTTACGTGTCGGCGTCTCGTCCCCTTTTCTTCGCCGTTGGTCAGTTTGGAATCGCTTTGCCAGGAAACCCATAAGGTTTAACCGAGTTAATTTGACATCAAGCCAGGTCCCACATTATTAGGGAGGGGAGGTGAAGACCGGGCAGTGCAGATACCGTTCTTGGCGAAGAGGATGAAGGGGATTTGGAGAAGGGAAGAGCGCCCGATCAGCAATGCAAAGGATGCGATGACGGAAGGGATCAGGGGGTGGGGAAAAGCGCACTCGGGGTCTGATGCGGTGGGTGTGGCGGCATTTCTGCATATCCGCCCCTCTCGCTGCGCCCCCCTCCCCTCCCCCTCATCGTCATTCTCCCTCCGCCTCACCGTGGAAACTCGTTAACCATACAGACGTACGCCTCCGAAATTACGACCGCAGGAGTGACAGTCGACAAGCTTGGAGTCTGAGGCTTTATCATTCAGTTAGCAGCGTTCGGTTTCCAAGGCTAACACACCGCCAACCCCCTTCCCTCTTATCTCCGTTTAAACCCTCGGTTCTGAACCTCGTCGCGTACGATGCAGGTATTCCGTCCGAAACGTTCATTATTTTGGATGGAGGATCGAACATAAAAAAAAATGCTTTTCATTTTCCGCGACGTGCCCATTCCGCATAAATCAGCGGTAGTAGTATTTTATTTCAATTTTTTTCTGTTTTGGGGAGATTGAATTTTTCCGCTACGTGCCCGAGCACGCGAGGGGGACAGATTTGGGCGCGGAACCTGTTTCTCGTTGAAAAGTTTATTCGTCCGCGTCCTCGGGAAGAAAAAAGGTAGAGGAAAGGGAATAGGGCATGTTGGCAATGAACCGATCATGTAAATTCATTTGCTGCGTTTTTATTTTAAGGCGTCATTTACCCGGAGGAATGTTTAAGGTGTTGATTTATTTCCGATTAATTTTGATGTTTTGTCATTGAATTAGCAGCAGAGACTTTAGCGTCCGTGTCCCGATTTTAAGTCAATTAATAAGAATAATAATTCCATCCAAAGCCGGATAAGAGAAACGTTAACGTTTATTATCACAAGCCCGAGCATTTAAATTCAAGAATAACATTTTTCAAATTATAAAAAAAACAATATAGACCCGCCTGTTGGCCCCCCTTGGGGCAGTCGACCCGCTTGCCTCTGTGGCCTAGCTGTGGTACTGTTACTAATTGGGGTAAGGAAGCGTCACGAATGAGCGTGCGGCTATTATGGTTGTCGCCCACGGGTGCACGGTGCATGTCGTCTCTGCGTGTCCAGGCAGTGGCGCGAGAAATTAAAATAAAATAAAAGCGACATTTCGTAATAATTTTTGAGCAACGAAAGGGAGATTATATTTTCCACTCGAATATTTGGTCTTGATCTTCGATCGGGCGGTAAAAAAAACTAGGTTAAAATTATTACCTGCGCAAAGAAAATAATAGCTTTGTAATTTACATTATCTGATGGTAAAGGTTCTTAGGAATGGAATTGTAATGGGGATAAATTTTTATAATTTTCAGATAGGCGAAAACGGAAACGAGATTTCTTCCGTGCCTACGTAAAATGGTCGTAGTTTATTTATACTTGCCCTTTCACTTTCATACGTTACAATATCCAGCTTTTAAAAACGGATATATAGTCTCAATCGATTTGAATCGGTTAAAATAGCATTTCTTCAAATTTATATTTCCGTGCGCAGTCCACCAGCTGAAATATTTTACCCTTTCCGTCAAACTGTCTGTGTTTATGGCGGTGTTTTTTATATTATATTAAGAGGTCTGGCTCCCACGGGTTAGAATCCTGCCGAGAGCATGGTCGTATCTGTCCGTCTTTGTTATCGTCAATATGCTCATTGTAAAAGGCCAGTGACGGCTGTTTATGGGTCGGTTAAAATAGAAAAATGCTAGAAGCACAACGTTGACTGAAAAAGATTTTCTATAAATGTAGGGTCTAGGATCTAAAAATTTGGTCTGGGAGTTACTTAGATATTCAGAATGATGTAAAAATTGAGGAGAAACACTTTTCTTTCCAATGAAATACAAAACTAAAAGGGTTATAATTTATTGCGACCATTCTTACAAAACAGGCAGAATAAAACAACCAAACAAATTTCTCGTGATGATTTCGTCAAACATCGCAGAAGAAAACTAACTCTGATTTCCACTGATATGTAGTTTAATTTGCCTTTCGACGCAGTGCAGCACTCTCGTAATGATGCATCTCATCCAGGAACTTCCGCTGCGAGCAAAATATCCCCACCCTCGAGACGTTTTCAATTTTCTTGGCGGCGGTAGTGAAACGAAAGCTCCCGCGATGTGCTTTATTTTCTCATGAAAATAAAAACAAATGAATGGAAGAGGGCGAAGCGAGTTTCGAGGAGAAGTAGCACGAGCGTTCCATCAATTACCGTGTGTTGGAATTTTTGTTTAATGCGTGTCTTTCTTTCAGAAGGCTATGCTATCTCTTGGAATCCGTCATGCGGAAACACGAAGTTGTGTGCAACGAGAAGTGTTCGCTAGTCCCGGAGACGATTTTTATGCATCGTCCGCTCACCTGATGGCAAGCTTTTCCAGATGGAGTGAGGGGGTGTGAGTGCGGGGGAGAGGGATGAGTGGAGAAGAGGACGGGGAGGAGGAATGGGGGGAGAGAAGTGGCGCTTCTTCATCCTCTTGAAGTTGATTTCCTCCCTACCTTGTTTGCCAAGACGTCTATTTATTAGTTCGAAAGGGTATATACAGCTACTCATTAATTAATGCTTCGGTGTTAACGCAGAACGGCGAATCACAGAGATGGAATTTATCGAGATAGGGCGAGGGAGAGGTAGAGAGAGAGAAAGAGAGAGAGAGAGGAGAAAAAATAATAAGAGGGCGAAAAGGGGTTAAGAAAGAGAGATGAGCGTCCCAACGTTGAATTTTCGACTTGTTTGCTCAAAGGTCTTAGCGATCAGGGGTCCGACGTCTGTTTATGCAAATGTATTTGAAAATTTTATTTCATGCGGGTAATTGCGAGACGGATTTAGCTTTTAGATCAATCTTGCTGCTGCCGAGTTAACAATGAGTACATAAAGCTACTTACCGTTGCAACCGCCGGAATGCCAATGTAAATATTTATGATTAATGCTTTTTTTTTAGCTAAGACCGCGTTTATGCAAACCATATTGAGGCAGTTATAGCGAGCAAATATATATTTATATACTATACACTACTTCTTTCTCTTTATCCTCATCAAAAATGACAAAACTATTCTTGATAGAAATTTATACTCTTAACAAAGTCACAATAAGGGCAGTGGCGTAACTATAGCTTTTGGGCCCCTAGCAAAAAATCTCTCAGGGCCCCACTTAATAATTGACTATTTGTTAGTGTTCTGAGTGTAATGGATATTAATAGAAATAACATAAATATAGAATTTTGATAAACAAAGTGTTTATATTTATTATGAATAATTAAATTTATAAATTATTATAAACAATGGATGCAAGGGTGAGGGCCCCCTTGGTATTAGGCCCTTACGCGATCGCGTAACTTGCGTACCCATATTTACGCCACTGAATAAGGGTGTTGTAAAAGTTAAGATTAGGAAGCAACTCGCTGAGCTAGTTGAAAAGGGCTTTCATTCAAACGGTCTCCTTCAAAATTTATGCTGATTTGAAATTTAGAAAGTTTTTAACCTTTAGCTCCATGTTCATTTAATATGAACTGACAAAAAGTGATTTATATATAAAGGCTTAAAAATAACATTTTGTATGCATAAATATATATCCGCAAATTAGGTTAACGGTTTCATATGGAATCTCGTTTTTAAGTTTTTGACTGAAACTATAATTTGAAAGGCATAGATTGGTTTTCCGACATGTTTCTACGTCAAATTTTCAGTAACCAACTGGGCGTTGCATTTTCATGCTTAAATACGGGATCAAAAGCAAAAACCGGAAAAAAAATAACAGCGCACGAAGCGATATATTATGATTCCTTACCGTCGGGCTTTCAATTCCTTCCCTGGGGCACCAAAAGAGGCCACACAGGGAAATCGGTTAGCGATTTCAAAAAAAAATCATCATTTCCGATTCGTCCTTGATGACTATTTACGAATCCAACCACCCAGACGCTCCAGTTTGTTACCGTTGCTTCGCTCCCTTATAAGGGGCGTAATGGAAATCGGCAGACCGCGTCGACACATCAAAAAGGTTCATTAACAAGTATTGACTCCCATTCGCTTAATGGAGCCGCATGTTTACCCTTTTAACGATATCAAAAAGGAAAACCGATTGAAGAACGTCTCTCGGAACTCCAATCCCCCGTCTTTCCCGCAAACATGGCGGAAACAGACACACACACACCTTTATGCCACGCGGCCTTTCCTCGGAGAACCCGGCGGTGTGGCAACGTTTCGTTTTTTTTCACCCCGTCTCTTTTCTCCGCGACCCGGCAAATGGATGCGGTCTCTATAAATTTGGGGTGTGGCGTTAGGTCGGAGGAGGTGTCGGGTGGAGGGAATTACTCGAAAGTTAGTTGAGAAAACTACGTGAGCGACTTGAGGACCTCGTCAGCGGCGCCCTCAGAGCTGCGGGGTGGTCGGCTTTGAGACGACTGGAAACCTTAATTGGGCTCCGCGGGAGGTGAGAGAGACTTCCCACGTCTCCTCCACTCCTCTCTTTCTCACTCTGACGTCCTTTTCGCCTCTCTCTCATTTCTTGCAACGCTGTCGAGGTGGAGGTTCGGAAAGCTGTATCAGCTCCTTTATGGCGCGCCTTATTCGCATCGCTGCCGTCAAGACCATTATTATATTTGACGGTCTCAACGATTTTCGCATCGTGATTAGGGACGATATATTACTTTCTCCATAGACGAAGTATAGAGCTAGTATTGTTTACATGAAAAAATTCGAATTCGAGATTTCAACGGAAATACATGTTTTAAGGTCCCCCGAACACGTTTTGACTATTTTCTCTATGTCTGTGTGTCTGTCTGTATATGGGCGCTCTAACTCAAAAACTATTAATCAGGTCAACGTAAAATTTTATATTTAACATTTTTATAACAGTTGAAAGATCTGATTAGTTTTTGGTAAAAATCGGTTGAACGGAAGTGGGTGTTTACTCTTGTCACTTATCCGTTATTTTGACATATTCGCTTTACTATTTGATACATGTAAAAATGTATTGGAATAAAAGTTGTACGAAATTTTATTTTCTACAATCTTTGTTTGATATATTTTCCATATAATGCATTGTTTAAGAGATATCTTATATTTTTAGCTGCCACCACCATGCCACCTACCGAAGACTGTTGTTAACAATTGACGCTTAGTTACGTCTTACAATTAGTAACGCTCATTTTTCTTTTCTTAATTGTCAACCGGAAGTAAATATTGACAACGATCCCAGAGCTAACAACATGTAATTTGCCATATAAATATGGAGAAAGTCATGTGTTTCCCACATCATTTTATTTTTTCTTGTTTGTCGGAGGCATTTACATGCTGGTTCAAGGGTCAAACATTTTTTCCTTGATGCCGAGGAGCAAAGTATGATTATATAAAAATCAGTAATCTAATTTTAACAGTGGCGATGATTGTATTGCACTCGCCTTTTAGTCATATAGAACAGGGGTTCCCAACCTTGTGCTCGCAAGGACCGCTCTGCTCTTTGACGGCTTGATTGTGATCATTGGCAGCCTTAGTGTGCTCTCCCTCGAGGCTTAAAATCGCATTTTCTAGCACCGCTAATTTGTTCGGATGTTTCCATTCTAAATGTTTGTAAGAACAGTATAAATAAACTTTGACTAAGGTTTGACTTTATTTGTGATATCTTATTTCGCTATAGCGTAGTGGCGCTCGCTTTATGCTCCAGGATACTACTTGGTGCTCGCCACATTAAAAATGTTGGGAATGAAAGTTTCGGAGGCGCAAATTCTCGGTATCGTTCCAGGATCCAGCTAATTATGTTTTTTGGCCTTGCTTTGGTAGTTTCACAATAGAGGGCCGTTTAAATCATACCTTCTACACTACGTGAAATTCTTATTGATAATATTTCTTAATCTCCTAATTTTTGGATTTTCGGTATTTTTTCGATAGTATCATTTTTGTCCAGTTTAAAAATTTTGATCATATGCTTTACATAAGATTATAAATAAAGTAATAAAAAGTAGGGATGTACACGGGTTTATCGTGGTACAGAAGTGCCTTTCATCAAATTCGTCATAGTATAATCGTATACTAATATATTTGCTTTGAAATCAGAAAAATATTTTTCTTATATTGTGGCAACCCTGCTTCTTAGATCTGTTTTAAACGTGTTCATTTGGTTTTGTCATTCTATACTCTCCCTTAAAACTAAATTTCTTTGAAATCCGTTCAGCCAATACCTTCGAAATTAATAGTTACAGACAAATTCTAACTTTGATATGTGGTAGCCCTGTTTAGTCGACCCAGTTTGAATATAATAATTTTGTTATTTAGTTATATAAAGATTATATACTTACATCATATTTGGTTAAAATCCATGCCGTAATTTCTCTATAATTACATCTAAAAAATATTATTTCACTTTTTATTGTGGTAGCCCTGCTCTTTAGGTCAGATTTAAATATCTTGATTTCATTATGGTATGTTGTATAAATCTTATATACGAAATTTAATTGAAATCTGTTATGCCAATTCCTTCCAACTCCATAATTCGTGAAAAATTTAATTTGTAATTGTGGGACCGTTTGGCTGATTCAGTTCAAATATGTAATTATGGTTTTCTATATGTGTACATTATAAATATTATAATTTAGTTCAAATTGATGTAGACATTTCAACACAAATATGTGTAAAAATAATGTTTTTCATTTCTTGTATTGTGGCAGCCCTGCTTTTTATATCTATACAAAACATCTTGATTTTGTTTTTTTATATTCCACGTTTTCTTCCTACAAAGTTTAATTGAAATTGGTTCAGCCAATTCCTTCCAAATTCATAATTATCGAAAAGATTAACTTTGTAATTGTGGCACCCCTGCTCAGTCGATCCGGTCCAAATATTGCGCTTTGGTCATTAATTTATGTGATTATTATATGTACAAAATTTTGTTGAAATCAGTTAAGCCAATTGGTCCCTGATATATGCGTACGGACGGACGGACGGACATCACGAATATTATAGTGCTTTTCAGCAATTACGAAAAGATCTAAATATAAGAATGATAATTTTATAAATCATACATTTAGATTAAAGCTGTGCTATCTGGAAAATGTTTTAAATCTAAGGATGTGAAACATAAAGGATATGATGTTGTACTCTCAATTGATGATTGAGTCGTCACTGCAAAATCAATTAATAACTAACACGTTTAATTAATACGTTCTTTAACCTAATATTATTTGCCAATTTGTCTCTAAATCATACAGAAACGAGAAGAAATCCGTTCAATCCCCCACTCCATTAATAATTGTTTAACATTTACTCTGTGTGTGCAAATTCCGCAGAAAATTTCTCATTAGAGGTAATTTGTCGGTGCACTCCGGTTCCGACAATCCCTTTGAAACTAACGCGGTGATGCAATGTTTCCGCATCTGCCAAATTCTTCAAAACCTTGATTCGCTGCGCAAAAGGAGTCATATCGTAGATTCGTAAAACTTTTGCTGGTAAAACTGCATACATTCTTAATGTAAAGAATTGATTATGCCTTTGATGAAAATAATGTAATTTGAAATTAAGTCTGTTTTTGATACCAGATAATATGTAAATATAAATTTTACGAAGCATTAGGCTATTAATGCTGGTATATATATATATATATATATATATATATATATATATTATGTTTGTGTGTGTGTGTGTGTGTATATATATATAACGATACGGAAAAAGTAATAATATGATAAAATAAATGCAACGAGAGGTTGAGAGGGATAGGAAGGAGCCAGTGAACACTTACCATACGGTGCTGGACGTCCACAGCGATAGAGGAAGGCTTGTAATTTGGAGCTTTCGGGCAAACACGCCCTTCTTCAGCGAGAGAAAAACGAAGACTATATATATATATATATATATATATATATGTATATAGTTTATATTTCTTTCTTCTACGATGAATATAAATATGAAAAATTTACTTGCCACGTTTATCAGACGCAAACAGAATAATTACAAAATATTTGATTTTTTCACTGGAACGTTTTTACCCACTATGTTAAATGGAAAATAATTTAATAATGTTTAATAACATGAATCAGAGTAAATATAATGTGAGATAGTTTCAAATTAATTGTAGTAGCAAAAAATCCACTTCACCCTTTCCATGCAGGCTAATAATTATCAAATGCTTTTGGCAAACAATCATATTTTAAAAAATTGTATACCATTGTGTATCATATATTAGTGATAAAAATATATTTTTTTAAATTTCACCCTAGTTAAATTTAAAAAGAAACTCTTAACTATGTTTCATTAACCTTCTAATTTAAAATTCTATCGTCATTGAAATTAAAAGTATTCGACGCAAAATGATGTATTTTATATAAGAAATCTTTTTTTATAATTTCATCTTGCGTAAACTACTTTTTTACTATGGGGATATTTAGTGATGCAGGTTATAACATTCCTACTTGATATACGAAACAAATATTTGTAAAACAACGATTTAAGATATGTTGGCATAATAGTTATGGAAAAGAATTTTAAAATTCTAAATAATACATGCATCTGTAAATATCATTTGAGTTCTTATAAATTCTTTCTTTTATTTAATACCTAGCCGATAAATGATATTACGTAATTAAAAAAACGTGTATTATATTCATTATGTGTATAAGGAGTATATATAAGCTGTTAAGGCGATTCTAATACTTTCATAACAAAATGCGGTATTAATTCGGTTTTAAATTAATATCTATGAGATTTTTCCAATATCATAAAAATTTATTTAGAATGGAATTTGTTAAATAATCTTGCGGATGTTTAAACGGTATTGAAAAAATTGAAAAATATTAAACAGAGAGATCTCCCATTTCAATCGGGATTTTCAATGCTATGAGATAAAAAGGGAAACTTTTCGGATAACGAGGCGAATATCAAAGTGAATTTTGCGCATCAGATCTCCAATGATTTCCGGGTGGAAAATCCTGTGTTTCATCAAACGTGATATCAAACAGACAACCGCCAATTGGAAAAAGGTCGCGTAGAATATTTAGTTGAAGTTATGACGAATATTTTTTCCGCTCTCGCGGTTAATGATTTTGATTTAAAGCGTGAAGGATAACTTCGTTTGCACGCATATATTTTCCGTACATTAAAGAGCAAACGTTTCAAAACCTCGATTTTTTTAAAAAAGGGAGGATGAAAGAGACGGATTAAAACATTCTACTCATAAAATATAAAGTGCCGGATTCTTGAAATTTGAGTTAGGCAGACATTGATTATTTCTACGTGCATGTCAACTTTTTGTGGCATTAGTTAGGTAGCGATATTAAAAACGTTTCTCGATTTCTGAAGACCCTATTTGGAGCCTATTCTACGTAATAATGTCAGGATTGAATAATGAGGGGGAGGCAACGACGTGGAACACAACGTAATTGTGAATGGTAGCCGTGATTTACCGAAATTTTATTATCTGTCTGTTTAAAATAAGAGAGATGGTTAGATTTGGTTGGCCGAAACAACAACAGATACAAATGAGGTTTTCCTAGGTGACCATTATTTATGCCAGATACAAAGCTGGTTCAATTAATTCTTGTCAACTTTCTCAGCGTAAAACTGTATCAACGGTAATACCGCCTCTGTAAAGCGATTTATTATTAACCGTGCCGCTGTGAACTATTAGATTTTGAATGACGAGATATTTTCCCTATTCAATTTTGTTAATACAGTTATTTTTTGATCATTTAGAAAACATACAGTTGAGATATTTTAGCCTCTGTATAATTTAATTAAATACAAATATTAATATAGTAGCTGTAAGTAGTCATTCCAAAATAAATAATTAACTTCTCTGGTCTTCCTATAGTTAAAATATTTTCAAATGGTATCATAGGGAGATATGAAATGGATTTTTTAGGAATATTATTCTATATTATTGGAGCATTTTTTACGCCCCATGTGCAGAATTTGACCAGCCACAAGATAAATCTTTACAGTCAAAAGGCACTTGCAAAGGTAAAAATGTAAATGGAAAATTAAAAAAACAAATTAGTTCCTTTTTCCCCCTGTTCACTTAATAGGTAAATTTTAATAAATTGGATTAGACTGACTCCCAGCAGTTCTCTAGATTCTTTAAATTATCCTTTAAGTCTATTTGTAGCACGTTTCATTTTATTAACGCGCTGCCTGTACGTCTGTGAAACCACTTCAATTTAAATAGCAAGTAAACGGTAAGAGATATGAGACTGAAATTTACCGGGTATATTTGATCTATGATGGCATTTACTACGCTGGCGAACAAATTCTTTGGAGAAATCAGTGGGCGGCAGGGGGTGCCTTCAAATTGAAATTCTCAACGAAGGGTTATAGATAGGATGTTAAAAATTTTTACTGTTTGTGTGACCTTTAATGCCATCTATAACATTGCAGAAGAAATGTTTCTGAAAAATTGATGGACGACAGGGAGTGCATTCAAAATTTTCAAATTAAGATTCTGCGCAAATGGTTATAGATATAAAGTTATAATTTTTACTTTCTCCATACGTAGTATAGGGGAAAGTATTGTCTTCATGAAAAAAATCGACTTCGAGGTTTCAACGGAAATACACGTTTTGAGGTCCCTTGAAAACGTTTCAACCATTTTCGCGATGATATCTGTGTGTGTGAGAGAGAGAATGTGATAGCTTTTTGTGGGTGCTCTAACTCATAAACTATTAATCAGATCAACGCGAAATTTTATATTTCACATTTTTTTGAAAGTCACAAGAACAATTAGTTTTTGGTAAAAATCGATCAACCGGAAGTGAGTGTTTACTCCTCACTTATCCGTTATTTTTGAGATATTTGCTTTATTATTTGATAATGTAAAAATGTGCTGGAATTAAAGTTGTAGAAAATTTAATTTTATACAATCTTTGTTTGAAATATTTTCCCATCTTATATTTTTAACTGTCCCCACCACGCCACCTACCGACGACTATTGTTAACAATTGACGCTTAGTTACGTCTTAGCAACGCTACTATTTATTTTCTTAATTGTTGAAGCTTTGTGGCTATATCCAATATTGGAAGGCTATGGTTTGAATTTATTTCTGTTCTTTGTAAAGTCTAAAATTTTCTCGCAATTTATTAAAATATTTATTATGATGTAACCTATTTGGAATTTTTTAGAAAAATTACAGTTATGGAGAAAGTCATGTGGTGGCCACATCAGATTTTCAATTTAATTGTTGAATAAACTACTTTACGTCATATGATTATATAAATATATTTATAAAGAATTTTAAGTTTACAATTCTAAATAAATCTCAATAAATAAAGCGCGCTTTTCCGTATTGCGTCAGCAAATTAAGCTCCAATTTTCTATACTACTATGTGGCCCTCGAGTCGAAAGGGTTGGGCACCACTGTTCGATTATTATGATCTTCCACGCAGTGGATGTGGCCAAACAAGGCGAGAAACGCACGCCATAGATTTAAAACCGTAAAATGAATGAAACGATTTGGAACAACCTAAGATATAGGCTGAATTTAAAGTTTTACAGTCATTATCGATAGGCCGGAATTCATCGCCGTAAAATTCTACGCACGACATATTATAGAAAGTCGAATTGTTAAAATTTAACATTTTTCGCATTTTCTTCATTACGCATCCTGTTTGACCTCGCACCGCTAAGAGATATTGTTTTTCACGTCGCGTGCTGACATTCGTCGCATCTGCAGCTGAACGTTGGAACTACGTTGAGATCTGTGCACGCGAAATGAAAAATTGCACCTCTCAGAAGTGAGAGGTTTTGCGTGACCCCCTCCAATCTCTCCCTCCTGAAAGGTATCACTTCCTAGGTGACGAATTGACTTCCGACTTCCGATCTAGACACGTCAGAGAAGCGTGAAATGTTTCCTGAAATGTAGTTCGGCGCGTTGCGCGATGACAGTGATACGAAAAAATTTGTTAATCTCACGTTTGTATATTGCTTACGGTTGATTTCCGAGTGAAATATTTGGAGATTTACAATCAAGTATCTTTCTTATATATTAAGTTGTCTACATTCCTAAAATTTTCTCACTTTTGCTTATGTTTAATGTACGTATTATCGGGAGAGATGTTTTATATTGCAGCCAGTATTAATTTTACAAATTTACAATACATTTATACTTAAAGGAGTCAAGTTATTCGGAATTCGTGGCATTACCAACATGTAATCTAAAGAACCGAGATATTCGCGCTTCTATTTTGTATTGCTATACGCTTGCGGCGGAATCTTCTCATCTCATTCTCTTAAAAGAATTAAAAGCATTACCCATTTCTCCCTTCGCAAGCGACTTATCACCGCTCTTGTCCTTCCTCACCTCGATTACTGCGATACGGTCTATCAAGATCTATCTAACGAGCTATCTCTAAAATTGCAGCGTGCACAAAATTCCTGCGTGCACAAAATTCCTGCGTAAGATTCATCTGTGATCTCCAAAAGAGAGACCATGTCACTCAACCTCTATATACTTTAGGCTGGCTTCGCACTGAAGCTCGTAGACGTCTTCACCTCCTCTCGTTATTTTACCGAATTATAACTCTTCAAAACCCACAGTATCTGAACTCCAAATTTTCCCAAATGAACTCTGTACACAACGCCAACACTAGGGGCACCAATCTCTTCCAGATCCCACATCACAGGACGGAAATTTATAATAAATCCTTCCATATTACAGCTTGTAGACTTTGGAACGCCCTACCTACTGACCTCCAAAACGCAACATCTCTCCACATATTCAAACATAAATACTTTAAATTGCTGTTCTCTGCCCAAAATTCAGGTCAGCTTTAACATTTTCTTCTTACCTATTGCAAGACGGCTTCCTTCACTCTTCCTTACTTAATGAACATTAATTAATTTCTTCGCAGGTTATCGAGTTCTCAAAATGTACGCCTCCTTCGACTGTTACCATTTCATTGTCTAGTGTCTCCTAAGTTATAGTGTTTATACTAACTCTCATTGTTTTATATCACTCTGTATTGTTTCATACTATTTTATACTGATTTATATCATTTTTTTAATCTGTATGATTTAGGTATATACTGTTTATGTTATGCGTATTGTAATATCTTACTTTACCATTTTTTATATTTATTATATTGACGAAGGGTTAAATGTAAGAATGGACCATATGGTCTAAATTTCGCCCGAATAAAGACGATTATCTATCTATCTATCTATTTATCAATCTCAAACCTGTAATTGATTCAAAGCAAACATTTCAACCACCTCTTCTTTTCTGTCTGTTTACTTTCCATCGGGAACCGTACTCTCTCTCTCTCTCAAAACTTTCCCGTTCCTTAAATTTTCCATTCTCCGCCGCCTTTCCTCGCGTGCCTGTCCCTTTTGCATTAATTATTCCATCTTTTTCAAACCTCACGTCTTCTGATCTAGGACGAGGCTTCGGTTTCGTTGCTATGGTTCGCGTCGGTATCGCGCTACTCTCGTTGCGACAGTATATCAAAGGCGACTCGCAAATCACCGTTGTCCAACTCGCAGTGGTCATAAATTCGATTATCCTCGGAATAAATTTTTTTCGGCGCCTGTTATTAGTGGACCTCCGACTCGCATTAGGACCACACACGGGACGGTTATTTTGATTTTTCTTGTAATATGAAGGTTGCGTGATGGAACGTACTGATCATTTTTGTCACGGCAGTGTCTGCTTCAATAGATAAACGCTTTAAGAATGTAAATTTGAAAAAATATATGCTTAGGTATCTCCAACAGTCATGATATTTAAATCATATGAAAAATTCGTCTACAATGTAAACGGCTTCAGTGATGATTCACCGAAAGTAGGTTCTAAGAATAAAATACTCGTTTTAATCCAAAGACTAGCTCGATAAATATGCTTTGCCTGATAATTTGTTAACATTGTTGTAAGCATTTCAAGCACATTGGGTCGAGTGAATAAAAAATAAGCAAATGCTTATGCTTAAGATTTCTCTCACTTTTTAAGCAAATGCATAATTTGGGGTGAATAAAAAAAATAGCATTTGCTTTTGCTAGAAAAAATAAGCATTTGCTTATTTTTAGGAATTTTCTTAAGCATTTGCTTAAAATTGTGTGAATAAAACCGAGCTTTTGCTTAATGCTTGAAGCATATGCTTGAACTTTTTTAAGTGAGGTAAAGGGCTTGCTAAAATATTTCTAAGTACTCTATTTTCATGATAATTGATCCTAAATATAAATATGGTAATTTATGGTGACATGAAAGGTTAAAAAATACGAGAAAAGTTTCAAAAACCAACGGTTATAAAAATTTATATCGTTTCTCTGAAGAAAATGTTAAGTACCTATATTTGAAATCTGTTACTCGAAGAATATCAAGAGAGACGTGGCGGGGTACTGTCTACCAAACAGAAGATAGAAATATTTTTAAGGTACTTAAGTGATCCCGGATTTCAAATAGGAGTCGGGGAAGATCACCACGTACAGTGACCAACTGTATGTAAGACAAAAAAAATTGTGGCGTCCAAAATCACTATAAAGGCAAATGACTGGATAAAATTACTATAACTAACTGAATAAAATATACCCATGATTTGTGATATTATCGAATTCAGTTATAAAAGAAATAGTTAAAATAAATTATTAATTAACTTTTTAAAAAATATTACCCAATATATTTATGTTTTTAGTTTGAAATTCAACTATGTAAAACTTTAAATATAAACAAAAACAAGTGAAGGAAGAGTTGCAAAGAGCTGTCTTCCGTAAAATTTAAGCATTTGCTTAAAACTGAGTAGCAAAAGCAAACTTTTATTCACTCAACATGAAGCAAATGCTTTTAGAATTTGCTTATGCTTTTAGCAAATGCTTTTACCGTTTGCTTTAAGCATTTGCTTAATTTTTATTCACTCGACCCATTATCTAGTAAAGAAATAATGAATCGCTTGAATAATAAACTTCATTAAAAAGTAGCCGCTTGCCCATAGCGGGGAAATGTTCTTGGGTAATGTTGTCTAGGGCAAAACCGCGTTTCGTGAATTTAATACCTTTGTAAAAAGTCACGTAGGTACGTAAAATGCGGTGTGGGCCAAAATCAGAACTAAGTATAGATGAATATTATAAGTGTTGGGCATATTACATATATTCAGCCATGTATAATCATATACCTGTTGGGGATGGAGGAAGTCCGCATTAAGCAAGCTTTTATTGTATTTGTTTGAGAAAAATTTCTCATAAAAACGTTGATATACTTGATATTCTCTCGTTTTTTTTTAAAGAAAACATCCGCGTGCTGAAGCGGGAGAATTTTTCTGTTACGATAGCTCAGTAGTATAATATCTGCCCGGCAAGTGGAAGATCCGAGTTCGATTCCCGGCCATGAGAAAATTTTTCTTTTGATTTCAAATTGCTCTCAGAATTTTAATGCGACGCAGAAATCTGTAAATTATAAAGTTTAAATTTTCTAGAGAGCCTGTTACATGCTTCGCATGCACGATATTTTTAATTTGGTCATTTAAAAAAATATTATAGTTGGTCATTTGCCTCCAAATGGTATAATACTTAGTAATACCAGCAAAACCTTTGAAATCGTAAATTACGGTAAGGATTTCCCGCTAAACAACATTTTCTGTCACTATCTTATCATTAGCTGTCTTTCCTGCCGAGAAGTAGTTTCGATTTGAATTTTTAAACGCTTTAATTTTACAGATGTCCTAAAACTGTGTAATTAAAAATCAGCAAAACAATTTATAATGTTTTAAATTACTTTTATGAACTAAAATCTTTTGAACTAAACCTTAAAGGAATAAATATATAAAGGTTTTAAGGAAAGTATTAATTATATACCATTAAATAAATTAAAAGGAACTCATCTTAACTTAGTCTATAATTTCTCTTCAACAAATGTAAAATGTTAGTGTTTAAAACATTTCTGAACTAAATGTTTGTTCTATTCAATTCAAGCTATCTCTATTCTAATGAATTTTAAAATGCAAATATGAAAGGTCATGCACCAATCCCCATTGGTTGGCACTTACTATAAAGAGATACTATTTATTTGCCGTTTTGATGTGCTCTCCGTTCCATCGGGAAATGCCAGAAGAGTTAAATTACCCACGAACTGGTGTTACGACATTGAAACATTAAGGAATGTGCAAAGAAAAATTAAGAGAAAATGCATACGTGATATAGACGTTCTTACTAATAATAATGTAGATAATCATTCGTATTAATGGAAATGTTTCCGGTACGTATGTGCCCGAACTAAATATAACGTACTTTGTTTATACTCGTTGCTACGAACAACTATAATAGTTGTTTCTACAATAAAAGTTCTGGAAAGATACATGCATTACAGTAGTAAAAATACTAGAGAGTCTGTAACGCTTCGCTGTCACATTAAGTTGATTTCGGTTTAAAAAAATAATTAATTTGATCAGACATTTATTTGACAAAAGATATAAACTTCTTTCTTTGTAAATAAAACAGAAGATTCTATTTATTATTAACCTGTATTAGGATTAAGTATAATTTAATTTTTATCTAATTCAATTTTTTAATTTTCCAAGTGGTGTGATAAATAAAAATAACTGACCTTGCTAAGTTCTTTTAAACTTCTTTCTTCGTAAACATTACAGAATAAACAGGCTTAACCAGACTCACCATAAAGACATAAATCAACATAAATGTAAACAAACAAAATGACGCAATATCGTCAAGGGGCTCTATTTTAATCCTATACTGTTTAAAATGTTTTTTGCTTGGCTTAAAGAAATTAATTTAATTAATTTTTGAACGATGCTACAATAACGAATAAAATGGTTCTTTAATACAACGGGTAAAGGTTCACTGATTCTTCAAAAATGTTCGAAATCCATGTAAACAAACAAAATTACATAATATCGTCAATGGGCTCGCGAGTATACACCCAAAATTACCACTCGCTCAAATGAGGTGGCCATGGTAACTGGCAATTCTCATTGTTTAAAAGTCGCATTTTTTCGTATTAAAAAAGGATTTCCCAGGAAATTCGGAATGTAATTGAATTTTCACAGTAACCAAAATAAACTTCTTTCTTTTTCCAACACAAACGTTTAGGTCCAGACTTTGTATCTTGATTCTAACTAATTTTCAAATGCGATTTTATAATGCCCGAAACTGATTCCGGTGCATTTCTTATGGAGTAAAGGGGTGTCGAAAATCCCCCTTAAAAATGAAAGTATTTAACATTTCCGGTTGAATTTAGTATCCTTAAAGAACAGGAAATTTCCGCATATTTAAAAATTATAGATGACGAAAATAGCCCAAACAGCGGCGGAGATATAAGCTTCCCAATAAGCTAAAAGTTCGCCTACGACGATTACGGTAATATTATATACATAATATCCTTATTCTGTTGGTCCGTCCGTCTGTCCGTCCGTCCGTTGGTCCGCCGGAACGCCCTATAGAAATCCCCATAAGAGAACACTTAAATATACGTCTTTGCTAATAATTACTTAAACAGTGTACTCAAAACAATGATAACTTTCAAAAACACTGATTTGATTGTGCATGAAAAACAAACTTGATCATAGCGTATCTTACTGATTTTTCATATCGAAATCATATATATTTGTAATACTTTTGTGATAGTCCCGTCATATTTGACAGGCAATTGCGCTAGTAATATAAGATTTGGGTAAACACATAATGTAACTGAGGTATATAAACAATAACGTCCCGATCTCTGATTGGCTGTCCAGTCAACCACTAAAATCCTGCCAAAAAATTCGCCGACGATTACGGTAGTATAATATAAGATGAAAAAAATTAAAATCAGAAAGTCACACTTTTTAGTTTTAATACTGTAAATGCGAACGTTTTCCTCTTATTTACGAAGAATCAAATTATCTTCTCCATTAAGCCGGGAGTAGGAGGAACAAAACATACTACTGTTCGCATGATGATTTCAAAATATCTTATATATATATATATATATATATATATATATATATATATATCGCATTACACCATTTTCCGAATCTTGCTAACGGTCCTGTATTTTATTTTGGTTCGTCCATTACGTGGCATTAAATTATGGACGCAATCCTATTTAGCTACGTGGGAGGAAAGGTTTCATCCTAACCCCACATCAAAACGCCGCGGAGGGAAAAAAACGTCGAAAACGGTCGGTTACTCGACTGACCTTCGACCTTTTTAAATATTTCAATTCGCCCGATTCATAAATATTGCATCCGTGAAGGAGAGCACTGTTGAAAATGCGCGAACAACGAATTTCTGGGAAGGAGCGTTTGAACGCCGTTTTCCACATTAAAAGGGAGGCTGTGTGCTCTCTCTCTCTCTAAGGATGCGGGGAGTCGCACTGGGTCTTTTTTTTCTTCCTCCACTGACCTCAGCATCCGGTGTCCCTCGCTAAAAAGCCACGTGTCTACCACTTTGTAATCTTCTCCCGCCATCTGTTCCAGAAAGAGTTTCTCATATCTCCCATCCGTCCCACCTCTCTCATTCTCCCTCTAGTTCTCTCATATTTTTTCCTTCTTCTCTTTCACTAAAGTCTTCTCCTCTCGCTCTACCGGGTTTATTCATCGCATTTACCTCACATTATCTGCGTGTTTTCTATTTCTCATTTGTTCTCCCGTTTTTATTTCTTTTTAATTTCTATTCCATCATTACAATTTTTCGTCAACTCTTCTTCGTTTTCCTGTTTCGTTTCCTTTATATATATGTATGTATCTCTCTTCCTTTATCTCTTTCTCTATCTCTCTCCCTCTCTTCCTTCCGTCTTCCTCTGCGGCGCTGAGCAATCCGCCCCTCCACTGTGCCCTCCACACCACACCACCACCAGATAACGCCAGACGTCGCTGTAATATTTCCGTCGTGTTTTTGAGCTTTTTGTATTCATATTTCTTCGGAAGAAACCTCCCGTTCCATCGTTTGTTCCTCTCTCACTCTCTCTCTCTCTCTCTCACTCACTCTCTCTCTCTCTCTGTCTCACACTCTCTCTCTCACTCTCTCTCTCTCACTCTCTCTCTCACTCTCTCTCACACTCTCTCTCTCATACTCTCTCACTCTCACTCTCTCTCTCACTCTCTATCTCACTCTCACTCTCTCACTCTCTATCTCACACTCTCTCTCTCACTCTCTCTCTCACTCTATCTCACTCTCACTCTCTCACTCTCTATCTCACACTCTCTCTCTCTCTCACTCTCTCTCTCACTCTCTCACTCTCTATCTCACACTCTCTCACTCTCACTCTCTCTCTCACTCTCTATCTCACACTCTCTCTCTCTCTCACTCTCTATCTCACTCTCTCACTCTCTATCTCACACTCTCTCACTCTCTCCCACTCTCTCTCACTCTCTCTCTCTCTCACTCTCTATCTCACACTCTCTCACTCTCTCTCTCACTCTCTCTCACTCTCTCACTCACTCTCACTCTCTCTCACTCACTCTCTCTCTCACTCTCTCTCACTCACTCTCACTCTCTCTCACTCACTCTCTCTCTCACTCTCTCTCACTCACTCTCACTCTCTCTCTCACTCAGTCTCTCTCTTCAGTGCACATTTTTTATTGCGCGCCGGCTTTTATGTATTTTCTAATCCGTTCTCGTAACGCGTGTATTCGCGTTTTTTTTACCTGGAAAGTTCATCGCTATGGATTTGGTGTGTCGAGCGAACAATTCGTACACTGTGATACTGCAGTTCATTCATTTGTTACCATACCGGGATGAGTTACTTAACATGTTCGCATCTGCGGGTATTTGTGAAGTTATCTGAGAAAAATTGCTTGTGTAAAGCACGGAGCACGTGTGCAATGCCGTTAAGAGAATTGGATTTTATTAGGAACATGAAAATTTTACCGCATCTCCAGCAAAGATTCGTGAGAGAGAGGTTGGTGGGTGGAGTGATAAACAATGGTCTTTATTTAGGCGCGGTTGACACTAAAATGGCTCTTTTTCACTTTCCATTTTTTCACGTGCAGAATACGACGAAATACTTACTGCAATGAAACTTAATTAATACCTCATAGAACACTTGAAAATCACAGGTATATTTGTAGGCGAAAAACTAAAATTTGATTACTGAACTACTCCTTGTGTAAAAACCTCCAAACTCGCGCAGTAATCGAGACGGGAAGCAACGACGGAACCAGCTGTTAGGAACGTATATGAAAAATCGCAGGTGGATAATGATACGGACAAGTTTGTTGGTTTCGAACGAGATATGCGGTACGATGTGGCCATCATGCTTCCCGGGAGAAAAAAAAAGATTACCCGTCTCGTCATATAGTATGTATGTATGTCCAGTCAATTCGCCTTTCTTACAGCACAAATGGGTATCTCAGAGGTAGTGCAATGAATAACCGGGGAGGGAGGAGGGAAACCCGGTGCCGGCATTTGCCTGCTCTTACGAAGAACACCAGGGGGGGCCAACAGCTTAACGTCCCTTCCGAAGGACGGAACAGCTGAATTTGCGCGGTCTCCTCAAACTACGCAAACAGGGGGCCGTGTGACCTTGAGAAAAATCCTACTTGCGCAGGATTCGTACCCGATGACTTTTTCAAGCATCGGGCGAGTAGCAGCCAGCGTCCTAACCACTACACCACCGGCACCCCCACCGTCATATAGTACTGGTTCACATTGTCGGTGTTCGAGAAGCTATCCGGCCCATACCGTGCACATGTGTGGGTGAGTCTCTTCTCCGATGCCCCCAGGTGATTCACTTTCCCACCGCTTGGTCCTTCGACTCCCTCAGTTTCCTCCATCACCCCTCTCCTTCCCACCTCTCTCCCTTAACTTACACATAGCCCTTCCATTACGCAGTTCCCTCCCCCTTCCCCGTTTCTATTAGCGACGCCGTATGGCGCTCGATCTCCTCTTTCCCTCCCTCCCTCCCTTCATCCCACCTCCTCCCTCTCTCTTTCTTCCCTACTTTCCGCCTGGTTCCTATTTTAGTCTCATTCCTTTATTTTACCTTTTTGCATCATCCCGTTTCCCAGTCCCCCTCGCCAATGTTTGTCTTCCTTTTCATTTCCGCTTCCCAATGTTCGCTTCACTTTCACCTCCCTTTCTCCTCCTCCTCTATTTATCCTCTTTCCATGGTTGAACTTCTACTGGAATCTATTTCCCTCTTTAGTCTCGACTTTTTATTGTCCTCATTGACCGCCGTTTTCTGCTCTTCTTCTTTCATTTGCTTCTTGTTCTCACCCGACAAAATTTAATCTGCCGACTCGAATTGGTGTGTTCCCACGTGATTTCATCTCCTCGCGTCTTCTTTTATCATTTTCCCCCCTCTTCCACCGTGGACGCTTGCGCTTTCTTATGCTCCTGTTTTCTCTTATCCCCCTTATTTCCTCTCTGTTCCACGCGTTTAATTTTCCCTTTCATTTTAACTTTTGTATCCTCGTTTCCCTTTCATCCGTATTATCTCCTTATTTATCTTGCCCCTCCAATTCCTTTTTTACTTTGTCGTGATACCCTCGGCCCAGACTCTGCCTTCTCGATTTTATTTACCCTGTTTCTCATTTCCTCGACTTTGTTCATTTATTTTTTTCTTGCCGTGCCGTTCCCATCCTCGGTATTCTATCCGCATTCTATCCTTTATTTATTTATTCGCCTCCTCAAGCGCTCTCTTTCTCCATATCTATCTTTTGTTTCGGATTCATCCAGTTCCTTTTCTCTCCACGATCCACTTAATCACATCCTTGTCCCTTGCTCGTCAAGCCACCTGTCTCTCCTTCACTCCGTTTTTCTCCGTTACCTACCCATCCACAGTCCACACGGCGCTACTTGACAAATGTCCTTCTGTAGCTCCCTCCCTCTCGCCCACATCCTCCCGCTCACTTCATCTCTCTCTCTTTTCATGATTTTTCTCTCCTACTCTCTCTCTCTAGACGTATCTTCCTTTTTTTCTCCCCGTCGAAAAAAGTTTGTAGTGAAAGTGTCATTTCTCCCGACTTTTTTCTCTTCTTCCTAAGCTTGTTTTTTCCCGAAATTGCATTTATGTGTTGATTTTTTACAGCGAAGAATAACTCTCGACCTTGGATCCCAAACGGCGTATGCCTAGCTCTTAAAGAATTTTATTTATTAGATTTTTTACTGTTAGAATATTTTTTGTCATCAAATAACGCAAAGCATGAACTAACTCCAAGATGTGGAAACTCTGCGACGGTATAGTTTTCATGAAATTGTTTGTCGTTTGAAAGTAACGCTACGATTTTTCTCAGATATTAAAGTTGGCCTTTTCATGGGGCGATATCTCGACTGTGGTGAACGAAAGGTGAATATTCTCCTTGTTTAAACTTCTTATTTTTCCAAGTTTCTCTTTTATTGTATCTTCCTTTTAAGGCTAATATGAAGTAGCGTCTTCTTTCTTCGGGTTGATATTCTTGGTAATTCTCTAAATCTTTCATGAACTATGATAGGTAAAACTTAGTGATTATATTCGATCGCTCAATAATAATACTCGAATAGCCCCATAAAGTTGTACAGAACATTTCAAAATATTTTTTGGCGAATTATCCTAGTGTTGATAAAATTTAAAGTTTATTGGAATGAAATGTGTAAACATTAAAAAATAGCTGGTTATTTTTCGCCATAATTTATTCGTATTACTACACCTTCAAGAAATAATTGCTTTGTTTCTATTTTTTATATGTGAGGATAAAAACAACACAGCAGATTAACAATTTTTAACTTAAAACTTTGATCGCAAATTTACGACCTTTGAGCGGTAAAGTAATGATTTTATTGATCTTAAACTAAATTTTTGAAGAAAATATGCATGTAGTATCCCGTCCACTTCGTATGAACAAGGAATTCGTAATAAATTCTTTATTTGTAGGGAATATGACTTTGGTCAATTATTTTTATCAGCTCTTGGCTCTATCAAACATTAACGCGCGTGGATTCCTTCATGTGAACTCATTAAACATTTATGAACGCGTTTTATTTTTTCATGCGTGGTCTATACGCAACGGTATCATGTTTGCGAGGCACAGAAAACTCCTCCCGTTAATTTTAAATCGACGATAAGCTGGAACAGTTTTAAATGGTGGAATATTAAAGCTCGCTTGCAGAAACGTGACTCTCTCTGGCGATCATGCGGCATTGCCGGTAAGTAAGGCATATGAAATAATCTCCCCATGTTATGCGAGTTTCCTGCGGTGCATCAAATTAAGCATAGATCAACAGATCTCCTGTCAACTTGTACCGCATTTCTGATGGCATTTCCCTAGAAAAGATATACCCTTTTATTGGACTATTTATTTATGGAAATTTTGATTTTACCTTTAGGGGTAGTGAAAAAGTAAGAAGCAGTGAACATTTCAAAATGTATGCATAATAAACGCTTTCACAAAGTGATCAAAACTAAACAAATATCTAAAATACGTGCATCGAACAAAACAAAATTTGTTACAATTTTTGATATTGCAGTTGTCATCAGCCATAGCAAAATAGAACTCCGATTGAATTAGCGTCTATTAAGCCTTCAAATAGACAAAGAATTGCGTTATTCGCTTCGCGCTGTTTATGAAGCATCGAAATTATAGTTGTAGTAATGTCAAACTTAATACATTCCAAAGTTATTAATAATTAATAATATTAATAATTATTATTCAGTAAACTGCGTGTGAGCTGTGGGCATTTTTAACGATTGACCAAAAGAAAACATCTTTTTTCTTTATTTAAACACCATAATGTGACCTTTTTCATATGGGGAGACAATTAAAATTGCACATATAAATTATAAAAACAAACATGAGATTCAAAATATCGGTTGTCTAATTTTATAAGAAGAAATTGGCAATTATTACTCTTAAACATGCAGATTTCTGACTTCACAAAAGTTTTTGCGGGTACCACTAGTTGAATTAAATTTCCTTATTGTTTTAGGGCACTTACATAAACCTTAGTGGTTAATGTATATTATTCTTCGTTGATATGTGAACGATGAACGATTTTTTAACCCGCGTTTGAAGAATGGGCGGAATTTCGAAAGTTTGCTTCAGTACATTTTCCGGGTAAAAATCACTTTTTGTTGAAATATTATGAAAAGGTAATTAACCTATTATATCAAACAAAAACATCCATCCCACAGCGTAAAATTAGGTCAGAGAAAAGCGAATTGCACATTACGCACAGGATGAACATCGAATAATTACATACATACATTATATACATGCCGGTAGTAATTACTTGTTTTTTCAACGGCATTTCCAGGAATTGTCCTACATTATTAATAAACGTTAATTACCAATCGCGCTTAGAATAGGGACCATAATGAAGGCACTTTTAATTTTTTATCAGCCTTCAAAATGTGAATGACAGGAGGCTGCGTGCTTAAAGTACGTACGTAAACATATTGGATATTTTATCAAAGAAAAAAAAAACAAAAAAAGTGTTTTCGATACGCTTATAGGCTGCATGCAAACCGAGGTTATGTTTTTTTATTGAGTTCCGTAATCTAGATATTTCCGCTCTAATATTCCAGTAAGCCATACCTAACATTACACGTAAGAGATCGCCTTGTCGTTTTTGTTTCAAAATTTACTTGATGTAAACAAATATAGTCGCCTATCTGTATAATTTCAAGAGTGATGTACCTCAATGTAGGTATAACGATTTGGTTTACACGAAAAACCGAATTTATTTTACGCAAATATGCTCAACAAAGTTCCACAGAAAGCGAAAAAAATACGTAAAGCCCTCTATTGTCCCTTTCATAATATGGCAATTTGCCCCGTATTCGATAGCTAAAAGAAAAATATCCGACGGCGGCTCAACCAAAACAATCAGCAGAATTCATTTCCTCTTTCAGGAAGTGGAAACAATGCGAAATCAATAGCTGTTACCATGAGGAGAGGGGGTTTTGAGGAGTGTGAGGAAGTAGAGAGGGAGGTGGGGGATAGAGTATGGAAGGTATGCGTAATCATTCGCAAATAGGAGTCAGATTAAGGACTAAGAAAACCGATGATACAGAGAATGGGAAAGTGTCAGCGAGCGGTTGGACAGGTGAAAATGAATCAAGTGGAATATTGCGAGGGAAGGAAGGATAAATCATCCATCCATCGTGTTTTCTCTTAAACTTATTGTCTGCGAGGGAAAGGCCGGGAGAAGCTAACAGAAGCGTGCGCTTCTGAAGCGGAGAGTTTTCTTAAAAAGGGGGATGATGAATAGTTTTTCCCAAGATAATTTAGTGGGTTCCGCAGATTTTTTTGCTGAATGGGAGATTTTTGAGAGGGAATATCAAAAGACGCTTAAAGAGAAGGATGATTAAATTGGGTCGCGAGTGGTTGAATGAGGTGAAATGAGGAGTAGTTTATGTTCATTGATAATGGGGCGGGATGGCGCGACATGATATAGACGAGAGAGGAACTGATTTGGTTTCTCAAATTAGATGTTTTACTTTCAGTTATAATGCTTGAGAGAAGGTTCTGATTTGCGCATTTCGTATATGATAGTAACAGGATGGGGGAGAGAGGAGTAAGTGTGATGCCTGGGAAGTCGCCCGAAAAAAGAAAAAAATAAAGAGATGTCTTTGAGTAGTGGAGTTTGTGTAGGTTTTGTTGGTTTCTCAGGATAATACAAGGAATAAAGGAGCCTCGTGTTTTTAACTGGCCGCAGGGTAATTACAACGATTTACGAAATTGAAAATGCTGTCAATCGTTGAGTCAGAGAATTATTTCCGAGGAGATGCTGTATGTTTAGGCTGGTTTCCAAAGGAAACACAACCTTATGAAATGGACCTGTCTGTCTGTGTGTCTCCTACTAACAACTTTTGAACCAATGGACCGATTTTCATGAAACTTGGTATGAGGCTTGTGCTACCAGGGCCCACCTCCTGGCTGTATTTTATTTGGCGAAGATTGAAGTCCCGGGTTCGATTCCAGGAACTTGTTTTCCCTATTCGTTTTACAGAGGAAATCTCAAATCCATCATGCAGAGATGTTTTCTTTAATACTTGAAAATATCTTAAAATTGTGATATCGGGGCGAGGTTTGCACTATTCTAAGAGGAAAAGAATGTAGATTCTAATTATTTTCACCGAATTTTGATAATTGATCGTATTTTCTTGAATTCCTGCTAAAACATAGCATTTTTGCGTTTTAAATCGCATTTTATCGGACTGTTACCATGGAGACCATTATTACCGAACTCGGCTTGAGCATAGACGAGTGAACAAATGGGTCATTTTTTCCGCTTGTCTACTCTTCAGTAATGGACAGTTGATCCAGACATATATAAAGAGTAACATTTATTTAAAAAATACATGCAAAATATAATGTCAGGAGGAGATGTTGTCATTGTTTTTAGCATTATAAACCTGATGATACTCTATTAATTTGTTTTCCAATTTTTCTCTATCATTGATAAACTCTGAACTACAAGTAATATTTATTCTATGAGAATTCCTTGGAATGACTAACACATACTGACACATTTCCTGTCAATATAAGTAATCAATTCGGGACGTCAACTTTGGGAAATCAGCCTGAATTGGTGTTGATTTGAACTTCTTGTTTGTTTTTAGTGCTTTTCGTCATTGCTGAAAAGCACTATTATCTTCGTGATGCCCGTCCGCATATGTCAGGGAAGAATTGGCTTAACCTATTTCAAGCAAATTTGGTACATAGAATCTTCACATAAACACATGACCAAAATGACATATTTGGACTGGAACGACTCAGCAGGGATGCCACAATTAAAAAATAAAGCTTTTTGACAATTATATACAGGTATCCTCCGAATAGCGCTTGCCCGATTTACGCGTTTTCGCATGCACGCGATTTTGTTTTTACGACCGTTTTCCGATTTACGCGTGACGTATTCAGTATAACGCGATTTTATTCTTACGCGATATTTTTACGACCATTTTCCGACTTAGGTACGTGTCGCGTCGGTTTAACGTTATTTTATTCTCACGGTTATTTATCAGTATACACGTCGCGTATTTGCATTTATGCAATTCGTTATGCGCAGAGTATGTACTCTTAATAGTTTATTATTTATTAAATATTTCATAGATTCTTGCCCGTCTACTATTTACCTTTATCGTCCATGCATTGATACCATTCATTGCATCGTACGACATGGTTCCCCGGTAGTTCCTACGGCAGTAGAATCTCTTTTTTTATTCTCCTCTTTGCGCAAATTACGCACTTGAACCCACTTTTTTGTGCAAAAATATTCATAGTAGTGTGAAGATAATATGTTTGTATAGGAAATTCACTGGTCGAAGGAGCTTCGATAACTCTGTGATACATGGCAGAAACTTAAAGAATAAAAAAATCTAGGAATTGTAAAAGTGGACGCTGCACAGGACGCCATATCACGTCAAATATACTTGGGGGATTAAAACGCCCATTAAATGAAATTTAAAGACGTATATAAGTGAAAGATATCTGCTCGGTAACGTAAACAACGCCTATTACAATATTTTCAATGGGAAAATTATTTTCGATTTGCGCGTTTTCGCTTTACGCGACGATTTCCAGGAACGCAACTCTCGCGTAAATCGCGGAATACCATATGAAAGGAATTGGCTGAACCGATTTCAACGAAATTTCGTATGAAGGAAGTGTGCAACAAAAAAATCAAGATGCTTAGTATAGGCATAGAAAGCAGGGCTGCCACAATACAAGTAATTGAAACATTTTTTTACACGTATTTGTGTTAAACTGTCAGCATTAATTTTAAACAAATTTAATATTTATAATGTACACTTATATTAAAAAACCATAATAGCAAAATTGGGCTCGATCAGCAAAACAGGGATGCCACAATTACAAATTAAAATCTTTCAGTAATTATGAATTTGGAAGGAATTGGTTGGACGGATTTCAACTTAATATTGTATATAAGATTTGTGCAACATACCATAATGAAGTCAATATGTTTAAAGCAGAGGTAAAGGGCAGTGCTAGCACAGTAATAAGTAAAATAAGATTTCTTATGCGCGTGTTTCTAGAGAACTGACTCAATGAATTTTAACGAAATATGATATATATATTATGATATATATATAATCTTCATATGAATAAATAATCAAAATGGCATATTTCAACCGAGTCGACTAAACAGGGCTATTGCAATATCAAGGTTAGAATTTTTCCTGTAACTATGAATTTGGAAGGTATTGGCTGAACCGATTTCAAAGAAATTTCATGAGTAGGCCGAGTATAGTATGGCAAAACGAAATTAACATGTTTAGAACGAATCTTAAAAACAGGGCTATAATTTTCCGATTTCAAAGCAAATACATTATAATTTGATTGTACTACGGCGGAAAGCACTTCTGTACCACGAGAAACTCGTGTATATCCCTACTTGTTTTTTTACCTCAAATAATAAAGAACAGGATTTTTGCTTTGACGATGAGATCAATTTATAGTCACGTTTTCATTTTGTGTGATTTAAATTGTATCACTCATGTACGTTTTAGAATTAACTATGATATCTATGAAACAGCGATTGCATAGAGTATTTACCTTAACACGAAACAAGAATAAACTTACGCCTGTCGATTCCGAATGCAGAAAATATAACATTTTACGACACACCTGTTGGAGTACAAGCTCGGTTTGAAAATGAACCACAATGTTTCTCTCCGAATATGGAAACATAGCAACGATCAAGTATGCGTGCCGAAGTCAATTCGTTTCCTAACGTGTTTTTTGCCAAATATCAATTCCTTTACTCTTATTGTTGGAATTTAATTACCAGGTCGCCATTTGATAAATGATAATTTTGAGGAAATTTATATATTTTGATCATATGAAACAATAAATAATATTTGACGAAATTTTGATGGAAACTTATTTTGATGACCCAATGAGAACAGGAGATAATGCATCACAGTAAATTTTTAGCGTCAATTTTCTAATCATCCTTCTTTTTGTTGCCGTTATTTTCCTTCAAAATGGACAGCCAGGATGAAATTTAAACTCTATCTAAGTATAGGAGTAAGAATCATAGCATGGGGTGCATAAAATATAGCTAAAACAATCCGTCGCGGCCAATGTGTGAATCCATGATGCAAATTCCACGACTATTTTTTTGACTCGTTAATCTGATAGTCCTTAAAAAAAAGAAGAAAGAATCAACAGAAAAATTTAGCTCTTAGATTCAGGAAGAGTCATTAAATCAACGAAACATTGTTATGCCTGCGGGTGAAATATATTCAAAATTTAAAACGGAAGGATTCCACCATTTACCAATAATTTTTAAACAGTTATCACATTCGGTGTAATTGATTTGCATTAATTTGTAATTTTAATTTGGTATCAAATTGTTTTCGGTGGTCGATGAGATTAATTATATGAAACGAAACTGACAAGAGCATTCTGTTGATGAGCGCGCGTTTCTACCGTAGCAGGAGGGATTTAGGTTAAAAAGTCATTTTAGCCACATCTTTTGTTATTAATATATAAACCACATAATTATAAACATCCTCAATCTCCCATTCCGCCGTCATCCTCTCATTAATTTAACCAGATTTTACCGTCCATTTAACGAAGTAGATCCGGAGAAAAAAAGTAATAAAAAAACCCTTCCTACGCAAGTGGGTAGCAAAAGTGTTGACGTCGAATAAAAGAAACTTTCTTTCATGCGATAACCATATCCGTCAATCATCACTGATTGAGCTGGGCAGCTGTGTGTTTTCACGCGATCACCACGAGGAGAGGGTGCGAAGAGATAGAGAGTGTGAGGATGGGAAGGAAGAGGGGAACGCAAGATGAAAAAAAATGAGCACACATATATAACCCTTCCTCCTTCTCTCCCTCTATACCCTCGCATCCTCGCTCCATGTCACTCTTCGCCATAATAGGCAACAGCCACCTCTTTAAGAGGTTTTCATTCTCATTCTCCCCACTCTCCTCATCTCTGTCCCACACCACTTTCAGGCGAGCCTGCGCACGAACGCTCTCGGAACCCTTTTGTAAGAGAAGGGTGCGGGATGTGGAGGGAAGATGGAGGAAGGGCGAGGAGCGTGTGGTGTTGGTGGGGAAGAGCCAAGGGGAAGGGATACACACACACACGCCGAGGGGAAAAGCCTTTTCCAACGGACAGAACGCGTTCAGTTCCGCTCGCGATCTCACGGCGGGAGGTTCAGGTCCTTTTCGCGGCGACGCGACTCGCATTCCCGCGAAGCATTACTTCGTGTTCAGAGAGGTAGAGAGAAATATATTCGCGCTCGACAAAAGAAAAACATCCACTGGCGGGATATTTTGTATTTTAAATTTTTGTTCAAGCGCTAATTCTCAGATATTGTATGGTATAATCCGCTGGATCTAGGATCATTATACTATTATCTATACTATTATATATAGTATTATCATAAAAAAAAAGGGACTTCGGTGGTGTAAAACATGGCAGGCGGCTTGAAATTCTCCGTGGACAGGGACAAGAGGGATAGGGGCGAGGAGGATTTCCCGCACGTGAGGATCCTCTACGCGGCAATCGCAGCCCTTTTCTTGACTGAGGTGGCGCTTTCTTTGTACCTATACTCTTACGTGTCCCGCGTGGAGGAAGAGTGCCTGGAGAGGAGGGTGGAGGGAGCGGGGGGAGAGGAGAAAGGTGCCATACCTCTCGACGATATCGAGGGATTGGAGACGAACGGACTCGAAGGGGAGGAGAAGTTGGGTTCGGGAGAGAAAAAGTTCGCGGTGGCGGGAGAAGGGCGGAAGAGGTCACGGCGCTCGCTTCCCGAGGACAGCAACGCGGTTCCGTCGACGCAGGATTCCACGGTGGAGTTCTTCCATCCGAAGTTGAAGTCGGAGCTGGAGGAGAAGGACAGGGCGAGGCCGAAGGGAGAGTTGGCCAACAACCCGTGGGTCTGGCTGACTTCCTACTCCAGGATACCGGTCAGTGAGTCGGGCTTTTAGTTTTTTTTTTAACGCTGCGCCGATTCACGAAAAAATCCGGCCGTGACTTTTTCATCGATAAAAGACGGGTGTTATCGATGGGTAGTCTCCCGTTATTTTTGGGTAATGCGGTTGGAGGTGACGTTACTCGTCGATGTCGATGGTTTAGGGATTGATGGATCGTTCTGTAGTTTTCACGAAAGGATTTGAAATTGATCAACGATTCAAACGAGAGTTACCGAGCTCACCTTGATGCTATCATCCAATTAAAACCTTCCCCTCTCCAATAGCCATAAAATTTTGTTGTCAAGGAGGACAAGTGATTAACCACATAGTTATTATTTTACATAAGTTTTAGGTTCCTTAAAGGGCTATCAATTCAAACAACTTTGAAAAGTTATTACGAAGGCTTCCGCGGTGTTTTCCTGCTCCTTCAATGTTTTTCTGGATTCTACCGCGTGCTGAGTCTTAAAAGACTCAACACGCGGTAGAATCCCGAAAAACATGGAAGGAACTTTGAAAAATATTATTATTACTTGTAATCGACTAAAAATCGTATGGTAGATGCGATTGCGTGACTATTGTGGAGATATATTCCAGTTTTGTGAAATGATTATTCAATGCATACGAATCGGGAATAATAATTTTCTTTAGTTAAGAAATCACTTTCTGACACTTAACTCGGAGGCTCGTAATGTATATGCTTGCCGGCGAAAATACTTAAATCTAAACTTGTCGACCGTGGAACGCACAGATACCTTCTCGTCTTCCACTCGCGGGCTGATCTTTTGCGAAATCATGGGTTTGTATACAGAAGCTTTTAGAATTGCTTAGAATAATCTCGCCACGCAAGGAACGAACAGACCGATTTTGCCATTAAAATAATTAATCGAAACGTATATGCTTGAAAACTAGTTCGCTAATATTTTCAATTGTTTTTCTGTTAGTTAAGGTTGAGAAAAATAAGCAAGTTAAATCTAAAAAAAATGATTTTTTTATAAACAGGCAAGAACTTTGTTTTGTTTATAACAGCTATTAAACCTTACATAGTTTACATGTATTTATTTGCTAGCTATATATAAGTTTTAGTGAAATTGTTTACTTTATAACACGAATGGAAGTTTTTTATCATAATAATTTAAACTCGTTTATAGATAGTCTAAACTGTATATTTGAAATCGACTTATATAGGGCTAATTTTATCCAATATGAAAAGCAGCAAACTATTTAAAAAAAGAATTTTATTTCGTGTTTAAAAACGCGCAGAAATATATATATTCGGTTGGCTCATTAAAAACTTCCACTCTAACAATCCTCTCGGATAACGCGGCAGACAGAAATTTGACCGCTAATTGTTTTAGGTATACCTACTTAAAATCGCGAATAATCTCTCCCGCACCTCATTGTTTGGCCAAGCAGCCCAGCGAAATTTAATGAAATGCTCTCTTTTTTGTCCCAAGTGCTCTCAAGGGATTTTTATCATTTAATTGGCTTATCGTGCGATTATTTTTCACTCGCGTTTGGTGACATATGATTAAATGCAGCTTTGGGTTTAATGTAACTAAAAATGAGAACGAGGAAAATTTTTTTATATGACAGGCTGGAATGCTCAAGTCTTTTGGAGGAAAAAAAACGAAATTGCAAGAGAAATAGAGCGCTTTATAACTGAAAGTCATTATTATCCATTTATACTTGGCGTTCTTTCTCAAGACGTTTGTTTTCTAAAGACTGATGGAGGCGTCTCGTCCATCGCAAGCACTTAGCGGCTGCCGTCGGGAGAACTGAACCACATATTATTCACGAATCAAGTTTTTTTCCCCTTGAGATGAAGTGAAGTATGTACAAAGGCATTTATTAGATTTCCATAGGCGGTAAGAAAGACTTCGCTCTTATTCAAACTCTCCGCGTTGTGACAATCCCGATATTCGCTTTTGTTCTATATTCCATTATCATATCCGATTCAAACCGCATCGTCTCCGCTCTGTTTTCGTCATTCCATTGTTTACCTTCCCTGAAGTGTCGCGAATGGGGCAGATCCTCACTTCGGGCTGGTTTTTTTCTCACTTTTATTGTTAACAAAAGAAATCTTGGGTTCGGAATGATGAAACGGGTTGGGCAGTCATTAGCAGATTTTCGGTTTTACAATCCGCTGATGCTGCTCTTTATAGAAAGTGGTTAAGCTATTCTATTATTAGAAATAATATGGATAACATTCATTATATTTTAAGGAGCCATTGGAAAGTTGTTACTTAGCGGTTCTTGACTTATTAATAATTATTTAATCATATTTGATTTGAGTTAATCGCTCTGCAAAAGGATGAACTACAATATTACTAATACGTACTTACATATAGTATTAATAATATAGTTAATACTTTAAAGCATGGGCCCCCAAATTACGGCCCGCGGGCCACATCCGGCCCGCGCAGTGATTTGATCCGGCCCGCCTTATCAGCAAGAGTGTTCATTAAATATCATTTATGATATCTAAATTACACTTTCCGAGTACTTGGGTGAAATCAACTCTTAATACCAGCGAGTTACATATTACAGAATCGAAAAAATTCTCAAAAGTTGCTCTTTGAAATTTTCTCACGTCCCGATTAGTCATTTGAAATGCCGTATGTGGCCCGCACAGTGGATCATGAAGCCTTATGTGGCCCTTTCAGTAAAAAGTTTGGTGACCCCTGTTTTAAAGGATAAAGTGCTGTTTCATATCAATTGTTTCTCATCGATTCAGGAAGGGAAAAATAATAACTTCATGGAAATAATTAATTTTAAAAAATTTCCAAGAAGTAAACAATGATATGTCGTTTTTTTTAAACCAGGAATTTCAATTTTTGTGGGAATTTCTCTCTGGGAATCTTTTCCTCGGTGGCATACAAGAGGCCTTTCTTTGGGTTTTAGCTCTCTCTCTTCCGCAGCGATAATTCTTCCTTTTTGTGTCCCCGACGTCGAGTTCGAACCTCTTCATCTTCTCCTTACTAAACAGCCGAATACCTCCCTTTCATGTTTTTTCTCACCATCCAACTTGTTTTCTTTCGGAATCTTCCTAACCTTTCTGTCTCTTGCCTCTCTTTCTGTCGGGGACATCGTGCATCTCAAACTCGCACACACCCATCACACACACAGCTACATACACACCACGTTCCTTCGCTGCAACGTCCCCTTGACCTTGTTTCTCTTTCTCTCCCCCTCACTCTCTCTAAATCTCCGACTCGGAACGGAGAAAATAAAAAATAAAATGCCTAACCAAACACTCGACCTATTTTGCGTATGACTCCCGCCACCTCTCTCGTCCTACTCTTAAATATACCCTTTTCCGCCTTTGATAAACACAAAAAACGTTCTCGCGTTTCTCTCAGTTCCATCCTACCGCTGCCTCTTTCGCCTTTAACTCTTCTAGTCAGACGTAAACAGTTTTTAAGACCGCCACAGCTCCGCCACCGTCGACGCCGCCACTATCTGGGTGTAGCAGATTTGTCTCTTGACAAAATCTGACAAGCGCCCAACCCCACTCCCATCTCCCCTTTCCTTCTCTCTCTCCCTTGTCCCTCTACATTTCGTTCCCTCAATCTCCGCTGAAAAACTTTTCCACTTTCCCAAAGTGACGACACCGTGCGATGAGAGGACGTCGTCTCTCTCACTCGCAGGCCTTTCGGGGTTAAAAACCGCGGAGACGCTAAACTATTACGTTGGTGAGGAAAAAAGGGGTTTTTGCCCAAGATCCTCTCGATAGTCTCCCGCACGTGAGATTAAGTGGTGCTTATTTCGGTGCGGGAGGGGTTCGTGTTTACTCCTCTTCCCCCGAGGGTCATGGGTATGCACTGGCGAAGATTTTTGGGGGTCGGAATTTTGGGCTTACACGGTGGATGGGCTAGTTGATGAAATAGCTGCGGCGATAATAATTATAGTCCGATTTTACTTAAAGGGCGATATTTAACCCTTAAAATCCATTCTGATTAACTGGCTGCGGTAGAGTGCACCGAGAAAGATATTTTAGATTTTCCTTTGTTTTATCTTGTTCACAAGTAGTTTTTTTTAAAGCTTCGATAGTCGGCTGTTTATAGAATTTCTGTAATGGGTCGCGTCATTGGAAGATCGGGTATTTAAACATTCCCGGAATTTATGAATGAATGGTCGAGTTCGTTTCTAGTCGAATTGTCGTTGAAAATAGCGAAGCGGATTCTTTTGGGACCCAACAATTGATTGGTTTGCGAAACAGCTGTATCCGATCACACTGTCATACACGGTCATACACTGAAAACATTTTGAACAACTCGTTTTCTGTCTTAAATCTTCATTAGGTGTGCTGATGTGCTCCCATCAAGATGTAGAGATGCTTCATCGGGAGCAGACTTAATTACCTGGTTCGCCTTACGGCTCGAATGAAATTGATAAATTATGTCGCTCCAATTACCATAAAAAGTTCGCGGGGAACCAGATGCGCGTTTCAGTAGAGATGATAGTTGCTTTGCAGCAGAATTGATCATAAAATTTTTCCTGCCCTTTTTATGGCATTAGAGCGATATAGTTGATCAATCAATAGCCTTGACAGCAGTATTCTCAGCACTCGCCTTTACAAAAACGTGTGAGATAATGACTTCTACTGATCAGTAGATATAAAGGGACGACATTATATATTAATGATGATTGTCCGATTAATGCAATTTTTCCATTTTACCTTTATTTTGTTAAAAGGGGAAGGACGAAGTATTTGAGTTGCATATCGCGTCGTAGGCGAGAAGGATTGAGTGCGATGAAACACCGAGAAAGGTGGCATAAGTGTAGTTCTAAACTATTCAAAGAATGGCAAAGCTATAAAAATTGCAGCACAATTTTGAGCAGCATCTGTCTTCTAAATCCTCTTTAATGGTGTTAAAAACAAACAAAATAATACGAGCGAAGGTTAGTCTGGGAAGAGGGAATCTCTCTTCAAATTCCGATGATAAATTACGTCGCACAAAATATCCCGCCGCAATCCTGGCGAGGTTTTGATCAACGTCTGAATTAAATCCTCCTTCACGAGAAATAAAGTCCGCAGGCATCAGTCATAGGGATTTGTTCGAAGGGTTTCTTTTTTGGGAGGGGGTAAAGCGCGTGCTCTTAAAAAGCCGTTGATGAATAACCGAACACAGAAGTTTTATTTATTTCGTTTTCTGCGCGGATGTTCGGAACGAAGGCATAGTTCAACACTTTTCCTTGCGATCATATTACTGGTAAATATACATCTCAAACCCGATTGTAAAGGTTATTTTAAGCCAAATAAAGTAAAAGGGAGTGGGGAGAGGATCGTGCAATAATCTCCTGCTCAGGAAGTCGTTTTGCGGCATCTCGCGGTATTTTTAGAAAATTTTCACCTGAAATATGGCGATTTTGAGATTATATATACCATTATATATAGACGTTCCTTACATTGGAGGAGGAGGATATAACAAACTAGTAGAAGGAGCTTGCACACTGCAAGCATTTCATCTCACCTTGAAAAAACACTCATTTTTCAGACAGATATTTTATCATTACAAATATTTTATCATTACAAATATTTTTTTAATTTTAAAGATTTCACATCAGCAGCGATTTTCGTTTTTCCCTTATGTAAAAATAATAGATTAAAACAATCTCCAAACTTTGCAATTTTAAGAATTTTATACTTTCTCCATTATGGGGTACTAATGCTACACATTTCTGCCAAATTCTAAAGTTGTAGCACTTCTAGAAGTGAAATAATATTTTTCTAATTGTTTAAAATTTAAACATTTTTAACGATCGCCGCTTTATATTTATGGAGAGATTCAAATGTTTATTTGTGCAAATGCACTACTCTGTAAATAACTTGAAATTTTCAGCTTCCTAGCCCATCCCGTAGTACCTAAACAGTTATCTATTTGTTTAGAGTTTAAGAATTTTTAACGGCAACACAAATTAAAATATCGAAATTTTTATAATCTCGATTTCGTTTTTTTACAAATCCTACCTCTAAAAAAATTTCAGCTCCGTAGCACATTCGGAAATACATAAACTTTGAAATTTTGTTGAAACATTTGCGAATTTTTAGCGGCCGCATTATTGCACTTTTTCATGATTTTCGTTTTTTCTATGCGGTTTTCACAAAATCCTACCTAAGAAAAAAATTTCGACTAATTTTTGCAATTTTAAGAATATTATACTTTTTCTACACATTTCTTACAAATTGTAAATTTGTAGCACATTTAGAAGTGAAATAACATTTATCTAATGGTTTAAATTCAAATAATTTTTGGGATTTTGAAATTTTTCGCATTTTTTATTTTTTGGGATATTTGACATTTTTGGGATATTTGAAAATTTTCAGATATTTGGAATTTTTGAAATTTTTGGAGTTTTTCAATTTTTGAGATTTTTTACATTTTAAAGAATTTTTTAAATTTTGGGTTTTTAAAATTTTTGACTTGAAATTTTTGATTTTTGAAATTTTTGGACTTTTTGAAAATTTTGGAATTTTTGAAATTTTGGGCATATTTGAATTTTTGGAATTTTTGCGATCTTTGAATTTTTGGGATATTTGAAATTTTTGGGATATTTGAAATTTTTGGGATATTTGAAATTTTGGGATATATGAAATTTTTGGGATATTTGAAATTTTTGGGATATTTGAAATTTTTGTATGCTTGTATTTTTAGCCTGAAATAATATTTTAAGAAATAATTAAATAAAATTAAGAATAAGAAATTTAAAACAAAATGTTTTTGAAAAAGATGAAATTGAAATTCATTTCTCCCATTCTTCTGTTCACTAGAACCTCTGAGAGAAAACGTCCTCAAGGAGACAGAATACTGAATCGATTGGCAAATAAACGACGTCTCTATTCTCTTTCGTTTAGGAGGAGTTGGCACGTCAGACAGACGGACAAACCGATCGCATAAGCAGATTTATAAAGATACGCCAAATAACACGAAATGTCTTGTTAACCGCTACTCTCTGGATTGGGGATTGCGGGTGATGGAATAATAAATATTTTGCCACCTGGCGAATGCACATTACTTTTTGAGCGGCGATATGTCCATCTGCGTTCATGATCCTTTTCAGGGAAAACAGTCACGTGAAAACATTTCTTAAAAACGCGAAAAAGTTTTTGTTACGTAATGGAGACACTCATGAAAGATAAAAAAGTATCATGTCCGATTTTGAATTCTGATAACCGTGTCATCCAGATCATAAACTGT
Source organism: Tanypteryx hageni (assembly GCA_028673005.1). NCBI lineage: Eukaryota > Metazoa > Arthropoda > Insecta > Odonata > Petaluridae > Tanypteryx > Tanypteryx hageni. Next base: position 82,814,950 of record CM054116.1, on the reverse strand, counting down.
TTTTAAAAAATCTCTCATATTTCATTCCGTAAGAGCTTGACATAATAAATTACGAAGACGATTGCAAGCGTTGTGACAAGCAACTAAAATAAAAGCATATAAAAGCATGTATGCGTTCAAATAAAACAAAACTGGAATAGGTTCATTTAGATAAGTGAAAGAAAAGGAATTAATAACTAACTCATGTGTGACACATTCATCACAAAGCGCCCGGATGGATCGTCCTAATTGCGCAGATGGATGGATTCGTACGTCGTTGGAAGTTATTTATCCTGCGATCTGATAGACAGTACAAACATGGCCGTTTTAAAAATACGCTTGCACAACTATCATACAGATCTGCAATTTCAGACACCTCCATTCTTTATTATTTTTTTAATTTATTGCACTTCATAGCATCGCCAAAATAATTCAATTACCAGTTCGTGCGCGTAAATTACTTATGTTCATTTTTATGAAATAAGGATAAAAAAGCTTTTCCGTGCAATGAAATTACAGTCAACATGTAAAACAAAAAAGAATCGTGAAAATGTGAAATTTGCACATAATTGATTTTGAAACGGTAGTATTTTCTGTAGTGTCTTAAAATACCGTTTTTTGTCAAAATAATGAAATCATGTCAAAACTTTATTATTAATTTTATATTAGCTAAGAATATGTTTTAAACACCTTGTATTTTAATTTGTTTGCGTGCATCAGAGAGAAAAACGATCAAAACAAGTCAAATGTCGAACTGAAAATATCCATATATTTTATTAGGAATTACAGTGAAAAAAACGGGATTTGTAATTGATTACTACGAAATTGGTTTCTTCGAGAAATTTTCTTAAAATATATAAGAAGATTGTAGTTTTTGTTTGGTTACATTTATTGCTCGAAAAACGATTTTATTAATTTTTACAATTAAAATTACGAGTGAGCTGATTTAAATTTAACTACACAAGAATTTTGTCTTTTTAACGCGAGCTTAACAGTCTTAAATGATTATAGTCTTGCTGAATAACTTGGTTGTAAAAATAAACCATTTTTCAGGAGTATCTAGACAATTTTTCATTGCTTTAGTCACAATATAGGATTTGACGCAATATTCTCCACTTTTTTACGAAGGTTTCCCCTGCAACGGCTATGAGATTTAATTGAGCGCATTTTCTTATTTTAACATGATGCGTCAGTTTTATAAACACCTAAAATAGATTATTAATAGTAAACATTTCAACTATATTTCTTTCTCACATGTTATGAAGGTTTTCTGATAGGATTGCAATTTTCGCGTTAAAACAACTTTCGCCGTCGTTTTTAAAAAGAAAATTAAGGAAAAATTCACCGTTTTCCTGTGATATTTAGTTTTAGGGGAAAAAATACAATCAAACTTCGCGATTTCAAGGTGCTTGATCGACTCCTGGAATTCGATTTGATGCTTGCATCTCTTGACATGCTCAACGCGCAACACTCGCGATTCTGCTCTAGTCGAATGGATTTATAAAGGAAGGATAACTTTAACTGTAGAATTTCGGGTTAAATTAATCATTACGCTCCATTAATCAATCAACATGCATCGCCGAGCAATTTGGTAATATTATATCGGTAATAATGCTAGCATGTCTTTAGCAAAAATTCGGTGTTGCCGTATCACGTGAACCGCTACGTACTAACTTGCTTTGCGAGGGAGAGAGAATAGAGGATGGGAAGGAAGGGAGCGGAAGAGGGAGAGAGGGAGGAGAAGAGGAACGAGAGAGAGGGAGAGGGGGGGGGGGGCGGAGGAACTACCAATATTGACGCTATCTTCATTTTCTATCTTCTTTCTAGGATTAGCCCCAACTAGCGATACCGACATGTACCCGTTCCGGTGCCCCTCATTCGGAAACTCACGGTGCCGGATAATAGTCGAACCTATTATTTTGTGCCACATGCGAGTGAACGCGAATTCGCGCTTTGAAGTTAAGTGATATTCCCGTGCGCCGCCAGCGCCGCTGCCGTAATTTCCAACCTCCAGCGAGGAGGATATAATAATTTAAAAGAGGAATGTTAAAAGGAAGGAGGTCCATACCAGGTGCGGTACATTGTTTCACAAACCTGGTAAAATCTGAATAAGATATTTTATACTAAGAATATTGAAAGGGACATAATTGGATAACTTCGATCATCATCAGAGGAATTTTCCAAAGCGAAGAAAATTAAAATCATAATTTAAATATGACCGCGCAAATTCAGCATTCCGTCCTTCGATAGGGACGTTGGACCGTTGGCCCCCTTGGTGCTCTTTGTTAAGAGTAGGCTCATTCCGGCCCCTGGTTTCCCTACTCTCTCGTGATTGTGTTTGTTGTGGAAGTAGTTATGACTTTAATATAATCCAAGAGGTTGATAAGCCAAAAATACACACGCACACATTAATTTAAATACGACGGGAATGAGTTCTTAGATCTAAAAAAAAGCAAGTATATAACCGTGAAAATAGTTATGACAGCAAAAATAACCCATTTTCCATGCCAATAAATTTAATTATTACGTTTATCACGGGTCTCATAGGTTGCAGGAATTACAATGTCATTGGTTATTGCGAAATTTTTAAAATTATTTTTTGGTTTCCGGATGCATGAAACCTGTTTAGCCCACAATGTTCCTCCGGGATCGACGTCACGTACTGCATTAAGCACGCCTTTCTGCTCCTGTGCTTTCCAACTCGCGCCGTTGTCGTTGTGGGAACATTGTATGTCTCGGCAGTGGTGAGTTGCCGCGAGGTGAAGTTCGACTGCATTCGTGCACAGATACGTGCTGAATCAGTTTTCACGCTAGCTTCGAGTTCGGTTTGAGGGAGAACAAGATTAACTAGCTTTTAGCGTGCATTGCTATGACAAAAATCATTTCCCGTAACAGCAGTATCGGTGACCACGGGACTGTTACGTGAAAGCCGGATTCATAGATCCGGATATGTAGGTCATTAAAGGACAAGAAATAAATGTTCATACATTTGTCCAGGGAGAGGATAAAGTTGAGGTTGACTAAAAGAACAAACAATCGATTGTTTCATCCTCTCTCTTCTTCCAAGAATTACGCCAATCAGGGAAATAATTGGGCTATTTTGCCCCGCGCTCTTTCTAAATAGTACCCTCGACAGCATCTGAAAGAAATACGACTTTATCTCACGAACAGCATTTCTGTTTTATCAGTGAATAAAGCTCTCCGAGTCAGACGCTACCTTATATTTTTCTAATTGATAAATAATATTTATTATTTTAAAGGAAAAAATTTATATAAAAATAAGAACGTGCATAAGTAACATTTATTGTCCAAGTTGCCGATATTCTGAACTGCAATGACAACATAATTATTCTAAGCTGTTCGCGCAAAGCGAATTAATCAAATATTTACAGATTCTGCTATCTTTAGTTTCTCAAAAGCCGCATTCATACACTTTTTCCTGAAGAGTTTATTCCAGATTGTAGAGCTATTGGTACTCGAAATCCATAAGATTCGAAAACTTGGACGCGAGCCGATTGCCAGAGAATTTATTAATTCCGGATAGATGCCTTAATTTCTGGGAAAATGAAAAGTATTATCATATTTAAATGGGCTATGCGTAGCTCAAATGTTATCGCGTTGGTTTATTTACGAGTTTATATCTCGGTGTACGGTGATTTTTTGAACGCTTTCTGTTATATATATATATATATATATATATATATATATATATATATACATACACATATACACACACACACGAAAGAAGTATAATCTAAAACCTTCCGTTCCTACCACCATATTTTAGGAAAAGTAGAGATTACGTCGAGTTTCGCTCTCTCAGTCGCGCAAATCGTTCCGATTACGCGCTTGGCATTCGCTCGTATATTTCCTCGTATTTTCACGAATCTTTGTGTCGGCAAAAATCTTTCCCGCATTCACTTTAGCTGGCAAACACCCCCTACCCCCCGCCCCTTACCTTTCCATAACTTACACTCCGTTTTTTGGCCTGTTTTCCTTGCTCATCGATCCACGAGATGCGCGGGTAGGAAGAAAAAAAACGGAATCTTGTGCACATTTTTTCCGCTCACTTTCTCCACCCGCCCACCTATCTCGCGCAGAGGAGTTTGTGGAAGATGCGGGAGTTTTATAGAATTTTTTTCTCTCGCCTTCTTTCGAGCGTAATACCGAAATCTCTTCGGAGTGAGGAGAAGAAGAGAAGAAGTAACGAGCCAGATCGCTGCCGTTGAGGTTTATTTTTTACGCGCCGCATTTTTTATTCGGCGGGCGCTCGTTACGATAGGCTTTTGTCTCCTTATCGCGACGGCGCCCTCTCTTCTGCAGGCCGCTTTTTCCGCCCGCTTCTCCGTGTGTCGTTATTTTTTTATATCCATCCTCCGTGAAGTTTTCGCGTTCGGAAAACTATTAAAGTTTTTCTCGCTGTCTAGGCGTCGTTCCCTTCTTTTAAGCAGAGGGCGTTTTCCTAAATCGGTTCGGTTATGGTTGAGAGAAATTGGAGCGATAGAGGAAGAGGGTTTATTATTTTTTCACGGCAGAAATGTGCGCGAAGATACTTTTTTTTTAAGCGTCGAAACTCGTCTCTTCGTTTTCAGTTTTTTTTTCTGGGTCAGATGCGAATCTATAAAAGCTCGATGGAAACAATTCGTTCGTGAATCCTTTCAATCGAATTACATTTTATGCTATAACTTTCTTTTATTTTACGTCGCATCGACATATCTACAGTACTATAACTACTGAAATTACGGCTCGAAATGGCTTGGGAAATGGCTGGATGAGGACACCGAGTCAGGCTTATTCAGTAGTGCAACTTCACAAAGCGGTCGGAACTGTGGATCATCTATATTTCTGATGTGATCGGCCGACATTCTACCTAACACATCACATGAAGCAGGGTTTGTCACAATACGGCCCACGGGTCGTATGCTCTCTTTGAAAGCGTTCGATTCGGTCGTAAAATACAACGCAAAATAATTTTTTTTAATTTAAAATTATGTTAGCAAAACCTTAAATATTGAAATGCCGACCGCAAAAAAACTTTGTCTAGAATCTACTTTCAATTATATGTTATCTCAAGATCTCTAGGTAACTTCAGATTTAAACTCTTAATTCAGCCCTTTCGAACCATTGGGTACTTCCAACGCGGTCTGCTTAACATTCGTGCCAACCGGTGCAGCCTGCCACGGAAAAAAGGATGCTGATTCCTGATATAAGGCAATAATTAATGGAGCTAAAGCATTTATTAGACAGTTCCATTATCCGGAGTGCCTCTGTCGATCAATATATTTCTATTTTTGTAAAACCTCATTAGTAGAGCTCGTCACTTTCCCTTCGGAAATGTCGCTGTTGTTCCTTTTTCTAACGGATGAGCTTGGATATCTTGGGGATTATCGCCAATGAAAGAGTCGTGCCTATTTCGCTACTCGCAGCATCTCTACAAATATCACGAGAAAATTGAACTCATCGAGGGATCCATTAGCTGGATAGAGAAGGCTTTTGTCCCGCGGACCGTAATTTTTCTTCGGCGGGATGTGTTCTCTCGGTTTGCGTTCATTTGTTAAGAGGTTTTCGTAAGATTAACGACAATAGAAGAAATATACTCTGGGCTTCCATTGCCATGGAGATGAATGAAATTCCTTATTAGACCTTCTTGACCAGCGAAGAGGTAATGGCGGAACGCCTTATGGGCACGTCTGGTCTGCCTGTCCGTCCGTTTGTCATAACTTTCATCTCTTAAACCACTGAACGGACTTTAATTTAATTATACATGGGTGATCTTTATTAAAATTTATCGTCCAATTGTGATTTTCAACTGAATCCGTCAATTAGAACTTCCACTTTACATAATTTAATAAACTTATATTCGAATCTCGTTCAATGGCATCAGTCGAGCAAGAATGAAATATCAAACTTTTATCTCTCTAGCTCTTATATGATCTGTAAGGTATCGATTAAAAAATTATACGGATAGAGGACAATACTTACTAGAAGAAAGTCCGCGAGGCCACATAATTACGAGTTATGGTTTCGGAGATAAAAATTCGTGGAAATCCCGAGCAAAACATGGCATATTTTGTTTACATCGATTACTAAGACGGTTCTATCAGCAAACAACAATTGAAAATCCATATATTTCTCTCCCATTCTCTTATATGTTCTGCAAGGTAAGGACTAAAAAATTTATTCGGATAGAGAACAACGTTTACTTCAAGATGGTCCAGAGACCACATAATTACGACTTATAGTTTTGGAGATGAAAATTCGAGAATATCCCGAGCAAATATCAATAATGAGGTCAGGCTCAACCCTGTGGAATTTACTCATTATGAAAAAAAGAACTTAGTTACTTCCACAAATTTAATTTCCTTCAACCCTAAATTCCTCCACTTTGAAATTAAAGGTCGCAAATTGGATGCTCTTGAGCAGCTAGAGATAATTATTTGTGAAGACTTGCTTCTCTTAAATGAATACCTTTCCCACAATCATTCTCCTCTATTTAGCTTATCGAATATTTTGAAAATACTTTGTATCAACATTGTTGTCTTTGGCCCTTTTACCAAGTTTTTGTAACTATTTTTGTAACATTTTGCTGCTATGTTGCTTTCACCTTCTTTTCCTAAAAATTCGAGAAAACCCCGAGCAAAAACATCGCATATTTTGTTTACATCGATCGCAAAGACGGTTCTTTCAGCAATAACAATTAAAAATCTATATATATATCTCTCTCATTCTATTATATTATCTGTGAGGTATAGATTAAAAAATGTATTTGGATAAAGATCAACATTTACTACAAGATAGTCCCAGAGACTATAGTTTCGGGAATAAAAATTCGAGAATCACCTAATCTTTCGATACCGTTCCATACATATTCCCCATTAAAAACGCCTTTGAAATCTGTGTATTTCATTTTTGTAGTATACTTTTTCATCTTGTTCTTAACTGCTAGTAAAATTTAATTTCCCAAGCACAAGTAATGATACTTTGGCATTATTTTTGTTTTAGACGCAAGGCTAGTTGATATTCATTTACGAGATACATTAATATTGGCCTGAATTCTTTTAAATTTACGATGGCAATTAAAACAAGTACCGGACATCAAAGAATATCGGCTGACCCTAAATGGGCTTGAATAGTAAAACTTAATTGAATACCATAAACCTGTGGGGAATGTAAAAGCATCAAGGAATTCGATGGCGATAATAATTTTCGTGGCTTAGTATGAAAATTTCACTAGCTCATTATATGGTTCTTGTCATCCGATCATTCATACCGGTTACGTCGAGACACTTTAAGAGATTAATTTCGTTTTCGAAGAAGGTGAAAGTTGGAGACATTTATTTTTTTCGTCCTCTTAGCTTTAGAATAAATGACTCCCTAGCTGCACTTCTCGTCACATCAGGATCGCACCGTTTTAATTTTCATACCTACGATACGCCCAACTTTCAGTTAACTCGAATAATTGCTGGCTTTTAATTCATAAAAATCGAATACTTTTCTTGCGTTTCAATGGAATAAGTGGATCTGTTTCTCCATCTCTAATCGTATTGAACGTGCGAAAACGAGAAAAATCACACAATACTATTTTGCAAAATCGAATTCACAAACCGGTCTAAATAAACACAACGATCTTTTTAATTACTGAGTAACGATATAGTGGTTACCGGTTACAGCGTTATAAGATACCCATTCGGTAAGTTTTGGTGGGTGATGGACATGATCGCAAAATTGTGTTTAAAACTTATTTACGTATCAAAATATGCTTGATTATCTGCATTAATACTGAGTAAATATCATTATTTTAGTGCTGTAATAATAACACGCATTTGAAAATCACCGGAATCGTCAATGATGTGTCCACCGGTTCTTTTAAAAGTAGAATAATGCTTTCAGTCAACTTTGCCGGTCACGCCTGCACGATGGAACATCACAAGTGGCAGACATCCTAGTTCATTATGCTCCTTCCGTCTGTTTGACCAACGCCACCTTCCGGTCAAAAAGTATAATAAAAGTGTGTGTGTGTGTGTGTTGAATGGCGAATCAGCCTCATGGGCTATTATCGCCATACCCTTACCGTAATGATTAATTAAAAGTGTATTCGTAGGATGAAGCATCGTCGCTTCTTCGGAAGTTGCGCGTAGGGATTATATATCCTTGAGCGATCCGACTGAGCCAATTAGGGAGGATGGAGAAAAATTGCAAGGCACTCTATTTCGTTTAGCTGATGGTAAACGATTATCCTCAATATTTACAGAATACGGTAAAAACTCGTGCCTACGTTTTAATATTTTTCTTCGCTTAACGACGATCATTTATGCTTACCATTGCATGAAATGAAAAACCTCGACGCAAATTCCTTCACAACAACTCGCGTTTTCACCAGTGGCGCATTTTAACGTTTTGAGACCATAGGTGGTAACCACGTTCTGGGACATTTACGCCCTAATCAATAGAAGGTGCTTTCAGTACTAGCTTAGTTTTTCTCCTAAAAACTTAAAGCGATGCTCCAAAAATTGGCACTTACTAATGCATCTCAATTTATTGCGTATTATTTTGAGGAATATATAATTTTTGTTTTGCTAATTTAAGAAAAATTCATACCCTTTTTGGAATCCTTAAAATACGGGTCCGACAGCCTGCCTCTCATCCTCACAAAAAGTTAATAGATACTCAGATTATTCCAGGCGGTTATCTGTATTATAAGAACCAATACTTTTTTGTACCCGCCTTCTTCATAAAGCGTCAAATTTTATAAAATAGTTTGATAAAAGTCAACAGAATTCAAAGAGATATTTATTTCATCGTTTCGCTAAATAATTCTGCTCATTCTTTCAAGAGATCATTCCTATGAGTTTCACGTTAGACACAAAATTAGCATCTGAAGAAATAACATTGACGCGGAAAACAAAAAGAAACTCTCTTCTTATCGTTTTCTGGGTAAAAATATTACAATTTAATTTTGTCGATTGAAAACATTAACCAGTCAACTTAACGAGGACGTTCAAAATTAAACGACTATGTTTTTAAAGCTAAGGGAGCTTGCATACCAGACTATTTTACGATTTAAATAATGGGGTGATGTTACCAGCGTAAACCCAATGAAGCGTAAACGCTTTACGAATTTTTTAGTAGACATTTATGGTCGATATCCTGATCACCGCCTTTGTGTATGTACATGCTTTGCTTGAGCGTCTTTTGTTTCGCCTCGCCTTCAATAAAACACCTGCTCGTTCTCTTTTTCTTGCTGTAAACTATCAAAAGCGCGAGCGCCTCGGCTGATGTATTTTCTGACGCACGATACATCCCCACCGGCGACGAAGCTTGTGAACTACGGAAGAGCACGAGCCGTGTTTGTACAATGTTTTTGGAAAAGGTGCAAAGTTGCCTTCATTCAAAATTTGACGTTTCTGTTTACAAATTTGTGGCGGTATTAAATTAAGCGTAAATTTTATCCCTAGCTTTCGCCGGAAACTTGTGTGCACAAATTATAAGCTACCATGCAAAATAAAAAGCATTAATAACCCCACTCTCTTTAAAAGGGTTTTGAAAGAATACCTGTTAAAAAATTGTTTTTACTCAACAGATGATTTTTTACATAAACTTTGATGCAATTCTGTGTTATTAATATAAATTGTTTTACCTAAATGTTAACCTGTCATGAAATTGTTTTTATACCTTTTTCTATTCTCACTTGCTCTATATAGACAATTTGACCTATCCTATACATATATGTATATGTTCTGGGATTAATAAAATTATTATTATTATTACTCTCATACAGACATTATTTATATTGAAACTTTAATTTCATTTGTAAGAGATATAAAAAATGTTGGAATTTCAAAAAATGTGATTTAGTTAGTTAGTTGGAGGAAAATGCAGCAAAAATTTCATATAAAAATATTTTATTGAAGACATTTCGTTTAAATCTAGGGAATATAATGGACAAAATAGGATATCGCTTAATCCAGCAGAAAATCATCACTTCATGAATTAGCCAAACTAATCTTCAGGAAGAAATGTTTACAGCTTTTATCGTTGTGAAAAGCTAATCGATGCTTTGATTTCAAAACTGCAAGAGGAAATTCCCGCCATGAAAACTTCAACGAATATACATAGTACATACATCGATCGTAGACTCTCGTTTGGTAAATCGAAGCGCGAGCACGTACTAATGATTCTGATCGGTGAACCAGGACATCGAACCGGAGCCGAACCGAATACCGAAAGCGAAAAAAACAGTTATTTTAGCCTGGAGTGAATCCGAACCCGAACCGAAAAAAAAAAATTTTTCTTAACCCGAACCGAAACCGAAAACCGTTATTTATTTCGTTCCATTTTTTCGGTTCGCATAAACAGTGGGAGCGAAAAAAGGGTTTTTACTTTTGCTTTAATATGAGTCTTTTTTGAAAGCCCCACTTTTAAACACCGAATAAGGCATAGGCTAATGGTTTTCTTGAGAATACATGCTCTTAAGCCTTTGGATGATATCTGTCGGCTCAATGGTGGGATTTTCCATGGGCATTTCAATACATATTGAGAAGGCCAAGGATATTTCCTGCTGAGGTTTTCTGGAACCCTGTTAAACGAGGCTAGTGGAATAGAACTTAGTGGTACTTTGGATACAGCTGCTAATCGTCTTGGTACCCTTCCCGAGCCTATCCCGTAGAGTGTTCCGGGTAAAAATGCTTCACGGTTCTTAACTTGGATTTTGCTTAAAGTTGGAGGTTTTTGTCCCCATAAACTTTCATCCCTTCTCCATTTGCATTGAACACTAAAATTCTGGTAGTCCTTCTCTAAAACCTATCCAGGAAGGGTCGCTCGGCAGTCATGCTTTTGAGGTATTCTTACTCCTGTTAAATGTTACTCTGCGTACATATTTGTCATCTTATGATAATTTATGTAATTATATACTGTATGGTACTTATTTGTAATATTAACATCTAAATTATTGCATTAAAAATTGTTAAGTAGCTCTTCTTTGAACAACTCTCTATGAATTACATTTTACATTCAAATGTGAATTAATATGATTGTACCTGTTCAAGTACATGCATGAGTACTGTTGGAGTAAATTGATTATGATAATGAGAGTATCTGCTAATATTGAAATCTGGAATATTGGAATTGAAAAATCAAATAAATGTTGACTTTTGAAAGAATAACAACGGTTTTATATCATATTATAGACTAGAAAATAAATAACATTTTAATAGCTTTTATAATTGAAAAAAAGGAAAAAAAAATTAAATTCTTAGAGAACAGTATTAGACGGGGTCGTATAAAAGGAGTCGTTTACAAATTGAATAACGAAAAATGTAAGAAGGGAATTCATACATTTTACTGTTCGTTACATAGTGGGAGGGAGCGCTTGCGCAGTGTTACCTGCGGGTATCTAAATTTGTCTTTTTGACTTTCGATAGTGAATATGTGTTTGGTTTAAACAGAAAATTACATTAATTAATAAAGATTATTTTGGAATTCTCTTGAAATTTTCCCCAAAAAATTTAAAGTCGGAGCGAAAAAAACCGGTTCGAATCGGTTCAATGGCGGTTGCTGGAGCGAAACCGGAACCGAACCAAAATTTTTCGTTTCGCGTGAACCGAAACGAAAACCGGAGCGAAAAAAAATTCGGGTTGATGCCCTGCGGTGAACAGGAAGGAAGTTTTCAGGCGTTGCAGTTTTGGCGTACTGTAGCCGCACAGGTCGACATGGCCGCGAAATCGAGGGACAAAGACGTGCGGGATGAAAAAATATCGAGCAGGGTAAATGTCAAGCGTTGGGTTTGTTACTGCCGGAGCTTTATTGTTTCAGGAAGCTTCTGGAATACTGGAATAAGTTTTCTGGGAACAAAGGGAATTCGGTTGATATATAGCGAGCTTTATTGCTCTCTCTTTCTCTATCTCTAGGCTGGAGTTCTTGTTGTATTTTCTCTCGCCTAACTGCAGTTGCGATGACGGCACGAGGATTTTATTCGAAACGTATTGTCTGGTGCTTCTGTTAATCGGAAAAGAAGGAAATATTGGTCGGGACTATTGAGGACGAATCGCCAGACGATGGAAAAGCTGTGTAAAGCGCGACAAATGTATAATGTCATACTATTTTTGGATAATATGTTTGTCTCCATTACAGCCATATAGGATTAACTAGAGTACCAAACCGGAGGTTTTTTATTTTAGTTTGGTCTCGCGCATTTTGGATCTAAATAAGAAAGTAAAATTTATCCAAATAACAAATAACGTGATATTATTTAAATCGCCTTTCGGATAAAATAATTTTTTACATGTCATTTTTATGCCATTTTTCTAAATTAATTTTTCAATCTAAAAAAATAAACTGAAATTCATATCAACCCCAGTAGAAAAAATCATTCCTCGAATGTACATAAGAATCTCTTTCAAAATAATCTCTTTTCCTATTCACGTTACAAAATTTGAGAAATTTTCATAACTGATGCGATGTTACTGTGGTATATCTCTATTTATGAAAAACATGCCTGTTTGCCTAACAGAAAAGTTTTGGAAGACGGTATTAATATCTTTTTATAAACTTATACTTTTAGAATAGTTGAATCGTCGATTTATTTTCTCTAAGCGACATTACCATCATATTTTAGAGATATAATTTAATCTAACGAAATAAAATATCGAGATCGACTTTTGACTGCAGTACAAATGATTATTTAGACAACTCGGATAGCTATAAAAATTTGAGAGACCCATCCCTCAAATAGAACATACTGTCGGTTAAATACCACTGAGGACAACTGCTTTATAACCGAAATGCCTCTCTCATTGCTCAAACTTTCTTATCAATATAACGGTAGCTTGAAGGTAGAAAATGATAAGCTTTTTATACAGATTCATATGTAAGTTCTAAGAATCATTTTTAAAGGTTAACGTGCCAAATGTAACATTTCATATCTACTGATAATAACATCATCCTCTACCAAATTTATGGCATATGACGTTATGCCGGAATCTTTGAAAATCATTTTTTAATTTAGCAACCTCTAAAATCCATTCATCGTTTTTCATCGCCATATATATTCCCGCCTTTTGTTAGTATACTGGAGAGTCGTTGTCAGGCATGGAAACTCCATCACATAAAAGTATGAAAAAAAACGAGTGGAGCTGCGCATGCAATGAAAGAGTTCACGCCTTGAAAGGATTCTCAACTCCATGTTCCGTGGATGAGCCGTATTACGGCGTTCGTGATTGTAGCATTCACTTATGGAAATATACCCTAGGTCCTCGAGCCAATTGGACCCAAGCCAAGCACGAGAGCCCTCTTCTGGTCATTTCACCTCGAAAGCTGAAACAGCCATCAGAGGGAATTAAGGGGACGGGATAACGTTTCTGCCAGGGTAAAACGTCCTTCAAAGGATCACTCCTTCCTTTCGATGCTCGCTGCGGCGCCAATTTCCCTCGCGAATCCGAGCTCGACTCTGTTTACACGCCACTCGACCGAACGGAAAAAAGAGGGCGGCGCTGGGATCGCAGCTGAAACACGTGAGGCGACGGGGGTTCTTATTATTAGTTCCTGGAGATATATCGTCAGTGGCGAGTTTTCTTTCTTTATGTTTAAGTGTCTTCCTCTCTCTCTCTTGACCAGTTCTCGAACTGTCACAGGGATATCATTTTTCGTCCACAAAGACGGAAATATATTTTTAACAAGGCTTTCGCCAAGTTGTGTTGTTCGATGCGACGATTGCTACATTGTTGCAAATGCCTGCAGTTGTTACATATACATTAGGAAGAGGTTAAGGGTTCATAATTAAATAAGAGGACTTATATAGAACTAGAGAGAAAGATGTACCGAATATAAGATAAGATATTTTTCTTATTTTTGCATCTGAAAGATGAAGGGTCGTCTTATATTCGCGTGTTCAAAGACGTCAACAGTTTGCGGTCAATGATTTAGAATGAAGCATGGATTTATAATACATTTTGCTTATTTTTTGTCATGATTATCCTTTTAGTGGGTGTGTGAAATATAACTCAGCTTAAATAATAAGTATATCTTAAAAACTGTTCTGCACGTAATTGAGAACTCGGAGATTGGATCGTCGTCGTATATTCATGTAACTACTATTTCCTTGTAATACTACCGATTTTGGGGAGTCGTCTTATATTCGGATAAATACGGTGCGTATTAGTTTAACGATTCCTGTAACATGATTGCTTAATATAATATCTATGCATATTTTCAAGGTTGGACAATAAAGTAAACATGCGTTACGTAGTTAATAGATTCTCAACACCATTCGTTTAACAAAGTTTACCAGCATTTAATTACTCTAGAAATTATGCAATCAATACGCACATAAAATGTATTTAGTATAGGTAAACTTTCGTTAGCAATGGAGATGCGCGGTTCAATTATAAAGTGGTTCGGTTGATTTCCATAGAGAGCAGGTTTTTTTTTAAATTACTCACAATCATTATGAGTGTGAAGCAGTATTTAAATTCCGCTGACAACGGGTGAATATAGCTTTGTATGGCTCTCTTCAAAATGTCATTAATAAGTTCACAACTTCTTAAAGAAGATAGCACGTAATTTTGAAAGCTGATTTTCTTTCGGTTAATTCGGCATGGTTTGGGCGGATGAGGAAATATCTGTTAGTGTAAATAAGGTAAGCTATCTAAAGAGATCGTAGAAAATGCACAAAAAACAGAAATTATGACAATTAAAAGCACGAGATATTTCTTCATACCTTTTAATTTCGATAAAAATACACCGTGATAGTACATATAAAAAAATGCATAAGTTTGGCTGCCGACGCTAATCATGCCAGCTCGTATTTTGTATCAAGACTTGTAGCTTTTCAGGCAAATTGGACGTACACCGCGAAAGTGGAAATTATTCCATACTCGCGCTCATCTAAAAATAAGAGAAATATGAACGTACATAACATAAGCGTTGGGAAAGGTGGTGGGAATGGAAAGCGAGAAGGCAGATTTGTGCGTGGATCTCTCCGCAGCATCGGCGTAAATTTATGAAGTTGTGATACCTACTTTTCAAATTTCTTTTGCCACTTCGTCGATCGCATAATAAATTTTGGCGGTCAACGAAAAATAAATGAAAATTACTCGTCAAGGTTCGAGCGCAATAACTTCCACTATTGGTTTATTGGTTAAAACTTAATGTTAATAGCCTAAAGGTTGGAGGCAAGAGGGTTGGTAAGGGGATGTAGAGAAACTTTTTATCAAGACTTTCAACTTACCTTAACCCCTTTATGGTGGAAACCCTAACATCAATCAAAACGTCCGCCTACACTTCCTTACTCTACCTGTTTTCTTTCACTCTCTCTCTCTCTCTCTCGCCCCAACACTTTGATTTTTCTTTCCACCTTTTCCTTACTCTCGCTCTCTCACCTTCTCACTTATGCTATCTCCTAATATTTCTCAAATTCCCAAAGAGGATTCAGCGTTTGTCCTTATTTTTTTACTTTCCAACGAAACTGATGTTATACCGAGCGTTTCTTTAGCATATTACTCCTCAAGTCCAACTCGAGTATAGCATCATATCCACTCTTCTCTAATCGTACGCAACCATTCCACATTGATTTGTCCACTTGTCAATATCGTGTCGATGAATGGATATCTACATCATGTCGGCATCTTGTCTGGGTAGTAATACAGTGTGGAAACAAAAGGAGGCACTCGACAAATATTCCTCGGTGATATTTTTTTGTGTATAGTTACATTTGGAAAGTGGGAGCAATGGGTGCGTTCGGAAATAAATTTTGGCCTGATGTTGACGTAAGTTGTTGATCGTGTTTTTTCTCTCTTAAAATAAATGTCAGATTTAATGTATTAGAAAAGTTCTTCATGTCTAATTACAATCACTCTCTGGTTTTTTTCCATTGCTTCTTGCGGTGATTCCTTTTTTGTGCTAAATTCCCACTGGAGACTGAATACATAGAATCATTTTTCATCACGATATTTGAATTTGGACTAGAAAGCCTTTCAATTTATAAGTTTATTTGCATACAAATGCATAATGTTTATAATGAAAGAAAGGTTAGAATTTCCACAGTGGAACTGGTAAAAGTTTTCTTTACTTCTAAAAATTTTATATTTTGTACATATAAATTTGAGGAGTTCCACCTGGAATTAACTTGAAAATTCGGTTTAGAAAATCTTTCTTAACATTAAAATTTAATTTCGGCTATTGACTATGCACTTCCATGACGTAAATGAGCGTAATGAAGACGATATAGTTTTTGTCAGAGATAGATCCTGCAAGCATTATGGAATAGAGTTGCCTTACTATTGCGATGAAACTATAGTTAATTAATCACTTTGAGGTAAATTTCGTGTAAGATATACGGCGGACAAAATCAAGCAGAAATATTTCACGTTGGGCGATAAAATTTAAATCTTTCCAGCATCTTTCTAGAAAGAAATAGCCAGCTAATATGATGTTACCATTTTCTATTAACAGTCTTATTTGTCGAGAAAAGCGATGAGTAAACTTCCTATGTGTCAGCGAGCATTTTCGACTCTTAACAAATAAAAATTAATAAATGCAGGATCATAACTAAAAGGAAATGAAAAGATACTTATAAATCGATTTCAATTTTTGCTTAAGTTTTATTCTGCGAGGTAAATGTTTTCTTTTAACGCTCATGTAATTAAATTGGAGAGAGTATTTTAGTCTATTTTCGATGTTTTACTTTTCGTACCATAGTAGCTGATAAGAATGGACCCGTCTAACTCATATTAAATAAATTTGTAGGATTTCTTTGTACAACTTTGTCAATAAGGAATACCTCTCTCTCTTACGAGCTCTTTTAATTGTGAATGTTATCTGAATGTTGGCATATATACTCTTCTACTTAAGAGCGGAATGGGGCAGTTCGGCGCGACCGATTCGGCGACGGGGCGATTCGGCGATGGGACAATTTGTCGCAGAGACGATTCGGCGCCTGGAGGTAAAAGCAACAACTTTTAGTTGGGTTGAGTGGTTGGAGATTGGAATCGTTTTATTTCCTGCTCCCGGGTTGTGTTGAATGTTTGAGGGTTGGATTCGTTCTACTTCCTCCCCTGGGTTGGGTTGAGAGGTTGTAGATTGGAATCGTTCTATTCCCTCCCCCTGGGTTGGGTCGAGAGGTTGGGGGTTGGATTCTTTCAATTTTCTCTCTCTGGGTTGGGTCGAGTGTTTGGGAGTTGGATTCGTTCTATTTCCTCCCCCGGGTTGGGTTGAGTGGTTGGAGGTTGTATTCATCCTGTTTTTCCCCTGAGTTTGGTTAAGAGGTTGCTGGTTGGATTCTTTCTATTTGCTCCCGCCGGGTTAGGTTGAGTGGTTGGGGGTTGGATTCTTTCTGTTTCCTCCCCTTGGGTTGGGTTGAGAGGCTGGTGGTTGGATTCGTCTTGCTGGCGCCGAACTGTCCCGGCGCCGAACTGTCCCGTCGCCGAATCGGTCGCACCAAATTGTCCTATACCCTAATAAGAGTTCCAGCTATACCAGTGCTCTAGTCTCGCTACTGGGCTTGCAAAAACAAGAAATCTTGAAGGAATTAATGGACTCTTTTCTATCTTTTTGTAACTGTTATCAATATATTCGAGTTAAATTTGTTATTTTTTTAAGGTAATAGATACGGATTTTAAAATTTCATAAAAAATCTAGGTCCGCAATCCGCTAAAGCTTGATCTGTATCTTCAGGTCAGCATGTGCTATTCCGAACGGAGAAAACTAATTTCAAGTAAATAATATACTTCGAACATCGTCGTAGCTATGTATATGAATGAATGTCTTGAAAGGAAGTTGGATAAAATCTGTTAAATTGGTTTCATAATGATAACGAGTTAATTATCGTCTTACAAGATATGATAACTTCGAGGACTGTAAGAGATATTCCCAAAAATTGTAATATATCCAACCTCCCAGGAAAATAAAAGAGCTGTCTCCTGTATATTGAACCGAAGAATAAAAACAACGAATTTATATTTTCATTTAAACATCTATTCCGTTCTCATTTCATATATTCAGCCAATATTTAATGAGAAATTGCATAGTGGATCCTGTAACGTCTTTCATCTCCGCTACTATATGGCAATGCCATTATGCACGTATTATGTAAGAAATGCTTTTCGCAACACATAAAATGAGGAAAATAAAAATAAAAAGATACCCAAGAAGCGCGTGTTTGCCGTTACTTTTCTTGTTGATTTCCCAAGGAACCTTCAAATGCACAAAAATAAAACGAAAAAATAAATCGAGGGTGTTGCTTTCGTATTTTGAAGAGTGAATAAAGTGCTATATTTCGGCAGGCGAGTTTGTGTGTATTAGGGTTTATATTTACGTATGCGGGCATATGAATCATCTCGCTGGCGTAGGGCGCTGCGTTTTTATTCAGTGGAACCTAAGTTTATTTATCCGTGATATCTTAGCCTACCCTTGTGAGAACGGAGGTGCGGTGAGATGGAACAGAAGTTAGGAGAAACCAGAGTGAAAGAGAATCCTTGAAATGGAGAAGGATCAAGCCGAATAACGAAAATAAATGGGTAACAATTTACGTTTACTTGTAGATGTATTGGTTAATAAAAAATTAATAACATTTATTCGATTTTGACGCGTTCGTTTTTAGGTCTATAAATGTATCAACATATAAAGTTAATGTCACGCGGTTTCGCTCGTTTGCTTGTGGGTCGAAATAAAACAAAATGCGACCTTTTGTCGAGTTCTCACTTTTTCGGTTTTTATGTCGCGATATCCGAACGAATGTAAATATATTCTGTTACGAATTTCACTATGCAGGCTCGAATGTTTGAGCGCGATGAAAATTTTAAGGCAGGACTGCCTCATTACGCCACAGCTATCCGAATGCATAAATAAAGGGGCTTTAAAGACTTTGATAAGACTGTATGGCACAGAATTATTATTTGATGAGTTGATTTTCATTCAAAAATGTTTATATTGAAACATTTTCTTTACTTAACAATTAAATACTACACTATGGGTGAAAAAACACACAGAGCAGCCGTGTTTACTTATAGCTCAAGAATGTACGGAGTAAACATCGTTCCCCCTTAGATATGCCATCGCCCAAGTCTTCTCCTACAGTGGCCACTTTGCTTTTAGAACTTGGTCATAGCGTTTCGTTGTCTTAGAGATCTTTCTATAGTGGAGCTCAAAGCATTTTTGAGGTTTTTATATATTACCGCTCGGTACATCGGTACTTGTTGTTAAAAACATTTATTCATACTAAATCCGCATAGGAAAGCTGCCGGGTGAAAATTCACCCATGTGTAGTAGTAGCGTGTTTTTTTAGAAGTGTAGTATTTAAGGCTTAAAGGCGATATACACGCAGTATCATATACCTATAATTAACTTTATATCTTTAGGAAGCCTGTCTGCACTTCCATGGCAACCTAGTTTTGGAATTTACGACCACTCGGTTTCAAAGCATATCGAAACTATTTTATTTGATTGCAAACGCGTTAGGTGCCACATTCTATGATTCTTTTACGACCGAATATCTCATCCCTCTTCACGTTAACGTGAATTGCTGCCACGTTTCTTACATCTCGTTCCAATTTAATCACTCGGAAATATTCGTAGTCTAGCGGAGCGAGAGATTTTCCGTTTGGCTCGCCAAATGCGTTGCGGTCGCATTTCCAATTTTTCGCATCGCTAATGGATTGCGGCTCGCGTTTTAATATTATGGAGGCATGTGTCCCGGTTTGTCGCGGTGACCACTCCGATATTTTAATCATTGAAAAAACGCCAAGATATCGTCAGGGGACGGGAAAATATTCACTGCGGACGTTATTGTAACGGTTTGAAGAGTGTTTTCCATCGTTTTCATAGTTCATTTCCGTCAAATCAACAACGCATACATAAGAATAGTCATTATCTGTTTTTTTTTCAGGTAAAATTTTTGTTTTTTTTTGCCGTGGTTGATAAAATTATTTACCATGCAACGTGACAATGAAAAATATTTTGTGGCTTAATTCATTTTTTATTATATCTCAATATTTAGGAAAATTTATCTAAATTCATATAGGATTCTTTTCGACACCTCTTAAAATAAATTATGTCTTACATTTGCTACGGATATTTTTATAGGAAAACGTAAATTCAAAGATTCATCATTTAATTGCCCTGCTGGATTTGTGGATTGCATCAAATAAAGGATATAAATGCGTTTAATTTTGTGGTGTTTTATGTTTATATATTTTATTTATATTTTATATTTTTTGATGTTACTCCTGTTCTATACGATTTACTTTAGCGGTTTCAACGTGAGAAGTGGATAAACATATGACACACTCGCCACTTCAGTGCCATAATCTGAAACTATACGTATTATTCAAAATGGAATAAATGTGTTGGATTCGCTTTTGCGGCGCACCTGGAATGGTAAAATAAAGGAATCTGTTAGTGCTTAAACGCGATAAAAGAAAAGGCACCTTAAATAGAACGATTCTTCTTCGTTCCAACCGAGGGCAAGCTTTAACTCTCATGTGGATTTAAAAATAAAAAACAATTGCTAACAATAAAAGAATCATCGAGAAATTAACAAAAAGAACTATTAAATTTTTAGGTCTCGTAAATTTTCTAAATCGATGAATTATTTACTACTTCAGCAGAAATTACCCGCTATCTTGAGGGACAGCACCACCTTCTCTTCGAAGCAGAGATAACTTCCTTAAGACAACTTCCTTAAGCACCTCCGGACACAAGAACGTCTCAAATAAAACTTAACTTAACCGCCAAAAAAAGACGCCAAATCATAAGCTTTCTCTACGTTTGGGAGATCAAGTGTGCGATAACGAAGTTCTGGAAGAAAGAGAGAAAGGGGAGGGAAGTGAGGGACATAGGAATGTTTGTTCCATGGTTCTTAACTTTTACACCGTAAAATACTGACCTACAGGCCGAATCGAAAGACTTATTGACTATAATTTGTATTCATGGTCTCTTTCGGTGAATTCCAAACCAAAATATATTTTTAAAAAGCGGCTTCCTTAAATTTTCACGTGCATATGTATGGAATTAATCATCGTTTTCAAATTTTAAGGCAATTCATCGTTGATATTTTTATAGTGAATGATATATTCTATTTAGCAAAAATAAAAATAATAATATTTATACTTGATGTCAACGTAAGATAAGCGCTCAGCGTTCGCGTAGCGAGAGGAGTTGTGCGGCTACCGAATTTAATAGGTACCATATTTAATTACACGTAAAACGACAGAAGAATGGCAAAGAATCGTTCAAGAGTATATTAAAACCCCTTTTCTAGGAATATGTGGACATCCCAAGAAAATTAATTAAGCACCGATATGAATACCAACTGAGAAACATATTTCCTATATTTTACCTAGGCAATTAATACTAACTAGTAGTTGCCCGCCGATAAATCGACTGGTTGGATAGATTAAATATTGTGTTGTTAGTTAGCCTTCTGTCACATAACCATGAAGATCAATGACTGCAAGGTTTATTTCCTTTTACTAATGTACGCTTGGAAGGATACGTTATTTCCTACAGCGTCTAATGTCCGCTAGCAGCGCCACCTTAACATCAACCATTACTAATACGTCGATCGAAGCTTAGCCGTTCAAAAAAAAAACTTCAATATCTCTCCAACGGTTCGACCGATTTCAATTTTATAATTTTTCTGCAAATCTGCAGGTAGAGAGGTTAAATTTGATGCGTCACACGTTAAGGTGGCTGTTACCATCGCTTTAAAAATTAAATTTTTTACACTATTAATATATAGATTAAGTCACTAGGAAAATAATCCATGGAAGAAAGCATACAGCCATTCTTCGTGTGACGCACCAAGCGATGACGAGGAAGTGAGACAAGTAGGAACTCGGAATCTCGTTGAGCAAATTCCCTGAGTGCAACGCGTATCATCAAGCACGAATAGAGTCGAACGCGTGCTTATTAGAGTGCTTTAAGTCAAAAGAAACGGATGATTTGACAACTTATTCGTCAAATATTAATTATTGGTCAAGCGGCCGTTTTCTAGGAAATGACGTTTGAAGAAAGACTAATATAAAATGAAAGGCGTAAGAAGAGCGCTGAGGTAAGCGAGGCATTAAAATCATTGAATTGATGAAACCTATATTTAAAATATGAAAGATAATTTTCTTCGGATTACCATTTTATCTTTAAAAACAATGAAGTGTTGTAACGCTGTAGATGGTGCGATTAGTTATTTGAGAAACATCTTATGTTTTGTCAAGGACTGGCTTAACATGCTTTCCGTTGGCCAAGGTAATTGCTTCGAGAAGCTAATTTTGGTCTTTTTTTAAGTCCAAGTCTGTCATTTCTGTAGCAAGAAACCGCACGATCGTATCATAAAGGATAAATTTTCTATTAGTGTAGATAACGTTTCTAAAATTAAGTTATATTATATTCAGATATAAATACCGCAACTTTTTTGTATTTACAGGAAGTATTTAAGGGTTGATACTTATCGGCGATGATGCAAAGAAGAATAAATCGATTTATTCTTGAAATCTTGTCACATTAGGCAGTTTTCGTATAATAATAATAATCAGATATATTGACCACAAGCACAAATGGACAGATAAGTTATTGTATACCAAACTCTACTTCCATACTTCCTATTGGATCTCCAGGTGCCTTTTGGTTTGAACCCCACTCTACGATTTCATAGGGCATAGTTTTGAAACTGCATTTGACGGTATTTACATATGTATGTGAAATCTCGACATTACCTATGGCCACCCTCCGCCCTCATTTTCGGGAAATTATCGTCAATTTTTGGACTCACGACACTAGCCAAAACACCAACAGTTGTAGGGATTAGTGAAAAGATTAAGAAGTGTGAAGTCTCTCACTTTGAATTCAACTATATTAATTTTTTTGCAACATTTTTGTCTTAAACCCAAAATTGTTGCCGATCATGTTGAATTATAATTTGTATGAATGTTTATTATCCGAATACTATTTTTAAGCCGCACAACAATTTTATTTCTCCCATTCTAACTAAGATAATGATTTTTTTGTGAATCATTAGAATCTAGAAATTGTTAATTGGTAATTAGTTGTCCACGGGCAGGACCTGATTCAGTATTCGCTTACCCAAATGCCACAGTAGGTAGCCGGAACTTTTATTATTTGGAGATTAAGGAAAACCTAGCCTGTGCTAGGAGTTAAATAGACATAATTTTATAATAATAAAATTGGGATATATGGATGTAATCAATTCCATATATCACAGACAATACGCACCAGAGGAAAAGAAAACACTTTTTATAATAATTTCACTCAAAAACACTACCTAGATTTTGTTCCACTCGAACATCAACTAATAAAGAAGGGAAACGATTCGGGAATGTGTTTAGTCAAGGAGACCCCGAACGCAACAGGAAATCGCCATACCTTTTCCTTGTATATTCACTTGATCTTAATTTGATTGTTGTAAAGCATGTCTATTTAACGAATATCAAAGATTTGGTTTTCTTAAATTTGCAAATGATGGAAGATCAGGCGATTTACTGTGGCACTAGGACCCCGCTGGATGTTATACACTATTTCTGTACCTGATGAGGTTGCAATGCAGCGAAAACTAGGATGAAAGTTAAGTTTTGCTATTAAAGTGAAATTGTGGTATTTTTTCCTGATTTAAAATTAACCAATTTCGCAAACTGGAGCCTTATTAGTTTCGTTTGGAATCGGATATTTTAATTTGGTTTGTAAACGCGCGATCTTCTCGGGTTCACAAAAAATATTTATTTTGTTCGGTTTCTTACCCAAACGCTTCTTTCCATTAGAGTCGCCTGCTTTTAAAACCCAAATTTTGCGAATGAAATTCGAATTTCGCCCACCATCCTACCATATCTCCCAGGAAAACCTATATGAGATGCCATCGAAATCAAGATCCTAAAAGTTTTTGGTCGAAAACTGGAAGCCGCGATTCGATACGAATTAAATCGGAGAAACCTTTCGTCGAGTTCTTGTCTCCCTACTAATGTATGTCTTCGCAAGAGGAAGAAAGAGAGGTAGAGAGAGGAGGGGGGTAAATGGAGAATTGGTAATGTCTTCGAATCGCATCGCCATTCAACCGTTTGAATGTGTACGGAACTCGGGGAGTGGTCCAAGTGATTTCCGATGGCTTTTAATGCACGACTGAAGAGGGTTTGCTAATGAACCCAACTCTCTACTTCCACAATCCCTATTCCCTTCCCATTATTTCTCTCCTCTTTCTTGGCATGACTCAGCTTCTTCGCTTTGTCTCTCGCCCACGAAAACGCTTTCGCTTCGCCTGGGTTCATTTGTTATAACCCTAGAGTCCATTTCGGAGTCTCCCTTTCCTTTCCTTTTCTCTTCCTTCACCTCCCTCTTTCAGAGCTTCGTTCTCTGTACCCGTTCGCCCGGTTTTCCAGACAACGCCTTTTGTCGTCGACGTGTTCTTCTATACTCTTTTGGAGTCGTAACGGAAAGTACGAGAGAGAGAAGAATGACAGAACCTTGTGCAACGCTGGAGCTCTGGAAGAAATAAAAAAATTCTCGAATGTGTGGAGCGCGACAGCGTCGAGGAGAGAGCGCACTGTTCTGTCTTGCGGCTCTTATTTTTTTGCTTCGACGTCCAGTAGAGCTGCTTGTAAACCACGCAGATACATTAGTTAGTTTGGAACAAAAGGTTTTTCTCGAAAAATACGACTGATAAAAAAGGTTTGCTTTACCCTCTGGGTCCTCTTATGGGATAACAGATCGAAATGTTTGAATTATTAACAAGCACGATGCTTTTTTAATTTAAAATGGCGATATTTTAGGTTTAATCTGAGAAGTGAAATTATAAACACGTTGTAACCGAGATGCGTTCTTTCAGATCGCTATTGTATTTTGATATTATTTATCCACTAACTTTATCTACGATTGGATTTTCCCTATTTAATATTCTGCCATGAGCGTTAAGGGTTAATTAAAAGGAATATATTAATATTCACTCCATTTCTATGTAAAATGTAAAGGAAGGTTTAGTAGCGGTAATTTATCTTAGGTGGCGTTTCACAGACTGCACCTCTGATGAAACCTGTCTTTAATTCGCGAAATTTTCTGTATTTTGAAAATTGCGGTGGATAAAATGGAAGTTCTGCGGTTTTAGATTTCGTGTTTTTTTACGTTCATATCTAACTTGCCTAGACGGTTGAAAAACAAAATCCGGCATAAAGTCGGGTGACGTTCGCTTCCTTACTTTTCATTTGCATATTGCTTTCTGCTCAAACGTTCGATTGAAGAAAAAAATGATTTCGTCATCTGCGAAATTTTATCACGGAACCGACTCTTAAAATGGCAGTTTCTTTGAGAAAAGTCAATGGGAAACTTGAAAAATATATATATAAATATATAAATCCGACCGGAATAGAATTTTTACTTTTAAAAGAACCGTTCATCTACAAAGTGCTCCCGAAAAAAACGCGATGGAGTATATTTTTTACCGCAAACGATTGAGTTTCACGAGGGAAATTCTCAAAGATGGAGGCAAAAACGTTTCATGTTTCATCTGCCCGCTTCGCTAAAAAAAATTAAAGATGGCCCAATTTATTTCCCTTTTTCATTTCGATTAAACCCGCCGACCTTTCCCCTCTCTCTGTTTCTGTTTATCACTCCCAAGTTTTTCGTGACCTTAGGAAAGGTCATCCGGGGGAGGGGGGAGGACCAAAGGAGGAGTCACAGACCGAGGGAATCAGTCACGTATCCGACAAATTGATTCGTAAGATTCTGCTCACGTCTTTCGCTCTTATCGCTTGCATCTTCGGCCGGCCTCCTTTCCCTCCTCTTTCGCCCCCTCTCCCCATTCTCTCCTCTCCCTCTTCTACATATTCTCCCCTTCGCCGAACGTTCCTTTTTCTTCTCCTTCACCCATCGGTCTTCTCCTTTACGCCGTGCGTCTTTGCGAGGGCGGGCCCCTTATTCGAACGGGATGCTAATGAGCGGGAGGCTGCGAGGAGAAGGAACCTCGCTTCTGAGTGTGTGCGCGCGAGCGTGTGCTTTGTGTAGAGGTGTGTGTGCGCATGTGCTCCGTCCACGTCTCCATGGAAGCGATAGAGAATGTGGATTGTAGTGAAAGGGTTTTGTGATCGAGGAGTTGCGAATCTAAGTGGTTTCCTTCCGCTCTATCTCTTTCTCTCTCTTTCTTTATCGTCTCTCTCTCACTCTCTTATTATCTCTCACGCTTTCTCTTCAGTCTTCTTTCTCTTTTCTCTCTCATCTCTCACTCATTTCCTCCTCTCTATCATCTATTCTTATTGACCTTGTATCTCGTCTTCTGTTCCTTTCTTTCTCCTCCCCTTTTCTCCCACTCTTTCTTCCTCCCCTCTATCTCCCCCTCTGATTCCTCCTCTCCATCTTGCCCCCTTTCTCCTATCCCCATATGTATTTCATCCCCATGTTTATCTCTCTTTCCTTCTCTCTCAACATCTTTTAATATTTCTCCCTCTTTCAGTCTCCCTTTCTCTCCCCTCTTTTTCTCCGTCTCTTTATTCAGATTTCTCTCTCCTTCTTCCTCTCCCATTTTCTCTCCTTTCCTTTTCGTCCCCAAATCTCCTTTTCTCCGACTTTATACCCCTCTCTCTTTTACGTGACTTCTCTACGAATAATTTATTAATTGCTCTTATGAAACTTGGGCATTTCCCTTTCTACCCTTTACTTCCCTCCCTATGCCCATCACCATCTCATTTTCTCTTTGCCTCTTTCTCCCTTCCAATCTTCTACACAAATAGCTCCGTCCGCGCCGAAAACGCTTTCACGCGCACACCTCCGCTCTTTTCTTTCTTTCGCTCTCTCTCCCTACGTCCTCTTTATGGGGTCGTTTTGGCTAAAAGAATTCCGCTCCCTCCCTTTCGTAGACCGTTGCTCCTTTCTTAAGCACCCCTTACCTAAACTCGCACCCTCTCTCCTTTGCATAACCTTTGCCCCGTCATTTATCACCGGAAGGAACAGCCCGACAATATCCTGCGCACAGACACACACAAAAGCGCATACACACTCCATTGCTCTCCCTCTTTCTCTAACTCCTGTTTATGCATGCTCTAGGTCCGCTAAGTATAACTTTTGGGAGAGAGAGCGGAGTGGAGCAAGGAATAAAGGGAGAGGGAAAGGAAGAGAGAGAGAGAGGGATAGGGAGAAATAGGAGAGAGAGTAGTTGGAGATACGAATTCCAGATCTTGAGAAAGTTCTGCTAACACCTGAACGCGGACTGGATTTATGATCCTTTATCA
Organism: Tanypteryx hageni; assembly: GCA_028673005.1. NCBI lineage: Eukaryota > Metazoa > Arthropoda > Insecta > Odonata > Petaluridae > Tanypteryx > Tanypteryx hageni. Next base: position 82,787,762 of record CM054116.1, on the reverse strand, counting down.
CACTCGTCAAGGACTTTGTTTTAGCTTCCTCGTATAGTTGTGAAAGTCTTCCATTGCCTAATGTTGGAATTATAGTGAAACGGTTCGCGGTAAATTGCACGTATTTTTACTATTGTCGCATAATAAAACTTTCCAAGGAAACGCCCGGCGCATGAAAGAAAACTTTTCGGCGTATACCTTTGCAATAAAAACTTTTTAACAATCTCTTTACTCAGTTTGTTACGGCTTGAAAGTCTAGTCGGGAGCGATGCATTTGTTTCTTTTACTTCCATATTTCTTCTGTCAAACTAAAATAATCGAGTATTTGGAGCGCAACAGTGACCAGCTTGAGGATTTTACGTGACCAAAAGGGATATTTAAGCCTATCACTACTTAGAGCACATATTTTCCATTTGCTCCTTCCCCTTAAGGATATTAGTCCTAATTTAATTTGCATCCATGTGTCGCAAAAATCTGATATTCCAGGAATATATCGCGCCATGAAAACGTTTTGATCATCTGCAGTAGATGTTTTAAGATTCCAATAATGTAGATATAATCAAATAAACATTTGTACGTTCCTCAAGAGTATCACTTAGGTTTCAGTTTCGTATTTTTTGCTATTTAAATTCCCATGCACATACTTTTTGTTAATAGAATATAGAAGTTATAGGAAATCAAATAAATCTAAAATATAAAATTCGTCTTGAAAGGTGTTTTCAAGGTATAGTGAATATTATTTCAGAATTGATTTTTTTTCTTTACACAGATTTAAATTAATTCTGTAATTAAATCGGGAATTTAATGTGCTGAATGACTTTATTCTAATTTTACCTGGTTCATTCACAAACGCATAGAATTGATAAACCCATAAATGCGGATTTTGACTGCTCGGAAAGTAAATTGAAAATGGAAGTAGGTATAATCTGTGAAGCGCTACATGAAATTGAATGGCTTCACACAAGTTTGCCACGTACGGGGCCTACTATTTATCTTCTTCGAATTAGTGATTGACGGAAACATCTGGCTTGGCGGTGATTCGCATCGCTTCTGTTTTTAAAACCAGTCCTTTTGAAAGTTTTGCAATATTTAGGAACATGCAAAGGAACTGATTGATTCTGAAATGTTCAATTCTGTTTTAGCAAAAGATTTATCCGCTTTAATTAAACTTTAGTCATCATAACGCGATTGTTACATACATAGTGCTTTTCAATCTGTGCTTATACTTTTGTCAACGCGTAAATACATACTTAGTATTTTACATTTAAATTCGATAAATAATTTTGGCTACCATCTTTTTTTAACCTAACCTTGTTCGTAATACGCTTCGACATTTTACAATAAAATTTAGCGAAGATAAAATATTTTGCAATTTACTAGTGACACAATTTTACAACGACCTTCTTATCGTTTTGGTTTCTGGTAATTTTCTAGCCATGAACATTACACTTAATGTAACATAATGAAATAACTAACGCTCACCAATAGAAAAAATATATTCCTCGATTATTATATAGCTATTTTTCACTCTGAATGAGATGGAAGCAAAAAAAGTTGATTTTTTATTTTAGGCGGGAATTTATCTTAGAAAAAAATCTTCTCCGATGAATTATGAGTCTCGGTAGTATTCATTAGTCAGTTATTCTTACTCCGCCGGCGTAACAAATCCCCCGCGGAATCCGTCCATATTCGCTCAAGAGGCCAGAAACTTTTCAAGAAAAAAGTACCTCTTAAAAAAATCGTCTTTAATTTTTTTTATACTATGGCTCGGAAGGCTTTCATCAAAGATAATTTTGAATGGGATCCTCTAGGAGCAAATTGATTGGACTTTAAACTAGGAGGATGAGAAAGAGAGGTGGAAAAATTAGGAAATCTTTAGTCTCTATCTCGACCTTTGCTTTAGCGAAACGCAGTGGTGAAGAGTCATCTAGCGGCGGATGGTTTAAGACATAACTGGCTGGGGAGAATGAAGACGTCGGGAGGAGGAGATGGGAAAAGGAGGGGGAGGAAGGGGAGAAAAGGGGAAAAAGGAAGGGGGAAGAGGAGGTCAAAAACTTTTGCGGGGCCTATACGATTCTCTTTGGCCAACTTTGAAATTTAAAAGATCCTCTTGAACTTTACGACTCCTGCGCATCCTTCACTTCCATTATCCCTGTCTCTCTGAGAAGCAGTCTTTCTCTCTCTCTCTGAGAAGCACTCTCTCTCTCGCTCTTTTCCTTTCATGCCCGCTATTTCAATATCCACCTGTCTCAGCTGAAAGCGGCGATTCCATTCACATTATTTCTTTTTCGAAGACATCCCACGATTGTTCCGCCACCCACTCCCATTCAACGTAACCAATTCAGAATTATATTCCTCTTTGCGTGGGTATATATGTATATAATATCTATATACATACATGTATATAGCATAGCATTGTATAGATTGTATAGATAGCATTGTATGGGGCAGAAACATGGACGCTAAGGAAAAATGACATCAAATACTTGGAAAGCTTTGAAATGTGGACTTGGAGGAGAATGTTGAAGATAAAATGGACAGATAGGATGAAAAACGATGAAGTGCTACAAAGAATAGGAGAGAAGCGAATGATTATACAGACTATCAGAAAGAGGAAGGCTAACTGGGTTGGACATTACATGAGGAGAGAGAGTATGATTAAAGATGTGTTAGAAGGAAAACTAGATGGGAAAAGGGAAAGAGGTAGGAAAAGGTATCAACTAATAGACGATTTGAAAGGGAAAGAGAGTTATCAAGATATGAAGAGGACAGCGGAAAATAGGAGTATATGGAGAACCAGGTTTAACCATGAATAATCACGGACCTGTCTACGGACAGACTACCTATGATGATGACATACATGTACGTAACTGCGCATAGTCATGCTCTTTCTCAATTGTCTTTCTCCCTCCAAATCCGTCGTTTTTACTTCCTCCCTCTTACCTCCCCGTCTCGCTCTCCCTTTTATTACGATCAGGAGCAATTGAATATCTCCTTTTGGATCTTCCCTAATGAGGTCGCTCCTTTCGCCCGAGCGTTAGATGCCGAAGATAAGTGGCGATGGAAGGAAAGAATCGTGTGGTGGTTAAAGGAGGTGCATGGGGAGTGGGAATTAGCGAGAGCGATGGTGGGAGGCACCTCGCGGGGGAAGCAATGGATGATTCAGCGATGAATGGTAAAGTTGCGAGGGAGGAGAGAAAAAAAATCAATCGGTTCGAAAAGTTGGTCTGTTTTAATAAATCCTCCTCTTTCTCTATCTTTCTCTTTTATGGCGTCTTTTTATCCACTAGGAGGTAATTTGCGCAATTAATTTAATCCCCGATTCCGTCTCTAATTTTAAACTTTTTTTTTAATTTTTGGGATTTTATTTCTGCAACATTTTCACGTCTTTAGTTTTTAAAAGTCGCTTTAATGGGAACTTTTTCGTTCTCTACACATTTATATACCATTATATCGAGTTGAATGGCCTTCATATATTGCTTAAAGAGAGTCTTATGAAATAAGTGAAGTTCTCTTCTTTTTCCGTTTGAAAACTTTTGTTATAGAACAATTTGATTCAGCTCGATCCATATATGAACGATATTCTTTCAGTAAAGTTAAAATTCTCCTCGAAAGAAATATTGGAAATAATGCTTTGGTTTCTCTTGAAAGGACACGATTATATTTACTAACTACTAACTACTTCATTATGAAGAAACGGATACGTATGACCAATGGTATTCCAAAGCCAATCACAAACAGTAATACGAGCTAGGTAGCTGACATGGATGCAGGTGAATAGCTATTGTAAACAATGCATCCAGGGAGGTTGAAATTGGTTGCATTATGTATGTTGTCATTGTGTGGGCGGAGCTATTAGTAAACATTTCATTAATTAGGAGCGCACAAATTGATAAATTGATCAATTTCCTTACCAAATGATCACGTCATGCTTAAGCGAACAGGGCGTTTTAATAATATTAGGTATTGGCGTACTTAACCACCAAAGTTTGATTAAATTAAACAAAAAATGTTTGAATTTGTTTTTGTCGTTAATTTTTTCCCCTACCGACATAGGGAGAAAGATACAATCTGAGCTTTCCGATTAACCTTTTGTCAAATTCCCGGAACAAGTACCCATTTTATCCATAAAGCGTTTGTTTATCGCCATAAATTATTTCAATGCGTAGTTTTGAAATTATAACAAATTGCTTCATAAAATCAAATTAGCTTTTTGTGAGTAGAGAAAATATTACCTAGATTTTTAATGTACAGATTACGGAACCCATCTAGAATAAGCATTAAATTATTTCGGAGTGAAAAACACAACGATTAAATTTGTGGTAACGACGTCATATAGCCGAATTAATTCCACCCTTTTAAAACGCCATCCGGCTCATTATATTGTCAGACTGGATTAATAATTAAGCATATCCAGTGAACTAATTTGAACCCAAATTCCAATAGCGCATTTATAAACAAGCTCGCATTTCAGCTGTTATATTTATAACAGCGTTCTTTATCTGATGAAATTTTAGTCAAAGCAACGAAATTACGCAACTTGAATGTGCTTAGCACAAAGCATCAAAAAGATTCCGAGGCAAAATAATGGGGATTACTTGTAAACACGAGTATGAAATAAATGTTACTTAACTAACTTTTTATCAATGGACAAAAATACAATTTTGACATTGACGCGATACTAAATCGTTCTATTATTCTCTTATGTTTTTTAGTATTTTACGCTCTTTATTTTTTAAATTCTTTAATAGAGGAGTTGTGCAATTTTTTTGCCGGAATAAATGTACTAAATAATACAAAAATGTCCAGATGATAATATGGGTGCCTTCGACATTATTTTAATTAATACGTCGATTTATTCCAGAACTAAAAAGTATAGCATTATCATTTGATTAGAGCTTTTAATTTTGAATGCAAGTGGGGCTTTTAATGTCAATGAGACTTCTAATCCGCAACGAACTTTTTCTTTGGTTTTGAATCATTCTGGAATATCGCCTAAACAAGGCTAACCCGCCGAAGGTTATTATTCGGCTCTCCACCCTTTCATAATTTTATCAGATAAAATGTATCTATTATAATAAAAGAAAATGTTTGTGTATGTGTTTGTGTCTGTGACATTCCGAACTCATCAGAAAGTAAGGGTGTAAGCTTAAAAATTCGGTAGCAGCTTTAGGTTGATCATGAGAGTTGCGGCGCCAAAAATAATTCAAATCGACCCACTGGGGCCCGAGGGGTTCCCATGGAACTGTCGGTTCAAATTTCATTTTTAAAAAGGCATCTCAGCAATCATTTGATCGATTGTAATGAATTCTCCACCTATATCAATGCTTTGATGAGGCATTTCCGTGCTGAAAATGGACAAAGAGTTGTAGTGCCAAAAATCATTTAAATCGCCCCACGAGGCCCTAGGGTTCCCTATGATACTACTGTCGGACCAAATTTCTTTTTTTGGAATGTATCTCAGCAACCAATTGACCGATTTTGATGAATCCTCCACCAATGTCAATATTTTGATGAGAAGCACTTTCGAGCTTAAAATGGATAAAATCTGTCCACAGGGTCGAAGGGTCGTAATGAGAGGGCCGGTCCAAATTTCACGGGGTCGAGGGGTCCCCATGCAACGGTTGATCCAATTTTTTTTTTTAAAGATATTTCAGCAAATATTTTGATAAATCCTCCACCAATAACAATGTTTTGGTGAGTCACGTCTTCGAGCGACAATGGACAAAATCGGTCTATGGGGTCGAAAGGTCGTAATGTAAGGGCCGGTCCAAATTTCGGCTTTTAAAATATATATTCACAACAAATGGACCGATTTTGATGAAACCTTTACTAATATCAATGTTTTGATGAGGCGTGAACGAGTTATTATTTTCCTCAACCATCGAGTGATAATTAGAAGTTTATAATTTTTTTCATGGGATTCCAATAGTACCATAAGACTTTCCATTTCAATTTGAGGAGCTTCAATTTCCAATTTTGCTAAGTTTTGTAATGAGCACCAATAAAGCTCAATAACAATCACTTAAAATCCTTGCTTTGCACACGGGAATCTTTATGTAGGATGCTCAACAGTAGGTAGTAAAAGAAATTATATATTTTAGTTCCAAATGGAAGGAAAACTAATGTGGTTTATAGTGACGCCTTACATAATAGTTACTAAGCAGGAATTTCATTTCATTAATAAAAAAATATTTGTTAAAATTGGTCAATTATTAAAAATGCAAATGCTCTACATATTTCAATTATGGTGTTTAAAATTATTTCTTTTACAAAATAATTATTTTTTGTCAAATAAAATGTACTAAAAATAGTTATCATTACAAGAGAAAATTGAGGCCGAAGGTTGCATTATGGGTTGGCGCGCGGAGCGCGCATGGGCGGAGCCCCTAGTTCACAAATAAAACCAAATTAAACCAAATTTAAAAAAACAAAAAGCATTTTGCTATCCTAGTTAAATAAAATAATTTTATTGTTTGCATAAATATAGAATCACAGTAGTAATAGTATTTAGGGTGATGAAACGATGATTTTTCATCGCTCTTAACGCTTTACTGTGCAATAACTCCATAATTTTGACATGCCTTTCGAAACATTTGCTCATTGGCCCGAGAATTTGCAAAAATTGAAAAGAATGGAGAGCATAAATCAACACTAGCATTATTTTCACCCATTCTGAATGCAATTTGACAAATAGTTTCATAAACTTACTGCGAGGACCTCAATTTTCTTAAATATACAAGTTTGCTTTGGCTTTGATCATTCCCTAAAGGACAACATGGCGATTGTATCCTACCTGGTCCATGAAGATCGAATAAACGTAACTTCGATCCGTAGTGTGAATTGCATATAGTTCTAGTGGTCTGAGAAAAATGCTGATTCTCTGCACGTGAAAAACGTTGCGCCAGAAACATACACCGACGATTAACCATGCATCAAATACCAAAGTTAATGAAATATTTTCTTTTGATGCCATCACAAGTGTCGCAAAGGTTCTTCAGATGAGGATGAATATTATCGTATATTTCACCTGCTGTTATCAGTAAAATGTGTTTTGTCATTTCAAAAATAATATCGTAAGTCTTCAGTTGAAATGTTAATCTATTGATAACATGATTTCATTATTTTATGGCACGCGTCAACTATAAAAGTCCTATGCACTAAAATGTCTATTTGCCGTAAATGCATTACTTTCAAGTCTTTTTCAAGTCCTTTACAGGCAGTGGTATTTTATCTTTAGGGGCATACATGAAGAGTTTGTTTTTCGTTTGTTGCCTTTTTACAAAGCTCGCGCATTCGTAGCAGTATTTTTGTGATATTTGAGGGCGTACTTTGACAAAGAAGGTGTTGTTTTGCATAAAATATTTTTCATGACACAAAAATGAGATTTACTTGAATGCACACAATATTTTTAACCATTTCATTTAGAAAAATTCTCACCTAATCTAGAGGTGAAAACAAGAAGCAAAAAGGTATGAAATGTGTTACATCACTTCTTTTGACTTTTCTTTGAAATTGATGGAATGTTATTCTTGGAAGAATATTCGATGTAGGTCCTTTTCATGTAGAGTTTTTTGTTATTAAAGTTTATTTTGAACGACATGCAACGTAAAAGACTGCTAGATACCGTTGTAAAACGATCATTCCTACGATTTAAATGACTTAATTCTACAACGTGTCAAGTATTTGCATTATGTTGATTTAAACTATCATTGGTATAGTTCCAAATCAAATTAAAGAAAAATGTAATAAAAGTTAGCGGAAAACGGAAGCTCATTTCGTTAAATGCATCAATTTCTAATCAAGTTTAAGCCGGTAACAGAGCAATTTTATGAATTTATTTCTTTGAAACTAAAATATAGTACTTATTCCTTGTATGTTTCATTCTTAGGCAACCATTAAAAGTTGCAGTTCAGAAAACAGTTTAATATGCGCCTTGCCTTTCAAATGTAAGGAATCTCCATTTCCTTGCATGAATAAAGCTGGTCGACGAGATTTCCTTTGACGAATAGGTTGGCAGACATAAACAGGGGAGTCAACGACCCTTAAAAAGCAAAAAATAAAATAAAGTCAAATAAAAAATAACGGAGAGTTCGTTTGTATCTCGGGATAGCGTGTAAAGGATTCCTCGGTATACTACGGTGCAGCAGCTGCTTCTGCTAAGTTATTCATCACGGTTAATCTTCCTCCTCTCCCTCCCTCTCTCTCTCACACACAACTACGCTACTTGCCTCATTTTTTCCCTTGCTCCGTGTCCTCTTAGCAACCGCTTCAGGGCAATTACACATCGTGGGTTTTGGTTCCTACCGCCGGTTTTGCCTCTCGATTCATCGTGGCTTGCCCATTATCTCAGTGTAATTTCTTCTTTTCCCCGAGTAAACCCAGCTATTCATGATTGACTATTTTCTTCTTGCTAAGTTTTATTATATAGTTTAATATACATATGTGTTTGTTTATAATGTGTGAGTTTCATTAATCGAAATGTATTATTAATTTAAATGTACTAATATTATAATGGTTTTAGCGATTGTCTTAACAATTTTCTTTTTTCTTTACAGGTGAGTGCATGGTAAAAGAATGTTCCTGGAAGTTCATTTCTGCTAATTTAGAGTAAGTTCATTAAGTTTCAATATTTTAATATAATTATTGAGCGGGCATGTTTAGTAGTAAAAAATCTTCTCCTATAATCATTTAAAGATTTCAATCATTTTTCCTCCAATGTAGGATTCTTGGATGAAGTTTCTTTTGTGTACCTCCTACAAAGATTTAAAAATTATAATTCATTTTCAGCGACGTGGTTGTCATTTTTCCTTAAAACTTTTAATTTTCTTTTTGTAATAATAATGACTGTAGCTCTTGTTACTCGTCTGGGTGTTTTTCTGTCATCACATATATATATACATACATTCATATTCTGACTTATAGAAAGAAAAAGTCCTCTGGTTTTGTGAGGCCTCTGGTGGTCTTCTTACAAAATAAAGTCTCTGTTTGACTGTACATCAAACTCTTTTCTGCTCATTGTGTCATGCAATGAATGGATTTATTCATAAGGGGCAAATGAGGTAGCTGACTACCCCAGAGCGGTCTATTCTTGGTACGATGCACAACGTCGCGGAGGTTTTCAGTTTCAAATTACCAAGTAAAATTTCGAAGAACTTCTCGTGATTGAAATAGCGTTTGTGATGTTTTTAACTCTCATAAATATTTAAATTTTGATGTATTATCTCTGATTTATCGAATGAATGAGGGTAATCAAAAACCTATACAGTATTTAGAAGGAAAGGAAGCTCTGAGAAAGAATTTTTTATACGCTAATTGATCGAAAAATTATATATCAACCGGAATGCTCTCTACATATACAGTTTATGGAAGAATGAGAAATATGAAATTTACAAATTCAAGTCTAAAACTTTTGGAAATTTATTTCGGAAGAAATTTAATTTTTGAATTGTATTATAATAAAATTAGATAAAATCGTACATAAATATTATTGTAGAATGTTTTCCTTTCTTGTGATATTGAAATAAAAAATAACTTTTCTATGATGACTTGGCGTTTGCATGCTTTACACCAGTAACCTGAAAAATATTTATATAGACAATAGATTGCTATCGTATTTTGATAAAAAATGTAATGTTAGGCAAACTAAGTTAAGTAAAAGTTAAGAGTTTTATTCAACAGATTGACCAATTTAAGTAAGATGTACCATCACGGATTAAAATAAATGGAACTTCATTTGCTGACAATATGAAAAAGCGCGTTATATTTATTGAGGTTTATTAGAATTGTAATATTAGAATTAAGTATAAATTTTGTAACATAATTATATGACATAGAGTAGTTTATTCAATAATTAAATAAATTTTAACTCTTATCCATAATCATTTGCTCAGAATCTTAATTTGAATATTTTGAAGGCTCCCCCTGCCACCCACAGATTTCTACAAAAAATGATTTGTCAGCGTAATAAATGACACCATAGACCATATAAATCCTGCAAATTTCATTCAACTATCTCTAACCGTTTACTTGCTATTTTAATTTGGCAGATTGTACAGACGACGAAAACATAGGCGTGTTCCTAACATGAAACACGTTAAAAATTTCCATCCCGATCGATTTATTTAAAGAAACGTGAGATGGAGGGGTTTTGGCTTGAATTATCCAGCTCAAGAGTATGATCTCGAAACTATAAACCGTTACAACAGAAAGAACCCTAAGGTCACGCTTTTTCCCGGAAAAAAGTTCTCCTTAATTTATAAAAAAAAAAATCGCTCGCAGTTCGCGAAAGTTTTGACGATTGTCTCGAGAGGGTCGTCTCCCAGAAGAACTGGCTGATGTGGAGAAGAGGGAGAGAGAGTGGGAGAGAGGAGAGAAAGTGTGGGAGGGATGGATGGAGAGAGAAGATGGGGGATATAGTGAGAGAGGAAGCGTAGAGAGAGAGGGGGAGGAGAGGGAGGAAGACGGACGGTGGAAGGGGGGGATGGAGAGAAAGAGAGAGGGTAGAAGGGAGAGAGAAAATGGAGTGGAGAGGGAGAGGATGGACTGGAGGGAGGGGGGGAGAGAGAAATAACTGTCGCGTTGTGGGCGTGGACAAGAGATGGAAAAAGATAAAATGAGCGCGTAGGGGAGTGGAGAGAAGAGGAATGGAAAGAATGGAGGACAGAGCCTAGTAAAGAGAGAGAGATAGAGAGAATCAGAGTTTCGGGGCAGAGAAAAAGGTGTGAGAGAGAGGTAAATGGGAATGGGAAGAAAGAAGAGAGAGGGAGAACGGAGGAAAAAGGGGTACAGACATGGGGAGGGATAGAGATGTTGAGGGAGGGGAAGAGAGAATAGAGGGAGGGAATCATGCAGTTAGAGGCAGAGAGAAGGGGAGGTAGACATGGGATATTAGAGTGATAGGGAAAAGGAGTGATAGGAAGTGAAAGGGAGTTGTGGAAGAAGAAAAAGGGGTAAAGGGACATGGGGAGGCATAGAGAGAGATGGGGGAGTCAGGGAAACGGAAAGGCCGTGAGATCTCGAAGGACGTTGGATGGCTTTGGATGGAGAGGGAGGCTCGAGGAGTTGGATTGAGATCGATAAGGAACAAATGATGAGCGCTTTAGGTTCCGACGACACATGAGAGGGAGTGGTTTACGCGGAGCGGAGACACGGTGACAAATCAACTTTATTGTTACCATCGCTCATGATAAGCCCATTACCTAAACCCCTTTTCTTCCTACAACCCTTTCGAAACCCATTCCGTTCCCATTCCCTCTGTTTTTCCCCACCACTATCGCGTTCTATATTTTTTCTTTCAATCGTTATCTAGCTCCATTTGCGATTCTGCCTCTCTTTCTATTCCTCTAAACTTTTTCTTTTTTATTTTAACCATACTCGCTGTCCCCTTTCTTTCACTCCTGACATAGTGTTACTAGCTCTTTCCGCGTTACATTTCTCTCTCTGTCCCGTCCATTCCTTTTCATTTCCTGGGAGTCCCTTTCCCTTTCTTCTTACATCTCCGAGGCCTTTCTTTAAACACCTCATTCCTCCATAGTGTCTTTTCCTCTTACGCTCACTAAATAGCTAGCTTCCTTTTATCTTTCTATGAGACCGTCTTTCATTCTTTCTTTCTCTTAACTAACACCCTCTCTCCCTCTCTGCCTTTGTCTACTTCCCAATCTTTCGTTTTCATATCTCTAAATTTCCCTCCTTCCAGCTGTCTAACTCGATTCTCTCAAACTTCTACCTCTTTCTCATTATTTTTCGTCGAATTTCTCCCTCTCTTTCTCTCTCTCTGACTCGCTCTGTTTTCAACCATTTCCTCTTCCTCTCACATTTCCACGGCTACTGTTTCATCCCTCGTTATTTCTCATAATGAAAACCGTCCACTCCTTTTTAATTCTACTTTATTAATTTTTTTAAAAATAAAAGAGGAGGTGGCATAAAAGGGCGCCGCCCCGTCGTTTTCGGTGGGGTTGAAAAAGTCACGGCGCGGGGGCGCCTTGGAAATAAACACGTCGGTGGGAAGGTGGAGGGGGGGGGAGTGAGATTTCGATTGGTCGGCGGGAAAGTGCGTAATTTAGATCGCTCCAGTGAAATCGGCTGGACGAATGTTGATTCGGAGTGCGAAATGGGGTCGTTTTCCGTTTCCTGCGCCGCAAGGGCCTAGGGCTCGAATCTCGACGTCGCTCGTGGTCGTGCGTGGTAATGGCCCGAGGATTTACCGTCCTTCTGTTTGCGCGAAGAAAGGGAAGGAGGCTTTGTGTTGCGCGCGTTTATCGCTTCCAGGGATGGCTTTTTGTTTCAATTCCGAGCTCTTTTTTTTTAAAGTGGTGTAGCCATGGTCGGTGTAGAAGTGTGTAAACAGTGCTGTTTTGTTCATTGTGTAAAATTCTCAAGTTAAATATTTACGGCGAAAAAAGTCATGCGGACAGAAATTTATAATTTTAAAAAAATTCTTGTGATAAGTCAATAGCATGATTTGTCCAATAGGAAATAATGCGAAATGTAACTTCTCTTGCCCTTAAAAATAAAAATAAAATCATTTCAAAATAACGATTGCATATTAAAATCAAGGTCGGCAATTACAAGCAAATATTTGTTATTTTCCTTTATTAGAGATAGATGTATACTTATAATGAAAAGCAATATAAAAAAATACTTGAAATTTTTAATCGTAGAAGTGGAGATATTACAGTTAATATGCTAATATGATAAGTCAGCCGAGGCTAAGAAATGTTTCCGTTCAATAAAATTATCGTCATAACGGCAGTTGTAGCGGGATCTTTTTGTAATGGCGCGCTTAACGATATTTTAACAGAATGGTTCTTCATCGAGCTATATTATTGCTAAAATTCTTTCAGATTTAATTAAAGGTGCAGTACTCCATTTTTCCTCCTCTCAAATTGCACATACTAAAACCGTTACTTTGGTTACGAGCGGATCTTTTAGAGTTGACCACGACAATGGAGGTTTAATTTAGCACCACGACCGAAATTGTGGCGACTCGAATTCACTCTCGCGTCGGTAACTATAGTGCTGCGAATGGGGATAAACCCGCAACAAGTTCCCCCCCCCCACTCTGCAATCTGCAATCGCGCCTCTCATGCAGAGGAAGGGAACGACTCCCCCACGGATTGCAGGGCGTCCTCGAATTTTTCCCTGGTAGCTTAAAGGCGCCGTGCAACCGCGGCTATGGTAACGAGACATTTGTGCTTTGAAGAGGAGGCATTAAATAAGAATTTCAAAGTGGCGGTTCGTCGAGTGCCATTCCTCCAAGAGGAAAATTTCTCCGCAAATTACGCATCCGAGGTAAGAGGCGGAGATTGGAATTTTGGCGGGAGAAGGGAGACACCTTAGGGCAGTTCATGGGAGAAGTTAGGGGGGACCTATTACTCATCTACTCTCTACCCATCCTCCATTATTGCTCTCTAAACCTTTCGCTCCCATCTTCTTGCCCATTCTCTACGCTACTAGTTTAAAAAGAGTTTTCCTTTGATATCCACTCTTTCCCTCCATCCTTTCGCCCCTATATATCTCTCGCTCTCTCTCTTCCGTCCTTCAAATCCGTTGCCAGCCAACTTCAGTCAGTACTCTTGGACGCTCTTTCTCTCTCTCCCCCTTTCTTTTTTCCCTTTCTCTCTCCCCTGCATCCTCGCTCTCTCTCCTTAAAAAAAGTAAGTCCAAAACTTTTCCATCCCTCTCACTCTTTCTCTCTCACTTTTTCTCGATAATCCTCTTCGCGCAGTCTGTTGCGATACTTTACTCAGTTTGTTCCTTTTATTTTATTCTTTTACAAATACATTCCTCGAAAGTAGAAATGGCATAGAAGGGGACAGTTAAACCGATATTTCTTGGTAAATTTTTATTTAACATGGAATGCGCGTTTCTGACTGTTTTCTCTTTCTGTTTCTCTCTTCCTCTCTCTCTCCCTTCCCTCTCTCTCCCTTCCCTCTCTCTTCCTTCCCTCTCTCTCCCTTCCCTTTCTCTCTCCCTTCCCCCTCTCTCTCCCTTCCCTCTCTCTCCCTTCCCTCTATCTCCCTTCACTCTCTCTCCCTTCCCTCTCTCTCTCCCTTCCCTCTCTCTCCCTTCCCTCTCTCTCTCCCTTTCCTCTCTCTCCCTTCCCTCTCTCTCCCTTCCCTCTCTCTCCCTTCCCTCACTCTTCCTTCCCTCTCTCTTCCTTCCCTTTCTCTCCCTTCCCTCTCTCTCCCTTCCCTCTCTCTCCATTTCCTCTCTCTCCATTCCCTCTCTCTCCCTCTGAATGTGTATATGTATATTACTATATCTGTGGATCAAATCCTAAATTAGGCATATGAAATTATCGATAATGTAATTTCGGCCCATGGAACCATCCAGTTTTTTATATTGTTGATAATTACCCGGTAGTTTCTTTTAACATTGATAACTAATTTAATGAAGAAATCTGAATTCCCACTCGTGTTTTCCTAAATATTTTTCTAGCTAATAATTAATAGTTCGTTTCCATCCTTTCTACTTCATCGGCTACGATACTCCAATATGACACATCAGCAATAATTCTCCCTTAACGGTAGAAGTTATGGATTGCCCTTGGTCGTTAGGGAGTTCTTCAAGCCGATGTATCCTTACCGATGATAAAAACTCAATCGAACTTTAAAAGGGTAGGAACAATGTTTATTATTAGAGTAAAAGGTATTTTCAAAATTTTTCGATTGACGAAGACGTTATTAATTACTGATACAAAGAAGCCAAGGTTTTATATTTATTTGTCAAGCTCATTGATCGAATCGGCATTGCTGAGAATATTAATTTCTCCGTTTGAGGTTCCCGAGGTTCTTGAAATTAATACTACCTTAATATTCTAAACATGACACGTACCGAAGTATGGTACCTGTTACGATTTTCACAAGTAGAAATAAAAATTCGTCATATTAACCCTTTCCTGACCCAATTATTACTGTGAGGTAACTTTGGTTAAATAACAACTTTTTGCTATTAATAATAATCACTTCTAACATTTGTTAATGAATTATATTTTTAATGTTGTTAATACAATTTTTAAAAAATGTGGGAATTATTTATCCCACTAATCCAAAATAAATGTGGGAATTATAACATCCAGTGAACCTAGGACGTAAAGAAATTATTGGGAAGTATATCACCCACTGACCACGAAAGGATTAACACGTATAATATGAACGTTCTATTTAGAAAATTATAACGTTTCAGGGTAGAACTGAATTAGGATTTTAGAGAGCAACTATTTGAGTTGAAACTGCGAGCCACCCTCCGCTACAATTTAGGACTATAAGAATAACTAAACCGTTTAGTATTTAGTCTACAGCATAGAGTAGTAACGATTGCATTAGTGGATTAAAAATACCGTTCAATTTTGTTATAGAAAGGAAATATAAAAAGGAAAAAGGAAATTTAACAAAAAAATAAAAAACACGCTGAAACATTGAAATCGCGGTCGTAAATACTATTTTGGCCATTTACAAGAAAATGTTTGGGTTTGCTGCCATACACAGTGGCGCACGCTGTTAGTTGTTTTCTGGAAAAAATTCTCGTATTGTTTTCTGACAACTATGATAAATGCGAATCATTATGTTAGATGAATATGTTTTCATGAGCAGAAAAGCATCGGAGGTTATTAGGCTAAAGGTCAAATTAATAGAGAATTTTTTAAGGGCGGTAATTCCGAGAAATAGAACATGTAGGAAATGGTGCCTAATGAAGATGTATCTCTGCGAGGAGAGATCATAAATAAACTTTTTCAAAAGAGAAATGCACGTTTTTCGGGAAACGTGTTCTTTGCTGTTGCCTTATTCGAAACTTCTTTTTACAATTCATTACTTCTCTTTTTCTCACATTGGCTGATTTAATAACCCTTACGAGTTCTCATTCCATTTAAGCATCGTCCGTTTTATGCTCATTATTTCCATAACGCGAAAATCACACCCGGGGGCAGGGAGATATTTTGTACAAGCAACGCTTTTGATCTGGAAGACTTCCTAATATATATGGACAATTTTCGCAGTAATGGCATAAATATTTATTTGAGAGCGTATCCGAAGAAGTGAGCATTTATTTTTAACAAAGTTCGCTGATAATTTTTGTACTCCACGACCTATATTCTGAAATAAATTTTAATTGTGGAACATGGCGGATGTTCTAAATGACGGGAATCCGAAGTATCGTTAAATAAATATTTGATCTAGTTATATGTCGACAGAAATTTGTTTACCGACCTTAATACCGACGTAACATGTATAGAGAGCCATGGAAAAACAGATATAACTGAAAATGAGTCTACAAAGATTCTAAAAATTACCACGAAATCGGTTTTCGCATATACTATCCTCTTGGCCGTTGTTTTTCTTTCATTTTGCGAAATACTGCAGCCGAAGTCGGTTATCTTCCTTCGGGGCGAACCGCAACACGAACTAAAAATATCCCAAATGGGTTTTTTTATCCAAGTCTCGTCACCTTTTGTCCCCACTCGAAAGCATTCTAGAGATAAAGACCGTGACGTTGAGCAAGGGAGTGTTAGGGAAGAGGGGCAAGGGAACGGCGGAGATATCCCCTCGGTCAGTAATCTTCATTAGAGACTCGTTTTTCCTCTCCGAGATCTCCCGCATCCTCGAAATCTTAGAGGATCTCGGAATTCCCATTAAGGAGGCGTCTATAGGAGTGTGTCTCTCTTTATCTCCTTCCCCGTCTTCCTCCGGGCAATTCTCTTCTCCCGGACTTCAGCGAGATGCATCTGCGTCTGGCTTCTGCTTCTTCTGCTTCTTCTCTTCCTCCCCCTCTCGCTCCCGCAACGTAATTGAAGGCTTAAAAATAAGAACTGGGGAAAGCCTTTCGCGGTGGTGTTAATGCAGCTGCTCATCTCGGCTCGAATCTCTTTCGCCTTAGTAGCTCGTAATGACGTTTTTCATCGACGTAGCCTCTCCAGGAGTCCCATCTTAAAGTATCTACCGGTATTGCTGAGCGTTTATTTGTTTTAAAAAAAATAAACAAACTAGGTACACATATTTGATGCATGTGGATTCCACAACTTAGCGTGTTGAGAAAGGGTTTCTTATGATACCAATAATACTTCGATCAAAGGGCTGTTGGTTGGTTTTAAAAAGATGATAGAGAATTTTTTTTGTCGAGTGTCTCGGAGAAAACTGTATGCTAGATCACTATTTAAAACAAGTTAGGAAAGCATGCAGTGCATCACAAATACGCGCGTTTAGTGCGGTGGAGTATTTGAAACTGCACGATATAATTTGACCGAACACACAGCATAAAACAGCAAAACACCACGACCAGATTATATCTTTGTCTATTAAAAATTTCTTCTCCCCCCTTAGTTGGTGCATCAATAAACATATTACGTAATTTTAATGACACAAATACAGCAAAACGATATATCACAAATGATGCCAGGGAAATGTTAAGTTATTATTTACAGATTTATTTTCTAATCAGTTTTAATTAACCAAACAATCGAAAATTATTTAAAACACAACTCAATTGAGTTCAGTAGTTATAATATTTACGTTTACGTTCTTTTCTTTGCCGCAGATTTCCTTCAGCTTACAAAATCGGTCTTGCACACTTAAGGAATAAAATGTATGTATTTTGTAATTATAGCTAATCTTACTTACTTCAGTAACCAATAAGATTATTTAGGTTGACAACAATTAGTTAGCCATGAATGAATTTTCCAAGTTCAGAAGGAATTACGACTTTCTTGCTTGATTTTCTTGATAACGGCTACTCCTTCGATAAAAATGTTTAGGAAAAGAAATACTATAATTTGCTAGTTCTACAAGGTTTATTTGAAAATTATTTTGACATGAGCAATACTTTACGAGATATTACAAAAAGTAACAGTTTTGTCATCAGTAAAGTGGCACTCCTGATTGGTTTACGCGATTCATTGATGTGGTTTTCTTATTCTTTGACTGCAAGTCCTTTAATATCAAATTTCATACGAATCCGTTCGGTAGGAGCCGAGAAAGAACATGCGGACGAACGGACAGACAGACCGAAGCTAATAGGCGCTCATGCAGGAAGCGATACGCGCCTAAAAATCTCTCAAAAATAAGGTTTAAAATGAGTTTGATCTTAACCTAATGGATTGAACCCAGTTGATGGTTTAGCATATGTAAACCACCTACCCAGGTCGGTTATACAGTATATTACAGGAAACTACTGAATACATTAAATCAGGGGTGCGCGAAAGATTTGACGGTGGCGCGATCGGTTCTTCTGTCAAAGTAGAACGCGATTCTCAGCAAGTTTACTCGACCGAGACCAACCTGGTGGCTATTTGCTCTTTCTTTATCGTAGAATATCGAATTTGACCCTTTTATAATTGTCGTATTTATAAGAATATATTGCAAACAACAGAAACATGGGATAATATTCAATTAAATAGGTGGCCACCCCCATTTTTAGCGATTAAAAATGTATGCTTGAAATGTTTGAACAACGCTGCATTAAATGACTGAGTGAACAAGAGGCGCACTTCACCTATTAGGAAACAGTCCTTAATGTTTATTCACCGATCGCAACACGGACTCTTTGTAGCTGCGCACCCGATTTACTCAACTGTTTGTATTATTTCGCGAGTTACTTAGGAATCGCGATGAAGACCTTATTTGAGTTGAAGACATTCGCTTGATTTTGCGTGTTTAATATTGTTTTATATGCGGTAATAGATGTAAGTATTTGTGAAACTGAAAACCATAACATATTACCGTAACTGATGTAATATACGTAATGAGCTTCAGCTTATATATATATATATATATATATATATATATATATATATATATATATATATATATATATATATATATATATATATATAGATGGCAATAAGGTGTTGGGATGAGGAAACCCAGTGAACACTCACCAATCGGACGACTTCAGGTTGGCGAGGCCCCGGGGATGTCGAAGCGACACACGTAAAAGAACACTAAAACTCAGAAACATCACAAGCGTAGAAGCTTTTGGAGTTATTCCTTCATCAACTACATATATATATATATAAAGTGATTTTATTCCTAATACAACGAAATAATGAAAAGCAGTCATACTTGTGTTCATATATATTTCTATCCGAGCGTATTTCAATAAATCTTAAAATTTTAATTCTTATTGAACTGCCTTTCAGGATTGATTTTTATGTTGGGGGTAAATATTATGTGCCTAACACGATTTCATACAAGAGAAACGTATTTTTGTAAGTCGATTATGCGTATCACAGAACATATAGTATAGTTCTAGTCTATGCAAGGTGACCATGTCTGAACAAGGGTCGACTGCCATTGAACGCAGAACTTCAAACAATAAGATACAAGTTAGCATCTACTTGGACAAGCATTGAGTTTCAGCTACGTACTCTTATAGAGCCGCTTTTATTCTAATGCTTGCCATTTGATAAAACTATAAATTTTGTAGCACGAATCGAGAGATATTTTTTTGGCAAACGGTCGCATTCGCAAACAGTAACGATTTTACTCTCACGGAAAAAAATGACGGAGGACCACCGCTAATGGAATATCATTAAGCAAGCGGGAACCGCCGAGTGAATGGCAAAAGTAACGAAGCTGCTCGGTTTTGTCCATTTTGGGTTTCTACGATTGAGTTGGGGAAGGGGGGAGCGGGAGGAGAGGGGTTGAAGGCCTTTACCCTCTTAATGGTTAAGGTTTCTTGTTTGCTCGGGCCGAGTTTTGGGGTGTGTCTGCAGAACCTACCAGACTGCGGTAATTACTCCAGCCTGGTCGGCGGAGGATGTCAGGGAGACAGAACAGAATGGGAGAGTGATGTGGAGAAGAAGGAAAAAAAGAGGGAGGGAAAAAGTGCGGAGTACAAGGGAGTTTGGCATGTCTTTCATTTCATTACAGTTTCTCCTAAAGCAATTAAGGATGGCCGAGTTCATTCTATCAAAAATTGATTTATATTTCATTCAAAGGGAGGGATCTTCATTAATAAGGCCTCGACATGGAAAAGGTAATTAAATTTGGTAACTTTTCTCTTATCGGTGAACTGTTTCGATCGGAGTAATTTCTTTCGCAATGCTGAAAAGAGAACGAATTTGACTTGAAAGCGATTGTCTGTGGAAAGTTTTGATTCTGTTGATTGCTGAATTAAGCGGAATATTTAGTGGCTTGAAGTTGATATTTGAGGTTAGTTAACGTTGGAATTTGATTTCACCACGAAGAAAAGATGATGAGTTTTGGGTTAGTCCATTCGCAATTTGTAAAAAAAAACAATTTTATATTAAATAATTCATGCACCACTCGATTTGAAGAAGCTTGGTACAGGTGATTTAAATGTTAATATACATATATATATATATACATATATATATATATATATATATATATATATATATATATATATATATCGAGATTCTAATTCGATGTAAAATGAAAGTGTTCTTAAGGAGCAGTTCTATTAGATTACTGATGGCGTCAGGCGGACGAGTTGATAGGAAAAGCAGTTTTAATAAATTGTCAGTTATAGCAGCAATCGTTCGAAATGACAGAAAGAGAATGTTACTAGCACACAGAAATAATTTTGGCGGCGTGTAAGATTTGGCATTGATTCTTTTGTTTTTGGGTTTCAAATTTTTTCCCAATTTACGTAGGGAAAACGAGTTTGTTTTTTCTCTTCGGCTAATAAAAATCTTCTCAGATTCTATTGATTAAAAAACGAATGAAAAACGGAATACCGGAGCGTGAATGCGATAAAATTTCCAATTACGTTCACTATTGAGTGAAGACTACATTTTCTTAGAATACTTTTAGACTAAAGCACGCCAAAACAAAAAAATCTCGCTGTCCGAATGAAGCAAAGCATTCGCACGCAGGTATTCTGTTCACAAGAGCTCGACCGCGGTTAAAATGTCGTCAACACGCCCTCACTTGCCTGCTTTTATTTATTTCCAGACTCTTGGAGTCGACAGAACTCGTTTCCATATGTTCCGTCCAGAGAGAGAGAGAGAGAGAGAGTGAGAAAGGCACAATCCTGCGTCTATAAATATTGAACGCGCCGAATTTGCATTGGTGGCGTTAATGCAAAACCGAGGCATCTTAAAGCGTCGCCGCGCGGAAATTGCCGGAGAATTTTCAACGGACACGCTCGGGTTCGTAAACGCTTTTGTCGCGCTGAATACGTTATTGCATCAGCGTTCTGGCGCGTTTGGAAGAAGGTTGGTGACCAGTGAGCCGCTCAATTGAACGCACTCGTATTCATGTCGACTTGTAGCTCGGGGTTATTTTTCGTAACAATGGATATTTTTGATTTTATGAGTTTGTTCTCGTGTAATAGAAATTTTGATAATCCGTGTCGTTCTTATTGATATATTTTGTAGAAATTACTATTATATATATATATATATATATATATATATATATATATATATATATATATATATATATATATATATATATATATATAAAGATACGGAAAAAAGAGAATATAATAAAATAAAAGCAACGAGAGGTTGAACAGGATTGAAAGGAGCCAGTAAACACTTACATAAAGTTGTAGACGTCCACAGCTTTCCTTATCGCTGTGTACGTCTATAAATTTGTGTAAGTGTTCACTGGCTCCTTTCTAACCCCTTCAACCTCTCGTTGCTTTTATTATATATATATATATATATATATATATATATATATATATATATATATATATATATATATATATATGCAAGCTTTTTTGAACAGGTTTTTTTATACCATACAGTTGGCTCCTGACTCTAGATTTTTACTATTCTACTGGAAAGAAAAAAAATGTATCATATAATATAAAATATATTTGTAAAATATTTGTCGTTACTTGTTTTTTTAGTAGTACGGTGCTCCCTGGTTATTTTATGGAGAAGCACTGCGACCCACTTATTAAGACCTCCATTGGTATAAGCGAAGACACGATCCCTTTCGCCTAATGCAATAAGAACATTAATTTCTTTAAAAAATTTATCATTTCTGATTATTCCAAAAATAAGCAAATAAGTTCATCAATCTGTAGTTCGCGCAGTAGAAATTTTAAAAATTTTTTGAAGAATTTAGTGGGAATAAAGAACCCCGATTTATATCCACGGCACTAGCGATGGCGCTATAAAGGGGGACGCCAGTAATTTACGTTCAGAGCGCGAGTTTTTCATACAACGCCGAATAATTTTCGCTTTCTTGCGGGGGATAACAATACTAACTTCAATTTCGGCCATATTGTTTTAAATCGGAGAGTTTTCGGATGCAGCCTAGTCGTCTGAATGCAATTGACCGAGTTTCGCGCCTTTCTCTTCTTTTTCTCAACCGGTAATTCATATTAAACTCATTACTATGTAGAAAATATGGTCGTATTTTTAAAATCAGGATGTGGTTCGCCGAAACGTATACGCGATCCAACAAAAGACGGCGCGCGAAAAGTGAGAAAGAGAAGATTTATAGAACGCGGGATTATTGAGGGAACCGAGTCGCTCTTTTGTCTAATTTAATAACCTCGGGTTACATACGACTTGTTTTTGCGGCGGCAGCGGTTAAATAGTTTGCGAGAGATGAAGCACTTCCGTGGTGAAATACCACCAGAGTTTAATTATCTGTAGTCGAAAGAAGTTGTCCTCACAGAAAAACAGCACGGCCTAGTTGATCTTGTATAAGATTCAAGTTTCTCGCCACATTCATACGTAATGTTTTTGGACATTATATCCCGTTCCGTTACGATCTCCGAATTGGTACATATTTTATATTAAAAAACGGTATTTTGTGGTTGGAAATTAAATTCCTTTGACTCTGTAAGGCAGGCCTCTGCATTTCTCATTATTTTTTGTGTAACGTTAATTGGTGTGTCCATTTAAAACATATTTTCTTTGTTATGAAATGTATCGACACTGAAGCAAAACTCGTACTGTAAATCTATTGTAATGCGTATCTCTGAAGCAAAATATTCTAAGTATTCGATAAATTCTCCCGAAGCTTCGAGATATCACTTACTTAAATTACTTTGTGTAAAAAAGATATGGGACGTCTGTGGTGCAGTGGTTAGAGCGCTAGCCTACTACTCGAAGCGACACCAGGCCTACGGGAGACCTGCGAAAGTAGGATTTTTTCCGAGGTAGCCCGGCCCCCTTCTTGTTCGGTTTGAGGATAACGCGCGACTCAGTCCTTCGGAAGAGACTTTAATCAATTGGCTCCCTTCGTGCTCTTCGTAAGGAGTAGACTAACGCCGGCACCGGGTTTTCTTCCACCCTTCTTTGTGGTGTGGAAGGCAAAGGAAAGCCGTCACACCATGTATGTATTCCCTAATCAGCAATCGTTAGACTGACACAACTGACAATGTAAAATATGTACTTTTATGTCCATTAAAATTTATTTTTACCAAATATAAAGATTAACTTTATGTAAATTAGGTTGATCAATTTTTGAATGAATTTTATCTAGGTATATGGGGTTTTTAAAAATAAATAGTAATATATATTTAAATACGATTTGAACGTTAAATTAATATCAAGATAATTTAATTTTAGCTGTCGATGTATGGGTTCCACCTTACACTGTTTCGGGGTAATATAATATATTATTAAAGCACGCATAACGCCCTTCGAATATCAGCCTGATCTAACGAGATTATAATTAAAATGCAATGAGCTGTTATAGAGGGAAATTAAGGGCTCACTTGAGTAGAAAATAAAGCGTACGTGATGGAATATCATAGAGCAGTGGTTCTCAAACTTTCAATTGTCGCGGCCCCCTTTGATATGAAAATAGTAAAAATAAGAAACTTTATTGCAAATTTTTTCATTTAATGTAACTATTTAAAATTTTGCTCACATCGTCTTACCAGACATACCCTGATAACATTTTATTATTCCTGAAAACCTTATTTTTCGACATTTCAGCTAGCATCCCAAATAATTTTGCTGCTCCCTGGGGGGCCTATGCCCACAGTTTGAGAAACACTGTCATAGAGGAACGGGATGAAAACGGAAAGATAATTTCGAAGCACCGAAGGAGGAATTCATAAAAAAATGCGACAATTTTTTAACGACAAATTTCGATAAATCGATGGCTCATTTTTTTAATCCGCGGTCGGCGCTCGAAGAAGCGGATGCAAAAAATATGAAAGTGAGTGGGCAGAGAAGAGGGGGCTGGATCGAACCTTTAATGACCTGTTGAACTGTCGAATGAGGAAGTTCGAGAGGATAAGAAGAATGAGAAGAACAAAGGGAGAGGGAGAGAGAGAGAGAGAAAGCGGATGTTTAGCGGAAGGAGACAGCTGCGGAGAGAATGGACGAGGTTAGCAGGATAAGGGATTTTCTCCACCGCTTTCGCCCGGATGATTACGTAACCGCCATGGTTTGGTTTCAACGGATAAGATGGATCTTTGCAGGATTAGTTTTGCTTGGAGTTTTAGGATAATAAGAGTGAGGCGGGAAACGGGGGGTGGACGAAGGGGGGGGGGGGGGAGGGGGCGAGGAGGGATGGGGTTGTTGATACAATAGGCTTGTGTTGGGCCGGAAAGTAATTGGAGAGTTCGCAGGAGGAAGAAGGGGAAGTGAGAGGAGGATTTTTGTGAAGTTGCGGCTAAAACGAAGCGAAAACTAGTTAAGCGAATTTCTTCTAAGTTCTGTATGCATCGGAAGTACCTCAGGTATGCTTGGGAAATGTGGTGTGTTAATTAGTCTGAAGTACAGCTCTTCTAACTGAATTTGTTTGCCAGAAGCATTTTCCAATAGTCTTTCACTTTTAAGTAGTATTGCAAACAGAATCACTGATGTGAGGTTGTCTAGGGATTGGTTTAGACAAAGTTTTAAAGTTACAGATCGAGTGTTACCCATGAACATAGATAAAATTAGCGCGTTTTTTTATTTTTCATATGACCTTACCGCCTCAAATTCGGCCACTAGAGTCTCGTTTCTTTTGCAACGGGTGGTAGCACGCGAAGTTGAGGTTAGCGTTTAAATGAGAGAGGTTTAATAGCTAAGCCAGCGTTGCATTGCACATCGCCCTCCAACATTAACATATTTTTCATAAAAATGTACTTTTTGGGTTATTGACACTTACAAAATGGCATTTAAGTTCAGAACGCAGTCAAGTCTGCATTAAAATTTTGAACGCTTCCCTATCCGCCTTTATGAAGTTTTCAAAATTCAAACTTTTTTAGTTTTTCAGAGTGGAAATGCACACCCAAAGTTTCAGCTATCCGTCCTTTACAACGGAGAAATAAAAAAAGACAAAATTTTAAAGTCCCAATCCGAATTTTAAAATATTTTTCAAAACTCAAATCTAAATAACAAATGGCAGCAATGCAGGAATCCACACTATTAAAGTTTCAGCTCTATATCATTTACGGTTTCGTCACAATTTCAATTTAGCAAGCGCACAGAAGTGAAAGACGCACTAAATTATGAAATTGATCTCATCCTTTTATTACGCATTAATGCACGTTAATGCGTCGTTAGTTAGCACTTGCAAACGTACGAAAATATGATTAAAATGGTGGCATTATATAAAAACTGGGGTATATTGAGAATTATAATATTAAGCCTTGCATGCAGTTAGAGTTATAATTTTAATTGTCGTCTAAGAAATCAAGGAATAATTGAGGAAAATGGATTAATATAAGTTAAACTATAAATTTCATAATTAAAAATTGAATAAACAATGAATTTTATGGCTGGGAAAATTTTCGCATTTGGTAATTATTGTTTTCATGAAGGAAGGAACTATGAAAATGGTAAAGCTAAAACTGACGAGGTCAGTTATCGCGATTAACTAGAAACGCCCGAAATAGTTTACTGGAAAAATAATCCACGCCAGCTCCTAAGGACTTGAGACTACATAAATAGTTCACGGAGTGATTGGGATTGGGTCGAAAATTAACTACAGTACGAGAAACTATGCGAAGCCGCTTGGAATCAAATTTTGTAGAACTAACGCGACTGGTTTACTTATTGCGATTTCTTCTCCGGTTGCTTGGATACCAGTTAGTTGATAAGAGCAGGCAATTGAAATTCGGTATTCGCCGTGTACAAGTACAGCCGTACAGTAACTTAAGTAATTAGACCTTCCTCGCGTTGACAATCACGAGGCTTTTAAAGCCGTCCTAAATCTATTTCTGAATTTGTGCGAGTGACGTCCGTATTAAAACTTGCTCGTGATTTAAAGTTGCTTCGTCTTCCGTCGGTGTCATGTTCAGAGCGTTTGCCTCTCTGCAGACACGTCTGCCTAGCTAATGGGTGTATTATGGTAATGAGGGGTTATAATTTTCTTATGTGATGATAAACGACCTTTAATGAACCTTATTTCGAAATCAAAACTTAAAACGTTCAAAATTGTAGCGAATTATTGCGTTTAACAGATGATATAAATCTCTTTAATATAAATATTTTTCTTAAACCAAGTACATTTTGCAGACCCAGCGTAGTCATCTTCAGCGGTTATCATCCTATCATTTATTCCAATTGAAATCTGTGTTTCTCAAATAGTCATAATAAGACCGAGAAAATCAAAGCAGCCGCCATCAGAGATGATTCATCGATAATGACTACTAAATATCTTTTTTAGAATTTAATATCGATAAATCATCAGTCCTGATGGCTGGTTTGCGGCCGAAATGCGAGTCTGTTTTTTTCAGCTATTTAATATACCTATTCCTTCATGAATTTATTCCAGTAGTGAAACTTACCATTGATCGCTGAATTCACGCTTGTAAATTGTTAGCTGACATGCACATTTAATTTAATAAAATATGTTTTATTACTTCAATTCTTATGATACAGTCATATGTGATATTAAACCATAAATTCTACAGCGATCGTTGAAATACCTTCACAAACGTTGACAAGTCCTATCTTTCATTATTTTCCACTTTCATTTATCTCTCCTCCTTAATGCTATTATTTTTTTCTTCTCGGTCTCTCTCCCTCCTCCTCCATGTTCATCTTTCTCTCTCAATCTCATCCTCGCTGCTTGTTTACGTCCCTAATTTTATTTTCCTTTCACCCATTCTCTCTCGTCATAACTCTCTCTCTCTTAGGTTTATGCAGTATGTCCGAAAGCAGTTGCAAATTAAAACGAGCAGTCTTTTCTGCAATTGATTGACTGTACTTTTGGTATGAAGTTCGTTGACACATCGTAACCACGTCCTTGTTATGGAGATTAGAGTAAAATGCCTACACATGTGTACACGTCCAAGCACACGCTCACACACACACACACACACACACACACACACATTCTCGCTCACACAATCACGCACAAACACACATACGCATGCGGGCAGTATACATTTAGTTAACAGAACAACTCTAGCTCTATCTATTCTCTTCTCTCCCTCTTTATTCCTCTTTTTGCCACATCGAAGGGAGAAAGTAAACCTAAGATTACTATTCCTGTTTTGCATTCTTGCCTTTCCATTTCTCCCGCTTTGTCTCCAAGCTCTCGGAAAAGACGCCGGAGACGCTCTTAATTACGTCTACGAAATGTACCACGGTTGAAGACCATATTCTAGTAAATATGTGTTATTCGCTAAAAACCAGCTCTTTCATCTCCTTTGTCTTATGCAATTCGCCACACGCTAGACGCTCGTTTTACTCCAAAATCAATGTTCCGCTAGGTAAATATGACGCGACAACTCTACTTTTTTAAAAGGGAGATGCACCGAGAATCAAGGGGAGTTTGTTAGAGCGCTTTATTTCCATCAGTATATAGCGCGACGTCTTTGATAAGATCTCACGGGAGAGAGAGAGAGAGGGAGAGAGAGAGAGAGGGAGAGAGAGAGAGGGAGAGAGAGAGGGAGAGAGACAGGGAGAAAGAGAGGGAGAGAGAACTTTCAACTCGTCTTCTGGGGTGCGCTGGTTACGTCACCTGTTCGCGAACCGTGTTAATTCTCCGACTCCTCCGATTTAATTATCTCGAGTTTCGAAAATATGTATATATTGCGAAGGGTTGTGATAAAGGAGTGCGGCGAAACTACTTATCCTCGAATACTTCTTTGTTACACGAATTTGTTCCGTCGGAACGTATAAATGACAACAATGCTCGGCTATTTATCTGGAGTTGGAAAGATTAACAACAACGAAAACAGAACCGCTTTCGAAATCGTCATCATTGTTAAAGTAAAACGTGATATTTTTGTGGTAACTTGTATTTCACGATCATTATTATGATAGACTAGGGAGATGCCCGTTGAAATTCAATGGGAAAGGTTTTTGTGAAATAAAAAATGAACAAATATGCCTTGAATTTCTTTGGATGGCAAGAAAACAAACTTTCGTTCTTTTAGGCGTTCGTTGTTTCAAGTTTCGAGCTCCTACGATGATTCTGAGTGCCTAATTTTAATATGCGAATGATTATTATTCTACATTCAAATGTACTCCTTCTCGTAAGTAACGCAAAGAATGTTGTTTACATTGGTTGCTATGAAAATAATTTCTCTCTCCTTCTCTCTCGCATACTAATTGTAAGAGCGTTCAAAGCACGCTTTCACCCATAAGGATTGAAATAACAATAGGATTTCGAGGTTTAACAATGTAATGGGTTGGAATGGCAACATTCCGTTAAAATGGCAAGATATCCCCAAAATATGTGAATTAAACGTTTAACATGAAGAATTTCGAACTGTAGACGGGAATATATGAACAGAATAAAAACCTTCATAGTTTTTTCTTTAAAATGCGCTAGATTCGACGATCATAGATGAATTTTTTCTAATATAGATCTCAAAAAGAATAAAAGCCTGCAAGTCAAATAGTCGATTTTTATGTATCATATGGGAAATGGAAATGCCTACTTTGGAGTCGAACTTAGGACTTTTTTCGAGATTTATTTAGGTCATCATCTTAGAATATGTGAATCAATTATTCCTGCCAAATATCAAAATGGAATCTTGTTCCATTATTGAGTTATTCGCATTTTTATAGCGTGACAAAGGGAGCCACAAAGGGACAAAAGGACAGAAGTTGCCTTTTATTACCAAACTCGGTTACCTGGACGATAAGGAAAGGTAGATGACTTATCTTAAAAAAGACCGTGTTGCTTCAGTATAGATTTTTAACAGATGAAGTAATAATGCTTTGTTTGGCAATATCTATATCGTCGTTCATGTAGCACAAATATTGTTCTTGCTATTTTTTGAGCTATAGCTGGAAGATTCTGTGCCTATGGAAAATCAAGAAAATTTTCTGGAATAATATTTTTTCCTGCGTTTTAATGCGGAATAATTTCATTCTAATCAAATTAATAATAATAAGTTCTTTAACATAAGCAGATTTCCCTAATTCTAATAGATTTATGACGAACACATACGACTAATATGTATTCGACAGAATTCGATCCCACGACTATGGCATTGGGAGTTAGACACGCTCACCACCCATCTACCGAGAGTATTGCACATTGAATTGTATAATATAAATATTTGTATCAACGAAAAGGTATTTTGATATCTCTTTCAGTAGGTGTAATAGAGGGATGGGAAACTATGCCATTAAGGCGGCATGGGGCTTACGAAGCTATGCTAAAAAAGATATTCGTAAAATTTAATACAGAAATTTATATTTTTAAAATTCAAATTGTTATAATAGACATATAGTGTTGAACTTTTAACTTATATGGCACCTTATAACATAATGTACTAGTGGAAGGTGCTTGCATACTGCAAGCATTTAATCTAACCTTGAAAAAACATTAATTTTTCAGGGAGATATTTCGTCATGATAAATATTTCTTCAATTCAAAAGATTTCTCCTCGGGACCGATTTTCGTTTTTTCTTTATGGAACAATAATGGAATAAAACAATCACTAATTTTTTCAATTTTAGGAATATCTTACTTTTTCCACATTGGGTTAATAATGCCACACATTTCTGCGAAATTTTAAATTTGTAGCACATTTAGAAGCGATACGTAGCTTTAGATTTAAACTGTAATCCTGCCCGCCGAAGTATGGACAACTACCAATGCGGCCACCCTAAGGATTCACTTCCACCAATGCGGCCACCCTAAGGATTCACCTCCCCCATTCATGAAGAAAAGGTTACCCACCGCTGGTTTAGCGTTTGAAGAAGCGCCGACAGTCCTGGGGTTGACATGCGCTGCCTTTTGCGATCTGTCCTTACGACAAGTTCCGCCTTCGCCACGCCCCAATTACGGCACTGCCTTTGTTGAGCGTATATAATCTCATTTCTTCCTTAGTCCTATTTTGTGGTTTTTATTGCATGAAAAGCTGATTGATTCACTTTATCCCTTTCATGTGAAAGCCACTACCTTTTCTCTCCTCTCCAAGAAACATTTATTTTTCATTCCGCAGCGTTCCCCTCTTAGTCTTGGGCTTAACAAGGAACAAAGGAATTGTGGGACGAAACTATTCAATTATGTCGCATAATTACCTTTCCAGGAATAGTGCTCGCAAAGAGATTTCACACAGAGATAGCTTTTTTTTTGTAGAACTGTGCGTTGTCGTCGCAACGAACTTTTTACGTCGCTTAGTCAACTAGGCGATTCCCGAGTTTCGAAGGGATGAGAGATAGAGGAAGGAATTAGAGCAGGATAAAGGGTAAGGGGCAAGTTAGTTTATTCTAGTGCCTATTGCAAGTGAAGTAAGGTTAAGAATTGTTTCTATGGAGGAATCTGCGAGGAAAGAGGGAAGGAGATCCGAGGAGGGAGATGCGGTATGTTAGCGAAGGAAGTTCGGATGAAAATCCCGGAAAATCTATCGGCCGCTGGTCTTCCATTAGTTCCCAACCAATTGGGCGCACCACTCATATTCCTTCCTCATACCCCATTCCTGCCCTCCAATCTCCTTACTTCTCGAGGAGGGACTTTTAAGCATCATAATAATGTTTCCAAACTCGATCAAGAGCCCTTCTCCCACGTTAATGTGCCCCGGAAGTTTTACCTGAAGAAATAGTTTGCCTATATTCCGGATGAGGAGAATTTTTTTAGATTGAAAATGCAGTGGCGTGTGGAATTTTTCTATCAATGACGCACCGAATTTAGAGTGTCTATAATTTTATTTCGCTCTCTTTCAATAATGCTGCAACTGTTTCTAGTTAGTGGCAATTCCAAGAAAATGCTTGGTTGGAGTGCTGTTGATTATTTGTATTGATCTCATCCACTTGCGTAATTGCCCTTTATATGTGATCGCCGTCATCAGTAGTCTCTGTCAAAAGACCCGTGATGTAAAGTTTTGCAAGCATCCCTCCAGTTCACTAAAGTCATTATTTCTTGGTAAGTCTGTTTCTCTTCGCATATCAGTTAAAAGCATTTTTCTTCCCCTTTCATTTTTGTATTCAGCTTTTCAATCTGTTGAATATTGATTCCTCTTTTTTATTAGTTGCGTTCTTTTGTAGTTTCTAAATTCTTCTCCATTTATTACATTTCCGGTCAGTTTTATTCTTCCCATTCTAATTCCTTCCTACACTTGGAATCTTTACAACTATACCATATTATTCTACAACCCATCCATATATCCGCCGCATGAAAGGTCATACTCCTCATATACACACCCACATATGTCATCAGTGAGCAATAGATCACGCGCGGGGAGCATGCGGCCCCCAAGGGTGTTTTATGAGGCCCGCGAATCTATAAAAAAAGAGATTTTTTAAATTTCACGTAGAAATTCATATTTTTAAATTCAAATTATAATAGTAAAACCAATTTAATATTGAAATGTTTACCTTAAAAACCTCATTGAGACTTCACTGCCACTTGTATGATATGTCAGAAACTCTGTAGTTAACTACGATTTTAAACTCTAATCTTGCTCACCAAACTATTTGCAACTTCCAATGCGGCTCGCCACCACCAATGTGGATCGCCAAGTTTGCTCATTCATAGTTTATGTAATTTCATTATTTACATGAAAGTAAGGAAATTGCATAAAAAGATGTTACATTACACTCTTTATTTAAAACTACCCAGGGTTCGCCTTAAGGAGGAAGCTGGTTTTGTTAGGGAAAACCCGAGTCGTTGAATTTGAAATTAACCGTAGAATTTAACGCTGTTGCTTCTTTTCCTGAGTTTTATCATGGCTCCAAAGAGGTGCACCTAACTTAATTATTTGATGGAAAACGTTCAGTCAAAAAACATATGTCTTCTGAATAGTATGTGAATCCTAGAACGAAATCTTTTCATTTGTTGAGGAATAAAAATCTCTATAAATTTTAAAGTTAATTTGAATGAATTAACGAGTAGCGGAGGTAGATAGTTTATTTAAGAAAATAGTTGCATAACATATTTACGTTTACGTTTATAAGTTTGTAAATATACTCAGGGGACAAGAATTTTTATTAGACAGGTACGAACGCCGTGGGTGGATAATAATTTTGAATCAAAGATGCATGTATTTTTCTTCAATTCTAAATTTTTTAGTTCTTTTTTAAAACTCAGCAACTAGGACAATTTCTGCACAATTATTGAGAATTTGTACACACAAAAGTATATATTCTCAATTAAAAAGAGCGAGCTATGTTTCGCCAACTCCTATGTTTAAAAACAATGGCGTGGTGAGTTATTTTTGGGAGCCCAGGACTGTATATCAGTCCTAACTCGGTTCCCTCTTATCCTAGGAATACCAAAAAAGCGACTTCGGTGGGTTCCCGGGTTTGTTTCCATTTGGCCTTTGCGAAAAGCTATCGGAAATCGATTTGAATGTTTGTGTTAAAGCACAGCGGGGGATTGTCTAATGGATATGTGGGAGGGGATGTTGAGGAGGTGAGAGATAAAGAAGAGTGTTGCTTGCATAGGAATGCGGGGCGTTAACTTGTGCGTCGGGGATTAAGACTTGAAAGGGGGGAGTTCTTTTTGAGCTGGCCGAAATGGAAAGAGGATTTTCTATAAAAACTCTAAGACTCGCCGTGGTTTGGATAAAAAAAGGCGATAACGTGCTGACGGAAGCCGTCGAAAAGAAGTTTTTTTTAACCTCCAAAATCTTGGTAATAAAATGGAAAATCATTCATTATTTGCGCATAAAACTTGTTTTCTTCTGAATTAAAAGAAAAGTGCGTTTGTGATGGTTTAATTGTTTATGGGCAATAAAGGGAACGACAGCAGAAAAATGGAGGATTTTTTTTGAGCGTTCGTTGAATAACATAACTCTGATAATCCGGCAGAAGATGCAAATGTGACTGACGTAAAATGGACGTGAATATTTAAGTTTGATAATTTTATAGTGGAATTTTGCGAAACGCCTGGCGAGTAACGTTAAAACTCGCTTTTACGGCTAAATATAATTATTTTTCATAGATAGTTATGAATGCAGCCGATTTATCGAGAAAATACTAGATAAAATAAAACAACGTCCAATCCCTGTGGTGCTGAGAGAACGAAGCAGGGACAACTGAGAGAAAACAATCTGAGCCTTTGACGATGATGATTTATTTAAAAATTAATAAAAAGCCTCCCTGATAATTCCTGGATCGTACCAATTTCCTTTGACGATGATTCGGGCATCCTCAATTTTTATTTCATGGCCAGGACCAGACCATGCGTGTTCCGCGATAGCGGAGGGGCGGAACTTTTTATTTTTCACAGCCCGTTCATGTTCCTGAAGTCAGAATTTCAGGGAACTGCCCGTTTGGCCAATATAAGATTTCCCGCAGGTGCAGGCTACTCGATATACTTCGTATAGTTTTTGAGGGCTTAGATCCTTCGCTTTAGGTATGAGATCACCCGTCTTGGTTACCCAGGTGTATCGAGTCATTCCTTGATGTTGGCCAATCTCCGCTAGTTTGTCTGTCATCCTCTGAAATTCTTTCTCGTCTTCTACTATAAATTCCTGATCATCTGCGTATTTTTAATAGTGGTAATATTTCCCCCTACTTTCTTAAATTTTCTCTATTCTATCAACGCTTCTTTTGTTATTGTTTCTGCGTAAATATTAAATATCGCTGATGAAATAGGGCATCCCTGCCTCACTCCTCTTCCTATTGAAGGACTTTCTGTTTCTTTTCCTTCAACCCTGACTCTAATCTTTTGATCTAAGTAAAGGTTTTTGAACAATCTTTTATCTTTCCAATCCATCCATATTTTACTTTAAATATCCAACATTTTATCCCATTTTACTTGGTCAAAAGCTTTCTCTCAATCTACTAAACAAAAATACATATCCTTATTGACTTCTGGCACTCTTTCTATTATTATCCTCATACATCCTATAGCATCTATTGCCCCTCTTCCTCTTCTGAAACAAAACTGATTATCTTGCAGCTCCTTTTATATTTTACCTTCTATTCTTTTGTTTATTATTTTGGTTAGAACATTAGATGTATGAGAAATTAAGCTAATAGTTCTGTAATCCTTAGAATTTTTTGTATTGCTTTTTTCTCCATTGGTGCCATAACAACATCTAAAAAATAATCAGGCTATATGCCACTATCATATTATTCGTTAAAAAATTTTGTGAGTTTTTTAACTTTTTTCGGCCCCAAAACCTTAAGAACGTCCACTGATATGTGTATCATCACTCCCGACAGCCTTCCTCCTTTTTATGTCATCAATTGCTCTTTTAACTTCAGACTCGACAATACTTGGTCCAAGCTGGTCTTTTTCCACATCCTCAACTAATTCAATATTTTCTGGCTCGCCTTCTTTGTCATACAGCACGTCAATATATTCTTTCGTGACACTCGTTACATCGTCTGGCTTCGTGACTATTTTATCACTTTTGTGCCAATCAGGCGTAGACACCTGACACACGGATGGGTATATAAACCCCCCTGAAATCCTCGCACGGTATGGTAGCAACATCATTCCACGCTTTCCCTGGAGGACCAGTCCATCTGGGAAACCTGTAGGAGACTTTGCGGTACCCAGCGGCGGGACCCCCTGGTCGTTCAGGGGACTCCGTCGCGAGGTCTCCGGAGGAGAAAGCTGGTCTTATGGCGGAATACCTGGAGGGAGTATTTCGCCCAAACCCGGCCACAGGAGAGTCAGATGCGGTCGAGGAGGACATCACACGTGTGCTGGGAACGCTAAATCGCGACCCCTCCTGGATGTCGCGGAGTTCCCTCATTTCGCGGCGAGCAATATTATTGCAGTGATTCGCCGCCTCGACTTGAGGAGGGCTCCCGGGGACGACGACATCCCTAATGTCGTCCTTACTCAACTCCCCGTCGCTGCAGCAGAATTCCTGACCGCCGTTTTAACGGTTTCTTCGGGTTTTCATATTTTCCGTCTGCGTCTCGAAGAAGCCATGGACAGAGATTGGTCCCGGAGACATCCGGCCAATCTCTCTCCTGACCGGGTTCGGGAAGACCTTTGAGCATCTTATCCAGAAGCCGCTGCAGGTTATTCTCCGGGAGAGGAATCTTCTCCCAGATGAGCAGTTCTGCTTCCGTGAGGGGCACGGCAATACCCAGCAACTGTGTAGGGTGACCCACTTCATCACTGACGCCTTCAACAGAAGCCACGCGGTCGCAGGGGCCTTTTTTGACATCTCGATGGCCTTTGACCGCATGTGGCATCCAGCACTCATTTTGAAGTTCGTTCCACTACAATTCCATGCTTGGTTTGTTCGACTAATTGAGTCGTACCTACAGGGCAGGACGTTCAAGATGTTCTGGCTCCGAGTCGGATCGGGACCGCGGCGAATCATCAACGGCGTCCCGCTGGCTTCCTTCCTGGAATCAGCACTCTTCAATATATTCACCCAAGACCTATCTCGGGAGTTTGGGTGGAATACAACTCTTGTCCTGTACGCGGACGACGCGGCGCTCCTGTCGCGTTTGGCCAAGAAGTTCGCGGCTGTAGAGACTTTGCAGTGCGCCGTCGACGATCTGGTCACCTGGTTTCCTCAATGGCGTATTGCGGTCAACCCCACCAAAACCAGGGCCGCCGTCTTTCACCCTGGAAGAGGAGCGCTGCTTGTAGTTGACCGGTTGGTGATGGGAAGCCTCAGGTTGAGCGTGTCCGCCACAAAGCACTCGGGACATTTTCAAGACTCCGTCCGATTCTGCGCCCGGGTGTCTTGTCGGCTGACACCAAGAGATGCTTCTACCTGAGCTGCGTGAGGCCCATCATCACATACGCAGCTCCGGTCTGGTCTGGGGTGCCGAAGATCACCCTTTACAGACTGCAAGTTATGCCAAACAATGCACTCCCGCTGATACTCGGTCGTAGTAGATACGATCACGTCAGTCGAATGCATTTAGACGGAAATGTGGAACCCCTGGACATCCTCCTGTCGAGGATGTGCACGGTATTCTACTGCAAGGCAGCAGCATCTGTGCACGCAGAAATGCAAAACTTAGGCGACATCAAGATTAGGTGGTGGGACCGCCACAAGCGAACCATCGCCAGCCTTGACTCGCAAATACCCTCCCTAGTAACAAGCGTCCCCGCTTGGAGGGAGGGATCGATGCCCCATAGTGAAACCGAGCCTAGTATATAGACAGAGTTCCGCATTAGCAGCAATGCCTGAAATGCAACAGGGCCAACCACGCTTGGTTGGATAGATCATATCGACTCTCACGGTAGATCGGAGACTTCTTTGGAAGCTTCAGGTCGAGAGTGTCCGCCGCAAGGCACTCGGGGCGTTATCAAGAACCCGTCCGATTCTGCGCCCGGATGTCTTGTCGGCCGACACCAAGAGACGCCTCTACCTAATCTGCGCGAGTCCGCTCTTCACTAGGAATTGCAATCCCGAAGGGATTTTCTAATCCCGGGATTACGGAATTGTGGTTTTTTAAATCCCGGGACCGAGGAAAAGTGGTGGGAAATAAAATACATTCATTATTTGTAAAAAATAATTTTATATCATACACGGACATGAAATCATCATATGCAGTTATGAAATTAATATCGAGTTTACACAAAATTTAAGTGACGTCAATGAAAATAACTATTTATCACCAGGTAAAACTAAAATAAAACACGTATTTTTGGAGAAAATGTAAAGAAAATTTTAATAAACAAAGTAGCAATTATTGCAATATCTTAAATTATTTTAAATGGTTGCATTTATAAAAATAAACGGTACTTTTAGATTAAGGTTCTCTTCTCTTAAAAGCTTTTAAAAAATTTCTGAAATATTGCCTTAAAAACAAAGTGCATCTAATGTCGCGTCACTCATTCTTGATCTGTATTTATTGCACTGCATCCCTGCTGATGAAAAAGCCTTTTCTGATTCTACACTAGTAGGAGGAATAGCTAGCAATTGCTAGTAAAGAAACTGCAGCTTCTCTCCTTTACGTCCACTTTCACGGAAATACTTAAGCTCTCGTGTTATTGATAATGCTAGGTCATTTGAATTACAGCAGGAGGAATATTTCTCGGGAGGCACTAAGCATTAGGTAAGGACCGAATCGAGTTCTCTCTTTAACTTCTCTGAATGTGATGCACCAGTCTCAAAACATTCAGATGCTGCCGTTCGCTCAGTGTGTAGATCGGCTTCTTGATACTGATGAAGCTTGCTCTTCTTCCTTCTGAAGTGCTTCAAATGTTTTACTAATATTACAATAAAATGTACTCAGGTTTTCTGTAATAAACATTTTTATGTTTGCTAGTGATGGCACAGAAAATATATTCCCCAAATCATTATCACGAGCCTGTGCCCCGTACTGAAGATACCTCAATACCTCTGATAACTTAGTTCGTCTCTTCATTATTTGATTCTGCAATGAATTTCTCATATTATGTCCTAACTCTGTCTTCACATCATTTAGTTTCTTCATCATGAATTCCAACGCTGTCTCACACGTCAAAAGATTTGCATCTCTTCGGCAAAGAGCTTCCATATTAATTTTCACTGGCTGCAGTGTTGCAAAAATAGAAGAAGCAAGTTCATGTTCAATCTCACTGAATGATATATTGGAATTCAGATCAATCAAGGCGTTCATTAGGCAGGTTTTAAGCAATATAAAACGTTCGATTATTTCAACTAAACTGTTCCAGCGAGTTTTTATATCCATAACAAGTGATTTTTCCTCACTGTGATTTTCGTTTACATATTTATGGAGGAACCTCTCGTTTTTGCGGGTGATTTTCGGAAGAGAAGAGCAGTTTTCCTAATTTCTTAATCAATATCTTAATGTTTGTTCCTGATAGTTTGTACTCACCCCCACCTTCAAATGAATCATCTTCGTCTGTTTCATCACTCGAGGAAAAGGCCTCATCACTTAATTCATGTCCTTCCCATTCTGCTGATTCCATTTCTTCTTGATAATATTCATTCTTCTTTAGGTTTGCCACACCCCAAAGGATATATTTCATTTTATTTCGTTGTTCTTATTTTCCAAGAATGATGACATATTATAAACTCAGATAGAAAGCAGTATTACTCAGTGAGTTCTAACGAATTATATATTTTATTATACATCAAATACAATTTAATCGTTAGCGCCACCTGTTAGCAAAAGCAAAAATGTCAATCCCAAAATCCCGGAATTTTCGTCTACCTAATCCCGGGATTTCGGGATTGAAATTTTGGACGGGATCCCGGGATTGCAATCCCTAACCTTGACGTACGCAGCTCCGGTCTGGTCTGGGGTGCCAAAGACCACCCTCAACAGGCTGCAAGTTGTGCAAAATAATGCACTCCGGCTGATACCCGGTCGTGGTAGGTACGACCACGACAGCCGGATGCATTTCGACGGAAATGTGGAAACCTGGACATCCTCGGCAGGAGGAGGCCTGTTGGAGTCTAATTAAAGCCAGTTGCTACGAATAAGACCCGCATTAGCAGCAAGGCTGTCAATGCGACGGGGTCAACCACTATTTGGTTGGATGTTATCATACCTCTCACGGCACTCAGGTTCCCTGAAGATGACGACAGAGATAGTCGTCGAAACATCGGTGGAGATAGTCGATACGACTCGGCTTGCCATCCGAGAGCGATTTACCCGTCAAATACGACGGGAAAGCAGCAAGTATCTCTAAAGATTTAAATCCGCCCACTATAAATAGAAAGCTTTAGTGCATTGGTATATGGTCATGTTGAAATATTTTGTCATATAGTTGCGCTAAAAGTCACGTGATTTATAAGAAGGCCGTTATGGAGTTCGAAGTTTAAGCTGAAGTGAAACATTGTCTCATTAGAGAATTACTGATTTATTCACCCCCGCGCAGTTCGCTTTTCGAGAAAGGACTCGTTTACAGCTGTAACTAGACGAATGCGCCCTGTTTCCGTACTACTTGGAGAATATACTCCAATTGAATACTCTCAACATCTACCACGCGGGTCGTAAATTTAGTGATTGTTGTCATTTTACTATCAATCTGTTAGCCATAGATAAACTGCATAAGCTGAGATGCAAGTGTTTATATCAGCCTACTTCACTGCTCAACTTGGGCCTCTATAAAAGTTACTGTTCATGGCAAGTAAACTTAAGAAATAATATGCTCAGAATATAATGCGATTCTTTTCCAAAATATGACTTTTTAAAAGTAGTACTCGCGTTATATTCAAATGTTGGTATTTCTAAAAGTACTAAGTTTCAAACGAACCATTCATTTTGCTCATATTATGCAAGTGACTTTTTGTTTGTAGCGTTTTGGGAGAAAAATAAAAACTTTAGCATATATTACAAATTTAAAGCTGAAAATGAAAGTGAACTATTAACGCCTATTTTTAAGTTTGAGCTTGCTTTATTATACACGATTATAATGAAAAATATATAGAATTCTCCATTTACGGATTAGGTATTTATGTAGTTCAGATAAATTAATTTTTTAGGCTTAACCCTCAATAAAATATCTACAAACGAAAATATCGACAACAGTTTAGATTCCGAATCTGGAACAAGAACACCAGAAAAAAATTGAAAATACTTGTATGTTTTAACAAAATCTGGACTTCGAAATACAATTGGATTCGGCCTGGAAGTGACAAGTTTACGGCAAGATGTTAAATTTGCAACAACTTTACGTTTAAAATAAAACTATGTATAAAGACACTTAAAATCTCTTATAGCAAACAGAAAAGCAGTAGCAGGTTCATCAAATATTTTAATTTTTTTTAAAGCATGGCAAATTCGAGTATGATGTAGCATTCGCAGAGGGATCACTCAGTTATCATTCGGCGATGCATTTCCATAGCTTTGTATCAGCTGGATGTGCAAGTTCCTTGTTCGGCGGAATGTCTGCGGATTCTACTACAGTAGCTCAATATTTCTGTGGAAAACGAAGATTTCTCTCATTATAACAAAATTTATCGGCCCTGCTTCCACGGACCTAGTTTTAAAGAGATTAGGGAACGGACCTAGTTTTAAAGAGATTAGGGAACGATCACCAGTTTTCTATTAGCACTGACGCATCTAACAAAGGACATATAAAAACATTTCCACTTGGTACGATATTTTGATGCCCACAAAGGAATTCAAACATCAATGATATCGTTTATCTCATTACAGGCAGAAGATTCTGCATCAATTTCCAATAGACTAAATCAACATTTTATTCAAAATAATCTCCTTTGAAAAATGTTGCAGCTTATGGAGCAGATACTGCTAATGTAAACTTTGGGAATAAAAATAGCGTGTACACTGCTTTAAAGAAACATAATGATAACATTATTCCTACTGGATGTAATTTACACATTTATATAACACCGCTAAATAAGCATGCAATAATGTCAATATTGATATATAAGCAGTGGTCATAAAAATATTCAATGAATTCAGCTCTTCAACTAAGAGAACAACGGAATTGAATGAGTTCTTCGAATGGAGAGAAAATGAGTGGTATGAAATGCTACGACACGTACCGACGAGATGGTTAACACTTTTGCCAGCTATGGAGAGGCTATTGAAAAATTACGAACCAATGGAGTCATATTTAATGAGTAAAAACAGAATTCCACCTGTTTTACGAATGTTTTTCGAGGATGAACTAGGCAAAGCGTTTTTAGGATTTGTAATGGAAGCATGTACAGTATTCCAAGGGCCGGTAAAAACAACTTTAAGGCGATGAAGTACTTTTTGTGTAGGTTTACTCAATCATGGGTAATATCAGGCGGTCGTTAATTGAAAGAAAAATGAAGAATACTATGAGGCGATTGCTCGTCGAGTTATACAAACGTGTGCTAAAGGTTTAAAATTGACGCCAATAATTTCTTTGAAAATGCAATTGTATATATTAAGACGTGGTTTGACTTCAACTACAAAAAAATTGAAAATATTAACTCCTTTAAGCTTGCAATCCATTCCACTATTTAATGAACTGTCAGATATTGTTTCAACTTATAAAATTACAATCAATGAAGATTTGCTATTCTAAGAATATGTTTA
Organism: Tanypteryx hageni; assembly: GCA_028673005.1. NCBI lineage: Eukaryota > Metazoa > Arthropoda > Insecta > Odonata > Petaluridae > Tanypteryx > Tanypteryx hageni. The sequence continues at coordinate 82,746,580 of CM054116.1, read as the reverse complement.
TTTGAAGAACTTTATAAGTGAAGTAAAAGATGAAGTAAAACAATTAACCTGTGATGTAAAATGGGAAATGTATTTTTAAAAGTTTCAATCTCCAAATTTGTTAAAAAAATATTCAATCTATATTTTTAATAGCGCACTCAAATGCACCAGCAGAAAGAATTTTTAGCCTCATGAATACTGATTGGCGTAAAGAGAGAAACAGATTATTGGTAGACAATTTAGAAGCAGAGTTAAATGGTTCAGCAAAATTTCGAAATGAGTTGCAAAGAATTTTTAGGAAGTGAAGGCACAAATATATTTAAAAAGATCAAATCGAATGAAAAGTATAACAATAAATAAAAGTTCAAGTACTGATCCACGCTTATGTATATCTTTTAATTTTGTTGTTTTTAAATATTCTTTAAGATATTCGTACTTATGAAAATTTGCTATTTGCCGGTTTCCTTAGAGAGAATGTGACGAAAATAGGAATAGAGGGTTGCCTTTCTGTTTTATGTGTGCTTTTGGCGTTATATAATCATATTTTGTGATTAATCAAAAACTTTATCATTGTCAAGCTTGTGGTTGTAGCACGTAATACTGATTGTAAATAAATAAATTTTATCAATTTCAAAAGTAAGGTATTGAATATTTCAACATTCTTCTGTTTCGCTAATAATTTATTCCTTTTTTTCCGGCGCGTAAAAAAAGTCCCGCACAGTAGTTTCGGAAATCTGGCAACCCTAAGTAGTCCCCACCAGCAGGTCCGATTGGGAGACTATATCACCTCAGGAAAATATTACTCTAGAGAGATCCATAGAGATGATTGCAGCTTTTCAGCCCTATCATGAGAAATATATTGAGGTAGTTTCCCCTTGCTTTCCTCATCGCAGCTTCGCCCCTCTGTAGCCGTTCAGATCCACATGATCACCACCTACAGAGGTACTGTGCAAGCTACTGCCCTTGCACAGGGGGATGTAAAACCCCAAGACTCCAAGACTGCTTATTAGTCTGACTCTTCCCCTCAGACCTTTCCGTCTTGGGTGGTCCTACCAGGAGAATTATCTCCCGCCGGCATAGCTCTTTGGTTCATAAGAGTACTACACAAATCCTCCCACCTCGATGAGGTTATGCAGTCCATAAGGAGGGCTGAGATATATAGAAATACATTTATTATTATGTCAGTAAAACACGGTCTTACCTACGGACAAAAATCTTGCACAGAAATCGAGTGCATATTTAATGTACTTTTTGCTATTTCACCGATATTAACTTCCAAAAAGGCAATTTACGGACTGGTGATGGGAAGCTTTTAATGTCTGAACACATTTTGCAAAATTAATCCTAAATTTGATGCGAGAACAGGAGTTTCAAATAACCTATTCAATATTTTTATGTACGGTAGTAAAAAATAAAAACCTTTGCTCTCCCATTCTCGGTAATCATAACCTTTTTATGTATCCCTATAAAGTAAAAGATGGATCCGGTTATGCACTCTATTTTCAAGTATCTGCAGTAAAACAGACTCAACTTGTTAATTTTCGCGTCCATTCCGGTGTTATTCAACTTTAAAAACCGCACTTTATGGCCGCCTAAGATTCGTTTTTGATCATGGTTTTTTATATTTCTCTTGCTGCAATCTATAAAGTATACGAGAATAGCCTGAAGTAACTGTGTACTCCAGAGTTTTGTTCAGGCAGTTAAATTTCAAATTTTACGCATCGAGTGAATTATTAGCAGCATGCATAATTCCTGCTCCAAATCTCTGTTTATTGTCAGCCATTTCCTCTTTAGTTTTTTCTGCCTGAGAGCATAATTTCATGGTAGAAATTCTGGGATCAAATTTTAAGCCAACGCTTTCAAGCATTTGAATTCATTGGGCCTTATATATATATATATATATATATATATATATATATATATATATATATATATATATATATATATATATATATACACACAGTGACATGACAAGTCATGAATATATTTCGTCATGTCACCAGTGAACGCTGCGGCGTATTCGAAGACGCGCGCCGTAAATTACATGAACTAAATACCTATAGGGAGCGCTATTACTCCGCCCTACCCATCTAACCTAGAGGAGAAGTCATCTAAGGGACTTATGGCAAAAAGGCCAGAGCGAGTTCTCTTTCTATCGACATCTAACGCTCGGCAAGTGAATACAGCATTGAACCCGCATGTAGTTTTCCGAGGGTGTCGAATTGTTCCTTCATCCACTATGAGCAGCAAGGACTCACATCGAGGCATGAGTTCGGCAATCTCAGCGCGCGCACCGACGAAGAGCCGCAGACCACATGGTGCACATGGGGAGTATTCAATTTCGGACTGTAACCGGATTAGCCGGGGAGTTACCCATTGATTCTTTTTTGTTTACGTGAACTCATGACGATTACGAATGAAGTTTAATGTCAAAATCGGCTGCAACACGGTCATGTAATGGAAGTTGAATTCATTTTTCGTTAATAGCCGGTAGGCGAAGTTACATTTATGTTTTTCCAATTTATCTTTAACATGTTTTATAGAGTGTAATGATTTTTTGTGTTTTATATGCCTCATAAACTAGATGGCAAAAGTAATTTATGTTGTTGTCGTTTCTTGTCTCACCTACACCTTGACATCATCATGTGAGGCCATGTGTATTTTAATGCCCTCCGTTAAATCCCTCAATGAGAACAAGTATTATTACAATATATATATATATAGCCAACGATGCACCTCGCAAGTATCTAACTTTTAAGTAGACCACTGATCTTTAACTTTCTAAGAGATAATTTTTTTCTCCCCCACGACCAATTTCTACTTACATAAACACGTAAATACGTAGCATTACGATGATATTTGTTTTCAATTGGTTCCTTGCAAAGAGGACTGCTTAGTTACATTTTCAAGCTAATTAATTTCATCAATAAGCTGTAATTAGTCATAAAGTGTTTAATCGGTCTTAATTACATAATTTATTTTAGATCATATATTACAAAACACTTTTAATGGGAGAAATGGGGAATAAATCGTTTAATTAAAATTTTTGAGTTTCTTCAAGAGTGAAATTAAATCGATTCTGATTAAGTTAGGCCATTAACATAACAGGAAAGTCAAAGTTAAGATAGATAACTGATAGGTAAGCATTGGTGCAGTGCGCCCCCTTCCACCCACCAATTTGGTGAAATTCAGGGTAACTAACATGTAGATGTAATTACATGTCGTTTCCATAGTTGAACTCTACTTTTTTCTCCTTATTAACAATAATCATTTTTAATGGAAATAACTTACTTTGGTACTTTTATGTTGGATCGATTACACTGTGTAACAATTTGTATTTATTTTTTGTTCCTGGATAGTAAGTGTTATTTCCTAATTGCTTATGCCTCAAAAGTACAGAAAATGGCTATTATTCCACACAAACTTTGCTTTTGTGACCAGGACAGCGGTATTTTGAAATTTACCTATTTTACAGAACATTCCAGATAGATTCAGTGCTGAGTAAACTTGGAGTTACTTCTAGAACTTTCCAGTAATATAAATAGTAATATAAATACAGGGGCCTTAAGCCCACCAGTTCAGTTTAGTTCCAGTTGCCTAAGTGGATACATATCTGCATTTTTCTGAGATGGCATCAAGAGGCTGCAAGCATCCGGTAGACGCATTTTACTGTCTGCAGCCAATTTATCAAGACAAGAGCGAAAAAGTACTCCGTGGAAGCATCTGCTAATATTTGTGAGGCCTACAAGGCATATTTCGGCATGCCTGTAGGGGATCAAGACAAACCCTGGGCACCTCATTTCACCTGCGAGTACTGCAAAAAAACTCTGGAAGGTAAGATGGTCAATTGTTGCTCGGAATTTTGTTATAAAATTTTTTAAAATTTTTAAAATTTTCATTGTTATTGAAAAAATATATCATATATGAAAAATGTTGGGAGAATCTCTTACGCATTAGTCATGGGTGAAATAAATTTATTTTTTCATTATTACTATTTTACTTTGTTCTTTTGTAGGATGGTACAGTTGGGAAAAGAGAGCCATGAAGTTCGCCATCCCAAGAATTTGGCGGGAACCCAGTGACCACTCAAGCAACTGCTACTTCTGCATGGTAGACCCTTCCAAACGTCTGACTGGCAAGAATGCACCTGCTATCACGTATTTGGACCTTCCTTCATCCATCGCCCCGGTGCCACACTGCCCTGAGCTCCCGTACCTATTCCTCCGGAGATAGAGCAGCCGTCTTCAGAAGAGAGCATCAAGTTAGAGAGCGAGGAAGACGTTGTAGATCCAGATGACAATTTCAGAGGTGGAACTGGGGAGAGAAACCCATACTACCACAACCAAAAAGACCTCAACAACTTGATCAGAGATCTTGGTCTCACCAAGTCCAATGCCGAGCTTTTGACGTCTACGCTCAGGCAGTGGAACTTGTTGGATGAAAGTGTGCTAGTCGCAGATCAGAGTAAGCGTCATCAAGCTTTTTCCAACTTCTTCACCCGTCAAAATGGGCTCTGCTTCTGCCACAATGTGACCAGTCTGTTCGAGGCAATCGGAATCGACTGTAACCCAAACGAGTGGCGCCTCTTCATTGACAGCTCATCCAGGAGTCTCAAAGCCGTGCTGCTCCATAATGGGAGCAAGTACCTGTCTCCTCCACTGACTCACTCGGTGCACCTCAAAGAAGATTACAACAGCATCAAGACCTTGCTGGACGCCTTGAAGTATGATGAGTACCGCTAGGAGGTCATCGGAGACTTCAAAATGTGGGCATTCCTGATGGGTCTCCAAGCCGGTTTTACCATATTTCCATGCTATCTTTGACTTTGGGATAGCAGGGACACCAAGTCGCACTACGACATGTGGGACTGGCCACAGCGGACCTAGTTCTCTGTGGGGAGTAACAACGTCAAATGGGAGCCACTGGTGGACCCCCGGAAGGTGCTGATGCCACCACTGCACATCAAATTGGTCCTTATAAAACAATTTGTCACAGCTCTAGATAAGGAGTTGACAGCCTTCAAGTACCTTCAAGACTTCTTTCCTAAGCTGTCTGAGGCAAAGGTCAAAGCCGGTGTCTTCGTCGGACAACAGATAAAGAAGATCCTGGAGAGCAAGGAATTCCCCAAGAAGCTCACTAAGAAGAAGAAAGCATATTGGAACAACTTTGTCGCAGTGGTTCGGGGTTTCTTGGGTAATCACAAGGCCGAAAATTATGTGGAGCTGGTTGAGATTCTGGTGAAGAACTACGGCACAATGGGCTGCAGGATGTCCCTCAAAGTCCATATCCTTGATGCTCATCTTGATAAATTCAAGGAGAACATGGGAGCGTACTCTGAGGAGCAAGGCGAGCGCTTCCAGCAGGATATACTGGACTTTGAACGCCGCTACCAAGGACAGTATAACGAGAACATGATGGGGGACTACATTTGGGGGCTGATTCGTGAAAGTGATTTACAGTATAATAGTAAATCTCAAAAAGCTACTCACTTCTAAATCTTTTGTGGTACTTTTTGTATAACTTTAGTATAAATACATGTTAATTTTGTTTCATATGTTGTTTTTTTTACTTTATGTGAAAGAAAAGACGCAAATTCGCCCGTTTTCTTATTGGAGATTGGAAATGGAAATTTCAAAATATCACTGTCCAGGTCACAACAGGAAAGTTTGTGGGGAATAATAGCATTTTCTATACTTTTGAGACATAAGCAATTACGAAATAACACTTACTACCCAGGAACCAAAATTGTGTTACATTGTTTTATTTTTCTCTTTTATTCTCTTCATATAAACGTATTTTTAAATGCAATTTATTTTGAGTATCGATTCCTACTTTCATGAAAAAAAAGAAATATTCTTGTAAAGTTATGTAGGCGAAGGTAGTAATATATCTCGGCATCGGATTTAATTTTAATTATTACTGCCATTAAATTTTATTCGGCCGTTTGAGAGCGCAGTCAATGAAGGTTTTTCATCGGCGAAAGTTTAACGCGCTTAACCCAGGCACAACCGTTCGCACAAACAGAAGCAGCAATGAAAAAAAAACATTCGAATTAAAAAAAGCAAAAGTAGATGGAAGGCCTTGTTTTTTTTTCATTGCCGATGCTCGCTCACGTTCTGCATTTCGTTTTCAATAACCTGTGGATTGATGGGGCTTTGCGAAGCTAACATTTTCTCATTTGGCGAAAGCGACCTGCTCCGTTTTTGCTTAATCGAAAAGGATCGTCTGGAAAAAATATTCTCTCTTTACAGATAGAAAACATTAGCGTATTTCTCGCAGTAAAAGTTCTACTATGATAACGTATTGCTAAAACGAAAAACTTCTCCTCTCCGAGAAAAAGATATAAAAATGGGCGGAAGCAATTGATCGGATATCCTCATATCTGTAAGCTAAAGCAATAATTACAGATATAATATAATATTTTTACGAAACTTCGTAGTTGTATACTGAAAATTTTATTCGTTTTGACTTTTAAATTGACAATGTTTTTCAGAAGAATTTAAAAGTGATTATGGGGCCAAAAAATTTATATATACCTTCCTCGTAAATTCAAACATTGCACGATGAATGCGATTTAATTTTATCGTTGTCGCATTAATTTAATTTTCCCAGTTGAATATTTAACTTTCCTCCGCTGCATTTGTCCTTACTTAAAAATACGACGTTTTAAATCTCATAATATATCAGTTCTCCTCTTTAGTTATCAATTGTGCTTGTTTGCCCTTGCCTTTTTTATTTTTATTGATCAACTAAATTCGCTCCACATTTTTCTCGCTCCAGATAGGATAGAAAAGCGCCAAATTACTGATAAATTCCCTCAAAGATAATCCAAGTTTTCTCCGCTCTTAACATAAAGTCAACGCTGAAGAATAAATAAGGAATATAGTGTTCTTCGCCACGAGTACGTATAATCCTACACTTTACTGTCGAATTCTCGGTCACCCTTCTTTTCCAAGCCATGATCAATAGTTTTGTAATTCTCTCTCCTCAGCATCTCTGCATTTATAAATGAAAGTAATATTTCAGCCAAATATTTTGTTCCGCCACTTTCATGTTTCTCTCTCTCTGTCCAGCATTGCTCTGTAAATAGCTGTGTACCGTTTTCATTCGAATATTTATTTTCTCCTTTCAAGCCGTTTCTCTCCTTTCGCCTTTCTGACAATTCACCTTCCTTCAGTGAATTAATATGCTCCGTAGCCTACAGCGATTGAAAGAATCTCTTTCAAGGATGCAACTTCATTTTTCTTGTAGCCCGTGTCCATTCCATTTTACTTGCATCATTTTTTGCGAGAGAGATTTTATATGTAACATAATTTCTTTGTGTATGAGACCTTCAAAGAAAGGTAAAAATCTGTATTATCGGGGCATGGGGTTATAAAACTTCGTTTTCACGGAAAATGATCACGGACAAAGAAACGCATTTTCTACAAGTAAACGGAAATTGGAGTTGTAAGGGTTCCGTTTGTTAGTGTTAGTTAGAATGAAATCATTTTTGTCTCTGGAATCAGTTTGACATTTTCCTCTTTAAATTGTATCTATAGTTAGTATTGTAACTATAGTTTGAAAAATTGGAAAAGACAGTGTTTTTTGTCTTAAAAAATAGAAATCTGCTAGGTTATTTCCGCCTATTCGCTTCAGCGGAAATGGGAAATGAAAGCCATTAATAATTGTTCTCGTTAACTGATATTCTTAAAAACTCTGAGTAACCATTACTCGGCTCCTCATCCGACTTCCTTTTAAAGGCAGCTGAATACCCTTTTCGAGTTCTCCGCACGGAGTCCAAGACTGCTAATCCATCCAAAAGGAGCATTGATTTCGGAGTGACTCGACGCGGCCAAATTGCGAGGGAAAAATAAATTAATAGTGAAAAGGGTTCGTCGAGTAGTTATTCATCATGCGGAGCATTCCTTTCGCGTTTCAATTGTCCTCCCCCTCCCTCCCCTTCAGCTTCCTCAGCTGCGCACCACTCAGCGGTGAGTGGCGTGGTTGCGCGCACTCAAGGCCTCTCAAGACAGACGGACGGACCCGCGTACGCGTCCCGGTGCGAGACGGTGATGGATAGAAAGAGTTAAAAAGGCCTCTACCCCAGAGCCATCTGGCGGATTTCCCGCGTTCCATTTCCGCTTCTCCGTAAAATCTCCCTCTCCCCCTCTCTTTCCCTTCTGGACCAGATATCTGCTTGTAACCGCGGAAAAACCTCATCGTGTTCCCGACGTTTTTTTGTCTTCTCGTCCTGATATATTCAGGCGGGTTTTTGTAATAAATGTTTCGAAAAAAAAAACGGATTCTTTCTCCATTTAGGATGAGGGAGTGTTGTGACGGCAGGCGAGGGATTTTTTGGAGAAATAAAAACTGACTCGGACGTAAGCTAAAAAACTTCCGCGTTTTTAAAAGAGCCATATTGTTTTAACCGTGAATAATATTTTTCTAGCGAGGCATAGACTGTTTTACCTACGTTCGAAATTATTGCTTTTTATTATTTAGTTTTTCAAAAAATTGCTAGTCAACTAGATATCCATAAAATTATTTTTTACGTATCCAGAAAAAAATGTCGCAGTAAACAGAGGAGATTTTTAAAAATAATGAACTCGGTTTAAAATACATTTAATTGTACATATTTTACCTAATTAGAGAATACGTTAATTAATTAACGTCGTCTTTCTTTTAACGTTTTTTTCCAAGCTGAAAATCGCAGAAATTAGTGTGTTTAAAACGAAGATCGGAAGCTTCCAAGCGTCCGTTGCTAATGTTTCTAAATCCAGTCGTTTGAAACGCATTTTCATTATTTAATTACTATTTTCCTTTTATATTTATTATCTTTGAAATGGCTGAAAAGTTTAGTATTTGACAAATATATAATAAAAAAATACATTCATATTTATAATGCGGGTGGCGGATCATTTCAAAATATTTTCCCAACCATTCACCGGAGAAATTTAAGTCGGGTTTTTCGATTTCGTTATTGTCTTCTCAAACTTTTCATTAGGCACTACTGTGGTTTTCCTTCATATCCATAGGTCAGTTAAACATCGGCGTGGACTGAATAGCAAAGAGGAGACGGGATTTGGTAATGCAGGCATTATAAAAGTGAATGGTTGAAGGATAAAAGCGTCGCTCTCTCATCGATCCAATCCCTTTGAGGGAGGAGACGCAGAGATTCCGTCTCTCCATTGTCGTCGTAGATAACCGTAGTGCAGACGAGTAAAAATCCCTCCCAGAAAGAGACGGATATGCACGCAACCTCACTCTACTCCATGCGTCGCAGCCACCCCTGACATTTACTACACTCCAAAATGTAGCTGAAGAACTTACCCGAGACCTTTCAGCGTTGGCTCTATATCTCTTGAGACCCTTTCTTGTTATTATTTCATCCAAGTTATATTTAGACTTCTGCGATTTGTTGGGTCCTGACCGAAATAGAGGAGGATGGATGTAATGGTGAGTGAAAGGAAAGAGACAGAGAGAGAGAGAGAGAGAGGCGGAATAGAGGGGTGCCGCAGGTTAAGGACTAACTTATGGGATTGTTCCCGAGAGGCTATATTGGCACGAAAAGGGCTCGGCTGTAAAAGATCGCGGATTGGTGTAGGGGATATAATGAGGTTGATGTATCAGTGCAGGTGAGGTTTAGGGGTTTTGGGTAGGAAATTGGGGAAAGGTACGGAGTGGAGGGCGCGTTGGAAGGGAATAAGGAAGTGAGAGGAGATGGATTAGAAATTAGAAGGGCGAGAGTGTGAAGAGAAGAAGAAGAATGCTAGAGATGGGGAAGATGTTGTTAGTAGAAATGGAGAATGGGGAGAGAAGAGATGTAGGGAATTAAAAAGCGAGGATTGGAGAAGGGAGATACAGAGCGAAGGAGAAACCCAGAGAAAGATAGAACAGTGGATTAGGAGTGCGAAAATTACCAAGGAGATTAGGAGAGAGTTAAAGGGAGGAGGTGGAAGGAGAGAGACGTTAGAATGAGAGTGAAAATTGACTCAGGCGGATGCATCTGCTGAGTGGAAAGTAAAGGAGACGTCGCCTGGAAAGTGACGATAGCAGGTGGAAGCCGGCCGTGGAAGTAAAGAAAGACGGCGGAAGATGCGTTTCGCGACAAAAGAGCAAAAAATCTGATTTCAGTCTCAAGCAAGATGCCAAAAAGGGTTGGAAAGTTTGGAAAGTCCCCTTTGAAGTTGCGAACATTTTTTCAGACTCATTTCTTTTCTCTTTTGATTCTTTGAATTCTCTAATTTTTATAAAGAAATTAATGAACGTATGTTTTTCCCTGGAGTATTTCTTCCGTGTTTGATTGAAAATTTGTAAAATGTTAGTTTGGTGAATATAACGCAAGCACTAATGGGATGCATGAGCATAAGGTCACATTGAAAAGAAGATAATACTTTTTACCAAATATATTTTTTCAGTTTTATCTTGGACAATCACAAAATATGTATCACCAAGTGCTGAAGGTCGTCTAGGTCACGGTTTTCCCATCGCTAACTGGATTGGACGCGCGATAACGCATTACAATTGCGGAGATAAATAGTGAAATTAAACAGGGTTCCGATGAAATAGACTGGCTGAATAATCCTTTAATGTCTCGTATCGCCGAAGACTTTCTTGTCGTCATAACAGAAATCAAAACAAAGGCCTGAATTTTATCTTACTTCTTCTGATGATAGTGTTTGCCATGATTATGACATGTTCCATTTTACATAATTAACTCAGGATAACAGCGCCATTAGGTGACGTTTTAAATTATGACAAATCAGATTAACATTTAATTCAATTGACATTCGTTCTTTAAAATTTCAGGCTCACAAGTTAAATTAAACGAAAGCGACTAATAATGCGATAAGCTCCTCTCATCGATATAAATCCGATTTATAAATCTCAGTTTACCAGGGATTAATACATTTTTTAACTCTTTCCCCATTTTTTTATTAGGAAGGAATAATTACTTAGTCGTCAATTGGAAAAATGGCTTGGGCCGCTTGAAAGTATTAGTCCTAATCCCGCACGAGTGATATCCATCCTCGAGACGTGAATAATTTATTTTCCTCCCCTTCCGCCCCTCCCTCCCACGACTCAAAACTAGGACTCTCTCTCTCTCTCTCTCTCTCTCTCGAGAGAGAGAGAGAGAGAGAGAGAGGCTGCCGGGTTGACTTGACTGTCAAAAGGTTTTTTTTCATCCTGCTAGCTCTCTCTCTCCCTCCCTCCCTCCTTATCTCCCTCTGCCCCCCTCTCTCTCTCTCCTCTCTCTATCTCTCAGGTTCCGTATATGAAGAAAACATTGAATTCGAGAACGCGGACTAGAAACGAGGAAAATAGCTTTGGATGTCATCTCGAGACCGTTTTTTCCGAAAGATAAATAAATTTCGGAAGGCGGACAGGCAAAGATACAAAGGAGGGAATAACAGAGTGAGAGGAGAGATAGAGAAAATAAATGAAATCCCCCAGAAGCAGTTTAGGCGAGGAAATTCCTTACTCTCTTCTATCTTCCCTCTCTTCTGCCCCTTATCCTTGGCACGGTGCATTCCACCATTTCTCCGCAGCATCTTTTTCAGCATCGTCTGTGGTTGGGTGGGAAAAATCAAAGGAATCGACTTCGAAATTAATTTTCTTTCCCAAAATTCCGCGCACTAATTTGCTTACATATTTTCTCAGGAATGGAGTAGATTAATTAATCTTTTTATTCAAGTCCCCGAGTAAATCCATTGTCGGTTTAATTCGAATTCACGAGAAGGAGTTCAAGGGAGCGCGGTACACACTAATAGAATTTTCCTCCAATGCTCCAGTGTTTACGTTCCTTAAAAACCGTAGTAACAATAATTAAATGGGAGAGCAATATTTCCCACGGTTATCGAATCCCATTTACCATGATCTTTATTGCAGTTGGCTTCTACGGCATGGTTTTTAAAGCAGTTTGATGGCCATGTGCTTTTAATGCTTAGTCGTAAATCTTACATCACGAGAGTATCGAACGTATCTACAATTTTGCTTCGGAAAGATTTTGAGCGTGTATTTATTCCGTTAAATTATAGAATAGTCTTTGTGGATTTCAGAATGGATAGCCGATGCCGAATCGATTTCAATAAGAATACGAAAATGAAGAGTAAAATTCACGATAATAATGTTAATTTTCGAAAAGATGTTATATAAAGATATTTATACGGCCTGAATGATGTCAATTATTTTGACTTCCTCAAGTAAAGCTTAGCAAAAAATTTTTAGTTATGTAGATTTTCAATAATTTTTAATGTAAAATATCCTTTAACTGTGTTACTTATTTGTTTAAGATTTAAAGTCACTTGCGTGGCGGAATAAGTATGTAAATCTCATAGCAAAAATATTTACTTAGTAATAAAAGAGTGAAAATCTTCCTCCAATAGAATATTGTGTGTCATTTTATTGTGTTGTGTTGTGTTATATTCTATTGTATTGCATTTTGTTGTATGCATTGCATTGTATTTCAAATTCGAAAGTTATTTTCTGAGTTTCAGTTTACAATGGGATTAATAAGTTGACTTAAACCGTTGGTTGACCCCGTTCTCTTTCTTTATTCTGTAGATGATTTTTAACTTAAATTTTAACTTATTCTTATAGTTTAATTCCATTGCTATGGGGAATCGTATTTATCATAAGATTCAAAACACTTCTTTGTTCGTTTTCGTTAAAAATTATGAATTAACGTTATTAACGCTCGCTACAATTAATTACTTCAACAAAATTTGTGTGGTTCGCTTTAATACGCCAAAAAACGATTCATCCCGTTTTGCTTTCCATTTGCACTTCCATTTCCCATGACATCACGTCTCCATGTTTTGTTTCTTCGTCGGGTATTTCTGGCTTTAAATTTCACCTCTGCTACCCAGCGCGTTCCTCGGATTTTCTCTCTGGGCAAGGGAGCCACCAAACTCTCGACTGCAATACCCTCTGATGTCATATTTTCCCATTCCCTCCATTCTTCATGTGTGATGGCGTTATATTTATGGGTTTTTATGAGGGTTCCAGGCTATAAATATATGGGCTCCGGGGAGGAGCATTTATTATTATGAAAATATTAGCTACAGTCTATATAAACTTTTTTGCATCATAGCAAGATTTTCGTAGAAAATTATACCGGACTGAAGTGCGGGAAATAATGTCAAATGTGAGTGAAATACTTTTGACCGATATGATTCTCAGTAAATCCCGTTAATGCAAGTGAAAAACGCAAAAACAGCCACGTACATCGAGCGAGTAATATAATGTTATTTACTTTATATATAGTATGGTATGTGACATGTAATTATTTGTTATTATACTATGATGTAACATTAAAGATAATTTAATTAATTAAAATATGTTAGAATAATAATAGTAAATATGTTAATAATTGTTATTTTCCTTTCACAGGTAAGTGCTTGACAGGAAGCTGTTCCTTAACGCTAATTTCGGCCCTTTTTGAGTGAATGCAGCCGGTTTTATTCTTGAGAAAAAATTTTCATTTTTTGGTAAGCTACAGATAAATTTTTCATACAATGGATATAATATTTTGATGTGATTTTATACGTGCAATATATAAGTATCAAGACTGACTTTTCTTCTAAATATATTAGAAGCTTTTGTTTAAAGACATCCTGTTACACTGATTGTCTGTCTTTAAGCATGCTTAAACACTATTAACTCTCGTATGATGTTCGTCCGGGCGACTTCCTGTTGTAACAACTGAATTTCAATGAAAAGTATCATTGTTACTAAAATTTATTTTAGTTTCTAAAATTACGGAATAAGAATTAGGTTAAAAATTTTAGGTACAGACAATATCTTTTTAGAACAAATTGATTAATTTAGCGTGATTTTCTGCGTTTTGAAATTCTATTTTATTGTTCCACGAACTTACGACTGAGCCGCTGTAAACTGTGCCGAAATTATGGAGCTATAGGACTATGTGCCGTGAGAGAGGAAGGAGCAAAAAGCAGAGAATGGATTCCGAAAATATATGGGTATAAGGCGTCATTTAAGTATCTATGAACAGGAAGCTTGAGTCCGATAGAATGCAGGGGTTGCTCAAAGGAAACTATGATATTATGTTAGTGTAAAACGTAAAGATAAATTTAACTTAAACTGCTCGATTTTCCATCTTTATTTGATGTTAACCTATCGAAGAATGCGAATGTCGGATCGAAAATGGATTTACCATGTTTAAATTTCAAATTTAGAATAGAAATTGCTATTTAACTCTTTAAATTAATAATTAGATATCTTTTACTTTAATTTCCATAATATTAATTCAAACCGTGCATGTGATGAGCGGTATAAATTCAATGAAGGCAACTTAATAAAAAAATTGTTTTTTGTTAGAATTTCATATTAAAATTTTATTAAGTAAATTTCTAAATTTATTAAGCCTTTAAGGGAAGATAGTATAAAAACGTTGCACGTTGTAAGATTTTCAAATATGAATAGTTCTTCTAGGCACCCAATTCTGAATGAAATAAAAATATAACATTGACAGGATAATAAATGCTGATATGATTTTAATTATTGACGTATTAGAGATCAGCGCGCATTGGTAAAATTAGAGTCAATAATTAACCACATTGAAACTAAATGTTGAGATTTATATCACTATCCTCGAATAACTGAACAAAATTGAATTTTACGTTGTAATTTTGACGTCATTTGTATGACTGGAATGAATCAAAACGTGAGATCTTATTGGTTATAATAATAAATATTGATTTAGCATATATCCCAAATGAATGTTTCATTTCACTGTAAAAGATTATAGTTTCCAAAACCGCGGTTCATAGTGGTAATCGGCATTGATTTTACAATAAGTATAGTTTGCATAATTATATATGGACAAATGAAGTATTTTACGGAAACGGTAATTTTTTACAAGGGGCAATAATAGAAAAACTGAATATATCACAGACGAAGTGTGAAGATATGTATGCTCTGAGAATTGAAATTTTATCCCGGTGTCTTTCTCACACGTAAGACCTTGTCTACTCCTAGAAAATGTCATATTGATATATGGGTGCGATCACATTAGAAAAGATACGCGACCTTATAACTTTCGTTAAGACGCATTAAAAATCAGTAATCCGAATGAAAAATAGGCATCGTATCAGTCACGTTTTATTTGCGAAAAAGAAATGAAAAGTATTCATAGTAGATCTTGTTTACTACTGTTGCCATGTAGACAGTTTTCGTTGGCAGCAATTAAAAAACACTGAGCAAGTTAAAAGTGAATTAGGACTTTTTAGTTTGATTTTCTTGAAAAAAAAACTACACTTTCGATAAAAATGTATTTGACAAAACATATATCATTTGACTAGTTCTACAAATTTTGTTTGAAGACTTTCTTATATATATGTAATATTTTACGTGATATGGCTGACTTTATTTTTTGCCACCAGTAGATTAGATTATGTGAACCATTTATATCACATTATTATTTTCGTTGCCCTTAAGTCCTAAATACCAAGTTTCGTGAACTCGGTACTTTCGGAGATAAAACATGCGGACAGACGGAGGAGACGTGCCCATAAGGCTTTCCACTATATCGCTTCGCTGGTATAGGACTCCTACTGGTAGGTAGAACAGATGAACAGACACTCAACATAGTACTGTACTCTCTTTTGAAACTTGACGCAATCTCTGTCGGAATATTCAAATAAAAGCTATAGGAAAGGATTCGGCGCCACCTGTCAGAAAAAAAGATCCGTTTTCTTCGTAACAGCTGAACTGCGTAATACCTTTCCGCGCAGTCATCTCCGTAATGGTCTCATTCACGGCTTATATAACGCGCAACTCGAGGCGGAAACCTAAGATAGAAAGGGGAAAAAAACAAATAATACAGTAATCGCTTTCTCGAGGGAGAAAAGGAGGCGCGAGATATGGAAAGAAAGAGAGAGGTAAGAAGAGAGTCTGGGCGAGATGGAGTGAAAGGATAGAGAGGCCGTTGCGAAGAAGTTCGGTAAGAATGATCAATCAACCGTTATGCCCCTAATTTCTCACCTGAACAATGGAAGATTCAAACCGATGTTTCTTCGACTTCGAAGAGCAGGGCGAATGGAATGGATGAAATACGGAGCGGGAAAAAATTCTCCTAAGAGAGGATAAGTCGCGCGACGAGGATTTTTTTCTCATTTTTATTAAAGGGAGAAAAATAGGAAGTAGGAAGATAAGAGTGCGTGTGCGAGAAAAAGAGAGCGAGAGAGAGAGAGAGAAAGGAACGGAGAGAGAGAGGGAGAAAAACAAATAGAAAAATAAATTTGTGAATCGGAGGGAACGTTTTTTCTCTTGTGGGGGGAGCCCTTTTACGCTAATGAAAGTCAAGTGAAGGAAAAAAAGAGAGGGGGGTAAAAAACGATGTGAGATGAAGAGGGGAAGAGATGCGGGAGACATAGAGAGAGAAAATAAGGTGGGAAATGAAGGAAAGCAAAAGTTGATGGAGAAAGGAAGAGGGAAAAATTGAGATAAAGAGCTGTTAAAGAATCGTTGTGACATGAGTTTGTGTGGGGGAATAAATCGAATAAGAAAGGGAAAATGGAGAAAATTGGAGGCGACATTTGTACATATGCATGAAATATAAGTAGAGATAGACAGGGATCATATGGAAGGAAGACAAAGCAGATGAAACGGGGAAATGTTTAGAGTAATACGAGAATAAACGAAAAAGATACCCTTGCTAATGCAAGAGGTAAAAGCACGTTTTTTTTAAGTTTCCAGGGTTCTGTTTACCCTCCTTCCCATCCGACAAAACTCCACAACTCCTAGCTCCAGTTGTTTTGCTATAATACCATTGCAAAGTTTCGAGCTTTATGACTTAAAGGCGGAAAAATCTACAAATTAATTTGGAAACTCGATCGCTAGAAAAATTCATAGATTGGTAAGATCGGTAATTCAGAAATAAATTTACAAATATCTCATGAAAAATAAAAAGGTTTACTGTTTACATAAATGCAGGCAGACGGACATAGAGACTTATAAAGATAGCACGTTTTTGGGCTTAAGAAAACGTGCTAAAAGGGTCGGTAGCGTGAATGATGGGAAGATATAAAAAATGAGAGAAGTAGAGGCGAGAAATGAGTGTAAGTATGGGCAGGTAAAAAGAGTGGAGGAAAAAGTACGCGAGAAAATAAAATAAACAATACGCGTATAAGCACGTGAAAAGGAGAAATAGAGAGGAATCGGTGGAAGTATATAGTGAAATATAGGAAAACTAGTTAGTATAAGGTGTGAAGGGAGCGGAATATAGAGAACACAAAAACGGGAGACGGCAAGTTGGTGAGATAAAGAGAGAGAGAGAGAGAGAGAGAGAGAGAGGGAAAGGGATAGAGGAAAAGAGAGAGGATAAGCAGAATCCCACTGAGGATTTATGTTTCACGGGCCTCGGGAGTCGAGTGGCGACAAATGTGTGGAGGCGGAAAGGATCTGGGTCGGGATGAATGTGGGGGCGGGAAGAGAGTATGTGGAAGGTTATATATATATTATATATAGGGGGTGCGGTGAAAGGGAGGGAGAAAGCTCGGGAAGAAAGGAAGAAAGTGGGTGTAGTACAGAAAAAAGGGAAGGAGGATTTGCGGTTTCCTCATCTTGAGAAGTAGACGGGGATCAAGATTTATAGCGATAAAGGGATGTTTTTACTGCGTGGCTAATAGTGACCTCATGAAAAGCGTAAAATACACGAATTGTCGCGAAATGAAATAACTTTCGATGTTTTCTAAGGGAAAGGGATTGAAAGAGCTTTGTCTGATTCCAGAAAATGATTCAGTGGCCAATAACTAGAGTGTAGCATTGATTATAATTACCAATATGCATACTCTAGTTATAACCAGGGTATGGATTTTTCGGGTTTTACCCGATTTTTACCTGATTTTTCTCCTCCGATTGCCCTTTTTAAATTTCGGGTAAAACCCAAAAAAACCCTAAATTTTTAGTTTTCTTTATACACAAATCTTTTTAGATTTGGTAACAGAATTTCTATTCTGGCCCTTGTAGACACCTCATCACTTGAGTGCAGTCCGAGATGTTCGTGATAAGTCTCTTTATTCTCTTTTTAAACAATTTATTGGTAAGCGTACTTTGTAACACAATCTTAATCTCTTTGTTTTGCTCGCGCCACGAATAGTCAAGGACGCGCCTTAACTAGATCTTAGATGCTAGATGCTTGATAGGATAAGGAAAGAAAGAGCCCAAATGCCTGTTAGTTAAAAACAATACGAAAGAAAAATTATTTCCCTAATATCTGGTGTGTTTTCAAAAGAAGTTGAACTGGAAGCAAGGTATTTGTGCACCTGGAGACGTTGAACACAAAATATCACACACTTAAGGTATAGTAAAAAGTTTTATTGTTGATTAAACTTTCAAATTTTTAAACAAGATTTTTATTTTAAAACAATTTTATCCGAATTACAGAATAATAATAAAACCTGAAAATTACCCAAGATTGAACTTTTTTTAAAAACTCGAAAAATCTGTAACTTATTTATACCCGATTTTAACCCGAATGAAATGGAAAATAATAAAACCTGATATTAACCTTCCGAATGAAATCTTTTTTAAACCCGAAAAATCCATGCCTTACTTACATCTGTTAATAATGTAGCATCTTGCACGGGTGGATATTTTTATACGGGTATTACTAAGGAAAGCCGAAACCTTATACGGCATTCACTAATGTAATTAGGAATAGTTGGAATTGCTCGCAAATATATTTCACTAGAATTTAAATAATTCGTTCAATGTTAAATCAGAGAATAAAGCAGAGGTCTGCAACATTTTCAATGTGGCAAGCACCAAGTGGCATTCTAGAGCGCCACCATACTTCTGTAAAAGTAGAAGTGATCAGAAATAAAATCAAATCAACGTCAAAATGATTAAAAATGTCTTTTCGTGCGTTTGAAAAGATAACAGGTGAAAAAAATCAAGTGAATGATGCCAGGAAAAAGGATTTTTAGGATCGTAGAAGTGCACGGTAAGACTGCTGAAGAGCATTAGGGTTCGGACTCCTGGTATAAAGTGACACATCGCATGAAAAGTCCATTCAGAATGAGGTGAATGGATACAATCAATGAAGAAATCATTAAAAAATCATCTTATTATATAAAACTCAACGTTTGTACCTCACGCTCGTCTGTAGTGCTGCTCTTAAAAAGGTTTTATAATAGGGTGGGAGAATCGAGAACTATTTAGGACTGACTGTAATGACATTTTAACAAACTTTCCGAGTAGGTAGAAAATTGAAATTTGGTAAGAATGTTTGAGTCTCATAGTAAAAGTCATTTACGAAATAAATGCCCAAAAAAGACTCGACTCCAATAGATAATATCTATTTCTAAAAACATAACACCTAAAAATAGATTTTTCGACATACATGTTTTTACTCTTATGAAAATAAAAATTAGAAGTAATCGACCTACGATCTTTGAACCTAAGAGAAAAATAAATAAAGTTTTTTATTCTTATCGTCACATTTTGCTTACGTTAAAAAATCTCTCAACTTCTACGTATAAATCATATTTAATTGAAATTAAGCTTTTTAACGATATGTTGCCTTGCCGACCGTGTCTGGAGTCTGGTCTTCTGAAGCCAGTCTCCGTTCTTTTTCTTGTCCCTGTAAATGGCCCAGATTTATACTTCCTCATGGAAGGTGACCCAAAAGGGTCTGTTGTGATGGTTGCCCTTAAAGAAGGGAACCTCTAACTCACCTCCTCTCGCTCGCAGTCGTCGCCGCTTTCCAGCGACTCCTCCTTTAGTCGAGTCATGCCGGCGGAATATAGGGCGCTGTGCGCCAAGATGTCACCGGTTGCTGCTGCCCCGGTCACCATCGAGGCCCTCTCCTCTACTTCGGTCCAGGGCCAACCAGTTGATGCCTCTGTAAGCATTTGCGGGGTTACACCCGCAGCAGAACCCCTCCCGACGCCACCGGTGCAGGGAAAAGTGAACACCTCCGATGGAGGCCCGGGAGGGAATCCTGCTCCCTCCTTCGGGTCCCCCGAACGCCGAAACTGCCGCCATCCACGATGGCACACCCGGCCCTTTGCAAGGCCAAAAATCCGCCGCTCCGGAAGAGTCTATGGACTCGACCGACGGAGTACTAGGCAAGCGAAAAATAACCGCGGAGCAAAACGTTGCCCCTTCTGACGCCTCGTTGGCAGACCGGTCCGCCCCCATCCTCGGTGCTGAGTCTGCCGCCAGAACGGACGAGGATGGTTAGTTCACTGCCGTGACAAAACGGAGAGCTAAGAGGCAAAAGTCTTCCCGCCCTCCTGCTGGAGGGGAAAGGGTACCACCCCAGAGGGACAAAGAAGCACGTCCGCAGGGCCTCCATTAGGGTCGTCGTCCACACGCCTGAGCACCAACGTGTGGCCACTAACGTACTGGACAACGCTGGTGTTCAGTACCACACACAGCTCCTGGAGGCCGTCCAGGGGATACGCCCACTCCTGAAAAACATCGAGAAAGGCTATTTACCCGAGGATGTCGCGGCGGATCTGACGGCCAAAGGATTTATTTTCCGAGGTGTTCGGCAGATGACTGCCGTGGAAGATGGGAAGAGAAATCCCATCGGACGATTTGTTGCCAACCTGGGAGGAATCCCCGGGCCCCTCCAGCGTCGGCTATCAAGAAGCTATGTAATTGCTTGGTGAAAATCGAGCAGTACAGGGGAAGCAGAGGTTCGCTGACCTGCTTCAACTTCTAGAGGTTTGGCCATGTGTCGCACGCCTGCAGGTGCGACACTTGTTTTCGGTGTCCTGGTCTTCATAAGGGGGGCCACTGCTTTAAACCACACACCGAGCCTGCTAAATGCGCCAACTGTGAGGGCAAATCTCCGTCCTCACACCGAGAATGCCCAGTATTCTTAGAGGCGTTGCATAGATACGTGAAGGGGCAACAGAAGTCTGTCCGGAAGTCGGTGCAGAAGAAGGCAACTAAGTCTGCACCTGCCCTCCTCAAAATGAAGGCCGCCCCCTCGGCCAAAGTGGACGCCTCCCATCCCTACGGCACACTGGCTGGGGGCACATCCAAGCCAACACCGTCGACTAGTGCCCCACTACAGGCTCAGCAGCCAGGTGCTGAATCGAGTAAGCAGTTGGACCCTCCCATTGCGGAGTTGTCAGTCACTGCCGAAAAACCCCCTCCGCTGACTCCTGGTCCCGTCATCAGACGGGAGTAGCCAGCCCCACAGAAGCCCTCAGCCAACGCTCTCCGCAAGGAGAAGTGCAAGACAGCGAGGGACAGGAAGCAGTAGGTGAAACACACCGAAGCTGTCGCCGTGGAGAGAGTGGCCTCCAATAAAGACCCCGCCACGACACCTACCAAGGCCAAGCCCGAGGCAGCTGAACGGGCGGCCGTTCGGTCCATAGCATCCGACGAGGTGGCCCCACCCAACCGGCCAAGACTAGCATGCCGCAGATCAGAGCATCAGAAGCAGTTCGGTTCGACTTCTGGCGCACATTGGCGATGATTTGTGGGGCGTTGAGAAAATACACCTCCTCCACGTCAAGAGATCACGAGCGCTCTCGTAAAAACGAAGAAAAATCTCGTTGGGATTCGCGATTTATGGTGAGGTTGCGGCGGTATGCTACAATATTCTTTATCATCATTTTATTAAATATTATATATTTTCCAATCCTAAAAATTTTTATTCATAACTAGGGATACGATATCGAAACGAAAGTATCGATACCGTAATCATATGATGTACCGAATGAAAAGTATCGATACCACAAAAGTATCGGACCGAAAGTACCGATGTCACTAGAAAATCGAAAGAAAAGAACCGAGTACAAAAGTACTTGGTATCGAAAGGAAATTACCGATGTGAGTGAAGTATCGATACTTTTTTAGTATCTAAGGATACGAAATCGAAACGAAAGTATCGATACCTTACTCATATGTTATGTCGAATGAAAAGTATCGATACCACAAAAATATCGGACCAAAAGTACTGATATCACTAGAAAATCGAAAGAAAAGAATCTAGCACAAAAGTACTTGGTATTGAAAGGAAATTATCGATATGAGTAAGGTATCGATACTTTTTCGTATCCCTATTCATAACCATTGAGCATAAGTTTTATCAAAATGATAAACCCTCTAATCCACTGGTTCTCAACCTTTTGCCTCTTGCGTCCCACCTACCGTCTTTTCAAGGCACCCTGGTCCCACAATGATATAATGATAAACCTCACTTTTTCTTATAAATGTATTTCTACCTCTAAGCATATTAGTAATATTTCAAAGATTGATAATGGATTTAAAAATTCTAATAATATTTCAAAATAATTTTATTGCATAAATTATGAACAAAATCAAAATACTTCCCTTAACAAAAATAAGATATAAACTTTGTGTTAATGAGGAACCTGGTGTACTGTTTCATTGACAATCGTATCAATTCTTGGCGTAATACTTGAAACAACGAGTCGAAGTGTTGGTTCAAGTTGAATAGGGTTTCTTTCCTTTGTTTTTACGGTTGCCATGGCAGTGAAAGCATTCTAGTAAAGATATGTAGAAGGAAAAGGTAGTAGTTTTTTAATTGCTTTTCCACCATGTTGTACATATTCTTTCTCTACTTTAAGCCAGATTTCCAAAGGCAAACTATTAAATAATGCTTTCAATATAGGATAAATTGCTTATTCAATGAGGCTGTCTTACTCTGATTGAATGAACATATCTATTACCCACAAAAAACAATTCTTGGATCACCTTCTGACTGAAAATGTTTATTGAATTTGGCGTCAACTTTATCCAAATGTTCTGAAATAAGCTTAGTAATAGTATTAATGCCACATACTGTTTTCTCTACCTCTAAAAAGCAATGAAATATATCAAATATTCCTTCATCGACCCTTTTCTTCCATTTTTGAATGCCACTATCATATTTGTAAGGTTGAAGACATTGGGCCTTTTAACTGCAAATTCAGTTAATTTAAAAGCAAAAAAATGTATGCCATATATGCCAGTTTTGAAACGCAATTTATGCTAGCTTTTATTTCTTTATAACTAAGAAACAATTTCCTCTCGAAGCTCATAGACACGAGATAACACCTTGCCACGCGAACACTATCTAACTTTGGTAGGGAGCACAAGAATTACATGTTCGGTACCCATCTCATCACGAAGCACTTTACATATTTGGCTGTTTAGTGCATTGGCTTTGATAATATTTTACCTCTTAAATGCAATCAGACTGTTCCGGAAACATTTCATTGCTTGCTATAATTTTGCGATGTATCACACAATATGTGAGTTACAAATCAACATTTGCAACTTTGCAAACTTTTGCAGCGACTCCGGAGTGCGAGCTTGTCATTGCAGCAGCGCCATCAGTACAAAGACACAACGCATTTCCAATCCAGGCCATTATTTAAATAATAACAATCAATAATTCAAAATATTTCTGAACTTGTCGTTTTTGTGGGCATATTACAAACCATGAAAACATCCTCAAGCAATTCTTCTTGATAGACATATCTAACAAATCCCATCAAAATGGCACTGTTCAAAATACCTGTAGATTGATATAATTGAAGTGAAACCAGCTCTAATTTTTTCAACCAGGGAATGAGTTGAGTGTTGATATAACGAGACATACTTTCAACGCGACGCTTAACCGTATCGTTTGAAAGTGGGACAGTAGCAATCTTACTGCTCCATTACCAAGAACCTCTCTGCAGACATCTATTATTGCTGGTTTTATCAATATCTCCCCTATTGTGTATGACATTTTACATTTAGCAATTCGCAAGGAGACTAAAAACTATGTCTGAAGGGAGGCGGCGCCAATATTTGTCAAAGTAACCATATTTTTTAGTTGAGTTTTTATTGCTGAATTAAGTCGTAGAAAGTATTCAATAGGCTTATCTTTGAAGTAAGGATGTGTTTTCTTAAAATGCCTCTTCAAATTTTGAGGTTTCATTTCTTCATTGTTTAATGTTTCTCCACATACGACACATAATGTAATAGGTGCATTATCATTTTCTCTCTTCGATAATCTATACTGAATGTATCTTTTGTTGTACCTTCTGTTAACGGTCTTTTTCTGCCTCATCTCAGCTGGAATACCTCCTTCAGATCGTTGTTTCCGATGAGTTGAAATCAAATCTTTTGAGGCTTTGCTAGCTCATTTCGATTCTGAGGGTAAAAAATCTAAATATAAAGCAATAAACAAAAATGAATTTGAATTGAAATGAGTATTGTCGTTATACGAAAAATGAAGGCCTATACCATTCAATGAGAATATCTTGATGCTTTCTGAATTATTAAATACTTCGTCTTCATCGTTTGGTTTACTTTTTAAGGAATGCCAAAAAAGTGTGCCTGCCCAATACATATAATACTGCCTCGTATTTTACAGTACAATTTTTAAGATATCCTTATTCCACACCATACAAA
Organism: Tanypteryx hageni; assembly: GCA_028673005.1. Lineage (NCBI taxonomy): Eukaryota > Metazoa > Arthropoda > Insecta > Odonata > Petaluridae > Tanypteryx > Tanypteryx hageni. Next base: position 82,722,226 of record CM054116.1, on the reverse strand, counting down.
AAGACAATGTTCACTGAGTTCTTTCGCATTATAAGTGAGAATGCATCAGAAGACTGGGAGAAAATGATCATAATAGCCGATAGATATTTTCTTTGATGCTTAAGCATTTTAAAATGTCCCCGGAAAAGGAAATCAAATGGTTGTCAAGAAGATAAGGCACATAAGGACGTATTCGTTCATTCCTTTTCTTAAGTCAGTGGACGGGGAATGTGGTAATTAGGAAGGGTTAGGGCGTCAAAGGAAACTCGGTTGCATCCCTGTCTTACAAGCCTGGTGGGGTCTGAAGAGTTTCGTGGGCCAGTGGGAGACATTTGCAGGAGGACCAATAATAAAATCTGCTTTTATGATCGGATTTCCCATCTCTTCTCCGGTCTCTGCCATGAGTTTGCATAGAGCTTCTTAACAAGCTTTACTTTGCTCCTTTCCTAATGATAATATGAAACTCCAGGTAGCAATAATCTGCCGGGAAACCCATAGGCATTTGTATTCGGAATTCTTCTTATAAGGCGCATTCGGAAATACCATTCCGGGTAGTTATTGCCCTCAGGCCATTCTTTTGCTCAGTTGCAATACCTGGTCACTCGAGGGAAAACCAAACTTCGGTATTTTTCAAAAATATGTCCAAAACAATTGGTTCACGACACATTCCACAACTTTCTCATTCACGAATAGTCTTGATAAAATATTAGGTATGGTCGCTTTATCGCTGCAGTATATTGGCCGTGGTACATATTAGTGGAGGAAGAGGCACTAGGGCCGGCGTAATTATGAATTTTGAATTAGGAGAGAGCGAACAAATCTTTAGAATGGTAGGCTAAAAAGCATTAAATTAAAGATTTCACAATCATTTTACTATAAATTAAAATTTAATAGTATTCTTTTCGCCATGACAGCAATTGAATACTTGCATTGTTAAAGATTCCAAAATTTTCTATTTTATCCGAAAAATTACCTACATTCATGGTAATTTGGGCTGGTTTCAAATTTTGTCTAACAAATAATTTACTCTATTCTATTATATACAAAATAAAGCTATACCCGGGTTAGTATCTAAAATCTAACTAATCTTGAAATGTAATATTGTAAACCCATGCATGATTTCCATGTATTTCTTATGGGGGATATGAAAAGAAAGAACGACATAAAAAATGAGCCCTAAAGATGACAAATATTGGAATTTAGATAATTCTCTTTAGCTTTACCTGATGACCGATCATTCTACCAAGTTTTAGATCTGTAGCAGGAGCATGTTCTCCGAGTTACAATCGGTACAACCGACCGACGGGTTCCTTTTATTATCTTTAATCGCGGGTCCCTGTGTTCTCATTGTACTTTTTGTGTTACCTATAAAAATTCTAATATAGGGCATAACCGTAACAACACTAATATTTTAGCCTTAAATATGTGTTAAGTTTATTAACTTGAATATAAAACTTTTAATATGAAAATCAGAATTTTCATACATGACCATCAAAAACGAAAAATCTGCCGAATGCTTTGAAATCTTAAAAACGTTCCTGATATGCAGCATATATTTAGAAGTGCTTATAAATTAGTATTCTAAATGAGAAGCACGTACTTAAGGTGGATACCTATCCTCTTAACAAAAAAATGATAAAATAACTACACTTAGTTATTTTTTTACCGAATTATTTCGTTATAACTTTAAACGTAGCGAAAAAGGAAATCGATTTTTTGCCTGTAATGAAAAACGTAGAATCGTTTTTTCTCGTTTGCCAGCACTGATTATAAGAGACACACATGAAAAGGTCAATCATCACAGTGCCCCAGATTAGGTTAAATTAGGTTAAATGATTTCATTTGCAGTTAACACCGGTATATGAATTATTGCACGTCTCCACTCTCGAATTTGAGATTATAAGAGGATTGATAAATGACTCTTGGAAATGGTCTTGCTAAGCTCACGAAACTCAAAGCGATTCGGTCTATTATGAGTGATTACGATACTTATAGGAGTTCAGAGCCAGCATAGAGATACGCAAATGAAACATAAGGAAGAAGCTGAGAATATTTTATGAATTTGTAGAAAAAAATATCTGCGTATCCATATATAGAGAGAGATATAGTAGAATACGGTGTAAATTCAATAAATATTTATAGGATGGCCGTGAGTAAAAACGTATATAAAGGAAAACGATTTAGACTACACCCTATTGTATGGAAATGAATGATGGGTTATATTAGAAAAAATGAGGAAAGTTGCCGGGATAGAATAACGGAGGAGATGAACCTGAGCATTCCGAAGGCTACGGTTAATAAATGAGATGATGGGAGAGGAATGATGGGAGCGCAGTGAGGCAGGAAATCGTCGAAGAAAATATTCTGCAGTACGCCGTTGCGCAGAAGGATGAAGAGGAAACGATGGAAGGAGGAAAAAATTTTAAAGAAATGACTTCGGAAATATTTTGAAGGCACTAAATAAAGCACGCGATCCTTTGTCCCGTCCATCTTGCAGAGAAAGGGTGAAGTCCGGGAATAAATATTCATCCGATCCATCGGAGTAAAATTATCAAAATTTTACGAGGGCGCGTATTTCATGGTACATTTTTTCAGGACCATTATCTAAAAATAATCATTTAATGAATATTCCGGGAAAGATTTTATCCTTTCGACCCTTGGAATTATGGCAAGAGGAACTTTCTAGCGAGTGAGAGTGCATTATAAATCGACCAACTTAATAAAAATATCGTCTCCGTATCTGGTGGAACGGCACGTAGAATAAAGTACAATATTAATCGCTTTTTATTGAAGTCGAAGTGAGGCGCCATTATTACTCGCATGAGTCACATAACGTTAATATACAATCCATCCTGTTGACGTAAAACGAGGAAAATCGTCGCCAATAGTTATATGTATTTGTTGCTTACTTGCGAGTCAGCCGAAGCGGCAATAAAGTAATGTACTACGAGCGTAATTTAGAACTGAGATAAGAATGAAGCAGACCGCGATGTGTTTTCTTCGAAGTTTCCCAAAGGTCACGTATATTCGTACACGTGTTTCCTCGCCACGGTTGCGAACGTACCACGCGTCCCTACACAATTCATATAAGCCTTAACGACCAAAACAACTTCGCTTCTCGCGAATTCCTACGACTCGCCTTACTTCATTTTGCTAAGGGAAGTAATCATCTTAGCCCCTTTGCAAGGGGTGTGCCGACTAATCCACTCCTTTACGGGTTTAGGTATTATCTACGGGGAAATAGGTAGAGAGAGAGAGAAGGGGAGAGAGAGAAGGGTGAGAGAGAAGGGGGGAGAGAGAAGGGGAGAGAGAGAAGGGGAGAGAGAGAAGGGGAGAGAGAGGGAGAGAGAGAGGGAGAGAGAGGGAGAGAAAGAGGGAGAGAGAGGGAGAGACAGAGAGAGAGAGAGGGAGAGAGTGATAGGGAGAGAGAGGGAAAGGGGGAGAGAGAGGGTGAGTGAGAAGGAGAGAGAGGTAGAGAGAGTGAGAGGGGGAGGGAGAGGGCGAGAGAGAGGGAGAGAGAAAGGGGGAGAGAGAGAGAGGGAGAGACAGAGAGAGAGGGAGAGAGTGAGATAGGGAGAGAGAGAGAGGTGGAGAGGGAGTGTGATTGCTCACCTAACTTCCGTTTCTTCTTTCTCTTTCAACTCTCCTTTCCTCCTCTTTTTTCCTCTCCACCTTATTTATTTCGAGGTCGATTTGATGAACATCTTGGGATCAGTTTCGCTGGAGTGGTCTTGGCATTCTCCAGCTAAGTGAATTACCCGTAAAGGGAAGTAAGAGAGGAGGAGGAGGAGTTGGAGGAGATATTCGACCTCTTTATAACCTCCAACTCAAGACGATCTCCAGCCCTAAACCTCCCTATCTCACCCTTGCCGCCTTCCCTTCTCCTTCTCTGCACTCCGGGTATTTTTCCTCCCCCCCTTTTCTCACCGCTTACTCCCACTCTCTTCTATCCTTATTCCTCCTCTTATTGGTTCCTCCCACTTCCTTATTCCTACTTCTGCACCTCCGCTCCTTACTACGGCTCCTTATGCGCCGTCTCCTCTTTCTGTTTATTATCTTCCCCCTCCTCCCCCTCCTACTCATATTCCTTCTCCTGCTCGTATTCCTTCATTCTTACTACTCTCCTAACTCCTTACTGCTCCCCGAGTGTCATATGCCAAATTTTCTTCCTCCATGCCTCTTCGTGGTTTTCTTCCTATGTTCCTCCAGTCTCTTCTCTCGTCTTTTTCCCCTCTTCTTTCCTCTTTTACTCTTTTCCCTTTCTCCTCTTCCCTATTTAATAAATACTTATTCGCCTTCCTTCTCTCTCTTTCATTCGCACCTTTCACACTCTTTCGGACACTTTTCTTCTTTTTCTTTCTTCACCTCTTCCTTTCCCCTTTTCCGCTTGTGTGTTTATTTTTTTCTCATCACTTCTTTCTTACTCCAATTTCACGTCACCTCCCACCTTAATACTCGAGCCTTGAAATTTTTATATTACAAAAAAAAATATATTCCGTCCCTCCGGGTTTTCATAAAAATCTTATTCATCTCCTCCCTTACCATCCCCTTCGCCGGATTTTAATTTATTGTTTATTTCGCGTCGTGAGAAGTCTTCAGCGTTCGCTCGGGTTTACGGGAAGTTTTAAAATTTTAATGCGCTCGAAATTTCCAATTACGGACGTCGTTTCCCAGCTCTGATCTCAGTTTTTGATCTAAAAAAATACTGAAAGATTTTTTTCGCGAGGTGAAATTTCGCATATAAGAGAGAAATACATTCGCTAATTGTCTGACCTCATATTGCGGAGTAAATTTTGTCTAATTTTCAATGTGCAGCGCCAGGGATATTCTGTATCGTAGGGAACGCATTAATGTAATTTTTTCTTAGAGCTAATTAAAATAATAGTGTGCATTATGTTTAATTTTGATTGCCTCTAATTACAAAAACAAAGATAATAACAAAGCCCTTGGTGGGTGCGAAATATAATCAGGAATGTGGTTCCGTAGGCGTTCGCCGTGCTAGGAGTAGTTCTTGAGGCTAGAATTGTTTCGGTAAATTGCCTCTGGCCTCTTACCGTTATACGGCTTATCGAGATATTTTATGCCAAATTTTGTACATAATCAAAGCATGGCAGGTTAATTGAGATTTTTTATTTAAGTAAATGCAAGTTAAAAGTGTAAATGTTTTCTGCGAACTCATTTCCATGATGAAGATGATGACGAAATAGAATGGAACTTGAATAATAGTTAGCCAAGAAATTGGTAGGGAAATATTAGCGGTTCGATTAGAAAATAGCGCACTCAACGTTGATTACTGGAATATCCTAGACTTGCAAAATTACGAAAACGAGCGAGGTCTTACGTATGCGTAACATGAGTGCGGGAAGCCCGGAAATCTTATTGTGCATAACTCAGTTGAAAGGCTATGAAAAAGGGGAATGATGTAACGAAATGGAATTATGTGCATTTTTTTAGTAATTATGGTGATATTATGTAACACAAAGAAAATGAATGTGCGTTAGCGCTGAATTACTTGATTAAACCAAAAATGTCAAATGTCAAGTAATAGAGTGAGAATTTGATTACATTATTAAATGTAAAGCAAATGCACTTAAAAATATTTCATAACGATAGGCCATATATTTGACAGCTGGATACGTTCTGAATACATATAGAAGCGAACACATCACAGTACTTACAAAGAAAAAATACTACTAAAAATATATTTACAAGAAATGTCACGGATACTGTGCAGATAGAACGGCTCAAAAAAGATATTCGTCCATCATTACAGAATTCATCTGCAAAATCTCTTTGATATATGGCGAAGAAAGTAGTGTCGGGGGAAATACGAGAATGCCTTCATACGGAGATTCCGGGTTAATAAAAAAAGCTGTACACGCTCAAATCAAGACAGAACCTTTGAATGCCAAACCTAAAGGCGATCTTCGATTACTTCCAGAATATAACTTCGGATAAATTCACAAAGCTTACATGATTCAAAGATATATGAAATCACATGTCACATGTAAATTTTATGACGCAGTTGATTTTTTCTTCAGTTCAGAACGGCATTTTCCGTGATTCTACCGCTCTGTCATTAATATTATCCTGCCACAGATTATACAGTTTTTTTGTTTCCTATTACAGGCATGTAGCGTAATCAAATTCCACTTAACCGGATGTGAGATAATTGGAATTATGAACGGAATTTCAGTCACCCGGATTTTTAACAATTATACATATAACATCAATATATATAGACGTTCCTTACAGAGGAGGATATAACATCATTATATATAGACGTTCCCTACAGAGGAGGAGGAGGATATAACATATAGCATGATATACGATTTGAAAGGGAAAGAGAGTTGCTGAAATTTTTTTACTGGTAGACTTGGTAAAAAACGAAATAAGGATTATAGAAATTTTGATATTTTAATTTGTTTGGATGCTGAAAATTTTAAAGTTTAAACAAATAGATAGATGCTTAGGTACTTCGGGGAATCTGAAATTTTAAAGATATATAGAGATCAGTGCATTGAAACTAACAAACATTTGAAAATCACCAAAAAGTGTTATTGCAGCCGTAATAAATTTTTAAAATTTTAACATTCTTAAAATTGCAAATTTAAGGCATTGTTTTCATCAAATATTGTTCAGTAAGGAAAGATAGAAATTGTGTGCAGAGGTGAAATCTTTTGAATTAAAAAATATTTCTAATATATTGTCTATCTGAAAAATTAATGTTTATCAGGGTGAGATGAAATGCTTGCAGAATACAAGCACCAACTACTTGTATGTTATATGTTACTCCTCTGTAAGGAACGTCTATATATATATGATAGACGTTCCTTACAGAGGAGGATTAACATATAACATGTATATAGGAGGATACTAATGTTTAGGCACTTTCAGAAGAGCGGCAGACTCAAAATTATAATTGGTATAACTATCCACAATACCGACTAGAAAAAGCGAAAATCTTGAAAATGTTCAACAATTCCGCCGCTAAAACTTCGAAATTGTTTAAACAAATTTTCAAGGTTTATGTATTATCGAATGTGCTACAAAGCTGGAATTTTTTTATTAGGTAGACTTTATAATAAAACGAAATAGAGATTATACAAATTTTGATATTTTAATTTGTTTGGCAGTTAAAAAATTTTTAAATTTAAACAAATAGGTAAATGTCTAGATACTATCGGGCGAGATAGGGAGCTGAAATTTTTAAGTAATTTAGATCTTAGTCTATGTAAAGGAATAAACATTTCAATGTCTGCATGATATTGTTATTGCGACCTTTAAAAATTATTTGTATTTAAACAATTATATAAATGTTATTTCACTTGTAAATGTGGTATAACTTTAAAATTTGGCAGAAATGTGTAGTATTAATAACCGAATGTGGTAAAAGTATATTATTCTTAAATTTACAAATTTTAGTGATTGTTTTAATCTATTATTGTACCATAAGGAGAAAACAAAAATCGGTGCAGAGGAGAAATCTTTTGAATTAAAGTAATATTTCCAATGATGAAATATCGTTTTTTCAAGGTGAGATGAAATGCTTGCAGTATGTAAGAAACGTCTATATATAATGATACACACAAATACACGCACGCACGCGCACAAACAACATACACACACAAATACACGCACGCACGCGCACACACAACATACTCACACGCACACGAACGCACGCACGCGCATATATATATATATATTAACTAAAGGAAAAGAAAAGGTAGTGATGAGGGTGGCAACAAGGTGTTGAGGGAAGCCCAGCGGACACTCACCAAGTTGAGGACCAAGCTGGCAGGCTGCTGGGGGCGTCGAAGAGACACGTAAAACACAAAAACACACGCAAGCTTATCGGGCCTAAGCCCTTCTTCAGCGAAAGAGTAACGTAAAGTATATATAAAGTATATAAAGTATTTATGTATGTATATATATATATATATATATATATATATATATATATACATACATACATACATACTAGTAAAAGGTGTTTGCGTTCTTCAAGAATTTCATCTCACCTTGAAAAAACATTCATTTTTCAGAAATATTTCATTATTGGAAATATTTTTTTAATTCTAAATATTTCAGCTCTGCGCCGATTTTCGTTCTTTTATTATGTAATAATAATAGATTAAAACAATCCCTATAATTTGAAATTTTATTAATGTTATACCTTTTCTACAGTAGGGTACTAAAGCCACACATTTCTGCCAAATTTTAAAGTTGTGGATTATCTAGAAGTGAAATAATATTTATCTATTTATTTAAAATTAAAAACATTTAACGGCCGCAACAGCATACTCATCGAAATTTTCAAATGCTTATTTGGGTAAGTGCACTAAGCTCTAAATAACATAAACATTTCAGCTCCAACACGACATTACTTTTTTCACAATTTTCTTATATTTCCTGTTGTTGGATTTTGACGTCGTTTTAAGTTTACGCCGTAGTTTTAAATCAATTGCATTATAATACAATATTCTGATTCTCTTAAGAAGCCCTAAATTAAAGCTATTATTATATACAGTTCATCTACCCACATAATTGAAGGGAGTCACGTTCTTTTATTTAATTACATATATCGCGTTTTAAAATTATGACGTCATCATATGTATACGTCTTTGGTTGAAATCAATGGGACAGTAAGAATTTCCCTATTAAAAAGCTTTAAAGCTATGCTATTATAATAAGGATTGCAAGTTCCCATTGAAAAGCATTGTTCTGGTTGCTATGGTAGCTGAAGTTCTTTATTGTTGAGCATATGCTTTTTTCCTATTAAAAACATATTTCTTCATCAATTCGGCACCGATTTGAATTTAGTCTTCAAAAATAAGAAACCTCATTCTTTTAACTATAGAATTGTTTATGTTCTGAGATTCTATCTGAATTATAACTTATTTAAAAATGCAAATTATGAAACTCTACACAGATTTCCATGTTTTTGTTATCGAATAACAAAATAGAACATTGAGGTAAAAAATACCCCACTAAAAATTTAAAAAATGGAATTTTCGATTTTTATTGATTTTATCATTCAGCCAAATTTCAGGTCCGTGGTATATCTAGAAATACCTTAGGTTTTATATTATATATATATATATATATATATATATATATATATATATATATGGATGTCAACAAGGTGTTGGGATGAGGAAACCCAGTGAGCACTCACCAATCAGACGACTTCAGGTTGGCGAGGCTCCGGGGATGTCGAAGCGACACACGTAAAATAACACAAAAACACAGAAACATCACAAACGTAAAGCTTTCGGAACTACTCCTTCTTCAGCTACATATATATATATATATATATATATATATATATATATATATATATATATATATATATATATCCTCCGTCAGAGCCACCTATTTATAATAGTTATCCTATACGATATATGTAAGAAGCAGCTACTGATTTACTCATACCTATGTTTAAAAACGTTTTTGGAAGATATACAACCTACTAGACACTTTTGTTTTAAACAGAAATTGTATTTACGATAAGACATTATTTTTCGTTTAAATTCCAAATTAAGGAAAGCTGCTTTGCAAAGATGCGTCTTGGATAAGTGAAAATACGGCAGGCACATTATAAAAACAAAGAAGGTTTACCGCGACTAGGGTGTAGCCAATTTGTTTTTTTTTTTTCAAAACAAAACAGCGTTGTTTTCGGCATCTCAACGGCTAGCTGTTAGATCACGAAAATGGCGTCAAGAAATTGACGACCCTGAAGTCACCTCTCCTCCGGGAGATGTTTTCTTATCACGTCCTCTCATCAAATACCTTCCCACCACCGCCTCTTCCTTTTTTCTCATTTTTTTCTAATTTCCTCGAGAAAACAGCTCCGCTTTATCCATCTCTGGCTAATTATCTCGCGCACCTCCGCAATTCTCGGGAAACGCTATTTCTAATCACTGGGAAAGGAAGATGTGAAGGGACAGAGAGAGAGAGAGAGGGTATATAGAGGGCGAGAGGACGCACAATAGGGTAAAAATGAAAGGGAGGAAGAGAGAGAGAAAAAAAAATCACGGCGAGAAAGAATGAAGAACTGGAGATAGAATGACAGTGAGGAAGAGAGCGAGGCAGGAGAGATGGAGGGACAAAGTACTTACCAAAAATAAGGCAATTAAGAGGTGACGTTCAGGATGGTTTGGAGAAAGGTTGGAGACGGGTGAGAGAGAGTCTGGAATAAGGGAGGTTGATGAGGAAGAAGGTGGAAAGGGTGGGGGGGGGGTTTCGGTACGCGAGAGAGGGCAACTTTCTCCTCCGCATTTTCCTCCTACGCGTTGCCATGGCGACCACTTTAAGAGGAAAAGGGGTGAGCGCCATCTTCGGGTGTCGGGCTCGAGATAAGAAGAAGTGGGGTAAAATAAGTTTCGGGCAAAAATGAGAAGTGGAAAGCGGAGGTCGGAAGAGAAAAATAATGGCATTTTTAAAAAAAGTGCGAGCGGAGGAGTGGGAAGAGTCGAGAAATATATTCCTTCCTCTTTCCTTCTTCTTCCTACCCCGCTTCCTCTTTTTCCACCCATTCTGGTTTTCTTTGCCCCTTGCAGGGAATATTTTATTGCGGGTAACGTGTTTTAGAGGCGGGTCTCCAAGGGAACGTATTTCGGGTCAGGCTTTGCAATCAAAATGACAGCGGGGAGCCGTTGAGTCCTTTTGTGGTCTGTGTTTCTCCTTCGGTTCGATTCTTTTGGTCTAAGCTGAACTTCACGTTCAAGTCGTGAGCGGATTTTGAGAAATCGAATGACACTAGGACCTTCGCGGAAAACTGTTCGTCGTATAAAATAAGTTTTGGCTTTCTTGAATGTCTCTCCGGAGGATCGTAGGGAAAACTTTCTAAAAAATGGCGATAATTTCCACGTCGTCTGATGCAATTGCAACATTTACATGCCAATATTACTCAATTAAATCTTATAATTTACTGGCTAATATCCCACTTTTTAATTTATCTATATATATTTAATGTTAGTTATTGTCATACGGCATCTATCCCTTCCAGTTACTTATGCGTGTAATTCTGAAGATAGTTTTTTGACGTTCTTCTTTATACACCGAAAAACTTTCCCATAGTTCCAAGGGAGCATTTCATCTTCCCCGAAGAAATGCGTTTGGCAAGAAACCTAGAAAATGTAAGAAATTATTTATGTGAATTGAAAGAATCCACTGAAGTTTCAACGAGTTATACATCTCGCGAAGAAAACTTTCCTCAAATTATTTTATTTATAAGTTGCAAAAGAAACAAAGTCGCGAAGACAAAATTCCGCGTTTGCGAGAGCTGTTCTAACATCGTTTGTTTAAAAGTGTGGAAGACGTCTAATTTCTCTACGTGCGCTTTAAAATATGGAGTTCCCCACTTACTTTGGATCTACAGTTCTCAGTGTAGGATTGGCAATATTTTAGCTCGCGGTTAGTCACACATTACGTGTTAATATAAGATGGATCAGTTTTATTACATAGGAGTCGCAAATGTTAGATTCAGGACCAGTGGCGTAGCAACATCTACGAGGCCTACATGGCAAACCCAGCAAGTCCAGTAAGTATGTTTTCAAGACAATTATCGAACTCGTCATGTTTCTGAGGTCAAATTAATAAATATTTCTTTCCAATAGCATTAAAAGGTTGAGAGAATCACATGCGCATTTCATTTAAAATGCAGCCATTTTTAGAGGCGATTCAATGATAGCAGATGAAATATTTTTAGAAATCGTCACTGATGACGCCTCTTATGATTACTGGGAAAACATTATTTGCCATTTTTTATTTCTGTTTTTATTCGTACATGATAAATATTATTAACTACTTACTTGTGAGAAAAAATGGTAATTTAAACATCATCTGTTTTCTTATAATGGTAGATATTTTGCCTTGATTATTTATGGTTCAGGAGGAGACATCATAAGGGTCAACGCAGCTGTAAGCCACTGTTAAGAAGATGAGTACGTGGAGATACTGTGCATTCTTTTTCTAATCTGGGCGTATGAATTATGAATGTTTCGGTTTCGACCAGTAAATAAATATTGGTTACAATCGTTTTCTAAACCTTTGATCATTCAATTTGGTATGATTGCGATTTTTACAATTTCGCCTATGGTGGGGATAATGCAAATATCCACCGGATTTACGAACCGACGTAAACGGTCAACTTTCTAAATCACTCACGTTAAAATTCAAAACCACATTCATACTTCTCTCGTATCCCGAAGATTTCAACGCGAGAATCTTCGACATCCGTGACTCATCCAAAAAAAATCTACTATTTTCCGTCTTGTAGGAATCCGTTCACCGACCAATGGCTTTAACGCGAAATCCAATTCCGAACTTTCTTAGTCGCTTTCTTGTTTTCTTCCTTTTTTCCTGCGTCCCTGCTTCCGTCCTCGAGCTCGCTCATCTGGGCATTTCTGCCCTCTCACTAACTTCTAAGAAAATGGGATTTGACCTCTCGATGTCTACCAGAATAAACACTCCAACCTTCTTGACCTAGATAGCTTCTTATGCATTCTCATACTCGTATCGCATCCCTTTAAGCTCCTATTTAATTTTTGTTTTCTTTTATTATCCAGCGCAATTGCTCAACGCCAGTTTCGCTTTTGCAATCCGCAGGGCTTTACGAACTCGCGTTTAATTCTCTTGCACTCTGTATGAAACAGCCTTTGTTGAAATCCTCGTAGGCATAGGCGTTGTTAGTCAATTGCGGATTCGTCAAATTGTGGCGACCGCTGAAATTTTAGTTTTAGTGGTTTCATTTTAAATCGAATTATTTAAAGTAGTAGGGTCGCCATGTATCAAAATAAATTTAGTTAAATGTCGAAGATTTTTTGCTAAAAATTGTGATTGCTATTGGTAAACTCCAATAAGATTGGGAATAATTCGATTCCCGGTCATAGCAGACTTTTTTCTCGTTTCAAAATTATTCCCAACATTACAGCTTATGCCTGTCTGCATAGGATCTTTATATCGCATTATTCCTTCAATTTTCAATAAGATTGTTTTATTCTTATCACTAAAACCATTTAATCAAACAGCCTCAAACAATAATCAGGCAAAGGTTTTAATATAAGACAGACTAAGAACTAATTATGTTTCTTATCATGGTAATTACCGCACACATATTTTATTATTTTTTCGGGCACAAAAAACAGTATTCAAGCGAATAAATTAATTTACTATTGTTTATTCATGGCGGATAAATTCTTTTTGTTGCTATAGGATGATGATTTTACAATAAATGATCGGTGATACTTAAACGTGGATGTAGTACTACCACGCTTGCGCGATGCGTGAGTTTTCTATCCTTGCTTTCTCTCTCTCTTCCCATCTAAAATCTTTTAGAGCAGAGGTGGACAACAGGCGGATCATGAGTCTCGCGCGGTTCTTCAGACGTATCCTTGAATCTTGGAACTAATATACAGTGACTAATGTCGTAGGATTTATTTGTAACAAAAACATATGCCTGCCATAAAAGTGGCTCGACAAATAAAATTTTCCAGGAGGTAATTCTATTAGACAAGCCTTAGTCAAAATACGAAATATTTTTTCACCGTCTGCCAGGTTGTGTACAGGCAGGTAAGAGTATTAAACTCAAATTGTCTTGCCGGCGATTTTTCCCAGCAGAGCGAGCAAAGCTTAGATAAAAAATAACAGTTTAAAATGATTGAACTGGATCGCCTACCTGCGTCGAAATTATTATGCTTTTCTTTCTCAATGGACCGCTTGGCTCATCTCCACAAAACTCCAAAGAATGAAATTTGATGCAGCACGGAGATAAGTATATTTCTCATTCCGTATCTAGCGAAGGGTGTGGAAACATCTGCGAGTGAAATATTGGGAATGGCGGCAGAATGAGTTTCCTAAAATCGAAAAACACAACAGAGCTAGAAATGCAAGCATGGTTAACAAAGGCAGTTTGAGGAAAGGTTCAAAAAATTTTAACAGAAATTACTTTCAATCAGATTTCTGATTAACCCGTTTAGCGGTAAAGACGCTTTTCATCGACGAAGCAACGCAACAGAAGGAAAATCGAACTTAATGGAAGAGGTATGATTTAAGATGGAGGAGTTCTTTACTTTCTGGAAATTTATGGTAAAAGATACTCTAAAATCAAAAGTTCAGGGCTAAAATTAATGTAGATGTTAGTCTCAGTCTAATTTTATAAGTCTGTACAATCAGCAGTCAATCATGTGTGATCCAAGCAATGGACAACCACATAATAAAACTGCTGCGTGTGAGCTTAAATGAACTGGAACCATATTCCAGTGCACTCCAACCTTTTTCATTTCACGGCACACCTATAGATTTATCCATTCATCGCGGCACACCAAAATTAATTTCACACGAAACTTGGAAGATTTTTATTACAACTATTTAGCGAAAACATCAGAAAATAATTAAATTAAAATAATTGACAACATCAAAAATAAATTATAAATAAAATAGTTTCTTGGGAAGAGAATAGATTATTGCTAAAATTCATTGAGATTCATTTTTACAAATCAATAGATTTGTGAAATAAAACCAAAATTAATTTTTCAATTGTTTTACTAATATTACAATGTTCAGATGCATTACAATACGATTATAACGACATCGAAGAGAGTGTGAAAATATTTTCCCTATATTGAATGTCTTAATATCTGAAGATGTATGGGAACATAACTAGTTTTCATATTACTATTTGTAATAATTTCTTAAGTTTTACATTTAATGGAAGAACTAACGTCTACTCACTTAGGTTTTTAAGCGATCGCTCCTGAGTTTAATGAATTCCTCTCGAGTTTTTAGAAAGATATTATTAAGTGACAACTCCGCAGATGAAGAAACTTCTTACGCTCATTTGTAGCTTGAGAATTTCAAATTCTGATTTCCCTTGCATAAACTCCGAACGTCCCGCGCCACACTAAGTACTTGGTCATTGCACACCGGTTGGAGAGCACTGCCATATTCTAAGGAGAGTTTTGGAAGTGAGAATTACTAAATGCCCAATTAAGTAAAAGAGTAGAGAATCTTCTTCATTTCTTAGTTGCATCCTTCTAACACCTTTTTAATGATGTTCACTCTCCTTAGGCAATGTCCGGTCCAGGTTGCCTCTCATAATCTGAGCATTCATTTGCTTTTTGATTATTCGTTTTAGTATTTCCTCGTTTTTTCATCCTATCTGACCATTTACTCTGCAGCATGTGTCCATGATTCTGCTCTATGCAAATCAAAACTCCATGCATAGCATTTTATCGATTTCTTAGGTATATCTTCTTTTATTTTCCCGCTATTTCTTACCAACTTAACGAACAGAGATAACTGATGACGCATGGAAGGACGAATATAGTATTTATAAGTTATCCAGTAGTTCTTTTGACGAATGTTTCGTATATAAACTCCAAGTTAAATAAAATGAAAAATGCACGAGGGAAAAATTTGAGGATTTCTCCTCAAATGTTGTCAAACTACAGATTCTATAAAACTCCTGATGATCGCATTAAGCAAAAAAATGAATCTATTAGTCTCCGATAAATAGCGGTAGGAGCAACACTTGAAAACAAAACATAGATGCCACAACTGCAAAAGAAAGGGTTTGTTTTTCTTTAGAACGAGAAAGTAAACCTCATTTGGAAGGACAATTCTTTAAACAATCCCACCCCTCCGTCAGCGTTTTCCTTTCCTCCCCCACGCCCTCTCCTCTCCCACTTCCTCATCCCTCGTGTCCACTCGACACTTCCGCCACCTACCGTCTGAAGGGGAGCCTGCGCACTACCCGGAGGAAGACCCCCTCCCATCCTCCTCCGCCCCTGCTACCAAACAACCTTGAGGCAAAACACACTCATGCTCTCTAGGCAAAAAACAGTTCCTTTTGCGGCCACCTCGCGATCGGTCGTTGTTTTTCTCATTCTTCTAAAAAAAGAAACGAAAATCAAAACATTTCGAGCACGTGCCTCCGCGATGGTTCCGAACGCGGTATAATCCGAGCCATCGGATCTCACCTTTTTTATTTGCAATCCGTAAAAGGATAAACAACCAGGGGAGGGAGGAGTAATGGCGGGGGAAATGGGGACGAACCCTCCCGTTTCCAGGGAGACGAGGAAGAGGAACGACGAGGGTCGCGCCTTTCCCCATTTGAGACTACTCTACTTCTTCGTCGCCGTCCTGTTCTTCGCCGAGGTGGCCTTGTCCTTCGCGCTGTATTCTTACGTGTCCATAGTGGAGGAGAAGTGTTTGGAGAGGCGGAGGGGTAGGGGAGGAGAAGGTCCAGCGCTGACCGTCAAGGTGGAGGAGATCTTGGCGGGAGGAAGAGAGGAAGGAGGAGGGAAGAGGCCGCGCCGCGCCATTCCAGTGGACAGCAACGTGGTGCCCTCGTCGCAGGATTCCACGGTGGAATTCTTCCATCCGAACCTTAGGACGGAATTGGAGGAGAGGGAGAGGGGGAGGCCAGTGGTTGACGTGGCGTCGAACCCTTGGGTTTGGCTCACTTCGTACTCGAGGATACCGGTCAGTCACTCTCATTAGATACACCGAGGCAGGGATTTTGTACGGGACGAAGTCGGATTACTCGCTGCATTGGTTGCGGGTGATGGAATCGGACGTGTGAAAGAAGAGAAGCAGCACGTGCTTTTCCACTACCCGACAGTTTTTCACGTATTTTTGAGATGTTGACGATGGGTCTGAGACTATTTAACTCTACGACCGCGCTTTCCTCAATTTCTGCGTGCAGCATGTTTGAGTATAGTACTGCACATCCCGCCATTTTCGCGGATCGGTCTTTTTTGCCGCTTTAAGATCCCGCTATTATCTCGGTCGTCGTTACTGATCGGCCATGCAAAGGTACCTTCATAAGAAAGATAGAAAAACGAAATAATTTCCAGAAGTTCTGGGAAAAAATCGGAGGATAAGAGGGCTAAACTGGTTAAAAACTTAAAAATAAATAAATGACGTATTTTTACCGATAACATTTTGCACGGGCCCTTCGTTGGACAAATAATTGACAAACGAAGGATATTTTATAGTTCCTGCCGTTGATTTTTTATGCATTTCGACAAAGGACCGTGTTATACAATCGAGCATTTATGACGGATTTTCACGATTTCCGTCCTCTCGAGCGAGACGCGTACGACCGAAGTGGACGGACGTGGATTCGGAGATAAGAGGACTTTGCTATCGCAAACGCTTGAAATGTCACGGCGAAACCGGAAGGAAGGGCTGCGCAGCGAATCTGCGGACACAGTTGCAGAGAGATAAAGCTAGTGTAGCATACACACACTGATTCATTCAGCCGGTCTATTTTCCTTCGGTTGATATTAAGTATTTGGGCAAGGAAGGTTCTGCTCATTTTACCGGCAAATACTTTCATTTCCTGGTAATTTCTGATCGTTCTTATTAATTTTCGAGCGAAATTTAAAAAAAATTAAAGATGTAAATACAAGATTGTATATTTTTAAAATTCATTCTTCAAAGAAATTAGAATTCTTTCGAAAATCGCCACAAGTGTCGAATCCAAAAATGAAGCGAATTCTATTCTTGGAAATTCATTCAGCAAACGTGAACATGAATCGCGTGTGAAAATAATTAAATGGAACTCGGTAAACAACAGACAGGGTAAACTGTCAATGGATGTGAGCAAGGAGGATATATCTGCCTTGCGTTAATTAATAATATGTCAGAATTCCTCTGAGTCGCGAAAAACTACTTCTGACCCATACTCAATACGCAACTAACCTTTCAACTTAACACCAAACTTTTGACAAGCGCAGAATAAGATACTAATGCGGAATTTAGGAATGAGTAGATTGAAAAATGAAATGAAAATTACGACACAGGGGCGAGGGCATAAGGCCGCAAGTGTTGCGCAGCAGGTGGCGACAATCGAAGGCGCGATTCTTTTGTAGCAGGATTTTCTCGATGAAAACGACACTATCGATTACATCAGCTCAAAACTTTATTCACGTTAGTGTCGATGTACATATTTTTGGTTTCAAATTGAATTTAAATCAGAAAATATATTTTATTATATATCTTCGTTCATATTCATATTATTCTGACTCAACGAAAGACATCTCATTTTTACTCCTAAATTCCAGGAATTAGCAAGTATGTGGATGCGATTTCGTCCAAAAATCTGTTATTTATGTAAAATCTTACAATAAGGATACAGCTGTCAAACCTATGCGTTGATCGAGTTTTACCGTAGTCCATTTGTGAAGATCAACTTGAAGTAACAGCCCCAAAATCACGTTGTGTATACTTACGTTTCGTCCTGTACACACGAACAGTCACAAATCATCTGTACAAATATTCACTCACAAAATGATAAATATTTGAATCACAACGCCCACCATAAATGTTAATTTGATTTCTTCAATAGTTACACATTGGAAACACTCTGGAAAATACATTTTTTACTTTATAATTCAAGAGGGTTAATTCAAAATTACGTTATTTTTATCAAATACGTGCTTAATAACGTTAATTAATCAAGATACGTTTTTTGAAGCTGGCCCATGCTTGACTAATATTTTGCATGATTGAAATAAATCTCAAGTACTTTAAAGGGTCCATATTTTAATGAGCGGGTTGCTATCTTATACATGGCATGCATGTAGATTAATCACCCAATTCCCATTATATCAGTAAGAATACGATTAATAGTGTTTTTGTGTCACTTTTCCTCCCTTTAGCAATTTGTTGTGATAATATCAATTATCTGTATTGATAAATTCATTTTACTCAGGTTCCATTTCTTTGATCAATAAATAATTGTTCTATTTTTGCATTTGATAATGCAATTTATTGGCTTGTGACGATGCGGCTGCTAAAGATTCTAAAAATTTTGTTAGTGTAATAGGTTTGAAGTCGCAAATAACTTTTTGCAAGACAGTCGTAGTTCCAAGACGCATATATTCGAAATCGCTGTTTTGATATCGATTGAAAATATTAAAGCTTTTGTTTCCCCTTTATCCAGTTCGGCATAATCCGTGAATCCTCAAGTCGTCGAATGCTTGTTATATCAACAGTTTAGCTCTGGTAGAATAAAACATTCAATCTTCTTTCTCGTTTCCTATTCAAAACATGATCGTTGGGGTCGCATGGATAATCTCATTGACAACGGTCGTAGTTTAACTATAGGGTAATGGATATCCTGAGAGATATAACAGTTCTTTGGTTTTATGAACAAAAAATCCGTCTTGATTTCTAAGTCACCTACCTCTTTATTATATATTTTTGTTTCGCTACCATCTTAAGGCATAGATTAGAAAGTATTTTGACTTGGGACACTGACAAATAGTGGCAGTGTTGATGTGATGTAAAAGAAAAGCATTTGAATGCTAAATAAGACACTTTAGTGAAAATTAAAAATTGAATCCTAAGCCATAAATACGGCACTAAGTTAAGACACTCAAAACTGAATTGTTGGAATTTCAACGTTTTGCAACAGTTACATGTACTGCATAAATTAATGAGAAAGTATTGTCGAGTTTCTTTTCAAAACTTACAAATCTTAAAAGAGATTGAGGTTTCGCTTCTATAAAATATCTTCAGACATTTAAGTAATGAAGTTTCTGTGGAAGGGTACAATGGCGGCATTAAAAAAATATTTCTGAGCGTCGGATTACGACAAATTTTTATCTTAAACCATATCACACAGGATGTATACAGCTTAAAAAAGTCTTTCTATGAAAAGGTTTTCGAAAATGTTGGAGAAATGCTCAATGAAAGAGCGAGGGAATTAACCCAGAATCCACATCTGAAACGAAGCGATCAGGGAACTTGGGAGAAGATGCGCACGCAATTCCAGCAACTCAGTCAGTTGATGACTACATGAGC
The DNA here is from genome assembly GCA_028673005.1 of Tanypteryx hageni. Classification (NCBI taxonomy): domain Eukaryota; kingdom Metazoa; phylum Arthropoda; class Insecta; order Odonata; family Petaluridae; genus Tanypteryx; species Tanypteryx hageni. The sequence continues at coordinate 82,702,429 of CM054116.1, read as the reverse complement.
TGATAATCTGTTGGGTAATGAATGCTTTTCCTTGCAACGAGTCTGCCTGGAATATCTGCCAAAAATAGAATGCACATCATAACCATTATTTGTAACTAGGAAGATAAGTTGAATGGATTGAAAGCTTTAAATGTTTTGATAGCAGAACATATCTAAAAGGTTGTTTGGTTTTATGAGGAGCAAAATTAAAGCCCGCCGCTCCGTGTAATAAAGTTAGGCGCTTAATGAGTTAGCACGTCATTCATACGATTTTGATTGCCATGCAAATCTTAAATACGCACTTGATTCAGTTGTGGTTATGAAATTTGCCATTTAGCATTTTGTGTAAAAAGTTTTCACTTTATGAAATTTTTGGATTTAAAATAATTAACAGGCTTTACTTCCCTTTAATAGCAACTAAAGTTGATTATTCTCGTCATTAATCGTGTTTCAACGAGAAAACGTTGAATTTATGTGAGGACAAATATAGAAATGGACGAGAAAAATAAGGGTTTAGAGAACAATATTTATGTAATTCTAGTCTGGTCGTGTAGGATATTGGACAGCAGGAAAAATACATTCTGTTAAGTATCATGCTACAGCCAGAAATGGCGGATTTAGTCATTCTGGGGCCTCTGGCGCTAAACGATTGGGACCCCTGCAATCTAAATATATAGTGAAACCTTGCCTGACAACTACCCTTTTATTTGACCTATATTAACAATCGTTTTAATAAATCAGGCGTCACAGAGCCAAAAAAATGAATTTTCTTCGTGGTTGTTAAGATGAGATACATACTTAATATCTCTGAGATTATATATTACTTCAAGGGGCTCTTGGCGCTCGCCCTTAAATCCGCCACTGACAGTGAGTAAAATACAAAGAGTTTACGTAATAAAAAAATTACGATTAACGCGTGTTCGTTAAGGCTGACATAAAAATAATTTTAAAACATCAAGATGAAATCATTTTATTTTTTGGATGATGTCTCGTATAGAAAACTTTCAAGATATAGTCCACCTCTCCGTGTGCATCAAAATATGCAGTTTTATTCTGACTGTGGATTTTTAGTAATTATCCTTACAATGCATTTAAAACGATAGTCCTCAGAGGGAAGCAAAAGGATAGTTTCGGTTATTTTTTATTCCAAACAGTTGGTGCAACCTTAAAATACATTAAAACATCAGAACAGCCATTAATGAAACTCCTTTAACGCAGCAAAGGTAGTACTTAAAGCTGTTGCAATTAAAGTCTCCTTTGTTGCAAGAACTAAAAGTTTCCTTCGACGATTTTGATGTAGTAATCGGATAGTTCTAATCAAACTTCCCTAGCAATTCGGTCAACTGAAGAAAACACGCATTATCAAACGTAATTTTCCTATCATCCTTGGTTCAGCCAGTGCAGTATTCCAAGGAGTGGTGTGGTGGTTGCATAAGATTTAGGATAAGTAAAATTTATAGTCCTTTTTAACATGGTGCAGAGATCAGACAAACGATAACTTATTGCGTTTGTGCATCGCATTTTATCGCAAAATTTTAGGATTGCTATGCAATATAATGATTCTCTAAAAGAAAGGCTATTTGTCCGTTACTTCATTTCATGAAATTATCGTATTGATTCTAATTGTCTTGATTACGCACCATCACAGCGAAAATAACTATTTTCCGCTTGTGCCTATGTGCCATGCTCATTGGGCTTCGCTGTTTAGTAAAGGACGCATGCATACGCGCGCACACACAAGCATGAAGGCCCGCGAGGACACTCTCTATTCACAATTGAATTGGACTCTTTTCAAGCGAAAGATCTGCGCATGAGTCCGCTATTTCCCTGAGGACATCCTTGACGTAATCCACGCTTAAACGGCGGTGCACAGCGTCCGAGGGACTCACGTGACGCTCAATAATTTTCCCCTCTCTCCCTCCGCCCTTTCTTTTCCACCTCATACCTCTCCTCCAACCTTCCCTTCCTGCAACGTCTTCTCATTCCGCAGCCCCTGCTGACGACAATTCGAAAAATGGCTCCCTCGTCTGACGGCCGACTACGGCCGCCATGTCTCCATTCATATTTATATATATCCCTCTCTCTCTCTCCCTCAGTAGGAGAGGGAAGAGAGAACAAACCCTCCGAGGATGTTCATTCTCGGAAGACAATCTTCATGTTTATGCTTCTTAAAAGCATACGTGTATATATATATATATATATATATATATATATATATATATATATATATATATATATATATATATATATATATATATATATATCTTCTATCGCCACCAACGTCCCAGCTCTCCATCGCCGAAGAGTTACAGGACGTTGCAGATGTACGTTTTTTTCTCGTTAGCTCGGCAATTTCCGACGGCGGATTGCGGGAAAGTGGCGTCCCCGGACCCTTTCCCTCGGAATGGGTTTAAACATCGCCATGGTGTCGATCGCTAAGCTACCGGGAACGGCTGAGGGAGAGGGATTAGGAGCCAGAGTTTGGTTATGGGGAAGGGAGCGTGTCGCGAGGCGAAAGGAGTGGGGCGGCTCTTAGGGAAAGTAGGAGGAGGCTGGACGATTCAATGGGGAAAGGAAAGAGGGGGATTCAGAGGGGAAGAAGGAGGGGTGCGGGTTCCTGAAGTGGGCCACGTGAAGGAAGGAAGACATGATTGCTTGCCGTCTAAGGGCGCGTGAAGACCTCGTCGGCAATTCTCAAGGGTTTAAAGCTCTTTCTCTCGCTCCTCTCTCTCCTTTCCATCTCTGTCCTCTCGCAACCCTGTCTCTCTATCTGTCTTCCCTCTGTCCTCTTTTATTTCTCGCTCCTATCTCTGTCTTCTCTGTGTCCATCCCTCTACGTCCCTGTTCCTTGCTTGATTCGTCGTCAAAGTTCATCTTAAACGGAGATGTGCCTAAATGGGGCGACTGAGTTGAGGCATATCGCCTTTCGCAGTAGGTTAGGGCGTTCAGACGAAGGCGAAAAAAAGTAAATGAGCCTGCGTTGGGAATTCCGGTGATGTTCGTTGTGTATTAAGTCAAAAATCAGAGAGTTGGAGGGAAAGGAGTCGATAGTTAAGCTATGCTCGACTGTAGGTATCTGTTCGTTTTGATTCGCATACTAACGCCTTTTTGGAAAATGACAGCATTCCATTAATTCTTAGGACGATTTATATTTTGGTGTAACGTATGCCTTTAATAAAGTATGGAACATTCCCTCTTCCCGAACTCGGGCTTTACGTATTATCGGAGTGTAATTGGACGGGAATAGGTGATTTTTATTAAAACGAGCCAATCCGACAAGAAGCATGAAACATTTAAAGAATAATTAGCAGCCAAAAAGGTGTGATTTAACGTTCTAACCAATGCTTTTACGTTTGTATGTCTCTTTAAATTGAGTTTGTTTTATTTAAATGATGAAAGTAAAAATAACGGTTTTACCCAAGCAATAAACCCTTTTCCAAAGCAGATTTGATTATATGCGGTTAATAAAATATGACACTTACTTGCTCAACACCTATAACGTAAAATTATACACGGTATTGAATTGGGATCTCATTTCATTTCACGTACGCATGTGACTTGAGGAAGCTCGTAGTCCATACTTAAAAGTGATTTTTTCATAGGGTATTAAATTTGTTTAATGCAATTTTGTCTGAGGACGAATTCCCCAATAACGTATTCCCAGCAAGAAACTTCTCTATTCAAAAAGTATTTTTTTTCATGCATCAGAAACACTTTTCGCTTAGGATAGATAAATCATTTCACTCTTACGGAGTTATAATTTTCCTGAATTATTTTCGCATATGATTAGAAAAACATTTGATATAATTTGAAATTAACAACCTTATCTGATTTTTATACACTACGGGGTTATTTGAATGTCAGAAGTGCAACCACCTTTGTAACTACATTGTGCATTTCATGGCTGGTTTTTCCCTCGGTTACGTCACAGGCATTTGGAATAACATCGCAATTTCATCTCAAACACGATTGATTTCCGCTCATTTATTTACGAACCGCGTTGGGCAGACTTTACCAATCCTCTCCCAAAAATAACGAAAAACACGGAGCTCATTTTAGGGGCTGTTTATGACCCTGCTCGGAGGCGAATATACTCTACCAGGACGTAATCACAGGCGACGTAAATGGACTCAAAATTAGATCATACGGCGCTATCGATTCCCTACCCGCTTCTCATCTCAGTCAGTTTGAGTAAGACTAGGTAAATTTTCAGGAGAGGCCACACGACGAACAAACTCTCGCTGCATATCTCACAGATGCCATAGAATATATTCTTTAAATCAATATATTTATGCATCTCTTTCGTGTTATCAATTTCGAACGACGTTTTTATCAACAGAATGAAATTCAAAAAGTTCTCTTTGATGTGTATATTTATAGGATGTAACAAAATCTCGTTCTCATAGATAAATAAGATATGCAGTCTTAAAAACGGATAACATTGCTGTTTTTCATTTTCCGATCGTGAAGGCAATTTATGCATTACTTACAGTCCGTTATTTACGGCTCAAGATTAAGGTATACAAAAACATTAGTACAAAATACTAATAATGAGTGGAGACTAAAGCAAAGAGAAAATAAAAAAAGGAATCAACTCCTATGCCTTAATTAAATTATTATTATTAATTAAATTACTTTTAATTACGGCATGAAAATTGTTTACTTTCATTACTACAAAATGCAAGAGACATCTTACGGCGGCGAGTAGAGATGTGTCTACGACTGCGTGGAATTCAATTTTAGCATGTACTGTGTTTATTAGTAATTTGACTATATTGATTTTCAATGTATAACTAGCTCTATTATTTCATTTAAGTCTGTTATAGTTTATTTCTCTATGAGAAAAGACTTTTGTTACATATGTATATAATACTGTTGCTGGTGACAAAATAGTTTTCGTCCACGACTGCTGTCACGGTTTAAAATTACGCGAATCTGAACGGTCCATGCCAAGCCCTCACGTTTTCCATTAATACGCATTCCGTGTTGCTCGTAAATGTTTATGTCCTTGCTCTGAGGACACCTAGATGCGTAGCCTTAATGTTCGTCCTCTTTGAGGACATGCTTGGAGGTTTGGTCGCGTACCAAAGCGATTGCCATTGTTAAGTGAAGTGGGCTATTAAATGTTGACCTCAAACGGCCGCACGGATAAACCTTACCGTCTACTAAGGATGAAGGAGTATAAATAGAACTGAATGGGACAGGATCTTAAGGAATACGCGCTCAACTGTTTAAACTTTTTATAGAACTAACGATGCTTTCCAATCAGAGGACGCTTGGGAAGGACTTAGATTAGTCGTTCGCAAAAGAGTTCCCATTTTTAATGTTTGAAAAACGTTGGCGGGTGGTATTATTTTTTTAAATTAATTTTATTTTAACTACTTTACCTACTGCCATTTCTGACCTTTATCAGCAATAACTAATACGATCAAATATAATCATACTTATTTACGGATATATTAATGAGTGAAATTTTCTACGTCATTTTCATTGCATAAAACTTTAAAACCACCTCCTACCTCCATTAGGGAAATTGCGTTTTTTCAACTTATGCTATGGCTAAAATTTAGTGCGTTTTTGAGGGCGATTTTAGTTGATTTAGACGACGGAATTTTATTCATTAACTCGAAGCAGAATTTACTCGAGATAAAATATAAGAAATATTTAATCGTTGGAATGTAAAACTTTGCTTGAAATACCGTGGGGGTTGTTTTTTCTTTTCTTTTCGCAATTTAGCTTGTTTATTTAACGCGATTGAATGATTTTCATGATTTTGTTTTGCAAGTTATAGCTTCTTACAATGATTTGCTACGGCATCTCCTGAAACTGCGAAAATGATATGGAAAATTGCGATCAAATACGAATTTCAGTGTTATGACATGATATATAATCTGAGGAAAGAATATAAGATGCGGGTCACTCATTGACTGTAAAATAATTATTGTCTTTGGAACAAAGTCCTGAATGGGTATCATATGCATCAAAATGAGATAGAAGAGCAATAAGAGCAATAGGGCAGAAAAAATTAATAGGTGGGGCACATTTTGAGAAGAAATGAACTGGTGAAGGAAGACATATAATAGACCATTGTAGTGAAATGGCAGAGGGATGGAAAAATACCAGACGGATTTTCGATAGGTTACAGAAACCTACTGAAAACTAGAGAATTGAATTTGAGTCTGTGGAAGTTACAAGGATAACTTTGCGTTTAATTGAGTTTTGTATTTTTATGAATTGCTTAATATTTCTGCAGGAATTAATTGATGGGTTTCCGTATTTTGAAGTAGAGGAAACCATGTACATCTAGGATTTTTTGGACGTTACCCTACTTTTCCAGGCTGTGACAACAAAATTATTAATACGTCTTGTAGCGAGGTACATTTTGATACAAAGATATTTCATTTCACAATATTAGATCTAGTTCTCGGATAAATTTGCAGTTCCTGAATTCATGGGCCAGAATAAATGCATTCAAAAGATTCTTACATTATCGGTTTTGACTACATTTAAGACATCCACATTGTAATTTTCATTATTTTTCTCATATTTGCACTCGCGTAGTATAAAAAATCCTTATCTACCAATTTACTTCGTGATTTGTGGTTCTCTTTATCGCTATGCCTTTCACTATTTTTCATCGCATTTATCATATACGACTTTTTGCTAGACGCGACTGAAGCATTAGAATATACAACTTTTATAATTGCACAAGTTGAAACTTTCATAACTTTGACAGAATAAAAAAAAATATTTTTAAGAAAGGCTTAAAATTTCGTAAACAGTAAAAAATTGCATTTCTTCATGCCTGTTGCTTACGGCTACATTTTAGCAACCTTTAATTTTTTCGTAATTTTAATGCATACATTAAATTTATTTGGGGCTTTCTAGAATTTAATTAAATTTCGCTTTACATAGAATAAAATATAGCTACGCATAGTATAGTGAGTAAAATATAAATATAAATATTTGTGGCTAATTTTTAAGAAACATTGGTCTGGGATAATAACTGGTAAGGATTTTTAGAAATATACGATTCCTTCAGAGAGCGTAGCTTAAAAGACGAAAATGAAATTCTGGAAATTTTCCTCTAATTCTCGGTGTGGATGATTCGATCTTGGAAGACGCTGCGGAAATTCTAGTATAATCTGATGGAACTTAAATATTTTACTTTATATCACGCTCGAAGAAAATGTTCTTCAGCTTTATTTATGAAATACGGAAGTATAGGAATTGTACTTTTCTTGATCGTGTATTACGTTTTAGTTCGACGTGCTAAGTTTACCTTATATATAATACGACTGCATTTTCCATATCCGAGTTGTTTGGTGGAAGAGATAATTGGTGAAAATATATGTAAATAATTACATGCATATTAATATCGATATATAACAAGCAAATGAATAAATAATTTATATACATGTACTTAAGAAACAACACGAATTCTATCACGATAAACTTGTGTGCAAGCGCACATTTTTATTACACATTAAATTTGGCGTCATTCTTGCGCGCAACTTCAAATCCCATCGGAAAAATACCAGGGAACCTCGTCACTAATCCGCCAAATGTTTTAGCATATCGATTGAGAAACGATTCAGCCTCCTCCCTCCTCCTCCGACATCCGCCGACTCGATTTTCGTTTGTTTTCTCCTCAGTTCCTCGACGTCGCACTTAAGTCCGAACTTTCCTTTTCTCTCTGTCCCATATATCCTCTCTTTCTCCCTCTCTTTCGCTCCTTCAAACCTCATTCCCACCTCCTTTCAACCCTTACCCCAAACTCTCGTGGCGGCGTCAGCTCTTCCAATCTGATCCCAGCCCCTAACTTTATCCACGGCATTATGAAGACGGTCCGACCCATCTCGCCCCGCCACTCCACACCGCCACTCCGCCACCATACCAGCTCCGCCACACCAACCCCGCCCCGCCACACCAACCCCTCCCCACCACTCCCTCCACGCAACTCCGCCCTACAATTCCCGCCCGACACCCCCCCCCCGCCCGACCTCACACCACCCTCTCGCACCCTTTCGCTTCCCTAAACCTCCTCGCCCCCTTCTACACACATACATTAAGGACCTTATTTAACCCCTCTCCTCGTCTTCAGACACTCGAGCTGACCTCTGGGCGACCTCTCCTCGTACTTTCATCTAACTCTCTCGCCACCTCCTCCTCCCCCTCAATCCTCCCCTCCTTCCATCTTTCTTTTATAACACCACTCTTCCTCCACCGACACCGTAACCATCTCATCATCGTCCCTCTGATACCATACGTGACTTCCCATCAACCTTCATCCCTCCCGCCCCGTGTCTACGTCCCGCCTCTGCGCTTCAAGTTTTTCACTCCTTCAGTTTTTATTTTTGCCTCCCCCGCCATGCCCCACATCCGCCGATATTCTTCATCTTCCCCTTTCACTCTGCGGTTTTTCCCCACTCTTCCGTTTAACGACGCTTCGGTGTGGTGATCGCATTCGCAGTTTTATTCTGGGATAACCTTCGGAAGGAGGGAGGTACCTAACCAATTTATATCGGTTGGAAGGGGGGATGTGGGAGGTATAAGGTGGGAAGGGGGGATGTGGGAGGTATAAGGTGGGAAGGGGGAGGTAAGGTAGTGTATGGTTTTATCAAAACTCCCTTGTTCAGGCACTACAGGCGATTGATTTATGCTCCCTAGCCCAAAGTCTTTATTGTTCGAGCGAGGCCAAGTGGGAACTGATGAGGCATCACCGCTAAGCTTGGTGTCGCACCGTATCGAGTCTTCGTGGTGAAGGAGGAGGGAGGCAGTGGGGAGGCGGTGGTGACCCTACGGGGGTGGGGGAGACGTGAGGGAATGAAACAGGGAGGGAGAGGGGTGTCGAGATGTGCATAATTATTGGCTCCGCGTCGATTCCACCCACAGAGGATATTGATTCGTCTCGGGAGTGTGATGAGCGAGGGATTCTTGCGGGACGGCGCCCGTGGCCTCATTACAAAGCCGTCTGGCATTTCATTCCTTCGACTCAACGTTTGTTCTCTTCAGGGTATCCGAGGGGGAGGGGGGGGGAGAGGTTCATGATAGGTGGATGGATTTAAGAGTGTTTATTAATTTAAATTAATTTCAGGACGTCCACTTCGTCGAGACGAAAGCGAAATCATGTCTACTCGTATATTTTATTCAGGAAATTAGGTTTATTCGGTTCTGAAAATGAATCGCGAAAGTCTGATAAAATGCCAAGGTGCATGTCGAGTTTTATAACCTTTGTTTACTACCGTTGAGTGGAAGGTTTTTGCCGTTCAGAAAACGTGGAGTCATTTTTTTATGACTGCTGAAATTATTTTATGAGAATGAACGTTAGTTATTCGAAGACCTGAGTAGATATTCTATGAAGATTTTCATTTTATTCCCAACCGATCTCCTCTTATTATTCGTTTACTTATCGTTGTGAATTAGTACTCCTTAACTTCTGTAGAAACCACTTAAAACCCACTCCTGGATTGGAGCCTTAAAAAAAGTTCTGTTGTGAATGAAGAACTTCTTGTTTTACCCTTGGTAACTTATTTGTTCGCCGATGTCACTGTTGATTTTCCGTAGGATAAAAATCGGACCTATTTTAACCTATCAATTCAGCGCTCTTCGTCGCTGAGAAGTATAAATGGTCTAAATATTTTCACGCTTGGTCAAAATCTGCGCTCAGTATTGTCAGCATGAGTTTTCTTTTATTCACTTTGAAATTTATCCCAGCATATTAATATTTTCAGAAGTGATGAGGCATTATACAAGACAGTTGACTCACGATTATACACGGGTGAATTATTGCATAGTAACTTTCAAATGCACTTTTTTAGGAATTGTTACATTTTTACTGGGTCGATGCCCTTCCAAAGTCGACTTTCCTTTTCTACATGATCTAGATTTCCGCTTATTCCGTCACTATATAAATCTCATTCTGGAATCTTAAGCTTTTAATCCACGAAGTTTTGAGTTTATATCTCTGCTGTATCTAGGAATTGATTTTTGGTTCCTAGAAAGGTTCGTTTCGCCCTAATCCCAATCGTCGATTCATGTATTTCTTCCGTGATACGAAAATCCCCCTCTCTCTAACCACACCGATCGTAACCGTGAGCTCAGTCGAGCAAATGTAGCATTAAAAATGATTGCTCCAGTGTCACAAATTAGAATTGCTAGCGCGACCAGTTTGCGAAATCAGATTAAGGCTTGACTGCTCAATTTTCGATTGGATGAGTGCCAAGGCTACTTGAGAGACCTCAATGGCGGGCATAACCATACTTTATCGGCCACGTGAAACAATTTTCGCTGGCATAAAAGTACGGATATATTCAACTGATAATTATTTTACTGTGTGTCGAGTCGCCAAAGACTGAAAGTTCTCCTCAGTTATTACAACGGAATTGGATAGCATTACGACATCCCGCCTGGAAGGAGAGGGCAGCGTAGATCCTGAAACAAACAAATACATTTCTCAGCAGCAATTTTACAACTACGAGAACTCGTAGTAATTAAATTGAACGGTATAGTATGGCATGTAGTCGCTCGGTCATTTGTTTCGATGGCTCCATCTTTGTGTGGGAAGAGGTTTTTAAAAACTAGTTATCATCGGGAAGATTCCGCAAGCGTTGTTGATGTAGCCTAGTATTCTTGTAACTCTGCTAAATTATTACAATTCTAAAATATATTTTTGAAATTATTAACAAGGTATTTTTCGAATTAATAATCGGCTTATCATTTCCTCTCAATAATGGAATATTGGAAGGTCGCCTTCGATAACGATCCGTTTAAGTGATATAAAATTTAATTTCTTGATAATTCACCGAGGGATTTCAATTAATTAATCCGTTTTATAATTAACTAGTTTGAGCTATGTGCGCAGTAAGCGTAGCGTTTAATTAGTCGCGTTTCCCTAAGGAGATTCGAAAACTGAAATTACCGTTATTATCCAATAAGGTCGGTAATCGAGTTCAGGAGGTTTACCGATATTATATCCCTTGATGCAACCATGCTAAATCGAGAAAGAATATGTAGTTATTTTGTCAAACGGTTTAACTTCGCCTCCAATGAAATAGTTTCCTTTTTACATCTACTTGTAATACTTAGTTTAAGTTGAACTCGGTCCTCCTCTTATACGGAGAAAGGAGTTATGTGCAGACTTTTTGCTTGACGAAACGAGCAATGCGAGCTAATCGTTACGACTGCCTTTGCGCCCTCCGCCTCGTTGCGCGGAATGTGAGACGCATTCCTCTTTTCAACGACTCATTCCTAGGTATAGGAATTCGATTAGAATGCTTAAAGGCACCAATAGTCCGAGTCTCCGGCAGCCAAATTTGGGCATTTTGGTAGCTTTCCGATAGATTGCACATTTTTTATGCCCTTTAGGATTGCATTTCTCAATGTACCTTTAAAAACATTCGCATATTTCGTTTACATTTTTACTTTTACTTATTGAAGTACGTAATTTTCGTGTAAATCCAACACCCGACCTCAGAGAAATCTGTGACGTTTGATTTGTGGGAATCTCTTCTTATTCCTCCTTATTATCAAAATCTCTGTTGTTATTAATGGTAAACAGCAATATAACCAAATGGGGCAACGAGGAGCACGTTTAAATTATAAAACCTGTTGCTTTATGCAAGCAGGATAAATTTGAGCAAAAATTAAGCGTAATAATAATAGAAAAATATCTAATTAATGTTTTCGGTGGAATTAATTATCCTTGTTTATTTTTGAACGGAGATTTTTCCGAGAGGTTACGTTATCGCGGGTCGCCATTGTTTTCACATTTCAATAAAGTCGTTCCCAATAAAAGTGACCAGCGGCGTAGTTACTACTGCGTGGGACCCGGTGCAAGTACTGACGATGTAGCCCTCTCTTGAGCAGTAGATGAAGGGTTCAAGCAAGTGAAATTTTATTAGCATTGCTATAAATCGCATAACTTTATAAATAATTATTTTGATAATGTAAGACGTGGAAATACAATTTTGTTTGCGTCAACATAAATAGAAAATATTGATGCTTTGCTGTTTCTATGTGGTAGCTAGTTAACCCCTACATCAGTGGGTTATTGCGCATAGCGTAGGCTGCGTAGATGCAGCTACGCCACTTTTTAAATCCTTTTAAAAAAGTTCTGACAGTCCTTAAAACGCTACAGAATGAAGAAAAAACTTTTTAAACATGCACCGCATGTGTCTAAAACGACCGGTGACCTCATGATGCTAAGATTGTTGGGAACAAGTCGTGCTCCTTTTCAAATGTTTCAATAACGACTCGAATATGAAATATTTAAAATAATTTGAAATCGAAGAAATTAGCAGCTGCGTTAGAGTAAGCGGACTACATAAACATTATGCCTGAAGTGTTGATACGCTATGCGTAGCAATATGCGCGGAGTATAAAAAGTGTGGGACTCTTTTCATGCAAAGCTTCCGCGCTAAAAATAATCACCCGTTAAACAATCAATTGCATAGTAATTTACGCAAGGTGCTTTAACTTCAATAATGCAGACGGGAAAACGACGGGAATGATGCTCCTGTTACGACAAACAGGACAACGCTGTGGAAGTGGGCTTAATTATTTTGAACGGAGCGGTCGATTGACAAAATAGTATCAAGTAAATGATTTAACCGATAGTTAATAAAGATGACTCTACAGCTTCTAACAACCGTGCTTATACGATCACATGGGCCAACAACCATGAGAGAATTCCAACTCGCGACCCAAACTTTTTATGGAGGCAAACAACCTACCCAACCCTTTCATCACTAATTTCAGGCGGCGTATGGGATAGAGGGAGAGATAATAACTCCGTTCTTCGGCGCAAAACGCGTAGCGCGCGGGAATTATAACTCCTCTTTCCACCCTTGTAAAACCAGAGTAACCGCAGTCAAATATCTTCGGGAGCACTTAACTCGGGGGAGCGTCCCGAATTAGTTTACTCAGACGCCGCAATCGTACCTCGGCGTTTCCATCTTTCGACACTTCCCCCGCCCTTCGTCCATTTCCACCTACTCTAATCAACATTCCCTCGAGAAAGAGTTAATCCGGATTTCACACCTTAATACCTCTCCCAAACAGCCCCTTCAGCCGCAGATTCTACGCTGGCTGAGAGTGTCGTCAAATTAAACCGAGAGGACTTGTGTGCTGATCTCTCTGTTCACACGCTCGAAACCTCTTGTCTGTGGGAAACCAGCTCACCTCCCCTTCTCCACCCGCACCAACTCTCCGTCAACTCCTCTTCGCACATACACACACGTACACACACACACATACACACGTACACACACGCACACAGGCACGTACACACACACGTACACACGCACACACACGCACACACACGCACGCACACACACGCACACACACGCACACACATTTACGCATAACTCGCATTCCTCACCCCTCCACGAACCCTACTCTCAAGCTCCCGCCTCTGCAGCATTTTTGCCTTTTTTGTTTCATTTCCTCTTTGAAACACTTTTCATTCCGTCAGATTATTTTTCCTCCCTCGGTATTCCAATAAAATTGTTGCGTTTTATTTTCCGTGTTTTATCCTAACAAAATCTCTCGAATTGGTGCCTTAGGTCGTTTAATTTATCATATACCGGCTGATTGCGCCTTTATTATCATCTTCCTATCTAATCCAACAGCCTCAAACTCAAATTGCATGGGGGCTATATAGATATTTTAAATATACATTGGGTGCCACATAGACATTTTAGAAATACGTAGCGGGCCACATGACATATTAATGAGATTGGGCGTAACATCCACTTAAAGAGGCCGTAGCTTTGTAGAACTCCATAACCCAAGGTAATATTGAAAGTTAAATAATAAGAAATCGCAGCAATAAAAAAATCTTTCTGTATGTAAAATTAGTGAAAGTCTTTTAATTCTTTGTTTTTTATTATTATTTAATATACAGCATTACCCGATGTTAAGCGTTTTGTTAAAACGTAAAAGCGCACGATCCAAAATTAATTATATATATATATATATATATATATATATATATTATATATTAAATTCAATTAAAAAACCAGCTAACATGCAATTCCCTAAATACTACGCGTTAATATAACGGTCCGTATCTCCTTTATACCCCATGATTGCCTTGTCCACGCTGTCCCGTCGAATTAATTATGGTAGAAAGTAATTAGAGGGCCGTACTTTTTAATCGGTCGGGCCACATGCGGCTCGGGAGACGCGTATTTGAGACCTTATCTTCTGGAGGAATTTTTCCCCTTAGTTCCGCACATTCTAATCCTTTTCCTCCCAAAGTCTCCATATCGTTCATTCGACTCTGCGTCGGATTTTTTTTACCTTCCTGGCAATTGTCCCATCTAATTAAATCCCATTGTTGTTCGCTCTTGGTTTCCTCTGACTTTCATTTGTGCCCGCGGATCGCTGAATCGTTCTCTCCCATTGTTGTCGCGGCGTTTCCATTGTTGCCGTTTGGTTTCTCTCGCGGCGTAATACGGTTGTTTTTTTCCCCGCTCCCCTCTTTTATCCTCGATTTGCGCTTTTATCTTCGTTCAGTCCCTCCCATTGTTGCCCGCTCCCGTTCCCATTGTTTCGTATCATCCTTCTGTATCATCCCCGTGGAGTTGTCATTGCAAAAGGATCTCTCTCTTTCAATCTCATTGTCTACCTCTCTTTCTCTCTCTCCCTTTCTTTTCTCTCTCTCTCTGCATCGCCTCTCGGAGGGCCTTTAAAACTCTTCCTTGCCCCGCCGCCGTCCTCTCTTCGCGAAACTTTACGAGTTAGCGCGGGTGAATACTCGGACTGGCGGCGATGGAATCCCATATCCCACTACGCTTCCACTCCACGCCATTTTTTAGTTTTATCATCCCTTTAATTTCTCTCGCCTTTTCGCCGCGCGAGGTCCTCCCGGGGGGGGGGGGGGGGGGGGGGAAGGGAGTGGGGAAGGCAGCACTCGAGCGTGAAGTTGGATAAGCATGCGGAAGAGCAAAGCGCGTGCCTTTTGTTCGCCACCCCTCGATTCGACGCGGTCTTTCTCGCATCGAGAAAGGTTCGAAGCGTTTCAGGGTCTCGGAGTAGGAGGATGGTAGAGGTCTAACGCCCGACTGGCTGTCTTCTTGTTTGGAATTTCGTTTCGCCGTCGCCTCCGGAGAAGAGTCGGCGAACGTTTTTATCCCCACGAAACTCGTGAAGTTCGGATGCTCACCGGCGTTCTGTGCGCGAGATGGGTTGCTGTTTCTCGGTGGGGATAGGTGGAGTGATGTGTTTTTTGTATATATCGAGAAAAACGTTTGATACTGTGGCGGTTGGGACGCTACCTCGAATTATTGTATTTATCAACAAGAAATATATGCAAAAGACGTTGGAGCTTCATTTGCTGACGCAATATGCAAAAGATCGGTTTTTATCGAGGATTATTTAGAATGGTAATATTAATATTGTGGTGAAAATCTCTGCCGCCATCACCAGGGATACTGGGACTCAGTATCCCTGTTGATGGCATTCTTGGAAACGTCGGACAAGGCCTCCATAATGATCTGGCTGTAAACCCGAGAAAATTTCACCATGTGTATTCACTGGGAAAACCTCAAATCTTTCTAATATTAAAATTCTTCATAAATATACTAAAACTATAATTATATGACAAAGAAATTAAACGAATATTTAATTTTAAAATGTTAACTATCTTTCTACGACCATTTCCTCAGAATTTGAAATTTCCGTCCACCGATTTTTCAAAGACATTTTTTGTAGCGTAATAAATTGCATTATAAGAACACACACACCCTGCAAATATCAGTCTTCTATCTTTTTCCGTTTCTTGCCACTTTAACTGATTGCACAGACGAACAGACAGGTCGAAAACGTATGCGAGTTTATACAATGAAACGCGCTAAAAATGAATAAATATAGGTAATCTGCAGTTTGAATTCGAATGAAACGGTAGTTTTAAGTTTATATGTCTATTTAAGGTCAAACTGAATATTATTTTTATATTTGTCCTAGTTTACAGATATATTTGGCATAATAATTTTGACCATGCTATTTTTTTGGTTGCGTAAACCAGGAATGAATCATATACGAAAACGAGAGGAATATTTATTGTTTATGCTTTGGGTTGGGTTGGCAAATAATTTGCTAAATGTTACATAGATCATATTGAGATCGTTGTTGAAGATATCGCGAAAATTTACCTTAGTTAAATCGAAGTACCCTTACTTTTGTGCATTAATCCTTATTTTCGTTCTAGCTCGTCTAATCAAAATTTTTAGATTAAACTTTAAAAGGTGGTATCTGAATCAATACTTGACTCAATACGACGTTCATGAGATTCACAATTTCATCGGTGGGCTCTCGAGCGCGTACGCCCTTATTCCAGATTAAGTAACCATGGAATCAATCCCATATTCCAAGCTTGTCCTAGGCACTGCATTTCGGATCTACTACGTCCATTACAGAATGCATTTTGTGTTGCTTACGCCGGCATGTAATTGGGCTGAAACGTCAACAAACACAACTCACAAGGCCGATTGGATTGGTAGCACAGATATGCGAGCTAAAAGTCGATGGAGGGAATGCCGTTCAAACCAAATCTAGTTAAATGGGTAAAAGTTATAAAACAAGATGGAAAAGTATACTCCATACATGGAATACACAAGGATTTCAAAGGCGTTCTTAGTAGGAAATACGTATAAAACGGTATCGAAAGATTGGAAGATTCTCGAAATTTTTATCTCCGAAACTATAAGTTGTAATTATATGCTCTGGCAGACTATCTTGTAGTAAATTTTGTTCTCTATCCGAAAAAGTTTTAAAAATCTATATCTCACAGATCATATAAGAGGATTGGATATAAATATATGGATTTTTAGTTGTTATTTGCTCAGAGAACCGTCTTAACGATCGATGTAAAAAAATGTGCGATGCTTTGCTCGGGATTTTGTCTAATTTTTATCTCCAAAACTATAACTGGTAATTATGTGGTCTCGCGGACTTTATCATAGTAAATGTCATTTTCTACCGGAATAAATTTTTTAATCTATACCTTACTGATCATACAAGAGATAGGGAGAGAAAAGTAATGCATTTCATTGTTGCTTGACGGAAGCCATTTAACGAGATTGAGCATAAGTTTATTAAAGTAATTATGTAAAGTGGAAGTTCTAATTCACGGATTCAGTTTAAAATCACAAATTGGCGATAAATGTTAATAAGTATCACTCCCACTTAATTTAAATAAAATCTGTCCGGTGGTTTAGGAGATGAAAGTTTCGACGGACGGACGGACGGACCAGACGTGCCCATAATGCGTTCCGCTACTACCGCTTCGCTGGTGAAGAACGCCTAAAATGTCCCGAAATCGCGTTGGTTTATTTCCTATAAACTATTGCCATCTGGTTCAATCTTGGCAGCGTTATTTATTTCGTTGAATGACCAGCGTAAAAGCTTTTACTCGTTTTCATCTTCTTCTTCACAAATAAAATAATTATGTAAAAAACAGTTCTTCTTAAAACTAAAACGTGTATTTTTCTTCAAGAAAATTTCGAAATAGGGGTGCGCATTTATCAACGTGAAAAAGAGTCCTTGACAATGCAGCGTAAATACCTTGGCAGAGCATGACGGATGAATATTCAATCGTGGAATAAAGGAAAACATTTCGGAAGTGTGTACATCCTACGTGCGCGCCCTAGTTTGTACGTCTCAGAAGGCCTTTGGGGAATATAAAATTTCGCTTTGCCGCAGCTCCAGCCCAAAAGAGTAATCATATTCACGTTTGAGTTGCTCGAACGAACTCAAAGTACGTCTCATTTGAGTAGCGTTAGGTTGAAACTGAATCTAGGAAGAAAAAATCATTCGCGTGTATTCAAAAACATCGCCAAGTCTACATAATTAATTCTCTATCTATGTAAACAATGAAATTAAAAAAAAAATCGCGGTTAGAGTAAGTACTATTAAACACTACCGTATTATTTCCCATCTTTCCCTCATTACACAACTTAAATTTGAAGCACATTTTTCGAAAGTAATATAGCGCTGAAATCTAATATAATAATTGTTGTTCTAATTATTGCGTCAGGTATTTAAAAAAGGAAATTATCTAAAGTTTGGGATTACTAGTGAATGTACCTTAAATTGACAAGAGCGAACATATTGCCAGAGCATAAGGAGAATTAGTGGATTTGGATTTTTATCTTGATCGTTTTGCAAGTGGATTTTATTGGCTAAGAATCATTCATCAGGAATCGACGCCTCGAGATTAAAATGGCATCAATAGAACTATTAACAGCCAAAGGAGAGCAGCCAAAAACTCTTCTTTAGCGTAACTCGCAGAAAAATGACATTATCAGTTGCTTTACTGCGTGTGGATTTAAAGATCGGAATTCTGTTTAAGGGAATGCAGGTCTATTGGTATGGAAAACTGTCAACGGTCTTAAAAACTAACGTGGTGGGTGGATGAGGTCATGCAAAACAAAATAAATTTAAAATTCTTTTTAATCGCATTCCAGCATCTTGCGGGAATGCCGGGGCTGATTTTACAACACGACGATTCTTGTTTCTCAGAATTTTGCCACTAAAAATGGCATAGGTCGCTGGATAAAGTTTTGGGGATATATATCATATATATATATATATATGTATATGTATATTTATATATATGTATGTATATATATATATATATATATATATATATATATATATATATATATATATGGAAGTGGTGTCATTGTTTTGGATTACTTAAATGTGCGCATCCGCAGAGATTTAAATTTCTAGAACAGCTCCTCAAAATAGACCCACGCAAACATACCTCGAATAACATTCTTTCCGCGAAATAAAACATTTAAAATAATACGGTTACGTGCGAGGGAATAATTGCCATCCAAAAAACAGTCGTTGAAAGGAGGAAAACGAGGAATTTCCGAGCAGGATCTCTCAGTCGGAATCCCTTGTCATCGGAGGATATTTAGGACTGCATTTCCCCTTCTTATCAAAGTTAGCAAAGGTCCCCTCCCACCCTCTCGAACACATATGAAACCCTAAGGTACGTAAGGGGATAAACTCGGATCTGCCTGGAGGAGTTCCATTCCAACTCCGAAATCCTCCTCCTCCTACTGCCACGACGGGCGCACTCGCATTTTGCCTTCCACATTCCGGGAGAAACCCGCGGCAGGTTCCACGAAGAAAAAAAATGAATAACTCCAGCCATTGCATCGATTCCTGCACACCTCTTCCCCCCCCCTCTCTCTCTCTCTCTCTGCAAATCCCATTTTATTCGTCTTTCTCTCTCATTCTCCATTTCCATCAAATTTCCATTCGAGTACAATAGCTCAGTCCCCCCTCTATCCCACTGTTTTTTCCCGTTCTTCTCTGTATCCTCTACTCCCTTGAGAATTGTGAGACGGAAATTGCCGCCGCATCGCCGAATGAAAATCATTTCGTTTGTTTCTGGCAAATCCGCGCGGCGGAGAGGATTTAATGTATTCTTCGAACCCGAACCCTTGACTCGGACCATTTTCAATAATTTTTGCGATATGAAAAATATGTTTGTGGGAAAATCCGCAGAAATATTTTTTGGAAAATTTGATGTTAACTTTGTAAGTAAGCACTTCGTTTAACTAGACGGTAACTCTGCAAACCTCTAGTTTACTTTGTAGGTATATTGGTATGTAGTATTTCAGGTGACTCTTAAGCGTCTTAAGGTAACTTTCGGGATAAATTCCACTTTTTAAGCGCACTTTTGATGGAGGCAAAGTTTTGAAAAACTTGTTAGGTAATTTTGCAGCTGAATAGGTAACTTAGTAACAAGCTTTGCGGGATACTATATGGACAGCTTAGCGAGTAAGTTTGTTGTGAACTTTTCATATTACGCTATGGATAACCTTTGACCTGAATTTTCAAATAGAATAGGTTTTTAACAGCTAACATATTCTCGTGCTCTTAGAAATAACAGCGATGATGTTGTCGAGGTCAAATAAGATTATGCGTAAGAATGTTTCGATGAGAGGCAACGTGCAGTAGGTATGTTGGATTTAATTTCACTAATGAATTGAACTAAATTTTGTTTGCAACGTTACAAGTGATTAGACAGGTAAGGCCTTTCTAATAGTTGTGTACAATGGATTATCTTGTGAACTATAAAGATTTAACTGAGGTACGCAATACCGAGCATATGGACTTAGGAAACATTAATTCAGGATTGCAAATCCCCTAGCAAATGGGAGAGATCACTACTAAAGCTTAGCCATTAATTTATAGATTAACTACTGAGCTATTAATTCTAACACTAACTCATGCAAGCACCTCAAAATATAGGACCGATCCAAATTTGGTTCAAATAACCGCGCGAAAAACCTACGGAGATCCTCACATATACGGTCGTAATCTTACGCTAGCACCATAGCGCAAATCGTAGTGCGGAATAGAAACAAACGTGGAATTGAATTTACGCACGATTCCTTCAATTCCTTAGCTGAGATTATTTGGGAGCTTTTCTACGAGATTAGATTGTATTTAGTGTATTCCGAAACTGAAATATCGTGCTCATCTCGTTGTGGGGATCCATTCTGATTATAACTGCAAGAGCCACGAATCGATCGGTAAAATCAGATGAATATTTTGGTTGCGGTATAATCGTCCCCATTGGTGATCCACTGATTGTTGTTTCAAGTAATTCTCATCTGGTTTTTCCCAATGTCTTTTTTCGCTAATATTTTTCGAACATATATAGTGGAGACAAGTAATATTCCCAGAGCAGATGTTTTTTTTTTAGACGTTAAGCCTATAGGATCATTACCTAAATTTTTTATTTGATCAAGAATGATCAGCGAGCCAATGTAGGAAGTCAATTGGTATACAAAACGCCTTGAAATCTATTAAATTGCGCGAGCAAAATTAATGGATATTATCATGAAATGCCTTACGATGCTATGTAAGGAGTACGGTCAAATAACCTGCAACGGTGTTGATATAAGACTGTCAAATACTAATAAATACATTCATCCATGTAAAATTTCTGTTATGTAATGTTTACTTGTATATGGCATTATTCCAGCTGTTCCTGGAAAAAATCCATGTTCACTTCTCGCTAATGATTCTCGGAATCAACATTACACGTTTTCGCATTCAGAAAAAATTCTCGGAATTAACATCCCCTACTGTTTCCGTTTGTCACTTCAAATTTTCTGTCAGCTTTAAAAGATCAACCTGTGTGGTAAGTTCATATGACCTACATAAAAATGGCAGAAAAACAATATTCGATATTTAAGGAAAGGCGAAAGTGCTTCCAGTTTAATAGAAATTTACGGTGTTGCAAGAACTGCTATTAACGATTTGTAGCGGGATGGTGAAAAAATTGAGGACTCGGTAAGCAAAATGGAAGAGAACTATGAAACCGTAACTCTACGGAAAACGATGAAATGTGTCACTCACAATCAACTCGATATCGCAATGTTTCGGTGATTCGTTCAACATCGGAGTAAAGGAAATCCTCTAACGGGGCCAATAATAACACAGAAAGCCCCTTCTATGGAAGCAAAACTGAATGGCGATCCAACTGATCCGAGATTCTATTTCTCTCTCTCCATTTTCCGTCTATTTCTCAAATCCGTCATCTTATTGGTCCCGAAACCTGACGGAAAATCGAGGTCCTACTGTATGTATTAATTTATTATTATTATTTATTTCTTGTATGTATTTTAAAAGAATTATCAATTCTATTATTTCACATTTTATTTATTTAGCTTTTCATGTGGCCACGTATTAATGGACTGAGAGAGAGAGAGAGAGGCAGGGGAGAGGGGAAAATGTAAACTCGGCCGATAATCCGTAGTTTATTCTCAAACCTTGACACAAGTAGAAAATCTGATTTGTAAGCTCAGCCGATCTCAGATAAATGTAGTCCATCCCAAAATTGTTGGGTTGGCTTCCTGTACACGTTGACTTTGTTCCCCACCCGCCGATTGGGTTGGGTAGTACACTTTGACTTTGTTCCCACTCTTGGGTTGGGTATGAGTTCATTCGTTCGTTTCTTCAGTATTTGTTATTATTTCTACTTGAATGCTTCTAATGTATCACAAATTGCCAGTCGATGAAGAAAAATAATAACAAATACTGAGGAAACGAACAGAAGAACTTATACCAAACCAAGCCGCGGGTGGGAACGAAGTCAACGTGTACAGGAAACTAGCACAAAACCAACCTAACATAACTCGGGTGGCCGAAGAGGTCAGGGAATCTCCTAAAGCTAAAAGTCATCTTTCCTTCATTTATTATCGGGACTGTGCCACATATAGTGGAGATGGTGTTTAGGTGAGGGAAAATCCTGCGCGAAGGATAGGGTAGGAGGAACATTAAGGGGAAATCCTACTACAGTCGACCGAGATTACCGCACTCTAGAACGCAGGTAGAATCGGTCGAGCTTACCTAGCCCTTTTAAATAAAAATGTTGGAAACTGTTCCCAACATGGGGTACTCGGGCTATGAAGGGTCGGCGGCGAGGAAAATATTGGGAAGCCAACTTTGAGAAAGGGGTCTGTCCGAGGTAGTACTGGTAGGCCGTAAGCCATGTTCAAATTTTCAAAAGGTCCCAATGTAATTCGTGCATTTACCTGCATTAAGACCGCCCGAAGGAGGGGCGGAGATAGACCATGAGATAGAGCAGTGGTTCTCAACTTGAGCTCCTCGAACTAAAAAGGGTGAGCATGGATGAGAAAAGGTCGGAAACCAATGAGATAAAGGAAAGCTTTCGCTTTTCAGGTAGCAAATTACACTCAACGCTCAACACTCGTTACGAAAATTTATTTATATATATATGTGTATATATATATACATATATATATTAACTTAAGGAAAAGAAAAGTTAGTGCTGAGGGTGGCAACAAGGTGTTGAAGGAAGCCCATCGGACACTTACCAAGTTGAGGACCAAGTTGGCAGGCTGCTGGGGGCATCGAAGAGACACAAAACACGCACACAAAAAACGCGTAAGCTTTTCGGGCATATATATATATATATATATATATATATAGATTATAATGAACCTCTTGTCCTTTATCACAGTTTAAATAGCTCAATATCTATTGGACTTGGCCAATTAAAGTCATGTTGGTTGAAGTTTCATGTTGTCACTTTTATCGAGCTTAAATTTAAGAAATTATCAACGCGCTGTTAATTATAATTGAAAAGTTTTATCGTGAATATTTTGGGTATTGTTTGGTTGAATTTGTGTCCAACTGCAATAACTTAGTTCACCTCAAAAGTTTCCAAATTGTCTTGGCACCTCTTTGCTCCAAAGGCTTTGAAGAAATTGCCAATTATTTTATACTTGGAGTACAGTTGTAACGAGTTTTATAGAAAATGACCGTTGAAACAGCTCCTTGTTGTCAGAATAGCCACTAAATTCCCTGAATATCCTTTTTGATTAATGGGTATCCACATTACAATAATCAATTCTTTGAATTACAAAATACTCCACCTTTGATTAATTCGTTTCACACGGACCCATATCAACGAAGAGATTGCTAATTTTTTTCCGATAGGATTTTTATTTTGGTTATTATGCGGTTAGTAAATGGTGGGATAAAAAAGTATTTTTTTTCTAAATACATTTCTATGCTAGATTAAACTTAATTGTTGATTTTTTTAAATTTCTTATTTATATGATTTTTCTTGCACCATTACTTGAAAAAGGTTTTAACAAGTTATTTTGATTTTAAATTTATTTATCGAATAGATTGTTTTAAAAGGAATCATACTCAGTAAATCTTTATATAAATAGTCATCCTTGTTGTTTTTAACGCGTCTCTTTCTGAAAGCATTCTCATAGTTTTGTAGGCTCAGCATATAGGCTAAGGTCAGTAGTTTTAGCCTTTACCTACTGATTCATGATGGTCTAAAATAGATCCGCACATTATGAAGTATTTAGAATGACATTCTGTTCGACCTAGTACAAGAGATAGTAAATGACAAGGAGGGGAAAAGTCTCCGCCAATCTGTCTCCATTGAAACCAATCGAAAGTCAATGACTTTTGTGCGAAAGGCAGTCGAGACGATCCAATCAATAAGGAATTTTCCTTCCTCCCGGGACATCTAGGACATGGCTTCAAACTCGAGAGTCCTATTGGTGAAGGGAATTTTCGGTCCTGAGTCAACGGTTTTAGACTCCTTAAAAAATGTTACGTCTTTCAGCTTACGTCGTTGGCCTTCGAAAGAGGTAATTTACTCTTTCAAAATAGCACCTGAGAGGATATGCCATAAGGACGATCATTCTATCAGATTTCCACATCTATCACGAAGTCTGATGCAGGCCGCTGAAAAACGGTCTCGGCCTTCTTCTCTTTTATCGAGCGAATTGTCTCACTATTGATCATCCCGTTTCTGCGGCCGATTGACATCAACCTGACCGCAACATGCGTCCGATCCGACAAAGTCGCGGGCGTCTATGCATCGGACGTGTTTAATCTTCACCCCCCACCTCTCCTCTACTCATTCTCAAAGCATTTGAATATTACGATAAATGACTCCATCGCTCAAACATGCAATTCTACATATGAAACTTTGCGATGAATTTCCACCGATATCACTTAGTCCTTTCAGTCATCGCAAATATTTAATATTAGGTTATATTAGATATTCGATTCGAGATAAAGCACTAAAACGTGTTTATTTAATTTCTTATTCAATGGCAGTCACTAGTTTTTTCCGGCACGGTACTACCCTCTGATCTGCTAAAACATGTTTCTGGGTATTAGCGCAACGGGCATACACTCCGAGAGAAATTTTTGTTTTTCCATGCAATCGCATCTGATATAAGGGGCCTCTGTTGGATATAGCTATGATTTCAACATACATATCATCCCCAAGCACAGGGGTGTCCAATACGTTCGCCTTTGGCCGTATGTGTTGAATCGGCCATGTGCATGAGACGAATTACTGCTGTTCATCATTTATTTATTATTTTAAATTTTGAAATAATATTCGAAATGTAAGTTTTATGGCATGCGTGGAAAATGTTTTCATAATGAGCATTTCAGAATGTAACATTAATCATCATACATATAAAATCCCAATGTCATTCTGTCTAACGCTGACGTCGTCAATGGCACTTTTTAACGCGTTTTTTGCAAACTTTCCGATTAGGTGGAAGGTTGAAATTTCGTAGGAATGTTTTATTCAGACATAAAAGTTAAATAACGGAAGAAAAACAAGAAAAAAGACCTGGGTTTGACTCCAGGGGGATGATTTCCGTTTCCCGTAAGATAATACGTAAAAATCGACTTTTTAAAGTACAGCCTTTTATTCTTTTGGAAATTTAAATTAGAAAGAATTGACGTACGATCTTCAAAATTTAACTATGCTTTAGAAAAATAAATGAATTTTTTTATTATATTCATTTGTGTTCGCCTAACGTTCGAAATCTCTCATATTAAACATTTAAATCACATATTTCAAATGCTTCTCGGAAATACGATTATTGTGTTTGATTTTTATGACATTCATCTGCGAAAATGCCGTCTCGCAAAGGCATATATCCTACTGCGTATACATCTTACATTGCAAATTGAAACTATCAGTCCGCTGTCATTGTATCTCTTCGAATCAAAGGGATGCTTACGATGATAATGCAAAGATTGTTTCCAATCACTTTGACTCACTAAAAAAATGTTTTGAATTTTATGAGTGAAATGATATTTTGTATTTACCAATTGAATTATAAAATTAGTTCCGCGGGCTCCTGAAAAAAGCTTTGCTGACTACCAGATGCCAGCGAGCTACCGTTTGGACATCACTGGTATACAGTATAAGTCGCGATTTATCCAGTTTACAACCTGAAACCAAATTTCAGAAAATTATTTGTTAATATTGCATGCTAGTAGAAGGTGCTTGCATACTGCAAGCATTTCATCTCACCTTGAAAAAACATTAATTTTTTAGAGAGATATTTCATCATGGGAAATATTTCTTTAATTCAAGAGATTTCTCCTCTGCACCGATTTTCGTTTTATCCTTATGGAACAATAATGGAGTAAAACAATCGCTAATTTTTGCAATTTTAGGAATGTTATACATTTTTCACATTGGGTTAATAATGCCACACATTTCTGCCAAATATTAAATTTTTACCACATTTAGAATTGAAATAACATTTATCTAATTGTTTAAATTTTAATAATTTTTAACGGCCAAAATAACAATTTGATGGATACACTGAAATGTTCATTCGTTTATATAGACTAAACTCTAAATAACTTCAAAATTTCAGCTCTTTAACTCGCCCTGTAGTATCTAAACATTTACCTAATTGTTTATACTTTAAGAATTTTTAACTGCCAAACAAATTCAAATATCAAAATTTGTATAATCCCTATTGCGTTTTTTTACTAATCCTACCTAAAAAAATCAGCTCCGTAGCACTTTCGGTAATACATAAACCTTGAAAATTTGTTTAAACAATTGAAAATTTTTAGCGGCCGCATTGTTGCACTTTTTCAAGATTTTCGTTTTTTCTAGTCGGTTTTGCACAAAATCCTACCTAAGAAAAAATTTCGAATCCCAGCTCATCTGGAAGTGCCTAAACATTAGTATCCTCCTATATGTTATATATATGTTATATCCTCTGTAAGGAACGTTTGTATATAATGATACAGGCATACCTTGATTAACGAAGCCTCTGGCAACCAAGCTCCTTAATAACGAAGTCCGTGCTTCCCTTATTTTTATTATACCCTTTATAGTTCCTAGTAAATTAGCTTTGATTCCATCGCAGGAATTCCTGTGTATTATTTTTCATCATTCTTTAGATGGACTTCCACTTGTGTCACTTTTTGTGACAGACCACATGTTTGGGATTGCGTCGGTAAAATGATTCCCACCCAGGCCTACGTCTCGTATGTGTGAGCAAGTGTGTAGAAATTTTCCATTCGCAGTAAATATTCCCAAGACATTTTGTCTCACCATTTTGTGTAATTAAATGCTTTTATATTATTAAAAGTATAAGTAAATGCACTACTTGTGAAGTATATATAATAAAGTCACAAGTGTGGGAAGCGTAGAAATTCCATCAGACACCCTTGCACCACTGATTTAGTGTGGTCAACTCCTAAGCTCGTGAGCTCCTTGCCTAACTGTCCACGCAAATCCTCAATGTATTCGGGGCTAACAAATATTTCGAAACTAACTTATTCTCAAGTTCTTCTTGTTTTAATAGTCTATCTCTCTTCAAAAACTCTCAAACTCCGTTGTTTTATTTTTAGTCGTTCTGGAAATATACAAACCGATCGTATGAAAAGTATTATGATTTACTTCGTGAAAACTATATATCACAATAATAATCGAAATGCACTTCTAGTTTTCCCAGACTTTCTATGACTATTGGGAAAAGCTAGTTTTTTTACTTGCATTTCAGTAATTAGAGGAGATAGTAAATTCTTTCTCGTGCATCTTAATTATAGTTGAATTTTGAACTCAGCATTTTACAATGCATTCAATTGGCACTTACCTCTTTAGCATAAAATATGCGATCGCTTTACCTTAAAATCCGCATCCTATGAAATTGGAAAAAATTATTGTTGCAAACTGACCCAATCGCGTAGAAATTTAAGACCTTGCAAAACACAAAACCGGTAAATTAACTGCGCGTATTGGGGTGTAGCCAGAAAGTAAAGGTTTCGAGAGCGCTAATGATCCCACTCCTATAAATCGGTTTTCCTACCGTATTCGTCCCTTGGAACCCATTAGCTTCAAATCGAGCGTCCATAAAGGGATTGCTCCCAGTGACATTGGAACCGTTCGTAGGTTAACATCCGCGGGCTAGGTTTAATTGGCTGCGGAAGCGTAACCCCGGTGACCGGGGATGAGGAAATAACGTAAACTTGATCGTTTGGTATTCGAGGCAAGTGTCAACGGGTTATTAAACGAAAGATTTGTAGTTCGAGAGCATTGACTTGTCCGGAGGACTGTGGATTATCGGAGGGTTAAAGATACGCTTAGCAAAAAAGATGCTATGGAGTGAAAACAATAGACGTTTCCGTTTGTATGAATCGAACTTTTGAATTGATTGTACTAAAATTTATCTCATATTCAACGGTTTACAAAAATCCGTTTATGCGTTCGATTTGTCCGTCAGTCTGACTGACGTGCTACCTCCTCCTGAGCGAAAGCAGACAGAGACTTCGTTTTTCGCCAATCGTCTTAATATCCTGTCTAGTTATGCACGTTTTCTTGTGGAGCTAGGAGTAGAATTTTAAATTTCCTATTTTTGATAAAGTTTTGTTTAAAAAATTATTTTTCTAAATCATATTAAGTTATTTTGTATAATATTATTTCAGACCTATCATACTGCTAGACATAAATTTTAACATTCTGCATTATCAATTTCTTTTGAAAGAACCGCCATTTAATATCTTATTTAGCAGTTCTTTCTTTATTTGTTACGTGTTTAGTCCGTCTGTGATTCTGTGGACATAACGGTTTTTAAACTGCTGAGAGAGATAGGATGTTAAACTTCAAAGCAACAGTACCCATATGTGTAGATGTATGAATACATATCATTTCTGTGTCTTTTGATGTCTGTGAAAGCAGTATTCTGTGCATTCACGCGTTTTAAAGCCGTATAGGCAATTCACACTATTTAAATGTCTATTTTTGTAGCCATTTCATTGCTGAAGAGGACTAAATATAATTCAATGTACGGTGAAAATCAATTTTATTTCGTAATACCGTTCGTTTTTTCATACCGTATCGAATACCGTATTTTTCCGCGAGAAGAATACTTTCAAGCGAAGTTTACAATAGCGCTGCGGGAGAGAAATATGTAAGCAGAATAAATGAATGCCACTGTAGTGCCGCACTTGTACTAACAAAAGTCTTGGTCATAAATATGTAAGAACCTTTATTGAAGACTAGACTCAGAAATTTTAGATTTTTATAAAAACGTTCTCACGGACGAACATTCAGAAACTAGTTGTTTTTAGGTGTGGTGTCCAACTCCTCGAGCAAGTTGTTTAACGCACTTCGGGTTTGATGACCGCGCTAATGCAGCGCCGTGGATTATTAAAGCGGAAAACTGTTCCGGACGGCGCTAAATGAAACTCGAATTTTTATCAGGACGCTAATGCATTTCCATATGTAAATCATTGCAGAATTGCAAAATCTCTGCTTTTCATGTATCCAGGATAGGACGTCACTCTTGATAGACCGTGTATGTGAGGTTTGCGGACATCTATTTCGGGTGATTAATTTACAGATCGATAACTTGCGCGAGAAACAGGCGAATATTGTACGCGAATGTAAGGAAAACAATAAAAATTTAAAAAGAAATTGAGTCGTCATAAAGAAAGGGATTTTTCAAATTACTCGCTGCAGGGGCGACCCGAGGTATTTTGGCGCCCCGGGCGAGAAACCCCTCCAGCGCCCCTTCCTTAAAGTTTTGTTAAGATATTTATAAAAGAACTTGTTCATTTATTCATTGCTCTGTGAAATAATTGACAATGAAAAGGAATATTAATTAAATCTAGATTTTAGCCTGTTCTGCGATATAAATTGGTATCCATCACTTATTTATTCGTAAGTAATGTAAAAATAGATGATCTGGTTAGCGTTCCCAATACTTTGTTGTCCCGGGCAGCCGCCCGGCTCGCCCATAGTTCGGGCCGGCCCTGACTTATTGTTTACGAAACACGAGTTTTTGCAATTCGCCTCATTTTATTATCGTTCTTTAAAAGCATTCCCTGCTATCAAATCTCGTGGGTCTATTGTTTTTTGAGGAATTAACGGCGCATGAAAAACCACGATGTTTCGGAGAAATTACGAGGCTTTTACAAGTTCAGTTTACACAAGTAACGGGGAATTCGCGAAGCAAAGTTCTTTACGGTATTCCATCCCACGGATGTCACCCAAAGAGGTTTCATATAACGTTTTAACTCCACGCGAAACATTTCGAATCCTGTTCTGCATGAATTCGCTTGTTCCGAGTTCTCTTTCGAAATGGGATGCATGTCGATAGCAAAAGAGAGAGAGAGAAGGAATGTGGGTAGCGACAGTGGGAATAAAAGAGTGGGGGATGGGGTTTGTAATCAACGAACGAGGTGACAGGAACGAGAGTTGGGAGAAAAAATAGAGAGAGAGAGGGAATGAGAGATGAGTAGGGTGGTGGAATAGGTGCGAATCTCGGGTCGCGGGGAGCTAGGCGGACCCTGTATAGTCATACGAAGGTGGCTATCAATGCGTGAGGTTTTGTGCCGAGCACCATGAAACATGCAGCAAACCGTACGTCAGTCACAAAGCCAGCGAGGCCGAAAGTGAAACGACTTCGGTCCCCCGTATGTTTTTTTTTCCGAAACGTTGCGGATTCCTTTGTAATGTTTTGGATCGGCTTTAGCGAGAGGGATTATGCCAAAAAGGACTGTACCGTCCCTGAAAATCCTTTTTTGGGGATATGCAGAGGGAATGCGGATGCTTCTTTTATCGGATCCGATCCGCAGGCGATGCGAGGGCGTTTTTCGCTTCGCGGGGGAACATTTCAATGGAATTAACGTTGTTAGCGAATGAGAATTTGGCGATATTTTTAAAATCGGCCTGTTGTATGTAAACGTGTTTTAGGTCCGAGTATGAAAGATTCCCTCCATTCACGTCGAGATCAAAAGTTTAGAAACCAAGTCAGCTACAAAATGGATCAATAATGTCTTCCTATTAATTAAAATAAGGTTTTGAAATGCTTATTTTTCAGAAATATTGTAAAATTGTTTTCTCTATTTTCTCTCTTTTTACAACCGGTCAGAGAAATTTTACGTAATTTAGACTTCCTGTGTTTTTTGAAAACCGATTGCTAAGATATTACCCATATTTATTTTCTATTTATAATTGAGTTACTAAGAGGCCATTTACTGCTATTGAAATTAAGTATAAGTATTCTTGAGTAACTGTCTTTGATTACTTTATTAAATTGTATTTCTTTATTAACTCTCCGCTTATTTTCTAAGAAAAAAATCTGTAAGTAAAAGACCAACCTATACTGAAAAATTGGTTTCTCCAGTTGGCAGGATTCCAGAGATACATCCCACTTGGACGGAAAAACTTACCAAATACATAATCGATTTCTTAAATTAAAAATGCTACAAAAGTAATCACGTGTCAATAACACTGAACGTTTAGTATTTTAATGCACGTTTGCAAATAAGTAAACGCGCTTCTTTTGGTGTTATCCATTCCGCCATATCCGATGAGCTACCGAACCCTTGTCCTTATTCAGCCAGGATCCCCTTTTCCTTTTTCCTTACGTCCTCTCAGCTCAATGGCACGGTACAGCAAAAGAGAGAGAGGGAGAGAGAGGAGGGTGAGGGGATGGTCGAAGAGGAGGGGGGGAGGGAGAGAGAGGAAGAACATCGCACCGAACCGCTGTTTTTACGGCTTCTCAAACGACCGTCCTTTTCTTTTACTCCCTCATACATAGTTCCCTCTTTCGCACTCACGCAAACACATACAAGGGCGAATGCACGGTCGAGTCGACCAGGACTCGTTTCCCTCCATCTCTTCCGCTCTTTCTGTCTTCGCCAACTAACCCTTCGGTAGAAAAGCGAAAAGAAGGGGACGTACACTTTAGAAACCGCGAGGACTTCGGTTAGGGCTTGTTTGGTGTGGTTGAAGGTCAGGACTCCGAGCGTCAAACCCATTTAATCAAACGTTTCGGTCAGAAGAGAATGCGTGGTTTTATGCCCTCCCTCTCCTTATCTCTCCCCCTCTCTCTCTCTCACCCAACCTCCCTACCTCCCCCTCCCTATCCCCCTATTCATCCTTTCTCTGCTCTCCTCTCCCTTCCTCTCTAGCTCTCCTATTCCTTCCCCTTTCTACACTGGCACAGATATAAAAAACCTCGAACCGTATCAAATGTTTCGCCGTTCCCGGAATTTTTCACTCGGCCAATTCTTTCTCTCTCTCTCTCCCGACCTACTCCTACTCTCGCCCCTCTTATTTTCCTCTTATTTTTTCTCGGTGGACTTCTTAGTCCCAGTCTCGCCCCAAATAAAAACCATATCAATCAGTCAATCGATCCCACGCGAACGTCGAAGAGCACGCCGCAATCTGTTTGACGCAGGTGTACCCGCCTGTCTTGGTTCTAACGTTCTCCATATTTTCGCCTTTAATCAGCAACCAGAGAGGGAAAAATGACTCAATGGCGTTTTTCGTTATAATGGTGGAAAAATTGACGAAAACGGGATATTATTTCATTTTCAGTTTCCTTTTCTTTAAATACTGATCTCACCGGTCGTATTATACCTTTTCCGGTTGATAAGTGGGTTTCTTGTTGTGTGTAAATCATTACTTTCTGAAAATTGCGAGATTTATTAAAATAACGGAGTATGTTCGGATTGTGTTCCGAAATTTAGAAATGGGAATGAAACAAGCGAAATATCATTGAGGACATTCGCGAATAATTTTTAACCAAAGTTCTCTGATTTAAAATTATAAAATGTTGATTCTTGGGACAACGCGGTCCTCGTATTTCTGTAGTTTTTTTCCCTATATTGAAACCATTAACTGAATTAATCATGGTGAAACGCTTTTAATACAGTAGAACCTCGATTATTCGCGGCAATTAGGCCTTTGGTAGTCACGGATAATTGAATTTCACGGCTAATTCAAAATTTCAAAGGTAAAATTTGGTATTATACCTGTTAAGTACTATACAAATTTATTTACGTAGAAAACAGGTCGCAAGGCGTATTACTCCAAAAGAGGACCACTATTATTTTGTATAAGAAATTATTACTTTATTAGTTACTGAAATTCTTTAAACTTACAATAAACGTGCGATATGAAATGAACTTACAACTGGACTAGAAAATTCATACAGATAAAGGCAGCCCTGAATAAGTAATATCAGGGTTGGAGTTCATCACACATGTTCCGATCCTTCAACTGTTTTTAACCATAGTTCAACCTAACCTCAGTCAATGCAAAAAGCTTCACCAGTAAATAGTTGCTTTATTACTACCAATAAAACTTTTTATTATTGTTGCTTATTAATGTACAAAAGAATTAAAGTAATGATTAATTTATGTAGTAAATAAAAAGCTATGAATTGAGCAAGAAACTGTAATGAGGAAAACAATTTAATCTTTCTGCTGTTGACAATTTAGTCTGATAAAATTATCACTGCTAGGTGTAAACAAAAAAAGATGAGACAGGAAAACACAAACATTAAAAAAGCATTCCTTCACTCATATAGTCTCTAATTTAACACATATGTGAAGTTTAGATGTTTTATAAGAAGCTCTCTCAAATAAAAGAGAAATCTATATTTTGGGTAAAAATGGTAGGTAAATCAGTTTACATTTTTGAGAAAGAACATTGTCAACTTTGTCTGTTTTGTTGAAACAGGTTTCGATCGATTGATATATCAGATATATCTGATCTATCAGCGGATGTTTAATATAACATTTAATAGAACATTTTCTACGTAAGCGAAAATTTTCAGTAATTATGTTTTAAAATTTTGATTTCACGCTATGGATTAAAATATACATAATTTACAACGTCCAACCGTACTTACTCGTACGCTGCCTTGGCCACGTTTCGTTTTCTGGTGAATCTTCTGTCTACTTCAATTCTTAATGTAATGAATTTCATTGTTAGATCATCCGTCCCCGAAGAATAAATAAATATCCATTTGTTTATTATATTGAAGTATTTCATAGTTAAAGATTCGCGAGATAAACGTGGTAGTATTTCTATACTAAGTTGTAATACGTAATTTTTGCATTTATTTATAATAAATGCAACGCTTTATAAGGTGATTTTGGTTTTTTAATTTAAACTTCCAACTTCACAATTTAATATATATCACATTTAAAGGAAGATGCAAAACGATCGTACTTACATTTAAAAGGCCGCTTTACCTCATTGATTGCTCAAGTTCACTTACTATCGGAGCCAAAAGTAAGTAGATCCGAGTTTGCGGCTAAATACATCAAAAATATCTCCATGGATTTTAGCAGTAGGCATATCAGCGTGTAGCATGTTTAATTCTGCGTTAAATGAGGGTAGTTTTGAACTTTTTGGGTTTTTTAAAGGAGATGTTTTTGGGGTAAGAATGAAAGAAGACCCCCTTTTTAGAGTTCTGAGACGGAAGGCGTCATTTTGCCGGGAGACAATTACAAAATAATTCATCCGATTGCAGTTAAATATTAATAAGATGTGAGTGATAGATAGTCTTATTATTACTTGTGCAAGATGTCAAATTTCTAGGTTTATTCGTTTACAACATTCTATCCAATTTATGAAACCGTGTTATTTCCGCAACTATAAGGCTGTGAGATATATAACAAACACTGTTGGCTTCATCTTGGGCTTTGTATTACGAATCAATTAATTTCATAAGCCTGAAATGAACGGAATATTTTATAATGATTTGTTGAAAGCGAGCGAGGGAGAGTAGAAGACTGCTCTTCCTCTGGCTACGGTCGTAGACTTTCGCTTCCGACTTGGATCTTGCATGCTACGATTTCGGACAGACTTCGGGTGTTTCCGTGAAAGGTGAAAGTTCGCTTCCTAAAAGGCCAAGCACGCTATCTAGCCAGAAGTACACATTTCAGAAGCGGCTTTAGAATAGGGAATCCCCGGGTTTACCCTCCCCTCTGACTATTGCGCTGAGCGTCTTGTACAGAAATAATGCCACTGGACGATATATATACCTTTTTGGGACATATGGCTTAGTAGATATTATATTTGACATCAGGCTGTACGTTTGAATGGGATTTAATCGAAATCCCTGCAGCCATTTTTGAGTAAGAATTTGGTTTCAAAATATCCAAGAATAAAGTACCCTTAATTGTTGCACAATATAGTTTATCTCTTCAAAATGTCTTTTGTGAATGATATTATCCATAAATATGATATATCATTCGATGTAGTTAAACCATAAGGCTGTAGTAAGAGTTTGAATCGATCGCGGCGGAGGCGTGACGTCATAAGGCTTAGGTAAGGTAGCTTAGCGTACATTGTAATGTCATTGGACGGCATATAGAGTGTTCAAGAGATATATGGCTTACGTAGTATTATTTTTGACATCAGCCTCTACAATTGGATTGATTTTAATCAAATTATCTTTAGCCATTTTTGAGTAAATCAATTTTTTCTAAAAATCGCCAAGAATAAACTACCCTTAATTTTTGCGCAACATCATTTTTATGAAAACAAGCTTATTTATAAGATAATATATTGCGCAAATACGAAATATCATTCGATTTCATATAGGCGTTTGGGTCCTAGAACAGCGAACAGACAGACGTGTATTTCCATCAAAATCTCGAAGTCGAAGTTTTTCACGATAACAATATTCGAAATATACTAGGTATATGAGAAAGTAAAAATTGAGGTGCTACACTATCTTCTGCTCGGCATCAAAATTAAATTATATTACACGTTCTAAATATTTTATCGAAATCGTTAACGGGAAGCAAATAGAGGGATATTTTCAGATATGATTAACTATGCATTGAGTGATATGATTTGTTTCTTAAGCGATGGGTCTTATTAAAAGTCTCGTTGATAACAAATCTCGTGTAACTTTGAGAGTTTCGTCGTCTTAAGTAATATATCTATAATTCGGCCCAAGTTTTCTGATTCTCCACATAAAATTTGAGAGCATGTAGCTAATTAAGTATATTTCATGTGTTTGTCTTTAATTGGTGACGAACTGCGTTAATAAGTTTTTGTTAAGGTAAATTACTACTGTGAAATGAAGTTTCACTCGAAGGAAATATAGTTAAATAATTGAGCTTATTCTTCCCCTTAGGAATTATTTTTAGCAATGTAAATTTTAGCAACTTTGTAATAACAATTAAGTAACAACGATAGTTGACAATTGGATAAATTTTTAGTTTCTAAAGGAAATATGGAGCCGAGACAAATAAAGTATTTTAAGAAAGAGGGCGAGAGACTTTGGCCTAAATACGTCACAATTTTGAGTTAAATGATTACGAACAGAAGGACGACGAGCAACTAATGAACCCTTAGCGAATGTGGCGACGTTTTTATGCCTCCAAAAAATATCCCTTCTTGGATGTGGCAAGAGGGAGTGACATCTGTCCTAGAACACTTGTCCAAATGGTTCTAGACGAAGTCTGAACGAGTACCATGTGTGATCCATTTCACGAAAAAAAATAATTTTCCTATCTAATAAATCCATCTGAAGAAATGTAATAAAAGGGCAACTTCCATTTAACTAGGTGAATGGGTTTTTCATATGCGCTCTTTACCATATGTTCGCGATGCAAATGCAGCTCGTCCTAAATATGCTGGGAACATGCTTAGGGACGTATTAGTCGGGAAAAGTACAGTTTTTTAATTTTTTTCTATATTTGTTCAATGTAATCGCTAGATTGTAGATAAATGGCTCCAAGAATATTAAGTGGTTGCATATCCTTCATGGAACCAAGAAGGAGAGGTGAATAGAAAAAATACAAAAAGAAGATCGTTACGAAAAATAGAACATGAAAACGTGATGGCTTTATATATGCACTTGCAGTGCTGTAACTAGGGTATGGCGAAAATGGCATTTACCATAAGCGCCGCTTGCAAAAGGCACCAAACGTTACCGAGAAAATGCCAAAAGTTTATATTCCAATAAAAAAGTACTAATTTGATACTTAAGCGTTAAATTTATATTTAAAAACAATATTATTCTATATTAAAACGTAGCAAAAATGTTATTCTGCATTACCAAGATGGTACTTAAATTTTTTCCATAGGCGCCATATCTCTCGGGTGCGTATCTGTGCGTAAGGAACGGAATATTTGAAGCAGCGAGAAAAGGATTCTGAAGCGGGAAGAAAACATTACGTGACAGAAAGATTTGAGCCCAAATTACGCTAGGATACCTTTTAATTTCTCAGCATACATAATAAATATAAAACTAGGAAAAACGATCTATGCCCCTATCTTTGTGCGTTGAAAACTTACGTGTTCTTGTGCCAATAAGCTGTAGTGATCTATCAATTCTGAATGTTCTAAGGGTATTGGAGTTTCTTCGCTTTTTCGTCGGCCATAAATCAACTAAACATCGTAGTAATAGGGATAATTTCTCTTCGAGATATGTTCGGTGTCAACCTACATGAAAACATGGTCGCACATTTACACTCAGCAAGTCAGAAGTGATTTTCCTATAATTTTATTTTAATATTTGCCGTCTGCAACTAATGTTGTATTTAAAGAAACTTAAGTCACATCGAAGGGCAATTTGTTCCTGAAATTATTTATAACTATTTTATCAGATCGTTTGATGCTCTTTAAAAAAAACGTAAGTTATAGTTTTAGAACGTTATTTGCCTTCATTATTATTTTTTCGTGTTTTAATTCAAAATCGAACTTTTTGCTAAATAAAACTTGAAAATTTTATTCCCTTTGACTAAAAAGAATTAGTAAATACTCGAAAGTGTAGAAAGGTAATAAATCATAACGTATTGTGATTCCTTGAAATGATCCAATGTAATCGTTGATATGATCGCAGAAAAAATAGATAACAATGCTTAATTCATTATTCAAGAGAAGGTTGCTTATGACAACAATCCACAAATTATCATTTCCAAGCATAAGGTAACTCTTTAAAGGCTTCTTTTTTATGGGCGAGGCGTAATTTCCATCAATTTGTTTTTCTTTCAATCGAAGGAAAATGAAAAAAATCTCGTCGTTAATTCGTTACACTCTGTTCATAATAATGGAATGTTGGTTACAAGTATGAAGGTAAATTGAAGTTGCGCTTCACCATTTGATTAAGATTTCATGACGATTAAATGAAGGAAGGAGACTTCAATTTCCATAAAGGTCAATGCGACTGGTCTAAATATGTCTCTTTTGTTATATCCACAGTCAATCCTAATTTTAGGCATTCGTTGCAGTTTCAGTCGGTTAGAATCCTTAATAAATTGCGATAGATCGACGAGCTTCATTCATTTGGCATAAGATCACATCCAATTTGGATTTTTGAATGTAAAACGGAAATGTATATAAAAATATTATCATCGAATGGAACTTAAAATTTGAGAGCACTGCATATACTGCAGTAGATGTATTATTGTAAGACTTGCGCTGAGAGCATAAGAATTTCATGATACCCTCATATTTGGATGGAATGCTATAACAATTGCCTCGTAGTCAAAATCTCAGTAAATTCAATCTTCTCATAAAATCCGTAGTTAATGTCCCGAGGGGAAAGAGATATGGATCATTCGCGTAACGGCTACTGAGCCTATAATTCAAAGGGAAAGGCACCTGTGGTCAAAATTCACGATGCGATTTGTGTCCTAAGTCGTTCCAATCTCTTGGATCCGAGCCAAATAATTTTGTAGCCAAGTTTTGGGGAAATTAATCGGAAAATATTTTAAAATTCATCCAAGGAGTTTTGTTTGTAAAACTTGACTTTTCGGAATGACGTATCGGGAATAATTGCAAGCCGATGAAAATAAATATGTTGCTAGAAAAGGCTCGAAAAGAGAATCATTTCCAAGTGACTCTTTTGGAGTGACCTTTCATTTAAGTGAACATGGATAAGGAACTCATTTCGAAAATTATTTAAAATTTTCACACTACCAAATTCAGATAGATTACGGTCTTGTTATAATCCCAACTAGTGCATCGCCATATTTATTTTTATGAGTCCTGCTTGATGGGGCGGAATCATAGCACAGTTCTTAATTATTATTTGAAAACTCTTTAAATTCTAGCTAAGAGAGGAAAACGGCGAGCTAGAGACATAGATTATAATTAAAACTTAGCAATTTTGCCTTTTTTCTTTTCTAATTCAAATCCAGCATAAAATCAGTATCATACTCTGCCAAGTTTTTAAAATCGTTTATATGCTCCCGTGCACAAATCTAATGATATCCATATACAATTAATTCTCTCAGCATTTCTCAACTGTATTTGCATTTAGCCTTTCCATCTTCATGATATTCTCTGCCATAAAGATTATTTATTACTGTATTAGAGATGGTTTAAATTGACCTTATAAGAGATCCCATTGAATCCAAATGTAATATTAAAGAAATGCAAGGTGGAATATAGGGAAGTAGAGTTGTTAAAAATGAACGCATAAGGCTCCGGAAAGTAGGAGATCCGGATTCGATTCCAGGTAAAGATTAGAATGTTTCCCCTTCTCAGAGTTTACATTAACAAAATGGTCGCGACGCAAAAATATCGTTCACCTAAATCAACTTATAATGATGTGTGAAAATTCTACTTTATTCCAAACACATCCCATTGAGATAATAAAAGCCCATAAAATATTTTTTAAATTAACTTTCAGTACGCGATGAAAGGCAAACAATAAAAGTACAGAACGTAGAATCACGCTAGTTATTCAGAAAATCTAAATTTTTAACAGCCTTATAAAAGTTGAAAAGCCATCTATGAAAGTTGTATGGCTCAGTAATGGCACACTTAGATCGTGTATATATTTCGTCACAGAATACTGAGTAAGCCATACAAATTTTAGAAGGTCTTTCCAACTTTTAGAACACTGAACAAATTAAGGATGAATGTTTTACTTCTGCTTTCATCTTTTTTATTTGAGTTTGCATTAAAACTTGATTTTAAAATATTTTTATTGTTTTAATTTTTAATTTTTATGAATAAAAAGTGCTTTTTGTTTGATTAAGTTTAAAAAGATTTAAAAGAATTAATACCATTCTTTTTTATTGTAGGTTTTCATATCATAGTGCATTTTAAACAATAATTTATAATTCAAGTAACTTCTTTAAATAAAAAATTATCTCTGCCAAGAACAACTTTACCGAAAGCAAAAAATATAACCTAAAGAAAGACTCAAACGCAATTTAATTAACTTATATTCTAATAGATCACTCGGCGATCAAATTTCCTACAAGGAAAGATCTCTTTTCCTGGAACAACTTCGATGCAGATAACTTCTAGCCTCGAACTGTCACTGACTTCTACAAAGCGTGGCGAGTTACTTCCTTCAGCTTGCTCCAACAAATTTGGGGAGATTGCATCGCGAAATAATCGAGAGAAGTTGCTAATCAGGCGACTTTATCATAACAGCTATTGCGCCCACGGATAGATTACCTTCTTTACGACTAATCGTAAACACGAGTTGCGCGCAATTCTTTCGGAGCATTTCCGAGGAAGTAATTTTGTTTAAGGTGTTGCTCGGTGCTTAAAATTTTCTCTAGCAGATTTTAAGGATTTTAAGATTTAAGTCCGCGCCCCGTAAAGATCCAAGAAAAAGCAGAAGTTAATTAAGCAGACGCGAGATTATCCCAATTCTTCCTTTTCTTTCTTCGCTTAATAAGGTGGAGATGTTTTTTGAAGTAAAATTTCTAAGAAAGTTTCAATTTCACCTGATATTTTTTAGAGATACGGCATTATTAAAACTTTTAATTAGATTTGAAGTGTATGATGTGTCTCTATAAAATCTCGTAAAAGCCGAGGAAATCTCATCTTTGGCTAATTATATTTCGAGCTAGCACGCCGTAGGAGCCACTTTCCCCGGAGGCTGGCAGTCGCTCTTAATTGATGTTTAAGCAGAATGAGAGCAACGACCAATTTTAGGAACAGTTCCCACGCAAAAACTTGGCGACCTTCTGCAGGAAAGTTATGGAAAATTTTCAGTGAATGGACACGCAGAATTATTTCCGGCGGTGTACTTCAATTATGAAATGCAGGAGAGGAGGTGGAATACTTCAATAATTGGTAATTAGGTTTACTGTTCACGAAGAATATTGTGATTAATTTTTTAATTTCCGTACGATTTTTTGGCATTACATGAAAAAGAGTACCCATATATTTATATATAGTCTCGATAACTCGAGGTGAACGTGAACAGATCCAATTCGGATGATACGGAATGATAAAATTAAAAATATGCATTAAAACATTTTTATTATTAACAAAAAATTACAAGAACAAATTTTAACGTCATTGTAAAATACCACATAATAATAATAAACCATAAGTATATATATTAAAGATAACAAAATCGTACAGTCTTTAGTTTCTTTTTTCGCTGCGACGATGAAACTTTCCACATTCAACCAATAAAAAAGAAAGTTTTAAAGATACATACGTGTAACGGTGTTTAAATGAATCCTTCTTTCCTTCTAAATGGTTTTCAATTTCGTATTACAGCATTTTACTGGAACTTGTCTTTTCTGAGGACAAGCGGAACTCGGTTTAACTTGACTCTACTGTAGTTAAAATAAAATGTACTGTTTCGTGAATACGTTAAATATCTCTTTCTAGCTGCAAGATGACGATCGCTAGAATTAAATACCTGAATATAATGTTTTATTTGCGAATCTTTGGTGTTTGACTAGGGATTTTGCATGACGAGGGTCACGAGAATCAAATAAAGAATCAAATGATATATAACTTTAAAGTTGTGGTACATGGTTTCTGTTCAGAGATTCTCACACGTTCTGATGCAAACGAACAAGTATACGAACTTATTTCAAATGTCAAACGCGAAGCTGTACACCGCCGATGTTATTCCTCTTGGCGTTCCACGGAAATTCTATAGTTAACGGTCTCTTTCCCATCTATTTTGAAAAGGATGACTTTAAGGATTCCGACGTTGTTGCGGGTTTCTCCATTGGGCCACGGCACATGGCAACGCATCGAGCCTCCATTTCAATGACTCAATGTACGAACGTGGTCATTGGTTCTTTTGACAAATTCGAGTCGATGCCAGTTTTCGTCCTCGCAACAAATGATTTCCGACGGGAAAATTGGGGTCGTAACCAAGGAGAATAGTTTGACGGATGTGATGTGACGCAATTTTTGGTGGCAGCTCCGTTACTATGGACTTTCGGAAACAGCGAGATGCCCGTCGTTACCCTCGTTAAAAATGCTTTAGTGGCGTACATAATTTTAAAATGCATGATTTTATGACGGCAAAAACAATTTTTTCCATAGAGAATTTACAAAATAGTTTTTAATTACTATACACTTCAATTTTACATTTTTTCAACGATCTAATTTTGCGTAGCTTATTTTTCCTCAACTTCGTTCTACTACCAGAAACGATAAATTTTCTTTTCGAGATTGTAATTGAATCCCAAGCTGAAGGAAAATTTTAATCCACTAATACCACCAGAGTTATGAAGGCTGACACGTCTAACAGCATAAAATGTCTATATTTTTTCATTTGCTATGTGTAGAGTGTGTAATTATTAAGAAACTTAAGACCGGAACCAAAGGAAAAATGGGCACCTACAGACGAGCCTATGGCTCCGTAGGACCAGATCAAGTTTCCTCCCTGAAATTTGTAATGAATTCTTTTTGTAATTTGTAATAATTTATCAGTACTTAATCCAACTTATGTAAATGCATTCCTAATAAATTCTTCTTAAAAAATGAGATATCAGTCAAAAAGGTTTTTTAATCCCATAGAAAGTGTCACATTCGCTCTTATTTTAAATTATTGGCTATTTGTTTAGGTTTTTGTGGCTAGTTCCAACTATTCTCCGGCAATGTGATGCCTTTTCCTCTAACATTAATGATAATGATGCTAATTGTATAGCGAAACCGGTAGTTTAATAAACTTTTGTGTGGAAGTTACTAAGTTTTTCTTTTCATTGTTAAACATGCTTATTACTACTATTAAGATTAGCCAAATTCCTTAGATTATGAATTTGCCGTTTTATTCGAACGTTTAATAAATTTTATGAAAAAATTGCATAGGTTGACCATTGTTCGTTTAGTAAAACCGTAAATTAAGAAAGTAGAAATAACTTAATAATCAGAAGTTTTTTATCTTTTCTGTGCTGCACGACTCAGTTATTATGGCGTACATGTCAAATTCTTTTTGAACAAAAACCTCTCAAACTCGATGAATACAAATGAGTAATAAACAAAAAAACTCGGGATACAGATTTCGAACCATTTTTTCCGTCTGGCACATTCGGTCTCATGTCGTCCATTTTCACGTAAAAGACGATTTACAGTACGCTGTAAAAAAACTCGCGTTCAGTTGCTTATTTTTCAGTTCAACATTATCCATCACACAAGTTGCGTAGGCTATAAAAACGCTCTATTTGGAGAGATGTCGAGATATCAGTGAATGAATTGAAATCAAGTGCGTATTATAGTAAAAGCAAGAACGACAGCTCGGCCTGCATAAAAAATGCAGAAACTATCACACGATACGTTCGGATTGTCTCTTTGTTATTTTCTCCGTTCCATTTTATGTTGTTCATAGCAGAACTTCGAGCTAGAAATGTTATCTGTAGGCTCGCTCAATAGGCCAAGTTTTTCCTTACAATTTTACTCCCTTCAAATTCCATTCGACCGAACCCACAATCCCACTCATTCTCGCTTTTCTAGATCACGCATTATCCATCTTTCTACACTCGCCCTCTCCCTTCTTTCTCTTTTCTCTCTCCTCTTCTCTCTTTCCTTTCTCTCTCCCTCCCCTGCACTCTCTATCCTTTTTCTTTCCCTTTCTCTTTCCT
Source organism: Tanypteryx hageni (assembly GCA_028673005.1). Taxonomy (NCBI): domain Eukaryota; kingdom Metazoa; phylum Arthropoda; class Insecta; order Odonata; family Petaluridae; genus Tanypteryx; species Tanypteryx hageni. The sequence continues at coordinate 82,659,025 of CM054116.1, read as the reverse complement.
TCCCCTTCTCTTCCCCTCCCCTTCTATACCCTGCCCCTTCTCTCCATCCTTTTCACTCACCCTTTTTCGCCTTTTCTCTCCCTTCTCTCTCATTTTTCTCTCTCTCTTACTCCAAACTTTTTTCCCCATTTCTCCCTCTACAAGTCTTGCCCGTTTCTCCATCTCTCTCTTCCCTTTTCTCGTATTCTGCTCCACTTCCCACCAATTGCATTAAGGTGCATCGTGACTTCGAGTGCTTATCTTTTTTCTATCGCGTTTTTTCCTTTCACGATCCGAGTAGGCTAATGCCGGCACCGGATTTCCCTCCTCCCTTTGTGTGTGTTCAGTGTAGAAGGGGAGGTATTGCTATAATAATCCAAGAGGTTGATTAGCCAGAAATACAAACAAACAATCATGTCCTTTCACGATCCCTTTTGTCTCCATCAGATCCCGCAATGTTCCCTCGTATTTATATTCTGATGGACTTTGCTTTCTTTCTGATCGACCATTTGACGTATTTTTTTCCTATGTAGACTCTTAAATTAATTCCGATGTACCGTCTAATTATGTGGGAGAATAATAAGTTATAGTGAAAAGCTATGGATATGTAAAGGCATTCGGGCACTGACGAACGATGACGTGGCGACCAATTTCTGTTTCTAAGATTAGACATCAAATACTCCGCGGAGACTCTTTCGGATGTGTTTAAGGAGAAGACTCCATTAAAAATATGTATTTTGTGTGGAGAATGGTATTTAGGTTATGCGCCTTAAACCGTCATGAAAATATACCATTATAGCTGATACTTACGATTCCTCCTAATCGTCGTCTATCTTCGTTAAGAACATCAAGATATGTTTCCTTCGCCGAGTTACCGTTTCTTGAATCTATTCACAGTACATAGTCTATTCGAGGCTCAACTCGGGAATGTCAATACTGACTTTCATTTGCAATAGCATATTCAGAGGGTCACATTTTATAGTGTATAAATTCAAAATATATCCTGAGAACACAAAAGCTAACTTGGAACAATTGGTTTTTTTGTGTGGAGTGCGTCACTGGAAGCACTTGTGTTATTTCACAGACTAAAGTTGCCAGCAGTAATGTTAATTCTGGCGGTATTTTTCAATATGTTGTGCTTTCGCTTTAATTCTTTGCAGGAAGTAGAGCAATTACTTAATTACTTCGCAACCGTAAAGGATAGGAAACTTATCAACACGGAAAAATAAATATTGCAGGAAAATTTCTGTTTTGTGTAAAGAAACAATTCCTCTTAGCCGTAATTTGCGAGTTGTTGAGAATCACAGAAAGTTCGAAAAGGTGGACTAAAAAGATTTTTATCTGTTTTAGACATACCGGTTACCTGTTGGAGTATCATTTCCCGAAAAAGCGAGTAAGATTTCATATATATTATCATTTAATATATTTTAGCTTACATTCCTTTTCCCTTTCCTTTTTTTGCTTCTTATATAACGGTTTAGAAGAAAATTTTCACAATACAAATTAGTCCGTAGCCTCGATATTAATTATACCATGAAGATTAAAACCAATTTTCTGTAATTATCAGCTATTTTCGGTGGAATGGTAACTGAATGAATATATTAAAATTAATTCGTCATCTTTAGAGATTTTTTTCAAAATCTATCATCATCGCCTGTAAGGGACAGATATCAAAGTGTTCCATTCGACGAATGCGGTAGCTCAGAAGAATCCGCTTTCCGCCTTTCACAAACGATCTCGTCTTTGTTTAATGTTTTCGGAGCGGCAAATATTTTACAGCGATTCTGGACAGTTTTCAAGAGGTTTTATAAGTTATTTTTGGTCCTTACTCGCTATCTCATTCGGCAAGTCCGACTTTTATCTCTATTGATTTTTACGATCGGTTCTGAAAAAATCTCACTCGTAAAGGGATTCAAAGGTATAAAAAATCAAATCAGTTTTCAACGGATGGAGTTAATTGGATTAAACTCCCCGTGTTTTAGATAAAGCGGCTCTAGTTTTTTTCATTCTCGATAACATTTAATGTATAAACGGACAGAAAAGGAGCAGAAAATACCACGCGAATATCTCTGTGGCCCTCCATATAGAATCTGTAGAAATGAGATTTCCCCTCTACAAACAAACGGAAATTAAATTAATACTACGAGCGAAAGGAAATGTCAAACGAAGGAGGAAGAAAATAAAAACAATAAAATAAAATAATAATGATAAAAATTAAAATAAACAGGAATGGGATTTATGACTCGAGGAGTTTGTTTCAGAGAATTTTGCTGCCGATGGAATACTCCTATTGGCTAAAAAAACTACCGCAGAAGCCCGTTTTCTTTGCTCGTCGATATTCTTAATGTGAAAAAGGTCGCGATTTGCTAAACGCATGAACAATGGATTTATAAAGATTGAATATTAAAGGGGCGTTTCTATTTACACATCCTTCCATTCGCGCCTCTCCATTAAAAAAAATGTTCGATTTTATTCATTCGCTCTCAATCCTTCATTTTACAGCAATGGGTGATGGTAAGAAACACTTATTTGGTAAACCGAGTGATGAGTTGCCTCCAATGGCCATAAAAAGGGTTCGGATCTTCTTTATAGCTATTGGAGCTATTTAATTTATCGATTGGATTATAAACAATGAAGAAAGCCCGATAAATTTATTTTTGAGACGGATTTCCGGTGATGTCTTTCATAATTTTTGTATTAAATTTCGGAAATTATTGAACTAAAATCAGTTTCTTTGTTTAGCGTATCGCATACAGTCGTATATACAACCGGCTCCAGTAAATAATACAAGGTCCCTCGGGTTCTAGATAGACATCTCAAAACTTAAGCTTCTAGAGACAGATACTTCATCACGAGGAATATAAATGGCGAAAAATGGTTGCCCGACGAAACGCCGAGGGAAAGTATAAGAAAGTGACATTGGTTTGAGTTAGAAGTGGATGGATATTAATGGACGGGAGAGGGCGAGAGAATTTTTCCTATCCTAGCCGTAAATATTTTGCCCTCACATAAGGATTAATGGCCCCGTCCCGCAAAATGGAAAGTAAACGTAAATAGGCGTTTAATTGTCGACCACGGATCCATTCGCTTCGAAATCTGAATCGCATGAGTCTAAATCGATAAAAAATGAGAAATCTAAAATCGTTTTTGTGCGCTTTCAATTTTCACGACCGCATTAACTCCAGCAAAGAACATAAACCGCATATTTGAAGGAGATGTTGCGAGGCGAAAGTTTTAATATCAAAGGAGAAAGATGAATTTAAATCTCAATTGAACGAAGGCGCTAATATACTATATCATCATTGAGTCTATTGAGCAGAATAATCGGAGATTTTTACGGCCCATTGAACAGCTAAATTTGTCAATTTATGTATGTTTTCGTTTTTCGTCCAAGGAGACCCGGTATTATTCGTTATTTTCAGTAACTCTGAATCATTTCCACCGAGTTTTATTTTGTAAACGCGCTTGCGTTTTCGCTTCTGTCTGTAGCTTCATCTAAATAGGTAAATAGTAAGGAATGAACTTTGCAGGACACATGTGACCTTCGATGTCATTAATTTTGCTGCTAAATACATTTTATGAAAAAATCGGTGGATGACAAAAGATGCCTTCAAAATTATCAAATTAAGATTTCGAAAAATGGTTATAGATAGAAAGTTAATGATTCTCACCATTTGTATTGCCTTAAATGCCATCCATAATACTGCAGAATAAATGTTTTCGAAAATCGGTGAGCAGCAGAGGGTGCCTTCAAAAATCTCAAGTTAAGATTCTGAGCAAGTGGCTATAGATAGAAAGTTAAAGATTTTTAATTAGTTATGGAATAAATTACTGAATTTATAAAGAATTTTAAGTTTGCAATTCTAAATGAACCTCAACAAATAAAACGCGCTTTTCGTATTGAGTCAGCAAATTGAGCTCCTATTTTCGTTGATGTTATTGAAATTGTTTGATAGTCCTCCACGTCTGCGTTACCGTTTCTATCGCATTTTATTCGTTTTATTTTAGATATCTTTGTGCCGATTTACTCTAGGCTCCATTAAACTATAAAATGTGAACATTTGCGCCAGTGGCATTTTACGCCTACGACAATTGGTCCCTTTAAAATCTTATGACATAGGATATTTTAGTTTGACTCGTATTAAGCCAAAGAGAATAAATAATCAGTTCTCCGGTATTCTATGTTAAAAACACAACAAGTTTCATATTTCATCATGAAAAAATCTTTAAATTTGACGTGTAAGATTTTAATATCCACAGCAACAGGAAGATTTCGATATTCTTAAACATTTACAGGTTATTAATATTATGACGTCCAAGATCAAAGTTTAAAACTTATCATGCAAGCGTACACTGGCGAGCGGGTATTTTATATTGTATATAGTATATAAAGAATATTTTTTCATATCAATGATATTTATTCATTTAAGTTGAAAGTTAAGTTAAGTTTAAATTGCAATTTTTCTATTTCAGACATTTTATTTTTATTGTTTAGTTTCCCTTGATACAAGTAAATCATTTTTTGTCCCATAATGATATGAAATCTTTACATTGATACGTCTAGTAGAGGGAGACTCATACTATATGCGGTGCGAATGTCGCATTCGTGATAGTATTTATTAAAAAACGTATTCGTCCGTATTTTACGTCCCATTCAAAGCCAACCGATTATGGGTCTCATTTTCGTTAGCGCAAATTTTACAGCGAATTGTGATTCGCGAATTTTTCTCGGTATTCTCTAATTCCTTACACATGTTCGAACAATGCGTCTGTTAGAGATAAAACTTAATTGGATCCCTTTAGGGCATTGTTTATTTATACGCCACGTAAAACAAACAAAGAGCATTCAGGAGTTAATTACGTATCGCCTTTCAGAGATTTGTATGCTTTCGTTTCATTTGTTGTTGTTCGGACCTTTTGAATTCGTGGCGTCAGAGAGGCGGAAAAACACTACGATCGAGTGTGAAAACATGCCCCCCGAATGGGATCTGCATCAATTGGGAACGTTTGCTTGGCAAAAATATTAAGATTTATGAATGTTCGAGCATGAAACTCGATGTATGACGGATGGAGTTTCAATTTTGGTTCAAAAGAGTAGGAAGGTAATGAGGTCTCCTGCAAAGAAAATTTCGGCGCGCGAATTTCGTTTGTTCGGCACGATTCTGGAGAGAAAAATATCGAAAGTAAAATTGAAACGCTTTTTAAATTTACAGATTTTTAGTCTTGTAAGCTTTTTTACTGCCCTCTCAAATGATTGGAGGCGGTTGCTTCTTGTTCCACCGAATCGCGTTGTTGCTAGATAGATAGATAACATTGTTCACGAATGAACCCTCCTATTACTTATTAGCACAATAACGGCCATTTTCCACGTTCGCCTATTTGTCGACGCGTACGTGTGTTTTTATATCATCTTCTCAATAGCTGTGTTCGCGTTAAAACGATTTATTCATTCTAAGCAACCCAGAACCTTAAGCTATATTTTCTACGCACTCAGTGCTGAACTTGAGGGATTGAGTTTTGCAGTCTTTTGTTATTTTTTCGATCTCGGATTTCACGCTAAAGCAGTAAGCAGGGTCGGCCCGAACTACGGGCGAGCTGGGCGACTGCCCGGGGCGTCAAAGTTTTGGAGACCATATCCCGATCATCTATGCATTGCTTGCAAGTGAATAAATAATGGATACCAATTTATATCGAGGAGCAGGCTAGAATATTGATGGTGTTCCTTTTAATTTTTCTTTATCGTTTGATTTTAGAGAGCGATGAATAAATTAACATGTACTTGGAAAATATCTCATCAAACATTAACGGAGGGGGGCGCTGAAGTTCGATCTTACCCGGGGTGCCATCATTCCTCGAGCCGCCTCTGGCAGTAAGAAATATTGAGAATGTAACCAGATAAAAATGACATTTCTAAACCTGCACTTGAGTACATGTCGAGGTTGTGTTCATTTTAATAATTAACGTTCACGGAATTCTCACTCCTGAAATTTCCATTAACGTTAATCTTTATGGAAAAAAATATCATAGCACTTATAAATTACTGTAGCATTTAAATGACTAAACCTGGGCTGGATCTAAAAAGATTTTCCCTGATGATACGGAGAAAATAATTTAATGATCAAGTCTATATTTAATGCGTATCATCTATGCGTCGTGAATTTTTCACATGCAAACGAAGGTGTATCTGATGTTTTGTTTCAATATTTAGCCCCGAATGAAAAAGTTTCGCATTCAAAGTCTAGCCGTCAAATAAATATCTGCAAAACGTGTTCAAATTTTTTTTAAGATTCTTATCAATTACCCCGTTGTTAATGCAATACGACTATACCTTCAATGCATCGCTTAATTGGAAAAATACTACTGCTTATCTGTTACCACCGACCTATTATGCAAATTAAAAGTCTCGGAAATGGCTGCCATTTTTTGAGGAACCCTAATAAAAAATTAAGTGTAGATGGAAAAGAAAATACAAAAAGCTAACACTTTTGCCAGCATGAATATGTAAAATGCGTAAATTGAATCGTATATGGTCGATTTGAGACCATATTTTACGCCTACAAATTTCCACGCTGTCTTTTATTAAAAGAAAGTCGAAATTAATAACCACTCGCCCGTCTAGGAGCTAACCGGCAATCTCACGGTCCGGAATGTCTCTACGCATTCATCCATTTCGGCCCTCGTAAAAACGAGGGGTCTCGAAAGAGATGGAAAACGAGAGGGGAAGTGAGAGAGGGGGAGTGTGTGTGTGTGTGTGTGAGCAAGAGAGAGAGAGGAGTATATGAGAGATAGAGAATTGGGAATGAGGGGGCAGCGGAGGAGAGCTGTGGGAACTGAAACAAGCAAAAAGCGTTATTAAGTAGATATTGGGAGTGAGAGAGAGATAGAAAGAGAGAGACAGTGAGAGAGAGAGAGAGAAAGATTGGAGGAGGGGAAGATTGAAAGCAAAGACGGTTAGAGCGAAGAGATGAAAGGAGAGAGAAGGGTGCAGGGAAAATGGATGTAAGGGAGCGGAGATGAGAGGATTTTGATACAATGAGGATGGGAACACGGAGAGGGGAGGATACGATAGCGTACTAACTTAATTGACTCCAATGAAAGAAGGGAAGGGGGAAGGGTTGGGGTGGCTGAACAGATGAGGGTCGCTTTGGGGACAATCGGTAGTTGTTATAACTCTTAATTACAGGGCTTAGGTGGAAACAAAGGATGGGAAGAGGAATTCAGGAGGGAAGATGGAGAGAGGGAGGGGGGTTAAGGGTGTATCTTAAAGGAGAGAGGTATAGAGAGATAGATGGAGGAACGGGTTTTATGAAAGAGGGAATGGGAGGTCGGACTCTGCCTACGAGTGTTTCATTAGAGCCTGAGATGTTTTTGATGGTAATGAAATGTATCGCCGGAAATAAGATTTCCATTAGCTTTTAAGAGTAAAGAGCTTTAAATTGCGTGAATGCTGCGAGCTCTCGAGAAATATGTTTTTCTTAGTGATCGGGGAAAATTGGATTTCTGAAGCCGGCGGCGTTGATAAATTAGTCTTTTAAAGGAAAAACTGATAGGTGATTTTGTGAAGTATTTCCATGGATCGGCGTAAGTGAAGTTATACGAATAAATGGAAACCTTTGATTAACTGACGCACTCTCGATTAACCGCGCTCTGATTAACTGGGTGTAAAGGGATAAGATTTGACGTCGACGGTCTTTGAGATAAAACACTATTATTTTTCGCCAAAAGATAGACGAATGGAAATTCTAACAAAATTTTTACCGACGCAACGCACACTAAAACGTATTAGTATTAGTACAATAGCAAGCCGTTTGTCGGGCAGCTTTGCTTTCTGTGAAGAATTTATTGCAAAGCAGAGAAATCTTATCACGAACAAATCCGACATTGAGTGAATATTCTCACGTTTTTTATTTATACATTTAAAATAAATTTTCTTACACGCGTGTGTTCTTTTGGCATGGGCCAGAAAATACATTTTTGTTAATATGCGAGATGTCATTGTTTTATCCAGTTTTCCTGATTACCCAGGGTAACAGAAGGTCTATTGTGTGAAAGGTTAGGTAAATATATAAAAGATCTTTGTTGAACTCTCAGAAATACCTGATTCATTTTCGCGGATTCTGATATACTTCGTAAGCATTGTAAATTTTAATTCCTTTTAAATTAAATAAATGGCAAGGTCGAATTTAAGACCATTCAAAATATAAAAATTAATGTTCTAAGATTAAAACTGTATGGAATATCAACATAAGCTTCTCAAATCAAGTATTTGAAAAATTAACTGAAATACTCGAATAAATTAGGAAATTATATAAAGCTCGAAACTAATTCCTAATGGTGTTCCTTCTATTTTACCCGCGTGAAGTATTCATCTTCTTCTCATCAAACATCCAACCATCTATTTGGACACGAATAAAGGTAATTAATACGAATGCACGCGGGATTCATTGATCCCAAGAGAACGGACTTGAAAATATTTTCTCGCGGTCTTTGCGAGATGGAGGTTTTTTTTGCCATCAAGTCGTTTTTTTTAGACCGAGTTGACTTAAAACACGTTATCTGTGCTCTAGGTAGGTACGCCCACGGATTTATTATCTGCGCGCAAGACCTCGTAACTGGGGCACACTTAATCTATCCCGTTGTACACGTATACTTTTATTCCCCTTGCAGGCCTCTTCTTGCTAACAAAAGAGATGTACCTGGGATCCGTTCCCTTAATAAAAAGCTCCTTCCTCTTGCCGTCCCTAATGTGCGCCGTATTTTTGACATTTCCGCCACGTCACGAATGTTTAAATTTTTTTGCGACATAATATTAGCAGAGATTACAGGCGCCGAGAGAGAAAGAGAGTAAAAAGCCGGCCGCGTTTCGCGATACGTTTCTGATTAAGTCAACAAAGAGAACCATTTCGCTAGTTTTTTTTTATTGAAAAAGGTCGACGGGGAAAATTTTAACCTACTTAATATAGAGATCCCTTTTAGTAAAAAAAACAGTGCTACAATTTCTAATCATCGTTTCGCGCGGATTGTCTGCGGGGAATACCTGCCGGCGGGAAAGACGTCGGAAAATGCTCCAAGTGAGAAAAAGCGAAGGCGTCCTTGCGCGCTCGAGCAGAGTGGGAGAAATAAACGATTCTTCATCATTATTTAGGCATATACATTGCGGGCAACCGATTCGTTTTGTTGCCTCTTCGCTTTTTTTGCGCAGTTAAATCCGCCGCTGGGGGTTTCTTTTATGCGGCGCAACGATAGGAGGAGATGTTAAAATTTGGCACGGAAACGTGACCTACTTAAACGAGCGACATCGCTGATTGTGAAGAGCTCTAAAAAGGAAATTCCATTTGAAAATATTCCCCACCGGGACGGAGAAGGAAGAAAAAAATGTTTTTTTTTTAAGGTCAACCCGGCGCGCACCGATTTGATATAAAAATTGACGAAGTTTTTAACTACATTAACTCTTCTCTCTCTCTCTTTTCTTTTTTGTTTGTTCCGTTTCTGGTCGCCAATTAATACCACTCCTACTTGCGCTCTTCTCGGATAATGAATGCCCGTAATCGTTGCTTTTCTTTATTTTCTCTTCTCTAACGTGCTTATTGGATTTCGCTTTCAAGTTGACAAGAAGTCACTGCACTTCCGTCGATTTGCCTCCCGTATATCCTCAGAACCTTTGTCGTCTCTGTTCCTCCATTTATCTTTTCTCCCATCCTCCCTCTCTATCTCATTCTCTACCGCCATTTGCCTTCCTATAGGGCGCCGGGGATAATACGAGTATAGATTCTGAGACAAAAAAGTAACTAAGTAGTCCCTTCTCTTTCGATTCCTCGCCGATGCCAGATTTTTTTAATTCCCCAACCCGCTTCCTTAGTTTTAAATACGTCGTAATTATCGGATTTTCCCGATTTGTTTTTTTTTCTTTTTTTGTCGCTATCGCGACTGTTTCCTCGCGAGGCGGAGCGAAACTAAATTTCGGAGCGCGGTGATTTTCGGGGAAAAAGTTTCCTCTCCGCCGTAGTGACAGACAGACTTCCGATGCCTCATTAAAACGTTTTTATATCTTTTCAGGAAATTATAAACAGATTGCACGATTTTGTTTTGTGATTTTCCCGGCGATTAAATTAAATCACGGAAGGTATCGATGTTGCCCTGTTAGAATAAAACACACAAGCACAAAATATAATGACAATAAATGTTCTTTGCTTTGAAATAATACCATCTACTGGTACTGCTTTCCCGTAATATGCTACTGTGATTCGCTCAATTTTCAATTACAATTGTCACCCTAAGAAACTGCATTAATTAGAATTGAAAACCCGTGGAAAATCTTTGCGAAAACTAAAGTGGCAGTAAAACAAATCGAATACATTAGCGATTTTTTTAAAAGCGCTAAAAAGTTATATTGCGATGTAGCTATTGTTTCAATAGAAATATCAAAACTCAGTCTCGCAAATTTTAAATCAAGAGATAGTCGTCTTAAAACGCCCTGAGTATTAACAAAATGAATCCATCGATTATTATAAAAAATAACCTGTTATTAATTTAAAATGAAATATAGAGAAATTAATCGATCTCACAAAAGGATTTCGGTTATTTATTTGATATTCTAATTCATCTGATGGATTATTATATAAATTTTATATCATAAAAGTGAAGATTTATGCCTTGATTGGGTTCGATGCTCTAAAAAAATTAAGTCAAAATTTAAAAAAATGGCGCCGGGGTGTAATCAGAAAAAAATATCGTTTTCTCACATTGTCCCGAGTGCAATTATGAACTAGTTTGTACAATTTCTTCAGGTTGAGCGATAAGCAATGCGTTGTGCTTTTGTATCAGTCCGCAGATATGGATAATACAAGAGAAGGAATTGAAGAAGTGAGATGACTTGATTGAAATATTGTCAATATATAGAATTTTGTGAGATATCCCGTTAAAAATTGATGGGTATGCATGGGTAATGTATTACATTGAAATCAAAACATTTCCCATTCTCCATTCTCTCTCCCTCACTTTCTTTCTTCCTCCCTCTATCCCCTCTATATTCCCTCGCAATTCTCCCTCCCTCCATTTCTCTCTCGAGCTCTTATTCTGCCCTAAAAAACATAGTTCTCTAGGTGTTGTTATATGCCCCTGGATCTTATGCCACCGGTGGTACCTATAGATGAGCGTGATGGAATTACGCGGAGCATAGCTCAAGAAGAAGTTGCGATTTGACAGTTTTATAGGAGAACAATAGATAATACAAGGAATGGCGTAGCTTACTTTATTATGTAATTTGACTGCCGGTGAAACTCATGCATACGCTTACACACATATTACAGCTTTCTGTCATTCAATCGTTTTAGTGTCTTTGCTAAGAAATCAATAAAACTTTGAAATCCGCCCAAATTATTTCTTCAAAATCAGGTAGATATTCACTTGGTGAAAACGTTTTTTTTGTAGCTTACTTATCGGGGAGACTATTTCTAAATGCGCGTTCTCCAAAGAGTGGAAGATTTTTCTTGAACGGTGGTTTTAATACCTCTCTTTGGATGCAGGTAGGCATTACAAAGGAGACGACTCAAATAATTTATTCTTTCACGCAAAAATTTCATTTCTGTGTGTTATTTAGAACTCTCCACGCTGTCAAGACTCAGAAATACGTCATATTTCTCAACTCTATAACGAACTTTAGGGTTGTTCTTCCACTCGTGTCGGCTGAATGACTTCATTTTAATATTTTATCTTTTGTATCCAATAAAGATACTTTTAAAAAAGATTCTGAAGTAGAAGGTGATACACAAGCACCGTAAACACTTCCAACTCTCTTCTGCCAACTAAGCTAATAACGTTTGTCTTTACAAAACGGTGCTATTTTCTTTCTTTCTCGATATATCTTATATATATATATATATATATATATATATATATATATATATATATATATATTTCTCTTACTCCGTCTGCAACAACTTCCACCACGCGCCACCAAACCGCGCCAGTGAATCCAGTAATCGTTTATTTCTCAAAAACGGTAAGAAATAATGGTTCGAAATTTACCAGGATTGCTTGATTCACATATAAAAAGTGATTGAAAAATTATATTTGGAAAAATGACCCGGCTTCGACTGCAGGATATTATTTCAATTTCTCATAAGGTAACACGTAAAAATGGGCTTTTCGACGTGAAGGCTCTTCTTCTTTTGAAAAAAATTGACCCACAACCTTTTGATCTAAACCATTTTAAAGAAAAAATTATAATGTTTCCTATTCTACTGGTATTTTTTCGCCTTCAGCTCTAAATCGCTCATGTTAATCGTTTGAATGGTATATTTTGCAAAAATCTTGGCATTTTAACGAGATGTTGACTTGCCTACCAACTACATTGATAAACCTCAAAATCCTATTGTTACTTATAGGTTATTGTTACATATAGGTTTATGCGTAATTTGAAGGTTTTTATTAAGAGAAATAGAGAAAGACGGAAGGAGGTAGAAACGATTTTCATAGCAATCAATGTAAACAACATTCGTTGCGTTATTTACGAGAAGGAATACCTAAAAATCTGAAATACTATTCGAAGAGATTAAAGATCATAATAATGAGCTAAATTCAATATTATTGAAATAAAAACGGTATAAAAATCTGAGGAACGTGCTTGAAGTTTTAATAAACAAACCGAGCATGTAAAAACTTTATGGGCTGAAGGATTGTGCGATAGGTTACGAGAGATAGGTAGAAGAATAGAGTACTTGAGGACGGTTTTGGAAATAGAGAGAGAAAGAGAGGTTTAAAAGAATCAAAGAATCACCAAAATAACGTTGGTCTGAGTGCCAAGCTATTAAAACGCGAATAACTCAATCAAGGATGTTGATATAAAATTGAATTGATATTGGCAGAAATAATCTATTCAAATATAAAAATGCTTTGCCGAAAGAAAATTTACCCAAAAATTCCAGAGTTTGACTCCAGGGTAATATTTTCCCTTCTTCGTAAGCTAACTCTCAAAATCGACTTTTCGCCGTGCAGACTTTTCTTTTTTTGGAAATTAAAATCGGGAAAACCTAACCTACGATCATTTGATTTGAACTGTTTTAAAGATAAAATAATTGAGTTACTTATTCTATTCTCCTTTTCCCGAAATCGCTCATTTGTTTATCTTGACAACAGACTACTATGAGAAACAAAATCTATGTAAATAATTATTGTTAAAATAATTTATTTAAAGTTAAAAATTTTAATTCTGCTTTTTATTAATTTGAACTCGTCATTTTTTACGGGAAATTGCCCTTGTATTTATATATTTCGTGATATTTGTGATTTTCCTTTGCAGGAATCCTCTCTTAGGTACTTTTTCTATCCTAAAATTGCTCGCGATATTTTTTAAAACGGCTGCTTGGTTGCCATTTCCACACTCGACTCATCATCTCTTTCCAGAAGCAAGTCATCCTACGCATGCGCGGTCGTGCCTCGCGATAAAAGGAAGCGTCCTTTATTAGTTTATCGTCGCTCGGGAGAGTTCCACGCAAATTGAATGAGTCGCTCCGTTTAATTCTCCAGAAAATCGTCTTGCATCGAGGAACACCGCAAAATATTCTCTCTTTCTTTTATATCTCTCTTTCTCTCTCTCTCTCCGTGTCTCTCCTGCGTTTTCTATTTTTCACCCTTATTGCGTTGGTTGGAATATGACGTTGTCGAAAATGAAATTATTAAGAGCAGTCGTCCCCGCGCAAAGCATGACACTCGATGAAATGTAGTTTGGTCAATTTATTCTCGACTTTGAGCGGTTTTGTGTCAATTTATCATCGATCAGAATGAATTTGAACGAATTTGGCTCTGGATCATAACATTTCGTTTCATTTCAAACATTCGAATGATTATTATGATTAAAAAAGTTGTTTTCGTTTTCACTGTAAAAGTTCTCCCATTGGTCAAATCAAAGTCTTCAATAATTAGAGTGGAATTCCCAGAAAGGGTTGCTTATTTAAACCATAAATTAAATGTTGTTAGAGGGAGCTTTTTAAATTAATTAAATAGCAATAACGAAAGCTCTATTATCTCTAACTAATCGGTTAATTCAACAAGGTTCAACTCGCAATCGTTTGAAAATGCAACCAAATTTTATAATATATATAGTAAAATTCCGCTGCATCGTCGTAACGAAAAATTCGTAGCAACGAAAACATTTCAGAGCCATGGCTGTCATCTCGCTATAGCAGTGGCAGTACAAATCGCAACTTCCATTGATATTTATTTTGGTGTACTTCGACTTTACCCACCTGCGAGCCTCTTTTAAGGCAGCCGACCCCCTTAATCTCATCCGTCAAACATTAGTTATAATATATAAGAATTACAATTTCAAAATATTATAATCATCTTTTTTATTTGGGTAAAATTTTATTTTATTGTAAATATGTCCATATATAAAATCGAAAATAAAACAACATCATTCCGTACTCGCGATACTCGTAAGAACCGTTCGCGACCTCCAGTTTAGAAACCACTACATTAGGTTTTTAATTTTAAGTTTATACTTACATCCAATGAGGTTGAAGTTACAATTTATTGGTGGAGAATGTTGCAAAGGTTCGTTTTTTACAAGTGATTCTTCTTGTGGTAAAGTTTTGAGCAATATGCGTTTGAAATAATTTTCAGTATCACAAAGTAAATTACATCCCATCCCCTCGAAGTTCGCTGCAACGGGATTTGACCCATTAGATATATTTGGTCCCCATGACGTTAGTGCGGCTTGTAATTCATGTATTTCGCGATTTAGTGGGACAGAGTTTTTTTATAATATAAATTTTACCGAGGTAAATACATCAGTTTTAATCTTTATCTCCGAAGGAGAAGAACAATGCAAATGAAATCCTGGTTAAATCGTAGGCGTAACTTGTGACGCGCGAGTTTTCCACTGCTACATGTGTTAAAGTTAAATTCTGATTATTCTTACATTCCTCATTTGTTTTATCAGGAGCTTTACCCGTTGACATTAAAAGAAACGTGTTTTAATTTGTAGGAAAATGGAAATAAACATGAGATGCTTACTCTTGGTGAAGAAAGCAAGTTTATTTTCCTTTAAAATGGGTGAAAGGTAAATGCATAACTCTAAATTAATTAAAGATATCTCTGTTCTATTTTTAAAACTTAAAACTTCTCTTCACAAAGGAACGGTGCGAAAAAATCTCTCCGGCGGTTACGGCAGAATCGTTGAAGAGAGAGGCGCACGTAATTTGAGAGGATGGTGTGTTATTAAAAATGACTGTAGTTCGTGTCATCATCGCATTTACGACATTTAGATTTTTATTTAATTCGACACTTGTAGGATGAGACAAAATGTCACGAGGTAATATTCAACAAAATGATCAGAAAAGTAATGAAACATTAAGGTTGGCCTGTTGACACTATATAAAAACAGCAAGATTTAATTCCGCCTCTCAATTTTAATTCGATTTTTTTCTATTTCCAAACTCTAAATACTTTGCGCACTAGTATTCCAAAATGTTTAATGTTTTCTGTTTGTTTATATCTCTACGTTGTATTAATTAAATTAACATACCACTTTTAGTTTTGATTGTGCGATTTTGCAGACATTTTTAGCAGATATAGACGCATAAGTTAGAACACCAATTACATGCTTGTTATAACGTACTTGAGAATTAATGCATGGTAAAAAAGACCTCCCTCGGATAACTTTCTCATGAATTTAAATCATGGTCGATGAAAATAAACACATTTATTGTTGTTGTCCAACAGTTTAATTCCGATAACCGGTAATGAGCTCTTCCTATTCCGTTATCCAAATAGGCTTCACACGCGAACAGTTTCCCTAGATTCCACGGCGGCGAAAGCCCGCCCCTTTTGCAACCATAAAGCAAAGGTGAACAAAGATTAATATTTTCCCGTTGAATCTGCACGTCAGGCGTTTCTTTTTTTGCCCTTCTCCTTCCGCACCGGCCATAACACAACGAGGGCGAAACCGTTTTATCCCGTCGCTTTACACGCCCTCGCACTTTATCCTCCCCACTCTTTATGATAATAATAATATCTTTCCTCCTTCCCCTCTCCATTTCAGAAGCCTTCCTCTTTCTATTCTCTTCAGCGCTTCCACTACCACCTTTTCTTATTGTTGTTCCCCCTTTTGCCCCCTCCCCCCTCTCTCTCTCTATCCGCTTCCGTAAACCTTTTCCTTCCTGACGCGGTCATAAACCAACCTCTCGTGACCCCTTTCCCGGCCTTCCGGTCAACCCCTTACCAAAGTCGGACAAAGGGATGGACAGCCGCTCGGCCATCGATCATTCCTACTGAAAATGCTTTTCTGCTAACCGATGCGAGCTGCGCGCGAACTCTATCGCTCTTTCCTCTCTCTTTATTTCTCTCTCTCTCGCTCGCTCGCAAGCTACTTTTTGCAAACACGGCGTTTGTTTTATTCCTTTGTGCCCTCAAAAATTGATGAGAATTTCAATTCCTATAGAGGATGAAGGACTTAGTCGACTGCGGAGTAATTTCTATTTTTTATTTCATTTTCAAAAGATCTTGCTTCGCGAGAGAATGTGCCCTATCAATCGCTCGAATCCATACGTGGGACTTTTGAGCGTAATATTTTCGTGTAGAAACGCCCGCCATTTAATGGTACTGTAGCATTTAATTCCGCAAGCTGATGAATCTCAATGGCTCTTAACTACAAACAAAACACATGGAGTGTTCGCGCGAAATACAAGCAGGCTACGATGGAAATTTTTTTTATGCTGCGAAAGTAAAGAATGGAAATTTATAGATTGGTGTAATGAAAGGAGTGTCTGAGATCGCTGGATTTTTTCTGTTACGGTTATCAAAATTTTAAATGAAAGAGCGGCGCAAATTTAGCGATGTTGAATAAACAAATGCATTTAAATGCTCTACAGCAACAGGCTGTATGTTTGCTTGAAGGGTTATAGAAATGTTAACATAGCTAAAAATATTGCAGCAATGACTTTGTGCTGTCACTTGAATGCATGCGATTCATTTCAAGACAGAATAAATTTTTTAATTACATCGTAAAGTGCGATTTACTGTAAAATCTGCTAAAGCAAATTAATCGCTTTGATTTGCGGAAGTTAAACAATAAGTCAGCAGACGTTTACCAGTAACTACCAAAGCAAATTCTCAAACCAATCAAGGCCACTTAGGATAAGGTAAACGCTTTTCTTTGAGTGGAAAAATACCACAATTTGTTTTAAGCGCAACATCCAAGCAATTTATTGAGCATCGCTGGCAGAATAAGCTTCGAAAGAAAAAAGTACGTGCTACGCATGTGTACTAACATAATGATTTTAAAAAGTAGCGGCCTACATTCCAAAGTATGGAAATCATATCAAGTTGCGTCCAAATGAATAATTACGGCACTCACTGCGGTTACCACTGCAATTTAAAATTGTTTTGTTCATTTAAAGCAAAGGAAATTACTGCTGCATAGGGAGCTTCTTGGGCATATTTATTCTTTCATCATCCAGCAACAGTTTCAGCCGCAATGTCCTCGCAATAAACGTATAGCCACTATCGGAGTCCAAGTGCTAACCATTATCTGTTGCATTCTAGTTCGTGAAAGGCTCACTCCTGTCGTCCGTAGTGCGGTTATAGCATTTTAATTGTTTTTGCTTTTGGAAAATATATGCTATAGATAATATTTATACCTGAAAATGACTTAGTAAACCATATACACGTTTTTTAGCAAATAAAACATTTTTTGCTGTGATTCACCGTTCGCCGATTGCTGTTTTGTTTTAATAAATTACTTGATTCAAGGTTAAATCCACTTATGAATTTATTTCCAGCATATTTTGGTCATTTACCATCCGTGGCCATTCAAATATAATCAGATTCAATTTTTTCTTTTTTGCAATAGTTATCTTCTCTTTATGTATACGAACAGTCCTGATTCCTGTATAAGTCGAGGCTAAAGATAAATGAAGATAAAACATTTTAAACTCATTACCAGAATTTTTCAACACCTTTTTATTACTCTGAAAGAAATAAACTATCGGCTTCTCTCGAATGAAGTATCCCTGGAAAGGAAGCGAGGCTCTGGCAACATTGGGAAAGGACTTTGGGAGCACATAAATAGCCCTCAAAAAGCGCGCAGCGCTGAAAAAGCTCATATTTTTGCGGTCAATGTAATTTTTAGGTTAACTCCGTCTTTCTGGGAGCGATTATTTTCATTTCAAAAGGGTCCTTTTACAGAGAAAATGATAGGATTTTTAGTCCCTCATTTTCCCACCTAAATCATTGTCTTTCTCTCTCGGTTTACTCTCTCTCTTCATCCACATCCTTTCCTTCGTCGCCCATTTCCCAAATTCACTCTTCCCTTCTATATCCTTCCTCTCCTTTGCTCCATCCATCTCTTCATTATCTTCTTGCGTCTCTCCTACTATCTCTCTCCCTCCCTGGTGTATTCTAGTTCCTTCACTCTCCGCAAGGAAACATCTACCCGAGTAAGGATTACAAGCATTGCTTGATCCCACCGTATTCTTCCATTAACCCAATTCTACTTAGGAAATGTGCCTGTTTCCACCAAAGTTATTTTCCTCCGCCATACAAATGATTGAGGTTAAAAAAAGACACCTTAGCTAAATATGAATAAAAAGGGTTGTTCGGAAATGATATTGTAGTTTCGCGTTGACGGTTATAATTTTGGGCAATGTGTTGCGGTAATAAAAGGATCTGTATGTTATGTAATTGAATTACAAGTAACGGTTGTGATTACGTCATAATAGGTAAACGGCAGACGTTCGTCCTTAATTATCTCGGTTGATTCACCGCAGCAAATTCTCAGACACACAACTTCTTCCTCGAATTAAGTTAATTTTTTTCTTGGGAGGCGTCGAAAGCTTTTTTAATTCTTTCCGTTTTATGCTTCGACAAAAAACATCTCTGTTAATCTCATGGGAGCCGCCACCGTAATCCGGAAACTCGTAATCGATCAAAGTCTTAATCTACTGTGACGAAGTTGTTACATTATAATCCGGTTCGGCGAGAACGGTGACCCGATTCTTTGTTCCGTTGGTGTGGATAAATAAAGCCCATCACATAAAATAAAATCTGAGAAATTTTTAAAACGTGTACGAACAGAGTTGTTTAATTTACAGCCTTTGTAATGTTATAAATGTTCCCTTTTTTAAATTTACCTTTTGATACACAAAAAAGGTCGTAAGATGATTATTTCGATCAACATTATTAAATTTGTAGCGATTACGCTATAGTAGGTCTGGTCTAACTCGAGCGTTCACTTCCAACAATATAAAGCGAGGGGACTGTCAAAATGGGTTCCGACCAATCACTGAACAACATAGTTGACATACCATGCACAAATGCACTTCTTGGATTTCCCTCCGTTCTCTTCTGGTGCGCTATTTGGTTACGTAACCCTCCGCCCACGATTATCGTCGGTGCTTACGCTAGTACAGACAAGCTACGGCAGTTGCTTTAACACAATTATCTTTTGGTTGGTGACAAATTATTAATCATCCAATCTGGTACAAACACGCTAAACAAACGAACAAAAGAAGGCGGTATCATTCGGGCAATGCATTCCAAAGGATGGAAGAATAAGCAGCACGTTAATATATATTCGAGAAGGCAAACTTGGATCGAAAACCAGCTATTACCGTCTTTAAACCATTTTATCAATTTCTAAAAAAGATCTGCGGGAATAGAAATTGAAATTAACTCCAAGAAAGAAACCAATAAAGTTGAGCCGCGGAGAGTTTAACGAAGTTCCTCGTCCCTTACTCGGGGCGGCCATCTTGAATAAATTTAAGGCTTCTTCTTCGCGATAGGCGCGTGGAAGAGAACATAATCTTTTTCTACTAAAATTCCTTCCATTGCACCCCATCAATTTTTTGGCAAACCTATTACCAAACCCTCTCGCATTTACGTCACGTAAAGCTCTTTAGCCACCCAAAGCTTCTCCTTGTCATCTCCTCCAACCTAAACAAATTTCTCCTGCATATTCACCTTCTCCTCTTTCTCTCAATCCCTCTCTTTTCTTTTTACGTCGAGTGGACGTAGGAAAATAAATGACTAACTGTACCCGGCGGTAAGACAAGGGCGGATTAAGGCTTCACACTCGAGATAGATAGATATCTGTCTTTATTTGGGTGAGATTGAGTCTCTTATTCCATATAACTCATTGTCAATTGCAAACAGCAAGAAAGTAACAAAGAATAAAAATAAAACAGATTACTTAAAATAAATTACTACATAAATACAATTCCAAGTTAGCATTTTTGGAAATGAAAAGAGATGAAGATTTGTTAGTTTGTGGGAAAAAAACAATGGAAAATTAAGGTATTATTCCCTATAAAAAATTCCGCTGCAGGAAAACAGCCACACAGGAAAGGGGGCGGAAAAAACCTGCGAAACTTACTGATAGCAATGTTTAATATTTATTAGGGGCGACTGAAGATGAACAATAAACTGTTTGAAAATACCTTCAAAAGCAAACATTTTAATATTTGAAAAGAAAGCATTTTGTACAATAAAATCTGTATATACACTAAAACGTAGAATTTCTTCAATGTATTATTTTTTTCTCATTTTATTAAATTTTTCGGCGTACTGAAATCTTGGAGAGGGGGATAACGAACCACTTTACTACCCCCTCCCCTTGGATTCGCCCTTGCAGTAAGAGGTTCATAAGCCTTGAGGGTCCGAGAATAAGATGGATACGAGGGTGAATTTGGGGCAGATATCTAGGAAGGGACGCAAAGGGATGGAGAAACATTCCTGTTTTGTAACTGAAAAATTTTTAACGCAGCCACAAAGAGACGGAAAACATCAATTTTGTGAGTTTCGTGCCGTCATTTGAATCTAGATTATTATCAAGAAGCTCATTCAGGCGTTTTTCTCACTTGTATATTTTCGTTATAATTATTCTGAAATGGCTTCTCGAATTCCTCCAATTATAAGGTGACACTCGGGTATCATTTCATGACAGATATGAGGTGAGGGAGAAACTTGTAGAAGGATGTTGAGAACGAAATAAGGAAGAGGATTCAATTAGTACGTTGTAGAGGAACCTGGAGATCGGAAAAGAAACGAGTTGAAATGTAAATGAGTCAATTCAATAAAAATAATTTTTTACAAAAAACCGTCAGCTGAAGAGACCTAGCTTTTTTAGTTAAAGGGAAATTGCAAACGAGATATTATTCCCTCAGCCAGCTAACTGCTCTACTCCAAATACATCATAAAAGTTGATTTTTTGAAACGGAAGTGCGGAAATGACCGCCCAAAATAGTAACATATAGTATAGACTTTTCAAGTATCAGGAGAGAACAATAATGAAGCGATAAAGATCCGAACACAATGGCAGAGAATAAGAAAGCAGGACGCAACGAATATTGAAGAAAAATATCAAAATGGGGAGGGTCCGGTCGAGCTTTCAGAAGCAGCCGGAGAGCGATAGAGGAGAATTTTTAGGGAATAGATGGAAACAAAGCGTGAAGAAACGGAAACAAGACACGAGGGAGGTATGCGAAGAGGGTGAAAGAAGAGGAAAGGAAGACTGTGCTGGATAACTGGGCGAGTGGTTTTAGAGGGAAGGAAGGGTTTGAGAGGGTGAAATGATTATCTCTCTCCAAAACCCCTCTTCCTGTCTCTCACTACTACATCTGCCACACCCTCCGGCGTCCGAATTAGTGAACGACAAGTTCCTCCCTCAACCCTCCCGCCCCGACACTGCTCCCTCCCCACCGTACTCTCCTCTCTCCTTAATGCTTTCCTGCTCCTTCTGTCCCCTTTATTATTCGCACTCCCTCGGCTTAATCCCTTGCCATCTCCTCCGTCGTAAAAACCTTGATACGCTTTCCTGCCTTCCCTAGCCTCACCCCCTTAATACACCCACCTTTACTACCGACCACCCCGACGTCTCTCTTTCTCACACTTCGTCGATGAGACCTCTACCGCCGCACGCAGCTGCCCACTCTCCCGTTAGCCTCACACCACGTTACCTCCTTCTCTTCCCTTAATCCCTCACAGCATGGGATATCATCCCTCTCACCTAATTAGCTCTCTCTCTCTCGTTCTCTTAAACACCCAAAGTTCCTTATCGTTTTAATTTTTTTCCGTGGCCGAACAGCAGTCTTCATTTGGAAAATAATTTATTTTACATGCTTCCGTGCATCCCCTTAAGAATAAAAAAATATATATTACACATTTTCTCTTTCAGAAATTGACATTTTAAGCGTGAAAAATCCAGTGCTGATAAAATGTGTTCTCTAATTAGCCATTTCATGAAAACCTTTATATTCCTTTATCATAATATTACTCTTCCTATCATTTTGAAATATTCATGTCTCACCATTGAGGGAAATACATGAAACACTAAATCGCAACTCAAGCTTTTATTTACGATAGCAACAGTCGATATCTGCACATTATGCAAGATTTTAAGTGTATTGGCATAGGTATATAATTATATGATAAAATAGCAACCATAGTAAAATAGATTACATGTATTATTTTATATGTTTACACTAAAGTTTCTTCTCAGAGTCCGAGATATAAATTAATTAAACTAATTTTATTTTATAGCGAACAAATTTCAATGAAAAGACACTAGATTGACTTTCCAATACCCAAATATGTTGCTCTCTCTTCAAAGTACGGTTAGAGTCTTCATACTTAACCTAACAAACTCCGTCTCTCCAGCAGCCGCAAAACAGTTAGGGAAATTAGATATGCATATCGGCAACAAAGCAGCCGTCATCAGTGGTGATTCACCATTAGTGGATTCATTTGGCCCATAGAAGAATAGTACTAGTTTGCCAGTTTGATTTCAACCATGTCATGAGCTTCTATCATGATAGCACCGTACATAGAACAGTCACGAGAAATCGGCGTGAGGAGGAAACGTCTCTCCACGCCTCTTACGCGCACAATCTCGGCAAACTGCCAAGGGGATACCAACACGGCACAGGCGGATAATCTCTTTACGCCATGCACCAAAGAGTTACCCACACCGTTCGACGCGCGACGCAAGAGGAACAAGAGCCGTCGCCACTCATTCTCAAGTCTTTAATTCTCGCTGCACATTCTTTCGATCTTTTCTACCGAGTCCTCTCTTCGGAGAATAAAAGTAATCTCTCTCTCCCTTTCAAATGCAGGCGTGTGGGTGTAGGAGGAGACAGTTTTTCGAGTCCCTTTCGGGAAACAAGTGCGCGAAACGAACGCTTTTCTTCCTTTTCCCTCCTCCCCGTCCTCGCGAATTCTTCTTTTCCAGTTCCGCCGCTCGCCCGTTCATCCATTCCCTTTGAAGCGACTGGCTGTGCGCACGTCTTCACTCACAGATTCCGCCGTCGGAACAATGGCGTCGTTAAACCTCGACTTCGAAAGGAAATAATCCCTTCCCCTCGCCCATCCCACGTTTCCATTTTTGTTTATTACTCCTCCTCCTCCCATTTCTATCTCCTCCTCCCACCTCTGTCTCCTCCTTTCAATCATCTCCTTCCTTCATTCCCCCGCACAAACCTCATTATTTCGTTCCTTACTCCGTTTATTTCATCCGCATTCGCGACAAAAGTTCCCTTTCTTCCAATTTGCCGTGTTTTTTTACGCGTCCTTTCTCTTCTCTCCTCTCTTTTCCCTCGAACTACTCTTTACGTCACTCAATTTATCCATCTTTATCCCACTTGTCCATACGCCGTTTCTCTCGACTCTCCGCGCTTCTCTACACTTCCCGTGTTTTCTTTTCTTCTCTGTCTGCCTCTCGCTGTCTTTCACTAACATAGTGGTTCCAAACATTTTTGAGGACGCGAAATCCTTTAGATCAGCGGTGAGCAACCAATCCTGCGTGGCGGGCCGCATTGGCTGTTGTGAATTCCTCGGCGGGCCGGATTGCGAGCCGTCAATGTTTCGGCGTGCCAGGTTTGACTAAATATCGGACGTTAACTGGAGAGTCTGCGGTATCATATTTTAAAATCACGTCGAAATTAGGTTTTTAGGATTAACATTTCAATATCAAGTGTTTAATTGTCGTTATTTGAATGTATACGATATGAATTTGTGTCAAATCTCTCTTTATTCATAGCTTCGCGGGCTGCATAAAACGCTCTCGAGGGCCGTATGCGGCCCGCGGTCCGTAGGTTGCTCACCACTGCTTTAGATGGAAAGTGGAGTTTCTTGGCACCCACTCCTTGAAACTAAGCTGTGTATTTATGCACACGGTTATCGCAGCCTTATCATAATCATACGTTTTTTAGTAAATACTTCGCCATCTATTAATGATTATTGCCCTAATGATCTGATAGCTTTTAAAAATCCTTGATTATTTATTTTAAAAAACGTTTTTCGCAGCACACGAGCAATCATCTGCGGCACTCCGGTTTGGAAAAACCACTCTGTTCCTTTGTATACGCCAGGTGCTCACGATCTTTTCTAAACGACGGGTCGAATTCGCAGCATCGAATGTCGCATTTTTGAGGTTTCGAGTAATTTTGGCGGGCCGGTTGTGCCTACGTCTGCAGTTGCCTAGGGATTTTGTTGCGTAAAATTGGTGAAAATGAAATTTAAAATGTTCTAAACGTAAAAAGATGTTCACCAGAAAGGTTTTCGCTGTCGTAATTTTAATTGACGAACGTGAAATTGACTGCGATAAATAACACGGCTCGGTACATCATCATTTAGCTTAGCGTGCCGCATATTATGCTCTCGTGGGCTGCATGCCGGTCCCTGCGCTTATTCTCCCACATCTTTCCCTTTATACCGCTCCCTATCTTTGTCTTTCTCTCATCTTTGTTTTTCTGAATCCCTTTCTTTGTCATTCTGCCGCGTTCCCAATTAATTTGCCTCTCCTCCGATTTCCCATTTAAGTTGGTTTTCCACTCTTCTCTCTCGGATTTCTACGGCGAATAATCTACCTCAAATTTGGAAGGTTTCTTTTTTCTTCGAATCATCCCGGTAACGTGCATGCGTCTAGGATATTTGTCACCGAGCTTCACCAGGGATGTATTGATCCATCGATTTACGGACGGGTAATTGAATCCGAGAAATTTATTCTCTCGATAACGGCGCGTCTTATCGATGGAGGTCCGTCTACCGTCATATCGTTATTTTCCCAGACGCTTGCTCTTAAAAAAAAAAACTTTCACTTCCAATTACGACATAGGCTACATACTTCCGTTCGATATATTTCGGAAATATATATGTATTGGTGGAAAATTCCATTTGAATGATAAGCATATTCCTTTTCGCGTCCATTGTACTTCATTTGTTTTTGACTTCGTTGGGGAAATACGACGATTTTGTTCTTTGTTTGCCTTAGATAAAAGAATGAATCGATTCGCCATAATATCTTCTAACTGTATTGTTCTCCACTGATTGAGGAAGTTATACGCATAAACGGGCATTTGTGAGATTAATTTACTTTATTTCACTCTCGAAACAATGTTTGTAATTCATGGTAAATATACTACACAATGATTCCAAATGATTCCAATTCATGATAGTTTAAGGTGGAGATATTTCTTATTCAAATAAAGAAAAAACTTGATATAAAGAGAATCCCATTACTTGTTTAACAAACCAAACCAGGACTTATACAGGCTGGTTCCCCAAAGTTGACATCCCGAATTGATTACTTATGTATATTGACAGGAAATGTTTCAGTATGTGTTAGTCATTCCACGGAACTCCCAAACCATAAATACCATTTATAATTCATAGTTTTTCAATGATAGAGAAAAATTGGAGAACAAATTATCATGGCATTATCAGGTTTAAAATACTAAAAACAATGTCAAAATCTTTTTCTGATATATTTTTCATGTATTTTTTAATAAATCAGTTAAATAAATGTTACTATTCAAACGCTAATATGTCTGTATCAACTGTCCATTGCTGAAGAATAGTCGAGCGAAAAAGAATATAACCCATTTGCTCATTCGTCTATACTCAAGCCAAGTTCGGTAATAATCCTATCCATGGCAGTAATCCGATAAAATGCGATTTAAAAAGCAAAAAGGATGTTTTAATAGAAATTCAAGAAAATACGATCAATTATCAAAATTAGGCTATAAGAATTAAAATTTACATTCTTTTTCACTCATAACAGTACAAACCTTGCTCCGATATCTCAATTTTAAGATATTTTAATGTATTAAAGAAAACATCTCTGTACGGTGGATTTGAGATTTTTTATGTAAAACAAATATGCAAAAAAACTTTTCTGGAATGGAATCGACTTCAATATTCGCCAAATAAAATGTAGCCCGGAGGTGGGCCCTAGCAGCATGAGCCTCATACCAACTTTCATGAAAATCGGCCCATTGGTCCAAAAGTTGATAGTAGGGGACACACAAACAGGACCATTTAATAAGGCTATGTTTCCTTTGGAAACAAGCCTAAAAATCGCCGTTATGGACCCTTAATTGTATACCTTATCGCATCCCATTATCATTTCTTAAAATTAATACGAAGGCTTCCGCGGTGTTTTCGTACTCCTTCCAAGACTTTCGGGATTCTACCGCGTGTTGTTTCTTCTAGTGACGACTGTTTCGCCTCCATTCCAGGTGCGAACGATCAGACCTGAAGATGCCACCTGGAATGGAGGCGAAACAGTCGTCACTAGAAGAAACAACACGCGGTAGAATCCCGAAAGTCTTGGAAGGATCATTTCTTAAAGTTGAAATCTCATCGAAGTGATGTACAATTCTTTTTAAGATTAGTATGTTTATATCTACACGGTTCTTTGAACATTACGTCAGTGAAAATGATTATTTTTATTTACTATCGAATGGCTTTATCTGTATTTCGATTTGCTCTTATTTCGCCTAAAAACCTTTCAATCGTTTCTGAATACATGTTAATTCAAAAAGGAATTTTTTGGCTGGTATAACTCAGTTTTTATAAATGATATAATTTTTCATTCAAATCCATTTTTGTAGCAAGATCTTAACTATTTTTGATTTTGTTCGAAACAATTGCATGAGAAATGCAATCAAAAAAACAAAAATCCGAGTTCGCTTTTTAAATTAACAATTATTTTCTGTCGACATAGCATCCACTAATATAACGAAAGAAAAACAACATGTGCTTAATCAAATATTAGTATATACAAACCGAAACTATCAAATTAATAATATTGTAACGAAAAAAATATTACGAGACACGGTGAGATATTTTACACATATTCAAAGCTCCTCACTATTATCTCTTTCCATAAAGACAAAAAAATCCTTGTTTATCGAGTTTCCTTGCTGTAAACTTTGAGTAAGATGTACAACATATTTGGTCTAGACTTTTCCTCGCGTTGTTGGAAAATATCTTCGTAAATTGAAATGCGTTTTATTCCCTTTTATCGCTACTTTCATTTTATATATATTTTATTATAAAACTCTCCATTCTGCTTCAAATGCATCACGTTCACTTAGCATATTTATCTTCCAGGATTCTTTTCTCTCTTTATCTCTATCTCTCCCATTCCCTCACTTTCTCGATCTCAATTTCTCTGTCTCTTTCTTATTCTCTCTTCAACTCTTCACATCATCCTATCTCTATGACTCTACTACTCCCTCCAGCTCTCCCAACATCTTCCTATCTCTCTCCAGTTCTCCCTTCCCCACTCTCCATATCTTCCTATCTTTCACTCTCTCTACTCAACACCTCTCTCTCTCTCTCTCTAACCAACCCTTTTCCTCTAGACTCTAAGCAATTCTCGAGAAACATTGTCACCCGCGTTAATTCTCTCATCCCCATCAAACTTCTCTCTGGCCCTAACCAACCGCTCCCGCTCTTCTACCTCTCCGTAGAGCATTGAATGTCTAAATTAATTCCTTTGTCGGAGGAGTTTACCCAAGAATTCCGTAACTAAGGCCTCTTATACCTTACCTCTCGTACCGCCCCACCTTCCTTGATCCCTTCTTCTTCTTCCTGCTTTCTCTCATCTCCGCTCCGTCTTCTCCAGGGTGTAACCGTCACCGCTCTCCCCCAACTTAAGGCGATTCACGTGTGACGACTCCTTTCTCTCTCTCTCTCTCTCTATCTCTGGCACTTTCTGGTTGATAAAAGGACGTATGGGCGAATAAAGCATATGTTTGAGAGGGTTGCGTGTGTGCGTTCATATGTGCGATTACAATGTCTGAGAGGTTCTGTTCTCTAGGGATCCAAAAGAGGTCACCGCAAGGTGTGCCTCAGACTTGCCTCCCCACGGGTCATCTCCTTTGCGGTGAGAGGTCGGAGGTTCTATGGGGTGCGAAGGAAGGCTTCTCTCTCTCTCCCTCTCTTTGCAGACATTTATTGGATTCCGCTTAGATCTTTCCCTCTTCCTCTTTAGTATTCATTCGTCCTTAATGATTCCAATGTCGTCCGTCCTTGTTCACCTGCAAGGAAAACTGAATTGCTGCTGGAATTTTTTAAACGATTTTTTTATCTTGAGGTTTTTATATAAACGCCTGAGTAAAATGGGTACCTACATCTAATTTTCGTTCAACACTTAACGGTATCTATTAAATACTGTGTGTAACCGGACGAATGGCTTACTAAAAACCCGGCTTGCTTTTTAAAACTCAACTACGGTAGCAAACAAAGAAAATTCGAAAAGTATATTCATTCTATGATTGGATTGCTGAAACCTACGCATGAAGTACCTTACGGCCTAAACTAAAACAAATAAAGGTGTCATTTTATAAGGGCGCGAGGTGAGAGCGGCAATTGGTCTTCGGGAGCTTTTACTGTTAAAAAAATCTAGTCTTGGAGTAACGCCCAGCTTATGGTTGTATGAAAGTACCTCAGCTATCTGTGGCTCACAGACTTATATCCTACCATTTACAACTCATCGTAATCTATAGATAAACGCACCCACTTAATGTATAATATTAATGCAATAGCGATAAAATCTTACATAAAGTGCCATCATATGCCGTTCCCTATATCATTCATTTATTTTCATTCAATACGGGAACCTTTCAAAATCCTCAACTCAATTTAGAATTTTCTGACGTTAAGACTGTCTTTGGTTGGAAAAATATAAGCGAATTTATATTATGTATTTAGTAAATAAACGAACACGCTTTACCCGTTTTGGCCGCATTCATATCGGCATTTTATAAACAAACAGAATCCTAGTAGTGGCGAAACGCCATCAGTATGATTTGCAAGGTTTTTAATCTCAGAAAGCAAAAAGAAACTACCCATTTTCATGACAAATTTCCACCTGCCTCAAGGCATCATCATCGCCATCTGTCACTACTCATTGTTGGCCAAAAGCGTCTATTTTCGCCCGTCATTTCCATGCGGGTTGAATCATAAAAGCGGATAAATTACGCTTGTTACCGTTGCAATGCGCGAAAAAACAAATGAAAAAAATGGTAGAAAAATTTCGACGGCGCGCGTTCGAAATATAAAATAGAAATCGTAGAAAAAATGCGAGAGGGCGATTAAAAAAATCTCCCATGATATACATCGGCGATATTCCGTTGCCAGGAAAAAAAACAAACTCGGAAACTCGAGAAAAAAGTGAAAGGGACGCCTGGGGAAAAAATTTGCCTCCGTCGCGCGGTCTCCCCCCCCTTCCCCTCCCCCTCCTCCCCCAATTCTTTCGAATTTTTAAAAAGGAAGTTTTTACTGGTAGAACTAATGCTCGAGTTCCCCTAAAGTTACAATGGAAGGAAAAAAAGGCGTCGCTTCTATCTTCCTTCATTGCCTTCCAGTCGACAATTTGACTCCCATCATTCGTCGACGCTGACTTAATGGCTTCGTTAGGAATTTGTGCCGCTTAGAAGAGAGAGAGAGAGAGGGATGAAGAGAGAATTTGGCGAAAATCGGCGTGGTAGGACGGAGAAAATGGAAAGGAGATGACGGGGTCGAAAATGAGGCAGAGGTACGGGGAAAGTTGGTAAGGAGGAGAATTAGGAGGAGGAAAAGGAGGGAGGAGAGGTGGCGGAGGAGGAGGGGGTGGAAGCGTGATTGGAGAAGGGTGGAAGCGTGGGAGAAGGTAAGGTATGAGAGGCGTAGATACGGAGAATCGGGTGGGAAGGATAGTGAGAAGAAGCAATGTTCTGAGAGAGGACGGAATAGGGGAATAAGAGGTTTTTATAAGGAGCAAGAGGTGGAGTAGAAAAAACGGGAGAAGAGGAAGAAAGGTTAAGGAGAAGGATGGTATCAGAGCTGAAGGAGTGCGGTGATAGAAGAGGCAAACCTAAAGAAAGGAATATAGGGAGAAAGTAAGAGAAGTACAGGGCGATAATTTTAAGTGACGACCATAATCTCATATAGTAATTTTTGGCATTTGTACATCTTCCTATTAAGCTGCTTACAACAGTAATCCACTCACTTTGGATGAATGGAAATACAACATCACGTAGCTCAAGAGCAACATCCCATCCACTACACAACTTCTACCAAATTGATTCGTCGTGCTCAGTTGAGCATACAAAATGGCGGTGCTCAATTTCATCACCTTTTTGGTTTCTCATGTACGTACATAGTATATAATTAGGATATGGATTTTTCGGGTTCACAAATATTCATTCGTAGGTAAACATTGGGTTTTATTATTTTCCTTTTCATCCAGGTTAAAATCGGACATAAATAAGTTACAGATTATTCGAGGTTTTAAAAAAAGTTCAATTTCAAGTAATTTTCGGATTTTATTATTTTGTAATTCGGATAAAATTATTTTAAAATTAAGATATTGTTTAAAAATTTACAAGTTTTATCAACGATCAAAACTTTTTACTATACCTTAAGTATGGTTGAGAGTGATATTTTGTGTTAAACGCCTCCAGGTGGAGAGGAACACCTCTCAGGCTGCACAAATATCTTGCTTCCCGTTCATCTTCTTTTGAAAACACACCAGATATTAGTGACATAATTTTCCTTTCGTAGTCTTTTCAACTAACAGACACTTGGCTGTTTTTTCTTTATCTTATCAAAGATATAACATCTAAGACCTAGTTAAGGCGCGTCCTTGACTATTTGTGGCGCGAGCAAACCAAGGAAATTAAGATTGTGTTACAAAATATGCTTACGAATAAATTGTTCACAAAGAGAATAGACTGATCACGAACATCTCGGACAGCACTCAAGTGTTGAGGTGCCTACAAGCGCCAGTATAGAAATTCTGTGACCAAATATAAAAAAATTGTTTAAAGAAAACTAATAATTTCGGTTTTTTCGGATTTTACCCGAAATTTAAATAAGACAATCGGAGGGTAAAAGTCTGGTAAAAACCCGAAAAATCCATACCCTATATAATGCATTGTAATAAAAAAGAATCGGCTTCGAGATTTTTACGGAAATATACGGTTTAGGTGTCCCCGAGTCTAAAATGCGGTTTTCGCTATGCCCTGTCTGTCTGTGCGCAAACTTAGAGCCTAAACAGCTCAAATAAATCAAATGATATTTCGCATTTAAGCATAAGTATTTTTATTCAAAATGAAAACTTCGAATAGATGAACGATATAGCGCAGCAGTGAAGGGTAAGTTTATTCTTGTTGATTTTAAAAAATTGTCCTGTTTTTCTAAGATGGGTGTGACAACTTTGATTAAAATTCACTCAGTTATGGAGCTTCCAGTCGTAAGAAATACTGCGCAAGCCATATTTCTCGGAAAATAACTATTTAGCGTCCATCGACATTATAATATATCGATTATTTTGTCCAGATACAGCCCAGCACTCCCCAGTTCCCTCAACAATCCTCGTCCAGCAATAATTCTCCAGCATCTATGTGTCTTCGCCAATCCACGTAATACGTGATATTTATGTGTGGTATCACTATTTATCGAGGTTGATTTTCACATATATGAGGTAATCGATACATTAATGCTATTTACGTGCTGAAGCCATTTTTCCGTTTTTTTTAGTACCAGGAGTTTATTCCATTCAGGATATAGTGTAATGAGACCAGATGCATACGTAGTAAATTGGTTTGATGTAGGTATAATGTACTGACATTATTTGAAATCTTTTATTCTTAATAATTTAAAAACTCAATAGAATCAAAGGTCGTTACTTCAAATGATGCCTATGTACTATTAAATAGGAGCAAAGGAGGGAAGAGATAGGCGACAAAGACAGATAAGGATGAAGCGAGGAAAATAAGATGGGGATGAAGGACCGGGTTAAGTATAGAAGAGATATTATATAGTAGAATGATGGAGTAAAGAAGAGTCAAGGAGAAAAAGAAGGGAGGGGAAGCGAAGGATGAGAAAAGGACTAGACCGTGGAGAAATTGAAAGAGTATCAGAGAGAAGTAGATTAAAAGTACTTACGAAGATGTGGAGTGCGTGGCATCGGAGAAGGAATAAGATAAAATAAATCAGGCGATCCAACTCTACTCCCATCAGTTTCCAAAGGATGAGAGAAGCACTTAGTTGGGTTTTCAGAAGAAAGAACAAGTTGCTATTTGTGTGGAATCGAATGTGGATCTTTTTCGACTTACGTTGAGAGCTGGAAAAAGTTTGAAGGTCGTTTAGTTTTATTTACCGTAGCGAACTTAACCGCAAACTCTTCTGTGGACAACAGTTTTCCCGGTGATTCATGTCACGGGTGAAAGTAGTGTCTCCAGAGGAGAGAGTGGTTGAGCGTGCATTAAAGGCAGCAAACGAGAATAGTTCGTAATGGAATTTGGCCGTCGGAGATTTGCTTGTGGTTGAACTTTGATGAAATTTATAGCCGCATAATCCATATGAATTGACCCGTAAAGCTAATAGCGAAGCAATTGCCAGTTATAGTCTATTTCATTTATCTTTCGACTGACAATTCGTACGTACTCGGGACCGCTCGTGTGTATCCGCTGCTTGGAGCTGGAGAGACGTTTCCCCACCTCCTGGAGAGGAGTCGTCTCCTCGCTAAAGAACTCGAACTCGGTGCTGCCACATCTACTAAACTGGAATACGTTGCGGGGAGCTCAGAAGAAAGAGAAAGATGCCAGCCGTGAGCAACTGGGATGTGGGAGCTTGACTTGTTCGGACAACGAAGGCGTTAGCACGTGGCAACACAGCACTCAGAGACTCGATGTATGCACAACGGAGGCCAGAGAGAGAATGAGCTCTCGATAGGGGGAGGCTCCTATTGGTTCCCGTAAGATCGCTTACTGGAAAGCTCTCTTCTTCTACCTCTCTCTCTCTCTCTCAGCCGCCAAGATATATGAAACAGGGTATAATGTAAAAAACTTCGTTTTAAAATAATTTTTGGCCGATGGGGTCAAAATAAGTAAGTTAAAAGTTCGATGCATTCACATTTGCTTTCTTTTATACGTATGTGTCTGGTCTCAGGTCTCATAGCACTCCTCCCTGATTGGAAAGAACTCCCAAGAAGCACTGTTGCTACAAAAATAATTAACTGCATATAATTTGTTCAGCTCGTTTATATACTGATAACCTCACAAATATATGAAAATTGAATTTGATAAATAGTTCTACCATACGTAAACATAATGTGGATTGGCGAACCCATTTGGGCGCTAAAGAAATGTTACTGGACGAAGATTGTTGTATGGCGTCAGGGCATTGGGGAGAGCTTTAATAGGTATATATTGCATCTCTCTTTATCATGCTTTCCAAGTATTTATGTTATGAAATTTATTCTAATTGCATTTCACCAACTCTCATACTCAAGTTTTCATATTTTATCGATATTTACAGGACAATGGATTTATTACCACTAGGGAATTAGTCGTTGCTACGCAACTTCAGATCATGGAAGCTTATAAAATACTTTTCTGTTGTTTTTTTCTTTACTGCTGGCTTGTAAAATACCTTAAATTAACTAAATACTTCCAATTGAGATCGAACCCAATAGCCCCGTGTTATAGACACAATACATTAACAGCTGAGCTACGGCAGTTACCAAACTAAAAATTTTGGTTGTTAAAACAAACAATAATAACAAAAAATGGCAGAAAATTATACATTACAAAATTATCAAATTATAACACACATTAATATTACACTCATTCCTGTGTCGAGGAAATGGTGATTGGAAATTACCTGAAATTGCTAGAAATTCTGAACAAAACAATCTTAAAATATGATATTCTTTAATATGTATTAAATGGGTGCTAATTTGAACTTACAGCTCCCAATAAACAAAATATTAAAATTTAATCTCGAGGTTTATCAGTGACATGGTCGGTAAGGCATCATCCCGTTAAAAAGCTAAGATTTTTTCAATATATGTCAATTAAACGCTAAGGTTTAGCAATTTCTATTTGTATTCGTAAATCGACGATAAGAATAAGAAAAGTTATTTATTTTTCTTTAAAACTGTACAGGTTCTAAGATCAAAGGTCAATTATTTGTAATTTTAACCGGCAAAATATTAAAAGCCTGCGCGTCAATAGATCGATTTTTACTATTCTCCATATACGTAGTATAGGGGAAAGTATTGTATTCATGAAAAAAAATCGACTTCGAGATTTAAACGGAAATACATACACGTTTTGAGGTCCCCTGAACACGTTTTGACTATTTTCTCGATGATGTCTGTGTGTGTGTGTGCATGTGATAGCTTTTTTGGGTGCTCTAACTCAAACACTATTAATCAGGTCAACGCGAAATTTTATATTTAACATTTTTATAAAAGTCAAAAGAACTGATTAGTTTTTAGTAAAAATCTGTCAACCGGAAGTGGGTGTTTACCCTTGTCACTTATCCGTTATTTTGAAATAACGTTTAATATTTGATAAATGCAAAAATGTACTGGAATAAAAGTTGTTGGAAATCTTATTTTATACAACCTTTGTTTGATACATTTTTCCATATAATGCATTGTTTAAGTGATATCTTATATTTTTAGCTGCCACCTACCGACGACCATTGTTAATTAACGCTTGGTTACGTCTTAGTAACGCTCCCATTTCCTTTCTTAATTGTTGGAACTCTGTGGCTATATCCAATATTAGAAGGCTATGGTTTGAGTTTGTTTCTGTTCTTTGTAAAGCCTAAAATTTTCTCGCAGTTTCTTTAAATATTTATTATGTAACCTAATTGGAATTTTTAGAAATATTACAGATATGGAGTGGAGTTGTGGCCACATCAGATTTTTACGTTATAGGAAAGAGAAATTTTGTCTTGGAGTCGAACTGGTCTTTTTTTGAGATTTTTTCGTTACCTTTTAATGCCCGAATTCCTGTAAAATTTCTTTCTTCCACCAAGTCGGAAAGTTTGTTAAAACACGTTAAAAAGTGCCACCAGATGCGATGAAATAAGAATTTTTGCCTCGGAATAACGGATCTTCGGCAAATTATTGAAGATTATTTCATATTTTCTACCTGTTATTACCAGTCTTTATGATTTTCTGGAGTACGTTTCCCTTTCCTGCTAGAATTACTTTATCATTCTCGTATTTAACTTTCTTATAGTCCTTTCTCCAAGCTTCTTCCTCCAAGCTTGAAATCTCCTGTGCTTTCTAGAGATTCTTGAATTAGCCTTTCTCCATATATATTGAATATGATCGGAGATTGGCAAAAGTCCTGTCTTGTTCCTCCGCTGATATGTACTATATATATATGAAATATGTGATAGTAGGTTTATTGTTCCGTAGTCTTTACACAGTATTACCTTTAGCTTCTTTAGCTGGATCATTGTTACTTTTAGGAAATCCTTAGGCTACAATTCCGAATCGTAAAATTAATTTCGTGTTCACTTTATCCTTCCGATCCAATGACTTTATGTACCTCTGCCGGTATCTCATCACTGCCTGTGGTTTTTCCTTACTTTAGATCTTGAATTGCTCTTCCTATATTGCGTTCGACAATACTTCGACCCAAGTTGTCTTCTTCCAGTTCCATTTCCGCCGATCTTGCCAGCTTTTTGTATAGTCTCTTAATGTATTCTTCTCAAGCCTGTGTTACATCCTTTGGTTCTGTGAATATCTTCCCGTCTGCATTCATAATTTCTTTACAGCGGATTCCATTTAGCTTCTTATCTTCGAATTCCTGTGCACCTGCGTATATCACATCGTAACGCCCTAATCTGCTGTATTTTCTCATATTTTTAGACGTTCTTTACCAGATAAGCGGCAGTAGCGGAACACTTAATTACGACTTATAGTTTCGGAGATAAAAATTTGAGAGCATTCCAAGCATAACATCACATATTTTGTTCACATCGACCGTCAAGACTTCCATCGGAGAACAACAAATTAAAGTCAATATTTTTTATCCCATTCTGTTACATTATCTGTGAGGTACAGATTAAAAAAATTATTTGAATAGAGAACATTTGCCACCAAATAGACCGCGTGGCCATAAAATTACGACTTAAGATAAAAGTTCAAGAACCGCCAAATATTTCGATACCGTTTAATACGTATTTGCCGTAAAGAACGCCTTTAATATGAGGTATACGAGGAATATGATTTATGAGGCATACTTTTCCTTCCTGTTGAACCATGTATTAGTCATTTTATCGTAACTGATGCAAAATTCTGAAAGCTTTTCTCCTACTCGGTTTCTTTTACTAAGTCCTTATTAACCGACAACATTTTCTTCTTGTCCTTCTCCAGCTATGCTGTTCCAGTCTCCCATCATTATGCAGTTTACCTTTCCTTATCCTTCTTCTTCGTAAATATCGTTAATTTGTTCATTCATCTCGATTTCTTCTCCTTTGTGAGCAGACGTTGGCATATAAATGTGAATTATTAGCACGTTCACTGAAGCTGCTTTTAGATTTATTGCCGTCAATTAATCGTTCGTTACTTTCACTTTTGACAAGCTTTTTATCATATTTTTCCGAAGTACCAGAGCAACAACCCTTTTCCTGCTATTTTCTCCAGAACAAACTGCCGTGAATTCTTTCGAGACAAACTGCCCTTTTACTTCTCATCTAACTTCCCTCAACCCTATGATTTCAACCCTATTTCTTCTTTCAAGTTTTCTGGCTTTCCTGCCTTTCTCATGATTTTTACATTTCAGGTACCTATACTTTAAATAACCTTTGACAAATGTTTTCCTCGAGGCAGTTCCTACTCGAGATCTGAATGGAGGGCCATTTTCACCTCCGGAATGGTTTAGCTCGAGAGAACTCATATTGTTCAGCCATATATACGTCACGGTAAATGTGCGTTGTCCGGTGAATGTGTGCATTTCCCGGTTAATGTGCAAATTTACCATCAAGTAAATATAAGTATAACATACTTTTACCGATTGGATTGGAGAAATGTACACATTTGCCTAGAGACACTGGTAAAAGTGAATATACGTCGCAACACAGGCTACAACTTGGCGGCGACGCGAGCATCTGTTGCAGTTTAGAAGTACGGTAAATGTGCGTTGTCCAGTAAATGTGTACTTTTCGTGGTAAATGTGCACAACTAAACTAAATTTGAACGTGAAGGCAAATTTTACTCCACCCTACCGTGTTGGGTAGGTTAGTCGACGTGTTTTTGGTTCCTACTCACGTTCACTGTGTTCCCCCCTCGGGTTGGGAGGCATTCATCTAAATATATACCAGTGGAGCCGAACCCTCGAAGATTTTTATTATAAATTGACTTAATTATTCAGGTGTAGTATTATTCATTCTTACATATTTCCACATATACCAAGGCACATCGGTAAAAGTACACATTTACCTGGAAATATACAGATAATACGTATTTCTGGAAACTTAAACTTACATTTACCGATCTTGGTGGTAAATATGCACATTTACCGGTAAATGTACACATTTCCCAATTAAGTACCTTTACCGTAACATATATACTTCATATACGAGAAATTAAAGAAAAATTTGTCTGAGATTGCTCTTTCCTTGAAAATTTGATCATTTTTTCTTCTTCCTCGTATATTAAATTTTCTTGAAGAAATACATTTATATTTGATTTCGAAACTTAAAAGTTTTTCTCCTTTGTTTACAGGTAAGCATTCGTTCTCCGGTTCTCCAATGACTGAACTGAGAAGATTTTGGTTCACCCAGGCGAATAATGTAAGTTTTGTTTAAACTCAGTATTGCATCGAAACTAAAAGTTCCCGTGACCTCTGGTAGAGGAACTGCTACATATTTCATGGATTCTTTAACAACCCCTTTGAATAGAAAGTTTCCAGCAAAATACGTCGATTTAGTCAAGGGCGTTGCCGGAACCGTGGTGCCCGCGTGCACGGCTCATTCTGACCGTCCCTAGTTCGATTTAATGCTGTCTTTCCTTCTGCCGCCATCTGATGTGGGCCGCCCTCTTTTGAAGAAAAACTCTTAACTATGATTTGTAACAGACATAGATTAATAGATATAATTTTAATTTTTTTCATTCATCACGGGCGAGGTTACTCAAATATTTATTTAATTTCGTAATTGCAATAAAATAATATAAATTCATCCGAAATTTCAAGTAAAACGTTTAGTTAACGTCAAGGTTAACGGAGGTTCTTCTGAGAGAAAAATGACAGAAGCGTAATGTTCGGAAATTTTTCTGCTTTTCATCCAGAGAAAGTCATTTTCTTAGGTGTTTTTCTGCGTAAAAAAACTTCCAAGAGGATGAAAAAAGTCCTTTCTTTGCTGTCTCTCCTTTCCTCACTACGTCTTCAAAGACTTAATCAAGTCGGCCGCATAACTCCCATCTCTCAGCCTCTATCTCGGAATCTCATCCGGTATATGAACACTCTCGCTCACTCTCTCTCTCTCTCTCTTCCCTGTTTGGAGAGTTAGATGTTATCTTGCGGTTTGCTCAAGCCGTGGGTCACATTACGAGAGGCGAATTCCCTCCACAGAAGGTTTCCGACTTGAGATTTTTTTGCGCGACCGCTTCAGTAGATCGGATCTTGATTAGTCCAGCCTCCAATCTAATTCCACCCACAGAAAGACTTGCAATCGATCAAAAAAATCCAATTTTGTCGTATTCTAATACTACCAATGTTGTGGTTGTCCGCTGTTTGTCGTTAACTACGCTTTGTTAAAATGAAGTTAATCAGCAATTTCATAGGTTAAGGGTTATACTCGTCGTTCTAAATCCTATTATCAATTTTCTAGTAACATTCGCTAAAAACTGTTGATATTTTTTTACATTCAGCAACTGTCAGGATTTTGTGCATTTACAATCGAAATGTTTCATTTTTACAAATTCATGAGAAGATCAAGTAAATGTGTTTATGCAGACCGACGCATTTAATATAAGTCAAAGGAAGGGTTTCAGCTATATTTTTTATCGTTATTTTTTCAATCAAGCAGATATCGGTAATATTACGATTGGAAATTCCTTTCACCAGCGAAACATACACTAAATCTGTAAATATACGAACTCCATTTTTTTAAGCGCTCTAAAGTTGAATCCGCGATTAATTTTGGAAAATTGTCGATCAGCTTTTCGAACAAAAAAAGCGAGGGTCGCGGATGATGACGGCTTGGAAAATTGGTTTCGTTCCGTTGACTTTAGTTGAGATTCTTAGGAAGGCCTTTAAGGTCGGAACGAAAGAAGATCTTATCAAATATTAATCAGCCTTAAGCGCCCGAAGGAGCTTTTTCTTTGCAAATGCTTGGCGCTCAGGTAAAAATTGAGAAGAGCTTGATGTAACACTTGGCCTCCACATAATCCTTTCGCGTTAAAAATGATGCTTTTGCAACTCGTAGCCCAAAACTGAGCCCTTCACTAATGTGGATATAACTATACCTATATATTAACTTCCGACCTCGAAAAATGGCTTATTTTACGCACAAAAGACTGAGTATTTTAATTCTGTTCATGTTTTGTCGTATTACATGTTAAATCATTCGAAATTATCATTTAAGCGCAAAATTTATTAAAATTTTCCAGGCGGCAACAAAGCTAAATATCTTAATTGTTGTCCTCTTCAAAGGGAGATAGCCACGTAAAGATTAACGCAAGAAAAATCCACTCCGTGGCGCACCGTAGAGGAAGAATAGCCAACGCCAAGGATACAAATGGATTTATGCCTAAATATAGTCTATGAATACTTTTAAAGTATGTCAAATGATTTTTAAGGAATATTAGAACATTTTTATCTTTTACCATTAACATTGAAAGATTTATTGCAACATAAATCTATACATTTACTTACATTTCCTTGGTCACTAAGATGTTGTTTATTGTTTACGTTTTGGCTAATTGTATTGACCAGTATTGACATAATTTACATAATTTTCTTGCTGCTTTAAAGTCTTCGGTGCACATATCCATGTGAATATTAAGTAAGACGTTAATGTGTAATTATATTAATGGTAAAACTTTACAATACAATACATTAAATAGTAAATGTTAATGTAAACATCGCTTGCGTAATTAAGGAATGGGGAATGTTTGGTAAACTTGGGGTACCCAACAGCGAAATTAAGTAAATTTCAGAATTTATTGTATTAGATTTATTGTAATATGACATCAAAAGTGATATATAAATAAAAATAATAAATGATAAAAATAGTTTGCTACTTAAAAGGTGACTTTCCCGAGCAAAGCCGGACCATTCAGCTAGTTAATTCTAATTCGCTCTATGGGGAATCGACTTCCTGTTTATTAAATTCATCAAACGTTGCACTAAAATCAAGAATAAACTTCGATATTGCGAAAGTAATATGCACTTCATCGAGAGTAATCAACATATGTAATTAATTTAACATCTACCTAGGAAGTGTCCTTAAAGTTTGGTGAAATTCAGTGAGGGTATATTGAATATCTCCGTAGAAATAAGTTGCATATAACGCACTTCAAAATTTGCCACTCAT
The DNA here is from genome assembly GCA_028673005.1 of Tanypteryx hageni. Taxonomy (NCBI): domain Eukaryota; kingdom Metazoa; phylum Arthropoda; class Insecta; order Odonata; family Petaluridae; genus Tanypteryx; species Tanypteryx hageni. The sequence goes on along the minus strand of CM054116.1, from coordinate 82,618,435 downwards.
TTCGGAGCCTTCAACATTTTAATGCTCATGAATGACATTTATTTCGATTTCATCTTCCGCAGATTGCTACCCGTAAAATTTTCTCGTTTTCAGTGCATTTTTCTAAAAAAATGCTTGTATTTGGTTTATCTGTTCGCCTGTAAGGGAAAAGCCAAATTTTCAGAGGAGATTGGTCTATTTGAGATTTAGACGTAGAAATATGGCGGGTCTGGGATTATCTGCTGGCAATAATAAAAAAACGTACGTACGTAATTTACTCTGCAATTCTTTCCTCAACTTTTCAATAAATTTTTATAACTGTTCAATAGCAGTAACTGAATATTTATGTATTATGGAATAGCGAATAAAGCGTCAGCAAGTTCAAAAGATATGTATTTTTCTTCCAAGTAAATTTGGCTGATCACGAAGGAAAGTCATTCTTCTTTCTCTTCCGACAATTTGTGCCTATTTAAGCCTAATTCACTCTTGCAAAAATTGGCTGTCGAGGCCCGCGTGGGATAGATGGAATATAAGATTTGCATTTTATTTTCGATAAAACTAAGGCAAAAGAATCCTTACTCGATTATCGCATGTTAGATGTTATCCAAAACAACGTGATTTTACATCTCTGGAACCAACGTGCGAAATTGAGCAAAATTTCAAGTTGTTGATGAGAATAAGAATAGTAATAATTTCTCAGTAACTGGCAAATGACGAAGTTTTACGCATTAACATAATATTTAGGTTATTGCTAATGTATCTATACAAATAATAATATATATAATTTTATAAATTAAATAAATTTGTATGTGCATAAATTAAAAATTGGCTCTCAAATTTATTATGTATAGCTTAAAGCAGTAACCCAAACTAATCTGTTGCTTTAGTCTTGGAAAAATAAAAATTCAGAAGCGAATACAATTTTAATGATCAATTCCAATTTTCCTCAGGATAATCCGAACAGAATCACAGAATCATAGGAACGAAAGTTATAGAAAGCTGCTATTTTCTACCGCCTCGTGAAGAGTTTCTCATGGAGTTCAACTTTAATCAGAGACGCGTACACAAACTATTTAAAATTGACCCGACATAATTCCTGTGTGTAATTAACTCTTATCGATCATCGAAAGGCTAAAAAGACATAAAGGAGTAGGAAAATCAAGGTCATTCCTCTCCGCATCAATGCTCACCGTCCGCGCATAATGAACGCAAAAGAGAGGATTGAGGGAACGAGAAAAACAGAACAAAACCCATCGCAAATTGGAACGCATGAGAAGTGGATTGTTTAGATTTATTCATACGTGTCGCCTCCTACTTTCTGTCTCTCTTCCCCTCCAAGACATGCGGAAGATTCCTTTTCACGTCGCCTACCCCACCGCCACCCCAATCCATTCGCGCCATTAAATCTCGTCGACAAGGATTTGCATTCACCCGTGACGCTTCACGTGCGCCCTCGTCGACCGAGCTCATGCGTTCGCACTCGCGCACGCACGCACGCTAGCTTTGTATGAGTTTAACCTCGAATATTCAGGTCGAGATAGTTTGAATTTCACCATTTGAGTTGTGCCTCGACCTTCCTGCCAGACGCGGCTTATCCGCGTGGAGATGAGGTGTGTATGGTCGCATTATAGCGAAGCTTTTGAGGCATCGGGGCCATTACTCCGTCTCTATCTCTTTTCCTATCTCACTTTTTCCTCCAGGTCGACGATATTACGAGAAAACGAGTCCATGCGATACCACACAGCTCTTCGCATAACATTCTCTTCTCTCCGAGCCTCTTCTTCCATTCTCCGAAGAGACATATTCATATGCCTCTCTTGGCGATTTCTCTCTCTCTCCCCCCTCCAATCTTTTCCTCTTCCTTTCATACTCTTTTCCGCTCTACCATCCTCTCTCTCTCACTTCCCTCTCTCTTCCCACCTTTCCCTTCCCTTCTTTCTCCCCCTACCACTACCTCTCCATCTCTTTCTCTCTTCCCTATAGTACTCTCACCCATCTTCCTCTCTCACTCTCTCTCCCCTTTTCCCCTCTTCCCTTGTCTTCTCTTTCCAATATTCCTCTCTCTCCCATTTTTCTCTCTCTCGCCTCTTTCTCTCTCACTTCTCTTTCTCTCTCTCCTCTTTCTTTCTCTCTTTCCCCTATCATTCCCCACTTCCTCTTTGTCTCCCCTCTTCCATTTTCCTTTCTCTCTTTCCTATCTCTTCCATCTTCCTCTCTCTCCCCTCTCTTCCTCCCTCTCTCCTCTCCCTCACTCATCCATCTTACCCTCCCCCCTTTTGTCTCTCTCTCTCTCTCTTCCCTCTTCCTCCTCCCTATTCCTCTCTCTCCCCTCTTCCCTTTTCCTCTCTCCCTCCCATCCTCCTCTCTCTTCCATCTTCCTCTCTCTCTCCCCTCTTTTTCTCTCCCCTTTTTCTCTCTCCCCTCTTTCTCTCCCCTCATTTTCTCCCCTCTTTCTCTCTCTAACCTCTTTCTCTCTGTTCTCTCTTTCTCTCACTCTCTCCCCTCTTTCTCTCTCTCCTCTTCCTCTCTCCTTTTTCCTCACTCACCCATCTACCTCTCCCCTCTCTTTCTCTCTCTCTCCCCTCTTTCTCTCTCTCTCCATATTTCTCCCTTTTTTCGTCTTCCCTTTTTCCTCTCTCTCCTCCCTCTTCCTATCTTTCCTCTCTCATTCTCCCCTCTCCAACGTTCCATCTCTGGTTATGGTTTCGCACGAGGTCCCACTTCTCGACTCGTTTCCTATCTTATTTATTTTTTATCAGACACGAAAAAATGTTTTCTTTTTCCCTTTCAGTTTTTATTTCCGCGGAGTAGCACTCTCATTGACGCGTGTCTTTTGTCTCGTCCTCGTGGTTTTTGCTGCGTCGCTCGTTTTTCTGCCTCCTAAAAATTTAAAAGTCGAGCTTGCGAAACGAAGAAGAATGATGAAATTCTTTTCGTGCTTCGCAGTTTATCTCGTGTTTGCTTCCTTCTTTTCGTTAGCTCGAGACCCGTCGAGATGGATGAAAGGGTGCTCCTTCGTTTTTTATAGTATATTGGTGACGTTTTGCGTGTAATTATGGAGAACGGAAATAGTTAGCTCTGCCGCCATGCTGGTTTACTCTGATTATTTGAGAATTCTACATTTTTTATTTATTGTCGTGTTTTTAACATCATTGGACATTGATATTAGCTTTAACTTTAACATTTACCTATCATATAATGACTACATTTGTATTAATCTTTATATTTAAAAACTTATCTGCCCTCAAAATTTAGGAGGTGATAAAAAAGTGCTAGTCAAAAATTGACCAGTGCGTCGGACACGTTGTTAATTTAGTACATTCAAAAATCTTGCGCCGTTGCGTAGAATTGGTTGAAATATTTGTAATTTTCAATCCAATATTTTTGAATTTATTAAAAACTACAAGATATGTGTAATCCATTCGTCGAGACAATTTGTTTTACTCGCATGTATTCATTCATTTTTGCCAAACATGGCCAACGCGCGGCTCTTCGAAACCTTCAACGTGGCTCGCCTCAATAATTTGAAATATATTTTTAAATACAAAACAAATAAATAATTAAATGAAATCGCACTAAGCTTGATGACTCCGTGTTACGAATTGATACTGGGAGGTTCATTATCCCTACCAACACATTGCCCACCCGCGTCCTGCGCGTTACAATGCGCTACTTCCCGGTCACTTCGCTTTTATTTTGAACCGTTTCGTACATATGAGTCATTATATTTGTGTTTACGATTGCCTTGCCTCGTGGCTGAAATCTGGATGCTTCATGCAGCATTTGTTTTGCCATCTTAACCCAGAGAGAGTATTTAGGCTAGTTCTGCTTCGACTTCAAAGTAGTAAAATCTCATAGAGCAAAGCAATCAAATTTCATAGAGAATTAATTTGAAACAGAAAAGAATCTGCTATGACCGGCAATCGAACCCGGGTTTTCCACTTTCCGGGCGGATATTCTACCACTGAACTACCTTAGCAGATAATCTTTCCTGTTTCTGAACGCGGGTGTTTTTCTTAGTTTCAAAGTAATTCCCAAAATTACAGCTTATGCCTTTCTGCATAGTTTCTATTATTCCATAAATTTCATAGAGATTTATTTCAAAAATGTATACCCAAGCCACAACCGATGAGAGAAACGAAGAAGAGGACCAAGATGACTAAAATATATGCTGCTGTAGCATATTACTATGTAGCATATTACTATATATTATATAGTAATATGCTACAGCAGCTACATAATGAGTTTAAAATATTTTATTGGCTCATTACATGTAATTGTGGCTCTTCGGTGATGTTAATTGCAATATTGTGGTTCCTGCTCGGGCCTAGGTTGGCCACCCCTGATTTATGCTGATGCGACGACAGCACGGCCATCTCTTTCATTACCTCGCTCCGTAATGGACCATTGGCACTCTCTCGCAGATGCGCCATCGTGTTTCGTTGGGTTCAGTGTCCGGCCAAAATCACCTCTCATACGCAACGCGATGACATTACCGCAGGAAAGCGAATCGGTGCGTCCTTTTTTTTCTCCTTCTCAATAGAGGCGGGACGGAGGCATAAAGAGGCAGGCGCCGAGCCGATGGCGGCAGGAGGAGGTTAAGGCTTTCGGAGCCTGCGTTTGAAAGGCCTTGCGGTTTTTATCGGTTCCCTGGCTTATGCCGTCGTCGCGCTCCAGGAAATTGATAAAAAACGATGAGCGAAGCTCTCGGACGCTCAGGATTCCATCGATCCGTTCTTTGCGATCATCTGAGGCGACGGTCCCAAACACGAGGCCCGCGTAGAGCATTTATTCGGTTCGCAAAGCGAGATACTTTATAGTCTGATGTCGCCCAAATTGAAATTCGTTGCTCGAAATTATCCTTGAAGGGATATGAAATCAACACTTCCAAAATAATCCTCTATTCTCGAAACCTTGCAAGGTTGTCATGAAAAAAAGAACTTAGTTACTTCCACAAATAAATAAATTTGTGGAAGTAACTAAATTATTTTTTTCATGATGAGTAAATTCCACAGGGTTGAGCCTGGTTATTGTTATCTGCAAGGTTGGGGCGCGGAAGAATGTTCTGAACGCGGAATACGGCTAGCGAATTTGCTGCTATTGCCGTCATGCCGCCCACGCTTCATCTGAGTTTTAGACCTCTGATCTGAGTCCATATGGATTTAAAGATTTGCAGCTTGACTATACTATTTTTCTTGCAAATTTGGTTCTTTGATATTTTTTATGTGGAAGATTCAACATTTTATAAGTGTATCACACTTCGTTTTGATAGTTATGAGTGCCCAATATGGCTCATAAAATCTATTTCAAAATCTTCCTATTACGTTTGATGGCGCCATATTGCGCGAAACGAGTTGTCGTATCTGTGCATTGGTCGTTTAAAAAAAAGATGTGATGCGCTTATGCGAACCCTTGCTACTAGTTTTTTTTTAACCCCGCATCTCCAATTCCACACACGTCCTCCAAAGTCATTGTAGAAGATTTTGGTGGATAGCTTTAACGTGACCCAGATTTTAATAAAACTATTTATTGGATATCGGGTCATATCGTCTCTAGTTCGTGTATCTGTGTTTTTGCTGAAAGCCTCATTTATTTGTCGAATAGACTTAGCCAGAGATATGAAGGCGTAGAATCCAGAAACAAGAACATAAAAACTCTAGAAAAATGAGAAAATTTTCATCTGTACGATTGTTCTTGGACGGAATCGTTTAGCTCTCATTCGGGGCAAACCATAGGGCGCCCATGAGAGTTGCAATGACTTCATTTTATATATTGCGCCTCAATGTTTGGTGCTAATATTAAATCTTATGTTAATCTGAAACCCTTTTTTAGAGTAGAAGATATATGTTCATCTGCGAAATACCCCCAACTTCCTTCTATTAGATGGGGAGACGAAGAGAATTTACCTCTATGTTGTGTTATGATGCTCTCTGTTTAAGTTTTTAGAGATATTCTTAGCAAAAGCACAAGATAAAGCTTTAAACAAGGAGTGACTTTAAACATGACTCGCGTCGGAAATTCCCTCGCTTTTATGGAAATTGCATCTGAAGTCTCGTGCGCAGCAGCAGCAAAAATGTCACTTTTATGGGATAAGTAAACGTTTTGAACACCATAATTAATCCGGAATTGGGGAGAAATCAACTTGCTTCAATGTTTCATTCATGTTCGTTATATGATAATTCGATAATTTTTCACTTTTTATCAGTTAAAAACCTTTGCAACACATTTTAACAGTGGAGATCAGTGATCGCCACTTCCGCCGTCAAATCCAATCAAATTTATTGACGAGACGATAAATGGATAACTGTCAATGACCACGCAGTGCATTCCCTACGGAAAGAGCCGGCCGCGGCGCCTTGTGGGAATGTACACACAGTTTATCGACGCTGATCACGGAAAATTTTCAGGCTATTGAGCCTTCTTATTGCGCCATCTCGTTGTCGCGGTCGTTTCGTCGTAATACGCTCGAGATCGTAAGAAAATCGGAAAAAATCGCAAATTATCACCCAAAAAAATGCCTCGCACCGAACTTCTATCATCGTTATATTTTTTTTTAATTCACCCATATCAAAACGACGAAAACTGAAATTGTGGTATTTTTACGGGCCATTACCCGCTCTTAACCGCAAACTTTTCTCAACTCTTCTATATTCTCCGCTCGCAATTAAGCGGCGCGGAGAGTAGCTTGGAGTTTTCCACTTGTTTAGGCTCGCACTCCAAATTTTATTTAGAGCTCCTCAGACCCATCGACAATTTTTTTCTAAAATTTCCGGAGGAAAATAACCTTTTGAAAACTGCGAAAAAATAATCTCCCTGGGTTTATGGTCTCACTTAATGTTTTTATGTTTCATAAGTAAGGAGACTTTGGTTAGATTATTTCTGCCAGATAAATCTGCCTCCATGAAATATTTATCAGTGTGTAGTTAGAGAAGGAAGTTCAAGTATTTAATCAATATAGGGTCACGGCAGCGAGAAATTATTTTTCATTTACTCGTTCCCAGTGCGTTTGACTCGAGTTTTTCTATCGATACTTCATTTGAAGAGTACTTAGCCTTATTTTAGATGTTTTTATATAAAATGGACACTAGCATATTTTTGTAACATAGTCAAGGATAGGTTTATTACCACCGATGACGGATATTTTGTGGTTGAAATGTATATGTAGCTTAGTCGTCTGTCTCTATCTCGAATGTAGATTGTTTCCCGCATAGTCACGGGAAAACTTCCTAAAATACAAAAAATAATCGGTCGTTTATGTATTTTGGTGTATTTAAAAATATACTCATGCTCAATAATTACTGTAATTTTTGTAACCAGGTAGCTTTCACTGAAGGGGTGGGCACTTTTTTCACGTGATTTCGAAAGTTTCGTCGTGAGAGATAAGAGCTCATATCGGAAGTTCACTTTTTATTCGTATATTCGCAAGCCGCTTAAAATAATCTCCAGGGTCATATGGGGCCTGTTCTTTGTCCAATCCCTTTCGATCTTATAGTATTGTTATATGCAGTAGAGTCTAGGTTATGTGAGGTAGACGGGGTTTGAGCCAACTCGGATTAATGCATATGCATAGTAAATAAAAAAATGAAGAAAATCATCGGGAATCTTTTGTTCCTTTGCAGTGCAATTTTTTTTGCAGAACACGAATAGCCTCCCCTAGTCTCCGCCAGTTTTCCCTATCAACTGCCTCCCTCCTCCAAGTTGGCCCGAACATCACAAGTTTTCTGTCCCATTTGTCTTTCTTCGGTCTTCTTTTCGGTATCTTGATGTTTCTTGAGATCCATTCTATGACACTAGAAGTCCAGCGCCGGTCATTTCTTACAGCAATATGACGCGCCCACTGCCAGTTAAGCGTCTTTACTTATATATATATATATATATATATATATATATATATATATATATATAAATCATCTGTTGAATTTAATTATACACTTATAGACAACTAATAATACTCTTTTGAACCCATTGAATACGCTGAATTAAATAAATTACTTGTTTTTTCGGCAGAATTCTATGGCAAATATAGACGGAACCATTTCCAAAGTGTCAAATTTTATAAAAAAGAGGGTTTTTATAGCTTTTCCTAAAATGACTTAGGCCTCAAGGGATCTTTTATGGAGGATGGAGTGGAAAGTGTTGCGGAAACCTGAGGGTTGTCCGTTCAGAGGGAAAGTTTCATTAAGCCTCCGTTGCAATTTCCCCTCTCGCTTCCAACCGCACACCCTCTACTCTCCTATCTGTCCAAAGTCTCAGTCTCACGGCCACATTGCTAGTGCACTTTGGTGGGGGGGGGGGGGGGGGGTGATTGAGAGAAATAGAGAGAGTGAAAGGGGACGAGACGATGGAACGGATTGAACCAACCTTCTCCGAGCTAATTACTCGAGTGCGTTGGAGAATTAGCAATGGGATAGCACGGAAATTGGTGGATGGGAAAAGTGGTCGGATATTGCGTTGCTTCGGAGCTGGATGCGTAGCAACAAAGGATAAGAGGGATAGGAAATGGGCAAGTAACGTCTCCTACGTAGCAGTTGTCCTGCATAATTGAAAGTAAAATTCCGATTTCATTAAAATAACTGCAGCGCCTTTCATCATTTACTAAATTTTACTCACGCGTAAATCCACTATAGCGTGATGTTGTGTTAGCCCTTTTCGATATTTAGAACAACTCTACATAAGGAAGTATCTCGTTTCGAACAATGAGGTCTGTTTTCGTTTTATGCTTCGTAAAAACTAATGAGCGTGTTGTGTTGTTGAGGTACCTATCGTCAACTCCTAAACAGAGCAGGTTGATTTTATGTTAACAAATTTGCATGCCAGGTCTCTCCGATGGCGATTAAAAAAGGTTGGGAAAACCAAATGCGCATTTGGGCTACAAACCGGGCGTCATCTCTGTTGATTGGCTGAATCTTATGTCTGTGAATCATCACTGAAGACGTCTGGTTCGTAAAAGAAATGCACATCTGATTGCAAATTCTACGCAATCAAGCATATGCTGGACACAAAGAAATTTTGAAAAAGCAGGAGAGATCTTCTGCATGACCAGGAATCGAACCAGTGTCTCCTCTTAACAGGCGGATATTCTAACACAAAGATAAATGCACGCTCATGAAAATTTTAAATGAAGATTTCAGCCTAATTTTATCACAAATTTCAGCGCAAGGAATATTGTATCTTTATTTCATTAGGCACGAAAATTCCGGTTCTTATTTATTTTAACGGCTTCTGAATGTGATGGTCGTATTGTTCCTCATTTTTTTGTAACTGTAGGAAAGAACATATGTTAAGCCGCCGAAATATTTCTTTTATAAATTTCGACTTCCGCGAACGTCGATGTAACTCTCGCTAAAAAAAGAAGGCATGTTTAGTATTCCGAAGCTTCCGCATCGCTCCCGCATATTCTCTTTCGCTTTTGTCCCTGACGAGTGGCGCTGCGATCGGAATTGCGAACCGATTTCCTATCTTTTGAAGTGACGAAGCTGTGCTTTTATTTTCCTGCGCGGTGGAATTGCTATCAAATAATGCACCCGGCTCACCTGGCAGATAAAGAATCTGACTCGGTGTTATTTTAGGATAGAGTATGAGATAGAGTGTACGTACTAACGCCCGAAGAGATCCAATAAGCCTCTGCGTCGTTCGAAACTTCTGCCTCGGTGCGCGGAATCGCCAGAAGCACCCGATTTGCTGGGATCTCTCTCTGCTTCGGCTTTGCTATTTTTTTCGAGTTTATCGGCGATTTTTTTTTATTCGATAGTCTCCATTAACTCGGAAGTTGACGCTAGCTTTCACTATCATCCACGAGAGCGGCAGGCGGAATGGCGTTGATTGCCATGGCGGCGGATACCGGATTCATGGCTACTGAGCAGGATTGGGCATAAAAGGAGAGGACGCGGAGAAATACGATGCCATGCGTTTTCAGAAATAATATAATCAATAAAAGGGAAACATTTTAAAAGAGATAAATTAAGAAAGGAGGGTCTTCATTAAAAATATTTGACGAACTAATGAACGATTTGATTCATAAAAATGGGCATTTATGTCGAAGGTATTTTAATTACGTCAAAATCAAATGTCTGCAACGCAGAACCACAGTGCATACGGGAACAAAACTGTAGGTGTCATTAATTTTTCATAAATATTTAACTTCCTTGGAATTAATCATCAGGTATCTATGACTTATTTCTCCAGTAGATAAAAAAGATTGGAAAAACCATATGGTCATTTTTACCACTAAGTAGTCGTCGTCAGTGGTGATTCACATATAAACTCTAAAATACCATCGATGAATTTTCACTGAAGACAGCCGCGTTGTGGTTGAAATGCACATCTGATTTTCAAAAACCTTTTATGGATATTAGAGAAACAGCTTTTCAATTTAATTTCAGTCATAAATATGCATTGAATTATTAAGGACTGTTTAAAAATTATCAACTTTTAAAGTTGGTCGCTGCTGTGGGATTGAAGTGAGTAAATAAGCGAATTAACACTAGAAAGCCCGAGTGGCCATTTTGGCTCCAGATAACCAAGGCGTTGGCGAGAACGTCGTTCTCAGGCACATAGATGTAGGTACACCTCGGGAAGGAACGGAACGTCATGACTGACAATTATTTCACCTCAGTAAAGCTTGGCGATATGCTGAAGGTGAAATCCACCAGCCTTGTCGGCACGCCCAACCGCTGCCGAAGGCAGGTGCCACCGACAGCAAACCAGCCTCTCCATTCGACCATCCTGTTCAAGAAGGTACAAGATTACACCACTCTCACTGTGTACCAGAGGAAGACCAACAAAAACGTCTTGTTACTGACTACACTTCACCCAACAACAGGGATAAATGGCAATGAGAAGAGAGCACCGGAGACTGTGTAATTCTGCCATGAGACCAACTACGGCGCTGATGTGGTGGACCAGATGGCATGCCTCTATTCCACGAAGTCAGGCTCCCGACTTTGTTCAATGCACGTGTTCTTCAATGTTCTCGATTTGGCAGCCACAAATGCATGGGTGCTCTACAAAGAGGCAACAGGGAAGAAGACGCTTAGTCAAAGGTGGTTCATTCTCCTGCTGTGCGAGGAGCTCCGCGCCCCTTATATGGCTTCCAGAAACAGAGAACAACCTGGTGCTTGGGATGCAGTGGAAGCACCAAACAAGGACAATGGACCGAGCACAAGTGACACGCGCCAGAAATGTAAAATCCGCAGTGCTTGAAAAGGCAATCACACTGTAACTATCTGTACGGGTTGTAACAAGCCAGTGTGTGGAAAGTGTCGGGGCAAAGGCGTGTGTGATGCATGATGTGTATCGCAAATAGCAATAGCTAATACTTCTACACTTGACATTACCAAAGTTTTGTTTGTGACCATTTTCATCTGATGGGCTGTTTTTTATTGCAATAATAAGTAATTATTAGATACCTCTGGCGGCTTTGCTTATATAATTTAATGGAAAATTCAATTCTTTGGTTTACATTTTGGTAGGTACATATTGTAAATGCTAGACAGTTTGATATGTGATTGATATGCTGGTTAATACTGAATATTATTAACTGTACTCTTAGCTGCAGTGATTTTAAAGTGATATTATTGATGCATGTTACCTGAACTTTGAGTTGAATTAACACATTTTGTTTTACATATATTGCATTTTTGACATGCTTGTAGATATCATACCAAGTAAGGTCATAAAATAAAAGAACAATAAAGTCATATTTTTTAGTATTACATTGCCTTCATGCATTAAAAACCCGTTCCAAGGGCAAAATAACGCATTTTAAAATGAGGGGCCAAATGGCCCCTACGGACGTTCTAGGTAGGCAGCCACCTCCAGACCTTCTAGTGTTAACGTTTTGTGAGGATTTTGTTTCCTTTTGTCGTGGTTTTTATTTACAAACCAACATATTTTGAAACGAATAATTCAAAATGATTTCATCATACATTATTGAAGGTCATCGATAAAAGCTATAAATACACCCCTTAATTAACGTACAGTCGTATAAAAAAACATGATCTTCACAGTCGGAAATCCTTAGATTTTTAATTAATTTCCATCGAAAAGCGAGGGAGAACGCGTGAAATGATGAAAAACATCTTGGACAATTGCAGATTCCGTCTAGCGAAATACACAATAGGGAGCATGATACCTCACGCGTGAAATTCATTGTGTTTTCCCGCAGCTAATCTCTCGTCACTTGTTTTCATTCATTACATTTTTTTTGCGCCTCTGCCTTTTTTGCCTGTCCCAACCTTCGCCCCACTTCCCTTCTCTCTCCCCCCCCTCCCCCCCTCCCCGGAAAACCTCTCATCCCCCTATCTCTTCACCTCCCTCCTTTTCTCTCCCTCAATATCCTCTCTCCTCGCCTCGCAGATAGCGTGACAACGTCCGCTGATTACACAACGGCTGCCGTCGAACGAAATGAATTCGAAGTGGTCGAACACCGCAGATTAGATGTTCCGGGAGACGGGACTGACAGGGATGCTCTCCCATTTAATGTTTAATCTCGTCTGTTTTATTTTTTTTCTTAAGGGGAGAGGGTTGGAATTGGAGGGTGTGTGCCTGTGTGCGAAAATGTAGGAGTAGATGGGGATGAGAAGAGAGGAGTGTGACATTCAATTCACCGAGAGGGAGAGAGGGGAGCAGGAGTGATAATGAATGAAGCAAGGTCTGAGTGACAGGGAAACGACCGCTAGCGGTCGTTGTTATCAACACACGACGTGTTTCCACCGTCGTCCGACTATTTCGGGAAAAGATATAAACGCTTTATTTCATCTCTCTCCGTATCTCCTTGCAGCGGAGATTTTTTTCGCCAGTTTTTTTTTAGGTACCCTCTGCGCGAGTATTCAGATTAGATCCGGTTCTGTGGAGTATTTTTTTTTTGTTTTATCCGGACGCGTCCCGCGTAGAAACGACTTTGATTCGATTCTGTCCGACGATCGATCGCATCTCTCTCAGAATCCGTTTTTCCGCGTCGATTGGAGATTATCGGTTCTTTGTATATTTTTTCAAAATTGCCGGAAGAGTATGAACCAAAGCGACAGCTGACATTTTCGCGCTGTCTTCACGCGATACTGACGCAGATAAATTTAGGATTCGCTGCTCTCGTGTAGTCGTTAATGATCCAGAAACCAATGACATTCGTCATTTATGGAATTTGCAATCTCAATTCTCAAAAATAGTTTTGGAAAAACGTTCCAATTGCAACGTATTAGATGAAAAATTAATTCAAAACAGCGTATTTACTCGCATAAAACCCTCATCTTTTTTTACAAATTTTGTGCATACAAAATGAGGATGCGGATTATATGCAAAGGAAGAAACTGGAATAGTCTTAAAATGTGAGATTATCGTTAAATTTAAATGGGAAATCAATTAATGGTTCCCTTTATTCGATATATCACATATGGCATGTAAAATATTACGTAGTCACAGCAACTAAAATAAAAACGGGAAAAATATTATTTTTATTTAATACATCGGATTTTCTGTCGATCGGTGCGGAATTGCCAAGAGACCGCGAGAAAGATGCCACAGTCATATGTCGAGGCACCGTCACAGCTATGGCGGGGAAAAGGGCCGCAGGGGAAGCGGCTGGAGGGGTGAGGAACACAACCACAGTTCACCCACCCCTCTCTTTGCACGATACATGCGCTCCCGGAAAAGACCGTGTAAAGCGAAACCTTGCAAAGTGGGGTAGGTTTTTGTATAGGAACACATGAGGTTACATTTGTGGGTCTGGTACAGATTACTGTACGACAGTTTAGCTGCATTATATGCATCACTGCTTCCTTTGTTCTTAATTATAAACTCTTTTCTCGTAATGAAAAATTTTATGATTTTTTGAGCACAAAAACTGTTCCAAAACCGCGCTAAACCAAAAATGTGTAAAACGAAATCGTGTGAGTCGATGGATAGGTGCATGCGGATGGGTCTGGAGAAAGTAGTAGTTTTTCGAAGGGAGGAATGATTATTTTTGAAAAATGAACGAAAAACAACTGATAACATAAAAGTTAATAAAGAAGTCCTTATAATCGAAAGTTTTTGCACAATAATATTTTATTTAATGCTCGTTGCGCGTTTTTTCCACTCTTTAATTGACGATCTTCGTCTCATCTCATTTATATGTACAGTATTTAATGTTTTTGGAATACGCAAGAGATGATCTGTAGGTTTCTTTGATGTTTACTACAATTCCCAAAACAAATATCAAAATAAAATAAAAAATATAAATTGGCCATTATGAACATGCACGGTAATTAAAAAACAAATTGCCATAAAGAGATAATATACGTAATTTAACTTCATCTAACTCTGTGCAATAGTTTTATTTTCTTTTGTACTCGTTTGTAGATCCTTTGTTCCAACTCGGTTACGTACTTTTTTCCTGGACCGATCCGCAGCAAAAATTTCCTCTCCAGATCTGTTCGTTGCGCCTTCTTTGATATTCTTCCAGAAATAACAAAATTTTGTCTAAAATCTTTCGTGTAAATCTAACTAGTGGTGTCGATTCGAATACAAAATTGCTATATTTTTATTTCCAACTTGATCTGATTTTTATTAGTGGAATTCATTTATTTTTTTATTAGCGGCCTTGGACAGGTCCTAAACTCATCCATATTTCTCTCCTTCTCTCGGGTCTCCTCCTCCTCTCCCTCTCTTTTAATTTTTTGCGCGCCTAACCCTCTTTTTTACCGAATCTCTCTGAATTCAGACACGAGACAGCAAAAATACAATTACCGAGTCTTTTTGGACTCTCATATCCCATAATAAGGATATGTCTCTTCATCATGCAAATGTTTTTTGTTTACTTTTTTGCTGGAGCGAGAAATGCAGTATTAAAAGAAATAAGGTCGAATAAATATCTTACAGAGCGTTCAGCTTTTCTCCGAAAAATAACTCTCGGCGGTTTTCTGACGCATACCTCTCATCGTTGCTGGTGAAGGCGCTTCATCATGAGATTGTGACTGGTTAACCAACCACATAGGCTTGTCTGTTTGGTAAAGTTTGTTTTTTCTCCGACTCAACCCTGCATTGTCTTACACCAAGAATATCGAAACTATGATTTAGGGGTATTTGACTACTGTAGGGGGTAATCCAGTGCGAAGTTCAGGGAAACGTTTTTTCTGGCCATTTTTCCAAGCGGCACTATTCATGTGCTCAATCTTGAAATTTGCTTTGCCATAATAAGGTGCTAAGACGATTTTGACTGATATAGGTTTCTGGGAACGAATTATACTATAATGCTATTTTAAAATACATGAAAAATAATCTTCTCCAAAAAACTAACCGGATATAATTACGGTTGCAATTCCCACTTCCATACCTTAGGCTTGGTAGGATTCGACGTTTATTCTTTAAAATCGACCTTTATTTTCCCGAGAGATTTTTTACGATTCTCGAAAATTTACCACTTAGTAGAATTTGACGTTTATTTGGTTGAAAACCGACGTTTATTTTCCCGAAATATTTTCAACGAATATCGACACTTAAAATTACTACTTATATGACTGGCAGTTTTCGGCCTTACAATTCGATGATTTAAATTTACTTTTTATTTCGAAATTCTTGAATTTTTAAATGTTAATATTAAATAAAACACTACATAACGAATTTATTAAAATATTATTTTATATTTCACTTTCAGTAAAAAAGTATGCGTTACAAAGTATATTTAAATCATTAATTTAATCTTTTACTAATTAAATTGTGACTTTTAACCAAGAAAATCACCACATTTGAGCCGGCCACGAGATGTCGCGTGCTTTTTTTTAAGTTATGAGAAAATGTCCAGGAAAACAGTGTAGTATGGGAATCTAAATCCGGTGTGCAACGTGTTAATGCGACGTATTACGTGATTATTTCGGCAACCAACCTATATACGAAAACATATATTAATAGTTAATTCACGCCTTTTACTAACTGAATCTTGATGATTAAACCAAATTAGCACCTTGCATATCGTTCACGAGAATATTATTGTTGTTCTACCACACGGAAACTTAGTGGTATTTATAATCTCAAATATTGTAAGCTGGTATTTCCAAATATAGATATTTTTGATTTCGTATAATTCTTATCGCGTCGTTGACAAATATATAATATCGCGAATGTAGATATTAAATTATGATTTACCTCTTTAAATTGTTTAATGAAACCTAGAAAACGATTAATTTATGAAATCCGAAATATATGATGTTGCTTTTGCCGAGAAACATTCTTTAAAAAAATAATTTTCGAGTTCAGCGTAAAGGCTTTTAGACATTCGTTGATACCAATTAAGGAAAAAACATTAAAGATGTAATTATCACAATAATATTTTAGACGACAAAAAAGAATTGTCTAATACTTTGAATCATTTGACATATTTTATCAGTGCACTCATATCCTCTTTATTTAACATAAAATATATAGTGAGAAAAATTAGACTTGATTATTGAGCTCTCGATCAAGTCTTACCTCAAATCTTAATTAAAATGTGCTTTTCCAATCTGCAAAATATTTTACAACAAATAGCAAATAAATATTAATATTTAATCCCTCTTTAATTTTTAGTAATGATTGCTAATTTATGTGCACCTTTTTTAAAACATTATATATAAATTGAAATTTACTAACCTGTAGCAAAAGCCGAAGGAACCAAAAGCACGAGAGAGAAACGATCCATCCCGGATAACTTTTAGAAAATTACTGCCAAAAGATTGGGTTGTGCATAGGGAGAACGGGCGAAAGTGCATACAACAAGATCACATATAGGAAAAACCCTAGAAAGGATCGAGAAACATTTGTTTCCGAAACACACTCCACGGGGTTGATGAGTGGAAGGGGTAGAGAACGATTAGCGGATTGTCTTCAAACGACCACCGAAATTCCTTTATTTCGAACCATGTTTAACAGGGGTCGAGGCAATTTCAGCAGGGCATATCCATGACCTTATCTGTATAGAAAGGCTCGTGGAATATCCCACCATCAGGTCGGCAAATATAATCTCAAAAACCTAAAAAAGCGCTAAGAAACACGTGTTCTCAAAACTCTCCTAGGGCCTTTCGGTTACATTACTGTCCAGAGTAGAAGCGTGAACTTTTCAAAAAGTCGCATATTTGAGTGTAAGAAGATACTCTTCTTTCAGTCCCACTGTTAACGCAAGCCCAGAAAAGGAACGAAATCGTAGGTAGAAAATAATATTCCGAAAAAAGTAAACAGAAACGACTGAAATACTATAATTCAGAGTAGGTTTTTGGACGTATAATTTTCCGTCTTGTTGAAAAATCGACGCTTATCGACGACGTCATTTTCGTCGATATTTAAATTAAAAAAAATCGAGTTTATCGATTTAAATCGAATCCTACCAAGCCTACTTAATCTCTTTCTCCATTTTGATACGCCATATATTTTTTCTCTAGTATTTTACATTCATTCTAATTATTAAATTCAGTTTTGCAAATATGATGCAAACAAATTTTGAAATAGCAAATGTGTCTTCAACTGTAGTAATAACTTGAAAGTGATAAGTATTAAATCCTTTTATTCGTGATTGCGTCTTAAATATTAATATTTAATCATTGAAAACTGCTATCATGTCGGAGGATCGTATTCTCTCGTACTCTCGGCTAGCATTATTCTGCCTCGTGTCATAAATATTACGTTACAAAATGGAAAACATAACCAAACGTAAAATCTCATCTGTTAATATTGAAACCAATGATATATCGTGATTTATGATAAATATGTTCAGGTGTTTAATTCGTCTCATGCGAGCGACAGTAATTAAACCGCGAAACCATTCCGACTGAAAATTTATTTTCCGAATTTTCCCGCTATTTTGTTTGTGGGAGGTTCTTACTGGAACTCCGTAAATTTTAACTTTTTGACAACAAGTGCTAAAGGTCTTCTATAACGGGTGTCGCTTATCAACTTAAAAACATCTGTTTTTCTAGGGACCTTCTCCAAGCGGGCACATTGACTTTGAGATCTATGGTTCGCATGATTCGTCAGAAGTGGTTCTTAGTTGATAACAGTCATTATATATCTCTCACACTCCACCCTTAATCAACGTTTTTAATTTAACTCATGACAGTAAGTTTTCTATTTGTCGAAAGTTGACGGGAGAGGTCATTTCATCGACAATCTTGTTCGCAGCTTCTATTTGTAATCATGAGAATTGAAAACAATAGACTATAGGAGTTACTTAATATGAAAGGGTAGGATGGTGAATATGTTTTGGAAAAATATGCTTAATAAGTTGGAACACACAAGAGCGAAGATGTTAGAATAAGTAAACACAAAAACTGTTGCGGCAACTATTCTAAAAATTAGAAGCCGGTGCATGAGTTTCAAAATTGTTTAAACAACTAACACGGCGTTTTAAGGCTGGTTTCCAAGGGAAACAGTCTTATGAAATGGTCGTGTCTGTGTGTGTCCCACTAACAACTTTTGCATCAATAGTCTGCTTTTCATGAAACTTGGTATTGCCAGTGCCCACTTCCAGGATATATTTTATTTAGCGAAGATTGGAGTCCCAGGTTAGATTCCAGGAACGTTTTTTCCCTATTTGTTTTTCATAGGAAGTCTAAAATTCATCGTGCAGGGATGCTTTCTTTAATATTTTAAAATATCTTTAAATTGTGATATCGGAGCAAGGTTTGTACTGTTTTAAGGGGAAAAGAAAGTAAATTCTAATTCTTATCACAGAATTTTGATAACTGGTCGCATTTTCTTGAATTTCAGACGATTATTACCGAACTCGGCTTGAGCATAAGGCGAGTGAACGAATGGGTTATTTTCCTTTTTACTAGACTACCCTTCAGCAATGGACAGTTATCCATACATACATCAGCGAATAAAAAGTAACATTTATTAAATTCGTTTATTTAAAAAATCACGCAAAATATATTGTCAGAAAGAAATTTTGACATTGCTTTTAGTATTTTAAACCTAATAATGCTCTATTAATTTGCTTTCCAATCTTTCTCTATCATTGATAAACTATGAATTACAAATGGTATTTATGGCATGAGAATTCCTTGGTATGACTAAAACATACTGAAAGATTTTCTGTCAATATAAGTAATCAAGTAATCACTATGAGAAACCAGCCTGCATTAGTCCTGGTTTGGACTTCCTGTTTTAATTGAGATCATCCTAAGTGCTCTACGCAAATCTTGGTTTTATAATTTCCGCAGCATCCACAACCAGCTTAAACATCACTTGGTTGTTTTTACGAATATTTCAAAATCGATTGAGATTACGAACATAAAATCTTAACGTGTCGATTAATTTATCCGTTTTTACGCGAATTTGGACATGTTACGGTATTTGAAAGCTCTCGATGCACTGTACTTTCAAGTTAAATTCGATTTTTTTAAAACCTCATCATTGTATCTTTTCGCGGAAATTGATTGGAAGTTTACCTTCACGCTAACGAGGTCGCTCCAGATTGCTTAGTTTAATCTGCTTACCCCAGGTGTGCTATAAGCCGCCGCGGGATATTTCGGTCGTAAAGGACATCAGATGCAAATTTCGTCCAAACTACTTGTTCCAGACTCCTGCGGATACTGTACTTTATGAAATGGAATTTCTATCCAACAACTTAGAGCATGATCGTGTATTTAGCTTCCACTTCTCTCCCTCCTACCTTTTCCCTTATGAAACTACATGGCGCGCCGCCTAGGCCAAAAACTTGCCTTTTATGTGGTAGGAGGGATAATTAAAACGGTTGGAATTTACAGTGCACGAATTTGAAACTCTTACTGTATAATCTGATGCGCAGATTACAATAAAAGAGAAAAAACACAGACATTTTGGATATCAAAGGAAAGAAATCGAAAACATTTTATTGTCAAAAATGGAAAAATCAAGTAAGTTCTTCCAAAGAAAATAATGATTTGTTTAAAAGTGAGCATGTTAACCGTTATAATATACCTACGCAATTTTATTACTCCACATTCATTATCAAGAGAATGCAAGAAGCAGTATAATTTCTGCAAGTTTAAGTAAAAGCTGTTGCTGTTTTATTTTGATTATATTTATCATTCTATTTATCATTCAAAGAACCATTTGTATGAATATATTTAATGGTAAAAAATGCCCTTGATGTAATATTTTTACGGATAACTTTAAGGAGTACTCAGGATTGTAAGTAAGTAGGGAGATTGGTTCTACTCGTTTCTTGAAGCTTTCATAATTTTTCTTTACCTCTACCACCATAATATTTGGATTTTATCAAAAGATATGGCTAAAAATATAGCTGTCATATTTTAAAAAATACCAGTTTAAATAAGTCGATATCTCGAATTCTATTTTTGAAAGCTTTCAAATATGGTAATTTAAAGTTTTCTGCGTCAAAAATCCGTTGTTATAGAGAAGTGAATCCCTTTACATGAACATGGTTGCATCAAAACTTTCTACGGGGTGGCGGTGGCAAAGTGGCAAGGCCGTTGGCCTTCCATGCAGTGGTCCCAGGTTCGAATCCGGCCGAGGTTGGATTTTTCAGACTAGGATCGTCCCGTTCCCTCCTTATGTGGGTTGAGGAGACTGTGCAATCAGTACTCCGTTCTTCTTCAGAACAGACGTTAATGGCCCCCTTGGTGCTGTTCGTAAAGAGTAGGCTAATGCCGGCACCGGGTTTCCCTCCTCCTCCCTTGTGTGTGTGTGTGTGTCTGGTGCATAAGGAGTTATGGCTATAATAATCCAAGATGCTGGTTAGCCATATATGCAAAGAAGCAAACAAAACCTTCCGCAAATTAAATCGCCACCGCATCACCTCAGGGTATTTTCTCAAGATGCTCGGTTGAAACTTCACCCTCCGAAATTCACATCCATACATAGCTGCCATCTTAAGTTGAGTCCGGGCCCAATTTTCTAAACCACCGAGATAACACATTTTTTTATTTAATTGTAATAAGCAATATCTAATAAAACTTGCGAATCACCAAATTCAAACGTGATTATTTACATTTTTTGGAATGCATAAAACAAATCGCCTTGCTTTGACTCCTTTTGCAGAATGTTTAATATCCCGAATGGCGTAATTTAATCTACATTTTACATTATTGAGTATATAAATGTAAAGACATAACTGAGCAATTTTTGTATTCATGCTACCGTTTTAAATATTCCATATATTTTCATGTAGATGTGGCGCCTCTTTTTCAAATGCCTTCATGGTATATAGCCTAGAATGATGTAGCCCAAGTAGCAAAGACATCCACAGGCAAACTATTCACGGCGTTAAATTTTAAACTTTGACCCCAGCAAATATCAATTTATTTATGTCATCAAGTTTTCTCCAAACTTAATGAGACCTAAGACACTTTGACGAATCCTGGATCTCTGGGTGAAAATCCGGAGAGATAATAACTTTATTCCCATCCTCCGATGCATAGCGATCTAACTTGATTAATTCTTTTCCCTCAGAAGTATTTTGCCAGAGGTCCTCAAAACCAATCATAAGGCAACAAGAGTTCCACAGAACTCGATTCGATTAAGCGGCTATGGAAATATGGAACTTTCTCGGAATAGGATTAAAGAATCAATGGAGTGAAAGAGGTAGAGAGAAAGAGAGAGATGGTTAGATATAGAGAGAAATAGGGATGGAGAAAACTTTTCTCGGACAATCGATCGCGAACGTCTCATATGAAGAACAGGGACGGAATTGTTACGAATCGGAGTTGATAGAGGGAGGGGAATAGAATCGGGTATGGGATTGCATAGGGAAAGTGAAAACTTTTGATTCGGACGATCTAAAAGGAGGGTATGAATAAGGGGAGGGAGGATGAGAAAGGGGTGTTTTGAGTGGATAAGGAGATAATGGGATTTCCTTTAGGATTGAGGGAATCCGCTAGGGAGGTGGGCGTTTGGAAGAGTTAACCTGTTGATGTTACGGGGAGAGAGAGAGAGAGTGAGGGGGAGAGTGAAGGGGGATGGGATGAGAGAGAAATGGGGAGGAGAGAGAGAGAGGAGGGATTTGAGCAAGGGTAGAAAGGAATTTCGATAAGAGTGGAGCAGAAGTCGTCCGGATGAGTTTAGAATCCTTTAAGCGAGGTTGTTTGGCTTGGGAGAAGGGTTTTTGGGAGGCAAGGGGGACCTCGTCTCCGTGATTACACTCGGCCGAAGAAATTCTGAGGCTGCGAGTTTGACGATGATTGCGCCGGAGTAGTCGCCTATCGTCGCTGCATAAAAGGAGCATTCTTTCGGGTCGGGATGCGCGTTTGGAAGCAGGTTAGGAAAGAAATGCGTTCGAATGCGCGCGCGGGGAGAATTTTGAGAGTTGTTTGCGGCGATTGATTTTCAGTCCGCGACACCGAGGAAAGGTTTCATTTTTCTCCTATTTTCCATCGCATTTTCTATCGCTTAAGAAAGGGATGGGAAAACTGTGGGCCGCGACCCTCCAGGAGGCCGCGAAGTTCCAAGCAGGGGCCGCGGACTGGAAAATACACACCACTAAAATAGTCCATTATAAAATAAAATGTAATTCAGTTAATTTTAAAATTGTTTTGACTGTTAATCAGGTGACGTTGGCTGCAGCCAGCTCGTCGCTCATGTTTGAAAATGTGTGCACCCTTACCGTCTGACCCGAGCGTCCGCAGCAGGAAAACAGGCCCTTCCATCTCATTATGAATACATTTATATATTTGTATCATCTCTTAAAATTATTTCCCTAAGTGCCGTTATTAATGTTTTTTTTTTAATTTAATAATGTGACAAAATTTATAATACTTGGTTTTCTAGGTCATATGGGGACCAAATTTTCTTAACCAAATTTTAGCCAGCATGTGATTAAACTAAGAAGGGAGGAGGTCGCAACCAATTGAATGAAGGAAAATAGGGTAGTGGCTTGAAAATTTTGCCCACCGCTGGCTTAAGAGGTGGACTCCAGGGATCAAAATAGGGTAGAAAGTGTTCAAAAACTGCATAGAATTGATAATAAAACGTAAAAATAATTTCAGAGTAGAATTAACCTTGATTGCAATGCTGGTACTCTTACGATTTTGAAAAACCTTTAAAAAAAGCCACGTTTCTCTTGATGTTATGAATAGACTATGATTTCATCTATTTCAAAATATTGGTTATTGAATTGAACTTTGATTTTAAATAGACCACATTGTCAAAATAAATTCGAAATATTTCGTATTAATCATTCACTAGGAAGAAAAACGCGTAGTCAAATCCATATTCTACGGAAGCCTTATTGTATATTATGCAATATTCTAATGAAACTTAAGTATAATTTTATTCAAAATGTGTATTCGTGTGTCCGAGAGCTCGAGATCAGCTGGTCCAAATTTGATATTTTATATTGCAGTTTGATCTGTGATGACTCCATTAAAGTAATGGGTATGGTATCTTTGAATCGAGCACAACACATAGCATGGAATCCACTAGAAGGTCGAAGGGCTGTTAAAACTCTTCGTTATCCTCGGGATCAGCCGAGGTACCTGCGAGCCGATCGGCTGTCTGGTAGCCCAACATTTAATGGGCGTTTCCTCAACAATCTTTGTGAGCGTTTTTTGAAAGTAAACACATTTTACCTTTTAATTGGTTACACTCGATGAGCAGGCATCTCCAATGGCTTTTCTTTAGTTTTTTTTAAAGCAGCAGTAAATTAATTAGAATGTTTTCGTAAATATTTGCCGAAGAGGACTCTAAAATTGACAGAAAGTCTGGGGCGCTACTGTATTATTCTTAATAGTTAGCCGAATTCTGAGTTTCGTCATATTTTATTTTCTCTGAGGAAGCTTAGTGTTGTAAAAAAACGAGAATCATATTTCACGTAATCGTTTTCCTTCGCCTTTTGAATTTAAAATAATTAACTATTACGCTTTTAAAGTTAATTTTCAAATTATATATATGTGTGTGTGTGTGTGCGAGCGCGCGCGTGTGTGTGTCATAATATCATAATCAAGCTAGGTTATTTTATTTATATAGATATTGGTAGTGTACCTACGTGATCAATTTCTGTACCTATGCCCGATGGTAATTTTTCCAAGATGAGAACTCCTTGCATTCTACTCCGCATGTCTTCTTTTAAACCAACGCCATTTCAAATAAGATGACAACTGCGTCCAAGGCCATCCCGATAACCCTATCAACCCTCACCTTATCCCGCCATCCGTTATCCCCTTATCGCGGAGCGCGCACACGCGAACGCAGCCGGCGCGAAACCCTGCCTTCGCCATTCATCTTCAGATTTGCTGCATTACGTCGGCGACGTTTTCATATGACAGCCCGCCCATAATTTTTCTCCGACGCGGAATCGTCTCTTATGAAATCCGCGGAATCCTCATTTTAGGGGCGTTTGCTCTGGGCGATAGTCTCCCTATTTCACGTAGGTGCTTTCCCAATATTCGGCCGAGGTTTTCAAGAGTATCATAAATCTCACTTTAATTAATTTCGCTCGTTGTTCCACGTGGGACTTAACGTGTAACCGTAACGGGTCGTTTCCAAGTGGGTGGAGAAACCCTTTCTCAAAAATGATATAAAGGTCTGCTGCCTGATGAAAACGAAACGTCGCGAAAAGGTTTGCGCGAGCCGAGAAAGGAATAGAAGCAGACATTTATACTCTGCAAGAGCTATAATTCATTTTGGTATTTTCAAAGGCAGAATTAATTATTTTTGACACTCCCATGGCACGTAAACTTTCACTTATTCATATATATTTTATTGTATCTAATTACACTGAATTACCTGAGTACTTCATGGTAAAAATACCCTTTTGATTAGCAAACAATGATACAACAGTACATGGTTAAAACTGACGAATTTGAATGTTTAAGAAATTTTTGAGTAATGTAGAGCGAGTTTCATGCAATATAACGATTTTTCTCTTTTACGAGGAGAATCGATTAAAAATTTAATATCGCAAGAAATTTTAAAACTTGTTCATTGCATATAAAACAATCAGTCTCAAAAATATACTCTGCTGTCACTTATTTCATTATCTATGTAACAAAGCCGGATGAGCGATTATATTATATGCGGTAAATATTTCACACAGAATACGTCGGAATTAAGTAACTTGAAACGGTTACTTATATTTAACACGAATTGAAAGAACGCGTCAGCGTATGCTGATGTATTGGCTCGTCGTACAGTGTGTCATTTGGCCGATCTAGCTGGTCAGAAACCCATTTTTGAACTGTGATTTTATGCATCTTTTTTCAAATTAATTAATTCATAAAACCACCAGCACAACTCAATTATCATGTTGGAAATGCTGAATAAATTTTGCAGCAGCACCAACTATTACCTTCGCGCTTCAATAGGCGCTCTTCTGGCAGTTGTAGTTTTACTGCCTACCGTGCGTATTACACGTTTAAACTTAGAAAAAATATGATTTTTCAAATCTGCGAAATGGAGCACTTAGACTCAGGTATTTAATTTTATTTCTTATAGTATTCAAAAAAATTTCAATCATCGTGACAGTGTGCGGCAGGCTAACAAGTGAATTGCTTCACAATGAAAATGTTTTTGAGATGCTGAGCGTTTCACGAGGCCAACAAAAAAATCACCACGCGATACCGCAGAAAAGTGTCTATTGTCGTTTTATAGATATATGTCGTATTATAGATATACTAGAGGAATTACCCGTTGAACATCAACGGGACTTTGTAGTGTGATTTAAATTTAACTTCTGAGGGGTGTGTGTGTTAAAAACTTATATATAGACACACACAGACTCTATGCAACGGATAATTCCGATAGTAAGAAGTATTTAGTAAAATTAAAACAAAAACAGAAATATTCGAAAAGGATTTTACAGATTCATATAATATGTTCCAAAACATCTCGTAGTATTTCTTTATAAACAATATTTCTTGTGTAGAAACGACCTTCTCTCATCTTTCCTTGTCCATAACTTTCTAAGATGTCTTCTAAACGTGTAACTCTGGAAAAGGCGACGTGGGTGAAGCTTTAAACACCTCGGATTCCAACAGTTTAGAAGAAGAAAATAAGAGAAGTTTTACGTTTGACGTTGCTACAGCAATAATTTCGAAATTTTATGGATTTTTCGTACTCTTTCCGGGTGTTGCCTCCAATTGGATTAGCGTTTATTAAGCCTTCAAGTAGACAAAAGAATTGCGTTATCTGCTTCGCGCTCTTTATGAAACATCGAAATTAGAGTTGTAGCAATGTCAAACTTAATAGATTGCAACGTTAATAATTAAAGATTATTATTATTCAGTAAACTGCGTGGAATGTGGGCATTTTTAACGTTTATGATTTTAAACATGCAGATTTCTGACTGATTTCGCAAAAGTTTTTGCGGGCACCACTAGTAAATATAATTTTCCTATATATAATTATACAGATCATAGTTTACAAGGATATAATACTTATACTGTAGAAGAAAAACAAAGATCTTGGGAATCAACAAAGAAAGGTACGGTGCTGCATATGCATACAACTCAAAACATGATTAAGTAAGCCATTATTCCCAAAATAATAATTTTGTCTTAGGCTGAGCAAATCACACTGTGCGTCGTTGCGTGTTCTAAGGAGACATTCGTCTACTCTGGAACGACGTAGAAATCTTTTATTCTTTTTTTAAATTAAGATAAAAATAAGATATATGTACAATATTTGCTCGTGGATGTTACATTCTCACTTAAGTTAGTATGGATCTTCTTTTAACGGAAAAAATTGAATGTTTTCAACTTGTGAAAGTAAAAATAGAAATTAAAAGCTATATAGAAGCTCCGATGCAACAAACATTTTACATGAATAAATTATGGCATAAAAATGACAATTTTTACTTCCTCCATACGAAGTATAGGGGAAATTAACGTATTCTTGAAAGAAATCGATTTCGAGATTTCAACGGAAATACACATTTTGTGGTCCCCTGAACACGTTTTGACCATTTTTTGATGATGCCTGTGTGTGTATGTGATAGAAATTTTGTGGGTGCTCAACTCAAAAAATATTAATCAAATCAAGACGAAATTTAGTATTTGACATTTTTGTTAAAATAACAAAAGTTGATTATGAAAAAGGAGGAGTTGCGAGACACGTTCAAACAATAAAATAGTAAGTAAAAAAAAACTACACCCTAAACAGGAAGAGAATACATTCACGCTGCAGGTAGGGATACGGGAAAAGTATCGATACTTTACTCATATCGGTAATTTCCTTTCGATACCAAGTACTTTTGTACTCGATTCTTTTCTTTCAATTTTCTAGTGATATCGGTACTTTCGGCCAGATACTTTTGTGGTATCGATACCTTTCATTCCATACATCATATGATTACGGTATCGATACTTTCGTTTCGATATCGTATCACTAGGTGCAGGTTGGTGGTAAACACTGTAGCAGGACCTAAGTCAAAAGGAGACACACGCACACGCAGAAACACAAATTCTTCAAAAGGCAAACACAGTAGACTCGAACCAAAACTAGACACTGATGTTTCGACAGCTAAGCTGCGTGTCTCATTTTGACTTAGGTCCTTTGACGGTGTTTACCAGCAACCTTCACCGTGAATTCGAATATTATTTCATTTTGTTTAAAAATGAGTATTTGTTTACTTACAAGAGTTGATTAGTTTTTATTAAAAATCGGTCGACCGAAAGTGGGTGTTTATTCTTGTCACATCTGTTTTTTAAATATAAGCTTTAATATTTGATTAATGTAAAAAGCATTGGAATAAATGTTGTAGGAATTTTAATTTTCTATAACCTTTGTTAGAAACATTTTCCCATATAATGCATTGTTTAAGAGATATTTAAAAATGATATTTTTAACTGTCACCACCCCTCCACCTACCGGCGACTATTGTAAACTCTTGACGCTTAGTTACATGTTAATAACGCTCCATTTTATTTTCTTAATTGTTGGAGCTTCGTGGCTGAATTCAATATCAGAAGGTTACGGCATTGGTTTATTTAATTTCTTTGTTAAGTCTTTGAATTTTTCTCGCAGTAACTTAAAATATTTATTATCATTTAACCTATTTGAAATTTTTAGAAATATTACAGGTATGGAGAAAGTCATGTGGTGGCCACATCAGATTTTTTTAAATGCTGTATTTAAGCGATCCCCAACATGCAAATAATATTTTCATGATGCGAACGTCACATGATTTTTCAGGCTGCAGGAATAACTAAGAATATAATTTCCATTCTTGCTCAAATAAAAGTTACCGAAAATTCCTCGAGATAAGTGCTCTTACTGATGCGATAAATTGAATCTATTAGCGATGGTAATTATATATTTGTTCGCGTTGGCATAGTCCGAATAAATTCGCTTGCTCTCACATGCATATCCGTTTCCACTTTCAAAATTCATTTAATTTCTCCTATGGCATATGTTTTAAGAAAGGGAAATATACCACTTCAATTTTTCAATTTCAAAAACATTTATTTTCCTCAGAAACAGGCTAAGGGAAACTCTTTATATATACTATATTATGAACTAGAATATTTTGCGCAACACATGCGTCCGGCCGTCCAAGTCTTGATCATTAGAAGGAGACGTCTCACTTCTCATCTCTCTCACACAAAATCCATCTAATCCCTCTTTTGCCTCACTCCCTAACTCTCTCCCATCACCTTCCTATCCCCCCGCACTCCCTGTTCCTTCCATTCCAGAATATAAGCCCTTCACTACACGAGTAGCGCCGCAAATTACAACCACCGCGCCTGTGGGAGTCGTAGGATTGTGTGTGGTGGGGAATGGGGGTTTTTGGATGGAGAGAGGGTGAGACCAATAGGACGATGGAATGGAGTGTGTGCGGTTTCGGAGTGGGTACAACTCCATTTCCATCTCCGCATCACAGCTAGCAGAACGTGCCTCCCACCCCCGCACCCTTCCCCC
The DNA here is from genome assembly GCA_028673005.1 of Tanypteryx hageni. Taxonomy (NCBI): domain Eukaryota; kingdom Metazoa; phylum Arthropoda; class Insecta; order Odonata; family Petaluridae; genus Tanypteryx; species Tanypteryx hageni. The sequence goes on along the minus strand of CM054116.1, from coordinate 82,589,656 downwards.
CTTTCTCCGTCTGCATCCCTCCCTTTCTCTATCGTCGTCCATAATCACAGCCTGCGAGTTCACAACGCACAAACATACGACATCTTGTCGTTGCATATCCTTCCCTCTTTCTCTCCCCTTTTCTCTCCCTCTTTATCTCCCTCTTTCTCTCTCCCTTTCGCCCTAATAAAGTCGTTCGTCTGTCTGTCTATCTCTCCCTCTTTCTCTCCCTCTTTCTCTCCCTCTTTCTCTTCCTCTTTCTCTCCCTCTTTCTCTCCCTCTTTCTCTCCCTCTTGCTCTCCCTCCTCTCTCCCTTTCGCCCTAATAAAGTCGTTTGTCTGTTTGTCTCTCCCTCTTTCTCTCCTTTCTCTCCCTCTTTCTCTCCTTCTTTCTCTCCTTCTTTCTCTCCATCTTTCTCTCCCGCTTTCTCTCCCCCTCTCTCTCTCTCCTATTTCTCTCGTTCTCGTTCTCTAGCGAACCCATTACTCCCCCTTCACCCTCTTCATAACCCTCCCCTTGGGTTCTATACCCTCCTCTCTGCTCCCTTAACCAACTTCCTCGCTCTCGCTAATTCCTCAACTTTGTCGCTTTAATGCCGCGGTGACCGACGGACTTGGTTTGACAACAACTGTCTCCATGTTAACGAGATGCAGTCTTCATCGTAAGGAGGAGGAGGTTTTTTCCTTGGGTACTTACCGAAGTAAGTTCAGCTATCTGCTAGTGGCTGGGACGCAACTGAAGACTTTATGCCTTCCGGAGTAAAAAATATTGAGGTTAACGAACGGAGGGTGGATGCAATATGGCGGATAGAGCGGGAAAAACTTCTCCAGTTTTGTAGACAGCCATTATGTTGGAGGGGAGGTAATCTTCATTGCAAGGATTCTTGTTTTTTTCTAAACAAATCTTCTCCGAAATCTCGAAGAAGTAAATCACTTGAAATGACTTTTATTTTGAAATAGTCATATGTTACTCCTGGTTTATCTTGATATGAATTAATTCAATTTACTGTTAATATTGCAAGGTCGAGATGCATGATATAATTGGAGCTTCGCTCGAATTCCGTTTTATGCGAGAAATCGGAATATATAATTAAAGAGGAAATTTTATCCTACCTGAAAAGCGGTGGGAGTAATTTATTTTACGGATACACTACGGAAATCAAGTTAACTCGGCTTAAAATTTAGAATGTCTGATATCTAATAAAGGGTGCTAACTTAATTGAATTTCTGAATTTGTGCCGACAGACCTCAATGGAATTTTGATTGAATTTCAACGCTTTTATATATAGACAGTTTTATTAAATAAATAAAAAAATAAGTTCAATTTGCAATATGATTCATAATAGAATGCGCTTATAGTTTTACTTCTTTCTTCCTCCATCCCCTTCACACTTAATGAAATTGAAGTTGTAACCAAACAAATAGATATACAGCATAAAAATTTCATAGTACTCACCTATGGTTATTTAACCCATTAAATTTTCAGCTTTTAGCTTCTTAATTCTTAAGTAATGCACTTGCACAAATTCATTCTTATTCACGATATAAATTAAGTTTTTTACTCTTGGAGCTGATATAGATGTATATGTCATATTTTATGTCGCAAAGCAAAAGAAAACTTGCAAAAATATGTCTATAAATAATATCTACATATTCTAACGTGGAAGTAAAATGTAATGTGAGAGACAATTTTGAAGTAAATGCGGTGCTGCTGAATATTATCGTGGTTGGTAAAATTTGGTTGCGAAAATTTATCGCAGTCGTAGAAAAAACCATTCTTAGATTTTTATGCCTTGAAACAGGGATTAACATTAAGGCAAAACACCTGAAATATATGGCCATAGTTTTTTTCTGACCACCTATCATGTTCATCGTGCATTTTAAACAGGAGTAATTTTAGGTAAAAACGTGACTTCACCAAATGAAGCATACAATTTTCTCACAGAGCTACGCGTAATTAACGGTTTAAATAAAATTAAATTAAGATGCGAAATTAGTTTTCGTCCCATTCCTCAAAAAAGTTCTTTTTTTATCCGCCGAAAAGAGGTCATTCCGCGTTGCGCACTTTAGAATGTAATTAATCCGCAAAAGGCACCAAGGAAACCACTCGTCCAATCCGACGCTTGTTCTTTCCAGTTCTAGAACGATGTCCATTTATTGTGTGACTCGTTCAATTAAAGAAGGAGCGAGCTCGTGACTGCACTTGTTCCGGCCTCATTATTTGGTCCGCGCGATGCCTCTCCCGCCTCAACCGCAGCGCAGTTTTCAGAGCACGCGCAAAAATGAAAGAACTAGGCCACAACGTTTCATTTTCAACATATCACGGCAGGTTCACCGTCAAAATTATCAACGAGTCGACTTAAAGAAGATTGCTGCGATGCAAGGATTTTTATTTTGCATGCATTTACTAGTTGTATATATGTATGTATTTGTGTGTATGTATATATATATATATATATATATATATATATATCAACATATATATATATATGTGTGTGTGTGTGCGCACGCGCATGCGTTGTTTGTTTATAATATTTAAACGAATGAAATTCTACAGCAAAGTAAATTTTTGGTACGAAACGAAAGTGTTTTCCATACGTTCAAGAAAGTGTATCATCGGATCTAAACTTTTATATTCTACATGTTAATGGTAATATGTATTTAGGAAACAAACATTGCCATGCTTTTAGAAAGAGCTAGACTAGTCGACAGGCATGGTGAACTCATAGCACGCTGGGGGAATTCGCTTGGTGTACCACGTGTGTGACCCCATTTTAATTAATTATTTCCGCCGCGTTCGGAGCCCGAAACGCTACTGCGCTGAAGATGAAGTCTGTGGAATATTTGGAATAAAAGGTTTGCGGTGTTACTAATGACATTAGTGAGTGCTGCTTACACAGCTCTGAATACCTAAAACTATTCCTAGCAAGAGATTCCTCTATTTACGAGCGCCCGATTTACGAATTTTTGCTATAACTTAAGCGGCTATTTAGAGAACACTTTTAAACTTACGAAATGGAATTTTGCAATGACGAAATGGATTTTTGCCATGACGAAATTTTGTCAAAAGCAAATTTTTGGCACGCGATCACAAAATATGTTATTTCGCAAAGATGAAAGCCAGGATAAATAATTTCACCCCACATTTTACCAAAGACACGAACCTTCAACTCGATGTTCGGCATATTTTCACATTCTATCGATTTTTCATCATATCGGAGCCGGTTGTAATCCATCGCCCACCGGTCTTTTATTTTATTTTATTCTTTTATTTATATATGGCAATTTCATCCTATTATGGCTCACTGTAATATTTTTTTTGTTTATATACGCTGCTTTATTGTGCTTTGATTTGTATAAGATAAATAGCTTTAACTTGGGCTATCAGAACGCATTTCTATTTATTGCCTTTAAATTAAAGGAAAGGTAATTTTTGTTTTACAAATTTTCGCTTAATGAACTACTTTAAGGGTTAAATGTAAGAATGGACCTTATGGTCTAAATTTCGCCCGAATAAAGACGATTATCTATCTGTCTATCTATCTACTTTTCAGGAACGTATTCCTTTCGTTAAACGAGGAATCCCTGTATATGAAACGGCTCTGATCCTCAGTTACCCAGGTGTAATCGCGGTAGAATTTTTAGCCTACTTTCCAGAATGTAAATAGACTTATAGTTTCGTCGTTGTTTCTGCCCGTCTGTTCGACTGTCTGTCAGTTCGTCCGTCCCCCACTATTAACTTTTGAACCATCTGACTGAGTTTCATGATATTTGGCGAAAATCTCTTGCTACTGAGGCCAAGCACCCGAGGATAGTTTTTGTCGCGAAGATTGGAAGTCTTGGGTTCGATTCCAGGAACTATCCTTCCCATTTGATTTACATGGGAAATATGAAATCCACAGTGCTGGGTAATTCACTCTTGCACATTAAAATATCTTGGAATTGTAATATAAGAGCGGGAGTTTTAATGGAAATTCTTATTGTTATCGTAGAATGTTGCTTATCGATCATATTTCTTCAAATTTCGCGTAAATACTGGTGTTTTTACAGTTTTATCGCTCATTACGGAAGTGTTGCTATCGCAACGACTATTGTTGGACTCGTATTTGGTATAGTCTATTACATGCACACGTTATTTTTGACAAAAACACGCGTGAAGAATTTTATTTTCCGTTCGAATGTATTTGTAATATTTTATAACGGAAAATTATGAAATTTTCGAAGACAAAGAGCAACTCATCCGCGGTGATTTTAAAGCTATTAAAGCCAATATAAGTTGTATTAAATAAACAATTGCGTGGAAAGTGGGCATCATAACTTCTATTTGGATAGTATTGTTATCATTATATTTAAGCTAATGGATTTTTTGCTGAAATATTATTATATTTTCTTGGATTTTGAAAATGTTATACTATTAAAGAATTCATTTTAGTCCAATTCTTTGCCATTCAGAATCAAAAAAGCTCTCTATTCTTCACTTAGTTTTAGCATCTATTTTAATACACTAACACAATAACGTGACGTAATGGTGGAATATTACTCATAAATGTTTGGTACCATGCGATTTAAATTTTACCAAAATAGTCTATTTATTCATAAAGATCTAGACAGCTGGAATGGAATAAGCTGCATATACGCTTGCGCCCACAAAAAAGACGATAATTCCTCTCGAGTCTTCTTCTACGGCTTCGAGAAAGGATGATGCAAATTTCAGAAGGAACGGATCATTCTATTACTTTATAAACAAGCGGGCAAGGAAACTGATAAATAAACAATAGGGTTCTAAGGGAAGCATTTTTACGAACTATAAAACATGTTTCCCAAAAATCGCTTTCTCCCTCCTCCCAAAGTTTTGTGTTATGTTTTCGGCGTTCCCTCCGTCAGCAACATCGTCTGACTTTGGATTTTTCCTTAACCCGTCATCCCTGCTTTGGGGTCATGCTAGGGGCGAGAGAGGAAAATAAAAAGAGGAGAAGAGGTTAAGGGAGAGAAGCTTCTTCCTACCGCTCAACCTCTTGATATTTTTGTTTCGCTCAACGCAGAAAGTAGCGGCCTCAATTTGAAAACGTATCTTTATACTCTTCTTTTATTCCGTTGAAAGGGAAGTAGGTGAAAGGGGGAGCGGGGTGCAAAGCGAACCTCCCGTTTAGCCGGAAGTTCATCGCGTCGGTGGTGGAAGTTTTAAAGGAGTTTGCCGAGGAGAATGAGGGAGTGGAAGGAGGAGGAGAGGAGGAGGAGGAGAGGAGCAGGAGGAGGAGGAGAGGAGGAAAGGGGGAGCGGAGAAAGAAGGGCGGCGGGGGGCGGTGAGGGGAAGAGGGCGTCTTAGTTTTCTTGCCGGACCCTGGAGTAGAGTTGCGAATCCTTTGGAGTGCGTCAGGTAGGAGAGAGGAAGAAGGTATGGTCGAGAAAAAGAGGAAAGTGGAGAACGGAGTGCGGTGGAGAGTCGTTGAAAGGGAAAAATGGGTGACGTGGGAATAGGAAGTGCGCGGGGCGGATAGTGTGGAGGCGGATGAGGAGGGAGGCGAAACAAACAATCGACATTCAGAAATGCAACGCGCATAAATTAGGCTTCTGAGGATAGACTTCGTATTCTATCCTTTTGGGCGTTTTTTTCCTACAAAATCGTTTATGTGTTTGATTAGATAGCTGTCGGTGAAAAACGCGCCTTTTATGTGTTCTGCAATTCTTTCCTTCTCTTCTTCGCTTGTACCTCGTTGATATAATCCTATGTTAAAAATAAGATAAACGGAAATTGGCATTCAAACATATTGAGGTCTATCCTGGATCTTCCTAAAGTAAAACAACAACTTCCTGGGTATATTGGAATAAAAGAGAAATAAAATCATATCTTCACAGTGCTCGAGGACTAAAATAACAAATAGAAATGCATTTTTACCGGCTAGCAATAACGGAGGCGGAAATATTACATTATGAGAAAATTTTAAATTGTAATTTGAGAATGTGAAACTGAAAAGAGATAGAATTCTATGAGATGCTGAACGGAGAACAATGATAAGGAATTTACAGAGGAAATAATGAGACGGAAAAATAAGAATAAAACAGGAGGATGTGGAAAAAATCGTAGGATGAACTAGCTAGCGTAATTAGACATGCAGACGGTGATATAATATATTTTGTCAGTAGAAATCAAAATCCTAAAATTAAAGAATTTCCAGGGTATGCGCGAATGATTTAGATACGCTGCAAATCCTTCGTACTTATATAAGACAAAGCTATACTGAATTTAAAATGCACTATCATTTACGTATAAAAATTATGTGCAATTGATTTGAGTTAAAGTATTAATAAAATGATGAAAACTCAGAACACGAGTATGTAAAATTGAAAAAGTACTATCAAAATGGGAATTCAGCCCAGTCTTGAGAACATATTCCGTGTATTGTGTACAATCGCGGTGGCATGAGAAGAGATATAAGATCTGCTCGAAAGAAATGAGCATTGCAAGAGACGTCATCGATCGGTTGGGTGGAACAATTCATAAAATAAAAACAAACGAACGAGATACGATACAGATGTGGAGAAGAAAAGACGACATTGAGGGGGAGACGAGGCATTTTGGGAAACTCCAGAAGAGAATGTTCAAAAGACCAAGGTAGTGAAGAAAGGTGAAAGTGAGGTCACGAGGGAACAAAAGACGAGAAAAAGAGAGTCGACGGGAAAGATTATATACGCCTGAAAGATTGTGAAGCGAGATGAAGAGAGTGCTTGAAGAGATGGAGCGAAAGATAGATGGGGCGAGAGAGAGAGAGAGAGAGTTACAGAAGAGCCAACTATACAAAACCACAGTTTGGTAAATTAAGCATGAGAGATGGGAGATGCAACGAGTATGAAGGAGAGAAAGAGATGAGAGCTTAAAAGGGTAAGGAGAGGTAAAAGGAGGGAGAGAGGTAGTGAAAAGAGGAAGACGGATATTGAAAAGGACAAAAGGAGAGCGAAAAAGAGGCGAAAAAAAGGACAGGGAGAGAGAGGTAGGCTGGAGGGAACTCAATCCTGGTCTTCCATTAGATAGACTTGTGAATCTCTGACCCTGGCTGACTCCCAAACTCTCTCTATCTCTCCTCTCTTCAGCCCTTCTCTCTCTCTCTCTCTCTTCAAAGCAGATCCCACTCAAGTGCGTCCTAACCGAATTATGTTCACGCGTTTTCACTCTCTGTCTCACTTTCCTCCGGCTCACCTCTCCTTGTTTTTTCTTTCTTTCGATGTGAACATCTCTCTCTCCCTCTCTCTCAGTTTAAGAGGGCTTATAGATGGATTGGGGTTTTCCGAAAGTAAAGGAACGGCCGCCGATAAAAAAAGCGTCCTTGGTGTTCGATGTTTTATCCGAAAATATTTACTGATAAGCGAGATATGTTTATGAAATCGAGCTTTTAAAATGTGGGATTTACGATGTCTGTTTTTCTGTTTGTATACAAGCAAATGTTTTTGGGATCGCCTTTGATTAAATAATAAATTTTGTTCGCCAATTAATTGTTCATTAACTCATTAAAATTCTCATTTTAATTTTAACTTTCTCCATGCGTAGTAAAAAGAAATTCTTGTTTTCATGAAAAAATCGAGTTCGAGATTTCAACGAAAATATACGTTTTAAGGTTTCCTAAATACGTTTTAACTATTCTCTCGATTGATGCGTGCGTGGTAGGAATTATTTGCTCGCTCTATCTCAAAAACTACTAATTCATGCAGTGCAAAACTTTTTATTTAATATATTTATTAAAATGTCAGAAACTGATGAGATTTTGGCTAAAATTGACCAACCGGAAATGGAAATACTTTGTTAATTTTTCTATTTCCAAATATCTCCCTTAGGAATTCACCAATTTTAATCTTTGTCAAGTTGTACAAAATATAATTGTCGTTTGAATATTTTTTCATTAAACGGATTGTTAAAGAGATATTTTTATTATTAGTCTGAATTTATAAAGTACTGCACTAAGTGATACTTTTTGCTTCCGTTGCTATGATAAAATTTTCTTATAGTTGATAACGATGCTTATGCTGCCAAGGATTAATTTATCTGCGATCGAAATTATCCAATGCCACGTAGTAGCATATGTTGAAAACGAATTTTCTTTTAAATATTGGCAGAAATCCACGTGCCGCCAACGGTAATATTAATCGCGCATACATTTTTTATGTTTTCCATAGAAATAGATAATAATTACTTTTACTTATTGATTTTTTAATTTGAAAAGTTGTTCAAAGTATTTTCACGGTAGAAATTATTAAATGTTTTAAAATTACCCTCGATTGTAATTGATGATAGTCATTCTAGAAGACGCTGTTGTTGAGAGTAACTTTTAAGTATTATTTTAATTATGTAAATTACTCTATATGGAGAAACGTCATGTGCTGGACAGGTTTTTAAATATTTTTTTCCAAGCCATAATTAACGGGGCAGGAACTAAAACCGAATATTTATCCAGCCATTATTGTACTCTCTCGACCGCGGAAGGTAACATTAACTAGTGTATCTTCTCTAGGCACAGCGTGAACGAAATATAATCACAGGCATCTGCTGCCCTTGGCAGAATTCGTATCGACGTTCTATAAGCACCTAAATGGGTGATACAGAGGAATGGCAAGGATGCTCGTTCGTCAAGCGAATGACTATTGTTCGAATCTTAACGGTGGTGGATTTTGGACCTGCCTTTGCGTAAGACCTCGTCCTTAATTTTAAAGGGGATGTTCTCTTGGAGGCCTCGGACGTAACGGTGCACGTTGAGACACTTAAGGACAGCTGGGACCCGCTACAAGTTCCTTTAAGGAACAACAATAAAATGGTTCATGCGAGAAAAGATATGAATGCTTTTAAAGATTTAATTTAGTACATAGACTCAGGTTTGATCTGATGCACTATTTCATTTTGTAACGCTGCATGGATAAGTCGTCGATGAATAAATGAACTAATACGAGGACATCTTAAACTATACTTGCATAAATGTCGGCTATCTTATCTTTTTTACAAATAATGAGGATGCTCAAGGCAGCAAAAGTATAACTTTATATTGCGCAATGAGATGCTCTCGCAGTTTAAATTTTTGGATAACTACATCATATTTTATCTAATACGATACTTTATTTTCTTTCACCATATGTATTATTCTGATAGTATGTAAATAATATTTCTCCACAAAAATCATATCCGCATGCACGGTAGCGTCATTTTTAGCTTACTTTCCAGGAAATAGGTTTATAGTTTCTTCGTTGTGCCTGTCTGTTTGTCTGTCTGTCATTCTGTCCTCCCATATTAACTTTTGAACCAACACATCGATTTTCATCACACTTGCTGGAAATCTCTTGCTACTGGGTCCAAGCTCCCGAGGATAGTTTTTCTTGCAAAGATTGAAAGTCCCAGGTTCGATTCCAGGATCTAATCCTTCTCATTTGATTTGCATGGAAAATCTGAAATCCATCGTGCTGGGTAATTTTATCTTGCACATTAAAATACTTTAAAATTGTAATATCTTTGAGGTATTTGTACTATTCTCCGAGGAAATGAACGGAGATTCTAACTTCTGTCGTAGAACTTTGCTTATCGATCATATTTATTCGACTTTCGCGTAAATACTGGCGTTTTTGCTGTTTTTATCACTCAATACGAGAGTTTTGCCATTGCAACGACTATTGTTGGACTCGGATTCGGTATAGTCTAGCACAACATACGCGTTATTTTTGTCATACAAATACGCGTGATCGATTTAATATTCCGTTCGAATGTATTTGTAATATTTTATAACGCTAGATTATGAAATTCGGGAACACAAAGAGCAACTCATCCGCGGTGATTTTAAAGCTATTAAAGTCAATATGAATATTAAATAAATAATTAAGTGGAAAGCAGGCATCATAAGTTCCCTTTGGATCATCTTGTTATAGGTAAGATAGATAAGTCCAAACCAGGACTAATGCAGGCTGGTTTCCTGAAGTTGACTTCCCGAATTGATTACTTATATTGACAGGAAATGTTTCAGTGGGCGTTATTCATTTCAAGGAATTCTCATAAATTCAAAGTTTATCAATGATAGAAAAAATTGGAAAACAATTTAATCGAGCATTATCAGGTTTAAAATATTAAAATAATTGTCAAAATCCCTTTCTGATAATATATTTTGCATGAATTTTTACTTTCTCCATAGTATAGGGGAAAGTATTGTTTTCATGAAAAAAATCGATTTCGAGATTTCAACATAAATACATGTTTTGAGGCCCCCTGAACACCTTTTGACAATTTTCTCGATGATGTCTGTGTCATGTGTGTGAGTTTTTTGTTGGTGCTCTAACTCAAAAACTATTAATCAGGTCAAAGCGAAATTTTATATTTAACACTTTTATGACAGCCGAAAAAACTGATTAGTTTTTGGTAAAGATCGGTCAACCGGAAGTGGGTGTTTACAATTGTCACTAATCCGTTTTTTTATATTTGCTTTCATATTTGATTAATGTAAAAACATACTGGAATAAATGTTTTGGGAAATTTAATTTTCTACAACCTTTGTTTGAAATATACTTTCATATAATGCATTGTTTAAGAGATATCTTATATATTTAGCTGCCAACACCACGCCACCTACCGACGACTATTGTTAACAATTGACGCTTAGTTACTTCTTAGTAACGCTCCGTTTTCTTTTCTTAATTGTTGGAGCTTTGTGGCTATATCCAATTTCAGAAGGCTATGGTTTGGGTTTATTTCTAATCTTTGTAAAGTCTAAAATTTTCTCGCAGTTTCTTTAAATATTTATTATTATGTAACCTAATTGGAATTTTTAGAAATATTACAGATATGGAGAAAATCATGTGGTGGCCACATCAGATGTTTTAAAATAAACGAATTTCATAAATGTTGCTGTTTATACGCTAGTGCATGTATGGATCTACTGTCCATTGCTGAGGGTTAGTCGAGTGGAAAAGAAAATAACCAAGGAAATACTATCAATTATCATGATTCGGTGATAATAATTAGAATTTACATTCTCTTTTTCCTTAAAACAGTATAAACATCGCTCTGATATCACAATTTTAAGGTATTTTAAAATATTAAAGAATACATCCCTGCACGATGTATTTGAGACTTCCGATGTAAAACAGATAGGGAAGAAAGTTCCTGGAATCGAACCCGGGACTTCATTAATCGCAAAATAAAATTTAACCCGGAGGTGGGACCTGGCAGCATGAGCCTCATACCAAGTTTCATGAAAATCGGTCCATTGATTTATTTACATACTCTCGTTGCAGGTTGGCTACTTGCCAGGTGACAACACTACATCGAATGCTGTCATGAATTTAAAAGAGATTTGAAAATATTAAAAATCGTGATCATAATCACTTGTCAAATAAAAAGAAAAAAATTTCAATTTCTATAAAAAATATACAATTTACAATCACATTGCATTTTCCATTTGGCTTTATTGCCATATCCCCCCAGAGCCGAAGTTTTCGGGGTTCATGGTAGGATTTCACGGTTACCGTAGCGGTCCCGGGGCCCACTAAGTTCCCACCGTACTTCACCCTACCAAGCATTGCCTCAATTTCCTCCGGCTCGATCGTCACCCTCAAAAAAAAACATTTACATTTTAACTTAAATTGCTTTACCGTTTTAGGGTAGTGCTTAAAGATTTTCTCAGGTAACTCATTCCATTCACAGATTCCTCGATTCAGGATGGATTTCTTGGCGGCGTCAGTTTTCTGTGGTCTCTATTAAATTTTATATCTATGGTCATTTCTTATGATGTAGTGCGGTTTCTCGATCAAATGAATAAATTTTCCCATGCCCCTTTCTTATTTAATATTTTAAATATCCCACATAGTCTATTGAGTTTCCTTCTATTTTCCAATGATTACCAACCTAGCACGCGTATCATTTCATAAGTTGATGGAATGAAGCGATCCGAAGATCCTATGCAGACAGGCATAAGCTGTAATGTTGGGAATAATTTTGAAACGAGAAAAAAGTCTGCTATGACCGGGAATCGAACCCGATTCTTCCACTTGCCGGGCGGATATTCTACCACTGAACTATCGTAGCAGATCTAGTTTCTCGTTTCTGAACGCGGATGTTTTCTTGGTTGGGTTTTTTTTTCTCGTTTCAAAATTATTTCCATTTCATAAGTTGTTAGTAGGGAATACACACACACAGACAGGACAATTTCATAAGGCTATTTTCCCTTTGGAATCCAGCCTAACAATCTAGTTTTATATTGATCAAAGTTCGTTTCCAACTAATCTCATACACAATGGATTGATAATCAAATTCACTATGCGTGTTAATATCAAAGACCACCTACTTAATTATATGGACCCACCTGCGATACATATCCTTTCCAACCGCGTAGGAAATCCGAAGATAGAAGCTTTCCTTGTACTTGCCAACTCTTTTACGAGGCATTCGATGCAATTCCTATAATCAAGTCCTGCGATGTTTATGCCTTTCCACGAAAATAACCTCCATAACGAGAACCTATGAATTTCAAAAGAATAGATTCCGCCATTTCCGTCGGCCATTCGCCAGAATATTTTTTTTTCCTTTCGCGGCCATCTCGGATCGTTTTGGAGTTAAGCGACATCGTAAACAACGTCCCGAACACACTCTTCTTTCAACGAAGAGCGAAAGAGAGATGGAAAGAGAGGGCGAGAGAGTGAGAGAAATGCGATCGATTAATCGTGAGAAAGGAAACACGTTCGATATTTTACGTTCGGAAAAATAAGCTATCGTGGGAAGAATGAGAACGGAGAAATACGCGTGATACTAATGCTATTTGCGCTCGCGATGATTTATTCGTATTATATCAATTTATCACACGAGTCGAAGGCGGCGAGAACGGAAATAAATACATAAAAGTTGGCGAGGAAATTTCAGAGATTTATATTTCCACTCGCACTTTCGCTTTGGAGGCTCGTATTGTGTTGCTTGATTAAGAGTTATAAAGGGAACTCTTCTTCGTCGAGACGAAATTTTCTACCCTTCGGCTGGGTCTTTTATTTAATCCCTTCAACAGGCCACATCAAAAAGTCTTTCTCATAATATTATCCGTCTATCACGTTTTCAAACTGTTACGAATCCGTATAATTGTCCCTCCTCGTTCAAGTCTTGGACTCTTGCCTAGCCTTCCTACTTCGATAGCTTCCTTCGGCGTCCACTCTCCCTTCAAAATATTTCAGAGCATCTCTCTATGGCATCCTTTAATCTCGCTGATTAACCCTGATCTTCAAATATCCTTTCCTATTCCGTGCGGTGAGCAATGTTGATTCTCAATAGGGATTATTTCCGATTTACTAGCAGCGGCGTAATTAGGAGAGGAAGGGCCCTCGGCAAAATATTATCGTTGGTCCGAGAGTTAAACTGAATTAGAAATGCTTTCAGAAATTAGGACAAAAAAGAAATGGCTGAAAAATGTTTATTTTTTTATATCGTCATATCATATAAATAAAAGAAAATGTGTATTTGTGTGTTCACGCTGTAACTCCAAAATTAAGAACCTTAGACTTAAAACTTGGTACACTTACTAATGGAACCATGAGGATGTGCACTTCTGGGCCAGAATTTTTATTTTTGCGGGTAGGGGGAAGTGGAGGGGGGTGCCATTTCCCATAAGATAACAAGTAAAAATCGATTTTTCGACTTTCAGGCTTTTACTCTTTTGCAAATTAAAATTATAAATAATTGACCTACGATCTTTGGACCTAAAATATTTAAAAGAAAAATAAATAACGTTTGTTATTCTTATAGTCAAATTTGGCCTACAATATAAAATCGCTCAAGTTTTACGTTTAAACCATATTCATTTGAAAATTTTAAGCTTTTTAACGATATTTTGCCTTGCCGACCGTGTCATTGTTAAACCTCGAGATTGCATTGTCGCCTTAATCCTTCTACTATATGCGTAAGGAGTGCGTGCTTTGAATGCTTACTCAATATTTTTGTTTTGACTTAAGAACCAGAGCAACGCCGCGTACTTTCAGCTAGTTCGGAATAATTCGAATGTTTCCTGGGTCCCCGGGGCACGACACCCTGTTGTTACGCCGCTGATTGTCAGCCGATATGGCCAGACCTGATCTATAAGAAAATATTTGCGGAGACCTATGCTCTTTTGTCATATTTTTGCGTTGAATAATTTCACGCGTCTCTTTCATGCATTGGCCTTTATTCTTCTGCTGTTCCTGTGGTTTATCCGTCAAGTTTAGAAATCTGTCTTCATAGGTTTTGAGTCAAAGGAGATGCCGTAATTGTCGCTTTTTTGCTCTTTTAACGTATTTGCTTTCTGTCTTATTCAGCCCTTTGCCTCGTGAGGCGAAAGTTCACGTGATGCCGCCCTTTCATGCCCTTTTTTGCGCTCTATCGACAATCGAGGGAGTTGAGAGAGATAAGAGGAGAGAGAAAGGGAGAGAGAGAGAGAGAGAAAGAAGGTCGATTGGCAATGGACTGAGCCTCTGTGCATGGGTGTGTGTTTGGTGCGTGTGTATGTGTACGTGTGATATTTGGAAATCGTATGTTCGTGAGCAGTGGCTTCAAGACAAAGTGTGGCTAGTACAAAAGAGCTGAAAAATGAAAAAACGACGCACAATATAGAAGGATTGATAAAGCGGACTGGATGCGAAGCAGAAAGACGGAAGAAATGTGCATTACACTTTAACGTGAGAGATTTCAGAATGTTGAGCTTCCAAGATTGACAACAGTAAATGGAGGGAATTTGTATCTTTTGCCAACGGGATTCATCCGTCTTAAAATATTTTTAGAAGAAAAATAGTCACAATGATTGCCTCATTTGCTCAATAATGAATTTGCCATGATTTCCCAAACTCAACCTGTTTTTAATAGTTCTATAAGAAAAAGGATTGCCCAGAAAGGAAATTTTCATAGCAGTAACATCATGAGATATTAGAACTTCAAAATAAAAATAATTAAGGAGCGTGAGAGTTATTCGCATTGAAATTACACTCATATTTTCTGCGTAATTTTATTCTGATGAATGTTCCCATTGGCTGGCTTGCCGGCTTTGTCATTTTTGCCGTAGTTGCACTCTCGAAATGGAATAAATTCCCCTTATTAATATAAAAGCATTTGATTTCGGCATCTCCGCGGTACTCCGAAGAGCGATTACGGATCGTTTCCTAGAAAACCAATTTCCCCAAGTCATGGAAAGACTATTTCTGGAATACGGTGAAGAGATTTCCTCCGCCGCAAAAGTTTTGTTTTTTCCCCTGAAGAAACATTTTATGCCCTTTGCTTCGCATACATGTGTTTTAATGAATTTCGTGAGTTTCATATTTGGATATATGCAAAATATACTTTTCTTATTTTATTTTTCCTTTACGCATTAATAAATATTCGCGCATTTCATTCGCCCTTCCTCTCTGATTTTCGTCCTCAAAAACTCCTCTCTTCCTTTTTTTTCGCTTTTATTTTCTGCGCATTTTCGCTTAACTCTGCGTCGTTGTTTCTATTTTTTCCTCGAGCCATAAACCAGAAAAATTTGGTTATTTTTACATTGTTTGTCTTTGCTTGTACTCATTTTGAATATGAATGACAGTAATTATTTTATATTAGTTAAATTATGTGTAATTTAAAATCACATCTACAGCCTTATAGAACAAATTCCTGAAAGCTTGTACATATATTCAACAAAAAGGAAGTTGGAGGATCTTTAAAACAGTTTTTCCCCACCGGGTGCCTGAGTCACCACAGGGTGACCAACGTCATTGATTAGGGTGACCAGAAAGGGCGACCCAAACAATGTGGTCTGACCGATATCAATTCTGTGTCCATTTATAATACGTAAAGATAGACGCGTTCAGCTGAGAAACTGATCAAAACCTGCAAGACCAAAGAGCATAGACTGGGGAATTGCTGTTTCTAAAATATCTCTGTACAGTATAGATATGAGCTCTGTTTCAGTTCGAAAACCAGAGGATATGTTTATTTGTTCATGGATGGCGAAATGCGTTTTTCAATCGCCAAAACAGTTCTTGGCGAGGAGAAAGAACTTTAGGCACTCCGGGTTCTGTTTTCTTTTTGTCACCATTCATTCAGATCAAAACAGTGAGAGAAAGAAAAGAGCCCTTGTCTGCATGTATCTGAGTGACTTCAAAGATATTTACGATGCGGCCTGTCGAAAAAGAATGCGTTGCATGAGTAGTACGCATGGATCGCTCCATAGATTTTAGTCGGAAGGATACCTTTACCCAGTGCGGAGGCAACTTAGATCACAAAAAGCGGAATTATTACGACAAGGCCATTATTTTTGTCTTATTTTACACCTAATGTGCGATTCTAGCTTTTAGTCGTTATTAGAAGTAATTTTCTGAGCAACTTACAAGGAAGTTAAATACATACAATATATATATTACATATGTAAATACAAGAAAAACAGTAAACTTGTAATAATGTGGCACAATATTGTTCTTCAGGAAATAATGTACCCAACCGCTATGAGTTCCGAATTAATGTGCGTAGACATTAATTTATCAAGTCGGGGAAATCTGCGATGCCTTATTCGAGATATCTGAATATGATCAGATTGACAATTTAGCAAAACATGAGGCTTATGTTTTGTGTTCCGGAATAAAGGTTTTCAGTGTTTGCGTTCGTTGATGATTTGACAAGACCAAGGCCGGATTAAGGAGATCGGGCTCTGGCGCATAATATTTCGCAGTTTCCTCCTTTCATTCCACACACAGTGTCTGGGACCTCCGTGGGGCGTCTTTTATCGCGGGGCTCTGGCGCAACTGCGCCTCGGTTAATCCGGCATTGGGAAATACCTTTTAAATTGAGTTAACCGCTTCAAGATAAAAATGAAAATATCGGATCCGCTTCACGAGCTATTGATAATTTATTTGGATTTATTATAGAACATCGCACAGATCAGAGCTTTGAAGAATTGCTATCAGCTTCTGAAGAATTAGTAAATATACTAGAATTTAAAATACGCTTGAAATACGCCCTGCAAAGAAAATTAGACTATTTGATAATGTACATGAAGATGAATTTCACAGAATCCAAGAGATATATTTAGATTAATTTTTTAAAGTAACATTTTGTATACGGCTATTAATTCTTTGACAGAAGAACGATTGAAACAACTAAATAACCACTATAATTATTTTGAATGTTTTTATAATCTTCACAAATTAAATTATATAAAAACTGAAGATCCTAAAAGGAGATTACAAGAATAAAGACATTGATTCTCTTGAATGCTAATATTAATGAAAAACGATTTGCATCGGGGCGCCTATAGTGGCAGCGCCGGTCCCGACTTTACCATTTACTTAGTTTTATGTATGTTATTCAGAAGTGCTTTACAGCGCCCATCCTCAAGAGCAAACAGGAGTAAGCAGATTCACGAAACCGTGGTTGGCAAAGTAGAGCCATACGGAGATATTTGTGGGTGGGTGGCGAAGAATACAGAATACACACGCTAGCCGTCAGGGGCACGTTCCAGGCCTGTTAAAGAAGGTGACAATTATTTGTGACGATGTATCTGATGTATGACTGCTAGAGACTTCACTATTGCATGTGTTAATATGTAGGCACCACGTAATCGAGTTCGTGTTTCTTTTTTATTTTTTAGACGAAATGGATAATTCAGACTTGGAAAAAGTGAGAATTTAACTTCACCCCCAAAAAATGAGAAGATTAGTTAAGCTCAATGCTGAATGGGAAAAAAAGATATGATTGGTTACAAGAGAGTCGTTCCGGAAAAGATGATGTAGCTATTTGCACTATCTGCAAGGATAGTAAATTTTATATTGGACATGGCGACGAAAATACGTGGAACGACGTATGAAATCCAGTATTTTTATGGCAAATATCAGTTCCTCATCGACATCCACAAATATAGCAACTTTTCCTTAACAAAAAAATAACGTAGAAAAAGACCTAATTCTCGCAGGGTAAAAAGAGTTTAGTTATCATACAACAATGGACTTCATAGCTACTTATCAATCGATTATACAGAATCATTTTACTGTATTTTTTTCAGATTCAGTTGTTGCAGACAAATACAGTTGTGGTAGAATAAAAGCGATAAAAATAGTTTCAAAAGTACTTGGTCATGAGCCAAAAAAACTAATTTTAAAAGGGCTTTTCGATAAGTACGGATGCTAGCAACAAAGAAAATATCTAAGGGTTTCCTTCATTATTACGATATTTTATTGAAGAAAAGGAAATACAAACTAAATTTTTATTTTTTTATTCCCTTGAAATTGCACGGTCTGCAGATATTAACCAGTTTTAAAAGTAATTAATATATAGAATTAAGACTTTCCGGTATATTCTATTACAGAATCACGATGAACTTCATTGTTATTCAAACAAATTCTTTATTCCAAATCTACTCACGTTCAGACTTTTGGGCCAGAGTATACAAACAATAGTATTATCGTAGCTTGGCCTCATTGGCAATCAGAGTTCTTGTGAGCTCTCACAGCACCAACCTTTCAGAGCGAGCCTTCTCTGATTTAGTAAAGATAAAAAATAAAAAGCGTCCGAAACTAACTCCTGGAAATCTTCAAGCAAGTGTAGGGTTGGCTGCATGAAAAACTGTTCAACCCAAATTTGATGTTCTTGAGAAGAAAATTCAGCAGCAGAAATCACATTAGTTTAATTAAAATTGATAGATTTGTGTAATTTTAGCGTTAACGTTTATATTTACAATTATTTTTTCTGTTGCAAATGTTCAATGTTTTTTGCGTAAAAAATCGTTTATGTTCATTGAAAAATAAAAGTCGGTTTTCAATCATTACACGTCTTGTACAAATGTAGAGTGAAAAAATATCGGGTTGACATCGTTTGCTGGAGAAGGGTGACCAGCCTTTATCCATGGTGTCGTTGTGACCAAGCGAGAATAAATTGTACAAACTTCCTCATATATATATGTATATACATTTGGTCGACTGTGTACATTTATAAAGGAAAACGCTTTTAAATCCAAGTTAACCGTAGTTTAGTCTATATTTTAATGCCACTGGTCGATATTTAGTAATTTTTGGGACATATAGCTTAATAAGTATTACTTGTGACATCAGTATGTACTAATGGATGGATTTTAATCAAAATCCTTATATCCATTTCTGAGTAAATCGAATTTCGTTTCAAAATATCCGAGAATAAAGTACCCTTAATTTTTGCGCAATATCGTTCATCTCTTCAGAGTGTCTTTCATGAATGATATTATCCACAAATATGAGATATCATTCGACTCAGTTTAACCATTTAGGCTGTAATAAGATTTTTAATGGATCGTGGCGGAGGCGTGACGTCATAGTGCTTGGGTAGGGTAGCTTAGCGTACATTTTAATACCACTGGGCGCCATATAGTGATTTCCAGAGATATATTATTATTCACATAAGCGCTAAAATTGGGAGCAGGTCCCGGTGGCAGCGGGTTCCCATCACAACTCAATGCATAATACCCAAATTACATATTAAAAATTGGATTTACTTAATACAAAAATATAAGCTTTTTGATACCATTTCCTATACACTATATACTACTACTTCAAGGCACAGGAACTCCCGTCACAACAGCTTAGGTATCACTCAATACATAATGCCCAAATTACATAATAGCTTATGTAGCATTATTTGTGATATCAGGCTCTACAATTTGATTGATTTTAATCAAACTCTCTGAAGCCATTTTTGAGTAAATAACATTATTCTAAAAATCACCAAGAATCCTTAGTTTTTTTAGCAATATCAGTTTTATGAAAAAAGATCTGCAAAAGATGATATATTGCACAAATACAAAATATCATTCAATTTCATATACGCGTTTGGGCCCTAGAACAGAGAACAGGCCGACAGACAGACGGCATGGTGAAAACCACTTTTATGGACTCAGGGACACCTAAAACGTGTATTTCCATCAAAATCTCGAAGTCGAATTTTTTCAGGATAACAGTACATTCTCAATATACTACGTATATGAGAATGTAAAAAGGTTGGGAACCACTTCTTTAAAGGAAGGACCGTAGTGGAAAGGGAAGAATCAGTAAATAAATATACACGGCTACATTCAAAAGGATGCCAGCAAGACTTTCATAAGGCCTCCTTCATTCAAATTTAGAATTACTCAACGTGCGAACATACTTATATACTAGTTTATTCGACGAAAAGATCCCTCAGTTTTATGTATCACGCATATTCATCTGAAGTTCACTAAATCTACGACTGTCTTATCTCTTCCAAAAACCACAAATTCATTTTCTAATGTATTTTTTAGATTGACCCTTAAATCCTAGCCTTCTTTTATGCATTTTTCTTCAGTTTGGGGATCCTTCTTTGTTTTGCTTCTCCCTCCGCTCACCTCTTCCATTTTATTCACTCAATCTCTAGTTTAAAGCACACCTTTTCTATGAAGTCTCTCGGAATATGGCGCCGCTATATTTATTTTATATATTTAAGATAGAAAATTGCGCTTTTTTTCAAAGCAGATTCATCGCAATTCCAACAATAGGGTAAGAACCGTTTATCGGGTAAAAGGAAAAAAGTATCTCAAGTAAAAGGAAATAGAGCTCGAATGGAAAAACAAGGTAGAGGCCGTTAGTAACCACTAATAAGGGAATGTTGATCGCTTTTTGGAACAACACAGAATTATTTTTAGATTAATTCGCTTTCAAATTTAATTTTGTGTTGCATTCCTCGTGCGGAGGAAAGATTTTTGTAGTAGTTTTTTTGCCAATAAAGGTATCAATAGTTATGTTTGTCCAGCTTTAAAAAGTAATCATAAATCTTTATGGTTTTAAAAGCGGGGGCAACATAAACTGGATCCGTTGGTGTATGTTTTGTTGAATATATTGGAGAGATATTAGAACCTACGTTGAATTACAGGATTACCTACTATTGATTTATGCGTTTCAGACTAAAAGTATTTTAAAATTGAAGCCAAAATGAATTCCCTATCGATTTATACATATACATTTCCCATTTTATTCATCTCTTTACACACCATATTTCATTCATACGCTTTCAACTTTTAATTCGACTATTAAAATTTCCGGTAAATACATTAGGAAATTTCTTTAAAGACTTTTACATGTAAACTTACTGAACTACACGTACACATCAGTGATGTATGTATGGTGATAGTTGATTTAGCTCTGTTCTTATCCATTTTAAAGAATTTTTTTTTCAAATGATAAAATTTAGTTTCCATCCAATCGCTTTCTCTTTGAAAAGTTTCCTTAATTTGCGATGGTGTCTCACAATCAGAACGATGATATAGCTGCTGACGCAAAGCATAAATGTCGCTCCCGCTCTCGTCCTACTCCTCTCCTTTAGCCATTTATCGAAGTCACACTCTTCGTAATCTTGGCCCGCCATCTGCCGTTGGCAGATGGAACCATAAAAGGAGGTCGCTTCTCTTCCCTTTCGCCCAGCACTATTCCGTGATGACCATTCATTCTCTGAACCCAAACCTTTGCGGACAGAAACACCGTCCTGCGGCTCTGCATCAACCATCTTATTTCTTCCCATCCCATTTTTTCGGACGTTTTGACTGATAATCTTCCCGCGAAGCATTCTGCCCCAAGAAATATCTCCGCATTACACATCAACCTTCATCTTTTATTAACCGCTGCCAGTCGTCGCTCTGTTCCTCTCCGAAAGGACCGAAACTGACGATTTGGGCCAAATCCAGTGCCGTAACTAGGGTATTGCGAAGGTGGCATTTGTTATTGGCTACGCTTTCAAAAGGCGCTAAACATTTCCGCTAAATAATCGCAAAAGTTTATTTTTCCCATAAATAAGTATTGATTTAATGCTCCAATGTTAAAGTTATTATCGATAAAAACGTTATTACACTTTATTAAAACGCAGGAAAATAATATTCTACATAATCAACGCGTTTCCTAAAATTTTGCCATAGGAGCCTTATCTCCCAGGTACATCACTCGCCAAATCTATGGATTTTCCTCGGCTAATAATGGAAACATAGACGGTGGGGATTTAGCAATAAAAATGTTTGGAACATAATACAATTTCATCGGTTTAAGTTAAAATAAAACTGCCTTGTGTAATTTAAAAACAAATCTATTACATTTTTTTGTTTCGTAGTATACCTGAATCTATTCTTACGCTGTTGAACTGATAAGAATGAACACGTAAGTTTTCAATAATTTTGAAACGAGAAAAAAGTCTACTATAACCGGGAATCGAACCCGGGTCTTCCACTTGCCGGGCGGATATTCTACCATTAAACTATCGTAGCAGATCATTTTTCTCGTTTCTGAACGCGGATGTTTTCTTGGTTGGGACGGAACTAGCCAAGCAAGTATCAAACTGCCCCAACGGATGTCCTCGAAGAGATACACCGAAGAAAACTCCTCCCTCTCAAATGGTGAGATTGCCAAGTAAGAAATTGGTGGAATAAAGTGATCCGAAGATCCTATGCAGACAGGCATAAGCTGTAAAGTTGGGAATAATTTTGAAACGAGGAAAAAAAGTCTGCTATGACCGGGAATCGAACCCTGTCTGCATAGGACCTTCGGATCACTTTATTCCACCAATTACGTAAGTTTTCCTTAGCCTAAATGACATTTTTCCAAAAAGATGAAATTTAAATTTATAGACATCAACGCAATACAGAATTATCGAGCTCGTCTTACGGATAAAAACAAATTAAAAATTAAGCACTCGAAAATATAATGAAGAAAGTGCTGAACTCACGTATCTCCTAAGGTCAGGAGAAAAACATGCGCGTATTTCGGCTGCAAGGTACCCGCCATCCGCGGTGTTCGCGAAAGGCAGATTCTAATATTCGTTACTATTAGAATTTTTTAACTTAATGACATTTCATTCAGTATAAAATTTAATTTGATGAAATATTACACTCAAATGTTATTTTACACTCGAAATAGTTGGACAGTGTGACAAAACACTACCATCTCCGCGACAAAAAATTCTAACGCGTGCCTTTTTCTCAATATCTTTGTGAAAAATTTTCACGCTTCATTCCTCGCGCATCCATTCCAAAAAATCCTTTTACGAGAGATAAAAATAATCAACTTGACTTATAAATGATCAAAAATGACCTTCATAATGCGCTTTTCAGAAAATAACGGAATCGATATCTCAGTCCGACTCTTTCTCCCTCAATTTTTTTACCTAATGTTCATTTGAGAATTGCCAAACTGAAAACAAATTCAATAGCCTTATTTTGACCATTTTTATTTATTTAATTTAATTACAAAAGGTCCATAAACAGCCAAATTTTGGCCTTTTACAATGGATCCGTAATATAACAACATAAAATAACAAATAAAATAAATTAAATTAACAATCGTGGAACAGATATTAAATTGTTCCAAACAGGAAAATGCAAAAACAGAAACATATTCAAAAGCGTTTAGACAATAAGAATTATGGGGGTGACCGGGCAACTAGTGCAGAAAAGGATGAGATGGGGGAAAACATATCAATAACAGGAAACAAACGAACCAGGGAATTAAATGTTTGGGGCAATCGATAGAAGAGAGATCTTTTGGTGATGGAGAGTCGGCATTTGGGTAAGTGTAAGGGGTTGGGATTGCGGGTGGGACGAGGGGGGACGTGAAGAGAGAAGTAGGTAAGAAGTTCATTTGGTCGGTATTTACCATTCATTATTCCATGGAGAAATTTTAGGTCTGATGTTTTCCGACGCAATTGCAGGGAGGAAATACCCATCACTGAAAGCAATTCCTCGCGAGACAAGTTACGGTAAGTGGGGACTCGATGGCGCACGATTGCTAGGAAGAAATTTAGAGGGCGATTTAGGAGTTTAAGGTTGGTGGGAGATGCCGTGGACCATATAGGAGAGCAATATTCAAGTAGTAATAGTACATAATACAAGTGCTTATATTTTCAAATGATATTCATGAATACTTATTGGTATAAGATTGTCGAGGACAATGACCATGTTTGTGATATCCGTTAACAACTGCAAACCGTAAGAGCGTGCGCGAGACATGAATGATGAGAAAGATCATGAGTATACATTCATGTCCCTACAAATTTTTTTACGAGTAACATGTTGACGAATGAGCCCTCTCGCGACCTTTACCCTAGCAACCTTATGCTCCAAAATATTACCCCGGCGTGCTCTATTCGAAAACATGCGATATTAAATCCCCGCGCATATAACGGGTGCTCTTAGGTACTGAATGATGGCTGAGATAACGCTGGATCTCGCCGTAATATATCAACCTATGTTGGGTCTCCGGACGTTTCAACTGATATTTTCTCCCATCTAAGGAACGCCTTTTTGATGGCCGTAATTTCCTAAATTCGGATAGCCGTAAAAAGTGAATGGTTCTGTAATTTTTCGTGGATTCTTCTCGTTACTGTTTCCTTGCTTTTTTCATCTTGTAAAATCCTTTTAAATTTTTTGTGGTCGGAATTGATTCCGTGTCACGTATAATAATTTTTAGTATTGCAGATTGATCTCTTACCGGCCGTAAAAATTGAATCTGCCGTCTTTTATCCTTTCTAGCGCACGCCCCTAATATGATGTTACGATTTTAAAATGCTTTCACAAGCACGGCCCGTATCTATGTTTTTGTAATAGTAGAAAATAAGCCGTTTTTTTCTGAAAAATATATTTAGTAAGCCAAGCATAATTAAATAAAAATGAAGTTTTTCATGTTAACCATACTACCATATTTGCTTCACCTTTTCTAACCAGCTGTGGCCATTTCGTATAAGCGTAAAACGAAAGGTTTAATTTAAGGTGATTGGTTATGAGTAATTTGCTGTTTTATTAGCCCAGAAATTTATACTCTAAATTTAAATATATTTATTTTCAGCTCTCACACGGCTAATCAAAAGAATATTATTGAAGCAAAATCTTAAAGTATATCTACAAGAATTTTACGCTGAAAAGAAATAATTCACAACGTGGAGTTTTTTTTCACGCTCGGAATCTTAAAACCTAAGCTATTAAGATATCATTCTACGCAAATATTTGTTGCTTGCATAATCGATTAAATTTTTCGCGGACACGAACGAAGGAACTGACGAATTCTCAATCACCTTTCCTCAATCCGAAATAAGTAACATGCTCCTTCTGCAGTTCATTCGAGCTAAAGCGCAGGAATAAATTCTGGGGAAGAAAATAACGGACAATTTTCCTCGAGGAGCCGCCGAATCCGACTTATTTTTTCCCCGCACTTCCGGCTCAAGAAGCGAAAAAATGCATATAGAAGTGAGGGGAAGTGGAGGAAAGTGTGGCAAGCCCCATCCAGGAGTTAACATTATTATTCATAATTCTTCTTCCTCGGTGTCATGGAAACGCTTTCGACCCGTCTCGGGTACCCAACCGGCTTTTCCATCTCCTCCTCACACATTTCTCTCTTTCTCTCACGGCTTCGTTCCTCCCTTCGCACCTTTTCCATTCTGTCAATCTCTGCCTTTTTTCACGCTGAATTCCAAAAGTTTCCATCCCGCTTGCTTCCATTTCTCTCCTCTGCGGACTGACGCGAAATATTTTTCGCGTCCTTCAGAAATCCCCACACGTCATCCATTCTTCTACACCATATTTCTATTTCTCTATACTGACTCATTTTGCCCGTATCTCTGTGTAGAGATACACGCTCGACGCTTGCGTCTCTCCCCATCCCTAAATATTTTCTTTCTTTCGTTCAGATTGCTTAAATCTTAGTTTTGGTTAACTTTGGAATAGTAGAAGGTGCCCGGATGTTGTATTCTCTGTACAAGTATTAGGCAAAAACCTCACAATCTTTAACCTATTTATGTTTGACTAATATTTGCGGACCGAATTCTGCTGAAGGAATAATTTGCGTAAGAAATTTGAAAAATTGAATTGTCCTTTTATTCTCTTTTCTCGAGGCCTTAATTTGTTTTTACGAATCAGAGACATACACCATTATAAGTTTTCTTTCGACTTAGGCTAACCGGGACTCAAACTCATAAAGAAATCTTCTCGTGCTTTGAATGGAATATTCAATCAGTTTGCGATAAAAATGAAACATAAATACCAGTTTGATGATTGAATAGTGCGGCTCCCTGCTGGGGCTATATCCAAGCATTTTAATATACACCGAGTATCTGAAAAATAAACCTTAATAAACGGCTTCCTTGTTTCGAAGTTTTCAAAATTTTGAGTTGACGAGAGCATGTGATTATTTTATTCTATAAAAAGACTGCAGTGAAATGGTGTTATATGAAAATATAACTTACATTTATTACCTCCGTGTACTCCTTTATCGCATTGATGCGTAAGCTTTTATTTCACGGGTCGTCCCAAGAATCAATAAATTGACTAAATTTAGTGCCCATCGCACGAATAATAACTACGTGTAAATCATTCACCCTCTCGTAGTTACAGTCCGAATTCGCAAAGTTGGTTACGTGGTTTTATTATATGATTTTCAGTAAAACAACTGTTACTTTACACGCAATCGCATATCATGAAAAGAGGGTCCTCATAAAAAAAAACTTAGGGCTCCTTTTTCGACCTTTTTAAGTGACGCGTAAGCATTCACAAATGGGACGATTTCAAGTGTTCTCAGGACGTAAAAAATATCTCGGTGCTTCGATCTCAAACCGGGCGTTGTTCATGGAGACGGTCTCCTTCTACTCCTCGTGCGCGCCTCCATTTTCTTCTTTCACTCCTTCCGCTTTTCTTCTCCTGGTTTTCATTCTGTCGAAGATGGTCTTCTTTTCTTTCTTTCTCCGATTCTTGTATTCTGCCCGTCGTATCTTCGTGCTGTTCCTGTCCCCATTCTCCTCCTTTTCCTGGTCTTCTTTCCGAGTCTCCCTCCTCGTTCGCAGAATCCGCTTCCTATCCGTTTTTTTACGAGATCTCTCAGGACTTGTACTTTTTATTATTATTTCCTGATTTTTTATGCGAACATTCGAGCGTGAGATGGTCTAGTGCCTCGATCTAAGTCACCACTCTCTCTCCTGATTCATTATCGAGCCAGTTTATTCTACCATCGGTGGTGTTTTAAAAAGTCGCTTGTTTTAAAATCATACCGCTGGAGGACAAATCACTGCGATTTCTTAACTACAATTCGAGTTCAGTATGTGTATGCGGGATGATGACGATGGACACCATTTTTATCATCTGGCGAGTGAAAATTTAAATGGGATAATTTTGTAGGATATTAGGTTGCACGTCATCAAAAATGACCGCCTTTGAATTTATCAGCTTCCTTTTCTAAGAAAGCGGATTTCCTAATGCGGAAGTGATTTTTTAGTGAATCGTGATATTTTAGTGGTGAAAATGAATTTGCACCTTTGATTTTATTTTGTTCTCTTACGCGAATCTAAAATTATAAAAAAATCGTCAAGTAAAAATATCATAAGTCTATTTTAATTTTAAGAGCTTTCGTTAGAATTCCCCTTTGAGAGGTTTGGTAGGGAGTTTGTCTAACGTCTGGTTATTGAAAGAGAAAAACTCGATCCAGTATCCATAATAAGTTATGCAACTCAATCAACAAAGTCCATTTCCATCCACTTGGAAATTTCTCACCATTATATGTATGTAGATGCTACACTTCTTATCAATCCTTTGATCCGAACTATATAGATCGATAATATACTTAAAAGCTATGAGCTATAATGACGCACGCCTTAGTGGATAGCGCTTAATTATGCTTAATTTGTCTCATAAATCATCGGCGCTTGGCTTGAAATTCGATATCTTACCGTGGTTACGGAATGAATACGGAATCAAGGGGTCAGGAATTCAGATTCTGATCAAGAAATTATGTATTTATCCTTATCGACGTCCAGTCGAAATATCCGAAGGATCAGAGTCGAGCTTAATTAGCATATTTCAGATCATCGATGTTGACACAAATCAGCTGACGAAATCCAAAACGATGTTACCTTAGCAAAATTTTCGCGCCAACCCCATAGTCTTAACGTTCCGCAATCTCCATACATCTTTTCGTCCAGATAAATTTCTAATCCGATGCAAACATTTCAGTTGTAGTTGCACCTGGTGTCCTGTTTGGGAATAGAGTCGGACGACACTGACATAACGCACCCTATCATCTCCAAACCGCAAACGTCTCCATTTTCTCTCCCTGGTCGTCTAGAAAAAACTAAAGCAAAGTAAACGGCGATGCAAATCATTCGGCTGGCGTGTCCCGTTGGCGATTACTTTCTGGAGAAAAAAACTGCCTCGACTATTTTGAATATATCAATATCAACGCTCCCCCAGGAGGATTTTTATTTATTCCGCTGAGGGAAATGAAAACCGGATAATAACGTCCATCGGGATATAGAGAAGCGGGCAGGTAGGGCAGCGAGGGAATATAAAACCCCTAGATTGATAGCGGCCGCGTGAATAATTCATCGCAGGTTTCCAACGGATTGATCGACACGAAAAATGGCATTTCGTTCATATATTTTTTTTTCGCTTTTGCGGTTTCAGGAGAAGGAGAGGCAAAAGATGGCGGTAATAAGAAATGAGAGAAAGAGAGAGAAATCTGACAGAATAGAGGAAGGAAGCATGGTGGCTGGGAAAGGCATCGAAGAAGGAGATTATTGTGTCTCGGATTTCCTTTGACGAGGAAACAATTGCGTGGAAACAAAAGGGAAAAAGTCGATGCGAGGCGGAAGTTTTTTTTGGGAGTCAAAGAACAGAGGCGGACTCGTTCCAAATAAGACGCAGAGGAAGAAAGGGAACAAACAAACGGAAGGAACCAAAAAAATCTTTCGGGAATGATTTTTCACCAATCTTGTTTCCTCTATCTTATCCCATTAAAGTTTTCTCCGATGATCTATAAATGAAACTCGCAAGTTGGGCTTTACCTTTTACATCCTGTCTAGAAATCTCATTGCTTTTCTTTTCTGCGGAATTTCTTATTTTAAAATTCGCGAATTCTATTGCTCGTCTCGTCCTTAAATGATTGGCTGTAGAATATTAGATCTGATTGTTAGGAAAAAATGACTCCAATGTTTTCCACGCTTTATAACCGTTCGAAAATAGTTTTACTAAAAAAGTCAACATTTTTACCAATTGAATCATTTCATTTTCAGCTTCGTGGATTACGCTTACAAAATATCACGTAGCTTTTTGAAAGGATAGGAAGCCACAACACGATGAGTGAAGCATAAAATATTGGTATTTCTAGATATTGACGATTTATCGAATTGTTGCACGAGAGTTTAACCAAGAGGGGTAACCTCCGGAATTATAATTTAAATATTGACTTACAAGTAGGTAAAAATGAATCCATTCGGCTGCAGTTTTTCCTTGCAAACATGGATTTCTCCGTAATCGACTGGAAGTATGTGATTATTATGTCTAAAACGTATTTTGTAACATGATTACCCGCTGTAACGTTAAACGATACAACCTCGCGGCAACGTTCACGAAGGAAAACGTATGACGAATTGAATGGCCAATCGAAAAGGTAGTCGAGGATATAAGGACTTCCGAAACGGTTTGAAAGTGGAAGAGATAGAGATATTTCTGATTCGCCACTCCGTTTCGGGTGAAAAAGAACAAGTACGTACTTTTCGACGCATTTCGAAGGGATGAGTGAGAGAAACGCCATGTCGTCGCCTACCATTCAGTCTGTCGGGCCACGGCGATAGCGACGAGTGATTTCTCTCTCTCTTTAAAGGGCAAAGGACAGGAGGAGGACGTCGATAAAGCGAAAGCGGGGAAGAGGAAAAAGAGAGAGAGAGATGGGGAGGTGGGTCAGGAGGGGGGTTTTGAGAGAACGATGAAATGAGAGGGAAAGAAGAGAAAGGTGAGAGGCGGAGAGAGAGAAGTACAAGAAGTGAAGTGGAGAGTTTTTGAGATGCGTTCGGCAAAGCGTTAGAGCAGAACCAGACGAGGGTTTGAAAGCGAAAGCAAACCTTTTGAACGTCTTCCCCCCCTTTTTTTGTAGTTTTATTTTATTTTTCCCTCTAGCAAGAAAAAATCTATCTTTCGCTCATCTGGAGTTTGCATGCCTTTTCCATTGGCTCTCTTGCTGGAAGAGCGGAGAGGAATTGGTGCGAACTTTCATTGTGCGTCAACTAAATGTGTGTGCATACACACGCAGACACACACACCTCACACTTACAGGCAAAAACTCGATATCTCGTCGAAAACATCAAAGAAAATACGCGCTTCATTTAATTCTATCAATCCTTCTCTCCAAAAAAATCGTTTTCCTTCAGTCTCCATGTTTTCAATAATATAATATAGTTCAAAAAATAAACTGTTGGATCCTAAATATCATTGAGAAAAATGCAGAATAATATGTTCCAGTTACTGTCAACATTTCCTTTCAGTATTCTATCAAATTTTGCATTTAAGCGAAAAATTGGTGCATTTTGTGCATTACGTAGCTACTCAACCATTTCTTTCTCTGGTGACTAAAAATTTACCGTTATGGTGCCACCAATATTACTGATTACCAATCAACAAAGTTTTATAAAATTTCTATTCACATGTATTAATATATTTACCCATAGTATCAATAAAGTCATTTAAATATACAAGATCATAACATTTAAGTAAAAGTAACTTCATCGTTGGCTTATTGTTGTTTCACAAAGTTGATCTTATGAGCCCTTTAATCTATATTCGTGCTTTTTTGTGCAACACTGCATGCAGATGCTCATGAGCAATAGCTCCGGCAATTTAACATCCTCGATTTAATGTTCACCCTGAGATGTTTATATTCATATACGGGATTTGTAATAGAGTCCGAAATTCAAGCAATGTTCTTGAAGAGATACTATATCAAATAACAACAATTACTACTCTAAAATTATCATTTATTAAGTTGTGAAATTTGCTTTAAATCAGTTTTGACACAAGAAATAACTTTGGTCATTCTAAAAGAACGACTACGCTAAGATTAGCTCATTTTGCATAGCGTTGCCCAAAATATTTTTTAAATCTTATTATTATTATTGTTAATTATTATGTTACAAGTAAAATAAACTATCCAGACCGCAGAATTGTACAGATGTAATGAATATGACTGTATCATCATCATAGTCTGTAAATTGGTCGGTGGTTATTACTAGATAAACCAAGTTCTTTACGTACTCCTACTTTTCGCAGTCGTCTTCGTTTTTTGATAACTTCCTTTGCTCTTCAAGTCATCTAGGATACGAAAACTTTCCCTTCCTCTTTTTCTCATTTCTTCCAGTTTCCCTTCCAAAGTGACTTTAATCATGCTCTCTCTCTCCCTCCTCAGGTAATATCCAATCCATTTCGCCTCCCCCTTTCTTATAATCTGTATAATCATTCGATATTCTGTTACTCTTTTTAGCGTTTTCTCATTTTTCATCCTATCTGTCCAGTATCTTCGGCGTTCTTTTCCACGCCCACATATTGGAGCTCTCCTATTCTTTTGTATGATTTTTCCCAAGTGCCAATTTTTCTGTTCCATACAAAACGATACTGCATACAGGCTTGAGCCAATAAATATCTATTATTGTACTTTCGATCTCTCAGTGAGACTTCAATCCAATAGATGATCTAGTTAACTCCTACAATAACAGAGTTGAGTAAGCAAGGTGCTCATTTCAGCAAACTGTCATGTTGGATCAGAGATCGGTGAATTGTTACGAGAACGGTGGATTTTTGGCTGAGATTTCCATCCAATTTACTCGACCGTTTTAAAGGCGAGTTTCAGGTGACGATCGCTCTCATGGTTATGATACAATAAGAAAACAGAGCGCATCCATCTTGGAATATTGCATTTTTCAGGATAGTGAGCGTGGGTGTGTTTCTGTATCAGTATTATGTGATATAACGCCAAGTAGCAGATACTCAGTGCAGGCATTTTTATGGTGATTTTCTCTGAGACGTGCTAGAAGATTCAAGATAATTTTTTTCAAAAACACATGTAAAAATTCCGCATATTAGAATGTTTTTTGCTCCGCCTAACCGATGTAAATATTCAACGCGTACCTCCAATTTAAAGCCGTCTTCATCACCTTTGTCATCATTTTCATTTTTACCAACATTTCGCTAGTAAAATGACCCTCTGAAGAGTTTTGCCTTTGATGCGAGATAGAGAGATAAAATATTAAAAAACAAATCGCTTCCATTCATTTTTCTGCGTAGAAAAATTGAGAAATCTTTTCCCTTGATGAGATGGCAAGGGCAAAGAATGTTCAGTCAGACAAAGGCAATGCGGAACGAAAAAATATTACAAAGCACCCCGAGCAAAAGAAACCTTAAGGAACTCATCAGAGAGATAGTCTTTCATAAGATGGGAATGGAACCCAAGAGCTTTCCGAAGGGCTTGCATCCATCCCAACAACCACGATTTCACACGCCATCAAACCCACTGAATTCATCCGCCTCCCTGTAAACTAATGAAGGGGAGTGGGGAGCGCAAACAGACTCAAGGAAAAAGACATTTAAGAAGGTTAAGGCGTGGTTAAAGAAGGATGAAGTTATTATAATGCTCGGCGATATATATATATATATATATAAGTTTCTGGGTTTATTTATTTTTTGGAAGTCCTTTCTCGAGACGGGACTTTTCTTAAGGTATTCCGAATGCTGGAAAGCGTGCGCGCATCTGGAAAATCCGTCGTTTTTTTGACGTTTCTAGATTGAAAGGGCGGTTCTCTGAAGAAAGGAGAGAATGCGGAATTCTTAAGTTTTTTTTTTCGATTCCAGACTCGTAGCAGACGAGGAAGGTGACGCTCCTTCTTTCTCTCTGGTTACGTAGGTTCCGACTTATGAGGAGTGCTTCCGTCAGGGAGAAATCGAGAGAGTTCTACAGGAATTTTTTTCTTTTTGAAATTGGTTAAGTGGGCAAATGGAGAGGGATTTTATTTTTGGAGGCTTGAAGGATTCTGTTGTACTGCGTTAGAATTTCCAATGGAAAAGTTTTTAGTGCTTGCTGAGGAAGCATGTCTCAGGAGTAAGTCTCGATATTCCTTTGTGGTCCTCACTGATTTCAAGAAATTTTCTCATAGCCTTATTTATAAAAAAGTTTTATGAGCGTAACTTAAAATAAAAAATAAACCGTAATATGGTTAAAAACATATCAGCTATCCTAGAAAAAAAATCTATTCTGCTAATGTAATTATTTTATTGTTAATTTAAATATATATATATATATATATATATATATATATATATATATTAGTATAACGAACTTAATTTTTTTGTTTAATTCAGTTTTACTTGACGTAATGATGATACGGTAATCATGTCAGACATTTATTTATTGTATTTTGATTTCAGACAGTTTTCAGAATTAAAGACCAAATTTCATGATTAGTTAATTCCCAATCTCTGCCGTCAACTTTTCACAATTACTGAGAGCAATGACTGCAATCAAGTCTTTATAGTTAAAAAAATGTATATCCACTTAACCCTCCTTTAGTACCGTCAGTATTTATAACACCATTCGTACCATGGGGTTTTGCAACACTCCAAACAAAAAAATTATTATTTTAATATAAATTGTAAATTTATTTATATTTGCATGTAAATCAATTATCTAGTGAACGATTATATAAGATATTTATCCTAATATTTTAATTTTGTGGGGATTAATAAAGGGTTATGGAACATGTGCAGAATTCTTAATTGATATCCATTTACAGAAATAAAAAAATACATGATTATTAACAAATAATTTTAATTTTTACCAAAAACATCACAAAACTAAAGATACTTATGTTGAACAAGATTTTTGTTCCTCAGACACATGTTAAAATTAAAATACATCACCATAATTGCCTTGCATTTAAAAATCTAATTTAACTGATTACCCTGATTCTTCTGCATCTGAATCAGTATTTTCGCACTGGATAAACACCGTACTGTGGTCAGAACACACGTGCTTAGCACAGGTACTGCAAACAGTCTTTACTTTGCGATCCTGTGGCCTTCTAAAGAACTTACATCACTTCGCTGACCGTTATGTTTCGTGTTGGGTAGGGATGGTATAGTAGGTACTGCTGCTTCCGCTGTGATTCTATTGATTTCTTCTCTCGGCTCTTTCTTCAGTTTCATATTCTGAAGTCTCCTCTGGAGATAGTCTTATGAGTTCCACACACATTTTCTTAAAAAATATTAGTTTGTTCGCAGGGTTGTGACCGTAAAGGATATATGCATTACTTCACTACTAGACGAACACTCATAAAGGATCTGCCTAATCATCTGGTATTCCCTCTTGTCAGCGTCAGCCATGTTGATGCTGAAAAAGAACAATTTTTCTGTTTGTTCAGTTTTTCAAAAGATTTTGTCAAAGCAAATATTGTTTGATATTTTGCATACATAACCTCTAAAAACTCGTATAATATCACGTAAGACAAAAAACAGAAAAGATTCAACTGCAGAAAACATATCTTAGCTTAGTACCGTGGGGTTTTTCCTCACCCCAAAACAAAGACGACATGTGCTACTCTCAAGCCGGCTGGAGTAGAGCTGGGATAATGTAGGTAAGCACTCTATGGACAGTTTTAGGTTGCTACCAGAAACCTGAAAGGCGTGAGTGCTGCCTTCTATGAATGGGAAGAGCTATAATATTTTTGGCGTGCCTAAAAACCCCATGAGGGTTAAACATAAATAGGATAATTAGTCCATCACCGAGATTCAATTTCCAATTATTTGTAAATAGAAACATGCTCCGAGGCCTCAAATGCATTTATCGTGTTGGTATTTACATAAACGTGTATAAATTGAAATATACGATGATGGAGGTTTTTATCATACCTACGCTTTGCTTGGAATTTCAGATGTTTAATTTTCCTATTCACGGTCGTCTTTGTCATTCTCCATGGCAAAAAGTACCAGAAAAAAACATTTAACAATTGCGAACCGAAAATGGTATATCTGTATATCTCCAGAATAATTAAAAGCCGTCGAGATTAATGCTGGGAAATTGTGCACCCAGAAGAACTTGGGGAAGTTTGGCAGCGTGCAATTTTACAATAGTTGCGGCCTCGGGCTCTTGGAATGGCTGACAGAGAGAGAGAGAATCGTGGATTATTAATACTGCGAGCAGCCTCGAGCTATAGATACAGGTGGATTTTGTTCCTCAATTATCGTTTTAATCACATCATAACAACAACTTTGGAAACATTGAGTTTAACTCTCGCTGAATGATAACAAACAAATTGCTCGCAAAATGAATTCTCTCTCTCTCTCCATCTCTCGGATAAATTAAATTAAACGCGTTCGGTATTTGACACGAGCACGAATGCGAACCTTTTTACTACTAATGAATCCGCGTGTCCGATTAAATATTGTGTAAGTTGTTTAATTTCTTCCCAATGATTTTCATTAATAACGTTAATCATTCGCCACTCGGGGCAGGAAATATACCATTAGATCGATTTCCGTTATGAAGGAGCCGCATTAAACATGATTGATAACATTTTCGTCAAAGGCACACCAGCCTATATGTGGGGAGAGTGCAAGTTATAGCGCATATAAAGTAAAGCAAGGGAATTTATTTCCTTTCCGTGTAGTTTTTTTCAAAATTACTGATTGAGTATTTTTGCGATCTTAGAGCGCAGATTTAGCGTATCCTAAACCT
The DNA here is from genome assembly GCA_028673005.1 of Tanypteryx hageni. Taxonomy (NCBI): domain Eukaryota; kingdom Metazoa; phylum Arthropoda; class Insecta; order Odonata; family Petaluridae; genus Tanypteryx; species Tanypteryx hageni. Next base: position 82,554,188 of record CM054116.1, on the reverse strand, counting down.
CCGATTACATTTTATTTTTATAAAAGATAACTCGTATTATAACTTATATGGCGGTCTATGCGGTGAGAGTGTCAAAACGATTTTCATATCATAAAACTGAAGTGGGGTTACTGATAGTGATCAATAAATAAACGTGAAATATAATTCTTAATTGTCGATGTGAACGACTGTCACATATATTATTTTGAATTTCATAAATGTTGATTAATAGCTTCAGCGACCTTCGAGCGCATTAAGTATCGAAAATTCTAGAGAAATGTACGAAATTCTTTTTCAATTCTAAATAGTATTTTGTAGTTTCCTTTGTAAACGTTGATAACTGTAACATTAGTCTTCGATTTTGTGCGAGTGCGTTATAAACGTTAAAGTGATATTCTATTTATAGTAGGTTTTCAGAATACATACATACATAGTACAGTAACAAGGTGTACATGGAAGCTAGGGAAGCGCCGCTTCCATTAAAAGAATTAATAAAATAAAACACGAAATTAAAATAAAGAAACTGGCTGATTTCGTATGTTTGAAAAATGCGCCAGCGGCGACACTAGTCTTATGATGGGATGAAGGAGAGTGAAAGAGAGAGACTGGAGATCAGTCTGCGCATGCGTCTGCTCGGATAGTACGGGTGGGAGCTAGGGAACCTGCTTGCTTCACAGAATCCTCTACGTTCGTGTCCTTATGGATGGTATCATTGACCGCTTTGCCTCAAGTGTTACTTCGTAAATATAGTCTTATTATAATTAATTTATTGGTGTTCAGTTACTTCCTTTGCTGTTACTGAATAGTATATTGTATTTATTGCGGAGTGTGAAGTTACGAAGCGGTTTTGTTTTATTATTATCGACGCATTTATAGAGACTTATGGAAGCTTCACGCCAGCAGATTTCACCATGCTCTCACATGATGATGTTTTTGCTACATGTGGGACTGCGGGGAGTGAGATTCTTTGACAGAAATTCAACTGTTCCTTTGAAAAGGTACTCAATGAATCGTTCAGTGCATTTTCTTATCAAGATAAATTGCAAACAATCGAAAGCGGCAGATCAAAACAAATACTAACAGACTTGAAGACCAAAACTAAGTCTTTTACGTAACACTTTCAAGAAAATCTTTATGACTCTGTGGCGTGGTCATGTGGCTGCAGTAAACTAAAGAAACTGTTTTGCTGGTCTTGCCTTTTATTTTATTCAGAAAAAAGTGTTTGGAGAAAGACTGATTTTGAGGATTTAAACAAATTTTCCAAGGAGCAAAAGAGACACAAACTGTCTCAAAATCATATCGTGTCACTCAAGCAGCTGAAGCAATTCGGAAAGACCCGTATTTAGTTCAGTCTGGATGAACAGTTTCATCTATCGGTAGAAAAACAAAATGAAAATGTATAAGAAGAACTAACAAATTCTTACCCGCCTAATTAAATTTACCAAAGTTTTACCACGACGTGACTGACATCTTCTCAAGAAGAAACTGGAGAGTAGAACTACACTACAAATAATGAGCTACTTGTACATTTGATAACACTATATTTTGCTTATTTGCGTGACGTTGTAGAACAGCTTCCCCTATCCCCGTAATCACGCCTCGCCACTGTCACACACATACACACACATATTTGTCTGTGTGTGTGTATATATATATATATATATATATATATATATATATATATATATATATATATATATATATATATATATATGGATGTCAACAAGGTGCTGGGATGAGGAACAAACATAATTTAAAGTTTAACAACTGCTTCACAGTGAGAGTCATTCGCGCTCTCCCCGACAATGCTTCGGCTCCCCAACTCCGTCAGTCGGAGCTTTCGCATATCCATCTCCTAAACTCCTTCACTCCACCTGGCCTCAACCTTCGATAGCTTTTCACTCCCTTTCTGTCTTCTCCCAACCCCCTCCGTATCCTCCAATCCTCGACCTTTCCGCACTAACCTTTCACCCTCATGCCTCCACCCAGTGTCACCGCCATCAGTTCTCTCTCTGTAGCTGATAAAGGAATAATTCCGAAAGCTTCTACGTTTGTGATGTTTCTGTGTTTTTGTGTTATTTTACGTGTGTCGCTTCGACATCCCCGGGGCCTCGCCAACCTGAAGTCGTCTGATTGGTGAGTGCTCACTGGGTTTCCTCATCCCAACACCTTGTTGACATCCATATATTCATTTTACCTTTCCTTTTCCGTAAGTTGTTATATATATATATATATACATACATACATATATATATATATATATATATATATATATATATATATATATATATATACACATACATATACATGTCCATATATGTCCTGACTCACCGACTAACTCATCAAGAAGATCTCCTACTTCCAGGTTAGCTAGAAAGCTGAAATTTTGCACAGTTGTAGCTTTTGGATAACTATTTAAGAAAAAATTGCGAAAAATTCTAAAAAATCTCGAAATGGGTGAAAAAGGAGTTCATTTCCATCTCCTATAAGAAAAGTATGAAAATCGGTGCAAGGCATTTGATAAATGGTTTTTTAAATTACTCAAAATTAAGATATGAAAAATAAACACAAACAGCTGTAAAGATAAAATAATGGTGTCTCTTATTTTTGAAGCCAGAGTTTGAATCCATGCCGAATTAACGGAAATTTCACTATTTAAACTCGAAAAAGGATAATTTTTCCATGTTTCGACAATCTAAAAATCTAACTACCATGGCAACGATATTTACTAATTTCTGTGAATTTACTTGCATACACTAGCCGCATTCCTCGGCGTATTTGAAACCAACATATGCCTAACATGACAACGGTTAATAAAGTAGTTTATTTACTTTTACCAAACAATGAAATCATTATCGCCGACGCTACGCTGAAGCTCCTGTGCATAACCGTTCTTCTCGCCGTATTTCTTTGATTTATTTTAATATTTTTTATTATAACATATTCGGACCGGACTAAACGGGTGCCACAATTACAAATGAAACTCTTTCAGTAATTATGGATTTGGATGGAATTGGCTGAACGGATGTCAAATAAATTTTATATATACGATTTTTACAAAATACCATAATAAAATCAAGATATTTAAAGCGTAATTTAAGAGCAGGGCTATCACAATTAAAGGTTAAATAATATTTCATTTGCACGTACATATTTCTAGAAAATGGCAAAACGAAATGAACATGTTTAGAACGGATCTAAAATGCAGGGATACCACAATACAAGAAAAAATAATTTTCGGATTCCAAAGCAAATACATTAACATTCGATTATACTACGGCGAATTTGACGAAGAGCACTGTTTGAAGATATCTAAGCAACCAATTGACCGATTTTGATGAATCTTCCACCAAGAACCAAGAAACGTAGAGACTTGAAACTTGGTATGCATACTAAAGAAACGTTGAGAATATGTACCTCCGTGTCAGAACTTTGATTTCTTTGGGGGGGGGGAGCTACCAAATTAGAGTCTATATTTAATTTGTTCATACCAATTAAAGGAGAATATTGGTCACTTGCCTTGAGAGTACCTTGAGTTTGGATGAAAATATTACCGACTGATATTTGCATGAAAAATTCTAAACTCTTATCCCGGGGCAAAGTTCATATATATATATATATATATATATATATATATATATATATATATATATATATATATGGATGTCAACAAGGTGTTGGGATGAGGAAACCCAGTGAACACTCACCAATCAGACGTCGTTTGATTGGTGAGTGTTCACTGTGTTTCCTCATCCCAACACCTTGTTGACATCCATATATCCACTTTACCTTTCCTTTTCCGTAAGCTGTTTTATATATACATATATATATATATATATATATATATATATATATATATATATATATATATATATATAGTGTCTTATAATATAAAATTGGATTTTGGTCAGTCTGTCTTATATCTTTAGAGTTAAATGGTAAAATGAGAAAGCCGTTTATAACAAAAAAAATCATTCTTTTTCAATCGAGCTTTCAGAAATAATTTGGAAGCACACCTTTTATATTTTAAACTGCATGCAGACAACACTAGAGGTCATGGGTTTGATTCTAGGAGCGTTTATTTTCTATATTCGATTAACATGGGGACGCGTGAAGCACATCAACCATTTTCATATTAGAATTACTTAAAACCATCGTAAAAGTTTGTGACTCAAAACAACGAACGCCTAAAAGAGCGAAATTATGTTTCCTTGTCATCGATTTTCGAATGCACGTCGAATCGGCCCACAAATGAGTTTTAACGCGAAATTTTTATTTGAAATTTTACGTGAACATTTTTCGTCGTCTAGGTGATTTTCGTTGTTGCCGGTTTCGCGTAATTTCGCATGTTTAACTGGATTTACAATTTCGCTTCGCATCTGTTCACATATTTACGAAATTTCTACGCTATTTTGAAATTTGAACATTAAATTAGTAACGGTCAACAATATGACGGTAACAAAAATAAATGGTGAAATCGGTTTTTTTTTCCGCAGAAGTTGCCTCGCGAATGTTTTTCGGGCATTCCTTTCATGCGGACGGTAATAAAGTTACGACGGATGATTGACAATCGCATGTGAAGTCATAGCTATATTCGAATTAATGCGTTTTTAAATTACACTCTATGGACAACCGACGAATCTGCATTGCGGACCCGACAAACTTTTTATGCACTACACTAGCGTAATTGGCCTAAAAAAGACGAGTGTGCAAGAATAAAGTATATTATCGTTAAAATTAAAATGATTCCCATTCTCCCTGCTTTCCATTCCCTCCCTTTTTCACATTTCCTTCCTTCCCGCCATTCTCTTCCACCTTCTATAACCTCCCTCCCATTCACATCCACCTTCTAACCTCCCTCCCATTCTCCTATATTCTCCCTCCTGGGGATGACATAAAAATCTTATATACAGAATGAATCTTTATTTGATAAACATTACGGTAGACAACTTTAACATGCCAAAAACATTTTAACGTTCCGAAGCATACTATAATTTTAATATTATATTTTAGTGCATATAAAATGCCGTTTCATCAAAATAAATAAAAATTAATTTAATTTTTCTGTTGCAGTAAGAAATTTTAAAAACTTCCTCGTATAATAATGGAATATTTGGAGGGGCGAGGTACGAATTTTTTATGCTATACTTTAAACAGAGAGTCCTTTCACGTTAATGAAAACTAGAGATGGGGAAGCGGGGTGGGGAAACTACGTGTCGGAGTGGATGGTCGGAAGAATGAGAAAAGAGAGAGGGAGGGGGATAGGAGGAGAGGGTGTGAGACGTGGGCTCATTGTGATTAATGTTGCGGGTGCGAGGAGAGAGAATGGAATAAAAATATGTTGCGCTTAAATCGAACGCTTGGTGTTAGGGGGGTGAGGCTGAGGAGAAGGAGATGCAGAACGAGGAAGAGGGAGTAAAGGGTTCGAGGAGATTGGGATTTAGCGCGGAGAGGCTAGGAATAAGCGTGTTCAAGCCGAGGGATATGATATTCAAGGGAAAAGAAAACAGGATGGTGTACAAGAGAAATGTGAGGAGAATATTTCTAGGGAGAGGTTTCATAGAGAGATCTCCCCTCCTCCCCTTTTCCCATTTCCTTTCTTTCTTTAAAAAGGTATTCTGGCGGGTGGGAACGAACAGTGCATTACTTCCCGAAGATTTTCCGACGCTCTTCATGTTTTTTGTTCGGTGTTTGGGAAACATCGCGCAAATTGGTTACCCGCCTAATGCGTCTGCCGATATCCATCTGAAACGCTCTAACGACCAGCCGAACCTATTTTTCCGGAACGTATTCATCGAACTGCTGCTTAGCGTAGGTATCGTAGTTAATGAGATGCGAAGCCACCCCGCTTTAATTGTCCGTTGACGTCCACCTTCACCGTACATCTAATTTGTACAACCTAATCCCAGTGCTTTTAATCTCAGAAGGGTGGATAACTTTGCTATCTTTCGATTTCTAATACATAGCATTAACGTTAAAATTTAATATATTTTACCTAATGTAAGTAATTTATTATATCTTTTTTCTGAAAATGACTGGTTATAGTTTTGCGCCGCTGAAGAAGAAAGTGGCGATTTAGTTTTACCGTGTGGCTTACTGAAATCGATTCATGGGCTATTCTTCATTCACTCATGATTATAATGAATGATGACCCTTTATTTTCGAGCGGTTAAGTTGAATGTTTTAATTTGTGCCCTGCGTGAAATCCATTTGAGATCTTTTAAAACGTGTTGGAAATGAATTAGTTCAAATTAGTGGATGCACGGAGAATTGCGTTTATTTAGGTTCATCAGCAATTGGAAAACCGTTTCTATTTTCTCCGGTAATGACTTCAGGATACAAATTTAATTGTAATATTAATTCATATGTCACATTTGATTAACAAAACATTGCAATGGGTGCGTAATGGAGGACTATTTTTCAACGCTTCTTTTACAAAACTTATGGTCTCGCTTTAATTGTCTTCATGAGTCAATTTTCACACTCCCAACAATTTGAATTTTTATCGAGAAAATGCTGAAATTGTTATTTCGTTATTAATAAAAATTCAGTGTAAATGGAAGCAACGGAAATGGAGGGACAGTCAAGAACATTTTCTTCTCGTTATAGGAGGATGATCGATTATCGTTCTTTCAGTATTAAAAAAATGTCTCAGCGATTGATGTTTCGTGATTAGGTACTAAGGAAATAACCGTTTATGTGTCATGGAGGAAGAGAAGCGAAACAAATATGATTGGAAACTGGAGAAACTGACGTTAACTGTAAGATGAAAATGATACAGGGGAATAATTTTCGATAAGATAGTTTGTGGGGCGGAAATAATGCTTGTATCACCTGATAAAATCCCTTATCCTAGTGTAAATGAACATATATCATTGATAAACGTCGATAGGACGGAGCGAAAGGCAACAATGGGAGGTGAAAGAGACTCGTATCAAAGCAAACGGAAGCGTTAAAAATGGCATGGAACAAAATTGCAATGATTAACCGTAAATGTTTTCTTCTTTTACGTGGCGGAGGGAGAAAAAAAATGCTTTAGGGTTCTCCTTGGTGATAAGCCGTTAATTGCAAATGAGTCGTGCTCGAGCGCACGCGATAAAACACGTCCTTTTTACCGAGGTTTCGGAATTCGCGATTACGATATTGATAATTCCGATTCCTAAATTCACCTGTGCCGTTAATCATTGAAGGGAACGGTGCGTATCTCTCTCTCCTTCGCCACGGCGCTGCCTGCGTTATCGCCATCGGAAAATATTTGAAAGACGTGCGGGCGTGCTCTATCAAGATTACCGACTTTTTGAAAGCGATTTACGTTCGATGGAAATGGCGAAAATATATTTTTGACCCAAATAAGGAGTGGTGCACTTTTTTTTAACTGTCTATTATTTTTCCCAGCAGCGGATAACTTTTTTAAATCGAGATAAATGATCGTCGTCTATTTCAGCTTCATTAAACAGCGATATGTTTTATTTTTTCAAAATTTTTCGAAACAAAATGTTGTTATATTTAAGATAAACGCCGTTACCTCCATCCCCTACTTGCGGGATTATATTGGGGAGTTTCTTATCTCGTCCTCGGTCAAAACTATATCAAGCTCTTCTTCCGCGAAATCTTTCAAAAGTACTGCCTATTCTCTGAAATTTGCGTAACAAAGATATCTTTTATTTTTCCGCTATCTATTTCGTTTAAGAAAAGTCGTTTCCGTACTTTCCCAGTTTTACGTATGATATACATCCGAGTCGGTCGTAGTTTATTCTTCGCTCAAAAAAATCCCATCGCTTTTTCATTAAAAAATACCCTTGTCACGCCGTCCCTTCATTATCGCAAATTCCTTTGCCATTTAATACCTACGCGATGCCTAAAACTATTTTCCCCCTCGCGCCCAAAATCACCTCTAAAACGCGCTCACGCGGCCATTACCTCGGCTTATGCTTCCTTCCCCCTTCCCCATCCATGAAATATATAGTTAGAGATAAAGTTCCCTTTCCCCAAACACAAACGGCGTCCCAACTCCTTACTCCGCAGACATTTCCCAAAACCTCTTCTCACTCGCGCTCTCTCCCCCACTCCCTGTTTCCAATACATTACCACCCCCTATCCGGTTTAACCGATAGCTTTTGGGTTGAAGGAGGGAAAAAAGAAAATCTTTTCCCTATGTCTGCTAATTTACTCGGGGAAAAAAGAAGTGGAACGTTTTTGCATTTATCCATATATTTTTTTCTGGTTTCCTAGACGGCGCGCGAGGAAGAAACTTAAAATCGGTTTCTTCTGATGGGAAAATAAATCTCAATTTTTGAAATAGAAATACCTCCTCGATGAAAACATGCAATATTCTCGGGGTTGGTTTAATCGTTACATAATTACTATTGCAGTAGCCATGCTTAAGTCTAACTCGTTCATTGGTGAATTGCGACAGTTGGCGTTTAACGAAGGGAGGGTTGCTGGTGAAGATATTTCTAGGAAACCATCGAAAAAACAAAAATTGATAAATATCATATGCTAGCATTAACAAGATTTGAATTTATGCTGAATTAGAAAAAGCAACAATTTTTTCACATTTAAAAAATACTCGAAATGCCATGATACAAAGCAATTTAATTATTCCCGTGTAATGTAATAGGTATGATCCGAACATATTTCACAATGTGCGTATTACATAAAGCAGAACTTACCCTTCAGTTATTAGATAAAATCCAAATTCAAATTTTTTTTTTATTGGATCAAAAAAGCCTGAACAATATTTATTAACTTTCTTCATCACAACCAAGCACGTTCTGAAATCCCTATGCTTTAAACTAGCTATTTAACCACCCTTATTTATTATCTCTGGCAACCATATCAATGGGTATGTGTACAGTAATCAGGCCGTATCATTTCAAATATAAACAAAGAGTGCGTTTAACTGGAGAGTATTTAACTGCGAAGCACAAATGCTGACAATATCTTTGCATGCCTACATACGATGAATCATGTTTATAGGTAACTATTTATGCAAATCTCTGCTGATTGATCTCTCTCGCACGCCAACACTCGAGCGTTCTCCAAACAACCGCGTATTCCTCTTTATCGAGCAGCTATTGAAAGTGAGGCACATAGAGGCAAATGTAAATTATTTGAAGGATTCCTAACTGAAAATGATGATTTCAGTCGATCGTTCCTCTTCCGCGCGCACGAAATTTATTTTAATTTAGTGCAGAAATTTTAATCATTTCAAAATAGAGAGCCGCCCACCCGTCTTCGTGGGAAAATGACGTCGATGAAAAGTTGCGGAATATAGGGAATGGGAACATTAACGAGAGAGAGATAAAGCTAATTAGGTGAAAGGGAGGATGTATCGCGTTGCAGGAGATTAAAGGGATTGAAGGGAATAGGAAAAGTTGGCGTTATTAAGGACGGAGAGCGAGAAAGGAGAGACGTTGGTGTTAGGTGGGTAGCATAAAAGGAGTTGAGATTAGGAAAGGCGGTTATTGTAATTTTTCTTATTCTGGGAAGCATCCATTTCACGGGTAACATTATATTCCCACGGGATAAGGCGCGTTTTTTATGCCTGACACTTGATATTAATCTACTACAACTTGACAGTTCTCGAGCGCCTCCGATCAAACGCTCATGAAGGTTTTTTTTTCGGAGCTCGTATCTTTCGTCCGGAAAATCCCCAAAAAAATGGTCGTTTGATCCTCTTGTTTCTCTATCTCGTTCTTTTCGCAGGCCACCAATGTAACATTAATCATTCCTGTCTTCTCGCATCTTTATAACGATTTTTATCGTGGGATGAAATGGGAGATAATATTGATGGTAATTTTGAAATATTTAGTTTACTATGCTCGCGTATGGACCTGTAGGGTGAAAAGGAGAGAGTAAAAATGATTAGTTATGCTGTGAATGAAATTTTTATTTCATTATGCTCTTATAATCTTGATAAACAATAAAGAGACGTTTACAATTGTCATCCATTCTACTGCTTATGCAAATTTGTCATGTCATGTAAACTGTACGATTTAAATGCGGGCATTTTTTATTTTTTTCCCGTTAGAAAAATGAAAGTATGAATTCTAAGCATGCTAGGAATGTTTCTCTGAGAAAGAATTTCAATTTGTCTTAGTAATGTTGAAGCTCAGATAAAAAACACGATGTGCAATGTACTCTTGTCTGATGGAATTTAGAACATTGAGAATGATAAATTAAATTAAATTCTATCAAAATATTTATGATCCGAATTTTAAAATTCTATTTCCGGTAACTTGCCGCCCTGATAGAATGACATTACTCACGTGCGTTATTTTACACCGTATTTTAAAATAATAAAATTGATTGTGATATTTGATCAATGTATACTATTTATTCTCTTGTTTTGATTAATGCCTCCAATATATAACGTTGAAATAGACGCATCAAAACGCAGTATCTAATAGAAAAATATTACATTCTTCACAAGAGAGCTTGTCATATAAAAAATATCGAGAAAGAAATATATATACTGTTCCCATCTACCACTTATGAAACAAAATTATTTTATTAGAAAAATATTTTACGAATATAAGTAACACGGTGATTGTGTGGTTTTAGAATACGTAACTTTCGTCCGTTGTTTTTTTTTTAGAAACCCCAAATTAAAAATCACATTCGCAACGATGTAGAAGTAGTGGATCTGATACATGCGTTCGGCTGACCGAAAGACAGACGAGCGGAATGCAATGGGCATTTTTATCTTTTAACAGACGCTACTAAAAGCGCACTTCGTACTCGTCGGGCTGCCCACGACACCTGCCAAAGCAATCAATTTTTCAGGGAACGATTCTCCATCCGAGAGTTGGAAATGGCAGCATCCTACGCAAAAATTAGAAGAAAAGAACCTTGCGAAACTTGAACTTCCAGCTCGTTTTAAAGCTATAATTTAATAAATAAAACATCGCATCGCATGCGCGAACGAAAGAACAAACGATGCGACTGTAATCGCGGCGAATGCCGAAGAATAAACTCATTAGCAGCAATGTCACTCCGACACGCGTCATCTCTCCGACGGCCGTTTTTTTCCCGGGCACCTCAAGGGCATCGTTTCGGATGACGCCCTTAAAAAAGATTCCATATTCGCTTTCGAAAACCATGTCTACGCCTCTTACCCGGCGCTATCGCGATTAATCCCGGCGTCATTTTTTCCCAGTTTCCGTTCCCTTCGGAGTTTTCAGTTCCTGCTGCTTTATTATTTTTTTATGCGACCCTCTCTTCGCTTCATCCGGAATCTTGTTATAGGAGTTGATATAACGAACCGGGGAGTCGAGAGAAAAATTGTGATGACTCTTGCTATTGGACTTAGCGAACTATCTCTTCGGTTATGCGCTACGGAAACCGTTCCATAAACATTCCGGACACGAGGAAGCTCTCTCTCGTTTTCCCCATCGTTTGTTCCGATTACGTCGCAAAATTCCATGGATGAACGTCAGTTACTATAAAATTACCAAATTCTTCAACCAAATATTGATAGGTAATTCACATAAAACTTTAGTTACATATTTACATTAGAGCTAACCATTTTAAGCGTGGATATATATTGTAGAAATTTAGTAATCGGCGATAATTTCATTTAAAAGGGAAGTTTATTAATTTTTAGTTTTTTATATTAAAGAGATACATGTATTTTTTCACCTCTCGCGTTAAATATAAAATTAACTTAAGCGATACTTATAATTTAAAGTGCAACATTTTACAGTTGGAAGTAATATGATCGAAATGCGCTAATTTATGATATGTTGCTATATTTACAATAGATTGAGAACATATTCTGAAAGAATGATGTTTACATGTTATTAAAATTGTATTATAATTTTTTGCGTTAATATTTTTTCCGTATATTATTCTTAATATCGTCACTATGGTAAGCATACTAGGATCAAATTTGCCGCGATAAAAATGTATCTTCCCCGTTAACATCCCCTGAACTTCCGCATTTTCTTCGTTGACAATTGTAATATCAGTCTTTCATGAAAATGAAATATTTTACGATTTATTTCATGAAAGTGTGACATAACGATAAAAACTTATTTACAGATTTATATATACCTTTCGTTCCTCCTAGTTAGTTTTTTCTATCTATACCAATGCGATCGTTATTATACACATCTAGCCTTGACCCAGACTTAGGCCCCAACATATTTTTTAACGGCCCGCATTCCCTTTCCAGATTAATTTAAACTGCAGAAGCGAGTCAAAACTCTGGAAACTGTCTTTTCCTTTTCACGTCGAAAGGGTACATCTTTTCTCGACCGAGAAGCAGGAAAAAAAAATCCCGGCGAGAGGGGAAAAAAGGACTTCTGATGTTTATTTTAACGATTCCGCCTTCCCTCCCTCCTCGTGGGCTTAAAACGAAGCAGTTTTTAGTTAGTTAGTTCTCCGCCTCGCAAATAAGCACTAATCCGTTTGAACCTTGAGAGAGAAAGAGAGGGCAAGCACTCGTAAACACGAATGACGTTGGAGTGAGGGACGGAGGGAGGCTCGAGAAGGCGGGAGAGAGAGAGAGAGAGAGATAGAGGGAGGGAAAGTGGAGGAGGCGAAGAGCAGAGAGGACATCCACACTGATTTCCCTCCAGGTTTCCATGGGAACGGGAGATAAGGGCGACATCGCGTGAGATGAGGGTCCAAAATAATGTAAGAAAAAGGAGTTTACGTACACGGGAGGATGGCGGGAGTAACGATGCCTTTTGCAGGAGACGTGAAGGGCATCCCAGAGAGATAGTGAGAAAAGAGAATGAGAAAGTAAGTCATCAAGGACGTAACTTCCAGATTAAAGTCCCCTTCTGTTCGTATGCGAGGGTAAAGCGTCCGGGTGTATGCATGTGTGAGAAAGGTGGCCGCGTGTTACCCTGCATGCATGTACGCTCGGGTGTCCGTATAGTGCTTGCAGTTGGCGGCGGGGGATGATGCTGCAGAGGAAATTTTCTCGCGACAGCGGTACAAATTGGCTCTTAAATCCGCTCTCAACGAAACGGCCGCGCGATCGAAAATCCGAGCTTGCATAATTAGCGCGCCCAATTAATGAGCGCCAGAATCATAATGCGATAGAGTTAGCTTCATTAGCGCCATACCGAGGAATGATCTCGACGGAATTCCTGAACGTTTTGTCCCCGGGATTTTCCATTGCGGAGTGCTATCCTCTAACTGGAATTTTATGAAAATATTCCGGACGAATGGACCGGAATTAACGTTAGATAGACAAATAAGAGAGAGTTACGTAACTTTTTAATTTTGAATTTTTTTATACGCCCATATAATGATTGAATTGGTATTAAATGAATTTCTTCTGTCTGTATTATAAATTTTTGTTTGTCTGGATTATTGTTTTACTCTTAAAATTAATCCTTTATTTATCGGTACTTTACTCGTCCACCCACTACTTAAAAAAATAAATTTTCACTTTGGAAAAGTATTTGCTGATTTGGATATTACAATAAGAGGGATATCTTTTAAAAAATAAAATAAAAATGCCGTATAATAAAGTTTACTTAGAGTGAATCATAATCTACTTGACCCAAGTAAGATGATAATTGGGAGGCTTTGAAACGGAGCTTATATGTTTCAACTTAGATGGAAATCGCACCGCCATTTCAGATACGCCGTGTCGTTATAAATGTAGAAGTTTACGATACCCATAAGAGAAGATTTATGGGCAGAGACGCGTTTCCGAAGCTTTTAGCTGCAAAATAGGAACCCTAACGTATTGTCCTGGCGAAGTAATTATCTCGCAAGAGACGCCCTAATATTCTGTCCCTTTGGTAATCTTGCCGCCCCTCGTAAATAGGAGCCGATGATCACTCGCGAAATAAAGTTTGCAGTTTTGTTAGCAGTTGCCTAACTAACTAACTAACCCTTCAAAATCCTGCACGAGGGCGGTTTCCTCATAGGGTTAGCATCCTATCTGTTTTCGAGCCATATCATCGGCTGCCCTAAATACGTCACCGCATCCGACGATGGTGCTGCGTCACCATTTTTCTTCTACGGCCGATATCGCCCCTATATCTCCGCCACCGATCGAGTTTTGAGCGGCGGTTTTAATTGGACGTAAACGCTGATCAAAGTGCATCAAAAATCCATACGGCCCTCGGTGGCTTAAGGGATTCATAAGGTTATCAGCAACTGCCAATGGTTAATGCCTAGGATTCCAATTCCGGCCTTGGACATGTGCAATCGAGACGTAGTTTCATACGACGCAATTCTACCAAATTTACAGTTTGTTAATTTCCATGGTGCAGCCTCCAGATTATTCTTTTGTCTCAGGCTCGATCTATACCATGGAGAAGTTCGTTTGTGTAATGACTTTGCATTTGTAAATGTAAAGTAGAATTAAATGCAACAATGGATAAATGAATCAGTAGGTTTAATATAGGGAGTTGTGCTCAACTTTGTGGTAAGTGATAATCATACTTAGAAGAAAGGAACAGTTATGTAACTTCCGCACAAATTTGTGTGGAAGTTACATAGTTGTTCATTTCTTCTAAGTAGAATCAGTAGATATTTATTTGCCTGTTGTATAATATTTAAAAACCCCATTAGATGGTTATGTGAAATTACGTTATGCCTAGTGTAATGTAAGCTCATAAAATACGTTCTTTAAAGTTGAAGATTAAATAAAAAGGCAAGGCTTGTCCCAAAGATTTGCTGATTCACATTAGATACACAATTGGTATAATTTGAAAACTTTATTATCGATAATTATTTACCCAAATCTGCATGTCCGTAAAACTTTGTATCTGTATTTTTCTACCTCTAGGAATACGTAGTTGACCTTGATATCCTGTTATCTGAAATTCTACATAAAATTGGCCCTATAACCCGTGTCGTATAGCGAAGGTTGCATTTGCCATAGGCGCCGCATGCAAAGTGCGCCAATCGATTCCGCACAAAATACCAAAAGTTTATTTTCCTATAAATAAGTATTAATTTATTACTTAAATGTTAAAGCCATTGCTAATAAAAACTATTATTCTTTATAAAAACGCAGAAAAAACAATATATTCTACTTAAACGAAGTATTTCCTTAAAATTTTTCCATAGGCGCCAAATCTCCCAGGTACGCCTCTGCTTATAACTATTTAGAAATTTCAGCAAAAAATCCAGTTTCCTTACACTCGTATTTAAAAATTGTTGACTATAAGATGATTTAAATCTGTCGTTAGGGAAATAAATTGTTTAAAAATTGTATATCCTGTTTGTTTGCATTGAAATTTCACATCTAAATGGGTTTAAAAAGGCGTTTCAGATAATGGAGAAACCTAGACATACTAGGCATGTCTGGTGCATAGAGTAAGTCCATTGGATGAAAAACAGTTTAACCCTTTTCTAACTTTTATCAGCAGACGTCTATTCCATTTCCTTCACACGACGTATTTTCTTATCATAATCCATACCCATATCATAAGAAATTTCTTCATTAAAAATAATATTTATTAACCGAACGTAATTTATATTACCCGTTTATCCGCTACGTTAAATCAGCGTCAAGGTAGAGTTTACAAATTCCAGTAACATTTGTGTTAAATAAGAGGCCCCAATCTGTCAAAAATCCGCTAAGATGTCACGTTCATTGTTGATGAAGACTTGAAATAACAGTATATTTGGCATTTGAAAATGTGGTTTATTGGGTGTATGTTGAAATTTTTTGGGATTATAATTAAGCTATATTAAGTTGTACATATACTTTTTTGTACATACGAAACATTGAATGTCGTTTATTTATAATGCTTTATTTTTAAATCATATAACTTGTTTTTCTAAGTATTTCTTTCAAAATTTTGTTTTACGAAACATTGAATTAGCTTCAATTTCTTTAAAAAAATTGCAGCAAAAACTAAAGTTTTTCTTGTATTCCTTTAAAATTTATTTTAAATAAACAAATCTAAAAATTAACTGAGGGTTTCTACTTTAACCGGTTACCTAATTTCCGGTTAACCGGTTAGCTGATGATTTTAAAAACCTGTTAGCAAAAACTCGGGTTAATTGGAATTGGAAGCCCTACGCATAGGTAAACCCTGCGACAGCCATAACAATTTCGAATATATCGCCGCAAAGAGTTTATCGCGCGATTATTTTTACAGATCTCGTAACCCTGAGAATATACCAATTGGTTACAGAGATCAACCACTTAGCGGGCTATAGTAAAGTAAAACATTTCAGTTATTTTCCGGATGTCCTCGTATAAAACTATTTTTCCCCTATGGAGTGATCTGGAGAAATCGAACCTGACTTTCTTATCGGTTCAGATTTTTAGACAAAAGTGTCCCCCAGTTAATTTTCCCGTACCCGCATTACCGAGGATTTACTGTTCAACAAAACACACAACTGCTTAAACATACTTTTACTTTTTCATTCCCGCGTATAAATTAATCTCCGAGAGATTAAATAAACATGCGCGGCAATCTCTCGCGCGATAGCTTTAAAATAAAACGGAAAGTTATTTTTGACGAGAGGAGGACATCCCAAATGAGACGAGAGGTTTTATAAGCTAAAGGAGGACTACTCACACTTGAGAGAGGGAAAGTGGTGTTTACCGCGGAGGTCAAATGGAGCGGGGCGAAAGGGTAATGAGACGAAAGAGAGTGCGTGGGGGAGGAGGAAAGGAGAGGTTGGTGGGAAAGAGACAGCGGCGGAAGATAGGATGGGGAGAAGAGGGAGAGTGTCCTAAATTGAACTTGACGATGGGGAAGAGGAAGGCGAAGAGACACCCGAGTACAAATTACCCTCCTCTCGGAGAGAAAAGAGCGAGGGAGTTAGAATGGGAGGGCTCCCGCAGTGGTCACTGATTAGGCTCCATTCCCATGGTAACTTGGCTCCTCATGACCCTTGGTGAAATTGGTCCCTTGAGAAAGTCTCTTGCGCCACCCTCTTCTAACCTCCTCCCCCTTCTTCTCGACGACTTCGCGTCGCTCCCTAAAGCCTAGCGGTTGGTCTTGTCTTGGATGGGAGCAGGAAATTAATCATTGTCGTGAGCGTCGCGAGGGTAGCGGGACCACGCTTTGTTTTCATGGAAATAGGAACTTGTGACTGAGGAAGGCACAGTTGGAGCTTTATTTTGTTGTGGTGATTAGACGATGCGTTCCAATAATTCCGGGGAAACATTTCACTTTATATTAAAAATGTTATAAAGACAATCGGAAGAGGTGTTTTGCATATCGGTGGTTTGTTTTACATTTCTAGTCGGTAATACTAATTTGATCTTCAGAACTGGGTAAATCGTGTCTTCGTCCCGAATGATGTGTGTTAAGTAAATGTCTATTTCTTTGGTTATGTTTGATTCTGCAAATTCTGCAATTCTGATATTTTGCAGGAAGCGCCTTATTTATATATATATATATATATATATATTTATATATATATATATATATATATATTTATTTATATATATATATATAGAATATAATTTTTCTGCGTTTTTATAAAGAGAAAATGCAGGTTTGTTATTTCAACTTTTGCATTTGTGAATTTAATTAATACATATTTATGGGAAAATCAAGTTTTAGCATTTTTTTCGGGAACGCTTGGCGCCTTTGACAAGCGGCACCTATGGCAAATGCCGTCATCGCCAAACCCTAGCTACTGGGTGCGGACACATTCCTCAGGGATTGCTAAGCAGATGCCTTGCTTACATTTCCGCCAATCTGTGACTTATATTTCTCCTTATAAGTAAATACTACTTAAAATTGTGTTTTTGTTACATATTTATTCTGTATTCACCATACATGGCTGAATTATATTTGGTTTCTTTGTTGATAAATAAATGCGATTTTGTACACTTCAGTTGTTTCCGATGAATTCGGATAAATATAAGAATCCGTTATTTTACTTCTGATCCATAACCGGTTCCACTCCGCTGGATTGTATCGACCCTTTTTATTATTTTTTTATTTTATCTTTGCAACCCTAACGAAGTTGGTAAAGGTCAACGGACACTACTGTCATCGCCAGACGGCCGTGATAATCTCTTGAATGGAAGAATATTGTTCTTTTGTCGTTGAATCCAACCAAAAAGCATTATACACTTTTCGGTGGATACATTTAATTTTCCGTTCTTTTGTTTGCTCATGAGATAAACGAGCCTTCATAAAATTTCATCCCTTTCAAGTCAAGATTGCGTATCGGAAGGCTCTGATTTATAAATTGCTTAAATTAATATCAGCCAGGACGGAAAACAATTTCAGGCGTTCACACCTCTCGGTTGCATCTTTAGAATTTCTATTATTGAATTATAATGTATGCAATCAACTCGGAACAGTTGTTACTGTAGACTCTAATTTTAATTTAACCCCCGAACATGGCCCGTATTAGCCCAAAATGAATTATTTAAAGCTCATTTTGCAGGTTGACTCACGAGTATTTTGTGTGTCCCGCGTCTATTGCCTCTTTTCTCCGATTTTAAAACATTGTGTGTTTATACATTCTTAAACGAAGACACTTTTGTTCTCGTCCTACTGCATCAGCTTCACGGTGCCTGACTTTCTCCCTATCCCTTTCCTGCCCCATCCCTCCTTGCGGGAGCGTTCCCGATTCGTCATCTTGGCATTCACCTCCAATTCACATGACCACGCGTGTCGCCTTTTATCTCCACCGCAACACACCATTCTCCAACCTCTGAGCGATATTTCCTTTTCCCAAAAAAAGCAAGGTGTTTGCATGTAGTCGCTTTTTCTTCTCATCACCTTACGCGATTTATCGCTATCCCTCCCGCCATGTTCCTACGTCACGGATGATTGGTGAGAAGCTTTATCCCAAGGATGGAATATTTCCCGCTGCTTCTTTCCAACCATCAGGAGGATGAATCGGAATCGGGTATTAATTCACTATCTCAGTGGAGCGACGCCGTTTAACTATTTTGCAATATTTACATACTCCTACGTCAAAATTTGTTTTTTCCTGTTGGATTTTATTAGGATATGAATACCACACGCGTTTTAGAAGCGAATGTCGTGTTTGCGGTCAGTTTTGCAGAATTGGACTAGTGGAAAAGACAGAGTATTCTTATGGAAAACGATATTCTAATTCTATCCCAAGAATGGATTGTTTAGTCCATCCATATTTTAATAATTTAAATTTTAAATCATCCTAATCTCTTTCGAAATCCAGCAAAACTTAACTATTGCGCGCAACAGGACAACAAAGTCAACATCATCCTCGGGAGGAGTCCCGGTTCAGATAAACATCCATTTTCTCCCACATCATTCCTCCGTAAAACGTTGTCATAGCCCTCAAGAGAGAGAGATAGAGAACACATCTCTCCATTCCTCACCTTCTTTCCACCTTGTTTATACTACATCGACCTTCCTTGCGTTCACAAAAGGCTATTGGCGAAGGTCGACGAATCTCTTTGCCTCCCAGGACCTTCGACGGAATTGAGTTCGCTCTGAACCTTGATCCGTGGTAGGAGAAACTCCTCAACAACCGTTTCGAGGGCATGAAAAAAGACGATCGCCTCCCCGATATGGTCCTGCAAGTTCTTCCCCCCCCCCCCCCCCCCCCCGTCCCCACAGGGCTCCTTTCCACTCGTCCAAGATTACTAAATTTCACACCGCCCTAGCATTCGATTCCTCTTCGAAATAAAAATAAAACCTCCCCCATCGACACTTCGCGACAACATCCCTCTCCTTCAAAAAGCTCTCTAAATGCCGCGAGCGGAAAAAAAACATCAACCCCCTTCCTGCCCCTCTCCCATGGCACCCTCTCGCGACGGCTGTGAGAAATGAGTCCCTCGCGAAAACGACAATCCATGGTCTCCCGAGGGGCCGTCGTCGTATTTCATTTGTTTTTCTTTCATTTCTCCAAAAGAGGCGTCTCTGAGCGGTGTGTCTCTGTTATTTTCTTTTTACTTTCCTGACCGAAATTATAGAAGACCAGGGCTCCTTTAAAAAAAGTCGGTTTATTTTTTTGTCGTATTCTCGCGGGGAGCGATTCTGCAACATGGTCCCTAATGCGAGTTTATCTGACTCTAGAGATGTAGAGGGAACATATAGCTGAGTTTGAAAAAGATTGGGAAGGGATTGGATTGATGGCCATTCGGAATTTTTATTGCTCGATAAAGCAGTGGTCGTGTTTCTCTCCCTTCCTCTTATTCCACCCCCTGGTACATTTTCACAATCTCCTCTTCCCTGCCGCCCTCTTCCTCCCCTGCCTTTTCATTTTCCCCTTCCACGCTCCCCATCTTTTCCTTCCTCCCCTCTTCGGCTCCTTCTTCCTCTCCCCCTCCATCTTCCCCTCCATCTTCTCCCTCACTCTTTGCTCTCCCTCCCTCTTCCTATTCTCACTACTCTTACCCTCCCTTCCCCAGTGCTATTTCTCCTTTCTTCCCTCCCATATTTTCCTCCCTTCGACCGCGCAAAGTAAGCGTTCCGTCCTTCGGAAGGGACGTTAAGCCGTTAGCCCCCTTGGTACTCTTCGTAAAGTGTAGGCTAATGCCGGCACCGGGTTTCCCTACTCCATTGTGCCCGTGTTCGGTGTGGAAGAAGCTATGGCTATAATGATCCAAGAGGTTGATTAGCCAAAAATACACACATTCTCCTCCCTCCCCTCTTCTCCTCCCTCCCCTCTTCTCCTCCCTCCCCTCTTCTCCTCCCTCACCTCTTCTCCTCCCTCCCCTCTTCTCCTCCCTCCCCTCTTCTCCTCCCTCCCCTCTTCTCCTCCCTCCCCTCTTCTCCTCCCTCACCTCTTCTCCTCCCTCCCCTCTTCTCCTCCCTCCCCTCTTCTCCTCCCTCCCCTCTTCTCCTCCCTCCCCTCTTCTCCTCCCTCACCTCTTCTCCTCCCTTCCCTATTCTCCTCCCTTCCCTCTTCTCCTCCCTCCTCTCTTCTCCTTCCTCCCCTCTCCTCCTCCCTCCCCTCTCCCCCTCCCTCCCCTCTCCTCCTCCCTAACCCCTTCTTCTCCCTCCCCTCTTCTTCTCCCTCCCCTCTTCTCCTCCCTCTCCCTTCTACCGCACATTTTTCTTCCCTCCCCTCTTCCTCTACTTTCTCCCCTTCCTTTTCACTCTCTTATTCCCTTCCCCTTCCTCTCATTCTCACTTATCCTTCCCTTTCTTTCTCTTTCTCCCACTACTCTCCCATTCCATTCCCTTTTCTTTTCTTCCCTAAGCTCGCATGGTATCGCAACGATTTCGGATTTACATTTTGATGTCTTCCAAATTCTTTATAATCTTTCCGGCAATACTACAGGTCCACGTCCGTTGTTCTTTAAAAAAGCATTCTTAGAGAACGAATAACCGCCGCCGTACATTTACCCATTTTTATAGTGGTTTTCGCGTAAATTTTTCTGCCCATTTGCTCCTCATCTCATCTGAGGTAAAATAAAAATCGGAAAACGCAAATCTTAAGATGGTAGCGTTCGATATTAACGGTAATAAAGTATCGTGCAGGGTCGGGGTGGTGAGGGAGTATGTGTGCCCTTCAATGCTATTTTTACGGGAGCGAGCTATTGCCATATGTACTCATTATTTGTTGAAATGGCTATTGTGAGAGAATGTATGTGCCGTTTGCTATATACATGTAAATTAAAATAACTCCGAATAGTGGCAGTGTTGACGCGAGTGATTTTCCCATTTAATTGAAATACATGTAGATGTGTCTTGAAGGTGTGCTTTTATTATTCTAGTAGTTGATGTTTTCGTCCATGTATATGTGTGTTTAAATTATTTTTTTGCATTTTAGCAATATTCTTAATTTTCCACAATCAGAGAAATTAAAAAGGCCGGTCGTACTTTTGATTTATACATCACAAATCCATTCTTTTGAAAAATACTTGAAAATGGCCTGTATATGCTAGTTCAGGGGTGGGCAAACTTTTTACGTGGCGGGCCGCATTAACAGTTGCAGCTTCCTAGGCGGGCCGCAGAAACAGATGAAAATTCTTCGGCGGGCCACGTTAGGGTTCACATCGTGAGTAATGTGAGGTAATGCGAGGGATCCTGATAGTGAAAATCAATAATAAATAATATGTTATCCCCATAAAATCACTGGAGAAGGTTTTTCGGCATTAATTTAAACTACAAATATGAAATTATCTCTATTTTATATTACGGTTCGCTTTCATAATGGCATCGCGGGCCACATAAAATGCCCTCTTGGGCCGCATGTGGCCCGCGGGCCGCAGTTTGCCCACCCCTGTGCTAGTTCATAGAGTTTACTTGGCATTTTGATCTTGATTATCTCAACTAAATATAATAATTCCATTTGTTCTTTAATGAGAAGTTCAGAACCATAAGAGTAAAATGTCAACGATTTATAAGTTTTTTCTTCATATTTCAATTGTGTCTGAATTCATTCAAGAAGAGAAATGAGAACAAAGTAAAACAACGTGTTTTTTATTTTATAAAATATAAACGTTCTAACTTCCATTTCTCAGTTCCACAGTCTCTGGGCCTCTTCAATGAATTTTAAGTAACGCACGAGTCGCTGGAGCTCGTTTTAAGACCATTTTCAGCAAAAAAAAAGTTTCCTACTATAATTTAAGGACTAATAACAAACTTCGAGCAGTGAGCTAATTATATTCCATTTCAGAAAACCTTCCCATCTTAACAGCAGCGTTTTATTTTTCGAATCAGTTGTGGAGACCATCCATCTAGAATTCCTCACTCCGTCACAGCATTATGGAGGAAAAATAAGGATTTCGTTTCCCGTCAATTTTTCACGTTTTTCATTTCCCAATAAACTTCTTCCTGCGACGGAATATCCCAATGGAGTTTTGCACGTTACGCGGTCGTTCCATTACGCTGACAAACAAACAACCGTCACATTCAATAATAAAAAACATCCGTTTCCGACAAACTTTGAGTTGAGTTCCTATTTTTAAAAAAATACAATTTATTATTTTAGCTTTCCAAACCAGTTTCCATCAATTATATGTTCCCTCTGCTGTTCCATTAAATAATAAAACTTCGCATTAATAACTTATAAAACCGGTGGGATTTCTTATAACAGACCCTGCAACTTGAGTAAGTGCGTACGAGGTAAAAAATCTTTCAAGTTATTCTCGCGGAATTGGAAATAAAAGTCGGTTATAACGATATAAGTGTTTATAAAGCAAATAAAATATGTAATCAAGGCGATTAATGTAGAAATGTATTTATGATGATTATTTTAATTTTGTTAAAATTACCGCGTTCGCAGAACCGATTGTTGCGCTATGACTGTTCATAGACACCTCGATCGATATAAGCTCATATTTGTTGTAATATGTAATATCCTCTCTGAAAAAACAACAACTGTGTATGTCATTGTTGCTTCAAAATTTATTTACAGTGCATCGTTGGACTATTTGTCTTTATTATTTCTCGCCCCTATATCCAACGGTGAAACGCTTTTTAAATCATGTATTTTCTACAATTAGAATTATAATATTATTACAAAAGTATAAATATTAATATTATTACATCGAGTTGAAGAGCCGCGGACGCTCAGATAAATGATCAACAAAAAAATTAATTCAACCCGAAACGAGTTCAGCAAATATAATAGTCTAGGTTGTCGTCATTTATAACCATTGAAGATTCATTAAAAACAAAATATTTTGCCTGGCATAAAAGGACCGATGAGGGAAAACAACGAAGGTTTTCTGAAGCGCAGAATTGAGAATGCCGTCTCAGTAACTTATAAATAAAAACGTCTCGCTGGAAAGCGTAATATCCATCAAGACCGTTCCAATAAAACATCTACATCAAATTTTCGCTTCCATACCCTCATAACTGCTATTCTGTTATGGCGCCCATCATTCTATCTTCTACATTTATTGGATATTGAACTTAACCTCTTTTATTCCAAAACCTTCCCGTTTTCCCTCCCCACCCAATCTCCCTCCCACACCTATCAATCCCATCATCCTTCTTGCCTCGATAACCCTCCCTGCTGTCCTCTTCCTTCCGGCATCCACTCAATCACCGCATTGGTTCGAGAATCCCTTTAGTGGCTCCCTAGCGGCTTTTGGCGCGAAGAAACGGAGTTATAAAGCTGGCCTGAAGCGAGAAGGTGATTCGAAATCGCAAGGGACGCTGGATGTAATGGAGAAGAAATGTGAAAATGAACAGGGAGTGAGAGGGAGGTAAAAAAAGGAATTGACCTAGTAATAAAAAATGAAATCGGATTTCCCGGTATATGTCAATCTCAACAGATATGTACGACTTGTGATTGTATAAGTAGTCGTTTTAAAATAATTAATCATGTAAGGTGCATGCGAAGAATACGCTTAAACGCAACGAACTTAGACACAAAGTGTTTCATTAAGAGCATATATAATCAAAATTTGGTGGAAACTGATAATGGCACATTGAATTTCTATTATAACAAGTAATCTAACAAATGCGATAATAATTAATGCAAATACTTTGGGAAGGTCTAAGGTGTTACATCCGGTAAAAATGAGTTCTTCGTCTATGCGCTTTAAATAACATTGTTCAAGCCAGTCAAAAATAAAAACAAAACCATTGCCAAAAAGTCTTTACATGAATTTATTTAATTAACATAAAAAATATAGATATCAAGGAATGTTATGTAACTCAGTTAATATTTATGTTCACCCGGATATGCAATGTGTTCGTTACAAAGCATTCTTGATTTATGTTATCAGTATGCGTGTTAGATAATTCCTCCCTTCTCTCCTAAATAAATCCCCGGTATAAAGTTTTCATGACTCGAAACATATCGTCTTAGTTACGTGGTTATAAAATTACCAACATTCTATTACATTTGTATTGGGAATGTAAACACAAAATATGTACCAACGAGGTTGATTTATGTAGATTTAATAAGAATAGGAGAAATTCAATTCTTCCACATATTTTAAGGTAACATTAGTCTGAAATATGTTTGTTGAAATAAAACATTACCATGGTAAGATACAGATGGCGGCAGGTGCTAAAAGATAAGTTCGAGGAAAAAAGAAGTTAAAAAATAAGTCGGCGAAAGGTATAACTTAAACGACCTCCTAGATTTCCAAGCTTAGGATTTAGGATCATTTTCCCCCTCACGGATCGCTGGAATATCCTCTCTCAATAGGAAAGCAGGTAGTTTACGGGGAGAGAGAGAGAGAGAATTTCGGGAGGTATGGAGTTAAAAAGAGCGACGAAGGGCTTTTTTATATTTTTTATATTTTTATCTCCCAGGAGTCGCTAGGGTCGCAGAGGGCGAAGACGAAAATGGAGGAGCGCCCACGCGGAGGAAAATACGCGATCCCGCATAAGCGAGGAGGGAAGATTATCGACATCTTTTTATGCGCTATTTTCTGGTTTCCGAGCACGGCTTCTTTTATGCCCCGTGGAAATGGAAAGGCGCTCTCTATTTCTCTCTATCTCTTTCACTCTCTCTCTCTCTCTCTCTCTCTCTTTCTCTCACCCTCTTCTCTCGGATTTCTTAGGATCGACTTTATCTGAATGAGATATTACGGAGCGCTTTTCGAGTGCATGAATGCTTCGAGGGAACAAGTATGTTTGTGTGTGTGCGCGTGTGTTTGCGCGTTGCTTTCGGAAGGTTGCCATTGGACGAGAAATGCGGAGCAAGAGAGTGTGTCTCGCGTGGGATTCAATGGTTGGCAGGCAAAATGGGGAGAATATAAAACCGCGATTCCTTTCACTTTCTCTCTTACTCGTTCGTTCGGGACCACTTTGCAATACTCGTCGATCGCACCTTTTAAAGGTGCCTTCATTCTTCGCGTGTTTTTTTCCCTCTCTTCGAACATGTGCGTATAAGTTTGCTGTAATCACTTTCTTATCGCCTTTTTTTTATCCCTCGCGATCCCATCAAAAACATTAGAAAACACGTTATCAAAATTCGAGGGATGTTGACCAAAAAATATTTTTTGTTTTTAAATTTATAACGAATCACAACTTATTCTTGAGGAATAATTTAGGGTGTTGTCTGAGCTTTGGTGTTACTTTGAGGGAAACCGGTGATGTATGTATGACATCTTTGGGTCCTTTTCTCATGGTGTGCGTCAAACTGTATTTTTAATTAAACTTAGTCCACGATTTCACTATTTCTAGCGTGTTAATGACTAAAGGGAAAGTACTATGATGGCATTATAAAAATATCTGTTGGATTCTGAATCCGTATATTTACATTTTCTACGCCCAACAAGTTCGACTAATTGCCAGATTTTCTTTTTTTCTTGTAGTCCACGTCATATTATAAATTCGCGTTGATTATTTGAGGAAATTATTTTCTGCGTTAAAAACAGTCTATGGTTTCCATTTTATTCTAAAATACTGATTTAAAATAATACATATTAAATACATTTTGCACAATTTTCCGAATATAACTTATAGCTGACATTCACCGATTTAGTAAATTACAAAGTTATTCGAAGGAAATGAGATGTCATCTATGCGATAAGCTCTATATTAGGTTTTGAAATTAATTGATTTGTATAGGATTTCAGTATGTACAAATATTTTTTCGTTTTTAATGTTATAAAACAATATAAGCATATTTGAATGACTGCGGGTATTTCAATAAAAAGGGCAGTGATCGCTCCTAATAGATACCTAAAGTTTATGGGCAGTGACAAGAATGCTTACAAATCCTTTACACACTTAAAAGAAAAAAGTAAATAAAACAGTAATACATTCCAACCAAATTCTTACAGTCAGATTTTCTCTCGAGGATATTTAAAATCCCATTCGATCGGTCGTATGATACCTTTTCTCCTGTCTCCCTCTTTTCTCATCCATCTCACACATTTTCAGCCTCTCTCACTCTCCTCCTCCTCTCTCTCTCTCTCTCCAATTGTATCGTTCCGGGTCTTTCTCCTTCCCGCATCACCTTCTCCGCCACTCACATTTCGCTCATTTCATATCTCGAACTTTTCCCAGGGTATCCACATCTCTGCTCCTCTCCCTCTCACCATTTGGCGCCTGCTCCAAAGATCCAATCCTCTTATTTTTTCTCCCGCATATCAATCGCTTTCCCCATTTCAGAAAACGGTCTCGGAGCTATTTCTTTACCTCTTCCGAAAGTAAAAAAAGAAGGTTTTGGAACGAATAATTTTTGGAGGAATTTTCCTCCAAAACTCTCGTACCCATTTGCAAGATATATCTTTTGCGGTCCTAGGATGGCGTAGATCGAACATTTACGCGATTATATTTTGACGTGTGAATCACTTTTAGCATTATATTGTGAATATTTACTTAATTAGATAATGCAGGTGAAATAATTTTACAGGTTCGGCTTTTAGTTTAATTAGCATTTTTCGGGTCATAATGCAATTTTATGCTTATATAATTACGAATTAAAGATGGAGTTGCACAGTTATATGGCACACATATATGAGGATATATTCACGGTCATTGCGTTCATGTCATTGAATCATTCGTAATGTGTTTAGTTGTCTAAACAAAATTTTTTTGAGCCTTATATGCCAGATGATAGTCTGATATGTCATTCATCCTATAATAACCTAGTGAATAATAAAAAATTATAACAGCCCTTATCTTTTAAAATTAGTGCAAAATATAATAAAATGATAGAAATAATAAATCCGAAGATCACTATACTGATAGGCATAATCTGTAATGTTGGGAATAAGTTGGAAGCAGGAGAAAAATTCTACCATGATCAAGAATCGATTCCGGGTCTTCCACTTGCCTTTCTGAAACGAGAGAAGTAATCTGCTACTATATGGAATGGAAGACACGGGTTCGATTCCCGCTCAGGGTGGATTTATTCTCCTGTTTCTAAATTATTCCCAACAAAATATAATGTTTATTAATTAATTCTATTTTATAACGCCTTCGTCAGTGATGTATTAACCATCTATCTTGTTTAACGCATAAATTTTGGGGAGGGACTCCATACCTGTATTTAGCATTTGCCTGGCACTAGGAAAAACCTCAAAAATTTTTCAAACTAATTGAACTAATAAATATGACAATTCTACAACGGAATACGTTGTGGCTAGCATACGAACCTTCCTTATTAAACTGTAATTTAAAAAATAAACTACTTTAGCTTACGTGAAAAGTAGTATGCAAACAAACAGCTTAATGAACTAACGGAATATCTGTAGATGTCATACCGTGATATTGTGGCTAAATTAAATTCGTTTAAGTTTCATAAAAAAAATAAAAAGCTCGCAGCAATGCAACTGGAGTTAACGAGATAATCTTTTTCTCTTTCTCTGCCATTTCATTCAGCCTAAAGTAATCTTACCGTTTTGTCTTTCTTAACGTCATCTTTATCTACCTTTCCGGAACTCTTCCTAGTCTACACCCCTCACCATTATCTCTTTCCCGTCTCACTACCAACCCCTTACCATTTTATAACCACTTTAACGCAGATCCATTAAACCCTCATCACCCCGATCCCGGAACTTTACTCCCAATTTCCATCCAAAATCTTTCCAAATCCTGCCTCTCAACCAACTATAATCGCCATCTCTCTCTCTCTTACACACTCTCTCCATCCCTTTTTTAGCAAGCTCTCTAAGTTTCTCTTTATGCATCTCACCTTATATCTAATACTCTTTAGCCCGTCTATTACGCTAACCCCTTTTTTCTTGACTTTTCCTTTCTCTCCGTCTCTCTCACTAAATCTTTCAATATCGCTATCAGTAGGTTCTGCAAGTCAACCTCACCCTTCTTGCGTGGGTGTTTTCCTGCAGTGGGGTATTTCCTAGGGTATAGTGTTCTAATTATCCTTATTTTTTCCTACTAACAAATATCCATCTCTTTTCATTTACAATAGTACTAACTTGGCATTGTATTAATGTAGAGCTTTATTTTATGAATTTTTTATTTCATTTTTTCTTAGTGGCATTCTTCTTGTTTTTGATTGAGAATGGGTTGGCTGGAAGAAGAGACTGTCTAGTCTCAATCTTGCCCAAATAAATATGATGATCTATCTATCTTACATTGTATCCTATTAGTCCACTACCAAGTTTGGGGACCAAAGGTACGCGTGCCACGGTTGTGGTAAGCGAAAAGATTTTACGTGGAATGTCAATTCACAGTAAAAACAAGATTTATACATTACGTTGAATTTTTTAAAAAAGAATTTAATCTCTCCTTTAATTGCAATTGGATGTGTGGTTGTTTCGCATAAAATTCAGAATGTCTTACATAGTAAAAAATACATTCCTTTTACGCAACACATTTAATGGTGGCACGCGACGAGTGTCACGTATTCTGAATATTGTTAAAGAGACGAACTAAATAGTAAAGCGTTTCCGAGCTCCGATCCACGCCAACTTCTCACTCCTGTTCTCTCTCTCACCCTCCATCTCTTACTCTCACTCTCCAACTTTTTATTCACTCTCCACCTCCTCTTTCTCTCTCTCATCCCATCTCATACATCCCTAATCATCATCCCACTCTCTTATTCCCCTTCATCCCATCTCTTCTTCATCCTCTTCCTTCCTTTGTCTCCCCCACTCTCATCGCCTCTCTTCATCCCTCTCTCTCTCTCTCTGCCTTCTCTTAATCCTCTTATCCCTTCCAAATGACCAACGTCCATCCAACTCCCTTTGACCCTTTCCCCACGCTCTACTTTCCCGATACACCTATCCCTTTTTTTCGCCCTATCAGGCTTCCAACATGTTTCGAGAAGCGTCCTTCGTTCCATCATTCCCTCCGCCAGAAAATCCGTTGGCAACTTTGAAAGGTTTGCGCACGTGTTTCGGATACGCATTTGCTCGGGTGCTGATTGGTGGCGAGGGAGCTAACCACGCGAGCAGAGTGGGCGCTTTGTTGCTGTTGTCGTTGTCCCCAGGTTTTGTTACGGCTAATCAAGGTGTCCAAAGGGAGTGTCGCCCCATCTCACTCCTCTTTATCTCTGCTTTCTCTCCCTCTGGCGACTCGAAAATTTGCGGCATTCGTGATCGACATGAAAAAACACAATTAACGATCTATTAAGAGAGAATCTGATCGGATGAAAGTAAAACGTTTTTTTTTTGTTGCGGCTTTACTCCGGCGGCGTAAAGGGAGTGAGTGACGGAAAATTGCGATGATGGCGAAATTTCGCTTCGTCGCGTGGGATTTTCGACGGAGAGAAAGCGTTGGACGCATGCGGTGATAAGTTCCAAATTAGGTTTCGTCTTGATCATGCTCTTGGCAGTTTATTTAGGGAGTTAATGGAGCCGTTGAAAATCCTGGGCCTGCAAATATTTTTCCTGGTTCTGAGCTCCCAAATAGAGTGTTATTGATGTGTTTTAGAGTAGGGTGGTCAGACTGAGGAAAAAAACCGAGGCATCGGTGAAGGAATAAAAACCGGGACTTAATTAGGAAAAAGTGTTGTTTTTCGTCGTTGCGTAGTAAATGTTAAGCAAATTTGCCTATTTTGAAAATTATCATATTGATAAATTATCAAGTGATTTTACAAGTTCACAGTATTATCATAGAATAGATAGTCAAGGATGACAAATATTTTAGAATAACTAATAATAAAAATTACCGACTTCTTACGCTTGTATATAGCCTGTGCATCAGTTTCAGGTATATGAATGCACAGATAGGATTTTAATAGCTTTAACGTATGCATTTTCCCGAAAATATAAATGTTTTCCGTTCCCGAAAATCTACCACCTTATTTGTTTGTTCTCTCGACCGCCCTTTGGTGGTGCAACACATATCTGCGAGGAAGTACGGCCCTGGCCTTATTGACTCGGAATGTATACTGCATTCGGTAACACCGAAGAAGCAGAAAACTGGTTGTTGAACACGCTTATTATCTGGTTTTAAAAAAATGAAAACTAATTGTTGGACAATCCGTTATTCGAATTGATAAAAAACAGCAATACGCTTTTACTCACAAGCCCTCAGTAATACAGAGGCTACGATAAAATGAAATTTAAAAATAATGCTGTCATGCAATGCAGTCAAATGAGATAGCAAGTGAATGCAAAAAAATCCGTTTCCAATGAAAACCGAGAGAAACCCCAAAAAACCGAGAGGTCTGATCGCCCTATTTGAGATTTAACCAATTTATTCAGGAAAATTATTGCTATTTACATATCGCTTGACGTGTTTCTCTTGCTATAAAGGTCTCTGTTTACAAAAATCTCATGAAAACCGTTCCCTCTCTGCATACAGTCAATCTTGGGTTTGCCTTCGTAAACGGTAACGATATTTATTCAAACTATATAATCCGACACATTTGTATTTTTGAGACTTTTTTGTTATGATTTGATATATTTATACCCGAATTGTTTTCCACCCTATTGCATATAAGGAATTCTAAGCAATTCGGGCTTTTGAAAGAGTTTATATCTGAACAAAATATCAGATACGAGACTTTTCGGATTAAGTAAATTAGGAAATATTTTTAAAGTAGGATAATGTTCTGCGTTTTGCGATTACTGAATTACGAAACACTTTTTCACGGTAGTACCTAAAATGGAAAATTTCAGTCACTTATGTTTGTACTTTCTAAATGAAACAATTAATTAAAATGATAGTAAAACGTTTCATGGAATTAATTTGAAACTTGAAGGTTTCAACAGTGCCTTCAAAAGCCAGATGAGAAACTTTGGCTAATGTGTACATTATAACCTTATAATTCCGGTTTATATAGGGAATAATCCCCTTTTAATTAGATTTCATAAGGGAAATAACGCAAGTAAGGCTTCTGGAAACCATTTAAAGAGTACCCTTGCCTCTTAAATCCAACTGGTTAAGTGTTTACAGCTGGTGATGCATCGTTGTTATGTTATTACGCAAATTTTCCTCCAGGTTAATGAAAACGACCGCTGAGAGTTATAAAATTATAATTTAATGTCTGCAATATTGCGTTTTTACATCATTGTGCATTTATGAACGGGCGTAAATTCATTGCTTGCAAAACCAAGTTTGGAGTTTGCTTTTCACGCTGATTTTATATATACGAAGACTTATAGTAAACTTAATAACATACTGACTTCATCAAAATTGAGCCATTTTTGCTTTGGTAAAATATTATGAAACTGTTTTTTCCAGCTCTCGTCGAGTTTTTACTGGCTCTGGGTTGCGAGAACGGTCCTCCACCAGAAAATTCTATTTTCAACCATAATCTATCACGTCGCATGCATGAATCCCCAAGACCTTTACCTTAACTTTAATTGCTCCAAACACAAACAAACATCTTCCGCCGGCCTCTTCTTATACGCACCCTCCCGTGCCCTAAAACGCGATAAATTTGATTACCGCTCGATCGAGTGGGATTTGGTGCGAGCATTGGACGAGCTACTCGAATACAAATTGGCCCAGCCGTTACGGTGGTAACGGCAAGCGTCAGGACATCACGTTGGAGCAACATGGAACACCTGTCGACCTTCCTCCTCCATGATCCGTCCAACAGAATGTCCGACGTCGTGTTAAACGGAGAAAATCCTAACGTATTACATCACACGCCATGCCTTTTAAGAGGACTCTGTTATGTTAGAATCCCTAATTTTTCATCCACGTAATCCTTAAAAAAAAAAAACATTATTTTCACTCTTCTACTGCCGGGGTTTTTTACACCTCCATTTTTACCGTCTTTTTCTGAAAAAAAAATTGCTTCCGTATTCGGTATGACCGTCCGTCCGTTTGGGCAATATCTATGAAATCCTGCAACTTGGAAAAACCACATCTTCAGGATAAATTGATCTATTTAAGAGATAAACATGACGAAAATTTGGTGGCTCTAGAATTATCCGCCATGGAGTAATCAACGTCATTTTTCGACACCTTTTCTTAGTTTCTACCTCCTATAACAGTGATGCCCAACCCCATCACCACTCGTCACTTGTGGCGAATCGGCCATTGGTATGTGACGAATTGATACTCACGGTCTACTTGTACATGTATTTCTTTTTATTAGTTTATTAAATCAAATAATACCAAATTTTTTAATATCTGGTTGTGTAAATTTTACATACAACGGCCTATACAAAATATTATCTAATATATAAAATTGAATGTCTGTCTGTCTGTTCCCTATATATTCCCACACCCTTTGACCTATCGGGACCAAACTTTGCAAAGTGACTTCCTATGACCCTACGGGTAACATAGGGTACCCGGGAGCCCCGACAACCACCCCGCACAGACAGACAGGAGGATATACAGCGGGTCCTCATATATCGATTTGTTTTCTTTATGACGGTGTATATTTAATGCACCAAATGGTGAATTAAGTATTAAAAATGTGAAATCATCTTATTCCCGGGATTCCTGGATATTGAAAACTCAATTCCCGTTACCCAGGAAAAAAAAATATCGCTGGGAACTCAAAACTAGTGGTACGGTTGTGGCAGTTAAAAAATTTGGTTTTATGATATCTATTAAAAATGCATTATAGGGGAAAATATTTCAAACAAAGGTGGTAGAAAATTAAATTTCTTACATCTTTTATTCCAATACCTTTTTACATTAATCAAATATTAAAGCAAATATTAAAAAAAACTGATGTGACAAGAGTAGACATCCACTTCTGCTTTACCGATTTTTACTAAATAATAATCAGTTCTTTTCCCTTTAACAAAAATGCCAAATATAAAATTTTTCGTTAATCTGATTGATAGTTTTTGAGTTCGAGTACCCACAGAATACCGGTCACAGGCACACATACACACACATCTACAGGCATCATCGAGAAAATAGTCAAAACGTGTTCAGGGGACCTCAAAACGTATTTCCGTTGAAATCTCGAAATCTATTTTTTTCATGAAAACAATACTTTTCCCTATACTACGTATGGAGAAAGTAAAAATAGCGGAAGAGTTTGGTTAAAATTTCGGAAATTAAAGGTGCTATCATTAATTGCTATCCCTTTATGTATATCAATTTGTAGAAATAGTTATTTTGTGGCATTTGCTTCCAAATCAAACGAATACAAATTAAACTTTTATTTCGGAACACAATAATTGTGTATTCACTGAAACTGAGGGATACAGTAGTACAATTATTAATATGACAAATTCCTGTTTTGTTTTTCTATTGTGCCAACAACTGCAATATTTAAGAGCAGGTGCAAATTTTGAAAGGAAAGCAGCGAAACTCAGTAAAAAAATGTTCACGCCAACTTTTGAAATCAGTAAACCAAATCCCAAATACGTGTGTGATCGGAATTAAAAGTGAATTTCTTTATTTTTTAAAGTGACAATTCTTAAAACTGCAAAAGCAAAAACAACGTAGCTAATTCCACGAGATTATTTTACTTTCTTGCTTTCTAACTACATAACAGTACAAATAACTAAAGATAGAGGAAAGAAACGTCTTATCAGGGAAGAAATAGTGAAGTAACGTTCGCTCAAAAAATATCGTCGCAAAAATTGGAATAATAAAAGACATAAATTACATATAATAACCTAAAACGACTCTCCTAATAGAAAAAAATCGAGAGTCGATTGAGCAGAAATTGATCATTTTGGAGATTGGCGTGGGCTCCTTCAAAACTTATGATCCGCCAAGTCATCTTCACATTTTGGCGTTTTTTGTCGCGGAAATGCTTGCGTGAACAAAAGTTCATGGTTAAAAAAATTTAAAACGCACGCGCAAAAACAGGTTCAATTAATAATGCCATAAAACTCTCCTCCAGACTTTCTGCGCTAAATGCAAATGCAATTAGGGAATGAAAAAGAGCAGTCAGTCGGAGTCATTAAAACTTTTCTTCTTGAAGAAAAATTGCCCCAAATAATGACGAAAAGAGAATAGATGGAGTGGGGCCCAACTGGACCAACAGGTATAAATAAAACGGAACGATTCGTGTGGAGATACTTGAAATTCGGCTAAACGGACAAGAGTAATAAAAAAATTTGTCTTCGTGGTCGGGATAAATTTCATCTGCATGGTCGTGAAGACGAAAAGTATGGAGTAAAATTTCGTAATGGATGTACTAAACAGCGGACATATGTTATCCAAGGGTTTAAACTTCCAAAAGATATTAAAACAAAATAATTTCATTAAAGTGACTTTGCCATTAGTGCAACTGCTGACTCATTGGAAAATTATTCCTCGTTCCTGTAAAAAAATCCGCAAATGGTGAAAATTTTAGTCGGTTAGTAATTTATTCAACGCTTTTCCAGAATTTATTCTTACGCAATATGTGATGCTATAAATTCACAATTTGTAATTTGTTCTTGAAATAATTCTTTGGCCGACGATGCAAAATCGTAATATACTGCCGCGAGTAATCTCCAAATAATGTTAATGCAGTGTTTTCAAATTCAGCGGTTTAAAAATGCCGTATTTACAGTTCTGCTGAATTTTCCATCTGCAATGAGTTTGTTTATTTAAATATAAATCATTTATTTTTCCTCGCAAAAGATAAAAAATGTTGCGATACGAAATATTAGCTCTGGTATGCGTTTACCTCCACAACATCGCGCAAAACCAGCAGTAGATAATGAATAGCCCAAAAAATCATTTTTTTAATCGCTAATATAAAGGTAAAAATAACAAGTGTTCATTTGTTCGAGCTTTGGGATGTGGTGATAATATCTTGCAAATGAAAAGCACTTGCCTAATTTTCGCTACTCGCGCAATTATTTAAAGCAGGCTTGCAAAAATCAACATCCTAGGTTAAATCGACAACTGACCGTAAACATATATTTTTTCCCAATACCATCACCATTCACCAGAGAGATATCGCCACATTTGACCAATATTTGCTTTGCACAGCCACAAGTGTCTCATGTAAACCCATGGAAATCGACAGAGCCATCCAAAGAATGCGTGAAAGTAGGAAAAGAAAGGATCACATATTCCAAACTTGGCATCATTGGAATCCAAATCCTAAAGCTAAGACATTGACGAATGAGGAACCAAAGTGAAGGTGACAAAGAAGTATAAATAGGCGGTGAGGAAAGAAAGGGATTTTGAGGAGATAACTAAGAGAAGACAGATGGTGGGCAGGATCAGGAATGGATCACGACTCCAGTATTAAGCTGGAAAGAAAAAAGAAGATGCTTATGAGAAAGTTAAATAAATGCGCGGCTTTTGCCGCTTGGATCCGTCTTATCTCCTCGTCTTCCTCCAAGTCTCTTTCCTTTTCTCTGTCGAGAGCCTATAGTAGTTCGAGGGAGGTAAAGGCCAATAGAGTGGTTTGATCCTAACCTCTCCAAGCAACCCAACTCTAACCTTTATATCCATCGCTTCCTTCACCTCCCTCTTCCACGCCATGATCCCCATAAGGTCTTATTTTTCTATCTCCCTTCAGCACACACACACGCAAACCCTCTTGACACATTATCGGTCAGGAGGGCGCCTAAGCGGAGCAAATCTCTCTAGTCTCTTCCTGTAATTTCCGTCTTCTATTTCCTATATCTTTTTCTTCTTCCTCTTTGTATCTTATTCCTAAACTTTTTTATCTTCTCTCCATCACTCACTCACCCATTCTTTCTCTCTCTTCTTTATGAGTCTCTCTTTCTCCCGCTCTCTGACAACCTATCTCTCTCACCCCCTGTCACTCGCCCTCTATCTTTCACTCACACACACTCATCCTCCATCTCCCAATCGCCCTCTATCTCTCAATCATCCTCTATCTTTCACTCGCACTCTATCTCTCATTCACCCACTATCCCTCTTTCTCTCTCATTCATTCTTTCTCCCATTCCCGCTCCCTTTCTTTCCCACTTTTTCCCTCTTTGTTTTGCATCGTACATCCCATCTCCTTTTTTTCTGAAGTCTTTTATCTCCAGCGATATCTTTTTCTTCTCACTATTTTAATCTAAAATCATCGTACTTCCTGCCTCCATTCCTTCGTACATTTTTATCTCACTTTCATTTACTCTTTCTTTCTTATTCATAAATTACTTTTGGCGCAGTATTTTAATCTTTCAGTTTTCACCCATTTTTTGTATATATAATTTTCTATCCCCATCTCTCAACTTTTTGCAATTCATCTTCCTCCCTCTCCTTTTCCTTTGATATCCTTTTCTTCTTCATGTGCCCTTCCCTATCTCTGTCTCCTTTTTATATTTCCATTACTTTTTCTCCTAGAATCCTCTCAAGTTCCTAACTTTTCGTTAATTCCAGCTCCAAAACGCCCAATCCCCTCAAAGAAACGACCCTTTCCATCTCTACTCCTCGTATGCCTGCTTTCCTTCACATCTATTCGTATTCCTACCGATCTATTATCTTACTTTTCACGTCATACTTCTCAATATTCTTTGCACAAATATATCCATATTTCGTTCACGCGAACATTATATGTATTCTCAACACATCCTGTAATATTTAATGCAACCGAATATTTACCACTCTTTTTATTTCGGATCACTTGCTTCTCACTCATTCCCCTTCAGCCGTACCACTCCTTATAATTCGATTTATACTGCACTTATTCGTGTAGAGAAATTCCCGTTATTGCGAAAAAAATAAACAACGGGAAATATGTTCTTTAAATAATGTGAACTGATGAAGCACAATAATCAATGTCGCCCTTCCCTCTCTTGCTGCCTAATGGATAGCGAAACGTCGTGCCAGTTTTTCTGAATAGTGCTCTTAATAAAATTACGTTTTTATTCCTCCATGTATATTTTTTCGGCGCTCAAAACAAATACACAGTAACTTATTTTCTTATGTATGTACTTTCTGAAGAAAGGTTCTATATAAAATTTTTACTTAACGACCATATAAAATATTTATAATTTAAATCTTTAAAAAGTTGCCAGAAAGGAATAATATTAAAATTTAATATTTAATATAGAATCTCTCCACTCTCTCCCAGTGCTGAAAAAAAGTTTTTGGTTAGAGTCTACGGTGTGAGTGCCTCCTTGGAGTGTGTGTGTTTGTGTGTGACTGTGTCTTCATCAAGGATTAGGTCCCCGACGTTCCCAACGGAGACCTGCAGCGCGTACGTGAGTTTTCTCTTTCCTTTTAATTGACGATGAAGGATCTTTTACTTTTTATTTACCTTGTATTGTATCACCGTGTCTCGCATCCGTTTTATTAGTCAAAAGGTGTTCAGAGGACCTTAAAACATGTATTTCCGTTGAAATCTCGAATTCGATTTTTTTCATGAAAACACTACTTTCTCTATAATTCGTATATGGAGGAAGTAAAAAAATGTGTCGAATCTATACAAAGATTACGACAATCTATTGTGAGATTCTTATCTTCGTCTCATTTGTCATTTAGTTCAATTTAAGTTTAAGTTGCCACCAAGACATATGGACGTTCTTACAAACAAACCATAGCAGAAAGAACAGGTTTGAATTTTCGAGCTCTAAAATTATAAGAATAATTCAAAAATAAAAAGACAGGATCCATTTTTGAGGAAACGCGACCATGACAGCGCTCATGTGTGATTGATCAACTCGAACATTTGGAGCATTTTGAACCAGTTTTGTGCTAATGACTAACCTGGAAAATTATTGGCCACCAAATTATTTAAATCGATAAATAATCTTTTGCGCTATTATTAAAACGTTCATTTAAGCTAGGTAATGTATCTCATGTAAATAAATTAAAATGAGCGTGGTCTAAAGAAATTCAAGACTTTGCTCCTCTAGGTCATTTACATTTTTGTAATCGATTAAGTTTTTATTCAACCATAACAATTCAAGACTTTGCTCCTCTAGGTCATTTACATTTTTGTAATCGATTAAGTTTTTATTCAACCATAACTTCATGCAGTATCGAATTATTTTTGGGAAATTCTTGAAGTGTGAAACATAATAACTTTGTCATAACTAATTGTATTTAATTCTGCTTAAAATAAAATTGTTTTAATTACTTGAAAATATTTTATTTATCTTCCAAACCAATCCACGCCGAATGCATATCTAGCCCTCTTTATCTTTTTCGACTTTTATCTTCCTATAGTCGTCTCTTTTCGTATCTGGCCGATCCTTGCGTCTCTTATTCCTCCTATTCCGGCGGATAAGGAACCTTAACACGGCTGACCGGTTTATTCAATTCCAACTCCGGAAAGGCCGACGTCACACGCTTCCTGAGACTTCTTCGAGAAAATCCTAAAAAAGGCGGAAATATATGTGATCCTCTATTTTTATTTTTTCTCCTTACGACCCAACTTTTACGGAGATTTGGAGTTTATTGGGGGGATATAAATGTGCACGTATGCGTTTTTGTGTAGTCTGTGTATGTATATGTGTACATATATATATATATATATATATATATATATTTTTCTCTCTCTGTAGCTGAAGAAGGAGTAGTTCCGAAAGCTTTACGTTTGTGATGTTTCTGTGTTTTTGTGTTATTTTACGTGTGTCGCTTCGACATCCCCGGAGCCTCGCCAACCTGAAGTCGTCTGATTGGTGAGTGCTCACTGGGTTTCCTCATCCCAACACCTTGTTGACATCCATATATTCATTTTACCTTTCCTTTTCCGTAAGTTGTTATATATATATATATATATATATATATATATATATATATATATATCGTTATACACATGGAAAAGCCCAGGAGATAGAATGAGATGCCAAATAGATTACATCCTTATAAAACAAAGATTCAGGAACAGCATAAAGAATGCCAAGGCATTGCAAGGAGCGGACATTGATTCAGATCACAGCCTTCTAATAGTTGACGTGAGTACAAAGCTCAAACAAATAAGAAAAACGAGAAGAGAAAGACAGACCTGGGACCTAGAAAAACTGAAAGAAAGGCAGGATGTAGTCAGCATGAAGTTGGAAGATAACCTAAGGAAGTTGGAAAACAAACCGAAGACCGTTGATATAGAATGGGATGAAATTAAAACCAGTATCAAGGATACCTTGGATAAAGAGATTGGAAAACAAGAGAAGAAAATCAGAAAACCATGGATCACGAAGGAAATGCTGGAGAAAATGGATGAGAGACGAAAATGGAAAAACGTTAACAGTGAAGAAGGTAGAGCCAACTATAGGCGTATAAACAATGAGTTGAGAAGGGTAACAGATAAAGCTAGAGAAAACTGGATAAAAGGAAAATGTGATGAAATAGAACAAATGGAGAAGTTAGGACGGTACGATATGATGTACGCTAGGGCACTGGAATTAGAAGATAAGAAGTCTAATGGAATTTGTGGTAAAGGAATTATGAATACGGATGGGAAGATAGTCTCAGAAACAAAGGATGTAGCACAGGTATGGGAAGAATACATTAAGGAATTATACGGCAAACAGGCAGGAGAGGGGAAAATAGAACTGGAAAATGAGAAAAACATTGAAGAAGACAACTTAGGACCAAGTATTATGGAGAGCGAAGTAGAAAAGGCGATAGTGGAACTAAAGAAGGGGAAAGCCACGGGCAGCGATGGAATACCGGCTGAGATACTTAAAGTCATAGGATCAGAAGGACTAAAAGCGATCACGAAATTAATTATTAAGATTTACGACACGGGAGAGTGGCCTCAGGATTTCCTAGAAGTAACAATGATCCCTCTAAAGAAGAAGCCAAAGGCAATGCAGTGTAAAGATTACAGAACTATAAGCCTTCTGTCACACACATCGAAGATCATCACGAGGATTCTTAATAAAAGGCTGGAGAAAAAGGCAGAAGAAATAATAGGGGAAGATCAATTCGGTTTCAGAAAAGGACGAGGAACTAGAGATGCTATAGGAGTAGTTAGAATCATATCAGAAAGGGCAATAGAATACAGTCAAGATATCTGCGCATGTTTCGTAGACTGGCAGAAGGCCTTTGATAGAGTAAATTGGGTAAAGTTGATGAAGATATTAAAGGATATAGGTGTAGACTGGAAAGACAGGAGATTGATTAGGAATCTATATGAGAATCAAGTTGTAAAGGTCAGGTTTGAGAATGTGGACACCTGCGGAATAAATATCGGTAGAGGAGTAAGACAAGGCTGCTGCCTATCGCCAACCCTATTCAATATATATGGAGAAAGTCTAATGCAAGAAGCTTTAGAAGGCACAGGGGATTTCAAAATTGGAGGAAGAATTATAAGAACAGTAAAATACGCAGATGATCAAGTACTTCTAGCAAGAAAGGAAGAGGAGCTACAAAAAATGATAAATAGACTAGTGATAACAGGTAGAAAATACGGTATGGAAATAAATACAGAAAAATCCAAGGTCATTCGAATATCGGGTAAAGAAGAGAATCTGAACATAACTATTGGGGGAAAGCCATTAGAACAAGTTTCAGAATATAAATACCTTGGAAGTATCATAACACGAGAGGCAAAATGTACGGATGAGATCAAAACTAGAATAGGAAAAGCAAAAGCGGCTTTCAGGAGAAAGAAACAACTACTTACAAGGAATATAAGGGAAGATATCCGCAAGAAGTTGATAAAATGCTACGTATGGAGTATAGCATTGTATGGGGCAGAAACATGGACGCTAAGGAAAAATGACATCAAATACTTGGAAAGCTTTGAAATGTGGACTTGGAGGAGAATGCTGAAGATAAAATGGACAGATAGGATGAAAAACGATGAAGTGCTACGAAGAATAGGAGAGAAGCGAATGATTATACAGACTATCAGAAAGAGGAAGGCTAACTGGGTTGGACATTACATGAGGAGAGAGAGTATGATTAAAGATGTGTTAGAAGGAAAACTAGATGGGAAAAGGGAAAGAGGTAGGAAAAGGTATCAGCTGATAGACGATTTGAAAGGGAAAGAGAGTTATCAAGATATGAAGAGGACAGCGGAAAATAGGAGTATATGGAGAACCAGGTTTAACCATGAATAATCACGGACCTGTCTACGGACAGACTACCTATGATGATGATATATATCGTAATGGTCATCAAGATTCGTAACACTAACACTGATGTAAAAATCCTAAAGGAACCAAAACAGATCTTTAAAAACTCTTATTATGAGTCATGAAATTTAATATAATTTTAATCATTTTGTTAATAATAATTTATTCGGTGTCTTGAAATATAAATAATGAAAATATAATTAATAATAATGACATTTATTTACATAATTGCTATCCATTTTATTCTATTTGTTTACATCGCTGCTATCAATATTAATCTTTTCTTAGTAAAACTTAGTATTTGTTTATCCTGACGTATAATCTGTATGGTTCTTTGTTCATAATTCTTTATTCTTTAATTTCTTTTCGTCTTTGTGGCTCTTTTGTTGTATTTTGGTGTTATTTCTTCTAACATCTCTCGACGTTTGGCTCTTTGCTTTTGTTTGTTCGTCTTTATTAAAACGTTTCATAATTAAAACAAAATTGATTTATTTGGACTTGGAGTTAAGGATTCAAAATGGAAGAACGTAGACGTGATATAGTTTAGAAAAAGTCGGTTAATATATAAAGCAATATAGACCAATTTTTGGACATGCTCAACTTTATTTAGCTATATCCAGAGCATAGTCACGTCAGGGTGTGAACAAACAAATAACTGGAAATAATAACAGAGCAGAAAATTAAATTAATTAATAATGTAATTTATAATGGCGTTAAATGTTGTCGGTGCATACTGTAAGAGCTTAAAAAATCACCATACACCAAAATCTAAACTCGTAAATAAACCATCGCAATCTCCAGGGTAACAGAACTTCAGCCACGTGAAGCCTGTATGCATTAGATAATAAATTCCACGAGTTCTAACAGAATATTTATAATTTTCCGCGTAATTACGGCAAGTATCTGTAATTTTAAATTATCTGGCAATCGGCTCTTGCCCAAGTTCTCGTATTTCAAGTTTCGTTTATAAGATCGCCCTGCATGAGCAATAAGAATAATCATCATTAAGACAATACATTATACACTAAATAAATGGGAAAATTAGGATATACTGTTTTAAGATTATGGTATCATCATCCATGCCTTTAGCAGTATTTGGATTAAAAAATAGCGAAATAGGTATGACGTCCTTATATTTAGTAATTAAAAAGAGAAAATTTCTCGAAAAACTGCGAAACACAACATTAAAATACTTTTTACGTATAATAAATTTGATGTGTTAGTATAATGATATCCTATGTTTACGTCGTAGTTTATAATCAATGGTATATTAATAAATAAGACAATAATTTTCATTTTATGCGAAATTAATGCATACATTCGGAATTTTTAAATTCTCGGGCAATCGGCTCGCGTCAAAGTTTTCGAATTTCAGGTTTCATGGCTTAGATCCCCCTGTTTCAGCAATACCTAACTATAATCGTCATTAAGACAATAGCCTTTATGTTACATTAATATTTATGTAAAAATTAGGATATTTTTATGTTTGGATTATGGCATCATCATCCATCCATTTTATTACGTATTTGGATGAAAAATTAATTTAGACGTCATCATATGTATATGCATACATCGTTGGACGAAATCAAATGTATTACGAGTATAATACAATATAAATATTAAATCAATGCTCTTGAAGCATGGAAAATGCATTCCCATTGAAAGGCATTGGGATCGTTGCTATGACAGTTAAATTTTTCATTGTTGAAAACTGAAAAACTTTTCATTCAAATTCAGCTTGAATTTGAATTTTGTCTTCAAGAAGGATAAATATCATTCTTTCTTCCACAGTATGGTTTCGATTTTGTATCTTAATTGTACATAATTTAAAAAAGGAATTATTTATAGCCATGCACCGTTTTCAATGCTTTTCTTATGGGTGTTTAAAATTGGACATTGGTTTCAAAAACACCCCTTAAATATAAAATTTTCTGGATTTTCGGGTTTATTCCAGAGTTTATACCCAATGGCCTATATTCATGAAAACTTTCAGCTCTGTAGTATTTCTAGAAGTACCTTAGGTTTTATATGATATATCCTATATAATGTAAGAAGCAGCTATTTATAATGATACATACATACAGACACACACACACACACACACACACACACACATATATATATATATATATATATATATATATATATATATATATATATATATATATATATATAAAACAACTTACGGAAAAGGAAAGGTAAAATGAATATATGGATGTCAACAAGGTGTTGGGATGAGGAAACCCAGTGAGCACTCACCAATCAGACGACTTCAGGTTGGCGAGGCCCCGGGGATGTCGAAGCGACACACGTAAAATAACACAAAAACACAGAAACATCACAAACGTAAAGCTTTCGGAACTACTCCTTCTTCAGCTACAGAGAGAGAGTTTCCTCATCCCAACACCTTGTTGACATCCATATATATATATATATATATATATATATATATATATATATATATATGTGTGTGTGTGTGTATATATATATACACACACACTCATATGTGTGTGTGTATGCGTATATGTACAGTATATTTAACTTTCACTCTCATGTGCAGATTTGAAACTCATAACTACACTCGTTTGAGAATGAAAATAAAAATCGGTAGTACAATTCGTGTTAACATAGAGATTTTACTTCAGTACAAATGTATGCAAAGTTTTCATCAGACTCATAAAGTCACAAAAACTAATTTATAGTGTTAGAATACATATTTTAACAAGATTAATTTAAATAAGCATATATATATATATATATATATATATATATATATATATATATATATATATATATATTAACTAAAGGAAAAGAAAAGGTAGTGATGAGGGTGGCAACAAGGTGTTGAGGGAAGCCCAGCGGACAATCACCAAGTTGAGTATATATATATATATACACACGGACATTTCTAGGGCAGGTTGATTGAGTGGTGTGATAAACGATTTCCTCCGATTTGGCAAATCAATCAAAAATTTGGAAGGGTGGATTCTTTTTAGCCCTTTTCGCCCTCAGGCAAGTTAAACGACCCGACAAAGTATATCCCGCATCTGAGGCTTTTTGTTTTTTTTATCGTAGATAGGGACCGCTGATGCTGAGATTTATGTTTTATTTCGGTTTACCAATATTGAGTGAAGTTTAAAATTTTCTCGAAATTTTCTCTCGCCGTCAATAAATTTTCATCACAATTCTTTCGACGTCTTGTATTTTTTATATTGCATCCCTAATATCCAAAATATTATGTGAAGTTCATTTTAAGTCTCAAGCGTGTCAGTCTGAATGTTTTAAGAAATATTTAATGAGTTAATTACGTTGGAGAATTAGCTCCACGCTTAAAAGTATGGATTATTTTTTAAATTTACCTTATTTTGTATACAAGGATGATTTTCTTAA
Organism: Tanypteryx hageni; assembly: GCA_028673005.1. Lineage (NCBI taxonomy): Eukaryota > Metazoa > Arthropoda > Insecta > Odonata > Petaluridae > Tanypteryx > Tanypteryx hageni. Next base: position 82,509,232 of record CM054116.1, on the reverse strand, counting down.
GGATTGCGATCCTTGAGCTAGATAGAATTAGAATACAATCGTTGTAAATAAAATCATCCCGTGACTTCTTTAGAAAATAATCGTTTCAGATCCATTTCATTGATTTCATCATGCACAAAATATACTAGAAGAAATAAAATTATCCCAAAGCTTGAGTAAGAGAAGTTAATATAAATTAATATAAAATAAATAAAAAAATAATGTATTTACCTTTTACTATTTTAATTGTGCCTGGAAAACTCATTTCCATATATATATATATATATATATATATATATATATATATATATATATATATATATGTATATTAAAGGTTAGATAGTCGCTCAATGTATTCCACTACTTCAACTAAAACTGATGCTTACCTTTTTAATAACAGCTGGGTTAGATTGCGCTTATATAGAATTATTACGCATTGCATTCGAAGCGTGCAAAATATCCCGTGTATTTTCGCTTACCTAAGCGTATAAAAACTTTGGTAAACCTCATCAGTTCTCTAGAGGGAATTTTTTTGTAGTAATACGTACCGTTTGCGGCTAATTCATTCATTCATTAATATAGAAAAATATAATCTAATCTTAAATCCATATTTTTCAGATATTGTGATGTAAATCTAAGCTATAGTAAATCTGATTTCAGTTTTTACAGTCGAATGATCAATCATTGTGTAAAATTTCTTAACCAAAACACTAACTAAATTATTATTAATAACACTTTTCAGTATAATTTTTCTGTTGGTCGAGTGTCAATATCTGTTTTAAATTTCTGTTATTATCACCGTTACTGAAGCGCAAACCATCGACAAAATATGTTGACTCCTTCAACTATAGAATTGTTTTGTAATCTAAGTGCATATTGTGTAAAAGATCATCGTAATGCCGCTGTGGTTGCGGATGTGATTCATTCAACTGTGTTAGTGCTCTTGTATCTGTATTTATCCGTTAGGCGAGCTAGATAATGCAGTTTTTAGACGAAGAAGGGAATAGTTTTCAGTCAATGAAGGGAAAACATGATCACATTATTCACATTTTTAATGTCGATTACATAACTGATAAATTGCATAAATTCTTAAAAGTACTCCCTTTTATATATTCAAAACTTTCTACCATCTGTTCATTTTGTATTGAGTACGATCATCATCGGTCTTACCTCTTCTTTCCCGCCAGATTCCGCTGTATAAAACCCGAAAAGGAGTAGTATGTAGTACCAAAGAAAAACCGCCAGTAATAATAAACAGCGTACGAAATCAATATTAGCCTATCGGTGATATCATGCATTGTGTAATGCGGTTAAAGTCTTGCTCATTATACGCCTCCAATCCAGCTCAATTCTAGGCTATATTTCCACTCCTAATCCAAACCTCATTTATCCTCCAGATTTCGAACAATGATCCCATTTTTTCCACGAGAAAATAATTCTCCACTCATCGCCCATTCCTTCCCCTCATTTTCGGTCTCGCTCGCTAATCCTTGCATGGAAACTCGTTTTGTGGAGCGACTATTCACCACATCCCTTTCCTCTCTCTCACTCGCTTGTGTAATGCGTTCGTAAAGTAGGCAGAACTCTGAGCCCTGACCTTTTCTCGTCCTGGCGCCTCTGTTTTGTGTGTGTGCATGTATTTCCTGGAACCCTGGAGCGAAGCTTTTCATCTTCCCATCTCTTCGTGTCAGTTCACGCGAAACAGCCGCTGACATAGCGCACACATACGTCTGACCTCTCTCAGGAAAAATGCTCTTTCTCTCATCCTCTCATGGAGAGGGAGATATTCCACTGGAAATGGCATATTTTCATCCTTCTGAGCTATTGAGTCGACTTCAAGCGCAGCTGTTGGAGGGATCGTACTAATCTTGTGATAGATTGTCTTCTTTTTTTAGTTTTGCTCTTTTCTCTGATATTTTATGGCATTGGCGTTGAAAGGGTAATGTTTTTGGGTGCCAAAAAGTTAAATTTTATAAAATATTGTGTTGTTTTGCACTTGAGCGACAGGCAAACAGGAATTGTCGGACAATTTTAGAACTTTCATACGTAAATACACTGTTCTTCAAACTGGAGGCTACCTTCTTATAAAAAGCCGCTCTGGGCAAAACCTGTACAAATTTAACGCCTCATGGAGAAATTCACATTTTCTTATGTAAAACTCTTATCTGACGTTCTATAAATATTTAAAATGAGGCGCACGCCCAATTTAGAGCCGCGTATAATTCAATTATATACGTGTTGAGTAAATCAGTGTTACAATTATTTTAAATTGTATAAGTAAATCCGCCTTGGAGAAGCCCACCCTTCAGAACGGTTTGCTGAACTACTTAATTTCAGAAATGCAAAAACGGTTGCATAAATTTTAAGAAGTGCTTTAAAATATTCGCAGTTTAAAAATAATTGTGTCGGTAACTTTAAAATTTTAATTTTATTGAAAACAAATTATTTTATGTAGGTTTTCTTCTTCCTATACATTAATTTTGATTTCTTCTCTTATTAATCATTTATTGAATTTAATAAGTACACTAAAATGAGCGCTTTTAAAGCCTACGCAACTTTTTATACAGCACCGGATGACCTAACCGAATAAAATAACGTCTAGCCATCTTCATAACCGAACAATATTTCTATCTCTCTGTCTCGTAGCTTGCATCAAACGATATAGGCAACTAACTACCTCTGTATATGCGAATTTCATATGCAGCGTAATCGCATTCAGTCGCAATTCAGCAAATGCTGCTTCCATCAAGGGCTTGTTACAACCGTCATTTGTTGAACCGTCGCCTAAGACAGCTGCATTTAATTTGAAATGCATTCATGGTATCCAAACAAAATTTCTTCATAGCCATTTATTTTATCATTGGCGTTCCCACATAAGCATAATTTTTAATGAAGTTTTAATGTAAATGCAAGGGCGGGATCAGAGGAGGTAAAGGAAGTAATTTCTCCCCCTCCCCAAGATTTAAATATAATAAATAAATAAATAAAAATAATAAAAAATAAGATGCCGAAGAAACGTTATATTTTTACTGTATTTATTTTGTCTAACAAAATGTTATCAGTTTCCTTTTCACGTATTTTAATCTGTATTCTTTTGAAGATATTTTCAAACAGTTTATATTTTCATTTTTGTTTGCTGCCCCAAACACTGAAGCCTGGATCCGTCCCACTGTAGATGCATGTGATATATCGGGCTACAGCCATATATAGAAATGTATTTTAGCTTGAATCTTCATTCATGTATTTATTTTTATTCTATTATAACATTAAATAAAAGGCGCAATATACATTGCACAAACTTTCTCATATAGGTTCGGTTGACTGTACGTTTGTAAAAGAAAAACGCTTATAAATCAAATTTAACCGTAGTTTAGTGTATAATTTAATTCCACTAGACGATATTTATTTATTTTTGGGGCATATGGCTTGGTAAGTATTATTTGTGACATCAGGCTGTGCGATTGGATGGATTTTAATAAAAATCCTTATAGCCATTTTTGAGTAAATCGAATTTTGTTTCAAAATATCCAAGAATTAAGTACCCTTAATTGTTGCGCAATATCGTTCATCTCTTCAGAGTGTCTTTCATGAATGATATTATCTATAAATATGAGATATCATTCGATTCAGTTTAACCCTTTAGGCTGTAATAAGATTTTAGGTGGATCGCGGCGGAGACTTGACGTCATAGGGCTTGGGTAAGGTAGTTTTGCGTACATGTTAATGCCACTGGACGCCATATAACGATTTAAAGAGATATATGGATTACGTAATATTATTTGTGACATCAGGTTCTACAATTGCATTTGTTTTAATAAAATTCTCTGTAGCCATTTTTGTATAAATAAAATTTTTCTAAAAATCACCAAGAATAAACTACCCTTAATTTTTGCGCATTTTAATTTTTATGAAAAAAGCTTATTCAAAAGATGATACATTGCACAAATACGAAATATCACTCGATTTCATGTACGCCCTAGATCGGCGAACAGACCGACTGGCAGACATACGGCACGGCGAAAACCACTTATTTGAACTCAGGGTCACCTACAATGTGTATTTACAACAAAATCTCAGTCGAAGTTTTTCACGATAACAATACTTTCTCAATATACTTCGTATATGAGAAATTAAAAATTAAGTCTTACAGCTCGATTATTTGTAAATATCCAATACCGCATCACAAAAAATTGTTTAATGAAATTATTTTTGTTTTCAAACTTTATTAAATTTATTCTAATAGCTTGTTTAAATGAAGTTTTTCAAATTATAATGCCGTGAATGAATGCTTTTCAAGATGTATTTCTTAGCTAAGCGTTAATTATAATTGCAACAAATCCATGGCTCATTGTCGACATTTAATGATTATTACTAAATAAGCGTTACTTATACCGTTATTTTTATTAATTCATAATTCAAATCAGATGAAAGATGCACGCATAATTTTCCAAAAAGTTTTATTTGGACAACAAAGCTCATTACAAAATGTTTGAAAATAAAATCAACAACAACTTATTCGTTGTTTTGCAAGCAAAGAAAAGGCGAAATTGTGTAGAGAATTTTAAAACGGAGCTTTGATTGAAAATTTCCGCATAAATGTCGCCCAAAAATGAGGGGACATCACATTTAATGCATTTATCTATTTTTAAGTGTCTTTTTAATAGAATGACACAAGATATTTCTAAAATAAAAACTTTTCTAAAGATGAAAAATAGTTCAATTAAATAAGCATATCTTACAAATGCGATCAGTTCCGATTTTTCTCTCTCTCTCTCCCACCCTCCCTCTCCCCCAAATTTCACCCGAATAAAGACGCTTATCTATCTGTCCCACTTTCCCTCTTCTTTTCTCTCTCTCTCCCTCAGCCTCACCATCATAGACGAAATTTCTCCAATAGTATATTAATTTGAATTTCTCTATATGTTGCTTAAATATAAGCTGCTATAATTGCAAGTCAATTTTAAATTTTGTTTTAATATATGCCCGTTGCAGTGTTGCTTAGAATTTGAAAGTAACGGTGAATGGGAATAGAAAAATGCAAGGTAAATTTCATTTTCAGAGGTAATCGATTCACTTCAGGATCTTGGCAAGGGAGTGAATAAGTTTTCAAATGTTTCGGCCTCGATAGGTTATAAACTCACGACCCCTTATGCGTGTATAAACTTTCGAAACAATTCCAACTGGATGTTCCTAAAAAAACCGTGACGGACGGACAGACACTTTCGAATTACTGTATATGATGAAGTGTATTTTAATATTATATGCCTAACATATCAAACTCTCGGATTAAAGTGTTAGTTTTCAATAGATGAAGCTCAATATTTTTATCATACCGCTCACTCGTGCGGAAAAATTGTCGAAGGGGAAATTTTGTAGACGACTCGTTTCCCTTCCCCTATTCGTACGCAATAAATGACGGACTGCACAACTTTTTCTGAAAAGCACGCGTTTCACATTTTATATCCCAAGTTCTAACTGCTCCGAACCTTTCCAAAGTTTCGAAAATAAATGTGCGCGAGGGACGGTTTTGATAAAATTAAAAAATAAATAAATAAAACCGAGAGTCTAAATTGAATCGGAATGCCTTTTTTAAGATTTCACATTGTTATTTTTCTAACCTAACCGTATTATTCTCCTTCCTTCCTCAGCTGGTCGCCATCCAGGGCTTCTGCTCGGCCACAAAGGAATACTGTCCTCCCGGGCCGCCTGGCCCTCAAGGCATTCCCGGCCTCCCAGGAGAAGAGGGAGAGAAAGGAGAGAGGGGGGACAGGGGATTCCCGGGCGAGCCGGGCCTCAGGGGTCCACCGGGAATATCAGGAGACCCTGGGCCTCGGGGTCCGAAAGGAGAAGCAGGATGGCCAGGTGGGTCTTGTTCGTGTGTTTTTTATTTTATTTCCCTCGCAACGTATCGTTTCGTTCCTTGTTTTAGCGACTTGGATTGTCTCCTTTATTTTGTTGTAAGAAGAATTGCTGCGGTTGCGGCCGTTTTTCTAACGTGAAGGTGTCCATACGCCATGAAATTGTGCTATAAAAACTTCATCCCAGTACGTTAGGATGTATATATTTTGTGTTCCTTCGCTGTTAACATATTTGTCTAATGATTGAAATTTTTTCGTTTTTTTTCCAAGGATATTATATTTTTCTTAATAAATGTCAGCGTTTTAGATATTCTATATTTTATATTATTTATATTCTAATACACTAGAGGAATTATTAAAATTTGGGTTTTAATATATTAATTTTTCCTTATCATATGAAAAAATTACACATCATTTGTTGTAGTTTTACGGCTCTTTGTCAAGTCGTATATAAATGTCCTTTTTTCAATTTGGATTGCATTGTCAATTGCAGTTGAAAATTAATTCAATACTAGTAGTTGCCCGTCTATAAATCGACTGGTTGGTTAGATTAAATATTGTCTTGTAAGTAAGCCTTCTGTCACATTACCAAGAAGCTCAGCGACTGCAAGGTTTATTTCCTTCTACTAATGCCCGTTAGGGTCGCCACCTTAACATCAACCACTACAATTACGTCGAGCAGAGCTTAGCCGGTCACAAAGAACGGCAAACGGTATGACCGATATCAATTTTATAAATTTCCTGCAAATATGAAAGTCGAGACGTTTAATTTTATGCGTCACACGTTAAGGTGGCTGTTACCTTCGCTTTAAAAATCTCATTTTTTAACGCTATTAATATATAGATAAAATAGGAATTTTTGAATATTTTATTCTTCATCCTGATTGAAATGAAATTATTATTCAAAAGAATAAATTCTTTATACATTATTGAGCAAAGATTTTGGTATGAAATTTTGTGTTTTTGTCATAATTTATCCTACATCATGTGTTTTACTCATATAAATATGTATAAAGAAGACACTAGAATTATCGGAAGAAAAATGAAGTATACGCAGAATTTCGGGATGCCACTTGAGTGTAAGGAGATCGTCTCACTTTTGTGGAGTTACCTATCCATAGTTCTATTGACTATGCTTTCGTGCCATTTTTGGGAAGGTAGAGCAGCTACTGCGTCTCACTTGCAAAGAAAAACCTTTGACGGGGCTAAGAGAAAAGTATCTCTTTTAAGGAACTAACGCGTCATATTTTGTAAAATACAACTGTTTGTCAAACTTATTCAGGATTAGGATGCCTTTCTGGTAAGACGGCATCGCTCTCTCCTCCATGAAAGTTGCAGGAAAAGAACCTTTGCCATAACTAATCAGACTAATCAAATAAATAAAAATTGTTTTTCCTTGTCCTACAAATTTTAGTTATAAAATTTACAGGTTTTATGCATCTGAGTTGGTTTCCCTGCCTTCCGGCTTAGGTCAATTTAGAGGAAATATCAAGTAGGTTAGATTGGGACACTATAGCAAGCGTAATCATCATGTCTCTAAATGGTATCACCGCAGGTGCCCCCGTTTGACAGACGTTTCCGAGTTCGCGACAAAAATCGTGATTACACGAACAAAATCTGTTGCTGATGACCGATGGTATCCTTACCTGTCACTTAGTGCCTTTCTGCGCGTAAGGATTCTCAGTTTTATTTGGGTCACAAATTGGACTGCGGTCTTTTTACGCATTCTGCACGAATGCACGGGCCGGAACGAGATCATTGCGTCACTAATTAACAAGGAGTAACCCGTTCTTAGAAAATCTCAAACGTCACGCCAGGAAGATGCCAGAGACTTTCAAAAGGAGAGGACTCCATACCCTTCGAAGTGCCCTGGGGATTATGAAGCCGCAAGCGTGTTTATACGCGTTCATATACGCGGAGAAGGGGAAAGGGAGATAGAAAGGGTTGGGACGGGGGAGTGGATTGCACTCGACGCGGCGATGCCTCGCCCTCTGACGGAAGACAAGCCGCCCTTGTTGCGAAATAAGATTCGGAAAGAGAATAATTCAAGGGAAAATGCGGCAACTTCAAAGAGAGAGAGGGAGATGAGACAAAATGAGCAAGATGAAGTTTCTCTGGAGAATTTGGAGGCGGTGGCATGGAGTGAGGAAGGAGGCTGAGAAGCAAAGGGGCAGGGCGTGGGAGGAAAAGTTCTCTCCCGCCAAAGATCTTTAATATTCATCGCGTTGATAATTTGCTGCGCCCTCTGCGTTGGTTTGCAAAATTAAAGCAGCTTTAAAGGTATGAGTAATGACGGCAGGATGGGAGCTGAGAAGTTAATTGCGCAGAAGCATATAAAAAGAACGAGAGGGTTTTACAAATTAGCTACCTGGAATAATACTCGGTTCCGCGGAGGCTATGGAACTCCGTGTTGTGCCCGAAACAATGGCGTCGTGTGGTCTAATTATCTCATTAATCGCGTAGGCTCCTGTAAGAAACGTGAAGGTAGTAACACCTTTGAATCAAGTGATAGTTTTTTAACTTTAATTTGCAAAATATTTATGTGGCAATCTTTTCTTAACATAAAATAGTGCTAGAATAGGAATGAAATGCAAATTTTTCTTCCAATTTTCTGGGTACTATGGTACATGGTAAAATACTGAGAGTTTCTACGTGTAAATCAGGGGTTTTAATTACGGGATGGTCGTGTAATGAATAATCCAATTCCTACTGGGAACATTAATGCGGCGATTGAGTTATACTCGAACAAACAACGTACGAATTCATATAAACGCGTTTCAGTTACGGTAATTTTTCCGTGTGTAATGCTTTCTATTAGTATCGGGGTGTATCAGAGAAAAATTATCATTTAATTAAACAGAGATATGATTAACAATATGATAGTTGTAGGTTGAAAAGATATAGATTCAGTAAAAAACTAATATATATTGTATTTACTCGTTTAATTGCCCCAATTTTCAAATGATTTTTTACACTAAAACAAGCGTGGGCCAAATACACAGTTTTTTCCATATAGTATGAAGGTGATCTTTTCAAATGTTGCATTTTAAAATATTTATTGGCATTGTGTCCCCGGACAAACTAGTTTATAAGAACACTATTTATTTTATGCTATCAAAACTTGACAATGTTTTCAAGTAAGCCATGCAGTGTAAATAATGATAACGATCGCGCAAAATTAATTAAAACAGGGAAAAATTTGTTAAAGAGTGATTTGAATTCTTTGAGCTTGCAGCGAGGTTATAGTTTTGAAACTTATTCAGAGTGAGATGCATATTCGACATTGGGACGCGTGTATAGCCACAAGAAACATCTTGTTAAGATAAAAGAGAGGAAATTATGCGATGCCAAGAAAAAGGATATTTTTTCCGATTCATAATTCGGTAGGATTAGGCAATGCAGGCAATTACGCGAGTAAATACGGTAAGCCGAAGCGACGTAACGATGATGATACGCAAAGGCGAATCTTGATTTTTCCAACATTTCTATTTTCGGTTGCGGTCGAAAACTTCGGGCGCCTGTTTCCATCGAAAGCCCGAATACGAAAGTTCGAAAAAGGGTGGCGAGGGAAGAGAGAGAGCTGTTGAAAGGTTTCCTTTCGTTACGCCGTAAAGTGAGAGTTTTACGCAACTCGAAAACCGAGAAGTGAGCGGTTGTGGCAAGAGAGAGTTGTGGTGGGTTGTTTCTGCGTAGGAATAAGTCCTCCATTCTCTCAAAGGGAATGCAGCGCATTGGAATAACGGCGAAGAATAGTTTCGCCGATAAAGGGTGCAAATCGTTCCGAATTCAAATGGTGGATCGAGGGAACAATATGTAATTTATTGTTCTCCAAGATTGGCGGGTTTTATGTATAAAAATATCTGGAATTGTTTTCTGCTAGTCGTGCTCTAGTTCTATCATTGACAATGTGTGTGTTATTGTGCATCACTGCACGTGGCGGACAATTTTTCATAGGAGCTACACAGTGGCAATTTAAGGCTTCCAATAGCTGTTTTCCAAGGTCACTGTAAACAAACACCGAACAGGGAGGATAAATTTTGGCTTCTTCAAAATTCAGCCATTTAATCACGTTCAAAAACTTAATATTCCATTAAAAACGAACCAACCTCGGAGTAATGCTTTTATTATAACGAAGAAGTCGAATTTATTTACGCAAAATTGCTCACAGTGTTAATTTTTTTAGTTATATGCCTAATATATAGCATATTTTACTCGAGTTTCTGAATTGGCAGAATACATTTCAAAAGTTAAAAATATTCAATTGTTTTTCACTTCCTATAGCACAGTAAAATCGCACATGTGGATAGCATACCATTAACCATTAAGAGGTTGCACGCGGTTTTTTAGACTGCCTCTTTTAAATTTCTAAATTATATAACCTCCTATTTAATTCTCATACCAGGCCTTCTCCGTATCTTTCCTCGACTTCATTACATATTTACTATAGGTTTGAAGAACTCTTTGCGTTAGCGTTTATTATTTTTATACGTGTTTTCCTTACTCCGCTTTGTTTTCTTTCCCCAGGTCGCGCACGATATAAATGACCGAATGCATTTGTTTACCCTTTCTTATGACGTCAGCTGTTATTCCCATTACAAAATTCGTGGATAAGTGTTTCCTTGTCACACTATCACTAAAAACTGTAATATCCCACAAAGAAACCATCGACTGTGTTTTTTGCCTGAGTGACAGTCGGTCTGTGTGCTTAGTTGAGAAAAGAACTTGGCTATATCGCTGTCCCTTTCGAGCGTGGTCGTTCAATTATGCGATTTGCAGAAATTTCTGAAGAGAAAGGATGGACCAGCAATATAAACAAACAGGAATACCAGGACCTGTTGTGTATTGTGCTCAAAATATATTTGTAGAGAGGGTACGTTTACGGCTTTTCCGAAATCCAAGATGAGAAAGCGGAAGATGACGAATGCTAATCCCACTAAAATTTAAGAGACCTGTTTATACTTCTCCAATTTTTTATTGATATTATAATTTAAAGCTTATTTTCATTTAACGTACAATACAGTATTCTGGTCCATGTAAATGTTTGCTTAATGTTGTTGATTAATGTTGCGCTATTAATGATAATTGTAGTATTAACGATATTTGTTTAAAAATTAAAGAAATAATTTAAGAAAAAGAATTTATTAGGAATACATTTACATAATTTGGATTAATTGCTGTTAAATTATTACAAATTACATAAGGAATTCATTACAAATTTCAGGAAGGACACTTGATCTAGTCCTACAGAGCTACAGGCTCATCTGTAGGTGCCAATTTTCCATTTGGTTCCGGTGGTCTTTAGTTTCTTAATAATTACACACTCTACACATACAAATAAATATTTTCCTTTTTACAAAACAATATTTCACAAAATAATATTTCCATATAATATTCCTCATAGGTAATAACTTGTTTAACATGATATATATATATATATTACACACACACACATATACCAACATATTCATATATACATACTAGTAGTTGGTGCTTGCATACTGCAAGCATTTTATATCACCTTGAAGAAACATTCATTTTTCAGACAGACATTTCATCATTACAAATGTTCTTTTAATTCTAAAGATTTCACCTCCGCACCGATTTTCGTTTTTCCCACATGTAAAAATAATAGTTTAAAACAATCCCCAAATGTTGCAATTTTTAACATTTTACACACTCTTTATTATGGGGTACTAATACTACACATTTTAGCCAAATTTTAAAGTTGTAGCATTTCTAGAAGTATAATAATATTTTCTAATTGTTTAAATTTAAATAATTTTTAACGGCCGCCACAATTCATATATGGTAAAATTGAAATGTTTATTTGTGCAAATTTACTATTCTCTAAATAATTTGAAAATTTCAGCTTCCTAACTCATCCCGTAGTACCTAAACAGTTATCTATTTGTTTAAACTTTAAGAATTTTTAACTGCCAAAAAAATTAAAATATCAAAATTTGTATAATCCCTATCTCGTTTTTTTAAGAATTCTACTTTTAAAAAAAATTTCAACTCCGTGGCACATTCGGAAATATATAAACCTTGAAAATTTGTTTAAACAATTGCGAATTTTTAGCGGCCGTATTGTTGCACTTTTTCAATATTTTCGCTTTTTCTAGTCGGTTTTGCACAAAATCCTATCTATGAAAAAAATTTCGAATCTCCAGCACATCTGGAAGTGCCTAAACATTAGTATCCTCCTGTTATATGTTATATGTATGTTATATCCTCCTCTGTATGAGTCGTCGATATATAATGATACACACACACACACACACACACATATATATATATATATATATATATATACATATATACACTTAATTAAATAATTACTCGTAATTGGTATTTTGCCTGATTTTCCAATGCGGTCAGAATGACCTCACGCGACCTATTACGTTACAAAATACCGCGCGACGTCTTAGTACTTTTGTGTACGTCATAAATGTATCAGCGACAAAAGTGGCCGGCGAGTTTTATCTGCTTGGCGCGCAAGAGCCGCTGCTTTATGGCTCATTTGAATTGATTAGTTCCAACATGGACTTAGAAGAGGCAGCTTGTGTTGGTGGCTTATTGCTTCCAGACACACTTCGACCCACAATTTTTCCCTTAAGTTCTTATCACTGTATTCCTTAAATGTATTATTGTGCAGTGCCGGGCATTTTTCACTTCTAAGATCAAATTATTGCTATAAAAGTTTTGCTGAACGCGATGGAACTAATTGTTGGGTAACCAACAGAAGACTATAGGAACACATTTTACAGCTCGTTGAAAGACACACGAGTGTGGTCCGTGCGCGTGCATGCGTAAAAACTAATTGTTTTATTAGCGGCGACTGTCGCAGAGCCACAATCGCGTGACCGAGAAAATGGAACCTGTTACTTCTTTTTTATGGTAGCCACAACAGCGCTCCCATACATATATAACATTAGGTTGCGTTTTTAGCTCAGCGATTGTCGATCCGCTAACTTCGCCCGTTCGCGTTTAGACTTAAAAAAATAGCCTACATTTTTGGTGGCATTACCTAGGGTTAAGGATATATTAAGAATATTATTAAGAAAAAATGGTCTTTGTCTCGCCCATTTCTTACAATTCCTTTTATGTATTCTCCTCATATTTATCTTAGTTTTAGCTTTACACAAAGACAATCTTATATTACGAACATTAAATTTTGAATCAAAATATTTTCATTTTGTCCAAATACCTTTCTTTCTTTCTCACAATAAACTTTAAAACTTTACGGTAAAAGTCTTTGGAGACCGCTCTCTCGAATTCATCTATGAAAATACGAAGACGTGCGAGCAATCAAAAATTATTTATAAACGCAGTCAATTAACGTATTTTTTCCAATTCATTTGTATGCGCTAAATTTCTTTTTCGCGTGAGATAATGGTGGATAATTATTTTTTTTAGAATGGGACAGAATAAAGAAGTGGGAGAAGTAGGGAAGAATGATGGGGACCGTTGATTGCGTGTTGTCTCCGAATGTCATTTGCGGCTCATTGAAATACGACGCGCGATATCCGACGCGGAGCGTCAAAACAAGGGAAGGGAGGTCATTACGAAAGTGATTTAGCGTGCAAAGTTCCGGCGAGAAAGAGAGGGAAAAAAATCGCAATCCCTTCCGTATTTATCCGGAAATTGAACGGAAATAAAATTTTCGGAAGGACGGGTCGCCTCACCCGATACGAGATTGAAAATTGCAGAATGGAAATTAGAATTTCAGATCAAATTGCGGTTTCCGAAACCGCGTCTCTCTCTCTCTCTCTCTTTCTTTCTCTGTTTTAATTCCCTTCGTGGACGCGGGCGAAACTTTCATCGATGGCCTTTTTGGAAATTACGTTGTTTGGCGTGTAACTGTGATAATGGAGATACCCCCACGTCGCCCCTTTTATGCCGAGTAGCCGGAGGAATTTACTCGGTTGTTTGGCGGTGATACCTTTATTAACATTTTTTCGGCGCGATAGTTTCCTTCGCATTTCTTACTCGAGGAATTCCGAAAGAACCGAACTCGTTTTCTCGTAAAATTGACTTTTTTATGTGCTCTTTGTTAGCGGAGCGGTAGTAGTGTGCACGTCTAGTGCATCCGTCTTTACTTTAGCCTCCTGAACCGCAAGACGGATTTTAATTAATTTAAGCATGAGTAGTCCTTATTAAGATTTATCGCATAATTGTGATTTTGAACTGCATTCGACACTAAGAACTTCCACTTAAATAAACTTTCATTCGTTTCTCGTTAAATGGTGACCGTTAAGCAACAACTAAATACTATATTTTTCTCTCCTTAGCTCTTATATGATCTGAAAGGTACCTGTTGAAAAATGTATTCGGATAGAGGACATCATTTACCCCAAAAATTCCGCGAGACCGCCTTATAGTTTCGATGATAAAAGTTCGAAAAAATCCCAAGCATAATATCGCATATCTTCTTCAGATCGACCTCTACGACGGTTCTATCGGCAAAAATTAAATTAAAAAACCATATTTTTCTCTCCCAAGCTCTTACATGAACTGTGGAGTATAGATTAAAGAAATTATTCGGATAGAGGACAACATATACCACCGCAGGACCACATAATCACGTCTTATAATTTTGGAGTTAAAATTCAAGAACCGTCCAATCTTTCCATAACGATTTATACGTGCATATTTCCCATAAAGAACGCCTTTAAAATCTCTGTGAATTCCATTTATGGAGTATACTTTTCCAACTTGTTTGAATTGAATTTGGCAATATCGTTTAATTTGGTATTTTTTCTTCTCGCGATAAACTCTAAAGAACATTTTTTATATTTAAATTTGTTAAATTATTTTTTAGTTCCTCTCAATAAGAAATTTTTACCGCAGGAAGAGAGCACTAGCGAAATTTATATAGATTTCGATGATAAATATACGTCTTTTATAGTGACGATCCGTTATTTTTAGCAACCCGAACTTTTCAAAAGCAATTTTGATTAAAGAGGTACAGATTGAGGTTGTATCGTTGAATAGCTAATAGTAAGTGGCTTTCATAGTTTATTTGAGATTTTATAAAAATCAATACCATTTTAATTGGTGCTAAAAATCAAATTTCGTCTTGGAGACGAGAGGTATGACGTCAACATTTCTCATTTTGTCTTTACTCGCAGGTCAAGGTTTCATTCCACGCTTCTCTTTTATCGGCTTGGAAAGGAAACGTCTCCATAGAGTTTAATTGGAAATTCCGTAGTCCGAAACTAACCTTGTTTATTGCGTATAAATCTGCTATGAAGCGTTTTATAGTATTTTCGACCCAAATTCTTTAAACTTGTCAACGAAATTGTTCCTAAAATCTTCAGTTTTTCATTCGCGTTCTTATTATAGCATCCCAGTGTTTTCAACGGAGTTTAACGATATTTTTCGACCCTCTTTGCGATCTTTTTCCTCAAAAGTGGAGGAGTCGTAACCTTTTCGTTTGCGGCGCTCTTTGCTTGTTCGTTTTCGTTCACGCCACCTTTTCCCTTTCTTTCCTCACCGCAGGTTCTCCGGGGTTGGACGGCCGCGACGGAGTCCCTGGAGAGCCTGGCCTTGACGGAATTCCGGGTCGGAACGGGCTGGACGGTATTCCTGGAGTTGACGGCCTTCCCGGACTCAACGGGATCTCTGGGAAACCAGGGACGAACGGAACCGACGGTGAGTGATCATCAGAAGGAACGAGAGAGGAAGATTAAGAGAAGAAGTTCACAGTATATTACGTAGATATGAATTATATGGAATGGAATTTGAATCGGGAGAAATCTACTCTTCCATGGGAACCTTCGTGTAGGGCTAGTTTTGTTTTATGATTGTTGCATTAAACCCCATCGTTTTCACTTTGATGTGGTTTTAGTAATGCTTATTCAGTGCGCAATTGAATTTTTTTCTTTATCGCATGTTCAAAATAAAATAAAATTCTCTATATCGCTGCCAAAAATTGTCTAGTCTTTTTGTTTACCAAATTGAGTGATGAACAGTATTGTTATAATATCGATGATGTTATAAGGTGTATAAAATACAGTTGAACTAATCAGAAAAAATTTCTCATGACACAACATTTTTCTGCAATGTATCATTTCATTTCTCGTAAAATCTGTAAATGAGTAAACCAGTTTAATTGTCATATTTTCTAAAGCACTGTTTTATCATTTTAATTGTAGAATTGTTCAATTATTCGGTGAATTCCGTATGAATTTCAGCGCTCCAAACATACTTATATCCTGTTGAAATTTCATATTTAGGAGTCGGTAAACGTGCCAATCTTACGCGACTTTATTTACTATAGCAAAGAAAAATGTTAACTTTTTGGGTCAGAAAATTACAAAAATTACTCATCCGTCAAGTATAAAAGATTACTTAAAACAAAATTTTCGGATTGTTTTAAATATTTGAAACACTTTTTGTGTACAAAAACCATAGGGATATATCGAAGCATAAGATAGCAATAATGGCATTAAACTCGACGCATATAATGGGAGTTAATACAGATGAAAACCAAACGGAAATCTCATTTATGTAGTTGGAAATAATTTCACGTGCAGACGCAGAAGTCAACGTTAAATGGATTTGAAAGTTAACAATTCCGCGACTGGGGCGAGCGTTTTGCGTCGCGATCGATAATTTCAGCAGAGGATTAGTTATTTCTCATGTACACTTTGCAGAGAATGGTTGCGAATACAGAAATTCGTTCCACAAAATTGTACGTGTTATACTTTGCTAATAATGAGGTTAGGATTTCGGAATAGGTTGAAGGAGAGATAAGGAAAAATTACGTTCAAGAGATAAAAAATAATTAAACGAAAGCGTAAAATCTACAATAATAATAATAATGAAACTTCAGATATAAATCTGACATTTATACATAAATTATATGCATGCACACACACACACACACACACACACACACACATGAGGAGTGATCGGAAATTAACAGAACTGAATTTTTATCGGCAGAGATGGACCAGATACTGGTTCGAGTCGCATAAAACATTTTCTGAGTGATGTGAGTCAATCGATGATGAAGCCCGCTGAGGTCGACCGCCTGCATCAAGTTACCGAAAATCATAAACGATGAGCAAATCGAGCGAAATTTGTGTTAACTATACGCCGTGGTCTACTTTTAGCTATTTAAATTGTGACCATAATACCATTTATGCGATGTCTCATAAAAAAGTTACCAGACAGGTATTTTTGTGGGACATCAGGCAACACTGTTGAAGCAGCGAATGTCGCTACTTCTGCCTTGATGAATCAGCAGTATTTTGCAATGCATTAGTTTGGATTCAGTTTGTTTTCTGATACACTGCATCTACTTCAACTATAATATCATTTAAACACTAAAAATGCCATTACCATCTAGCGAAAATTTGCTCTGCTGGTGGATCCTTGTATATCGAGCCCATGCAACCAATACATATCAACCTACTCTTATTTTCTCCAGAAGTGTATACGACCAACCTATCACGAAACCTTATTTGAAACCGACCAATCTACAGTTATGCCTCTGAAACCCACAACTAAACTTAATCTATACATTGTTGTTACGTTTATATTCAATGAACTATCCAACACTGGCTTTTCTCATTTCTTCGATGAATATAAATAAGGTAGGATAGGTGTATTATATCGGAATGGATTCAAAAGGCAGCAAATAAATTTGAGATAGCAAGCAGTTTTCATTATGTTTTTCCCTTAGTCCTTTTACTTTCTGATGGTGTGTGTATATCACTTATAAATAGGCTTGGTAGGGTACCATTTTAATCGAAAAATGTCGATAAACGTCGATTTTTTTAAAACTTCAAGATAGACGAAAATTAATAGTCGTCGTTAAGCGTCGATTTTCCAACAAAATGGAAAAGTAAACTTCTAAAAACCTATTCTGAATTATAATGTTTAAGTCGTTTCTGTTTACCTTTTTCGCAATATCATTTGCTACCTATGAATTTGTTTCTTTTCTGGGCTTGCATTAACAGTGATACTGAAAGAAGTGCATTTCATTGCACTCAAATATGCGTCTTTGTGAAAATCTCACGCTTCTACTCTGAACAATTTGTTAACCACAAGGTCTTAGGGTAGTTTTGAGTACAAGTGTTTCTTAAACCTTTTGAGGTTTTTGTGACTATGGTTGCCGACCTAATGGTTGGATATTCCACAAGCCTTTCCATACAGATAAGATCATGGATATGTCGTGCTGAGAGTTCCTATTTAGAGTTTTCCTCTAGATGGACGTTGTTGTTTGCACTTTCACCACTTCTTCGTGTGCACTGAACCCAAACTTTTGGAAGTATTTCTCTAAATGTTATCCAGGAAGGATCGTTCCGCTCTCTTGCTTTTGGCTCCTTCATCCTTTGCTACAGGTTATCAAATTTCAATTTATATATAATGGTTTAAAAAAGGTGAGTATAAATTATCAATCGTTACTTAAAATTGCAGAGGAATTAAGGACTAATATTTATATGCTGTTTGCTGTAAAATATTTTGCGGTTTGGAAAGACGCAATTTAATTTTCTCTCTATATATTTTATGACGGAGAATATTTTGTACAGTGATGAAGTATATCAAATGATACAAAGTAAAGTATTAGGTAGTTCTTTTTTGATGACTAAAATATTATTGCGATAATTATGTCATTAAAGTTTTTTCCTTAATTAGTCCTTAATTGGCATCAACGAATGTCTAAAAGCCTTTAAGCTAAACTCGCAAATTCTTCTTTTTTTAAGAATGTTTTTAGCGAAAGCAACAGCATATTGTTCGGATTTCATAAATTAAACGTTTTCTAGTTTTAATTATACAACTTAAAGTGGTATAGAATAATTTACTATCTACTTCCGCGATAATATATACTTGTCAACAACGCGATTGGAGGAATTATGCAAAATCAAAAATGTCTAGATTTGGAAGTACCAGCTTAAGATATTTGAGATTAAAAATATACTAACTCTCAGTGTGGTAGGACAACAATAATATTCTCGTGACCGATATGCAAGGTGCTAATTTGGTTTAATCATTAAGATTCAGTTAGTAAAAGGCGTGAATTAACTATTAATATAGGTTTTTTTATATAGGTTGGTTGTCAAAATTATCACGTTTGGCAAAGTTTGTAATTAAATAGAAAAAATACAGGAAATATTGTTTCGTGTTCACGCAATGAACTTTTTTCTGCTCTAACTATTTTTGTTACTTAAAGAGATAAGCTTTCAAGTCAAAATATTCTTATATATATATATATATATATATATATATATATATATATATATATATATATATATATATATATATATATATATATATATGCTTGCTTTTATGCCGTGCATACGTCGCATTAACCCGCTGTGCACCGGATTTAGATTTCCGTACTACACTCAATTCCTAGACATTTTATTATTAATAAAAAAAAAACACTTAGGCTCCACGTGACTGAAGTGCTGTTGCCCTGGAGATCGCATTGGTTTATTTACGACTTTAGATCTTAGTGCATGGTGATTCTTTGAAGCGCTTGGACCCCGTATAATCTGAAAATAATCCAAAGCTGATTACAGGGTTCGAACCACCTCACCTGAGTTAATCATCGCGTAAGACGAGTGATTTAGCCATCTCGGCTACCAGATCTCTGCGTATGTGCTGCGATAACTGTGAATTTGAATTCGTGTGGGAAGATATATATATATATATATATATATATATATATATAGTATTAATGGCATTTTAAATTGTTTTCTTTTTAGTTGTTTATACTTATAATTTCATTATTTTGACAACAGTTATCACATTATTTGTACTATATAACCTTAGCTTTCCTTTTCTGTATTTAAATTGTTGAAGCGAATCTGTACAAATTACAAGCGTCTATAATAGCAACAAGATTAAACCAACTAATGTCATTGTTCTTGGTGTAATAGAATTCTATTTAATTTAATGTGGATATGTATTAAAACGAGCATTCCTACGTTTTTTGAAGGGATATTTCCCTTCTAAGTTTTTATTTATCGTAATTATTATTGATAGTGAGTTTTTATTTATCTTAAAAACTTTTTATCTTTATTCATTTAAGATTATTCTGAAAACTGTTTTCCCTATGAAAAGGCCATTGAAAACCTCGTTGGTGATCAATAGTTTCACTCCTAATAGTATCTAAAGCTGAATTTCTCTGAACTAGCAGTATATTTTTGTTGATTTTTAGGAATATGAATGGATAAGTCAGTATTTTCATTAATGAAGCAAAAGATACTATCAAACTTCTTACTACTTATATACCAAACATTCTTACATTTCCCACTGAGTTCTCTACTTCTGTCTACCATTCTCTCAACTGTAAAAAGATTAAAGACTGAATTTAAAGACCCTCACATCAATCAACAGTTGGTAGACAATTTTGCAACTTTTTACGCCCATGCAATCAGAAAGATTATCATAATTATTTTATGGATTTTATTCATATTAAAGTATTAAGTATATAAAAGTTGGTTATAAAAATTCATTTTTATATCTTCACTCATTTTCTTTTCCGCTCGACTACTCTTTAGCAATGGTCAGCTGATCCAGACATATTAGCGTGTGAACAGTAACATTTAATTAATTCGTTTATTTAAAAAAAATACATGCAAAATGTAATGTCAAAAAGTGATTTTGACATTGATTTTAGTATTTTAAACTTGACACTGCCCTATTAATTTGTTTTCCAGTTTTTCTCTATCATTGATAAACTATAAACTAAAAGTGGTATTTATGGTATGAAAATTCTTTGAAATGACTAACACATACTGAAAAATTTCCTGTCAATATAAGTAATCAATTCGGGAAGTCAACTTTGGAATACCAGCCTGCATTAGTCTTGGTTTGGACTTATTGTCTTATTACTAGTGTAGTGTTGTCTGGTTATTCCGGTTTTACCCGAATTTGTTAAAAGTGATCCGGGGTTAAAAATCGGGTAAAAGTATGCACCTTAATTTTGATAAGTATTTTTCACAGGGAAAAGGAATTTTAGCTGATGGAATAGATCCGGAGAATGGATGAAGTTTGGACCAAAAGAAAGACTGCCGCGAAATCTTATTGGAGATAAATTACGTTCCGTGACGCACATTGGTTTTACGTCATTAGGAATTCTCTTTTCGAAAACCCAGTTTTGAGGTATTCCCTCATAGACTTAATAACCATGCTTAATTCACTGAATGAAACCTCTATTAGGAGGACTGATTTCCATCTTTGATTTGTTGATCTAATAATATTCTGATAACCTAGTTATTTGCTTGTGAAAGGGCCATTATCTTTGATTAATGAGTGCAAACGCAGTTATAAA
Source organism: Tanypteryx hageni (assembly GCA_028673005.1). Taxonomy (NCBI): domain Eukaryota; kingdom Metazoa; phylum Arthropoda; class Insecta; order Odonata; family Petaluridae; genus Tanypteryx; species Tanypteryx hageni. The sequence continues at coordinate 82,488,103 of CM054116.1, read as the reverse complement.
TGCTTCCAAGAGACAGTAGAAGCTAATGATGTAGTCTTTTTGTTAGATGTAGTTCGCACTTATTAAATATCGGTAGTTAAAATTTTTGTCATAGGTGGAACTCGGCTAATTCTGTGAGATGGCTAATTCCGTTATTGTATGCATACTATCCTTATTCTGTACGTTGGTCCGTCCGCCCGTCCGTTGGTCCGCCGGAACGTTCTATAGAAATCCGCATAAGAGAATACTTAAAAATACCTTTTTTCACTTGCAGGCTTTTTTCTTTTGCAAAATAAAATTAGTAGTAATTGTCCTACGATCTTCGGACCTGGAACATTTTAAAGAAAAGTAAACAGATTTTTATTCTCACCTTCGACTTTTGCCTTCGGTCCGAAATCACTCAAGTTATACATTTATATCACATTTATTGGAAAATTTTAAGCTTTTTAAAGCGTTAAACCTCGAGATTGTATTGTCGTCCTTATACTATATGCGTAAGGAAAGTGTGTTTTGAATGCTTTAGTACGAGAGAGAGAGAGAAGGCGCCCGAATTATTTATAATTAAAATCGTGTTCATTATTAATTTCTTCTAAGTTAACTTTTATTGAAATTTTTGTTAATGAACTATTTTTATACTTATTTTTATAGGTTTTTTGCATTGCATCTTATTATTAACCGGAGTTATAAATTCGCATAGCATATATGAATCATGCAAAAAAGCCATTCCTTGACATGCAGACCTTTTTCGTTTACATTTTAAAATATTTCAAGGATGAGGTATTTAACTTAGTTATGCGAAGAGAAGAATTTAAATGTCATTCATAAATCTCCAAAATTTACGTTTTAGTACGATTTTTTACGTTTTCACGCATTTTGATTATATTGGACTACTGTTGTCCCAATTGTTGAATTCTATTCTTGGCCTCATATTAAATGCACCAATTTAGTGCTTTAACATGGGTCAGACTTTTATGCATGGTATAACTTATTTACTGAATCTATTAAATAATTAGAGGGAGGAAGGAAAAGAGAACGGGAATGAGCAGAAATTGAGAAAGAGGAAGAGGGCGTAGCATTTGTATAGGATTAAAAGGAGCTGCAGCACAAAAATAACAATAATAAATTATAATTGATTATAAAAAATGTTATACTATTGAACCATGCGCCATTGCCAAATGGTGGGAATTCACAAAACTAAATATGGGTTAGGTAATTTTCAATGGATTTCTTTAACTGATAATACAGCAAATATTTCGAACTGAATTTCAAATAGGAGTGAAAAATAATATTTTATGACTTTTATTTAAATTTCTTTTACTAAAGTGATTTTTCTGGAAAACTTTCAAAACTAATATAGTTAAAAGAAAAGTGCGATCTAAAAATATTGTTAAACGCATTACAGTTCATGTAAGTATTTAGTTAATAGTAAGTAAGTTACTACACATTTTTCCTTTGATGGTAAATTGACAATTCGTTCACATTATATCCTGTTTTTTACGAGTTAATAAGAGTAAAACAATTCATTTATTAAGTTAAATTCAATACGTTTTAAATAACTTATGATTTTCTCAAATATTTCAAGTAAATTTCAGCTACTTCTTTATGCATTATATCTTATTATTTCGATTTTGCTCTTATTTTCATCAAATATTTGGATAATCATTTGGCCTCTCTACCAATAATTACGTAAACAATATAATTAAAACAAAGATAACTTTCAAAAACACTGATTTGTGTATGATAGCCAAACCAGATCATAGCATATCTTACTGATTTTTCACATAGAAATCATACATATTTGGAATAATTTAATGATAATCCCGTCATATTTGACTGGCAATTACGCTAGTAGTTTAAATAAAGCTGATTCACCAAATTAAACCAGCGTCTGGAAGGGGTTTTGTGAATTATGTTTGTATGGTATGTATAGTATAACGCGCTGGTGTAATTACGTGATAATGCCCCCTAACAACGGTAAAATATTGACATGTGTTTTAATTGCCTTTAAGTTTCTGTTGATTTGTGAGGTAAAATTTGTGCTTTACGTATACAGTATTTTTGCTATACGAGTTATTTTGAATAAAATACTCTACAGAAATTTACATATTGAAAATTTGATTATCAGGAAATGAGACTAACGGTATCAGGCAATTAGGCATATTATCACGAGATTATACCAAACATAAATAGGTAGTTTGTGTCGATAGATGTGGATGACTATGAAAAAAATTAAAACGCTCGTAAGTCTTGATTTAGTAGAGTAACCTTTTGCCTCTCTTGTGACACGAAGCTCACCCATATTTATTTGCATTTGGAACGAAAAATATTAGAAATGATTCTTAATATCACGGAATTAGCCGAGTTTCCCCAATATGTAACCATGAATTTCCTCAATTTTATTGGAATGCTATTCATGTTAATATTTTATAATAAAGCAAATAATTTGAATCAAATTACATCTTCACTTCTGATCTGATGAAGAAAGTTATCAATTACTGGTTAAGGTAGAGGGGTTTGAAGCAACTACCCAGTCGGTTTGAAGCAACTACCCAAGGCAAGAGCTCCCAGTCTTTATATTCATGAACATTGCTGTCATAAAATATGGTTAATTGGTACCAACGATTTTTTGTTTATGCAAAAATCACGAGCTTAGTTTATACGATTACACATGGATAATTAATCGATAAATACTTGGTGTTCATAAAAAATGAACACTAATATTTAATTTAGACAAAAAACTTTTATCCAACATTGGAACCAAAAGAACGCGGGGCTGGGATATTGCAAAATTTAAGTGAATAAAAACAAGTTCATATGAACGTAATAACTCATTCCCTTATGACCACAGGATGAAAAATGAATTGAGGAACAGAACAAAACTTTTCAAAAAATCATTTCCGGCCCATCGTACCTTTGAAGGGAAGAAAAATAAAACCAACTGCTTGAAAAGAACGAAAACACTCATTTCGATTTTAATGTTTCTCTCTCCCCCTCTCTATCTCCATCCTCACGTCAATTTAAGAATGTCCCTCGACTCATCATCCTCCTTTATTCCCCAAATTCCCTCTAATCCTCTCGAGGCGCTTCTCCATTTTTCTACCGCTCCTTATTTATTTTACTCTCTCTTCTTCAAAATCACTCCCTAACTCTCCATCCCTCCTTCCACATCCTCTCCACTCCTCTTTTTTTCTCCTTCAACGGAAAATTTATCACTCTTTTCTACCTCTATCTCTCTCTCCCCTTCTCTATCTCTCTCCCCCACCCCCTCCTCTCTCTCTCTCTCCCGTTTTCGCCCTCCCAATTTTCCGCGATGAACCCACCATCACCCCCGCCCAGGTGACTGATTACAGCGACGTCCGAGATGGCGTTTCCCAACCGTTCCTCTATTCAAAGCCACTGAAAAATCCAGGGACGACCTCAACCCCTTTTTGGTGCCCTCGCGCGTTACGACCCTTTAATTCCACCCTTGATCCCCATTTTCCAACTCTCTCTCTTGTCTCTTCCCCCCCCCCTCTTGCTCTCTCACTCTCGAGCGCGTACTCTATTACCCTTACTCTTTCCCTTTTACACCATACCACTAAAACCTCCCACTGTACTCTCATCATTCGTCTCCGGCAACTGCCATCGTGCTGTCCTTCCACCATTCTCTGCTATCACTAGATTACGCAATCCACTTTCTCTCACTCTTCTCTATACGTCTACTTCTATTGCTTCTTTCTCTTCCTTCATCGCTTTCTCTCTCTCTCCGCCTCTATGTCTTCCAATCTGCTTCTCTCTCTCCTGCTCTTCCTCTCTCAATCTCCCCATCTTTAGCTCTCCCTCACTCTCCAGTCTCTCTCCCTCTCTCCCACAATCCCTCCCTCCTCATCTCTTTTTCCTCCCTTAATTTATCTCCCTCGCTCTTTCTTCCTCCTCTTTATCTCTTTCTTTCTCACCTCTCTCTTTCCTACCTCTCCGTCAATCCACCTTTCCCCCTCCCCTCCCTATCCTCCCTCTCATTCTCAAACACTCTCTCGACCTCACTATTACCCTCTCCGTGCACCTCATCGTTCTCTTTGTCCAATCTCCTTCCCTCTCTCCATCTATTCATCACTCTCCCCCTCTCCCGATCCCCCTCCACCACCGTTCTCATTTTATCCCACTCCTTTAAACCTTTATTACATCACCCACTCTCTCTCTCTCTCACTCGTTTCTCTCCTCCCTTTCTTTCCCTCTCCCTTTCTATCTCCCTCTCTGCCTCACTTTCCCCTCGCTCTCATTTTACTCCTCTCCTTCCTCCGCTCTCTCTATTCCGTCGGCTCTCGACCCGAGTAACCTCTTCATCTCGTATGCAACGAGCACAGAAAAAACTACCTTCAAGTCCGCCCCGAATCGCCGCGCAATTACGAAGAACCCTCCCGTAACCCCCTCCCTCTCCGCTCACACCCCCTTTTCACCCACCCCTCAAGACCCTCCCTCACTCACTCCCACTCCCCCACCCCCTTATCCAACCCTTCCGTCGCTTCCTCTCCGCCTTTCGGGCAGATAAATTAAAATACCTCTTGCTCGTCGCTCCTCGTAGACGGGTTGAAATGGCGTTAACGTACTACGGTTCGAAAAGCTCTGGGCACAATGAGGGAAGGGATTTTTTAAATAAAATCCTTCGTTACATTGCGGCGCGACCTCTCTCGCCATCCCTCGATGCACCCCTCCCTCGTTATCCGTGATGAGGTGGGAAAGTGATAAATTGGTGGGGAGGTGCAGGTTGCGTCACTCAAAACTGGCTTTAAATTGCATAATGAAACTGGGTTGTTATTATTTCGAATTGAGGGGAAAAATCAAGTGGTGTTCATATTGGATTTTTCCTAATCGCTATTCGGCTGAATTTTATTTTTTCTCAAACATTATATGCGAACACAGTTTTCGCTAAAATGCTCTAATTTTCTCGTGGTTTCTTTCGGTGCAAAATTTACAAAAGCAAAAATATTAGCACGAAAAATATATTATCAACAGCGGAAAATGATATGCCTGAGTTTTTGAGAAATTATTGATGAAAATGAATAATAGTGGCATATATTGCCCGTATTCAAATTCGTTCGTAAATTTAGACCAATGTGCTTTTTATGGATACCTTTAAAACGCCATTCAAAGTGTTTTTATAAAGAAGGACCGTTTTAATTTTAATGTTTGCGAAAAGCAACTTGATGAGGTTTTTAAAACGGAAAAAATATCTCCCCGGCGCGTCTGACGCGTTCTGAGCCATTGCAAAATGATAAGTGCTGCAGAATAAATAATATTTCGTGAATATTGTCATAAAAGCTACCGTACGGATTCCCATTTTTATCATCGTGTTTTTCTCTCACAATATAAGTATTTGTCCCAACCCTTTACGCAGAGAAATCCTCTTAATTTACATCAAATTCCCCAAAACACCCGCCGTCGCATTCACTCTCTGAATTCACTTTAATCTCTCTCTGCCTCCTCTCTCTCTCTCTCAAGTTGCATCCCAAAATCCTTGTCAAAACGCATACACGATCACCAAAGAATGAGTCCCTTAATACTCAGATGGTATTCCATCTCGACGCATGCATCCGTACCACTTTGCTGATCCCCATCATCCAGGGAATATAAATGAGAAGGGTAGATTGGGAAAGGTGGAGGGGGAGAAGGGGGAGATGAGAGGGGGAGAGGTGGGAGGAGGTGGGAGAGGGGGAGATTGGAGAGGGGGAGGTGGGATGGGGAAGGTTGGAGAGAGGAGGTGGTGGGAGAGACAGACAGACAGACAAACGACTTTATTAGGGCGAAATTGAGACTATGTAGTCCCTTCTTACATTTAACTCTTTCGTCATATAAGTAATTACAATATTTACAAAATAAGAGAAATTAATTACATACAGATTTTAACAAAATGAATATTAATTACAAGTTAATATATTTGTTAGTAGATAACAGAGCATTACCAAAGAATGTTAGTTTTGTGGGTCATAAAAACTGTGTATCTGTTATGTTTTAACACAGAAAAAATTCCCACTGCGGAAAACACCTACAAAGACAAGAGAGGTGTAAAAAACCGCGAAAATTTCTAATAGTTCAGGGGAAGGAAAAAAAATTTCAATAATATGATAAACAGAGAAAAAAACATTCATAAATACAAACATATGTACATACATTTATATCCAGAAAATAAAGTAAAATAAAATTATAAATTTATGCCTAATAAGCGCATTCTTGTGACAACCTGAAAGAAAAGATAGTGTGGTTCAATGCATGGGGAGTGAGAGGAGATGCTTGTAATACAAGCGTTTAAAAGTGCTTAGAGATAGAGAGTTTTTTATTAACATTGGAAGGCCATTCCAGAGTTTACAAGCAGTGACAGTAAAGGATTTGTTGTAAATTTTTGTTCTATGAAGTGGAGTTAGTAGTTTATCACATCCTCTGGTATTGCAATGGTGAACTTTATTAATGGTGACAAAATTAGATGAAAGATAACAAGGGATGTTGTTATTTAGAATTTGATACAATAAAGATAGAAGGTGAAGGTTTCTTCGGGAATCAAGTTTTAGCCAGGAGAGTCGACGGAAGTATTCTGAGACATGGTCAGATTTTTTAAGATTAAAGATGAATCTGATGCAGGCGTTATGAGAACGTTGTAGCTTAATGGCGAGTTCCTTTGATAAGTCCTGGTATACAACATCACAATAATCGAAGTGAGGAAAATTAGGGAGGTCACTAGCTGTATTTTTAGTGACGAGGGAAGAATGTTAATGAGAGGCTTTAGAGTGTGTAAGGAGGAGTTTACCGTCTTGCAGATTTTTATTATATGATTATTCCAGGTGAGCGTTTCATTAATTAGAATCCCGAGATGTTTTACGATTTTGCAATAGGTATAACTGAGAGGGGAGGAGGTGGAAGAAGGGAGGAGGTGGGAGTGGGGGGAGGTGGGAGAGGAGGGAGGGGGGAGTTGGGAGAGGAGAGAGGGGGGAGACGAGGGAGGTGGGAGACGAGGGAGGGGGGAGGTGGGAGAGGAGGGAGGTGGGAGAGGAGGGAGGTGGGAGAGGGGGAAGGGGGAAGAAGGTGATGGTGTGGAGGGGGAAGGGGGGGGGGGGAGAGGGGGTAGAGATTGGGAGGTGGGAGAGGGGGGGAGGTACTATCTTTTTAAGGCGCCTCCTCTTTTACATGCATGTATGATGGCTGGCGAGATGTGCAACTCTCTAGCATGCTGGAAAAAGGGTTGGATGGTTTTCGATACGAAAGAGGGGAGAGGGCCTTCTTGCATGAGAAGGTGTTGGAACGGGAGAATTGCCAGAGAGAGAAAAAGAAAGAGACGGAAGGTGAGAATGGGTTGCGGAGGGAGTAAGGCAATTTCGATGTGATGGAAGGCCGAGCCGATAAAAATTGGAGAAAAGATTTGAAACCCAATGGCGCGAAGAAATTTTCGCCGATCCTACTTCCATCATCGCTCAGATATTTTTATGTATGAAGGTTACTTCTTCAAAGAGCCATTGTCACGAAAAGAATATTTCTGTTGGATTATTCCGAACGAAATCTTCATTTGCTTATAAGTCTATTTGGCTTTATTTCAGTCTAAAAGCTTCCTTTTATTAATTTTTAAGCTATATCTTCATCATGTATCAATTTGCAGGAAATGTTTTTTGCAACTTTATATCGTTCATATGGTGCTTAAAAAAATAATTTGGGACTACGTCGAAGTACTTTTTTCAAGAATATTCACAGCATAAACGGAGAAATTATACGAGGGGAATTATAAAATTTAATGATGGTTTATTTATTTTTTTTCGTTACGTGGATCGGTTGATAGGGAATAATAGGATTTATTAAAACTTTTAAAAAATTTTGCTTTTCCTTTAATACGGAATTTTGCTCCCTCTTGAGAATAGTAAGAGTGCACAATACTACTTTACGTATATACGGAAAAAAGGTAAGCCTTTGCCAGTCACCACGATTTCTTGTCTTCTAAACTTCACATACCTTGTATACATTCGCCGTTCAATTAACAAATGGTCAAAATGGTAATAATAAAAATGCATTTGTATAAATTTGGAAATTTTTTGTATAAATTATTATCAAATCGCTCGACAACTACATATCATGGCAAAGTCTTCGATGAAAATTATGACTCTCCCAAAAAATGCACGACACTCTAAAAACCTCGCACTCTATGTCACCGCTCCATAAATTGCGTAAATTTACTCCTCCATTTTTTTACGAAAAATAATATATTTCCATCTCATCCTATAACTCGGGTCGAGATAGTAAGTTTTCCTTTTTTTATCATCTCCTATTCCTTTGTGTTCACCACACCCCTTCCTTTCCTCCCTCGTCCTCACAACCCCTCTATTCCGTTTCCTGCACCAAACGTTTTTATTTACCCATCTCTTTTGTCCTCTCCCATCCCGACGACCCTCTTGTACCCCTTCTCCCTCTTCTACCCCTTCTCCCTCTTCTACCCCTTCTCCCTCTTCTACCCCTTCTCCCTCTTCCACCCCTTCTCCCCCTTCCACCCCTTCTCCCTCTTCCACCCCTTCTCCCTCTTCCACCCCTTCTCCCTCTTCTACCCCTTCTCCCTCTTCTACCCCTTCTCCCTCTTCTACCCCTTCTCCCCCTTCCACCCCTTCTCCCTCTTCCACCCCTTCTCCCTCTTCCACCCCTTCTCCCTCTTCTACCCCTTCTCCCTCTTCTACCCCTTCTCCCCCTTCCACCCCTTCTCCCTCTTCCACCCCTTCTCCCTCTTCCACCCCTTCTCCCTCTTCTACCCCTTCTCCTTCTTCTACCCCTTCTCCCTCTTCCACCCCTTCTCCCCCTTCCACCCCTTCTCCCTCTTCTACCCCTTCTCCCTCTTCTACCCCTTCTTCCTCTCCCTCTTTTCTCCCCTCTCTATCACTCCCACGCTAACACCCACAATCCTTTCCTTTCACTCCCCATCCATAAATCGCCTTTATTTACTCCATCGCGCTTCCCCATCCTTTTCCGCATCCTTCCCTTAAAAACTCTTTCTCTCCCTCTCGTGCGCTCCAAAACTCTGCCACACGCCCACGCCCCACACTCCTCTCTCTTCTTTCTCCCTTTTATTTTTCCAAACCATTCACGCAATCCTCCTTCCTCTCCAACTCTTCTTTTTTTCGAATATAAATCATTTTCAGGCTCACCCTCTCATCCCGATTTCCATCCCCCAAAAACCCGTCTCGATTCTCACCTCAATTCGCCATACCACACCATTGCCTCGCTCTCTTTTTATCTTCTTTCTCTCCCCCTCTCCCCTTTCTTTCTCTCTCTTACACTCCTCCCACAGCCCCCTCACTCACGGCTTTTCCCTTTCATTCACTACCAATATGCACTAACATCCTATGCTTCTCAATACTTCCTCAAATTCGTTCCATTCCCTCCCTGTCTCTGTCCCCTTCATCCTCTCCCTGTACCTCTCCCCGTCATCACTCTGTCTTGCTCTTCTTTTTGTCATGTTTATCTCTGTTTTTTTTTATGTGTGTGTAGGTATGTTAATATAAACATTTAACGCTTTTACTGCTAAGTCTAGGAAATGGGAGAATTGGGGATATGCTGAGTTTTTTAATAGAAAATCCATATTTAATAATATTACATTTTTTCAGCATATTCAACTTTATTTAATACAAAATGGTATAAATTTATTTGTTAGTCATTTTGATTATATTTTTTGTTGTGGTATAACGAGTAGCATTCAAGGCGCGAAAACGTTTAACGCCTGAACACTTTCATGGCTGTTAAAGGGTTGAACATGTGAATGTGTGAATCTAATTATTATGCATTTGCTATGTTTATATAATTTATTTCGAGAAAATTTGTGTGTAAATGTTCAGATGTCTACTATACATGAGTGTACAGATAAAATACTTCGGTATCATTTACGCAATCTCAAATGTAAATAATTTTTTCTCAATTCAAAAATTATTTCTTGTTTGTATTTTTATTATCTTTTACACATTTCAATGTTACATTTGATTTATTCTAATTAACTCTTCCTGATTATAATATTTTATTTATTTACAGATATATTTCTTCATTTAATAGTGTACGTTCGTATATCTGAAATGTTTTCACATCCTCCTCGTTTCTCGTATAGGTTTTCTTTAATGTCGATTATCTTAATATATTAAGAGTTAAATTTATTTTTGGCTTTTCCCACACAATTAAAACGCTTTAATTTTTCGTTATATTCATTTGATCATTATTTACTGTTATCATAGCAAAATTTTATTTGTTTATTGTTTTTTTCTGTTTCTTGCGTTTCTTATTCTGTATGAATGACGAATAGATTTAAGTTTAAGAGAGGGTTCACCAGCCTCAATATCGCCCATATAAAGGCAAATATCTGTCTATATCCTCCTATCTCTCCTTATCCTCTTCTCCCTATCTCCCTCTCTCTCCTCTACCTCTACACCCTCTCACTCTTTCCCTTCTCCTGTCTCCTGCCCAAGTTTATATACACTCTTCTCCACCATCCGGGTCTTTTCCCCTTCTACACGCCGTAGCTGGAGAACTGTCCTTTTATACGGGTTATCTGCGTTTTATTCTCTTTTCCCACCAAATTCCTCTGGACTCCATAGGAGAGAGAGAGAGGAAGAGTTTCTTTCCCCAGCTCCTGTTTCATATCTCTCTCTCTCTCTCTTCCCGTTCTTGCCTCTTTCTCTTTATCTCTTCCCTCTTTTATTTTTCAAATGGCTTCCTCCATTAGTTTTTTTACCCTCCGATTCCTCTTTCTTGAAATTGTTGCCACTTCATCATTTTTCTCTCATCCTTCATTCCGAGTGCTAAGGTAAGAGCAAGAGATGGAATGATAGGATGTGGTAACTTCTTTTTATTTTCACACGATTTTTCATTCTATCTCCTTTCCTCTAATTTATGCTCGCGAAATAGATGGTAGTTTCTTGCATTTTACGTTTCTATTCACTGTTAGCATTTATGAATAGGCTGAGAAAATGGCAATAATCTTGTATTAGTGTATGTATTCAATCGTTCTATTTTATCATCCAACCTCTTAGGGTTCTCTTTAAGCACAAGGAGAGTTAATTGTAAAATATATGTATTTGTATTGTCTCAGTAATTACATACTGCCTCGGAGAATATACTCCTGTGCTTATAACTGATAGGGTATATGATGCTAAGCTGTTTGTGGAAAGTAAACTGCTTCTACGCAGAGCCGAATGCCGCAAACTTTAGTAAATATTCTTGAAGCAAATATTTGACGAGCAAAGTATACATTATGAATATGAGATTTATTCGGGGAATTATATATGATGATTTTGCGAGACTTTTATCCAAAATGCTTACTTGTCCCTCTTGTTTTCATCTGTCAAACGTTAAACTTTCTCAGCATAGTTTTCATTTCCACATATTATGGGAGGATAAATATGCAGAGGCATTTAATAAAGGCAAATAATATATTTTAATTTATGAACTTGGATATACATAGATGAAAAAGTTACCAGCAATTGCTATTGCCTCAATTACTAAATAGCTACTGTCGTTACGTAATATCTAAAGAGCTATGTCATATATGCTTACTTGAAGTATTTTTAGTGCATGTGAATCATAGAAAGAAAACTCTTAAATATTAGTGGTGATTGTGTATATAAAATAAATTTCTCAGTAAATAATTGCACAAATTTCATCTTAATGATATAGAATTGAGATCTCTGCCAGAAATAATAACTAAAAGATATAAGATGAATCGTTTTACAACAAATTAATTTCTTTTTTGCGTGCAAAAGTTTTAAGAGACCAGAAAATAAACCTCTGAATTAATGGGAATAATTCTGAAACAAGAAAAAAGTCTGCTATGACCGGGAATCGACTCGGGTCTTTCACTTGCCGGGCGGATATTCTACCACTGAACTATCGTAGCAGATCAATTTTCTCGGGTGTTTTCCCAAAGAAAACATCCGCGTTAAGAAACGAGAAAAATGATCTGCTACGATAGTTCATAGCAGACTTTTTTCTCGTTTCAAAATTATTCCCAACATTACAGCTTATGACTGTCTGCATACGATCGTTTGATCGCTTTATTCTCTAAATTAATAGTAATTAGCGGGAATTTCTAATAAAAAATTAGATAAATTCTAATATCATACGAATTTACTATAAAGGATTTCTTTATACAACTTAGAACAGTTGTATATAGTTGGGTAGAGAAAATTTACCTCTTAACTTGATCGATGGTTAGATTCCGGCTGTGTGCGAGACAGTTATTAATATCCTTTGTTATTATCATTTATATTGGCTTTGACTGCTGACAACGGCTTTGTGATGAAATTCACAAGTAAAAACAGGTAATATAAATTTTTAAAGCTCTGCAAAGATGTCTTTTAATACTTATTCACCTGCTCCAAAACAACTGTTTTGGAAATGTAATGCCTAATTTCCATGCCTAAATATATTGCTCTCACATCACAATATTGGTTAATTTTTGGTTTAATTATTTTATACACGTTTGAAATAATGTGTGCATTAATATGACTGTCGCAAAAATATAGAGAACGGAAACATTAGGAGGCAAAAATATAAGCCAATCTTTAATAATTCATGATATAAAATTTCTTTATTACATCACTCTGTCTAAATCTTTTATTCAAGAGGCATGTCGGCTTGAAATAATGTCGAGCGTGTATATAACGGCAGCAATATCTTGGTAATGAGCTTCAAAAGACAGATTGAGAATTACGTAAAATTGTTATTAATGCCGAAGAGCAGGTAATTTTGTTAATTATTTAGTGCCATACCTCTATCAAAAATTTTGGGACTAACTCTTCAAAACTTTACAGCAGCCTCTGTATTTTTCCTTATTTCAATATTTCACCTTTGGTCGAGGAAAAAGTTGAAAGGAAAAATTTAAAGTTGGCAATGCAAAATAATTCTGTTAACGAGAGAGAAATTTGAAAAAAAATCATTTAAGCCGTTCTGTAAACGCTTACGCTAATAAAAGAGAAGCTATAACCATGTTAACGCTCGCGTATTTTCCCAAAACCTTACATCTTTTCCGATTGTTTTATTTTTCATATTATCTAAAAAATGTTTTATCTGGCAAATCCTTTTACCTCCGCACTACTCTTGTGCCTTCCAACCGTTGTTTTTCTCGCACCCCCTTACTCGGTCGTTTTTCCGAAACTCGCTCTATCCTCCCTCTCTGCTAACCTCTCTTCTTTTATTCAAAAGCATTCCATTCAATCTTCTCCCTTTCTCTCTCTCTCTCTCTATAAAGCTCTTTCCACCTTCTCTACGTAAATTTTCCCCGTCTCCTCTTCACCTCCTCCGCTTTTATTTTCTCGTTTCGAATGGTTTGCGCACGTTCCTTCTCTTCAAATCTGGAGCCCTCTCACGTAAAAACGATGCACCGTTTCTATTTGTGGCGACGAATAAGTCCAATCTCTTTTTTTCAGTACTTAATATAGTAGTACCCCATTTGTTTTTGTTGATGTCGCGTCATACTCCTTTCCTTTTTTGTTTTTTTTTCCCATTTCGAAATTTCCGCCCTTAGTGTTGTTTCGAGCTGAGTTATTCTTTTTTTTCTCTCTTCCGCTGTGTTCCTTTTCCCCGCTCTCTCTCTCTCATTGTTGCCTATAAGATATTTTTTGCGTTTTCGCAATTCGGTTGATATTGTTCTCTCGTTCTTTTAAACGAGTTTATCGCTTTTCCAGGGAAAACGCTGGAGTGGGTAAAATACTTATCTCGTTGGAAACGGGATTTTCCGTCCGGTCGTACATTTTGTCATCTGATTTTAATTGTTAAAAAGTTAAAATTTACATGTGAGAATTACCATTTTATTTGATTTGAACAAACCAGAAAGTCTATATAATGCGAGCTACTAAAAAAGAATTTTCATGTGAGAAAATGTTCTTATGCTTATCGATATTACGTAAATCAAAAAATAAAAAAGTTGCAAAGTTGTTTTTACGTATTTTGTTAGACATTATATTTAATTTGAGCGTAAAATTAAAAATTTTGAGCATCGATAGGATACAAGAACTAAATATAACTTATCTCAAAATTTTGATCGAGCTTGCTAATTTTTGCCGAATACTAAACGCGGGAAAACTTGCTTCAAGTTTTCGTATATTTAATGTAATAGGTCCGATAGTTTGAAAATGAATACTGATAGTTACGTTTTACCTACTCAAATGTAATTAATCTGATTAACAAAATATTAAACTCTAGATCTCACAATCAGAAGAATGTATTTTGAATGCGGAACCCAAACATCAGAGGACTATGTTTGTCCTCTAAAAATTTCTTTAAAATTTAACTGAAAATATCAGATCAGCATAATTCAAGCGTGTGTTGCAGAATTTCTTCAATGGGCACGGAAAGTGTGCGCTCGTTACCCCCTAAGCAAAGAATAACACTTAACAAGTGACGCTCCACCTGCGGCCTGATTAATTATAATGACAAAACTTTTTAATTAAACAATTAATATCCTCGAACCATCGGGGCTGGGAGAGGCATTCACAAATTTTCCTCCACTCGCGCACAAAAATCCCATAAAATAAAGCTTTCATGCTTTTGGACCCCGTCTCCACCTCGTCCACCCCCACTCTATTCCTCTCTCTCTTTCTTTCTCTCCTTTCCGCTCTCCTCTCATTTCCTCCCGTTCTCCTTGCCTTCACTCACCTCCTCCTCTTCAATTCCCTCTCCCTCCAAATTCCCTCCGCCAAATGTTACATAAATGTCTTCTTCTTATGGAAAACTATACATCATCTCCTAAAGCAGAGATCTTTTTAAGGAGCTCCTCATTCTTCCTCGCCCCATCCATTTCCTCTTCTCCCCTCAAATTCTTTCGCTTTCTCCATCTCTCTCACTTCCCTACCTCTGTCTCCCCTTAGCCGCCCACCTCTTCCTTCCTGTATCTACCCTTTTCGTACTTTGACTAGTTCCCGCGTCTTATTTCCTGTCCTTCATCCTCTCTTTCGGAATCTCTGCCTAACCTAGCAACTCGATTATGAACCAACTGTTGCGTCTTCCATCTTCCTTCGCATCGGTCCTTTTTATTACTCCTATAACCTTTTGCGTGTACATGTACGCATATGCTTGTGTGCATATGTACGAATGTGTGTATCCATGCAGTGATAAATACATTAGTGTATTTACGTATGACACATGTATGACGTACGTATGTGTTTGTGATGTATGAATGTGTCCCTGAATGTACGTATGCACAAATGAGAATGTTTTTGTTCAGTACACCAACCAATCAAAACTATCACTCGTCAAACTCAGACGCTTTATTTTACTAATACCGAGTGTCTTTATTTCGAAGCCATTTAACACTCTCATTGTAAAATATTAGTTCTAGGCGATTTTAAGTTAAATATTAGTTTCTGATTATTAAATTTAATAGAGTGCAACGATTTTATAAAATTTTTAAATCTACGCTAACATATGACGAAATAAAAACGTGGGAAGTATATATCTCCATAAAGTAACAAGTGAGGGGTGAATTGTAAGGAAATTACATAAGGCGCTTTTTTCACCGACTGCAATTTTTCCTTCTTAGTAAAGAATCGCAGATGCGTTCCATTGTTGGTTGCCTACATTTATAGCAGCTTGTATGTACGTTTTAGCGATTTTTTCCGATTACTCGCCAGCAGTTGGTCATAGATCCACCAAATGTATACCACATGTAGGACTGATGTAGAACTATTTATTCCGTAGAAGGATGATCGGATGAACCGAATGCATGAAGGAAATAAAAAGGTTCTTAAAATTAAAGAAACCAACTTTTGTATGCACTAAGAAGTAAACAATAAACAAAATTTACATAATTGAATGCTTTAGAAAATAACAGTAGTTTTTGGAATAAAAAGGTTGGTTGACAAAGAAATATTAATGTAGATTCATTTGTTGAACAATACACGAGACAGCTTTTAAATTCCCAAAACATTTTCCACTTTCTGGAAAATTCAATTGTTAATTTTAGATTTATTTTTTATTTTTAATGCATATAAAACGTGATTTCATTAAAATAAATTCATATAAATTTTATTCTTCTGTCTCAGTCAAAGGTTAAATTGGTATTCTGCTTTCAGAGAAAATTTTCACAAAGGCTTTCCAAAATACAGCAATTTTAATCTGACTTCATTAACACAATATCAACAAAAATCTGAATATTTGTTTATTGTATTTACCGTCGTATTATTTATTGAAAACAAAATATTGTTTAAATTTCAAAATATCGTAGAGATTTCGTGAATATGTTGATAGGTACGATGCGAAGCTATTATCCAAGTCAATCGTACACAATTACAAGAGTCCGACAACTATAAAAAAGATTGTCATGTGCAATTACGTCAAACTTCCGCGTTAACAAAATGGAAAAGTATACTCCATAAGTGGAATACACAGAAATTTCAAAGGCGTTCTTAATGGGAAATAAGTATGGCACGGTATCGAAAGATTAGGTGATTCTCGAATTTTTATCCACGATACTATAGTCTCGGGGACTATCTTGTAGTAGATGTTGATGTCTATCCAAATAAAGTTTTTAATATATACCTCACAGATAATAGAAGAGAATGGGAGAGAAACGGATAGATTTTTAATTGATGTTTGCTGAGAGAACCGTCTTCACGATCGATGTAGACAAAATATACGATGTTTTGCTAAGGAGTTTCTCGAATTTTTATCTCCAAAACGATAAGTTGTAATTCTGCGCTCTCTAAACTATCTTGTAGTAAATGTTGTTCTCTATCCGAATAAATTCTTTAATCTATACCTTGCAGTTCATATAAGAGCTTGGGAGATAAAAGTTTGATATTTCATTGTTGCTTGACGGATGGCATTTAACGAGATATGAGTATAAGTTTATTGAAGCAATTATGTAAAGTGGAAGTTCTATTTGACGGATTCAGTAGAAAATCAAAATTGGGAGATAATTTTTAATAAAGATCACTCATACGTAATAAATTAGAATCCGTCCAGCGGTTTAGGAGATGAACGTTACAACGGGAGGACGGACGGACCAGACGTGCTTATAAGGCATTCCGCTATTACCGCTTCGCTGGTAAAGAACGCCTAAAAAATAATTTTAAGGCCGATTTGACGTGTGTTAAAATCTCTACGGCATGAAACTGAAATATTGTTCTTTTTAGGCGTTCGTTGCCTTAAGTCTCGAACACTTACCACAGTTTTAAGTAATTTTTATATGCGAATGATTAGTGCGCTACTCTCATCCTTGTGTTAATCAAACGAAGAAAATAAACGGTCCTGGAATCAAACCCATGACTTTAATGTTGACGGCAAGCAGCTTAAAATATGAAAGTTGAACTGCGAACAAACTCTTGAAAGTTGGATCTTTAAAAGACCGAAAAGTGGTTTGAATTATAAGCGGTGTTCTTATTCTCACGTTCAATTCTATAGACAAATAAGTTTGAGGTATTTTGTACAAGGACAGATGGACGGATGAACCGAGAACATAAGCGATTTTGTTAGAAAAAAGACAATATTCCCATATTACAGGCCACCCGTGTGAATTACATTTATTTCTGCGCACGCATCCCTATAGTAGTTTTAATGGAATTTATTCGAAATTTGTCTATTTTTTTATTTGTCTCTTGAAATGAGCCTGCAATTATACAAACCTAATTATTTCCGTAATTTGAAACAAATAATCTTTTGAGGGATAGTAAAAAATGACAAGGGGAAACGAGTGTTTCTCTTTTCATTAGTCATGTTATATTCACCCGTCAAGGATGATTAAACGATTGTATGCACTAGGAATGGCAAAATTTGATCATTGAATGGATTCTAATGGAATTCGATTCCTATTAATACTCAAATAATTTGAATCGAATCATAAGGTTCGACTCGTAAAAGTTTCAAACGAAGAATTGCACTTAAAAATATCCAATATTGTTCATGATGACGTTTTACCTATTTTAAATTCAAAGAGCTATCAATGTGAGGAACCGATTAGATTTTATGCAAAACCTTTAAAGGTAAAGGATTCACTCAAAAATAGTAAAATATTATTAAGACTAAATTTGACGTAAATTGAAATAAAACTTCAATAATATTCTAATGTTAGAATTTATCAAAGGTATTCACAAACCCCTTTGGAAATGAAGTGAAAGGAAAAGATAATCACATATCAAATCTATAATTTAACACAATTCTAAATTTTCAAGAAAGTAAAAGTAAAATGGTGACAGTGCTGATCTGCAGTGCAATCAAAATTGCCAATTGTGAAAAATTTACATATCCAATCGTATCGAATCATTCAAGAATGGGTTTATATAATATTTTTAAAAAATTATTTTAATTACTATTATAAAAAACATACAAATCTAATCTGAGTCTAATAATTTTAATCGAGTCATACGAAAAATCGTAACAAGTGAATTGGTCGAACTTTCCCGATCAATCAGAATGAATGAATGAATCAAATCGGAATCGGTCACACATAGTATACGCTCACCTCTTTGCATATGACTGCTTGCATTAATGCATAGAGGATTTTGAGCATGCTTTCTAGAATAGAAATAGGCTTATAGTTTCTTCGTTGTGCCTGTCTGCCTGTATGTCTCCCCCCCCCCCTGTTAATTTTTGAACTAATAAACCGATTTTCATGACACTTGGCGGAAATCCCTTGCTACTGGGCCCGAGCTCCCGAAGGTAGTGTTTTTGCGAAGATTGAAAGTCCCGGGTTCGATTCCAGGAACTATCCTTCCCATTTGATTTACATGGGAAATCTGAAATCCATCGTGCAGGGTAATTTTCTCTTGCACATTAAAATATCTTAGCACTGTAATATCGGAGCGAGATTTGTACCATTCTCTGAGGAAAGGAATCAAACTTCTAATTTTTATCGTAGAATTCTGCTTGTCGATCGTATTTCTTCGAATTTCTCATAAATACTGGCGTTTTAGCTGTTGTTATTACTCATTACTAGAGTGTTGCCATTGCAACGACTATTGTTGGACTCGGATTTGGTATATTCTAGTACATACACGCATTATTTTTTCCACACAATGCACATGATAAATTTAGGTAATTAATGGAAAGTAGGCATCACAAGCTCCGTTTTAATCATCTTGTATGTGCTTAATTTTGGAGTTGTCGAATGTTCCAGTCATAGACTTTATTATTACGGAGGTTTGACTATACATCATCATCATAATAGTAACGTTATCCATAGACAGGTCAGTGATTATTATTCTTGGATCAGCTTGGTTCTCCACGTGATCCTAATTTTCGCAATCTTCTTCATGTCTCGATAGCTCTCTTTCACTTTCAAGTCGCCTATCAGCTTAAAGATTTTCCTTCCTCTTTCTCTTTTTACTCTTAATTTTTCTCCTGCTGTCATGTCTTTAATCGTGCTCTCTCCACTCAGGTGAGATCCAATCCAGCTGGTCTCCCTCTTTCTTATAGACTTGTATATATGCACGTACACGTACCATTTAGATGTGGCCGTTGGGACTGTAACGTAGGAAAGTGTATCTCTCAGTTTCTTCCTCATCCCCTTCCCCAAACTAAATTCTCTTCCTTCCAACGGCTCCATTACCTTCAAACAAAATTTCTCCTTCAAACATAATTTCTCCTTCAAGCATAATTTCTCCTTCGAATTCGCTTTTGTCTCCTCTCATACAACTCCTTTTTACCGCTCCCACTTTAACCATTGGCAGAAATAAAATTTCACGTCCCTCTGCAGAACTCCCCACTCCAAGTGGATTTAATTTTGCCTCCCTTCCACCAGAGGGAAATGCCGAAGCGCAGAGTTTTGTCTTTCGAGAGACCCTGAACGAGATTCCTCCCGTTTTATTTTTATTTATGTCCCCTTTAATTTTCCTCCCTCGTTCTCTAAATCGGTGGGTAGCGGAGATGAGGAAGCTCCATGCCCGAAGGGAATTTTCCGTACGCATTATGGATTGAACGAATTCAGGAGTGTTTTCCAACAGGATGCGGTGGGCAGAAAGGAAGATTTTGAGTGCATGCTTTTTGGCGAGTCGTCGCGTTGAATTAATTTGTATTTCTCTACGCGCAGTTTGTCTAATTTTGAGTCCATTGCCGGTTTATTTTCGCGCTTTTTGTTTTGCCCTTGTTTTTTCATAAGAATTGTTAAAGACAGTTTCCACGCTAGGACCGTTTCGTTTTGTAGGATTACGTGTTGGAGAAAAGCTAATTTAGAAATATATTGTTAAAGCACAAGGTATGAATGACAAATGAGTTGTGATCATTAAAGTGCTGTTTAAATGTTTTTAAATTGAGATGTGCGTAAATTCAATAGCATAACTACGATAAAATCTCCGTTTAATGAGTCCCTTCGATAAAACGATCAGGAAACCTATGAAGCAATTCTTCGTCACACTTTTAGATTAAGTATTACCTTTCATTATCGAAACCTTCGTCAAAATGCCATTGCTTTTATCTTTCCTTGCAGAAGTTAACATCGCTAATTATTTACTGCCGATATTGTCATATTATATTGCTATAAAAAATATAAGCTTTGTTTTTCATGTTCATGATAAAATATCACATTCAAATTTTTGTCGTTTGGTTTATATGCATCTTCCCACTCGGAGAAGCGAAAGTATTTGCCACTAATTTGCTAAGAAATATTTTCAAAAGTACGGACTGGTAAACAATTCTTCACTAACTGTGGTTGAAGGAGAGGGCCGCCCTGGTAAAGCCATTTCTAACGAAATTAGAAAAAAAAAACAGAACAGGTTTAAGTCTCAGCAAGTAATTGAGAGTTTTGGGCACGGACTTTTAAGAGAGAGAGAGAGAGGGGCGGTTCTTTGGCTATTTTATTTTTTATATAAGGACAAAATCCTCTTTGGACCTTCGGGATGGTCGGAAAAAGATAAGTTAACGGTGTCAGGGAGAATTCTACCAGTCCTAGGATCGGACATCCTGGGAGTGTTTCCCCCTAGTTATTTATTTTTAATGGTTCCTCTAGATCCAGAACTCGAGTGGGACTTCTCCACTCTTGCACTTTCCACTTTTCTTCTGCCCCGACCAAACCTCAATTTCAAGAGAACCAAACTTTTTCGTTCCTTTACCACTGTCTTCCCTTCCTCCCTTCCCTCCCCCCTCTCTCTCTCTCTCTCTCCCTTCACCACTACCTCTCTCTCTCTTCACGTCTCTCTCTCTCTTCATCTCTCTTTTATTCCACTTCTCCACAGTAAACCTCCGAAAAACACTTCCTGGGGTACGTGCATGCGAAAAAAACAAGGATGGAGTGAGGCAGATAATTTTTCTTTGGACTTTCATGTCAGCGGTTTGTTATTTTTTCTTGGTTTCTCACAAATCGGATTTCGGATTTTTCGGCGTATTTTGAAAGGTTTTTTTTATTTTCGGAAAATCGCCAGTCCCTTTTTTTAGCGGCAGTCAAGGCGAGATTAGAAGTTTTTCAAGCTTGTACATCTTTGGATTATTTGTTAATTTTAAGAGTTAGAATCACATAAAAATCCTAGGTGAAGCTGTCTTACCAGCAGTTCAAGCAACATTTGGCAGGGAGTCGCCAACAACCGTGTTTTGCGACTAGAAATTCTGAATTTTAATTTTCTTCGCTAATTTACTCGTCCATTTTTCGTTTATGTAAACGCAAACGTTGTGCAGTGGTGCTTGGAAAATGTTTTCGTTCGTATTTTTTGTCTACATGCACGATATCTAGTTTTTTACCGAAATCGATAAAATGTGGAGTCCAGCATCTATCCGAGTTGGCTAATTAATTATTGTTATTATTGTTTAATTATTTTTGACAAGGATTAATTCCGGGTTTTCATGTTTACAGTGGAGCGGGTTCAAGCTGTATGCATAGCTATTGTATTTTTTTGCCTTGTTGTCATTTAAAAATCGTGTTAATTATGATAGATTTTTGTAAATTTTTGTATGTATTTTTGTTTAGGTCTAGAGTTTCAAGACTTTTAAATAGTTTTTTTGTAATGAAACCTGGAGACGATATTATAATAGGTACTGTAATAACTTTATTTTGTTGCCACATGTTACTAATTTCTTCAGTTAGTGATAAATATTTTCACTGTTTTTTCTCTAAATTGTGTGTGTTCGGTAGTGAAACGTCTATTAGGTATGTTATTATTTTTTCTTTTTTTTATGAGTGTGACGTCCGGTCTATTGCGTGATATCATTCTATCAGTAATTATACTTCTGTTCCAATAATTTTTTATGTTACTATTTCCGAGGATAGTTTCTGGTATATATTTATGCCATGGCACTGTATTGCTTTCTATTAATTTGTGTTTCTTGCACAAGGCTTGGTGTGTTTGTCGACATGCATTGTCATGTCTTTGTGTATATTCTGTACTTGCTAGGGTGCTACATCTACTTGTGATGTGTTATATTGTTTCGTTTTTATTATTATTATTATTATTTGCGTCACAGAAAATAAACCTTCACTTGCGCGTATCAAGCTCATTTTCATCAATCTGTAGCAACTTGTTTCAAATTTTATTTCAATCTTCAATTGTCTCAACCTAAGTCTAATATTTTGTTCCGCTCAAACCTGAAATAGAGTTCTCAATGTTTGGTTTGTATGAATTGACTTCAGAAATTCCTCTTTAGAGATCTAAAACTTAGTATAGGTCCAGTAATAGTGACTCTCCTACTCTTAGGTTTTTAATCTTATTTCGAGCAAGATAGTCGCAAATGTGTTGCTGTAGTTCAGGGCCCTTCAAGCCGGCGCCCGCGAGTGCCATGGCGCCTTCATAGAATTCCTTGCCGCCTGCTACTAGGGCTATGGCAAGTCATTTGCTGGGGAGGTGCAGTAAGATTTTTAAGATTTCATGATTCTCGTTTATTATTAATAAATTTTATTTTCAAGTCAAAATATTTATCTGTTTGAAAAAACAAAGAATCTAATCCATTTCTTTTAGCTTTATTTTTCTGTGTACCCCCAAATCCTTCTCTGAATTCACAACTGCGCCCTCAAGGCTGAAACGGTTGCAGGCCCCTGCACTGTAGTTGATCAGCCAATTGTAGCTGGAGGCAATTATGATTTTTTGTTGGCGTCAAACACATCGAGAGCAGTTGAGTTAGCACTAACGTGATTGCTTGAAAATCAAATAGGATGTACTTAAAGGTATATTATCCTTAAGAGTTAACAGTACAATTTTTTCAAACTGCCAAAAATAGACTAAAATATCTTTAGTTCTTTAACATAGGAATTATCGAGTAATCTCTTTTTCACTTAGATAAACAAAATATAATTCAACTCAGTTTTTGTCAGCGAGACAACTTCCATTTTCATTCTCGTTGAATTAATGATCTTTTTTTCCCAAGCTGGTATGTAAATAAGTCTTTTAGACGTAATTTTCAAAAATTGTATGATTTTTCTATTTTTCGAAAAACATTCACAGCCGTGAGTTGAAAACTCTCTTTCGTAAAACGAGACACGTAAAGCTTATTCTTCGCAAGAATAAAATATAAAAACATCTCGAAAGATTCCTTCCACGTCCTTAATATTTTTTACTATTACCACTTGCAAGTGCAGTACGTCCCATATAAAATTCCCGAAGTACGGTACATTATTTTCTGAATGCATAAAAAGATCGGCCCGTGGGAAACATTTTCTCCTCGAATATCAAACTGGTTTAATGCGGCGTTGAGAGCCGAGATAAAAATGAATTAAATCCTTTTTAAAGTTCAAAAAAATTTAAATGATTTTCTGAAGTTATATTTGTTTTCGGTATCTTAAAAATTCTTTCTTTCTCTTAGATTTATGATAGTTGTGAAAAAGGATTAATCTTATTCTAGCTGCTTTTGAATTTAAGCATGCATAATATCAATAGTTCGTCGTTTTCCGAAGCTGAAACCTTCTCTGGTGAACTTAAATTTGGCTTAGAGGCTAAGTGTGAACGGGAGTTATAGAAACGCCGAGATAATATTCCACTAAATTGAATAACTCGTAACTTTTTAATTTAGTTACTTATTCCTTGTCTTAAATTCATTTTGAAATAATGACATTTTTATTATGTTATAAAATAAGTTTCATTCCGAAATAACAAACTAGGAAATTATATGCAGTGATGTCAATCCACATAAAATTCTGCACTCGCGACATTAACAGCGGTTTTCAATAAATGTAAGGGCGGACGTACTAGGGGGTCGACTGATAGGGCCCAACTTCATCCAGCACAGGCTGACAGGAGCAGTGCATGTGGAAGTTTTACGTAACAACCTGCCAGAATTAATGGAAGATGTTCCACTACAGACAAGAGCGTGCATGTGGTTTATGCGCGATGGTACACCACCACCTCATTTTAGTCGTGCAGTGAGAACATTTTTGAATGACAGGTGTCCACAACGATGGGTAGGTCGAGGTGGGTCCACCGCGTGGCCCGAAATGTCCCCCGATTTGAACCCGATGGCGTTTAACGCCTGCGGGCACCTAAAGAGTGTTTCGTACGAAACGCCCGAGAACGACGTAATGGAACTACAATGGAGCTAGGGAGTTTCTGAGCACCTGCAACGATCTCTGATGAGACCGGTAGCAGCCTGTGCGGAGGTACAAGGCCAGCATTTCGAGCATTTGTTGTGAATTGTTTGCAACTGTACTGTACTGCAGTAATCTTGGAAGAAACTGTAGCACTTGTACTGTGGTAAATGAAACCTATCATTAACGGCTTTAAGCATTCTTTTTTCTCATCTCCTCCTTCTTCATCCTTTCCCATTTCAACTGCCAAATGGGCCATAAAACACAATATCTGTAGGCGCATTTTCCTCCAGAGTATAATAATTTATTTTGTTATAATTCCAAAACCAAGCGTCCAAGGACCCATGTTTATATACCTTTTTTAATTGTTTTTGTTCATAGATTACGTCCCTGAAATATTGCCGCGTATTTCAGAAACACCCTGTGTGTGTGTGTGTATATATATACATATATATATATATATATATATATATATATATATATATACACACACACACACACACACACAAATATACAGCCCAGCGGACACTTACCAAATTGAGGATCAAGTTGGTAGGCTACTGGGGGCGTAAATGAGACACGTACAAAAGACGCACACAAAAACACGAAAGCTTTTCGAGCATATGCCCTTCATCAGCGATGGAGCTATACGACTGATGATAATGATTAGAAAAGAATGAAATTAACTTCGAAGATTTTATGTACTGGGTTAATTGATATGGATATTGACTTGTATTTTTGTGGAATAGAAAGATTATTGAGACTTTATACTTGAATCAAGTGGTGAAAGTCAAATTAGGCCAAGTCGATGGAAGAGCAGTACTTAAGGGAACAGAAGTCATAAAGCCTTATGCCTTATGGAGAACAGTGTTGTCAGACTTGGTGCGCGGCTCCTTTGGAGATTGATGACCAGAATACACGGGTAAAATAAACTTCCGGTGAATTTCGTCAATTTATTAAAATCTTAGCTATAAGAAGAGCATAAATTTTAAGCGTTATTCCAATGTTATGTTTTAAGTTAAATAAATAAATACAATTTAGAATTAGGTTCATTTAAATCATCGACAATAATTTTTCAATTATAATAGAGAACAAATTGAAACTTTTTGTCTCGTTCTTGCATAGAATGAGGTTATCCTAAATGACTTAGGCCAGCTGAGTTTCAATCTGTATTCAGAATTCGTGTAGCACGTCTAGATATGGAGAAAACTGTATTTTTATATTATAAGACAATATTGTGTTTTATTCAAACAAACTCAGCAAAATACATGCTAGGTTAAAGATTTAGCAGACAAGTAAATAAATATTTTTTGGATCAACAAGGCTTTTATGTACGTTTTTTTGACCTTCCACTAATTATCTAGTTGGCCAATCGCGAACAATGTAGTGCTGAGGACGGGAAGGTCTGGATCATGTGTGACAGGTTTTACTGCTGATGGCACATTAGGATAAAGAATAAGTTTTTGTTTTTGCAGAGAGGCATTTTAGTCGTGCAAAAATAACAGTCGTTTACGTGATTTTATTGTTCCCTCCAGATCATAGGTATTGAAAACTCATAGAAGAACGAGCGCCTTTCAGCCACTGTCGGAGACGGTTTGCACAGGAAACGTGACAAATATGGGGCGTCCATTGTTTATATTGATCTCCTACCTTGCATCCAAAGTAAAATTGATTAGCTTTTTTGACAAGAGGAGTAAAGCACCTTCTCTGATGTTTCACAGTAAATTCTCCGCAAACATAACAAAAATTGTCAGCCGCATTAACACATTTAGGAGACATACTGTTTGGTATACTTCTTTACCACCTTCAGCTGCTACTGAAAAACACAGAATGATGCTGTTCAAGATGTGTTGTGAAAACGAAAAAAGGTAGAAAAATGAATTTGTTTGTTTTGTATTGAATCTTCTTGTGTTTATTCGCTATAATTGTAAGTGTCATATCTCAAAATGTATACGTGATAGGACAATTTTAAATTCGTAATTCGTAAGATTCGTAATCTGCGTTACAAACTACATCAGAATCGCCTATTGTTTTTGGAACCAAAAAACTTGTTCCTCTGTGCAATTAGCTTAATGGGAATTTTTATTCATATTGATAGTATCGAAAAATTGGAATACCTTAAGAATGCTGATATGACAGTTGAATGGTAAAAAATTTATAGTTAAAAGTTATAAGCGGAAGGTAATATTTTTCTTACCTCTTTCATTAAAAATCTGCCAGTCTTTGAATTCCTTCCATGTACCCAGAAGTACTTTGTTGCGCTTAAGATGCATGAAGAGGGGACGAGACTGAAGAAGGTGATGTCGGAGAAGAATAGAGATATGATCATGTCTGCCTAACTATTAGTTCTTCAATATCGTCTTGTAGGTTATCAGTCTGCCACATTTCTTCTTCCACTTTCATGACATTTTGCACGTCATTTTTCCAATTATCTGCTAAAACTCATTCAAAGCTTTCTGCAATCAGTTTCTCTACGTTTTTCTCCTTGAAAGTTGTGTTGTTCACCGCAACGTGGTGTATAACCAACACCCACACCATTTCACACTGGTAAGGCGGGAGTCGGAGAATAACGCAAAAGTTTTTTTTCGCAATTTCATCGATTCTATAATTTTCATATTTATCTCGCACTTCACTAACTCTATAGATAAGGTCTCTTTTGAGGCAATCTTCATCGAAGTTTATATTTTCCC
Organism: Tanypteryx hageni; assembly: GCA_028673005.1. NCBI lineage: Eukaryota > Metazoa > Arthropoda > Insecta > Odonata > Petaluridae > Tanypteryx > Tanypteryx hageni. Next base: position 82,461,019 of record CM054116.1, on the reverse strand, counting down.
ACTTCAACCACTCCTTAATTATATCCTTTCTCCAGCCAGTCATAGGGATTGCTTTAATTTTTCTACTATTATAGGATGAATTATCTATTACAATGACTGAACCTTCAGGGACGTTCGAGAGAGCTTTACTTTCAAATCATTCTTCATAAAATTACCCGTAAACTTCATCGCGCGCATCTAATGAATTCTCTTTACATAAAAAACAGCATTGGGCTCGATCGATGAAGCCGTTCTTCGTACCTGCATGAAATAATGCAAATCGACCACCACGACCTATTAGAGGCTTCCATCCCATACTGAGACCCGCAAGGAAAGCTTGGCGTGGTGTTTTTATTTTTTGTCATGCCATGCTTTTTTTAACAGTTTGACCGACATTAATCCGCGATTCATCAGTACATATACACAGTGCTATTATTTTCGCTTTCCTCACTTCTCTTAAATACTTATGAAGCCATCGAATGATATCATCTCTTTCGATGAGAATACTTTTCCCACTCTTTTTTCGTAAATGGACCCTATATATATATATATATATATATATATATATATATATATATATATATATATATATATATATATATTAATAATCAGTATAAAATTGTTCTTTTAAAATTCGGCAAAACATCGTCAATGTTAACACCAATAAGAATGGATTTGAGAATAGGAGGGATGTTTTTGATGAACATTTCATGCATCTTCTTTCTGATCCCCGATCTGATGATCTCGCTGAAAAATATATTTCGAGATTTCCTGTAGGGTTTCTCTAATTTCTTCTTTTTGGCAGGAGTAACAAACGTACATTGTGTCGCTTCTTTCCTCACTCGATAAACGGTTGACTCCGAACATCCTGTAGTTCTGGTGGTTTCTTTGTTCGCTTCTGTTAAAGCGAGAGTTTTGCTGGAATGCATGAACACATTCAACACAAAAAATTGACGGAATAAAGCAATCCGAAGATCCTATGCAGGCAGGCATAAGCTGTAAAGTTGGGAATAATTTTGAAACGAGAAAAAAGTCTGCTATGACCGGGAATAGAACCCGGGTCTTCCACTTGTCGAGCGGATATTCTACCACTGAACTATCACAGCAGATCACTTTACAGCTTATGTCTGTCTGCATAGGGTCTTCGGATCGCTTTATTTCATCAATTTCTTGCTTAGAGCAGTTTGATACCAGCTTGGCTAGTTCCGTCCCAACGATAGTTCAGTGGTAGAATATCCACCAGGCAAGTGGAAGACCCGGGTTCTATTCCCAGTCATAGCAGACTTTTTTCTCATTTCAAAATTATTCCCACATTCAACACAATTTGTCTTTCTCGGATTCTTAGGTTCTCACCATGTTTCCTCTTCTTCAGCTCGGCCACTGAAATGGTTGAACTAATAGATAATAACTAAATTGCGTTTTCAAGTTGATTACTGCGCAGTATTGCACGTCACTCTTATAAGAGCTATGGAAAAAGCAGACACTCTAGACGAGAAGCACACTCAATCTCAAAAGACAAACTGAACCCGAAAATTGAGAACAAAGACTACTATCCCGCTTTATGAACATCTGTTTTTTGATACTGGCAGGAAATTTTGGCTTATATTTAGAAGAATGCATTGTCTGCGAAAGATTTCGTTTATGGCCTAAGAGGGTCATAAAAACAACAGGGTCAGGCTAGCCTTACTATGGAATCACAGAAGGTTAATGACCTGGACACGTGTTAAATAATTCCATTTTACCCTTCCATTAAGATCAGAAAATACTTCTAATACTGTTATATATTATTTCATTGTCAGAGAGAATTTATATTCACAGATATTTACAAAATCTTTCCGGCGACGGAACCTAGCCGTCGAAGTTGGCGGGAGCGAGATTTTCATTGATTTTTAAAAATTCACAACTCCCATATCATTGAAGTTATTCCCAAAACATTTTCACCAATAATGTCTTCATAGTTTTCTCAGTAATTCATGTATTGCATATATGGGTCTAGAAGTTCCAGTACGTAATTTTGTAGGAGAATGTTTTTCATTGCAAATTTCGAAAAATGCGATACGAAGCTTCCTGCTACCGTTTGAAATATCTCTTATTAAACATTAAAATCACATATTTTGGAAAAATATCGGCTTTTAAACGGGATGTTACCTTGCCGACCATGTCATTGTTAAACTTAGAAAATTAATTGTTGTCTCAACTCACACACGTGTTATATATACGAGTGCATAGATTGCCTTAAATTATCGTAGAGGTTTTCGCGAAATTACATAATCCTAATGGGACTGGGATTTAGTTTGCATTCTTTTGCTTATCTAAACGACTATATAGATGTAGAGTAAGAGAGAGGGGGATGTGGGGAGGGAGATAGGAAGGAAGGGACATAGAATGGAAGGTACATAGAGCAAGGGAGGCATAGAATTAGAAAATGAAGGGAGGAAAGAGATAAAGAGGGAGACGGAGCAAAAGAGGGAGAAATATGGATTGGGACAGGAGGGAATAAGGGAGAGGAGAGGTGGGAGAAAAGAGAGGAAGAGATAGGGAGGGAGAGAGGGAAGGAAAGAGAGAGGGTGGGAGACAGAGGGAGGGAGAGATGGACGGCGAGAGGGAGGGAGGGAATATTATTATTTATTTAATATTGTTACTTCATTTTTGACGAGGGGCATATCATTGGAGAAAACAAAAATGAGAAAGAAATTCTCTCGAATCTCTATTTTGGCAAATTTTATACCGATTCTTACTCAATAATTGCAGCTGTTATTATTCATTTTTAAGTTCCCCGTTGAATTTCAACGGACAATTGCACTAGAAAAATAAACTAATTTTGTGATTATCCATAATAATGAGTTATGATTACTTAAGATGTAAGGTTTTAGTAGGATTGCCAGTCTTACGACCGGATTTTCAACTATAGTAACTGATACCCGTCTTATGACAGGCAATACACTTGTATCTCCATAAGAACTCTAACAGTTATCTAAATGTGGAACGGATTATAGCTATTTTAGCGCCCGGGGAAAACTACTAAACATGTAACTCCCCTCCTTCAAAAAATAATCGTCTCTAGTTTATTTAGTTTTTATTTGAATTTTTTGCGCCCCTTACATATTTGCGCCCGGGACAGACGCCCCCCTTGCCCCGTCCTAGTTATGGTACTGCATAAAGGTTTGGTAATTATTACCAGTTCTATTCTAAATAAATGAAGAAAAACTAATGCATCAGCGCCTTGAAGACGGAAAAATTCATGGTTACCTCAGCTAAATATACAAGCCAAGTAATCTTGGCAGTAAAATTAAATTGACTCATGAAAAATATTGGTAGGTTGGCGATAACCAGAATAAATTATTCAGTGATATGAATAGATAATGGTTGAACGGTTTGGTAACATGGTGAAAGGAACACTTGAATATAAATATTAATGGCAAGCCGCAAGGATAATGTTACGTTATAAAGATCTTGAAGCGTCATGAAAAGAGAAATAACTTATAATAGTAAACCTTGCCAAAATAACGAAGGCGGTAGTCGCATTCGAAAGAAATCAGCTTCTGCTAACAAGGAAAACAAATTAAGACCTAATCAAGACATCGGTTAAATGTTATTTGTAGAGTAGCTCCTTTTATAAGCCGGAGACGTGGAAGCAATGCTGTATTTATGTGAAATATCCAAAACAACACGTAATTTGCCCATGGGGAAAAATTCTGAAATTAAAATGAACAGGTAACGTAAATTAATGACGAAATATTGAGAGGGCCGTGAGAGAAGAGAATGAAAATACGAATGATAAGCAAGAGGAAGACAAATTGTAAAAGGAAATTAATGAGGAGCGAATCCATCGTTAAGGATTTGTACGAGGAAAAACATGAGTTCAAAAGAAGAGGAAGGAAGGAAAATGTTTAAGCTAAGAGAAGACTTTAAGGGAAAGATAGCATTCAAGGAACGGGGGAAGAGTGTGTATAGTAAAGGATTTAATCTAAACCCACGGACATGTCTACTATCAGGTTGATGATGACGGGATATTTGGAAAATTTTCAAAGGAAAAATACGACGGTAACCCGACATTGCCGACTGTTGACTAAGGAATCTCATTTTTTTATTAAAGTTATCTAGCGTATGAAAATCTCACCTCCCGCTAAATGTTGGTCAATTCATTGACTTGGTTCTAGTCAGTAGTAAGCTAACATTTTGTGCTAATTTAGAGGAAGAGCAGTGTTGGTGACATCTCCACCCACGAAGGAGCCTCGTTATTGTATTTTCCACTCGAGGCAAAGGCAGCTATACTTCTCGACTAATGAAAGGGCTACTACATGAAGGTGGGCTCTTTTAGAAGAGTTAATTGGCTGAGACTAGCTTCCGTATTTATGTAAAGGAGGGTTTCTTTCCTGCCTTTGAAGTGAAGATAAAACTCGAAAGATTGGATTCTGTCTTTCACATACCTTCTTGTCTCCATTTTCTGTCCTACACATTGCGACATTAAATGTATATAAACAGGAAAAGAAACGTAGTTGGATATGTCATTAAAATACTGAAGCGACATCAACCTTACTCCTTTATAACTTACCATACGGATCATATGTGAACCATTAATGGGTGTTACACGTTATATATTTTGATGAAAAATTTATATTCGTACTTTATAATGCAGAAGCACCATATAATGAAGCATTTTCATTTATGTTAAATTCGATTCGATATGGAAGTTATTGCATTCATTTTATTGTGGAACTATAAACCCTTTGTACGCACATCCTTTGCAAAAGATGCTAATTCTAGAGATATTCTATATTGGTAGACTAAAATGCAGCGCTTCATTAGTACAATGGCAAAAAGTGCTCTTAGAATGCGCAAAGGGACTTTTGGGACAACCCGTACAATGACTACGGATTATGATTACTTAAATGGCCTGTTTTTTGTTAAATATTTTCTTTTAATGTTTAAGCAATTAACCATGTATTATGACCATACTTCTTGCTAGCTGCTATGCTGAATATAGGCTATTTTATTTATTTAACAGTATCTATAAGAAGTTTGAAAAATGTACAATGTATCACAAATAGGCCCGTTTCGTGCGATGGAGTACATACTTGAAACTAAACGATATAATTTAAAAGAACGCAAACCATAAAACAGCAAATCAAGACCCGATTATATCTATTTACTAAAGATTTCTCCCTCTTCCCCCGAGTTGGTGCGTTAATAAATATATTGCGTAATTTTAATGACTAAATACTGCAAAGTGATATATCACATATGATGCTAGGGAAATATTAAATTTTTATTTACCGATTTATCTTCAAATCAGCTTTAATCAACCAAACAATCAAAAATTATTTAAAACATACCTCATCTGAGTTCAGTAGTTGTAATATTTTCGTTTATGTTCTTTTCTTTGTCGTAGATAATCCATTTCCCGCTTACAAAATCTGTCATGCACGCGTAAGGAAATTAAATGTATCACAGAGGAGGTGTATTATCCCTTCTCAATAGAAGGCCGGGAACCACATTTACTGTCGTAACGACTTTCTGTGGTGGTCACAGTTCTTCATCCGGCTATGTCCCTCCTTGGGAGAAGCTGTACTTCAGCTTCGATGTTAAATGTATCTATGTGATTATAGCAGATCTTATATACTTCAGTAACCAACAAGATTGTTTAAGTTGACAACAATTAGGTAGATATGCATGATTTTTCTACGTTCAAGGGGGATTACGACTTTCTAGTTTGATTTTCTTAATAACGGCTTCTTCGATAAAAATGTATAGAAAAAGAAATACTTTAATTTACTAGTTCTACAAGGTTCATTTGAAAACTATTTTGATATGACCAATACATTACGAGATATGACAGAAAGTCCACATTTTGTCATCAGTAAAGTGGCACTCTTGATTGGCTTACGTGATTCATTTATGTGATTTTCTTATTATCATTGACTGTAAGTCTTTAATATCAAATTTCATAAAAGTCCGTTCGGTAGGAGCCGCGAATGAACAGACCGAAGCTATTAGGCGCTCATGCTGGAAGCAAAACGCGCCAAAAAAGTCAAATACCAAGCCTATTACGAATGATTAAATAACAAGAACTAGCAATAATTATAATTAAACTATTAATAAAAGCCTTAATCTGTTGGTTGGAACGCTATATGGGATTTCCCATAAGAGGGCTCATAAATATACCTCTTTTACACTTGAAGACTTATTTTCTTTTACAAAATTAAATAAGAAGTAATTGACGCACGATCTTCGGATAAGAACCATTTTAAAGGAAAATAAATGAAAATTTTTATTTTTATAGTCGATTTTTGTTTTCGAATCGAATTCGCTCACATTAAGCTAAGATATTCGAAAATTTGTCAAACTTTTGTATTTTTATTGAATCGTTCCCTTGGCGATCAACAGCATTGTTGTTCATACAGAAAATCAACATAGCTAATTTTTTTCGGAATATAACGTTAAAGATGCTGATAACTTAGTTAAAAAATTGTATAGTCTTATTGTCTTGATATTAAATAAAAAAAATACTAATGTGAAAACCTGTTCATCTATCTTATCTATCTTCGTATAAGTGTCAGATTTAGCTCACTTCCTTCCAATATAGTTGAATATATTAAGTTCCAATTTTCCGGTTGAATTTCAACGGGAATTTATACTAGTAATAACATAAGTTAGAACAAAACAACGGCCAAAACAATATACCACAGGCGAGGAGCACAAAGAAAGACATATTATATTACCGTAATCGTAGTAGGCGAAATTTTTGGTAGGTCATCTATAATTTGTGAAGATGCAGAAATCTCCTGTTCTTTAACGGTATTAAATTCAACCGGAAATGCTAAATACTTTCTTTTTTAAGGGGGGTTTTCCTACACCCCTGCACTCCATAAGAAAACGTTGGATTCAGTTTCGGGCGTTATAAAATCGCATTTTAAAAATAGTTAGAATCAGCATACAAAGTCGGGACCTAAGCGGTTTTGATAGAAAAAGAAAGAATTTCATTTTGGTTACCGTTTAAATTCAATTACGTTCCGAATTACCCGGAAAATCAGTTTTTAATACGAAAAAAACGCGACTTGTAAACAATGAGAATTGTCAGTTCTACTCATTTGAGCGAGTGGTAATATTGGATGTATACTCGCGAGCCAATTGACGATATTAAGTCATTTTGTTTGTTTACATGGATTTCTAGCATTTTTGAAGAATAATTGAACCTTTCCCCTTTGAATTAAAGAACCATTTTATTCGTTATTGTAGTATCGTTTAAAAAATTAATTAAATTAATTTATTTAGGCCAAGCGAAAATCATTTTAAACCGTATAAGATTAACATAGAGTCCCTTTACGATATTACGTCATTTTGTTTATTTACATTTATGTTGATTTATGTCTTTATGTTGAGCCTGGTTGAGCCCGTTTATTCTGTAATATTTACGGAGAAAGAAGTTTGAAAGAAATTAGCAAGGCCAGTTATTTTTATTTATTACATCACTTGGAAAATTAAATAAATTAATTATACTTATCCTTATTCTTAATACAGGTTAGTAATATATAGAATCTTCTGTTATATTTACGAAGAAAGAAGTTTACATCTTTTGTCAAATAAATGTGTCAGATTAAATTAGTTATTTTAAAAAATCAAAATTAAGTCAATGTGACTGCGAGGCGTCACAGGCTCTCTAGTTACTATTTACAGAATCGGGTCAACGGCAAATGAGGCATTTGAATAACTTAAAAAAGCATTTGATGATGGCATTGGACCGTGCAAGAGTATTTAATATGGGATTGACGGTTTAAAGAAAGATGAACAGTAATGAGCGTTCCGGACACCCTTCAATGTCACGAAATGACGAAAATGTGGCAATGGTTTGCGCTGTTTCGAAATAGAAGGCGATTGATTGTCCGAGTGATAACAAAGTGTGCGTGTAGTTTTGACTAATCAACCTCTTGGATTATTATAGCCATTACTACTTACCACACTGAACACACACACAAGGTAGGAGGGAAACCCGCTGCTGGCATTAGCCTACACTTAACGAAAAGTACCAAGTTGGCCAACGGTTTAGCGTCCCTTCCGAAGGACGGAAAGCTGACTTTGCACGGTCTCCTCAAGCCACACAAACGGGGCCGGGCGAACTTGAAAAAAAAAATCATACTTTCGCAGGATTCGTGCCCGCTACTCTTTCGAGCAGCAAGCGAGTAGCAGCCATCGTCCTAACTACTACACCACCGGCACCCAGATTGATAGCAGAAGAAGTTGAAATTTCAATTGGTACATTGCACTCAATTATAACTCAGGAATAAAACGTCTCAGCAAAGTTCGTACCCCATCTGTTGACAGATGAGCAAAAAGAAATGCGCATGTTCGTGATATCAGAACTCCTTCTAAGTATCGTTGACGACGAGAAATATTTTAAAAGCGTAACAACAGGTGATGAAACATGGCTGTACGGATATTATCCAGAAACAAAGCAGCAATCATCATAATGGAAGTGTCCTTCCCGATAAACTGTAGGCTATAAGACGTAAATCCTTTTCCACCTGAAGAAACAATAAAGATGAGAATTCCGCAGCCGTTTGTTTTCTCCCGCGCAGGTGCCTATATGCGTTCTATTTTAATTTCCGAGGAATAGAGATAGAATGAGACGCTGAATTTTAGAGCGTCGACCGAACAAAGAAATATAAATAAGAATATTTTTCCTGCACTATTTTACGGCGGAATCCCGCGTGGAAAAGCCCTCCTCCTCCGAGAGTATCACGGATCTCTCATTTTTTCGCGATGCTGTTCTTTTTAATGGAGGTTTTTAGAGGGAGATGAAAGTGACGAGCGTAATTCGAGTTTCTGACTTCATTTAGTTTTTAATGAAAAATTAATCATGAAACAGCCCGATGAACTAATTAAAGTAATTTCATACCTCGCTCGGTTCGAGTTTAATTGGTTTTCTTTTGAAATTAAAATGATGAAAAATTTAAGAGCCGGCTGTGCGATTAGGTTAACTTTGTGCCTCTTGAATTCTTCTACACGAAAATTTCTTCCTGACTCGGTTTTTATGGCCAGTGTGGCGTATTAAATTAATATGCTTATGCTGAAACTTTGGTTCCTATTGGTGCGTTGGAATTTAGCTCTTAAGGGGTATTTGAAATGAGTAATTAGTGCGATTAGCATCGTCTATTAAACGTTTTCATCGAAATTAAGGCCATTAATTTAATACGGAGGAATAACTAATATAACTTTCGCATTTTGTGCCTAACGATGCCAGAAAATGCAAACAAAAGTTCTTATTCTGAAATTCAAAGGCGCTTAAATGAAAATGAGAGCACATTGGTTTTATTTGCTGCTTTCTTAGCGGAAAACCTTAACGAAAAACCTAGTTTCGACTCAGTCAAGCTCTTAAAATTTTACTTTTTCATCATGAGTCTCGGTAGTATTTATTCAAAGGCATGTCGCATATAAAAGAAAGCTATCATAAAACCGCAAGTATGAACATAGAAAAATTTTATCGAAAAAATGAAGAATCGGTAACCTAGTTCAGAATCATCTCGACTTTAACTTATAATTGGCTCTCAAAAAGTTTTGGATGGCTGAATTTTTTTATTCTTTTTCTTCTTGCTACCTGTCTCTTACTATCTTTCCCTCACTATCATTCTCTCTTTTTCTCTCTATAGAATGTGTATATGACTCAAAGAATAGAAGAAAACCTTCTCATAGAAAAGAGGTGTATTTATTTTTGGTCACATTCTGCAGCCCAACATATTTGCGCAATTTGTTTTGCATCTTTCCAACTGAAATGGAAGTTTGGGTGTAATATAAGCTAGTATAAATTAACAAGATGATCCAGACGAAACTTATAATGCCTACTTTCCATTTAATCATTTATTTAATACTTTTATTGCCTATAATAGCTTTAAAATTACTGCGTTTCGTTTTGTGTACCCAAATTTCACAATTTAGCATTATAAAATATTACAAATGCACTCGAACGGAATATTTAATTGATCACGCGTATTTGTACGGCAAAAATAACTAGACTATACCGAGTTCAACAATAGTTGTTTTATGGCAACACTCGTAATGGGTGATAAAAACTGCAAAAACGCCAGTATTTACGCAAGATTCTATGAAGTACATACAATAAGCAAAATTCTACAAAAAAAATTAAAATTTTCATAACTTTTTTCAGAAAACAGTACAAAACTCGCCCCGATATTAAAATTCTAAGATATTTTAATGTTCAAGGGAAAATTATCCTGCACGATGGATTTTAGATTTCCAATGTTAATCAAATGGGAAAAATAGTTCCTGGAATCAATCCCGGGACTTGAATCTTCGGAACAAAAACTACCCTTTGGAGCAAGAGATGTTCACCAAGTTTCATGAAAATCGGTCAATAGGTTCAAAAGTTAACAGGGGGGACGGACAGATAAACAGACAGACACAACGACGAAAATATATCTATTTATATTCTGGAAAGTAGGCTAAAAATGGCTAGAGATGTGTTTTAAACAATAAAAATAACCAGAATTATTTCAATTTTCCACGTTTTCTTCTGTAAATGTCAAAACGCACTATCATAATGAGAACTTAACGACATTGGTTACCATTTAAAAATTATATTTAATAATATTTCCGAAGAGTTACATAGGATTTTATCTAAGGATATGGGTTGCACTGGTGTTAAATAAACTTACTTAAAACTTTGCAGTCACGCTCACAAGCACTACTTTATTAATTTGGGAATTTTATGGTAAATTTTCCTTTTCTGCTACGAATATCTCTCTCTATCATTTTTAAAAGTACAGTAAGGCCTCGACGTTTGTGGATTTCCCATTTGCATATTTACGGTTAAATTTTTGAGGCACAGCTTTGCTGTTTGCGGCATAAGCGCCTCGAGCATTCGCGGGTTGACACGGAAGAAAGTATTATTATGCATTATGGCACCAGGGGCACAGTTAATATTTTAGCTCACTACAACTCGTAAATTATATAGGTTTACAAAGTTAACCATAATTAAATCAATTGTAAGCAAACTAGTAAACATTTACAAGACATCATTTGCAATATGCCGCGAGTTCTGGTGTCCCTATACAGCAAGCCATTCCAATCTTTAAAACTCAGCGGGCAACTTCAACTAAAAAATTTTAAGACGCAGGAAATATAAATTGTATTTGTTCATTTCAAAATATTTATTATAGTAACAAGCTTATTCCTTCCGAAATGAGTGTAGCACACTTTTTATTTGCATTTTAAAATTAGTTAGAATTAAGATAGAAATTATTGACTGGAACCTTGGTACGGCCAAAACAACAAAATTTATTTTTTTGTATCGAGAATTTGAACCCATGCCGAATTAGTGCGAAAATATGATTAGAATACAAAAACGCCAGTTTTTCAAGTCTCGAACAATATTATAATTGACATGAAAACATACTGCACTGTCGCTCCCCTTTAGCTTTCAGTGAATTTTAATACTTTCATACAAAAAATATAGGTTGCGTCAGGTGTTATTTTCTGGTTATTATCATTTAAACAAAAATATGATTGATAATGTTATCAAAATTTAGAAATAATATGTGTTATCTATCATTTCATATTTCCAAAATTCGTTTTTTTACCACAAATGTAATTAATAATTTTTCGCTTCTGGTTTTTCACTCCTGGTTATTGGTAGCAGCACTAAAACGGACATTTTCTTTTATTTATTGTTTTGTTAATTTGATGACAACATAAATGATTATATACGTGAGGCATTATCATCATTCCAAGAATAACCTTCAATCCATCGAATGCACATCTGTCATTCAACTGAAGAGAACAATTTCCAATAAGGCTGTCATATTCAATAACAATCAATAAGACACAAGGCCAATCATTCGATGAAATATGTATATACTCTCAAGAGTGAGGAATTCTGATTCTGTCCAAGTATTTGGGCAAAAATTACAAGGAACCTGGTGTTTTAAGAAATTCTACAACAACGGACAAAGTTAATTTTATTTATTATGCCATTTACCAATAAAAATATTGTGTAGATGCATTTTAAGAAATAAATAACATTATATTATTAAATTAATTTTTTGGTTGATTATCTTAGTCCTAACAATTTCAAACTTACAAAAAAAATAATGCGAAATTTTTCGTGGGTTAGTTAGTTAACGTTGATTAAAACAAAAGTTACTTACATTGTCAGTATCACCATGTCAAATCTGACAATTTTATCAGCTAATACAGTAGAACTCCGATTATCCAAACGCCAATTAAACGAATGTCCAATTATTCGAATCAAAATTTTAAATTGCTGCATTATTCTTAATCCTTACGCTGCGAAATTCGGATTCACCCCACGGCGATGAATTTTTTTTGGTAATCCTGCATTCGGGATCCCCTCTTTGCCTAACACTATCGCAACACTCCCTGAACGCTCTCTTTTGCGTAAATACCATTACACTCTGCTCCACCCACTTTTAGGCATTACCTCTCTGGATGGAAGGACGCGTACTCTGAAGTTAAAGATGCTATTTATTACTGCCTTCTCATTCATTGGAAAGTTAAGGAAATCTTGAAGGCTTTGGCGATAGCTCGAAAGGCTTACAGGCCCGGGGTGCCAAAATTTTGGAGGCTCCATCTCGATCATTTATCTATACAATACTTGCAAGTGAATAATTATTAGATGCTAATTTATATCGAGAAACGCTAGAATCTTGACGGAATTCCTTTTCATTTTTAAATTATCAATAATTTTCACATGGTGATGAATAAATTAACATGCGCTTTGTAAATATCTCAGCAAATTTTAATTACCAATAATTTTTACGGGGCGATGAATAAATTAACATGCGCTTTGTAAATATCTCAACAAACACAAAGGGACGAGGGCGCTGGAGTGCTATCTCGCTCGGGGCGCCAAAATTCCTCGGGCAGCCTGTTTACAGCAGTGGTCTTCAACGTGGACGATAGCGCCCACCAGTGGGCGTTATAGAGTTTTTGGTGGGCGTTAAAGAACTCATCGAGTACTATTCTAATTTTTACATTGAAAAATAAAATTCTATAAGAAAGTTTAATGGTACGCACACATATCCTCAAATGAGACAATGTACAACCTACCTTTTAGTTCAGAATGGCGACATTGGAGTGCTGGTAGCACCACTCTACTATCTCTGCTATCTAACAGTCAGTTGGAAGAAAGAATTTAGCAGGAGCGCTATTATTACGCCATTGTCTTCTTTACCTTTCCGAATGAGGGCAATGCAATCGTAGCTCCACGTGCATTAGTGTTACTGCGCAATCGTTAATTGTGATAATTTGGTTGTGTTTTATCGAAGTTTTATTTTCAAAGATGTGATACAGGTGTGTACTTTGTGGATGCTTTATACTTGTTGTCTTGCATTATTTGTGTGTTCGTACTGACATAATGTTTGTTGATTTCGCGTGTAACTCCTTTTTCGGTCTTTAAGCTATTTAATTACTTTTTGTGATACTGAAATTGCCCCCAATTAGAAAACTATTGCTCCAAAGAAAAAGTTTTGTCGTCAGTATTCATTAGACTACTTGGCATTTGGGTTCATCGAGTCCCCTACCTACGAGCATTTTCCATGCGTATACTGTGTCAACAAACATTTTCAAATGAAGCAATGAAACCTTCACGGTTTCGCGATCATCTTAACGCAAAACACCCAGACGAAAAGGGTAAGCCATTGGAATATTTTATAAAACATCAAGAAAAATTTTCTAAACTCTCGACAATAACTATGATATTAAAAAACAATGAAAAAGGTAAATACGGACTTATAGCGTCTTACCGAACATCTGAGCTAATTGATAAGAGTGATATACCACATAACGTCGGTGAAACGTTAATAATGCCATCTTTTCGGGAAGCTGTCACCACGGTAATGCATCAGGATCCAACAGATATTTTGAAAGTCATACCCATTACCGATACAGCCGTACAGAGGCGCATCGATGAAATGGCAGATAATGTCGAGAAATGGTTAATAAATCTGTTGCAAACAAGTCAATTTTCTCTGCAGTTGGATGAGTCCACAATTATAGACAACACTGCTTTGCTTATGGCATATGTAAAATATTTCGGTGACAATTTTATATTGTGAGAAGATATGTTGTTTGTAGAAAAACTTATAACTGACACGAAAGATGAATCGATTTCTTCAACCCTAAAGACATATTTTGAAAAATACGACATTCCATTGACAAACCTTATTGTCCGCGCAACTGATGGAGCGACAGCTATGATCGCTATCGAGAATTTATTGCATTAAAAAAAAGAAGTACCCAAAGTTTTCAGTATTCATTGTATAATTCATCGACATCATTTTGTTGCCAAAAGCTCAAGCTCACATGCTTCGCTTATAACTGTGATAAATGCAATAAATACGATTAAAACAATTCCAAGAATGATCGAATTTTTCCCCAGCTATGCCAAGATAATGATGAACAATTTATTCGCTTGTTGTTACATACCGAAGTTCGTTGGCTCTCGGAAGCAAATTTTTTGACACGTTTTGTGGAATTATACAATAGCGTGTTGTTATTTTACCTTAATGAAAACAAAATTGACATTTGCAATGATTTAAAGTCGGTAAAAAGAATGCTTTTTACTTGGCTGGAATATATAAAAAATTTAATGATGATAACTTACTACTTCAAGGAAAGCAAAATGACACCAATTGACTGCGAAAATGTTATTTCGGTATTCATTAACAAATTGGATTTATTCAAAGAAAACATCCTGCAAAAAGAATTTTTCCAGTTTCTGGAACTATGCACCATCAAAGATGATCTTACAGTTGAAGACAGACAAGTTTGCAGATCACCTGTATGCCGGATCTGGTGCTTTCCCGGTGGTTTGACTGTAGAAATTTTTCTCGGGTGCACAACCGGGTCAAAGTTTGGTCTAGGATCGACGTTTAGACGGATGACTCTGCACCCTTGTGCACCCGAGAAAAATTTCTACACCTTTATGCCCTTAGAATTGATATGATGTCACGTTTTCGCGGTGTAATAGACTTGAAAGTGGATGAATGGATGGTGATTCCATTCATCACAAATATGTGTGATGTGGACGTTGAATACCAAGAAGAATTACTTCACGATGAGGAGTGTAAAGCCAATTTCAACAAAGGTGGATATGTGCAACTTTGGCAGAACAAGAAAACACCCTCTCTGTATCCACGCTTGTGGAAGAAAATATCGTTGCTCTTGTTAGCTTTCCCAGCCTCATATCTAGTCGTGAAGGGATTCAGTGCAGTCAATAATCTCCTGTCCAAAAAAATAAATTACTTACAAATAACAGAAAGAGATCTTCGAATGACCCTTACAGACTTAAAGCCTGACATTGATTTCCTGGTTTGTAGGCACCAAGCACAAAGTTCGCATTAAAATGTCTGTCTGATGTTTATTTTAATATTTGTTTTGTGATTTATAACCATGGTTAAATTTATTGTTTTTAAAAATTTGTTTTATCAAAAATTTTATTGTTAAGTTGACACGGAAAGTGGGTGGTGAATTTATTTCAAATGACAAAATATAGTAAAAGTGGTCGGTGAATCAAAAAACTGGTTTACAGGATATGTCCACTACCTATATGACCTACATATTTGGTTTTCACCATATTCTTGGATTATTTTGACATATTATAAATTAAGTCATTATTATCTGCATAATAGTACCATATTTCATCGAATAATTTACGTATTGTTTTCTCCAATTTTCAATTATCAATAATTTTCACAGGGCGATAAATAAATTAACATGCGCTTTCAATTTTTAATTATCAATAATTTTCACAGGGCGATGAATAAATTAACATGCGCTTTGTAAATATCTCAACAAACATAAAGGGAGGAGGGCGCTGGAGTGCTATCTCGCTCGGGGCGCCTAAATTCCTCTGGCCGCCTCTGTTTACAGGATGATATGTCCACTACTTATATGACCTACATATCCGATTTTCACCATTTTAGTGGGTTATTTTGACATATTATAAATTAAGTCATTATTATCTGCATAATAATACCATATTTCCTCGAATAATTTACGCAGTGTTTTCTCAAAATAGTCTGACTAATAATTGAGTACCTTAAATACGCGTTTATTACTACCGCCGACCAGTAGTGGAAACTTTTCACAGGACTACCACACGTATTTGTATAATAGATAAACAATTTTGTTATGTGCTAATATCAAAACAAAAATCGTGTGTTTTTTAAGTCACAGTTGCTCTATCTTTTTTCCAATTGTCCCAATTTTTTAATATCCGAACTACTCTTGGTCCCAATTAGTTCGAATAATCGGAGATTTTAGTATATTAAAAGCCAAACATTTGACTGTGATGATACTGATCAATGGCATGTCTCTTCTATATTCAGTGATTTATATTTCTTAAAAAATAGCTCTTTGCTTGAAGACAGTCGACATTTGACTGAAAGTATCGCACACATATTCATCTACAAAGAGTATTTTAATGAATTTCGCCTATAATTTCATATGATTAAAACCAGAAAATTTTTGTTAATATAGTACTATGAACTTTATCCAAATCGCGAGCAACATCGAAGTTTTTCGCGGGGAACATGCTGCTACATGCTACGTGTTGGTCAGGCCTTCATTACGGTTTCCCTTGGTAATATGTGCACAAGCATCACGAGTGTGACTCACATGTATTTTTATTTTTATTCCGGGGATCAACAAGAGAAATTAATATTTGACAACGTTCTATACAATTTTATTTGTTTTAAATTAAGTAAAATGTATAGATATCAATAGGTACCGGTGGAGTCATAATTTATTTCAACATTTTTTTCTCTGTGGTATTAAGAATAATCCAGGGAACCTCTCCCTTCCGCACAGTTAAACTAATAGAAAATATAAATAGCATCCGCAGGGACGTATTTAACAATAATCGATTCTCACTAGACGAAACAAAGACCAGACAACTTTATGCGCCGATAACAGAGTCCTCATCGACCATCACGTTCCGACGAGAAATATTTTTCCGAATTATGAAAGTGAGAAAAGGTTTTTAAAAAATATCTTTTCACCATTCTCTTCGGATAATGTTTCCTCGACGCGATTAAAAAACTCCCCATCCCCCTCTTCCATCTGCCCGTCCAAAGAAGTCGCTCGTTATTAATAGGGTCGAAAAAAACTCAAACTCGATATCATTACCGGTGACCCAGAGGCGACATCTTCAATTTATCACTTGGACTCGTTAAATTTTTTATTTATTTTTTACACGTCCGCTTCACTTTTTCGTCCTCCGCTGGAGAGAGAGAAAGAGAGAGAAAGCAGAGACCGAGTGACAGACACTCCCAGGCTCATTTTTCTTCCTCTTCTATCGTTTACCCTCCCGAAATTTCTGCAGCTCCCTTTTGTAATCCGTCGCGATTGATGGCGCGTCGAATAACTTGACGCCAGTTTTTTTTCTTTTTTAAGTGGAAGACGCGACCGTATAGGAAAGGTCCGCGATCTTGCATGCGTTATTTTGAAGGGTCAGTCAAGTCTGCCGAGAAGATAGGGATACCTTAAGCGGAGGAACGTAACCTGCAAAAATATATATTCGCCGATCGAGGTATTTGGGGCGGACGCTCGTTGTTCCTTGAAGATATGGGCGGAAACCTTTTCCGCGCAAAAAATATAGCCGAATCATAACACGAGGCTCTCGGGATTGACGCTCTCTCTTGGCGGAAGATATCACGCTGTCGCGGATATTTTTCACTATCGGAAATAGTCAGCGGTGTAGCCCAGGATATTAGGGAAATACCGTTGCTCTTTCACGAGGGTTGGCAATTTTCAAAGAGAAACTGCATTCAAGGGGAAATGTTGCAAAGCTTGATGCGGAGGTGGTCAACCAACATCCCCCGAGCCCTGTGCAGCCTTTCGAGGGCACTCCATGTGGCCTGCAAAGCAAAGATGATAAAAGCGGCCCAACTTTAACATATAAATTAATTTTTTTATTAATACGATTATTATGATTATAAAACCTGACATATTAAACATATAACATTAAAAACCTTATTTAGAGTCGAGATTTTACTTATAAGATGCCTCAGTAACTCAATTTAAATTGTAATCCTTGTAGAAAAGTTGGCCGATCCCTGACTTTGTTAGCTTGACGTATTTTAAGTCTCACGTTCATCATTCCATGAAGATTGGGCGTGACATTTCACGACTACGGAAAAGAAAGGCTATGATTTGTGGAATTTTGGCGGTAATCAGGACGTGGAGTGGTTATTCAGTGGAGAAGAATGAGGAATGACTAGAGGGTTTCTTAAGAGCTAGGTAAAAGTTATCTCTAAAGTTTTAGTAGAGGCTGAATCACTTGTGCTCTCGGCTCAGACTTAAAATAGACCGACTTTGACTTGGATTAATTGTCCCTCGCATCGGCTTTTTCGTCTTGCCTCTCAAGCAGCTTCCGTGGATCTAGGCCCTTATTTATGATCGAACTTTCCTCAGTTTCGTAGAAGATATAAATGGAGATTTTTGAGGAAACGAAAGTGTAAGGAATTTATGGAATGCCTTTCTTGCACGAAAGAAAATACATTGTATTGCTGTATTTTGGTACCACCGTGTTTGCAAGCTTATAGTTTATGTTGCCTTATCTTTGAGCTAACAACAAAATATTTCTGCACATAGAGAAATTCTACATGTAAGTATACTCCTAAATAAGGCTCAAAGAAAGTTATAGTGAGATTTAAGAAGAGATTTACTCATGATTATGTAAATTCTTGTCGTGCTAAACGTAAATACATTTATTAAGTATATGCCACAACATAAAAGTAGAAATCTCAAGAAATTTAGCAATAAGAAACTTGTAATTTAGGCAGAGGCACCCTTTGCGTATTTTCAAAAAGTCCTCGCTATTAATCAATGGAATAATATGGATTCATTAAATTGTAATTCCTTAAAGTTTTAAATAGATATATTTTTTTATTTTCAGCTACATTGAATTTCACCCAAGGACTGACTAATTCATTCCATTTGTATAAATTAATCCCGGTGAAATAAATTCAAATAAGCGAAGTTCGCTAAAAAATTATCTATACGATTCTTTCAACGTGATGATAAAATGGTGTCTCTCGCTGAGAAAATTTAAATTAATCTTAATCTGAGTTCCAAGACAAATGACTTGGGAGAATTGATAATAGGAGACGCCAGTTGAAAGAGACTAGAAGAGATGCACGAAACCAATATGGAAAAAACAACCCTTTGTTTTTTGCGAGATCTCAACTCGCCTCAATGTTTGAGATTTCATTAACAGACGACGCGACCGCGGTACCGGGTGATTTATGTAATTCTAAGCAATCATAGCGTTAATCCCAGCGTCGTAGTCCTTCTTGAGAATCGCAATCTGGAGAAACTGTTTTTAAGACGCAGTATATTTTGACAGCATAGCTACTTTGCGATTTTGATATGAATATGTATGTAATCAAGTTGAATTTCATTCGAATTTTCAACGTGCATGGACAATACAGCACACAAATTTCTCTTTATCACATCGTGTTTATTATATCCAAGTAGAATGATTGAATCGGCCTATTGTCGTTTGGGTGGCTTTAATTTTGGCAGGGCACATCATGATTTTCAAGTTTTTATTTAAGAGTCGTGTTGAAGGAAAAAAATTGCTGAATAACATCAATTCTCATTTTAAGTCAGAACAAAAAGTAATGAAGAAATACAACCTTTTACAACTATTGCAAACATTCAAAGGAAACATTCGTTTTACGCTGTTCTCAATATTTAGTAAATTATTTAGTTTAACATAGGTCCCTCCTATATGAGGCAGAATCGAAGTTTTCCTCTAAACCAGTTGTTCCCATACTTTTGCATCTTGCGTCCCACCAACCATTTTTCCATTATATAATAATTATCTTCAAAACTTTGCGTCCCACCGGTTGAGTAACACTGCTTTAATCCACCTTTCTACCAGCGTATATCGGTTTATAATTCGCAATTCATCTAAACAATATTTATTTTGTAATAATCTCATTATTAACAAACGCCATAGTGATTTATCACGTGTTAAATAATATAATTGTTTGTATCTAACATTTACTTAACTATTTAAGATACTTTAATTGATAAGATCGCTTGGTGACGGATTACGAGTGAAACCTGTCGGCACTTTACTTTTGATTCAGCTCAACAATAGCCCCAAAGAATGTCCCTCATTTTCTGCAATCGAATCCCACGTTCAAGTTGCCAGCGATGTACCGAAGCGTGCCAAAAATTGCAACGGGTCGTGCTTTTTTTTATCTCAAAAAATGCGGACTTCTGCGAAAAAAGACACGCAAGCAACCGAGAGGAGTTCTGAAACTCCCTCAATCCTGCGGAATCGCAAGAGTCTTTGGAGATTCAACAGTGTTGCTCTTCGGGCGGAGGCTTTTGAAGAGACAATTAAATTGCAAATCACGTCGCTGTTTGAGGACGTGGCTCCAGGCGGAGAGATGATACTCGAAACTGCGGAAAGGGAAGACGATGAGACCTCAGGGGAGACTTCCTCAACCCCCCTTCTCCTCCCCCATCTCCACTTGAGGCATGCGGGGAGGTTGAGGAATACCCTTCTCGGAGGGAAGAGTATTTCTTACTCGAGTTTCTCGAGTGAGCTTGTGTGAGTGTGAAAGAGAGAGAGAGAGAATATTGAGGAAAAGAGTGGGGGGATGTATATTGAAGGAGCTAGAATCTCTCTCTCTCTCTTTTCTGCTGGTGAAGGATGGAGAAAAGAGGGGCGTAAAATGAAGAGGAAAATGTATGACCAATGACGCGTCGGGGGTTTGGCGGCTCCCGCAGTACAAAGGGAACGGATAATGAGGGAAAGCATTGTTGTCTCTGCTAAATGAATGGAACTGCAAATATGTTTCTCTGATGCCTGTTGGATTATTGCGTCACCGTTCGTGCTTGATTCCCCCGGAAGCGACTGAGCTTTGTGAAATGATGCGTGAACGTTTCGTGTTTGTGCTAATGGCTTTAAATTAGGTTTCCCATTCACGCGAGAGCGGTTAATTTTTTTGAAATGATTTGTTATCTCTTTCCTCTCGACGTAATTATGAAACGCTCGACTGATGCGTTAACCTGGGATAGCATGATAAGGCGAAAGATTTCTTTTGATGGTGACCAAAGGAAGTGGCGTATTATTGCAATCAAGAATTAATACGTCCCTTGTATAATAAATTTTTCCATTACCAATGAGGCAAATCTTTAATTTATAAAATAATATCTATATAACATATCAATTTTATGATGCTTATTTCATTTTTACATTCTCCATATACATAGTATAGGGGAAAGTATTGTATTCATGAAAAAAATCTACTTCGAGATTTCAACGGAAAAACACGTTTTGAGGTCCCTGAACACGATTTGACCATTTTCTCGATGATGTCTGCTTGTGTGTGTGTATGTGACAGCTTTTTGTGGGTGCTCTAACTCAAAAACTATTAATCAGGTCCACACGAAATTTTATATTAAACATTTTTATGAAAGTCACAAAAACTGATTATTTTTTGGTAAAAATCGGTTAATCGGAAGTGGGTGTTTACTCTTGTCACTTATCCGATATTTTGAAATATTTGCTTTAATATTTGATAAATGTAAAAATGTATTGGAATAAAAGTTGTATAAAATTTAATTTTCTACAATCTTTGTTTGAAATATTTTCCCATATAATGTGTGTAAGAGATATCTTATATTTTTAACTGCCACCACCACGCCACCTACCGACGGCTATTGTTAACAATTGACGCTTAGTTACGTCTTAGTAACGCTTTTTCTTTTCTTTATTGCTGGAGCGTTGTGGCTATATCCAATATCAGTATGCTATTGTTTGAGTTTATTTCTGTATTTTTTTCTAAAGTAAAATTTTCTCGCAGTTTCTTAAAATATTTATTATTATGTAACATATTTGATATTTTTAGAAATTTTACAGATATGTAGAAAGTCATGTGGTGGCCACATTAGATTTTTATGACATTTATTCCATTGA
The DNA here is from genome assembly GCA_028673005.1 of Tanypteryx hageni. Classification (NCBI taxonomy): domain Eukaryota; kingdom Metazoa; phylum Arthropoda; class Insecta; order Odonata; family Petaluridae; genus Tanypteryx; species Tanypteryx hageni. The sequence continues at coordinate 82,439,064 of CM054116.1, read as the reverse complement.
GGCTCTCCGTAAATTTCTAATAAGAATGACCAGTGGTCTTGAAGGGAATAATACTTTCTCTTTTCATTGTTTTTGCACTACATAAGACGCATTAAGTAAATCGAATGTTTCTACTGTATGAAGATATTAGTTTTTGCGTATTTCATTAATTTCTCCATTGTTATATACAAAAATATATTTAACAGAAATATTTTGATAACTAAAATATTTGGCAATAGAAAAATGGCCATCGCAGCTAACGAATGTGTTATATTTCTAAACTAACGTAATTGAACCTCAGATATGGCAGGAATACGTTAAATGTTAGTTAAAATAAAATTTAATATAAAATTTAATATAAAATTTAATGTAACTATGCCTTATATGCACTAAAAAGTAAACAATATAATTTATATTCAAATAATTGAAAGCACCAGAGAGAGAGAGAGAGAAAATAGTTTTGAGCAAATTCAAGTTTTGTAGCAAAGAAATATTAATGAATATTTATTTGTTAAACATTACTCTAAACCACTTTTAAATGCCTAAAACTATTTTCAACTTTTTTAATCTTAAGTTTTGTGTATTTTAGATTAGCTTTTGCTTTTTAGTGGATATGAAATCACAAAACCTAGCCCTCTCAGAAATATGTTCAAACACAAAAAATGGATCAATTTTAAACTCTATACCTGACCCCATTAAATTTATTATAGAATAAAATGAGATTGTAAAAAATATAACTACATTTTTAGGTCGCTTTATTGTAAAGAAAAAAGATTCTAAATTGCTTGGCAACAAATGTTGTCACTGGGCAGATATTCATAATTGAACATTCGTTTATTTTTGTTACCATCTTACATGATCTCTGACCCGGAGATGCATCTGATTGTTCGAGTATCAATAGACACCAAATTTTAAGAAACAAAATACATCCACTAAATTTTAAAATTATATTCCTTTCCGTGAGAGCACTTAATCCACAGTATGCTAATACGTTTTTAGACTGGTTTCCAAAGGAAACATAGCCTTATGAAATGGTCCTGTCTGTGTGTGTGTATGTCCCCTACTAACAACTTTTGCATCAATGGACCGATTTTCATGAAGCTTGGTATGAGGCTCGTGCTTCCAGGGTCCACCTCCGGGATATATTTTATTTGGCGAAGATTGAAGTCCCGGGTTCGATTCCATGAGCTTTTATCCCTATTTGTTTTACATAGGAAATTTCAAATCCATCGTGCAGAGATGTTTTCTTAAATACGGTACATTAAAATATCTTTAAATTGTGATATCGGAGAGAGGTTTGAACGGTTCTAAGGGGAAAAGAATGTAGATTCTAATTCTTATCACCGAATTTTGATAATTGAAGGTATTTTCTTGAATTTCTTCTAAAAGATGGCGTTTTAGCGTTTTAAGTCGCATTTTATCGGATTGTTGCCATGGAGAGGATTATTACTGAACTTGCCTTGAGTATAGACGAGTGACCAAATGGATTATATTCTTTTCCGCTCAACTACTCTTCGGAAATGGACAGTTTATCGCATCTACAGTAACATTTATTAAATTGGTTTATTGAAAGAAATACTTGCAAAATATAATGTCAGTAAGAGATTTCGACATTGCTTTAGTATTTTAAACCTAATAATGCTATATTAATTTGTTTTCCAATTTTTCCCTATCATTGATAAACTATGAACTACAAGTAGTCTTCATGGTATGAGAATTCCTTGGAATGACTAACACATACTGAATCATTTCCTGTTAATATAAGTAATCAATTCGGGACGTCAACTTTGGGAAACCAGCCTCCATTAGTCCTGGTTTGGACCTCTTGTTTATATATTCGTCTGATCATTAAATGTGTTTTCATGAATAATTTTTCTTTACAGGTCGCCCAGGATCCATGGGACCATCTGGACCATCAGGACCTCCTGGACTCCGTGGTGAGTAAAACGATCATTTAATTATAGTGGTTGGCAGTGGCTGAAGTAATTTTATTCCTTCATTCAGTAATACATCATTTTTTAAAAATGCGTGCATACGTACATGCGAAGCAGAGGCGGTCTTTACGATTTATCCAATTATGTCAAAAAGATCAATATTAATGACTTAGTATAATGTATGACAATAGGAACTGAAACATGGTATGGCGGTAGAGATGCCAAGGAAATATCGAATTTTTTTATTTACTGATTTATTTCATAATCGGTTGTAATTGATAAAACAATCGGCAATTATTTTAAACTTACCTCACTCGAAAAATAGTAATATAATCTTTATGTTCACGTTCATTCCTTCTTGAATTCCCCATTTCTTTTCTCTTACAAACGTTATGTATAGGTAAAGAAAATATACGTACATATTTACGTCAATTTCTTCGTCATATATAATAAATAAATTAGTTATTTACAGCAGATATTGGTTATATATGGTTCGTCATATATAATAAATAAATTAGTTATTTACAGCAGTTATTGGTTACTTCTGTTTCCACGGAGATTCTTTCGTTGACAATTAAAAAACACAGGAAACATTTTGTGAATTACGACTTTCTAGTCTGATTTTCATGAAATCGCCTACTCCATCGATAAAAATATACTAAGCAAAACATGCTATTTGACTAGTTCTACAATTTTAGCTTGAATACTTTCTGTTATAATTGTTGTTTTACGAGATACAGTGAAGTGGCACTCCTGATTTGGCTACGTGAACCACTCATACGACTTTCTTATTTTCTTTGCCCCGTTGTCCTAAATACCAAATTTTATGAACATAATACCTACCTATAGTTTTGCAGATGAAATATGCGGACGGACGGATGTACAGGCGGCCATTATACTAGCACACGAAATTTGGTAGAATGTGAAAAGTATTTTTATGTCGTCTTTCGTAGTTTTTCGAGAATTATTGAACTCTTTTCAAACATAATGGCGTAATACCTATTTCGCGATTTTTTCACCCGGAAACGTACTGAAGGACACGGATGGTGACGTTATATTCCTAACACACACGGTATCTGAAAATTTCCGTAAATTTTAGTGTAACGTATAGCCTGTTGTGCTAATGATAATTATTGTTATTGCTGATACAGGGCGTTCCAAAGCCACGAAACTAGATATACGAAAACTTGGACGTGAGCCGATTGCCAGAGAATTTGAAAATTACGGATCGTTGCCTTAATTTCGCGAAAAATGAGGATAATTCTGCGTAAACTCTTGAAATTTATCATTTTACATGTAAGGAAAAAGTTGCTGAAGCAGACAATGAATGACGGCATTAAAATAAAACTTTAATAGATAATGTTAAAATTTATATATACAAATAAGATTAATCTGAAATAATATTATAATAAGACAGAATACTTAATCGATTGGCGAAAAACAAAGTCTCTAGCTGCTTTTACTTAGGATTCAGAAGGCAGACAGACGTGCAAAACAAGATAAAATACTAATTCGCTTGGCGTAAAAGCGAAATCTGAAGCTACTTTTGTTTATTCAAGAACAAGCACTTAAAATATTATTTATCTCAGATATCTCCTACAGCCACAGCAAGGTTAGGAAGCTCGATAATTTTCTGTTTGAGTTAATACGCCTGGAAGACGGACAAAGCGAATGCATAATAAAAGTTTGGTATTTATTTATTATTGAAGTAATTTTGTAAAGTGGAAGTATTTATTGACAGGTTCAGTTGAAAATCACAATTGGCCGATTATTTTAAACAAAGGTCACTCATGCGTACTTAAATTAAAATCCGTCCAACGGTTTAGTAGATGAAAGTTACGACGGACGGACGGACGGACCAGACATGCCCATAAGGCGTTCCGCTATTACCGTTTCGCTGGTAAAGAACGCCTAAAAACGCTAAAAATCAGTGACGCCCACGGCGATCGAATAGGGAAATTGGTTAGCGAGACGCCGCCATGTTGCTACACTCTCAATGTGTCTTAGTTACCCTCTCTGTCCTCACGCATGTATTTAAAAGTTAGTTCCAAAATCATTTTGCACATTCGTATAATACTGTGATTAAACTATGACCCTAAAACGTAAAGGAAATGAAATTATAACTGAGAAAAGTTTAAGAATGAGGCCTGACCGCATTTTCCTATAATCTTTCATTATCTTTATTTGCGGTTCCTATTTCCGCGCCGTTTTCTAGGAACGTAAACCCACGCGAATATGGAGGGTGTTCTATAATTGCTGCTACTGAAACAACTTTTGATTCCCGACTCTTTTTTAACCAAAGTCGCGGGGAATAAAGATTTTTAATGATGAATTATTAAAAAAATGAAGAACTCTAATTTACGAAAAACCTTGTCGATTGCGTGACAGTTGATGAGTATTCGTTCCTGATAGACTTATTTTTTGTGTGTTCCAAATGATGACTATTCATCCTGGCATTTTTTTCCAAATACTGGAGTTATTGCTGGTCAATTTCTGTGTAGAGATGCATTGCAATAGAAATCATATCGCCTAGAGAGCATTAAAAGCCAAAAATAGTAAAATACGTCCTAATATTTTATTGCTCGATGTGCAAAACAAAATAAATCCCTTTAAATTTAGAAACCTTCCGTTTGAAATTTCCCAATCCTTTCAGTAGAAGAGCATAATTAGCTCAAAGACGTAATAACCAGATGAAAGCAAAATTTAAAGGCTTTGGAGTGAACGTTCATGGGAGTTATGTTCGAATTCACGTTGAAATTCATAACCTTCTCATAATTCAGAATTACTGTAATGTGAAATAAAGAATGGACACGTCGAACTCGTGAGAACCTCTCCGTTAATGATTGTCCTTGGGACTTTCTAAAGATTTTGCGGGTGCGAGATTCCCACTAGTAGCACGCGGAATTAGAGCCGCCGCCGCTTTCCATTTTAAAACTCGTCCCGAGCTTCTTGGGCGACGGCGCCTTATGCTAAATATCGCACCGAGCTCGAATTCTTTGATGATCCAGATGACTCCAGTGAACCCGAAGAAAATTCGGAAATTTCCGGCCGAGAAAAATTTTCATCGAAACGTGGAATGCAGCCTTCCCATGCTAATTAACCCGCTGGGAGATCTGACGTCATCTGCGCGAAGATTGAAACTAATTGGTATCCGAGAGAGAGAGAGGAGGGGGAGGGAAAGAGGGGGAGAAGGAAACGAGGGCGAGCTAAGCTGGCAATTAGGCGCCACGAGTTCCGCGGTGCACTTCGGGATAGGCGCCATTAAGTGCACGAGCCAACGATCGCAGCCTAACGAATACAAAAGCTGCGACGGCAGAATTAATTCGGCGCAGGCGAAATATTGTTCCTGCGAAATCCGTACAATTTTTTGCTCTACGGAATGAATTTCTTAGCAAATGCTTTTGACGGCTAGCATTCACTTCGGTCGAATTTCAATGTTTTTCATCCCGCCTATGTTCAATAAAAATGATGCAATGATAGAAGGATTAAAAAAATCTTCGTTCTCTGAAATGACACTGGTCTCACGTAATGCGTTAAAAAAAAACAAAAAGCGAAAGATTTTTAGGGCGTCGCGAATACGGAACAATGTATGTGTAATAACTTCAATATTTTATTTTCTAGTGAATTTTAGCTGCATAATTTTATTTCATTATTAATATTAACAGCTATCCTGATTCTCTATAAATATTGAAATCACGTTTTATGTGTATTGTTAGATGGATGGGGTTATGGGGGTCGCAATAAGGTCAGCTGCCATAATAGGGGGTAGCGACAATATCGGCTGCCTTTACAGGGGCTCGGAGATGCATGGGTGCCTCTGCTATAAGTGATTGTAAAAAAAGTTGAAATTTACCGGCGGTTTAAATGGATTAGTACTTGGAAACCAATAATTGCCTTAAATTACAGAAGTATATTTTATAGTGGTACAGGTTAATTATATTCTGGTTGGCTGTCCGTGAGTACAGAAAGATTTAGAATCCCTGGTTTTGACCAAATCGTCTCGCGAAACGTATGCTCCTGCTACTATGAAATCATACAGCTTTGGTATCGAGAAAACAATTGGAATAATGACGCTCGTTTGCATATCCAATCAAACGAAACATCGTACAAAAGCGTTCCGGTATCTTCGTCCAAAATTCCATGAATTTCGTCACGCTGATACGCACCTGATCCGTTTGGTTCTCGATGCGCATATCTCGACACAGTTCTACATTCATCTCATATTTTTTGCTTTGTCTTTTCCCCCATTTTCCGTGACATTCCGATGCACATCCTTGATTCGAATCCAGGATATGCATATGTATTTTCATCCGTACGCACATTTGCGCCCTGCGCCATTTTATCTCCGACCAACTTGTGTGCGTGTGTGTGTTTATTTATTTATACACACAGAGAGAATATGAGAAGGGCATGCGTAATGCGGGGGCAAGCGATTTCCTGGCTCGATGGAATCGCCTCGGTGTGTAATCGTTGTCCCGCGCGATATCGGTGAAGCGATCCTAACAGCCGGCGCCGCTCCTGTCACCCCGAGATATGTATTATTTTCGCTGGTTATAATTTGCACGTTGGTATCGAAGAGAGCTTCCGGCGATATCGTTTTGTTTTTTTCCCTCCCATTACGGGCGTTTTCCCTTTCATTCAGGAATGCGCCGCGGTTTTCCCCTTTCCTTCTTTTTTGAGAAATTCTATCTTTCGATTTCATGAGTATTTAAGCGTGCGGATTTATAAAAATTCCTGATAAGAGCGGATTACATCGTGCGGTTTGTTCTCTCCTAAGCCGATTAGCATCACGACGCAAGCGAATTTGATGTTATTGGTATTCAATTACGTGTCACAACACTAAGATGTAATTTAGTGCAAGAAATCTATCGATCATGCAAAGAGTGCCCACGTTAATACAACCACCTGTTTATAAAGAATTGCTATATAATTTTCTCGTCGATTTGATTGTAGGTGGGGAAAATTATTAGATGATTATAAACTTTAAAATCGTATGTTTTAAATTTCCTCCAGCATGTGGCCACAATTCCATAGTAAGACTATATAAAGCAAATGCGCGTTTAATATAATAAAATAGAGCCGGCTATAAGCGAATCACCGCTGAAGATGGCTGTGTAGCCATAGTATTGGAGATACCTAACAAAATTACTTAATCAATCAATCAACTTGTGATACTTAAGTTCTTATTTTGGAATTGGCTTTCAGCCTTAAGACGAGCTCAATAATTCGTTAGCGAGGGGACGACGGCGTCCCCAATATCGTCCTGCGACAGCTTCCTGTTGCCGCAGTAGAATTCCTGGCCGCCATTTACAACGGGTGTGTCGGGATTCCATACTTTCCGTCTGCCTGGAAGAGGGCAAAGGTCATCTGTCTCCCGAAGAAGCCGGGGACGGAGGTTGGCCCCGGAGACATCCGGCCAATCTCTCTCCTGGCCGGATTCGGGAAGACCTTTGAGCGTCTTATCCAGAAGCCGCTGCAGCACTTTCTCCAGGAGAAGAACATTCTCCCGGACGAGCAGTTTGGCTTCAGGAGTGGGCACTCCACTACCCAACAACTGGGTAGAGTGACGCACTTCGTCACCGACGCCTTCAACAGGAACCACGCGGTCGCGGGGGCTTTCTTCGACATCTCAAAGGCCTTCGACCGCGTGTGGCATCCAGCACTCCTGTTGAAGATGGTTCGACTTCAGTTCCCAGCTTGGATGGTGCGACTTATTGAGTCGTACTTGCAGGGCAGGACGTTCCGGGTGTTTTGGCTCCGGGTCGGATCGGAACTGCGACGCATCTGCGCCGGCGTTCCGCAGGGATCCGTCCTGGGGCCGATACTCTTCAACATCTTCACCCAGGATCCCCCCAGGGATTTTGGGTGGAACACCAGTCTTGCCCTGTACGCTGACGACGCGGCGCTCCTGTCGCGTTCCAGCAAGAAGTACGTGGCTGTGGAGAGGTTACAATGCGCCGTCGACGATCTGTCCTCCTGGTATCGTCGATGGCGTATTGTGGTTAATCCCGCCAAAACCAGGGCCGTCGTCTTCCATCCTGGAATGGGAGCGCCGCCTGGAGTCGACCTGTCGGTGATGGGGACGGTCGTCCCCTGGAGTCCAGAGGTCACATACCTGGGAGTTGTGCTGGACCGGAAGCTTCTATGGAAGCCTCAGGTTGAGAGTGTCCGCCGCAAGGCACTCGGGGCGTTATCCAGAATCCGTCCGATTCTGCGCCCGGATGTCTTGACGGCCGACACTAAGAGACGCCTCTACCTGAGCTGCGTGAGGCCCATCATCACCTATGCAGCTCCGGTCTGGTCTGGAGTGTCCAAGACCACCCTCTACAGGCTGCAGGTAGTGCAGAATAATGCTTTCCGGTTGATACTTGGTCGTGGTAGATACGACCATGTCGACCGGATGCATTTAGACGGAAACGTGGAACCCCTGGACATCCTCTTGCCGAGGATGTCTAAGGAATTCTACTGCAAGGCAGCATTATCAACGCACGAAGAGGTTCGAATGCTAAGCTACATCAAGGCTAGGTGGTGGGATCGTTACAAGCGGCCCATTGCCAGCCTTGATGTACAGGATGCCCTCCCTTCAAACAAGCGTCCTCGCTTGTAGGGAGGGATATATGCCCATTTATGGGCTATCGAAGTGCGCTAAGCTAGTTTTAAGAGTAGTCTCGCATTAGCAGCTTAGCTGGAAATGCGACGTGGCCAGCCTCAGGCTGGAAGATCATGACATCTCGTTAGCGAGTGTAGTACCAATATTTATTTATTTCTAAAAAGTATATGTGAGCTTTCATAGTCTTGTGATTAACGATTTTGATCATTACCATCACATCGGAATTTTGAGAAAATTCACACTAATAAATCAATATTTAAATAACATGGAAAATGTTTTTTCTATTATTTTTCCTGTCATTTTTAATATTATTTGTGGTTTTGTATGATTTTCTTGTCATTAAAAATACAAATGTCTTCACACCAAGCTGTCGTATATTTGTTCGTAAATATTTCGTTTGCTTGGCATTTATTTAAATTGTACCTTCCTTCCTTAATTTACAACTGTAAACATTTAGTTATGAAAAACACAGTCCCGTTAAGCAGATTATGACGCTCCATTTACAATGCAATCATGATTACAATAATAAAAACAAAAATCACATATAATACTGCTCTTAATTGGACATTAATTTAAACTTACTTTATTTTTTATCATCCGAAAGCAAAAGTTATCGCAGTTACTGAAGCATGAAATATATCGCGCAATCTTATCCAAAAATGACCCGCCATAGCCTCATTATAATTACACGCTCCAGTTTAAAAAAATTTAACGCCTGGCAGACGGATTCCAGCTTCGTTCCGAGAGCGAAAATTCTCCGCGGATTAATTTAACGATTAAAGCGATTTTAATTAAAAATTTCCCAGAAATGTCTTTCCTTAAAACCTAAAAGTCAAGTTTGAAAAAAAAAACATTTGAACTCCTTCATTTTATAATCATCCTCCCGAATACATTTATAAAAGCACCGAAGCGCCTCCCCATTGCTTTCATTTGTTTCGCCCGCGCCCCGGACGTGCCTGTCGCGTGATGTCTGTGCTCGAAAGAGAGAGGCAAGTGAGTGGCACCTCAAAATGGCGACCACCTACGGCCGAACGACCGCTTGTCAACCGGTGCCTCATTTTCTCGTCCCGGGATCTCATTTCCAAGCACCCTAATGAGATTTTCGTAGCGAGGACATAAAATCCGCATAACCTCCACCTCCCCTGCTCGTCTCTCGTGTTCGACCTATCATTTCAGTCTTCAATGCTTCTCCCATTCTCTCACTTTATACCATTCTCCGCGGAGGCGATAGGATGTGTAGCACTCGATGTAAATAGACCTAAATGGTGAAGCATTAATCCGCGCGCGTTGCCGGGCCAACCATCACCGATGACATACATCGCCGGTGTGTTTAAGGTGATTACTGACAACTTCATTGGTTGGAAATCATACCAGGGAATCGGCTGAAATTTTGGAGGTAAATATGAAGGTCTAAGTGAACGCTTCGGAAAAGAGCACTTATGTTTGGTCGCCCGAACCGGTATAACTGTGCATTTTTTGTTATTCGAGGTGTTTATGATAAACCTTTTTTGAAGCCGATAGCCATAGGGCATTAAAATTCAAATTTAAGTTTCATTTGAGCACAGAGATTAATTTTAATGCATATAATTGGGAAATTAAAACAATTCCTAACCGTACAAATTTAGGAGTTGCTTTAATTTCTCAATTATTCACCGTAGTGTTCTTTTTCTAATATATAATATAATTGGGATTAAATTTAGTAGGAATGTTGTCTTTCCATTGCCTCAATTGTGTGTTCATTTTTTGTTGATTTGGTTCCAAGGATGGAGTCAGAAGTTTAGTTCCCAAGCAAGTACTTTTTGGATTTAATACTTTTTAACTTTATGACTATTTTTATGGATACGATTTTTGCATATTCCTTATTAAGTATCGTTGTTGACGCATCCACATTAATGAGTGAAAGAGTTTAAAATTTTAATCTATTTATCCTTTCCTATAACATTTTTGCAGGTGCTCATTAGATGAAAATGTTTAGTGAGAGTGTTTATAACAATGAATCTCTTTTAAAAATTTGAATATCTAGGAATTGGCGAAATGGACATGACAGTATTTTACACAGTCACAGGAAAATATTTCTAATATTCTTATAGGAGTATTTGAAAAGATATTTACGTTTTTTTTAAGATTGACACTTCAATTTTAAAATAAAAAACACTAGTTATTTCTTTTTTAAACATTTTAAGATCATCTTCAATACACTCAGTAGGAGACTACCATTTTATTTTATTTTATTAAATTATAAATCCACCAACCTCATTAAATGAGAAAATATATCTAAATTCGTATTTGAAACTATAGAGAAGTATATAATTTATTTATTTGAGTTTTCTGGTGGCACCTTTTATTATAACACAATTATTTAAAACATTTATACAAAACATAGGTATACTCCGAGTGCACTATCGAAATAAAGATTTCTTTTTGTGATTTAACGATGTAAGTTTCTGATAATATCCGTAGGACTTATATGGAAAAGGGGAATAAAAATTTCTCTTTCACGGGCCGCACGTCAGCCTTTCCCTCTTTCTATTGCATATTGGAGGCACTACAATCTCGTTACGGCCGGAAATGGACGCTATGTGGAAAAAGGGCGCCGCTGTCGGGGCAATGGGACTTGCGTTGGAAGAAAAGTGCCTTATGTGAGCGGGAAGGAACGATTTTAGGAGAGATACCAAGGCGCTACTCCACAATCACAAATTCCATCTCCAACTGCGCCATTTCGACTGTCATCTCTTCCTTTTTGTCGTCTGTTTCATCCTCTATTTAAACTCTCCATCCATTTCCTGCAACGATTTTTAGTTTTTGAAGCTCTTTTCAGTAACACACACATACTCATACATGTCAGTATATAAACGAATATGTACTTTTTATTAGAAATTACGAGCTTCTATTGAACCGCAGGTCTTACAAATTTCGATGAGATTTACATTAATACCATGCAAGATTACAATGGCGTATGGCAGGGAGTGTCATTAAACCACGCATAAACTTCTTTTGAAGTCCCTACTGGCCTGTCTTATGGCATCTGACAAAAATGATCTGCTGTATTTTTCGATTCTAGTGATTATGTAAAAGTATTTTCTTGTACAATTTGGTCTATTCCTAGGGTAATTAGTAATTGTTGTTGAAGCCACTCCACGCACATTCTCAAATCAAATTCAAAAATATTATCTAGTTTTCGAGCATAATTTGACTAAATCATACGAATAGGGAAAAAACTTTATTTCGGCTGTGCATTTTTATTCGACGCAAATTAATTGTGTAAGTCTCAGCAAGTACCAATAACAATATACCTGTCAAATCCTTTTCAGCGTTAGTAGGTGAAAGGATAGCTCGTTGGAGTGAAACCCTTTTAACCTTGAAAGAAACGTCATAGCCACTCATTAACGAATTAATTTCTGCGAGAAGAGAAAAAGATACCGACGAACGAGGAAAGTGAAGGGCGGGAAGAGAGGAATGCGAAGCTACGCTACGGAATGGAGTAAAAAAAATGAACTTAGGCGCGGAAGAGACGGCGAGACAGTCTCCTTGAAAAGAAGACGAGGGAAAGCGAACGAGCGAAGGTGGATGAAAGGACGTCGAACTTTTAAATTGAATTCGACAGGTTCGATTTAATTTCGGGCCATTTTTCAGCCCGCCGTTATTCATCATGTCACGTCGGTGTTTTCGTTTTCGTGGACACGTAATTAGAGGCGCGGAAACGAATTGAATAGCCCCGCGGGCGAGGTTCAGGGAGTTCAAATGAGGGACTCGATTTCGATCGAGTATTTGTTTGATCGGTATAATTGCTTCGCCAGTCCATCAAAAGTAATCGATAGTTAAATTAAATACCTTTACGAAATTTGCCGGTGGAATCACATCGCGCAGCTGTAAAAACGCGATGAAAACGCTACATGTTTCACACGGTTTGGTTATATCCGTTAACCATTTCTTCTGAAAATCTCAACCCTTTAACTGCTAGGCCCGGGCGTGTCCGAGCCCTCATTGCTACCCACGGGTGTATTAAGTTTGATAATAACGCATTTTTTCCCGGATGTCTGTTCGATCTAAATGTCTGTTTGTTTATGCTTCCATCTATGGAGGCCTGTTCTGAACTGACAGCACTGACTTTGATTTACGAAGCAGGTAATAAACTTGTTTATGATTCTTTTATTTAAAAAATTAACACTGGCAAAAATTAAAATGGTAAAAAAACTCGGCAGTTGAAGAGTTGAACAACTCGTTCCGAATAGATTTATCGATATTTTATTTATATTAAGCCATGCCAGTAAGATGGGTCTTCAACTATCATTCGGTTTAACAAAAAATTGATTCTGCAAAAACTCGAGTGTTGGGCATGCTTTGATGATGGACCGTCCGACAAAGGAAAAAGTCCGACCGGGGATGGTGGCTGTCCGTCGAAATGGAATGGAAGCAAGAGATAAGTGGGAGGGATGTCCGTGTGTCGAGGGAATCTGATGGAAGAACCCCTTTTCGGGGGCTGCGGGCGAAGAAGGAGGCATGTCCTCAGAATGGGTATTCTTTTGTCGGGAAGGATTTCAAAAGAAGCTAGGTCGAGATGTGTGCGGCTTGAGAGATAAGGAATTCGTTTCCCATGCCATAAAGGGAAAGGCGCTTTTGGTCTATCGGAGGAGGGCGCCACTCGCATACCAGTAAGGTAACGCGAGCTCGTTGCGTGCTGCGATTGGCTCTGTGATACTTATCCCTTGAATCTAGGAACCCACACATGCAAGCTACTCTCTTTTGTATTGTGTGACTGACCCAATTCCCGGCATTTCGAGTTTCCCCTCGCGATCAGAAAAATGTACCTAGCTGTAGACCTACTTTTAATGCTTTTCTTTTTGGACTGTGCTGAACGACTTCCGCAGGTCTTCGATGTAATATATATATTTTATGTAAGATTTTTAACAGTCATATTTATGAAAAGGTCTATGGTTTTAAGATGTAGAGGGGAGTTGGACGGGACATATTGGGCCAGATTCTCCTAAAATTTACCGAAATAACTCGTAACGACTAATCTTTTATAAATGGTATGTGAAAAATAATGTTTTAGAGTCTTAAAATTTACTATGATCATCGTGCAGTACATGGTATGATACACAGGAAGTCCTTGATGTACGTGAATTCGATTAACGCTAAGTCGCTTATACGCGATTAAAGTAATAGGGAAAATGAGTCGATTTGCACAAAAAAGATGCGCTTTAACTCAATTTGGTGTTAGAAAAAATGTAAAAAAATCAGCTGATGGTACTATTTGCGCTCGCGTATGGAGCAACTATCCTGCGGCGCATATAAAATTGCTCTTTCAGGAGCCACACCACTATGTTTTGATGCGGCCATCTTTCTTGCCACCAAAAGCCTATTGCTCATTGTTTGAAAGTTTATGACCCATCTTGATGCTTTTTGAAAACGGCCCGTAAAACATGAACTTGCCTCTGCACCAGAGAAAGGTAGGAAAAAGTATTTAGAAGTTAAACAAAATTTATTAAGGCCTTATGATTCCCGTGAACGACCAAGTGATATTGATTTATTCAAGGTTAAATGCCATTAACATTAATAAAAAAAGAGTATGCACCAAATGAGAGACTATCAAGTGTTATACTGTGTTTCAAATGACTTTGGGACTGGCATTTCGTTCATACTCGGGACCGCTCATATGTCTCCGCTGTCAAAAACATTTCCTTTTAGTTTTACAACTAATAATTTATAGTCATTATTAATGTAAGAATATATATCTATTTTACCTTAGGCGTACTGTAACTGTATTTCATTTTTGTTTCCATAAATCGTTATTGAAGCACATATCCCCTTTATAATACATTAGGTTTATAAGAAAATAGAATCCGCCTTCAATATGAACGACGATTTTTAGGAACACATCTATCGTAAATCGAAGTCTGCCTGCACCAAGCATTTTGAAATCGAAAACACTCTCAAGGAAATTTTGCAACTTGAGCTGATATAGCTTTCAATATTTAAGTATATATGTGTATATGAACCAGACTGTCTAATCAAAAAGTCAATTTTATTTTAAAAATTTATTCTACTTTAACTGGGAAAATCAATTTAGGAATTTTATTCCTTACACGAAAAACATTTAATTTTTGATTGCCCCTTCTAGTCATTGAAGGCATTTAAGTATGATTTTCATGAAGTAAAAAATTCCACTAGGTATCATATTGAAATGAATCACAGTGAAATATTATATTAAGTCGAAGCAAATAATCTAGGTTAATTCAAAATAAAATTATAATGCCTATTAGATATCTGAAGGCACCACTAAAATGCCAGTATAAAACATATGGCATTGTAATATAATCAGTTAGTACGCAGCAATCAAACTTAGGAATTCTAAAAGATCTAGAGTAATTTCTAAGGTTGTACGACTTCCACACAATTTCAAGTCTTCGAAAACAATTATAAACTTCCAATGACTGAGTCCTCTTTGTTGCGGCCCCTTTCATCACGCGAAGAGGTATGCTATGTTTAAATTTCGAAAGTTTTTGGGAAGGAACGTTCCACTTCTGTCATTTAAACGATGGATTTCGTAAAAGGAACAGAAAACACGAAATAATTTGTCGGAAATTATGGGAACGCATAACTTGGTTACCTCTGAATGCCGCGATAGAGACGAAAACTCCATTTAAATATCGCTAGGATCGATAACTTCCCGTCTGGTGGACAAGTGATACGATTCACTTTGCGATGACGGCTGAAGAGCGGATATTTCGACGTACATGCGTCCCATTCACGGTTTAGATCCAATCAAATTCGGAAGCGGACGTATTTTTTTCTTGCGGTTAGAATAGGAATATTATTATTCGTTACGTATCTTTTTTTAGTTTTCACTATTTCGTTTTATGGTGAGTTCGTTCGTACTCGAAGAACTTTTTATTACATTTTTATTTCAGTAGGAGTCATCCATTTTGTAAGTACGCAAAAATTAGCCATTTTTGACCCTCCCTTCTCCCTTGTTGTATGTCGTACTTTTTTCTATCCCCCCTCCCCCGTGAGTGCGTACGTTAGTGCATAGTACCCTCCTACTGCACAAGTTCGTCTCAAAAAAACATTTTTGTAATTAAAATATGAAAACTTTTATTTATTTATATTATTTATTTATAATATTATAGTTAATAGGACTTTATTATTTCTAAATTTTGCATTATAATACAGTGTCCTATGAAGTTTAATAGAGAACAATTTCATGTGTCAGTTTCAAGCACTTATAGACTCTAAAACTTAACGACAATCTATCTCTATACAGTTTGTTTTATTTTACGTGAGTACGTACTACTTGGCCTAACTCCTCCTCCCCCCTCCCTATACGTAGGGTATACGCGAACTTTAACCTCCCCTCTCTCCGTCCGTACTAAATGGATGGCCCATACCTTACCGTATAAACTCGGGAAAAGATAGATATATATACTCGTATATATATATATATATATATATATATATATATATATGTGTGTGTGTGTGTGTGTGTGTGTGTGTGTGTGTGTGTGTGTGTGTGTGTGTGTGTGTGTGTGTGTGTGTGTGTGTGTGTGTGTGTGTGTGTGTGTGTGTGTGTGTGTGCAGCCAAAATCCTACATAATCTCGGATAATGCTCAGCACAATCCTATATAACCAGCGATTCATTCGACTTAGGGCGCGACCTTTCGGTCGCTTTGTACACTGCATTCCTCGTGATTCAAAGGGTTCAATTTCAGGGCAGAATTTATAGAGGCTCCCTGATTCACCCACGCCGAAAGACCTCAGCCTCTTTTTTGTTGCATTTCACGTAGCGCCAAAGCTTCCTCGTAATCGGATCATTTTCTCAAAAAACGAAATCGGATGATTTCATAAATGGACTATATGCAGCGACGGAAGAACGATTTTCAGCGATTTACCCGCCTATAGAACTCAGTTGAAAATGTCGAGGAACCGATGAATTATTCTCGTTGTTTTCGTATTATCAGGCGTGTGTAGGTATAACATACACATACGCGTTCATCTACACGCTGGTGATGCTTACTTAACTGTATCAAAACCGAAAGTTTCCTTAATTTTAAACACATTTGCCTTTCATGGCTTATTCCACTTTCTGTAGCTCAGAGTAACTCTCGATTATGAACGTGCAGTACAGTGCATAATTAATGAAATTGAAAGACTTACCGACAGTTCTTAAATTATAACAGAATCTTATCGCGATATTAAAATACTCGAGGAAATCTTGAAAAAAGGTTTTCGAGGCGAACGTTATGGAATTGTTTGCATAAACATTCCTTAGGTAAAGTGCGCAGTCAGGAGAGAGTTATAGAACTCGCCTTATAGTTGGAATTGAATTGATTGACTATGAGACTCAAATTACAGCCATACTAAGAATATTTGAGTCACATAGTTCATGTATAAAGTGACTCATTTTTGCCGAGATCAAATCGGTAGAAAATTTTCGCATGTGAAATGTTGCACATTCGGAAATGTTTTCTGAATAAATGAGAAAAATCAGTAAATGTTTTTTACTAAGAGCTTTTTTTTGCTTCAATGCGTGCAGATGGAATTAAAGTTTAATCAACCAATGAACCTTTTTAGCGACTTATATAGGTAAAGAAACGGCATGTAATGTCATGGAAACAGAAATGCAATCGTAAAATTGCCGATAAGTGAGATGAGTCACCGTATTGAGGCAAATTAATCAAATAAGGCATCGACGACAAATCTGTGCAGAGAGTTGATCAGTGCAACATCGTCAAATAACAAGAATGCTGAAAAAAACAGTGTTGCTCTCCACAATATTTATTCATCAATTGTCAGAGATGTAGAAATTTATTTTTTAACTAGCTCATAAACAGCTATTAATGGCCATTTACAATTAACGCGGTAACGCTAACAAAGACAAACGCGTGTAACCATGCCCTGGTCAGGATTCGAATCCGGGACCCTAGTATTGAGACTCAGTAACGCCTCACACCACTATATCTATGCCGGAAAATAGTCATAGAAGAGGAAAAGAAATGGTAGAACACACGAGTATGACACATAAACACACGTATATAACATGGGGATTAGCGTTTCACAATATATCACGGGTCACATCTCAGCCGTTTACAGTCTTTATTTCTCTCTCTCTCACGGGAGCATAGAAAAACTCAAAATGAGACGGGCAGAAAAAGAAACAAAAAAGATTAACCCAGGGGCGTACAAATAGCAAGCGAGACGGTGAAATAAAAAAGGTTGAGAGAGGGAGAGTGGAAAAGAATGGTAGAGGATGTTTAGGTCGAATGCCTTGGCGGATGAAACACGCGGCGAATAAAAACGGAAATAATGGTTTCGAAATAAAAAAATAACAAGGGTGAGTGGCGGAAACTGAGCGGATTTAGCCGGAGGGACAAGAGAGGGATGAAAACGGGAACAAATTCATTATTCAGCAATGTACTGATCCAGAGCAGAGTACGAGCGGGAGTTGGGAAGAGGCGAATTCAGTTAAGGAGAGAGGGAGAGATGAAGATTGTGAAGGTGTGAGGTAAGGGAGAGGGATGAAGAGAAATGGAGGCAAAGTATGAAGGGGAAGGGAGATATTGAGAGAGAGAGAGAGAGGGAGGAAGTGAGAAGGAGTGAGATGGAAGGAGGGAGATATGGTGAGAGAGTGGAAAGCTGGAGATGAGATGAGAGGGAGGAAGTTGGAGGAAGAGAAGGGGAAGAGATAGGGTAGAAGAGAGATAATTAGAGGAAGAAGAAGAGAAGAGGAGAAGGAAGAGAGGGAGGAAGAGAGATGGAAGATGTGTGGGAGAGAGAGGAATAGAAATGGAGGGGAAGATAGAAAGGAAGAGAGGGAGGAAGGGTATGGAGAGAAAGGGGAATGAGAGAGGGAGAGATAGGAGGTGGGAGGTAATAAGAGGGTGAGAAAGAGAGGATAGAAGCATGATAGAGAGATAAAGGGGAGAGAAGAAATCTTAAGGACCAAGAGGAAAATGGCTAGAAATCGGATACAAAGAGGGGTAGAAATACAAAAATGGAGGATAAGAGATGGGAATGAGAGAGATAATCTACAAGAGGAAGAGTTTTACGGGAAGGAAAAAAGAGATACCTGAGGTAGGGAAATCCGGAGAAAGGTAGAAAATGGTGAAGGGTAAGAGATCACAAACAGTTTCGAAGTTATTATCATGGACGAAAACTCGAAAGAATCGAGCAGTTCTTTGCGGTGGCTAATTTACATTTTCAATCTCTACTTTTAATTCCAATTTTAAATTTCTGCATGATCGCAAAGGATTGAGATATGCTCAGTATGTGTTCAGTAGCTCAGTGATCAGAGACTAATTTATCAATCAATGATTGATTGTTTGTACATTCTGTGGAACTTTAATTCCGTTAATAATGTTTTTGAGGTATTGATATGGATTTTTACATTGTTCTGGATAAAGAGATAATCGCGACTGCCAATGATTGATTTAATTACTACACGGACCTTGTTTTGAGCGACTTTACTATCTGTGAGGTAGCTGCAAAACGCGAAATAGTTTTAGTGTGTGTGGTGCCAAAAAAATTCAGATTTTTTAAAATTCTTTTCCTAAAATTGATTTCTTTGGTTTCTTACTATTTTAGTGTGTAAAAAGAGCTTCTTATTGAAGACTTTTGCCATCCTTTTACAGTGTCTAATGTTAGGGAGGTCTGACACTGAATTTTTTAATGAAGAGTACGCGAATAATTATTTTTGTTGAAGTAAACATTTATCCTCCATGCCTTGTTTGTTCGAGCACTATTTCCCTAGTAGAAAAGCAAATCCCTCTAGCGTTACTCTGCGCCAATTATTAGGAATATCGTATGCCAGTTTTCAACGGACACTGCACGCTGACAAAATTAAATGGAAAATCTTTGAGCGGGACACGTAAGTATGTACTTAAATAGCATCAAATATATCTCAGAAACTATCGCATAGTAGACCGATCTTTAAAACCTTAAGCCGATGTCTGATCTGAGAGTAAATGGTTGACCACACTCAACATTTAAAAGTGCTACAAAAAATTGCTATTATACAATCAACTAATAACAACGCTACAACTAGCTATACCCTTTGAATGCTCAAAGAAACATTTAGCTACTAAGATAATAAAAAGGGGATAATACACATATTTCAACTAGACAATTCCAAAATCCAATATAAGCAGTAGAATGCTGAAGAACAGAACTTGTTTTTTTAAGAGATTTGGAAAGATATCTTAAGATGCATAAGCCGAAGAACATCCAAAGAACGTATGCCTGAAATTATTTTTACCAAGATTATGTAAACATATAGCATGATGATAATTTGGAATGTAAATTTATGGAATTTTATCAATAGATTTTATATATAGTATATTACAACTATGCATCTGTATGCAATTGATCTTACCTCATAAGGCAGCCGATTTCATCACGACCCCCTTAATCTCATCTATCAACAAATAAAATATAATTTTCATAGATAGCCTGTCCGTAGACAGGTCCGTATTAATTCATGGAGAAACCTTGTTCTCCACATACTCCTATTTTCGCCGTCTTCAGCCCTAGTGTGCGCTTACCCATTTGCATATGACTGCTTGCATTAATGCATAGATAATTTTATTTTCTTAATTTTGGAGTTTTTGAATGTTCCAGTCGTAGACACTATTATTACGGAGGTTCGGCTATATATCATCATCATCATAGTTAGTCTATCCGTAGACAGATCCGTGATTATTCTTGGTTCAGCTTATTTTTCCATTTAATCCTAATTTCCGCAATAATCTTCATGTTTTGATAGCTCTTTTTGCCTTTCAAGTCATCTATCAGCTGAAACATTTGCCTATCTTTTTCTCTTTTTCCTTCCAGTTTTCCTCCTTACACGTCTTTAATCATGCTTTCTTCCCTAAAATCCAATTTGTCTTCTTCTTTTTTATAGTCTATATAATCATTCGTGTATCTCCTATTCTTATTAGTAATTCCTCGTTTTTTGTCCTATCTGTCCATTTTATCTTCGGTATTCTTCTCCATGCCCAGATTTTGAAGCATTTTAATTATTCTATACCATCTTTCCTTAGCGTTCCGGTTTCTGCCACGGACAAAGCTGTACTCTATATTATCAGCTTTTTGCAGATATCATCTGTTAAATTTTCTGTAAGAATGAATCTCTTTCATATGAATGCGACTTTTGCTTTCGTCGTTCTAGTTCTAATTTCATCGTTACATTTTGCTTCTGTCGTTATGGTGATTCCATGATATTTATATACTGAAATTTGTTCTAATGGATTTCCTACAATACTAATGTTCAAGCTTTCTTCTTAACACGATATTTGCATGACCTTAGATTTTTCTGTATATATTTCCATTCCGTATAATCTGCCTGTTATTACCAGTCTAGTTATTATTTTATGGAGTTTCTTTTCCTTTGTAGCTAAAGTGCTTGATCATCCGCGTATTTTACTGTTCTTATAATCATTCATCCAATCTTGAAATCTCCTGTGCCTTCTAGCGCGTCTTGCTTTAGTATTAAAATACCAATAAATGTCGAATAACTCGATAACTGCAGAATCTATTATTAACCATCCTCTCAGTTTTAAATTGAACGACTCCTACAGAGACAAATGTTTTATTACCGTGTAATATAACGACCCGAGTTCGTATCGAGGACCTATTTATTCCTCCATTTCAATAAAATAGAAATGGCGGCAGCATATTTTTCATTTGCACTTTAATATTACAGAATGTAATCGTACAGCCTCGAGACTTGATTCTAATAACGCCAAACAGAATGAAAATTCTTTTTTGGGCCTTCGGTTTGATGTAGGTACATATTTCTTTTAAACATGAAAATTTCACAATTTTTAGGCTGGTTTCCAAAGGAAACAGCTTTATAAATAGGGTGACCAGATTCTGAGGAAGTAAAATCGGGACACAACGTGTTCTGGGAATGAAAAAACGGGGCATAACCGGGAGAATATAAAATCTTGAGTTTGTTTGTCGCTTACACGCCAAATAGACAAATTCTGCGTGGCTTGGCTATGATATCCTTGGAAAATAGTCCATAATTTTTTAAAATTCTAACATTTTGTGCACAAAATTATTACAGAAATGGTCATAAAACTGATGGGAACAAATATTTTAGAGTGATATTTATCGTATTTTTCGGGCTATAAAACGTTTTTAGAAAATTTTCCAGAAAAAATGGTATTTTGGTTCACGAAAGCATTTAGGAAAGGTCACGTCGCGTATTATTTCTAGCCGTGGTTAAATCCGTATCTGTCAACATTCAAGAAAATATTATGGCGTGATAACAATTAAATATAACGTTTTAGAAAAACTTAATTCGTGAAAGTAAATAGGGATGATCTAAAACATAAATAATTGCTTCGAAAGCTAAATGTGCCCTGCGTGCACTCCGCTGTCGGAGTGCGCTGCACACCCTTACGGATTGCACTTATTTAAACTTAATTGAAAGATGAGATTTTAATTCCAAATAAATGGATTGCATGTGTAATAACATGTGACTGGAGAAATGTGATTCATTTATTCCAAATTTATGAAATAAATAATAAAAAGAATTTTAACCGGGACAAATACTAAACCAGACGGGTCGCCGGGACATCTAAATTCCGGGACTGTCCCCGCTAAACCTTGACGTATGGTCATCCTACTTATAAATGGTGGTGTCTATGTGTGGTGTGTGCGTGTGTGTGTGTGTGTGTGTGTGTGTGAATGTGTCACCCACTAACAACTTTTGCATCAATGGACCGATTTTCATGAAACTTGGTATGAGCCTCGTACTACTACCATGGCCTACCTCCGTGCTATATTTCATTTGGCGAAAATTAAACTCCAGGGTTCGATCCCAAGAACGTTTTTTCCTTATTTTTATCATACTTTCCAAAAAATCGAAAGTAGTCTTATGAGAACGCCTCGGTTTCCGTTGGAGTGTGTATGTGTGTCTCCCTAACATCTTCTTCATAAATGAACCGATTTCAACTAAATCTGGTACATAGAATCTTCACATAAATTAATGGCCAAAATGACATATTTGGACTGGATAGATCAAGCAGAGGTGCCACAATTGCAAAGTTAAGCTTTTCGGTAATTATGTATTTGGTAGGAATTGGCTAAACCGATTTCAACGAAATTTCGTATGAAGTAGGCGTGCAACATAAAATAACAAAATCAAGATATTTATTATAGATGTCGAAAGCAGGGCTGCCGCAATACAAGGAATTAAAAAAAATTTACACGTATTTGTGTTGAATTGTCTACATCTACTTTAACCAAATTTAATGCTTATACCGTCATCATCATAAGTAGTCTCTCCGTAGATAGGTCCGTGATTATTCATGGTTAAACCTGGTTCTCCATATACTCCTATTTATATACCTATATAATATACCTATATATACAAAACAATATTAGCATATTTAAACCGAATTAGCCAAACAGTGGTGCCACGATTACAAATAAAACTCTTTCAGTAAATAAGAATTTGAATTGAATTGGCTGAACGGATATCAATTAATTTTTTAGAATAAGATTTGAACAACATACCATAATTAAATCAATATTTTTAAAGCGGAGTTAAAATCAGAGCTACTACAATATAAAGTTAAATCATATTTATTTTAAACGTATTTTTAGAAAACTTACCAAGTGGATTTTAACCAAATATAGTATATTTAATCTTCATAAAAATTAATAACCAAAATATTATATTTCAACCGGGTCGACTAAACAGGGTTACCACTATATCAAGGTTACAATTTTTCTGTAACTATGAATTTGGAAGGTATTGGGTCAAAGAAATTTCGTTTTTAGGGCGAGTATAGAATAGAAAAACGAGATGAATATATTTAGAACGGATCAAAATAGCAGTCCTACCACAATATAAGGAAAAATAATTTTCTGATTTCAATGCAAATATATTAGTATATGATTATTCTACGGCGAATTTGACGAAAAGCAATTCTTTATCACAGGAAACCTGTGTACACCCCTACTTGTTATATATTAAAATTGTATTGAAATGAAAGTAGGCGGATTAGTTCTTTCCAGAACTACTTGTTTTACATAGGAAGACTCAATCAAATCCATAGTGCAGATATGCTTTCTTTAAAATTTTAAAATATCTTAAAATTGTGATATCTGAGCGTGATTTGTACTGTTCTAAGGGGAAAAGAATGTAGATTCTAATTTTAATCACAGAATATTGTAAATTGAATGTATTTCCTTCAATTTATACTAAAACAGCGTTTTTGTTTTAAACCGCATTTTATTGGGTTGTTCCCATGGATACATACGATTATTACGGAACTCGGCTTGAGCATAGATGAGGGTTATTTTATTTTCACTCAACTACCCTTCAGCAATGGAAAGTTGATCCATAGATATTAGGGTATAAACAGTAACATTTATTAAATTCGTTTATTTAAAAAATACAAGCAAAATATAATGCCAGTAAGAGATTTTAACATTGCTTTTAGTACATGGTGTAACTTTCAAACTTCCTACATTTTAATCCATCACTGTGGAAATATCGTAAAAGATGAACGAATATAATTTTTAGTATACGAAAGAAAAACTTATAGATTTTATTCCATGACCTTAAATTTGCCACTTTGACCGTTTCATGGCGTTACAGTTTCTAGAAGGAAAATGTTACTCCTCAGCAATGAGTGTTGTGTGGCGTTAGAGTTGGACTATGGCGACTCCTCAGCAGTGAGCGCAGGTTGTTGTGTGGTACGCAGAAATGAAGTCGTTCATTATGGTGCAACGCAACTACCAGCGAGTGCATGGAGGTGATCCGTCTAAGACTTGACATTCATCATGCAACCAATGGGTCACATATTGAATTGCACTAATCTAGAAATTTTTTTACAAATGAAATTTTTGAGTCAAAGACTAAACTTCTCTAAGTTTCTCTTTCTTATAGTGCAAATTATATTCATTTATCTATTATAGTTTTTTTCATAATGTTGGATTAAAATGTAGGAGATTTGAGAGGAACACCCTGTATTTTAAACTTGATAATGCCCTATTAATTTGTTTTCCAATTTTTCTCTATCATTGATAAACTGTGAAGTACAAATGGTATTTATTGTATGAAAATTCCTTGGAATGACTAATACATGCTGAAACATTTCCTGTCAATATAAATGATCCGTTCGGGACGTCAACTTTGGGAAGCCAGCCTGCATTAGTCCTGGTTTTGACTTCTTGTTAATAAGAAAATGATTTGTCGGCAGGGGAAACCTTATTGTAGCTTTTTGAGCAAAATTACGCACATTGCATCATATTATATAGAAAAAATGAGACATATTTTGTGAATTTACACCTGTGATAGTAAAGTTTAACTGAAGGGAGTATGGATACATATATATGAAATTAAGATGCTCCATTTAAAATATTACTATAAGTTTTATATTAAATTCACTCTGGCTAAGTCTATGTCAAGCTTTCTCGGGTGAGATATTTTGATGGGATAGAGATCTCGGAAGCAGAGAGCTGCAAAGTTATATGGTGATAACGTCTGTAACCAAATTGTTCTGACAGAACTAGAAATATTCGAGCTTCACCAAAGTTCAATGTAACTATTGTAAATAATTTAAGCTAAGTTGATGTATGTAAATTAAATTAAATTTAGACATATGAAGATCTTATATACATAAAAGCTATTCATAAAAATTCATGTTTATATTATCTCTTGTTTAAAAATCAAGCTAAAATATTAGTTAAATAGAGAATGAAACGCTGGTAACCAATAAAATTTTCGAATTTTGAATGGAGAACATGAACGCTTGATGAAATTAATCTGTAAATCAGTGGCATAAGCGACGAAAGTATGCTATGATCGTATTATTGCATGATAGCATTTAAATTAATTATCAGTCGATTCCATTTATTTTCATTAAAATTTTAACGCATGCATACCAATTATTTTGATCATTATATAGCGTGCTTCTCTGCTAATTAACCACTCGCGTTTATCATCAAAGATAACATGAACTACGTGACCACCCGACTCTATCGTGGAAACGTTTCCTCCCTTAGGATGCCAGTGATCCAAAGATCCAAAATATCGATTCTGATAAACGAGGCTAAATTTCGGCTTTTATAACTCTTCCAAGAGTCATCAAACATGAGTTTTAAGAAGGAAAAACCTTTAAATTTGCCTAAAAACTAATTCAGATGATTTTTACGGAGAATTTTCACAGACATATTTTAAAGTCGATTGTAAATATGTTTACGGCGCAAATTGCGTTCAGCAATTCAAAAAGTCATTTCCACAAGGACGTGTTCATGTCCGCGTGTATATATGCGTAAAAGCTGCTGCTGGGACAGTCTCTCGTGAGAAAAAATTTCACGACTTGCATAAAGTAAAAAAAAATGTGATAACCGGATAACTGTGGCGTAATAGTCGTCCGCGAAATATCCACGTCACGTCGTGAACGAGTTTATTGACGGAAAAAATATGGCCGACGGAAAAGGCGCTGCGCGTCCTAAAATTGTTTGCTAGCTCGCGCGTTGTTTTATCGCCCTCGATCCCACGCGTTCTCTCTCCATGTGCACGAATTCGCGAGCCAATGATGGCATCGAAATGAATAGCGGGGCAAGTAAACGAGGGAAGATCGTCTTTTTACGCGCGGACGGTGATGTTCTTTTTTTTAAGGGAGAGAAATAATAGCAACGGTTAAGAGACTTAATTCCCGGAGAAATCCGAGAATTACACTCGATTGTTTTCACGGAACGCGAAGCAGAAATAAAGTGAGAGAGGGGGAGGGGAGGAGGAGGAATGTTTCATAGGATATTCACCCTAATCCAAGCTTTTTTGGTAGGATAAAAGGACGTTTGAATTAATATAAAAAAGGGTGACGTAATGTATTGTTTTTATTCCGCGCATATCGTGTTTTTTTTCTCCCCTCGTGGTGAATGACTGAGAATGGATCTCTGGCTGTTTTTAAAATATTTATGGAGAATGTGCCGTCCGAAAACAATCCTTTCCGTTTTGATTTTATTTCGTCGAAAATGAATTCTGGCAACTTCGGTGAATTTAATATATTGGGCGGTTATTTATTTCTTCTTTTTAGCCCTGGAAAGGGCAATATGATTCGGGTTTTCTTTTGATTTTATTTTTGCTGTCTATGTATGTTTCGTCCTTTAGACCAGGTCACGCTGTTCGTTAGAATCCAAATTAAACGGAATTATTTCCTCTTCCCGTTTGTGTGATCGCTTTTAGATCGCTTCTCTAGATTAAATCAATCAAAAATGTGTCGCGTTTCAATAATTGGTTGTGGTTTGATGAATTAACCAGGCCGAATAGTTTTATGTGGCCAAATATAACAGACTATTACTGGAGAAACGCGATGGACCAAGGAGACAATATCAATTTTTATCCGTTCGCATAGTAATTTGGTCAGATCCGATATAATCTGATTGTAGGATAAATAATAAGGTGAATTTTCAGATTTTTATCAAATTTCAATGTACGTTATTTTATCTTTACGTTTACATATTTCATTGCATCGAATGTTTCAAACAGCGCCAAAACATCACTGGGTTTAAAAAGATCCTTTGATTTTCAAATGTTTTTTATAATGAAATAATGACAAATAATAATCAGATCAGAGTCATAATGAGCCACAATTTTACCCCTTACAACTTCAGAAACGACCCAATCCGATTAATGGGATATTCCGGTTGATCGATGTGCATAGAAATGAAAATATTAAAATAGCAAAGAAACATTTAAACAATGTCACTCAACAGTTTTTTTAATTTAGGTAATACTGTATTTAATAATAAAACATTTATAGTACAGGTAAATACCGTGTACATGCAATGCAGTACAAAAATTTAAGTTATGTTTTTAAAAATTGTTAAATCTTGATTCCGGTTATTCGCTTTCATTTTTATAGGGAGATAACTGTATATGCTTCCCAACTCTCCATACCGATACTCTACCTACTCCACCTACCTATATGGTGTGCGTCTCTCATTGAATTTTTACGTGATGTTGATGCAAAGCGTCGAAACCTGAATCGCAAGTAAATGGGATATAAAATGTGGTTTAGTATAAAAAAATATCATGATTTTTCTCGGATTTCGAATAAATTAAGAAACTTTTAGCACGATCTCGTATTTATCGATGTATGACTTTCGCATTAAGGAGAGGAGGATAAAATTCCAACGTTTTAGAACTCGCGAATAAAAATTTTCTCGAACGAAAACTTATTGCAGAAAACAAAGGATCATCGTGGTCTTGTGTCGTCTCTCAAGCCGTTGTCGTTTTAACATTGTTCAAAAGTAAGGTAAAAATGTATCCTACCAGAAGAACATTCTTACAAAGGAAATGACTTGCTGCGATTCCAATTTGTTAGTCTCTTCCACGCTCACTCTACAGTCGCCGCCAAAATGAGAAAAAGGGAGAGTAAAAATAAAACATTTTTTCGCAGATTATTACGGTTGGGATAGGGGAACAAATATTCCTTTTCTTCTCTCTTCCCTCGAGCGTAAACGTCTCCTGTCAATTCCTTTTTTTTTAATTTTCCTCTCGAACCGCCCGTACTCACCCGATGACCACCCTCCGATCAAAACCGCACGCCGCTCCAGTCCATACGACATGCCCCGTCCTTCCGCTACCCCTATCGCCACTCCCACTAACACGCTAAGTAGTTCTAAAAACAGGATATAATCCTCACTTCATTCCTCTCTCTATCTCCCTTTCTATGCTCTTTCCACTCTCTCATCTCCTCGCCGAAATAATCCCCTCCCATCCTTTTCAGCTGGTATCACGCGCCGAGACGGGCTCGTTTTACCGGCATTAAAAAAACATAGGAGATGGGCTTGGGGAAAGAGGCGGAAAAAAATGGCGGGAGGGGAAGCTTGATCCAACAGCTTCTCTTCCGCTAAGCTCCTCGTAATTCGGGCGCGAATGTGTGTGAGCGCGCGCCTCGTTCTTCACATTTTTTTAGCACTGCGGTTATAATTTTTCTCTTTGCGCATTTCCCTCTCTCTTTTCTGCTTTCATTTGTTTTTTAAAAGGTCATCTTCTACATGTGTTTGCGGGTGGACTAGCTCTCTCTCTCTTCTTCCTCTCTCTCTCGTTTGTTCTTTCTACTTTATCCACCCTTTCCCGCCTATCCCTCTCTCTTTCTCTCTCCTCTCACCCTCTCCTTTTCGCTCTCCCCCAACTCTCTCCTCTCTCTCTCTCTCTCTCTCTCTTCCCCTTTCGGGGTTAGGTGGATGATGAGACTTCTTAGTCTCAATCACGCCACGAATAAAGACCTTATCAATCAATCAATCAAGCTCCCATCTCTCTCTCCCCTTATCTCCCTTTCACTCCCTCCCCCATCTCTACCTCCCTCTCACCCACTCTCTTTATCTTCCCTCTTCCACTCTCTCGTCCTATTTCTTACTCTATCTCTAACTCTCTCTCCCTTACTCTATCTCCCACTCTCCCTCTATTCATCTATTTCCTTCTCTCCTTTTCTCTTTCCTTCCCTCTGTCTCTCTTTCCACCCCTCTCTCCCTCCTTTCTTCTCTCTCTCTCTTTCTCCCCAATTTCTCCCTCCCCACCTTCCTCTCCTCTCTCCTACCCCCTTCCTCCCACCCCTCTCTTTCCCTTTCCCTCACTCGCTCGCTCCCTCCCACCTCTCTCCCTATCAATCTATCACTCTCTTCTTCCCAATGGTATGGGACGACTTGAATGCTTTTTATGGAACGAAGGAATGGGCAGTCGTTAGGGGTTGGTGACGCATAGGGTTGGATGGGAGTGCTAGCGAGACAAAACAATGATCTATGGGTTGAGAAAATAGAATTGGTGGCTTTAGACAAGCGGGAGATAGGAGTTATTACGAAAAAGCGGACGAAGAGAAAATTAATGTCGAGTCGCGATAATCGCGGAGGATTTTTTTTATTCTTTTGGGAAAAGGAAGAGAGGAAAAACAAAAGCAGATTATATGCCCACATCGGCGATAATCCCGGAGTATCTCTCGTATCAGGCTTCTTTGACCGAATAAACGTATATGTAAATCGCGATGTTTTTCTATTCAACTTTGGAAAATATGAATGAATGAGCACGCTTCAGGTCGTAATAAGGCGAGTATGTATTAATATATACATGTACATTAATGGCTTTCTCAAAACTTTCAATTTAAACTTTTACTGAAACTATCACTGTGTGCAGAAACTGGTATTGGGTTAATATCTTTAATTAAAGTTACAACTAAAAGTACCGAGAAAAATGTCAGTGACAAAGTTTCCACTATTTCACGCTTTCGTACTGTTTCTTATAAATATCTGAAATTTTCATTATCCATCTTTGTTTAAGAATGTCAAATCTAAGACGCTTCAATTTTTTACGTTATCAGTAAACATTTTTAAATATCTGAAAATTATTGTAAAATGTACGCCAAATAATAACATTGAGTAGTCTATTCATAATAAAACAAAAATCGTACTTTTCCACAATATATTTTTCTCACGACAGGTTTCACGCAATACGGCATCATCTGGTGATGATGACGTATCACGGTGAAACCAGTCGTGAGTAAAATATATTGCGGAAAAGTACGATTTTTGTTTTATTATGAATAATATTAATCACTTCCACGGAGTCCCGCCTGATAAGGTTATTTATATTGATTAGTCTAATTAGCCTTTCTCTTTCACCATCAAATCTGTAATAAGTAAATCCAAAAATTTTAATTGAACTAAGAAATA
This sequence comes from Tanypteryx hageni, assembly GCA_028673005.1. Classification (NCBI taxonomy): domain Eukaryota; kingdom Metazoa; phylum Arthropoda; class Insecta; order Odonata; family Petaluridae; genus Tanypteryx; species Tanypteryx hageni. The sequence goes on along the minus strand of CM054116.1, from coordinate 82,408,851 downwards.
AATACTGATAGACCAATGGCTAGTTTCTTTATATGTACTATAAAAATAACTGAAACATTTTAAATTTATTTCCGATATTCGAATAAGCATTCGTAAATAGCACTTTCGTTAATTCACATATCCAAACCAAAATATCTACCTATATCTCGGATTATTTTCAAGTAGAAACGGCATTTAACACCACATCACTACCTAGATAAGAAAAAAAATATATCACCCTAATTATAAAAATAAAAAACTGAGAATGAGACGAAAATATAAAATGGATAGAGACAATGGGAAAAAGCGAATGTGACGAAGAAATGGGGAAACGTCAAAATTTCTAAAAAAACAAACGTGTGTTTTAAATCACGGTACCGAAAATGCGAGATAAAATAACTGGGAAGGGGTTAGGGCAGAAAGGGCTCTGAGAACGAACGAGACTAATGGAGGAAGAAAATGAAAACGAGGGAAAGAGGTAAAAATAGAAACTGCGAGAGAGAGAGAGAGAACGTTTAAACGTCAAAAGGGGTGAAAGAAGGGAGAACGGAAATAGTTAGACGTGTTACGAGAAAGAGGTTTGGGGAGTGGGAGAATGCAGCCGGAAGTTTGCAAAAAGGAGGAAAGCAAAGAGAATTAAAACAAAAAAAACGAGAGATTCCGCAGGCTCGGTAGGAAAGATCCGTGAGGAGGAGAGGGGGTTGAGATCGAAAAAGGAGGAAGATTTGCGATGAGGATACCGGATTGGTTTTGCGAAGAGGGAAAGGGATAGAAGAGGAGATAGAGAGAGGGGAAGGGAGAGAGGGGAAATGAGATGGGAGTAGGGGGGGGGGCAGAGTAAGCCGGGGGGGGGTGGAGAAGTCGTGAAAAGAAGCGGAGTTAAGAGAAGTTGGGAGAGGAGATGAGAAAGAGATGATATGTATTGAAAGAGGAAGAAAAGGGAGGGGACGAGTAAGAGGGATGAAGTGGTAGTCGAAAATGAGAGCGAGGAGGAGGAGATTTTGGAAGAACGAAAGGGAGAAGAAAATGAAAGGGGCAAGAGGAAGAGAGGAGGCCATGAGAAGTGTGCGTAGGAGATTTACAAGGGAATTGATCGCGTTTGTGGGCAGCGGGTGGTGTTGGGAAAAGTTTCGTGGCAACGGGGAAAGGAACTCGGGAGACAGAGGAGGAAATGGCGCAATGATAAAAGGAGGGAGAGGATGAGTTATGGTTGGCTGTTCATGCTCGAATCATCCGTCTTAAATGGTCAAAATGTTCGAGTTTAATATTCTCCCGTGACAGGTTCAAATAGCTCCACGCCTACTATGACTCTCGCGCATCTGTTTTCTTGTTTGGAAATTACGCGACGCAAAGTTTTCAACGGTGCATTCGTGGGGAGACTAACAATCCCAAATAAAATTATGTGACTAAATTTCCATTTTACCCGAGTTCTCAATCTGTTCAGTAATTAATGAGCTCGCAAATGAGCGGTAATGCTGAAGTAATATGTACAGTGCAAAACAAAAATATATACATAATATAATAGCTTCGCTTGATTATCTCTATCTATATAAAACTCAACCTGCCTGGCTGGCTGGGAGTCTGCCGTTTCCTTCAAATATTTCTCGCTTAATATCTTCGGATCTATTAAGCTTAAAGAGCTGAAATTTTCAAAATCGTTAAACACTCATGAGATGGTCCCTAGAAAAATCAAACATCCCGGAACGAGTCTTGGATTCGACAATTATATTTTCCCATAAGTTTACACGGGATTTTCGATTTTTCTTGGTGCAAGATATTTTCTTTCATTCATAAAAATACGTAAATATCGACCAATTTTCTTTATTTTTGCATTATTTGACGGCTTAAACTATAAAATGTCCTATTTGTGCGATGTTTAGATATTTTACGGAGGAATTTGTCAGAAATACGCATTTATTTTCTAAATTTTATCTCTCTTCCGTTCTCTTTCCGGGTGTTGCCAAGGCGTCCCGCCTAGTCTATTAAACCTTCAAAAAGACGAAAGAATTACGTTATTTGCTTCGCGCTTTTTATGAAGCATGGAAATTATTGTTGTAGCAACGTCAAACGTAATAGATTGCAACTTCATTAATTGCAGATAAGTTTGATTGTATGGTTCACCCGTGTGTATTGCAGGCAGAAAATTTTGGATTTAAAAAAAAAGTGGTCACCCCTAGAGTGCACCAGTCCTTTTGAGTGTTGCATTTGTGCCAAAGTTGAGGAATAAATCCAGGTTAAATTTTTATTTTAGATTTTAGCCCACGTAACTTAACCATTCTAGCGTCTGGAGGAAAAACAACAAATATTGTTTACAGAGAAGTATTATAAACGAAAGGTAAAGTATGATGATATATTACTATTTTAGAATATTTTCAGACAGCCTCCGGTATTTGTGTTTTATTTTGTCCTCGGACTTCTTTTTCAGTTATGTTATCTTAACCTTCAATAAAATGAATACTCTGCCGCTTTAATATCCCGAGCGAAGCCGGGTATATCTGCTAGTAAATGAATAAATGAAAATCTACAAGTAGCAAATTCGATCAAATATGTTCGCCCTCGATAAGTGTGCTTCTCTAATAGAAAGCTTTTTAATTTTACCCAATTAATTAATCAAAAACAAAAATAGGAGAGCGACTACACGTTCTCCCAAATATTACTGGAAATGAAGGTGGAATTGATTCTTTGAATTTATTGTCAGTAAATCTGGTATTTGTGTTAAATATTGCGCATTGTAATTAAAAATTTCTGTTGCGGTTTTATTTTTGCTTTGGTCTGTCGTGCATTAAGTGAAATTGAAAGTATGGTGTAACTAAAAGGCTTTGAGCGATTTACATGGCTAAAAATAAACCTTTTATGAAATTGCGCTTTTGTTTTCCTCTGAAAGTCTGATGAAAATAATTTATGAATGTAATGAGATAAATCCATTAGTTTTTACTCCGAAAATTTTATTTATTTGCAAATAATATAATATAATAATATAATATATTTTAATTATTTCCTCAAAATATTAAAGCAACATTAAATCTCTTTAGAAGTAATATGCGTGACACCGAACAGCAGTCAAAGTACAAATTAAGCAGCGCCCAAAACCGCATGAGAATTTAAAATGCTTTGTAGACCGTTTAATTCCACGCTGGTCACTGGATCGTGAATTGTTGTAAGTTAAGTGAGCATGCACGCCAAATCTGTCCAAGTAAACCGCAAAACATGAGCGTGAACAGGCGCACGCTCTCGAGGCTGGCAAACTGGTGCACGTCCTGTTAGATTCCGAGTTTTGAGAGAATTGTTCGTTTTCTCAAAATTAACTTCGCTCTAATCGATGCAAAGCGGTAACTTGACCGAATAATTGGTTTTCACCTGCACAAATAATTTTCCGCCAACTTATTCGGGACTCGATAAAAATAGAAAATGATCTTAACATCATTAAAATTTGCTTGCAGGTGCACTTAATAACGGTGTTTATGCGTGAATTTTTTTGCATGATCTTATGTTCATTTAATAAATTTTAATAGGCTCCTGAAATCCATTTTCCAATTTAACTTTTTATGTTACTTTGTAGACACGATGCAGTTATCGTCAAAGATATTCTGCCCGCAGTAAGTTCTGATTTTTCACTGTCATTTCGTATTATTTTCCAATTTTCCCGGTTAGTCATTTATGTTCCTATGTCAATTATTTTTTTCGCCACTTTATCTCATTTAAGTTCTTTAATTATGATTTCGTTGGATCCTTGATGCTGGCTTTAATGCTTGTCATTTGGATGAACGTTCTTTGCGATCTCTCAGCGCCATTTTTCTCAATGATTCTTGCGATATCTAGAACCATTCGTGATATTTTCTTCTGAAAGGAATTCGGATATTGCATACTGCTGTTATAAACTGACGTAACAATCAAACCAATTTGTTCTAATGTCATCATCATTACTCTCATTTCTCCATTTCATGATGCTGATGATAGCGTTATTCAAATATAATTATTTTTTATCTCATTTGCGTAATTTTCATAATTTGTTGTTTGATTTGTTTGTATGTATGATATTTCTTGGATGATTATAGCCATTATTCCTTTCACATCGAACAAACACAAGGGAGGTGCCGGCATTAGCGTGCTCTTGACGTTGAGCAACTGCTTGACGTTCCTTCCGAAAGACAGAGTGCTAACTTGTGAGGTCTCCTCAAATCATACAAGCAAGGGATGGGACGATCCCAGGTCGAAAAATCAGACCTCAGCTGGATTCGAACCTGAGACCGCTGCGTGGTAGGTCGACGCTATAACCACTCCGCCACCCCACAATTCTTAAGCTCGGGTGAAGCCAAAGGAAGAAGAAAAAATAAAAGAACATTTTTGCAGCACGTAACAACAAGTAATGTTTAAAAGAAGAGAATAATATATTTCGCAAAGACGTTAGTTATTAGAATAAACTGGAAAATTAATGGCTGTGTTAGAAACGTAGGTTTTCTTCTTCATTATAAAGGGTCCTATATGTAAATATATTACCAAAGGAGCTCTCAGAAATTAGTACGAATAAAATACTTACACCGATAAAGTCGACCTTTAAAAGATTCGAAACCAAAATATTAAAAAAATTTCCTTCGATTTAGGCCAAAGTTTTAAATTAAACGCACAACATGTCGTCAATTTCAAATTTCCCATAAATACTTCAAGCACCTCAACCATAACCGGCGCAAGAACGATTAGCTATGGAAAAATTACACTTCTTTTTATGATTACAGGACGTATGCAACGTCCCATTCTGTAAAGAATAATCCTATTCCCTGAGCATTTTGTATATTTCCACTTACACTACATTTACCATGCGATTAATATCTCGCGCACTTAGAGATAAGTAGTTTGGTCTCTCTACGAGCAGACCATACTCATCTAATCTATTCGATGATTCACGTACAACTTGAAACTTTTTCGAGCAAACCAATGCGAAAACCTCTAAAAATGTTCTCCGTTTGAACCCGGGCAAAAATAAATAAAAGTTATTTTGGAAATTTTTAAGAAGGAAAAGGCAGTAAACATCCCGATAAAAAGGATGAAGAGAGAATGTCTGGCAAAGGGAGTTCTCCATTTGATCTTTATAGATAGCAAAGAGAGAGAAAGTGATGGAAAATAATTTTTTTCACCAAAACGGTTAGGCAGGAGTTCACTAGAGGGCACAAAGTAATACGTTTCGCGGAGGAGATTAAATTCCTGAGTGATAAAATTAGCTTGATGCCTGGTTCTCAAAAAGGAAAATAGAGATAAAGAGGCGGAGAAATCATGACATAATAGAAAGATAAAAATAACTCAAGGACGGAGGAACAGAGGAGAGATGAAATTTACTTAATACAAATCATTTTAATAGTCTTTTTTGAAGCTATCGAAAGAGCTTTTTTTCTATTTCCATAAACAAATGGGAAAAGTACACAGCAAAATTGAATACTATAGGTACATAATAGTGAAGACTCTTTTTCAGTTTACTCTGATTACATGCGTACTATGAACAATGCGAACAAATTTCGGTGGTACTTTAAACAAAATATAATCTTCTTCTCTCTATTGAATCATGATTAGAAGCGTGTACACCCAGGAATGCGCAACAGATCCAATGAAATTTATTAAGGAACTCTTTGAATCCGCTTTCGCATAGAATTATATACATGTATATTGGGTGATGAGGAACCTCAAGGGAAGCGGTACACCCATAGCGTATAAAGCCATTATTAGACCAATTTTGGAATACTCGACGAATGTATGGGATCCGTATGAAGTGGGGCAGATAAATAAGTTAGAAAAAGTCCAAAGAAAGACTGCCAGATACGTGATGGGGAAGCATAAGAAGACTGAAAGTGTAACGGAAATGATAAGGGTGTTAAATAGAAGGAAACTCAACAGGCTATGTGGGATTTAAAAAAATATTAAATAATAAAGGGGCATGGGAAAATTTATCATCTGGGATCGAGAAACCTCACTACATAGGAAAAAACGACCACAAATATAAAATTAAATACAGGCCGCAGAAGACAAACGTCCCCAAGAACTTTTTTCTAAATAGAGGAATCTGTGAATGGAATGAGCTACCGGAGAAAATCTTTAAGCCCTTTCCTAAATCGCTTAAGCAATTTAGGTCAAAATGTAAAGGTTTTCTTTTTTTAGAGGGTGACGAGTGAGCCGGAGGAAGTAGAGTGAATGCTTGGTAGGGTGAAGTACGGTGCGGACTTCGTGGGCCCCGGGACCGCTACGGTAACCGTGAAGGCCTACCATGAACCTCGAAAACTTCGGCTCCGATTAAAGCCAAGGGAAAAGTAATTGTATTATAAGTATTTTAGCCAAAATTGTATTATTTTTATAAAATTAATAATTTTATTCAGTTAAATTTTGGACAAGTGACCTTGATCACGCAGTAAGTTAGATGATGTGAAATTTATTGACAATGAGTCATGTAATATTGCCACCTGGCATGTAGCCAAATTCCAACTCATTTAGTAAACAATAAACAATAAATAAAAACCTTTAGGCTGAACTAGCCGCATATAGAAGCTAACATGAAGGGTCACACTGCTAACAATTTAAATAGCTATGCTTGTTCACAGCCATTTCGGTTTTGCGTAAAAGTCTATAATTTACACTTAACAAATGCCCTGTTTTAAGAGAACCGACTTATATTATTAAACACTCCAGACTTTCTCTGGTAGAGCTACGTACATCAGCTTCAACTTGCGGCTGTCTTTCCGTTTTTTTACGGCACGTGATTCTAAATCTTTCTCGTAACCCTTCAGGCAGGAGACCAGAAAAACTCGCCCACACGCATACGGGCGAAAGAGGAGGGAAACAGGAGCGAAGGCACCGACCAGCCCTAGGGAAATGCTCTATGTAAATGACTATCTTCCCTGCGAATGGGATGCTACGTTTCGTGCGTATTCCTCAGAGCGCACGTAAATTTTCTGAAAAAAAGAGGGCTTCCTGTTGATAAATCCATCACTGCAAGGAACCGAACCTGCTGCGCGGAATTTTAAGTATTGCGTTCAGAATCGTTGTATTTTGTGGATATTTTTTCTGACATTACTCGTCGGCAGTTTGTTTAAAATCCGTTGACGTTAACATCATGCATCAGCTGTAATAATTACGATGCTTGGAAGTATTCGATACACTTTAATTTTGAAATCGTACTTTAACAAGGAATGTTCAAGACACATTTACAAGTACATTCAGCAAATTTTTCTTCCTACTTACGAACTCCAGTGAGATATTTAAACAAAAGCCTTTAATTAACTAAAATTTAAAATAATATTATGTTATGAATATAAAAAGAGATAAATCTACAATTTCCTGGGAAGAGGAATAAATAAAAATTAAACGAAATAATTAATTAAAAATCAGAAAAATACTGTACAGCAATATTAAGAAATTGGCTGAATAAAACGTGTGTAAGGACAGACGGTGTCGCACGTTAATTTTTACTCTACGGAATTTTGAGGTAATAGCGTGGGGAAAGTATTAAATCAACCTTATTGTATAAATACCGTATTATAAGTTGGAGCGAAAATCATAAATTAAACCTACAGATACAGGCTTGCTCATTAAACTTTCATTTGGAAAGAATCCACAAGAAGATTTCTTTTGTCAGTAAATCAGTGGATAATCTGAAATTTAAAAACTAGTCCTAGACTTCACTGTATTTAGATAAGAACGCATATTAGATTGACTTGATTGACATCAGTACTATTCAGGACACTTGGTTATGATGATCTTTGGAGAGATATTTCATAATTAATTGATATATTTTTCAATGTTATCCAATGTCAGATATAAGCTCATCAACGCACTAGAAATTTGGTTTGAATTTGATCCTATTTAGTCATTAATTTTTTAAAATTCCGCTTTGGGCCGAATGCGATTAGGTAAGAGCATTCCTAAAAACAGATATGAACAAATAATACGAAACTTTCACGTTCAATGAAGCGTTACTTTACGACTGCATACATATTATTGTTTTTAGCAAAAACCTCGCCATTGTGAATAATCAATTTCAAACTTTTTTCAAAGGAAATTCCTCTTTATTCCATCCCACTTCACATTTCTCCCACTTCCTGTCCTTCCACTCCCGAGGGAATTTAATAACGCGGATCTTACCTCCGCATTACGCACCGTGTCGGGAGATGTTGTAATCGCATTTCCCTTTGATAATGCAGTTTGCGAGGCAAGCTAAGCAGGAAAAATCTTCCTCTCTCTCTCTGCCAACAATGTAAATGGGTTTTGCGGGACTTTTTCTCATTGTTCTCCCGTCGCATCCCCCTCATAGCAATCGCCCCACCTTTTTCACCCTCGCGTGCTATTTAATAAGCTTCTGAGCATATTTCGACCTACGCATTTGCTCTCTCTCTTTCTCTCCTCTCTGCCTCGAAAACGCCGCCTCACACCACTCGAGCAAATAGATTATGTTGTCCGACCTTTGGTCAAAACAACGAGGTACCTGAAAATGACGCGTCCCCTCGTAAATAACGCCGTCGAGGCATTTTCCTCCCGAGATTTTTCACGGCGCACTTACCCCGAATTTTCCAAAGATATAAAAGAGAGAAATAGTGTCGCGGGGGACGACAAAATGGCTTACAGACTATTAAAATATACTCTATAGTAATACCGTGTCATGGGGAATACATTCGTTTGAGGCTGCGCGAGTGCGAGCATCGAATTCCTTTACATGGTAAAATGAGATGATATTTAGGACACTGTTGGGAACTATTTTACGTCTACGGAAGAGTGCACATACCGTTACGCAAAACATGCATGTGGGAAGGCATGAGGGTGAATTTTAGCTCTTATTCAGCGCTGAAGACGAAGGAACCATTAACATGACCTAAGGCATTAAATTTGCCTTTCTCTATCAGACTTCGTTTCAAGAAAAAAATTGTGAGAAATATTAAACCAAAACTGATGTAAGACTGCTATTCTTCTTGATGAGTAGTAATGTTATGACAGCGCAACTTAAAAATATATCAGGCAAGTAAATATGTGGGTTTAAAGTGTTCCGGCTATTATTTTACGCTCGAGTTCTCGCGGTGGTGTTAAGTTTCTTGGATTTTTAATTCCACGGCATATATTATGCAATAGTTTATTTTAAAATGGATTGAACCTCTTTCTACCATATTTTTTGCATGAAATGTCACAGAAAAAATTATTTTCCGAAAATTATAATATATAATGCATGTGATTACACTCCATACCATTGATCATTCATCTAAGAAATCAAGATGAAATTTTCATAAAATAATCTTGGAAAATGCTATCATATTCATTTCAATCTTGTATTACTTAAACATTGTCTTATGGGTCTCTTTTTAAAAGGAAACCTCGACAGTTATACTTATGTGACGCATCTTGAATGATTTCATTTTTGGACGTAAACTCTGATGGCTTGCAGGATGAGTGTGATTGGCTTTAAAATGCCTCTTTCACGCTGCAAGGTTCCCATAAACAAAAGAGAAAAAAGGTTGGAAATCAAATTTCAGGAGAATGTGGGTAAGGGTGAAATTCGTTCGTTCCATTAACAAGAGACACTTTAAATTTTCGCCGTCTCCCTCAATTAGACGACACCAAAATGTCCCGAGCTATAATGAATCTGTTGGTAGAATAAAAAGATGAGAACCTTTCAACTCTTCAGCCCTCCTACACGACATCCTATTCTCCCTCTCTCTCTCTCTCGTTCTCATCCAAAAATCCCTTCATTTTCTCATCTTTTCCGCGAACGGGTGCGGATGGCACATCCGATTTCCTGTGCCAACGGAAACTACGTCACACACAACCTTTGGGGTGCCGAGGGTGGAGAGAGAGAGAGGAAAAAAGAAGGGGCCCTTAAAAAAAGCTTCCGTTGAGAGGGAGGCAACGGGATCCTATGCCGCTTGGCTAATGGGACGAGGTGGCGTCTATTGTCACGTGATCGAAGAGAGAGAGAGGTGTAAGATATGGTGTTAGAGGGTGGTAAACAGGATGGAGACGAAGAGAAACAGAGAAGGAATAATGGGAGGAGAGAGAAGAGAATAAAGAGGGTGAGAGTACAGGAATAGAAAGTGGGGAGAGAGGAAGGAAATGGAATAAGGAAATTGAGGAAAGAGAGGAGTTTGGGTAAAAAAGAAGAATGAGATAGGAACAATAGGGATGGAAGAGATCAAGTTAGGAGTGAGAGGAAGGTAATGGAATAGGGAGGGAGAAGGAGTGAGGGAAGATGGGAAGAGAGGAAAAAGAGACAATTGGAGAGAGGAGGGATGGACAGAGTATATAGAGAAGAGGGAGAGAGGAAAGGGACAGGGCTAGAATGGATATGGAAAAAGGAGGTAGGTTAGAGAGATAAGAAGGATAGGAGAGGAGAGGAAGAAAGAGCTATGAAGAATATGGTGGAATGAGACGAAATAGAGAGAGAGAGGAAGAAGAGGAAGTGGGAGAGAATAAGTAGAGAGGAAGAGAATGGAAAAAGTAGATGATGGGAGAGATGATAAAATGAGGTGTAAAGTTGAGATTACGAGTAAGAAGGAAAAGAGGTAATATATGAAAGAGATAAAGCAAAGAGGTGAGAGAAGGGGAGAGAAAGAAGTGAAAGAGGAGAATAAATGGTGAAAGAGAGAAAGAAGAGATGTCAAGGAAAGATAAAGTGAGAAACTATAGAGCGAATAGTAACGGGAGAGAAATGGAGGAAAATGCATCAGAGAAAGAGGACAATTTTAGAATGAGGCAGGGCAGGATAAGGATAACGATGTCGAAAGGAGAGATGAGAAGCTCGAGGTGGGAAAAGGGAAGAGGAGAATAAAAGGAGGGAATTATCGGATTAAAATGGATGGAATAATACACCTGTCAGCGTGGATGCCGGGGTAGTTAGGGTGCAAAGCTGGTTTTGAGAGGGGTTGAGTCAAATATTTTATCTTTCTCTCTCTCTCTCTCGACCAATAGACTAAAGAGTACTTGTCTCCCTGCTCTCTGCTCCCTGCTACCTTCTTCCCTCCGCCTTCACCCTCCCATTCTTCCTCGTTAATTACTGGAAATAAGAGAGAGAGAGAGAGGGCGCAGTTAGTCTGCAGGAATATGGAAAGAGATGAATAAGTGGGGCTTGAGAGGGTGGAATACCGTCTGAAGGGTTGAGAGAAAGAAAGAGGAATATTCGTGAGCGTTAGGGATGAAATCTAATGAGTCTTGTGTGACACTGTCATCAGTAAAGGGGCGTGCGTTTGTCACGGCGGGTGAGATTAGTTCATTTGGACGACTTTTGCGAAGGCGGAACATGAGAATGATGAGCCCCGGATAAATTGGGATAACGAGGAAATTGGATTGGAGTGGAATAATTTTTTTCGTTGCTTTTTTATTATCATTATTATTACAAAAAAAGGAATCGAGGCCATAATTGCTGCATGCTAAGTCGAAAGCAACACGTTTTGTGTTAGTTTTTTATTCATGCCACTCAAAGCAAGGTTGTTTTTTTCGCTCAAATGTTGGAGAGGCGATTTTATGCCGATGTGCCACTGACAGAGATGGGCATAAACAGAACTGTAATTATAACCTCAGCTTTATTTTGGCCATTTGTGCGTTATTTTTAAAAAATTCATGCAAAATTAGCAATGAAAAATATTTCTCAGGAATAATAAATAATCTCTGAGTAATAAGAAAATATTTGTTTCTTCGTATTAATTTGTATATATTGGAATTTTTGAATTAATTATGCTTCATTAGCTCTCTATTCTAATTGGCATTACCTCCGTAAAGAATTTTCATACAATGCCCACTTTTTTATATTTCGATGACTTCAAATTCTATCTAATTTCCTTAATAATTTCAGGGAGCATTTTAAATTATTCGGCGTTATATGTGCTGCAGTTGATGCGGTTATGCTTTTTTGTCTCGTTAATATGTTGCGGCGGTTCGCCGCCAACAAAAAATCTCGTTCGAAATGAATTTATTGGCGCACCTTTAATATATTTTTGCGGATTTTCGATAAAAAGCCGTAATTGAGCATAGGTAGTCAATGAGTGTGATGAATGAATTACGCATCAAAAATAAATTTAATAGGCTGCTCCCCCTTTTAAAACGCTGGATTTGTATTAAATACGAACTATACGGGAAAAATTCCTGCCGTATTTTTATTTTTAAAAATGCCAAGTGAGTAAAACGTAAAAATCCTCGCGGCAGATCCCCTTTAACACACCGACCGACAGTGTTTCCCGTGGTATAACGGCGCGCCGTTGGACGGAATCGCCTTGCTTAGCTCATGTTTTTATGAATGCAAGGAGCGGGATTCTATAATAACCATTCCGTGCGATAAGCTTTTATTGCAATGCACACCGTTCCCAAACACCTCTTTTTTTTAAAAAAAAGGGGGACTCCTCTTCGCGTCAACTGCTGTGCGCGCCGTAAAAATCTCTATCAGAAGTTTGATTTATAACGCTTTTTTTCCCTCCCCGCTTAACGCCCCGGGATTGCCCAAAAAATGCCGGTCCGCCAGGTTCTTTGTCGCCTCCGCCGTGTAAAACGCTGACGTGAAAACCGGTGAATTTTATCTCTTGGCGCTTTCGATGGCGGGCGCGCGTAAAAAATGGCGATCCCGTCCACGCAGTCGTCGGGAAGCGTTAATCACGCGAAACGACGCGTGTTCGCTGTTCCGTCGCAATGACCGACTCCACGACGGAGTTCCTTTCCTTTCTTGTCTAGATACCTGCTGTGCGAAGGGCCGGATTAACGCAGTCGTTATGGAAAGTCTCGTTGTTTACGAGATGTTCGGATCCATTTTTACCGCCTTTTAGTGGCACACTCCGTCATTGTAAATGTGACAAAGTTGATTTTATGAGTTGCTTGATATGTGCTCACATGTCTAATAATTTTTATGTTAACTTTAAGAAATCTCGTCCATTTAGGATACCCAGATCGATTAGAGTGCTCTCAGAGTTGCACCGTTTAAAGGATATGTGAAAAATTTAGGTGGCAGAAAAAGTTAATATTGCGTATATTGCACCTGTCTTGATATACGTGGTTGTTAAAAATTTTCCATGCGATTGGTTGCTTTTCCTGTTAATTTTATAAAGAGTATTTAAAATCTATACCTCTATATAAAAACGAAATCGTCCGTTAACTCCTCCCACAATATTTGGCAATTTTCTAATCGGTGGTTCGAAGATCATGTACGAATTTTTCATGCATTAAGTGTATTGGATTTACCCGGGTACTTCAGTCAAATACACTGGAATAGAGTATTCGTTTCAGCTAGTAAATAGTAAGCGTAATCCGAAATGAAATCTTCAATTAATATTTGAACATTTTTATGTGATTTTTAAATAATAATTCTTATTTTTATACTTTTAAGATTCATCGTTAATGAAATTAATAATTTTGTAAAATTGAAAATAATTATTAATTTACCAAAAAAATTGTTTCTATTTACTTGATAGGCGCAGAACACAAAGCTGGCATTATGAAATTAAAATATTTGGCTGCTGGTTTCGGCACGTGAATTGAATTACAGACATTAATGAATTTGAACTTGGAAATTTATCAGTTTACGAAACTTACATGCAAAGATTTATTGATTCTCGTCGCTAAATAAAAAGTAATCGTTCTATATCTTTTTCGTTTTTTAAAGAAGTGCCTTCTATTTCCAATGCATTTAAATCAGGGTATCGAACCGGAACCAAACCGAAAACCGAAACCGAAAAAAAACCGTTATTTTAGCTGGAGTGAAACTGAACCAGAACAAAAAAAAAATATTTTTATGGACCCGAACCGAAACCGAAAATCTTTATTTATTTCGTTCCATTTTTTCGGTTCGCATGAACAGTGGGAGCGAAAGAAGGGGTTTTCCTTTTGCTTTAATATGAGTATTTTTTGGAAGCCTCACTTTTCAACACCGAATAAGGCAAATGTGGGATTTTATATGGCCATCTCAATGCGTAGAGCAGCGGTTCTCAACCTTTTTTTCGTCGCGACACACATGACGGTCGACGCTCACGTGCGCGACACACTGCATACTACAATCCGCCGAACTAAAAAAGGAAGAGTAGTGTGTAATAATGAAAAGTTTACCGATTGAAATTGCTAATATTGCTGTTTAAAACGACGAAAGTGAAACACAAAAACTTCGCTAAACGAAATTTACTTTATTTTTTACAAGTCGTTATTAAAAGTTTCGGCGGCACACCTCCCGGCTCTTCGCGACAGACCAGTGGAGAACCACTGACATAGAGGGTCAAGGATACGTCCTGCTGAGGTTTCCCAGAACCCTGTTTAAACGAGGCTAGTGGAAAGGAAGTTAGTGGTACTTCGAAGAAAGCCGCTAATCGTCTTGGTACTCTCCCCTGAGCCTACTACCCCGTGGAGTGTTCCGGATAAAAATGTTTCACAATTCTTAATTCTTATTTTGCTTAAAGTTGGAGGTTATTGTCCCCATAAGCTTTCATCCCTTCTCCATATGCATTGAACCCTTATATTCCGGCAGTCTTTCTCTAAAACTTATTTAAGAAGGATCGCTCCGCAGTCGTGCTTTTGAGGTATTCTTACTTATGTCAGTTGCTCTCAAACTGTGTGCTGCAGTAGAAATTTAGAGGTGCCGCGAAAAACTTTGTTTAGTACATAAATAAATGATTTGCATGTGTTGGTGGGTAATTAGGGCAATAATTTTTCTTCTAATAAATTGATTATTTAGTAGCATCAACAAATGGATGTGCGCAAAGTTTGTAATATCCGTATCTTAAAACATATAAAGCTTGTCACAAGACTGGGGTCCCGCGAAAGCCTCTTTATCTTTGAAAGTGTGCCGCAACTCAAAAAAGTTTGAGAACCACTGACTTATGTTATCCTTTGCTACAGGTTAGAAAATTTCTATTTATATAGTGCAACTTAAACAAAATGTGCACACATATTAGCAAACGTTGCTTAAAACTGAAGAAGGATTAAGGATTAATGCGAATTTAATTTTAGCGAAATATTTTGCCTACTGCAAAAAAGCACATTAGAGACTCCGCTTGAAGAGAGAGAGAGTTCATGACGCACTCAATATGTAACTATAATTTTCGTTCTCTGGGTGGGTCTGTGTGTGTTTGATTTCAAGAGGATATTTAATATAGCGATGTAAATTCGGTTTCGTTTCAATTTCCCATGGAAAAACGTAAAAGACTATGCCCTTACATGCAGACGTTTTTGTTATTATTTTAAAATATCTAAGATATTGGCACGATATTTGCATGACCATAAAGATAAAAGATTGTAGATAAATTTTATTACTATCGAATTTTATTTCTCAGTCACGTTTCTACAGATATTCACGTTTTTATTAATTCTATCATTTTAGGTCCTTGACCACCGGTATAGTTGGCTTCTATTGTTGTCATCATTCTCCTCCTTAATATGCATACATTTAAAAAAGCAGCTATATTTTTCTAATCGACTTCGATTATCTCCCCGAGATGTGAAGGAGAGTGGAATAAATAGGGAGAGGGAAGGGAGTACTAGTGAGGATGGGGATAAAGCAGAATGAGAAAGAGAGTATAATATGCGTTTCAACTCTAGGCTCATACATGATTTATATTTTTCGGAAACGTTTTACGTTTTGAATTTCAGCGGACATCTTCTCTATTATGCACATAATATCGCAAGTACTCGTCCAAAATGACGGCAACGGGAATCAATTGTAATATATTTTTCTATAGATATAGGAGCATTTAATTCCCTATTTAAATTATCCCTTCTCACTCAATGCTTTCTCAATGCATATATGTACTTTCTAACTATATGATTTACCTACGTATATTTTATGCGAGATAATTATTAGATTTTGCTTCGCTATGTTTTTACATTAGATATCCTTAACAACATCGTGTCTCTTTGAAAGATCTCGCGTATCCCCAGGGTTATGCGTACTTTTGTTTGAATACCCCTGATTAAAAAACATGTTTATCTTATATATTCTAATTTTGGTTATATTTTTAAAAGTAAAACAGCCTTTTTTATTCAATGGGCACAAATTAAAACTATGAAACAAAATGCTCTGAATGAAAAATCAGGTAATATTTGTGTTCCAAGAATTTTTACTGAACACATCCGAAATTTCCTGTTTTCCTAAGCCAGATAAGTTCACTAAACTAACGTAAATATCATTCTGTTGAGATTTTTGAATGACAGCATTGAATATTGTTCACTTATGTCTTTTTGAGAAATTTTAATATTACGCAAAATATGTCCGTAAAAAATTTAGGTTGTCCGTATTTTTTTCCATAATGTCCGTAAAAGTCATTTTAACTGGTTGGCTTTGTTACGTTCGGGTATATATTTTTGTTTTCTTGACTTGCAATAATAAAGACGTATTTGGCTTAAATAAAAAATAATATTAATTTTAATAAAGATTATTTCGGAATTCCCTTGAAATTTTCCCCAAAAATTCAGTCGGAGCGAAAAAAACCAGTTAGAACCGGTTCAGTGATTGTTGCTGGAGCGAAACCGGATCCGCATCGAATTTTTTTGTTTTGTTTGACCCGGAACGAAAACCGGAGCGAAAAAAATTTCGGTTCGAGGCCCTGATTTAAATACACAATTTTCATCGCTTTAGGTAATTGTGTGCACCTTTATTTGCTGTGGGAAGCGATTTTTGTTCAAATTAAAATATTTAATTAATTACCTTCTTTTTATTAGCGAATCTTTTGAAGCGTATTCATTTTAATCTGTTAAAAGCTATCATTACTTTGAATTACATTACTATTTAATTAACTCGAACTATTTTATTTTATTTTTAATTATAAATATTTTCGCAAGGCAGTAATTTATATATGTTACGGTGAAAGTGCGTAATCGGGAAATGTGTACATTTACCGGTAAATGTGCACGTTTACCACCAAGCTCGGTAAATGTAAGTTTAAGTTTCCAAAAATACGTAATATCCGTACATTTCCCGGTAAATGTGCACTTTTACTGATGCGCCTTGGTAAATGTAGAAATATGTAAGAATGAGAAATGCTACACTTTAATATTTACGTTAATTTATAACAAAAATCATCGAGGATTCGGATTCACTGGTATATATTAGGATGAACGCTTCCCAATCCGAGGGGGGAACGCAGTGAACATGAGGAGGAACCAAAAACACTTCGACTTACTTACCCGACCCGGTGGGGCCGAGTATAATTTGCCTTCATGTTCAAATTTAGTTTAGTTAGTTGGGCACATTTACCAGGAAATTTACACATTTACCGGACAACGCACATTTACCGTACTTCTAAACTGCAACAGATGTTCGCGACGCCGCCATGTTGTAGCCTGTGTTGCGACTTTCATCCACATTTACCAGTGCCTCTAGGCAAATGTGCACATTTCCCCAATCCAACCGGTAAAAGTATGTTATACTTACATTTACCGAACTTGGTGGTAAATGTGCACATTATCCGGGAAATGTACACATTTACCGGACTACGTACATTTACCGTGGCATACATTTGATGTGGCCTTCATCCTATAAACAGCTTATCTACTTTTTTGACTTAATTTCATTAATATTTTGACTCGAGAGGCAATTGTTCCAATATAATGATGTATCAAGTTGTTTTGTTTATTCTACTCACACGTGATGTGAAATTAATATTTGTGCACTATCATACGAAATAATTAACACGGACTTTTTTGTTAATTTTCAAGCAGTTGTAACAACGTGTCATCAATATAAACAATCGAATTTTTCGTATCACAGTTATGAATTGGCACATAAATGGCCATTACCGCAATGGTCTTTATGAGTTTTGTGCGTATTTCGCATTGAGAAGGACCTTTATATACATATTTCGATTCCAACCGCATCTCATTCCCTCGAAATCGTCATGATGGCCATACGTACACCAGGTGCGGAAAACATTCATCCCATTCAACCCCCTTCTTATCTCTCTATTTTCCTCGTATTCTCTTCTCCGGAAGAGAAGTGGTCCATTTTGTTCCTTCCATCACCTCCGACCTGGTCAGTCCTTTCTCGATGAAATAATAATAATGAAAATAAATCAGACGTCTTTCTCACTTCTTTCATTCATCCTTTCTCCGTTCAGTACTCTTTTCACGCGAGTCTTTTCGTTCTTCTATTAGTGGCGCCAACTCCTTTCAAAAAGCCCTCCACCACAAAGCAACCACCGTGTCTCAATTTTTTCTTCCACTTATAAAAATGCCCCTTTTTCTTGTATGATAGATGGCACTCATTGAACTCTCTCTATTTCCCTTTCTCTTCCCTTATTTCACTCTCTCTTTCTCTCTATTACGAGGGAGTAAATAAAAATGGAGTGGAGAAAGGGTAAAAAGATAGAGAGAGGGAGAAACGAAGTAGAAAAAATGCTGGGAAATGGAAGTGGGAAGCGCCAATTTATTTTTCCGAACCAAGAGGAGAAAACTTTTGTCCTTTCCCTCTTCATTGAACCGGAGAAAGAATAAGCTTCATCGTCGCTTCTCGTCCTCCCTTCGCCTCTCACGTGATCATACGAAAATAAGACTTGCTTTCACTCCCTCTCGATTTTTCATTCTTCTCTCCTTCGATCTCGTACTTTACCTCTATATCCGATAGCCAATCCTCTATGCACACATACACGTTCGAATTCCACCGCTCGAGTTGGGAGGGGCTTCAACGATGCAGACAACGTCTTTGATGGATTGACAAACTGTTCCGCGATTTTTGTTTCTCTCTCTCTCTCTTTTATTTTTAAAAGCCTTCGCTTTTGAAACTTCTTTTGTACCGAGGGCACTGTTATTTTCTTTCTTTTACGGCACTAAATCGTCTTGCGGAGGTTTGTTGTGGAAGTTGGGAGACCGATTGTGGAAGTGTATTACGTTTCTTTCTCCTAACTCCAGTTCGATTTCTTGACGTGTCAGAGGCATACCGTTTAACGTGTTGTAGTGTTGTTATTTTTAATAAAATTTCTGGTTTTGAAGGATTTTTTCTCCTACTCCAAAGGTGTATTTCTTTTTCTGCATGACTTAGTAACTATGCAAAAAATAATTTCTCACGTCCGAGGGAATTCGCGGGCGAGGTTATTCGTATTCGTTCATTTAACAAAACTTAGAAGTGAGCATGCTTAACCCATATTTTACCTGTTTCTATCTCCATTTGCGCTTCCTCTTTTCATTTCTTTTATTTATTGTATAACTATATCCGTTCTGTTATTTATATCCTCATTTACTCTTACCATACTTATAAAGATATCTTTGCATCATCATCAGGGAAACATTTTTTGTCAACTGTATTACTTATCATCTTCATCCGTTTTATTTATGCAATGTCTTCTTTTTTATATGTTGATACGTTTCCGTGAAAGAAGAAACTGCTTTGCCTAAACCTCGCCGAACAAATAGTAAAATTTTCTATTGGACAGCTGCGTTCATTGAACGGCTAATCGTAAACGTCACCAGGGAATATAGTATAACTCCCCGCCGTTATTCCGATAGCCATTAATTTTCTCCTATAGGCTAGCGGCTAACGTAAGGTTCTTCGAACTCGTTAGTAAAATATTAAAAATTCCATCTCACCCTTTCTGGCGAAAGAGACATTTTTTCTTTTTTTCCAGCAAGCCGGAGAGTTAACGAATTCTCACCTTGACAACAAAACAAAAAAAGAGAGAGGCAATGTGGTGATCTAACAACCTTTCATTTTCCCCTTCAGCATCCACGCTTTGGAATCCAATCCACCCTCCTTTTGTCCTCGGGTTCCAAAAGAAACCATCTATATCAGGAATGGAGTGAGAGAGGAGGAATGACAAAATAAAAACACAGCAAAGCGTACGGTAGTCCGACAAAGATAAATCTATAAAAATAAAAAAAGATCGAAAGTCACATTCTTTGTTGATTGCGTTGGTTTGGGATAAGGAAAAGAAGGTTGGTTTGGAAGAAAACCCGAGTCTCTTAATAAAATAGATGGTTTGTATGTGTATGAACACGCGCGCGACCTTATACATACATGCATGCACACGCACTCACATACGTACACCCATATGCATAAAAATACATACACATCTACATACATATACACACATGCATATATACACATAACCAATGAATTAATGTATGTTCCTAGCTGATTCACCACTTCCTAGCACAATGGGTTTCTAAGAGGTAGTGAAATGAATAGCCGGATAGCAAGGAAGAATAGAAACATAGTGCCGGCTTTTAGCCTGCTCTTGACGAAGACCACCAAAGGGACCAATGGCTTAACGTCCCTTCCGAAGGACGGAATGCTGACTTATGCGCGGTCTCTTTAAACCACGCAAACAGGGCAGGACGACCTTGGAAAAATTATGCATAAATACATATACACGTACATACATACACACACCCAGCCGCCCGTTCGCCACTGGCGGCTAAAATGCGATTGTAGTTAGTAATTTTTTCAGTTGTTTTAACATGGTCTAGTTACCATTTATATTATATATATTTTTACCTTACAATGTACATGCAATAAGAATTTAAAAAATAGAGCAATCTTTGGTGAGGATAAGTAACGTAAGGTGTAGCCACCTTATAGACCAAATGGAAGGCTGGCAGACAATTGAATAAAATTACCAATCTGTCTACCAGTCCTCCATTTCGTATATGAGGTGGCTATCCTTTTCATTATGTAAATGTAATAATTGCAAATTTAAACAATCCCGATTGTCCCTAGATTTCAGAGGTGCTTCCTGATCTTAGACCAGATTCGTCTAGGCCAATATATGTGGATATATAATATAGAAGTAATAGACCGAATAGCATAGGAAACGAAAGAGCGGGAGCGAAAAGTTAACTCCTGGAATGAATGAAATATGCGGTGCAGGGTGGCTTTGTGTGCGTTGCACAGGATAAATAAAAAGAGTGAATTGGGTAGTTTAAGAGAGGTAGCAAACGGGAAAGGAAGAAAAGACCTAATAAAGTAATTGGAACGTCGTACGGCTTTGTTCGGCCAAGAATCACAAGACCGGCGCTTGGGAATGCGGTAGCGAGGGTGATGGGGTGATTGTGGAGGTAGGCGAGGAGGAAGAGGGAGGACAAATAAAGCGATCTGGAGAGGAATTGAAGGAAAGAGAGGGAGGATTGGGAATCCTTTAGGGAACGGCCGAAAACGTCTTGAGGGAGAGAGAGAGAGAAATACAACGAGTTGGGGTGAGAATGAGCGATGTCTTGATTGGTTCTCTTTTATTCTCAGAGACCGACCTCTCGTAGAGGAAGAAGGGTGTAAAAGATGGATGGGGATTCGTCGGGCATGAAGGTCAGAAACAAAGGAATACCGCGCGATGTTTTTCTTTTTCTTTTAGTATTTCCCGAGGCGATTTCGAGGCCTATATAAAGGTCGGCGTTTTTCTATTGTATATTTTTTCCGACCTTTTTTTATTGGCCGCATAAGTTAAAAAGGAGGATGTGAAAACTTAAAAGGAAAAATGCTTAATTCCGGCTGGATATATACGGCAATTGAAATTGCGGGAAAAGAAGGGATTTGAAGGGTTAATTAATTGGAGGGATGGCTAATGAATTGGCGAAATTAACTGAGTGGGAGAGAGGCGGTTGAGTTCCTCTCTCTCTTTTGATATTTTCGTTCAAATAAAGAGCTATAGAGGGTTGAGATGGAGGGAGAAGATTAAAGGACGAGAGAAAAACGTAATTGGTATGAGATGAATACGCTGCGGATATCGCGGGTACGTTGTGAAGTCTGGAAAAAGGATGTCTTATTAATGAATAAAATTTGAAAAAAATACGTTCTTTGCGGATTAGTGAACCGGAGAAAATTAATAAACAGTGAAAGAACGACGGGCGCTTTACCTACTTCAGGGATTCTCGTTTTTAGGCGTTCTTTACCAGCGAAGCGGTAATAGCGGAACGCCTTATGGGCACGTCTGATCCGTCCGTCCGTCGTAACTTTCATCTCCTAAACCGCTGGACGGATTTTAATTTAATTAGGTTTGAGTGATATTCATTAAAATTTATTGCCCAATTGTGATTTTCAACTTAATTAATTAAAACTTCCACTTTACATAATTACTTTAATAAACTTATCTTGTATCTCGTTAAATGGCTTCCGCCAAGCAACAATGAAATATCAAACTTCTATCTCCCTAGCTCTTATATGATTTGTAAGGTATAGATTAAAAAATTTATTCGGATAGAGAACAAAATTTACTACAAGAAAGTCCTCGAGGCCAGGTAATTATGAATTTGAGTTTAAGGCTTTATCTCCTGAAGATGCAGACCGCAATGCCTGCGAAACGTCGAGAATCGGCAATTCCGTCAACGCAGCGAAACCCGAACGATAATTAAAAGTCTATATATTTCTCTCCCACTCTCTTATATTATATGTGGGGTATAGATTATAAAAAATATTTGCGTAGAGATCAACATTTACTACTAGATAATCCCCGAGACTATAGTTTCGGGGATAAAAATTCGAGAATCACTTAATCTTTCGTTATCGTTCCATACGTATTTTCCATTAAGAACGCCGTTGAAATCCCTGTGTATTCCATTTATGTAGTATACTTTTCCATCTGGTTTCCATGATTTTTAGCGGCCACATTATATTTAAATGTTTCCTTTATATCATTATGCACGTTTTCATTAATTCATCAGAATTTTCTATTCACATCGACGAAGATTATCTTCCAAAGTAGTATGTCTACACCACATACCTTTTGCTAAAATCAACAAGTTTCCAGAGCCTTATAGGACAAAGGCATTTTTTTCATTAACCCCAATTTAAATTAATTTGGTTCCTCGATCATTCTTTTTTTGTTCTTTGTGTAGCTTCCAAAATAAATATTTTGTTGCCATACATACATTTACTCTATTTAGCATATGAAAACATCTCAGTTCATTCTAATATACTGGGTGTTCCTAAATTATACCGACAAAATGATGGGGATTGTAGGTCGGCATGCCCGATGTGCGAAACACCTGGTCCCTGTGTCTGGAGCAGTTTTCTGTTTGGGCCACGAGGTGAGAAATCTCGTACCTAAGCGCCCGGTGTTAAGGCAACCCGTCCATTGGACAACTCGCTCCCATGATCACAATTCTCTGGTTTATTTATTTGGGTTACATCAAGAGCCTCGTGTATAAAAATGCAGTCGGTCAAGTGGCGCACCTTTTCCCTCGCATCCAGGCTGCTTGTGTTTTATTCCGCAACACGGCGGGAATTTTCGAACGAACGAGGAAATCATTGTTCAGAAGATGCATGTTGTGTGTGCAGGTTGGTGGTCGCCAGTTTGAGCACCTCCTTTAATGAATCTTTTCCCGTGCTCAGCACGGTAATTGTGAATTAATAAAACATGCTGTTACGTCCCAAAGTTCCGATTTCTTTTTCTTCTAATTCGGCAAAAACACGTGCCACCATACCCAATCCGTACACTCGTGCCTGCAAGCAGTACTAAGTAAACAAAGTGATCAAAGCATTTCACCGTGCACCGAGGCAGCGCACATCTCTATATGGTTCGAAAATTTCGACGTGATCTTCTGCATCTAGGACATGAATATATTTATTAAATGGGCTCAATACGGATGCTTTCTCCAGAAACATAACAAATGTATGAATATTCGTATTGATTATAGCAATCCATTTCGAAGAAAGAATTTCCTAAAACATTTTTATAGCCGTATTAATGTATGCATGTCCAGTCAATTCGCCTCTCTTACAGCACAAATGGGTATCTCAGAGGTAGTGCAATGAATAACCGGGGAGGGAGGAGGGAAACCCGGTGCCGGCATTTGCCTGCTCTTACGAAGAACACCAGGGGGCCAACAGCTTAATGTCCCTTCCGAAGGACGAAACAGCTGAATTTGCGCGGTCTCTTCAAACTACGCAAACAGGGGGCATGGTGACCTTGAGAAAAATCCTACTCGCGCAGGATTCGTACCCGATGACTTTTTCAAGCATCGGGCGAGTAGCAGCCAGCGTCTTAACCACTACAGCACCGGCACCCCCTTATAGCCGTATTAATTGCTGTTGAGCTAGGTAGTGTTTTCCTTACAGCGGCATACACACCTGTTTCTAGCTATTTGCAGGGAAGTACCATTTACTTCTTTAAGCGTATGTTGACAATGTGGCCAAATCGATGTAGTATTGGAATTTTACTTTAAAGTTGTTTTTGCAAATTAATAATTTGTGTCAATTGTTTATCTAAATATAACAGTAAAGTATATTTTTAACTGAAAGATTTAATTATGTCATTGATTTATACTTTTTACATTTATTGTTAGCAAACTCCAGGGTCGTAGCCAGGATTTAAATTTGGAGGTCAGTCGGATTTTTAGAACTATGAGAAATATGCGATGTTCTGCTCGGGATTTTCTTTTTTTTTCTCCGGAACTATAACTCGTAATTATGTGGTCTTGCGGACTTCTTTGTGGTAAGTGAAGTCTGATCAGGACTAATGCCCTCAAACGGATTAAGCTCGGGGGAGGGGAGGAAGGTGGGGAGGGGGGGGGGATTAATCCCCAAAACCCCATACTCCCCTGTCTAAGGCACTGGCTAACTCCGAGTCTTTCAAGAATTCAGATTGGAAACCTCTGCTTAAAAATATTTGGATTGATTTTTTTGTGGTGAAGGTATTCAAAAATGAAAACTTTGGGATTTTTTCGGGTACAACCCGAATTTGAAAAAAATCTGGTAAAAATTGGATAAAACCCGAAAAATCCACACCCTATCTATATACTATATATGTAAAAAGCATCTATTTATAATTATACCACCGAGGAGTTTGTGTTCGAGACCATGGCTCATCCTATATAAAGGGTGGCGAGTAAAGCGCTCCCGTCTTGATACCAAATCACAATAGCTACATTAGCTTGATAAAACACTACAATCTTCAAAAACAGGAATCCCCTTGGTCTGTAGTGCTTCCAAGTAATTGTCTGCTGTTAGCGTTTGATCTTAAAGAAATTATTAGTTATGCCTTTTGGCCAGATCATTGCCCAAACGGTTATACATGCTACGTTAACCTCATGCTGTATCACTTAATGTAGATTATGTGCGCTCCAATACACACCTTTGTGGCGATTTACTCTATCATTTATTTTGAAAGTCTTCTCATTGTCCACAAAATTGTTTATATGAATTCTGAACAAGGATCTCATATTAAAATAACCCATTCACAAAATGCTATCCATCTACAGGATCTGTAGAGGGATCATTATTACTCCTAGGAAATCCTAAGCCCACTCTAATAAGTAAAATATTTTCATATGACTGATAAAAGGAATCAATTTTGCACAGATATAATGTCAATTCGCCGCAAGTGGCGAGAGGCCAAGAGGCTTACATAGTTGGTAAATCTTGTGTAATATAATTTTAAAGATAGAGAACGTTTAGTTTTGCTACTTTATATATCTTCAATTTTTGCTAACATTAATTCAAGCTATAGATTAATTTCCAGGTCTCGTCTTTATGGCAATATGGCAACAGATATTTTCCAACCTGAATCATCAAAAAATTCATTTTTATGACTTTCGAGGATGTCGTACTCTTCAAAGAAATATTAACTGATCTAAAATAAGTAATATTTAACAATTTATCACAACATTAATTTAATAATATTTTAATTCAATGCCCTTCACCATCGTTGAACTCTAATTTTTCATAGTCAAATTATTTTTTTTGCCCTTACTTCCCCACCAGGTCTAATTAATTTTATTTTTTTAAATGCATTATTAACATGAAACACAAAATAAAGTAATTATAAAAAATTACCTTTTGTTGCAGTATATCTTGATCTTTTGGGTTCCAGGAAGCCCCTAGCGGTATATTTTCAAAGTTTGGTACTTGGCCAAGCAGTCTTTAGGATACAAACTAGGTTTCCTAGGGCAAATATCACAATAGAAAGAAATCTCCTTTCTTCCACCTTTCACTTTTCTGTCAGAAGAAACCGCACTATCCTTTGTTTTTTGCCTTCCTGTGCTTGGATAATGCGTAGTTTTTCATTGAGGTGGTCTTCATCATCTGTGGTACTTGGTCGACCTCGTTTCCCGGCAGTTTTGTTCTTTACTTTTCCGACCAGTCCCAGGATCAGTTGCTAGCGGTACACCTTTTGGGACACAGTTGAACAACCTTGTTCGATTTGGCAGTGATTGTACAGATGGAAGCTGTTTACAATTGCCACCTCCAAGGCCCAAAGGTAGAGCTTCCTCAACCACTTGAGACTCTTCTGCACAATTCCGTAGGATGAACAATAGTGATCAGCTCTATCTACTTCTCCCATTTTTGCTGTGTAGTCAATTATGGCAAATGGCTTTTGAATTGTTTCTTCTTTGATCTGACTCTTCTTTGTTTTGACTGCCCTACTTAACTGCCTAGTTTCTGATTTATGCCAAGTACTCAACATAGTCACAAGTCTTTTATCCTTCCACCCCAGTGCTAAAAACTTGTCTTCTTTGCGATAGGCAAATAGTTCACCTTTTTTCAACCTCAAGTTATTTTTCTTGAATTGTATGGGTAAACCTTGTCTATTCTACTGTATAGTCCCTGTTAGATGAAGTTCATTGGCCAGATCCATATTTGTATAAAATCTGTCCGTATACAGATGATATCCAGACATCTGAGTGGCATTCGGCACCTTTGTTATGAGTTCCAGCATTATTCTACTCGAGAACGTCAGCTCAGGGCACATGAGGTTGCTAGTTGTAAACGTCCCGAAGTATGGTATCATAGCACAAACGTAACCTTTCAAAGAATCTGCGATGACGTAGATGCGTAGTCCCCACTTCGTTGTCTTCTTTGGGTTGAACATTTTGAAAATGGCTGGCGTATTGAATTCCAGGAATTGGACCCAAGACAATAACGTAAATTCTTTAGTTTGTTAGTTCTAGATACAATTTGCGCAATGGGAGTGGCAGATGCAGGAGGAGGAGGAACGCAAAAATTTTAATGTCTACTCCATATGAAGGTACTACATCAGCGTTGTCCAATTCTTTCAGCTCAAGGGCTACATAGCCCACTTTTGCCCTCTTTGTGGGGGCACATCAAATCGAAAATAGAGTTGAAGAATGATTTAAAAAAAACTAAAGGGTTTATTTGTGAGTTATTATAATCTGATTTGAAATTGATGGAATGATATGATCCGAAGATCCTATGCAGACAGGCATAAGCTGTGAAAGTTGGAACAATTTTTGAAACGAGAAAAAAGTCTGCTATGACCGGGAGTTGAACCCGGGTCTTCCACTTGCCGGGCGGATATTCTACCCCTGAACTATCGTAGCAGAACATTTTCTCTCGTTTCTGAACACGGATGTTTTCCTTTGTGGGACGGGAACTAGCCAAGCTAATATCAAACTGCCCCGACAGATGTCCTCAAAGAGGATCGTCGAAAGAAACTCCTTCCTCTCAAATGGTGAGATTGCCAAACATGAAATTGATGGAATGATATGATCCGAAGATCCTATGCAGACAGGCATAAGCTGTGAAAGTTGGAACAATTTTTGAAACGAGAAAAAAGTCTGCTATGACCGGGAGTTGAACCCGGTTCTGCTACGATAGTTCAGGGGTAGAATATCCGCCCGGCAAGTGGAAGACCCGGGTTCAACTCCCGGTCATAGCAGACTTTTTTCTCGTTTCAAAAATTGTTCCATAATCTGATTTGTTTAAATGTCTTTTAATGGAATAGAGGGATAAATGAAAAATAAGTTGTTTTTAATAATTTTCTATATTTTATTTTTATGATACATTTGGGCCCTTAAATTGTTAAACATGTGGCGGGCCGGATGTGGCTGGCGCGCGGTACTTCGGGCAGCACTGATCTATCCTCATGTAAAATATATACTATAAAATTGTTCGCGGGCCGTATGAATTAAGTTCTAGGGCCACACTTTGGAACCTCCTGTACGACAATAACCACTATTTATTCGATGGGATGATAATATGTAGCTTTGGCAGTTTAAAAAAATATATTACAGCAGTTTAAAATATTGCTTTTTGGGAAAGTTTTGTTAAATTATGTGACAAATGGTATTTTTCAATGAATATGTTCATTATCACTACCGCGGCTTTATTTTTTGGTAAATATGTCCTCTCCCGAGCTCCCTTTTTTAAAGAAGCGGATATTTTCTTCTCTTGCTGCTACGGAGCAACATGGAATTTATTTATATTTTCCAATAGGATTTTTTTTGTACTTCCAAAGTTGTCAAGAATTCCAACGTTGAGGCGTTAATTAATTCACCCTTGTGGCATAATTCCGCCTTTCACGACTTCAATGGAAAACTCTTGAAAGACTTAATAAACACGTTGCAACCTAAGGCTCGAGTTCCATGTAAACCGACATACATTAAAAAATATTGGCTTCTTTCACTACTTAATTCTTTACTTGGTTAGTGGGATTATGGATAAATGGGAATACTTTATCATTTTAATTAAAAACGCTGATTAAAATTTTCTAATTTATTTGCCAAGTTGCCGAAGGATTTTTTGTCTTCCAAAATTATATATAATTGAGATAAGTTTTATCTTGAGTTAAGCAGCAACCTATTTATAATCCATACCTTGCGTCAAAAATGTAAAGAGAAACATTAAATGTAGGAAGGAATTTTCAACACAAAAGTAACTAGGGGAATCGCTATTCGTCGAATACATCTTCCATAACGGCTGAGGCATTCTTTTTTAGTGTGTTTACGACTGAAGGACATTAATTCGAGCGTCACAATTTTTTATTCATACCATACATTCGCCTTTTTAGTTCTCGCAGTGGTTTTCTTACTTGGAATTTTTTACTGTCTATGGTTTATGTGCCAGAAAATTTCCATGTAACGTCCTCCTCTTTCTCTTCCGTCGCCTATCAATTCATCATTCTCATTTAGTTTAATTTTAAACACGACTCTCATATAAAGTTCATTTCCATTTTTAGTGTTTATTTTGCAAATACACTACATTCAGCCATTCTTCCCCATAAATAAAGCAAATCATTAACATGTCAAGGAAACGATATTTCAACAAATTTTATTGGACTATTAACAAAAGTAGAACGCTTTCAATTTGATGACGATATTATTCCACCTGTATTCAAGCTCTACTTTTAAATGTATATCTATAACTCCAATTGTTTACTTTATGGTATATATGTTCTTTTCCTGATACTCGGAGCAAGCCCAGGTTAGCGATTCGCTAGGATAATTGAGTAATTGAATCGAATAATAATTAAATTCAGTGTAAATACATAATGGAATTGTACATTTAACAATGCGGATACAGATACTGTAGTATAATGAAGTAAATATGAATGTTAAGTAAATTTACATAAAAATAATGGTTGATTTTTAGATTTACTTCATCCGGGTATATTACTGATCAAAATTATTCATGGTTGTTGCCTAAAACACGGTAGTGTATAACAATGATTTAATTTTTATCTATAGATCTCGACTAATGCTAGAAATACAACAAATTTATTTGTTAAGTTTTCATGATATAACTATGTTTGTGTAGTTTACGTTTGGGATGTTTTTCTTTTTGGATAATTGACTATTGAGAAGTTCACGTATGTATATGTAATTGAGTTGAGACATAAATTAACTGGGGAGCCGGTGGTGTAGTGGTTAGAGTGTTGGCCCCACCGTACGATCTGCTAAAAGTGCGACACCCGGTTGGAATCCTTATGAGGATTTTTTCCGAGGACGCGCCGGCCCCCTATTTGTGCGTGTTGGAACTAAGGTGACGAGGGCGAGGAAAGAGAAAACGAGAAAATGAGGAGCGCGCTCAAATCAACACTCCGTCCTTTGGAAGGGACGTTAAGCAGTTGGCCCCCCTGGTGTTCTTCGCAAGAGCAGGCAAATGCCGGCACCGGTTTTCTCTCCTCCCTTCCTGGCTATTCATTGCACTACCTCTAATATACCCATTGTGAGTATGATAGAGGCGAATCAAGCTGGACTCAGATATGACATATATTAACTGCACCTGGACAACATAAAAAAGTAAAAACGTATCAAACTCGGTTTTTGTTCGAAACGATTTTTTTAATTTTGGAACTTGCGAATAAAATTGAATAGATATAAAGCTAAAGATCAATGATTTCAGCGTTAATAAGTAAAGGAGCAGTATTTCATTAATTCTGAAATTGATTTTTCCAATGTTTATGTAATATTTTCAAACATTTTTTTCGAGTTTTTTATTTTATAAAATGGCGTACATTTTGAATATGGTGTGCCATATCATTGACGGCGGGCGCGTAGTATTTGATTTCCATATTGCATATCTGATATAAAGGTATAATATGCTTCACGTGCAATTATTGATTTAAGCTCTCTCGTTCGAGTGATGGCGTTTAGTATTAGCCGAAACTGTCGGTCGCGTGTGTGACGCAGTATTTTTGTTTGAATCAGTTCGCACGAAGAGATTTGGATGCATGCACATATATATATATATATATATATATATATATATATATATATATATATATATATATATATATTTCAGCTCCATTTCAGATATATTTGAGATATATTTTAAATATATTTCATTTGTATTTAAGCTATTTAAACGTACAAACTAAAATGTCAAAAATCAAATTCGGCTGTCAGTGGCGGGATTTTTAATTTCCGCCTATAATAGTTAAAATAACACACCTAAGATTTTGTATTTATGTAATATTTCCTACAAGCCTAAAGTTTTTATAACTTTAACTTTTTCCCCTCCCATGAGGTTCCATTTATCTGGTTTAGACAGTATTATAGGTAAATAAATAAATAAATATATATATATACATCTCTTCTAATTGCCTCAGAGTCTAGTGTCACCGAATGGATACCAAAAACGTAAGGAGAGCGAAAAAAAAATACCAACAGATTGATGATCTTGTGGAGTTTTTATGGCCAACGTGAAGGGAGGCAGTTGATAGGGAAAATTGAGGGAGGCCTTCATCTGTCAATGGATTGAAAAGGCCTAATACATGCATTAAATGTTATGCATAAAAATAATTTTTATTTTCATTTATATATATAACTGGAAAACTATATATATATATATATATATATATATATATATATATATATATATATATATATATCCCAACACCTTGTTGACATCCATATATTCATTTTACCTTTCCTTTTCCGTAAGTTGTTATATATATATATATATATATATATATATATATATATATATATAACCTTTATCGAAGTCACAGTTAAAAGTTATTTTTATACGTTCGCTTCTATTTATTTACCTACTCTTCTGCTATAGGCATTCCTGGTCCAAGAGGGCGTCCCGGCAAGCCCGGGATTCACGGAAATCCTGGAATTCCAGGGATCAACACATGGAAAATCAACGGATCGGCTGCTAAGGAGCTCCTCATACCCCCGTCTATAGCAGGTAAGTTTCCTTTTTCACTTATTCATTTTTTCCGTTTGATTTGTCTATTGGATTTTTCTCTCTTTGATAGAGATATGAGGAAGGTTCTATGGCGTCACATTTCCTCTCTTTCTCTCTCGCTTCGCTCAATTCTTACGGTGAATAGGTCAAGTGAGAGAGAGAGAGAGAGAGAGAGAGGGGGGTGGAATAAGTATGAGGGAGAGATAGAGGGAAGCGATGGAGGGAGAACAGGAGATAGCTGGGGAGAGAGTTGGCATATGTGTTATGGAATTGAATTTTTATTCTGACGGAGTGCAGTTGCGTGAGAGGATTTTGGTAGCAGGTGGCAGACTCCGGAACAAGTCTCTTGAGCGAAGTATAAGGAAACTTGAAAGAGTGAGATGACTATTGAAACGTTCTTCGAGAGTTATAGGTGAAAAGTTGTCTTTTCATCGACAGAAATCAGAATTAATTCACTGATACGAAGGTGTACGAATTCATACACAATCACACACACGCTATCGTAATTTCCAACCGAAAATTAAACGTGTGATTGTAAATAGTGTTAAATTAAAATTTAACCACTTCCCCTTCTCCCTCTCTCTATTCAAAAATGTATCAATCTCTCATTGGGTTAGTTATAGAATATATCATTTATAGCCCCTGGATCTTTACCGCATATAATTGGTTGCGACGGAATTACAAAAATAGCGTATGTTATTTATATGTATATCTATACACACATACATATATGTCAGTTGGTGGTGTGGGGGTTAACATTAAAGGATCTGCCCTCGGTTTTGGCGATTTTTTCAGAAAACGATATTATTCGCACCCTCCATTTGCGCATCTGGCAGTAGGCTATAAAGACGAAAGCAAATGATTTTTGATGATTCTATGACCAAGACACCTCTAGGCGTGGTCGGAAAGACTTTAAACGGCTACTGTACTGCGATTGATTGTTTATTTTTAATCTATCACCCGATAGGATAACCAGATCCTTAGGGAGCAAAACCGGAAATTAACACGATCTGAACAGGAAAATCCGGGACGTAATCGGGAAAAATCCGGGACAACCTGAATTTTTGTATATTTTTAATTATATTTACTTAAATTAAAAGCAAATAATATTTGCAGATACAGAGCACAATTTTGTCCAACGTATTAGCAAATAATTTTAATTAACACTCGGAGTAAGGACCTCGGGTCTCAGGAGACCCGAAAGGTATATTTCTTTAAAAAAGTTTTTGCCGAAATTGATACTTTATGTATTCCTAGTGGAACATGTTGGGAGTTTAAAATCAGTAATAAAATTACATTGTAATTTAATTAAGTCATCGAAATCACGGAATGTATAAATGTGAGGGTCTTCGGGGTCCCGGCTCCGTACTCTACGTCGTGTAACTTTTATGTCTCTTATGACCGGGCAGATCAAAGTCCGGACAAAATTAGCTCGCTCATCACGACATACATGTTAGTTATTATCGAAATCTCGACGTCTCGATTTCCAGTTTTCTCTTGTGTCTCCGTTATTCATATCGTTCTGTTTGCCTCACGAATCATTTTGTAATATACTTTTTATTTTTTGTGACTCTATTATTCTAAAATGGGAGATAGAATATTTAGGCTCCCTAATGCCTGATTTCATTAAAATACATTAAGCGGTTGCCGAGTTGTTTTATTAAAAACAATTTCTTTGTTGACTGCAACGGAAAAGCGAAAAGTTGAACAAAATAGGCTTGACTTCTCTGTAAATATTTATATAATTGGAATCTGCCTTATACCAAAGACAAAACCTTCACAAAGCTCCATATTTCAACATTTCTATTCTTCTATCTAGATTCTATAATTTTATAAAGTTCTCATTAATTTACTTCAACATCCAAGTTCAAATATTTAATAGTTATTTATATTGGTTATTTATTTTGTTATTTAAAACCCATAATATTATAGGAGTTTCCCAGGATTTTTCAAATTGAATGTTTTCAATTAAAAAGCAAGCACACACTTTTAATGAACTTTCGGAGTCAATATTTAGCCAAAAAACATTCGTTTGAAAAGATTTTCAACGCCCGGTATAATATTTTCAACTAAATTAATGAGCATATGTAAATTCCTCTCTTATAAAATAGCGCTTTTTCCTTTATTTATTCATCATTTCTGCACGATGGGGCGAAAGTAACATTTTATCGCTCGTGTGATGGCCTATAATATATATATATATATATATATATATATATATATATATATATATATAGACTAGTAAAAACAGGTAGAAAATACGCTATGGAAATAAATACATTAAAACCCAAGATCATTCGAATATCAGGCAAGAAAGAGAATCTGAACATAAATATTGAAGAAAAGCCTTTAGAACAAGTTTCAGATTATAAATACCTTGGAAGCATCATAGCAAGAGAAGCAAAATCTACGGATGAGATCAGGACTAGAATAGCAATAGCAAAGGCGGCTTTCAGAAGAAAGAAACACCTATTTGGGGAATATAAGGGAAGATATCCGCAAGAAGTTCATAAAATGCTATGTATGGAGTGTAGCTTTGTACGGTGCAGAAATATGGACGATAAGGTAAAATGACATGGAAAGCTTTGAAATGTGGACTTGGAGGGGAATGCTGAAGATAAAATGGACAGATATGATGAAAAACGATGAAGTGCTACGAAGAGTAGGAGAGAAGCGAATGATTACACAGACTTTTAGAAAAAGGAAGGCGAACTGGGTTGTACATTACCTGAGGAGACAGAGTATGATTAAAGATGTGTTAGAAGGAAAATTAGATGGAAAAAGTGAAAGAGATCGGAAAAGGTTTCAGGTGATAGACGATTTGCAAGGGAAAGATATGAAGAGGAGGGCGGAACTTAGGATTATATGGAGAACCAGGTTTAACCATGAATAATCACGGACCTGTCTACGGACAAACTACCTATAATTATATATATATATATATATATATATATATACAGTGCCGTAACTACCTATTTTAGCACCCGAGGAAAAATACCAAATATGCGCCCCCTCCATAAAAAATTCTCTAATACCTATATTTATTACTATATGGATTTTGGCTGAACAATTAATAATTAAAAATTAACTATAAATGATATAATTTCTCACTATAATTGTACCTAATTTAAATACATAATAATATATATACTTACACACATACGTAATTTAAATAGAGAAAGTATAAATATTTTAACGTTAAAGAGTTATTCTGCGTAATTTTAATGCAGCAAACTCATCAATAACATCTTCAAAAATTATAGTTTATGCTAAGCGTAATGTCTGGAACAAGTATAGTAGTGAAATCTTCCCTGTTCTTGTGACA
Source organism: Tanypteryx hageni (assembly GCA_028673005.1). NCBI lineage: Eukaryota > Metazoa > Arthropoda > Insecta > Odonata > Petaluridae > Tanypteryx > Tanypteryx hageni. Next base: position 82,374,268 of record CM054116.1, on the reverse strand, counting down.
TGCACAACTTGCCTTTAACAATTTTTGCACCCCTTCTTTAGTTGCGCCCGGGGCAGATATCCCGCCCTAGTTACTGCACTGTGTATATATATATATATATATATATATATATATATATATATATATATATATATATATATATATATATATATATATATATATATATATATATTCCATCGATAAGACGGAAGTTTTGGTTAGAAATTCCATTGTAGCGACCGATAGCCTACTATTCATTGTCTTTTCTTTTCAATTGAACTGCAAAAAACACGAAACTATTTGAAAGTGCTCTTCGACAATATATTACATGTAATACATTGCCGGGACGACATAAATGCAAAAGAATATGTGCGATAGATATTAATAAATTTTTGGACGAGCCATTTTATCCACTTGTGATGTAATTTTTAATTATACAAGTTAATTTGCTTCGCCACTTTTCTAAACCAAACGGAACGCTGGGCCCTCAGTTTACGATTCTAAAGATCGGGTTTACCAAGAAATATAGTATGTTCGTTTAGTGGTTGCGGTGCGCAGAAGGCACTCTCACGGAAGGACAAGTCCTTCCTTGAGGCGGGACCGCATATAAGGGAGGCCATGTTTAGCCGTAGGCAAAAGCTGCGCGACCTATTCTCCAAACTATTAGTCCGGACCCAAATTGTGCTACTGCGCATGGCTATGACGTCAACTTCCCCCTTAAAGGTATCCTTCCAAGACTTTCCCGTCCCCTCTCACGCGTGCCAACTGCCACCACTAAACAAACGAGCAATACTAATGAACGTCTTACTTCACCATAGCTGGAAAAAGTGATGCAAAATAAAAGTCTGTCAAGAGAAGCCTTTTTGAGCCACAAGCCTGATATTATATATATATATATATATATATATATATATATATATATATATAGGAAAATATAATTTTTCTAAGCGCTTATCCATAAGTTTTTCTCATCACCTTTCATCTCCTCATCTCGGATGAACAGAGAGCACGGAATATACGGAGAACAGAATAAAGACAAAGTAAGGTATAATGTGAAGAAAGAAAAGGAATGAGGTGGTGTTGGGTGGTCGATTTCCAAGAATGCCAGTGTTACATGACGAGTGGAGGAAAATGACTCGACTTACCTTCGCGAATCTCTTGGCCGTTGTAATGATTTCCGGAAGCAAAACCGCTAAATACCGCTTCAAAGTCAGAGAGTTTGTCGGTGGAAAATTATTAAGATCGATTTTTTCTAACGGTTTAAATGATTTAAAGCAGTGGTTGAAAACTAGATGCCGCGGCACGCTGGGGATGTCACAGCTGATTTTTAGCGGTGTCGCGAATCACTTTGGTAAATAAATTAATCAACGTTTTGAATTTGTTTTTGGGTATTTAGGGCCATAATTTTTCCTCTTACGAATTGATCATGGCTTCATGTCAACAAATGGTCTAAAGATTGTAATACCCGTAGGTAATAATATTAAAACCTCCAAGACGGGTGCCGCAAAATTCTGTTTATGTTTGTAGAACATACAAGAAGTTAGGGAACCACTAGTTTAGAATATATGAAATAAAATAATTGACTTTATTAAGAGTCGCTTCTAACGTCATAATCTCTTTCAAATAATTTCTTTATAGTTGTGAAACCTCCTTGCGGTAATATGTTATGCTCTAGTCGAATGATGGTCTTATTTTCTAAAAATACTTCTATTTCCTCAAGATTGAGTTTGGTTGATTGAAGAAGATATTTCTCCTTTTCATTTCAGAAGACATCCCCGAGTTTTGTAACAAAACAAAAATACTTTGAATTTATTTAAATTGAGTCTCAGGCAAATACAGTCATTACATGATTACCTAAATCCATTATAACTTTGCATTTGTCTAAACATTTAGTTCTCGAGCAACACTTTAACTTGTGATAGTACAGGTGGAAAAAATCTGATAATAATCGTATATTTCGTTTATATACGTAAATGTATTAATTTATTGGCTCAATTCTCAAAGAATTAGATATAATTAAATTGTCTGATACGCTTCATATTACGTTCAAGTTATAGAATAGACTCTACTTTGGTATCACTTTTTATAATACGGGCGTGCCTGTCCTTCGATCATGTAATGGATTTCACAGTTTTTAATATTTTATGCACAACATAAATATGCCGCCTTTTCATATCCATTTCCTTGGTTACGAGTGGACACACGGACACATACACACTATTTTACGGACATGGTAACTTGAAACACCCCAATAATTTCACTACCACCATATATTGCGAAAGACTATCGTCGTCAGACAAAATTTGTAGTTGAAGAAAGATTTGAAGCTTTCCCGGCGAATCATCATGGTGAATTTTTCTCGGGTTTCCAACCGGGTTGTCTCGGAGATTTCTTCCGACGTTTCGGCGACTAGCTCTGTCGCCATCTTCAGGGATCCTGAAGGAAGGATCCCTGAAGATGGCGACAGAGCTAGTCGCCGAAACGTCGGAAGAAATCTCCGAGACAACCCGGTTGGAAACCCGAGAAAAATTCACCATGAAAATTTGTAGTTGTTTTGACCACTGTCCGAATTCATAAATAAATAATTCGCCGTTGAATCATTATTTTGACCTTAATACATATATATATCAAGAGATAATCTGACATAAAGTAACCTTTCTCAATGTGATTTATCTCTTTTCGTTAAAAAATCTCTGAGTTAATTTGCAAAATGTTATTCTCCAACCATAGTCTTCAGTTAATGGATATTATTTTTTAGAAATTAAATTACCGTTGAGAGAGAGAGCAATTTATAGATTATACACACGTTTGGTTTTTCACCCTATTTATGGCCCCGGAGGATATATTTGCCACTTTTTGGCGTGGTCCGTGTTTTTCTGATATCCCGTCAGTTTTTAAATTTATCCGTTTTTCTCAGCATCCTTCACCTTTTAACGCCTCTTGGCGTTTTTCCTCGTGAATATTGTACGAATTCCACAGTGTTCCCTGAAATTTGTAAAAAGTGGGCATTTATGAAATATTAATTTTATTTTATAACCGTTTTGTTTCGCTTCAATATTAAAGCTTGCCTAAATTGGAGGCTGGAATGGAATCCCACGCCGCTTTTTCTGCCTGACGTCATTAGCGAATATTTTAAAACGATGGGTACGTTTAAAATGTTTGCGCGAGCGCAGTAAACTTTACCTGGCACATTTTCCATGTTCTGATGAAAAATTAATTATTAATGCGAACGAAAAGTTTAGGGAATTTGCAACAGGAGCTATTAATCTAATGCAGCGGTATCCGACAGGATTGAGATTCTCGCCACGCTTGTGACTATAACATTATCATATTCGCCACACGATACAATATACTAGGTTGTATATGTGGTATTAATGAGGCATTATTTCGAAGTGGTTTTCAGATTTTATTATTCATGATTAACAGTTATTATTAGTCTATTATTCATTGGGAAATTCATCATTACCATTTATTGTAATAAATGTGCGATAATTCTTTCAGAAAAAACATTATTCATATTTAACTCTAATTATTGTTCTCTCTTATTTATTAGGAAATTCATCATCATTATTTATTGTAATAAATTTCATAAAAAGCATCGGCAGTGGTGTAGCAGCTATTAATATTTCATAATAGACAGACATTTTTAATTGCAATTTTTTTTACCTTCATTAACACACTTGTATGTATTTTTCTGCCAACATTGCTTTTCAAGCAGTAAGGAAAGTAGAGTGGAATAAAAAACTGAAAAAGAGCTTCAATTCGCCACATGTGGCGAGTGCTGGCCGTATTAGGCGCTCATATCCTGATGAATCGGAGAGTTATGATGAGTATTTTGTGGAGTTACGGCTCTTTACAGCTATTGGAGCGGTCTTCAAAGCATACGTTTCGAAATATTAAGAGCCCCATATGAATATATCTGAAATTTTGCATGCACTCAGCCATAAAATCATCGTGTTGATTTACACTACGTGAAAATGTTTCTTTTCCATAATGTTTAAGAAAGTGCATGGTTCTCTGCATTTAAGACACGACTGATATTACAAAATCGGATTTGAACCATAAAGTGATCTAAAAAGATCAATTGTGGGATTAAGAATTCTATCAGGTAAAAGTGTATATGCAAACATTTCGAGGAACATTAACGTTCAAAATCACTGAGGTTTGAATAATAGATATTGGTAATAATTGAATTTCATAAGTCATAATAAGTTTATATTTTAACGAATTTCAATGAGTTATTCGCCATTATCAGAAAGATACCATGTATAATTCACAAACGTGAGCCCAGTGGTTGAGTTCCACGATTTACTGCACAAACATTTTGCAGTCAACATGAAAATGAGGCGTTCTGAAAATTTCATTTTCTGAAGAGATTCACTCTAAAATAATACCTAAAGTATCTTTGAAAACTCCGTTTTTAGGTTTTCTCTTGAGATATATCCGATTATCCGTTAATTTTTAAAGCACGGGAAAAACAGAACTAAAAATGAACATTAATTAAAAGGAACAAATCACGCGACGTTTTCAATGGAGGTACATATTACTTTTTCCTTGAAATATTTTAAAAATACGTCGTCCTGATCGATTTATCCCCGTTGAAAAGTACTCCAACTGTATCACGGTGAAGGGTAGAGATGCAGAGTGAAAGAGAGCTTTTCAATTGATTGCCAACCTGAATAGTTGAAAGGGAGGGATAACGAGTCGCTTCATACCTCCGTATTTATCGTCTGGAAGGTTTTTCAGACGGAAGAAAAATAAACACGTGAACAGCGAATCTCGCAAGCGGTGGACCGTGATTGTGGCGGGAGACGTCACTGAGGGGATGATTCCTGGAAAATGAAAAAAAGGTGGGTAGAGGGGGAGAAACCAATCAACCGGATTGTGGACGAAATTTAATTGGAACTCGTTAAAGCAATCGCAGTGTTTCATTGAAATATGATCGGAAAACGAATCAACACGCCGCCGTTTATATCTTTTTTACCATTTCTGACGGAAATGTATTTTTCTCTTCGTTGCGGATGTGTGAACTGGAGTAAATGGGTTTTTATCGACGGATTGCGATGTTATTTTACATTTCGAATCCCCCCCGCTCCCCATTAACCTACTTCCGCAAATACCGAGCTGTTTTGCCAAGCTCTAAAAATGATAACGCTAGGGATTTTTAGGAGGAAAAAGAAATCTGAAAACGACGCGGTCAGGACGTATCTCGCTTCATTCGGTCCCGCATCTGCATCATTGCGGATGAATTATTTCGTCCATTTCGTTCATGCCCGATGAAAAAATTGCAAATTACCTTCCTTGAAAAGATAAAAATAATTCCTCGTTGAATATATTATTTCTACGTAAAGAATTTTCTAAATGTTTGAAATTATTCCGTGTCTTCAATTGTTTTGACGTAATTTATACTTGGTTCATTATATGTTGCAAGGAATGTCTAGAATATGCTAATTTTTTATTCTTAATCTTAACATCTTTAAATTTAGGCGAATAACGAGAGATTTGAATTTTTTATTTTAGTACAGTATAGAATAACTATTATTTGATAAAGATGACAGTTCAATTTTACCTTTTTCGATGTTTTTTCTGTATTGCTTCGAACTAACACAGTTCCAGTAAAATTAAAAACATTTTGTTACCAAATGAAATCATTCAATTGCAGAAAGGCGAGAATAAGTTGTGTGTTAGTGTGTTGATTCATATCATGGAGGAAAAAATGTACCTTTATTTGGTTCGAGAACTATTTACCATACATATTTGAATTTCACGTTTGACACACAGCTATTAAGTCTAAGTTGGAGAGTCAAGTCGATTCGTCTCTTTTGTATTTTTTTCTTAGGAGAAACGTTAATCTGTACCCGGTGAATATCGATTTTCATCATTCCAAGAGTATCGAAAGGAAAAAATATCTTAATTCAGGGAAATTCGTTAAATCCGCCACACTCTATAGAAAAATCTCTTCACCATACGCCATCCTTTCCATCTGACCGAAAAATGTATCAGAAAGCGTCGTGGTTTTAATTGGGTTCTTTTTTTCGTCCGATGAGCAGAGCTTAAAAAAAGACACGTCCCTCATTGCATGCACGAAGCTTTCACTCTGGTTTAAAATCCCCTCGCCTCTGACCCGGATCCAGACCCTCTTTTTCGTCTGCGAGAAAAATAAAAAATATATTTTCGGTAACGATTTTACATAATTTTCAGTGTTATTTCCACTCCGAAAGGATTTCCAGCATCCAGTTTCATGTCCTCTCCCCTTCTCATTTATTCTTTCCATTTCCTGACTCCTCTCGCTCTTTTCATTTTTCCTCTCTTATTCTTTCCACGCTTCGGCTCCCGTCCTTCTCCCACTTTCCAAACCCTTAACTCATCAACAGCTCTCGACCCGTGGCAAACAATCGAATCAAACAAGACAAGTGAACGCGCGCGCGTGTGTGTGTGCGCGCGCGCGCGTCTCGCCCAACTCATTCCTCCGCCACCCGCCACGATTACAAACCACCCTTCTCTTAACCCCATTCTGCATTTCCACAGTATTCGCCCCTTCGAAGCGCTAGTCGCTTTACCGCCTCACTTAACAACCCCCAGAACCTATGCTGCCACCACCCCAACACCCTCTAGCGGCGGAACCGCTCCTGCAACCTTCCGTGCGCGTGCCTCCATTAATGACCGACGGCCAGTCGCCGTGTATGGTCTCGGCACTACAAAGCGGTAAGTGGCGCCCCCTCCCCCTCCCTCTTCCCTCCCTCCCTCCCTACCTCTTCCCTCCCTCCCTACCTATTCCCTCCCACCCTACCTCTTCTCTCCCTCCCTACCTATTCCCTCCCTCCCTACCTCTTCCCTCACTCCCTCCCTACCTCTTCCCTCACTCCCTCCCTACCTCTTCCCTCACTCCCTCCCTACCTCTTCCCTCCCTACCTAACTCTTCCCTCCCTCCCTCTTCCCTTCCTCCCTCCCTACCTCTTCCCTCCCTCCCTCCCTCAACCCCTCTTTTTACCCCACGACCGATAACGTAAACCTCTCCTAAACCGTCATGGAGAGATAGAGAGGAAAACCGTCGCGGCGGAAAAAATATGCCTCCATGCCTGCTGGCATTGGTACCGGCCGCGAAACAAATGAGCGTCACTATTTGGATTCCTCCGTCCATAGGTGTACCACCCAACATTCTACTCACCGATCCGATGACGCCAGTGGGCCGCGGTCTCTCTATCAGGGATGTATGTGGGTCTTCATGAGAGAGAGGACTCAATCGTCCTCGAATTGCGAATTACTCTCGAACTGGTAGGAAAATGGAGTGATGGAGGGGAAGAGGTGGCAAAGAGAAAAAGCGCGAGAAAAGTAACGAGCGCGAGAAAAAATAACGTGTGCGGAGAGAACCACAGAGAAAATGGCATAAGGCACGTTTTTATGTTTTTGCAAAAACTCCTAAATTAATCTTAATGTATCTGGCGAAAAAACAACAAAATATTTAATGATAAAAAATCGGTGTTTAAAAATAAACTCCCGCGTAATCTAACTGCGGTTCTTAGGCTTGGAAATCCAATGCGCTATCTGTTACTCAAGCGTTTCATCCATAGCTGGTTACCTGCAAAAATAATTTTTTTAGCATGAATTCTCTTGGAGTTATTAACAAAGTTCTGGCATACACACCTATTGCTCCCAAGCAGCTAATTTTAGACCCATTAAATTTTTACCTTGCCAGACGGACAGGCACACCGAATACATAAGCGATTATATTTTTAGAAAAAATCGCTAAAATTGTATCATGGATGAGAATGGGGAAGAGGGTAGGTGCGAGGAGGAGAGAGGGAAGGAATAGATAGGTAGGTAGATAGTAAGGAAGGGAGCGAAATAGAGGGAAAGTTGGAAGGAGAGAGGAAGGAAGAAAAAGGATGGAGGAAAAGGGACGAAAGAGATGGAGCGAGAGAAAGAGGGGGGATTTAGGAAGGCATAAATGGGATAATAATGATAATCCTTCTTTATTGAGGGCGATATTTAGACAATCATGTCCATTTCTACATATAACTCTGATATTACAAACACAGACATCCATGTCCTAGGCGGGATTCGAACCCGCGACCTTAGTATATGTTGACAGATACTCGAACCACCTGTCTATCAAGGCCGAAAAAAATGTTCCTATCCCTGGGCAAACAGGAAGGGAACATGAGGAAAAGATACAGAGAGGGTAAGATATAGGATAGGAGGAGAGTGAGAGGAGGCAGATAAAGAGATATATCGGCAACGATAAGTGGACTTAGAACGGCGAGAGGAGGTAGAGATAGAGAGAGAGAGAGGGTGCGTTAATATCCTGCTCCCGTTAAACGCCTAGTGACAGACATCACGCAATTCACTTGTGTATCCCCTGCGTTCTCATGATGTGTATATCTTTGCGAGGGTTTTAAACGGTGGGAGTGAGCTTGCAAGTGATCTTTGAGGGCAAGAGACCCTTTTATAGGAATAAACGGGATAGCAGAAGAGGAAGCGGATCGTATAAGTAAATGGTAAGAGAGAAGCGTTTCGGAATAGACGGTGTCGTTTATGCTTGCTAAGAAAACGGCTGTTTTAGAGATTGAAAATCGTTGAAAGATGTAAATTCCGCATGCAATGGTCTGCTTCTCAACTGAGTCTTCAGCTACCCCCTTTAAAGAGGGTCTCTTTTACACAATAAAATATCTTGGTCTGATAAAATGCAGTCAAAGTATTTATTTCACATTAGTTTCTATTTTTGGGATGCAACATTTTCCTTTTCTCTTCTCTTCTTCCTCCATATACGAAGTATAGAGAAAAAAATCGAATTCGAGATTTCGACGGAAATACATGTCCCCTGAACACGTTTTGACTATTTTCTCTATGTATGTGAGTCTGTGACCGGAATTTTATGGGTGCTCTAACTCAACAACTATTAATCAGATCAAAATAAAATTCTATATTTGACATTATTGTTAAAGACACAAGAAGGGATTAGTTTTTGGTAAAAATTGGTTAATTGAAAGTTTACTCTTGTTTACTCTTGTCACATCGGTTTTTTAAATATATTTGATTTAATAATTGATAAATGTAAAAACGTATAGAAATAAAAGTTGTAGGAAATTTAATTTTATATAACGTTTGTTTGAAACATTTTTCCGTATAATATATTGTTGAAGAGATATTTTTAAAATATAATTTTTAAGCTTCCACAATCATATCACCTACTGGCGACTATTGTAAACACTTTATGCTCCTTTTTATTTCTTTAATTGTTGGAGCTTAGGGGCTCTATCCAGCATCAGAAGGCTGCGGTTTGAGTTAATTTCTGTTCTTTGTAAAGTCTTTCAATTTTTATCACAGTTCCTTAAACTATTTATTATCATTTAACCTTATATAAGGGAATGAGCTTCACAGCACACATACAATGATAAAAGGTAACAAATCTCCAAATACCGTACTAAAATTTTAAAGTTGAGATACTCCACTAATAAAAGGGAAGGGAAGAAAAAAAATTTTAAAAATTAAAAATTGAATACACGGACACTTCAGCCAGACAACCAGACACTCCACCTGCCGTTTAGGGGCTTTTTAAGGCCAGCGCCCGGGACAGATCAGCCAACCAAGGTTTACGGGAGACTCCGCCGCGCCAGAGACCTACAAACACACTCATCATTCACACAGTTCGGGTGTGCGAAAAAATGGCAGTGACCCTTGCCGTAGATGAAAATCAAAACAAACCGAAATCAGGAAAATGAAAAATATAACCTCGGTGAAGCCGAATAAGAAGAATAATTAAAAGTGATTGGAACTATCGGGTATGCGAAAATGGGAGGGTGGGTGCAGTGATCCTTGTCGTAAGTTAAAACGAAAGAAGGCGGAAGAGAAAATGAAAATACTAAACGAAAATAGGCGAATCACTAAAAAGACTCCATTTTAAATGTACTTTAAAAGTCTATAGACAAGATTCTATATAAGGAAATAGAATTAGATTAGATTCTATTATATTTAAAGATCCACAGATGGATTTGAAGCGTCCAAATTCATTACCTGAAGAGTTCTATATTCACGATGTAGATACTGCGAATAATTATGACGTGATTTCCAAAACTGAAATACAGTTCTCATACAGATCTAGCGAATTATCGGCTGTTTTGTCAATACTTACCAATCAGTCACTTTCATTTTGTAAAATCGGCATTTTTGTCGAAGCGGTATTCCGTAAAGATATGATCGGTTTCCAAATTTTCAGGCATTGATCTTTAATTATTGGAGACAACAATTTTGTTTGCTACTTTATTTGATGTAACATTTTATTATTGGTCTAGCTGTATAAACGGTACTTTTTTAATCATGTGAATCGACGCTTTGAAGTTCAAAGTATTCTCAACATTGAAAAAATGCAATGCTAGTGCTATGATATGTTTTTGGATTTTTTCGGTATATTTCATGTAGGTACAAGAAGTATGCAGAACCTTCCATATAACTTTTAAGTGGCATAAATCTGGTCTTCATTTTGAAATCGTAACTCTCGTGACTTATTTTTTCATTCAGAAATCAAGTTGCTTTTACCTCAAATTGCAATTAACAGAAAGGAAACGTCAAAGGCAGTCTCAGAATATGCAGTCGTTCATTTAAGGTTGTCATGATGTAATGTCAAAAAGGGACACTTTGGATTTTAAGATATGAATTATTTAAGGGGTTTCCCAAGTTTTCGCTTTCTTGAGTGAATAACGGGCTCTTGGAGAACAAAGGACTGAATTCCTTAAGGCCAACCTTCTTAATATTTGACATCCTCAAGTTGTGCTTCCGAAGCATTGGTAGCATCAACTTTCATATCACACCCCCAAAGTTTGTATCCCTTGAAACATCACGGCGTTTATAGTCACGAGAATTAATCAGCTATACGAGAATAGTCTCGAGGAAAGAACATTTATTAACGTCACTACTGCTGAATGCGGCGATTAATACACAATACTTGAATGTTTGTAACACTACACCGTTTGAAGAGAATGATATCGAAATATATTTTGTTAAAATAATTAGACGTGCGTGCTTGCGCCCGCGCGTATATATGTGCGTGCCCTCGTGCTTGTTCGTCTGTGCACTTGAACGAATGTTAATCATTTATTTGATTGATTCGATTCAAGCGGATTCTATAATAGAGTGAATTAAACAATTTAACTATAAATCTGATTAATTTGGTCCAACATTTCGAAGGCATTCGTCCAAAAACGATTAGGGTGGCTTTTTACGCTCGCAATCCTTGCGCGTCCGATCAATTTATAGCTAGCGAGCAATCGCATCAATTAAAAGACTAATTTTTGGCTCTCGCGTTCATGCGGATTAGGCTAAAAAAAAAAGATTGCCTCCATTGTCTTCATTTCGCGAGACAGTCTGTCGAGTGTCGTCCCTCGGTAACGGAGCAATGGAGAACTCCACGAGGTGACGAGGGTCGACTGAAACGGCTGGGGACGGAAAGGAGGAAAAGGGATCCTTCCTTCCAAAGACGCAAAACTCTCGAACAATAAGGCAAAGTCGATTCTCTCCGCCACTCGCTTAAAAAAAAAGAGAAAAGCGGAAAAGACGGAGAAACAAAAAATGACGTACGGAGGTTTTAATTGTTCGCTTCCATGTTCGTCTCGGTTCTCGTTTCCTCTTCGCTATTCCGGTTTCCTCGTCGGGAACATACGGAGAGAATGAGAATGCTGTAGAACGTGTATCTTTTGAAGGAGAGATTATTCGAAGCGTTGCCAAATCGAATGCGGCATCTCTCTCCTTCGAATCGTCCATAAAATAAATAGGTTTTTTAAAGACACTTACCCCTCTATACAATCTAAGGAATTTAGCTTAACCTTATGATAAGTGATAATCACACGTATGTCAAAAGAAAAAATCAACAGCGTTATTTCTACACAAATTTATTTGCACGACCGATTTCGCTAAATACTTGATGGTGCTAGTTATTTAGCGAAACCCGCAAATAAATTTGTGTGAAAATTACGTAGCTGTTCCTTTCTTCTGAAAAAATTAAAAAATGAACATTCTCCTCCATAAAAAATATAAAAATTCCTATATCTACCCTCGTTTCATCTCGCTCAGCCATTACTCGCGAGAGTCAAACCCCTTCATACACCCCCTAATATTCGAACCGCGCTCTTCCGACCACCGATCTTCAGCTCGTCCTAAACTCCCAAGTGCCCGAAAATATTCCCGGTAGACATGAAGGTACTGAAAGCTGGTGCTAACGACCGGAGGTTTTTCTCAAGCTCGTCGACCTTCACTTTTCCCATTTTCCTCCAATTTTCTATTTGCCTTTCGCCGGCGGATTTATTAAAATCTCCGATTGCAAGCCGAACTGATTTTTTTTTGTTTCCCTTCCGATTGTAAGCCGAACCTTCTCCCCGCCTTTCTTTCTTTCTCTCTTTTCCTTTCCTTCTCATTATCATCTTTTATCTTCATATGTCTCGAGCTACATTTTTCCTCACTCCATTTTTCTTCCTCTCTTTTCGCCTCCCACATTGTTTCCCTTACTCCATTCTCTTCCCTCGTCTTCATTCCTTCTCTCGCTTCTCATCTATTCTTCCACTCCTTTCTCGATCAATTATTCACACCCTTTCTCGATCGATTAATCCCACCCTTTCTCGATCAATTAATCCCTCTCTCTTCACTTCACCTTCCCTCCCCCCCTCTAACCCTTCTTTCATCCCTTCATCCGTTCTTCCCCTATTATCCCTTCCTCCCTTCACCATTTCTCCTTCCTCCATTCCTTCCTTTCCTCCCTTCTCTCCCTCCCTCAATCTCTCCCTTCCCTCCTTCCTTCCACCCTCCCTCTCTCCTGCCCTTCCTCCACTCCCTCCCTTCTTTCCTCCCTTCATTCCTCCCTTCATTCCTCCCTTTCTCCTTTCATACCTCCCTCCACTCCAACCCTCCACTCCCTCCCTCCACTCCCTCCCTCCACTCCCTCCCTCCACTCCCTCCCTCCACTCCCTCCCTCCACTCCCTCCCTCCACTCCCTCCCTCCACTCCCTCTCTCACTCCCTCCCTCCACTCTCTCATTCTACTCCCTCCCTCCACTCCCTCCCTCAATTCCCTCCACTCTCTCCCTCCAATTCACCCTTTCTCCTTCCATACATCCCTTTTTCCATCCCTTACTCCCTCCATTCCTCTCTTTTTCCGTCCATACCTCCGTTCCTTCATCCCTACACTCCCTCTCTCTCTTTCGGCTCTCAGTAATACCCAGAATTCCCGCCGAAACACATCCAGATGTAATAATCCTTGCCGAGATTTTTGACATGGCCATTGTTCGCCACGTCTTACTAATCACTGCGCAGTCTCTCGCTCTCATTTCGGCGAGATATTAAAGTCGACTGCTACTCATAAAGACTTTCTCTCACCCTCCCTCCACATCCCTCATCCGACTTTAGTTTTTCATCTCATCCTATTTATCGTTCTTTTTGCTTCTTGCTGGCTTAAACAAAAGATCCGTATGTTTTTACTGTCAGAAATTAGAGGATAAGTTTTAGAAGAATTAATCTCTTTGAGGAGATTTTAGCGCCTCTAGTAGATTTAGCTTTTGTAAAATATTCCGCTTTTGTTTCGATTGTTTTATTTTATATATGCTAGTCGCTAGGCAGTTATTTTGTAGATAAAGCCATATGTGAAAAGATTTAAACTCTTTGCGCATATTTAAAATAATTTTTGATACCCAGATTAGGAGAGGAGATCTCATCTGCGCTACAAATGGATTTATTTTTCGATGAAATTTGCACGTATGTAAAATTGTCGTTTTTTGAAGAAAATAAGTGGCTAAACGAGTCACTCCTTTTTTCCTTTAAATTTATGGTTATGTATGGGTAGGATGACCAGACGTTCCGATTCTCCGGAATTCGTCCCGGTTATCAGAGTTTTGTTCCCTTGTCCCGAAATTTTCTTTCGTGACGCATTAATGTCCCGGTTTTTTTTTTATTGTTAGTGTAATGGTTTAACAAGCAGGTTTTACTTCTTTGTTTGGACAAAATCATTTTGAACCTCAAACTCGATCTACCAAATACGACTTCATAATTGGTATTCGCATTCCAAGTGCTAGAAAAACCAATGATGCGCGGAAGTTCACCAAGAGCCGATTATAATAAAATAAGAATGACAGCTGGGCATATTTTCCCCTTCCTCCTCTGCTATCTGTACGCGGCCTTATTAGAGCAGATTTTGAGTGCACCCAGTGCAGCATCCTAGAGCACATTTCTAGGCGTTAAACGGCGAAATCCCACACAACGTAAATATTCGTCGAGTTTTATTGGAACCCAGGTAAAATTTTCGTATTACAGCCTCCAAGACAGTGGTCGCAATCTGCGTTGAAATGTTCTTTCCATTGCTAGTTCGCCCAACTTTGTTTTCAATGCGAAGTATCGAGAACATACGTCCCTGGGGTGCCCTTTCTTCCTAGAACACCATTCCCTATCCTCGCTTACCATTTCTTCGGAAAATTTCGAAATGGGATATTTAACGGCCTCGAATTTTCTACAATCTTTCTACGCCCCTGCTACGTTGTCGTTCAACAGCCATTTTCTGAAGAAAAAAGAAGTACACGTGTGCGGTTGATTGTTTGTGTGTTTTGTAAAAAAAAGTCCCCGAAATGTATTGTAATTTTTTTGAATCACTACTAAATGAAACTTACTTCCATGTTATGCATCGTGAGCTTGCTTTTTTATTTTCTCCATACGTAGTATAGGGGAATATATTATTTTCATGAAAAAAATCGATTTCGAGATTTTAACGGAAATAAATGTTTTGATGACCCCTGAACACGTTTTGACCATTTTCTCGATGATGCCTGTGTGTGTATGCATGTGACAGCTTTATTGTGGGTGCTCTAACTCATAAACTATTAATCAGGTCATTGCGAAATTCGATATTTAACATTTTTTGACAGTCACAAGAATTAATTAGTTTTTGATAAAAATCGGTCAGCCAGTTGGTGTTTACTCTTGTCACATCCGTTATTTTGGGATATATGCTTTAATATTTGATATATTTAAAAACATAATGGAATAAACGTTGTAGGAAATGTAACTCTATAAAACCTTTGTTTGAAACATTTTCCCATGTAATGCATTTTTATAGAGATATCTTAAATACTAAATTATTTGCCTACCACCACCACGCCACCTAACGACGACTATTGTTAACAATTGACGCTTAGTTACATCTTACACGCTCCTTTTAATTTATTTAATTCTTGGAGCTTTGTGGCTATATCCAATATAAGAAGGTTATGGTTTGAATTTATTTCTGTTCTTTGTTAAGTCTAAAATTTTCTCGCAGTTTCTTAAAATATTTATTATTATGTAGCCTCTTTGGAATTTTCAGAAATATTACAGGTATGGAGAAAGCCATCTGGTGGCCACATCAGATTTTTTCAACAAGTAAATACTAAAAATGGAATGTTCGCAAAATTGCATAAAAGGGATTATGAGTTACGCGCAAGAGACGATCGATATGCTAAAATTACGCATTAAAGAAAATTTGTTCCCTTAAATGCGTACAATATTTTAATATTAAGGGGGAAGAAATAAAATCATTTAAATATGAAATATTTTATGTGTATAAAACAACTTCTGAATAGCTAGAATACTGGATTGAATCCTTAAATAAATTAAAATACGTATATGAAATGGATGCTATTAAAAAGTACACCAATTTGGGAAGAAGTACAAATTATGTGTAAAAATTTTATTGACATGGAATTTCAAATTAATGAAAACTTATTGCTAAATTAGTTTTCTGGACTTAAAATGAAATTTTAAAAGAGCTGAAAGAAAGGAATGATGACTGGATTAATAGAACTTGTTACTGTCAGTGGTCATTGTTTTTTTCGAAATTTTAATTTCAGGAACAGACCTCGAAAATTGAAAAACTATGTAGCTTTTTGTTTGTCATTCTGGTACATAATGTAATTGTGGAAAGAATATTTTCACAGATAAATGTTCAGTGGTCTTACGAACAAAATCGCCTAGATTAAAAAACAATCGATTGCATTTTATTATGTAAATTTTACTTACATTTGACCTGTAAAGATTTTTATGAGATGATGAAAAAGATCTAAATTTGATTAAGGCGGGTATAAGTACTCTAAAATATGACTAAATACACCTTTGACCACTTTATTGTAATACTGCTAAATTATTAATGAAGTATATAAATTAAATTGTTGTTACAATAAATAAAAATTTACTTTCTCCTTTATAAACGTTTTTATTTCAAATATAGAGCATAGAACATCTAAAAATAACAAAATTTTTATTGTCCCATTTTTTTAATGTCCCGGATTTTCTTCTTCAAAACTCATTTTGTTCCGGTTGTGTGGAAGAAGCCTTGTGTTTTTCTGTTTGAGTGAAGGACACGTTTTTTAATTTTTTTTTCTGTTGTGTAGATTTTGCAGGCACGTGTTCCAACCTTTTAAGGATATTCTTGCTGAATGATATACGAAGATAAATTTTTAAGAATCGCCTTAAAGACTAAGAGAGAGAGACATCCTCACCGATAAATTCATTCCTCGAATACATTTTTGGAACAAACGTCCACATCTTTTATTGACTTGTTAACTGAAAGCAATAGTTAGGAATACTTTCATCTTCATTACCCATTCATCCCCGCTAATCATACTTATATTACTAGGAAATGCATAGTATCTGGTAAAATTTTGCCAAACAAATAGCTATTACCATGTTTATATATGACAACTACATTTTTATTACATTTGATAAGTTTTAAAGTTATTCTTGTTGAAGAAATAAATTATCCCTTTTTATTGACTTTAAGTTTTATCTTGAAATATTTCAATGGAGTTCTTCCAAATAATGTGAGAGTTCATCCACCAAATCGCTGTCATTTTACCGCGGAGTCAATTTCATTTTTCTTTTTCTTTTTGGTCCGCTCAGGCCACTACGTGATCAATCGAGCGGCAAGATATGACAGTTGCTCCCCTATTTTCCTCTTTTGAATTTCAGCGGTTAACCCCTTAACCAATCTTTCCATCTCTTTTTAAATTCATGGAAACTACTCTTCCAGCCTTAGCCTTGGTCTCTTGCGAGCCTAAATTTCTCCGAATTTCAAGCGAGACGACTTCTTTGCACGTATTTTTTAGGAAAAAAACCGGCAGAAAATGGAGCGCGATGTTTTGGTGATAAGAATGCCACCTCGCAGAAAAGTATTGGCGCTTTTTCCCTTTCGCTTTTCTCTCTTCTCTCCCTTCTCCTCATCATTCCCGCAAGCAGTCCTCTTTATCTCCGGCTCGCCTCTCTCGACCCTTTAAAAAATGTCCATCCCTCCTTTTCCTCGAGGGAGTGGGAGAAGAGATGGTGGCGTGTTAGATCTGCCTCTTTATCTTTCCGGGTCCGAAAAAATAGAAAAAAAATCCCCTTTGTCTTGCGCGGCTCCATCCCTTTTCCTTTTGTTTTTTATTAAAAAATCTCGGATAAGGGGATATGGGGTGTTGTCTCTTCTCTGTGACCCTTTTTTTCTCCCGTCGCTCTCTTTCTCTACCTTTGTTCGTTCTTACACCCGATTTGGCTCGAGTGATGGAGAGACGGACGTAACGAAAGATGTGCATCTGATTCGAGCCGTGCCGCGCAAGGATATCGCGTTCGGAGGTAAAAAAACCTCGCGAATGTGCCTCAAGTCATCTTTCTGAGACCTTGTTTATTTTATTCATTTTTTCGGAGGAAATTTCGCGTATCGAGAGGGAGATTCTTTCTTCAAAATTAAAGAATAAAGCGAAGCAGATGCGGGATAAGAAGGAAGGAGGGTGGACGTGAATGTGTAGCGAGGCGCCTACATAGCGGGAACATTTGATGCTCCTTTGGGGATTCCTCGGTCTGTTCCCTTAGGGTTCGTTTCTTTCTCCCATGCAAAAGAGAGTGGCATAGCGTCCCTCTTTAGGAAGACAGTGGGAAATCGGGCGAAATTCCTTTTGCTAAGGAATCGTCCGCGTTCCTTTATCGAAAGGATTATGTTCCTCGTGTGTCTCTATAGCGAGTAATATTTATCTGTAATACTGGAAAGCGAGTATACTCGTTCATTCCACGTTCAGAATATATTTAACATCACTACTGATTTTCTGTTTCTGTGCTGAATTTCACTCCGTTGTTTTTTAATATAGAAATATTGGAATATAATTTATTCAGCTAAATATTTAACACGTGATATTTTATTAGACCAATCAATAAAGCAATGACTACTGAGCATCTGATAACTAATATGTTTTATTTACCTAAGTATTGATATAATTTTATCTCGATTACTTTCCATATATCTTTTCGTATTCAAACTTTGCAAAAGTAAAAAAAAAAACTTATTTAGCATTAATATCAAGAATATAATGAGTTAAATCCAGTGAGTTGTTGCCACATGTATCAGCAGATACATCTGTATTCAATACTCAAGAGAATTGTGTTTTATTTCTTAGCAAAATTCATCTATATACTTCCTTTATTTCGTATAACCGTAAATGAAAATGTAATAACTCTATATTGCATCGAAATTTACTCTTTAGAGATTCATTGGAGTTCTGACAAATTTCCTTTTTTGATGACGTCTAGTTGTTATGAAAGAGCGATACCCACTCCTTTCATTCTTTTGAAGCCTTAAAAAAAATACGAATCCACATTTGTGGCGCTAACCTCAAAGACCCCGATTTGTCCCGACGTCCCTTGTTAGCCCGCTGCCTCTTCTCTCTTTTAAATGCGGCCCATGTTCTTTTCCATTATTCTGTTCCTCCCTTTTGACATCGCAAATTCATTCTTTTTCGCGACGTTCTTCGCACCCAGTTACAGAGATGGGAGGTTGGAAGTGAAGCTTGTAGTTTAACTCGATCCACGAGATGTCTTCACCATCACAGGGAACACCATCTCATCCGTCTTTCCCTCTCTTTCTGTATCTATCTCTCCCCGTCTCTCTTTCCTCGAAGCCGAAATTGAATTCATAATTTCGGAGTTGTATGCGGGATGAATGGATCCTTGAATGAACGAGCAAGGAACGAATCAAGGACCCGAACATTAGATGATTTAGTTTTGAAAGCTATTTAAAATCGATTTATGTGGAATCCTCGTGTCGGTTCTCCTTGTCTTTTGCCGTGTACGGGCTGCTACGGAGGAAGCAGACGATCTTCCCACTCCTAAGCTTCTCCTTGTCTAATGAATAAAGATATTATAAAATCATGAAAGGGTATACAGAATTGATTGCACACTTGTTTTATAGTCGAATCCATATAGTCTATTAAAATTGCTCTATAATAATGATTTTACTCCGTAACTACCAACGATATATCCGTAACTAGGGATAAGAAATCGAAACGATAGAATCGATACCTTACTCATATAATGTATCGAATGAAAAGTATCGATACCACAAAAGTAGTAAGAAAAGGCACATTCGTCTATGAGTAGGAATCAAATCAAAACAATTAAAAATATTATATTTATTGAAATAATTAAGGCACATTCTTCAAAGTACAATAAAATCTACATCTCCCACTTCTCCTCTGTGCAATCTCCCAAAAACATGAGCTTTTCCAGGCGGCTACCCGTTAACCGATTCCTTGCTTTCGTTACGGTTGTCCCCGCCTTAGAAAAGAGACGTTCTGCAGGCACCGATGTGGCAGGAATTGTCAAGTACGCCTGTGCAAGCTTGTAAAGATTGGGTAAAACACACTTCATATCATCCCAGGTCTTCAAAGGATAAGAGGAGAGAGGAGAAACTGAATTTGATAAATACACAGACAGCTCATCTCTTTCCTCAAAGGTATTTGTTTTCTTTTTTTGCTTGCCATGGGCCAATACTTTGTGGTGGCTCCATAAGTCATACTCGGATTCTGTATTCAGAGTAAAATCACTGTCTGTGTCACTGCTTTGATGCCTCACTTCTAATTAAGGAACGGATATTAGATTGAGCCTTTGCACAAGCCTTGATATCAATAAAATGTATGTTTTTAAATCGCGGCTCTAATAAATTGGATATAGCTAACAGATGAGACTCCGCAATAAGAGCAAACCTGTGATTAATTTCGCTCAGCAGTGTTTCTTTTACCTGTCTAACAATGTCATTTTCCGCAGTAATTCCAATAGATTGCAACTGATTTTAAGCAATGGATAAGTGGAATCACTTTGCTCAGCGTTACAAATTTTTCCCCAGCAATCTCCTTGGTAATGTAATCCAATGGTTGAAGCAACTTCAACATATGCTTTTCCTTCGGTTTTGTAGCAATTCCTACGATTCACATGCATAAAGTTTCGAAGCAAAAGCTTTTCCTTTTGCTACTTTTTATGCATACCACCCAGTATGTCACATTATTCATTAAAATGCCGATTTAAAATGAATAAAGATAATGGAATATTTATAACGTAACTGTAAACTTACTTTTTTTGGTGCTTATTCAAATGTTTCTTCATATTCAATGTATTTCCACAAGTTTTCAATACTTTGAAACAAGTTTTACACGAAGCAGTGTCCTTGTTAATTCTATTGAAAAACTTCCAAATATTACTCTTTGGAGGTGCCATGGTAAACCTCGTGACGATTTGTACTCTACACGAATAGTAGCGCCTAGACGAGGACGATTTTACATACCTCAATTGTGCCTCACTTTTGTACTCATTTGATTCGATACTGAGAAAAATATACGCATATGAGTAGAAAATCGAAAGAAAAGAATCGAATACAAAATTACTTGGTATCGAAAGGAAATTATCGATATGAGTAAAGTATCGATACTTTCTTCGTATCCCTATCCGTTACTAGGAGGAAGTTATTCCTGGTCAAAGTTCATCTCTTTGTAGGCTTGCTCATTGAAACTTGGAAATGTTTTTCACGGAGCATATGAAAATCATTATAGATTTTCCTTGGTCAGTAGAATCACCTGGCGTTTTTTAGATGTTATATTTGAAAATTTTGCTCTGAATAATTAATGCTAAGTATCTATATCAGAGTTTCCCAAATGTTCTGTAGGCGCGGCACTCTTACAAATAATTTCGCGGCATCCCCACCTTGAAACAAAGTAACACATTTATGCATAAGTGCATCAAAACGTTTTCACGCGTTTATTTTGTTGCTACTACGTCATTGTCAACTTATTTGACGAACAATTATTTCCCGAAAAACAGCATTTCCAATTTACTTGAAAAAAGATTTAAGCGTTTATTTACTCACTCAAAACTTTGTTCGCGGCACACTGCTTGGGAAACGCAGATCTAGATGTTTAGAGAGTACGTGAATATTGTCCGTAATATTATATATAACAGAAAATTATTATCTATATAGTTAAATTGATTTATTCGGTTAAATATAGTGGCTGTGTTTCAGTTGTAATTGTTTCTCACGGTTCCAGTAGCGTAATCTACCACCATGGGCTCGAAACAAAATTTCCTATGCATACTATTTTCGCGATTTTTATTGATTTTTGGATTAACTATTTTAAGATTGGTGAATAGGCAATTAACTTAGCGTTAAAATTTTTGTACGCCACTTCTATCTTTAGAAAAAACATTTTGCGCACCGAAATCTTATAAAAACTTTTCAATATTTTAAAATCAAGCAAATCGGCTTTGCAATCACAGAGACGAGCAAAATCGTCCTAATTTGGCGCAATTTTTTCATCTCCTTTTACAAATCACATTACAAAAGCTGAAAACAAAACTTCCATAAATTGCAGATTTTATCCACGAACACTCGCATCGTAGTGGTCCAACGTTCGATAATGATGGTGGAAGGGACTTTCTTATGACGAAATCTCCCAGAGTGGTCGTATCCGTTCGTGATGACGAATCTTAATAAAAACCGTTCATTTATGAGGTAAACGCTCTGCCATGCCACTCGACAACCCAATGATAGGCGTTCGTTAGATAGATTTTATAATGGCTAAATTTCTCGTTCTACCCGTTTAATTTGAGTGAATCGCGAGAGCTGCCTTCGTCGTTCTATTAATGATTTTCTCCGTTTTGAAGGCGAGACGAACTCTTGTTCGGAACTCGATTCTGCCGCCATCGCCAGACCCGCCTCGTTATAACATCTCGCCATTTTCCTCTCCCCACCCTTCGGCTAAAGAAATCCGAAATTTCCTTCTTCACTTTTTTTTCCTCACGGCCCTCTGTAGACCGGATGAACACTTGAGAGGGGAACGCGGATGATCCCTCAAATAAAAGGAGGAAGTAGGCAACTCATTGTGGATCCGTGCACCTCGACACCACCTACTCCGGCCTCATCCTTCGGGGTGGTATTTTATTGATTGGAAAATTCGCAATGACGTCAAGCGTGTGAAGCGATAATATTTTTTTTTTATCTTCGGAAGGGAAGGCATCCTCGAGACGACTTGGATTGCCAGTTGCCACGATTTTCTGGAAGCTTATTGATGCGTCAATTTACCTATGCCTTTCTCGGAATAATATCGTCTGGTTTTCCTTCCCTGAAGACTGTGAGTGGGATGTTTTCCAATCATGCGTCCGATGTTCTCTCTCTCTCTGTTTTTCCAAGAATGTGTCGTTCGTTTAGTCCCACGCGATATTTTAGGAATGGTTCCATCGCAAAGTTTCTACTATCTTCAGTACAACACACATCTGCAATTATATTGGAAATAAATAAAAACTCCTGAACCGTAAGATAATCCAAGTGAGCAATCACGTCAATAATATAAAAATAGAGGGGAAAAATATATTAATAAATTTATACTTACAAGTTTGCAGGACGATGGCCTACAGGGACCTGTTGTCGGAAACTAGCCTAAATAAAAAAGAAATCACACACAAACGCGCAATCACTCTGGAAAACTCAATGGATACGTATTTCGAGAGCTAAGCTCTCATCTTCGGTAGCTGAAGTCGTATCATTTTCAACTGCAATTATGTTGCCTAAACATATATCACGTTGTGTAACGTTTACCTTTCGTCATTTGCAGCGAAATGTTTATGTAAGAAAAAATATTTTTAAGGCGGAATATCCTTTTACACCAAACTCGGCAAAACTAAATTCAAGCCGAATTTCCGACTTGGAAATATAAGCGCTTTCATTTTTATGTTTTCCTTGAATTCAGGATTTACCTACTGTTACTTAAATGGTGGAACCTTTCATTCAATATAGCATTTGCGGTAATAATCAATTCACTTCAAGACCCAACAATAATATTATAACTACTATTTTTCCGGTTATAAATAAAATTGTGTGTCGGCATCTCTAGAGCTGAAAGCGAAGAAAATCTATTAGATATTAAGGGTACAAAACTCGATTCACCGAAAATATGGCTCATCGAAAAATTTATCATCTCTGATAACGGCTAATATTGCTCCTTGTTAAATATTAAATTGATGGATTCGATTTTTTATTTAAAAATTATATTGAACTGAAATTGGTTATTCCATCTTCATATTTTTTATCGTGTGATTTAACATTTATATTGCAGTATTTTTATCAAGTAAAGTTATAAACCCATCAAAAATATATTGCAAAACATCACGTTAAAAAACTCCAGAATAAATTTGGCGCGTGTTATTTGTAACACTTTATATCTTCCACGTATACGTTTTTATGGGTGAATAGGATTTTCTATTTAAAACTAAAATCGTTTTAAAATTATTCGTGAGATAATCCTGTCTCATATTTTCCTTTAATAATTTCTGCTTGAATAAAATCGGTTAAAAAAGGTTATTTCATTATTCAACTTCAGTGCATCATTTTCCGTCTCTCGGTACACGAGAATAAAGGGAGATGAAGGTAATGAAATTTAGGTCGAGAGAATGACGAAGCGTATACTTCTTACTTTGAATTGAAAAGAATAATAGAGATCAGATCCGTGAAAGCCGTAGAAAATTTTAAGTCAAACTTCTTTTTCCCTTTGTGTTTCAAAATGCCATTTAGTAGTAAAACTTCAAAGACGATTCGGAAACAAAGCAAGAGGAGAAAAAAACGACCCCGTTGATTTTGGGATGATACAAATTGAAAGTACTTTGTGTGTAGAGGTCAATTAAAATCATGGAATTCATCATTCGTCGCTGAAATTTCCGATCGTTTCGCTGAGGAATTAAGTATAGAGAACTTTCAAGAATTTCCGTTCCTGTTTTAAACCGTCACAACATATTATGGTTTAATTTTTTCATAAAATTAATTTATCATTTTATTTACATGAAAGCAATGTAATTTTCCAAAATATCAATAATTTTTTTAAAAAGATATTTGTGATTTTGAAAGCTTTTTGTCATTTTGAATTAAATAAATTCGTTTGACACATTTCATCAGTTTTCCCGAGCCAAACTGTTATTCAAACTTTTATAATAATGTTTCTAATAATTTTCTGAAAAGTTAGTACAGTACTAGTTTGTTTATGGGTCATACTTAGTTTTCTTATGCTAACCCAGCAGTTTCCAAACTTTATGGAACCCTCTTAAAGCAGCCGACCTTTTCTCGATTCCCGTACATTGCTAAATAAATATAGAATTTAACAACAATTCTGATTATTATACACAATTTATTTGCTATATAATTACTTTTATCCTAAACTTATCCATATTTAACATAAAAAACAAAAGCATTCGATCTTCGCAGTTTGGGAACCACATTGAAAAGCGAATTTTGGAAAAGAAGTGTGTTTACAAGGAGTGAGACAGATATAATGGGAGACAAGGAGGAAGAGGGTATATGAATGTAGAGAGAGAGAGCGCGCGGACTAGAAGGGACAGAAAGGGAGAAACCCTGGAGGACGAGGGTGAAATATGAGTCCTATGTCTCGCATTAGAATATGGAGAATGCATAAAGCTATAAAACCCATCCCCAATTCAACCCAACGCCATCTCCGCAGTGAGAACGTGACTGAGAGTTTGCATTTTCCGGGGCACGTTCAAGGGAGCAGTTGGGCCGAGTGTTCTGGAGTTAAGAGAGGGGATAAGGAGAACGAAAGAGAAGGATGGTGAAAGGGGGCGGGACCAAATGATTACTTGGGGCTCATAAGGTAGAGAAAGGAGGGAATCGTTACCTCATTCTAAAGCTTAAGCATCCCACAAACAAATAGAACGATCCTTTTCCCTAACGCGATTCTTCCTTGCCATTTTATTTCTCGTTCAGAGATGGCCACCCTTTGAATTTTGGTGCTCTTAGCCAAGCTAATGCCTAGCAAATTCAATTATTTTGGCATGAAAATTAATTGGACGTATGTCTTTCGTCGATATGATCCAAATTTATTGCGTTTTTGCTGCTGTAATATACCGTTTTGTGGCGTCAGACTTCCGAATTATGTTTGTAACATAGTAAAATAGTAATTTACGATAGTTAAATTTTCTCGTTATTTGAAAATTTATTTCGGTATTAGGAACATTAGTTACGGAATTTTGTGAGTTTTTCTCTTTGGCATAGCGAAAATGTATAATTGATACAAAGTCCTGTATTCATTAAATGGTGATAGGAATTGACTTTAATCGGCGGAGTCTAACTTGAGATTTGACAACTACGAAAAATAAACGGCGCAATATACATTGTGCAAACTTTCTCATATACGTACATATATACGTTTGGTCGACTGTGTACGCTACTAAAAGAAAAACGCTTATAACTCAAAGCAAACAGATTTTTGTTTCAAAATATCCTAGAATAAAGTACACTTAATTGTTGCGCAATATCGTTCATCTCTTTAGAGTGTCTATTATGAATGATATTATCCATAAATATGATATATAATTCAATTTAGTTTAAACGTTTATGCTGTAATAAGATTTTGAGCGGATCGCAGAGGAGGCGTGACGTCATAGGGCTTAGGTAGGGTAGCTTAGCGTACATTGTAATGCCACTGGACGCCATATAGTGATTTTAAGAGATACATGGCTTACGTAGTATTATTTGTGACAGGCTCTACAATTGGATTTATTTTAATCAAATTTTCTGGAGCTATTTTCGTGTAAATCAAATTTTTCTAAAAATCGCCCTTTATTTTTGTGCAATATCATTTTTATGAAAAAGGGTCTACGAAAGATGATATGTTACATAAATACGAGATATCATTCGATTATATGCACGCGTTTGTGCCCTAGAACGGCGGACAGACAGACACAGACGGCATGGCGAAAACCACTTTTATGGACTCGGGGACATCTAAAACGTGTATTTTCATCAAAATCTCGAAGTCGAATTTTTTCACGATTACAATACTTGCCCAATATACTACGTGTATGAGAAAGTAAAACTGGAGCCAGTAACTAAAAACAAAGACAACGCAGTGTCGCCAAATCGTGTGCAACATTTTTCCCGCCTTCCTCTTTGGCCCCTCCTTTGATTCGATTTGGCAACGAAGCCCCTTCTCCATGATTTACGTCTAGTTGGACTACGTCGATAATAGGAGTTCATGAGATGGCTAAATTTATTTTGAATTTAATCATCCTCTACGAAACCCAAAGCTATTTCTAAAACAATCTAATTTCTTGGCAAAATAGCTCTTTTGTCTTTCCTGTTCAGTGCTATCGATTGCTACACTACCCGTTCGATTCCATGGCTATCATTACCCTCCTATCTTCACTTGGTCTCTTTAAAGGAGACGTTTACATCGAACTATGACATACTCGGTGCTTCAGTAAACAGTTTATCTCTTTGATCGCAGCGATGAAACGCTTGATCAAAGTATCGAAAACAAAATTGTTTGCTCGTGAAAATTTTGACCGCGATAGCGCATTTTTCTCCGTTTTGTCCTTTTATATCTCCCGCTCGAACTTTATCCGTAATCTATCGCCTAACTTCGTGGTTTCATTTTTACCTTTTTTTCCCATTACTCCTCGTAATAAACGCGCTCCGTCTTGTTTGCTCGTAAAGCTGGTGCATCGAATGACATTGCGTTGTCATCTACGCCGGGAGTGATGGAATGACTTCGTCAAAGTTTTCGATAAAAAACGGCGCGTCAGTCGCGCGATGGAATGTGCCTCTCCGGTGCGATGTTTTATTTTCGGCATCGATCGGAGCCGTCGTCCTCAAAAATGCGCATAATTAAATTTCCGCATTTGAATACGTAATCCCTTGTTTCCGATCTCATTAATAATACGGGCTTTAATTAAGTCGGTTCGCGGATTAATCCGCTTAATCGCCCCATTACCATTCAAAATGCTAATCGGCTTTTTTTTCGATCCGTCGGAAATATTTCACTCGCAGTACATAGTTTCAGAATTTTGTTTCTCCCGATTCGATTTCGGAAAAAGGTAATAGAGTATTAAAAAAGAAGAACTGACGAATCGTGGAAATTTTTTCTCTCTCTCTCAAATTCAAGCTGTTCGCGAGATAAAAAAATTGTATTTTGAATATAAATCATCTCTTCGTCGATGCTAGATCTTCATGGGCATTTTGTCTATACTATATTATAAGGAAGAGTTCGATACTTGCCGACGATTTGTTATCTTATTTCTCCCAGAATAAGATAAAGGTAGCGGATAAGCAGAGAGGCGGGATAAAACGATGGGAAAACCGTTTAAAAGAACATATCGCGATTTGATCGATGTCTCGATTATACTCCCACGCTTTCGTGAGAACGTTTTTTGGAAATAAAAATAAAGGAAGGCCACCATTTTTCCTCTTCTGTCACTTTTCCTGAACTTGAAGGCGGTCCTTTTTTATTGGTTTTTTCCGACTCGACTCCCGGGAACTTTTATTTTTTGACTTCCTATACTAAAAGGGAATAGGACTACCAAAAGGTGATATAGAGCGGAAGAGATGGTGAGAAAGTACGTTTCTATCGAGTGGAGAGGAAGGAAAGAGAAAAGATTTTAGACGCACAAAATGTACATACCCTAGAGGTCGCGCGATATCTTGTAACGTAAGAGGTCGCGTGTGGTCAATCTAACCTCTTTGAAAATGCTGATAAAATAATCTAAATTTCCGATAATTTAATATTTTCTTTAATCTTTAAAAAAAAATTCATTCATATTACCGTTTTGTAATACAGCAACATTAATCTGTGGGTTAACACATGCAAAGCATTACAAGAAACAGAATACTCCAATGTATGTTAAATAAAAATAAGCTTCAAGTAAAAATTGAACAGCAACTATAAAAAATGAGAAGTAAAAATAGATCTTTTAAATTTTATCGGACTTATTTCTCATCGTATTCCACTTTCTCATCTTGGATTTCAGAAAATCCGACGCATGAACTAACCGTACGCACTCTGCAAGTAGATTTTGGGCACAATGCACAACAGGCAGTGGCGGATTTAGAGGGGGGGGGGGGGGTCGCACATGGCGCGCACCAGGAGCCCCGAAAAAATGTTCGTGTATATAATCTCAGAAATATTAAATTTCTCAATTTAAAAATTAGTGAAACATCTCTATGTTTCCGTGAAAAAACGATCGTTAAGAGATGTCACAAAAGAAGATAGCCGTTAGAAGCGGTTTCACTATACAGTCATTCCTCGAATAACGCGATAGTTACGTTTGTGAAAACTTGTACGCAAAGCAAAAACGCTTTAAGCGAGGACAATTTTCCCATTCAAAATTAATGGAAAATAGATGGATGGCGTTTTTGGCTGACATTTCACACCTTTATTTTATTTTATTATTGTTATTTTCATGTACAGTATGTGTTAGCTCGCTTGTATGTATTACGTAGTATTCAGTATTAGCAAGTTTTCGTTTGCATTGATATCACATTGCACACGCTTTCCACTCATCATAGCGGTTAATGTTTACAATAGAACAAAAATCACTAACCGCACAAAATGACTACGTGTGTGGCTAGCATGAGCATTTGTAACTTTCGTGATTGATTTTTTTACGCATAAATCATATAGTGCGTTCAGCAGGAGGATGATTCAACGCAACTCTCTATCAAGTTCTGAGGCTTAAAGTTAAAATACTCCCACTGCCATGTACTGTGCGTGAATAAGTACGTGTGTGTGTGTGTGAGTGTATATGTATGTGTACAGCATTCCCACCATTTAAAATTTTACACCAACTTACACCACTCCGCGAAATAGTCCGCCGCCCGAGTTTTTGCGCGCTATTGCGGGGATGGGCGCTTTATGTGAAAATTTGTCCTTAAAACAATAAATCATGTAATTGAGAAACCACGCTATTCGGACGAGCGTTATACGAGGAGTTACTGTATATTTAGATTGCAGGGCCCCCTACTGCTTAGCACCAGCGGCCCCCATATATTTCGCCAGGGGCCCCAAAATGCTTAGCGCCAGGGGCCCCTGGAGGCGTAAATCCGCCACTGACAGCAGGTTGGTCTCCTGTTTTTTAAAAATAGCAAATATTACTATTCCACCGTTTCTCTTTAGAAATGTGCGAGTCGCCTACTTGAACGATCAAGCTTGAAAAGGGCAGCGTTGTATCAAAGATGTTTCCTCAACCAGGCACACAGGCCGACTGCCATTCAGGAAATAAACACAGTCGATGTTTTCTTTGGGGGATGTTACAATTTTTAGGGATGACATAGTAATTAAGCACTTATTCACGAATTAAGTAAAGGGAATAAAATGACGTCATAACGAAGGGTAAACAAATACACTAGGTCATTTATATCGTACGCGATCGTCGGAAAGAAAGCAATGCGGACTGGGAAACTCCCAAAAAGAACAATAGACGCTAATAAAAGTCCTCCAGACCTTAAACTAAATAAATAGTGAACTCGAGGAAATGTACTGAGAAAGCCTGAGATGAGAGTTAAATATGAGGTTATAAAATTAAGAAAATTAAAAGCGTTCGGTCTAAGGGTCTTAAGGGTCAAGGACAATAAAATAGTCATGACGTACTTTACGACTATTTGCGAACAACTGTGATGTAATTAATGCTGCTGCTCAGTGAAGAGTGCGCTGTTCCTATCAGTTCATTCCCTTGCGACGTGTATTACTGGAGCGATTCAAAGCCTCATAGAATCGAATAGGTTCGAAATCATTTTTCCCACGTCATGGCGTGGGCCGGCATATCAGCCTATGATGCGATTGGCTCATACTCTTTTGATGGTGTTGTAAACCAATGGAAATATCTGCATATGCTGATGCATTTATTGAGAAAAAGTCACACTGTGCCGTGAAAATAGTAGACTTCATAAAGACACACAATGTGGACCGAAAGGAAAGTGTCTCGGGATTTTAAGGACTACACTCTGTAGATATGTAGCTGGATAGATATCAATTTTTAGGCTTGAAAGCTCCCTCTTACACCTAGATCCAGTTATCATTTTCAGTAGAATAAAAAGTGCTACGTAGTCATAAAATAAAAATAAATTACGGCGGAGAGAAAAATGGTAAAAAGATGATAGAGAAGAAATAACATATAGCAAAGATTAATAAAGTGAAACTCAACTGCTAATCACAATTCAACATAGTGTAGTAAGGCAGCAAAAAGTATGATATTCTGTTAATTTACGTAGGGAAAACAAATACATTGTTTTAGGTGAAAACCCACGTGCGGAAAAATACTCACAGGAAGGGTAAGGGGTGAAAACCCCGCGATACCTACTTTATGTTAGCTAACAAGCAGTTCTGAAAAGAACTAATCCGCCTATTTTCCTTTCAATTCAATTTTAATACATAACAAATAGGGGTGTACACAGGTTTCCCGTTGAACAGAAGTGCTTTTCGTTAAATTCGCCGTAGTATAATCGTATACTAATGTATTTGCTTTGAAATCAGAAAATTATTTTTCCTCATATTGTGGTAGCCCAGCTTTTTTAATTCGTTCTAAACACAGTCATCTCGTTTTCCCATTCTGTAGTCGCCCTAAAAACGAAATTTCTTTGAAATCCTTTCAGCCAACACCTTCGAAATTCATTGTTACAGGAAAATTCTAACCTTGATCTCGCAGTAGCTCTGTTTACTCGACCCGATTGAAATATAATATTTTGATTATTTATTTATATGAAAATTTAATTTACTATATTTGGTTAAATTCCATTAGGTCAGTTCTCTAGAAATAAATTTAAAAGAAATATTATTTAACTTTTTATTGTGGTAGCTCTGCTCCTTAGCTCCACTGAAAACATATTGATTTCATTATGATATGTTGTGCCAATCTTATATAGAAAATTTAATTGAAATCCGTTCAGCCAATTCCTCCCAAATCCTTAATTACTGAAAGAGATTAAGTTGTAATTGTGACACCCCTGTTCGGCTGATTCGGTTTAAATGTGCTAATATGGTTCTTTATTTATGAGTGTATTATAAATGTTAAATTTAAATTAATGTTAAGTTAAAATTGATGTGGGCAGTTCAGCGCAAATACGTGCAAAAAGAATATTTTTATTCCTAATATTGTGGCATTCTTACTTTCTATATGTATACTAAACATCTTGATTTTTTAATTTTATGTTGCCCGCCTACTTCAGACGAAATTTCATTGAAATCAGTTGAGCCAATTCCTTTCAAATTCATAATTACCGACAAGTTTAACGTTGCAGTTGTGGCATCCCTGCTGAGTCGATCCGGTCCAAATATCTCATCTTGGTCATTAATATAAGTGCATATTCTGTGTACTAAATTTAGCTGAAATCGGTTAATTCATGAAGAAGATATTAGGGGGACACACACATACGGACACCCGGGCAATCCCATAAGACTACTTTCCATTTTTTTGGAAAGTAGGCTAAAAATAGACTATACCAATTATCAGAACCACAATATTAAAATGCATGCAGAGATATCGAAGGAGAAAGAAGAGACAAAAGAGATGGAAGAATATAAATGGATAGGGAAGGAGAAAGCTATTCCTAAGACCTAAAAGAAACTAAGAAAGAAAAGAAGAAAGAAGTACAGGAAAAGTAGAAAAAGAGAGAGAGCTGGAGGGAATTAAGTTAGATGGATTGAAAGAAAGTTGGACATAGAGAGAGAGATAGTGTGTGTGAGAAGTTACTGTCTTCTGCAGGTAAAAAGAGCGATTGTGACGTGACAGGAAAAGAAAGGAGATAATAATAATCGTCCTTGTTGATGGCGATATTTGGACAACCATGTCTATTCTTACATATAACCCTGACAAACACAAACGTCCATATACGAGGCGGGATTCGAATCCGCGACCCTACTATTCGTTGGCAGATACTCTAACCCGTATTGCTCTAACCTAGGGGTCGGCAACCTTTTCTGCATGGCGAGCCACATTTGCAGTTGTGAATGTTTCGGAGGGCCGCATTGGGAGTCAGGAAGTCCTCGGCGGGCCAGATGAGCGAATAAATCAGAAGTTTTCTAGAGATTCGGTGATTTCATATGAACGAAATCAAGTCTACGTAATTTACTAGCGTTAAAACTTCGCCAGAAAAGGCTTTGAGATCATAATTTTACTCAAAAATATAAAATTGCCCATGAGAAATTTTCCTGATCACTTTTTCATTACAGCTTTGCTGGCCGCATAAAGCGTTCTCGAGGGCCGCACGTGGCCCGCGGGCCGTAGGTTGCCGACCCCTGCTCTTACCTAACCAACCGCCTCTAACCAACCTTCTACCAAGGCCGAAAAATATAAGATAGAGAGAGAAAGGATAGGAAGCGAACAGAAAGACGCAAAGAAAGAGTCGATTGACGCAGGAAACTACGAGGGTGAACTCTTTGGAACATGATGAAAAAATCAAAGGGATCTTGTTTATTTATCTTTTTTGGTGCTTTTGCAAGACACGCCGAATGCTGATTGTCCTCGAGACTGTCGCCGTGACCTTCAAAAAAGTTGAGTGACGTTGATGGAATTTAAAACGAAAACAAAACTCGCGGGATGGGAGTTGCATATGGAGAGAAACATTGTAAATCTAATTTGTTGCGTTTCAGATACAAAATAGACTCGCACCGGAAGAGACGCTCAAAACAATAGAGTGAGGATATGCGTGCGTGCGTATGTAACGTGGATTTCGTAGGAGCAACTCTAATGCTTGTCAACACAACGATCACATTGGTAATTACCGACGTTAATCGCTGATTATAGAGAATCCCACTCACTCTCTCTCTCTCTCTCATCTTCGAAACAAACAAGTTCATGAAAGGTCTTCTCGATTAAAGCAGGGGCGTGTTTGAGAATCCTTCTCAGGTGAAATTGCAACAGGTCGAGGAGCGTTTCTGGGAAGGTTAATCCCTGTGATAACAACCGTCTTAACTACAGGCTGCGAATCCTTCCTCGCCTGAATTGGTGTGGTTTTATTTTGGCGAGGCTTTTAGTTTAAATGCTTTGATAATTAAATCTTGATTAGTCTAATTTGCTTATGTT
Organism: Tanypteryx hageni; assembly: GCA_028673005.1. Lineage (NCBI taxonomy): Eukaryota > Metazoa > Arthropoda > Insecta > Odonata > Petaluridae > Tanypteryx > Tanypteryx hageni. The sequence continues at coordinate 82,341,134 of CM054116.1, read as the reverse complement.
CCTTCGATTATTACTTTCTAATGAGAATTTATCAGGTTAAAATTCACGATAGCTTTACTTTTTCTTCTCCTTACCATTGTATGCTTATAAATGACCGTCTAATTTCAAACGCTAGAAGTTTTAATAGCTTAATACTTGGCTATTAACGTAGTATATGTATTTTTATTATCGAATAATTCCGTTAAGATGAAATATCTGCATCCAAGCGTTGCTGAGCTATGCATATACAGGCTACTCTCTACTTACGAACATTCGACTTACGAACTTGCAGAGATACGATCAAACGTATGTTCAGTTGCCTGTTCGGACCGAGAGTCGTAATTTCAACCGCAGCGCAATACGAGTAGATGGTGGTTGTACGAAGTCATTACCCTGTATTTTTGCCTCGGCCGCCGCCATTGTCTGTTGTTGTGCTGTTATTGTGCGGTTCACTACGACAACCTCTGTGATTTTCACTAGCATTATTTACCCCCATCATGTCCCAGAAGCGTAAGAGTGGTGAAAGGGTTTAGGGTGGTAGTAAGAATAGACGCACTATTACGATAGAAACTAAAGCGGAAATTATAAAGCATATATACATCTGTAGAGCATGAAGAACCAGTGGCAGGAGATTATACAACTTTTAAAGCCATTCCCTGTGTTTAGTGTGCATGCCGTACAACAAGTTTGGTATCGACAGGAGTAAAGTTCGACTTACGAACAGGCCTCTGGAACCTAACTCGTTCGTAAGTCGAGGAGTGCCTGTAGTCAGTGGTTGTTCAAAGTAAACCAATTAATGAGTTTTGTTGAATTATTTTAGGTGGTCTGATAACGTGAAAGCAGGCATTCTCACTAAGTCCTGCAAACAAGACCGTAGCAACATAATTTAATTAAAACCTTTCCTGAACATTGGCACCCTCTGAAAACATTGAAAACTCGCAAAGAAATAGGTTGAGTTCATGGAGTATTTAGAATCCCGTTAGGTCCGGCACAATGAAGCAATGCATATCAAAGTGCTGAACTTTAAAAAACAATCGAAATTTTAAAAAATGCTTAAACTTGGCAGTTAACACATCATTGAATACAGTTCCATTTTCGAGTCGATAGGATCGACGTAAAGTAACGCAAGTTATAGATAGTTATCTGTAATCATCGCGAAGCGGATTTCGATGCACGGAATGTAGTTTTCATTCTATATCATCCTATAAATAGGCAAGAATTTTACTTTCTTAGAGGCGATTTCGAAAAATTCTACGACTTTATAAATAGTGTATGGATTTTTCGGGTTAAAAAAATTTCATTCGGAGAGTAAATATCGGATTTTATTATTTTCCTTTTCATTTGGGTTAAAATCGGATATAAATAAGTTACAGATTTTTCGAGGTTTTACAAAAAGTTCAATCTCGGGTAATATTCGGGTTTTATTATTTTGTAATTTGGATAAAATTATTTTAAAATAAAAATCTTGTTTAAAAAATTTAAAAGTTTTATCAACAATCAAAACTCTTTACTATACCTTAAATATGGTTGAGAATCAGGGGTGGCCCAAGGAATTTTGACGCCCCGGACGAGACAGCACTCTAGCGCTCCCCTCCGTTAATGTTTGTTGAGATATTTACATGTACATGTTAATTTATTCATCGCTCTGTAAACATTATTGGTAATAAAAAGTTAAAAGGAATGCCATCAAGATTCTAGCCTGTTTCTCGATATAAATTGTTATGAAATATTTATTCACTTGCAATTAATGAAAGATAAATGGTCAGGATAGCGCCCCCAAAATTTTGGCGCCCCGGGACCCCGCCCGTAGCTCGGGCCGGGCCTGTTGAGAGTGATATTTTGCGTTAAACTCCTCCAGGTGGAGAGGAACACCTCGCAGGCTGCACAAATATCTTGCTTCCCGTTCAACTTATTTTGAAAATACAACACGTATTAGTGACATAATTATTCTTTAGTAGTGTTTCCAACTAACAGATACTTCGGCTTTTTTCCCTTATCCTATCAAAGATCTAACAGCGGCTAGGCAAGGCGCGTCCTTGACTACTCGTGGCACAAGCAAACCAAGGAAATTAAGATTGTGTTACAAAGTAAGCTTACGAATAAATTGTTTACAAAGAGAATAAACAGAGTGATCACGAACATCTCGGACTGCACTCAAGTGCTGAGGTGCCTACAAGCGCCAGAATAGAAATTCTGTGACCAAATATAAAAAAAAATTGTTTAAATAAAACTAATAATTTCGGGTTTTTTCGAAATTTGAAAAAGGCAATCGGAGGACAAAAATCGGGTAAAACCCTAAAAATCCATACCCTATTTATAAAGCGTTAAATAAATCTGCTCTGTAGCGAAAGAAACTCTTGCGAAATTTGGGAAAACGTGGAAGAAGTTCGAGAGAAGTTTATTGGAACGGAAGGAAATAGCGAACTGGAGGAATGTTGCTCAAAGCCAAAAAATGGAGATGTGTTCGAAACAAGGAGGAAACAAGGAAGAATAAAACTTGTATAGGATGATAAAGCACTGCGACGCAGGGAGAAGGAGAGTGAAGAACGGAGAAGGAGAAAGAGATGCCAATAATACGCATAAAAACTGAGAACGGGAACAGCATGGTGAATTTACGGGAGAAAGGGGAACTTGGGACACTCCACAGAAGAGAGTGAAAGGAAAGTGAAAGTTTCCGGGAAGGAAAGCGAGGAGGCGGACGCGTTAAGGGCAAAATAAGCAATTATTTAAAATTTCTCTCCTCTTGTCTTTGCTCCCGAGTGTTAATTGAACCCCAGGAGAAGTGCCTCGTCGTTTACGCAAGGGTCTTTGGCCTTTATGTGCCCAAGGAAACATCAATTAAACTCCATATATGTGAAATGAGCGACGGCTTGGGAGGGACTTTGAGAGGGACATGTTAACGAGGTGTTTGACCGTGGAGGTTTTGAAAATATTATCACTTGGCTGGGTTTCCACGTGGTGAAATAACGCTCGGAAGATTAATGTTAGTAAAAAATGAATGTCACTTTTTGCGAGCATTAAGATAGCATATAGGTTACCTCTACATTTCCATTAAAATTTAAATATCCGCAATTTATTTTGAGAGGAAAACCAGTGGTAAAGATAAACATGTAGAATGTTATCCATGAACATGGATAAAAATAGCGCGTTTAAAATCTTTCATGTGATTGTTCCGCCACTTCTCTAGAACCTTTTTTGTTTTAACATTTCTCTATACGCCTCTGTAAAATTTTCAAAACTCAAAATTTTCATGAACAAGTGACATAAACGTGGAAATGTACACTTAAATTTTCAGCATTCCATCTTTTATACCTTCCGAGATATAAGTAAATCAATGGAAAGTTATAACATAATAACATAAGCATAACCTCACATGAGTGCATAATTGTAACGTAACCAATACTCTTGAGTTCAGTCCTAAGTCGTAAATTGCCCATTCTCTTTCACTTACAAAGCGCTTCGTGCGCATGTAAGAAAAATTAACGAATTTACGCTGGTTTCTTTGTCGTAGATAATCCATTTTCTTTCATTTGCCATGTTCTGTGCGCACACAAAAGGAAATTAAATGTGTTTACATATTTGTAGTGGATCTTGTTCACTTCAGTTGCTAAGTAGATTGTTTTTGTTGGCAACAAACTAATTTGTAAGAGTTAGCGCATGAAAACCAAATGAATGTCATCTTTAGGTTCTGTTAAGTAATATTTAAAATTTCATGTTTTAACTTTTTGCTGATTTTCTGTGCGTAATTCTTTATTATTGTAAATGATTCTCCTAAGATAGCATTCTCAATCATCAAAAAATGCATATTTTAGTGTGTTTTTGTGAGAAAAGAAAGGTCTACTAAATCGTCATCTTTTACTTGAACATATATAGGGCAATTAAAAGGAATGAAGAAACAATATTTTAAATAAAATAAATAAACGCAAAAAATCAGTTTTATATTGACAACAGTTGGCGCTATTATAATATTAATCCTGGTTATCTTAAAATAAATACGAAACTTTTAATCATTCAAATTTACCTCGAAATGGTTTACGCTACCAATCTCACTCGCTGTCTCTCAGTATATACATTTATAAATGGGAGTTGAGATTGTAATTTAATTTGAATATTTACTGCGGGGTGAAACCAATATATAAAGGCAACAGAGTAGTAGTTTAAAATGAATTTTTAATGAAATTCAAATTAGGCCTTTATGGGAATATTTCCCAGACCCAAGCTATCCCTGAAAAAAAAACCTTTTTTTTTTGCTTCTTAATTTTCTGGCCGCGTCAGCTATTCAAATTTGGATGAAACGAAAAAAAACTAAAGGCTAATCATATTCGTTTTAAGGACTTCAGAACTCTCATTTTTCTGCTCCTTTCTCGCGCTGCGAGAATCAAAATAGCAATAAAGTGTATGGGATAAAGTGATGGCATAAACTAGCCCATATACAATTCAACTTGAAACTTCAGACCGAAGGAAATTTAATGAAGGTATTTTCACACGTTGGTATATTCTATCCTGCATTTCTGATGGTGGTATAACATTTTGTATGGAAAATTCAGAATTTTGGATCAAGTACGTCGGGATCCTCTATCGTCCCGTATTTTACATTCTGTTAAAATCAGCTATGAATATTTCGTGGTACTCTTGGATTCCAGAGAACTTGAAGAAATTGAAAAACTAAGCCCTGGTCTTAGGTATCCCCAATAGCAACAACAGGATAATAAAAATCAGATGCCCATTTTGGATGCAAAGCAGCTGACTCCAGTGGTGATTCGCCGAAATTTGATTCTAAAAATGAACCGTAGATACCTAAGACAACCAATTAATTTTTTAAATATTTGATGCGTAATTCCTTGTTCGGGAATCTATTTTTAGCCGTAAGAGAAGCTTCATATTTCTCTAATGAAGTGCTAATCTTAGTCAACAGTAAAATTTGGTTTTGGTTTGTTCACAGGCCGACAATTCAGAGGGAATGTAAACAGTTCTTAAATATGAACACAGACATGTTATCTTTATTCATGCCTTAAAAAACTCATTTTTTGTGCTTTAGATTTTTTCGAAATATTAGCTTAAATGAATATTATAACGGGAATCCGGTGCATATTGGAATATTCTTTCTTGATAATGTTTTGGTCTGTTTTCTTTTCAAGTAACTTTTCAGGTAGGAAAATTAAGCGATGATACCTATATAAATCACTCAAATCACTTCAAACAGTGCATTAAAATAGCTAAAAATGTCTTCCTTATGAAAGGGTAACCATGGAAAAATTTCTTTATTTGCATGTCCCATGTTCCTTCTAGGTTATGGGAAATATCTTGTTGGAATATGGTCAATCTAGATTATAGGATGTTAAAAATAACAAAAGATGAGGATGTTTGCGGATAAGTTCTCTCTGAAAATCCACGAGAAATATCAAAGGAAATAAACTACTATCTACTGCATTCTCACAAGCCTAGTCTCATGACAGTTTCAGGTGGAATCGTTGCGCGAAAAGTAACATATAGATTCATATATATTGATATTCACATATGTATCCAGAAAAGCTTGGCAACAAAAATTTTTCCTGCACTTATCTCAAAGCGATTGCGAGTAAGACTTAGGAAAAATAAACAAATTTAACAGTCAAATGGCGGAGGGTCATTTAGGAGTCTCGGAGACAGAAAACGACGCAATGGTAGGAGGGTAAAACGGAAGGGGTGAAGAATGGAATGGGGTGGGAAAGGGAAGGGAGCGATTGTAAACGGAATAGGGCGGTGATGTTGGTGCTCATCCCCGTGTCACCCGAAGGACGAGCGTTGGAGCGAGGATCGGGATGAGTTGAGCGGAGCGTGGGAGACGGAAAGAGAAGGAGAGAGTGGGCGGAGAGGAGGGAGAGAGAAAGAGAATGGAAGGGAAGGGAAAGGACGGAAGGAGGCTGCCGCTGTGATAAAATGAGTGGAAAGGGGACGTGCGGCGGGATTTCGTTGGGGAAAATAGTTGGGGTCGGGTGTGACGGTTTTAAGGAGACGTAGGAATGCGAGGGATCCCTCAACTATCTTCCCATTCCCAAGTCCTCCTATCCCTGCATCACGTCATGCCACAACCTTATCCTTCTCTCTCTCTCTCTCTATACTTCTCGCTCTTTCCTCTCTTTATTTCTCTCTCTTCCTCTCTAGCTTCCTTCATAACCTATTACCTCAAATCAATCCTCTAGCAAAACTCAAGAAACAACATGGCTGCTCAAAACATTTTATTTGAGATTAGTTTCCCAATAGGATAAAATTATGTACACATATATTTATATATATATATAAATTATGTATATATATTTCTACATATTATGTTAAACTATTAATTTTACTAACAACCATATTGTTTTAATTCATTTGCTTTAATATAGTGACTATCTTGAGCGTGTATCGTACACAAAAGCATTTGATCACTCCGTGCAGGTTTTTTCACGCCATCCCTTCATGGGAGTTTTCCTGCAATGGTTTAATTATGACCATGCCTTATTACTCGGAAAATTTTTCATCTCAAATTTTAAAACTCCTTATTATGTTTCGTATTTCCTATACAAATTTAAAATTGCATTATTGTTTTGTATTCATTTTGTAAATATTTTAATTTTTATATCAAATGTGTATCGTATGACGAAGGCTTAAATATAAAATTATCCTGTACTTGACCCCAAAAAAAATTTGCTTGTCTGTCATTTTCCTCATTTTTTCCTCTCTTATTTCGCTAGGATCCACAGGGAGAACGCAAAGAGTAGCAATACAAAAGGTTCCGTCCTTTGAACTTCTTACGGGTACAGTGTTTGATGGATCCGAGTTTTGTCTTTTTTAAAGGGGAACTGCATCTTTCCTAATTCAGAGCGAGGAACGCGCGCGCTTACGCAAGCGAACGCACCCTCGCGTACGCACTTCTGAATTCTCTTCTGCTTCCAACTTCTCATTAACTCCTATTTCCCACCCTCACTCACTCTCTCTCTCCACTCTCTTCTTAGAAAAGTTTATTTTTTTAATATCCGACCCCTCTTTATTTTTTCTGAGGAATTCTCGGGTGTTTCTCGAGTAATTTGGTCGATTTTGCGTTGCTTCCCTCCTCCGGACGCTTCAAGTAGCGCCGTAAAGGGGAATGCGACGGTGAAAATTTTTTTTTCACGAATAATGATCATCTCTTCCAAGTAAGTTAATTCGGAAGGAGTTTTCCGGTGACTTTTTTGTATTCAAGTCTCGGTTTTATCTCTTTACTCCATTTAAATATTTTTTCTAAAGAAGTTGAGATGTCACACGTCGTCATACTATTATGGATTCTTTTTGTAATTGGTAATTACGCTTTCTTCGGAAAGGAATTTTAACTAGATACAGTTTACTGTAATACTGATTCATTTTCTCCAGTTTTATTTCATGTTTTTATACATAACTTATTCCAAACATTTATTTATTCTATTTATTTATATTTATTTATTTGTTTTATTTATTTATTTAATTTAGTTCTTTATTTATTTATTTTATTTATTTAGTTATTTTATTTATTTATTTTATTAATTAATAATTTTATTTATTTCATTTATTTATTCGATCAATTTATTTCATTTATTTGTTTTATTTATTTATTTTATTTATTTATTTTATTTATTTCGTTTATTTAATTTATTTATTTTATATTAGCTCATAAACATCCGTTAATGGCCTTTTACAATGAGCGTAATAATGTTAACAAAGCCGAGCACATAACCATGCCCATTATAAAAGCGAAAACTTTGGCGATAGATGGCTTTTGGGGCCAATTTTTATTGAGTAAATTTGGAAGCTGGCTCTCATCGTGAAAATTATCTCAAATATCCTGAATCTTTGATTTTGATTACCTAAAATCCATATTATATATTTCAATAAAAACATAAACAAAGTTACCGGCCAAAATGCGCATTTTAAGTTTACATGGAGATATAACAATTGAAATGATTAACAAAATTATACCTTATATAAAATATGAGGATGTTACAATTTAGAAAGAACGATGGTGTTTCCTGGAGTGACTGCGTGTTGACACGGCGTTTCGCCCAGGCCGTTAAGCCGTCAATTCGGTGACCTTCTCTTTCTGGCCGTTGGCTGTCATGATAGCGCAGCGGTGCAGTAAAAATCGCCAAACGACCATCGAGTTGCAATCGAGACGACGAACGGTTGCCAACACAGCCACACATAAAGAAGTTCCATCGATCAGCAAGCACAAAACTCCGAGCAACACCTAACGGCCGGAAGACTCATCGTCGCAACGGCCAGGAAGCAGTAGGACACATCCGCTGCCATAAGACAGCAACGAAAACCGCCGCTAACTTCATTCCAAAAGAATGAGATGCGGGTGAAACTCTGAGTCACGTTTCTCACTAAGCAGCCGTCCACAAAAACTCCATCCCTAAAAGCTGTCCACTGCGAAAGCCTGACATCCTAGAAAAGGGAATGTTTTATAATGTCACATCAGCTCCAATTCTTTCAATTTTTCGCACTTGCTATTTCGCTCCTTTTAGGATTATAAGTTAATCAGCATTTAACTCATCGAGTACAATAATTCACTAGGGGTTTTTTAATATTTGCCATAATGAGTACTCCAGCACGTATAAACGCATCGAAAAAGTATGAGAGTGTATGTGCCTTAATATTCTATTAATATAGCTACTCTTGCCTAAGAAACGCATGCAATTCGGCCAACCCCGTATCAAACGTACGTATCGATCGTCTCCCCGAAACGCATCTCAAAAGTGAGATAACTTTTTTAAAAAACGTCGGCTCCGAAAGCTAACATATTCGCTGTGTGAGTTTACGGATTTTCGTCAAAGAAAATTCGTACCTGCAACTTTTCGTCACACAATAACCATTGGTCTCCGCGACTTTTCGACACAAAAAATAATTGATCCCTGCGACTTTTTGCCACGAAAATTAATTCGTACCTTTCGACTTTTCGTCACGCAATAACCATTGGTCTCTGCGATTTATCGTCCAAAAAATAATTGATCCCTGCGACTTTTCGTCACTAAAATTAATTGGTGCCTACGACTTTTTGTCACACAATATCATTGGCCCCTGCGAAATTTCGTCACGAAATATAATTCCTAAAGGACTTTTCGTCACACAACAATAATTGGTGCTTACAAACTTTGATCACGACAAAGAACTACTACTTCTAGCAAAGAAAAAGTATTTTTAACACGAGAGTTTTTATAACTTTTATTAAACATAATTGTGATAAACTATCAATTTATAATTGGTAATTGTCAAATGTTAATAACTTGTCAATTGATAGTTGATGTTGAAAAGTTAAAGAGAAATTGTGACAGATACTTAAATGATGAAGTAGCCTTTTTCCATCCTGGTACGTGTATTCCAACAATTCTTCGAATTATTCTATCGAAGTTAATGAACTCCTTTTTTCTCTATATTAGAATGCTCTCATTCTAACTTTTATATTTTTCTCTTTATTCTTCCAACTTTACTCTGGAACGTATCCAAAATCATGAAGGATTGTGGTCTTTTTTGGCTATAAGTCGCAGGTACTTTTATGTGACAAAGTATCAGTTGAGCCAAAACGACGCAGTATTTATTTCTGCCCGTGTTTCACGTTCTGATTATTTTTTGTGATGATAAGTCTCAGATCCCAATGGTTTTATGTGAGAAAGAGTCGAAATTACCTAATTTGTTTGTGAGACTAAATTTCTGTGACGAGATGTCACGGGTAGGACTTTTCTGGACAACCTCTTTGTAAATGTGATAGGCTTACGGGCGTATTGCGGCGAGCAAAAACTTCCATCATCCGTGTCAAGGCCTTCGTGAATAAGACACCTCATGTTCACGCCAATACTGATTGCTTCAAAAAATGACCTCAAAATCATGTCCTACAATGAGTCTTTATGCAAACACGTAAGCATACGTTAATCTAAATAAATATTTATCAGTGATTGCGCATAAAAATGTAAGTAATAGTGTTTACGTGTGTTTATGGAGAAATATAGGATTATATTCCGCTGCACTGAAAAATGATTCTTTGCGTGCGTGTTTTCATATCTGTATAGCATTTTGTTTGCATATGTTTGTAAATGAATGTGCGTGTGTGCGCGCACGTTTTTTATATGCGCCTATACATATTTATTCATATGAATGCTTGAGAATAATTTTATTGTGATTTTTGAAGCCTTTATTGAGTACACTCTGTTGGAGTGTTATTCCATTCCTCCAGATCCATGTTCACTAGTCTATTTATAGCTTTTTTTGCGGTGACAGCGGAATTCACCGCCGAGTGAACGGATATGGATGCAAGGAAATGATTTATCGCCCATAGCGCGGCAAGCTTTTTATTTATTTCTCCCTCTCTCGGGAAACTGAGAATAAAAAGGCAGGAAAAGTTATCAAAACGTCCGACAAAAATCTCGGATTTCCAATTGGAGGGTCGTAAAAGGTAATATCGAAATTTGCATATCATAGATCGTCTAGAAAAGCGTATGTATGTCCTTGAGGCAACTTTGAAAAATTGGAATCCCTCCGACATGTTGCTTTTTCAATCGTAAAAAATAATACGTACTACGTTTCCGCGAATAGACCCTGATTGTTACACCGCGAATCCTTTCCGATGGAAAAACTATAAATGTCCCTCAGCTGCGCAGTAGGTGAGTGTTTTTATTTAAATCTACCCTCTAGGCAACCTAACGAAACCAAGTCAATATTACTCAACGCTTGTGGAAATCCCCTACGCTCGGTTATTAGCCGCGTGCTCGTGACCCGAACGTTAAAACAACAAATTGAAGTTTTTATGTATTTAAAATTAAAAAAAAACAGGAGCCGATTAATTAGGTTTCTATGTCACCACGAGTTTCTCGGGTGATTGGTTGCTTATTGGCCTTGACGTATTTTTCGATGCATGGTTAAGTTATAGTAAAATTCACTTTCACCGACCACAACTTTCGACCTTCGACCGCAGTTAATTCCGGCGGTTTGCGCCGATTGTTCGATTTTAGCGAAAATTTTGCTCTTTTTGTGATTACTGTTCTTCATCCGGGAAACATAAACTGCCGATGTGAATTATTGGAATCACATTATGGCTGGCATCCAATCAAAGGGCAACTACATCCTGCGAGCAAAATTTTCCTGCTCGCGAGGTAATGATAAAGAAAAAATACGTGTAATTCGATGAAAATGTTTTAACAAATGTGGCATGAATATAATCATAAAATCATTTTTGATAAATTTCTAGTATAAAAACTATTTGGCTTTTAATAACAATAATTAAAAATTGATGAAATGAAATTATCAAAGCATCCTATGCAGACAGGCATTAACTGTATATTTGGGAATAATTTTGAAACTAGAAAACATTCCGCTATGTCCGGGAATCAAATTCAGGTCTTCCACTTGCCGAGCGGATATTCTACCACTGAACTATTGTAGCAGATTAGTTCTCTCGTTTGTGAATGCGGGTGTTTTTCTTAGTTGGGTCCGGCCTAGCCAAGAAAGTATGCATCACACCATTTGAGAGGGAGGGGTTTTACTTCGAAGTATCTCTTGGAGGACGTCCGTTGGAATTTCCAATGTAAAATCCTTTCTCAGATAAGGAATTTCAAATATTTCTACAGTATAATTTTTGCATTTTATCATTGATTTTTTTAATTTTTGTTTATTTGCTTTACTAATTATGCAAACAACTAATCAAGTAAATAAAACAACTGGCATTGACAACTTTATTAAAAATTTTCTTATTAATAAAATCGTGAAAATTTCAACTCGTGACTAGCTCAGTATCGGAGAACGTTGAGTAAATGTTGACTAAAAATATATTTTCTCTCGGTTTTCGAACTTTAAATTTTTTGTACGACCCATATATCTCTATGACAACGTTTCCAGTACCACAAGATATACTCGATAACTCGGTCAAGGTGATGCCTGATGATGAACTCTTCAAGAAGGATTCGTTTGCAATTTGATTTCTTCTCATAACGATTTGTTATGATGAGAACGATCTCCTGCTCGTCTGATATGTACTCAAGAGGAAGAGGAACCGTCCTAAATTTTGCGCTCCACCGGAAAGAATGCCCATGAGAAAAACAATATTTTATTTCTTAATTCACCCATATCAGGTTGTTGTAACATTTCACTGCTCGCATATTTCAATATTTTCTAATATGAATTATTATTTTTTCCAATGCAATGACACGTTTTCAGGTCTACTGTTGTAAATGAATTATCGAAAAAAGAGATTAATTTCTTAGAGCACTCGTTCTTTCTTCTCAAAAGAAACTCCTTCACTCGTGTAATTATCACAGAGATCTTATATATTTAAAACGATACTGGCAAATGTTTACGTAGTATTTTTATAAGAATCAAAGTTTTTAATTCGTCCAAAACACCCGCGTTCGGGCAAGATTTATCTAAATTCATGATCAACGATGTCTGAGGCTCTGAGTCTTACAGCAAGGGTCGGCAACCTATTCTACATTCGTAGTTTTGAATACTTCCGAGGTCCACATTGTAAGTCTTAATAAAATCTGCGGGTCGGATGACTTTTCACAACTGAAGTTATCTAGAGATTCTGTGGTATCATATTATTAAAACTCAGGTGCAAATAATTTACTGGCGTTTAAACTTCGCCATAAAAGGTTTTAAGGTCATAATTTTACTGAAAATACAGGAATTTTTCTTAAATGGTACTGATCGCTTTTTCACCATAGCAGGCAGCATAAAGCGCTCTCAGGGGGCCGCATCCGACCACGGACATAGAGAATTTATCAAGTCATACTAATATTATAATATTATAATAATGTTAATTTAACAATTGTTAGTTTAAATGCATATAAAAATGTCTTTATTTAAATTCAACAGAATCGAGCTTTACTTATGGTATCTTAGTATGATACATACATCAAGGCACATAATTAATATTCGAACTTTTCATGATCTTATTTTGCAAGAACTCATACCATTCTGATAAATGCATTTCATCGCATGTTTTATACACTGAAGATGAGTCAGTAAAATAAACAATTTTCCGTTTTTTAAATTCAGTCCAACTCTCATATTGCATAAATGCATTTCAGATGAACCAAACTGATTCTTCATAGAGTTCATGGTGTTGCAAGTACATTCAAATACCTTAAGTTATTTATTATAACAAGAGCCAGTTTGTCCGTGTCGATTAGGGCTGAGGTGAGAGCGGGTATTAGGAAAACATGTAACATGAAATTTTTACATCGAAATTCTTCAAAATAACCTATAAATGCTGCCTTATTTTTTTAAATTAAGGAAAATTTCTCACACTTTGTTCACCAAAATGTCCGTCTATTCATGGAGAATTACTGCTTTATTGAATATGAAATGGTACAAAATGGCCAAGAAATTGCGAAAAATAAAGTGAGATATGAATTGATCTTATAACGGAGCATTTTATACTTCAGAATGCTCCGTATCCCCGGTTAATCCGTTCACGGATAATCGGGTTTTCACCGTACTTCCGCGTATACCAGCGAAACATTTAATTCGAACTTGGTGCGCCTCTCCCAGGTGGTTATTATTCCCTCCCCCCTCCCCCCCCCCCCCGATGTTGCAATGGCTTCTGTATAGCGGTTCCAGTTTGAAAATATATGCAAAGATAGATTTTTCAGCTCCCTATGTTCCATCTTAGGCCTTTTAAGGTCTACGTAAACAAGGCGCGTGCGTCCCATCCATTTCGAAGGAGTCGACGGCTGCCCTGTTGCCCTTATCGTCAAAAGGTATTTTTTTTCTCTCTTCTCCGTATGCGTGCGCTCCCGTACGCGTTGATTTCCCAAGCGGCTGTTGCGTCACATAAGAGCATCCGACCGTAAAAAAAAACATGTCAATCAGTCGACGTGTGAGGTCTTCCGAAAGGCCTTATCCGAGAAAGAGCCACCTGGGGAGAATGGGCTCTTTCATCCGGCGGTGCGAAAGTATTTGGTATTTCTTCCTGCTAAAGCCGCGTATTCAAATAATGCTGGTGACGGATTTTTTAATAATTCATAACTTCTAAAATTGGCGGTTTCATCAAAAGCAATTATAAAATGTATATCAATGGACTTTTGGTTCACCGTTTTATTGCTAATAAACAATCGGTTGAAACCTGCTAGTAATTACTTTATTACTCTTTCTTTATTGATAACATTTGTAAAAATTTTCCCTCTTTCAAGATAAATGCAAACCAATTATTGAACTGCAACTGTTCATCCCTTAAAGATAAACACCTGTACGCATCTATAAACTAAGAGAAACGTTATTAAGCATATGATAATATTTTTTAGGTAAACAATGACGGAGCAGTTGTTATCCGGCATTCTTCGTCCATTCGCGAATGATTAATGACGGGAGGCGTGAGAAATGGTCCGAACTGACGAATTTGATTTATTTAAAATAGTTATTGCAGTTGTGTTCAGAGGTGTTTTGCAAAGTGCCCGCGTAATACCTATTTCCATTCGGATTTACATAAATAGGTACTATAAATTCCTGTGTTCTCACAACAGTTCTTCAAACTAATGTAACAGGTAAATAAACTCTTCTTGTACATAAATTCCAGCAATATTATATCCGACTTAACGTTATTTCTATTGAAAATCATAAATGAAAAATTCAGACAATGTCTATTATTAATTTAACTATTAATTAGTTTATTTATTTATTCATGTTAACAAATCTCGTTTTTGATAGTGAATGCGCAATGAAAGAAAAGAAATCCGAACTACTGATGGCACACATTTTATTTCAATGCATAACATTCATTCAATAATTTTCTTTTTATTCAGGGTAATTATGATGAAAATTGTATTGGCTTTTTTATCTTCAAGAAACTTTTAAAATAACTTTAAATTAACGAATAGAATTGCTCCTTTCAAAGTATGCAGACATTTGAATATACCTTAAACACAAATGTCAAAACTCCAGTTTTTTTAAGGTTTAAGCGTAAAGGAAACAAATTTACTAGATTTTTAAGTTATAAAGTGACTCCCGTACTTGAAAAAACTCAATCCAATACCAAATTTGCTAAAAAAAATAATTTGGATACGTGATGTACGATGAAGTAAACGGTTACTAGACCCGCCGTAACGCACAGGAAAGCGACTGTAAACCTTGACCTTGCAGACAGCACTTAATATTATCTCAGAGGATATTATTTACGCTAGGGCATCTTACTACGTAAATTTTGGTGCTGGTGTAAAAAACACTGGTTTAATCTCGAAAAAAAAACTTTATTTAGGTAATTTATTTTTTAGATACATTGATGCATCAAATTATGAAGGAGCTCGGATAATCAAACAAATATAAAATTTTCGTTGGACGGGTTTTATTAAAAAGAGTATAGTTTGACAAGTTGCATCGACTCAAAACATTTTCGAGTGTTTTTTTTTAGTAATAAGGATGAACCTAATGTTGATTTCACCAAAGGCTATAAATTTCTCCTTTTCTTGTCCTGATTCTATCTTAAAGAATCTACATTCGCAAAGAGCTCTGATTTTCTCGATTTTTAAACTACGACTACAAAACTTGGATTGCGAGAAGTATCATAAGCTCGTACCTCTTCCTTTTGATAATGAAGTCTTTATTCCACCATAAAGGGAAAGATCTTCCATGACCACTAACTTCAATTACTACATTTTTCGCGTAAATATATCTCATCTTCGCGTCACTCCCGTAGTCTGGTGTCCTCCGCATGGCGGCGAGCTGTTATTCCTACTCGTTCCAAGTTTTTTTTAAGCTCAGTGACAGAAGAAAGAAAGATGAAAGGATGAGGGAGTGAGAAAGGTAGATGATAGGAAAGAAACTATTATAGAGAGAGAAAGAGTAATTGGGATGGATGAAAAGAAATAGGAATAGTGAAAACGGGAGGAAGCGTCAGTTGCCTCTGCTTCTCCTATGTAATCTCTCCCACATCGCCAATCCGTAGTTTCTGATGACACATTTCCCATTATACGCAGCTACTCAATGCACCGCAAGCCACATATAAAAACGAGAGCAAGCCGCGTGGGCGTTTCGTTGTCGGTCGTGTCTCCCATTTACGGTCCTCGCCACCCATCCCTAGGGCGCCGCCACGCGGTATATTTTCTCCATAGGCGTTCTCCGCAGACGAGACTCTACCCCATTCATTTCACGAAACTTTTTTTTAATGGAAGGCGAAGTGCGCGTTTTTACATTCTAGAGGGATTATTTCGTTTCTCGAGGCCGAATACGGCTCTCATTTTTTTCATGTTCTTATTTCCTTCTTTACGTAAAAGACGACCTCGGCTGTAATTAAATATGTACGCGAATCTGGAGTGCTAATGAGGAGTTACTCGGTTTCGCTTTGTTTATTCTCGCTTGTTTCCTCAGTGAGTTCCAAAAAAACGCGAAAAGAGTGGGATAATTAATTCCTGCTTTGATATGTTTTGTTAATTTTCCGCTCGGTTTGGATTGGAAGGAAAATATAATAACGTGCGAATAATTAAATATTAAGTTTTATCAAATTCCTTGCTTTTGGTTGTCTTAAATGTGAAACACACATATGATATATATGGACACATACGAGGAATAAGTACATACGATACATTCTGATACTTCGAGAACTAACTTCATAATTGACCACTCAGCAACAACATCCACCCTTCGATCTCACGGTTTCGTTTTAAACGTCTTCGTTTTATCACAGATTTCACTTTAAAGAACTGCCATTGCATGGCAATCAATTTCACTTTAGCGCGTTTTCGAAACGGTCTCTAAGCATTATAATCATAAAATGTTTCAGTTCGACTAAGATGTTATAAAAAATAAAATCAGTTATGAGTGCAATGTAACTAAATTGTTGCGCATTGAATTCAACACGACACTCAACTGCAGCCTCGCGCATTCCCGTGGGAAAATGTATCCCACTTTGCGCGGTCTCGCTTTAGACGATCTTTTTTGGAACACATGCAAATACAGTGCAAAGCGAGTGATGGGTGCAGAATAAAATTTCACATTTCTAGCTAAAAATAATCAATAAAACAGAAACTCGCGCATTTTAAATCGCAAATTTGAAATTTGCGTAATTTTCACAGCAGGAACTCTTTAAAAGTATTTTGATCACTATAGTTTGAAGTCCCTGGGACATGAAGAAGGGCATAAATGAAGTTTCGTGAGCCTTGTCAAAATTCTTCCAAAACGGATTCGTGGGACGTTTTTGGGATTGTAAAGTAGTGCAACGTACACTCACATTTTTGAGTCGTAAGGAGCATTAAGAGGTTGTATGACGAGAGGTGTGCAATGCTCCTGACCTTGAAAAAAGTCGTAAATACCTTACTTTCTCTTTTCATTACCCTCTTCGCCTCCCTCTCTTTATCCCACTTTCTTTCGCCCTAGAAATCCTTATGAAGCCTCACTTGCTACTCCCAGAAATCCTTCCTTAACTTTAAGTGACGTTAAATACAGAAATCGATGGTTTCGAGCAAGCTCGGAATCTAATGGGCACGTATTATTTCGATGGTTCTTTAACTGCGAATACAGCTCCGTTTGTCTTACTTTCGTAACGCAGGGGAACAAAACTTTGGATACTTTGCGTTAATATAGGACAAACATTCTCTCCTGAGTATAGGTGAGTTATTCGCAATAGTCACATAAGACAAATTTTCCATTTTCTCTGTTATAACCACTGAAGTATTATTTGTTGAATTTCCAAGAACTTATTAATAGCAGTTACTAAAAAATACACTGATTATGTTTTATCTGAGCTGAGCTTTTTTGATGTGTAATTCAATTAGTGATTAAATAATATTTTTGCTGCTACAGTTAAAAATAATTATATTTATTTATACGCTGAAAATCATTAGTTTAAAAGTGTTTATTTTTACAAAGTGATTGAATAGTAATTATTAGATGTCAAAAAATGCTCCACGTATATATTTATCTAAATTGACATCGTTTTAATTTTTTGTAGTACAAATTTTTACACACAGAACTCTATTTTTATTGGAAAATTAAATCATTTACTTTATTATTACATAGGAAGTTTGAAACTCTTTTTGATGCTACATTTATTTATACGTTATAGTTCTTATATTTTCTGTAAATGAAATAGGTCAAATACGGATAATTTCCGAGTTACATATATGTGACAAGTTTTTTCATAGAAAAAAGGATGCGCTCTATGGAAAGTTATCAGTTGAATCAAAGATAATTTAAACGTTTTCAAAAAGTTGAAAACGCTATGGCGCAAATTTTCAAAGGGGCTAGAAAGTTCAAGAATTTTATTTAACTTAAGGAACAGGGTATAAATATAGTTTCAGACAATTATTATAAGTGAAAGATACAAAATATTATTCGGGCTTACCTTATAAAAACAAAAATGTGTTAATGAGCATTCATAATTAATCCCATAGGTACCTGCTTTCAATTCGTGGAATCTTTCAAGCCTTTTATTTTTTCTAATTTTTTAAGGCATATAAATCTCGTCCGTGGAGAAATAACATACCAGTCTACAACAACCGTGGCGGAAATATTATGAGGAAGAACTATAAATTTATGCGCACTCTTTCTCGACCTCCGCTTAGTCCATTCCCAGCGGGAGTACTCCCGGATAAACATCACCCCAGGGGCAACGGAAGAAAATCGACAATGAAATAACATTTATAGGGCGGTGAACCTTTTCTTTTCAACGAGGTTGCATTTCCCTCTGATTGAATACTATCCCCGCCTCTCGGCCGCTTTTATTTTTATTATTATTGTTACTATTATCATTTTCGCGAAAGGTCTTTAAGCGTTACGACGATCCCCACGGATGAATTTTTCTCGCCCCTCTATATTTTTCCACCTCCCACTCGCCTCATTTCTCTCTCCGCCTCCACGGAAATCCCATCCGAACGGAAGAGGAAACCGAGGGATAGAGCGCTTTCCCAAGGAGTGAGACATGCAATTGGGGAGGAATATCAACCCGCCCTCCTCCCACACCTCTCCAGTGAAATATTGCAGTCCTCGACTTCCCGGTCTCCTAGCCTCCTTTCTCTCTCTGTACCTTTCCTTTTTCCCTTCCTCTCCTCCTACCTTTCTTTCCCCTCCCTCTCTCTCCATCCCTCTCTCTCCCTCCCTCCCTCTCTCTCCCTCCCTCCTTTCTCTCCTCGACTCATTTCCTCGACAAAAGAAAAACGTAAGAGGGCGAGCTCTTTCCTTGAAAAGACAATTCTTAGGGGGCAAGACGTTATGTTTCCTAAAAGAAGGTGGAGGAGGGAGGTATCCCGCCATTTCTCACGTATGTAAAGCTCAAGATGGCACAATATTCCCTTAGACCGAGTTTCTTTTTTTATACCGTCTCTCTTCTATGCCTCCCTCCCTCCATACTCTCTCATTCTCTCTCCCCTTTCTCTCTCCCTTTGTTTTGATACGCCCCTCAGTGCAACATGTTATGGCAGTAAACCCTTTTATTAAATCGCGTCTCGTTGTATCGCGAGAGGAAAAAGGTGGAGCTCTTTTTTTTACGTTCTTCGCCGAATGCAAATGAAAAAGAAAAGAGGTTTGTCTAAAATTATTTTTATTTAAGATGTTCATCTAAAAAAGAATGAGCCTGTAAACGATAACTATAGCAATAATCGCGATGCGTCGCATAATTGGGAAAACGCTCCTTTTCTCAATCGGAGAGCGGTTGATGAATTCTAAAAACTTTTTGTTAGTGTTTATGGATTATTGTTCATTAATACTAACCCAGAAAAAATAGAATTTAGTCACTAAATACTAATAACCGCTTGAGAAAATTGTCTTGGTCACTTCCACAGCGCTAACACATTCCGTTTTCTTCCAGTCACGTGAACGCAACTCTCAATCTCGAATAGGCGTCCGGGCCGCATTAAAGCGATGAATGTTATAGAAGGGCCACATTAAAGCAATGGATGTTAGAGAAGGGCCGCAGTTGAGGACCAGAGCTGGGACGATAGACCTTAGCTAGAAGATTGGAGGATTGTTTTGCAATTTAAAAACAAAAACTTAGAAAGTGCATTTGGTAACTATGATCAAAATATTGTCTCCTTTTCGCTCAAATAAATTTGTATATGAAATCTCTCAGGATTTACTTGAGAAACAATTATTTATCAGGCCGCAGTAAGGCACAGAAAGTGCCGAATGCGGCCCGCGGTTTGCCATTTTGACAAGCCTGCTGTAGTGAGTATAAATGCGTACTTACCGTAGTGTCGACTTAGTATCTCTTCGTCATTTATCATGAAGGATTTCAGTATTTTAGCGCAATTCCTTTGGTGAGAATATCTCAGGTTGAATTTGTGTATATTACATAGAATATGTGCGAGAAAGCGTGAGTTAGAAAAATGTTACACTATATAACGCTAAATTCGTCATAAGCAACTATATCACAGAACGAAACGTCAGGTCTCCATCAGAGTATTAAAATTTATTTTGCTAGAGAAATGCAAACAGACTGTTATAATGAAATTTATAAAGATATATTGGTGCGAGAGACTAACTGCCTAGTTTAAAGGAATAATTGAAAATCCGAACTACTTCGAAATACACCACCATGCATTTATTTAATTATTTTATTTAGAGATTTTGTACAACGCAAAGGGCCTAGTCTCGTTTCGGAATATTTCCAATAATTTTATAGGTAAATAAAACAGTAAGATAGATTATAGAAGAAATCAATATCGGGGTTCTTATTCACCTGTTATTCTGTAGTTTAAAAATCTTGGCCTAACTTCTACCAATCTCGTCAATTGCAAGGCTGAAGATGGATGTAGATGTTTGCTCATAGTTACATGACGCACAGTATTTGTTTTCAAAAACCTACTGAAAAGTATCTTCTCAATTTGCTTTATTTACTAGGCGTGTATAGTAGATACATATCAAGGTCCAACAATATAAAAATCTCTTAACTCCTTTACAACACGTTGTGTATTAATTACCTGTAAAAATTGGTGCTTTCAGCACTTTTCCTGGTACTCGGACGGTATACCGACGGGCGTTATGCCGAACGAATGATATGCCGACGGACGCGTGGCCGGACGTTATGCTGACAGAATGTGATCGGCGAGAAATTTTTCAATCAATATATTGCCTACGTTGGATTTTACTAGTGGCGGTAAACATTTCCCGTTCTGCTATTAATAATTCTTGTACACGTCACCCGTTTAGTTGTTCATAATAAGGGTAGTAATATTGACCTGTTCAGCTGTTTATACGTCTGGTGCTACAGATTACTCGTTTAATTGTTTATACATAATTCTGTTCACATACCCTTTCAATTTTTTATAGTTAGGTCTGTATGCTTTACATGTTCAATTCTTCATACCATTGACTACTATAACTCTGGTGGCTAAAATTAACCGTGGAATATCATATTCTACTGTTGGTATAAATTACACCTTCAATTGTTGATATCTCTGCTGGTCAAGTGCACCCATTGGGGGCTCAAATTACCAGTTCAAAAATTTATAATTTCCTCGGTTCAATTGTTTATATTTATTGATTCACATTACCAGTTCAAATGTTTATACTTCCGACGGTTCAATCCGCTTGTTCAGCTGTACATATATTCCAATGGTTTATATAACCAGAACAATATTATATGCTACTGGTGGTATATATTTCCCATAAAATTGTTTATAAATCGGTTGTTAACATTTCCTGCCTATCCCATCCTGTCCGCATAACACCCTGTTGGCATAAAGTACGTCGACATAACGTCCAATCACGATTTTTCCCATCTCCTTTCATCGCTACATCCAAACTGTAATCGGACATTATACCCTAATTCCGAGAAACTCTGCAAGACGCGGACTAGTTTTTATTAACTACGCATTTTTTATTCTCTTTGGCTATCCTTTGAAAGCTGGCACTTCAAATGCATCACCTTCTGGTTCTTTGTCCAGTGCTGTATTTTTAAAACGTGCTGTTGATTGCTCGTAAATGATATAGCGTCAACAAATTTTAATAAGCGCCTTATGTTGGCAAAACTCACTCACCTCTTAATTAAAATTGTGCAAGTCTAGGAAAAGTTGAAATTTACGGCACCCGCTCCTAACAAAAGTTAACCGTAATCAAAATATTTTGTTTTAGTTTTCTACATATCCTCATGAAAAAGATTATTTTCATTAGTACCACTAAGATATAGTTCAGTATAGCCAGCTTTCATGACTAAATAAAAACCATATTCTAGCAATCTAAAAGTAATACAGTAATCGCCTTGTCCACGTCAAACAACATTAAAGCTTTTGTCACCGAAGCCATTTTTAACCTAATTTCCAAAAAATGGAAATAGTCGTATGAGATCGCCTCGGTGTCCGTGTGTATGTGTGTGTATGGGTGTGTGTGTACCCCTAACATCTTCTTCATGAATAAACCTATTCCAACAAAATTTGGTGCATGGAATACGCACATATATTAATGACCAAAATTACATATTTGGGCCGGATCGACTAATCAGGGGTGCCACACTTGCAAAGTTAATATTTTCGGTAATTATGAATTTGTAAGGAATTGGCTTAACCGATTTCACCGAAATTTTGTCTGAAGTAGGCGGGCAACAAAATAACAAAATCAAGATGTTTAGTATGCATATAGAAAGCAGAGCTTCCACAATACAAGGAATAAAATAATTATTTGACACATTTGTGTTGACCAGTCAACATCAATTTAAACTAAATTTAATATTTAAAATACTCATAAATAAAAAAGCATATTAGCATATTTAAATCGAATCATCTGAACAGTAGTGCCACAATTACAAATTAAACTTTTTCAGTAATTAAGGATTTGGAAGGAATTGGCTGAACGGATTTCAAGTAAATTTTCTATATAAGATTGGCACAACATATCATAATGAAATCAAAATGTTTACAGCGAAACTAAGGAGCAAAGCTACCACAATACAAGGTAAAATAATATTTCTTTTACATGTATTTCTAGAGAACTAACAAGATGGATTTGAACCAAATATAGTATATTTAATCTTCATATAAATATATAATCAAAATATTATATTTCAATCGGATCGAGTAAACAGGGCTAGCGCAATATCAAGATTAGAATTTTTCTGTAACTATGAATTTCGAAGGTATTGGCTGAAAGGATTTCAAAGAAATTTCATTTATAGGGCGAGTATAGAATGGAAAAACGAGATGACTATGTTTAGAACGAATTAAAAAAGCAGGGCTACCATAACATAAGGAAAAATAAGTTTCTGATTTCAAAGCAAATACATTATTATACGATTATACTACTGCGAATTTGACGAAAAGCACTTCTGTACAACGGGAAACCTATGTACACCCTAATTGTTATATATTAAAATTGTATTGAAAGGAAAATAGGCGGATTAGTTCTTTCCAGAACTACTTTATATTCTAATTACACATTATCTTAGATACTGTGTCAGCTCATCAACTTCTGCATTAAAAATATTAAGCAAATTTTCTTTCATTGTCACCCATTAAATTTGTGATCATAGTAATGGGTTCTTATATATACATTGAGAGTAGTCTTTTTCTATAGCATTCATCATTTAAATGCCTACCAATATAATATGATTCCGGGATAATCCAGGCATGTGTATGCCACTTTCAAAAACACCTTCGGTACACACCGACGATTCCTTCGAGAACTAATCCCGAGTAAGTTCTCTTTCTCCTAACCCATTTTCATTTATGCACACACGCACGCGATAGCTCATAGGCATCCCTTCACGCGCACATAAAACGGAACGACGGCTGCTAAACTTGCTTTACTTCTCAAGTCCTTCCCCGAATCTTCATCATCCTAATTCCCAAAACAATCCTTACTCTCGCAAAACCGCCCCTCCTAGAGGGACGTACTAAAACTGCCATCATCAAGCTTCTATCTCACACCCCTTTGTATAATAGCTCCCTTCCTTTGTCTTTCTCGCCTTTTGCTATTCTTCTCTTTTGTCTCTCTCCCTCTCTCTTTCGCCACTTAGGGATCCATCTCTAAATTATCCTCCCGACCTTCCCCCCTCAATCCTCCTCTCCATCTCTTTCGCATACACTGGAGTGTTCTACTCAACAACTTGGTCCTTCTTAACCAAAACCCCTACTCTACTCCACTCACTTGTCCGCCTCCTCCTCTCAATTCCTCACTCAAGACACCCTTCAAACCTCATAAACCCACTCTCCGTCTTATTCCTACCCCTGAACTTCTTTTTATCCTTAAGCCTGCCACTTGAGCGTTCTCTTAGACCTTTGGTTTTCCTCTCTCTCTCTCTCCCTTCTTATTCTCCTCTCTCCCTTCCTCACCCTTTATCTAACTCTCTCTCCTATTGCCCAAACACTCTTCCCGTTCTCTCTATCTTGATCTGTTGCTAGATCTCTCTTGTCCTCTCTTCCTCTCTCTTCCTTTCTCCAGTTGCCTTCATTTCTATAATTTTTTCTCTATCTTTTTTTCTCTTGTAATTTTTCTTTAAATTCTCTCTCCTTCTCCCGTAATCTTTTTCCTCTTCCTCTACTGCTATATTACTGTCTGGCTTATAGTCCCCGTGTGCACGCGTTGCATCTTTAGTACCTACAATTCGGCATATACGTCAGCCTGGTGTCACTCTAGGACAGTGTTTCTCAACCGGGGTGACATCACACCCCAGGGTGACGCGAGAGTTGCTGAAGGGTGACGCAAATATTTGATAAATTCACAGTGTATCACACTCTGGCTTATAAAAATAAATAAAACCAGAAGAATACCTGCCTCTGCTTCTTTGAATGCATAAATTTTGATTTTTATGTTGTAGATAAAACCTAATTTATCTTTAAAGATGACTTGAAGGAAATAGAACAGTAAACGGTGTGACGCAGAACTGAAATGGGGTGACGCAAACAAAAAAAGGTTGAGAAACACTGCTCTAGGATGTCGTGAAAACCGTGAAAAGGCATAAAGAGGGTTATATTTTATATCACGTCTCCAAGTGCCCAATTTGTACAATTAAATAGTTTTCTTTAGCCGCAAAGATTTTCCTTTTTTCTGTGTTTGTTGCACAGTCGCTTGCCGTTTTAATCGTTAATATTGATTTCTCTGCTTTGGTGGGTCAAGTAAAGTTATTATTCATCCCTCTCTTTTTAAAACGTTCCCGGTTCCTCCACACTTCATCGTAACGGATAATGTTGCACAGGCGGAATGTTGTTTACCTTGCTGCTTTACGTTTAGAAAAGACGGCTGCAAGAGCGGGAAAATATGTCCCAGAAATTCTTTTTATTTATCTTGCTATTATTTTATAGAATAATCACAGGAGAACAGAATTACTAACGAAATTTTTTCCAGAAATCAATGCCGTTTGCTGTTCTGTAGAAGAAGGAATAATTTGTTTATGGTTGAATGAGAATTAACTCTCTCTCTCTCTTCCTCGCTCTTAATCACCCTTCTCAACTCGGCAATCACAAAATTGCAAACTTTTTAAGCTTTTTGCCTTATGCTTTCACTACCAACCACTTTGTTAATTGAAAAAGTGGCTAAATTGTGTACTTGTCTGCGAATGAATGTACTTATTCTTCAGGTTACTACATTCTTTTTGCACCCTATGGCATTTACTTGTCTCTCTCTTATTTATCATCTGTGCAAGCATCTCTCCTTTTTTTACTGTTTGTCACTCTCTCTCTCTCTCCAGATCTCTTACTTGTTCTTCCATTTATCTCTCTCGTCCAATTCAACTCCATTTTCCTTCTCACAATCTATACTTCTGCCCACCCCTGCCTCACCTCAACCTCATTCCACCACTTTCTCTATCTCTCTACCTTCGAATTACCTCCCTCTCTTCTCTCTCTTGACATTATTGTCTAATTTCTGAATCAATATTATCTTTTGCTTGTTATCTCTTTCTCCACTTTTGTTCACGATCAAAAATCAATTAATGCTAATGATATATAGCTTAACCCAATATCTGTTAAAATTAATCTGGATTTTATTATTTCTTAATCCATGTGTAAAACTTCCAGTATTTTGGGGTCTAAAATATAAGCACAAATAAGTGTATAATAATGTTAAATGTTTGAAATCGCGCATTATATCGTTTAAGCAAAGAAATCAGATCAATCGAATCATATGATAGTTATTCACATTTATTGTTAGTAACAGAGCTGCCATTTACATATAATTAAATTTACTTTTAAGATAGGCTTAAGCTTATTTGCAGCAGGAGAAACTTCTGATAGATCTTACATCCTCATCCTCAGAGGTTAAGCTGAATCGTTTTTTTTTAAGAGTTAACATTTAGTTTTTTACCAAATGTCTACTTTTTTGTGAACAGGTAAACAAGCTATAGTTCTTCCATGTTTTAAGGTGGGCTACACGCCTCACATTGTTACACGCACGCGCACACACGAACGAGAAAGGAAACCCGATGCAGGAATTAGCCTACCTCAGCGAAAAACACCAAGGGGACGCCTACACTGCTTGACGTCTCCTTCAGAAGGGCGAAGTGCTGACTTGCATATTCTTCTCGCAACACACAAGTGGGAGAAAGGGCGAGCCCGGGTTGAAAATACGCCTCCACCAGGCTCCGTGCCTGGTTCCTCTGCGTCGGAGGCCACCACACTAAGCAACGCATGAATGTTTTACCCCTCTTATCCTTCTCTCTCTAGCTTTTCTTTCCTACTTTTGTAAATCCCTATTTCCTCGTAATCCCATCTCTCTTTCTATCATGCTCTTCTTCCTGCGTCGACCCCTTCTCTTTCTCGTCCGCCCACACATCCCCTTCGCATATGCTCCTACGCACACATGCGCGCCCTCATCTCATCTTCTGATCACGGAGGACTTATTGCTCTCGACATGGCCCCAGAATATCATCCGCCTTCGGGGAGATCCCCTTTTGAGACATTCCCCCTCCGAACCCCCGATACGCTCGCTTGTTTATCATGGATATGATGCTCTCTCTCTCTGATCTAAAAATGGTTGACCGACAAGCCTCCGTTATCATTTATGCGCTGTAGGTGTCCTGTAAATAAACATCGTTTTCTTTGTATATTCCGACATGTAAAAGTCTTTTTCAGTGTCTCTCGTTGAAACTTCTTAATTATTTCTCGAAGTGCAGGGTTTTTGTATGAAGGCGGTTTTGTATTCTCCTTCAATACCAGCAGAAAAAAATGATTTCGTCATAAATCCACATCTGGCAAATTGCCCCAATTTAATGAGACATGTTGGCAGTGCTAAAGAGGTAAATATCCTATGTGTATTTTCCTCAAAATATATTTTTTGAGCAAATAAGGCTATGTATTTGTAAATTGCACACCAAATCCAAATCATGGAAATACAATGTCGTAGCCGTCGATTCATGTTAATGTTTGGGAATAAATTGTCCAAGTTTTATTTTTCATCCATAAAAGCTTAACTACCCTTCAAAATAGAATGAATTATAAAAATAATATATATTTAAAAAATAAAAATTCACTTCAAAATTTCACCACCCATCCATACCTAATAGTTGTTTAGATAAGCAACTAAAATTTTTAATCTATATGCCAATCCAATACGGCTTTATTAATTTCGTGAAGTCAGCCCTTAGGAAAGAAAAATTTTCACTACGGAAAAGGTAAAATTTCGATGTTCAGATTATATTTTTGTACTAATTCTACAAGTATATGAATTTTAGCGATTACGTTTATTCTTTAAGTCGTCCTCAGATTCAAGTCCTGAATTCAGAATGTAATTTTAAAATGTAAATTAATAATATGCTACACCTATCCACATGATAATCAAATGAAGATAGAACTCCTGGATTCAAAAAGGATGGTGAGCAGCATAAAATTTAACAGGCGTAAAGCCGAGTAAATGGTTAAATTATGATTGGAATCGAAATAATCTTTCTTGAATTAGTTAAGTTTATGTAATTCTATGTGACTCCATGTTGTGTTAGCAGTTGAATGACGAATACTAACATTTTTTATTAGATTTTATATATATTAACTAGTCTAATATTTTAAATGCAGTTTAAAAACATTTTTAACTACCCCCAAAAACACAAACACGAGAATAATTAGTTTATATTTTAATATATTTAAAAAAAATTAATAAATGCATTGATGCAAAGACAATTAGAAATACTTGATTCATATCCTAACGATTATGGCATTACAGAGTCGATCAACTATTTTAAAATGTTTAAATGGAAAGATATTTTTATATTATATTTAATGACGTGCTGTATATATTTTATCAATGTGCATCTCAGTTTTTCACGACATCCATTGACAGTACTTTATAGAAATTGAATTATGTTTATAAGAGTGTTCATCGAAATTTCATAAAAGACTGACTAAACTACCTTCACATTGATTTATTTAGAAATACCATATTCCAAAACTAAGATGGAAAAATACCGTGATATTAAAAGCGATGGAACATTTTCGTCATTTTGAATCGATAGCTAATCTCACTAAGTTATAGGTACGAGATGTCGTGTATTACGCTGATGTTATCCATGAGCGCGAAGGCATATTTAATTACTAATTAATGTGAAACTGTTGGAACCCTGGTAATAAAGACGGGCCAGACAATCGTGTTTTCCATCAGCGTTCTATTTCACCGGTAAAGCATTTGATTTTATCTTCATCTCACTTATATTAATACATAAAGTGAGGTTCACCAAATAACTATCGAGTTCGTCTTATAGCTGGAAACATTTTTTTAAATAATGAAATGATTGTTTATTAAATAGTAAGATTTCTCCAACCACGACAAATAGGTTTCCATTAAATAATAATTAATACAAACAATAAAAACAATACAGATATTACAAAATACAAATAAATCAAATATTACAAGCAGTATAAAAAATAATAGTAATATAAACATTTTTTAAATCACAAAATAAAATATACGTCGATATAATAATAAATAGTGTTCTGCATATCTGTAGGTTCAGGTGCTCCTCCTCCACCTTTTTCTATCTTGTGCCCTTCTCTTCATCTCCCCATACCCTCCTCCCTCCCTTAGAATATCCAACATTTTAATTCTTCTTCTTCCTCTTTTCTCTCTTCCCTCCACCGTTCCCTCGATAACATCCTTCAGTAATCCCTCTCTTCTCAAAACATGTCTTATCCATTTCTTTTTCCTAGTCACTATCGTGTCCGTCAAACTCCTTTCCTCTTCTACTCTTCTTAGCACTTCCACATTTGTAATCCTGTCAGTCCATTTAACCTTCAGCAACGTGAACAATAATAAAAATAATTAAAGAGACTTAATGATATATCACAGAACCCCAAACAACACAAATATTATTATCTTGTACAATATTATACTGAGTAATAATTTAAAATATTTTTAGTTTAAAATATTTTAACATAGATTCATTATAGTCCTCTGAGCCAAAAAAGAGACTCGTCAGGAGATGCTCAGATTTCATCAAGTATCTGCTAATATTACAGAGAGATATTTAACCTTGGTAGCACTGTAACTCTTATTGCCATTTTATGCAAAAATCAATATTATACAATAGTTCGTAAGCATACTTATATTCAAAGTCTTAGGTCCTTAAAAGGTACTCTATAAGTTTCCTTTTAACTTCACTTATTGTTCTTAAATTGTGCACACATTTTGGTAATTCATTAAATATCTTGGGTATAACAACATTTAATCTATTACCACCAAATTTATTAAAGTATTTGAGGACATTCTAATTAACTACCTTTCTTTGTTCCATCTAATGTTGACTTACTTTTAATGTTTTATTTTTATCGGTATAATAATTATTTGTAATTAAGGTCAACAATTTTTCCAAGGGCAGTATTTGAAATTTACTATATATTGAATTAATACCACTTTCATTTCTGGCCTTGTGGTTCATACCTTCTCGTTGCTTTTCTTAGTTTACTACAGAATTTATTACAATGTTCTCTAAAAGTAAAATTTTGGTCCACAATGGCACCAAGATATTTGTACAATGCAACCTGTTCCATACTCTCACAGTTACACATCAATTTATATCCTTTTCTATGGAGACACTCATGTGTGTGCAGTGTAAGAGAAATTGGCTGCCATTTACCTGTGTTATTAACAATATACAAAACTTTCGATTTCTATTTCGATTGTTAATTGTCAAGTCATGATCATGCGACCATTTAGATATGTTATTCAAGTTATTGAGTATAAGAACTATAGTACCAAAGATTAAAGAAAACTAGGCACTCATCTTATGTATCTTCAATAGCCATAACATGGTTATGGAAAATTAGATGTGCAATTGGCTACAGTGTTGTTTCACCGAAAACAGATTCAAATGCTAAAATATTCCAGTGCTAAAAACAACGCAGTGGGGTATGGAGAGATGAATTGTAGGCATAACCAAAAATCATATCAACATATATACGCCTTGAACTCCTTACTTATCCCAGGTAACCTACTGCCATGTCACGAATTCAGATGAATTTATTTGCCACAACTCCCATAGTTTTTCAATTTTAAAATTTAAAATATCCGTTTTTCAGATAATTCTGGTTTTGTGGCAACCGATTTTTGAACTTTATACTGTGTACGTGTACTTCTGTGTATACCGTCCGTGTATACCAACGAGGAATTTGATACAAGTTGTTTTACATCAAGAATATTTTTTTATCAAAACGTCGTAGGATGTCACTTTCTAATTATTGACAGGTTAATATTTTTCCATCTATACAAAAACGTTCATATTTACTTGAACTTTGATCTCTCACAAATCAAACAAAACGAGATTTTTTTTAAATGACGAGTGAAAAATGTCTGAAGGTATTTATTAACTTTAATAGGTATTGCCAGATCCGAAGCTCTCCCACTTCCCATTTGTTTACGAACGGATAATATACGAGGCTTGGAGATGCGAAACCATGTCGTACATCAAGGAGAACGGAAGTTTATCATGGCATGGAAAAGCCGTTCCAGGATGCATAAGTCCTGTTTGTTCGATCTAATCTTAAAGAGAATGAAAGTTTCCACCTGATGGGTGCCGTAAAGGAATATGAAGACAATGCCAAGGATTGGGAGGGAAATTTCCACCCCTTTCCGCCGTTGTTACTCACCCTTCCTCTCATCCTCCTCCTTCTTCATCCAAAAAGTGTCATGAGCAGAGATTTAAAGACGGGAAATGTAGAGAGAGGGAGTAGAAAAGAATCGAAACGGTGGCGTTGGATTGGGCAGAAAAGGTAGTGATTTGAGTGCGAGGGAGAGAAAGAGATGAAGTGGAGAGGGTATATGGGCAAAAATAGGGAAAGGAAGCGAGGATACGAGGCAGAAAGGGCCCCGGAGATGGGTCCAGGAAGTGCGTGATAGGAAGAAGAAGAAGAGGTGCAGAAGGAGGGCGGCGAGCGAAGTTAGGAGGTCGAAGAAAGAAGGAAAGTGGGGAGGGGGGACAACAAAGAAAGGAGCGCGCGGGCAGAAGGAAGGTGGTGGGAGACGTGGAAGGAGAAGTTGTAAAAGGGAGGCTTAGTTTGCAAGGAGGCGGACGAAAAAGGGGTTGACGATCACGGCAGATATTTTTTCTCCAGATGAGGAAGCGAGAAGGGATAAATTGAAGATGGTAAGACATCCCTGAGATCGTGGCCGATTAGGAACTTGGTTCAGTCACGTAGGACAGAACATAACAGTTCTGCATTGATGTTGTGGTTTTTTGCCTATTTGTATACGAGACATATAGAGGAAAGAGTGTGGTGGTGAAAAATTGTATTTTGCTATTTTGAAGAAAATACACTTTTGACTAGCTCATAAACAGCACTTATACGGCCTTTTACAATGAGAACGACACCGATAACAAAGACAAACATATACAACCACGCCTTCAATAAGAACCTGCAGCGCTATCACTAGGAGTTATACATGCAAAACATCTCTAAACCAAGAATACGTATGCTTCTTTTTCATGCCACTTCGTCCGAAAAAGTGACTTTCGCAATTTGGTCCATATATGCGGTAGTGTGTTGTCTGTGCGCGTCTCCGAGAACTAAACGGTTGAATAGAATTTGATTTAATTTAGTATTTATCTAGGTTATTGCCCAAAATAAAAGCCTTTCTGAAATGAACTATGTCGCGCAACAACGAAGGGTAATTAATTCTTCTCGATTTTTACAAGATGTCCATTTACACTAAAGTGATGGAATACATTTATAATAAAATTTGTCTACTTATAAAAATCAATTTAATAAACATTATTATATAAGCTATTATTCTAAAAAATAAATGTAAAGCATCAAGTCAACGATATTTTAGTTCGTAACGCAGGCAAAATAATTAATATTTTAAAAATCCCAACAAAAAATACGTTGTGACTTTATATCTGAATATGTGGATCACCTGACATTAATTAATCATTAACTAATTTTGTATCAATCTTTAATCATATTTGGGAGAAATAAAGGAGACAAATAAAATAAAATAAATTATTTGTATTAAATTAGTTCTGGGTCTGAAGAAATTTTAATTAAAACTCATCAAATTATAGAAACTCGTATCATAAACAATATAACATAAGCATATGTCATAATAATTTACTGTGTAATTTCTATTGGCATTGAAATGTATTAGTTTTATGCTGTCCATAAAATAATGTAACCAATGGCCAACATCTTATCTACTAGAAGCGCACGGATGAGAAAATGCTTCTGCAATGCAACTTGAACAGATCTTATCACTATCCCGTTTGCAAAATAATTTACCTGGCCATTTGTTTCGAATCTCGATGGAAGCTGTGCCGTTGGTCATGAAAAGTTTTCGTAAATATGTTTCAACTCCAAATCTGTCTGCTCTAATAATCTCCATTGTGGAAATCGTGTTTGCCTATAATTTTACTTCAAATGCGAAATGAAAAACTTGGAAAATTCACAAATTTCAGGTGCGCAGATCGGATTTAAGCGTTAAACTGTCGCTTTCTGATAGTCCGGAGATTAACCTACTCTTTACGAAGTGCACCAACCCTTCCAAAAGACGGAGGACTGATTTGTGCGTTCTTCTCACACATAACCTCGGAAAAAGTCCCACTTTTACAGGATTCGTGCCCGGTGTCGCTTAGCGTAGCAAGCCAGCACTCTACCCACTAAACCACCGACACCCCGTTCTCTATAAAATAATAATTCTGCTGCAAAAACCAACTTTAAGAATTGGAAATGTTTTACGTGGCATTACGAATATGGAGACCTTTTTTGCCTGATAGCTTTTCAACTGAAGTTACTTAGATACCATTATGCATGCAAATATATGCGTTATGTGCATCCTATAAAAGCACGCTAAAACTATTAGTTAAGCTTTAAACATTTTGCAGAAATATTACATTGCCATATATGTAGATATAACAGTGAATTTTTCTTGGTTAAATCTTATCGATACCTCTCTTGTTATAGCTCAATGGGTCTGAGAGATGCACTTGATACAACAATACGGTCACCGCACGATACATTTCCCAAATCCGGTCTAGTGTTTTAAGAGCCTGTAGATGTTTATGGACATCAATACCAAGCGAGGGAGAAACTCACTGCAGTGCGCGAGATCCTAAATGTTGACGAAGTTGGAAAATTTTATCTCTTAGTCCCTCTTTATTTCTCGCGAAAAGTGCTTTTGACTTTCAAACTAAAGTCCGTACTTTAAATAAGTCTACGGGTAAAGCAAACCTGTTTTTAATGCAGTATTTTTAATTTTTAAGTGTTTTAAAGCCTCGCTTAAGAAACACTTAGCCTTTGCAAACGAAAATTGTCTCCCATTCCGGTCCATCTTTATTGCACACCTAAATCCACGCCCTCAAATCTGCGCCTTTGGGTCCATTATTTATTCATTCCGGCCGCCTTTAGCGCGAGTTCAACCGGGCGCTTTTTAGGTGACATGAAGAACGGTCTTGCTCTCCTCCCTCTAAATAATAACACACACACACAGGCAAGCTTTCCCAGAAATTACAATCTTCATTATGCATGCAAAAAGGAAACTTATCATTCAAAACATTTGCTAAAGTTATTCATGAAGTCAACCTAAATCTAGGCTACATAATGTGCAAACGCATAAAGTTTTCCTAAATAACATTACGTTCATCTTGCTCCCGCCAAAAGAAATCGGTATGAGTTCCGAACGAATGTCACCACATATATCTTAAGTATGCTAATATTGCATGATCAACTTGGTGAATGCTCTTAACTTAAAAAAATATGTTAATATGTAGAAGAATTTGTGCTTATATCACTGCGAATGGTATCTTATTATTAGGCAATTTACAAAGTTTGTGGGTCACTGTCACCCCCGGTTGAGGTACGGAGATCATATTGAGAGAGATACCCCACAGATATAGCACAGCCGATGTGGCCGTTATTGAGGTTTAATTTAGTGTAGTAATCAACTGAGCATGAAAGCAATGTTATAAAATGTCTGTGAGAGCTGACTTCTCACTTGTGAATGATGAAAAACCTGACGTGAAAAAATTAGACTCGATTTAAGAGCATTTATAAAGAGATATTGACTTTGTCTATGATAAATGCACTATGATTGAGTCATTTTTCTGTAAAGAGCAAGACATTTGTCAATGGATTCGTCAAAGTTGATTGATTGGGTAAAATCCAATATTCACGAATCGAATGATTTATAGTATTAAATTTGTGACCGTGCGTTTTGGTTCACATATTCACATCGTATCATAAAAGAGTGACAGTGATAATTTAATCGAATCATTCGCGGAAGAGTGAGTCATTTTCCACTGATATTATACAAAATGACTTTTTATATAAATATATTCTGTGGCGTTCCCTGCGTTAAAAATGTCAACTTTGGAATTTTAATTTATTTTAATGTGACTTAACGTAGCAATACGAGTCACCATCCGTAAACGGTCAAACACAATGTTACACAAAAAATATAAGATCAATTAGGAGGTGCTTATAATGGAGTGTGGTGAAAGTTTTGAGTGTCGCAGAAATGAGTGGAGAGCCGGTCGAGCGGCGACCACTGCTTCTTGCGATATGTTGTTAGAAAAGGTACTCCAATGATATTCACATAATTCCGAGACAAATTTTTCCCTCGCGGGAAACCTCTTTATTCCTTTACGCTTTTGTATGGTTCTATGCGATGTCTCGGAAAGAGAAAGAAATTAAGTTAAAAGTAAACTGCTGGAACACTCGGTTACTTGAAATAACTAAGCAGTAACAAGAGGACCTGCTCAAAAATAAAAAAATATATACTGGACGACAGAAGTGCGCTCCCTATTATTCATAAACCACTAAAGGTTATTCCGAGTTGTTCGGTGAAAGGTGACATTCTTTACTCCCTCTTCTTCAGCCCTTAAATAAAATAAATTTCATTTAATCTCTCTTTTCTCTCGCTATCGTGGTTGTCGAGACTCCTGGCGCTTTGCAGTCTTTTATATGCACCGCGCGCGCTCTCTAAGAAATCCACTGAGAAGGAAGTAAATTATGAAAACTTTTTTTTTAAGTCCCGAAACGAGTGTCGGTTAATTATGATTGCGAGGAATGGAGGCAAAAAGGGGGAGAGAGAGAAACGGTTTTGCTTCAGTGTCGTCGTTAACTGAAAGGGGACACTCGATGCGTAATTGCGAAGGAAATGGTCGCGCGTCTCATTCCTGCCCGTTACGTTAATTCCGTTGTGTGAATTTCAAGGAGGTTTTTTAATGCGTTTTTTATGAGTCACGGGGTTTCTGGTTTTCCGCATAATAGCTTTATTTGATAATCGAGATCCTCTGAATCGCCGAGGATAATTCATGGTTCTTGAATAGAAAGATAATATTTTAAAGGTTTTTAACGGATGCCTAATTGAAAGTTCATACTTCATCTGATTTAAATATTTGAATCAGCTCAAATAATCATATATTTAATTTTATTTGAATGCTTGATTCCGGAATAAAAATAACTTTCGTGTGAAATTCTGGCGAAATTTTAAGGACGATACAGTTAGGCAAATAAGGAAAATTACTACGGAATTATCTTATTTAAACGGAGAGATAAATAGAGGTAAAACGATTTTAACCATAGACACTCGCACATTAAGACTGTTTATTTCTTTCTGAACCAAAACTCACAATTACATTTTCATGACTCCTTTGTTCGAGACCTTTCTTTAAAGGACGGCACGTCTCCGGATGTTTTTTATCAAATAATTCCCCGTGATATTTCTCGATCTTTTGTTCGCCACCCAATATTTTCAGCCCGCAAACCCAGACTTGGTTCTCCATTTCGAAAGGTCAAAATGAAAGAGAGATATTGTTTTCGGAAACGACCTCTTTATATTTTTACCCATTCTCCGACCTTCGAAAAACTTTCCTTCCACATCGAGTCCCGATCGTTTCCGTGTTTCTCCCGATCGTCTTATGTTTGTGCACATGGAACCGGCTTCGGCGCGATGGCATTACCCTCTCGAACGCGATTTATCTCCCCTAACTGAATGTGGCAGTCGTAAATCGGCAATCGAAAACGAACCCCTCTAGTTTTACTGCCGCCGTATCCGCAAATCGGAGAAAATCGAGAAAGAGAAATAGAGATGGAGAGGAAGGAGGAGAGAGGGACATTTTAACACATTCTTACTGACCCAAAACCAAAACGATGGCAATTTCTTACTCCCCACCTCCCCCCGTGGCATTTTTTTCCTCCTTGGTCATCGTTTCGGGCGACACTAGTTTCTTTCGGATTGACGAGCTATTTTTGAGGTAGGAAAGGAATCCTTTCACCTTTCATTCACTTTGCCCTCTTCATTCCTCCCTGTCTCTTCGTCTTTTCCTTCCTTTGCTGGTCGGCGTTTCATGGAGAGAATCCCGTTCTCTGTGCAGTTGAAGTATGTGCCGAATGTATTCGTTTGGCTGAGGCCGACGCAAAAATGTGGCGAGAATCGGAGACGACTTTGGGATTCCAGTTTCAAAAGAATTTAATTTAATTTTAAAAAGTTTTGTCCTTAAAAAAATCGAAGGATTTTGCACACATTTAATGGCATGTAAATAAATTCTTCTCGTGTACTCAAAAAACGTAGAACGAGGTAATCTCCTCCCTGAAATTAAACGACAATTCTCTCCAATAGCAACGAAAAGGTAAAGAAATTCATATGCGTATTTTGGCTATTAAAGAACCAACATCAGCGGTGATTCTCCGATTGTAGACTCTGAACTCCAACATTTCATGCATGGTTTAGCTCAAAAATTCCTACATTTATGCGTATTTTTCCGATGCAAAAGGAACTCTTTTGTTTGTAAAACAACATAAAAATACCATTTTCCGATATTGGTAATTCCTTTATTTTCATTATTCGATGAAATTTATATCAATAAAATTACGGCAAGCGCAATTTTTATGTTTCAAAGAACTCAACCACAAACTAAATGTAACTTTTCAAAACATTTCATGATAAAGTAACCTTTATGATTTTCAAAATAGTCTGTAAATATATCGATTAAATTCCATGTTTATATGGGTTGATATATGAAATATAAATATTTAATAAAGGCATCAACACCCTCAGTTGCAAATGTAAATCGATACTCGTCGATTGCGATGAAATCGTATCGTTTTGTGATCGACCGCGAACTAGATGTGTACCGCTAATTCAATACCACGCCATAACCCCCACATTGTATCTATATCTAGAAAGGGCGGGAGAGATTTCTCGCTGCGTCTATCTACTCCTGGGAGCATCACGTGCCTAGAATTTTTAAGCTGGGAGGAATTGAGGCGGGATTTGAGAAGGGTGGGAGAGTTATCCCATGAAAACAGATTCCCTCCTAACCGAACATTCATGCGATGCGGTGATGGCTTAGTGTGAAAGAGGACACTCGGTCCCCGATGGAATTTTCCCTATCCTCCAAACTCCCTTCATCTTCTATTCCCTGCCTCTCTCCCTTCCCCTCATCCCTCTCTCCCTGTAGCCACATCCTATTCTCTGGGTAAAGAGCTGCGGGTCCACGCCATCTTTAAAATACGGGTCTGGATACTAAAACCCTCCCTCGTCCTTTCCCTATCTTTCACTCTCAAAGGAACCCGAAACCACGTGTTTTTTAGATAGGAAATCGATTGATGAGTGGGGGACGGAAAAGGGAGGGGAGACAAAAAGGGAGGAATTACGGGAGAGAATAGGAGGAGATGGAGGGAAGCGGTAGAGAAGAGTTTTGGATGGAGTGTGAAGGGTACTAGATGGAGGGAGAAAGAAATGATAAAGGGTTTTGGTAGCCATCAAAAGAGAGCCTGATCCTTTCCACGCGGAAGGGATCTCATTTTTCCCTCCCCCTTTTGGTACCTATCTCAGCGATAAAGGTATGGCGAGGAGCGAGGGAGGGGAGAGGAAATTGGGGAGGGGTGAGAGGATAGAGGTGAAGTTTTGATCTCCGGAGATCGACTGTTATATTAAAAAATATCTGAAAGGAAGAGGCGAGGAGAATGAAACTTTTTTTAGAGACTGGATATCAATAGAGATGAGAACTTAGGACGTAATGAAGATGAAAGGAGTCTAGGAAAGGTTTTCTTTTTTATCTTCTGCTATGGACTTTTAATTTTATTTTTTATCGCTTTTATATCGGAAATGGATTATACCTGTCACTCATCTGCGTGATATAATGGACCTGTCATATCCTCTCTATATATAACGTATGGATTTGATCGTCCTAAATAAATACAAACATCTATTATAAATACGTGCTTTTTACATATACTGGAGGATATAAATGTTTAGGTACTTCTAGAAAAACTACAGACCTGAAATTTGGCAGGATGATAGGTCATTGAGTACAACCAATGGAAAAAATCGAAAATTCCAAAAATATTATTCTTTAGGGATTATTTCTGACCCCGTTGTTCCTTTTCAATACTCCATAACAAAGTATGGAAATCTGTGCAGGGCTTTATAAAACTGCAATTTAAAATTATATAAATAAAGATAGAAACTCGGGACAAAAACGGTTCTATAGCTGAAAAATGGGGCTTATTTTCAAGGCTAAATTAAAATCGATGCCTAGCATAGGAATTTCTTTTAAATTAGAGAGATTTTCAACAAGAAAAATTTTCAACTGCAAGTGTAACGAGTACAGTGATTTCAAATGGGAATTGGTAATCTGGATAATAATAGCATAGATTTAATGATTTTTAATAGAGAGTTGATTTCAGCAAACGACAGATATACATATATAGACGTCATAGTTTTGAAACACGATATACCGTATTTAATAAAAACACCTTACTCCTTTTAATTATGGCGATTTAGAATCTATATTGAAGTAACAATGATCCCTCTAAAGAAGAAGGCAATACAATGTAAATATTACAGAACGATAAACCTTCTGTCACACACTTCGGA
Source organism: Tanypteryx hageni (assembly GCA_028673005.1). Lineage (NCBI taxonomy): Eukaryota > Metazoa > Arthropoda > Insecta > Odonata > Petaluridae > Tanypteryx > Tanypteryx hageni. The sequence continues at coordinate 82,301,975 of CM054116.1, read as the reverse complement.
AAATGTTGATGAAGATATTAAAGGATACAGGTGTAGAATGGAAAGACAGAAGAATGATCAGGAGTATATATGTGAATCAAGTTGTAAATTTCAGGTTGGAGAATGTGGACACCTGCAGAGTAAATAGCGGTAGAGGAGTAAGACAGGGTTGCTGCCTATCGATGACCCTATTCAATACATATGGAGATAGTGTAATGCAAGAAGCGTTAGAAGATACAAGAGTTTTCAAAATTGAAGGAAGGATTATAAAAACAGTAAAATACGTGGATGATCAAGTACTTCTAGCAAGAAAGGAAGAGGAACTCCAGAAAATGATAATAAGACTAGTAATAACAGGTAGAAAACACGGTATGGAAATAAATACAGAAAGATTCAAGGTCATTCGAATATCGGGCAAAGAAGAGAATCTGAACATAAGTATTGAAGGAAAGCCTTTACAACAAGTTTCAGACGATAAATACCTTGGAAGCATCATCAAAAGAGAAGCAAAATGTACGCATGAGATCAAGACTAGAATAGGAAAAGCAAAATCGGCTTTCAGAAGAAAGAAACACCTACTTAAGGGGAATATAAGGGAAGATATCCTCAAGACGTTCATAGTATAGTATAGTTTTGTATGGCACAGAAACATGGACGCTAAGGAAAAATGACATAAAATACTTGGAAAGCTTTGTAATGTGGACTTGGAGGAGAATACTGAAGATAAAATGGACAGATAGGATGAAAAAAGATGAAGTGCTACGAAGAGTAAGAGAGAAGCGAATGAATATTCAGACTATTAGAAAGAGGAAGGCAAACTGGTTTGGGCATTACCTGAGGAGACAGAGAGTATGATTAAAGACATGTTAGACGGAAAACTAGATGGGTAAAGGGAAAGAGGTAGGAAAAGGTTTCAGTTGATAGACGATTTGAAAGGGAAAGAGAGGACAGCGGAAAATAGGAGTATATGGAGAATCAGGTTTAACCAAGAATAATCACGGATATTTCTACAGACAGACTACCTATGATGATGATGATGATGAACCTATACATTATAATAGCAATGATTTGTTGCTTTAAGTGAGAATCATTGGACTATATTATAATACCATTGATTTTAAACTAGGACGCATAATTATGAAGACGTGATTATACCTACTAACACCCGAGATTTAGCAAAACGTGAAAAGTATTTTAATCTTGTGTTTCGTTGTATTCGAGAGATTCTTTAGTTGTTTCAATTATTAAATATAAATCGTTACACCATTTATCCAAATAACTGCTAAAGACACGGGTGGTGATGCCATCATCCTAACATAAAATATCATAATTTTTCCTTAAATTTTATCCTAACCTATAGGCCATTTTCTTCATGATGATTATTTGTATACATTCATATTCATACAAGGCAATCCGAGTCACGAAACTTAAAATACAAAATTTGGACACGAGCCGCTTACCAGAATATTTGTAAATTACGGAGAGTTGCTTTATTTTCGCAGAAATTTAGAAATATTCTGCTAGAACTTATGGAATTTATTATCTAATACATATATTCTCCGCGTGGCTCAAGTACTGTTGCCCTGGTTGTTTGGTTTATTTATGAGCTTAGTTCTTGGTGTATGTAGATATTCTTAGGCGCTTGTAGTATGCAGGCACCGACAATTCGCAGTATGAATAGCTGCTTCTTATATAGGATATAGGAGGATATAAATGTTTAGGTACTTATAGAAAGTATAAAGATCTGAAATTTGGCCTGATGAAAGCTTTTTTTATACAGACGACAGAAAAACTACGAAATCTCAAAACTTTTAATTTTTAAGAGGGTTTCTTCGACCCCATTGATTCATTTTTACCCCACATAAATAAAGCAGGGAAATCGGTTGAGGGCTTTAGAGAAATCATTTAATTTCTTTGAATTCCAAATTAATTAACCAATGAAATTTATGATAATCATTATTTTTAGATGTATAATTTTCATACTTAATGGTCAGAGACCAATAGCAATTAATCATTGATCAGTTTTCTTTAAAAGTTTGAACATTTCTCGATTATATTTGTATATATATATATGTAAATTAAAGTTAAGAATATATAAACAAACTCCACGATAGGATAAGTTTTTATAGTGATAAAAATTATTTCTAGCATACCTTACACCGTGCCGCAGTATTATATAGGAATATTTATGTGTAATGCTCTAGTGTTAAGAAGGAAGCTTTAAAGTTTAATGCGAGCGAAAGATAACCGGAGAATTAATTAGTGACATTAATTCATTGAACGATGATAAGTACTGTTACTTGTTAATATATTGATTCGCCATATCGTTCCATAGCTACAAAAGTTACCTTTATCATTTATTTTACGCAAATCACAATATCATCCCCCTACCAGTCTGAACTCCAATTATCTTATTAAATGACTTTTTATAGCTTATTTTTAATTGCTATATTTTAAAAAATGTCTCTCTATATTTACCTCCTGGCTAGTTAGGCCTACTGTTAAATTTATTTGTAATAATAATAAATATTTTTTTAAAGTGCTATCCTTTCTTTTATTTTCCAGGTCTCCAAGGACCGGGGGCAGTTCGATATCCACCTCGGGCTATCGTCGTTCGGGAAGGAGAGAACGTCCGGCTCAGATGCGCAGCCACTGGCGTCCCGAGGCCGGACGTGGAATGGAGGAAGGCGGACGGGTCCGTTATTCCGCTGGGAGCGTGGAAAAGTGAGTGAAGCGCAGATTCAAATTGTTTTTTATTTCATTTTTAGAATATTACGCATACTTCAGAAAAGACATTCTTCTCAGAACCCCTACTATGTCTCATTCGATCCCAACTTATAGCTTCGTAAAGCGATAAAAAGTATCCGTATCATATTTACATATCTTATAAATATTTTAGTGTGTGTGTGTATGTGGGTATGTGTGTATGTATGTATGTTATTTATACGTTTTTATACCGCTGAAGCTATCGAATTCAAAAGTGTCATGGGCAATCCTATGGACCAAAGGAAGAACTTGGTCTAGGTTTGCCGACCGTGGGGTCTCTTATACCCCATGGGGTCCGCAAAATACTATTTCTATAAGAATGCATGAGAAATGGTGTGGAGAAACCCCAAAATGCCATGCATCCCTTCACTGATGTGGATATAAATATTCCTAAATATTAACCTACGATCACGAAAAATGGCTTATTTTACGCACGGAAGACAATATTTAAATTCTGTTCATGTTTTCTTGTACTACATGTTAAATCGCTCGAAATTATCCTTTAAGCACAAAATGTATGGCTTTAGATGGCCATTTTTTAGGCGGCAACAAAGATAAATTTCTTAATTGTTGTCTTCTTCAAAAGGAGATAGCCACGTAAAGATTAATGAAAAAAAACCACGTCGTGGCGCGCCGAGAGGAAGAATAGCCAACGCCAAAATAAAGGGTACAAATGGATTCATGCCGAAATATAGTCTATGAATACTTTTAAAGTGAGTCAAATGATTTTTAAGGAATATTAGAACATTGTTATCTTTTAACATTGAAAGATTTATCGCATCATAAATCGATACATATACTTACATTTGTTTGGTAACCAAGATGTCGTTTATTCTTTACGTATTGGATAATAGTATTGACATAATCCACATAATTTTATTGCTGCTTTAAAGGCTTCCATGTGAATATTAAGTAAGACGTTAATGCGTAATTTTATTAATGGTAAAACTTGACAATACAATACATACAATAGTAAATGTTAATGTAAAGATCGCTTGCGTAATTAAGAAATGGGGAACGTTTGTTAACAAGCCTGACTAAAAATTGTTTGCTACTTAAAAGAACTCTTACCCGAGCGAAGCCGGGCGTTTCGGCTAGTATCCTAATAAAAATATCCCATCGAAATCTCGAATTATAATTCTTCCTCCTTTCATAAATTTTTACTCGAAAAATATTAATATAAATGCCTTCGAAAGCCAAGTCATATATATCCCGAAGAGAAAAGGCTTTCTAGAGGTTATCTTGTTTTTTTATTTTTTGGAGAAGTGGGGGAGAACACTTTGGAGAAAGGTTCTCGAGGTCCTTTGAACTCTTGTGTGTTAACGCCGGAGCACAACGTCCTGTTCTCCACCTCCGACATCTGAGAAACACTGTTTCCGAGGGCATCACGAATTCCAGATGAATGTCGCGAATTCGAAAGAGGGATAGAGAGAGAGAGAGAAGAGAGTTGAAAAAGGAAACAATTCCCTTTCTTTCTCTCTCCATCTCCCTCTTTAACGTCCTTTATTTCCTTTTTTCATTTTCGGCCATTTTACGAAAGATTAAGGGAGGGCTATTACTACCTTTTTTTTGTCTTTCGATTGAGAACGCTTAATGGGACGTATAGAGACTCGTTCAATGAATCGTGCTCTTGTTTTTTTTAATGTACCGCGTCGTAAGTAGCAAGTAGTAAATTATTAAAGAGGTGGAAAGAAGCGACTCCCTTTTTTTATACCTCTCTCTCTTACTCTCCGTACCCGGATGTGTTTTTTGACTCGAAAATGAGGGTCTGAAATGGGAGTGGTACAAATCACTCGTTCTAAATGCTCGTCGAATAATTCGATCCCCAAAGTGTCGTTTGCCATTTTGTTTTTATTATTTTTTTTAAACAGGAACCCGAATGGAGATAGAATGAACCAGAATAAAAATTATCGTCGTCGACGAAATCGTGCCGTAAAAAAGTTTGCTCATCTCCGGCATTGGTGGCTAATAGGACCCCATACCATTAGAAGAAATTGAGAACTACTTAAGTCTCCGTCAGTTACGTATATCTCTAATTTTCCCCATGGAATAGCATGTGGTGTAATTTAACGCAGTCTCCCAAGTAGTTATCATTTGCATCGATTACATTGCTATTTCTTAATTTGCCTAAAAATTCCTTTCCTCAGAGAATAGTACAAAACTCGCTCCGATATTAAAATTCTAAGATATTTTAATGTGCAAGAGAAAATTACCCAACGTGATGGATTTTAAATTTCCCGTGTAAATCAAATGGGAAGGATAGTTCCTGGAATCGAATCCGGGACTTTAATCTTCGCAACAAAAACTATTTTCTGGAGCTCGGACAAAGTAGCAAGAGATTTCCACCAAGTTTTATGAAAATCGGTCTATTGGTTCAAAAGTTAATAGGGGGGACGGACAGACAGACAGACGGACAGACACAACGACAAAACTATAAGCCTATTTAAATTCTGGAAAGTAGGCTAAAAAAACAACTAATGTGATTCATTCCGCATGAAATTGATTCAAATGAAAACTAGAAAGGAGACATTTTTTGCAAATTATCATGCAGGTATTAAGGTTACCATTTTGAGTAAGTTCGTGTTACTGAGTTTTGAATAAAAAACATTCTCAAATACGATTATATATTACGTCACCTGTATATCTGATGCATTTATTTCAAGTGCCAGTTCAACATGATGACTTTAAGAACGCCCATATTAAGCAAAGCAAGTGTACAAACAAATCGTTACCTTTTTTTGGACTCTGTGCAGAAACGCGGTATCTCTAATTTATGTCGTCTTTTCTATCGAGAATTGCGCGTTCATTTATTCAACCGGTTAATTTCTTCAAAAACACGGCGCACTGTGTTAACTACCTCCCAATTTCTCCCATCATCCTTTGCGTGATAATCTTCCCTCTCCAAACGTTTCATCCAACCGTTCTACGATAGGACGAGCCACCACGTAAGAAAATAAAGACACCCGAGCGTGTCGAGAGAAAAAAAGAGGTCGTTCCATTATCCTTCTTAATAATCATCCCCATCATTACTCCGCGCAACGGCCGAGAAGCACCCCACCCCCTCTCTCTCTCTCGTTTTCTTTTTTTCTCTCTCTCTCGTTTTCTTTTTTTCTCTCTCTCTCTCCCTCTCTCTCTTCGAATCTCCCTTCCTATATTCCCCAATACGGTTAGCGTTGAAAGCGATCGATGGAATTAGACCGGAGGAAATAAAAATGGAGAATAGTATCCGGACGACCGCGCAGAAAACGGATCGAGCATTATAAGGAAGGGATCTAATAGGAAATTGAGAGGGGATTAAAGGGAGGAGAAGGATACGAAAGGAGAAGTAGTGGGAGTGAGGAGGAGGGGAAGACCCATTTTCAATTTCTTGTGGAACCCTTCTTTACTTCCCCTCTCTCTTTCTCTCGTTTACTCTCTTTTTAGCCCGTCTTTCTTTTATCAAGAGAAAATCCCACTTATCCCGTAAAACATCTCTTTTGCCGCTCTCTCTCTCTATCTCTCTCTATCCTCTACCTCTCTCTCTCTCTTTCTGCCTTTCTTCCATTATTCTTCCCCTTCCTCCTCTATTCTGTGCTTCTCTCTCTCCCGATCTTTGCTTTTACGACTCATCCTCGCATCCTGAGCGTGGGAAAAAAATCAATTTGTCTCGTCCGCCGTATCTTTTGTCCTCTCTTGACATTTTTTTATATTTTAAGAAGAGATGGAAAAGTGAAGATGGGTAAGGGTGTTTTGGTTTTCTTTAATGGTGAAGAAAATCATCCATTTAGCAAAAAAATGGAATTGTTCGGGGCTCGGTTGTACTGTAGATTGTAAAGCTCCTCTGCATGGTAGGGAGAATTTTATGCCCATAGTTTGGTGTGATTCAGACAGAAATTTGTATGGAAGCCATAGAATTTTTAAAATAATATTTTGTGGTCTTTTCATGGCGAATAGAGGATGAATTTATTTCGTTTATTTTTTAAATGGTTTGAGCTTTTTTAATTTTTGTATTCGCTTTGAAAAGCGTAATCCGACAATGATATCAAAGACGAAGACAGGTTATTACCCATTTAATGATAAATATTTCATTTTTCTTTATTCACCCGTTACGACTCTACTGCGATAAATCTGGAGAAAAAATATTTCTGAAATTGACAAATATATAAATTGTTAAAAAATAATTATATTGCGAAAATATCGTATATCATTAAGAAACATATAAATAGGATAGAAAAGTTATTAATAGCGTTTTACAATTTCAAAGCAGAAAACAATTTTACGATGTGCCTACATTAGGATGTCCCGCAAATCAACTTTTTTTGAAAAGTTATGCTCCTCCCCTGCGATATGATGCCAGTTGTGGAAAAAATATCCTGTGCAAAATTTGGGCTCAATCGGATAATATTTAGAGGTCGCGCAAGGGACTCAAAGTTAGAAACATGGACTAATTTTTATCGAAATAACAAAAATCGCTTTTCGTGCTCAACAATTGCACAGATCGAAAATGATATCAGCCCACGAATCAAACACAATGTACCCATTTGAAATATCGGCAATTTCTGTTCAAAACACATTGAACAGAAATTTTCAAAATTGAAAAAAATGCTTCAATTGTCAAGGAGAGGTGCAAATATTTCCAGGATTGATCACTTACAAAAATGAGAGAGTTTATTGATTCTTGACTTCACATGTCAAATGAGAGCTAGTTCTAGGGTTATTGTGCGATCTACTTATTTTTAAGTAATGTCTTGGAGCACCCAGGAAAGTCCTTCTGATGCTGCTGAACGACTTGTAGAAGTGCCTGTTTTTCATCTTCAGTGTTTTCCAGCTTTGAATTGAAGCCTGTAGCGAGAGCTGCTTCTCGCTCTGCTGCGTCGTTGGCCACACGAAGATTATTCACTGCGATTCGAGCACTCTGGAAGTCATCTCGACTTTTTCAGGTTTCAGGGTCTTCAGTTAAGAACTCTGTGCTGTGGTGGAGTCGGTCAAAGAAGACACGGCTATTTTGTGTAACGAAGTCTGAGATGTCTTTCTTCGCCAAGTCAGCAGCCTCCCGCAAACTCCGGATCTTCAGTCTTTTGGGTGGAACGTCGGCGCTAACTCGTCCTTAGAGATTTGTGACCATCTTTCTCTTGTTCTTCAAGGATACCTTAGAGTCAAAGAAAGCGAGAGCTATCAGCTCGTCACTATGATACTAAAGGTGGCGAATGAATTTTATTATGGCTTTCTCAAACACATTAATATTTATGTTCTTGAACCTAAAATCGACAGAAAAGGTTGATACGTAAATAGGACTTTTTTGCCGTACGCAAGATTCATAAAATAATTGAGTGTCATAATCGAGCTTTCATAATTACAGACCTGAGGATTGTCTGGAGATATTTTAGATCATTTCGCGGTGCTGATGCAGGCAAAGAAGCAGTGTAACAAGCTTGTATATGAGCGATGACAGTGAAGATACAAATGTCCTGTATTCCCTTAAGTTCTCGTGGTGTTAGTTCGAACTGTGATTGAAACATCCATATCTTAAGAGCATAGATTGCTTTCGCCATCCAGCGCCCAAAGTATACAGCTCCAGGTGCTCTGAGTTTAATGCCACGAGGAGGTATGCCGCCGAGGAAAATGATCACTAGTTCCAGCTGCTCTCTGTAATCGTCGCTAGGTTGGACATCCTGCAATACATCGATTAAAATGAAGAAAAAGAATGCAATAACTAGTATTTTAAAATTACGACGTGTCTAAGCATAACTTATTATAGCGCAGAGCGAAATCCAAATTCCCCTACATGCACTGTTGGATAACGGTCAGCACAGATGGATTCATGACTCCTGTTTGGTATTGCGAGCTGTCGATGTTCTGCCAAAATAGCAACTCAAAAATGTGATGGTGGCAGGCAAAATGGAGCAGCGTCTTGTCAAGAAGGGCCTCCAGAAGCACGCAAGCCCTCATTTTGACACCAAATGGAAATGAACAGAGTACAGTGTATATTAATGCACTGTAAGGACACTGACCGGATCGCAGTGTAACAAGCTGCTTTCTTTTCTTCGTGACCTCTGGCATTAGCGGCCTTCTAGTAGCGGACTGTCTGCCTATCGCTCGTGGCGTACCGCAGTGGGAGTTGTACTTGTGTTTGAGAATGTTATTTAGTATACCACTCCACATATATCATCCACAATTCTCCATTCCCGCACAAGATTTGCAACGGCATATGCTTGTGCCTTTCCAGTGCTTCCTGTAATATTAGGAACGCCCAACAGTTGATCATTATCACACCCAGTTACCAACACTGCCAAATTTTAAACAAGCCCTCCTCTTGTAATGGGATCCAGCAATTTCAGCTCGTTGTATTTTTCTTTGTCTGTGCAATGCACTTTTTCTCACAGCTACCTCTTCAATAACATGCCCCAAAGCCTGAGCGGTGAAACCCATGGCGAATGTACCTTTCCTATATGATGTACCTGCTCGATCAAATGCTGCTCTCATTGCAGGGGTCATGGTGGTTCTGGGCCTTTTCTTTTTGTCATGAGTCTTGAACTCATCCTTGTCCTCATCGGCACTTACCGCAGTATCGTTGCTTAACGACTCAAAAGATATTTTTTCATTGTAAGCTTGCATTTCTTGTTTCTGCAAGACTTCTCTTCTTGAATGTGCCTGGCTTTTTTTGGCCGAATGTTTGTCCGTCTTGGCAAGTTTGATACCGGCACTAGCCATGCAGCCAGGGCGGCCCTTTTGCCTTTGGAGTATGAGAAAGTCCTTGTTCTCCTGACAAGTTATGTCTTGGATGGCACTGGCTGATGCAATATCAAATAGATTGTCTAGTTTATTTATAAATGCTTGCTCTTTCTGTTGCTGAATTTCGGTCTTCCGGCCAGAATATTTTTTCAGCTTCAACCAATGGTCATTAAGCTTTTCAAGCTTCGGAATGCTATTCCTTTTATTCTGGCATGGAATCCTTGCCTGATGAAGCCAAATATCTTGAGCCTCCCTTAATACTAGAGTCGCATTTTCCCTAATAGTCTTCCCGCTACTCATATGGTGGTGCAAAAATAATGATAATACCGGCCGGTTCAACAGAAGTTTGCATCCCATAAGTTTCTCTTCCTCCGCTCCGATTAAATACAATCTCCGTTTCTTTCTCTTATTCACAGACATTTTCACAATACACACAAACACAATAGACATAACTTCCACTGATAACAACACATGCGATCGTGTAAAGCGCACGAATGCGCTGCTAAAACTTCCCCGTGCTAGGACACTACTCCGCAAGTTGCAGGCCGGAACCATCGTATTCAAACTAGTCTGAACGCAAAAGAGCGGCGTGTTTTGAACAGAAATTGCAGATATTTTCAATGAGTATATTGTGTTCAGCGCCGTAACTAGAGCGGGGATAGTGGGGTGTCTGCCCCGGGCGTAACTAAAGAAGGGGCGCAAAAATTGTTAAAGGCAAGTTGTTCATGTCCCAAGGACAGGGGAGATTTCACTACTATACTTGTTCCATACATTACGCATAGCATAAACTATTTCCATGATGCTATTGATGAGTTTGCTGCATTAAAATCACATAGAATAACTTTAATATAAAAATAATTATACTTTCTGTATTTAAATTACGTATGTGTGTAATTCTATATGTAATTATATTTATAATTATGTCTTTAAATTATGTACATTTACAGTGAGGAATTATTTCATTTATAGTTTATTTTTATTTATTAATTGTTCACCCTAAATCCATATAAGTATTAGAGAATTTTTTATGGAGGGGGCGCATATTTGATAGTTTGCTAGTTACAGCGCTGATTGTGTTTGATTCGTGGGCTGATATCAGTTGCGATCTCTGCAATTGTTGAGCACGAAAAGCGATTTTTGTTATTTCGATACATTTTGTCAATATTTCTGAACTTTGAGTCCCTTGAGTGACCTCGAAATATTATCCGATTGAGCCCAAATTTTGCACAGGATATTTTTTCCACAACTGGCACCATATCGCAGGTTATGAGCATAACTTTTCAAAAAATGTTGATTTGCGGGACATCCTAGCGTTCATACTCCATGAAGTTTATGCCATCAGCTCAAGTTTAGGAACAAAACCATACGATTTAAATTGACATTGAAATAATATAGAATAATATCCTTTCACCCAATGCGTCGAAGTTTGAATTATTTATTTGGGTTTTAAATACTCATTCTTCTGTGAATGTAACATAAAATTAAAACATTTCGGAATTTGGAGATATTTTTAGACCATGGTGTATATGTTATCATCTTTAAATGATATAATCGCACTATTCAGCCATAATTCTATTTTTACATTATGTTTAAATATATTATCTGAAATGTAAAATGTAATAAAAAATCGTGATATCTCATATGGTTCTCTACATTTTCAGTAGAAGGCGTTATTTAATTATAGTCTTAACATTTATTCATTAATTCTGTAACTTTGAGAACATTTCAAAATTTTCAAGTTGACTGAAAACGTAAATATATCCTTAACCCTGCGGCTGGATATATTCGAATCTCAAGATATTACTAACAATACAAAATCATAAATGTGAATGTTATTTATAATACTAAAAACACGGTTAGTGCAGATAAGCTGTAAATACCGAATTTAAGTAGAATTGTTTTCATACGCGTATTTTAATTCAGATGTGTCATATTAGACGTATAATTGTAATAATAATAATAATAATAATGTTGATATTGAGGAATGGTAAGCTAAGTGGTGCTGTATATTTCATATTAAATGAAGGTAAAAACTATAAACTGGAACGAAGGCGCCTTTTATTTTAGTCAATATTTTTACTTCGCAAATACTATAATTTATAATGAATATACATTCAATACTATATCTCAGACGTGGCCAAACCGCGGCTCGCGAGCCGCATGCGGATCTTTTATCTTAGTATGAGGCTCTTTTAAATTTCCATGCAGAGGCGTGTCACCGTTTTTTTCTACAGGACACAATGACGTAGTGTGACTCGAGACGTGTTTGGAATGCCCAATGGACATGCATTACATCCAAATTGCTTCGGATATAGGTAGTTTTACTGTTCATAAATTTATGAGCGCAGAATATGTCATGCGGCTCGCGAACTTCTGGGAATCATCGTATGCGGCTCCGAGAGTAAGTAGGTTTGGCCACCGCTGCTATATCTTCACCGATATTAACCACCGCGCAATTGCTTACCTCTCTGCTTATAGCTATGAAATGTCTTCTAGTATTTTATATGGCATAAAAACCTCGACTTGTAAAAAAATCAGAGTATCTTTCAGTTAACATTTCCAAAAAGAATTTCTTTGGAAATCTAAACAAGTAGTTCTGGAAAGAACTAATCCGCTTACTTTCCTTTCAATACAATTTTAATATATAATATGTAGTAGCGTACAAAAGTTTCCCGTGGTGCTTTTCGTCAAATTCGCCGTAGTACTATCGTACACTAATGTATGTACTTGCTTTGAAATCAGAAAATTATTTTTCCGTATATTGTGGTAGCCCTGCGTTTTCGATCCGTTCCAAACATATTCATCTCGTTTACCATTCTATACTCGCCCTACAAACGAAATTTCTTTGAAATCTGTTCAGTCAATACCTCTCAAATTCATATTTACGGAAAAATTCTAACCTTGATATTGTCCCTGTTTAGTCGACCCGGTTGAAATATTTTGGTTATTTTTTATATGAAGATTAAATATACTACGTATATTTGGTTAAAATCTATTTGGTCAGTTCTCTAGAAATGTGTAAAAGAAATATTATTTAACTTTCTATTGTGGTGGCCCTGCTCCTTAGCTCCGCTGTAAACGTCTTGATTTCATTATAATATGTTGTGCCAATCTTATATACAAAATTTAATTGAAATTTGCTCGGCCAATTCCTTCCAAATCCTTAATTACTGAAAGAGTTTAATTTGTAATTGTGGCAACCCTGTTCGGCTAATTCGATTTAAATATGTTAATATGGTTTTTAGCCTACTTTTCCGAGAATTGAAAGTAGTCCTATGAGATCTCTCGGTTGTCCCTGTGTGTGTATGTTTGTGTGTGCATATGTGTGTGTGTTCCTCTCTAACATCTTCATGAATTAACCGATTTAAACCAAATTTAGTATGTAGAATATGCACATATATTAACGACCAAAATGACATACTTCGACCGGATCGACTAAGCGAGAGTGTCACAATTGGTAAGTTAAACTTTTCGTAAATTATGAATTTGGAAGGAATTGGCCCAACCGAGTAAAAGGCAATTAGGTATGAAGGAGGCGTGCAGCATAAAATAACAAATTCAAGATGTTTAGTGATATAGAAAGCAGGTCTGCCACAATACCAGGAATTAAAATATATTTAAAACGCATTTGTGTTGAACTGTCAGCATCAATTTTAACCAAATTTAATACTTATAATATACACTTATATACAAAATAATAATAGCATATTTAAACCGAATCAGCCAAACAGGGGTGTTACGGTAACAAATTAAACTTTTTCAGTAATTAAGGATTTGGAAGGAATTGGCTGAACAAATTTCAGTTGAATTGTGTATATAAGATTGGCACAACATATCATAATGAAATCAAGATGTTAACAGCGGATCTGAGAACCAGGGTTACCCCAGTACAAAGTTAAATAATATTTCTTTTACGCGTATTTCTAGAGATCTGACCGCTTGGTTTTTTAACCGAATATGGTATATATAATCTTCATGATTATAACTGAATAACCAAAATACCATATTTCATTCGGATCGACTAAACAGGGATACCACAATATCAAGGTTAATATTTTTCTGTAAATATGAATTTCGAAGGTTTTGCTTGAACGGATTTCAAAGAAATTTCGTTTGTAGGGAGAATATAGAAGGGGAAAATGAGATTAATATGTTTAGAATGGCTCAAAAAAGCAGGGCTACCACAATATATGGAAATATAATTTTCTGATTTCAAAGCAAACACATTTAGTATACGATTATACTACGGCGAATTTGACGAAAAGCACTTCTGCACAACGGGAAACCATTGTACTTATTATATATTAAAATTGTATTGAAAGGAAAGTAGGCGGATTAGTTCTTATCAGAACTACCTGTTTATATATGAGTGTATTATAAATATTAAATTTAGTTAAAATTGATGTGGACAATTCAACACAAATTCCTGTATAAAGATTTTTGTAATTCTTTTTATTGTGGCAGCCCTGCTTTCTATATCTATACTCAACATCTTGATTTTTGTTATTTTATGTTGCACGCCTACTTCAGACTTAATTTCGTTAAAATCAGTTGCGCCAATTCCTTCCAAATTCATAATTACAGAACAGTTTAACTTTCCAATTGTGTCATCCCTGCTGAGTCGATCCGGTTCACATATGTGAATTTGTCATTAATATATGTGCATATTCTAGTTTATATATTTAGTTGAAATCGGTGGATTCATGAAGAAGATATTAGGGGGGCACACACATACGGACACCCGGGTGATCTCATAAGACTACTTTCCATTTTTTGGATAGTAGGTTAGAAATATCATCTTATTATATTCCTTGCAAATAAATATTAATAAACCAAATATATGACCTTCTATCGATTCTCTAACCTATTTCTTGAAACATATTTTATATGGCAATTTATCTGTCCGTATGGATTCCTTCAGGCAAGAACGAATTCCCATTTGCCAAATTTCAGCCGAAAATACTTCATGACGAAATAAGTTTCTTTTTTCCTCCGGTCACATAGCATCACCCGCACGATCAAACCCAAAAAAGAGGCTTCTTAGCCAAACAGAACGTTTTGAGGCAAACCTTCGAAACTACCTCATGATTCTTCGAGACAGGAACGTAAGTTGTAAACATCGGCTCTCTCGTTCTCCTTCAGGTCTCATAATTTCTCATCCCGCGCGAGAAATTAGAGCGCAGAATGGTTTGAAGCGTGTCTCCAGGATAGAACCTCTTTGTTTGATTCATTAATAATTTATCCGGAAAAATAAAACGATTGCGTATCGCATTATTCCCTCGGGATAAGTAGTGGAGAGAGAGAGAGAGAGAGTGGGTGAAAGAAGGAAATTGAGATTACTTGCACATAAACGAGATTCTTTTAATTTGCACGGCCATTCCCGTTCCTCATCCAACCGATATCTTTCCTCTTTCTCTTGTTCCCTCTCACCCTCACGCCCACTCCTGCCCTCTTTCCTTCTCTCTCTCTCTCGCTTTCCTTCCCCCTCTTTTTCCCTCCTGCTCTCTCTTTCCTATCCCTTCCTCTCCATTTCCAACCCTGTCTATCTCTCTTACTCTCTCCCATTCTTTAGCTCATTTCCTTCCTCCGTGTCTCTCCCTCTCTCTCTCCCAGTTTGCCGTTTCATTTCCTCCCTCTCTCTAACCACCGTTCTCTTCTCTTCCGCAGCTATCTCCGTCTCGGGCCACACGCTGAACGTGACCAGAATCCACCGCACCCACATGGGAACTTACCAATGCATCGCAAACAACGGAGTGCCACCGGAAGCGAATCAGACGTTCCACGTTGACGTCCACTGTGAGTATCACGATATGTAAGAAAGAAAGTATTTCCTAGCCTATATCCTTCGTATGCAAACAAGTTCAATCTGCTTAAATGTTTGCTTGCTTCTCTGTACATACCTACGTATGTGTTTGGATAATTGAGCAAATAAATTGAAATGAAAACACATACATAGTTTCAATGGTTGTAGAAAAAAATACAATCTACAATATCAATATTTTATCATTGTGTATGTAATCATAAAATCCGCAACAAACAGAAGTGCATGTTATTGAGTTTTCCTGATCCAAAATTTATCAGAACTCCTAGAAATGTTTTTATGTCTGCATCAGGATGGACATTTGATTGTGAATTCTCAGATAGCGGATATGTAGCCACATCTCTTTTTCTCGTTCTTATCCCTTTTTTCAACATTTTGTCTTAAGCCATGAATAGGATGGTACACATATAGTGATTGGTTACAAAACGCTTGCCTTCATTCCTGGCTTATTTTCTGATTCGGAAACATAAATTGAAAATAAAATGAGAATTTTAAGAAAATAGATGAGGGCTCCAAATGCTATGGTAATTGATTCATACTATACGATAGATTTGAAAATGTCAAGGGTTATTTCCAAGACCGATAAATATCGTATTGTTTTTTTAAATGTTATGTGCTTCAGAATTTCCCCCTTTCCTGGGACATTAATTAATTGGATAATAAATAAATAAATATTGCTGAAAATAATTTCATAACATTTTGTACATTTACTATAAGAAGGTATTTTATTCTATAAATATATTAAGTCCTTGATCTCTCATTTGAGTATATTTTCATTAAGTAGGCATTTAAACGCTTAAAAAATAAGATATTAGAAATAATAAATTTTAAATGTTCTAAGGAAATATTTTTATTTTTATAGTATTTATTGTAATCAGAAAATAAATATTTAATGGCAGTATATCTTAATATTTCTTAAACTCCAAGTAAACATATGACTGCAATATGAATAGAAAAAAAACTCATAACTTTTCAAAGCGAATTTGGAACGCTGATATTGCGTCAACTTTCAAGCATAACACGAAATGCATAACAATACCTCCAATCTAAACATTTCTTCTATAAAGAAAACTATCTCAACTCCTGTCACTTGCTAAGAGGAAGACACTTGTGAATTATTCACGACGGAGCGAAATGATAAATTTCGGCGTTAAAAAAGAGGATGTTTTCGGAAAGGAGAGAGATCTTGGAGAGCAGAGAAAAAGAGGAAGGAGAAGGAGGGAGCAGAGAAGGGATCCTGCGGGTTCGTATACGTGTGCGTCTGGAGATTAACAGAAAGCAGAACCATTTTTGAGGAGAAAGTTTCACAGAAGGCGCATATAATTTGTTTCGGAACAGTCACCATGCACGCCTTCTATCTTGTCCTCAAGAGACTTTGCTCCTCCTCTCTCTCTCTCATCTTTAACTTCTGCCTCTCTACTTTCTCTCTCTTTCCTCTTTCTCCCCCTTTGTCGTACTCTCTCCCTCTCTATCTCTCTCATCTTTCAACCCTCTTTTATTATCCTCACTCTCTCTCCAATCCCTTTCTCTACTCTCTCTCCTCACCTCATAATATCTCCTTTCTTATTCCTCTCTTCCCCTCTCCTCCTATTCCCATATTCTCCTTAACTTTCTCTTTTCCTCACTCCTCTCTATCTCTCTACCTGTTATCCTCCTTTAAACCAGATCTCTGCGAGAGGAAAAAGTGCGAGAAAAAATCCTGCATAAAAACCACACCTTATTCACTTGGCCCTCGATCCTTCTCCCTGTTTATTCTCCCCCTCTTATACTCACTTCTCTCGTGTCCCAAAAGATGCCCTCACTCCGTTCTTTTTACCTCTCACTCACACGCCCCTTTCTCCCGTGCTTCGTCTCTTTATATTTCTTCTCTATCTCTCTCCTCTTAACATTTATCCGCAGTCGACACCCTCACCACTTTTCGTCACCCCTGCCTTTACCGCAGCACCGCACACTGCTCCTACCCCTTCCCCCGTCTCTCTTCCTTTACTCCCTTCTAGACCCTTATACCTCTCAAGAGAGGAACTGAACAACTTCCAAGGACACATTCGCCCAAACCTTCTCTCTTCCTCCTCCTCATCTCTCCCTATCACTCCGTCTCCCTTTAAAACGCTTTCAGACCGAGCGACAAACCACCGATGCGGTCCTTACCCCTTTTTAAAGCCACTCCGCGCATGGCGTTTTTTTGAGTGAGCGAGTGCGTACGTGTGTGTGCGTGCGTGCGTGTATGTGCGAGCGGGTTTGTTGGTATGGAGAGAGATACGACGAAAAGAGTAAAAGAGCGTGTGAGATTGAGAGCTGGAATATGTCGTTCGGAATTTTTTTTATTGAGTATATATATATATATATATATATATATATATATATATATATATATATATATATATATAACAGCTTACAGAAAAGGAAAGGTAAAATGGATATATGGATGGCAACAAGATGTAGGTATGAGGAAACCCAGTGAACACTCACCAATCGGACGACTTCAGGTTGGCGAGGCTTCCTCATCCCAACATCTTGTTGCCATCTATATATATATATATATATATACATATGCGCACACTTTTGCGTCGATTTTCATTATTTCCTCACGATTGAAATCTTGGGGATTATTATTTTTCTAACTTTTTGGTAGTGTATGTTTCGGTATGGGATAACATGTATAACGGGAGAAAGTAGGGAGAGTGGAAAAGAGAAAGTTTGCGATGAATTATTTAAGTATAGTAGGTAGTGGAGGGTGAAAAGAGGAGGGAACTTTTTATCCCTTACTTTCTCTCTCTTCTTTCAATCGCTGTTCTTGAAAAAGGGTACACTCGTTTTATGTAGGGAATAATGGAGATGTCGTGTATCGGAGGATTGCGAAAATATCTCTCCTGAACGCGGGGATTGTAAACAAAATAATTTATGTCGAAACGATAGATGTGCGGAACGGCGTGCCTTTGGTTATTGTCGTTATCTGCTGCTGCCTTTTTCGGAGAGGAAATGTGTGCTTCAAACGGAATGGTAAAGCTATTTTCAATCTCTAAGCAATAAAATCATTTTTGGCAAAGTCGAGTGGTAATTTTTTTATCGATAGGAAGAAGAAATAGGAATATTTATATTTCAGAGTTAGTATCTTCCAAAGCGTGAATGTTATAAAAGCACTTTCAAACCTTGAAAGTATTTTTTGACCAAATAATTTTAATTGCTTCGTATAAATAACTTTAATATTAAGATTTTCACACGAATTATAAAACTGTATCTTAGGTTGAATTTTTATTTGCGTTCCTAAAGACGAAATTGAATAAATGAAATGAAATTAACAGTAACAGAATATTAAAAATCATTGACAGTTTTAAATGATAAATCAGCATTCTCCAAAAGCCATAAAATGGCTGGTTTTCACAACCATTTTATGCCTTCTTGAGATTTATGACAACAATTTGATCTTCGTAATAAGACGAGCTTGCTAATTCTTAGAACTGAATTTTACTTTAATTTTTTATAAATCTTGCTCGATATCTGATTGCATTACCTTGTTAACAATTAAACAAAATTGTGAATAATCAGAGTATCGTTAAAAGAATGTTTCTCAACAATGTGCGCATACGCGATTGTATGTTGCATATCAAAACGGAAAATTTATAATACAAGACGTTTCTCTTTTACCATCGAATTCTCTTAAATCGTTTTTCTCAGTAAATGAGTGATTTTATATTAATGCATTTTGCACTTTGGCCTATTTTGTATCATCTCCGTCAGTTCCTCCACTCATAAGGATACACAACCAGATGGTTGGAGTGGCCAACGGTTCCAAGGCCATTCTTGAGTGCGAGGTCGAAGCTTATCCCGAAGCGGTCAAATACTGGGAGAGAGCAGACGGTCGAATTGTGGACCATGGAGGCAAATTTTTTATACGAAGCGAAGAATATGACACTTACAAGGTGAGTTGGGTCATAGACGTAGAAATATTAACCCGGCCAATGACTTTATTTTGTCAAATTTATGCAAAAATTTAAATACTTGGATCATTTTTACAACAGCAGTTTCACAAATCTCTTCATTAACCCAGATAAGCCTGAAACTTTTTTTTTGAGTAAATTTATTTTAACGCTTTAAAATGTACTCAAAGGGGTCCTATGTGAACGGTTTTAACAATTTTTTTTTATTCTTAATTTAGTTTTTGAAAAAAATGGTGCCCTATATATAGGACAGTAGGCTTCATACAGGAACATAAGGATAAATAGTGGCATCCTACATGTAGAACAGTAGGTTAAGGTACATAAGTACAACACATTTGCAAATCTACTGTTTATTTATCTTTATTTTAAACTTAGACATTGTTTAATATGATTTAGGCTATTTATAGTGACATATACTCTATTAAAAATATAATTAGATGTATAATACACGAAATAAAAAAGAACAGTAACTGATAAAAATACCTATTTCTTTGGGTGGTATGTTACAAAACATTTGACATGCAAACCAACATCATATTTCCTGCAGCGCGTTGTGGTCTTTTGATGACACTGTCGGCACCTTGTTTTACTGTCTTGTGGAATACCAGATGGTATAGCCTGTCATATTTGGAATGAATGTGTTCCAGCCGAGATGGTTTACTGGGTCCTCTTTTTGTTTTACGCTTATTTGTCTCTAACAGTGCAGTAACAATTCGTCGCCTGAATGCCAAGTGATCCAATTTTCCACCATTTAGTCTATGGAGGAGCCATGCCTTCTGCTCTGCCATGTCAATACACTGCATTATTACTGGGAAATATCATTTTTTCCCCTGTACGTCCTTGCGATACAAAGAAATGTTTTGATCGGCACCACCAACTACCCCCATGTGCTTATTGTACATGACACCATTTGCGGCTGAGAAATTTGAATTTTCTTTTTGTCTTTTCTCGAATATCTAGTAACATTTTGCACCGGATGCACAGATACAGCATTCGACGCCACACTGACAACGCTGTTGTCATTCCACTTACAAATGATGACTTGCCTATCAGCTATTTGGTAATGAAAAGAACCTCTTTGTTTTTTCTTTATGGCAGCTGTATCCTCTATGGGGCAGTTTGATGTCCTGTTGTCCCGAATGGTGGCAGTAGCTCTAATTTTTCGCTTACCTAGCTCAAGTAACAGTGGAACACTGGTAAAGATATTATCAAAGAAGAAGGGGTAAGCAGCATCTGAGAACTCAGTAGACCTCAAACCATCAGAGTACTGTAGTATGACACTTCCTCCCAGGCCATATTCTAGATATTCCTCTTGGTGTTGAAGCCCCCTGGTATGTTTCAAACCAAATGACAAACCCATTGTCTGTTGCACCAACCCAAACTTTGTATCCATATCTTATAGGTTTATTCCTTATAAATAGTTTGCACCCATGTCGTCCGTAATAGGGCACCATGGCTTCATCAATGCAATGGTTTTCAACATGAGGAGCATATAATTTGAACTTTTTATTCAGTAAACTTATCAAAGGTCGAACTTTTGTGAATTTATCTTGTTTGTCCAGATTTTCAACATCATTTAGGTGCAAATGTCGAAATATGAAATCAAAACGATCTCGTGACATTGCAGAACTCACTAGAGTTTTCCCAATACATTCGCCGCCGAGCTGGACTGAGGTAACCACTTAAAAGTAGTATGCCAATGAAGCACTTCATTTCTTTTATAGTCACATCATCTAGCATATTTTTACGTGCGATATACTTCTTGGTCTCAGAAACAAGCAGCCAAATCACATCATCATCAAATATTGAGCAAAACCAATCAACAGGTGGTATACCATTTGAAGCTGCTTCAATATGTACCCATTCAGGCCAATTTGGTTGCAGGCCCTCGGATTTCCAAGTCATACATGCCTTTTGCTTTTTCTTAGGCGGCTTCTTGTTAGCTTTTTTTGTTTGACGATGGCTAGAACCTGATGATCCCAGATCCATTGGCATGTGATTTTCCATTCCTCTAATCTCCGCTGGTGCTCGAAGAATATTACCAGGAAGATTGTTTATGTTTATATCTGCATCTTCTTCATCAGAGTCTTCATCACTGCGATCCCAAGTGGCATTATCCGGAGAAGAGATGAATATGTCTATATTTGGGAAAGGTATATCTGTTTTTTCATCCTCTAGAACGCTCAAGATTTCATCCAGAGTAAGTTCTTTTTCATCTCGAATGTGACGCTTCCTTCAAAAACCATATCCGCAATTAAAGCTGTTCTCATTTACACATTCTTATTGCATGAATATGACAAAGATATACAATATATATAATTACATATGTGAATTTTACTGAATGTTGATATGTATGTTGTTATGTAGTTGATGTGTATATGTACTTCTTGGTATTATCCTACCGTCCTATATATAGGACGGTTGTGTTTATGCAACCATAAAACGTAATTAATGAGTTATAATCTCAATTTTCCATAACATTATATTGTATTCGGGTATAAAGAGTGTGTAAATGCAATTACTTAGCTGTATGTTATCTAGAAAGTAAAGAATACTTACAAAGAGTTTACCATGGTTGGTAAGAAGTCACAACCTCGAATCATAAAGGCTATTCAGTTCACCATATCAAAGCCTAGAACAAAGAAACTGCCACGTAACATAAAACTCACTCCTACAAGAATAGTAATTACTATGAAATCTAGTGGAGAGTAACTGAACTGGCTCCACTCAGCAAAATGACTGCCGTCCTACATGTAAGACAGTAGGCTTATCTGGGTTAAACAAAACATTTTGCGCAAGTGAAACTTTTGCAATCTTTTTTTTAGACCTTTTCCATTATTCTGAAATACTCTTAGTGATAAATGCCTAAAAATAACTTTTTATTCGTAATTCTGCTAATATTATGAGTCGCTGGAATTTTCTATTGCATTTTGCTCAACATCATTCTTTGTTTAAATTCAATGCTATCTTCATTTTCTGTCCAGATTAAGATGCAACTTAACATTACAAGAGTGGGCTCTGCGGACTTTGGTCGATACCACTGCATAGCCAAGAACGAGCTCGGTCTCACAAAAGGAGTCTTCACTCTATTTGGTAAGTTCATACACGATAAGTACGATTTTGAAGAAAATAAATATTTCAACTGTTTTAATTAATCTGTAAAAATTCATTCAGTACTTTGTTCGGCTTAAGGACACTCGGAACGTTATTTTTCGTCCACTAATCTTCATTGAGCACCATGAACCCAGTTAATATTCAAATAGCCGTTGGTAATAGTTTATCTCTTGGTAAGGATGCATTAACGGAGGTGAAAATGTAGAACACATGCAATTTAGTAGACTAAAAAATTAATGCATGGATTAGTGGCAACTATAAGATATAAATTTTTAGATGCCTTCGAGCAAATGAAGGGTGAATCTTTCTTCCATAGTTGAGTACTTTGTTAGCCTCTTAAAATGTTAAATTTCTCATTCCTTATTTTTAACAAGCTATAGAGTTCATAATAAAGTGTAAGCCCTTATGTATTGAAAATTGAAAGAGACAAGTACTTACTGGAGGTAGCTCCAAATTTATGTGGTGAATAGAATTCATATGATTTAGTTTTGACTTCGTAGTAATTTCGAACTTTATACGGTCGCATACTTAATAGCGAGTGGATAGAAATATTGAATAATACAATCTCATACAAAAACCTCGATTATATAGCCGATCGAGATGTGGTCTCAAAATGAAATGCAGTTTATTGCTGACATGCAGTGGCAATGCTATGGATACAAATTTTGGATAAGTAGTCTTACTCACTAACGCGACACTAAAAATTTCATCGATAAATTAAAACTTAATCGGGATAAACCAAACATTTTTCTCGTAATTGAAGAAATGGATTGGACTCGAGTCTCTATAAAAAATATCTCTTGGTGCAGGAGGCAATGCATTTACGACATATCACCATCATCTTTAGTTTCCGTCTTTAAAATCTTTTAAGTGACATTTATTACGAATTCAATTTTGCTATATCTGCAACTCTATCATTAGGGCAAATGTGGGAAACCTGAGGCCCACAGGCCAAATGTGGCTCCCGAGAGCGTTTCATCCAGCCTGCGAATATATGATGAACCCGCAAAATTTAGAAAACAAAAATTCATGTATTTTTTAATTCAAATTATAATAATAAAACGTTTAATACTGAACTTTAACCCTAAAAACCGCGGTCAGAACTGATTTACACTTGTATGGTATCACAGAATCTCTAGGTGATTTCCGATGTAATCTCTAATCCGACCCGCCGAAGCATTTGCAAAGACCAATGCGGCCCTTCGAAGGGTTCGCAACCACCAATGCGTCAACAAGAAAAGGTTCCCCACCCGTGCCTTAGGGCGGTGGTTCTCAAACGGTGTGCTGCGGCACACTGGTGTGCCGCAGTAGATATTTAGGGGTCCCACGAAAAACTTGGTTCGGTAAATAAATCAACGATTTGAATGGGTTGGAAAAATTAAAACTTTTTCTTCTATTAATTTGATTATGTAGTAGCATCAAAAAATTCATGTGTCCAAAGCCTGTAATATCTTTATCTAAAAATATATAAAGCTTGTCACAAGACTGGGGTGTCGCGAAACCCTCTTATCTTTGAAAGTGTGCCGCGGCTCAAAAAATTTTGAGAGCCACTGCCTTAGAGTATTGAAGTTAATTACATTATCAGCAAGCTTCAGTGAACATTGTTACCGTCAAATTCACCTCGTCACTTATTTTACGTTGATTGTTCGGCATTTTTCGTTCTATTGACTCAGTGGCTTGTCAAATCTTTGTTTCAGGTCTTCTTAGGATTTCAGTTCTTCGCCTCATCTCAAATACAATAGTTTGATATTTAAGTAGGTAAAAATGTTGAAATTTTTCAATCAAAGAATATTTGAATCGTTATAGCATACATTTCTGTGATATAACGAATCATTCCCTCAGAGGGGCGTTCGATTTTCTATGAAAACATGCCTCGCGCATCTCGAGAGAGCATCGCAACAAGCTTTTAGGATGACAATACCAGCGATATGACTACCCACGCGTTGAAATAATCTTTATCCTAGGTCGGGAGAGGGCATAACAAGCGCGGGTATAGAGCTTGTGTGAGAGGCTTCGGGAAGGTTTAATACGTTTCGGGAGAAAGGTCGGAATTAGGAATCGACCGAAACCCCGAGGAAAGGTTTTCCGTTCGGAACAGGAAGACCGAAAGTGAGTCTTTCGAGGAGGGGTCGCCAGGGTTAGTCCATGCACAGGTGCGGAAGAGGCTTAAAGGCATCGGGAGGTTTTTGGGCGCCGACTGAAATTGAGCGTGCGTGTTAGCGAATGGGTCGTCATTCCGTCGAAGGTGAAAAGGAGGAAGGGCTCGGATTGGTGTTCTATGAGGAAGGAAGGCAAGGGTAGGAGGCAATGGGAAGATCTAAAGGAGAGATCTTCCGAATGGAGAGATTTGTGAAAGGAAGTAAAGAAGGAAAGGATGGATGGAAGGAGAAAGAGATGAAAATGCGTTCAGATGGGTTGGCGTCGAAGGAGAAGGAAAAAGAGAAATAGAAAGAGGGAGAGAAAAAGAAAAGTGCCCAAAAGGAGAGAGTCGAGCAGCGCGCCACGTGGTGGTAGGGCATTAGAGATAAGTATAGAAAAGGAAAAAGGGATTTCAAAGAAGAAATGAGAGATTAAGGATTGGCGATTTTTTTTTCGTTCTTTGGCTGAGAGATGAGGCTTCCTTTAGAGCTGAAAGAAACAATAATCCTCGCTAGGAAATAAATCGCATGCAAGACTACTTGAGGAACAAGACAATTTTCAAATAGATTGCTTATGGTCTTTAAAAAGGGTAACTTGGAGTTCCGACCTGTATTTTATACAAAGTAGCCGACCTGTTCGACACATTATGTCATAAAAGGCGAGTTATATGGTAAAGGATGAAGCGGAATTAGATTACTTTCGCTCACGCTTCGATCAATTAGCTAAACTAACGTTTATTTATAGTTTTTTTCCTTTGTTGTTTTTATTTTCTCATATACGTAGCATATAGAGGAACTACTTTTATAGCGGAAATATCTACTTCGGGATTTTGACGAAAATGCACGCCTTAGGTGCCTTTGGTTTTTGTCTGTTTGTTCGTAGCTCTATAGCCAAAACGGTCAAAATTAATTGAACCATATTTCGTTTTTACACATAATTACACAGAAAAGAATCTATAAAGAGAAAACGATATAGTATATTGCCACATTATAGGATACTTTAGTCGTCGATTTATTTAAAAATGGCTGAAACGATTTTGATTGAAATTCTTTCCATAATAGAGCTTGGCATCATAATCAATACTAAAAAAATTCATATTTCTAAAAAAATAAGTATACAGCGTCCAGCAACATTATAAGATATCGAATATATACCGCCCTGCTCTTTTCAATCCTCTGACGTTACTTAATAATAATCCTTCAACAATAGTGCTTCAGCGCCTATATATCAGCCCCAATCTACATAATAGTTGATATTTTTACCTGGTAGAACTATTTATCAAATTCGATTTTAACATATATGAGGTTATCAATATATTAATACCATTTACGGTTTTGTTAGTCAATACATCCTTAGTTCTAATAGAACAGTCAATTTGGCATCTTTAGGCATATGGTATAATAGAAAAGAGGAGGAAAGTGAAAAGGTTAGTTAGTTTCTATCGAATGTATACCGGTAAACCGGCATGGAAAGAACTAAAACTTAAGATTAAAACCCCGACATTTAGAGGTAAAAATGATCACTCGTGTAAAGTTCGTACAAACGTTCGAAGAAAAGATGTTGGTAAATATTCATTTTTCAATAGAACAGCATTGGACTAGAATGAATTACCTGAAGAACTTCTTATGCCCTTTCCGCAAACCGAGAAAGCATTTAAAAGTAAAATTGTTAAAAACTTTAGTATTTAATATTTAATATGAGTATTTGTAGGTTAGTATTTTATTTAGTTTTTTTATAGGACTTGCGCCACCAAGCGGCGTTAATTATTGTAAATAAACATAGTAGGGTTATAATTTAATCACATTACTCCAAATAAATATCTAATGTCAAATTATGGTCGATTTTTTTTTCATGAAGATTATTTACTTATTCTAAATTTTTGTAGTTGTATGGACAAATAACAAATGAAACATGTTGTAGTTTGTAGCTAAGCTGTTTTGACGAGAGTTCCTGTGACTTGAAGTCAAGAAGTTGTATATAGTGTATAGGAACTACTATCAAAAAAGGTTCTATTTTTGTATTAAGTACATTCAATTGTTATTATGTAATTTGGGCATTATGTATTGAGTGATACCTAAGCTGTTGTGACGGGAGTTCCTGTGACTTGAAGTTAAGAAGTAGTATATAGTGTATAGGAAATTGTATCAAAAAGCTTATATTTTTGTATTAAGTAAACCCAATTTTTATTATGTAATTTGGGTATTATGCATTGAGTTGTGATGGGGACCCACTGCCACCGGGACCTGCTCCCAATTGTAGCGTTTATGTGAATAATAATAATAATAAAATATTACATTCAGAATGCCATACAAAAACAAACGACGAAAGGAAAATACAGGCACAGTATTAGTACAGATACGTACGATGTGACGTATTAGATACCATTTAATGGCAGCTGTGTGCTAATAAAAACAAACAACGAGCGCAACACAAGCACAAAGTAAGAATACGTAACATTTAACCATTCCTCTTATAAAAAGCATTGAAATCTCAAATCCGGCGAAATTGATCTGCCGTGATAGTTTTTTCTCATTCTTCTGGAATCGAACCCATTATCTTATGACGGACGACGACTTGCAAAAAAAAAAGTGCACGGTATTGCGCAAAAATCGTCAAAATCGGACTCGAGCTATGCCACACGAACGTAGAAGTCATGGTCCAGGGAGCTTTTATTTTCACCATTTCAGTAACACGCAAGGACGTAACTGGGGGAGGCCTGGGGGGGGGGGGGGGCGACCTCACTTTATAAGTCCTCGGTCTTCACTGGCCCACCTGCTGAGTACAGTACTTCCAAAATGAATTAATGAAGTATTTCATGTTTTTATTCTTAATAAATAATTTCCATTTGTGTGACAAGTGCAGTCAAATTGTTAAAACATTTATTATATTATTATTTTTTGTATTTTTTCTTAAATTTTGGTGTGCCCCTCCGAATATTTTTACATTCATACATACTGCCCCCCCCCCCCCCCCCTTCCCTAGAGCACAAGCTGGCTCTCCCAAAGTTGGGATGCTAGTTACGTCCCTGTTAACCCGTGAATGGATGTAACATATTAATAATTTTTTAAATTACTTATTACCATAATAAAAGCTCGGGATTTAGGCGGTTTTGTGCTCGAAAGAAAAGTTTATTTTTTAAGGAGAAAATTCTAATCCGTGTCGAACTAGCGTAAAAATGAGTATAGAATCAGAACAAACGTAATTTCTTATTCCTTTAAAAATGAAAAAATGTGCTATCATGGGAATTCAATTTTTGTTGTTTTTGATGATTCTGGAATCGAAATGGAGACGGAGACGTTTATAAAAGAAGCAGGCGGTAGATCATAGTGCATTGCGGAAAAAGTGGTCAAAATCGAACCGTTCTCGAGATAAAAGGTCGTGTTGCCAGCTGCTAAAAACAAATCAGCGAAATAACTTTGAAAAATCTCCTAGATTAAACAAAATTTATCTAGAGATTTATTAAAAAATGAAGTTAAAAAGTAGCGTATATTATTATAGTAAATAATTAGGCAATTAATTAAACGTGTTTACAATGTAACGATATTTGACGTTACGCTCTACTTGGATGAAAACGCTGTTCGTGAAGAAAAGCGGCAGTAAAGAAGTACGGCCATTTTATAAGCAATACGAAAGAGTACACGAGACGAAAGTATATACCTATACTCTTCTTCAAAAGAGCAAGAGTTTATTTTAATACGTATTTTCTTCTCAAAGTTGTTTTCTTTTATCCACGTCACTATCCTATCTTTCCATTACATTAAGCGCAGAATTTCTGGAAATACTATGAATTAAACACATAAAATATGAACCTTTTGTAGGAGATTGAGATTATTATAGAAGACTTAAATTTTTTAAATTTTGTAAACACGTGAAAAAAACCTCCAAATTCATTTATGTAATCTGCTTGGCGGATTTTTTAAGATATCTGTACCTCAGATGATCAACGAAATAAGCTAGATCTAGTGAAAAATACCCCAGATTGGCAACACTGGTAATAAGTGCAAAGTGCAAATAATCAGACAAACGTTTACACTTTTATATAGAGATTATCTCATAATTTTCATTGACGCAAAAATGTGTAATGAAAATCCATTTTGAGTTCTTCCACAAATAGTCGTAATTCTTTTAAAGCCATTTTACCTTCCTAATACCTTTGGATATCTAGAAATCCCAGCGTATTTTGGTCTTTTTGTGTCATTAAAACTGTTCCGGAGGGCTACAGAGCCAGTCCTAATGCATAAATAAAAACCTGCAGAGCGTCCGGACATGTTATTTATTTTTTGAACCGTTAAAATTATTTCAATTCCCAATCCTTTACCCACGAGACCATTTTTTTTAATCGAGCACCGGAAATGATGAATTATTTAATTCCTCATCGTCCTTATAGGGTTTTTTGCTTTTGTATTATTTTGATAAAGTAGTTGCATCCCACGCAGAATCTTTTGAAAGCATCCGATCCGCTCCTCCACGACGAATAATTCCCTTATAATCCTTATTCCCTTCCTCTCTCAAAACTACATCCTTCTTCGTCCGATTTCATATGGATTTATTTTTTTCTCCAATGTGAATTTGTGAGGCATTTTAGTTACTGAGTTTGCCTAGAAGTAAAAAATACTCATTTATCTGTGCGTCCCTGTATCCGCGTCTATTTGATTCTTTTGCTTTTAGATCTTAATTTATTTCTGCAAAAGAAAATATTCTGGATTCTTATGGTTGGAAGAAACAAAAGCTGCAGCGTTATATTTTCCTGAGAGATTTGTCTTTTTCCTTCAAGGATCTGTAGGTATTAGAGATACTTACACCGCAGAGTTTCTTCTTTTCATTATTTTCTGTTTCTCATCATTGGCACAAATAAATTATTGGAATTCATTCTTTAAAAACCCCCCAAAAGTGTGCTTCTTTATAATAATTATTCTGTTTTTGGTATATTACACTGAGTTATTATTCATTCTTAATTGCCTTGACACCTATATTTCCTCTTCAATAAGCGATTAAATTGATCTTGGATTCCTTAACGATTGGAAAGAATTAAGAGAATGTTCAAATTAATTAATAACTTCCTTTTACAGAAACATTACTGTCTTACTCACTTTATGGGAAGTAAAATTTATTTTCCATAGTTTAAATCGACCCACTGGCAACATCTGGTCCGCCATTAGTTAAATAATTGAAGGACACAACGTAAAATGAATATAGAAAAATACAAAATAATAAAAATAGTACTGTATTTAGGCTTAACCTTTCTATTCTCATCATAAACAAATAAATTTCAAACACACCAAGTTATATTGACCCAAAAATTAATCCTTTAATTTCCTTTAATCATTCTTCAACAATTATCGACAGAGTGTGGCCGGCAATGAATTTGGACGTGGATATGTGGCCCACGATGAGTACAGAAGTAAGTTAAGTGGCCCTCGAGTCGAAAGGTTTTGGCATCACTGGTTTAGATAATGATACAATCGTCCAATATAATCAGAAGTTAAAAACCAATAAAACAAAACATAACACAGAACGTAATCCATTCATTAATTTCACCAAAAACTTTCGGCATTCATTTCGATTCTTTTACTTCCTCTTTTTTAGCTGAGATTTATTTTCTTCGGAGGTTTTTTCATTCCTTATACTCACTCAAAGTTGCCTATCGATTCTCTTCTACCTTCCAGAACACTTTTCCTTCTCCGTATTCCTCTTCGTCCACGTAATTGCTTTCTCACCACCTTATTTTCCTTTTCCCCTGGTTCTTCCCTATTTACTTTCCTTCGTCCTTTCTCTCCTGTTCCTCTTTTCGTTCCCCCCTCTCTTTTGATCGTGTCGACATCCACTTACACTGACTACGGAATTTCGGCGTCCTCGTAGGATTTCACTCTTTTGGAAACACTTCCCGAAAATCTTATGCACACAAACCATCTGGCTCTCCCTCTCCCCATATGCCCCAAAAACCGTTTCCCTCGTTAATGATTAAAATCTTCTTCGAAAATTATTTGTTTTCTATCTAATCTTTTCTGCCTCTCTCTTTCTCTCTCTCTCTCTCTGCGCCATTACTCGGCTTTCACGAAAATCGGACGTTATATTTCTCTCTGGGATATAATTAAACGGTATTATTTTGAAAAAATCAAAGACCTCTTTCCGCGTAATTATGTTTCCTTTGCAGAGAGATAATGGAATTTTATGAAGGCCAAATGTATATATTATGAATGATGTTATTTCGGAGCATTAAAATCAGTCGCATTCGATTCAAATTTTTGAGAACGCGTACAAATGTTACGTTGTTAATCGAAGTGAATGTGCGTATATGAATTTGTCTGAATTTTATTTTTCCATTTCAACCGTGTTCTAAAATTTTTTAAACGGTTTGAAACAAAGACATGATATCAGCCTTTTGAATAAACTTACGAACTAAGTAGTGAACATTGTCTTCTTGCGTAACTTATCGAATTACCCCCAACGCAAACCCAAATATTAGTTTCGACGATACGAAACTATTAAAATGAGTACTTTGCGCATTATTGCCACAGTCTGTCGAATATACCATTCTTACGTAAGGTTATCTGCAAAACCTTGTGGGTGGATGTGATTCTATACGAGTTCATCTTCATGAAAAATTAGCTCATAATTGTTGTGGCCATATTAGAAATCTTTTTAGAAATTATAATCATTTTAGCGTGGCTTTTATACTCACAATCACTTTCAATACTAAAGTGTTGGCAGTTGTTTTGGTTCATATAATATTTTCGATAAATATATTTTAGAGGATCATATATGTATCGTTCACGAAAAATTGATACATTTGAGATTATTTTTACCAAAGCCCCGACTTATAGCTTATTTTATCGGTATATTTTTATTTAATAAGACTGATAATTTTTTAAAAACCTCTCAATTCCAAACGAGGGAAATCCCTTTTTTTAAACATACATCTTGAACATTTTAGACAATCTCTAATGGGAGGAGGAGTTAATCTCATGGCGTAATGGGAACCGGATATAAAATAATAACGATCTGAAATCTTTTAGAATTCAAAGGGAAATAAATTAAGAACGGGAGGGAGTGAGAGAGGATCTATATAATTTTAATAGCGCGTCTCAAAAGATCGAGTGGATGAAAAAGAAAGACAAAGTGAACGCAAAAGCTTTGGAAAATGTTTTTTTGCCTTCGTGAGAGCTCTGACTCAATTCCGTTAATGCGTTCTTTGCTCTTGAACGGGAAGAGGTTAAGGGAAAGGGTTCGTTTTCTGGCGTAAAAAAGGAATAGCTGGAAACAAACTGGCAAATGAGACGGAAACAGATGATTCATTATTAATACTTGAAAGATATTCAAAATAATTTACGTTATAGAGCACTTGAGTGGAAGCATATTTGTTCACGTTTACTTGTAAATACTCAAAATATGGAGTTTCTTCCTTAATTTTTCTTTTAATCGAAAATTCGAAATAATTAAATTCACGTTGAATCAAATTCTCCAGTGCGTTAAATATCAAAATATAACATAATAATGAAATATTCGATGAACGCAAGGTATCGTTTATTGTATTAACATTTTTAGACTAAATGAGATATCATTGCGAAACAGTTTTCACTTTGCTATGTTCATGCATTTATTTATAAACGAATAATTCCAAAATATCTTATAATATTTTCAATCGTTTTCAAGTATAAAACAAGTATGTATTAATGGAAAAAAGTGAGCTAAATTATTTTCTTGCTAATATTTTATTCAATTGCTTAGGGCTATATCTTGAGCTAATTTAGAATTTAATGCGTAGAGGAATTTATTGCTAGCCTACACGCGATCCATCAAATTGGTAAAAGGCAATTTTCCGCGAAAAATCTTTCTGAATTGGGATAAAATACATTATTATATAACTTTTCCCTGAAAGATTTTTATCATAGATGTTTTATGGTCACAAACATTCACAAAAACAAATGGCGTAATTTTCAGTGAAATCTCATTTTTCCTAATAGAACAACCATAATGCTCTTAATCCAATCTAGATAAGTATCAAGCAAGCTTTAGAATGAGCTTCGTAAAGTTCGATTTCTTGACCTTTCCCTTTCTCTCTTGTTTTGTTTTCTTCCTCCCCCCTACAATTCTCTCTCCATCTTGCTTATGTCTATTATTTCCTAAATTCTCTGTTTTCTACTCTCACACACTCACGGGAAAAATTTTCAATATATCTATGTTTCCTCTACGTTGATAAGGATGGGTTTTATCCGAAAAGATTTTCAACACACGTGTCTTCATGTGTGTCTCTCCGACACGCCCAGCGGCGCTCCAAACGCTGTACCTATCTCTTGGGCTGCTACCAATATCTTTTTTAACCTTTCCTCTTCCTCAAGTATGTACACACACAGGTAGAATATTTTGTAAGGGAGACAAAAGGAAATGCAAGTGAGATAAATTGAAATAATTACGCAGGTGAGAATAAGGTTAGAAGAAATATAAAATATGGAAAGAGAAGGTATAGGACCTTCAATTTCTCGGGTCTAAAAATAATATATTCTAACGTATAGCTGTCTTCACTTTACTAATACTGTATTTATTGTATAAAGATTTCTAATTTTTTTTCGCCACCACGAAATCAAATCATAGTTTTATCCTCTTCTTTATGCAATATTTTTTTATTATTCGTCGCAAATAATGAAATGATACCCAAGAGATTTAGAATGGATGAGTTAAGCCAGCTTAATTTTTTTAACAAAGGAGTATTATTGATGTAATCAAATTTTACTCGTTCTTTGCAGTTGTTAATTCCCATCCCAAAGCAATTATTTAGTTTACGCGTAATGTTAGAATATTAATTTTAATTAACTCGTGATAACATTTATTTCATCATAATAATGTTACTTCGTCTATTTGGCGAAAAAGAGTTAATAACCCAGTTATTTAACCAAGTCATGGGATAGTTGGAATCTCAAAAGTAAATCAAGAACTTTGTTATTAAAGAAATTGATAGAAATGAAACTTCTAAGATTCCACATAGGTTTTTATTGCATAGGTTTCCCCAACCTCCACAGATCTCCTAATTGACCCAACGCATTGTTTCACAATGAACTCGTAATGTGTTTTTTTTACTTTGTACCACCCAATCGTCCTCCCTCTCCTCCTCTCTCTCCTTCTCCCTCTCTACCATTCTCTTCTACCCTATTTAGATATGTATGAAAGTCGTTGTATACTTATTTCAGAACACCTGATAATGCAGCTAAGCTACGACACCTAGATATTGTATTTGCAACAAAAGCTAGGAGTGTAGGAGTTTCATTTATTTTAATTACTTAAATATGAGGGAGTCCAAAAGTGACCCTGAAACCATAAACTTTTTAAGAATTTTGTTATTGATTGTTATTTCATTATTCTCATCCATAAAACTTTGAAAATATATTAATTCACTTATGAAGGAAAATTATTTTCAGCTGATACAGGTTTATCTTTCGCCTCCTGAGATATTTGCAAAGCTCACTGCTGATTTTAGTACCTAGTATATTTAGTAGATATTTATCTTTGGCCCTCCTTTTCTCCGTATTCAAGCATTTCAGAAAGTTATTATACCTTTGCAAAAACATTCTCCTAACCATCTTCTTTTATGCGCATCTCTAATTTTCCTTTTTAACGCCTTAATTCTTTTCCCGTAATATTCAGGATCGGGCTTGTTACTTTCTCCATATACGTAGTATAGGGGAAAGTATTGTTTTTATGAAAAAAATCTACTTCGAGATTTCAACGTAAATACACGTTTTGAGGTCCCCTGAACACGTTTTGACCATTTTCTCGATGATTCCTCTGTGTGTGTGTGTGTGTGTGTGTGTGTGTGTTAGTGTGTGTATGCATGTGATAGCTTATTGTGGACGCTCTAACTCAAAACATATTAATCAGTTCAAC
Source organism: Tanypteryx hageni (assembly GCA_028673005.1). Lineage (NCBI taxonomy): Eukaryota > Metazoa > Arthropoda > Insecta > Odonata > Petaluridae > Tanypteryx > Tanypteryx hageni. The sequence goes on along the minus strand of CM054116.1, from coordinate 82,267,628 downwards.
GCGAAATTTTATCTTTAACATTTTTATAAAAGTCGGAAGAAATGATTAGTTTTTGGTAAAAATTGGTTAATCGGAAGTGGGTTTTTACTCTTGTCACTTATCCGTTATTTTAAAATATTTTATTTAATATTTGAATAATGTAAAAATGTACTGGAATAAAAGTTGTAGAAAATTTAATTTTCTACAACCGTTGTTTGAAATATTTTTCCATATAATGCATTGTTTAAGAGATATCTTATATTTTTAGCTGCCACCACCACGCCACCTACCGACGATTATTGTTAACAATTGACACTTAGTTACGTCTTAGTAACTCTCCTTTTTCTTTTCTCAAGTGTTGGAGCTTTGTGGCTATATCCAATATCAGAAGGCTATGGTTTGTTTATTTCTGTTCTTTGTAAAGTCTAAAATTTTCTTGGTATCTTAAAATATTTATTATGATGTAACCTATTTGGAATTTTTAGAAATATTGCAGATGTGGAGAAAGTCATGTGGTGGCCACATCAGATTTTTTTAAATTATTTTTTGTGAACAAATTCTTCTATTCCATCTAATAATAATTTCTTAAAACCTGCCCACATCTCCTCTACGCTTCCTCCATTGCTTGCCCAGCTTGAAAACCTCAACTTCAAGTATGTATTGTCGAAATCCTATCTTGTCACCCTTACTATACTGCCATACCGCTGTTTTTCGCGCTTTTCCTACTGGTTTAGGATCTACCCATTCTATATCTATAAAAACAGCTTAATGATTGCTTATACCTGCCATCGTTTCTGTGCTAATGAATGACTCCTACGGCCTTAAAAGAAAACATCTAAAGTGTTGTCCCTTCTGGTTGATTTTTCGACTACCTGCATAAAGCCCCCTTCGTAGATTAGATTGTTTATCTATCTTTATATGTATTCATTCGTCAGTATCAAAGATGTTCATCCGAGTTTCATCATGTTTTCTTATATACGTTCTTCCCAACTTTAGCTAAGTTAGTTAATTGTTACTTTTTATATTTTATTTTATCTTCATCCACTTCTTACTGTTAGTTTTCTAAAAAAATTATAATTAATTGAAATGCATGCATGGATGATTTTAAAATTGCACACTATTTAAGTTGTGTTGAATTTATGACAATGTTTTTACAAAACCTTTACCTGACGCTCGTTGCTGTATCCATTTACATAAGTGCATTATTAAAAACAGTCCGTAACATTATTTTGCATTTCGGATACAGAATATCCTTACCTCCGAAAATTAACTCGTTTCGCAAGTGATTATATTTTATCCCTATAATGTACAAAGTATAAATTTAAGGTGAAATTTTGATTGGTAAAATATATCGCAAGAAAAAGAAAATTACGAAGAAAAACAAATTTTAGGTGCGGGCTGATCGTTGGCCAAATAATAACTTCCAAATCACTTAATTTTGATTGAATTCTTTTTGTGGAGTAACTTAATTAAGGTAATGGTATAAAAAGGCGGTATGTTTTGTTCGAACATAAAAATAAAATAAAAAACCGTGGAATCTTCGGCATGGACGAAGAACGGATAGACCTTTGAGTACAATATGCGTAGAAACTTGTCGATTGATTAAAATAAATTTCAATCTTTCCAACAGAGATCGATCCTAACTTGGCGACACCTCCACCGATGCAGACCTCAATCAGCGGAGGAGGCCAAGGAGTCGTCGTGTATGGAGAGAGGCCTCCGGATCAGGTGACCCTCGAGGATCTCTGCCCCCCTCCGCCTCCATGCCCCAATTGCTCCGCTCCCAAGGAACTCAAGTGCCGCGAAGGGGGCATCTCCCTATTTGACTTGCTCGGACGAATGGAGATAAGAGCCTTCGGAAATGAGACCTTCCCAGGACTACCGAATAGGACTCTGGGTAAGAAGGAGGGAATGAAAAAATTAATAATACTTTTGGGAAAGAAGCTTTTGTCTCCTGTTGGGTCTGGGGTGGTGGTGTTTTTTTCAATTGTATTCTTCTCATTTCGTAAGTTATCCTTCCTTTCGTCTGAGTAAGTGTTTTAAGTGCATTTATTTTATATTTTGCTTTCTGTTTAAGGTAGACGCTTATGTTATCACTTTTACTTGATATCTGCCATTCATCTTTTATTATTTTTGGTTATATTCCATTGTTTTCTTGATTGGAAATTGACGAGTTTAATTCAAATCAATATTTTGCAGAATGCTTAGGAGAGGAATTTATGATATTAAGATCAATTATACAGTTTAAGTTTGATGGTGGAGGTAATTTTCTTCTATTTTGATTGAAGAAGGGGGGAAATCTTAATTTATTTTTAAATATTTCTGTAAAGTCCATATCTTGATGAGCCAACAATAAACTGAGTGTGTCCCAATAGTGCAAAATTTCAAATATCTCGTAAAAACATAACATGTATCGCCACCTGCTACAAGAAGGACAATTAAACGTTCTGATTTGCCAAAGAATATGTGAAATCTAAATTCGAGTCTTATATTTTCATCAAAATACCTATATATTTATCATTAGGACATCATCTGTTAAAAATATTACTGTAGTATATAAATTTATCGCCAACACGTTGCATTGGATAAGAATCTTCAACATTTTTAATGTAGTACGTTGTTTCAGTCTTTATTAATCATTAAATTCAATTCATATTTAATGTAAATACCGATGATTAATAGTCGGATTATTTATAATAAATTACATATAAGTTAAATATACATTTTATTTTGTCGCAATACATTATGCTAGTTACATTTTATGTAATTCATATTTTTAAATGATTTGGAAACATATTTTCATCGTATCCCAAATAAAGAAATTTTAACGTGATGTTAATAATTAATAAATGTTCAATTGATAAATTAAGAGTTTGTCGTTAATTAATTTATGTTCGAACCGTTGAAATATAATTATGCTCATTAAAGGCACGGTTTTAATCTGACGTTAAGCGTAATCATGAAATCCATAAATATCATAAATTTTACAATATTTTAACTAAAATATATTTGTTATGAAATTTTCAAGGTTTTCTCTGATTTTATTTGATAGACTGCGTGCTCTACGCCGTTGGGAAACCAGTATACTTACGTTACACGGACGCAACTTATGGAGGTTGGATGCGGGACCCATTGCCTCGGTCGGATGGAGATATTGACAAATTCTGGGTGACAAAAGAAGGGGATAACCATCACCTCTACGAATACGCTAATAAAACAATGTTTCGCAGGGATATACCTTCGAAAAATTACACTCTACAGCCGGGATTCAAGGTAAGATTCTTTACCCCACCTGATCATGTGATTACAATCTGTAATTGTCTTAAAGTCTTATAATTTTTTGTTTATAAATAACTAATGACAGTTTCCATTATAAGTTTACTGCATAGGTAAGCCCTCCCCTGTAAATTATACATTCCGGGATACATAACTTTTGGCGGGTTGTCTAGGTTTAAGGAAACGTTCTCTTCTCACCAGTCTTGTTATGTTATGTTTTACGTCCTGCTGATTCACATTTTACGCGCAATGTGTATCTAACACATTCTTAATTGAATTTCGTATTGTGTACGCGTCCGTTCCTCCGTGAAAGTGATCTTCCAAATTAAGAAAGCTAGACAAAATAAACTTGCCTTTTATAACTGGCAATGCAGTCTCTTCACATTTCATTTCCTTTCGACTACGTAATAGCAAATAAAAATTTAATCAATATTGGTTAGATGGAGTGAAAATTAGCCTAGAATAAATTTTACGTATTAAAATAAATTACTAAAAGTGCTTCGTTTTTAGCATTTCTCTTAAATCCTGCAACTTACTGGAAATGCCAAATATTTTGGATAGGTTGGTCTATATAAGACAGACATGGTAAACTTTTGGTGAATCTAGGATAAAGTGTTGGGAAGTAACCATTCTTTATAAAAAAGCGCCCCGTGGAATTTGCTCTACAATGCTTCTCTCACTTGCTACGCAGACATTTCAAATTTTTTCCAGAATCATATTAACAGAGTAAATTAATCAATTAAATCTCTATAAAATTTACAATTTATTTTTAACCTATAAGGTTTTCTGAACAAAATAATTTTCTATCCAAATTTTAGTACGTTAATCAAATCATATCAATTTTCACATTAACGCGATTGACAGCTTTTTATTATTGATTTTCAGCTTCATACGATGAGATTTTATCATTTAAAAATTCAAATCTCAATGCTTATTCAAATTAATAAATGAGGAAATTTGATAATATTTAATTGCTCTTTATGTTTACTAACATTTCTCATTGTCTGATTTAATATCCTTAACTGTACGGAAATGTATTTGAATTAATTTTTAGGATGACAAGTACTTAAAAGATGAGAAATCAACTTTTTCTTCCTCTTCACAGGGTAACTCCCATGTGATATACAACGGGTCTTTCTATTACAACCAATTAAACCAATCCAAAGTCATACGCTTCGACCTCACCACAGAATCTTACGCCGGTGTTGAAGCACCCCTAGCGCCTCATAACGGCGGAGGCGCAAACTACCTCTACACGACGGATTACAATTATCTCGATTTCTCAACGGACGAAAACGGCCTCTGGGTGATTTATGGCTTACCGCCGCCGTCCAACAACACGGTTGTAATGAAGCTGGACGCAGTCACTTTGAAACGAGAGTATATGTGGAACATCAGTATAGACCACCACAAGGTCGGCGAGATGTTCGTGGTATGCGGCGTACTATATGCGGTGGACAGCGTGACGGAAACAAACACAAAAATAAGGTGATTTATCATCCCCTTTGTACTCGCAGCCTGACACTAATTACACGCGCTGCTCTGAGAGGATCGCTATAAAAACGTTAACCGAAAAACAAAATGTTTTACTGTTTACGCCAGTGTATAATTTTTGTGAATTAATTTTACTCTTAATACCGCAATTTAAATTTCTGTATGTTTATCTAATTTCTTTTTATTTCTGTTTCGCATACATTTGGGTAACAGATTCGCCCTAGACCTCTACAAAAACATGCTCCTGGATGTGAACCTGCCATTCACGAATCCGTTCAAGAAAACTACTATGATCGGTTACAACTCTAGGAATAAGGTACTGTGATGGAAAGGATATTTTATAATATTAAGTTTAGAATATTTACAATAGCGTAATTGCCCGTCAAATGTGACAGATATGCGTGAATTAAGTATTAAGTTGAAATAAAATGTAAATAAAAAATTAATGAAACCAAGATTTATATGCACTAAAAAGTGACCAATAAATATAAAATCCACATTACGTTACAATTTTCGAGGTTTTTCTTAATATCCGAAAATGCATTAGATATTCTAATTTAATAAGTATACTGTTATAAATAACCATCCTTAAGCTACTAATTTGTGAAATGTTTTTGAATCTATCTTAATGTCAACAATCGCTCGAGTCTTTTATTTTTCTCACAATCTCACCCCAGTTTTCGAGGTGACTTTGTGCCACTCGACGTTTCCATTATTATGAACCAAGGAGGTCTTAATTACATACATAATTTGACCCCATGGAAATATTTTACTGGATCATTTCTATTGCAAAAAAAATTTCACACATTAATGAATAATAAACAATTACATAGCAAAAGCATAACCTCAAAAACCATTAGAAAGCCAACAAACATCCAAACAAATTAGCAGCACAAAACTTCCTTAGATTCATTCTAAATCATAATAATTTTTTATTTCCGGCACCTCAAAAATATCCCTCCGACAAAGATATTTAGGTTTTTCTATGATTTGAACAATATCTTGGTACTCACATTCAAGTACATCCTCTGTTTGAGGCCATTTCCCGTTTACAGTTCCACTTCTCTGCATGGCAGTTACACTAATACCGTTCTGTGTAGTTTGTGTTACCATTCCTGTACAAAGTTCACTATCATAACTCACCAAGACGTAATCTCCGAGTCTAAAATTCATGATTACTATCTTCAGTTAAAACGTTTTGAGGTTGAGTGACTGGGTTTTTTTCGAAGCCACTGAACCCAAGCTATCCTCTGACTCTTGGTGCGGAATTTTTCTGTACCACTTCAGGAGTGACCTTGTCACCGACCAAAGGCTGTCACAAAGTCACCTGGAAGTTGGAAAAATAAATAAAAACTCTATACTCCACTTACAATCATAATGTTAATTATTGCCAATTTCATGTTCAATCTCTGTCTATGCAGAAACTGTCTGCTGTTAAATTCTAAGATTCAACATATTTTTCTGATTAAAAGTGTTGCATAATTTTTAAACATTTTCCATTTACACAGTAGTTTAAGAGTAAATTTTAAGGTATTTTGAAATAAAAATGTTGTGATTTAATCTCCACCTATTTTTTTCTTTTGCACACCTTATGAAATTTGAGGCCACTCTGTGGGCAGACTTATATTTATTAATTTATTATTTACTTCACAGGAGCTGTACACTTGGGACAAAGGAAATCAGCTGACATATCCAGTCCGATACAATGAAATAGGTTATAATACAACTAAGGATGAGAAGGGAGAGCCAGAAGCAAATGCACAAGTCCAGACTGGCTATGATGTGTACTCATAGGTTAAAAGTGGGCATTGAGAGCCAGCGCCAAGGACATTTACAAAATTGGTGCATCTGTTGTCACAAATATATTTTGAAAGTTGGATAATATATGAGTGACTGACTCAGTGGACCAATAATTTTTTTGCAATTATGAAAGCTCTTTTTGGCTTTCTTCCATATTTAAAGGAAATTAGTCGGCTGTTGTAGCACTGTGTGCAACATTGCCAGCAGCAGACTGTGAGAGAAAGGAGAGCAATCCATTCGCAGCTTGTCAAGTAATCTACAACTAACATTAACATTGATATTGGTGCATTTTTAGCAATCACTTGTCCAATGAGTATATTCAAAATATGAATAACAGACTGCCTCTGGCATACTAGAAGACACTTTTTTAAGACCGTAAGTGAGATTGAAATTTGTCAATACATAGGAATAAAAGATGTAAAAAATTGGTCATCGAATATGTCAAAGAATGAATGAGAGAGTTTTCATATAGTCAGTTGCATAAAGACAACAACAAGATCCTGAGCAGCCAATCAGATGTTATCTTATAATATTTGATTGGCTTCTTACCTTATTGACGTGAATAATCGATAATTCTCAAGTTGTGAGGATGTGTTTTAAAAAACGCAAAAGTGCCTGCATGTCCTAAACTTTTTCCCAGAGTATATAATTAATGTGTTCTAGTGTTCGATTTTTCAAATTTATTCCTTTTTTGATTTCTACTAAATTAATTTTAATGTATTTTTACGATATTATAAGGTTAATATTGCATTCATGTCTGCATTATGAATTTTTCATTTTAAAAGGCTAGGTGACCTTCGAAATAGTAAGTTTCAATTTGTAAAATTGTATGAAAAACATTACTGAATATTTTTACAAGATATTAGATTGCAATACAATGCATCTACTGAACATATGCCAAAGTATTTATTAAAATAGTTTTGATCTATTTGCCAAGGTTATTTAGTTTGAATGAAATGTGATGAACATCTTATTGAAATACATGTAATAGTTTTTGTAAGCTGAAATATAAAATAATATTGAAAATGTTAACTTGATTTTTTTTCAACATTTATCTAATTTTTAAAAGAAATTATCATTTACTTTTATTAGCTTATATTTTATGTACGTTATGACCCATGCTTACGGTAATTGGTTATCTATAACCTAATGTAATCCTTCCATGATGTTTTATTATGATTTCTGCCAAATTTTGTAATTTCCTTTCGTAATATTGTCACTATTGGCCAATTTTTTCATCTAGGGCTGTAGAAAAAGGTGAGTTTGAAAGTCACTTATTTTGTAGACAAGATATTCCTGTGAATTAAAAAATTATGAAAGTTAAGAAATTTAGGTTAAAACAATAAAAATTTCATTTAAATCTGAATTATTTTTCTAAACTAATATTTTATGTAGTAAAGTTAAAATTTGAGTAAGTAATTTTGAGATTTCTGTAACTCATACATTACTTTTACTTTATTGTATCTTTGCTGAGGCAATAATTTTTTTATTTTAATCATATTGGCTGAATTAATTGATGAATCCTAGTTGAAAATTTTTTCCCTGCACAGCTAAACATAAGTGATAAAGAAATAATGAGAAATCTAGATATTCATTTCATTATAATTTTTAATTTTCAAATAATCAAGCAGTTAATTAAATTTGAGTGTTTCTTCTAATCATAAGTTCCTATTAAACAAATGACAGATGGAATAATATACTTTTAACTTTTCAATTTTAATCACTAACTCAGATGGATTTTAAGGGATAAGTAATCCTAATGTCACAATATGCCTGGTGATGAGAATTTTTTCCTTTTCTTCATTAAAATTTGATATATGAAGCATATTCTGGAAATTATAGCATATGGCAGCAATTAACTTAGTACATTTGGTTGAAGAAGTCGTAATTCTTGCAGTCCTTAAATTGCTCAAAAATTTTGTTTTAAATTAAAATTATTTAAAATGTGTAACTCTTGAAAAGAAAATAAAAAATTATTCAATCTTCATAAAAAAGCATTTGACAAATACTGTAAATAATTAAGAGTCACATTTTTACATTGGCATTTATAAACCCTGTACAATACTATAGGATACATGCTTGTTGCAATAATACATAGTAAAAAGTGACTACCATTTCATAATGACAAAATCCTATCAATATTCATTTTCTATCACAGCAAAATCAAGATATTGATTTTATGCACAATTCAGGGAAGGACTGGCTTGTTATAATCCCCTTGCAAATTTCAGCTGTAATAAATAAGTTTTAGAAAGCAACCCAATTACAATATAATTCAATAGATTACCAAGCTCATCTTGCAACTGCAATCAAACTGATAAATCAGAGTACTCCAAAAGGCACAAAATAGTTGTGGTAACCAAATGTGTATTTTGGTTACAAGGCATCAGCGGTAATCCACCAATACTTAATTCTTGAAAGAACATTTTATGGAGAGTTTTATTTGTATCAGTTTGGGGAAAGCGGATTATACTACGTATCTAACTAGGTTTTGGGTCAATTATGGAATTTTATAAGAGTTTGGTTGAGGGTTAAATGGAGAGAGTTCCATCCCAAAAATAATTAATAAATCACGTATTTCTCATCAACTTAAAAATGATGACTACAATGTATTCTTTACTCATTTGAGAGGCTTGATTTTAGTAAAGTTGAAACCAATCTGATGCTTCCATTCTTATTATCCCTTTATTTCCAGGGAGTGGAAGATTTATTTCAATTACAAAGTATTTATCTCAGGAATATATTACATCTCTATTAATTATTCAAAATAAAATGTTATTGCAAGATCGCATAAATGGCTAAAAGATATTCACATAAGGAGAGGGAATCTAAAGCATTAATATTACCACTAAATAGTTGTAAAATTATTTCAATCTATTTGTATCGATAATATGGTGGTGATAGTGTTGCATGAGTAGTGTGAGTATACGTACTCATATTTCCGTACATGTCCTCAATTTCGGCAATCAACTGTGAGGAAAGTACTCCAAAAAAACTGAATTTTTCGATAATTCAAAGCATCTATCAGATCCAGCTATTGTTCTCATACTGCATTTCCTGACATAACTAATTCACTCCAATATTTCTCAAAAAATGTTTCCATAAATGTCGACGGGGAAAAGGGCGTCCTCATTTCACAACCTAGAATATAGTAGCCGTAAGCATGAGGGAGTATGGTTGACTGAGTTTTCCGGCGTAGAAAGCGACGTACTTCAGCCTGACGCCGCCGCGCTTCCTCGCTATTCCTAGCGTACATACATAGAGCAGGTCGAAGATTTATGCCATTTAATTTAATGAAGATTAGCCTAGTTTTATAATCTCGAAAATGAATGTATCGCAAGATGTCACAAAGAAGCAGCAGAAATTTATTTGTCTTATCTATATAATATATTTTATTAATTTCTCTCACGTAACGCTTTAAAATATATAATATAAAACCTAAGGTACTTATAGAAGTGCTACAGAGCTGAAATTTGGATGGAAGATAGGTCATGGGGTACAACCTCTGAGAAAACCCCGAAACTTAAGAAAAACCTATATTTAAGGAGTGTTTTTAAACAAATGTCCAATTTAAAACATCTATAAGATAACACATAAAAATCGCTTTTTCGACTTACAGGCTTGTACTCTTTTGCAAATCAAAATTAGAAATAATTAAGCTACAGTCTTCAGAGATGGGCCGTTTTAAAGGAAAATTAATAGAGTTCCCTATTCTTATAGTCACATTTCGCCTACGATTCTAAATCGCTCAAGTTATATGTTTAAATCACATTTATTGGAAAATTTTCAGCTTTTGGACGATATGTTGCCTTGCAGACCGTGTCATTGTTAAACCTCGAGATTGTATTGTCGTCTCAATCCTTATGCCCAGTAGCGGATACCCTCGCACCGCCCGCGCGCTTAACATACAAAGCGTTGCTTCTAAAACTTACCTGCAGAGAAGTATTTTGTTCCGTAAAAGGGTTCTTGAAAAAATATCATAACTTTCGATCAGACTGTGTATTCATATGATTTTTGTGCGTGAAACGTATTTATACTGTAGGTGAAAATGTTATTTGCCTTAAACACGCTGTATATTGTATTTTTTTACTTAAACCTATTCGTTGTAATGCTGAACAAATTAGTGAAAGAATGGTGCAAATCGGTTCAGCCATTCTCGAGTTATAAGGGACAGACAGAAGCGGATTTCTCACTAGGATTGTGCTGCGCGAGAGTGGAGTGTGTAAAGAGTGGTATCCAAACCTACTCTGGGGCCTGCTCTGTCGCCTAAAAAAAGATTGATTAAAATTGGTTGGTTTTTTCCGGAGATATTTTGGTTACAAGGGGGTTTTCGATTATTGCCTTTTATACAATGTGTCCACAAAGTCGCCAGGCTCAAAGTTTGACAATGTGTTCTATCTATTGGAGAAATCAAAAAGTCACCAGGCTTAAATTTTTTTTAATTTACTCACACGAAATACATTTGTTTGGTTGTATAGTTGCTGGAATACTGGACGCAGTTCAGAGAAAGTGCTGGAAATGTCCACCTTTCCTCTATAGGCCCAATCCCACACGCTTACACATTCCGTGACACGTGTCTCAGCGTTTCAGGAGTGATTGCGTCTATTACCTGCGTGATGTTCCATTTCAGATCGCCCAATCTACGGGGGTTGTCTTTATAAACTCTTTCTTTTAAATAACCCCACAGAAAAAATCAGGTAAAGTTAATTCCCGGGAGCGCGGTGGCCAGAGGTTTTTAGAGATTTGGCGATTTACAAAAAAGCCTCTGAGCATGTCCATGGTTTCATTAGCAGTGTGGCATGCTGCATCATGCTGCTGAAACCAGCAGTAACATTCATCCGGTTCCAGCAACGCCACAAATTGTTGGACAATATCTCTGTATGCTGCAGCATTTACGTGTGAATAACAGAGGATCCACAACTCTCCGACGAGATCCGGCACACCAAACGCCGACTTTCTGAGAATGCAGTGGGACCTTATGTAAAATATGGGGATTTTCTGCAGCCCAAACTCCTGTGTTCTGAGAATTTATGTAACCACTTAAATGGAACCTCGCCTCATCTGTAAAGAATGACGAAATTGTTTCGAATGAAATTCTTAAACCACCGGCAGTAATGAAGGCGCTTTTCTGTGTCCGGCGGCTTAAGCTCCTGCACCACTTTCACTCGGTACGCATGTAACTTAAAACGTTTAATTGCGTTATGAATGGATCCCCGTGAAGCTCTAGCCTGTTGAGACAAACGCCGAACAGATTTGTGGGGCGACTGCAACAATCACTGCTTGATATCTCCGATGAATTCCGGAGTGATTACTGGTGGTCTACCACTTCGCGGCCTATCCTCCACAGAACCAGTGTCACAAAACCGACGTACCAGTTCATAGAGTGCGGCCTTGCTAGGCGTCGGAGTATCGAGATATGTGCACTGCCATACCTCTACACATCTCTGATAGGATTTGCACTGAAGGTACGACTCCAGTAAACAAATCCTCTGGCTCCGCAGAAAACTCATTTCTGACTGATTTCACTCTCTGTTCGAGCGCCATATATATGGTTCAAACCGTAATATAAAGTTGTACAATGTCTCAGCATAAAGCGCAGCTTCATGCTGTTTCTCCAATAGATACAATGCATTGTCAAACTTTGAGCCTGGCGACTTTGTGAACACCCTATATTAGATGCTTAAGGAAAGCGTGCTTTGAATGCTTTAATACGAGAGAGGAGTGAGAGAGAGGTAGTGACAGAGGAGAGAGAGGAATGGAAACAGAGAAGGAGAGAGAGAGATAGATAAATAATGGTCTTTATTAGCGCAAGATTGAGACTAGGAGGTCTATTTTTCCAGAGAAGGATAGAGGGGAAGTGGAAGGGATAATAGGATGGAGAAGAATGGGAGCGAGGAAAAGATAGATAGATAGATAGATAATCGTCTTTATTAGGGCGAAATTTAGACCATAAGGTCCATTCTTACATTTAACCCTTCGTCAATATGATAAATACAAGAAAAAGAATAAAATAAGGTATAACAAAATACATTATATAAACATTATGTACCTAAATCATATAAAGTAAAATGATAAAATTAATACAGGTTTGTGGGGAAAACCTAGGTAAAAACAGGCATGTCCTCCCTAGTAAAACCCACGCAGGAAAGCACCTACTAAGAAGAGGGGTGTGAAAAACCTGCGAAAACCCTAGATAGTGTACATATGATAATACAAAACTACAACATTAAATAGAAAGGAGTATGTACAGTGGGAGAGTTCGTATACACAGCGTAATTATGTACCGTCATAAAAAAGTACATGTAAAGGTTATAGCATAATGTAAACAAGAAATATACAAGAATACAGAATGAGATGAAATATACATGAAATATATACAATGAATGCATATCGAGAATGTTGTTGGGGTATGCATATTATAAGAAAGCAGGAAATGATATAAAATACATAAATGATATAATACAATCCAAAATAATATAAAACAATAGAAAAAATAAAAACAACAAAAATATAAACAATAGAAGAAAAAATATATATGTAAACAATACAAAAAATATATAAAAACAATACAAAATTATATTAAAAATACAAAATAATATAAGACAATACAAAGAAAACTTGAGAAAGGATAATTTATGGGAAGTGTAAAGAGATGATTAAGGATTACTTTGTTCTTTTAGAAAGTGAGTGACACAGGTGCGTTTGAATGAGTTTAAAGAGGGAGATGTTTTAAAATTCTCATCTAAGTTATTCCAGAGTCGGCAACCGGAGACTTGAACGGATTTATTGTAGATGTTCGTCCTGTGATGAGGAATAAGGAGGTTATTTTTGCCTCTAGTATCACGCTTGTGTACTGTATTGATTTCATTGAAGAGGGTAGAGAGGTAGTCAGGTTTGTTATAAGTAAGGATTTTATACATTTGCATAAGGGTATGTAAGTTCCTTCGAGCGTCAAGTTTGAGCCATGAAAGATTATTGTATATTTCGCTAATATGGTCACTCTTTTTAAGGTCACCGATGAATCTCATGCAGGAGTTTTGTGTGCGTTGTAGTTTTAATGCCAGTTTACAGGAGAGATCATTATAAACAACATCATAATAGTCAAAGTGAGGAAATGGGAGTGTGGTCACTAAGAGTTTACGTAAGGAATTAGGTAATAATTTTGTGAGTCTTTTGAGAGAGTGCAAGGAGGAGTTGATGGTACTACAGATTGTATTGGTATTAGGAGCCCAGGATAGAGTTTCATCTACTATGACACCGAGGTTGACTACTGATTTTTGAAAATGCAGTGTGGACCCCTCTAGCGATAGAGGTGGAGATTCACTATGATCTATGGAAGCCAATAATTTGGGGTAACCGATAATAATAGATTGACTTTTTGCGGGGTTGATCTTCAGAATGTCATTTGCGCTCCTAAGAGAGAGAGAGGAGAGAAAAGGAGGAAGAAGGGAAAGTGCCTTAAATATAATATTTAATCCACGCATACCCGTCATATTTGACGGGTAATCACGCTAGTATAAATAAAATGTTTAACGACCCCTGTGCCATTTTATTTCAAGTTATCGAGTTGTATCTCTGTCGTGGCAGGGCGTTGAATACGACGAGTATGGTTAAAAAAAATTCTCGTCTTCACACTTAGGAAATAAACGGATGCACATGTGCAGTTTGTTCTCCTCCCCTCCCCAGCACATATTCACTTGCGATTTTTGATATTTCGTTCATTCCAAGAAAATAATGGTTAGGAAGGTGGAGAAGAATAGAAAGCTGATGGCTTCATAGTTCTCGACAATTTTCATTATAACATCTTCCAAATAGATTTCACCTACATTCATCGTTGCCCTAATAAAGATAAATAATAAATGTGCCTGTTTTGGCACACTATCTCCGCTGACATCAAGAGGGAGACATTCATTTAGTCAGGACGACGCCGGCGCCCAGCACGACTTCAATCTCCACCATTATTTTCTTTGGTTGGGTTAAGTGGTTGTGGGTTGGATTCCTGCTATTTTCTCCCCCGGGTTGGTGGTTGGCTTCGTTTCATTTCCTCCCCCAGGTTGGGTAAAGTGGTTGAGGTTTGGATTTGTTCCCTTTTCCTTATTTAGCTGCGGTTCATTTTCGACTGTTTTGTAAATTACCGCCGTTGTTATCTAAAAAAACATAATTCGCTGGGCTCAAGTAGTTCCAGCTTTCGCCACATAAGGCGCTACTTCTAGGGGATATATATTGCACCTCCTCCGTTTTTCATTATGTACTTATAAGTGTAAATTATTTATGAAATGTTATTTATATAAATAAACTAAAGACTTATCACTCAGAAGTAGAGGTAAAACATCATATTATTTTGTTTAATATTTCTTCTAGATATTGGCGTTGGTGTCGCCTCAGTTAATTTCTGGCGGGGCAATCAGTTGGAAACGCGACTTTCGCCAAGTTGGTTCGTGGTGCCGGCAAATGTTATTGCGGCTACTCCAACTCCGATGGATCTCAGAGGTAAGTGTCAATGTTTCAAAGTTTTTTTAAATATATTTATAATTGAAAAAGAGATGTTTTGAATGGAATTAATTTTCGCGATGAATGAATTGCGTGTCTGATTGAAGAAGTATTGATAAGGGATGATTTGTCTATCGTGAAGTTAAAATAAAGTTAATGCAAATCACTCTGTTGTTTAGATATGTGGGCGGTGGCTAACCCTGCTAGATTTCAGAGTT
This sequence comes from Tanypteryx hageni, assembly GCA_028673005.1. NCBI lineage: Eukaryota > Metazoa > Arthropoda > Insecta > Odonata > Petaluridae > Tanypteryx > Tanypteryx hageni. The sequence goes on along the minus strand of CM054116.1, from coordinate 82,252,371 downwards.
CGTATCGTTTTCGCCAGTACTTATCAACTCGGAAGTAAGATTTATGAAGCAGTTTTCTGTTGGAATGCCGACAAGTGAAATTCTTAATTCCTATTAACTTGGGTGACCATACTATAATGCCAAATGCAAACAGTCTGAATAATTTTATTTGCGAAACCCAGACAGTACCGATTCGGGTAGTGTTTCCTCATTATATTAATTTTCTTCAGCAGAGTACTTGACTGTTTCGGGTAGGTGTTTTAATAGGACGTAATGAATAACGAGTTTAAGTAGGCAGAATCTTGGGTTTTTATCATTCGCGTCTCCGAAAATATCAGGAATATATGAGTTTTTAAATGTCCATGAAATGGTAATCGGAATTATTCGTTGTTATCGCATTATATATAAGAGTAATTAATGTTAAAATAGAAGTTGGTACCATTCAACTGTAGTGGTAATATATTAAATTTCATTATTAATTCTCTCCGATCTAGTGAATTTTTTAAATAATCGCACAAAATTAATTAAATATTTCAATTCGTCATGTCCAGCTCATACTTCCTGTGCTGGACAGTAGCAAGTATAACATGATCTCTGACAAGTTAGGAAAGGAAAGCAACGTAACCAAATCACTGGGGATCGAAGGGCAAAGCAAGCTAAGCGGTTGTGTATAATGAGGTACCATTGTCGTTCATAGCTGGCTGGAGCCCATTTCGACAGAAATCCACTCATTCTTGTATGTTAAGTTCATTAGACTTCGCATGCGATAGCAGTCCTCGGGAATTTTTGGTTAACGATTTTCCTCGTGTAATTGTAAGCATGGCCATCGGAAAACAGTAGCGCAAAAGTATTTTTCATTGTAGTTAACTGGAGCTAATAAGCCCAACTCAGACCGGGGGCGAAAAATGTCTGTAGATGTTTTCACTCTCTTCTTGCGTTCAATACGTTAAGGATTACTGTATCTCAGTAATGTGTATTGAATTTAATTCTATGCACTTCACGGAAGAAGATGGTTACATTTTGAATGTTGGTTCATGATCGAGTATGGAAATATTTTGCAATCAGCTAATTAAAAAAGAAAAAGTTATTAATTTTCGATGTTTTTTCAACTTCGCCATTAGAAAATTATATTCATTTGATCTTCGCTAAAATAAATTGCCGGCCGAACAATTTTCCGTCCTCTGCCTTTAACCGGGCAGATGAAAAAATAAATTTCGTAGGATGACTATGAATCTTGCAATACAACATCACTTGGAAAGTGAAAAACATTAGCGGACGTCGTTCGCTCCCGGTATGAGTTTACTTTTATGTACTTCCTCATCGCTCGTATGTGACATCATCAAGCGTGTCCAATATACATGAAGTCTTAAACTCGTATTTTGTTTATAACGAGAATTTTCATTGAGGATTAGATTTGGGCCAATTGGCGATTTGGTAATGAATATTTACGGGAAATTTTCTAGTATATGCTTAACTGTCGTTTTAGCATTTTAAAAATTAAACTGCTTTCTATTTCATTATTATTTAATCGGTATTTTAGAATTGGAATTGTAGTTTATTTATCTCATACAGGTTAGAAACAACTTGCACACAATTGCCTAGCGCGAAAATACCTATTCAGTCCTATTCGATTCCTCTCCCAGGCCGGCAGCCGCTCGTCGTTAATTTTGTTTAGGTATAATCCAACGATGAGGCATTTTCAGGGGCCCATGCCGGAAAAAAGCTCTTAAATTCTCAGTTTAGTATATAACAAGAACTTTTCATTGAGCACTATATTTGGGCCAAATAGGCCATTTGGTAATAAATATTTATGGAGAATTTTCCAGTGCATGCTCAACTGTCAGGAATGTTTAATTCGACTTTTATTGCGTCAGTTTTTAATCGGTATTTTAGGAGTTGGAATTAGTTAATGTTTAGCTTTCACGTCATCGTGTGAAAATACTTACTCTGTCCTGTTCGATTACTCCTTTCCTAGGCCATTAGCCGCTCGTCGTTATCTTTGGTTGGGACTAGGCATCTTTCAACTATCCACGCATTTAGAGCCCTAATATGGCGCTCAACTAAGCTGATGCGGGGTTCCGATCTACGTAGATAAAATGCGTAAATTTCAACATGATTTTCTTAGCCGGGACAAGAGCTAGTCGAGCAAGGCACCCGCCTAGGGCTCAGATCGTTTATGGGCGCAAAGAATGGAAATATGAACTTTTAAGTTAAATGTTTTATATTATAAAATATATTTTATTTTTCTTCTACACTGTATATAAACTACTGCATTGAGAAGAAAACTGTGGACTGTTTATTTTCAATTTTAGGGGGCGAATTTTCAAACCTTCCCAAAAATATCTTGTCCCGTCTCTGATGGTTTCTTTTTTTGAAGGATTTTGGGCACTTAACGTAAGGATCTACGTGAGTGGCTCTCCCATCCCAACCCCATCTCCCATTTCACTTCCCAAATAGGAAATTTTATTAAATATAAAGTTATCGTCGGTGAAAATTGTAGCCGACCTAAATGTTAGAGAGACCGTCCTGAATTTTGGTTAGAAAAAAATAGAATTCGTGTGGCGTTGTTAAATAAATGCAACAAAGTATAAAATAGCTTTGTCTTAACCTATAGCAATATACGCTTACGACCGGTTTCGATGGGTTGGCATAATCCTCGGGTAACAAGAATCTAAAACGGACAATTACTCCACCTCCCATCTTCCCACCCCCAGTTTATATATAATTCATTTGGTCAGAGTAACTAATTTGGTCGATTAAGGGAGGATGGATGAGGGAAGGAAGAATAGAAGCGCATAGTTTGACATTATATTAGCGTTCCATTAAAATTGAATTAATAGCGAGAAACGCAACCTGATCCTTAACCTCAAACTCCTATCAACTCTGTTACTAAATAGCATTCACTGAAAAAATATTTAGTATTCATCAGAAATTCTATTTGTACAACTTGCATAAAAAATCTAAACTAATTTTGATAGTTTAACATTTGAAATTCGGAGGAATATCTAAAAAAAACAGCTATGAAGGAAATTCTGGAAAAACTTGATTCAGCAAAAAAATCAAATGAACAATTCTCGAGAATCATTAAAGATTTTCCCGGGAATAGAGAATAAGAAAAATCGAGTAAATTCCCGGGAACCGGTAACGGGAATTCCCGGTTCCAAAACTCTAGTCCCAACTTTGTTTCATCTTCTTTCATACTTTCCTTCATTGGTTCTTCACTTCCCTGTTCCAGTTACACTCTCATTAAAGACAAATTTGTTGTTTTTATTCATTTATTCACTTTATTTCTGTCTATTTCATCCGATTATTTTCGACAGTCTTTTATAGTGACGCCAACATTTAAAATCTTACACTTGTTTAAGTTACTGTTGTTCGCTGTTGTTAGGTTTTTGCTTTGGGATGGGTTCATTAAAGAAATCCTTTGGTTCATGAGAATTTTAACTTTCGTTGTCGGTGTTAATATGTTATGCCGATCTTATTTTACTGTTGGTATCTATGCTACATTTCCGCCGCCAATATAATAACAGATCCATTCCCTGATTTCTAGCAATTTATTTAATAGATTATTTAGTTTTGTTTCAACTCCTGTCATTCGCCGATGAATATTTTTTTCAGCAGTGAATTATTTCTTTCGGCGGTAAATTATTTAGGCGATCGAGTTATTTTTTCCGATGATGAATTTTTTTCCGGTGGTGAGGTACCTTTTTGAAGGTGAATTATTTTTTTCGGCGGTGAATTATTTTTCGCGACGGTGAATTATTTTTAGCGGCGGTGAATTCTTATCTTAGGCGGTAAATTCTTATCCGAGGCGGTGAATTCTTATCCGAGGCGGTGAATTATTTTACGAGGCGGTAAATTCTTTTCCGAGGCGGAGTCTTATTTTTCGCGGCAGACCTGGTTTTCGCAGGGGAGATTTATTTTTCGCGGCGGAGACTTATTTTTCGCGGTAAATTATTTTTCTCGCTGTTGAATTATTTTTCGCGCCGGAGAATATTTTTCCCAGCGGAGATTTATTTTTTGTGAAGGTGAAATTTTTTCCGCCGGCAAATTATTTTGCAGAGGCGATTTATTTTATTCAGCGGCGATTTATTTTATTCAGCGGATATTTATTTTTTCAGCGGCGATTTATTTTTTCAGCGGCGATTTAGTTTTTCAGCGACGATTTATTTTTTCAGCGGCGATTTATTTTTTCCGCGGCGATTTATTTTTTCCGCGGTGATTTATTTTTTCCGCTGAATTACGTTTTTGGTGGTCATCGGTAATTATTATTTCATCATGGGTTTGTTTTATTTCGTCAGCGAATTATTTTTTCCGAGGGTGGATTATTTAATTTATCGGCAGCGAAGTAATTCTCCGGATTTATCCGTTGTCGAATTTATCTTAAGGGACTTCCTTTCTAATTTTTGTTACTTTGTGTGCAAATTTTCCTCATCGGAGGACCACTTTGCACTGAAAAAATTATAAAAATATGAAAAAAATAATTAATGAATTAAATTGGAGCAAAACCCGCCACAGAGGCCGACTACGGCAGCGTAGTGGGCAAGTGACTGCCCAACCAATACAGAAGCGGGCCAATCCCAGCGGCGGAATCGATAGGCTGAAAAAATACTCCCGTTCTCTGGGCGGCCGTAAACACTGTTCTCGACGGAAGTTTTTTCCAGCCTAGCTCCACTTGAGCGCACGTTTCCACCGCTGGGTTTGAACCCGCTTCCTCGGTATTGGGGGGCAGGCACTATACCTACTCCGCCACCGAGCCGACACGATGAACTAGGAAATAAGTTGAGGCCACTTCCCCTCCGAATGCCTTCGGAGGTGAGGGGAGTAAGAAGAAGAGAGGAGGGGCTAGGGAGTCCGTAGGTAAAGTGGCTCGGCATAGAATCACGTATTGCAGTTTCAAAGTCTCTTGTGATGTCCTGTCTACTTTACAATAAAGTATTGCTAGTGACTTTTATAAATGTGTGAAATAATTCAACAACTCCTAGCAACGAAATTTGACGCTTTTACTAGAGAAAGTCGCTGTAATGTATTTTAACTGCTGAAGGTCCGCAATGTGCGCGTTTTTCGGTTTCTGTAAGGCCGATTCTATCAAGTATTTTATATATATTTTCGTGGTTTCATTTATGCCAATCATTAACCATATTAATCTATTTTTTAAGTAATAAATGGCGCGCAACTCCATAACCCAAAAATACCATTTCTCTCCATAGAACTCCTACAATTCATTGATTCATTTGCAGGTGCATTTCTCCTCCCGCATTAGCCACTGTCCGTCCGCATGTTCGTTCTACCGAACGGATTATCGTGAAATTTGATATTAAGGACTTACACTCAATGACAATCGTATAAATGAATCACGTTATTCAATCAGTGGTACCACTTGGTGACAAATAAATAAACTTTCCATCATATATCGTAAAGTATTAGTCATATGAAAATAGTTTTCAAATAAAACTTCTAAAACTTGCAGTGTGTTTCATTTCGAATACATTTTTATGCGTTCTTTGCACCAAGTGAACGCATATAGGGGAGGTCGCTTCCGTTCGTCCGCATATTAAAACTCAGGAACCGCTTGACATATTTTGATGAAATTTGGTATTGGGGAGTTTTGCTAAAAATAGTCGAACAACTCCAATTTTTGTTAAAATCGGACAACAATTACGACTCATTTACATGTAGAACTACAATGCTCCTTTGTTTCAACTCGGGAACCGTTGGACGTATTTTGATGAAATTTAATGTTGGAGAGTTTTGAAAAAATTAGTCGACCAATTTTGTTTAAAATCGGACAACAATTACGACCACTTTCCATAACCTAAATGTAGTTTATAATGTTCCTATTTCAACTCGGACGTATTTTGATGAAATTTGGTATTAAAAAGTTTTACTAAAATTTGTTGACCGATTCCAATTTTGGTTAAAATCGAACAATAATAACAACTATACATAAGGACTTACATGTATTTTACAACGTACCTCGCTAGCTTCTCGTTAAATACTCATCTGAGTGAAAAATTTTGAGACCATTGTGAAATCCCAAGGAACGCATTTGGAAACTCTGTGTACTCCGACATGGAGTACACCTTTCTTATCTTGCTATAGTTACAGTAGCCATTATCAAGACAATTATGCAAGATAGTCTTAATTCGAGTTTAACCTAGACTTAGCATTAATTGATGTAGCATTAGATGAGGAAGACGCATCTTTAAAAAGGAAAAAGAGATGGATGCATAAAGCCTGGAAGAAAAGGAAGATTGAAGGTGAATACGCATTGCTTCTTCATGAGCTATTGTACGATAAAACAAAATTTTATGGGTACTTCCAAATGTCACAGTACACATTTGATATTTTGTATAACAAGATAGAGACTTCACTGCTGAAGCAGGATGCTTTCTGAAGGGATGCAATAACACTAAGAGAATTATTGACTGTTATTAGATCGCAAAATATTTATAAAAATGGCTTACATGTTTCTTGCTATATCTACCTAGATGGCTAAATCAGTTCAATCCAGCCCATGCCTGTTGCCCCACCCTGCACCTGTCCTGTGCCCAGACCTATGATGTGTGAACATATACCTTACTTTATCCTTTGTTTCTTTTCCATCTGGGTCCATCCTGTGCCCGTCTCAGTCATGTGTGAGTGGACCTTTATGCTGTTTCTGTTGCACTATTGACTAAAAGTGTAAAAGTGGCAGGGTTTGAAATAATATTTCACCAAACATTTTATATACATTATGCTTTTGGAAAACAATTAAGAATTGCTACAGTGATAATCTACTTGTTTGAAAAAGAATATAGTTCTATATAATACTGAATTTTATTTTTGTAAAAAACCATTAAATAACATACTATTAAAGGCTGTTTCAATGAACTCAGTGTGACTAATTTAAACTTCATTGTATTTCAAAATGAGATGCCGATGTTTGTCTTGCAGAGAATAATATTATTTTTTGCCAAAATTCTGCTTGACTTAGAAAAAAATTTATTGCATACCTCCATAGTTAAATATGGCTGTCTAGCTAAAGAACTGATGAAACTGAAAATTAAAAAAATAACATTTTTCAGAATGAAGATCTGACGGAGTTTCACCACAGATGGCTGCTCGGGAGCTGATATGCATATGTGGATTTATTATTAACATCTGAAACAGCAATTTGAGGCTTGAAAATACCTTTTTGAATATGGTGAAGGTAAGGCAGTTTCAACTATAAAATGCTACATGATCTTGTAAACTATGCATTCATTCTGAGTTCTCAAAATACTGTTTCTCTTGATTATTCTTGCCTATTTTAGTTAAATTTTTTATCAAACCAGTTTGTTTCCTTGTAAATATCCTTCTGCGATCTTTTTTGTGTGCCAATCTTGGAGCATCCAGGAGCTAATACATCCCAAATAAAAAACTTCTAACAAATCCTTATGGAAAAGGATTTTTACAACCTTTTCCATACCTATCCTTTTAAAAACTTGCCAGATTTGAGTTAAATTTATAGCTTTCATTCATACACAGTCATTCAAACTTCCAGTAAATTTTAGACACATCTAAACCAATCTGTACTATCCAAATCCTTTCTCTTCAAGTTCTCAGGCTCAATTCCTTGATTTAATGCATCTAATTTACCTTTCTTCTTTCCTAGCATTCGTCCTTCTGTGATTTATAAGCAATTTCCTTTCAAATTTTGACCTACCCATATCTTCAGTCTGCCCCTTATTACTCTTAATTTCCCCACTTCCACTACTGTATTCAAAACTTCCTCATTTGTTTTCTCTCTGCTCAACTAATGTTCTCTAATCTATGCCATACACTCACACATCTTCTTTTTGTATAGTCCTGGCTCACACCCATGTGCTGTACTCAGACCATAGCATCAGATATTCAACTATGAAGTGGTATACCATCAATATATCATGGTCAGGTCATCATGCATCAATTAATCAGGTATCAATTCATCTCATGCTCCTCTACATCACATGACATACTACTCATGCATCAATTCATCACTCAACAAAAATTTTTAATAATAAATTCAAATAAATTAATCAGCCTCTCTCATTATGACCATGTTTGATGTTTTTTCCAACTTTTCAAATGTATGTACTTGAAATGATTGGGACCTCTGTAATCACTGGCTACACTTTTTTCACTGACCTCTTTTTAATATCTTTATTCTGACTTTGGGTCAACAACTCCCATTGGCTTGTAAATGCCTCCTTTGCTATCCTTGTCCTGATCTCTTTTGTACTTATTTAATCTTGTGATGGAATACTACCTGAATAACTAAAAAGTCCCACCTATTCCTGCCTTTTCTTATCTACTGTATCATTGAATTGACCTTGGTATCCCCACTTTTTTATGATTTTCATTTTCTTCATTTTAATTCTTAAGGAACTGACATTTGCAGACCACTTTCAGAGTTACTCACAATGGCATCTGCATTTCTTTCACTTTTACCCATTTCAACTCCTTGCCATGCTTCATCATAAATACGTATTAAACAATGGTGGTGATAGCATTGCCCAATATGATTCTCCCTTTGCTACTCTCACCTCATACAGAGGTTTCTGATTAAACATCTATCTCTACAATCAGCCTTAATTTTATATATATCTCTGAGAGCCTTTTCAATCTCACTATTTAATATTCCCAGCCCAACATTTTCACAGTCTACATCTTCCTCTCTCTCTACTTCCATAGATTCAGTCTCAATTCCAATGGCGGCCAGCGGTCGTTTCAACTGGTAGGGCCAACATATGTTTAAAAAAACCTAAATTTATAATATAAAAAAGTATTTAATTTTTTCTTACCAAAAAATGTACTGTAGTGAGTAGATAAAAAAAGATCTTGCAACTAAATTGAGTGGTAACCAAGTCTATTCTGCGATCTTTCTTGTTAGAAAATGAATCAAAAAATTTTCTGTTGAAGCTATCCATGTTATTTCTTCTTTCATAGTATTCCTAAGAAAAGTCTTTATTCTTTTTATAATTGAAGAAATCCATTCTGCTTCTGATGTCAACATTGGTATCGTGACCAACAGTTTTAAAATCTTTATTGAAATGTTTCACACAAATCATCACCCAAAGTTTGTGACGGAAAGAGTACTGCACCAGAAACTGCTCTCAATTCCTCTCTTTTGTAAAAAAAACTTGAAGTTCACTCTTCAGTCTCTTTTTTTTCCAAAGAGGGATACTTTTCAATTATTTTACTGAGATACATGTCAGGGAATTTCTTGCTGTAATTATCAAATTCTTCGACCACAAATAGATTTATAACCACAAGGCGTCCAGTAATTTGAAATCTATCTTTCATTTCCGGGATTATGGTGGATTTGAATGCCACTTAAACGTCCACTCGTATCAAAACATTGTGCTATAAGTTTATTTGGACTGTCACCAATCAGGGGGTAAAGTTGTTGTAAAATATAATCTGCGATTGCATGAGCATCATGTCTGTCAGGGTAAGGGTTGGGAAACATAAGGAAAATTCTGTGGCCCTTGCTTGCTTCAAGTTCTGAGGCAGCCCTGCCAGTCATTTGAATCAAAATAGTTAAACAGGAAACTGATAGATGGTGCTGTTGCTAGTACAGGTATCATAGTCCCCTTCCATTGTAATTTTTTAAAACATTTTTCACGTTTCGTATGGGCTTCCTTATATGTATTACTGGGATATATGCATTAAGTAAATAATATAACAAAGAATGTTAGATATGTATTTATTCAGGAGATACAACTTCAGATTAACAATGGCAAGTCAAACAATCATTTTGTTTATAACCTTAAAATGACATGAAACAGGCAGAATTGAAATAGCAATCAACTTCAACTGCAAATACCTCAAAGCATTAAATAATAATAATAAAAACTGCTTAAGGAAGTGTATTCATGTTACGTATCAGTTTGGCAATACAGTAGCACTCTTAAAATTATATCTTTCCAAACAGTTTGCTCTCAAAGTTGTGTCATTTGTAAGTAACATCAGGATTTGACGGGTTAAAGAGAATGTATATGAGAAAGATCATGTAGTTTATTATTTACATTTGCTTCCAAGCCTATTACATTACTATGCTGTAGTCTAATACCTAATTTTCTGTTTCAGAGATCCTGCAGAAATGCGAACCACTCTAACCTTGCAAGAATGATGGGAAATGCTTTTCTGAGACACCTAAATTACTTCAAATGTAAATGCCTGAAGAAATCTTAAAAATGGGATTATCCTGTGATTGTAAATGCATATAAATAAATGTGTATAAAGCTCAAATTTTCTCAAAGTATCCGCTGAACAGGAAGTTTACCATTCTGATAAATACCTGCTTAACCTCAACTTCCTGTTCCTTCAGATAAGACTATCAAGTTAAAAGGTATTACTGTCTATGGCTCCTCTCTAAAAGAGTGCTGTCTTACTTAGTATGGCTCCTCTCTAAAAGAGTGCTGTCTTACTTAGTATGGCTCCTCTCTAAAAGAGTGCTGTCTTACTTAGTATGGCTCCTCTCTAAAAGAGTGCTGTCTTACTTAGTATGGCTCCTCTCTAAAAGAGTGCTGTCTTACTTAGTATGGCTCCTCTCTAAAAGAGTGCTGTCTTACTTAGTATGGCTCCTCTCTAAAAGAGTGCTGTCTTACTTAGTATGGCTCCTCTCTAAAAGAGTGCTGTCTTACTTAGTATGGCTCCTCTCTAAAAGAGTGCTGTCTTACTTAGTATGGCTCCTCTCTAAAAGAGTGCTGTCTTACTTAGTATGGCTCCTCTCTAAAAGAGTGCTGTCTTACTTAGTATGGCTCCTCTCTAAAAGAGTGCTGTCTTACTTAGTATGGCTCCTCTCTAAAAGAGTGCTGTCTTACTTAGTATGGCTCCTCTCTAAAAGAGTGCTGTCTTACTTAGTATGGCTCCTCTCTAAAAGAGTGCTGTCTTACTTAGTATGGCTCCTCTCTAAAAGAGTGCTGTCTTACTTAGTATGGCTCCTCTCTAAAAGAGTGCTGTCTTACTTAGTATGGCTCCTCTCTAAAAGAGTGCTGTCTTACTTAGTATGGCTCCTCTCTAAAAGAGTGCTGTCTTACTTAGTATGGCTCCTCTCTAAAAGAGTGCTGTCTTACTTAATATGGCTCCTCTCTAAAAGAGTGCTGTCTTACTTAGTATGGCTCCTCTCTAAAAGAGTGCTGTCTTACGTAGTATGGCTCCTCTCTAAAAGAGAGAAAAACTAGATTAGATTAGAAAACTTCCTAAATTTGAAAACAAACATCACAGATAATCATTCATTTCTTGTTCTTTACCAGTGCATATAATGATATTTGTTACATTACTTATTGTATTTATGCTTACATTTTTTATTCTAAGAAAAGCATGTTAAGGAAATGCAATTTTTCTTCTTCCCCATCTTAGGCTCCATCAACTATGTAATGCAGTTGAGTACCTGAAACAGACAAAAGAATTTCAGATTCTAATGTTCTTTGCATTATAAGTTCTTATCACAGAGGAATATACTATGCAGATCATAATATAACTTTTTTCGAATGTGTAGTTTGTCAATATTCTTAGGTTCTCACACAATTTAAGAAATTTAACATGTATATCCTAACTCAAACAGTTGGCTGAAAATAAACTGCAAAGATGATTTGCATGAAATTGTCGTGTAACCACAATTATAAACTGAATCAATTGCAATCATTTTACTTTTATTGTCTCAAATTAATATAAACATTTATGTTGCCTTAAAAGTGCCAAGAAATAACAGAGAAAGAAAACAAGTATCATTTACAGTAAACAGAAAAATAAAAACAAAGATAATAAGTTATGTTGCATGTTAATCAATGTTAATGACGTCAGATAAAGAAATTAAAATTGATGAATATTTGAATGACTTGGAAGTAATTTTCTGCTTAACCATAATTCTTGAATCTTTTGCTAAAAACAGAAAAATAAAATTTATTTAATAGAATTTTAATAATAAATATAAATCTAAAAATCATATATTTTAATGTTTCAAAGTGAAAATAATTTGAGCATAAAAAATGTGTAGCTTAATAAATCTTTATTAATATTTCTTTTCCATACAACATTTATTTGCCCAAATCTATTTTTACTTTCTGCAACATTCAATTATGGGAATTTAATATTTATTGTTTACTATCTAGGGCACACAAAAAATTGTTTCATTAATTTTTTTACATATTACTTAATTCAGGCATACCCATCATATCTGATACAACAAACTATCACCACCATACACTAAAAAAAACAGTTGTATAACCACAATTATTCAGAATCTACCAAAGGAATTATTTTCTACCAATTATCTCAAATAAATATAAACATTTATTACTTATGCTATTATGTTTTAAATTATTCATTTTAAATTATTCCTATTTGCTTTCACAAATTAGGTTTCTCTAAAACATTATATTTAAATGTTATCATGCCATAATATGTTTTGTAAATTTTGTCAGAAACGGACTTAATCATGGATAGAAATGATATGCGATGTGGCTCTTCCTAAAATCTGTTTGACAAAACAATTTTACTGATAAAATTTCTAAAAAAGCAGCATATATCTTATAGAAATTTGAAAAATGCTCAAGGTAAAAGGTTCCTGGTGTGGTCATTCCTTAGTATCATGTCACTGCAATATCTAACACAATGAATAACTTTTTGAACTTGAAGTACATTAAATATAATCACAAGAACAAGAGTTCTTGCTAAAACTAAACTTTTAAATTTGAATGCAAGTAGAAACTGCCCAATAAATTTTCTACACCTAACTACTTAAATAATCAATCAACATGTAGCAGAAATATAAAATAATGCAGCCAGTGATCAGTTACTGCTAATCAGTACATTTATGCTTTCTCCATATGTAGTATAGAAAAAAATATTGTTTTCATGAAAAAATTTATTCCAATATTTCAATGAAAATACATGTTTTGACAATGTTATTGACGATGTCTTTGTGTGTGTATGTGATAGGATTTTTTTTTAAATTCAGTGGATTCATTTTTAAAAATTGCCTAATAAAGTCCAGACAATGGTTGAGAATATATTTAGCTTTTAAGTGTCATTTAAACATAAATATATATAAATGAATTTTTAAAAAGAGAAAACTCAGGACTAAATAAATAAAAACAGAAAATACGGTCGATAATGAGTACGGTTATGAGGCCCGATCCTACAGGGTGTTTATTTTGTTCTCAAAACAAAGGTGACCACCCACTATTTATTAAAATTTTCTACTAAATTTTGTTTTGAGAATTTTTAAAAAATATCCAAAATTGAAATGCAAGTGTGTAAGATATAAGAAATTATTTTCCTAGTATTCATCATTTTGCTTTTTCTGTTCATTGGTAATATATTGTGTATTTTATTAAAAATTCTATAAATTAATAAATTTAATGGTTTAAATGGTAGTATTGATATTTAACTTTTAGTAAAGCAATTAATTACATTCAAGGAACATTTTAGACAATAATACCCATATGTAAACATTTATTGTTTATACGTTGTTCAATGGATTTCAATCTATCTTGCAATAGTTTGTATACAATGTAGATATTAATCTATTATTACAACAATGTTTTAATTGTAGTTTTTAATCCAGGCAGTTAGTAACAGACATCATTATTTTCAGTTATGCCAGGTATCGCTACAGAGCAACAATGTATCATTTGATATATTTAAATGTGCAAATAGTGTTGAATAAGTGAATGTAATTTTTTGTAAACAAAAATTCAAAATCTCTGATCGTAAAACTATATGATTATCAGACACTCAATATAAGAAAAGAAGACTTTTAAGAGAAGAAAAGAATAAAGAACTTTCAGGAACATTAATGAAATTTGTGAAAATCCAACACTTTGCAGTGAAAATTGAAGCTGAGCAAAATGTTGAAAGAGATACAGAAATTGGATACAAATTTAACAGGTGTTAACACGGGTGACAGAGACTATAGTGAGAGTGAAAGTGATGACAACAATCTAAGTATAGTAAATCAAGAACCCTTAACCACTCATCTGGGTATGCTGTATATATACATCATGCTGTTTTCTCGGCTGTTTGCTATGGGTGTGTCATAATATTCCGTCATGCTCCTCCAGCAACTAGCTGCATCCTTTTAGTAAATGGGCTTCACTTCTTTATTTGGAAAAGATACACTTCTCGTACCTAGACCCTGAAAGTAAATTTTGAGACAGTAGAATATAGATAGATGGGATGTGTTAAAAAACATGTAAAAACTTTGATTTTACAATCCATAAGTGACACAGAATTGAAAAATGATGTACTGAGGGACAATAATAATAATAAATACCAAGTTTGCTACATTTAAATTTATTTTATCGACAGTAATTTGGTATGAAGTTATTGTAAGAGTAAATACAGTAAGTTACTGCAAAATATAAATACATCAGTCGAAGCTCTCCAAAATTTGTTCGCGTTTTTGAAAGAATTATGGTGTGATGAAAATCTTTTTTTACTGCCACTAAAAACTCATATCAGTCGATTCAACTGATAATGTTCGAAAACGCAAATTGAAAGAACAATTTGATAATGAGCATGAAGACGAGCCATTACAGGATCCTAAAGAAAAATTCAAAATTAATTTCCTTTGTGTGTTATTAGACATCATTAGAAGTCAATTAATTTTTTATTTAATATTTATACTAATGCGGATGATGAACTTTTAAAAATTGCAAGGATTTACATGTAAAATTAAAATATGGTGATTCCACTGACATTGATGGTCTAGAATTTTTGATGAAATAAAAAGTTGTAAAATGCTTCTAAAATCCAATGTGACACCCAAGAAACTGTAAAAATTCTTAAACAATAATAAAATGCTCCACATTTTTCCTAACATTTGTATTGCAGTTTGCATTTACTTAACAATTATAATAACTGTAGCTATTATGCTCCTTTTCAAAATCAAAAATTATATGCGATCATCCATGGCCCAAGAACGATTGTCAGACTTGGCTGTTATTGCTACTGAACATGAAATTTTTGAAAAATTAAAGTTAGATGAAGTAATTAGAAATTTTGTGGCTATTAAAGAAAAAAGAGTTTCATTTGTTTAATTTATTTTTTAAGTCAAATTTTAGTTAAATAAAAATTATTCAAATATTTTATTTGATTCTGTATTAGTATTAGTTAGTAGTATATTTTCGATTGTTTTTGCAAAAACTACATGTATCTATGCTAAATTTTGTACAAGAATTACAAGTTACATTGCAGTAAAAGTTTTTCATTTAATTTATTTCTAAAAATTTGTTTTAATTTTCCATCTACTTCAAATCACTGCACAGGTTGTAGTTTGAGTTGGTTTAAATTGGAAATAAATGTCAATAATCCAATTAGTGGTCCTATATTAGAACTTCAAGCTGAAAAATTTGCTCATCAACCATGACATTCAGATTTTGTTTGTAATAATGCGTGGCTTGACAGATTCAAGAAAAAATACTGTTTACTGTAACATAAGAGGTGAAGCCAACAACAAAGAAGTGACTGAAGGCTGGATTGAAAATGTGTAGCCAGAATTAATAAAAGGTTTAAGTGAAAGTGATAATTTTAATGCTGATGAAACTGGTGTTTTGTAGATTGTCAGACATGACTTACAAGTTTAAAGATGAAAGAAAACTTTCCAAAGATCGATTGATTTTCTTAATTTGTTCAAATATGAGCAGAACTGAAAAAGAAAGCTGATACAAATCAAAGAATCCTAGATGCTTTAAAAACATTAAAAGGCAAGTACTGAACAAATAGAAAAGCCTGGATGACATTTAATTTAAGGTCAGAACCAGAAAAGCTATGTTCACCACCAGCTACAGTGACCCATATAGCCAATAAAATTCCACTTCAGAGTACATATGAAAAAATTGAAGAGGCACCAACAGAAGAATGGAACATCATAAACATGAATACAGAAATAGCTCTTGATGACTTTGTTAACTGTGATGATGATATTATAACATGGTGACAGTCAAGAACTCTGTTAAAAACTTAACATGAGCAAGACTATGAATATATTTTGTAATTAATTATTAAATGAATTACTTTGTCATATACTTATATGTCATAGCTATTAAGTGATGTTTCCTTGCTGACCATTTGAGACTGAGGAGTCTATTTTTCCAGAGAAGGGAGAGAGTGAAGAAATACAAAGGGAGAGGGAGACAGAGAAGAAGAGAAATAGGTAGTAGTCTTTATTAGGGTAAATCTATTTTTCCAGAGAAGGAGAGAGGGAGATGGGAGAAAGAGAGAAAAGGAGGAAGAATGGGAAGTGCCTTAAATTTAATACTTAGTCCATCATAATTATAATAGGAGAAAAAATATCCTGTGAAGTTGAAGTCACATCACATTTATGTAAACAATTTACCTAAAGTAGTTAACTGCAAAATAAGGCTGTTTGCCAAGGACTGCATAGTTAACCAGCAAATAAGGGGACCAAACGACCATGTCATAATGCAAGAAAACCTAGATAAATTATCAGAATGGATAAAAATGAATGAGATGGACATAAACGTCAGGAAAAGCAAACATATTACATTTTCATGCAGAAAGATAAGTAAAACCATAACTTTATCATGAATGGAGAAATTATACCATATGTTGAAAATTGCAAGTATTTAGGTTTTCATTTTTTGAAAGAGCTTAAATTTGACCAACATGTTGAGAAAGTTATTGCAAAGGCATTTGAACTTTGTAATGAGAAATCTTAAAGGATACAATAAAGAAATCAAAGTGAGATGCTGCAGGTCATTTGTACAACTGGTAGTAGAATTTGTCATAAGTGTATGGGATACTTACAAGGTACGACAAGTCAAGAAAATCGAAAAGGTGCAATGTAGGGCTGCTAGGTACATTTTAGGGAAATATAGGAAAGAAGATAGTGTAACCGATACGCTGAAAATGCTAGGTTGGTATACCTTAACAGGAATATTTCATGCAATAAAGACAGAATGGGCATGGGTTGATTTAAGCAAGAGACTAGATGATTCAGATTATATAGGTAGACAGGATCACAGATACAAAATTAAGCTAAGGAAACAGAAACGTAATGTAAGGAAATAATCATTTATTAACAGAGAGGTAAAGGAATGGAATGATTTGCCTGAGGAGTTTTTCAATCACTTACCAAGATATGTAAAATTATTCAAATAAAATGAAAAACTATAGTTTAGATAATGGTTTCCCTGCAATCAATGTGAAGAAGGAGTTATTGAGTAATGGATTGCTTGTTAGGGTAAAGTATGGCTGGGACTCAGAGGGCCCTGGTACCATCATTGTGGTCTACCATGAACCCTGAAAAGTCTGACTCCAGAGGTTATTATTATTTTTGTGTGTTTGTACTTGATTTTTCTTCTATATGTAAGGGTTTTATTGTACAAAAATTTTACAGGAATCGTTGCCACCATGGAAAATCCCTTCTTGCACTGATAGGAATGACAACAATATTATTGTAAAAGTAATAATAATTATAATTCACCCATATTTGATGGAAAAAGTTTTAACAATTAAACAATTCGGTATGTATGCCCGAAATGTATTTCACTATAAAATGTAATATGATTCGAGATATAATGAACAAGGTTGCTTACCTATTACTTTGTGTAAACACATGTTAGTAGTAACTGTTTGGAAATTGATGCATGTTTTGTATTATGTATATTGAGTTACTCGGTTGTGTATTTATTTACATTTATATTTTACTCTCTGGAATACTCAATTATGTGAATTGTATATTTATTTTTTACTTTTTAGTGCATATAGAAGTCGGTTTCATTAATTTTTTATTTCAATTTTTACTTAATACTTAATTCACTTATACCCATAAGTGCGATGCACATGGGCAGCCAAACTATGTGGGCAGCTGATTTGTTATCAGACACATATGATAATTTTAACAGTAATGGGGATTATATTATAATATGCTGTATATTCTTTCAAACACCTAAACATTCAGTGTTTAAAAAACAAAGTGGACTTATTAGATGTGTCTCTCCATTTGAAACCTGATATATTATGTTTGTCAGAACATTGGATAGGGGATAATGAATTGAGTGCCTTAAATTTAAAAAATTATCACTTAGTGTCTTCTTTCTCTCGTAACAATTTTAAGAATGGTGGAGTGGCAATCTTCACTAATAATGGATTACATTATGTTATCAATTGTACAAAAGTTCCTATAAAACTTTTTGAATGTTCTGCATGTACTTGTTTAATTGGACATACCAATTTTGTGATAGTTTCGCTTTATCGAGCAATTTCAATGCTTTTCTTGGTAAATTGGATCAGCTATTGTATTACTTCTATAACAAAAACCATACTTTGGTAATCACTGGTGATTTGAATTGTAATCTTATGTCTGACTCCTCTCAAAGTGCACAATTAGTTAGTTTATTTGAGTCATATGGTTTGAAGTTTTTAATATCACAACCTACTCATGTCACATCTATATCCAAAACGTCAATTGATAATATAGCAACAAACTATGATCAACTGTTTACTTCATCTGATGTATATGATATGGGAATATCTGACCATTTAATTATTGAAGCCACATTTCATCTTACTGTTAGTAAACAAAGCAATATTACCTATAAAACTAAAGTGTTTTCTTCATCCAACATTGATCATTTAAAAACTTTATTATTGGATGAAAAATGGGATGATGTTTTTTCTGCTAATTCTTTTGATTAAAGTTTTGATTGTTTTTACTTAAAATTTTGTTATTTATTCGAACTTGCAATTCCAATAATAGACAAATTGAAAGGTAATGGTAAATCAGGAAAAAAGTCATGGCTAACGAATGAGATTATTGCATTATCAAGGGTAGTAAAAGAACTGGCTCATTCTGGTAAATTATATAGAACCCCCATTTCTCATTCCCACTTTTTACGCACTAAAAAAAAATATATATTGCACAAATTAAAGCAGCCAAGAAAACATGCAATTATCATAGATTAATAAATGCTACAAATAAATCTAAGGAAACTTGGTGCATAATAAATGACGAATTAGGTAAAACATCTCCAAGTCAAGTCCCTCTGTTCCTTGATGACAATGGCAAATTAATTACAGATAGTAAAACAATTTGTAATAAAATTGCTGAAGCCTTCCAAAAACTCCCTAATCCTGTTAATTCTTCAACATTAAGCCATTCTCTAACACCATCATCAAACTATGGTCCAGAAAATTCTCTATATCTCTACCCATGTGATGAAAAGGAGTTAATATTCTCCTTAAAAAAACTTAGTAATAGCCCTGCCCCAGGAATTGACAATATGCCAGGGAATCTACTATCTGAATGTAAAGATTCAATAATCAAACCCCTCCTGTACTTAATAAATGAATCTCTCTGTTTGGGCATATTCCCAAATTCCCTAAAATCTAGTAAAGTAATACCAGTCTTTAAAAATAAGGGTGACATAAAGGATGTGAATAATTATAGACCTATCTCCCTTTTACCTCAGTTTTCAAAATTGTTTGAACTCATGTTTTATAATCGGTTGTTACCATGCATAAATAAATATAATATCCTTTCTACTTCTTAATAGGGTTTTAGGAAAGGGAGATCTACCAAATCTGCCCTATTTACTGCATTAAGATTTATTTCCAACTACCTAAATAGTAATAATTTAACTTTAGCATTGTTCCTAGATTTCAGCCGTGCTTTTAATATGGTTGACCATCCCATTCTTCTACGCAAATGCAAACAAATAGGAATTCGGGGTATAGCCCTTGACTGGTTAACCTCCTATCTTCTAAAGCATTCACAACAAGTAACACTAAAGTTGAATAATACGAGTTTTTCATCCATTTTGAGTAATACAACAATAGGCATTCTACAGGGATCATTATTAGGACCTATTCTTTTTCTAATCTACATAAACGATTTACCATTAATTACTAAAAACCCAAATGTAGAAACTGTCATATTTGCAGATACTAGTTTTCTTGTTTCAGCAAAAAATGTTCAATTACATAAAGAAAAAAGCCAAAATATTTTAAATAATACCTGGGATTGGTGCGTTAGAAATAAAATATTTTTAAATTATAATAAAACCCATATGATTTTTTTTAACCATATACCTGAACTAGAAACTTTTAAACTTTCAATTAATAACAATGTTATTACTCCAATTACAAATAGCAAGTTCTTAGGCCTTTATATTGACCAGTCAGGAAACTGGTCGACACACGTTTCTAATTTAAGTCCAAAATTACATTCGTCCCTCTACAGTATAAGGTTCATTAAAGGTACAGTTTCTGTGCATGTATTAAAATCCATTTATTATGGTAATTTCTTGTCTAGAGCTACATACAGCATTATTTTCTGGGGTTCATCTCTAGCAATGTTGCACAAAATATTTCTCATCCAAAAGAAGGTAATAAGATGTATGCTTGGTGCATCACCTATAACTCCTTGTAAACCTTTATTTAAAAAATTAAATTTACTCTCTATCCCTTGTATATATATATATATATATATATATATATATATATATATATATATATATATATATATATATATATATATAATTTAGCTACATTTATAAAGAAAAACTTAAAATTATTTAGTGCAAATAGTGATCTACACAGTCACTTTACTAGAAACCAATTAAACATTCATGTCTGTTGCAATAAGAGGTGCATTGCCCATAGAGGCCCCACTGCTATGGGGACCAAAATCTATAATGCCTTACCTAAGTCATTAAAGGACATTCCCTCACTTGAGAAATTTAATAAAGAATTAAAAAAATTATTATTACTAAGATGTTACTACGATGTCACCGAATTTTTGTCAGGCAAGGGAAAATCATTACAGTCTACCATTGTTCAATTTTTTTACGTACCTGACATTTATATCTGTCTTTTATCATGTAATATGTATCTTCTATGTAAATCTTTTTGACGTGTCCTATACCTACATTTTTGACAATTGTATGGTCTTTGGAAATAAAGAATTATTATTATTATTAAATGTATTGATTATGGACATTTATCAACAATTTTACTTTGAAACACCATATTGCAAATCCCCAAGTGTAAGCAAGGCAAGGATGAGTACCATAAACAAAAAGTCAAAGAAAACTCAATGGCTATGGCTTCCATTGAAAAGGAATTGCATGCCATAAAAATCTGCCTCCCAGAGCTGCCTTTCTGTACCTTATACTACAGATATTGGCCTGAAAAGATCTGGGCCATGAACCCATGGGGTCTCTGGAGGAGACTGCCTTTGATGCTCTAAAATCTTTTTTGGCCATATGGGAAAATAAATGAATGGGTAGAAAAAAGAAGATGGTGATAAGAAGATGGGTGAAATTCTCCAGGCAGAAGATAGAAAACCTGACATCCCTTATTTTTGACTGCCATGGGTACTGTGTGTATTTTTCCTCCTGCCACTATTTGTGGGGAAAGATTGGATCAATCCCAATATTTCTCTTATTTTTTTATGAATCCCAACAACCTGATAAGGGAGAAATTGAGTTTGATCCGAGAATCTACAAAAAAAATAGTCTGAGGTTTGGGTGTACAATCGGTGGAATTAGTGGAAAGTAAGTGTTTTCATGTTTAACTATAGAGATGAACTGAGAACAGAATTTTTGGAATTCACAATCACATTATTTTTGATAATATTTATTGGAATTTTAAACAAAATATCTGAATATTTTAACAAACTTGTTAAGTACTGCTCCTGAAATATTCTGCCTGAAGCCACTGCCTCAATAGCTCACCTTACACAGGGTCCTGATTGTTTGGAATACAAATAAGATATTAATCAAACTGCTTATTTAATATTTAATATTTTTAATGGTCAGTAAATGAAGGCAGTGTTGTGCCAGGCTCTTATTAACCATGTTAAAAACAACATCTAGGGAAATCATGGACACACACAAGATAAAAAATTGATGTTTGACAAGAATCAATGTAAACTGCTCATCCCTAGTGCCTGGATCTTTTTTCCTTAATATACAGTCAAACTCTGCTATAACGAGCGCAACGGGACCTTTTAGTTTTGCTCGTTATAGCCGTTAAACTTAATATCCGTATGCATGCGTATGGTGAAATAAGACATAAGAAGTAAAAGTGAATATATAAACAAAGTTTATTTAGTAAATTTATGAAAAAACGTAAAAAAGAGAATAAACTGGAAAATTTTAAGTAAACATTTGTACATATAAAATTTACTCACAGCTGCATCCTTAATCACTCCCCTTTTTACAAAAATAACTTTGAATAGTAGCCTGTTTCATAGATTTCACTTTGAAGTCTCTTAAGTTTCCTCTTATTACACTTAATGCACTAAAAACACCATCGGAAATGTCAATGTTTTCAAAAAAATCATTTAATGTTTCCACGGCATCCTGAGCTTGAGAGTAAGTTGGCACGGCTTTCGTCTTCGACACATTCAACATTGTCTTCATCACTGTCTGCTGTGTTTTGTACTGTCTATATTATTTCACTCTCCGTAGGAATTCTACTGGTAATCAATTCATCATCAACATGAACAAAATCGTCAATGTCATTTACATGGTCAAAATTCGCAGTTCCATTTTCTTTAAGCCATTCTGATAGAGGTAGATCATCTTCATCAACGTTAAGGTTATCAATCGAAAATTCTCCCGATATTAAACCAGACTTTCGAAAACAGTTTATGATCGTTGTAGGTGAAACATTGTCCCATTCATCTATCATCAAATGAATTGCATCCAATACAGAGATGTTGCCATCTAAACCTCTTTTCCTCCTTTCAGTCAACTGTAGAACAAAAAATCGCTTGATATGGCCTTTTAAACTTTTAATTATCCCCATGTCCATTGGCTGCAAAATAGAAGTCGCATTTTGAGGCAAAAACACCAGTTTTACATTGGATAACTCCTGCATATGTGGGTGCGCAGGACAGTTATCGACAAGGAGTAAAATGTTTCTATTTTCCCTCCGTAACTCGTTGTTCCACTGACTTACATATTGCTGAAAAATATTGGAGTCATCCATGCCTTTTTATTAGCTGCATATTCAATGGGAAGCTACTTTACATTTTTGAAACGACATGGCTTTTGTGACTTACCAATAACAAAAAGTTTTTTTTTGTCAGTCCCATTCATGTTTGCGCACATTAAAACTGTTAAACGATTCATAGGTCTTTTGCCACCAACACATTTGTCACCTTTGAATTTAAACGTTGCATCAGGCATCATGTTGTAAAACAGTCCAGTTTCATCAGCATTGTAAATGTCTTCTTCTCTGTAACCTTTTCGACACTCCTCCCAAACACTTTTCACCCATTCACTTGCCGTTTTTGAATCTGCTGACAGGGCCTCTTCACTGACTTTCGCATAAACAATGTTGTGCCGCTTTTTAAAACGATCAAGCCACCCGTAATTGCATGTGAAGTTCTCATGTCCTAACTGTTTTGCAAATTTATCTGCCTTCCTTTAAAATGATGGGGAAACCAGCATTTCTCTGAGTCTTAAACCACTCCAGCAGTGCTTGATCAACAGTACCCAAGTCACACTTCCTCATTTTCTTGTTCGTTGTTAGGTTGTTCTCTAGTGCAGATAAAATCGCCTCTTTGTTTTTCCACAAGGTTGAAACCGTAGATAACGATAAATTAAATTTTTTACACGCTTTTTTCATCACGTTCTAACTCTCGAATAATATCAACCTTTTCGCGAATAGACAGACACTTCCTTTTATGTACGGACATGTTACTCGTTCAAGGGCAAAATCTCAACTGATTTTTGTGATCAATGCTACAAACTTTCATTGCAAACTGTGAGCATACCAATTCCAGGAAGAGTTAATGAGGAGACGGATTAAACCTGGGATTTCCCATCTTTACGTGGGAAAGGGTGTTGGGTGAATGAACATGTATTTGTTAATTTATCTTAATCATCTATTGTTGAACAATTTACTTTCAATTTCTAGCCCTTACTAATAATATAAATAATATGAGATGTTGGACATCTGGGGCTCAGTAGAGGAAAAAAGGATTCAAATAGAAGAAACAATGAAAAGTGCCAATCTATGATAAATTATCTGAAGGATAGTAATCAACAGTTCTCTTGCAGTCATACAGTGACACAATGAAATCACTAGTGAAAGCAGTGAAGAAAATACAGAAAAATTTGATTGTGAAAAAAATGTGACAGTGAAAAATAATGTGATGGTGAAAAAATGTGACTGAAGATTCATATTCATCATGCGAGCATGTAGTGGAAGATGATACTGCATGCAACTGCAGAAGTTGCATTAGAGACAGACCGGCATGAGCAAGAAGGTTATGAATTAAAATTCACTGCAAACAATGAAGACCTATTTGATGTCACAAACTGTCTGGGAAATAACCCTGGTATGTGACCTAAATATTTTTCAAATAATTTATTGCAGAGATTAATACAGAATGGTCCCCTTGAAGTAAAATATTTTAACTATCCCTTGAATGAGTGTGGAAGAAAGTTTTCTGATGCCTATGGCATGTGCACTCTTTCAAATGGTGTGAAAAGCTGAAGAAATTGGTTTTATTCAATTTCAAGAGATTGTGTGTATTGCTTTTGCTGTAAATTATTTGGTCAACAAAATAATCAAATGTCCACTGAAGGAGTATCAGACTGGCAGCATTTGCCAAGTACTTTATCCAGAGATGATTCACATTCAAAATTTTACTAAATGGTCAGACCTCTTGTCAGCTTTAAGAAACAAGTCAACAATTGATAAGTACAACCAGTGAATTTTTTGAAGAACAAAAGAAGCATTAGTATGATGTTATAAAATGCTTTGTTTACATAATAAAATATTTATCGCAACAAAACTTGGTTTTTCAGGGAAAATATTTGACTATGGGAATTTTTTTAAATTGGTAGAAATGATTTCCAAATTCGATGCAACAATGAGCATATTAGAAGGATACAGACCTCAAAAGACATTGAATATATGCCAACCTATATTGGGGAAAAATTCAAAAAGTAATCGTAATTTAATATCTGACAGAATAAAGGAAAAATAACTCGAAATATTTTTCTTCAATTTTAGATTGTGCACATGACGTAAGCCATACAGAACAGCTGGGTTATTTGTTTTGTTGAATTGAACAATGATTCAAAACACATTATAATTCATGAAAAGTTTGTAGGCTTTTGTCCTATCACTGATTCTATAGGAGAAGGGCTGACTTCGTTTGTAATCAAAAGGTTGAATAGGCTACATTTGAATATTCACGACATGCATAGACAGAGCTATGCCAATGCTGCAAATATGCAGGTAAAAGATAATGGCTTGCAAAGAAAGCTTTTGGATATAAATTCACCAGCTTTTTTGTTACATACTCTGCCTGCAGCCTAAATCTGGTTGTGAATGATGCTCCAAAAGTCAGTTTTTAAATTGTAGATTTTTCTCATTTCTATTTTGCCTGGTAAAATTAATTTACTTTGAGTTATGGAAAATTCTAGTTATATACATTCAATTTATGGAAGTTCCACTGTACTATCAAAAGTAAACATAGCTAGTAAACTTTTACTTTTACATCAACCAACCCTGAATCTAAAATCATGTGACAATGTTTTAAAACATTTAAATGAATTTTTTATGGAAAAACATTCTTATGAGGGTTTTCTAGAATTCTTAAATATGGACAAGAATGTTGCAGAAATACAGGAAACACGGTTAGAAAAAAGAATGAACATCCTGATGAATGTTTCAAAGATCCTCAAACATGCTTTAAAATGGATTTTTATTTTGCATTAAATTGTACTAAATTCATTAAATGAAAGATTCTCATAGCAATACTTTAGATTTCCTCTATGACATCTTGAAATTAAGAGATTTATCTGTTGAGGAAAAGAAGAATTTTTGCAAGAATTTGGAGAAAAAATAACAGACAATATTAAAAAGGAAGGTGATATTGATGGGCTAGATGTGTAGCAGGATTTAAACATTTTGCAGGAAATATTAATACTCGACATGGATGCCTATTCCATTCCAGAATACATTTTTTAAAATAACTTAAATACAGCATTTTTGAACATTGTGGTAGCAATAGGAATTTTACTTACTTTACCAGTATCAGTGGTGGAAGGCGAAAATCATTTTCAAAATTGAAAATACTAAAAAATTATTTATGAAGTACCTTGTCTCAAGAAAGATAAGCAAGTTTAGCAATGATATCTATTGAACATGAAATATTATAAGAACATTTTCCAATCTGAAAGCCAGATGATGTAGAATCATTTGAAATGTCTATCCTATCCTGTTTGAGTTTGTTGAATACACTAGGAAATATAATTTATTTATTGTATTATGTAACTGATATTATTCACTAATAAAAAAATAAATGTTTATTACTAAATTTTTACATTTAATAACATAATGAAATATTGTTCTAATTTTCAATATTCATTCATTTATTGCTTACACTACCCTATAAAAATACAAAGACATAAATCTGATATTTCAAAGGATGTCTAAAAAGGGCGGCCAATGAGAGACCTGAATATGGCCAGCCATGAGGCACGGCATGCCCCTGCGCATACCCATCATTTTTGATGGGCAATTATGCTAGTATATAGTATAATCTTATGCAACATGAATTCTGAAAATATTTTCATTATCGTGCTTTATTACTATCAGCTTAAAGCAAATACAATTTAGGTGTGTTTATTATGTTTGTTGCAATGTTTAATTTCCAATGAGCCTGTTGAATACACCACCTTATTGAACTTCACAAGTAATTGGTTCTGGAAAACTGACATGAAGTGCAAATTCTCGAATTCGCAAATCCTATTTTTCCATAAGAATAAGGTTACCAGATGCCCAAAGGTAGAATGGAGGATATACGCAGAAAAAATGGAGGGTAAAGGAGTAAAAAGCTGGATATTCACTTCCAAGGAAAAAGGGCAATAAAAAAGGTGAAGGAGCAACAAATTAATTCACCAAGAAACCAATAGAAATAACAAAAATACTCAAAATGCTTATATAGTGTAATAAGAATGAGTTTTATTCACTAATATACTTCTTAGAAGAAATTAACTTTTTAAGATCTTCATCCTTAAGAAGGTATGAATGGAAATCTTTACAAGAGAAGTTTCTCATATTAAACTGTATCACAAGAATTCCCTTTATTGTTTTCACGGACAATATATTTCTTTCCGGGGCCTACTGATCATTTGTTAGAGAAAAGACCCTTTGTATGTTTGCATTATGCCCTTGAATGCAAAAAACTAATTAGCATATTTTTATAAGCTCACAATGTCTTTATCATTACAGCTTCTAAAAAATTAAAAGGGACATCAAAGAAATGACCATTTGTTTTCTATGAATAACTTAAGATTTTTATATTGATCAAGTAACTTCTCGTCCTCAGTAATAGTTTCCTTTTCCTTGAGATAACTCAAACACTGTATCATATCTTCATATTTGAAATTTTTGTTCTTTAATTCCATCCACTCAAAACATTGAAATTCCTCAAATTGATTTTCACTTTGAATGTGATGCTCCAAATCAAAGAATCCCAACAGAAATGTAACAGTCACAAACAGAACATTTCACCTCATTTTCATTACTCCCAATATCGAAACATGGATACTTTGATTTTAGATAACTGGAGAATTTACACTTCCTTTTAAGTGATGCCTTTCTTAATAAGGGTTGAGTTTCTGGAAGGTTTAAGAGTCACCACTATTCAAAAATAAAAGAAATTATTTTATTTGTTAGTAATCATATTAGATGTATAAATATTGTAATTTTCGGTTATCTACATACTGTGCCACTGTAATTCAGTTTGAGGATCTTTTCTAACTAAAAATGGGAACAAGAAAGGATTGGACTCTTCAGTGCACTAGCTAACTGAGAAGCATCCAAAAGTTACTGTTACAGGCCTCCCTCGCTTTGAATGAGTTCACTTTAAATGATTCCCAAGTTAAATGTATCGCTTATTAAAATAAAAACTCGATATAAACAATACACTTCCGAGTTAAACGATTTTTCATAAACAAATTAAATGCCTCATTTGAAAATTAACGGTAAAGCATACATATTATTTACAAAGTAATGTTTCATCGTTACTTATAAAAAAAGAAGTGCGGTGCACTTCGGAGTTAAACTATATGGCAAAAACAAAGGGAGTGTTTCATTTCAAAATCAACATTGCACACACACTTTTGTTACAAATTAACTTTATATCTACATATGAATACAAGAAGCGCTCCTGTAGAGTAGGCTGCGAGATGCTTACTTAGGCAGTTGTTCACCATTAAAAGTTTATCGCTTCTACAGTTTATACATGTTTTTATCATGGCCGCCCATACAGCTGATTTACCTAATCAAGAGTTCCAAATGAAGAAGCAAAAGCAGAGGATAACACTTGATGCATGTGCAGAATTGTTGTATGTGTGACAAGTCTCACTTTCACAAAAAAGTCGGAAAATTTGAAATGCCGGGAGGACAGTAAGTGAAAAAGGGGGACATGTCCTCCTTTTGCCAGATGTCTGGTAACCCTACATAAGACACCATTTTATTAGGAGCGAGTGGTTCACTTTTTTATCCTAAATAATGCAGTTTAACAGAAAATAAAAGAAAACATAACCACAAATGAAAACCTAGCGCTGTAAAGTGAAAAAAATACTTTTAATTACCTTCAATTGTAATAGCAAGTGAAAACCCAGCATAAGAAAGCGATTACACTTCTTTCTGCACTTGTACAGTTTACCTCCATCACAATTTCATGTTCAAAATACACGGCAGAAAATCTTACGTCACAAGATGATACCAATTCTTCGATTTACATTAAAATTTCATAATAAACAATGAAAACCTAACAAAGCAACAGTTCCTTAAATTACATTCAAAATGCAAAGATAATAACATTAAATCATAAAATATTTTGGTCAGAAACCAACAACCTCATATGCAAAGAATGAATATTTTCAGTGTCATACTCATAAAAGTTGTGAAAAACTAAATGTGCAGGATGCTTTTCCATTAGCCAATAATTTTAATTTGTCTGCTAGATGCCAGTGTTGGCAGTAAAGTTTAAACTGAGTTAAAAAAGAATAAGTTGATGGTTACCATGTTTGTTTACTTTGAAAACTGCTCATAACAACCATTATAAATATAATAGTAATGTCCTTTTCTAGAGTGCTAAAGTTTGAAATGAACTTAGAAACAAAAAAATAGAGGGAGTTCTCCCTTTTGAACTAGTGATGCGAAATGCAAGTAATTGGCATGAAACACAAGTAATGGTCATAAAAAATTTTGTTGCAAAGTCCAAATTCATGAACTGCAAGCATGCAAAGTTAAAAAAAGGTGGTGTAGTGCGATTATAATGCCATCTAACATTAGAAATCCAATAGATGTCATAAAAATTTTATTACTATCTATGAGAGGGGCGACAAAACCATAGCATGTCTGCCCAAAGTGGCATGTAGAAAAATTTGTTGGGCACATTGCACGACAAATGTTTAATACAAACTTTTTATTCATAAAAAATTATTGAATAAATATAAATGATGTTCATTTGAACTGCTTTGCAGCTGCACACAAGTTTTGATGCATGTGCAGTAGCCAGCAGACCATAAGCAGAAGTGTTAACTTGTTATTGTAACATGATTTTTGTTTAGGTGCTGGTGATTTTAGATATTATAAAATTTATTATTTAAATTTAATAATGTCTGGCCAAGGTAAGTTTTTATAATTTCAAGTACTATGTAAAATCATGGATTGTGTATCTATGATTAATCTTTTGCAATTCATTACTCTTGCTTATCAATTGACATTGCAATGCAATTTATGTGTCCTAACCTAAAATTTAGTTGTCATTTACAATAATGACTCAATTTTATTGTTGTAGTTTTGTATAAATTTTTCAAATTAAAACTGATTATATATATTTTTTTGTCTAATAATTTCTGACCTTTGTTAATATTATTCGCTTGGTGGATCTTGTCCTGCTATATTTTTAAGCTTGTACCCAATAACTCTCACTTTTACATTTATAAAATAATTTATATTTTTACATGAAGAAGCTAAAAACACAAAACAACACAAATACTTGTTGCAGAAAATCAACATGGGCATGAATCAATTCTTATATAATAACATATATGATTTTTTGGCACGCGGCCCAAAAAAGATTTGCCACCCCTGATCTAGGATAAATACCATAAAATGTATTGAGATCTCAATGGCTTCAAGAATAAAAAGATATGCCTACACATTATTTATAAGCTTCAGGTGATTCAATATAAAAATGCTCAAAATGAGCAGCAGAACATCATTTTGGTCTATGTCCAACAGAAAAACATGTGTAAATTGAGAAAACAGGAGGAAAAACTGAAGGTGACAGAAGAAGACAAAGTCTTTGTAATCTTGGTCCTAAATGGTCACAACTAGGTGAGGAAGTGAAAAAATGGATAATAGAACAGAAGAAGTTATGTATTGCTGTATAGATGAAAATGGTTATGTATAAGGCAAATAGAGTTGCAGAAGAAATAGGACTAGTTGAGCATTTGAATTGTTATTACAGATCCACTACAATTATTAGGAATGAAAATCTCATCTCGCTCCTGAGTTTAAGTAAGCACAATTGGTAAGGAATGCATAAATGTGTGGTGCACTCCACCAGCCTGATTAATAGGACAGCCAAGTGCACACAAAGCACAATTCATTTAGCTGTACATATATTAAGCAATTATTTGTTTTAGATCTAAAATGTTATATTTAACTGTAAATATGCCATAATATTTTCTTAAATGTTGCCAGATACAGGCTTAATCATGACTAGAAATGATACACGAGGTGGTGAACCAAAATACTTTTTTCCTGGAAAATCTAAAAAATTGGGGTGCATCTTATAACCCAGTAATTTATTTTGAATTACAGAAAAGAGGTGTTAATAGGAAAACCTGAAGTGAATTAGAGAAAATATTTTGGTTATACAGAAAGAGTTTAAAGGAGGCAGTTTTACTAACGCAATTGGATACAAACCCTAAAATTGTCAATAATAATGACTGGTCATTCTGCAATATTATGCATGATGGTCCATAGCCTGCCACCTCTTCTAGTGTCCTCTGTATATTCATGTGTCTGCATTCTTGCTTCTCATGACCCTCTCAAAAGTGCACTCCAGGTAAAGGCTTTGTTGGCTTAGGCCAGGGTTTCCCAAACTTTTCAATGTGACAAGCATAAAGTTGTATCCTAGAATATCCAGTGAGTACTGGTGTGTTTCTGCAAAAATAGGAATGATCACGAATATCATCAAACCAACATCAACATTATTCTTAATGTTCTTGAAAACAACTGAGCAAATAAAATTATCAGTTCTAAGAAACAGGATTTTTACCACTCATCTGGGAATTTAATTTTCGAAGCCGCACCAGTGGTGGGCATTTAAATTGAAATTGAGATGAATTATTATCTTTCGCAAATCAATTAATAAAATACATTAAATATTTAATATTTGAGAACATTATTCTTAATGTTCTTGAAAACAACTGAGCAAATAAAATTATCAGTTCTAAGAAACAGGATTTTTACCACTCATCTGGGAATTTAATTTTCGAAGCCGCACCAGTGGTGGGCATTTAAATTGAAATTGAGATGAATTATTATCTTTCGCAAATCAATTAATAAAATACATTAAATATTTAATATTTGAGTTGTTTATTCTTAAAATTTGTTTCTTAAACTATTTTTACTAAAAGACATGAATTAAAATGCTAATATATATATATTTATTATTACAATAAAAAATTAATTTGTTAATAATATTTAATGAACACCAAATCCTAAAATGTTATAAAGACAAATAATTTACACAATGACTCAGTGGTTAAAAAATATTAAAATTTATAATATTATAAATGACAAATGTTGTTAATTTTAAAATTAGGGGTAACATAATTGCAACCTGCAAAGTAAAGTCAGGGTCTAGATACGAGAAGCATATCTTTTCCAAATAAAGAAGTGAGATGCATCTACTGCTGAGATGGTCAACTAAAAGGATGCAGCTAGCTGCCAGAAAAGTTATGTGATGGAATATTATGGCATACTCATAGCAAACAAACTGGTGCACCTGGCAATCACAGATATATATGGTATACCCAGATGAGTGGTAAAGTCACAGGTTATCAAAGGGAACAATTAGGCTTCCAAAGAGCATGGCAGTACTTTCAAGCACCAGTTTAGGAACACATGGTCTAGGTAGGCCCTCAATATTAAGTAAATACCGAGAAATGTACATAAATTCACAAGCCTCAAATCATTAGGCAACAACTGGCGCCATCCACTTTTGTGTCAAGTATACAGTCAGACCTTGATTTAGTGACCCCTATATAGTGCCACCCTTGCATATAACCCATAAATCATTGTGATCATACCTTCCATCTTAGGATTACATAGAGCAAGCATATAACTTGATTTACTGCCACACCTGTTTTAGCACCTATGTTGGATATGGAGAAACACTGGCATTTAATCAGGTTTGACTGTATTTCCTTTCCTTAAAAATGTACCTTACTGTTCTAGTTTGATATTATTTTTAGGCTTTAAATGATTTTTTTATGTACATTAAAACCATGGAAATCAGTGTGTGGTTTAACTGTGTGGCAAATTAAGTTAATAAAAATGATACTAAATATGATTAAATGGATTCTAAGAAGCCACACCCAGTATCTAAAAAAATAGCAATGGTGCTGTTTCAAAGATTTTTCCCCCTCCCTGGAGAAATTTCTGCTGACATCCATAGGCTCCAAATTATGCCACTAGACAGTATCTCTTGTGACTTCACAGTGGCAGCCTATTTGGAAGCAATGTTGGATCCAGGCTTCATCCTTGGAGGGGTAAACAAAGATGAAAAAATAAACTATTAGAAAAATATCTTCAAAAGCATACAGATTGTAACATGAAAGAAATTGATAACATTTTTCACAACAAAATAAATACAGTAAAAAGTAACATTTCTTCAATATGTTGTTATTATTTATTCATTCAGTGATCGGAAATCTTGGGGGGGGTCATTACCCCTTTACCCCATCCCCCTGGATCCACCCTTATTGGGAAGACGCCATCAGCCTGCTTACCATGAGAATTCACAATTATTGACCATTACCTTAAATGCTTTTTGAAGACTAAATATATGTCTGATAATAATGCTCAACTCATGAATAAGCATAAGGAATCTTAAGAATTAGGAGAGCAAAATTTCAGAAATGAATTATATAAATGCTTAAAGTAAAATTGCCTTCATCTACAAATACTGCGATGATTTTCAACCCTTTCTTCTGCTTTTAAAGGCGGATTTGCTATAATTCTATGTAACCTGAAATTATGCTCTACCATATTTTCTCTAGATGGAATATTGGGCTTGATTTTAAAATACCCTATGCTATTTTTTGTCATTCACTTATCGATCAATTATTTAAGGCAAAAAAATTGTAATCTTTATATAACTAAAATCAGAAAGTAATTTGCCAATGATGCATTTCAAAGCTCAGTGTGTAAGCAACAAGCTTTTGGAGTTTGTAATTCTTGTTAATGGTCACAAACTTGATGTTATCAGTTTGTGTATAATGACCTGCATTAGAGGTTGTAATTTCTTTCAGTCTGACAGGATATTTTATTACTGATCCATTTTGCCACACACATTT
This sequence comes from Tanypteryx hageni, assembly GCA_028673005.1. Lineage (NCBI taxonomy): Eukaryota > Metazoa > Arthropoda > Insecta > Odonata > Petaluridae > Tanypteryx > Tanypteryx hageni. The sequence goes on along the minus strand of CM054116.1, from coordinate 82,218,778 downwards.
TAAGAATGGTGATCTCATATTTTATAAAAGAATTTAATGCTTGACATGTCTGATGTCTCAAGTAAACAATTCCTCAATAACATCTTTCATTATTATTTCTCTCTATAGGTTGCCACTTGGTAATATAAAGTTTTTTTGTGTAAATTAATTTCTCTACTTGACTCATTATACAATTCTATCCATAATCCATTATTCTAATCACATGCAATTTCAATTGTGATCTATCAGTCATTTGCAGCAATAGAAATGATTTTTAAAACTTTATTAAGTTGTTAAATTTATCTGTTAATAATCATGAACCTACTCACATAATAAGCCACTCAGTTACTCTGTTTGATAACATAATTACTAAATATGACATTAATTGAAATATCACAAAGGTTATAAAATCCCATATTTTGGATCATTTTCCAATCTTTTCTATATTAATTATTAAGAAGGAAATATCCATTGCTATATATTACAGTTGCTCTTTTTCTTATTTAAATATTTTGTATTTCTTACGATTACTTGAATCTGAGAATTGGCAGGACACTTATGACTCCAATGGCTTAGAAAATAGATTTAGTAATTTTTACAATACATTTCTACATTAATTTAGCTTTTCAAGTTATTATTAAGAAAATTAACACAAAATATTTGAAGAAGGAATGGATTATAACTGAAATACATCATTTTCCCACCATCTTAAAGACATGGCCGTTTTGCAAAATAAGTGTTCAGGGAGACTGAAAATGTGAAAGTTGTGAGTCGTGTTCACTCGTAGACTGTTCTGACTGAGGATCGTTTAGCACAGGTTAGTGAGAGCCATCACGCTTACTACATTTGTTGCTGATAGACATTTCTGTGGGGTTTTATCAAAGGCAATGACCACAACAGCAATCCATGCAATCTGGATGAATTGAAAAAAACCAACATATCCCACATCATTTTCAACATCACACCCATCATGCTGCAGGCAGTGTCTTAGAACATGCTTCGTCGTGCTCAGTTATATATCCAACATGCTGGTGGTCATTTTCAACATTATTTGTGACAATGTAAGTAATGTCAGACAATAAAGGTTGTTACTTCTAAATTTCATGTCTCGAGCAGTGTTTTACTCGAAGTTGTTAAATTTTCTATGGGTTCTCATTTAAAATGATAACCCTGCATTACAACGTTTAAAAATAAGGTAAAGGAGTTCCTAGTGAACAAAATGTATTGTAGTATAGGTGATTATATGAACAATATAAATTTGTCGGTGTTTAAAATACATTTATGACAAGAGTAATATATTGCTTATTTTTATATTACTAATCTATATTTCTCTTTTCATTGACTTGTCCTACATATACGTATATCATGACCTCTGGACCAAATAAACTATTACTAGAAGGGCTGTCTTTAGAGGGAGGGCAGTCGCTCAAGACCCCTGCGAGTATTGGGTCTCCGCGTCGATGCAGATTCCTGCTTGAAATTAGCGTACTAACTATTCTTACTTACTACTCTTAGTGAAAATACAGCGTGAAAAAACGCTCTAGATGCTCGTTATAAGCAAGATATTATTTTGGGACCTCGCGGCTGCCGTCTCGTCCTGGGCCCTGCGTTTCCTAGGGAGGGCCTTGACTACTACTAGAACTACTACTAAGAAAAATCCAGGTCAGTCGACGACAATTCAAACAGAAGATAGATGGGATAGATAAATGGGAGACGGGCTTTGAAAGAGACCCATATTCTTACGTTAAGTGCCCAACATTCTTCAAAATAAGAAACCACGATAGAAAATTTCAGATTTTTATTCGAAGAACGGAAGAGCTTTGTTGCCCGGCATGAAAGGGTCTAAATGCGTGGGCCTCTAAAAGATGCCTCAGAGTTAGATTACGCTTCCGGTCTGGAAGGGGATTCGAACAGGACTGAAGAGGTATTTTCAAGTCAGGCAAAAATGTCTAAGTAGTTTATAAAACTATTTGTGATAGATAAACTACTGATAGCTAAAATACCTACTAATGCAATAGAAAGCCGTTTAATTTTTAAAATGTTAAAATGACAGTTGAACATAGAATAGAAAATTATCCATAAATATTCATTACCAAATGACCTAAAATCTAATCCTCAATGAAAATTCTCGTTATAAACTAAAAATAGAAAGTAAAGAATTCATGTATTTTGTACATTCATGATGCTATCATATACGAGGCCACGTCAGATCGGGAGCGAATGATTTCCGCAGATGTTTTTCACTTTCAGAGTGCTATTTTATTGAAAGATTCATAGTCATAATTTTAGACAAAGGACGAAAAATTAACCGGCGGACAATTTATTTGGCGAAGCAAAGAACAGATAAATATAAACTTTAAATGGTGAAATAGAAAAATTCAACTGCTCAAAAATTACTATCCTATTCTTTCTTAATGTGTTGATTGCAAAAAATTGCAGATTCGATCCTCAAGTACCATTAAAAATTTAATGCTCCGTCCCCTGTAAAGTGAACAATTAAAGTCAATACACTACTGAGACCCAAAAGCCCGTCGGACTGAACGAAAGAATAAAAAAGAGAAAACGTCTACTGAAATCTTTCGCCCCAAGTCCGAGTTGGATTTACTAGCTCCAGTCAACTACAATAAAAAATATTTTTGCGCTAATCGAACTATTTTCCGATAGCCAAGAGGAATACCGTAAGCGAGAATTCTCGGTGACTGCTAGAGCATGCGAAGTCTAATGAACTTGACGTCTAAGAATAATAGAACTGTCGAAACGGGCTCCAGCAATCTATGAGCGACATCGCTGCCACATCATGCACAACCGCCGAGCCTGCCTTGCCCTTCGATCCCTTGTGATTTGCTGTCTTCGTTTTCCTTCCTTAACTTGTCAGAGCTCATATTATACGAACTACTGTCTACTACAGGTAGTAAGAGATGGACGTGACGAATTGAAATATTTATTTTGGTGCGATTATTTAAAAAAAATTTTTAAAGCGAAGCAAATTAACTAAATTTAGTATATCTATTACCAATATAATTGAAGGGCACCAATTATTATTTTAACATTAATTTACGTTATATATAATACGATAACAACGATAATGCCGATTATCATTTCATGGACACTTAAAACTCAAAAATTTATTTTGTTTCTGGGAAAGCAAATGATGAAAAGCAAGAGCTCGGTCAATAAGACGCATTATTCCTTACTCACTTCCTATTACAAAGCATATCTGAAAAGTAAAATACTCTACTGAATGTTGAAAATGAAATTTGGAGATTAAGGTGCACAGAATGGAATTAAAATAAAAACATCTGAACCGTAAAATAATCTAGATGAGCTCTCACGTGTCAATAAGAGAAAATAGAAAATATAAAATTATACTTACAAGTTTGCAGGACGATGGCCTACAGAGACCTGTTATCGAAAACTTGTCTAAAGAAAAAATAAAAGGCAGTCACACGCACAAGCACTCGGAAAAACTCTGGAAAAACTCAATAGATACGTATTTCATGAACTAAGCTATCATCTTCAGTGGGTGGCCTTTACATATAAGTAGTTTGCATACATGATTTTCTTCTTGGCCACCCATCTTAATTCTTCACACCAAATTTACAAAGTGAAAATTTTAAGGCAACAAAAATTTATTTTGTACATTTGAGCGCATCATAAAAGTATTTGCCATTGAAAAACCTGTTTTTAATTTATTTTAATATTCTTAGGCTAGTTTTTGACAACAGATCCCTGCAGGCCATCGTCCTACAAACTTGTATAATTTTATTTTTTCTATTTTCTCTTATTGACGTGCGAGTGCTCATCTTGATTATTTTACGGTTCAGGAGTTTTTATTTTAATTCTACTCCACTGAAGAAAATGTATGTAATGAGGAAACACTACCAAAATCGGTATAGTAAGGGTTTCGTTTGAGAAATAATTCAGACTAAATAAATAAAGTGGAATTTTTTACATAGTGGTTCTCTCCTTCTCAATTACTCAGACTAAGTTTGCATATGCTGTTGGAGTAGAGTTGCCAGGTTTTAAGTTTGAAAACACGGGATCATTGGCGTCCGCTGTGTGGGTCAGGGGTGCAGTTATCCCCCTCTGGATCAGGCCTGTGTCAAGGCAAAAGAACCATTGATGTCTGCTTAGGTCAGGAGATTAACACCGTCATTTTTCTGAGGTCAGACTATCAGGTGGTGGCCCCCTTCAATATGCTTGAAACAAACCACTAAAATATTAAGGCCACCAAATCCGACTATGGGAGCTTGCCTATCTACTTGCCCTCCCCCTCCTGGAAAAGTTTCAGCGGACGCCAATGCACGGAATATAAAAAGATTGCCTTCAATAAAATAAGTGACACGTAAAACAACCGAAAAAATATCTATACGAGAGTATGAGAACTATAGAAAGTATATTTTTCAATTCAAGAATAGAAAGAAATAAGTACGAATTTTGTATATGCGTACATACACACTGCAAAAGGAATGTTATATATTCGAACTTTGATTTCAAAATACGGAACACACCATTTTGGGAGGGGAAAAGAAATAAAAATAATTGTTAACTTTTAACTGAAGAATTGATGACATTTGAAATTTGAACGAAAATTCTTAAACAGTTATTGTAAATTAAAATGAGTTTATTTTCCGGAAGCCTTTATGAATCTCTGCAACATAATATTTGAATCAAATTTTAAAGTGATTTGAACAATTATTATTAATTTTAATCATTATATTTCTTGGAGCCCTTTGTGGCTCCCTGCAACTGTTTATTTTGAAATGTACAACGGGGAAACTTGCTGCAAGACATGTTCATATTTATTAAGCACTTCGGAATTTACTCAACTGTGGATAACTCTAGTGACTAGTGTTATTGTTACGTTAGCATTAATCTAGACTGATATACGAAACATTTTTTTATAGTATGACGTGTTAATTAAATAAAAGTAAACATTAAAATACGGGGAAAATAGCGCCCATTAGTTATCAAGTTCATAGGAGACATGGGAGAAATATTGAAAATACGTGAAATCTCGGCCAATAGAAAACGTTTGACAACCCTCTGCGGAAGTAAGGTAGCTAAAGTTAACAGTAAATAAAAATTTCACCTGTCGGACATTTGTATTCCAACCGAAAATTGCTTCATAAATCTTACTTCTGAGTTGATAAGTACTGGCGAAAACGATACGAACTTTGAAATCTAGCAGGGTTAGCCACCGCCCACATACCTAAACAACAGAGTGATTCGCATCAATTTTATTTAAACTTCACGATAGAGAAATCATCCATTTTAAATGCATTTCCTTTCACCAGACACGCAATTCATTCATCGCGAAAATTAATTCGAGTCAAAACATCTCTCTTTCTATTATAAATACACTTTTCAAAATAAATGAGAAACATTGGCACTTACCACTGGGATCCATCGGATTTCGAATAGTCGCTATAGTATTTACCGTCAGCACGAACAACTTGCTGAAAGTCACGTTTCCAATTGATTGCCCGGCCAGAAATCAACTGAAACGACACCAACGCCAATATCTAGAAGAAATATTAAAAATATAATAAAATGATGTATTATCTATACTCCTGAGTGGCAAGTTTTTAGTTCATTTATACAAATAACATTTCATAAATAATTTGAATTTATAAATACAATATGAAAAACAAATTAACTACGATACTAATCTCGGAGAAGTGTCGATACACTAGGACTGGGCAAATAAGTTGTTTTTCGATAACATGTCGTAAGTGCCCCTGTTCCAAAGGTATACCAGTTACAAATAACAGTTTGAAGTAACAGCCAGTAACCTATGTACTCATACATGCATTGTAATTTTAGCTACCGGTAACCTCAATAAACAATCGGTAAATATTAAAACTACCTATTTCAAATCACAAAAGTATCAAACCTAGTTTACATGAGCTCTATTCCAGTCGCATGCTTTTCAGTATCTCCGGCTTCCTTCAAAGTAGCTCTTGATAAAACTTCATTTCTCGTATCTCACTCATCGAGGCACAGAACCCATTGTTGTTATTTACCACACCACAATATTAAAATAAAAGGTTTATCCAATGGGAAAAGTGTAACACATCTTTAGGTACACTTCACAGAAATTCTTGGTTTTCAATGAGCTGCAGCGAACGATTCCCCATTCAAGATAACGCTTTGCTACGGAAAATACTTAACGAAGAACTGAAAAATATGACTTTTCCGTTCATGCCTCTCTGCTGTTCGTCCGGGGAAATTGAATTTTCTTGGATTAATTCAAAGTAGCCATAAATACGTTCGCCTCGAGTGTAAATTCACGATAGAGTTGCTGATCGGCGGCAACACTGCTATAACTCCACCCCTGGAAAAGTGCCGCCGGACGCGGTCGCTTCTCAAACTCACCTCACATTTTAGAAAAGCGAGTAGAGATGAGAGCGACACCTGTACACAAGTTAGTCACTCTTCCGTCTCGCCCCCTTCTTTCCGACCACCTCCGCTGGCTCTGCCCTTTTAATTGAGGCAATAGGATGCCCGTTGCAGCTTTGCTTGCAAAGAAATCAATAAAAAAGTTATATATGTGATAAATATTTATTATTTATTACTTATATGCATTTGAAAAGAATAATCAATTCTATTAATATTTCCCATTTTATTTATTTCACTTTTCATGTGGCCGCATATGAACGGAGGGTGAGGGAGGGGGGAGGCAGGGGAGAGGTGAGGGAGGGAGCGGGAGAGAGGGATGGGGATAGAACTTGACGTAGAGCAGCGGCTATCAACATGGGGAACCGACCGAGGCAGTACTGCGAGTCCGTAAGTTATGGTCAAATTTTCCACAACTCCCAATGCAATTCGTGCACTAAGACCGCCCAAAAGAGGAGCGAAGATCGACCTTGAGATAGAGCAGCGGTTCTCAACTAGGGGCCCTCGCGCAAAAAGGGGTCCGCTGGGTTGAGAAAAGGTCGGAAACCACTGTGAGCTAGAGCAATGGTTCTCGAGCCGCGTTACACTTTCAAAGATAAAGATGGTTTCGCGGCACCCCGGTCTTGTGACAAGCTTTATATATTTTCAGATACGGATGTTACAACCTTTGGACACAAGCATTTGTTGATGCTACTACATAATCAAGCTATTAGAAGAAAAATTATTGTCCTAATTATCCACCAACACATGCAAATCGTTGATTTATTTACTAAACAAAGTTTTTCGCAGCACACCTAAATATATACTACGGTACACCAATATGCCGCAGCACACAGTGTGAGAACCACTCAGGTAGAGGACAGCTTCCACTTTTCATGAGGCTACCGACACTCAACTTTCAACAACACCCATTACGAAATTAATCCGTATATATAAAAGGCTTAATGACAGATGAGTTTGAAAGTTTGCAACGCAAGATCTCCAAATCTACTAGGCGGATTTTCACAAAACTTTCACTGAAAGATTAGGCGGAATTTTGAAGAGGTTTTATGATTATTTTCAACCTTCTAATTTAAGCCGTTTTAATGATATGGCGATTTTTCCGCGAACACCCATTTTCGTACGCTACTTTATGACGTTCGGCGGACGGTGGGAGGGGTGAGTTAAAGAGGGGTAGGTGCAATCCCGAATCGCACCAGGGCAACGCCCTGCATCGTAAATCAGTGTTGGAAAATTGGAGTATTTCCTATAAAGCCTATAACACAATTATTTTCTCTCTATAGATATATTAAAATCGTAGTCGGTCGCCTAATCAAGTGACGAAAACTGCTTGTAACTAAAAAACAAATATGTACCATTACTTTTGCTGTATATCCCTGCTTTCAGTTTGAATTGAATTCAGCAAGCTATTTGCCTTTTGCCATGACTCTTGCAATAACCCCGCACCAATGCTTAGATATGTGGATAGTGTGAATATAAATTAATAGATGAGAGTAATTCCATAACACGAATGAAATTTGTCACCCTTAAAATTAAAAGAAAGATCAAAAAAACACAAATTTCATGAAACTTAGATTTATTCCACATAATACTATTTAACATCGACAGGTTTCGATGAATGATCACCATCATCAGGTAACAAGTATTAAAAAATAGGCTTTTATACCAACAGGGGGAGGGGAGAAAGAAAGAATAGGATAAAAAGGGGTATATTGAGAACCAGGTTAACGAAGAATAATCACGGGCCTGTCTACGGACAGACACCCTTTGATTATGACCAGCATGTGAGAGGGGAGGAAGAATTGGAGGAAAGAGAAGGCGATAGGTTAAAGGAGAGTGGGAATATAGAAAGAATAGGAGCAATAGGTGATTCGTGAGTGGGGATAAGTTGGGATTGGATGGATGAACCATGAACAGATGAAAGCACAGCTGCATCATAATATTGTGTCACCCAATAGCTTACATAAAATTTCACACATCAGTACCTCATTCATGTTCTAAGGATGCTGCAAAATTGATGGTGATATTGTGTGAAGTTCGTGAATTATATGACCGCGCAAATTCAGCGTTCCGTCCGTCGGAAGGGACATTATTAAGCAGTTGGCCCCCTTGGTACTCTTCGTTAAGAGTAGGCTAATTCCGGCACCGGAATACCCTACTCTCTTATGATTGTGTTCGGTGTGAAAGGGGCTACGGCAATAATAATCCAAGAGGTTGATTAGCAAAAAAACATACACACACATTCTCTATCCATTTCTCTCTTCCTTGACTGTCATAGTTGCTGTTTCAATTAAGCCCTCAAGCCCGGAGGATGTTAACACAAATCCCACCGCAGATACAAAAGAGATTGTTTTGCCGATGCGGGCGCGATAATAGCACAGATATAAGAACTCATAACTTTTCACATTTTTATTGAATAACTATGAAATTTAGGATTTACGCAAAACATGATATTTTTAAGCTATAACATTTATACTAGCTTGAAATAAGTAGAGACTATTTGCTGGAGAGAAGCGATTTGCACTCCGGTCCGTTACATATCCTGCGCGTGCCCGCGCTTTCATATAATAATCAATATCGTGAAAACTACAGAAGTTATTGGCATTCAACCTTCTTCAAAGATCGCTGGATGTACCACTCTAAACCAATTAGGGAAAAAGTTTCCCGCAGGTCAACTTTTTCATGTCTTCACTGAAAATTTTAGTTAAATGTTACGATTGTTATTTTTTTAAAAGGCACTTCATATTTTTTATGTACCCTTGAGTTACCTTGTCGTTATTCGGAATAATTACAGAAATCACATAAAAATATTGTCCCTTTCTATTTAATAGAAGACGAAATATGACGTTGTATACATGGAAGTGGAAATGTAGTTTCCACATGTGATAGGAAACGTTTATTGAGTAATGACAGACCTTTTATCGCTCTAGAACAGTGGTTTCCAAACTGTATGCTGCGGTACATTTGGGTGCCGCGAAAAATTTTGTTAAATAAATAAATTTGGGAATGGAAAGTTTCATTATTCTCCAGTTAAGAACGTAGAAGCGAAATTTCTTGTAAAGAGCAATAATTTATGGTAGAATTTCTAACTTTGTTTGTTTGAAACTGAAACCAAGTTGCTTCGTAACTGGAGAATTGGCAACTTCTTCATAGAATTATCTCATAATCCGGATTAAATACTTAAGCGATTTGTAAATTTTAGATTTTTGTAATAATTGACTACGACTGTGTGGAAAAGGCCATTTTGTTTTCATTTTTGTTGGCAACAGGCCGGTCAAAAAATCTACAGGGTCTCATATAATTAAGTTCGGTGTGTCGCTAACTTCGAGTGAACACAAAAGTGTGTCGTGAAATTGAATGGTTGCAGAGCATTGCTATAGAGCAGTGGTTCTTTACCTGGGGTGCGAGGCACTGTTTCTAGGGGTGCGAGGTGTTGATCTAGAGATTTTTTTAAAATTAATTTAAATAGAAACATAAAATAAAATATGCAGCGAAACATTTTGGAGAAATGTCATTTAATTTGTCACAGCCTTTGAATAAACGCAAGTCATTATAAATGAGATGATTATATGTTCATGACTTCTAAAGAAACATTTGCGTATGAGCGCGCAGCTTATACCCTTTGAAGGACGCCAACCGTCTGCTGTCCCCACCCTGCTGCAAAGCACTCGCCTGCTAGAAATTGGTGTTTCTGCATTAGCGACACTATTCAAAGATTTTGTAATCATTACAATGTAATGCAAACCATTTCAATGTAACAGTTGACGTCGCGAGGTGTTTTGAACCTTCTCAACTTTGTTGAAATGTTTACATTGGCAGTTGACTTGTTTCTCTTGCCCTAGTTGAGCTGAATAAAAATACCATATTATTATTATATTGATATTTTTATTTGAGGTAATTTATGATGCAATGATGTATTCTATTAGGTTGAAATTCAGCAGAACTTGAAGGTAAGCTTTCAAGTCTTGAAAGCAGCCCAAAGTTCTTAAACACAGCATTTTCAAGTAATATGCTATGCACTATGACTTCTATTAATAAGTACGGGTATTTCATGCAAGGACTTCCATTTTTAAATAGTAACTTGGCTGGCTTAAAACATAACTTTTAATTTTTAAAATTCTGTCAATTTGAAATGAGAAAATATTTTTATTTTTAGTACCCTCCCAATGTCGAAGAAACGCCTTAGGAATGATGATTACATTCTATATGGATTCACCTGCGTCACAGATAAAGACAGCATCCAGCGACCACAATGCATGCTGTGCTGCACAATATTTTCAAATTCCAATCTTAAACCGTCAAAACTTTCAGAACATTTCAACAAGCAGCATGGTGGTGAATCAGCAGGACTACTTTTAACTCCTTGAAAATTAAAAGGGCAAAATTCGATTCTGGTGGTACTTTTACTGCTTTTACACATGCATCTGTTCAGAAGCTATTGTTACAAAAATCTTATAAAGTTGCGTATCTTTGTGCAAAAACAAAGAAACCTCACACAATAGCTGAAGAATTAATAAAACCGTGTGCACTGGAAATAGCAAATATAGTGCTTGGCTTAGAAGCACACAAGAAAATACAACAAATTCCTCTTTCTAATGATGTAATTCGCTCGAGAATTTACGATATGAGTGAAGGCATTTTAAGTCAAGTGATAGAAGATATAAAAGCCAATCCTCTGAAAGTGGCTATCCAACTCGATGAGTCTACTGACGTTAGTAATTGCTCTCAACTGATGGTGTTTGTGCGTTATGCAAAGGAGAGAGATGTTGTCGAAGAATTTTTGTTTTGTGAACCACTGGAACTGACAACAACAGGAATTGACGTGTTCAATCAAGTCAAGGGCTTCTTTCTCAAACATAAATTGTCAATAGATGTTGCAGGATCAGTTTGTACTGATGGAGCCCCCAGTATGTTAGACAAAAATTCAGGTTTTGTTTCTTATATGAAAAAAGAAATTCCGGATGTTGTAATTAACCATTGCATGTTACACAGACACGCACTTATGGCAAAAACTTTACCAGAGAATTTGAAAAATACTCTGTCTAATGCGGTGAAAATAGTTAATTATGTTAGAGGACAGGCAACCAACCATCGTTTATTTCGTGCTTTCTGTAAAGAAATTGGTTCTCTTCACACGGTCCTTCTTTTCCACACGGAAGTGAGATGGCTTTCTAGAGATCGAACACTCAGCAGAATATATGAATTGCGCGAAGAAATAATTCAGTTTCTAAAAAACCAAGGGAGTAACTTAGTTGATGATTTCAACAAGAGAGATTCAATTCTTCGACTGTCATATTTAGCAGACATATTTACTCATCTTATTGAGTTGAACATGCTTTGCAAGGATATGGCATAAACATCATAAAGAGCAGAGAAAAACTATCAGCATTTTGGGGAAAACTCACAATTTGGATAAAACGAGTGGAAAAAAGTAATTTTGCAAACTTTCCTATGCTTGATGAAATTGTTTCCGAAGATGAGGGACGTACAGTTGCATCCGATATAATAATTCATTTGCAAAAATTGAGAGACTCTTTTGTAGGATATTTTCCTGCTAACGGAGTCATTGACACCATTCAAAAATGGATATTGAATCCTTTTCTTTTGACCTCTCTTGTATAGACGACAGTAATTTACTGCAAGATGACATAATTGAAATAAAATCCAGCTCTCATACTCAAATGCAATTTCAAAAAATGATATTAGAACAGTTCTGGTGTTCTCAATTGAAGACATTTCCACGTTTGGCAAATGCAGCACTTCAGTGTCTTATTCCATTCACCAACACCTACCTATGTGAGGTTGGATTTTTATCGTTACTTAACATAAAAACAAAGGCCAGAAACCGCATAAATGTGACTGATGATATTCGAGTGGATCTTTCAAAAACAGAGCCATGTAAAATGAAAATAATGGAAGAAAGGCAAGAGCAGAGTAGTCTTTAAAAGATTTTCTTGTAATTTATGAAATTGAGAAGATGCTCTGTTTTTTGACATGTGATTGCGATTCTTTCATTATATAAATAAAATGCTATTATATATTCTAATTTTTCTTTTTCAAATCCTTAAACATGTTCTCAAGACTTCTTGCACAGATAGATGCACTTTGTCGAATTTTATTCTTCATTGCTCAACTGTAACTAAGGCTGAGACACATTTAAATAAGAAAATCAAAGATATTTTTCGGGAGTACGAAAGCATATTCTGAAAGTCCAAGGGGCGCAGGGAGCAAAAAAGGCTAAGAATCACTGCTATAGAGTACACATAATGCACTGCTATGTTTTCTCAGGTAAATATGAATGCTATAATCACATGTATCCATTTATTTTAATACATTTTTAAGCGTTCTTTACAAAAAGTAAACAAAGAACCCCTTATGGTCCCGTCGTGACCGTCCGTCTGCGAAACTACTGGATGTTCATCAAATTTGGTATTTAGAACATAAAGGGAGATAAAATAGGGAAATGATATAATGATATCCGATTTCAAGAAAATCGAACGGGAATGTCATAATTCAATTTGAACTTACAAAATTTTTCCATCTTTTTTAATTGTCAACGAAAACAATCTTCGTGGCAACTGAAATAAACTATATCTGCTGTAAATAACGAATTTATTTTATTTTATTTCGTGGGAAAGAAACATTTAGGGAACAAATGGAAATGGATTATCTAGGACGAAGAATTTTATTTACGTATACACAGCGTTTGTAAGTGAAAAGGAATGAGTAATTTAAAGGAAGGAATTAACGTTAAAATAAAGATTATATTAGTACTATTTGAATGAGGTAATTTTAAAATAATTTTCGATTGTTTTATTGAATACTACCGATTAGGAAGTAAACAGGTGAATCAAAAATTCGATATTTTTTAACATACCAGTTCTTAGATATTATACTTAGTTATTAATACATATCATTTTTTAAATGATTGCATAAATCGTAAATAATGCCTCTGCCTCGCATGCACTATACGCGTATGATTTGTACATCCTTCTTCTCTTCTTTAAGATTTCTCCCTCCCATCAAAAAAAATATTTTTCAATTTTATTGACCTGTTTTAACGAGATTCAGTTCATGGATTATGGGTGCTTTATTAAAAGGTGCATTACATTTTAGTAAAATGGTACATCGCATTTCTATTTTACCTTAGCATAGATTGTCGTTGTGAAAGATTTTATTAAGGAGTTTCCAAAACTCGGATTAGGTTCATTATCATACTCACCAAATTTTTAAAAGAAATGTTGCTAAGTATTTACAGTTGTTATGTATTTAATATTTTTGATAAAACTGTTAATATGAACCCCATAATGATGGACGAAACTATAGAAAAATATTAACAGGTATTACCGTATTGCCCCCAATATAACGCGATGTTTTTTCCTAAAAATGAAATTTTAAAAGTAGCCCTCGCGTTAATTTCGAGTACTAGTAATTTTAAAAGATCATAAAATTGTCTTTCGAAAAATCACCGTATATTCCGCACGTCTGTTTAAGAGATGCAAAATATTTGTTACAGTGTAGACACATTAGACGTGCATGTTACACTGTACTTGAAAAGCTTCCGAGGAAAGAATAGATCGAGTTCAGTCGGCGGCTGAACTCTTCGATAAGCGTTGCATTGAAGCGATCAGTGCGTCGGCGTATTCGAGGTATGTCATAAGCTTGCTGAAAAAACATAACTATCTGCTAGACTAGAAGGGAAATGCAAATCAAACCTCAGTATTTTTTGATATGCCATCAAACGTCAGCGTCAACACTGTACTTGAAAAGCTTCCGAGGAAAGAATAGATCGAGTTCAGTCGGCGGCTGAACTCTTCGATAAGCGTTGCATTGAAGCGATCAGTGCGTCGGCGTATTCGAGGTATGTCATAAGCTTGCTGAAAAAACATAACTATCTGCTAGACTAGAAGGGAAATGCAAATCAAACCTCAGTATTTTTTGATATGCCATCAAACGTCAGCGTCAACGAAAAAGGTGCTAAATCGATTTTTTTTAAATCCACCGGAAATGAGAAATCAAGGATAACTGTTATGTTTGCAGTCTCGGGCGAAAACTGACTCCCTACGTAATTTTAAACCGTAAAAGGACGCCAAAGGCAAAGTGACCGTCAGGTGTGATCTTTCACGCACAGGAGAAGGTGTGGATGAAGGAGGAACTTGTGTTAGATTGGCTGATAATTGTTTGGGGTCGCGTTATATTCGAGATTTAGTTTTTTCTTAAAAAACTTTCCAGAAATCTTAGGGTCGCGTTATATTCGAGGTCGCCTTATATTCGGGACAATGAGTAATTGAAAAAATGACAATTCCAGAAACATCATCGGGGAAAATGTAACGAGAAAAAAGGAGAAATGTCACGGGCATTTATTTTGTATATATTTGCCAATAAAGAAATCAGCATAAAATTTGGACAAGATATGAAACTGATGAAATCTTCGATGGAATGCACGAAATGTGAAAACCAATGACTTTCACAAGGTAAAAATACCTGAGCGATCGTTTTATGTGTAACCATAGAGTAGAGGAAATAGAAGACGGAAAGATGATCAAAAAGAAATGTAAAACAACGAAAAGTATCAGATGCGGATTTTGGTTTACAATGAGTAAGGTAACTACAATGGAAATAATGATAATGACCTTCGAAATTAAAAACAAAACTCAGTCAAAAGATATTGTAAAATAGTACGGGTTATCAAAGAGTACCCTCGTCGACTGGTTTCAGTTCTGCAGAGAAGTGATTGTGGAATTCATAGAGAAGACAAGCAAAAAAATCGGAGGAGAAGGATTAGTAGTGGAAATTGACGAATCAATGTTTAGGAAAAGAAAGTATAACCCCGGTCATCGCGTGGAAGGACAGTGGGTACTTGTTGGTATAGAAAGAGAAACGGGTAAATTGTGTTTAACGTTTCCTTTTTCACTTTCTCCATACCTAGTATAGCGGAAAATATTGTTTTCATTAAAAAAATCGATTTCGAGATTTCAACGGAAATACACGTTTTGAGGTCCCCTAACATGTTTTGAACATTTTCTCGATGATCTCTGTGTGAGTGTGTGTGACAGCTTTTTAAATTCACAAGAACTGATTAGTTTTTGATAAAAATTGGTCAACCAATAGTGGGTGTTTACTCTTGTCACTTATCCGTTATTTTGAGATATTTGCTTTAATATTTGATATATTTAAAAACATACCGGAATAAATTTGTAGGAAATTTAATTTTCTAAGTCCTTTGTTCAAAACATTGTTTCATATAATGCATTGTTTAAGATATATCTTAAAAACCAAATTATTTAGCTGACACCACCACGCCACCTGACGACTATTGTTAACAATTGACACTTAGTCACATCTTAGTAACGCTCCTTTTTATTGTCATAATTGTTGGAGCTTTGTGGCTATATCCAATATCAGAAGGATATGGTTTGAGTATATATCTGTTCTCTGTAGTCTATAATTTTCTTGCAGTTTCTTAAAATATTTTTTATTATGTAACCTATTTGGAATTTTTAGAAATATTACAGGTATGGAGAAAGTCATGTGGTGGCCACATCAGATTTTTAAGAAATAATTTCAATGGGGGTACAGCCCTCTAACCCCCAATTCTATGAACTCCCTAAATGTTTTTAGATAAATGTTGCTATGTATTTACCGTTGCTATGTATTTACTATTTTAAATATAAAACAATCCCTATCCCTCGAGAGTGGAGAGTACAATAGTATATACCTAAGCCAAAAACTCTATTTACATGAAAATATTTAAGTAGATCTTACACTATAATCAGACGCTTCATTCATGAGCATATAAGTCAAGAATTCAAAGAAATTGTTTTTACATTTCCGTCAGTATTGTGTTTGTGTTGTGTTACACAGTACATATTTTAACATGGGAATTCGTTATATCTATGAATTTCCGAAAATCCACACTGTTAAGCGAATAACAGAAAATAAACTTGAAGATAAAATAGATGATTCTGCCCTTATAAGAGGATCTTCTGTTCATATCTATTATAAACGAAGAAAACTCTTTATATATATGAGCAGGCTTGGTAGTTTTCAAGGTTTATTTTTCTTAAAATCTGATGACTAAAATCGTCATTTATTTTTCTATAAATCCGCAACGAAAATTAATGTTTATTTTAATTCAATTCAATAGGTTTGGTAGTTTTCGATGCTTATATTTCTTAAACAGCGACCACTAATAAGGATGTTAATTTTCTTAAAAATCTACGATAAATATTAATTTTAAGTAATTTAATTTCATCAAAAACTTCATAAATTGCATTACATTTGATTTAATTTTACTAAAAGTGTATATATTTGTGTGTGTGTGCGTGTGTGTGTGAATGTGCATGCGTGTGTGTGTGTGACTCAATTCTTGTACACCGGGGAGTTTGTTGTTTTCTAAATTTCGATGAATGTGTTGTTGTTGACTTCGATCACCAACCCGAAACAGCTAATCTTTTTAATAAATCCGAAAGTATATTTTATTCGTTAAATCGCAGCCCTTATTATGTAAATAATGACCATTATATTCGTTAAATCGCGGCATTCATTCACGAAATCCTGACCATTCAATAACAAAATTAGCATTTATTTATTTCTTAATACGGCGAGGTTGAGGCCATATGGCCCCTTCTTTCACCTAACCATAATGATACACAATATGATAAATTTAAATGTACAGAATTCAATACAAATCAATATAGTGAAATGAAAATCATTTAAAGGTATTCATAAATAATAATATGACGTGAATATAGCGTGCAGCCAAATGAATGTAATACCATTTTAAGAAAAATCCTTAGCTTGTTGAGCTGGGGCGAATATATGGTCAGGCGATATAGGCGACCGCCTTGGGCAGAGGTGGGCCAACTATTTACGTGGCGGCCCACATTAACAGTTGCAGATTCTTAGGCGAGGAGCATTAACAGATGAAAATGCTTAATTATCAGTATTTTATATTACGGTTTGCTTTCATGATGGCGCCGCGGGCCACATAAAATTCCCTCGCGGACCAAATGTGGCCCGTGGGCCGTAGTTTGCCCACCCCTGCCTAGGATCTCGCGCGTCTGGGAGCTTTGCTTTTCTGAAGGTCTCGCCCATTTGAGGGCATAGCTTCTAGAGCAGTGGTTCCCAAATATTTTCATCCCGCGAACCCCTTTCATAAAAATCCAAATCTCGCGTACGTCCTCTTAAAAATAAATATTTTTAAGGATCACCATCCTTACTTGAATATTAGTGACGCAGCCAAGGAGGATATTTACGTGTTTAAACACCACCCCCCTCCCCCCCTTCACGTATGAAAATTAAAATGCTTCAATTTTGCGTGTAAATTACGCCTAAAGAAAAAGTGGTTAAAATGTTCTCATTATAAATATGTTCTAGAACACGTCGTAGAATTCAACTTTGGCATTTAAAATTATTACTTTCCTTTAATAATATAATCATTAGCTCAACATCTTTTGTTACTATATGTATAATCAAAGCAAAAAATCGCCCCAAACTAACGACAACCTTACGACAGGTAAATGCGTTGGTAATGCGAATGTCGTTATAGATACCATTTCTCATCGTTAAAAAGCCTGAAAAATTCTGGATCTGCGTCTAAACAAAACTTACGGTCATTCGTCACGGATTCGATTTCTCTCTTCTACAAAAATAAATTTTGTTTATTTACGCGTAGAAGCGCCTGTTTCAATTTTGTTGTTAAATTTTATAAATCTTAAAATTAAATATATTCCACACAGTCCTATATTGCACAAATGTATGAAAGAAATACATCTTTATTTCAACAATTCCCGTTGCTGCAGAGAACGATTAACATAAAACGTGTATTGAGATAAGCTTGGCAAACGCCATTGCGGATTTTTTTCCGCGAAACCCCTGTTTCTTCTCGCGAACCCCCTAAGGGTTCGAAAACCACAGTTTTGGGAACCTCTGGTCTAAGAGTCACGAGAGAGTTAGCGTTAACAGAGCCAGCAGCTGATTGCGAAAGGGGAAAAATGTATAGATTGAGTGTGAAAAGTCCAAATACAAAGAAGCGGTCATATATACTAAATGATGACGAAGATAACGTCAACTCGATTTGGCGAACCATTCTCACCTGACGGGTGTCATTGGAAAAATAATTATTTCTAAGGATTCCACTCGAGGACTTCTGACCTGCAATCGAAGTTGACCTCAGAAGCCCACCCACTACATTTTAAATGCATATGCAAAAAAATATTACGAATTTGATAGCCTGTTTTCCTCCGTAAATTTAACCACGTTTTTAGAATTTTCGGGTCGCGGGCCCCGCAAACTATTATCGCCTAGTGGCCTCACGCCCCCTAAGCCCGAGCCTGTTGTTGGATAAAAACGATTAATGTAAAATAAATCTCAGAATGCAAGAAAAACTAAGCTCGAGAAATTCTCATTGGAGGATTGGCTCCTAAAAATATATGAATTTTTTGACAATGAAAATATTATAGAGACATCTGCATCGGCATTAATTTTTCAGTCTAGGAAACCCTTCTTTTCGCACCTTTGAGGAGGTTGGGAGATAACGTCGCACAAACGATACAAGAGTAGTCCCCCGAATATTCTGGGAACGTATCGTATCGTGGAAACGATCAAAATGCATAGGGATTATCGGGTCTAGTGGAGGATAGACACAGAGTGAAGCAAACCGATCACATTCTTTTGTCCTGCACCCTTGACTATGGACTATAGGACCTTAAGACAATGACAGAAGGTACCCCAGAAAATAAAATGTAGGGAATTTCAAATGAAGTTTGGCCGTCTGATACGACAGATACCGATTTCATCTTCCGTTTTGTATGTTTGGTGATGAAGTATATTAAGTTTGAGTGTAGTAAACCTAATTCAAAAGTAATTTCGTATAATTTCCATTAAAATGAATTGTAAAAAATGACACTTATCGGCGGCAATTCATTAAAATATATGCAATTTCGAGTTTTATTGACATTTATAGACTCAAACCAATCCTAGATATGGGTAAGCTAGGTTTTCTACGCTGTACATACAATTTGGTCTACATTTCAGATTTATTTAACTATTTTCCTTTTGAACCATTCTAATGCATTTTTAAGAAAACGCCATAACTAACCATTCGGGCTCGAAGAGCTCAGATCGACCCCGAAGTTGAATGTACTAGTTACGCTTTTGCCGTAATTGCATTTACTTTTATATATGAAATCATAAAAAAATACCTTTAAACAGGCCTCAAATAAAATCTACGGCTAAATTCTTTTTGATTCCACTTTACGGAATGTTTGTAACAATAGAGGCAATCAATCAAATTTAATTTCGTAACTACCTAAAATCAAGTCGTAAGTACCGAAACGGGCGTAACTGTCCGTCCTGAACCAATGGCATAACCTGGATGCAGTGGGTCCGGGTGCAAATTAATGTCTGGGCCCTTCTTCCCACCTTACACATTCCCGGAACGCAATATAACCAGAATGTAATAAAACCCTTATTCTCTGGGTCGCTTGGTCATTCTGTCCGCAACGCTCGATATCTCAGCCGTTTCTTCAGCCAGTTCAACCAAATTTGGTAGGATTGTTATACTATAATTTTATAATAAAATGGTCTAATTTGTATTTTATAATGTTTGATTACAAAGGCCGTTTCAAACGGTCTAATTCATCTAGTAGCAGGTAAAACGCTTATTGTCACTCTGTGAGTAACGCTCTTTTAAAGTATTTTAACAAGCTTCTCGACTAGGCAGAAGATTGTAATTCGGCAGGAATGTTCAATCACGCATTATAAGTTAATTACGACTAAAAGTCCACAAAAAAGACTCGAGTTCGACTCCTGGGTATAATTTCTGCCTCCCATAGAATCTCGCATAATAAGAAAATTTCCCAAGTGTAGGCTTTCATTCTTTTGCAAATGAAAATTATAAAATAATGACCATTGATTTTGGGTTTAAAACGTTTAAATTAAGATATTTAAATTCATGTTCCATCATTTTTGGCGGGCACTTACTCTAGAATAATTAGAACGACACAAACGGTGGCGTAAGGTACTCTTTGCGCATACGCACTACATCAGGAAAATGCAAAAAATAGCTCATATGGACTCGCATGTGCTAGTGGACCCATCAATAAGATTGTATATATATTTGATCTTCCCGTTTACTGTAAAATAGCCTTGCACGAAAAAAAATTGCTGACCAAATAGCTAACCGTAAAATGTCTCCAAAAATATATCTATACTCTTAATTTGGTAGAAATATTGTACGGTTTCGAGATATGGTCTAATAGGAAAGAGATGCGGGTATACGTCTATTGGTAAAAATCAGTTCGAAGGAAAACGAAATACGAAGTTTTAAATACTTAAGGAGAAGAGATAAACTTAATTAGAATGTTGGAATGGAGAGAAGATATAAGTGGGTGAATTTTGAGTGCCGAAGGCCTGTTGTTGAAAATCATAAACGGGAGGATTCTTGGAAAGAAGCGAAGAG
This sequence comes from Tanypteryx hageni, assembly GCA_028673005.1. NCBI lineage: Eukaryota > Metazoa > Arthropoda > Insecta > Odonata > Petaluridae > Tanypteryx > Tanypteryx hageni. Next base: position 82,197,936 of record CM054116.1, on the reverse strand, counting down.
ATAAGAAGAGAAAAGAAAATAACGTTTATCAAAAGAAGGGTTAGTTTGGAAAAGATTGGGGTAGGACCATCTTGAAGCCCACCAAGAGGTGGAAAAATTATGATTGCGAGTCTTGATTCGCCTTTATTGTGCCTTATGAATATATTTTTATGCATATGTGATTTAATTGCTTATTTTTAGCTCGTTTTAAAAAATGTAAAAAACGAGCTATTGTTATCTCATTGCCGTCTGTCCGTAAGTCTATATTCAACTTTTTTGTTTTAAGAGATAAATGAAAAATTCTTCTTTGGTTGGGTTGGTACTAATAAAATATTATGACTCGGATTTCACGAATACTTCATTAGTTTAAAATTCCACAATTAGATTGCGCTGAATCTTTAAAACGACAAAACTTTTAACTGTTACTGTAAACAGTCTATTTATCCTGTAATTGAGATTGTAGAGCGTGGTGATGATTTAATAAATGATACTTTCAAATCTACTAAATAAAATGTATTCCAGCAAAGGTTTATAGAAATTTTAGAGCAATTTGATATTGGAGGCAGAATTTGACAGACATTCGGTGGTGCTGTATCATGCCGCCATAAAAATTGATATTTATTCGAAGCGTCAAGATACTTTGTATTTTTGTTCTTAATAATTGTATATTTTAACAAATGAGTTTATTTCCTTCGAAAACGAGCACTCTATTTTCGCCAGAAGCGATTGGACATTTTTCTCTGGTATTATAATTTCCATTGTCGAGTAAACGCGGGGATTAGAAAACAAGCGCTGAAAAATTTTCAATTTCAACTTTCCAACCGCCTTAAAAAAAAGACATCAAGGGCTTCTTTGATTCGGGTGCATTTAAAACTCCCTTGCATTGATCGTTTAGGCATTTCTCCTACGAGTGACGACTCTATTTATCTGTTCTCCCTTGAAGTTTGCACCACATAGAGTAAACTTCATCTACGCGCACTATTGCGGTAGAGACGAGAGTCTAAGAGAGAAGGGGCAGGGAGGGTAGGTCGGGTCGTCGGTTCAGCAGTGCGCGGTGACCCCTGCGCAGATCTCCCTCTTTCCTCGTGTACCTCTCCAGCGGGATGCGCTCCTCAGTCTTGCGTTTACGAGCGATTGGAAGGGAGTAACATTCATTGTGGTCTACATGGGGCCTAAGAAGAGCAAAGATTTTCGCCTATCGAAGTCGTCGTCCTCAAGGACCTCAAGGTGAATCGGCCCCCTCCAACGGGGTGGAGGATTTATTTCTGTTCACCAGGAACTGACATCACGACGGCATCCAATTTCACCGGGTGAGTTTTTTCCAATCGATATAAATGTGAAATTAAAAAGAAATCCGAAAAATCCGCAAACTCGAACTTCTATTTAGTGCAGTTAAAAATTCGGTATCCTTCATATATTGCGAGGCGATTCATGTTTTTGAATATATTGATGGAAGACAATATTCCCCAAAACTCTGTCGGTAAATTCTATCAGAATTTTTTTCTACTGAAAATCTCTTCCGTTTTACGGTGTCGGCCATCAAAACCCGTTGTTAAACCCATCGGCGAAATAATGCACTTTATTTGTCACTGATTTATTTGAATTCACCTCGTGTTTAACACAAGATGTATCTATGTTTATATATAATTATTCAATGTCTATCCGTCTGTCCGTCCGTCTTTTCGCCCGCCCCCCCCCCCTTTTATCTCTTGAACAATTTGTCAAAGAGAAGTGCTGTAAACGCCATTTTGTTTCTGCCAACTAGGAGACCCCAGGAAAACTATTTTTGTTTACGGAACTGTCCCGGATTCGACTCCGGAAGACGATTATATTTTTCTATATGTTTACACAGGAGTTTCGATTTTTCAAGGTCCAAGGTTTATTTCTTTCATTCATTTAAATACGTAAATATGGACCGAATTTCCCCGTTTTTACTTTATTTACCTGCTAAAACTATAAAATATCTTATTCTTGCAATGTTTTGGTTTTACACGGAATAATTTCTCAGAAGCACGCATTTCCTTTCGAAATTTTATGGCTTTTTCGTACTCATTCCTGGTGTTGCCAAGGCGACCCGCATTGTTGCCTCCGATAGAATTGGCGTCTATTAAGCCATCAAATAGACAACGTAATTGCGTTATCCGCTTTGCGCTGTTTATGGAGAATCAAAATTATAGTTGTAGCAATGTCAAACTAAATAGATTGCAACCTTAATAATTAAAGATAATTACTATTCAGTAAACTGCGTGTGGGCTGTGGGTATTTTTAACGATTGACGAAAAGAAAAAATCTTATTTCTTTATTTCAATACAGGAATGTGACCTTTTTCGTAAGGAAGAGACAATTAAAATCGCACATATAAATTATACAAACAAATATGACATTCAAAATATCAGTTATCTAATTTTATAAGGAGAAATGGATTATTATTTAATTTGAACATGCAGATTTCTGAATGACTTCGCAAAATGTTTTGCGGGTACCACTAGCCACTTTTCTATATATATATATAACTCAACCTGTTTGGCTGGCTGGGAGTCTGCCGTTTCCTTAAAATATTTCTTGCTTTATATCTTAAGATCTACTAAGACTAACGAGCTGAAATTTTCACAATCGTTAAATCCCCATGAGCTGGTCCATAGAAAAATCAAACATCCTGGAGAAAGTGTCGGATTCGACTCCGGGAGACAATTATATTTTCCCATAAGTTCACACGGGATTTTCGATTTTTCAAGGTGCAAGATTTTTTCTTTCATCAAAATACGTAAATATCGACCAAATTTCTCCATTTTTCCTTTATTCGACGGCTAAAACTATAAAAGATCTTATTCCTGTGATGTTTAGATATTATACGGAGGAATTTGTCAGAAATACGCATTTCTTTTGGAAATTTTATGGCTTTTTCGTACTCTTTCCGGGTGTTGCCAAGGCGTCCCGCATTGTTGCCTCCGATTGAATTAGCGTCTATTAACCCTTCAAATAGACGAAATAATTACGTTATTCGCTTCGCGCTTTTAATGAAACATCGAGATTATTGTTGTTGCAACGTCAAACGTAATAGATTGCAACTTAATTAATTGCAGATAAGTTTGATTGTATGGTTCACCCGTGTGTTTTGCAGGCAGAAAATTTTGAATTTTTTTAAAAGTGCACCACTACTTTGAGTGTTACATTTGTGCCAAAGTTGAGTAATAAATCCAGGTTAGATTTTAGCCCACTTAACTTAACCATCCTAGCACCTGGAGGAAAACCAACAAATATTGTTTACAAGGAAGTATTATATACGAAATGTAAAGAATGACGTTATATTACTATTTTAGATTATTTTCAGACAGCCTCAGGTATCCGTGTTTTATTTCGTTCTCGGAATTCTTTTTCAGTTATGTTATTTTAACCTTCAAAAAAATGAATACTGTGCCGCTTTAACATCCGGAGCGAAGCCGGGTACATCTGCTAGTAGATTATAAATATTCCAAAAGGAAATATTTGTTAGAAAAACCAAATTAAGTTTATAGCTATCTGTAAAATAAAGATATAGAGGAAGACATGTCTTTAATGGCTGCGTCTGCTTGCCAACTTGCAGACCTTCAAAGACTTGTGCAATCAGTTTACGATTTCGTTCATTCTGGAATTGATAAAGGGGACTGATGAGCGAAAGAACTTGTTAAATAGTTACTTATGTTTTCGGTGCATTTGAGCTAGAATTAATTTCTATAATAGACGATTTATTTTATCCCTTATGTCGAAAGCTATAACATTTCTAAACAAGAATGATTCTTGGTAACAATTACAATTTCGATGGTTGAAATTTTGTGAAACTGTAAAACAGGGTCCCTTTGCATTTTAATCAAATAAATCGAATCGTTCAACGTATTTTATTACAGAAATTATCATATTTGACTGTTCATATTTATCCATATGGAAATAAGCTATAACAATTAAATAATAAGTTATGTTCCTAATGTCGTTTTTCTTTTCATAGCGGCGAATCAAATGCAATTTAATCCAAATATCGGTAATTTGCCATTTGTGACTTATTTTCATTCTTTTAACCGGCCATTTAGGATTTATATAGACGCTCTTTATAAAAACGATCAAATATCTCTCTTATATAACATATTGGTGTAAATAAAATTAAAGCCTGATTTTTTAAGTAGAGAAAACATTGTTTTATTACACCCATAATTACATAACAAATCTGGGCTACACGAAGTTTCGAAAGATGAAATTCCTGGTCATAGTAATTAATATTGTATTCAGTTCATCTGTCTTTCCGTCAGTTGAAACCGGTAAAATCCAGAACTTTAGAATTAATTAACATAGTGCATTAAAAAAAAGAATTGATTTAATGAAATTATTTATTTATTCCCTAACAATTGAATATTTTTTCATCATACCAAAATTAATGTTTCAATAGTCTTGACGATTTTATAGCAATTAATTTTTTCTTTACGGATTTTTTTTGTGATCTGTGAATGTTGTTATTAGTTATTTCGTAATTTTCCTTAGAGCTGTCACTTGGCTCTCATAGCTATATAGAAGACTCGATTTCTGTCCCTTGATTTAAAACAGTGTTTTGTTGTCTATTAAAGTAGTTTAACATTTTCATTAACAGAATGATCTTTAATTGCAGATTATACGTAAATACATGTACCAATTCTTTTCTATCTCATGCATTTTACTCTCCAACTTTCTATATAAAAATCTGTGCTGATTATTTCCTGATTTTTTGTTTGAGCCCGTATCAATAAAACTTAAAGTAAAATCGGCCGCTTTACTGATTTGGACTCGAAAAAATTATCACTCTCTGCCTCTAGCTCGTATTTAGCCTATCACATTTCCGACTTGTTTTTAATTTATGTATTATGTTAAGCTAGGTTTTACTTAATCTTCAGCATATTGTTTATCCTCCAGAAAAGAGAATTTCAGCCGTTAAATATTTGCGGCATATTTTGTAGGCAGTTGTGCAACGAAATGTTGACAATTGATTATATTCGTAATAGGTATTATCATTATCCTAATGTGAGTTATTTTAAAAAATGTCCAGCTTCCTAAATATTGCAGAACGAAGTAAATTCACGACTAAATTTATAAAAGGCAAGACAACAATATGAGTTGAGCGAAATTGTTAAGAACAGGAGCTACAGAGTTGTATAAATTTGAAAAATATGGAAAAAGCACGTTTAAATAAATGAGTTCACCGAGTTATATTCAAAACATTGCAGGTGTAAATTTGATAATACTTTGCATAATCACAATGTCGAGGTCCCGAGAAGTACGAATGAAAAAGGTTAAATTTATTTGTTCATTAGGATTTATGTTCTGCGTGTTACAATTAAGCACATCAAACATTATGTTGGATATCAAGGAACTATTATTTACGATTTTTTTAAGTTTAATTTTTTATCGGTTTTATCGTAAGAGGTTCAAGTTTTTTAAACAATTATGCTGTTAAATACCAATGTGGCGTGCACATTTTCAAAAAGAAAATAGTGTTTTTCATTTTTATTTGCATTTAATTAACTAAATCAAGTTAGAGAACTTTTGTTCAAAACGTCAAAAACATACGAAACTAAAAGTGCGTCCAATTAATCGTGTGCTTTATTTAATAATTATGACCAAAGAAGGCAAAAATGGAATCGAAACAACGGCTTGAATATATAGTTACAATATTCAACTTATCTCAGAACATTCTGAGAACCATCTATGAGGAAATGATCGAAATGTTTACCCAGTACTGTAAATGTTTGCCCTGCACAACGTATCCTTCTAGCACAAAAAATTTGGCTAGAGGACTCAGTGAAATTAGATAAATAATAATTTCCGCTCGAATCTTTCCTAAATCATTCGAAATAACATCAGCATTTAGTTTTGCAACTGTAGAAAGACGTCCTCTTATGATCAACCGCACTTTATCCCAAACTTAAAGCAACGTCTTGATTTCATATAATAGATTTTGAAGATAATTTTTTCCATAATTTTAAGCACTTTCGATAATTTATTTAGGATTTCCTAAGGAGTTTCTGAACATGTAGTTTGAAATTCATAGCGAGGATAAAAAGATATTGCTGGTGAGTCAGTGTTCGATATTGGATTGGAAGTGGAACATTTATTCTGGAAAATGCATAATTTTACGTGTTTCTGCCTCTGGATATTTCCTTAAAACTTATTTTAGAAATTTTTATTTGTTTTTAATTTATCATATATAGCGTATATAAAGTATTTTAATGGTTAAAAAAATTAGAGATTTTGGTGAACATAGAAATTTTAAGTTCCCGAGTCCAAAACATTGGTTTTTGTAATTTCGTCTGCCTGTCGTCTGTGAGATGGTGATGGATCTTAACGTTTAACAGAATTCATATTTATATGGAGTATCTCCTGTTTTATAAAGTGTACCGCTCATCAATTGAAGGTAATTAATTCTTGACGATTTACTAAAAAACTAGCGTAACTGCCCGTCAAATATGACGGGTATGTGCAGATTATGTATTAAAATTAAGGTACTTCCCATTCTTCTGCCATCCAATTATCTTCCCACCCTCTCTCCTTATTTTCTCTCTCCCTCCTATTTTCCCTCTCTCTTTCTTCTTTCCATTATCCGTCCCGCTCGCCCTCCTATTCTTCACCCTCTTCGTCTGCGTATTAAGTGCGGGTGAATTGGGTCAAAATTTATAAAACCAATTAGAACAACAATCTCAAAGTTTATTTTTAAAAGCAACTGTATGTTATCTACAGTCATTTCTTGCTCTTAATCTTTCATGTATCATATTCTTCAAAAATCCTTTTAGATTCGGAGAATTACGGCTTTTGGTAAGCAAAGTAAATGACCATACGAAAGGAAGTGAATCGGGTCAGGCGAAGGTTGAAAGGGGTTAGCCAGAAAATTAGCCGAAATTGAAAGCAAACAAGAAAAATATATTAATTTCCCACTGGGAAATTATTTAAGAAGGTTAAATACATAGTACAATGCAATACAATAGAAAACTAACTTATACATACGCAGGCTAATGACAAGAGCTTAAGCTCATTTTCCGCAAATAAATGTTTTCATGCCTTTTGCTCCAACGCAAGCTTCTTGATACCATTCTCTGTTTTTTCCTGGCACTGTGTCCAATCACCACTTTTCGCAGATTTTAAATCAGAATAATGTAATTGGCAAAATTAGCACTTATCATTTTCTTCACTAATTTTTTCCTCGCCAGATGGTTTGTCCTCATATTCCCTATGATCGCTGTAGCTTTCTATAATAATCTTCTTAATGCACCGCTTTCTAGCGGTTTTCATTTTCTTAGCTTCTTCTTTGTCCAATGCCTTGCGATTCAAATCAGCAATAAATTCTGGAGAGGTTAGAACACACGCTTTTTTCTTTGGTCTTCCCTTTTTGGTGGCTTTTATAACTTTTGTGGGAGTCGGTAACGAGTGGACGGACCGTCATCGTCAGAAGTAAGATCGGCTTCAATATTTTTCGTAGGACTCTTAGTTGCTGTTGACGCTTGATATCATAGCGAGGGTAAGAACTCATGATCTTCAATAACATTTGAATTCAGGGAGAAGATTTCGGTCGAAGAAAGTCCACTCTCGGCGATAGCTGGTGTTGCTGCTTTGGACCATGCAGCTTTAAAAATTGCGCCAAAATTTAGTTTCGTTACCTTCCTTTCACCCACAGTGCGATGAAAAAAATTGTTACTGGCTTCATTGTAATAGGCCTTCAACGGTTTGAAGAACGATCTGGGAAGGCAAACAAGATGGATGGTGTATTGCTCACAAAACTGTAAAACCTGAAGACTTTGGTGAGATTATTGACCATCAAAGATCAGTACTCCGTATATGAGAAAGTAAAAATAATTGAAATTACTTCCCTTGCTTATTTTAAGTTCAAATCGATGACCCGATTCACCCGACAATAGCTAACCCGATTCACCCGCTTTTACAGGGAAATGTAAAATCAGAGGTTGGCAATACTGGCGTGAATATTGTGAGATTGCAGGTAAAGGTTATAATAGTGAAAGACATGTGCTTAACGAAGAAGTTTTTTTTTTCCTCCGTTAACAGTGTTTCTATTACAAAATCACATTTTGGAACTTCCAAAAAAAAGAATTCAGCAAAAATGCATGCAAAGCTTACCTTGTTCTTCCTAAAAACAAGATGTATAATGACGAAAATCAATTGCAACTATCTCTATCTTGCAGAACAATGCTACTAAGGTTACCTATAAAGTGCAGCAGCTCTCAGGGTTCAGCTGCTTGGTCTCTAAGGCTCCATAACTTAAGTTTGACCCGATTCACCCCTAACCCTATTCACCCGCACTTACCCTATTGAAATTTGGGATTTTTGTGGCAAACAAAGATATTAAGCATTTTATATTGTCAGATAGCCGCCTAAATTTTGATTAAAATTCGTCTAAATATAGAATTTATTGTCACAAACAATAATAAATCAACTATACTTCATAAAAAGTCGGTATATAGCGTGTGTGTGACATCATACAATACTGATTTCAACGCCCAGCTGCCACCAAATTCTCCCCACTATAACACCAGCAGCATTATTGCTAAGAGTCCAAAACCAGGAATATATATTGCTCATCATAAATACGTACTAGTGTAACCAGAGACATTATTGCATGGACTTGAAGCGTACGGACATGAGTAAGTGTGCTAAACGTATGTTTTACCGATTTAAAAAATCTTACATCCTCTGAAGAATAATCATATGAAATTAACTTGTATAAAATCAAAAGAGAATTCTTCTCAATTTATATTTTTGCACATTGAATCATTTTCATGGTCAGGGTTGTAGAAAGGGATGGACGAGCGGGTCGCCTAAACCAGTGGTACTTTCTGATGCCACGGACCACTTTCAATGAAACAGATTTCACGCGGACCACCAATATTTCTAATACCTTATGATATCATTAAAATAATAAAAATAATCTTAATTTATTATTATTATTATTATGAACAATTATTAACATGACGTCATACATGGGAATAACAGCGTATGCCTATCTGCATAGGATCTTTAGATCATATTATTCCATCAATTTCTGAAGTCATACATATTGATCAAGGAATTCAAATTACTAATTTCGAACATGCTTTTGCAATACACTTTAGATGCACATTTTGTTATTCTGAGTTAGAATGTTTGAACAAATTTCCTCAAATCTTTGCGTAAAAATTGACCAAAAGATTCGCTACGTTGAATTTTTCTCACTTCTGTTTCGATGTTTCGTTTTCGTTTTTACCACTGCAAAGACTCCTGCTTCGCAGAGGCATGAAGCATGTAAGGAAAGGTATAATTACTCATAATGTGAAGGGGAATTTTTTTAGATTTGAGCAGGGCGACCAGTGATTGGTGATTGTCCTACAAAAAAACCTTTCCTGAAGTATTTAGAAATTATTTTTAATATTAATTTGTTGGCCACTGGTCAATAGATGCGGACCACCTCTTAATTGCTTACGGACCACCACCAGTGGCCCGTGGACCACCGGTTAGAAACACAAAACTAAGCGAAGGAACGCCAAAATACTGATCGCGACTAGCCATTTTGTAGTGAGTATTAAGAAGAATACTGTTGTTGAGTGCCTTTTTCCTGTAGACATGGTAATATGTGGGATACTTTTCTTGTTTGAAGCGCAGTTTAAATTGTTATTTTACTATCGCAGGTCTTTTATTATCATAGGTCTTGTCACGGGCACCAAATTTCTTTGACACGGTACTGCTCCTAGACGGAATGGCTCGAAGATTTGAAACCCCCGAAGTTCGCATCACTGTCACAAAATCACGCTTTACCCAGCTATTTTTTTGGGCACGCTTAAAATAAAAAACATTGATATTCATTGAAATAATATGGACAAACACTCCCTAATTTGAAATTCTACTTCTTCCCGATTCATTTTCGTATTTTCCTTTTGCAAATAACGCGTCCTGAGGGAAATGCTATTTTCCTCTTTTTGAATGTACATTTTGTATTCTCATGTATTAAAAATATCCCAGGGCACGCAGAAACGCCCTTTTCCATCTAATCTATAAATAGTCTCCAAAGTTCAAGAGAACAAGTTTTTATTTTTTACAGAAATGTTCCATTAATATCCTTTTTAGTACGCGATTATAACAGAATGAAATTTCGCATTCCTAAAGATGATCTTCCTATAGAATAAACATATCCAAAAACGTTTTCCTTCGAATTCAAATTATTTGCTAGTGCATGTTTTGAACGTTTTATCCATTTCCGAGTGATTGGGTTAATTTTTGCCTTCCTTTTTATGCTCGTCTTTTGATTTGAGATTCACGCGATCGTATAATTGGCGTTCTTAGCGCATCCCATAGTCCAGATGGAATCTCTTTAATGCATATACCTATCGGCGATAACTAACGCGGAGAGAACGACATACAAACTCGCTTACAAAAGGCCGCGGATCGATATTCTATCAAAAGAGACAATGAATGCATTCGATATATATATATATATATATATATATATATATATATATATATATATATATATATATCTGGTTTATCTCTCTTTCACTATTACATTCTGAATCGTTTTAGATGCAGTTATTTACTCAACAATATCAAAGCTCGCATACAGTCGCAATTGGATCACCTTTGTGAATACTCGTCACGATTTGAAACGCAGCGTAAAATTGAGTTGATTTTCGAAAACTTTTAAACAGGGAAAACAATTGGTCGTGTATTTTTTCCGTCTCTCTTTATCACGTGCGGCAGATATTTGTCTGTAAAATCGATGACTCGATTAATGTGGAGGCATTTTACAAAACAAATTAAGGCTTTCAGTCTATTCCTTTCGTGCTAGCCGTGCTTTGAACGATAACAACGATGATATCGCATGGATCGCAAAAACTTCGAAGATGTAGTACATATTCAAATGTGAACTCCGAGGCCGAGTTAATTAAAAATTCTTAAGACTCACGACGAAAAATAAATATTATTAGTTTTGGTAAAAATTATTTGGGTTTTTCGCATAAATTACTCAAAAAACTATACAGAGAGCATTCAAGTGGCATTCTTTCACTTCAACTTGATAAACATTTTTGCCGGATCTTTTACCTTTTCGGTCAATTTTTGTGACTAAAATTTTCAGGGGCATATTTTAGTGCCGATCCAAAAACTGAATATCAGAATATGATGTTATTATTCAGAAGCTTACATAGGTACATTGAAACAGATGTAGAAATTTTTGGTTTTTAGCGATTAAAGAATTTCCCTTGTGCGTTCAGTTTGTCCGTCTGCCTGTCCGACGCGCTAACTTCAAATAAACGAAAGCAGTAGGAGATTTCGTTTTTTCGCCAATTGATTCAATATCCTGTCTCGATGTGCACGTTTACTCGGTTTGTCCGGCTGACCGTCTGTCTGTCCAATTTTTTTTAAAGCCGCCACTTACTGTCTGCTTCAGCAGCTCGTTCCTTCCTCACTCGTATAAAATTAGAAATATCTTCACGGAAGCGTAACGCTTATCCGTTGATGTCAAAAAGTAATGATATTCGTAGCACTTCTAAAAGTGCCACAAGGATTCTGATGTAATATGAATTGTGTAAATAGAAACCATTCAAATTCAATGCAACCTAACGCTTTTGAAGATGGATAATTCAAGGTGGTACTCTTTTTGTATTTAAAAGCGTACCTTGAAAATCTTTTCGGAGACGCTGTCAATAAATCTTAACGGCAATTGCCTTTGCCTCTGCTCACAAAAAGAGTTCGGATTCAATATTCACACATTTAGCTTGGATATGGAGGTTGACCTTTGCTATCGGGTTTCGCATCCAATTTGAAAATCCAGCAAGCTTTGTGCCTTTGTCGGAGATTTTTTACTACTCCGCATAAAAAAAATGAAGTTGAGTCACGCATGAAAGTTATTTATCACGGACCCCGGACGAATGTAGAATATACGGTATGTACTACCGCAATCTGTATAATGAGATAATTGCTCGGATTCCTGCAGATATAGCCACGCCCCATCTGTAATCCTCTGTACGCCTCGAGTATACCGTAAAGGCGCTTAAGATGGAAGGAATATACTCCCATGAATACACAATTGGGCTATTTTAAATACATTTTCGGTATTCAAACTATGAAAATGTTGAGTATTGCATATCTGTAAAACCGTAGCTGTCCGTAAGGATCGTTCGCTTACAGTGAACCCAATAGGTATTAAATCGACACACCCTAGTGCAGCGGTGCCCAAACTTTTCTAATGGCGGGCCACATCAATGGTTGCGAATCCCTTGGCGGGCCGCATTGGAAGTTGTCAATTTTTCGGCGGGCCGGATTAGAGTTTAAATCGGAAATTTTCTATATATTCTGAGATGCCATTAAGTGAAAATCATGTCTAAATAAGGTTTTCATGGCTATCATTTCAACATTTAAAGTTTTATTATGAAAAATTTCAAAAAGTGTATGAATTTGTGTGTCAAATTTTTCGAATTGATTTTTCGCCTTAGCTTCGAGGGTCGAAGAAAAACCCTTCGCGGGCCGCATTTGGCCTGCGGGCCGTAGTTTGGGCACCGCTGCCCTAGTGGAGCGAGGAACGTTCCTTTGTTTGTCGGCAGCCGATACAACGCTAACAGCTTACTAAAGATATACCCGAGCTCCTCGCGCTTTCTACGCTTTTCGGCCTTTTGCGCTGTAGTGTTGCTGTATATGTCCAGCTAGATTTATCGCCGCGGGTCGCGCCCTCGGATACACTTGCCTCCTCTACACAGACGACCTTCCCCTTCTCCTTCTGCCGACCCGCTGACCCCTACCCATCCCTCTCCTCCCTATATATCTCTCTCCCTCTCCTCTCCGCTCCAACGCCACCACATCATAACCCCAAAACCCTCCTTCCCCTACCCAACTCGGTTCCACGTTATGGAAATTCCGATTGTTTTCATTTCATCCGCGATTCTTTTTTGTTTCGCGCTGCCACGTGCTTGTTTCGTGTAGGAGACGACGATTAAAGAGCGACAGCGGGAGAGATAATTGAGTTGAGATTCGGGCAATGTGATTTATTCGCTCCGAGAGAATAAGAGGAATTAATAACGGCGCCGCTTACTTGGAGGATGTTGATTCATCTTTGCGTCGCGATACTGAATTTCGCTGAAGCTCGTGTTTTTTTTGTGTTTCTCTACGCAAAGAATGTTAGCGTACTCCGTGAGTCCGTCATTGATAAGGGTGCAAGTTGTAACTTGAACCTAATATTAACGAAGTCCTTAAACTATCGTTTGTCATAAAAATTCTAATGCTTGAATGCTTTAATACGAAAGAAAGATAAGGAGAGAGACAGAGTGAGAGACAAAATTAAATGTTACAAAAATTAAAAATAATGTTTGGCGTATAAGAATTGTATAGCGCAACGTATATCTTTGTCAAACAATTTCTACTCTCCCAAAACTATTTTAACTCTCTAGAACACAAAATTATGTGAATTATACATGTATTGCTTACTTTTTACTGCATATAAAAGTTGGTTTCATTAATAATTATTTCAATTTTAACTCAACACTTAATTCACGCATGCCCGTCATATATGACGGGCAATTACGCTAGTTTTAAATAATTACTTACTGTATACTGCGCTAACTTAAATTTAATATGTTGAATATACATAGTTATTGCATATTGATTCGTTTCTAAAACTAAATTATGTAAATATATCGACATAGTTATTTTAAATGCCATAGGAAATATCATATGAGAAATATAGCAAAATTTCATTTAAATGATACCTTCCTTTCATTTGACAAATATATCATTCAACTGGTCAATAATTTGCAAACTGTTTTTCTTCCAAAGAAAATTCAGCTTTGTTTTTTTAACCATTTCTTTTGGTTGATGAGGTCCATCTCCTTCGGCGTTAAAAGGTTACTTGAGTAAATTTTTTTAACCGATAGACCCGAATAACACGAGAAATATAACTGTCCCACTTTCAATTCAGGAATCAACGCCCTCTTAAAAAAATACCCCTCGATTCCCTTCTTAGGATTAATCTGCCTGTATCTCTCTCCCTTCCACCTCTCTTCTCTCTCTCTCTCTCTCTCTCTCTCTCTCTATATATATATATATATATATATATGGATGTCAACAAGGTGTTGGGATGAGGAAACCCAGTGAGCACTCACCAATCAGACGACTTCAGATTGGCGAGGCCCCGGGGATGTCGAAGCGACACACGTAAAATAAAACAAAAACACAGAAAAATCACAAACGTAAAGCTTTCGGAACTACTCCTTCTTCAGCTACAGAGAGAACTGATGGCGGTGACACTGGGTGGAGGCATGGGGGTGGAAGGGTAGTGCGGAAAGGTCGAGGATTGGAGGAAACGGAGGGGGTTGGGGATGGGTAGGGTGTTGGAAGAAGACAGAAAGGGTGTGAAAAGCTATCGAAGGTTGAGGCCTGGGGGAGTGAAGGAGTTTAGGAGATGGATATGCGAAAGCTCCCACTGACGGAGTTGGGGAGCCGAAGCATTGTCGGGGAGAGCGCGAATGACTCTCACTGTGAAGCAGTTGTTGAACTTTAAATTATGTTTGTTCGCATGAACGGCCACCGGCAGCGGTCGTTTGAGAATGACGCTGTTGCGGTGGCCATTCATGCGGATGTTGAGGGGATTGCTGGTGAGGCCAACATATGGGTATTGAGGTGGGAGTTAGGGGTGGCGGGTGCGACTGCCCGCCGGATTTGGTCTCGGATCAGATCCGGCGGGTATCCGCGCTGTAAGAAGGCATGTTCGAGGGTGGAGCAGTACTCGGACAGGGAATCTCTGTCCGAGCAAATTCTCCGCCCTCGTCGGGCTAGGGCATAGGGAATAGAGGTTTTGGTGTGGAAGGGATGGCAGCTGTTGAACTGGAGATATTGAAGGCGGTTGGAAGGCTTGAGGTGCACGCTGGTGTGGATTTTGTTTTCCCGGATGGAGAGATCGACATCCAGGAAGGTGATGTTGGAGGCAGAGGAGTGGTGGGTGAAGGAAAGCGTGGGGTGGGATGAGAGGCGTTGTAAAAAGGATTGTAGCGAGTCGGGTCCATGTGTCCAGAGAAGAAAAATATCGTCAATATACCTCAGCCATAGGAGTGGTCTGGGGGAAACGTCAAGAAAGCGTTCCTCCCATTCACCTAAGAAGGCATTGGCATAGGAGGGCGCCATGCGAGTGCCCATCGCTCTCTTCATCAAATTTAGCACCCAAGAGAGTTTTTGCGAACTCATATATTGCTTCTCGGTTGGCAGGTTTATGCTGGGCGTGGGAAACTGTACATCCTACTGATTGTGAATCTAATTTTTGTAGCAAAAAAACTTTGTTGCGATTTAATCGGCGCGTGGAAATACCAGAAGCTGCATTAAAAATATGAACAAAGGTACCAATAATAATGTGACTCTATGTGAGCGGCACGTTTTAGCATGTTTTCTAAAAAGTCAAAACGCGCTAATGTCGACAATCAACTTTTTTGTTTTAAGAGATATTTGAAAAATATTTTTTTAATTTTACAGCTCTTATTAATTTATGAATTATTCACCGATTGCATTTTCCAAATTTTTTATCGACTATTTCCTAGGTGGCGTCGAATTTGGAATATTAAAAAATTTGAAATGGTAATATAGCCAAAGCAAGAGTGAAATTTTCACGGATTGGAATGTCTGGCAAAAATTAACAATCCAATGGCGCGGATTGCCTCCTCCACAAAGGGGAAAGTCAAAAAATTATTTTTTTTTGCATCTGATGAGTTTTTCTAATACATTTTCTGAAGTCAATTTAAAGAAAACGTGCCATCACCTCTTACATTAACATGGGTATCTTATTTTTTTATTAGAATCATTCCGTGTGGTATTTTCTTTGCATATCGCTACTCCCACTCATTTTGTTGACACGCTAACTTAGAGGAGCATCTCTCCTTTCATCAGTAAATATCGGTTCTGTCAAGAGCAGCGCTTGAGTAAATCCCTAATTTCATCTTAAATTCCATTCATTTCTCTTTCGTTTCTCTCTCCAGCTGATTCGCCTCTTGCCTACGCACTTAATGGGTATCTCAAAGGTAGTGCAGCGAATAACCGGACGGGAAGGGAGGAGGGGAAACCCTGTCCCTGAATTAGCCTGCTCTTACGATGAACACAAGGAAGGCCAACATCCTAACGTCCCTTCCGAAGGCCGGAGTGTCGATTTGCGCGCCCTCCTCAGGTTTCTCATTGGCTCTTCCTCGTCACCTTAGTACCATCGCACACAAATAGGGGCCGGGCGTCCTTCGGAAAAAATCCTCATATGGATTCGAACCGGGTGTCGCTTTAGCAAATCATGGTGTGGCCAACAATAACCACTACACCACCTACTCCCCTAAATTCCATTCCTTTATCTCTTCACTTCGGCATTTTGTGAGAAGAGTACAGGAAAGGAGTTATTCTCTAAGTACGTTCTTCTGATATAGAAAACTTGAAGAAATATTCATCAGTAATGCTCTAAAGCAGTGTTTCTCAAACTAGGGGCCGCAAAGTTATTTTGGATGTATGGTGAAATTCCAAAAAACAAAATTTTCACGAATAATAAAATTTTATCAGGGAATTTTTTTAAATATGATGTTATAAAAACTATATATATGTATATTGAATAAATCTGTATTAAAGTTTCTTATTTTTACTATTTTCACTACAAAGGGGGTCGCATGATATTCAAGGTCCCTGCGAAAATTGAAATTTTAAGAACCATGGCTCTAGAGATTCAAACGTGCATGCCAATGTTTGATTTTTAACCCCAAGTACACGCGCTTGGTCTGTGAGACCAAGCCCGTATTATTATTATTTCTATATACAATGCAATTGGGCACCAAGCCCGGTGGCAAGGTTACAAAATTAACATATTAAAACATATTAAGAAGGTTCAGTTTACAGTTTTTCACATACCACATAAAATATTCTATCTATCTATATATATATATATAACAACTTACGGAAAAGGAAAGGTAAAATAGATATATGGATGTCAACAAGGTGTTGGGATGAGGAAACCCAGTGAGCACTCACCAATCAGACGACTTCAGGTTGGCGAGGCCCCGGGGATGTCGAAGCGACACACGTAAAATAACACAAAAACACAGAAACATCACAAACGTAAAGCTTTCGGAACTACTCCTTCTTCAGCTACAGAGAGAGAACTCTTTCCTCATCCCAACACCTTGTTGACATCCATATATATATATATATATATATATATATATATATATATATATATATATATATATATATATATATCCATATATCGAACCGCAAAATCACTGCCTTGGTTGATTTAGTACCTATCTATAATCACTGTTTGCTGTGATACACAAGGTCATCCTGATTCAGTCTATCCTTCGTTGTGTATTTACGACAAAAACTGTTTGGTGGACTCACAGGCCCCCTTCGTGCACTCGCGTCTCTAATCCTCGATCCAATTACTTTCGTTATATATTATTTTTATAGCGTTGTTATGCAAATTAAAAGGTTGTTATTCGTACTAGGAAAATTTATTAGTGTTCTCGGAGATAATAAAGGTAAACAACGCCTATTGGCAGTGTAAGAAAAAACAAGAGGCAAATTCCTCACGAATTTCTTTCCACGAGGAACGGGACGAAAAATCATCAATGTATGTCTTTCAAGAGAATTTCGCGTTCGTCTCGTACATTTGCAAGAAGGCGAATAATGTTTTATTGCTTTCAACTATGCACCATGAAGAAAAAATCGATGTTGACACCGGAAATAAAAAAAGGCCGAAGTAATTATTTACCGTAAAGAC
This sequence comes from Tanypteryx hageni, assembly GCA_028673005.1. NCBI lineage: Eukaryota > Metazoa > Arthropoda > Insecta > Odonata > Petaluridae > Tanypteryx > Tanypteryx hageni. The sequence goes on along the minus strand of CM054116.1, from coordinate 82,180,199 downwards.
ACAAAACGTCGATGTTGTTGCCAAAATGAGTGCAAAATACAACGTTGCACGAAACATAAGGAGATGGCCGATGGTTATTTTCTACAGTCCATTGAATAGCGGAGCCATAAACGCGGGAATAATTTGTCGTGGTACGGGTCAAGAACTAAATCCCCGAAGAGATTTTTTGAGGGAACTGTCGCTTGCCCTAGTAAATGAGCGCCTATCACAAAAATCACTCCATAACACCATTCCTAATGGAATATGGAGAACTTGTAAGATTATTGGGACAGACTCGCAGACGAAAGCGTAAGGAACACCTGCGAATCCACGTGGTTGATGCGGAGACTGCGTAGGTAGAAACAGAAAAAGTAGGTATTTTTGCAAAAAGTGCAAAAAGTTTATCTGCTTGGAACATGTTAATATAGATACGAAAATATCGAAGATTAATTCTGTAATTTCCACTGATAATTAAAAAAACAAAGTGAATATGATTTCAAGTGTTAAACTGAAGAAAGAACATTTTGGTTGTTTGTATAATTAACATTCATTTTTTAACAGAAAAACAAATGTAATGCTGCATATTTTGTTCAGTGTTTTACTATGAATACACATCTTTATAAAATAATCAACTTTGTCTTATTTTTCCTGATTTTCTATGAATTTCACATAAAAATAACGAGGGGTCTGTCAGGCCCGCTGCGTGCACTGGCGGAAGAAAAATAGGCGCGTGTACTGGAGGGTTAAAGCACTGCACACGAATTATTCCCATATAAATCGCGAAATGAGATTAGAACAATTTTTTACAAATTTGATTGACGTTTTTGGAACTTCCATTTGACAAGATAACCGCTCATTAGGAATTTCAGATAATCATTTTTACAAACCTATTTGCTGGCCGTCGATTGAAATTATCTCAGCTTTATGTAATTCCAGGATCATATGGATCGACGCAAATTATAAACGAATAGTATCAAAGCCACAAATTCACATCCCAGTTAATTTTCCATCCGAAGGATAATGACCGCTATCAAAGGTGAAACTCAGCTTTTCCCCATCGAGTGGTACTGCGAGTGAACCGGTTGGTTGTTGCTTTGTATTATACGGCTAATCAACCTCTTGGATTATTATAACCATAACTCCTTACACAACGAACCCACTCACAAACGAGGAGGGAAACCCGTTGTCGGCATTAACCCCTCTCTTTACGAAGAGCAGTAAGGGGGCCAAATGCTTAACGTATCTTCCGAAGGACAGAGCGCTGACTTGCGCGGTCTCCTCAAATCACACAAGTAAGGGATGGAAGGATCCCAGGTTTAAAAATCTTAAAAATCCGACCTCCACCGGATTCGAACCAGAGATAGCTACGTGGAAGACCAGCACTCGAACAACTCGGCCACCGCCACCCCTGAATGTGAACCAGCCTCAGTGTAAAATTTCATTAGGTTTTACAATAGTCCGACCAATCCATCCCCTCCCTCCCCCCCCCCTAAGTTCTCCCGAATTTTTCGAGTAATTAATTTACGAGTTTCTCCAATAACGCTCTCCCTACATTACCTTTTATATTTCGTCCTTTTTATTTAGGATCCGCTTTAATTGAAAACGCGTCGGTGGGAATTTCAAAAATTCATCGGCCCGATGAAAACTTCATCTTTGTCGTTTTTTTTATTTTTGGACGAAGAAATTTTTCGCTATGGCGTTCCTCGTTTTTTGGGCGTGTTACTATTCCGCAAATTCGTTTCGTTTGTCGCGAGCGTAAGAGTTTCCTTTGCGGTAAGCTTTTTCGATAGAATCGCTCGGGACAAAGATGTCGAATTACGATAAATGAAATAATCAATCCGTTTTGACAATCAAAACGGATTTTTGAGCTCTTAGCTTATGAATCGCATCCGTCCAAAGAGTTTTAAATGGTTCTTTTCTCGAATTTGTCGGCTTTCTTGTTGTCAATTTAAAATATTACTTTTGCTGGCACCAAAACCTAAGCTCCGTGCTCTCTTAGAAAAGCGTGAAAATATCCGGAAACGGATGTTGTTACGCTAAACAAGTATCCACCACCGAGAAGTTACGCCAGGAATGAAGAGACTATGGCCCGCGGGCCACATCAGGTCCGCGAGAGCATTTTATGCGGCCCGCAATGTTATCGTGATAGCAAGCTGTGAAATTTAATGCAGATAATTTCACGTTTTTTAGTTCAAATCAAGGGAGAAAAACCTTTTATGGTGAAGTTATGATTTCAAAAATGTTATTTAGTATTCATTACCGCCAATAGGAACCTTTGCATTCTCGCAAGTATCCTTCCAAGTGAATTCTAATGTAGCCCACCGAAGCATATTCATCTTTTAATGCTGCCCTCTTAGTAATGAATTAACCCACCACTGGGTTAGGTGGTTACCTCCATTCTCAGGCAAGCTAGAGCATAAGAAGATAGAGTCAGGGCTCCGGTGGTTATATAGAAGCATTGAGATTTCTCTAGGTTTAATCTATTTCATTTTATTTATTACATTTTCGACTTCGCTTTGCTGTTAGCACAAGTTGAAGCGCGCGTGCCCTTTATCCAATTCCTCTTTTCGAGAGACGGACTTGGAGTTACGTCAACCGGCAGCGCTGCCCCCGCAGGGTGTGACTCACTTTTTCGGGAACAACGACAATTAAAATGAAGGAAAAAATAGAATAAAAAAGGGAGAAAAGGTTTCGTTTACCATGTGGCTATTTACTGCTATCGATGGAAAGGCGTATTAAAAATTCAGCTCCATAAAAGGCTGTCGCAAATTGTTTGTGGCAAAAGAACAAGAGAAAACACACTCAAAATACCGTTGCAAATCCTCGCGCATTAAGTTTAACTGAACTTACCGCTAAAAAACAATTCCAAAATAAGAGACTTATAATAAGCGTTAACAGTGGAATCGTGATGTTTTATTGTGAGTATTTTCGTCTCAGTCAATCACAGTCGTAACCATTGTAGTCAATTAAGAAGACGCTCTCGACTGTCGGTGAAAATTACCACCTATTAATTAAATTTAACTTAGCTGACCATTTCTAAAGCTTCAAAATTATGGAAATATCGATAACAACATCCATCTCCGGGATCGTAAGGTTTCCGCGTGATCGATTTTGTCCCAACGAAAAAAATAAACACCACTTTTGCGATTTATTTCAATTTCCCTAGCTGATGACGGTCAAACGTTTAAAATCACAGCCACGAATACTCCAAGGACGTACCTGACGCATGTCACGTTCTCTATGACCTGTTCATTTATCAAGTTTCAGTAATCAACGAAGAAAACTACTATTTAGGTGATCTACCTGGGAGACACTGAATCAACATCACGCACTTACTTTAGGCCACTTATTTTGGACTCTTTCTTATACTATGAGCTGGTTTTATTATTTTTTTTGCTCTTTCCGTGCTGACGCTTGATCTGAAAGATACGCGAGACACGTAAGAATTTCCCTTTACATCTACCATGTCTTGGAGAGGCTGGTGCTGCCTGTTCGAGGCGCTATCGCTCTATCATGAAACGCGCGTAGTGTTTTATCGCCGGTGACAAATAAAACGACGTTGATTGAAACATCAATCAACAGATATGACACCTTTAATCGAGAAAGAGGTCAAATATCGAGAGCCAATGGCGCCACGTTATCATTCGTGGAGGCGATGATGAGTGTTGCGATTTTGATAACGGATTTCGAATCCAGGTTGGACGATAAAGGAAACATGGTGCGAAATATTCCACTTTATCTTAAGAGCGATTCATTCGTACACAGGAGAGGAGGCCAGAAAATGTTCACTTATGCGGATTAATTTTAATCTATGCGGCTATCGATATCGTTCGTAAATAGCCTAGCATAAGAAGGAAGGATTGACTGAGCTTTAACACTCGTTGAAACTAAGCCATCAATATTAACCGATAGGAGCAAGCAATAGATAAAATATAAAGTAAAACGCAATTACCAATTCGATTGGTGTTTTTTGTATTTCCATTTATGAAAGAGCAACTTGTATGATTACACGCGCGCACACAGTTTTCCAGTCCACATACAAAACTCTTGGAATTAAATTTAGAAAATTATCGATAAATTGCTTCAGAATGACAGCCTTCGACGCTATCGAACCTCTTTTGAATCTTAACTTCGGTGATATTCCGCTTGAGCCTTCCATGGCGAGGGTATCTTCTTCTTCCAACCGGAGGTACGCGTACCCTTGGGGGTACGCGCAGATATTTAAAGGGGTACGCGAAAATTTTAATGATAATAATTTTTTTTTCGCTTCCATGCATGGCTCCAGAATCAAAGGATTTCATTTTACGATTAAGTAGTACGTTATAAAATATTTCACGGACGATTTTACTACAGACAAAGGGGAATTGAGAGAGAACATTATTAAATTATTGACGTATCGGTGTAGGTTTTATTTCTTGCAACAAATCTCAAACGGTAGTTGATTATATTTGAAAATAGATATGGATCGCGTCGATTTCTATTCTTTAGATTTACGAACATCAGTTACGTAGTCTAATACTAAAAATTTCTTTATATCCTTATAATTATAAAATACGTACGATACGTTCGTAAAATCTGCTACTTAAAAATGCTCAAAGAGGCACGTTATAAAAAAGTCGAAGACACGAAATATTAATTTGATTTTCCCTACATTAAACGCTGTGATTTTCTTATTACACAAAAGAGAGAATAAAAACTTGCGCTTGAAAGCTAATATAACGGACGAGCGTACGAAACGCTAAAATCACAAGAACAAAATCCACAAAGACAAACGTAGATTTCGGGGAAAAAACTACAGCCCGAGGCTCTCCGGTCAGACACGACTTTACTCATCTTTTCCCGACGCAGTTTACTCGCTCGTTTTGTCTGCAGATGTAAAACGGTACAGGACATACCACTTAAAATGCCCGAGGCTAGTTGTTGAATTTGACGGCAACTATCTGAACCAAGAGAGAATTTCATAACTTGCTAACTTTAGGCAAACTTAAGGCGCACCCATGTGTATACTTCGGGAAATAATATTTATTTAATGAAGATTTATTTCCGCGCTAAACGAATTTCCAATTCTCGGCCTTTCATGATATATGAATGAAGAAGAAAGAGCGAGGGAATTTGTGGTTGAAGTTCAAAAGAAACAGACATAAGTCCGTTTTGTTTTGCTCCGAAGCAGACTCAGGATGCAGCTGAAATGTAATTGCTATGAGGGTATCCCAGTCAAATGGGAGTCAGTTCTGCTGCGTCTAACAGTACCCGCATTATGCATGAGGAGGCGTAGGAGGGAAGCGACTTAAGATTCAAAATACATTACCGGTTTCCGGCATCGAGACGGGCAACGAGAGTCAAAGGTCAAACTGAGTTAGCCATAGGAAAACGAAACGGGTACTTTGTTTAGGCTCGGCGGTTTCCCGGAGCAGTTGCTTTTATACTCAAAGAGGAAGCAGATTGGTTGAATTAAGTGGGAATTAATTCTAATGAACCCTGCCGCGAGGGAATTGCGTATCGTGCATAAATGTTTTCGCCTGTTCGTCCGATGTGTTTTGTCGTGTGCTAAACTACTTCAAATGTGCGATTGAATGGTATGTTAGCGCCTTTGATTCGAGTTAAACTAATTCTCGAAATACCACATCGTTGAAAAAATGTAAATGAAGTGAAATGTGTTTCAATATATATGTTTGTAAATTTATCAATTAGATTATACTGTGATTTCACCGAGCTTCATAATTTTAGGGTAACGCTATTTGAACCGAGTGAAGCTGAATCAAACTATAAGTGAACTGTAGGATCTACCCTAGCCAAAATTCCATAGAAAAATTTACCATGTATTATCAAAGAGAAACAAGATTTTCAGTGCTCGTCAATACAAAAAAATACCCCGATTTACATAATATTTACAGACAGCAGAAAAGTAATAAAGTTAAAAATTTATGAAAAAATAAAGGAAAAACAATGAATCTTACCCAGGTTCACGGAAAATTTCCGCACATCGGACCTGGTATCTCCAACGCTCAGCGTGTCTCTGTCCGCCACAGGTTACGGTTATGCATGCACACGCGCAAACGCCTTCGACATAAAGAAAAGCGAAACGCGAACCCGAATTTCAATGTTTCTCAATCTTTTTATCCTGCAACACAAAACTGACCAACAATATGACCTCGCGAACCGTACCTATACTTTGCGACCCGTACTTCTAATTGAGCGAAAATACAATACGGATGAACCCGAGAGAAAGCAGTAAATACGCCACTGCCAGAGGGCTCTGCTATTGTAACGTCACTGCACTGCAATTTTGATCGGTCTCGGTCATGGGTATATTCGAGAAAAGGGATAATGATAGAGTGAAACCCATGTTAGCGGGTGTGCGGAGGGAAAGTATTCAGTTGCTCTGGTATTCCCGCTTTTACCATCCATTTTCGCACATAATTGCTAAAAGCTTCTAAAGGCCATGGTGACTTGCATCGGCTGCTAGTATGTCTTATGACTAATAAAGGTTAGGCAGTGTTCTAATATCATTATATATAGATGTTCCTTACAGAGGAGGAGGATATAACATATAGGAGGATACTAATGTTTAGGCACTTCCAGATGAGATGGAGATTCGAAATTTTTTTCTTAGGTAGGATTTTGTGCAAAACTGACTAAAAAAAACGAAAATCTTGAAAAAGTGCAACAATGCGGCCGCTAAAAATTTGCGATTGTTTAAACAAATATTCAAGGTTTATGTATTTCCGAATGTGCTACGGAGCTGAAATTTTTTCGAAGGTAGGATTTGTAAAAAAAACGAAATAAAGATTATAGAAATTTTGATATTTTAATTTGTTTGGCAGTTAAAAATTCTAAAAATGAAAACGATTAGGTAAATTTTTAGACACTACGCGGCGAGTTAGGGAGCTGAAATTTTTAAATTATTTAGTTTATTCTATAAAAACGAATAAACATTTCAATGTATCCATGAAATTGTTATTTTGGCCGTTAAAATTATTTAAATTTAAACAATTAGATAAATGTTATTTCACTTCTAATTGTGCTATAAATTTAAAATTTGGCAGAAATGTGTGGCATTATTAACCCAATGTGAGAAAAGTATAATAGAGATATTTTTAGTTACACCCACAAAGTTGGGAGAGAGAAAGAGTGAGAGAAAGGGATTGCAATTTTTCTCGCCATGAATATAATACTCGGTTTTTTAATTACTTTCTAAATGTGTTTACTAGAACGCGATGGAAATTGACTCATAACCGAGGGAATCGCTTTAAATAACTATTTTATATGATGAAAATACGGTTAGTAAGATTCATTATTTTTGTTTGTATTAAATACTAATAACGCAGAATTTCAGTTGGGTGGGTGAGAGAACCACGGAGAATTTCAAATGGCACGATTTTAGTTAACGTATCTAATTTACTTTCCTTCTCTCATTTTCTCTCTCTCTCCTTTTCGCAGTGGAAAAAATGGTCCACCTCACATTCATCCGTAAATAAAATGTGATACGAATCCACAGAATATCCTCCATTCTTTCCTGGCTGAAGCAATTGATCACCCTTTCGATGAAAGCGAGAGTAACGCATTGGAAGTATTATTTGCGAGAGCATGGCTGTTATTTCGTCCTAGAAAACAAAAATACCTCGTCCCATTTAAATTTTCTTTGCCCAAACAATCCATCTCCTTTCCGAGCTTTTACCATCTCTTTATTTGCGCAACGCGTTTGAGCGCTTTATCTTGTTACGTTGTTTCCTCAAGAGAGTAAGCCGTCCCTTTTTTTCAATTTACCCAGGGAGAAAATTAGCTTATATCGTAATTAACGTAACATTGTAGATGGGCTCCAAGCTTGTAGTTTTAGCGATAATAAATTGGGACCAACGCGAATTCAAACCGGATTGATGTACGAAAACATCCGTTATTTCTATTTCAGCGACGACAAAACACGACGCACTGCTTAATATCCACAAAGAATTCAGTTGTTGTGATGATCAAATTGTGTCGAGCATGATATCCATCTGTTTTGAATGAGCATTTCTCTATCCGTTAACTACGCGTCTAAGCTTCATAGCGTATAGCGGAACTCTCCAACAAACTAAAGCTCGGAACACGAAATGATGCGGTTTCACGATCATGTTTATACGCATGTATTTCCGACTTCATTTAATAATAGAAATTTATCCATTTCGTGAATTATTTAGTTATAAAAGTTTCCTTTCCTAATTTGGTACCATTATGAACTATTTCCATCTCCAAAGAGTCAAATGAAACTTCAAATGAAGTAAAATTATCATTTATAGGCCACCAACTTTAATAATTGGGATGCCTTTCCTGTTAGTCTGCTTCTTTAATATCATAATCCAATCGACTCACTTTTATTACATTTAGTAAGGGTAACTAAAACTTACAGCGCGCACTTCATTTTGGTCCTTCGTAGTATATTATAATATCCTCTTTACGTGAGCTCTTCAATGAATATTGCCTGTGCCACTTTAATGGCAACAGTGACACTTAACAGCGGTTGCTACAGAGCTATTTTCAATACTTGCTTTTCTGAAAATTTCCGAGTTTCATCATTAAATAACTTCATTTATTAGAAAACTGTTGATGTAAGGTTTGATTCCGTTTCCCTCATATACCCTAATTTTCCATGTGTAATACGCATTTTTTGCGAAAAATCGACCAAAGTTAGGGTGCGTATTTTACATGGTAATAATAGGAAACATTTTCTTAAGGCGGCCAATAATAGTTGTTTCTAGACACATTGTCACCGATATAGCATGGTTGTTGCTAATGTTGCATTTAGATGGAATTTTCCAAAAGCAAAAAGAAGAATTATCTTTCATTTTCATCTTTTATAAAGCTGGTTTACAGTCAAAACCGTTTAACTAAACAATTCCTTAAGAAAAACTCGAGTTCAAACCCAAATTAACAAACAACCAATCGTAATTGACTTTTATTTAATTTTTCTTTATTTTGAAGACGAAACTAACTTGGTAAGAACTTAGGAAAGTAATATAATACCTAATTAAATTACATAATAGGTTTCTTTATTGCATATTTTTATTGGCTAGTCACATAAGAAATTACCATCATCCCATCATTGTATTTTATTTTTATTGTTTATTTATGTGTAGTGAACACAACAACGTTTTCACTCATCTTTGATAGAAAATTAATACCAATTGCAATTTTGGCATATTATTGTTTTTATTATCAGCGTTAATTTAATTTTAGTTAAAGTTTTGTTAATATAATTTTAGTTAAAGTTTAAGGCAATAATAGCCCGTCATCAAATGGAAGAAAGAAGAAGATATTACAGAGAATTAATGAGAAGGAGATCAGAGCAAGAAACAGAAGAAGATAAAGAAAATCGACGTTGAATAGAGAATAGAGAAAAAGAAAGAGCGAAAAGATCAAAATGGACAGATGAACAATGATAAAGAGCGAGAGAAAGCATAAACGAAATCAGGTACCAAAGAAGAAATGAAGCACCTGAAGAAGGGGAAACACAAGAAGAAGCCAAAACAGAATCGATGAAGCCAACAGCAGAAGACAAAGAAACTACATAAATTTAAACTCAGCAAGAGGAAATGGATTGGCTATTCGACGAGGTGATTCATATTTAGGAAAAATGGATAAAGAATGTCGATATTTTAGTGTTAATTTTTAACAGAGAAAAGAATAACAAATGCTGTAATCAAGGTACGAGAATAGCACTTCCACTTTCAATGCTTCACAGAGGCTCTAACATAATTTTTGTGCATAAGTTCTGGACCGAGTCTTGATGTCCGGGGCTGGTGTTGGGATCGAACTGGCTTTAAATGCCCTAGTGTGTATATATATATATATATATATATATATATATATATATATTATATATTATTAATACATCTTTGGAAATTTGGTGAACTTTTTACATAATAGAAATATTTTGTAGTCATCTTCACTAAAACCCGCACGGGTAGTATTGATTTTATTACTACAATTTTGCGTGCGTATTATGCATGGTGATAAGGCAATTTTGGCATTTCACTCGGAACAACCTTGATGCGCATTATAATAGGGAAATTACAATACTCTTTTTTATCATAATTTTAACCATTTTCAATATTTTTCTGAAGGAATTCAAACTTCATTTCGAAACTCGGTTCTTCCATTCACTTTACATAATTATCACAGATATTTCCTTATCGCTAATCTGTTTCGATGAAAGCACCTTCGTGATTCCATAAATTTCATTTTAACCCTAAAATGGTAACGCTGCGTCAGTTTGTCTCGCTAAAACTTGGAATAAGGAAATATCATTAAAACTATTTTAAAGTTATTTTAATTAACGTCAAAATGTAGTAAAATTATAAATGTGAAAATTAACAATTTGAGCACAATATGATTTGTTGCTCGCCACAGATAGGCTTCTTGCAAAGTATGCAGAGAGTGGAGGTTTTCCTTCTTTTGGCATAATGGCAAAAATGACAGTACTTGCTTGATATTTGTCGCTCTGTCGCTTGATGTGTTTCAGGAACCTTTTTTCCTCTCCTAAGACTTTGAAAATCATAGCTTTCAGCTCATTACTTAAGTTTGTCAAACTGAGGCTGCTCTTTTGCCATTGGTACGTCAGCCACGTGTGCAACTCTTGCATAAATTGTAGGCGGTAACAGTGACAGGAGAAAAATAACGTGCTGCTCCTTTGACAGCACATAGACAACTAACTAGAGGAAGCACTGCTAAGAGGGGGGGGGGCGTATTTGGACACGAACAGCGTTAGACTCATCTTTTGGACATGTGAGTCAGAGTGACTCACATTACTATTCTAGGGTTAAGTAGTGGTGATACGTATGAGGATTTCAAGACATTTTTACTAGCGAATGGAATGACCATGTGTAACAGAATGACCGACCATAGAATTGCGAGTCATCTTCATTCCAATTTTAAAGTTATTTCATTTCATGCAACAGCAATGAGTTATTATTTATTATTCTGTTTGATAGCGCCAACCGCTAACAATGCCTGTAAAATTATTACCATGAAATCTAATATTCTGATCTCTTCGCTCTCCAAACAGGTATCCAGTGCTCAACATCGACAGAATGTTGGTGCACGCTCCATCAACTCCCATCCCCGCCTCCACTTCCCACGAAAACTACCTCTTGGATGTAGCCGCATCCAAGTTTCCATACCAGGTGGCGTCACCACCATCGCCGCCACCAACGCTGCCTACAGACATGGTTTTCAACCAAGCGCATCTGATAGCCATCGCCGTCTATTCGTCGCTTATGGTTTTCTCGACAATCGGAAACGTCACCGTACTCGTCACTATATTGAGGTAAGATCATCGACAATTGTTTCCATCGGCACTGAGTACAATTCCTCTTAAATATGGAAAAATTTTTATCCTTCTAAGATGAAATGTAATCAAGTGAAAATGTCATGTGAGTTAGAAGAAAAATTATAAAACACCCTAGTAAACGATTCCATTATATTTTAAATGGGATCCAAGGGGAAAAAAACAAGAAATATGATGATATGGAACAAACTGAGGAAATTTTAAGGCTCAGTCAGAAACTTGGCTAAATAGTTTTCTTATTAGCCGCGTTTCGCTTCCATCATAAGCGCCTATTAGCGTCGGTTTGTCCGTCCGTCCGCATGTCCGTTCTCGGCTTCTACCCGACGGATTTTTATGAAATTTGATATTAAGGACTTACAATCAAAGACAATAAGAAACTAAAAAAAATAAATCACGTAAGCTAATCAGAGGTACCACTTTACTGGTGACAAAAAATGTACTTTCCGTTATGTTTCGTAAATGTTTTGTCAAATTAAAATAGTTTTCAAAGAAATTTGTGGAACTAGTAATGTAGAGTGTTTATTTTCCTATACATTTTTATCGTTGGAGTAGCCTCTATCAAGAAAATTGAACAAGAAAGTCGTAATTCGCTTTGAACTTAAAATTCATGCATTGCTACCTAATTGTAGTCAACGTAAATAATCTTATTGTTTACTTAAGTAAATAAGATCTGCTATAATGAAAAAATTCATTTAATTCCTTACGCGTGCATGACAGATTTTGTAAGCGGAAGGAAATGGATTCTCTACGGCGAAGTAAAGAACATAAACGTAAATATTACAGCTACCGAACTCGTGAGGTATGTTTTAAGTAATTTTTGATTGTTCGGTTGATTAAAACTGATTAGAAAATAAATCACAAAATATAAATTGAATATTTCCCTGGAATCATTTCCGATATATCGTTTTGCAGTATTTGACCATTAAAATTACGTAATATGTTTATTGATGCACCAACTAAGGAGGGAGAAGAAATTTTTAATAGACAAAGATACAATCGGATCGTGATGTTTTGCTGTTTTATTGTGTGTATTCGGTCATATTATATCGTATAGTTTCAAATACTCCATCGCACTAAACGCGCCTTTTTTTGATACACTGTACACTCTCCTAACTTGTTTGGTGATATTGTGTATTTGCTACATACTTTACAAATGCGTTTATTCTACCGTGGCCGTTTACTTTTAAATTTATATAACTAACCGGTACACGACCGTGAGATACAAAAATTTTAAATCAATATTTTTCAAATAGGAATGCTACGCTAATTCTTGTTTTCACTGATTGCGAAGCTTTCAAGTTGTATCGTCTAATTTTTGCGCATGGGCCTTGAATATATGATACACGTGCGCAACGACGAAGAAGAATCGGTATTAATTCCTCTTATCGGTGCAAACGGCGTGAGACAATGATATCATCATAGGGAATCAATAAAGAGGCGTTCCACGTCTGATATAACTTGGCGCTTCTTTGATTTTTGGGATGATTCGTTTTTTTCACGTGATATCTCTCACGTAAAAATTGGGTTATGAGTTGTATTTAATCTAAGCCCAAGCACGTCAAAGCATTTTTAGGAAGGAAAAGGTAAACCTAACAGACTTTATTCGCGTTACTGGTTTTGGAACCTAATTCATTGGGATTGATTGAGATCGACATAATCCGTATATCTGTAGCCTTTCAGAATGTTTAAAAGCACTTCCCAGAAACAGACTCCGTTCATGTAGTCGCACCAATCATTAACGTATAATTCAGCTTTCTTAGAATTGCAGGCTGCTTTCTTTAACAATCTTTTTGGTGTTTTAGGAGACATTTTCGTTTTAAAATAAATAATTTACGCCTATTTTGAATGTTATTCAGGTAACGGGTATCGTTACTTTACAGCTCAACATTCTTCTAATAATCTTGTGAATATCCTAATGCATTGTTTTTGTACCGCGTTATAAACAATTATACAATGGATTAAATGAAAAACAGTCAGTCAAGTAACATGAGATAAATAATATGAAGCGAAATCGAATATCATATTTACGTAATATTCAGACTTGAAAATCACTCGGTTCTTTCTTTCCTCATTTCCTCGTTATAAAGAATTATCGACCTCGTGTTATGGCAGGGACCCAATTGATAATTTAGTTAGGCCTATTGGTCACAGAAAGGTTGGGAAAACCGGTTACGCATTTCCTCTAATATTTTTTTTAATAAAGCATCAGTGAGCCAGCGTCTGTTTTTTAACCTAAATGCGCATTTGGATTTCCCAACGATAGTATGATTCTTGGAGCTCTTTAAATTATCAAGTTCATTACAATGTAATGTAAGATGTCATTATCTTCCAGTGGTATGCATAAATACTCTTATATATACAAAATGAAACGCGCTTATGCTACCGCACTGCCTGTCCGTCCGTCTGTGCAATAAGTAAAATTTAAATAACAAGTAAACTGCAAGAGATAAAAGAATGTAATCTGCAGTGTGCAATGTGGTCTAGAATGCCATTTATTGCGCTGCCAAATATTTTTTGGAGAAATTGGTGGTCGGCAGGAAGGGGGGCTTCGAAATATTCAAATTAACAATACGAGCAAATAGTTATAGATAGAAATTTTATATCTTTTGTTATTTGTGTGACTTTTAATGCCATTTTTAACACTGCAAAAGAAATGCTTTTGAAAAATTGGCGGACGGCAGGGACTGTCTTACGAAACTTTTGAAATAATTTTCTGACCAAATGCTTATAGATCGAAAGTGAAATTTTTACATTTGTTACTGAATTATTTACTTTATATCATAAAATTATATTACTAAGTTTATAAAGAAATTTAAGTTAGCAATTCGAAATAAATCTCAATAAATGAAATTCACTTTATCATATTCCGTCAGCAAATGAAGCTTCAACTTTGTTCATTATTTTTTACTAATTTAAAATCCGCCGCAAGAAAAACAAGCAGAAAACTGTGTATCTATTCAAAGAGTGGAGAAGATAAGGCGATTAGAATGAAATAACAACTTCTTAGGATTAATTCATTGAATCTTCATGCTATTTTAAATTTAAATGTTTATATTAATAGTCCCTGAAATTATTATTATTTCGATCTATCATATCTCGCATAAATCCCTACCGTTCTTTCGATTTTTGCGGGCATTCAGTTTTGGTTTGGAACTCGCGGGATATTTGCACAGCATAACGTTATTGGCGACTCTCGATTCTCTCCTTGTGGAAGTAAGCAAAGCATATCGAAGTAAAATGTTAATATAAGAATCGGTACCTAATTGCCAAAAGAATAGAAAGGTATACAGTTAAGACTTTTATCAAAGATATATGCACACAGCCACTAAGAAATGACAAGCAATAAAAGTGTAAGAGATAAAAATTTACGTAAATGATATTTTTATTTCGAAGAGATTTCACTAAAAAGTTAAGACGAAAATTTAAGAAATTGACGGACGGTTGTCGCGGGTGTGAGAAATTCAGTGAAACTTCTCTTGACCTCTAAATACTGAAGTCTCGATAATACGAGTCTCGATAAACCGAACTCCGTTGAATCCGAGGTCGTGTTCTCAGAAAATCTTCGATAACGTCACCAACATGAAACGACTCTGTCGAAGATATCGCAGAAACCAACTGATTGAAGACCAAGGGTCGGCAAACTGTTTTGCATGGCGGACCACATTCTTAGTTGTGTATGCTTTGAAGGGCCGCATTGGAAGTCACGAGAGCTTCGGCTGGTCGGATGATCGTTTACATCAGAAGTTACCTGGAGATTAAATGGTCTCATATAAGTGAAAATCACGTCTAAATAATTTACTAGTTTTATAACTTCGCCAGAAAAATTTTTAAGACCATGATTTTACTGAAAAATATGAAATTGTCCATGTTAAATTTTACCGACCACTTAAACATTTAGTCCAATGCTTCGCAAATTACTAAAAATGAACAGAAAAAGCGTTCATGAAATAAGAAACGAGTACCAAATCTATGAGTACATATTAGAATCAATAATTATACTTACGAGTGAACAAACACTGCTTATAGAAAAAACAACAACACTTACAAGCAATGTTCCCTCTTAGCTGCGCGGGCGCGCACGACCATTTTCCCTCCGCGCACAGCCACTTCTTTACCGCGCGCAAATCAGAAAATCCACCCATCCGGAAAATTCTAAATCTAATTACACCAGTTTCTCCATAACATTCATTACTATGACAGTACAAAAGAAAAGGTAGATTAACGCAAACAAATATCGCAACAAATATTATAAATATTTTTAAGTCCGTTTCATTAAATATTGTAGCGCACTCGCTTACATTCTACTGACGAAGATTGGTCGGTCACGAAGAACCTTAAAAAATTAGAGGGAACATTGCTTACAAGTATTAATTCGCAAAAAGATCTTACATCATCCAGACATTTTTTTTCTTTGGAAACATTCTATTTTTATTTTAGAAAGAATTTATGCTTTCTTCATTATCACTATCTCCACCGTGCTTATGAATTTTGTGCGTTCCACGATTGGTGTTTTTCTTTATTCCTCTCAACGCCCCAAGGGCAAGAACCCTCGCGAGGTCCTGACCCTTGGAAAATCTTAGGTGGTGGTAGAAATAGCGCTACGCCCGCCCGTGCGTTACACTATCCTATGAGGCACAGACGAGACGGGTGGCTGCCCGGTGCGACAAAATACCTCGGGCCGCCCCTGCACCCAGATGAAGAGGAATTGTGTAGTGGTGATATTAAAGCAATGTTTTTTTCCTCCCACCGTTACCAGCCTTATTCAGTCAATGGACCAAATAGTGCTAGATATATTATAGGTAACTGATGAGTTTTCTTTCGGGAGATGTATAAGGGGAAGAAGCCTTAGTGGAACTCCTGAAAAAAAAAACAATATGAAAAGATGTGATTTATTGGTTATGAGATTCATGGTCGCAAATAAATTCTGAGATGTTTAAAAATCGTTGCGAAAATCCTGAAAAGCGAGTAAAAAACAATGAAATAAATTAACACGAAAATTACGAGGAAAATCAGGAAAATGAATATGTATATGGCGGAGAGAAGCGAACAAGTCTAATGAGATAGCTGTAGGTATGTGAAAGTATGAAAGAAAATTACGTAAAAGAATGGTAAGATAGTGACGAACAGTGCGAACTAACAAACGATGCAATTATAATAGTGGTGTGAGATGACATGGACATGACATCTGATGAAGAAGAAAGTAGCAATCAACAATCCACAGTGAGGTGGCGGTGGCACTATAGACGGCATATCTTTACGTGGAGCAGCAACTCAAGGCATTTCCAGTGGATGTTCTCTTCCTAATAATTCCGTGTGATCTGAGTATTCAATAATCCGAGTTGGCTCCCGTTTACCTGGGGTTATCGAGACTGCTATAGTTACACATTCATAATTTTTCATCATTACCTTGCTTATTTTATCGCAATTTCATGATAGAAAGAAGACGCAACTACTCGGAAATATAGTATTAAAAACCTTTTAAAACGAATTTTAAAAGAAATCTCGCTTTCAGATAAACATTTCTGACGGAACGATCTATTTTTCCCGTTCAAAACAAAATATCTAATGCTAAGATACACTTTAGTATTATTACATACAAAACTCAAATATTACGGAGAAGATATTTATTACATAGTTTGGATGAAGAGAGTTTAGCAAAAACACGACTTTTATTAATTAATAGTATTCCTGCTTAGCCACTGAAGGTTATTTTCTTTGTTAACCCATTAGTGCCGGCCGTCCATGTTTGAGGACGGCTAGTTGAACTCATATTGTGCCGAAATATATTACAATGTCTTTCCGTTTATATTTTTGTACAAATGGGGGAAGTCTCGGAGACTATTTACACGTATACTACTTTATTGGAAATGTTTAGTCTTTATAAAAAAAGAACTTAGTTACTTCCACAAAATATAAGTTCTTTTTTCATGATGAGTAAATTCCACAGGGTTGAGCCTGACCTAATCATTGATATATGTTTAGTCTTTAGTTGACCACCAAACAAAAAGCACGAAAAAAATGTGCGTGTAGCTACAAAGAAATGTGTGATGAATTAATGTAAATAACAGAATTTTATAACTTGTGTAAAAAGGATTTGATTATAAATACTATAATTTACTGTAAATAAAAATCATATTATATTTATTTGTATAATTTATGTGTTATTTTTCAAGTTATTTTATGCCGTTAGGCACTTATACGTGTAATTGATTTTGCATTGTAGCTACAATATTGGAATAAACTATATACAATTTACCATGGATGAAAGGGTTTTTTCTAGAGAAAAAAAACTTAATGGACTGGAGGAGGCCGTTCTTGCTATAATGAATGTAGAATCCAATGATTATGAAAAATGCTGAAGAGTTTTAAGTCAGTATTATTCCACCAAATTTGGATGAACTGACGGACTGTGAGGAATTTGATGATGAAGTTTTATGTAGACCTTATTCACTACCGCAAGATATTCCCAGTTTCATTGAAGTCTTGGTTCTTGATAATTAATAAAGAAGATAATGCTACTAAGAAATAAGTCAAAGAGGATATAAAAGGAAATGAATCTGCTTGTGTTTGATGAATTGTTTGTCTATGTGAAGCCAATATGGTTATAAAAAACTACCTATATATTCTGCTTTTGGAACAAATGATAGTATGTTAACTGATAAATTTCATACTGTTATAAATGAAATGAAAGATTTGTCTCCGAGAGATATATTTGAAAAGCTTCTTAGTGATGAAATCGTACAATATGTTTGTGACTAAATTATTTTATATGCACAACAGAAAATCCATCATGCCTTCAAAATTAGTGTGAATGAAATGTGAACATTTTTGCTGTTTTTTTCTGACATGTTATAATTGTTAACTACAAGAGCGAATGTACTAGTCTCTAGATGAGGACCTGGGAGTTTCATTTATTTACTATAGTATCTCACGAAATCGATATTTTAAAATAAAACGGCTGTTGCACATGGCTAATAATAGCAAAATAGGGAACTCTCAAGACCGAATGTTCAAAACTAGGCCACTTATGAATATGCTTATAAAAAGTTTTTGCCAATGGGTTCCTTCCACAAAGACATCAGAATGAATCCATGGTGAAGTATTTCGGACACAATCCAGCAAAACAATTTATCAAAGGAAAAGCTGTAATGTTTGGGTACAAAAACTGAATGTCGAAGAGTTCTTCTGGGTATTGTTGTCTTTGATGTTTACTGTGGAAAAAATAATAAACAGCCGGAACATTCCAAATATTTAACTGTAGACGCTATTATCGTGATGATCAATTTGTTGAATCACAAATCCCTCAAATCACGCGATTTTCTTCGATAATTATTCCACCACTTATGCATTACTGGTGTATCTCAAAAAGAAAACAATTAAAGCAATGGGAACTGTAAGAGATAATCTTCAAAGGAAATAAAAAAAAAAGAACAGAGGAACTACGATTACCTTTTTGATGAGAATAATGCCATATTGTGTGTAAAGTGGAAATACAACAATATCTGCTCTATCCTAATAAACTATGATATCGTTGAACCACTGTATTATGTAAAACAATGGTCTAGATTGAAAAAATAAGTTAATGTTCTACCACGTATCTGCCTAACTTTCTCATTTGATAATGCTAATTTTTCTTAAAAAATAAATTGAATTTCATTAAAATTCTTTAGTACATATTTTCATTATGTATTCATCTCACCAGGGAATGAATTAGAACAATTTTCCCGGCCATTATCTAGCCGGCGCTAATGGGTTATCTCATTAACGTGTGTATTCCATTTTTCAGGAGATCGAACGGAAAGCGACTTACAAGGGTGAATCTCATGCTGTTTCACTTGGCCATCGCCGATCTACTTGTCACGTTCCTTATGATGCCACTAGAGGTCAGTATATTTCTCCTTTCCTCCCCAAATAAAACAGCCGATTTGGAATGAGATGAGCGGCAATTCAATCTGCGTCGCTTCTGTCAATTTCTTGCAGATCGGTTGGGCTTACACGGTGAGCTGGAAAGGCGGCGACGTCCTCTGTCGCATAACTGCTTTCTTCCGCATCTTTGGACTTTACCTTTCCGGGTTCGTGCTCATCTGCATCAGTTTGGATCGCCTCTTCGCTGTCACTAGCCCGCTGCATTCGGTGGGCAAGGCGGACAGGAGGGGGCGCAGGATGCTGGCCGTGGCGTGGCTGATGAGCGCAGTTTGCAGCGCTCCTCAGGTGAGGGTTGCTAAAGAGAAGTCGTCGCCTAAACCCAGGATTCAGATAGGACTATTGCAAAGAAGACAACTAAGCCACTTGAGACTTTCATCAAAAGTGTCGTTACAATTGCGACAGAATTACTATTATATTTTCCTAGGATGAGATGAGTTCCTTAGAGAATGTTGGAAATATCTCCCGTTCCAGAGATGATTTTCATTTTTACCACACTATCTACCATCACACATTTTTACGGCGAGTTGGAGTAATAGACGCTAAAAGCGTGACATTAATTAGGTGCGTTTTTCTCTTAAGATATGTAGTTGATATTTCAATTTTAGTTTCATAAAGTATCAACTCTAATAAAATAATGTGATAACAATATCCTATTACCATATCTATTGATTTATAAAGTATCCAAATAGCAAATTTAATGAAATCATATCATGGGAATCAGGATATTTAAATTTTTCCCCCTGTATGAAAGAAATTATCAAATTATGTACACCGTAGACCCGATATAACGCGGCTTGGTAAAACGCGGGATCGCTTATAACGCGGGAAATGGTTGAACCTCGGCTTTTTTCTTTTGTAAATACATGCATTCTTTTGTAATTACATACAAACACCTTTGGTTATAGGCATGGAGTCCATCATAAATGATCGCGTATTATCCTAAATTATCGCGTATTAACACATTACAGATAAAAAACAATGTAGTCGGGAGAACGGCAACGGCGGATTGCAAACTTTAGTTGCCTTTCCGTTAAATGTGCTCTTTATTAATAATAAAAGTGTGTTGGTTTTGAACTTGTAATCACGGATGTTGTTAATCAGTAAATGTATGTTCTTTAAAGTGGAACACAATATAAAATAAGATATTTATTTCAAATTCTTAAAACAAAATATTTTGAACTGCCGTTTTCTTTTCTCTCTTTTTTTCGCTCGTTTGTGTGCGGATAATGGTTACCGCAATGTCATTTCTGACTGGTAGGTTTATGGAGTCAGCTGTCACTGCTTGTAATTATAAATGGGTAAATGCGATATCACTTATAACGCGGTCAAATATCTTGTACCGAAACGTACGCGTTATATCGGGTCTACAGTTTACTTTTTACGCCTCTTTTTCTAATATAAGCGAATATTGGCAGTCTTGTCTGGGTCATATAATCTATGTATTATGCTATTTTGTCTTAAATTTCAATAAAATCCCCTATTATGTCAAGTTGGAAATGAAAAAGTCCATACGATATAGATAAACAACAGAAAATATTTTATGACATCTTATAAAAAATATATACGACAAGAAATATTATTTTGTTTTGCTCTAAAATATCTACGTTTCATATTTTTTCGGTAAAGTAGCAGCCATAACTGAGCGTTTGTAATTTCCTCTTTTAATTTTATATAAATCCAAAATGTCGAGAGAATTACTTTTTAAACGTAAATTACAATACTTGGGGATTATACAAGAGGAGGGAAAGAGAGATTTAGTGGCTATTACGGATAATAACGTACAAAAAGAGAAAAGAATAAATTATAAATAAAAAATCCTTTTAGGTTTATGTGGCAGTTATTCCTAACTAACTGTAATAACTATCCCGTAAACCTGTAGGTTTATTATCTTATAATTTATTTTGTTTATTTTCTGTTTTTTCCATTTACGTATCCGCATAATCCTTTACTATTTCTTCTTCCCTCTGCTTTGTGAATCTCTAAATGACGGGCGTGCAACCTACGGCCCGAGGTCACATCCGGCCCGCGAGAGCGTTTTAGACTGTCCGCGACGCTTTGATAAGGATGCAGTCAGTGATATTTAATCCAGATAAATTCGTAAACTTTAATTAAAATTGCAGTCATAAAACCCTTCTTAGTGATGATTTAACGCTAAAAATTGTTTAGACTTTATTTTCATTTTAAAAATCACGTATGAACTCTTGACTATGTTCCCATATAAACTCTCATCCGACCCGCCGAGGCGCTCGCGACTTATAATACGGCCCGCCAAAGAACTCACATGCGACCCGCCACACAAAAAGGTTGCACAACCTTGCTCTAAATGTTGTCATTTACCGTTATGTAGGAATTCTTCCCAATTTATACTTCGCCGTAGTCTCCAAAATTAGGTTTTAATTAATATATCCTAAATACCAAACGTCGTCGAAATACATCCAGTGATAAAGCGTCTGATGTATGCGTACAAACGGAAAGACTGAAAAACCAAATACTAAAAGTTAGTTTATATTTTCAGAAACGCAACAAAAAAGGCAGAAAATTCTTGTAGAGTATTTTTTTATCGAGGTATCAGATTTTGGAAGTTAAAAAATAGTCACAACTGGCATTGCCTTATCTTTCATTATATTTCTCTCTTTGCAGCCCTAAAGCTATTTTGTTAGCGATTCGTTACATGCATAAACAAATTTATTTATATAGAAAATATTTACGGAGACAGTTCTGACGAAATAGTTACATTAAAAATAATGTATCAGATACGATATTCAAAGTAAAGTTTTTCCAATTCTTCTGCATTGTCTTGTATCTAGATGAGTTAAATATTAGGCTGTATAAGAGAAACGCCCAGAAATTCCAAATTAATAATAATTAACGATATTATGGAGACTATTTCTTCGCTATACATTTTTACAACTCACCCCATACGAATACTTTTCTCTTCCAAACTATGTTTGGCTTTGTGCTATGCAGTCCATAAATGGAATTTTTGATTACTGAGAGCAAGTGGCAATTCCTAGGAAACGAGATGTCTTTTAGGATAATGTCGTCATTTTTGTTTTGTTTTGTATGTGCTTGTTTTAGTGGAACTTAAAGTGTCTGTAAGTGAAGCAAGCGTCGCCTTAATATATTCTTTTACATAAACTCACAAGTCATTTGAAACGAATAGTACAAGAATTTCTTACTCAACATTTTTTATGAGAATGAAATGCAAAACTTTTGAATAATTCTCTATCCCTGTTTTAGGTACGATTCCGTTTCCGGAGAAATAATTTCCTTCTAATTTTATCCTACAGTCGGTGATATTCCACGTGGAGACGCATCCTCATCATCCGGAATACACGCAATGCGTGACGTTCAACTCCTTTCCCTCTTGGGAGGTCGAGGTAGCCTATTCACTATTTGGCAATGTGGCCATGTACATCGTCCCTTTGATCGTCATATCGTTCTGTTACGCTGCCATATTCCGAGAGCTGAGTATGAAGAGCGGAGACATACAACGTGAGTACTTTGGAAAATCTCTCACTTCTGCAATAATTGAGAGAAAATGTATCGACAAATTTATTCCAGCGCAACAGGCCGAATATCTATGGTTGACCTTTCAATAATTTTCCCCCATTTCCCATTAGCCTTTCTGCCTTAATTATCTCAACAGCTCAAAATTTCATTAGAGCATTTTTTCATTTTTCTTCAATTTCGTATTTTGAAAGCTTCATGGGATTTCAATTTCCTCTATATTTCCGCCATTTTAAATTAAACTCATTCGATTTCAAGATTTTGCTTGAACGTATACATTTTTTGGTGAAATGGATTCCACGAAAAAATAGATTTTTAAAAAACAATTAACAGGATTGTTTTCATAACTTTTACCGAATACGGACACAAAATATTTCACTGAATCTCTAGTTCTCATTTAATATGTTACTGACCTTCAACAACTGATACTGTTTACTTATAAGGTATTTTTTGTTCATCATCCGCTAAAAAGATTTTAACTTTAAATTCCACAACTAGCGTTTTATAATCAATCCTATGCCTTAGGGAGAAAAAATGGTAGTTTTCAAAAACCAGCAAACTATTTGGTTTACCGGTCCAGGTAGCAACGGCAAATCGCTGAATCAGTCAATCAGTAGATTAAATGGTGCACTTACCCCACCCACCCATTCATCAGCCAATCTGAGCGAGGGAACCCGATTTCTAATTAATAAAGTGATCGAATAACGCCATGGGAACGCAGCTGAGGTTGTTACTTTGATTCGAACGGTTAATGGCTCTTCAAGTCACAAGTGGAGTGTTTTCCGACCTTGATGCGATATCATTTGAATTGCAAGAGCACCGATTATTCAATCTGAGGGAAAACAGATAAACATCGCTTTTCGCAGATAAAGAAGGGAGCGAGCGTTTTAGCGATAGATGATGACGACTTATCAAATTTCAGACTCACTTGTAAACACAGCGGGAAAATCCCTCGTATGATGAATTCGGCATCGCCCAAGTGTTCCCCAATCGGAACTCATTAACGAAGGTTAAAAGCTGTCGGAGAATATTTGAAACGTAAAGTTCTGTTCTCAGGAATATAAGAAAATAAAAAAGAATTTACAGGGATTTGAGGGCAAAAATCGATGGTGAACGGATTTAGGCTTTTATATTTCCACTACACTGCTTTTTACGATTGAAGTTTACTTGAAGTGTCTTCCACGATATATAAAATAACATCAACAGCTTACAATATCATTTAATTTCGAGGGATATAATAAAATAACGCATTTTCATCCTTAATGTACGATATATTATCCTTTAATTGAAACGAAATTTGTGTGAGGATAAATGTTAAAAATGCGTATTCGTCGTCTTGGTAACAAGCAAAAATATCCGCACTTAAAGGACAACAAGAACTGTTATTTTGATGTCCAGTTCAATCGTAATTGAAGAGTTTGCGCGTGACACGCGTCTCCACGATGAAGGGATTTTTATCTGATCACATCTCTATTTTCCTTTCTATTCATCGTCTCGTGTCCGTCCAACAACTGTCGCTACACTTTATGCACGCTTTCTAACTAAAATATCTCCGAAACTGCGTCGCTACACCTGTCGCTTGGTCTTCCTCGTCCAATGACTTCCATACACTTCCAAATCTGCCACTCCCTTACCGCTCTTCCTTCACTTGATAAAAGATTTCATTCGAGATGAAAGTCAAAAACTGTTACTACAGAATATTTTCCCGCATCACTGATAGTTTGTACATCGCATCGCATTGCGTTTATTTGATTTCATCGAAGATTTCGACATGAAATATGAAAAATGCCGACTAAAATTAAGATATATGAGTGGTTTTCTTACTTTGGGGACCACTCTTCCAAGAGAGAAAGAGGTAAAAATACGTTCATTTTTAAGATGACGCTAGGTAAAAAAGACAGGTAACCAGCACGGATAGACTGTTTCCTAAGTGGCGTATTTCTCAAACTTTAGCAATAAAGTGCCATATTAACATCATAACGAGTCACCGTTTCATAACTATGATATCGAATAATAAAAGTTCCTTTCCCTTAGATTTATTAAAAAGAAAATACACCAAATATTATTAAAGCTAAATGGCAACTTTGCTTTTGTAATGTACCGCTAGTATTCATTAGTGTGAGGTTGGCATCCTAGTTTAAGAAGCACTAATAAATTATAGTGACAAACCCACATAAGGTCGATGGCTAAAATCCTTCTATAGGAAAGAGCTTTTTGAGTTTGTTTTTTCCCTTCATTACACATACCTTAGTAGTTGGGATAACTCAACTACAAAAAGATATCTTTTAATCGAATAGAAAAAATAAGAAGTTTAACTTAGGTTTTGAGTATTCGAACCATTTTTAAAATGCATATGAAAAAAGCGTGGGAATCACTCTATAAACATAACTAATTGTAGCTTCCAATATTTCCATGTTCAGCAGAACATCATATGCGGCGTTCCAGCTCTGGAAACCTCTGCAGAGCGAAAACCAGGACCTTGCAGATGACTTTTGTAACAGTCCTCGTATTCTTCTTCTGCTGGACACCTTACCAAATAATTTCTTTCTGGTAAGTATTATCTAACAGTTGATTACATACATAAAGCACTAACGAAAATAAACATAACCGGAGTTTTCCTTTACAGCCGAGAGTTAGGTGAAGAATACCTGACCTTTTCTTGCTTTTGGAATACATTTTATATTTTAACCCGATATAGCACGAGTTTCCTTTGTTACACTATAACACTCGGGGCGGGGAAAAGACCGATAATTGCAATACTATAATTTTTTAAAATTTAAAGCATAAATAACATTTTTATTCACCTTTTCACATTGAAAAAAATATAAAGATATAATAAAGACAAATTGAAGTCAGTAAAAATAACATTATTTAGTAACATAACATTAGAAAGCACATACAAGAAAAGGTCAGTTTCCCTAGCATCACGTTCACGTTAAAAATTACTAAGGACTGTTGGTATTTTTATATTTGTGTAATGCACAATTTTCTCTAGGAGAGAATCAGGAAAATATAATTGCCACGTACCTAAAATGTCTGTAACCCTATGAGAATTTCCCACTGGTCCCGGAAGATATATATCTAACTAGCAATAAGTTGCACTTTTCAACCCGAGTCTTTTCGGGGGCCTTGCTGTCCATTCTGTCACTCCATCTTTTCCAGTAAAAGATGTGCCTGTGGATGGATGTTCATAATCATCTTTGCTTTCCTTTGAAGCAGAGTCGTGTTTCGATTGAGTAGTAATGCCCTCTGGAATATCAATCATCAATATCGCCCAAATCTGAATTTTCTTCATCAGTGACACACTCAAACATTTCTAATATACGCAGACGTTCAGCTTCGTTCATAGTGAAAAATGCTATATACCTTCTAAAAATAAAAAATAAATTATAATATTGAAAAGAAAATAAAGAAAAAATAAAGGAGATCAAAATATACTCTATACTTACCTGAGAGCACGCACGGCGGGGAATGGACCAATATTGAAAGAAAAGACATGCACGTGTTCTTTGCCCACCAGCTGAACTTCAACTGAGTCTAAAGCGGCAAACATGAAAGTCGACAGCGTATAAACACCACATTGTGGCAGAACGCTTAGATATACGAATTATTTCAAACGGGCGGGGATTCACCGCCGACGCGTGCTATGGCGGATTAAGAGATTTTCACAGGCTCTCACGCACCTACTTGCAAATTATCTTCTTGAGACAGGGCAAACTCGTTAAAGTGTTACAAATGAAGCAATATTAGTCTTAAAAGTGTAACTTGACAGTTTTTACTTTCTCCATATACGTAGTATGAGCAAGTATTGATTTCATGAAAAAAATCGAACTCGAGATTTCAACGGTAATACTTGTTTTAAGGTTCCCTGAACACGTTCTGACTAGTTTCGCGATGATGTCTGTGTGCCTGTATGTCTGTGTGTAATAGATTTTTGTGGGCGCTCTAATTCAAAAACTATTAATCAGGTAAATGCACAATTTTACATTTAAAATTTTTTATAAAAGTTAGATCTGACTAGTTTTTGGTAAAAGTCGGTTGACGGAAAGTGGGTGTTTACTCTTGTCACTTATCCGTTATTTTGAAATATTTGCTTTAACATTTGATAAATGTAAAAATGTTATGGAATAATAGTTTTAGGAAATTTTATTTTCTACAACCTTTGTCTGATACATTTTTCCATATAATTCATTATTTAAGAGATATCTTATATTTTTAGCTGCCACCACCACGCCACCTACCGAAGACAATAGTTAACAATTGACGCTTAGTTACGTCTTAGTAACGCTCCTTCTTTTCTAATTGTCAACCGGATGTAAATATTGACAACGATCCCAGAGCTAACAACATGTAATTTGCCATATAAATATGGAAAAAGTCATGTGTTGCCCACATCAGTTTATTTATAATTATTGAGGATCATAATTGGAAAAGGATGGAATTTTTTACGAGCTGCTCCTTCGTTATTTGCGGCAGTTAATTGCCAGCTTTGGTGGAAGCGTGATTAACATGCCTGTCTCCATATATTCAATGTTGCCCATGGGTATGGGCTAGGGTTGCTAGCTTTCTTGATTTGGGAAATAAAATCCCGCGTCTCGCTACTTGCTGGATGGGACAGCAAATATCTCGTTTTCAGTAGGTTTCGGCATACTCTCAATGAAAATTGTGACCCCTCTTCCGATTAAAAGGAAGCACTGAGTTTCGTGGTCATCTGGAAGTGGATTGATACATTACTGCGTTTTAAACCCAAATTTCAGACAACTCTGTGGCCACCCATACCATGGGATACTCCTTACACGAATGGGGAGGGTTGTAAGCACGTGATTGAGCGCAATTTTGATTCTGCATGCATTCATTTCCGAAAATATCCAGATGCTGCGGAAAGAAAGGTTACTCACTAAAGTTAAATCAAAAAATCTGATGTGGCCACCACATGACCTTCTCCATATCTGTATTATTTCTAAAAATTCCAAATAGGTTACATAATAATAACTATTTTAAGAAACTGCGAGAAAATTTTAGACTTTACAAAGAAAAAATAAACTCAAACCATAGTCTTCTTATATTGGATACTAGTAGAAGGTGCTTGCATACTGCAAGCATTTCATCTCAACTTGAAAAAACATTAATTTTTCAGACAGATATTTCACCATTACAAATATTCTATTAATTCTAAAGATTTCACCTCCGCAGCGATTTTCGTTTTTCCCACATGTAAAAATAATAGTTTAAAACAATCCCCAAATGTTGCAATTTTAAAAATTTTACAGTTTCTACATTATGGGGTACTAATGCTACACATTTCAGCCAAATTTTAAAGTTGTAGCACTTCTAGAAGTAAAATAATATTTTTCTAATTGTTTAAAATTTTAACATTTTTAACGGTTGCCGCAATATATATAGAGATTGAAATGTTTATTTGTGCAAATGCACTGTTCTGTAAATAATTTGAAAATTGCAGCATCCTAGCTCATCCTGTAGTACCTAAAAAAATATTAAACTTTAATGTTCAAATGGGGTTAAAACAACCTCTACAATTTACAATTTTAAAATTTTCGATTTTTATAGTTGGTTATGAGAAAAGTTCTATAATCTTGCAAAATTTCAGCTTCCTAAACTTATTAGATTGGTCTACACACTGGATTGCGTTTTCCCATGCTAACTTATGGGAGATATTCCGGGGTCTCTGGAGTCGAACCCAAGACACTGTAAGCAAAAGTGACAATAATTCCTAATAGATATTGCGGTCATCTAGCAACACTGAAAATTTCATTTTTCTAGCTTACCGGCAAGTGCCCATAATTAATTTACAAAAATGGCGCAATGCTTTCCTTATGGAAAAAAACGAAACTTTCGGAATTTCTGGAGTCGAACTCATGTCCCTAAGGTAAGAAGTCTTATTTTAACTGAAGGTTTTTCTATCATATCTATAAAAACTAAAACTTTCAGCTCTCTAGCTCTTGTAGTTTGGGCTAGACATTAGTATCCTCCTATATGTTATATATATCCTCCTCAGTAAGAAACTTCGATATATAATGACTAGTAGTTGGTACTTGCATACTGCAAGGAATTCATCTCACCTTGAAAAAACATTCATTTTTCAGACAGACATTTCATCATTACAAATGTTCTTTTAATTCAAAAGATTTCACCTCCGCAGCGATTTCCGTTTTCCCCAAATGTAAAAATAATAGTTTTAAACAATCCCCAAATATTGCATATTAAAAAAGTTTACACTTTCTTCAACTATACGGTACTAATGATACACATTTTAGCCAAATTTTAAAGTTGTAGCACTTCTATAAGTAAAATAATATTTTTCTAATTGGTTAAATTTAAATAATTTTTAACGGCCGCCGAAATTTATATATGTTAAAATTGAAATGTGAATTTGTGCAGATTCATTACTCTGTAAATAATTTGAAAATTTCAGCTTCCTAGATCATCCCGTAGTACCTAAACAGTTATCTATTTGTTTAAACTTTAAGAATTTTTTACTGCCAAACAAATTAAAATATCAAAATTTGTATAATCCCTATTTCGTTCTTTTAAGAATTCTACTTATAAAAAAAGTTTCAGCTCCGTAGAACATTTGGAAATGCCTAAACCCTGAAAATCTGTTTAAACAATTGCAAATTTTTAGCGTCCGCATTGTTGCACTTTTTCAAGATTTTCGTTTTTTCTAGTCGGTTTTGCACAAAATTCTACCTAAGAAAAAAATTTCGAATCTCCAGCACATCTGGAAGTGCCTAAACATTAGTATCCTCCTGTTATATGTTATCATTATATATCGACGACTCTTACAGAGGAGGATATAACATACATATAACAGGAGGATACTAATGTTTAGGCACTTCCAGATGTGCTGGAGATTCGAAATTTTTTTCTTAGGTAGGATTTTGTGCAAAACCGACTAGAAAAAACGAAAGTCTTGAAAAACTGCAACAATGCGGCCGCTAAAAATTCTCAATTGTTTAAACAAATTTTCAAGGTTTATGCATTTCCGAATGTGCCACGGAGTTGAATTTTTTTTATAAGTAGAATTCCTTAAAAAACGAAATAAAGATTATACAAATTTTGATATTTTAATTTGTTTGGCAGTTAAAAATTCTTAAAGTTTAAACAAATAGATAACTGTTTAGGTACTACGGGATGATCTAGGAAGCTGAAATTTTCAAATTATTTACAGAGTAATGAATCTGCACAAATTCACATTTCAATTTTAACATATATAAATTTCGGCGGCCGTTAAAAATTATTTAAATTTAACCAATTAGAAAAATATTATTATACTTCTAGAAATGCTACAACTTTAAATTTTGGTTAAAATGTGTAGCATTAGTACCCCATAATGGAGAGAGTGTAAAATGTTAAAAATTGCAACATTTGGGGATTGTTTTAAAATATTATTTTACATGTGGGAAAAACGAAAATCGCTGCGGAGGTGAAATATTTAGAATTAAAAATATATGTGTAATGATGAAATGTCTGTCTAAAAAATGAATGTTTTTTTATGTTGAGATGAAATGCAAGCACCAACTACTAGTCATTATATATCGACGACTCTTACAGAGGAGGACATAACATACTAGTAGTTGGTGCTTGCATACTGCAAGCATTTCATATCACCTTGAAAAAACATTCATTTTTCAGACAGACATTTCATCATTACAAATGTTCTTTTAATTCAAAAGATTTCACCTCCGCAGCGATTTCCGTTTTCCCCAAATGTAAAAATAATAGTTTTAAACAATCCCCAAATATTGCAATTTAAAAATCTTTTCACTTTCTCCATTATGCTACACAATTTAGCAAAATTTTAAAGTTGTAGCACTTCTAGAAGTATAATAATATTTTTCTAATTGTTTATATTTAAATAATTTTTAACGGCCGCCACATTTCATATATGGTAAAATTGAAATGTTTATTTGTAGAAATTCACTATTCTGTAAATAATTTGAAAATTTCAGCTTCCTAGCTCCTCTTGTAGTACCTAAACAGTTATCCAATTGTTTAAACTTTAAGAATTTTTAACTGCCAAACAAATTAAAATATCAAAATTTGTATAATTCCTATTACGTTTTTTTTTAAGAATTCTACTTATAAAAAAATTTCAACTGCGTAGCACATGCGGAAATCTATAAACCTTGAAAATTTGTTTAAACAATTGCAAATTTTTTGCGGCCGCATTGTTGCAGTTTTTCAAGATTTTCGTTTTTTCTAGTAGGTTTTGCACAAAATCCTACCTAAGAAAAAAATTTCGAATCTCCAGCACATCTGGAAGTGCCTAAACATTATTATCCTCCTATTATGTTATATCCTCCTCTGTAAGAGTCGTCGATATATAATGATAACATATAACATATAGGAGGATACTAATGTTTAGGCACTTCCAGATGTGCTGGAGTTTTGAAATTTTTTTCTTAGTTAGGATTTTTTGCAAAACCGACTAGAAAAAACGAAAATCTTGAAAAAGTGCAACAATGCGGCCGCAAAAAATTTGCAATTGTTTAAACAAATTTTCAAGGTTTATGGATTTTCGCATGTGCTACGCAGTTGAAATTTTTTTATAAGTAGAATTCTTAAAAAAAAACGTAATAGGGATTATACAAATTTTGATATTTTAATTTGTTTGGCAGTTAAAAATTCTTACAATTTAAACAAATAGATAACTGTTTAGGTACTACGGGATGAGCTAGGAAACTGAAATTTTCAAATTATTTACAGAATAGTAAGTTTGCACAAATAAACATTTCAATTTCACCATATATGAATTGCGGCGGTCGTTAAAAATTATTTAAATTTAAACAATTAGAAAAATATTATTTTACTTCTAGAAATGCTACAACTTTAAAATTTGGCTTAAATATGTAGCAATAGTACCCCATAATGGAGAAAGTATAAAATTTTTCAAATTGCAACATTTGGGGATTTTTTTAATCTATTATTTTTACGTGGGGAAAAACAAAAATCGCTGCGACGTTGAAATCTTTAGAATTAAAAGAATATTTGTAATGATAAAATGTCTGTCTGAAAAATTAATGTTTATTTTCAAGGTGAGATGAAATGCTTGCAGTATGCAAGCACGAACTACTAGTATGTTATATCCTCCTCTGTAAGAGTCGTCGATATATAATGATAGTCACAAAGCTCCATCGATTAAGAAAAGAAAAAGTAGCTTTACTAAGACGTAACTAAGCTTCAATTGTTAATAGTCGTCGGTAGCTGGCGTGGTGGTGGTAGCAAATTATATAAGATATCTCTTAAACAATGCATTATATGGAAAAATATTTCAATCAAAGGTTGTAGAAAATTAACTTGACTACAACTATTATTCCGATACATTTTTACATTTATCAAATATTAAAGCAAATATTTTAAAATATCGGATAAATGACAAGAGTAAACACCTACTTTCGGTTGACAGATTTTTACCAAAAACTAGTCAGTTCTTCAGATTTTTATAAAAAATGATAAATTTAAAATTTTGCGTTGACCCGATGAATATTTTTAGAGTTAGAGCACCCACAAAAAGCTATCACACACACACACACACAGACATCATCGAGAAAATGGTCAAAACGTGTTCAGGGGACCTCAAAACGTGTATATCCGTTGAAATCTCGAATTCGATTTTTTTCATAAATACAATACTTTCCCCTATACTAGGTATATGGAGAAAGTAAAAATAAATGTCAATATTTATTACAATTATTACTATAGTAATTGAAATTACAATTATTGTTGATTTCCATCTATAGTTCCATTATTCTGATGAGTTTGCTATCGGAGCATTTTCCTATTTGTTATTTAAAAAATATTCTTTTAAAAAGCAACTGCATGAAAATAAACGTTCAAATTATGAAGTTTGGAATCAACAATTCAAAATGTATGAATTTTCGTTTTCATAGTTTGTTTGAATAATGTACTTCGTTAATTAAGACACGCGTTAAACAATTAAAAAGTTTATTGAATTTATTATTTTCCCCAATGTTGATATTGATATAACTAAAATGCAGTATGGGCATATCTTCTTGCTCTATAAAAAAATTGTTCCCTCCTGTCCAGTGACAACGTCCCGCTATTCATATCTGGAAATCTGACAAGCCTGGTATTGACTTATGTGTTCGTCCTTTTTGCCGTCTATATGGTCATTATAAACATCCATGAAAGTAATGTTCACAAGATAGATTAAAATAAATTAACACATATATAAATGAATTTTAATCTCCACTTCCCTGTGAGCCGCACGTGTCATTTATTTTCTAATTAATCCAAAATTATTCCTTTCCTGATCGAAAAAAATCGTGCTTTATTTTCTACAAATTTGACATTTTTTAAAGGCCATTCTAATCCATTCCTCCCTTCTGGGAACAAAACATATTATTTCCGAGTATATCTTTCTCTTTAAGAACATACAGTATTGGGTCTCCGATGATTATTCGAAAAAGAAGCATTCGTTATAACCTTCCCAGAAGTATGAAATAGAAATAAATTTTTAGTTTTATGAGAACACGCAATACCCCTAAAACAAGGGCATTCTTAGCGGTATGGATTCAAAATTTGGAATAAAAAATTGAGTTTTGACCTCTCATAAATATTTTCTAATAAAAAAGCACGTTTATATCTGTAATGCGCTTATATTCAGTTTCTATTCGTATTATAGGCAATGTGATCAATCATAATGTGATCGTATCTAAGCAAAATCACGGTAAACGTTAAAATTAAGCTTTATTTCCCATAAAATCAGACCAATAGGACGACATATATAATTCATTAGCATAAAAATATCAACTTCTTTGTGACATAGATAGAACTACTTTCCGTATTAATAATTAATGGATGGACTCTTGAGTAAAAATCTCTCGCTACCCAATAGGATTTCAACGATTTGTAGCGATCCAGTCATCATATTCGTCGCATGACGTAATCTATTTCAAAAAAACTTCTACATTGCGCCACTAAATGATAGAATGGCCAGATATCGACATTGTTAGATGCCACACACGTTAAACAAAAGAAAAAGTAATTTAAAACGAATCTCTGATATATAGCGACGATTTTCCTTAACATTTCCTTGTTGACGAATAACAAATTCGATTCGACGGACTGTGCTCCCTTATACATTTGTCTTGCCCTTCGCCCTTCTTTATTCTGTCAAAACAACGTCACCGAAAACATTGTCATCGACAACAATGGACTTTCTTTCCAGATGCTTCCTTTTCTGCGGCCCACGATAAAACCATCTCCACTTACGGCCTCTCCTTTCCTATGCGAGAAGCACACATGAACTCTTAATGATGTCCTTGTGTCAAGATAATCGATTCAGAGACTCGTCTCTTTTGATGGACTTTATCTCCGCCATTAAATCCGCTTTTCGCTTGTTTTCTCCCCCACGTAACCTCCAAACGACGATTTGATCACGTGCTCAGCCGCCTCTGACCGTTGCAGACCCTCGATTCCTTTCCCACGTGGATGTGACGCAGCGCGAAAGATTAAGGTTTAGTCTGATTTCTTCTCCTATTTGCTTTGAATTTCAATAGAGACGGAAATAATAGATCTAACAATTGTTTCCTGTTGAAATTTTCTAAATCACGCGGAAATAAACGACCAAATTTAGTGTCTTTTGAGCTATTTCGAGTCGAGCGATAAATATTTTAGATGTTTTTTTAACAGGCTACTGATAACTCGATCGTAATTTCATTTCGTTGTACTTTTTGTGAATTTTAGTCGAGACGTTTTCTCAGCTGTATCCCTCTTCGTAAGTTCATAACATCGTAAATATCCATAGCGACCACTAGGAGTAATGAGCGTTGATGATTAACGCAATATCGCTTCATATCGGCGGGAAAATCGCCAAAAAGAACGATCAATCTCTCGAAACATTATATTTTTTTATCCCAAAAGTAGAAAAAGAGAAGCTTGTTTCTCATTTTCTCTTAATCGGCAAGGTTTGAATAGCGTCGGAAGTCATGCTAAAAACATTCCGAGAGATGTAAATGCGACACAAATTGAAAAAATCCAACATTTGCCAACAGGCAAATACCGTTTTATCCTGGTTGGCTTTTTTTTTTCCGCCATCGGGGTCAACTAAGCGAAACCGATCCTTTAATTTCTATTTTTTTTTTCGCTCCGTAATCGCCACTAAGTCTGCGAAATATCTTTCCAAACGAATCAACAACCATTACGACATCTGTACTTTCTCTGTCTGTTTTTTCCTCGATCGCTTTGGCTCACTCTCTATTTATATTCCTTCCAAGTCCACCTCCACAAGACAACTTACCCCTTCTAGCAATGCTTACCCGACAACCTAGTCTTTCTGGAATGGCGCGTCAAATGCATCGGCACGAGTATTCCTGCACACGGTTTTCGCGAAGATTTCCTCCTCCTCTTGACGTTTCGCTTTACCTCTTCCTCGATATGCCACATGTTTCAACTCCGAACTGTTTTGTGGCGCATTAAAAAAATACGTATCTTAATCTTTTGCTTGTGAAGATAACAAAAAATCCCCGAAATGACGGAGGTGACATGGCCAAATCAATAGATCGATAGATGGGAAGAGATAAGAGACAAAATCTCTTTCTCTGTCTATCATCCGTCAAGAACGCGACAGTTTCACTCGATTATTTTTTGCCGGCGTGAATCTTCCTGGCTGCATGGAATTTTCACAGCAAAGGAGAAGAGAAAAGTTAGACTAGCGTAATAAATCAGACGCGACTTATAATGTTTGTGGTTATTTTATAAATAAACTGATGTGGGCAGCACATGACTTTCTCCATATTTATATGGCAAATTACATGTTGTTAGCTCTGGAATCGTTGTCAATATTTACTTCCGGTTGACAATTAAGAAAAGAAAAAGGAGCGTTACTAAGACGTAAATAAGCGTCAATTGTTAACAATAGTCTTCGGTAGGTGGCGTGGTGGTGGCAGCTAAAAATATAGGATATCTCTTAAACAATGCATTATATGGAAAAATGTGTCAAACAAAGATTGTAGAAAATAATACTTCCAAAAACTTTTATAAAAGTACATTTTTACATTTATCAAATATTAGATCAAATATTTCAAAATAACGGATGTGACAAGAGTAAACACCCACTTCCGTTCGACCTATTTTTACCAAAACCTTATCAGATCTTTTAACTTTTATAAAACTGTTAAATATAAAATTTTGCGTTGACCTAATTAATAGTTTTTGAGTTAGAGCGCCCACAAAAATCTATCTCATACAGACCGACAGACACACAGACATCATCGCGAAACTAGTCAGAACGTGTTCAGGGAACCTTAAAACATGTATTACCGTTGAAATCTCGAGTTCCAATTTTTTCATGAAAACAATACTTTCTCATAGTACGTATATGAAGAAAGGAAAAATATTTGTAATATAAAGCATCGGCATAACTGAAAAATATCCATAAATGTTATTATGTTCCCCAACACATCACGTTAGTGATGATATTGACTCTTCAGGCCCCCTTTTTTTTCGGTCCTCCCGCGATTCTGAGAGTCACAAGGGAATAGTTACGCCACTGATATAATCAAAGAAACTCGGCCTCAACTTTATATCTTGTTTTTCTCTGGAGCATAAGAAAAATATTTGCTTCTGAGAATGATTTACAACAACATTTTTATTTGTTTTTAGTTTAGCAACAGCCTTGTGTCAGCCGATTTTTCTTAAAAAATATCATATTAGATTCGTATAAATGTAAGGTTTCCACGAGAAAAATATAGTCGAATTCCGTTCCTAAAGAGAGTACAAGTTACGTTAACAGGAGGTTTCCGGAAAGGAGATATTCCACAGGGTATTTAAATCAAATGCCAAATTTCATTAACATCGGTCTTGGCGGTAAGGTGCTCCCGGAAGTGGTGCGGACTCACG
Organism: Tanypteryx hageni; assembly: GCA_028673005.1. Lineage (NCBI taxonomy): Eukaryota > Metazoa > Arthropoda > Insecta > Odonata > Petaluridae > Tanypteryx > Tanypteryx hageni. The sequence continues at coordinate 82,143,577 of CM054116.1, read as the reverse complement.
GACGGATAGCCAGATAAAATGAAGGTAGCGACCGCTACCGCAAATGAAACGAAAACGATCGCAATACCTAATTCACTCGCGTTATAGCCGCAGTTTGAACGAAATCATTTTCGTTAATAAAAACACTGACGTAGAATATTAAATTCCCATTACTATAGATACGTGACATGTCAATTTTTAAATGATAGCTTCAGGCGGACGGCTCAACTAAAGAACATAGTTCATTTTTTTAAATAATGAGCGGATCATTTGCTCGCGTTGCCTTCAAAGAAAATATGTCGTTTTTCTAAATGTCAAATTCGATTTATTTTGATAAGAAAACACCTATTAACTTTTTCTAGCACAAATTTGGGATGACTTCGTCTATAAGTGTGTGCATATGCCAGTCGTGGAATATGGAAATGGAGAGGCGTGGAGGAGTGCTTTTAATGCGACAAGGAAAGAGCTAAGAGAGAAATAGTAAGTTAGAATGAGGGACAGATGGAGGGACGAGAGGGATGGGGAGAGGGATGGGGAGAGGGAAGGGTCCAAAGATTGCCCATTTGCACTCGCACACCTCGTGTGTAAGCTCGGACGGTTGCGTCATCTTCTTCGCTGGGGAGCGAACTTCGTTCCGCATATTTCATCGTCCTCCCTCCCACTCATTCTCTCCCACGCTCCTCCTTTCTCCTCTTATCACTTGACCTTTTTTTTCTCCTCCTTCCACTGGGGGCGCTCTCATTATCCTTCCTCCCCTCCTTCACTTTCAACTATTATTCATTCCTTTCCTCTGCCATTTGATTCGCAATCATCACTACCTCTCTATGCCTCTATTTCTCCCACTCTCCTCCCTCCTTCCTCCCTCTCTCTCCCGTCTCCCTCCCCCTCTCTCTCCTTCTCGCTCTCCCCCTCTCTCTCCCCCTCTCTCCCTCTCTCTCTCCCCCTCTCTCCCCCTTTCTTTCCCACTCTCTCTCTCCCTCTCTCCCCCCTCTCTCTCTCTCTCTCTTTCTCTCCCCCTCTCTCAGTGGGTTTTACATGGATATCATTATTCAGCAGTTTTTATTTTTTTCCCACACAATTACATTTTTTCTTTTCCAATACTTGTATTTTTATTGTTGCTTGTATTTACATAATGTTCCATGTATTATTGTATGTTTCATGACGAGGGGTTAGGTGGAAGATGGAACTTCTTAGTCTCAATCTCGCCCCAAATATGGACCAAATCAATCAATCAATTCCCCTCTCTCTCCCTCTCTTTCCCCTTTTCTCTATCCCATCTCTCTACTCTCTTTCTCCTTCTCTCTCCACTTTCTCTTTCTTCCTCACTCTTTCTTTTCCCTCTATCTTCTTCTCTCTGTTCCCTCCAACTTTCTCCACCCTCCCTTCTCCACCCTTTCTCTCCATCCCCTCTCTTCTCTCTCTTTTTCCATCTCTTTTTCTCGCTCTCTATCCACCCCTTTATCATCCTCTCCTTTCTCTCTATCTCCCCTGCTGTCCTCTCCTCTTTTCTCCACTCTCTTTCTTTCTCACTCTCTCTCACCCTCTCTCCACCCTATCTCCACCCCTCTCTCTTCCTCTCTTTCTCTCCCGCTGTCAGTCCCTCTCTCCCTCCCGTTTAATGGGTCCATATCGCGCAATATAACCCTTTCACTGTTATTTTTTGTTTTAATGTGTTATGGTGCATTGCCAGTCGCTGCCATGTATTCTCTCCGTTGTTTTTCTTGCCAAATTGTACACCTCTTTTCGTTTCCACTACTTGTTTCAACTCCTTTGCCGTTTATTCGTCCACGCATTTGCGGGAGATAATCGCTTTATTTGTCGGATAGCGTTAGGATATTCGTTTTTCAATCTTCTTTTCGAAGAGAGTTTAGACGTTATCGATTAAAACAAATATCGGCGTATTTTTTGGAATGGAGCTCATTGATTGTGTCCGGGCGGTTACTCATTCGCGATTGACGAATTTTATTCATCAGTTATGCCTCCTTACTGAAAAAAAAGTAACAACCTGCAGGGCAAAGTTCAGAAATTGTTTACTGCAGTGGAACTGTTTGGAGATAATGAAATCAAATATCAGTGGCAGTAATTTTGAATTGCCCTTGATACGTCCATCTAACGCTTCTCAAATGATGCACCATTGACTGCTGATGCTAAGAGTAAATCTAGTTTAAACAATGATGATAAATTTGTCTTTTTTTAGCATTGTGCCACTTCATTCTGCGTATCGTCATGTAATTTTTATACGTTTATATCCAAACAAGATCAAGAAGAATGCAAAATTATGTGTTCCTCTATTAATATTTCTCATAAATAAAACACATTACATCCACAAATAATAGTTACAGAAAAAATAACATGCAAAGCAGTGACGCTGTCAGAAATTTAGTTTGGGAGGGGCAAATACTTCAATAAATTATTATCTGTGCACTTGTTTATAAATTTATTTGCAAGATCCTTCGTGTAATGATAGAAAATAATGGATTAAGGTACTGATTCTAATATGGACACCTTCGATCCACCTTATTTCCATCTGACGCTCGCATATGCTATGCTTTTCTTATGATTATTTCCGATCTTCGGGGAGGGATGGGACTAATGCCCGGCTGCCACCCCATGACTGCGCCACTGATACAAAGGAATAATAAATAAACAAATTATAGGCGCTTTTCTAGTTGCTGTCAATTAAAATTTCAATCATTTTTAAATTGTGCTTAAAAATTGGCATAACATTTTAAATCACCACATAACGAACTATAAGCGGGAATACAGAATTTAACTACCACAATTTAATAAGTCAAGCAGTTTCCGGGAAGCTTTTGAAAGATTAATTATTATTAAGATAGTAAGAATCACCCTAAGAGGCCATGAGCACAATTATGTCAGTAATGTAAGCTTGGTGTGCCTTCAATGGACAAAGAGAAAAAATCAAGATGCAATATTGTTATATCTGAAGAATATTCTATGATATTACGTATTTTTTCAATTATGAATTTAAAAATATTACTAGCCCTTGACACAGCTATGCTTTTGTACGTTTAAAAAAATGTAGTTGGCTGTTTACGTTTTAAGGCTGGTTTCCAAAGGAAATAAACCTTATTAAATGGTCTTGCCTGTGTGTATGTATGTATGTGTGTCCCCCACTTTTCCATCAATTTTCATGAAACTTGATTTGAAGCTCGTGCTTCCAGGGACCACCTCCGTACTATATTTTATTTGGCGGAGATTGAAGTTCCGGGTTCGATTCCAGTAACATTTTTTCCTTATTTTTTTAAATACGAAGTCTCAATCTCAATCGTGCAGAGATGTTTTCTTTATTACTTTAAAATATCTTAAAATTGTGACATCGGAGCAAGGTTTGTTCTTGCTTGACATTTTTGCTGAAGCCAAGCGATGATTCATACTCGACATTTTTAAAATCACTATAATGTTCGAACTATAGACATAAATCTGCATCGATTGGAGATTTTTTTCGAGACTTGTGGAATTGCCAAATAAAAAAGCGAAGAAATCTGGGCGACATTTTTATAGTTTCTCCCATGCGATGACGGTCTTTAAGACTTCGATCCCGTGCCCACGTGCTTCGAAGAAGGTTCACTCCATTTCTCGATCTGACTCACGGACAGCGACGTTGGGTCACCTCCACGCACGTGTGAAATTATCGGAGGCTGTTTGCCACGTGATTTTTAATTCGATTCGACGGCCTCAAGACCTTACGGATCATCTAACGAGGTCGGCCGTCTGGTTCCGATGACCGTTTCGCGGCGGTAAAGCGTTTCTCGATCAACCGGAATTTTTATGCCGTCCTCTCCATTAGCGCGATAGAAAAAACCGCCGTCATCATTTGTAACCCTCGCCGACTTTGATTACAGAATCGCCGCTTTTCCGCTAGACGAGAGTTACAGCGCATATCGAGAAGGTTATATCACCGCTTGGGCAACCGCGCCATCCATAAATGAAGACGGATAAGATAATTTTTCGAAATTTTTCTCTAGATATCTTTTTAAAAAATGTCGCCAGCGGTATATTTTTATATTTTAAGCGATATCTGGAATTTTTAGTTCCGCATCAAAGAGATTTGATAATACTAATATTTCGATAAATAGATTATTGAGTGCCCAATCGCAGATTATTGCAGATAGTAGCAATGGTCACGCCACTCACCTTTTATTGCTTAGGAATAAATGGAAACTTTTTTTGGGATGGATTTAAATAACGGAAAATGCGCATGCTTAAGATCCCATAATAGATATCATCGTATAAATTAATTTCTATTTTTTATACAAATTCATTTGTATAGAATGGATTAACACGAACCATTGTAATATCGACTCAGACATCTTCGCTTTTTTTTATCTTGCAACATGTTGCGAAGTCGTGTTTCATAAATGACAATGCTTCCTTCGCTAGTGATAAAAATAACTTTTCTGGTATCTCCAGCGTTAATCCACTCACTCTTATTTTCTTCCCCGTTAACAGTGGAGATTTTCAGCTGGGTTCTCTACTCACGTTTTAATTACATAGATACTTGTAATCAGGACCATCGAGAGGGCGGGGATACCGGGGCAAAATCTGTGGGACTTGGGACTCTGGAGGGGGGGGGCGAGATTAGGAAATGGAGCAGCTAAATTTTTTGAACAAATTGGAAATAATTTTATTCTTGAAAAAAAACCCAAATCAGACAGCTTCCCGGGAACTGCCCAAGCACCCGATTCCATGTTTTAACTTTGAACAAACAAAGGCTGTTTTCCCCGGGGTCCGTCCTGGCTCTCAGCGGGCCTGTTTGTAATTATACACCACGCAACAGGTTGATGTTGTGAGTAGCAGATAAATAGGATAGGAAAGAAAATAAATTCCCTCTTTCTTTCCCATAACTTCCAGCCACTCTATACATATTGCATATTTTCTACTATTACATGATTCACGTTGCGCATGTACGCGCATTGACAGCCTTTTAGTCTCTACAGGTACATAACTACCTATCTCATAATGAACCGCATTCTGTCATGTGATCTAATCTATATCGATTAAAGTTGCACGTTATCAGGAAATCTCTATTGGGAAATAAATTGGAACATAAATGGGTGATCATGCCATGGTAAAATCTAATTGAAAGCAGTCGAGTATCGGCGGGAAAGCGGAGCATAACGCAAATAGATGGAATGAATGGATCTTGTGGCCATTAATGCTGCTTTCCCAACAGAGTTTAACGTTTTTGATAATACTATATAAACAACCTGATAAAACGATTTTTCTTCTGAATTTTTTATATTTTTCAGCTTCTTCTAAATAAGCCACGTTTTTCTGCTTCTTTCCCTATCCTCTTTCCTGCGCCTTTCTACGAATAAGCAGAAAAATAAATAGTTCGTGATTTCTTTAATCGGGAAATTTAAAATTTATCGCGAACTGTGTTCCAGTACTTTAATTCGTATTTTCAATCATCTTTGTTTTTCATCACCACTCTCGAATGCATTATCTAAGATTAAAAACGTATTAATTTGCATTTAATAATGAAAATTATTAAAGCTTTAATCTAGTGGAATGAATGAATTAAAATTGCTTATCTGTGACATTCTAAAATGCCATTGCTTCTTCAAAGGTTATAATTTTACTTGAATTTTTTTTTCGAATAATTAGTTTGGCTACGAGTATTACACGAAAACTACTGATAAACCCATACTCCTCTTGCTTTTAATGGTAATACTTGTCTTTCAAACCATGTCATGATGAAGCTTTAGAGTGGACCCTGAATTATTTTTTAACCAGGCTTACTTAATTTATAAAGTGTAAATTAAATTTCTGCCTCTGAAAAGGACATTTTTATTGGCATTCCTGTTATTGAACGGAATTAATTTTGATGCCCCTTAACGCCAAAGTCGATACAACAGATTTTATCAGATCGAATTCAGTCAATTTTTGACATCCCGCTATCATTTAATACAACAACTCCGAACAAAAAAATCTATAGCGTGTTTCATTGCCTTTTATGCATACCTATGAAGGATACGGATACCGCTCCCTGCCGCCTTTAATAACACAAAAAAGTAATTCATGTCATGGAGCTCTCTATAAATTTGCCAGTTTTTCTTGTGCGACAGTTCCAATAACCCGACATTGGTTTCGGAGAAAATAATCACGAAGTTGGCGACGACAGTACCAGTTACTAGTAGAAATTTTTTACATAACGTGCGACGATTAGCATCCGAATTAATCCAGGTCGATATTACAGAAAACATGAAATGACTGTTGAACTTGTTTTTTTTTTCACCTGCAGGTTTTGGTTCGCAAACGACTCCGCCCGCGAGGTGGACCAAAGAGTCCAGAAGGTCCTCTTCCTTTTCGCCTGCACCAACTCGAGCGTAAACCCTTTGGTCTATGGCTTCTTCAACTTCTCCCGCCAAACCAGGAGCGTACCCGTGAACAACAACAAACCCGCTAGGAAGAGCGTCGCCTCCGGGTTCGGACGAGACAGCAACAGTAGCATGGGGAGCGTCGGTGTTCCGAGGGGACGCCTTGGAACGTGGACCACCGTCTCCTCTGACATGTCGGTACCGGCGGCGGCCGCGGCGGCCGCGGCGGTGGTCAGCAAGGCGGCGGCCGCCGCGGCAACGGCGGTCGGCCTGCCCCCGAAGAAATCTGCACCTCCAATGCAAGCATCCGTGGCTGCTTGACGAAGGAAAAGGATTGCAAAACGGGAAAGAACCGATCGAACTCGTTCCTCTTCCTCGAAAATGAATCCTCCGCAGGTTTTTCTGGAGTAAAAGGATGGTACGAGTTTGAATCTCAAATCTACTCTGTTAGAGATCTGTATGAGGAAACCACATCGCGGTAAATGATGTTAAAAAAAACTTTCTTTATGATACCTGCCAATAGAAGATGGGATGCTGCGAAGTAATCTCTACAAAAACCTTCCCTTTGCTAGTGCTGCCAAGTGACACTTATCTAGTGAAATCGAAGGAAGTTTTAATTTCTCTCTCAGAATCTCGTCGGTTTCGTTTGATTATGATAAAAAGGCAACGAATTTGACGGAATGAAAACGTTCCGGACATCATCAATCTATTTCCCGTTGAGTTTCTATTGCTAGGAGATTGAATGGAAACTCATTTTTACCATTACATGCCTTTTTAATATAATTTTCCTCGTGTTGAATAAATTATATTTTTACAAAACAAAATCAAATTCCAATATCCATTCAGGTACCATTATACTTGGCTCATGTAATTTAATTCGTTGTGAATTATTACATCTCTGCCCTAGTATTATAATTTCTTTATGAAGATATTTAGGAAAAATAGTTTTCCTTAATCCAACAGGGGTGATTTTTCTTTATTCTGTTAGCTGTAACAGTTTTCAATATTTAAAAAAAAAATAATGATGAAATTAAAATAAAAACTTCAGCAAAATATGAGGAATATAAGAATTGGATTTAAAAAGTCAGCAATATCTAGAATGACCGGAAGTCAGTTGGCAATAAAGGCACATGTAAATGATGGAAGGTAAATTTTTGAGATTAAATAACTGGTTTCATTCATATTTCGTGTGATTGATTTAGCTCATCACTTTTGAGTTAATTTAAAGAGCAAATTTAAAATTACTCTCAGAATAATGTGTAAGCTTACAGCGCTATTCTATCAGTACGAGGTCGTATGTAAATAATACTGTGTAGCTAAAAGTCTTGTATTTTTAAGGAGGTTTAAAAGACATTATATTTTTTATTAAAACCCCTATTAATACCGAGTGCTGACGAAACAACGAAGACATAAAATGTGCATGCTAACTCGGAAGTCATCAGTGTTCTTCCAAACAAATGCATGGTAAGGACTCATTCGTGTTAGAAAGTGTCATCAGTGCAGGATTCTCCCTCTCTGTCACTTAATAGTGTGGTGTATTACAAGAATCGCCGATCAAAATTTTTGAAACACGCAAACTATATTGCCGCAAGGCAAGAAGACTGCTAGCAATGCAATTAATACTTAGGATTGGAAAGACCACGTTCGTTGATAGATTTATGAAGGATCTGGCAGGTACAGTTTCCTGTATAATCATCTTTCTCATTAAAATATCAAACGATATCATCTTCACCCACAAATTATTATCACCGAATATTTTTTCACACCCATCTCTCATTACATTTTCATCATGTCGACACTTTATTTAACCCTTTAATGATGTACTCAGATATTATAAGCAATCGATCCAGTGGTTCTATCTCGAACAAAAAACATTGCCTCGTATTTTACTATGGAGTTAGTGTGAATGCTTTAATGTGAGACTTTTTTCAACGTGATCTCATTTTTTGTTAATGCTTTCTCTTGTACATCACTCTATTTGGAGTGAATGTGACGTACTTGCAGATTAAAGTGATGTCGAAAGATTTGAAGTTTTCCCGGCAAATGAATATGAGAAATTTTTCTCGGTTTGCTGCCCGTGTCATGTCGTCGTTCAGGACCAACGGTTCGGCGTCTGACTTCGACGCCATCTTCGTCATCAGTAACCCTGAAGATGGCGTCGAAGTCAGACGCCGAAACGTTGGTCCTGAACGACGCCATGACCCGAGCAGTAACCCGAGAAAAATTTCTCATAAACTGATGTCGTTCTCGAAGTGTCATCAGCTCTCCCGACACGAGAACTAAATGTTCAAGCAATTGGATGACTTGCTTCTCTAAACGCCAAAAATATACTAAAAATACTTCTGGATTGATTTCACCAAAAATGTAGCAAAAATATTAATAAAAATTTTAAGGTGTCAAAGTCGCATTTTAATTTCCTTTACCGTTTTTTTCAAAGTCGCAAACATTAATTTGTTGAAATTATTTTTTCTGATTGCCTTGATATAAATAAAAATTTATACTTGAATACCAAAAATTACAGATACTTTGAAGTGAAACTCTATAATAATTAATGATTCAACTTCACACGCAGAAATGCTACCTTTAAGTAGGCCGACCACACGTCCCGCTTTCTCCGGGACAGACCCGTTTTCGGGCCGTTTCCAGACCGTCCCGTCGTTTTCGGCAAAAAAATTCTTTTATTCCAGTTTCAAAGCTTTTCGAGATTAAAATTCAGACTTTCTAATTTTCTCAAAATATGGTTAATAATAGATTTTAACTGAGAATATTTCTCTGTTTAGGAAAGTGAGAATAAGGCTAAGTTGTCACTTTATAGAACAGGTACACAGATTTATTCGAGGTATTCAAACAAATCAAGGCCGAAGCATCAACATTGTCACAGAATTAATGGTTCGTTCTAATTCGCTTAAAAAAAGAATGTCTGTGTAAGGCTTTTATTCAGCTGTTACATCCTTCTTAGCTTTTCTACGATCGTATTATCTTCGAAGCTCAGTGTTACATGAATTGAAGAAAGCAGAGGTAGTTGTATACATTGTCATGGTGGGATAAAATCAAAAGAAATTCTTGTGAAAGGTAAGATTACTAATTCGCTTATTTAGTGACAATTTATACTTATGAAATTTCATTGGAATTATTAGCACATCTTACTATTTTATAATAATGTACATAGACGTAATAAATGAGACACAAAAAATTTAATTACTATAAAAAACCACTTTTTGAATAGAATTGCTTTGTTTGATTACATTATTGTCTTGGTGATCATTTTTTATCTTGCTCGATATTAAGCAAATATTATTTACTTTCATTTCGTAAATTACATTTCTTATGAGTTGGCTGAGATTTACAAGCTTTTAAAATAATTTTTTATATGTATATTTTTAGTAACCCATAATAATAAGAAAATGGCGAAGAGAATTTGTTCATTTAACGAGGACCTACAAATAGAGTTTAAATTTATTAAACAGGACAGAACTTCCGTAAATGACAATTCTAAGGTGTACTGTTGAATCTGCGGTGTTCATTTGTCTGTTGCTCATGGAGGTAAAAGAGACATAATTCAACACCTGCAAAGCCGAAGACATAAAGATAGAGAAAATGTAAAAGTATAAACTTTTTATTCACCAGAGAATTCGACATGTGAAAAAATTGCAGCCAGTGAAACTCTTTTTGCATTTCATACAGTGCGTCACGGTCAGAGTTTTCGCACAAATGATTGCTTGTCTAGTTTGATCAAAAAGATTTACCAACCTAAGTTTTCATCTGCCCGTACCAAATCGGAAGCAATTATTTGCAGTGTTTTGTCAACTTATGTATTAGAGCAAGTTTCCGTGGATTTAATTAAAAGCAATAGTGTAACTATTAGTTTAGATGCTTCAAACAAAAAAGAGAACAAACTTTTTCCTGTTGCTGTTCGGTATTTCTTACCAGATAATGGTGTTCGAACTAAAATCTTAGAGTTTGCTTCTTAACCTGGTGATACATCCGATTTAAAATGCAACCTGCTAATTGACGTTGAAAATAAGTATTGTTTGCAAAACAAGATTGTAGGATTTTGTGCCGATAATGTAAACACCAATTTTCAAGGAATATTATTGGAATTGGTTGCGGTGCACATATCATACACAACTGTCTTCAATGTGCTATTGACTGTTTGCCATTTGATGTTGAATGCTTTGCGGTTAAAGTTTACAATTATTTTCACAAAATTGCAGTTAGATTTCATGAGCTCAAAGACTTGTAAATTTGCAGGAGAAGATTATTCTAAGTTATTAGAACATGGAAACACTAGATTTTTATCCTTAGGACCTGCGTTAGACAGAATACTAGAAATGTTTAATGTGTTACGTTCTTACTTTCTTTCACAAAAAAGTGTCCAATGATTTTGAAAACCAATTTGAAGATTCCTACCTAAAATTATGGTAATCGTTTGCCAGAGATCAAATTTCAACATTTCAGAAGCAGTAGAATCTATAGGAAAAACAGATGTTTCGGGAACTGAAGTAGCCTTGGGTGTTAAATCTCTTAATGAAGTCCTTATTGCTAAGAATGAAGAAAGTTTTATTACAATATATGTAAGAATTCAACTTAAGTCGCTGGTGGAATATAAAAAGATAAATGCATCCGAGTTTTGTGAAATCATTTCAAATTTTAATTCAACCATTGTAGAATATTATTAAAACAGTTCCTCAATGAAAAGAGATACATAACAGTTAGGAAGAAACTAAAGATCATTTCAGTCGCATAGGAGTAGATAAAACACAATTATTTGACCAATGGGTTTGTATGAAATCAATTATTACTAGAAAGATAGGAATTTGGATCTCAGAAAATATATCTACCTCAAATAAATGGGTCGAAATATTTTTGGAAATGAATTTCAAATCTGTAGCCTATGAAGATTAAAAAAAAACGTCGAATTGGTTTTGTCTTCCAGGAAAAACTGCCTCAGTTGAAAAAATATTCTCTCTCATGAACAAAATTTGGTCGAATGAAAAATCGAGAATAAGCATCGATACTATGAAAGCAATGCTAATCGTGTGTGTGAACTTTTACATGACATGACATTTACATGACAAAATTGTAAAAGATAAAAATTTGTTAAAGAAAATAAGCTCCCTAGAAAATATAACTTAGCTTAACTACTAAACATTGATAATAAGTAAAGATTTTTAGTATTTTTTGCCTTAGTTGTCGTTTCTTGTTTAAACTGTATAAATATAATTATACTTTCTGTATTACTGAAACGCAAGAAATGTAAGTTTTTCTATGGTAAATAAACAAGAATGAAGAACTTGGAAAAAGGAGGTTTTATGCAGTTCTTATCCTTCAATTTTTATTTTTAATCAATAAAGCAAATATTTAATTCTATCCAATGGGCCTTAGAATTAGCATGTTATTTATCTAATTTTTAAATAAATTGGTTCCTCACTGTTTGATTTTATCATATATATTGCTACCGAAATGAGATCAAATGATCTTATCTAACGGTAATATTTAATTTAAAAACCCTATCTGTATCGCAAGTAAAATAATTATTTAAAAATTGTCTTTTTCCTTCTAATAGACTTGTAGCATTTCTGACTTTTTATTTGAAACTTATCGCTCAACTTTTAAAAAAGTTTACGATTAATTTTTATACACTAAATTATTTCGCAATTATTTTAACGTTTAGAATATATAAAATAAAATATTCGGCAAAAAATATAATATAAGTAGTTTACTATTATATTAAAATTGAGAGCTAAAAAGGAATGCAAACGTTTTCATAATGAATTTCATTCCTATTATGATTACTCTTTCCTTGAAAAAACTGTTTACGTAGCGGAGAATAATTTTTCATTTCAAAAAAGAGCTTTTTGGAATTAAAAACTCATTTCATCTTATGCTGCTGAGACCATATGAACGCATGTAGTATGGGTATTTTCTCTCTACTTAAGATAAATAAATAACTTAAGATAAATTTCCAATCTACAGAAAATCTCCAATTCCTTCAAATCATGTATTTATTTGAGTGATATAAACCACCCTTTTTAAAATAGTCGTGAGAAAAAATTGTCCCGTTTTTTCCCGTTTCCTTCATGGGAAATGTCCCGTTTTCGCCTTGTTGGGATATGGTCAGCCTTCTCTCAAGGAATCTAAAGATCAAACTGTTGAGGGGATATAATAGATTTTGATTTCAATCTTTCGTACTTCCGCTCATTACCATTTTCCTGTCTCCTTTATCCCCCTCCTAAAGATTTTATTTTTTTCAATACTTTTTATGATTAACTTAGCTGAGGAATTAATAGGAATAATTGAATCACCCACCTATACAGGAAGGCGAGACACGATGATAAAATACGTAAGATAGACTCTATGACGGTGCTATGTCGAGAATATTGTTTCCTAGAACAATCGGAGATCATAACAACATATTCAAGTCTGGTGTATAGCAGGGTATCATGTTGATGCAGGTGTAATGACATGTAGATGCGTTTCTTTACCTCTTCCACTAGCCGCATATATTTTAAACTTTCGTGGGCGTCCACTGAAACTTGACCGGGTTTTGTGGGAGGTGAGGGAAAGGGCAATACGAAAGATCAGGTTGAAGTGTGGGCCGCGGCGCGACAACACCCAGCTCGCACCCTCTGCCTAAACAAGATGTCTCTCAAACTCACATTGGTGCGCGGGCCGCATGAAGGTCCTCCACCAAATACGCGGACAACGTACTGAAGCCGCTGGCCGCATTCCAAACTTTCCCAGTTCTCACACCGTTTTATATCCTTTGGACATTCACTCTACCTTTCCACAAAAGGAGAAATCACCCCAATCTTATGAAGCGGTCTTAAAGCTTACCTTAAAAAAATACTAGATTCGGCGTCGAGGGTTTGGTACTTCTGGGCACCGAAAAAACACGCTAGCAGGAGGAAGAACATTCTTTTGTATCCCAACTGTGCAGGGCTTTTATAAATGGAAATGATCAATAAACCGAGTATACTTTAAAAGTGCTGATCCAATACACATCTTAAATTTCTTAGGTCATTTACAAAGATTCGCGCGAAATATTTTATAAGAAATGCATTTAAGATTGAGCAGTGTAGCAAAACATATTGCAATTTACTTCGCGGGCCTCAAGTTTGAGATCCCTGACCTAAACCGTTCAACTTCGATAAAATTTATTGTTATTTTATTTATCCTTATTATGTAATACTTTGAACTACATATACGATTTTTTTATTTTCCTCATATATGCCAGAGGAGTGCAATTCCCTACTTTTCCCTGTTGCCAACGCGAATGATCCGCATGATGATTATCCTCTACTCCAGAAATCCCCTTTATTCCGTCTTTCTACTCCGGAGCACAATTTTTCTGCCTTTCTAATTTCGCATGTATCCAGCACGCTGTTCATAAATTCCGTCTATTCACAGCTTGATCAAGACTATTTTGGATGAACGAAATTTTGATGAGGATGTGGTCCATGATATTTAATACTGTTAATTTCGCATATTTTAATAAAAACCGTTGCCATAATACCTTGCCTATTTAATATTTAACGCTAAAAATTATTTAGATTTGATTATAATTAAAAAAATTATGTATGATCACTTGAATAAGATACCATGTAAATTCTAATCCTGCCCGCCGAGATACTCGCGACTGCTAATGCCAATGCACTTACATCTACAAATGCGGCCCGCCATACAAAAAGGTTACACACCACTAATGTAAACGCCTCCTAAATATGGCGGTAACATCTTCATCGTACATTTATCCAACCCTTTTCGGCAAACGTTGATGCAAAATTTTCTACTTTGGATCCAGCAAAATTATCTGGGCGATTTAAATATCACATCTGCTTAATTTAATTGTTTGATACAATATGGTTCTTAAAATGATTTAATAAACAACACGGTTGTTCCACACATCTTTTTAATTTCCATCTGTTAATGCACATCGCGGCCGTGGGCCTTTAATTACGTACTTTTTTTGAGAGCTTACTTTAAAATCACTTGATAAAGCAAACTACTAAATTGCTCAAGTTTAACACTCGAAGATATTTTATGCTTTGCATATAAAATCCAAGTTCGAAACATTCGAATTCATTTCCGGCGGTAAAACGTTTCAGAAAAGGTTCTGACAATTGAAATTTGTCATGTAGCTGTCATTCACATGTAATGGATTTTTTGCATTAATGCATCTCAAGGTTCATATCGGATAAATCGCGCAACCCTAAATTTGAAACATAGTTGTGCTATAACCTTCAATCTGTCATCTACAACTTCTGGTTTATATCTCTTATCATATACCTGCAAAAACCACCGCGATGACCATGGATTGGAATGGTTTGTCGGCCATTTTACTGAGACAGTTGGTGTCGTGGCATGCGGCTATTGGGAAACATGAATAGCGATCAAATGCTTAAAAGGAAAGCGTTTATCGTTATTGAGGTCGACATCGTTTCTTCGAGCAATTTCGCAAACCGTATTTTATTATACAGCTCATAGGCCTATGCGATAAATATATCGTAACGTTGGTAATACTGTTTAGAGACTAGTCTTTTCTCTCTCTCTCTCTCACTAACTCTCATACTAACATAAGATATAATTGCCAGTGGTAGGCCAAGACATTTATTTCGGTGGGGAGAAATAGAACAAAGCCATTATTTCTGTGTGTTTAATACATCAATTTTAATTTGTTTAGGTAATTTATCAAGCAAACAGTCAGACTAATAGGCGTCTGAAAATCATTCTACGGTTTTTCCTGTGCTGTTTTTGCGCTGTTTGGGACGGCATGACCTCAAAGAACCTTTGAAGCGATAGCTGCAATGAAACCGAATAACAGCCGGAGAAAGACTTCTTCCTCCAAAACAGATAAAACTTTATCGACGAACAGAAAAAAATCTGATTCGAAGGAACGCCATATGTAAAATTTAAACAATAATTATAATTAAAATGATATTTTATTTGCTCTGAAAACTGCTCATTTTTTTGCTCTAAAAGAGGATCTCCATATTACAAGGGTGATTTTGGTTAGTGAGAAAAAGAAAAGTCTCATCGGACGCGGTGAAATGAGCAATTTTACGCTACATTTATTCTTTTAGGGTCAGCTCTTTAACGGGCCTTTTGGAGGTTTACGTTAGTATCCCGCAGGCGACGACGGTCTCTTAACTCGAGTGTTCATTTTGGTCAGTTTCCTGAAATATGGCGAACGTTTTTTTTCTTCAAACATTCTGCTTTCCGTTTCCACGAATTAATGATATGAATAGCAATTTCACCCTCTTCTCATTACAAATTTTAGATAGCATGGTGCGTCAAAACTTAGCTTGTGACCTTAAAGCAAAAGTAAGTTACTCACCTTTGATTTAGAGTTTCGAATGTGCTCAAGCAAGCAACCGATATCACGTATTCATATCTTATGGACATTTTATTGTGTATTTAAAGAGCGATTTGTGGTTCAGATCCGGGTCTTTTATCTTAATAAAAAAACAATTCATTACATTTAATATAGACATTTAGACCTAGATAAGAAACATTTTTTGAGAAGTTCTGGTTAATAATACCCTAAAATGTTTTTGCTTGAATCTTTTGTTCTTTAGGCGTAACGGAATCTATAAGAAACCTGAAACTTTTATCAGGCTCGAGGAATTAATGTGTTTTTCTCTACTCTCTTATATATTTTAGGAATTTAAACTGATTTATTCCCTAAATTCTACAATGCTTTGATTACTTTTGCTATTTGGTCCATTGAATTATATCGAGTTGAATGCAAACATCGTTGCTACAGGTATCTTGCAAATATTTATCCGTGGTTTTTCAAGCTAAAACTATATATTGCTTTCCAGAAGTATCGATTAATTATGTGGCCCCAGTAGCCATAAAAAGGTTGAATCAATGCGTGCGTGTGTGCGCGCGGACGCGTGTGTATGGGTGTGCGTGTGTGTGCACGCGCGCGTATAAGCGAATGTTTTTCTGTGCATTTGTGTGTAAGTCTTCTTAGAGAGCTGCTCTAAATAAATGTTACGTTTACTTTCCAATTCGATACAAATTAGGTTTAATTGAAATAACTGTTTTAAATGTAGATAAATAATTAACGTGACTATTGAAATTGTAGCAGATATTCATTTTACGTTCAAAGTATCACTATCTTCTCTTCAACTAGGAAAATATTAACATATGAATGAAGTAAAAAATTGCAACTTTTCTCAATTAATAGCAACTTAACGAAGAAATAAGCTGAAAATCTCTACTGTTTTTGTGGATGCTTTATGAATCCCTTACAATATGAACAAATGCATATCAAAATTCATTTATTAGTTCACAGTATGCTCATAACCTTGCGATTCAAATAGAAAACTAAATTTGATAATGAAAATGATTTTTATTAACCGATTTCCAAACCACAAATATCCTGTATGCAATTTAGATAGCTTCAAAGTAAAAAAAGTGTGGAAAAACTGGCTTCAAATTGTATCTAAAAAGAAGTATCCTTTGGCGGTGATTCACAGATAATTTGATTTGATTTTGATTTGATTTGATAATGAAAATGATTTTTATTAACCGATTTCCAAACCACAAATATCCTGTATGCAATTTAGATAGCTTCAAAGTAAAAAAAAAGTGTGGAAAAACTCGCTTCAAATTGTATCTAAAAAGAAGTATCCTTTGGCGGTGATTCACAGATAGCAGATTTTTTACTTTTAATCGACTATCGATGAATCTAAACTGAGGATGACTGCTTTGTAGCAAAAATTCCAATGTTTTTTCTCTTTTTTGGCCATCGGAGCTATCAAAATTATCAATTAGATTTCAGCCATAATGCGAGTTCGATAATTCTGTTTTTGAGTCTCTTCTCTTGACAGGACGATAAGGATCGTAGATAATTATTACAAGATAACAAAGCCGCTTGCCCTTCAAAATTTATTTCTCTTATCTTGACCTACAATTCCTTTTAAATAACTAATTTTTCTATCAAAAATAATCTTCCATTCTTATCTATTTGCGCTAACTACTACCAATTTTCCACCTAGATACAGATGTAGGAGTTTATCCACCAAGATGACGATAATTACAAAGCAAAGAGGAGACAAAAAAAACGAGTTACTACACCTCTTTTCTTCATGACAACAAATCACGCAATAGGGACAAACATTAATAGAAAATATATAAAGAGGCGTAATATCACTATACATCACACTCTGGGGGTTCCTAGGTGGTCTTCTCGTTGAGCACTCGTCACGGGTAAGTCGACGCAGCCACAATATTACTATCCATCTCAGCGTATTACGACAAAAATAAGCAATTGAGTGAATACCACCGTATACATAACAGGGTTGCTCCTTAAATCCAAAAACTTGACCCTTGGGATGGTCTGAAAAATAATCATGATTTTCATTTCGATCAACTTTTATACGCGATTCATTAAATCTTCATAAATCTAGACAGGTAATGTACTCTGTAGTTAACAGTTAATAAATTGTAGTGTAATTATTAAAAAATCAGTAACTATTCAAAAGCTCCCTATTTTACCTTGAATTTTTAAAAAATATTACGCTCTATTGGTATATTATGTAAATCCAACACTCACATAAAAATTGTAAAAACTGGATGCGCATTTCTACTATAAATCAGTGACCATCCCTCCAAGATAAATTATAAATGATGACGGCTGCAATACAGGACCTGCGTTTTCCAACCTTTTTATGAGCATTTCACCCACGAAGTAGCCGTCACCATCAGTGATAAAAAATTGTTACTATTCTTAATGCAACGTTGCTAAACCTGCAATAGAAATTATAATCGGGGAAAGACACGAGAGTGCCGAAATTGTGACGACGAGTGGAGCAGTTCCCGCAACGGTCCGCCCGTACGTGATACGGGAAAATCAGGCACCCAGATTGACGGGGTTTTAGTGTGACCTCATCGGACACCAACTCTCAGATTCACAGCCAGGAGTGAAGACACCACAAGGGCGCATTAGGCATGAATGCGGGAAATGCGACCCTCCGACTGCCGAGGCAGTCGGATCCGAAGAAACAGATGGACAAGCTGGAGGTGGTGCAGAACGGGTGCCTCCGTTGGTCATTACGCCCACCGCTAGGAACAACTACCAACTCAATAAGGAACGCCATAGGTTTCCCCACACTAGGAAGCTGGATGGAGACAGCCAGCCAAGTCTTCTACGACCTACTACGTCACGCCCGTGGCTCTATAAAGCACATCTCCGCCACGGTCAAACCATGGGACGTTCACAAGCGTCCAAGGGCAGGAACCGGACGGGAAGAGGACCTCCCCATACCTACAAGGATGAGGACCTAAAGGGCGACGGAACGCCCACCATCAAAACCGCGAAATTGGAACCAGAGTAATAAGAAAGACAAATCAGCCCAACCACTGAAAGCCTAACCGCACAGCAGTGGAAAGTCCTCACTGAGGCAAAATCATACAGCTGACAGCTAGATTTGTAATCGGCAAGTCACCATCTATGACGGATGCTTTGTGGGCAAAGTGCGCGTCTGGTTTTTCCAAACATTTAAGGCTATTCTAGCCAGGTATTTTATCAATTCGATATGGTGAACTAGATATCTCTGTTTTAAGTTATACCATTTTGATACAATTAAAAAATACATCACCGAATTACTTTCGCTGATGCAAAAAAAGTTTTGAATACTTTTTAAATAATTCCTTTTTACGGTGAAGGAGTTTTTGTTTATTTACTATTACATTGTTTCACCGTGTCTCGCAACCCTCCCTCTTCATAGAACTGAATGTGTATGATCAAAAGAAAGATCGTTCGTTTTTATCGCTAACCAACTATAGAGCTAATACACAACAACTATAGAATTTTCCCTTTCCCTTAGAGTCCTGTATAAACTTAGAGAAGCGGCCACGTTGTTCAATTGAAAAATGATCAAATTTTACGTAAAATTTGCCTTTTCTCTTTTACTGCCATATCATGTTGATGTTTTTTAATGAATTTTATTTAAATCTTTGTTTAACTTGTTATTGACTAGCTAGTATGTCTTTGAGAAATTCGTTGAAAATTTCATTCGAGTAATATATTCAAAGAAAGATATGAGATATTCAGGAAATGTTTGCCCGTTTGATAATATGTACGAACTTACGCTTTATTTAAAAATCTACGAAGTGATCGTTTTACTATGTTATTATTAAGTACAAATAAATAATCAAAAAATGCACAAAGGAGAGAAAAATGCCAGAACAGTTTCCGATTTGGAATCGAGATTTTTCCAAAACCATTTCTTCTGAAATTTTACCCGATTAAGGAGTTAAGTACTATTTTCAATTTTAATTATTGAAACACTGTGAAATTTTTACGTTTATTTTTATGAAGATTTTCTACTTCTCCATTTACGTCGTTATTATTTTATTATATAACACTCAGAACTGGGGAAATTGGCTTCATACTGGTTGGACCAGATTAGAAGAGCAAATAAATAGCTATTTACCTTAAGTAAGTTATCTGGAAATAAGTTTAGCCTATTTCCGCATCGTGCCACACTACATGATTGTTTGTATGATATATATGCAGCGCTACTCCAAAAAAATAATTAATCAAAACCGTCTTTCAACAGCATCACTATCAGATAAAACAGTTCGATTAAAATTGTTGTCAAAATTGAGTCTCGTTTCACAGTAGGAAATCCAGTTCACTACAACTATTGATTCTCAGGTAAAAAACCGCGATGACCGTTTTTATCAAAT
This sequence comes from Tanypteryx hageni, assembly GCA_028673005.1. Taxonomy (NCBI): domain Eukaryota; kingdom Metazoa; phylum Arthropoda; class Insecta; order Odonata; family Petaluridae; genus Tanypteryx; species Tanypteryx hageni. Next base: position 82,123,550 of record CM054116.1, on the reverse strand, counting down.
ATTGATCTTTTCCATATATTAGACATATTTTTTATATTAATGCCTTAAAAAGGTTAAAAATAATATAGTTCAACAGAGAAATATTTTTAATCTTTCAAAATGTGTGGCTTTACTACGTTGGTGGTCAAATATAAAGTTCATGCATTTTTCCGATTTAATGATTACACGTCATATATGAAGAATAAATACAAGAAAGATTGATTTTTCATAGGGAAAAAGATTTGCGACTTTCTCAAAATTAAAAGCTCCCTACGTCATTGCCAAAAATGCATTACGTTATGTAAACACCTATTTGTCGCTTCACGTTTTCAAGAAAATTGTCATAGTTAACCAGTTAGAGAGGTGATAAATATTTGTTTGATAAGCGTCACTCAATCCAAAGTCTGAGCGAAATGAGTACAACTAGGTGGAATATAAGCGAGGGGACTTCGGTCGGTGATGGGCAGGTAGAGTCAAAGCTAGGAAGAAAGAACTTCTATCTTCAAATTCGAGTAATGTGAGTATAGGGATGACCTTTAATCGACCTTAATAGTAAACATCTTATTCGACAACATTTCCCGCTCCTAATGTTTATGACCAGATGTAAACTTTGCTAGACCAAGAAACTTTCCACGGCATTTAATTTATTTTTCATGAATTTACAAAAATCATCTGAATCATTACTTCATGGTCGCCTTGTAACTTAAGCTTTCGACTTTTTGAGAAGAAAGTTTAAAAAAAATATCAAAGCCACCATTTATCATTTTTTAACCTTTTAGATAGCAAGGAGAGTCATGGCATCTCGCCTGATTGCCCTGCTTCTGTTGGTGTTGGTTGGGTTCGCGGCCGCCGCTTCCTTGCCCGCCCAGAAAGACAACAAGAGGGTGGTGGTGTGCTACTACGGTAGCTGGGCCGTTTACAGGCCGGGAGCGGGAAAGTTCGATGTTGAGGACATCGATCCATTCATTTGCACCCACATCATCTATGGATTCGCCGGCCTGAGCTCTTACAAAGGCATTATGGTCGCCCTCGACCCATGGAACGATCTTTACGACAACTACGGAAAGGGTAAATAGGATCATTTAGTCGAAAGCACACCTATGCGTACTTTTTATTTCCCAAAGTATAGGAATGACAATTTAAATGACGCATCTATTGCGCTTGATAGATTTTTGAATATATTGCTTCAACATGCACTATACAAACATTGTTTTCTTTATAGTGAAATCGCAAGAGAAGACTCGAATTCTTGCGCATAGGTTAATTTTCTTTTGTGTTACTACATAGATTAACACTCTTATCAAGTCTTATAGTAGAATTATTTTTTTTAATTTCTATTTTCATAAATTTTTATCGACAGCACATTGTTTTCGTTGCATTTAACTTTACAAACGCCATTGAATAACTGAAATAATAACAAAAATAGAAATTTTACTAGTTTATATATTAAATATATTAAGAGTAATTATTTAAATAAAATTTAATTCAAATAACGGTATATTATATTTAGATCCATTCCGTTAGGGATTAATTGAATTAACATTTAGTAGCCGTATGTCAGGTTATAACTGTATTGATTAAAATTTATTAAATTCAAATGTTTATAGAATACTTATATCGGTTTCATCCATATTTAAAATAATCCATCAATAATCATTTTCTTAGGTGCCTTCGAACGCTTCACCAAGCTTAAGGAGAAGAACCCTGATCTAAAGGCTCTTCTCGCCATTGGTGGATGGAACGAAGGATCAGCTAAGTACTCTCAGGTAATATAAATAAATAATATAACTCCTCTTGTGATATTTTTTCAGAGATAATCTAGATTTGCTATCAAACATTAAATTTACAGCACCAGCATGAAGAGAAATTTGTCTACATTATATTAACAATCCCACTTGTGTTTCAGATGGTATCAACTGCCGAAGGCAGAAAGACTTTCCTCGTCAATGCCGTGGAATTCCTCAAGAAGTACGGCTTCGACGGTCTGGACTTTGACTGGGAATACCCCGCACTTAGGGGTGGTGGCGCCAACGATAAGGTGAGCGCGTTTAATCAAAATATACTGCACCTTAGAAACACTAGTCAAAGAATTCCAAAAGAGATTCGTTTCGGATTTTTTGCAAAAAATAATTATATAACCAAATTCAAGTTGAACATACTGACAGTTAATCGAGTTTATTCACTAATTGGTGCTGTCATTAGATACAAAATATGTGGCAATTTTTTCAAAAAAATTGTATATTTTCTTTCATCCGGTAATGACTAAGATAATATTTCATTGACCTATTCATTCATATGATCTTCTCTTTTCCAATAATCAGGAAAACTTGGCCACTTTCCTCTCTGAGATGCGTGCGACATTCGACGAGGCCGGCCTCATGATGACAGCCGCTGTCTCCGCCGGAAAAGGCACAATCGACACATCCTACGACATCCCAGCTTTGGGAAAGTAAGTTGTTCCAAAAAGAAAACATATTATCTCAATTCATTGATCAGTTGGTCTACAATGAAAGTTATATAGTCAATCAAAAAGAATTGTTTTTGATATCTATGATTAACAAGCGTTATCGAATAATATATGAAGATATGTTATGGGGTTAGCGAAAGTTTAACAATCCACTTCCATTGTCTGCCATAATAGATAACGACACCAACTTTTATTTAATTGCTTAATTAAGTTTATTCAACCCAAATAAACATAACAAGAATGTCCAATCTCCTCAGACGAACAAGAAATGCCCGTTTCCGAATAAAATGAACTTTTTTGTTCAGATATACTTTTATTAAGAACAAATATACAATTTCACTTAATGCTTCGAATAAATATAAATTATTTATGGCTGCATAACACAGCACCATCGAAGAAAATAATCTCTAGTTCTCATGTTCTGTAACAAATTTTAAACATTTCAAAAATTTCTATAAATCTTTGATTCCGTAGTTTTCAATGTATCATTTATTAAATCAACAATGCACTTTACCCTCTAAATATCAAATTTATAACATAAATAAACGTTACAATATTAGTCTAAAGTTAACTCATTTTCCAAATTTAGCGCCCTCTTACGGTGGAGATTCAAACTAATGGGGAATTCGTAAAATATTAATATTTCTTAGTACCTACCCAATATTGTCTCTCCCTTAAAACAAAAAAGTTAATGTCTACATACGGATGGACGACAAAGTGATAACACTAACTCGTTTTGTACATTTTTGAAAGCGAGCTAAAAATCTCCAAGCCAATAAATAGCACAATTTGTGATAGTATGTCAAGTATTTTCGAATGTTGCCTTGTAGACAGTGTTCCAAAAGCACGGCGTTTTGAAAGATTCCGGAATAAAAAAAGCAATATCATCTTATAAACACAATCAGTTCCTTTTATTATTCCTACGTACAGTATGATCTAGAAAAGTGGTGCCCAACCTATAGTGCATGCACCACGTTTGGCTGATCCACCTCTGAAAGATGGCCCAACGTTTGAGAGGAGGATCAGCCAAACGTGGCTCACGACGCTTAAAAACAATTTTTACAATCATATTGTTTTTCTACAGTTGAAATATATGTGGAATTTAAAACTATGATCACAAAATTTTATTGTATTTACGTGGATATATCAGTTTAGTTTGTGAGTATGGAATGAATGAATGGGTTTGAAAGTGTAGAATTTATAGAGCAAGTGGTTGTAAGGAAACCTTGTCATGTCTGATGACTCGTTGTTGTTGTTTTGAATTTAAGGCTAATCAACCTCTTGGATTATTGTAGCCGTAACTCCTTCCTCACCGATCACACAAGGAAGGAGAGAAACCCGGTTCCGGCATTAGCCTACTCTTTACGAAGAGCACCAAGAGTGTCAACTGCTTAAGGTCCGTTTCAAAGGACGGAGCGCTGACTTGCGCGGTCTTCTCAAATCACACAAGTAGGGGACGGGACGATCCCAGGTTGAAATATTCGACCTCCGTCAAATTCGAACCTGGGACCTTGAAAGCCAACGCTCTAACCACTCCGTCACCGTCACCTCTTCTGATGACTCGGGTTCCCGAAAATTGCACCCGACACAGTATCGCCCTCGCTATTCTCTCCCCACCATTGTTTATCCATCATGGATCGACTTCTAAGAATGTCATTTTATTGCCTCCTGAGCAATTTCCACGACTTGGAAAATTTAGAATAACATCTGTCGATTTGCAAACAAATACGCGTGTGAACAAGTTTGCACATCCATGAATCTTATAAAAAGTAAACAACGCTCACGACTTACAGATTCTAACCTAGACAATATGCTGCTACTTGAAACAAAAAATTTACAACCCGATATAGAAAAGTTGACGGAATTGAAATTATCCTATAAATTGCACTAGAGATAAGATTTGTTTTTTATAAAATCCTTATATTCATTTATTTCATGCTTAGAACTAAGTGGTGCATCGACACTTTTGGCACTGAAAAAATGGCGCACGATAGGTAAAAGCTTGGGCATCACTGATAATGAGTAAACTAACACCATTTTATATCAATAAAAAATTTGTAATTCCTTATTCATTTCTGATTAACGCCCTTCCCAACAGATACTTGGACCACATCCACGTCATGTGCTACGACTACCACGGTGCATGGGATCCATTCACAGGACACAACGCTCCACTTTACTGGGGACCTGGTGACTACGGTGATTACGCCTACTTCAACGGGGTTAGTTTAGATTAAAAAAACGCTTGAAACGATGCGCATTTGAAAGAAATAATGCTTCTGTACGCTAGACGATAAGTACCTTTTACTATTCTTAACTCTGAAATTTTAAATAAATTTCCTCTGTAAAATTGAATTGCCAATTTATTTATACTGCAGGATATTATCAAACATTTTTCTTCCACTTTTGGATAAGAGTTGTATTAAAAGATTAATAGTAAATGTTTTTGAATTTAAAGGAGCATAAAATTTTTTTTTCTCCTAAATGGAACCCAAGTATCAAGTTTTTATCAATAGTTGTATTGGTTTTCGAGATTCAAATTAAGTTATTTAGCGATCTGCATTAATAATTTGTTTATTACGTGGAATATATAGTGTCCCATCGCCACTGATGGAAAAAAATTGTAAAAACTGATCTAAATAACATTATATAACCGTTTCAGAACTTCTCCATGAACTACTGGATTGAAAATGGCGCCCCAGCTGAGAAACTTGTCATGGGAATGCCACTCTACGGGCGAGCATTCTCCCTTGACCACGAAAACGAAGACGGCCTCTACGCGCCAGCATCGCAGCCAGGTATTGCAGGACCTTACACCAGAGAACGTGGCTTTATTGGCTACAATGAGGTGAGCAAATTCGTACATATATTTGATAAAGGCTCACTTAACCTAATATGAACATTATGTAATTTTTGCTAGTAGAATCGAACTTAAAGGTCCTGAATTATTTTTCAAACTGCTGCGAGTTATTTTATTTGCCGATCCAAAGCTATCCAAAAAAAGCTAGTAGAAAACACGGACTATATTTATCTTATTTTTCTATATGCACTTAGTTTTCTATAAAAGACTTCTATGAATGGAAAAAATCGTGCCATTTATTTATTTAAGCAAAACGATGAGTTGAATATCTAAATCCACATAGTACTGTACAATTACACCAAATTGGTGAGTAGCAGGAATTGGAAATCACCAAAGCATCCCTAACAATGTTCTCTCGCAAGTTTGACTCTCCTGTTATCGTCGTATTTTTCATGGAACGCTCTGTCCTATAATCATTTTCGCGTATTTTGTCATCATGATCGTGCCTAGCTATGTACCTTTGTGCTTTACTATTCCATTAACCTCCTTTGGCAGGGGTGGACAACCGGCGGCTCCAAAGCCGCATGCGGCTCTTTGAGAGTTGATATACGGCTCTGTAAAACTTTAGCTGCCTTACGCATAAAGTGATTTTCCTATTATAATTCGCTACTAGATTTACCCGAGTGAAAATTAAAAATTGTTTTAAAATAAAAGAATAAGGTTTTGTTTTTATTGCTACCTTTGGCATTATGCAATATGCAGAATTACGTACATATATATGCAAAATATATTTTATCGGCTTATTACATTTTGCTGCGGCTCTTCAGTGATGTCCATTGTAGTATTGTGGCTCCTGCACAATCCCAGATTGGCCATCTCTGTCTTATGGTATGCCTCTCGACCTCGATTTCTCCAGTAACCTTAAGCTAGCGTTTAGTTTGCAATCCTGAAGAGATACCAAATTCAAATACTTTACTAGCGGTTTTACGCTCAGCATATGACCATGCATTTGTTATACGAATCTGGCTGATTTGCGCTGGTCTCTAACCAAAGTATATGGTCCTTCTCTAACGGATCCCATATTATTGAGACGTGTTATAACTACGCTTGGAAGAATTCAACGTTTATTTGTTTAATCCGCGTTTAAAATCGACTTTAATCTTCCCGAGTGATTTTCGATGATATTGACGTTTAAAATTACAACTTACATATATTGCTGGCACTTTTCGGCCTTTCAATTCGATGATTTAAATTTAATTTTTATTTAGAAATTATACCTAAGTAAAATTTACGTTTATTTTACAATACCTTGATTATTTATTTAAATTTTTATAGAAAGTTAAATCTTTGTAAAAATTATTCGAACTAATATATTGTATTTGTCATAAATTTTATTTTATTTATGCGCATTTACCGCCAAGTAAATATCATGTGTTTCTGAATGTTAGTGAAAACTATCGATAATATGCAACATTATTGAGAGCATACAATAATGAATAATGAAGAAAATGGTGACAACTTTTTTAATATTTCGTCAAAAATTAATACTTTTTACAAATAGAGAAAGCGGTTCCATAATATGATAAGATAAGAAGCAGTATTTCAATAGCATGCTTCTGTGTAAGATACGTTGCCAAGCTAACGCCTCAAGGTTGGGAGCCAACATAAAAAAGGGCGTGGATGTTGATTCACAAAGACTCCCTAATTCCTAGAGAACTGTTATTTATGGGTGTTATAATTTAAAGAAAATCGTAAGGGGAATTTCTTTAACTCATTTTACGTCCTTCATGTAATACGTTTAGTGGTCTCAAAAAATTGTAAATTTGCTTATAGATCTGTGACCAAATGAAGGCCAACCCATCAGCATGGAAGATAACCAGAGACCCATACTACATGGCCCCATATGCCGTCAACGGACGCCAGTGGATTGGTTACGATGACATGGAATCTATTAAGATTAAGGTGAGAAACAAATAAGATAAAAAAATAAATTCAAACAATACGAAGTCCAACTCGTCTTGATTAACTAGAATACCTAGAATCGAATGAAGACTAATTGTCATATAAAAAAGCGTTTCAGCAGATAGTAACTATCCAGTTTGAATAAATGGATAAAGCCTTGATTACGTTTTGCACGAATGTAAATAATTTTCATAAATCAATAAATAACTCTTTTGGCATTTAAAAGGATAATTAAGAAACATTTCAAGTATTTATTTTGCCAATTCCGTGTCTTTTTTTATTATAACGCTCATGCGCAAAAATTTCTTCAGATTTGATGCCATGGTTGTCATTTTCATTATGGCTTTAGAGTGTTGTTTTGGGAGTTTTTCAAATTTGATTTAATACTGCAGTTCGCATTTAAAATGCCGAATTGATTCATTGCTTCTTATTAAGAGATTTAAAGTACAAGTTTGCTTGCACTTCTAAACTAAAACTTAACAATTAGTTAGTGAGCATTCAATAATAAGCACATAAGAATAAAATACTGAGAAAATAAGTACTTATCTTAGATATTCCCGATAGACACAACAAGATCATAAAAAGTCAGTTGTCACAATGCAGCCATATGAAGTGGTCATTCACTAAAAGTAGATTCTAAAATATTATGCGGATCTAAAATTTTATAATCTACTATCGGTGACTCACCACTGAAGACGGCTGCATTGTAGTTGAAAGGCGCATTTGGTTTTTCAAGATCTCGTTGTGGCAATTGGAGATACCTAAGATAAGTACTTCTTTTCTCGATTTTCTATCCTTGAGTGCTTATTTTTTTATTATATAATCATAGAAATAGTCATTGGACATGCTAATCTCATAAAGTCTTACATACTATAAAACATTTCCGACTTTTTTGATTGTTCGGCCTTGTTGATAAGAATAGAGATATTCATACATCTGAACAAAAAAATCCGGATTCATTCTTTCAATGCCTTTGGCATATCATCAAATTATTGCTAATTTGTCAATACTCCAATAAAGTGATTTCATTGCAGAGGAAAGTTTAACAAGGGGTCTTCTTTACATAGGCTCAGTTCGCCGCAAACCTTGGACTTCGTGGAGCCATGATCTGGAGTATTGAGACTGATGACTTCCACGGCGGTTGCCACGGCAAGAAATTCCCTCTGCTGACAGCTATTTGGGAAGGGCTCAACGGAGGCGAGATCCCAACCCCACCAGACACACCACCAACCGAACCAACTCTTGGACCAAGCGAGACCGTAAGTGCATGAAATATGAAGAAAAAGAAACAAGAGATACATTTTCTCTTGGTATACTTTTATGGCAGTGCCTGTTTCAGTATATTCATAGATTCCTCAACGGTTCACATTTAATTCTACAAAGAAACGCTCTGGCGGTAGCCTGACTTATGTTTCTTCGCATGACGATTCAAAAAATATTATCCCAAGCGGAGACTCAATGGTAATTTCTCTTTTTTCTGAAATTGATAAATCAATTTATAATAGATATGTTTACTGAAAACTAAATCAGGAATCCTGTTGTGATTTTAAGAGTAAATAATAAATAAATAAAGATAAATAATAAAGAATTAATTAACCAATATATCATTTGACGTTTTCATAGAGAACAGCTTATGCTTAAAAGTTTCGGTTAACGAACGTAATATTAATTTGAGTTTCGACCAATCGTAGAAACCTTTTCCTCTTTTCTATATGAGCTCAAAAAATTTAGCATGTCTTGTAATACGCAACTGAAATGTATATTTCGCCGAATGCGTTCTTATTCGTTAGAAACGGAACCAATTTGAACAAATCGACATCCCTATCTCTCTCTCATTCTATCTGCAAAGTATCCCACAAAGCCAACGACGACTCCAACCACCACCACTCGCCGTCCCACTCCACCTCCCAATGACATCTGCAAGAAGGAGGGACTGAACCCGGATCCTACCGACTGTGGATACTTCTATCTCTGCACTCCCGATAAGTCCGGAGGCTGGGAAATCGCCCAGTACAAGTGCGGCCCTGGCACCGTGTTCGACCCGATAACCGGCACGTGCACATGGCCATCGGAGGTGCCGGGATGCGAAGACTACGGCAAACCCGAGGCAAAGAAGACGAAATTACATTGAACATCCAAAAAAATGATTTCAGGGAAGACAAAAAAACTACCGATTCTTATACACATAGTTTGCATGCATTCCGTTTCTAAATTTTATTTCCTCTTTTTTGCGAGAGAATATCCAGTATAAATAATGCGATCAAATACACATCTCTAAAATTTTATTTCCTCTCTCTCTGTGTCTCTCTTTTGCGAATTCGAACGGTTTCCCCGCCAAACGCTTCATGCAAAAGTATGGAAAATGTAGTTAATTATTTTTGTTCTTTCAATCTTCTGATTGATCCTTGAAACTAAGACTGCTTCTCTGAAAAGCCTGTAAATGATATCTTGTAAATACTTAAAAGAAAATAATAAATTTGATGTTGATGTAAAAGTTTGTTTTGATAATGAACTTGTAAATTACGGTGTAATGATGCACCCATCGTATTTCATTGGGCGAATGAACAACAGACTATAAAAGGGTTGTTATTACGAGCGACGATAAAATTTGTCGACAAAATAAAATTGAAAATTACTTAATATTTGCAGGAAATTGTTCCGTTACATAAAAAATATACCTCTAACAGTGGCGTAGCGTACACCCCCGCAGCCCCCGCATGGCAGGGAGGCCGGGACCGAAAGGCGGCGCAAAACGACGGGTAAAACGGCTTCACGGCCAATGAAGATAAAGAAAAAGAGATATTAGGAGGTACAATAAAGAAAACATACTTGGAGTCTACACGCTTGCTACGAAATTATATGATATAGTGACAATTTATTTCTTCGTTACTCTGTTGAAAAGAACCATATTATAATTTTTCCCATTTGAAAAAGAGGCGGAAGGCGAAATAAAAGCAGAAAATCCACGACTAATGTCGATTTACAAAATTGTATAAAAAATGACACATTGAGACGCCCGCGCGACTCCCCGTACAGTTCGGGGAGTCTCGCGGCCTCGCGTCCTTCTTCCGTCACCCGCGCAACAATGTAAAGCCAATATCCGTAATCCATAAAGACATGCAACAACATATAAGCATCCTCAAATTCAGTGAGCTTGGAAGCTTCACGTGTTACGGTCAGGGCTGTTCTCATAGTTGCATATCATTGAATTCAAAAGTTAGTGACAACAGAAATGAAAACGTTAATGTCCGCTTTGATTGGCAATTTTCTCATTATTACTCCTAATGAAGCAGTGTAAGATTGTGTTGTGAATTAAGTGTATTTCAGTGAAATCTTCCTATAAGTAGTTAATATTGAAATATAAAATTTTTTTACCCCCTCATTTTCAGATGTCAAAGCGAACTCAGTTAAGTGGTGCGCAAAAACGTAAATTAAAACGAGAAGGTGGACGTTGCCTCCAAAAGAGTGCGAAATTATTGACAAGTTTTTTCAAGAAATACCCAGCTCGCCAGGAAAGAGTTTCAGCTTGTCTTCGTGAGAAAAACATCTTAGTGATACTGAAGAGATATGCAAGGATGTGGGTAATGTACAGCGTGGTGATGCACCTAGTTAAATGATAGGTGGTTCTGTTATTTTTACCCGTAAAAAAGATTTTGTGTTAGAGAGTGAAGAATTTTCAGAGCTGGAGTGTTCTTTAGATAAATCGATTTTCTAGTATCCTTCGGATCGAAAAAAATTTCTGAAATTATTGATTCTTCCAAAATTAAAAAAATGATTTTTAGGTATGGATCTTATAAACCTAACGGACCTTTTCCGAAAGATGATAAGCAGACTAGATCTTTCAGTGTAGATTATTATTATGAAACGACTCATACAGGGCAAAAAATACCGCGAGTTTGGTTGTGTTATTCTCCAAAATTGGACTGTAAACCGTGTTGGCTTTTTGATGATAGAAATACAAAGGGCTTTAATTCAGCGTGGTGTAAAGGCATAAGGGACTGGAAAGGGCTTTCAAAAAAAATTAAAGATCATAAAATTGCAGCAGTACATTTACATGTTTGTGTTACCTACGAAATTTGGCGAAAAGGGAAAGCTGTTATTTCAGGATTAGATATCGAACTTGAAAAAAGAATCAGCATTTGGAAGAAAGTCCTTTGTCGTGTAGTTGATGTAACATTGACCCTTGCAATGTGCGGTATCGCTTTTAGGGGACAGAGAGAAAATAGGTCAAGTAGGAAGCGGAAATTTTATATCTATCATTCAGCTTTTATCGAAATATGATCCCGTATTACAAAATCTCTTGCAAAAAGATGACTAGCGTGACATACCTTAGCCCTTCTATTCAAAATGAAATTATTGAATTACTCTCACTGTAGGTGCACAACAAAATACTGAACGAAATTAAATCAGCTCCTTTTTATTCCGTGATAATGGATACGACTCAAGATATATCTAAAACCGATCTGTTAAGTAAAAAATTCAGATATGTAACTCTTGTAGTTGATGAAAACAACAGAGCCAAAGAAGTAAAAGTTTGGGAATTATTTTTAGGTTTTCATGAAGTAAAAGATCAGTCTGCCTCTGGATTAGAAAGTGAAATTGTATATACGATTGAACAAAGTGGTCTGACTAAATGTCGAGGTCAAGGATAAGATGGTGCCCGAAATATGAGTGGAATTTATAATGGTGTTCAGCAAAGAATTAGAGAAAAACAGCCAACTGCTTGTTACATTCACTGTGCAGCTCAAAACTTGAACCTTGAGATTAAAGATGCAGTTGAGCGTGTTCCGGAAACAAGAACATTTTACGCTGCCATTGAAAAGCTTTGCGCTTTTTTCGGCAATATCATCAAACGTTGGGAAATGCTTACTTCGTTTCAGCAGAGTAGCACACAAAAGCAAACTTTAAAAAAACTATCTCCCACGTGTTGGTCATCGCATCACGATGCTTTATTAGCGCTCAGATATCCTTTAGCGGACGTTTTGAAATGTCTCTCTAAAATAATCTTGACATCCGGAAAGAAAGATGAGCGCGAAGAAACAGAAAATCTCAAAATTAAACGAAATTTTTCGATTTGTATTTCTATTACTTCTTCGTAGCAAATTTTTAGAAATTATCAATTCTGTGTCTCAGTTGCTGTAATCAAATGATGTTCACCTTATGAAATGCACCCAGCTTCTAGAGAACGCACAACATGAGCTAGTTTCTTATAGAGGACAGTTTGAGGAAGCTAAAGCATCAGCAAAAATGCTAGCTGAAGTTTGGGTCATAGAAACACCTTTTATTGGAAATTGATCACGCCGTAAAGGTAGGCTGACCATATCCCAACAAGGCGAAAACTGGACAATTTTTTCGCGGGACTATTTTTAAAAGGGTGGTTTATATCACTAAAATAATTACATGAATTGAAGGAATTGGAGTAATTCTGTAGATTGGAAATTTATATTTAGTAATTTATCTTAAGTAGACAGAAAATACCCATACTTCATGCGTTCATATGGTCTCAGCAGTATAAGTTGAAATGAGTTCACTACGTTTTTTATCCCAAAAAGCTCCTTTTTGAGATAAAAATTATTCTCCACTACGTCAACATAGTTTTTTCAGGGAAAGAGCAATCCCAATAAACATGACATTTATTATTAAAAGGTTTGCTTTCCTTTTTAGCTCTCAATTTTAATATAATAGTAAAATACTTATTTTATATTTGTAGCCGAATATTTTTATTTCATATATTCTAAAGGTCAATATAATTACGAAATATTTTAGTGTATAAAAATTAATCATAAACTTGAAATTATTTTTTAAAAGTTGAGCGATAAGTTTAAAATAAAAAGACAGAAACGCTACTCAGTCTTTACAAGTCTATTAGAAAAAAATACAATTTTTAAATAAATATTTTACTTACGATACAGATAGGGTTTTTAAATTAAATATTACCGTTAGATAAGATCTTTTGATCTCATTTCGGTAGCAATATATATGATAGAATCAAACAGTGAGGAACCAATTTATTTAACAAATAGATAAATAACATGCTAATTCTAGGGACCATTTTGATAGAAAAAAATATTTGCTTTATTGATAAAAAATAAAAATTAAAGGATAAGAACAGCATAAAACCTCCTTTTTCTAAGTTCTTCATTCTTGTTTACCATAGAAAAACTTACATTTCTTGCGTTTCAGTAATACAGAAAGTATAATTATATTCATACAGTTTAAACAAGAAACGAAGACTAAAGCAAAAAATACTAAAATATCTTTACTTATTATCAATGTTTCGTAGTTAAGCTAAGTTATATTTTTCTAGGGAGCTTATTTTCTTTAACAAATTTTTATCTTTTACAATTTTGTCATATAAATGTCATGTCATGTAAAAGTTCACACACACGATCAGTATTACTTTCATAGTATCGATGCTTATTCTCGATTTTTCATTCGACAAAATTTTGTTCATGAGAAAGAATATTTTATCAACTGAGGCAGTATTTCCTGGAAGACGTAACACCAATTCGACGATTTTTTTTTAATCTTCATAGGCTACAGATTTGAAATTCATTTCCAAAAATATTTCGACCCATTTATTTGAGGTAGATATATGTTCTGAGATCCAAATTCCTATCTTTCTAGTTATGATGGATTTCATACAAACCCATTGGTCAAATAATTGTGTTTGATCTACTCCTACGCGACTGAAATGATCTTTAATTTCTTCCAAACCGTTATGTAACTCTTTCCACTGAGTTAACTGTTTCAACAATATCCATTAAAACCTTTCAGATACCCCAAAGCTTTTTTCCCACTTTTCCAAATAATCTATACTAGTAGAATAAAAATTGAAACGAATTCATAAAACTCGGATTCATTTATCTTTTTATATTCCACCAGCGACTTAAGTTGAATTCTTACATATGTTGTAATAAAACTTTCTTCATTCCTTGCAATAAGGACTTCATTAAAAGATTTAACACCCAAGGCTACTTCAATTGACGAAACATCTGTTTTTCCTATAGATTCTACTGCTTCTGAAATGTTGAAATTTGATCTCTGGCAAATGATTACCATAATTTTAGGTAGGAATCTTCAAATAGGTTTTCGAAGTCATTGGACACTTTTTTGTGAAAGAAAGTAAGAACGTAACACATTAAACATTTCTAGTATTCTGTCTAACGCAGGTCCTAAGGATAAAAATCTTGTGTTTCCATGTTCTAATAACTTGGAATAATCTTCTCCTGCAAATTTACAAGTCTTTGAGCTCATGAACTCTAACTGCATATATGTGAAAATAATTGTAAACATTAACGGCAAAGCATTCAACATCAAATGGCAAACAGTCAATAGCACATGATATGTGCACCGCAACCAATTCCAATAACATTTCTTGAAAGTCCATTTTCAAGTTAACGCCATATACGTATACGTATTATTATGACTATTTCTGTTACAACCGCCAAAAATGGTGTTTGCTTTATCGGCAAAAAATCCTACAATCTTGTTTTGCAAACAATACTTATTTTCAACGTCAATTAGCAGGTTGCATTTTAAATCGGATGTTTTACCAGGTAAGGAAGCAAACTCTAAGATTTTAGTTCGAACACCATTATCTGGTAAGAAATACCGAACAGCAACAGGAAAAAGTTTGTTCTCTTTTTTGTTTGAAGCATCTAAACTAATATATACACTATTGCTTTTAATTAAATCCACGGAAACTTGCTCTAATACATAAGTTGACAAAACACTGCAAATAATTGCTTCCGATTTGGTACGGGCAGATGAAAACTTAGGTTGGTAAATCTTTTTGATCAAACTAGACAAACAGTCATTTGTGCGAAAACTCTGACCGTGACGCACTGTATGAGATGAAAAAAGAGCTTCACTGGCTGCAATTTTTTCACCTGTCAAATCCTCTGGTGAAGAAATAAGCTGATACATTTACAAGCCCCTGCTACATTTTTTGCATCTTTATGTCTTCGGTTTTGCAGCTGTTGATTTATGTCACTTTTACCTCCATGAGCAACTGAAAAATGAACACCGCAGATTCCACAGTACACCTTAGAACTGTCATTTACGAAAGTACAGTCCTGTTTAATAAATTTAAACTCTATTTGCAGGTCATCGTTAAATGAACAAATTCTCTTCGCCATTTTCTTATTATTATGGGTTACTAAAAATATACATATAAAAAATTATTTTAAAAGCTTGTAAATCTCAGCCAACTTATAAGAAATGTAATTTACGAAATGAAAGTAAATAATATTTGCTTAATATCGAGCAAGATAAAAAATGATCACTAAGACAATAATGTAATCAAACTAAGCAATTCTATTCAAAATGTGGTTTTTCATAGTTATTAAATTTTCTGGTTCTTATTCTGTGACAATATTGATGCGTCGGCCTTGATTTGTTTGTATACCTCGATTAACTCCGCAACAAAGATGCAACTAGCTACTCAGCTTAAACATTGAAAGATCCGGAGCTCACGGAAACGGGCAGACAAATAAATCTGTGTACCAGTTCTATAAAATGACAACTTAGCCTTATTCTCACTTTCCTAAACAGAGAAATATTCTCAGTTAAAATCTAATATTATCCATATTTTGAGAAAATTGGAAAATCTGAATTTTAATCTCGAAATGCTTTGAACCAAATGACTTTTTTTGCCGAAAACGACGGGACGGTCTGGAAACGGCCCGAAAACGGGACGTACGGTCAGCCTACGTAAAGGTAGCATTGCTGCGTTTGAAGTTGAATCATTAATTAATATAGAGTTTCACTTCAAAGTATCTGTCTTATATGTAACATTAGATATTGTAATTTGTCAAATCCAGAATAGATTAAAGTCAATGAAAGATATATGGAGTAGTTTTAAATTATTATTTCCTAAAATACTGGCTAACATCTCTGATGAGGAATTACACAAAAAATGCGAATGGACTGTCTACCTCGATGATCTTTCCCCTCAGTTCCCAGAACAGATGCAGTTTTTAAGAATGGCACAGAGATCGGCTATACAAAAACAAAGTAGTGTTAGAGACCATGCAAATCTGGTATTAGTGGAGAACAGTGCGATAGCTTCCAGTCTTCTAGATGTATGTATGCTCTTTTTGTCATTGACAGTCACGACTGCGAGTGCTGAGAGATCATCCTCAAAGTTAAATTAATAAAAACCTATTTACGGAACTCTATTAGTCAGACAAGACTAAGCAGCCTGGCAATTTTGGGGATTGAGAATAAACGAGCATCCAAGCTGAATGTTGATGACTTTATAGAAAAATTTGCCGACGTCAACGCAAGAAGAAGACAACGATTAAACTAAAGTAGCAATATTTATCACTCTATTACATAAAAGATCGCTCTAAGATTGATATTTTCTATCACGCATGTGGAAGTTGAAATTGCGTTTTTCTCTGGATTTAGACTTTGATGTGCCAAGCATTTCAGATAATTAAATTTCTTTTTCTAACTGCTATAGTGACCATATCTGAAAATACAGTATGTCATCGGACGCCAAGGCGCCGTTTTAGTAAACGCATTGGAGATACATTGGATTATAATAGCTTCAATGCATAAAACTCGGCAAATTAACAAAGTTACATTTTTTGTGGCAATTCTTTTTTACAAGTCTTATTATGTCAAAACATTTCAACATTAAAATAGAGATGCATCGTTTTTCATTCTCATGAGATGAAAACCTGAACCACACCACATGACTTGCTCCATATCTGTAATATTTCTAGAAATTCCAAATAGGTTACATAATAATAAAGGTCGTCGAAATTAAATTTCCTACAACTTGGTAGGATTCGATTAAAATCGATAAACGTCGATAGCCGTCGATTTTTGAAATTTTCAAAATCGACGAAAATGAATAGTTGCGGATAAGCGTCGATTTTCCAACAAGATGGAAAAATGTATCGTATTTCTAAAAACCTATTTTCTTCTGAATTATAATACTAAAGTCGTTTCTGTTTACTTTTTTCTCAATATTATCTACGCTTTCGCTCCTTTTCGGGACTTGCATTAACAGTGGGACTAAAAGAAGGGTACATATTTTCTTACACTCAAATATGCGTCCCTTTGAAAAACTCACGCTTCTGAGAATATATTTGCCGACCTAATGGTTGGATGTTTCAAGAGCGCCTCTATACAGATAAGGTCATGAATATATCCTGCTGGGAGTTACTCGAGCCCTGTTCAACGAGGTTCGGAAGGAAGAAACTTCGGTGGTGTTTGAAGATAGCCAGATAATCGTTTTTCCTCCCCTTCCATGTATCTACGCTGTGGAGTGTATTCCGGAAACAAATGTTTCTCGATTCGTTGCTAAGGTTTTTCCTAAAGATGGACGTTGCTTTATGCATTTCCACCCCTTCTCCGTATGCACCAAACCCACTCTTTTGGCAGTATCTCTCTAATTGTAAAAGTTATTCAGGAAGGATCGTTTCTCTTTCTTACTTTTGACTCCATCATTATTTTCTACAGGTTAGTTAATTACATTTTATATATAATGGTTTAAAAAAGTTGCACATAAATTAGCAATCGTTACTTAAAATTGAAGAGGGATTAAGGATTAATATTTATTTTCTATTTGCTCTAAAATATTTTGCCGATTGGAAAATAAAACTTTAATCAGGATTTGAGGTAAGACTGTTGAACGAATGCTGAGTAATTATGTCAAATTTTTTCTCTATATAGTTAATATTAAATAAAGAAAATATTTAGTGCAGTGATTAATGATATCAAATGATACAAAGTAAGGTAATAGATTCTTTTTTGACGGCTAACGATAAATATAGCATTAATGTTTTTTCCTTGATTAGTCCTTAATTGGCATCAACGAATGTCTAAAAGCCTTTAAGCTGAACTCGAAAATTCTTTCTTTAAGAATGTTTCTCCGTAAAAGCAACAGCATGTTGTTTGAATTTCATAAATTTTCTAGTTTCCATTATACAATTTCAGGAGGTAAAGCATAATTTACTATTTACATTCGCTTTATAAATATATTTGTCAACGACGCGATTGGAAGAATTATACTAAATCAGAGGTATCTGGAATTGGACATAGCAGCTTACGATATTAGACATTAAAAATATACTAACAATAAGTTTCAGTTAGGTAGAACAGCAATAATATTCTCGTGATTAATATGCAAGGCGCTAATTTGGTTTAGTAAAAGGCGTGCATACGTTGAACTAACACGGCGTGTAACGGATTTAGATTCCCGTACTACAATCGGTTCCTGGACATTTTCTCATAACCCCAAAAGAAAAAGCACGCAAAATCTCGTGGCCGGCTCAAATGTGGCGATTTTCTTGTTTCAAAGTGGCGATTTTATTAGTAAATGATCAAATTAACGATTTAAATAAACCTACTTGTTACTGTATATACTTTGTGTTGTATACCTTTTACTGTAAAAGATAAAATAATATTTTATCTTCGAATTTTGCCAAGTAGTAATTTTAAGCATCGATATTCATCGAAAATCTCTACGGAAATTAAACGTCGAAATCTACCAAGCCTAGTTATAACTTATAGTTTTGTATCAATTACACGTATAAATTTAGCAGACAATATATTTTATCAATATGAAATAAAATATATCACGTATTTGGTTTGAAAAGTATTTGTATAGAGCGTAAATATTTAAACACAAAAATGGCCCACAACTTTGCCTGTGTAACAAATTATGAATGGAACAATGGTTAAATTGTGAAAAATAATCCTGTAATGAATACTGAGCAATGCGTACAAGATCAAATTTCTACCTACTTGGATGAGTTAGTTATACGTAGTCTTGAAGATCCTTTAGAATGATGGAAACATAATAGAAAATAGTACAATTACTTGCAACCTATTGCTCGACATTATCTGTCAATATCAGCCACGCAAGTAGCTAGTGAGAGGTTGTTCTCAACTGCAAGAAATACAGTTACTGTACGAAGATAGGAATCTCAGGCCAGAAAACATGGAGCAATTGGGTTTCCTTCATCACAACTTGAAATATATAACTTCTTTTTTAGGGACACAGAGGATAGGTAGAGTGTGCAGACCTCCAACAGGCTTAGCTCATTCACTTATTCTTTGTTTTATAGTTTTCTGTCCAACATAAGATTATTTCAATGTGATGAAAATATTTTATCTAATATAATGTTTAATGAATCATTCTAGTTATTAGAATATTATATTTGACCTTTTGATATGTTGGTAAAATATACTATGCTGAAATTTAAGATTTTAATAAATACTTTAAGCCTTTTTATAATTAAAATATGTTAAATGTTGTTCTTTAATTAATAATGAAACATACCAATTCAAATTTTGGGACAATGTTTTAAAAGTATTATATGTCAATGCAATTTTTAACAGAAACTTCCAAAATATGTATCAATTACTTAAAAATTATTTTATCAACATGCTGAAAATATTTAAAAGCTGATGATTAGCGAAGTTATTGTTTCTTTTTTTCTGCATCAACTTCTACGTTTAGATAATTTCTGTGTTATGTACTAATAAGACCAGTTTATCAATGCCTTTATTTTTTCCGTTATCTGCTATATTTAAGTTGAAGTTAAAAGATATGGTTTATGAATAAAATAAGCATTTACAAGGGTCTTTGCCTGTTTGACAGATGATTTACAAAAAAATCTCTGGATCAATCTGGTTTCATTTTTAGTTATAACTTTGTATTTTTGGAAGAAACTAATAAAAATAAATATTAAATATAAAATGAAAAAAGGCTTTGCAAATGATTGTATGCTACCAAAAATAAATGGTTAAATTTAGTTTTAAAAATAGGCTCAAGCTTGGCTCGAAACTCGAATTCTTCAGCAATGTTCGGCTCGATCTGAAAATTTGGCGTTCGCACGTCCCTAATAAAAATGTAAAAAGCCATTCTGTATAAATTTTCAAGTTAAATCATTCATAAGTTTTCACATTAAATATAATCATATAATCGGCTAAAGATTTTGATCGAAATAATAGATTTGATATGTGAACTATCATTTTGTAGATATAGTGGCTACACAGACAATTTAATAGTAGTCAATTTAGAAAGATTCGCACTATTTTCTGCGTACAATGCGGTTGTCAAATTCCTTCAATTCTATATTTTTAATAGGCAACTTATTAGTACAGGTTTTCCTCTCTTTATGCGGGGCTTGCGTTCCAGGAAAGTGAGCCATAAAGCAAATTCGCATAAACAGAACCCATATTTACATGCAAAAGATCCACAAGCAATTCTAACTCCCCTCCAAGACGCTCTTCTTTTGCTCCATAACGACTTCTTATGCTCTAAATACCAACTTAAAACAATTAACACTGTAAATTATACTAGTCAATAAAAGGAAGTAGACGACCACAAGTGTGTTGCGATGGAGGGTTGTCATGGCCAAACGCAAGTTCCGCGGTCAAGGAGAAAACATCTCATGTGTGCTCAAACAATATCACACGAAATCTCCCTCTCATCTCCAATATACAATAACTTCTCCACTCTCATCTCTTTTACTGGAGTACAATACGCAAAGCATAAAAGATAATGAGAGACTGAATGGCTGCCTTGCCGTGTAGGGCAGAACTTTCTTGCATTTGTATTACACTGGCCACTTAACCGCATAAGAGCGAATCAAAGACGCAAAAAAGGAAATTTCGGTAGCAATAAGTTTGTCTCATAATAACAAATTCGCATTAAGTAAACCCACATAAAGTGAGGGAAACCTGTATTTGACTATTGTAATATAAATAAGAACGCAAAAATGCTAACAAGTTTTCTGTGATAGCTATTTACGCTAATGTCTGCAAACTTCAATTAATGTTTTCTGTTTAAATTCATATAACGCGTCTTAACCTTTAAACGGGAGGCGGGGTCATATTTGACCCAACTTAGTTAGTTTACATATTATTGTGAGAAGTTTTACTTTATGCAACTTCTCGATTTTTGTATGTGTTTATTTACTCCTAAGTTCCTTCTATGTGAATGAAACTTATTATAATTTGTTTCACATAACAAGATAAATAATAAATGTAGGTATGGGGTCATTCTTGACCCCACTACTAACTAACTATATGTAATGAGTGTAAGAATTTTAAATAGCTAAAGTATACATGTATAATTGTGGAGATTATATATAGGTATTGTTGTAAATGTAAAAAATGTTGCATAAAAATTGTAATTTTATTATGTAGTTATTTTCATACCATTATATTAAAATTTTTCCCATTGTAAGGAAATAAATGAATTATCAAAATCATCAATAAACAAATATAATATTTAAAATTTTATGCAACTAATATTTCTTAACCATTTCATTATTACTAAATTTTAAAAAATAATCCGTACTCCTTTAGTTAAGTTACTAACTATTTAAATATATGGGGTCAAATCTGACCACACTTGCCCGGTTGCGGTACAATATAAGCTTGCCCATTTAAATCTTAAGCAATTCCATGAAACGATACCAATATTTTGTTTTGAACAAATTTAAACCGAGAAATTTCCTTTTTATAAAAGAAGAAATTTATCGTCTAAATTTAGGCGATTTTATTATTTTTCATGATGAGATTAAATTTAAGTTGTTAGCTTCGGTAACAGGAATAAACATAAAAGATTTAAAAGAACGATCTACACATTTCGGATGGAATGCAGTCGCCATTAATGGCGATTCACCGGTATTATATTCTAAAAAAGGAGTTTTTATATTTTAGTGTCTACTACCGGTCAATCATCACCGATAATAGTTGCCTAAGTGCCAGGGCAGGTTTAAGGCTTTAGGAGACCCGGGGCGCTTAAAACAAGGGGGCTCTTGTAGTACTGTCCACATGGCAAACACAAAAAATAAAGACAATGGTCATAAGTATCATTTGTGAGTGTGATATTTCTAGGTGATAAATATCATTAAAAAGGCAGTCTGATCAAATCTATAAGTACTTTTATCATTCAAATTCTATTCAAGAACTAACAATTTAAATAATGTACTTGCCTTAGTTATCTTCAATGGCCACAACAAGGTTAAAAAACTATATGCGCATTTCGGCTACAAAGCTACCGTCTTCAGTGGTAATTCACCAAAAATATATTTTAAAAGAATTTTTTACATGTAGAAATATTTAAAAATATAAATATTCGAAGTAATATGTATTCAATACGTATACTGTGTAAATTCTGGTTGACGTTCTGAACATGAGCCGCCACATATTTTTCATAAACGACAAAAATACAGAAATGTGTCTTTCAATTAAGTTTTCAAGCAACATGGGCTATATTATCTTAGGAGCATACATGTTTCAAAATTTAGGCTACTATGCAGATATCTAACAAATGTCATGCTTTCATATTTTAGCATGAACAAAGTTCTTAATGATGGTTTCTAAGCAGATTTCTCGAAACAGTTCCCTGTCAGTTCTCGGCAGTGTTAATGCCTTTAGCCGATCATCCCGCATTTTTCATCTCAGTTTATTCTTTATTAGTGCTAATATGTTGAATGAACGCTCTCCTGAGAAGTTATATAACACCTAAACATTGCAAGAATAAAATAATTTATAGTTTTGTCCGTTGGATAAAGCAAAAACAAATAAAATCGGTACGAATGTGCATATTTAGATGAGTGATGGTAGAAAATCTTGCAGATTGAAAAATCGAAAATTACGTGTAAACATATGGGAAAATATAATCGGCTCCTGGAGTCGAACCCAGGCCTTTTTCCGGCATGTTTGATTTTTCTAGGTCCAACCTCTTGGGGGTTTAATGGTTTTGAAATTTTACGCTTTTAATTTCATCGTGAAAAGTCCAAAAAACGGTGACAGACAGACACTTAAGAATTAATATAAACAGATACGGTTTACACCTATATATGATTTATTTAAACACATGTAATTATATCCATGGCTAGCAGGCAGGCCCCATGGAAATAGGCGCACGGAGCACGTGCCTCCTGTGCCCCTTAATCCGGCTACGTTAAGTGCCAATATGTGACCTCATTTTTTCCAAATTCTTATGATTCTCAATGTATCTTATTTTATTAATTAGGTGAAACCATATGCAAAACTCAATGATACGTTTTTAATACATGTAAAATTTGAGTGAATACTTATTGTATATTATCTCATAAAGATAAAGGCTTCTTTAATCAAATATTACTTTAACGCATTTTTCATTTATAGTAGTTATAATTTTATTAGAATTCCTGTTAGGACTTACACGATGTAAAATTTCACAGGAATATATTTTCACGTCAGTTGCAAAGTTAACACGCATGATTGCATATTTTAACGGGTATATCTGATGATTCTTTTTATTTAAAAAAAAACATCAATCGTCGAAAAGAGAGATAATGAAAATGATACTGGACGTATAAAAAGGTAGAAAAACGTAACATCATTATCACTATAGCACTAATCAAATCGCGTTATCTGTCATTTGCTGATTATCCAAACTCCAAAATGACAACCAACGGTATCACCTCAAAAAGCAAATTCTCCCGAAATGTATTATCGCTTTTTATGTAACTCATAGTGCAAAACATGGGCGTTTCCATATCCAGAAATCGAGTGAATTGTTGTTTGATTTCAGAGACTCGAGATAATTCAGGAGTTTAGATCAAAAAGTAAGATTATGACTCCCCACCTCACGAATTAACAAACAACGCATCATCCCATTAAAGATATGAGCCAACTGGAACCAAAAGTATATAAAGAGCCTCAATATCGTTAATCTTCGCACTCTGGGTGTTTTGAGGTTATCTACCATTTGCGAATAAGCTTTAGGTGAGTTGATAGCATTATTTAATACCACTCCTTGTCCTGTAACCGTTTCTTATAAAAGGCTTAAGTATTACATTAAAGCATTACGTGTTAAAAATTACAAGGCAATTACCGCGTATCAATACACTAAGTAACGGACTTTGTGGATGAATAGTAACTATGGTAGACATATAAAAATCTATAATGTTTATTTTATGACATTTCATCAACGAAGATAACAGAGTTGAACCCACAAAAAGAACATTTAAGAAGTGCATTCCTTAATTATTTTTCCACGACACCCCTGTAAACTTAATTTTTTAAATCCTAGAAATTTGTTAATTGGGTATAGTTTGGTGTCTATTAATCATAAGAGAATATGTCTACTGTGATTACATCGATTCAGACTCGAAGGCCAAAAGCCTTGAGGAATTTTTGGGATATTTTTTGAGATAACATCACACGTATTAGAATGGAATTAGGAATGTTTGTAAGTACCCATTATTGTAAAAGTTTAATCAAAGAAGTATATTTCGAAGCGTACTAAAAGAAGTTTCATTTCATTTTTTTCTGAGATTCCTGTTTCCATAATAAATCATTACGATTTTTTAAGGTCTACTTTGTATTAATGTATGGTGCACATTATACTCATGGAAGTGTATAAGTGATTTTCAGAATTATTCGACGTTACCTCAAGTATCAAACCGATTTCCTCAAATGAATTAATCATCTGCATAAGCTCAAGTGCAGTTAATCGATAATTTGTTTGGTCGATAGGGAGAGTCATGGCATCTCGCCTGATTGCCCTGCTTCTGTTGGTGGCGGTGGTGGGATTCGCGGCTTCCTTGCCTGCCAAGAAGGCCAACGACAAGGTGGTGGTGTGCTACTACGGTAGTTGGGCCGTATACAGACCGGGAGCAGGAAAGTTCGACGTTGAGGACATAGACCCATTCGTCTGCACCCACATCATCTATGGATTCGCCGGTTTGAGCGCTTACAAAGGCGTAATGGTCTCCCTCGACTCATGGAACGATCTTTACGACAACTACGGAAAGGGTGAGTGTGATCAACTAATTATATGTAAGGAACTTGTTTAGTTTCGTGTATAAAACTGACAACGCAAGCCGTTAAGTGTATTATATTTTATGCGCAGAAAAACGACGCTATATTAAAATGAACGAAATTAAACACTGAAAAATTTGCAATTCCCAACAGAATCTCTAATACAGCGATTCTCAACCTTTTGTTTCTCGCGGCACACTTTGGACATTCCCTTTTTTGCGGCACACAGGAATTAGAATTAGAATAAAGAACTAATATTTGTCATAAATGTACACATTTTTTTACGTTATATCGTATATGTAATAGACCAAATAAAGATATGATATCGTAATACAGAACAAATGATGATGTTTTGTTACAAATCTTACCTAATGTGGCACTTTAGCTTGGCGTTTTCTAATGATTACACAGATATTAGGATGTATCCTTGATAAACAGACTCATTTCATCTTCAATACAATTGACCTGTTCCCTTTTTCTTCATTTAATATTTGTGAGTGTCGAGAACCTCAACTCACAGAGGTAGGATTTAGAAAACTGCATAAAATCTGCCAAAGCTTTATTTCGCAATTTCTGAATATTCTTCTCTAACAAACATCCAGAACATATCAAGAGATAATTCGGAGTACCTAATTTTCAGATTGCGACCAGTTGTAAGAGAAACTTACTCTTCTTCTACGGAGAGAGTAAAAACACGTAGGTCAGTTTTCACTGGTATGAATGGGTTCCCTACCCAGTCGTATTTCGCAGTAGTCCGGGATTGAAAGTAACACTCTATATTGTGCTCTGGAGTTGTTAAATGCTCCACCACGAAAGCAACAATTTCTTTCGTATGTTTTTTCGGAATCAGAGGACATATTGCAATTACCTTCTCTAGCTCTCTTTTCCAGATTACTATTTCTCTCTGCAATAACAGTAGCTTATCCGTAAAAGTCAGGATTTTTTCATTCAGCCCTTGCATGCTGGTGTTCACACTATTCAGATACCTAAATATTTCTGCCAAATATGCTAATTTGGCGCACCATAGTTCACAGCTAAGATATTAACAAAAATTACTGTTTCCTCTGTTTCGAAAATAGTAACAACTCTTCTCTAAGTTCTTATACACGAGACAACACTCTTCCTCTTGACACCCATCTTATTTCCGTGTGTTAAACTAAACATTCGTAATGAGAATCCATAGCATTACAAGGCTGTTTGGAGATGCGGGTCTTTAGAGGTCTTGATTTCATCAAATTAACCATTCCGAGAATTTGGTTTAACACGGACTTCAAGTCAACTCTTAAAGTCTTTCCAACAAGGGCTTCCCTATGCGAAAACACTAGGTACAGCGAAAATCAATCAGTTGTGTATGACTCATGCATTCGGTTACTATGACAGCGCTTACATCGTTGCTGTCAGGCTTACTGTTTACGCGCATTCCAAAGCAGTGATACTTTTGTATTGGATTCCACTAATCGTAATACTGTGTTAGTTTCTTTTTTAAATCTATGTATAAAATAGGAGGAAGATGTGCACATTTGCAATCTTCTCTTCAAAGTCTCGCTGCGCACTTGGGGAATGTTCGCGGCACACCGATTGAGAACCACTGCTCTAACCTCTATAGAAGGTGGCATGTTTCCTCAAATAATATTTTTAATGGGTGAGAATATCAATCTATTTTCATTATTTATTTCGAATTGAATTGCAAAGAAATATACTATGGGATCCGCGGTATGACTGTCCTCGCTCAGTCCACTTATGGCTGGTTATTATCATCGTCTTCATAGTTCTTCTGTACTTCATACAATGGAGATGTGAAATTTGTGTAGAATTTAAAGCGCTGCCCTCAGCAGTAAAATATGCATGAAATAAATGCAAATCTAAGAAACGCACCAAATACGGAACTAATGGCCAATTTACCTGAGCCTATCTTATTGTTGAGACAGTAGTTATAGTAGAACGGACAAACAAATAAACAGAAAAGGTGCACAGGGTCTCAAAAGTAGAGATCGCGCGAACGCAAATTGCGCCCCTCTGGGGCCTCCTTGTACATTTTAGAGAAATGTTTACTTAATGTTTTCTTTATCGTTTGATGTTTTTTGCATGTGCGCTAACTTTCAATTTGATTGGATAAGATTTGGAGATTAGCGCAGTGCGCTAATGCTACTTTCGCAGGTACTATATGGGTAATGTTTTAGAAGAACGATAGGCAGTCGACTCTTAAGTCATTAACATGCACACGAAGTTTGGTAAAAATAACAGACAGCCGAGAGCAGTTACCGTAGAACAAATTTAAAAACAGACAAACAAAGTGCACAGTGACTCAAGAGGAGAACCTCGCTTCGCTCGGCCAATAATAATGTTTAGGATAACCACCGATCCTAACTAAAAAGGCAAAACTAATAAAAATATTTATATTCATTCAAGTAAGCTTATCTCATTGTATCACTAAGGGGTCCGCGGGATATTTGGCCTAACTCAGTCCACTTCGAAGTTTGGTGAAAATAAAAAACCGAGATTCCAGGTATCGTCGAACAGACAAAAAACAAAGTGTGCACAGATACTCAAAAGGTGAGACCGCGCGAACGCAAATTGCGCTCCTCTGGGAGGCTCTCTGTGCATTTTAGAAGCATTTTTATTTGATGTTTGTTTCATCGTTTGATATTTTCTGTAGTTACGATAAATTTCGTTTTGATTGGATAAGATTTAGAAATTAGCGCAATGCGCTAACGCATATTGCGCAGGTACTCTGAGGGTGATCTTATAGAAAAACTACAGGCAGTCGACTCTATGTTATTAATATATGCACACGAAGTTTGGTGAAAATCAAACGACCGAGACAGCATTTACCATAGAAAACACAGACAGACAAACAGAAAAAGTACACCGGGACTTAACAGCAGAGACCTCGCTTTGCTCGGCCAACAAAGAAATTTGCATCTCAAAGCGTGATTTTTGGGGAATCTATCGTTATATCTCCATCAAATTAAACTACGAGATTCGCGGGATCTTTAGCCTCGCTCAGCTCACTTAGAGCTGGTGGGGAGGAATCACATGTTCAATATTATTATCGTCTTTATAGTTCTCCTGCACTTCATACAGTGGGGATGTAAAATTTGAATATAATTGAAAACGCTGCCCTTAGCAGTAAAATATTTCTCGATTTCGTCTTCAATTATTCTATGTTATTCTACATTATTCAATGTGTTACATCTGTTTACGAAATTTCGTTTGAGACAGTAGTTATAGTAGAACAGACAAACAGAAAAACAAATAAACAGATAAAGCTAATTATTTTGTATCTCATATTTTAAAATATTCCTTCCCTTATACTAAAAGGTGCATTCGAACGCTTCACCAAGCTCAAAGAGAAGAACCCTAATCTCAAAGCACTTCTTGCCATCGGTGGTTGGAACGAAGGATCGACCAAATACTCCCAGGTATTTATTAACTTCCTCTGATATAGAGCATGTATCAAAACGAGTCCACATCTACCAAGTCTGAACGTCAAAATATTACCCCATAATTGAATTTCAAAGATTGAAATTGTTTATTTAATCGAACTCGAGTAAGTATTGAGAAATTTCTGTCCCAAGAGTTCAAATATAACACATTTATGATTAGTTGCCGTTGTAGTTGACCTCATAGGAAAGTCACCGTTTTTGATGCTCCCTCATTATATTCGCCAGCCAAGTAATTAATTTCCAGTTGATTAATTTTTTTCAAAATATCTGAAGGTGAAAACTCAAATGACTCAAATAGAAATAATGCTGTTGGTGTAACCAATTGTACGCTGATTTATATATAAATGTTTAAGGATATTTGCAAGAAATATATCTCCGAATATAGCTCGAATCTTTGTAACTAGAAATTTTGATCGTTTAAAGAAAATATTTATTTTATTAATATTTAAATGTATTTAACTAAAGTTATGGATATAAAATTGCATGTTCCTTCACCAGAGGTTCAAGATTTGTTTTATTTAGAGTGTATGTTACATTTCGGAAACTTAGATTGCGATAAAACCGTTGATACGAGGAATTCATTTCCAGATGGTATCGACTGCCGAAGGCAGGAAGACCTTCCTTGTCAACGCCGTGGACTTCCTCAAGCAATACGGATTCGACGGTTTGGACTTCGACTGGGAGTACCCAGCACTTAGAGGCGGTGGTCCTAATGACAAAGTGAGCGTATATTAAAAAGAATAACAGAAACGGATCCCAATATGATGCATCATGAACAAAGTCATATAGACTTTTTAAATTCTCGGAAAAGAGATTTAATGAGAAATTTTCTAATGCTCTCCTTTAAAAATCATTACTTATTCTCTGAATCGAATTTTATGAGAACGTTTTAGATTTTTCAAGAATGTCCTTGCTTGATCTCTTGATAAGGTTATTTTTTTCTAAACACTCGTTAATCTGCTCATTTTATCCGATTGCTTTGACGGCATATAGGCGAACTATGCTACCTTCCTTGGTGAGATGCGAACGGTCTTCGGAGAGAATGGTCTCATGATGACAGCAGCCGTGTCTGCAGGAAAAGCGACAATCGACGCATCGTACGATATTCCGACTTTGGGAAAGTAAGTCTATTCCGAGAAAAAAAAGTTTTCATCCTGACTTCCGAATAAGAGCTAATTTGGACACTACATATTCAATTAAATCAAATATTTTGTCCCTTTGTAATCATTTTTCATGAATTTCATGGGGTGAATTTATTTCGCTTCAAAAGATCTCTTATTTTGAAAAAAATTGAGTCATTATAAGAAGTTCTCATCTCAAGGCTTAAGTAAAAAAGCAAAACATTTATGGTAACATCAAATATATAAAATTCAGACAATCATGATAATAATTATTATTATAATAATACCACATATTCCTTAGTCATCATAAAAATTTCCAAGTGGAACGTTCGAATTTATGATTAGATATTTGGAACATAATGACCGGAAATCATATATAAAAATTGAAACTGATGCACTCGGAAATGAGAATAAGAATTCATATAGATTAATAAAATGAAAGATTAAATCAATTTCAATCATTATAATCAACAGAATTATCGTTATTTACATTTTGTAAAAGAATCTATATAAATCTATATACGTGAAATTCTTTTAATAATACATATACTTTAATTATATCTGGGGCAAACTGTTATGGATTTCTATATAACCATACAACAGCCAAACATTAGACAACTAATAGAGCCTTGTGATGTGATTTCTCTGGTTCTTTAAGCTATTATGTGCGGAATAAGATAAAATCTCATTACTAAATAAATCATACTTTTCATGAGGAAATGTCAATCTACATTTAATTCGACACACAGTAAATACATAATTAAATATGTGAGGGAGGAATTGCATAGCAAATTACATTAGGTAGTTTTTCCTTGAATTAGGATTATGACGTCATCATAAGAAAAGATCTTTGGTTTTGATCAACGGCCTCAAAATATAGTCTATAAATTCCCTTTAGTGCATTCTATCAACGCTATCCAATAATGTTTCCCATTTAAAAGCAGTGGACTCGGTGCTATAGAAGTGCAACATCCCATTGTTAAAAATCTGATGTGGCCACCACATGTCTTTCTCCATATCTGTAATATTTCTAAAATTTCCAAATAGATTACATAATAATAAATATTTTAAGAAACTGCGAGAAAATTTTAGACTTTACAAAGAACAAATTAACTCAAACCATGGCCTTCTGATATTGGATATAGTCACAAATCTCCAACAATTAGGACAAAAAAGGAGCGTTACTAAGACGTAACTAAGCGTCAATTGCATATGGAGAAAGTAAAAATTGCTGAATTAATTTAATAATTCTGATGTGGCCACCACGTGACTTTCTCCATATCTGTAATATTTCTAAAAATTCCAGATAGGTTAGTTAATAATAAATATTTTAAGAAACTGCGAGAAAATTTTAGACTTTACAAAGAACAGAAAGAAACTCAAACCATAGCCTTCTAATATTGGATATAACCACAGAGTTCCAACAATTAAGAAAAGAAAAGGGAGCGTTAATAAGACATAACCAAGTGTCAATTAACAATAGTCGTCGGTAGGTGGTGTGGTGGTGGCAGTTAAAAACATAAGATATCTCTTAAACAATGGAATAAGTGACAAGAGTAAACACACACTTCCGGTTGACAGATTTTTACCAAAAACTAATCCTTTCGACTTTTATAAAAATGTTAAATGTAAAATTTCGCGATGACCTGATGAATAGTTTTAGAGTTAGAGCACCCACAAAAAACTATCACGTACAAACACACACTAACACACAGACACAAACATCATCGATAAAATGGTCGAAACGTGTTCAGGAGACCTCAAAACGTGTATTTCCGTTGAAATCTCGAAGTCGATTTTTTTCATGAATACAATTATACTACGTATGTGGAGAAAGTAATAAGGAGCGTTACTAAGACGTAACTAAGCGTTTACAATAGTCACCGGTAGGTGGTTTGCTGGTGGCAACTAAAAAATTAGGTTTAAAAATATTTCTTAAACAATGCATTATATGGGAAAATGTTTCGAGTGAAGAAAATTAAATTTCCAAAAACTTTTTGTCATTCATTAAATATAAAAAAACGGATGTGGCAAGAGTAAACACCCACTTCCGATTGACCGAGTTTTACCAAAAACTAATCAGTTCTTGTCTCTTTAACAGGAATGACAAATATAAAATTTCGCGTTGATCTGATTAATACTTTTTGAATTAGAGCACACACAAAATTCTGGTCACAGATACACAGACATAATCGAGAAATTAGTCAAAACGTGTTCGGGGGACCTTAAAACATATATTTTCGTTGAAATCTCCAATTCGGATTTTTTTTTCATGAAAACAATAGATACTTTCTTTATACTTAATATATGGAGAAAGTAGAAATCGGAAATATTTCCCTTTTTTGGATCAAAAACAAATTTCTATGCCAATTCGACATCGATTTTAATTTAGTCATCAGATATAATAAACATGATTATTTAAGTTGTAGAACTATTCAAATTCCAAATTCCTATCCTAATTATTATTCTAATTAATTATTATCTTAATCTAATAAGATAGAAAAGTATACACCATCAATGGAACTAGGAGCCCGTTGCAGTACTTCCTGCAAACATTTAGGGAACCCTGCGTGAAGAGGCCCAATGCGATATTTATTATAGCAAAAAATTATAACACTGAGTATTTTTATATCGTTGGTGGCTCAATAACTTTGGCCTAGATTATTAAAAGTAAAGTACACCTTTAGATAAACAATTAGAGGGTTACAACACCCAATGCATTTCGCCCACAAGGTTGGCATCTTCAGGGGCAAAACCTGTCTCAACAGTGACTGGGAGTCAACTATTTTTAGTTGAACCACTTTTATTTTCTAATCATATAGCTCACACCATTTTCATAGAGAAAAACACCTACATGATTTAGACTAACACAACAGTTTTTGTTGTGTTCGCTGTTTCTGATGACACAGCAAATCGTATGTTCTAAGCGTCATATATCTTGTTGTTTATAATGAATAGTTGTTCATTACTACAATGCAACGGAGTCGTTCTTGACTTCAAATTTCTTTGCTCTGTGTTTCATTTGTTTTATATTTAGACGAAACATTTCACGTAAATTTTCAATCTGCTTTTGTCCTTCATGAGTTTGTTTTGTTATAAGCTTAGTGCAAATTTACTAGAAATCCCGAGTCCAGCAATGCAAAAATTTGAGATCAACAATGCCAGCAACTCCTTTTTGAATGTTGAAAAATCGGAAAAATCAAACATATAAATATAAAATATATCATCATCATAGGTAGTCTGTCCGTAGACAGGTCCGTGATTATTCTTGGTTAAACCTGGTTCTCCATATATTCCTATTTTCCGCTGTCCTCTTCATATCTTGATACCTCTCTTTCCCTTTCAAATCCTCTATGAGCTGAAACCTTTTCCTACCTCTTTCCCTTTTCCCATCTAGTTTTCCTTCTTACACATCTTTAATCATACTCTCTCTTCTCAGGTAATGTCCAACCCAGTTAGCCTTCCTCTTTCTGATAGTCTGTATAATCATTCGCTTCTCTCCTAGTCTTCGTAGCACTTCATCGTTTTTCATTATATCTGTCCATTTTATCTTCAACATTATCCTCCAAGTCCACATTTCAAAGCTTTCCAAGTATTTTATGTCATTTTTCCTTAGCGTCCATGTTTCTGCCCTATACAATGCTATACTCCATACATAGCATTTTATCAACTTCTTGCGGATATCTTCCCTTATATTCCCTGTAAGTAGTTGTTTCTTTCTCCTGAAAGCCGCTTTTGCTTTTCCTATTCTAGTTCTGATCTCATCCGTACATTTTGCTTCTCGTGTTATGATGCTTCCAAGGCATGGAAATAAATACAGAAAAATCCAAGATCATTCGAATATCGGGTAAAGAAGAGAATCTGAACATAAGTATTGGAAGAAAGCCCTTAGAACAAGTTTCAGAATATTAATACCTTGGAAGCATCATAAAATATATATAAACTTAAAATATGAGCAAACACGAATTAAACAACAGAATCAAAGGTAAAAATAAGAATTTTAATTTTTTTCTGCGTAAAATGGTATAAATCCCGAGTCAAATTCTCAATTGTAAGACATTTTAAAATGTTAAAGACTAAAGGTCTACACACCGCACCTCAGCCAATTACACGTTAATCAAATGCAAAAACAAAAACTATTCTGCTAACGAATCCGTATCTTCTCTGGAGCCGACTGCCAACTTAAAACCTAAAATAGTTTTCATCGAGTGCTAAGGCGAAAGATTCGTCGAAATCGAGCAACCGTTCTAGATTTATTTTCGTTCATGTCGGGAGGTGACGTCACTCGGGGCTTTGGACGCAAGCAGGCACGCAGATAGGTAGGCAGGGACACAATGGTTATAATATATTAAATAAACAGAGCTTTTCTTATGGGGGTAGAATTGGTCAAAGGGTTTGGAAAGATACATCGATTACTCCTCTGCAGTCAATCTTAGATCCAACAAATTTGTACCATGTGTAATTCTTATATATGCCACTGTATTCTGAATTTGATTT
Organism: Tanypteryx hageni; assembly: GCA_028673005.1. Classification (NCBI taxonomy): domain Eukaryota; kingdom Metazoa; phylum Arthropoda; class Insecta; order Odonata; family Petaluridae; genus Tanypteryx; species Tanypteryx hageni. The sequence goes on along the minus strand of CM054116.1, from coordinate 82,089,488 downwards.
CTACAAGTTGCAGGATTCAAGCGATAATGCCTAAAAAGACGGAAGGACCGGCATACAAAGCGAATACATAAGCGAATTTTTTTTCAAAGTACGGGCTAGAAACGAATGATGCATACATTCTCCATTTAGCAATTCTGATCATTTATCTGTTCATTTCCATTCACACATCCTAGAAATATTAAACTAAATCTTTATCATCTATTTGTAGAATTTGAGACAGTTTATGTCGTACTAATGAACTTCCTTTCTAAAATAATTTTTTTATTCATACTTAAAGATACTTGGACCACATCCACGTCATGTGCTACGATTACCACGGTTCATGGGATCCATTCACAGGCCACAACGCTCCACTCTACTGGAACCCACTCGATAAGGGTGACAACGCTTACTTCAACGGAGTAAGTTTGGTGTTTAAAAAATTCTTCGACTATTAAAATACTTCCAGAGTATAAATTCGCAATCATTTTAATTTTGCGGGTTATAGAACAACATATATTTAAACAAACTAAACCCCAGAAACAGCATTTCATACGATAAACAAATTATTATCGATGTTTGAGTCATTGAAGAAGTGGAAAACGCTCCAGAAAAAACTTTTTTAGGTTCCTATGAAATAATTTCAAGATCCAGCGTTATAGTGATTATGGCAGAAATTCATATTTTCACGATAAATTGAGAATTTTAAAATAGTAGGGATGTACACGAGTTTCCAGTGGTACAGAAATACTTTTCGTCAAATTCACCGTAGTATAATCGTATACTTATGGCTGAAATCGGCACATCAAGTTCTATACTAATACCTACATGTCTAAAGAAAATAAGTTTTCCTTTTACTGTGGTAGTCCTGCTTTTTAGATCCGTTCTACACATGTTCATTTCGTATTGCCATCTACACTTGCTCTAAACACGAAATTTCTTTGAAATCAGTTTAGCCAATACCTTCCAAATTCATAGTTACAGAAAATTATCATCTTGATATTGTGATAGCCATACTTAGTCGACCTGGTTAAAAATTGCTATTTTGGTTATTTTTATATGAAAATTATATATAACATATTTGGTTAAAATCCATGACAACATTTCATTAGAAATGCGTGCAAAATAAATGTTATTTTACCTTTTATTGTGATAGCCCTGCACCATAGCTCCACATTAAACATCTTTATTTCATTATGGCATGTTGTATAAATCTTATACACTAAATCCGTTCGGCTAATTCCTTCAAAATCCAAAATTACTGAAAGATTTTTAATAGTAATTGTGACACACCTGTTTGGATAATACGGTCCAAATATGCTATTATGGTTTTGTATATATGTGTATATTGTAAATATTACATTTAGTTAAAATTGTTCAAAATAAATAAGTGTAAAGAGAAATTTTAATTTTCTTGTATTGTGGCAGCACTGCTTTTTATATCTATACTAAATATATTGTTTTTATTTTTTAATTTTGCACAACTCCAAAAAAGAATCTCGTTGAAATTGGAAACGGCCAATTCCTTCCAAATTCATAAAACCGAAAAGATTTATTTTGCAATTGTGACAACTCTAATGAGTCTAGCCTGTAAAAATGTGTGATTTTGGTCATGTATTTACTTGAAGATTCTATGTACCAAATGTGGTTGTAATCGGTTGAGCCAATTCGTCCCTGATATATGCGTACTAAAAAGTTTGTTAAAGAATATTTTTCTTAAAATTCACCACCTCCCCTAAATGTGCATTTTAGTTTATACTCGATTCAATTTCCATAAAATGTTTGCGGCAGTTTGATTTTGGATAAAATATATTTTGGCTAATGTTATTTCAAGACCGGTAGATCGAAGTTTTACAGAAGCGTCAGGATACTACCATTACTAAAGAATTTCTCCAAGCGCGTATGTATTAGCATTCGAGAAAAATAATGTTACATACGAAAAGCCAAACTAAAACATCTTAGCGTTAAAGTGACACATGTATCCTCCAATTAGTCATGGCGTTATATTGCCGTAATCTTTTCTCACATTTATCTTTCAGCATTACGCAGGAGGAATTACATGAAATAATAGCTTTACAATTATTGAATTAAAAGTTCAAACAACGGAAGTTATGTCTTCGTAGAAATGTACACCTATTGAAATTAAAATAACCGTTTCAGAACTACTCCATGCACTACTGGATAGAAAATGGCGCCCCAGCAGATAAACTGGTCATGGGAATGCCACTCTACGGGCGAGCATTCACCCTTGACAAATTAGACCAAACCGGTCTCTACGCGCCAGCGTCGCAGCCAGGTATTGCAGGTCCATACACCAGGGAACGTGGTTTCATTGGCTACAATGAGGTGAATGGATTACGATGCGTAGCATCATAGGATTTAACTGAATTTGTTCATTTTAATGCAATGGTACAAATGATATAATTACATTAAACACCAAGATATTTCTCCAATTAAACGTAATTGACTTATATTGTGATATCTTATTGTGATATCTCATAGAATAGTAAAAATAGGCTCTCTTGGTCATCTTAACTGTGCCGTAGACGTAAACAGATATGAATTATCGATTTACATAAGAATCGAATGAACCTTTGCCTAAAAGAATACTCTCCTTTTCAAAGCATATCAATCCTTAGTTATCTATAACATTCTGTACAGTCACTCCATTTTTTTGGCAGCCATCATCTCCAATTCAGCTAATCGACTTGTTAGTCCTTTCCGTAAGGTGGTTGTCGCTCTAAGAACAACAATTTCAAACACCCTAAGAGGCATAAGTCATGCACCTCCTGAATGTCATAAAGATCATACTTTTTTAACCTTGAAAAAATTCCGAATTCATTCGTAGATCTGTGACCAGATGAAGGCCAACCCATCTGCGTGGAAGACAACCAGAGACCCATACTACATGGCCCCATACACCGTCAACGAAAGGCAGTGGATCGGTTATGACGATATGGAGTCTATTAAGCTGAAGGTATTATTTACGTTAGGTGTTCGCTAGTTGACAGAACTGTTATTTATCCAGGTAATATAGAAATACATAATCCATCAACCATAGGTAACCAAATTATTTCTTTTTAATTTATCATTACATAATCTTAGTTTCATTCAATATATAATTAAGCATTAAAGCGGGTTTGTTCGGTATTATATATGGGTAAATTGAAAATCAGGATTGATATTAGGAACATAATTTTCAAATTTGATTTGAATTAGTGGCGTCACGTCATAGGTTATATAGTCTTAAGATAAAATAGGAATTTCTCTGTAGATTAATTAGTGAAATTATATATTTTTATTATGATATTGAAAGAGAATGTTTATCTGAACGATTTCTCTTATTCATTGCTTTAGTGGTAAATTTATTTTAAATTACATTTCACTATTACTGTACTAAATCGGATAAATTTATTTGATGTAATATGTTTAGCATAATTTAGTTAACGTGGAATGTTTAGTAATAAATCTGAACTGCTTTCCTTTAATGGCCATATTGCATATCACCAACATTAACTGAGTTGCAAAATCGATATACATATTATCAAACTAACAGAAATGACTGCTCTGAGTAAATTTATCATACCTAGGGTTTCCACACGCCGAGGAAGCAAAACCAGGACATTTTATCTTTTTAGGAAGAAAAAAAACCAGGACTTAACCGAGACATATTCATTTTTAGTTGTTCTGCAGTGGTTATGTGGACTAAATATTGTATAAATACATCTTGCGTGATTTAAGTGTAATAATATAATAGAAGAGAATAAATGAAACTATTCATTCATTTACCGGTCCTTTTACAAAGTTTATTTCCAAATAGCGGCTTAAGCACATTACAAACTGTAAATTTCATCAAGTGAAAAATATAAATCATTGTCAAGTGAAAAACTTAAAGATATAAACACAACTTGTAATTTATAGATTACATGAAAAATAAAACATCATTATATCTTGAAAACCCTATAAATTAAAATTTACTTGTATACATAGATAGAAACTCCAAAAACTATACCATTATTGACATCCTTTAAAACCTCATTGATCGTATAGGGTAGAATTGGCCATCCGGCGACTCCGGAGCCGCATGCGGCTTTTTGAGTGTTGATATGATTTGAAACTTAGACTGCCTTACGTAAACCGTAATTTATCCAGATTTATCCGAGGGAAAATTAAAAATATGTAATTTTACAATATAAAATAATGGTTTTGTTTTTAATAGGTATGATCTTTGATGGTATTTAATATTCAGAATTATATATACATATTTTTGTAGAATATATTTTGTCAGCTCACTGCATTTTACTGTGGGTCTTCCTTGAAGTCCTGCTCATGCTCAGGTTGGCAACTCCTCGTATATGGAGCCAATACATTTTTTATTAGAGCAATCATTTCCATTTGCGCACTGGAATAATTTTTGCAATATGTGAGCCGTGAAATAGTCCACCGAAAAGACGAGGTATAATCAGCACTTCTAAATGATTCAAATGACACAGTGTTCAAACAAAAGTATTACATTTAGAGCGAATGCCAGTCTAAATCTAAGAGCAACACATCCGGTCGTGTCTATCTTTGATGTGCAAACAAATATCACGCAGCGCGAAATATTGGTTCTAGTTTTGAGACTGTGTTTTCTAAACAACATAAGAGTGCATTACTCGTGCTGTAAACTGGCACACCGGAGCCATTTAACGAAGAAAAATCGTACTCATGCTAAGACGACACTATACAATCCTTTCTTTGTATCTATGTTTAATTTTCCTTTCTATAATTCGATTAATGGAACCAACTATATTATATAATGACAACTACCAGAAAAACCGGGACTTCTGTGCGTCCCGAAAACTTTTTTCGGGACACCGGGAAACTTCACAGAAAATCGGCACAAATTCCGGAATACCGGTACCTCTGGGCATCCTAATCATACCATGTATGGATTGCAGGCTCAGTTCGCTGCAGACCTTGGACTCCGCGGAGCTATGGTATGGAGTGTTGAGACCGATGATTTCCACGGCGGCTGCCACGGAGTAGCTTTCCCTCTGATGAAAGCCATTTGGGAAGGACTCAACGGAGGGGTCATGCCAACCCCCCCAAACACACCTCCCACCGTCCTGCCCACTCTTGGACCTAGCGATCCCACCGTAAGTAGAACGGATTCAACGTCTATCCTTTATATTCATTTCGCACGCAAAAAATTATTAATACCGTATTTGGCCGATTATAAGGCGAGGTTTTTTTCTAAAATGTGTACCGAAAAATTCATACTCGCCTTATACCAAAGAGATCTTCTATTCTTCCCCTCACTCTCATCGTCACTAAAATTCAATTCTCTATGCCCTATTCCAGTGTTATTCAAACTTGGGGTAGCGACCCGTTACTGAGTCGCGAGGCTCAGGAGGGAAATCTAAGCACTCAACGCATAACCAGCTGAAATGTACCAAAAATGACAGAAAATTTAATGCTCTTATTATATAAACGCGAATGATTTAGTATGAGTAGCTTTTTTATCAAGAATTAATTAAAACTGAATTCAGAACGTTTTTCTCCTTATGCCGTCCTTTCGACTGGGTCGCGAGACATTCAACTGGGTCGATACACAAAAAGTTTGGAAAACACCGTTCTATTCTATACTAAGAGGACAATATTACGCTTATGCCGCAGGTAGCTTCCGTATATATCCTGTATTAGAGCCAGCTTTTGCCTTCGTCCCGTATTAAAAGTTCAAAGAAATAAAACTGATTATTTAATGAAGTTCACTGGAATCCAATAAATGTACGTTTTATTGTAATTATTAGTTAATCTTATCGCATAATTATGTGTTCACTAGAAATTAAGTGTAACCGATCAGATATTTTAAAGCAAAAATTTTGTAATTTGTTTTCGCGTGGCTTCTGATATAGGGAGAAACCTTATATTCGAGGACGCCCTATAATTTAGCAAATACGGTAGTAACCTAATAACAGATCTGAGAACAACTACGCTGTGTGATACGAAGATGACGATTTAGAATAAACAGACTTTTCAAAGCATGAGTATAGACTCGAGCTCGTTAAAGTTTTTTCCTCTAGCATCTTGCCCCTAAATATAGTATAAAAATACTTAAACATTTTCAAATATTTCATTATTTGTATTAATTTGATAATATATGCATTGTTCCGGTGCTGATCGGCTATATCACCTCAAAGATAAACTAAAAGTACACTAAACGTGTTTTCTTAAAATTTTAAAAATTATTCATATGCCTTTGCTCATTCTGAATATTTCATTGAATAAAAATACTTTTCACGTTTCTCTTTCCTGCACTGACTCAGCACTCAATACACTATTTTTCGTTTTGGAGCTCATTTTATCTCCATTTTTGCAGATTCCTAGGGATTTTCTCCGTAGAATTTGAAACTTGGCTCATATTTTTCAGCATTCAATTTTATTTTTGCTGTTGACACCCAAAATTAAACTACGCATAGATATATTTATAATTTATAACACTATTTTACTCCATCGCTCTCTCCATATTTTCTTCCAGTTTCCAACAAAACCAACAACTCCTAGAACCACTACCACTTCTCGTCCAACTCCACCACCCACAGACATTTGCAAGGTGTCAGGACTCAACCCCGATCCCACTAACTGCCAATACTTCTATCTCTGCACTCCCGACAATTTTGGAGGCTGGCAAATTGTTCAGTATAAGTGCGGCGACGGGACCGCGTTTGACCCAATAAACGGCGTTTGCACTTGGCCTTCTGAGGTGCCAGGATGCTCATAGAGGAAGCCAAAGAAGATCTAAATGCATTTAAAACCATTATCACGTTGTTTATATCGAGTAAGGCATTTAAATAAACAGATCAATTGCATGTATTTCCTCAATGTATCACGTTTCAAAAAATATCGAAATAAAGTGCTGCCTCTATAAAAAAAAGAAATAAACAATGCTATCTGGTTTGGTTTTGTAAATTTATGCCTAAATTTCCTAGAATCAACCGAAGAGCGAATAAATATCGCAAAGGATATTTTTCGGACCATTTTAACAGAATAATTTAAAAAATAAGCCACTTTTAACGGAGAAAGAGATTTTGAATGCAACCTTTAAATGAGAAAATAAAATGTGAAACGTGTATTAATTCGACCAGGTACACTCTGTTGTATTTGTCTCGATGACATATGACGCCTGCAAAATTTATCTTTATTGTACGATTCATTTGTTATTTTACCGTATGCTTCCATCAATAAATTTGAGATGCATTCTCAAAATAATGAGGGTATCTCCAAATATATCTAGCTTTGGGAGCGTTTTCTTGAAGAAATTCACTGTCGGAATGAGGATTAAATTCACTTATGAACAAAAGACCTTACGAACGCAACATAGAACTGGAAAACATCTTCATCTTTTTAATTTCTCACTAAAAAATAATTAAATTCTCAGCAATTACAGGAATAACGGGGTGGCTCTACTTATAGTGATACAATAATGACTTTGCGAGCGTTATAGGTTGGATCAAGAAACTTCCCAAGGGGAGCACAATCGACCCCACCGCTTCTCTCACATGTTGATTCCGCCTCTGGCGATGACCCTATATTTTGAAAATCTCTATCACTATAAGCATCTTTCTTTCCCTTGTCATACAAACAAGAGGGGAAAGATGCACGCAGCATGCGAGGCAGAGGCGTTCTTTACGATTTATGCAAAAATATAAATACCTTTGCATTATGTCTAAGAACTGAAAAATTATATGCCGGTACTGATGCAAAGGAAATATCGAATATTCGATTCACCGATTTATTTTCTAGTCAGTTATAATAATATAACAATATACAGTTATTCAAAACATGCCTCACTCGAATAATAGTAATACATATATTCTTTATTTTTACATTAAATTCTTCGTCATAAGTTATCCATATCTTTTCACTTACAAACGTTGTGTATTCGTAAAGAAAATAGACGTATTTACGTTCATTTTCTAGATAATCCATCTCTACTCATGTACCAAATGCAGCGTGCGCACGAAAGAAATTAAATTAATTAGTTATTTACTGTAGATATTGTTTACTTCAGTTTCGTTCACAACATTAAATAAACTGATGTGGGCAACACATGACTTTCTTCATATTTATATGGCAAATTACATGTTGTTAGCTCTGGGATCGATATCAATATTTACTTCCGGTTGACAATTAAGAAAAGAAAAAGGAGCCTTACTAAGACGTAACTAAGCGCCGATTGTTAACAATAGTCTTCGGTAGGTGGCATGGTGGTGGCAGCTAAAAATATAAGATATCTCTTAAAAAATGCATTATATGGAAAAATGTATCAAACAAAGGTTGTAGAAAAGAAAACTTTCTACAACTTTTACTTAAAACATTTTTACATTTGTCAATTATTAAAGTAAATATTTTAAAATTACGGATAAGTGAAAAGAGTAAACACCCACTTCCAGTAGACCGATCTTTACCAAAAACTAATCAGATCTTTTGAATTTTATAAAATTGTTAAATAAAAAATTTCGCGTTCACCTGATATATAGTTTTTGAGTTAGAGCATCCACAAAAATCTATCACATACAGACAGACTGACCGACGGACAGACACAGACATCATCGATAAAATTGTCAAAACGTGTTCAGGGGACCTTAAAACATGTATTTCCGTTGAAATCTCGAATTCGATTTTTTTCATGAAAACAATACTTACTTTCTCTATACTTCGGATATGGAGAAAGTAAAAAACAAGAAATTTTTCAAAATGTTCAAAGTGAATTACAACATTCTCGTTTGATTTTATTGAAATCGCCCACTCTTAAGATAAAAATGCACTGAACAAAACATGTCATTTGACTAGTACTTAAAATCTTTTTTGAAGACTTTTTTGTGATAAGTCATATTTTACGGGATATAAAGAAAAGTTCATTTTCTTCCCACCAGTAAAGTGATACTCTCGATTCGGCTACGTAAACCATTTAATATAATTTCTAAGTTCCTTTGCCCATATGCTCAAAATACCAAATTTCATCAACATCCGCCAAGTATTTTTGCAAATGAAACATGCGAATGGACACGACTTTACCATAAGGCGTTCTTCTTTTAATTATTTTAAATAACCTCTAACATGCGTAAAAAAACATGAAAATATGATAACTATATTCTCAACATTTTATAGACTCGATCCATAATGTAATCGCATTTTATGTCATCTGCTGATTATCCAAACTCCAAAATGACAACCAACGGTATCACCGCAAAACGCAAATCCTCCCGAAGTGTATTATCGCTTTTTATCTAACTCATTGTGCAAAACATGGCCGTTTCCATATCAAGAAATCGAGTGAATTGTTGTTCGATTTCAGAGACTCGTGATAATTTAGGAGTTTAGATCATAAAGTAAGATTATGTCTGTCCCATCCTCACGAATTCACAAACAATGCATCGCCCCATTAAAGATATGAGCCAACTGGATCCAAAAGTATATAAAGAGCCTCAATACCGTTAGTCTGGGCACTGGGTGTTTCGAGGTTATCTACCATTGTGAATAAGTCTTAGGTGAGTTGAAAATATTATTTAATACCATTCCTGGTCCTGTAACCGTATAAAAGGCTTAAGTATTACTTTAAAGCATTACGTGCTAAAATTACAAGGCAATTACCGCGTATCAATACACAAAGTAACGAACTTTGTGGATGAATAGTAACCATGGTAGACATATAAAAATTTATGTTTATTTTGTGACATTACATAAATGAAGATAACAGAATTGAACCCACAAAAAGAACATTTAAGAAGTGCATTTCTTAATTATTTTCCAAAACACCCCAGTGAAATAAATTTTTATCCAAAATCCTAGAAACTTGTTAACTGGGTATAGTTTGGTGTCTATTAATCAAAAGAGAATATTTCTTCTGTGATTACATTGATTCAGACTCAAAGGCCTTGAGGAATTTTTGCGATATTATTTGAGATAACATTACACGCATTAGAATGGAATTAACAAAGTTTGTAAGTCCCCATTAATTTAAAAGTTTCATCAACGAAGTGTACTAAGAGAAATCTCATATCATTTTTACTTTCCCCTTACGTAGTATAGGGGAAAGTATTGTTTTCATGAAAAAAATCGACTTCGAGATTTCAACGGAAATAGACGTTTTGAGGTCCCCTGAACACGTTTAGACCATTTTCTCTATGATGTCTGTCTCTGTCTGTCTGTTTAAGTCTCTCTGTCTGTTTAAGTCTCTCTGTCTGTTAAAGTCTCTCTGTCTGTCTCTGTCTCTCTGTATCTGTGTCTGTCTGTCTGCGTCTGTCTCTATGTGTCTGTCTGTGTCTGTTTGTGTTTGTCTGTGTCTGTCTGGGTTTGTCTGTGTCTGTCTCCATCTGTCTCTGTGTGTATGTCTATCTGTGTCTGTGTGTGTGTCTGAGTGTCTGTGTGTGTGTGTGTGTCATAGCTTTTTTGTTTGTGCTCTAACCCAAAAAATCTTCATCAAGTCAACGCGAAATTTTATATTTAACATTTTTATAAAAGTCACAAGAACTGATTAGTTTTTGGTAAAAACCGGTTAATTGGAAGTGGATGTTTACTCTTGTCACATCCGTTAATTGGAAATATTAGCTTTAATATTTGATAAATGTAAAAATGTATTGGAAACAAAATTGTAGGAAATTTAATTTTCTGCAACCTTTGTTTCAAACATTTTCCCATATGCATTTGTTAAGAGATATATTTTCTTTTTAGCTGCCACCACCACATCGTCTATCCCACCACATCTTGTGAAGACCTGATCTTGAGGGTGTAAGCGGCACTGCTTCGGCAGTGAATAAGGGAGGTGCGGGTGTGCAGGAGTGGTTTCGTGCCTCGTGCCTTACGCTGTCGCCAAACCCCCGATTAATGACGGGTGATTTCGTATAAAGGTTTAAGCAGTATTACATTTTAAATGTATTTTGCTATATTCGAGGGATGGTGTGCCTTAATAGTGAAATAGACTACACATTTTCATTGCATGCGTTATATTTTAAATGTGGCAGTAATTTAAATTTAGTATCTGTGATAGATGGATAAGACTCCAGCCAAAAACAAGTGGTACTAGCCCGATGCATTTCGCCCACTAAGTGGGCATTTTCAAGGGCGATGTTCCTTCGACAGCGATCAGGGTCGACTGTGCAGAAGTGGAGGGACCAAGGGTGGAGCAAAAACGAAAGACAAAAGAAAAACGAAAACAAAGTGGCGTGTGTATTATCTCTGGTCAATAAGTCTGTAAAGCGTCTTGTTGAAGTCAGTGTCACTGTTCATCAATGTGTCTCGATTTTTGTAAATGTGTCGAAGGAACATCGCCCTTAAAAATGCTCACTTAGTGGGCGAAATGCATCGGGCTAGTAAGACTTGTTTTTGGCTGGAATCTTATCCATCTATCCTTTTATGCCAAAAGTGTTTTGAGCCATCTTTGATTAGTATCTGTACTTACGATTTTCCATTTGAACGCTGTAACATTTTCCTTGATTCTCATCCATGGTGCATCATGTAGCTACAGAGGTAGACATGTCACTATCGATCTCACTGTCTGTACACTACTCACTGCTTTCTGAGTCTGAATTGAGATTGACAATAATTGTGTTGAAGGGCGACTCGGCGTGTGATGAAACTCCATATGTACTCAATGGGATTGATATCGCAGTGGTAAGGTGGTAATCGGAGTACGGTATGACCCTCACTCTCAAAAATATTGTCAACTTTGTATTCGGGATCAGGGCGATTTCTCTTCACGATCATAAGTCATTTTTATTCATCTCCACGTCGAATTCGATTCTATTGATCCGCAACCATCCTTGTATCTCCAGCCTCCTACTTTTTGAGGTCGGTGCCTGAATGGTATGGAGCGTTGTCCACGATACAATTTTCCGACAGATTAGGAATTATTTTCTCTCTCAGCCACTTCTCAAAATTGATCAAATTAATCTCGCTATGATAATCCCCCGTTGCTGTTTTGGATTAAAAAATTAGCAGAGCATTTGGAATGAAACCTATAGAAACTGCTGCATGAGGTATGATCAGTCTCTGTCCGGTATTGTTATTAGTGAGAACACCTGACACGTCTTCACTTGGCCAGCATTTTTTACTGTGTCATTGGGGTGGATGCATGTTTCATCAAAAAACACAATAGGTCTGCCCTGAGCCCGAAACTTGTTGATTTAACGAAGATACTTCGTCCTCCGGCCACAATGTCTTTTCGTTGAATCAGAACACCGATTATTCTTACATCTCTAAAATTAGAAACAAGTTTGTTTCAACATATTTCTTAGTGTTTCGCGACCACCTTGGAAATAAATTTCCTCCCTAGCAGTGGCTAGTAATTTATTGATAGTTGGAAATTTCTTTTTTACAGCATAAAATTTGTGTACTTTGCGTCTCAAATGCATCTGTCCATCTCATATACGATTATTTTCTTTTTCCCCCTTCTACTTTTACCAGGCGTTCCTAACTTGTCTTCTGGATTCTGTAGAGCCCGTTCCTCCCTTTTAACTTCTTTTATGAATGATTGTTATTTCTCTGTTAATGCTGCAGCCCTTTTCACAGCCTGTTTTCGCGGGAATTTCCATCCTTCCTTCTTTTCTTCTTCACACACACTGATCACTTTTCTGATTAGATTTATTTCCCCACTATGAATTACGTTATTTGAAATTTTTTAAACTTTCATATAAAAGACACACGTTTATTAATCACCTGAATCGTCCCTCTTTCAAAAGCATGTACGACTGATGCGCCAAATCTTCTGAAACTAGAAGTAACAACGCCGCAGAGAAAGCACGTTGGCCGTAGTGGGGGAGGGGTTGGAGTGTTTTGCTAGGAGCAAATCACCGCGATAAGAGATTAAAGAGAGCACGGAAAGGGGAAGGGACATTCTGTAGCTTAACAATCCTTCCGAGGTTTCAGAAGATTTGGCGCATCAGTACCGACGACTATTGTTAACAATTGACGCTTAGTTAAGTCTTACTAACGCTCCTTTTTCTTTTCTTAATTGATGGAGCTTTGTGGCTATATCCAATATCAGAAGTCTATGGTTTGAGTTTATTTATGTTCTTTGTCATCTCTAAAATTTTCTCGCAGTTTCTTAAAATATTTGTTATTATGTAAGCTATTTGAAACTTTTGTAAATATTGCACATATGGAGAAAGTCATGTGGTGGCCACATAAAATTTTTTTCTGAGATTCCTGTCTCCATAATAAATCATTATGAATTTTAAGGTCTACTATGTGTTAATGTATTATACTGATGGAAGTGTATGAGTGATTTTCAGAATTATTCGACGTTATTTCAAGTATCAAACTGATTTCCTCAAATGAATTAATCATCTGTATAAGCACAAGTGCAGTTAATCGTTAATTTGTTTGGTCGATAGGGAGAGTCATGGCATCTCGCCTGATTGCCCTGCTACTGTTGGTGGCGGTGGTGGGATTCGTGGCTTCCTTGGCCGCCAAGAAAGCCAACGACAAGGTGGTGGTGTGCTACTACGGTAGCTGGGCCGTATACAGACCGGGAGCAGGAAAGTTCGACGTTGAGGACATAGACCCATTTGTCTGCACCCACATCATCTATGGATTCGCCGGTTTGAGCGCTTTCAAAGGCGTGATGGTCTCCCTCGACCCATGGAACGATCTTAACGACCACTACGGAAAGGGTGAGTGTGATCAACGTCGTTTACCTAAAGAACTCGTTTGTGAGAGCGTAGATAGTAATGAGCACAAAGTTATTTTGTAGCTCTATCTTACCAAACTCGAGAGTAGTCTTTCCCAACATTGAAATCGCGTTTCATGTCCTTGGTCGCTACGAAATTCCTGTCTCTTTTTCGTATCTAACTAACAACGTATGCAAGGCCGGTCGCACACCAGAGAGGCATGCAACATGTGGTAAATGCTGCTCGAACCGAAGCTCGTACACCGAAGAGACATGAAACAAGCGGCTAATTAAAGTGACCAGACGTCTTCTTTTCAAGAAGATAGTTCTAATTTTTAATATTTTGTCCTCTTTTAAAATTATGTCTTCTTCTATCATTTTTACACCCTCTTTGTTAATTCTGCAAACAATTATACAAAAAAATATAACATACCAGTGAGCCCATTTGTGCCTGCTGATTTATATACTACAATCCGTTAATATTTCTTTCTGGAGTACTTGGAAGAAAGAGCAGCACCTATGGAAGAATTTCACTGTTTTGTACGGACAATGTTAAAAAACGTATTCACCTGGGAAGATGTTAACGAAACTTTAGAATCCATCTCTAAGAAATTCAAAACTTGAAGTATTAATGGCAGCCAGTTATTCGATTAAATAAGATGCTTGAACTTACACTGCAATGTAGAAAAATTGAATAAGTGGAACCAAATGAATATTTTTGCGGATAAACGTAGGATGGAGGTTCTGTTTTGCGCTATCAGGTTCAAATAAAGCGGTAGAAAGAGTTTTTTCAATCATAAATGATATTTGAACCATTGAATAAACTGAAATATCTTTGACATGAGTCACTGCAGAGGCTGTGATAAAAGAAAATTTAGATACAAAATTTTGTGATATTTTGCAACTCAAAAGAAACAAATAATGATTTATTAAAAAGTTAATAGTAGTGACAAATATCCTTATATAATAATTCTCAAGTGTCCATTTGTCTGTCTGTCACAGTACATTTGGAAATTTCTAAATGTAATTCAGAGCTGAAACTTTCACAATCGTTAAACTTCCATGACGTAGCTCCTAAAAAATCAAATATCCCGGAAAAAGTCCCGGATATTTTCCCATAAGTTAACACGGGATTTTCAATTATTCAAGGTGCGAGATTATTTTCTTTCATTCATCAAAATACGTAAATTTGAATCAATGTTATCAGTGTTTGCTTTATTCGACGGCTAAAACTATACAATATCTTATTCTTGCGATGTTTAGATGTTACACGGAAGAATATGCCAGAAATACGAATTTCTTTTTGACATTTTATCGCTATTTCGTACTCTTTCCGGGTGTTACCAAGGCGACCCGCATTGTTGCCTCCGATTCAAGCAGCGCTTATTAAGCCTTCAAATAGACGAAAGAATTTCGTTATTCGCTTCGCGCTTTTTATGAAGCATCGAAATTATTGTCGTAACAACGTCAAACGTAATAGATTGCTCAATGCTGAAATATTACCTTTTTCGTAAGTAAAATCATAATATTCTACATATTAAATATTTATTAACGCAAATAGGCCTTGCATCAGTTTAAAATTCGATGTAATGGAAAATATGAGGTATTATTAACAAATGAAAAATAACATATTGTGAAGTACAAATAAATTGTTGGTAATAATTCATGATTAAAAATATGATAAATGGTTGAATTATTTGTTAAAAAATTGCATATCTTTTAATAAAAATAAACAATTTTAGAGCAATAATAACGTAAAAGTTTGAAAATACAGTTTAAGATGACTTTTTTAAATTCAGTCTTCTGACTAACTTAACAAAATTTTGCGCGGGAGCCGCTAGAATGATGAGGTATGATAAATACAAATTAATTGCAAGGGTAGCTTGCAACGGGCTGCTAGTAATTTAACATTTCTATAGTATAATATAGTATATTTAGTTTACAGCGTATGAGAATGAAATAATACATGAGAATAAATAAACAAATTAGTTGAGTCTTTCACTTCTTTGGCCACGTCCCTCTACGCATGGTCAGTCACTTCACTTCTACAATATTCCTTTATCCTAAAATTCCATAAACATTGGAATTTTCCACACAACGCCCAAAGAGAATGCTAGAAGCGTGATCGACTCTCATGTCGTTGCAGGATATCGCAGAGCACTGACCGCATGAAACAAACACTGTTTGTCTCGTGAGGCAAATACCTTACGACAGATGCCGCTGTCTCACTGGTGCGCAAGAGCAATGGGGCATTTAATGTTATTTTTATGAGAAAACGCGACATCTGCCATATGCGGCATTAACCGTATGCTTCTCTGACGTGCGAGCCCTCTAAGAGTTATACATGATTTGCGCAGAACAACAACCTGGTATTAAAATGAACAAAATTATGACTAACACACTGCAGAAGTTGCATTTCCCAACTGAGCCTCTAACATTTATAGAAGGTGGCATGATTCGTCAAATAATATTTCAGAACTGAATTTATTGGGTGAGAATATCATTCTGATTTCATTATTTGATTCGAATTGAATTGCAAAGAGATGTATAATGATCATTAATAAAGTTAGATATATAATTATGTTAAGGATAACCACCAGCCCTAACTAAATAGAAACACTTAAAATATTTATATTCATTCAAATAAGATTACCTCATTATATTAACTGTTTCTTTCCGATGTCAGTATTACACAGTAATGAGCTTTATATTTCGTTTTATAGTCGTGTTAATGTTGAAACTGCTTGTTTTACCATTTATCTCTAAAATTATCCGAAATTTTGATAACTAAAGAATAATTGCCGAAAATTTATGTATTTTGTCCCTTTATTAAAAATATTCTGTTATTCGTTTAATATATTCCTTCTCTTATAATAACAGGTGCTTATGAACGCTTCACCAAGCTCAAAGAGAAGAATCCCAATCTCAAGGCACTTCTTGCCATTGGTGGATGGAACGAAAGATCGATCAAATACTCCCAGGTATTTATTAATTAATAAAGCGTGTATGAAAACGGGTCCACATTTATCTAGAGGTGATTATTAAAGTCTAATTGTCGAAATATTTCCCCACGGTAAATTTCAAACGTTGAAATTGTTTATTTAGTCAAACGCAAAAGAGTAAGTATCGATAAATTCCTGTGTCTCAAGGGTTCAAACATAACACAGTTATGATTTATTGCCGTTGAGGAGGACCTGAGAGGACGAGTCACCGTTTTTTATGCTCCCTCATTACATTCGCAGGCAACAGGGGCTGATTGGGCCGCCGGGACATCGGGAAAAGTCCCGGCGGGCCGATGCTGCCCATGGTCTGGGGCTGCCGAGTGAGTGGTTTCTCAGTCAGGAGCTGTTGGTTTTTCGTATCCTAGATCTCTTTCAGCTATGCGCTTGTGCTTAAGACGGTGGCAGACCAAAATGCTAAGGTAATAGGAACGATCGCTAGGCTGATTGGGTGCAAAGTATTTTCCGGGGGCCATGTACCTTTGTGTCGATCCCTTCCAATTTTCTAATATTTATCCTCTCCTCATTTTTCCCAAACTCGAGCCTTCTAACCCCTCTCTCCAGTCCCGAGACAAGAAAGTCTGAGGAGAATACGGGAATTCCCAAACCCTCCCTCCTGCTGTTTCTCTGTTTCCACGTGCATTCATTCAGGCACGCACAAAATTTTCTGTTTATTAGTTGCGGCTCTTTTTTTGAGCGCGAAATACATATGTATCTTTTCCCCCGTGGAGCCGCCTATGGGTTTCTTTCATTGCTTCATTGAAATTTATACGCTTGGTTAAGTCGCACTGAGAACGAGTTACATGCCCAATGCCCAAATCTGTGTTATTACTGTCTGAAAGACCAAACACCGTTTTTATCACCTTCTTCAACATTTCCTCCTCCTTGCATCGGTGAGATAGATATAGATAATGTGACCAGATTTTTGTCCCTTGAAAAGAGGTCAAATTGCTAAAAAAGTGATTAGGAAAGAGGACAATCAAAATTTGATGTAAAATTTTCACTAGGAATTCACAGGCAAAGTATAAGACGTAGTATAAAAAATTTATATTGATAAATCGTTAACTTATATTATAAATTAACAATTTGTAAATATTAGCAACAAAAAATATACATTTTAAACGCATAAATGTTTATAAAATTCTGTAGTCATGTTCGTCAGAGCTACTAACTTTCTTCTGGAATTCCACATTACTAATTATGCTGTAAACCCGAGAGTGGTCGCGTGGGGTATTTAAATACCCCGCGCTTATAATTAGTTCTGGCATTTCATACTAGATCGCAGTGGCTAGCTGTACTTTTCTATATCTTTTAAGGACATCCTACGGTCGCATCCTAACCATTTGGAAACATTGTGAGACCATCAGTTTAGTTGTGACAAAGGTTAAAATTAGACTGGGGTATACAAATACCCCACGCGACTACTGGCGTTCGAGTTTTGAAAAGTGACTTTTGATTCTAATAACCGTTTTCTGAACATGATTTATTACTTTTGTTCAGTATGAGCAATAAAACGAGAGCATATGATCTCGCGCGGGGCAAGGTATGTTGTTGGTATAGTCATGTTATTTTTTTCAGTTTATTGTTACTTTACTTTATTGTTATGCTATTTTTTATCACTCACCTTTAAAATGTTATTTTTTAAGTGACCAAATTCGGTTGGAGCTCTTAAATTTTACTAATGTTTGCCGGTTCAGATTTTTAGGTCACTCTAAAGACTGAAATCTTAACTTTACATTTCTTTATGCAAATTTTGCCCATTTTTGTCCCATTCTCGGAAATTTGAACTTGAGCTTATGATCACTGTACGTTTTTATATGCCCGCAGCGTTATTTTTATTTATTGACTTTATGGCAAAATAAAAATCAGAAAATTTTCCAAGATGAATCCGGTGAATTGTGATATTCATATAATATTTTTATATACAGGACCTTCAACTAATAAACCAACGCGGATGGATATATCCAATATTGGTCCGGAGCCAAATGCAGTCGAAATGTTCGATTTCAGTGCCTTCAGAAGAAGGTTATGTCACTTCTCGATATTGGAGAACAGGCTGAAGGCTCGGCTGCCAAACAAGTAGAGGTGTTTTCATGCATTTATGTAAGCAGCTGTTTTAAAAAAGGAAAACGTCACAGAATGAGGCAACGATTCTTGGACGATAATGCCGATAGATTAAAAAATGAGGTGTAAGTAACTAATATTGATATACAGAATGCGCCTACATCATCAGGTCTATTAATAGGTCGAATAAAAAAGGTGAAGGACCTTAGAAGCGCTTTTGAAGAAAGGCAACTTGTTGATGCTACTGACAATGAGATGACTTGGTTAAAGAATTTTATGAGTTGTTTAATTGGTTTCGACCCCAAAACCTTAAGAACGTCTACTGGTATATCATCACTCCCAACAGCCTTCTTTCTTTTCATGTTATCAATTGCTCTTTTAACTTCAGTCTCGAGAATGCTTGGTCCTAGCTGGTCTTTTCCACTTCCTTTTTTCATCTAATTCAATATTTTTTGGCTTGCCTTCTTTGTCATACAGCACGTCAATGTATTCTTTCCAGACACTCTTTACATCAACTGGCTTCGAGATTATTTTACCACTTTTATTCGTGATTCCTTTGCGTCCTATCTTTATTGCCTTTTTCTTGAATATTTCCCTTGCTTTCCCATACATAAGGTGTTCTACGAATTCTTTCACACTCGGCAATTTCCTCGCATTTCTCATTTATCCAGTGTTCTCTAGCTTTATCTGTTTTTAAAGCATCATTTAACTCATTGTACTTTCTTTGGCGTTCTTCAGTGTTTATGTTCTTCCACGTTTTCCTATTCCATTTTTTGCAGCATGGCTACTGTGACCCAGGGTTTGTTGTTTCTTTCACCCGTTACCTTTCCTACCTTCTTTTCCAAAACATCTTTAATGTTACTATGGATGTATCTCCACTCCTCATCTACATTGTTTATATTTTCTTCAACACTCTCCCCAACTTTTCCTTCAGCTCATTCATGATAGCCTTCTTGTTCTTAAAGACTCTCTCTAAGATCCATTTCTTGTTAACTCTTATGCTTCTCTTAACGCTCTTGAGTCTATATTGTGTATTTGCCACCAAAAGATTGTGGTCGGAATCGATATCTGCCCCTGGTAGTGTTTTCACATTTTTAATGTTATTTCTAAATCTATCATTGATTAGTATGTAATATATCTGGTATCATCTTTGGTCTCCTGGGCTTCTCCATGTGTAAAGTCTCTGCTGTTGGTGCTTAAATCATGTATTAGTTACAATCTATCTATTTCTATGGCAGAATTCTACAAGTTTCTGCTGTCTTTCTTTTCTCTTTTCTAGCACATATTTTTCCACTATATTATCTTCCTGTCCCTCTCCGACTACACTGTTCCAGTCTTCCATCACTATGGTGGTGATCCTTCTTTTCCCTACTCCTCCAATCTGTTCATGCATTTCATGTACTTCGTCATCACCAGCATTAGTTGTTGCCATATACATTTGAATTATAAGCATTTTACGGCTATTGAACTATCATTAACTGTCACTACCTTGCTAATTATTTCAGCTATCTCTCTTCTCATCGTAATCCCCATTCCCCTATCCCTTTTCTTTCCTCTCGAGTAAATAATCTTAAATTCGTCTGAATTTATCTCGCCTTCTCCTTCCCACCGAACTTTACTAAGACTTAATATACCTACATTATTCTTTCTCATTTCCTTTTTAAGGTTCTCTAGTTTACCCCCGGAATTCATAGTCCTAACATTTCATGTACCCATTCCTAATTTCCCACTACTTCTTTCTTTTTATTAATATATATTTCCTCTGTGCATCCCCCAGGGCAGTGCTCTCAAACCGGTGTTTCGCGGCACAGTGGTGTCTCTGTCATGAACTTTCCCAACCTCCTGGCGGTTGGTTCCTTCGCATTCCCAGTTTAGCTTCTAATGCGGATCTTGGCTATTTTCACTTTTCTCCTTTTTCTCTTTCTTAGCCCCTTGTACAAAGAGGCGTCAACCCCTCCCTACAAGCGGGGACGCTTGTTGCTAGGGAGGGTTTCCAGCGAATCAAGGCTGGTGACGGGTCGCTTGTAGCGGTCCCACCACCTAACCCTAATGTCGCCTAGCAATTGCACCTCTTTGTGCCTCGATGCTGCCGCCTTGCAGTAGAATTCCTTGGACATCCTCGGCAGGAGGACGTCCAGGGATTCCACATTTCCGTCTAAGTGCAACCGGCTGACGCTGTCGTATCGGCAACGACCGAGTATCATCCGGAGTGCACTGTTTTGCACCACTTGCAGCCTGTAAAGGGTGGTCTTGGGCACTCCAGACCAGACTGGTGCTGCGTAAGTTATGATGGGCCTCACGCAGCTCAGGTAGAGGCGTCTCTTGGTGTCAGCCGACAAGACACCCGGGCGCAGGATCGGACGAAGTCTCGCCAGCGCCCCGAGTGCCTTGTGGAGGACGCGCTCAACCTGAGGCTTCCAGAGAAGCCTCCGGTCTAGCACCACTCCCAGCTAGGTTACCTCTGGGCTCCAGGGGATAACCCCCCATCACTGACAGATCGACTCCAGGGTGGAAGACGACGGCCTTGGTCTTCGCTGGGTTAACTACAATGCGCCATCGATGATACCAGGACACCAGTTCGTCGACGGCACACTGCAGCGTCTCCACGGCCGCGTACTTTTTGAAAGAGCGGGACAGGAGCGCCGCATCATCCGCGTACAGGGCAAGCGTAGTGTTCCACCGAAGATCCCGAGGTGGGTCTTGGGTGAAGATATTAATGAGTATTGGCCCAAGGACAGATCCCTGCATATTCGCCGCAATTCCGATCCGACCTGAATCCAAAACACCCTGAACGTCCTGCCCTGTAGGTACGACTCGATGAGCCGTACTATCCACGCAGGAAACTGGAGTCGATGCAACTTCAACAGGAGTGCTGGATGCCACACGCGGTCGAAGGCCTTCGAGACGTCGAAGAAGGCCCCTGCGACCGCGTGGTTCCTGTTGAAGGCATCAGTGATAAAGTGGGTCACCCTACCCAGTTGTTGGGTAGTGGAATGCCCTTCCCGAAAGCAAAACTGCATGTCCGGGAGAATGTTCTTCTTCCGGAGAATATTCTGCAGCGGCTTCCGGACAAGACGCTCAAAGATCTTCCCGAAGCCCGCCAGGAGAGGGATTGGCCGGATGTCTCCGGGACCAACCTCCGTCCCCGGCGTCTTCAGGAGACAGATGATCTTTGCCCTCTTCCAGGCAGACGGAAAATATGGAATCCCGACACAACCGTTGTAAATGGCTGCCAGGAACTTTACTGCTGCGACAGGGAGCTGTCGCAGGACGATGTTGGGGATGGCATCATCTCCGAGAGCCCTCCTCAGTTCAAGGCGGCGGATCACTGCAACGATCTCGCGCACCTCGAAGTGAGGTAGTTCCGCAGCATCGAGCAAGGGGCCGCGGTCAAGCGTCCCGAGTTCTTGAGCGATGTCCTCTTCGACCTCGTCCAACTCTGCTGTGGCCGGGTTTTCTCAGAATATTCCCTCCAGGTATTCAGCCATCAACCCGGCTTTCTCCTCTGGAGTCCTCGCGACAGAGCCCCCCTGGATGATCAGGGGTCCCTCCGCTGGGCAACGCAAAGCCTTCTGCAGGTTTTTCAGATGGACTGGTCCTCCAAGGAAAGCGTGAAAAGATGGATTTCCCATGCATCTGAGCGCACGTCTTGCAACATGTTCCGGACTGTCCTGTTGAGGGAGTCCATCTGGATCCTGAGGTTCAACGTACGGTGGCGCTGCCACCTCCGCCGCACGCTGTTGCGCAGCGTGATCGTCTGTTTGACGACACGAGGCAAAGCAATGTGTTTATCCCCGGCTACGACCACCTTCGGGATCGCAGCGTCCATGGCCTGCTGGACGGTAGTGGTGAGGAGGTTGACCATACGGTCTGCCTCCCTGCACGTCCTGGGCGGTGTTGTGTCGACCGGCAGCCTTTCCGCAATGAACTCGCGGAAGTGCTGCCAGTCGGCACGAGCTAGGCCCATAAGCTGCAAAGTTTGTACTTGCACTGGCAAGTTCCCCAGAAGAAGCAGGGTCGGGTTATGGTCAGATATCGCAGACGGAATGCATGCTAAGGGACGCCCTGACGTTGTTGATGACAGCAACATCGAGGACGTCCCTTGACGGCAGATACGTAGGTACGGTTGGTGCGTGCACAGTGAGCCCCTCTTCATCGGCAAGATCTTTCAGCCGCAAGCCCCTCGGATTGCGATCGAGGGGCAGCCATTCCCGACGACAACCAAGACCTCATCCGGATCCCACGCCCTCCCCGGCGGATAATACACCGAGGAGACCCTGATGCATCTGGTATAGGTCCTGATGTCGGCGGATACAACCTCCATCGACCCGTAGTCCCGCGCCGGAAGCGGACGATGTTCCACGGATCGATGAACGAGCAGTGCCGAGCCGCCGCGCCCCGCCCCCCTGGCGGGCTGGCCGACCCTGTCTGCACGATAAATCGCCCATCCAGGGATCTTCCACGCGTCCGCCGGGCGGAGGTGGGTCTCGTTAACGGCGGCGACGATGGCGTGCTTCTCTTGTAGGAACGCCCGAAGTTCTTCCGTCTTCTCCTTGACTCCTCGGGCGTTCCATTGCACAAGGACGCTGCATCCTCTAGTCCCCATTGTTGAGGGTAGGGATGCGCTCCTTGACCAACTCCTCCAGGAGAGAGAGAAGGAGCTGGCCGGACGTCAAGGAGATGTACTTCCTCAGCGCCCCACATATCATCGCCACCGTTCGCCAGAAGTCGGGGTCCTCCTTGAACCAAACCGACTTTGGCGCACTGCTCTGCGGCTTGCTGGTCTTGGCCGATGCATCGGGGCTCTTGAAAGGGGCCACTTCGGCAGATTCGGTTGGCCGACTTGCGACGACCCGCTTTTCAGGCTCTGGCACGGCCTTGCTAACTGCCAGAGGAGCCGCGGCGGGGCTTTGGAGGCCACGCTCTCCGCTGCTACAGCCTCGGTGGGCTTCGCCTGCTGCTCTTTCGCCGCCATGCACCTCTCCTTTCGGAGGGCGGAGGCTGAGGGCTTCTTAAGTTCCGGCTCCTCCCGTCTGACAACGGGACCAGGAGTCGGTGCCATTGCGGCGGGAGAATCCGCCTGCTTAGCCGGCTCAGCACCTGGCTGCTGAGCTGGAGATTGGGCACTAGCTGGCAGATTCGGCTTAGCAGTCCCCCCAGCCACCGCGGCATAGGAATGGGAGGCGTCCACTTTTGCCGAGGGGGCGGCCTTAATCTTGAGGATGGGCGGTGCAGTTTTCGATGCCTTCCCCGGCACCGACTTCCTCACCGACCTCTGCTGCCCCTCCTCGTATCTCAAGAGCGCCTCCAGGAATGCCGGGTATTCCCGGTGCGAGGCAGGATGGTCGCCCTCGCAGTTAGTGCAGAGTGAAGGCTCGGAGAGCGGCTTAGGGCAGTCGTCCCCTTTGTGGGGACCGGCGCACCAGAAACAACGCGTGTCGCACCTGCAGGCGTGCGACACGTGGCCGAACCTCTGGCAGTTATAGCAAATTAACGGCCCCCTGTTACCTTTTTACTGCTCGATTTTCACCGAGCAGTGACACAGCTTTTTGATAGCCGACGCTGGAGGGGCCCTTGGAGTCCTCTCCATGTTGGCTACAAATCTCCCGATTGGGATTCGCTTTTCCTCCTCCATCGCACTCATCTGCCGGACGCCACGGACAATGAAGCCCTTGGCCGACAGACCCGCTGCGATGTCCTCGGGGGAGTAGTTCTTCCCCTGAGCAGGGGCGGTATTGCCGACACAGGTGGCGGCGGCTGCGGGCTTCGGGCGACCGGAGGGGGGAGCAGGAATCCCTCCCGGGACGTCGAAGCAACGGATATGCCTTCGTTGGAGACGTACTCTTCGGTAGGCCTCGGTTGGGGAACTGCCGCGGGTGTGACCCCGCTGGCGCCTACAGAGGCTTTAGACAGCTGGCCCTGTGCCGGAGTAGAGGGGAGGGCTTCAACGGCAGCCGGAGCAGCAGCATCCGGTGCCTTCTCTGCGCACATCTCCCTATACTCCGCCGGGGAAATTCTCCCGAAGGAAGAGTCGCTTGACAGCGACGACGACCGGGGACGAGCGGACTCAATTTGAAGGCTCTTCTGCAAGGGCAACCGTCACAACAGACCCTTTCGGGTCACTTTCCATGGGAGGGTTTATCCTCTCCATGGGGAAATTTTTCTGGGTCCTTTTCAGGGCCAAGAAAAATACCGGAGACTGGCCTTAGAAGGCCAGGCTCCACCGTACCGGTTGGAGACAAGAACAGGTGAGCAGAAGGGACAAGTTAGCGTTTCCCTGCCTTGCCGACGACCGAACGAAGCGGATAACAAACCCGGAACCGTTGATTCTGCAAAGGAGCAGAAGCGCCACAGTTACGAGCGGTTACTACTACTAAAAAGCACGTAAGGTGCAAAGAAACAATATTGAGTCGCCTAAGCTATCAATAACGAGTCAGGGCTCTCAGCGAGCGATAGTGCACAGTGATGTGCCGTAACTAAGTATTCAGTTTGCCGCAGGAGGTATGGAGTTTATACGAGGGAAAATTCGAATTTGTAATTCTCAAGTTACAAACGAGCGTAAGAAGTTTCTTCATTTGCAGACTTATCAACTTATGATTTCTCCCTGAAAATTAGAGGGAAATCATTGGACTCAGGAATGATCGCAGTCTGAACCTGAAGTTAGATGATATGCCTCTGGATGAGTTTTGACTGCAAGTGAGGAATGAATAGCCAACCATTGCTGAATGTGCAACTGTTGCGTTTTACCGTTCCTACAATATATTTATGTGAATTAAGTTTTTCAACATTGTCGCTGATCAAGAATAATAAGAGATCGTGTCTGAAATACCTCGACCAGAAATTTCCAGTGGCTCTTTCCATCATAGAGCCGAACATCAAAAGACTGTTCTTCAAGACAGGGTTAGGTTTCTCACTAATTAAATTGTTTAATCAAGTTCCCATACATCTTCAGTTATTAAGACATTCATTATAGGAAAAATATTTTCACCGTTTCTTCGATGTCGTTATAAACGTGTTGTACTGTATCTGAACATAGTGATACTAGTAAAAATTTTGAAAAATTAATTTTCGTTTTATTTCAGAAATTTACTGAATTAAAAAAATGATTTTTAATGAATTATAGCCACAATTTATTCCCATCTTAAGAAAATATTTCATTTTTTATGTCCATTATTTTAATTATTTTCTAATGTTGTAATAGAAATTTTCAACAAAGCTTCGTGTGAAATTAATTTCGGTGTGCCGCGATGAATGAAAAAATCTATAGGTGTTCCGGGAAATATAAAAGGTTGGAGAACACTGCCCTAGGGTAGTCCCCACCCGGAGATCCGATTGGTAGACTATTATACCTCCGGAAACTTTTACCCCAGAGAGATCCATAGAGGTATTTGCAGCTTTTCAGCCTATCATGGGAAATATAATGAGGTAGTTTCCCCTTGCTTTCCTCTTCGCAATTCACAAGAGTGATTACCCATCTGTTGGTGTTCAGATCCACATCATCACCACCTACAGAGGCACTGTGCAAACTGCGGCCCTTGCGCAGGGAGATTGCTTCATAGTCTGACTCTTCCCCTCAGAATTTTCCGGCTTGGATGGCCTACCAGGAGAATTATCTCCCGCCGGTATAGCTCTTTGTTTCATAAGAGAACACAAATCCTCCCACCTCTGTAAGGTTATGCAGTCCTTAGGGATGGGAGAAGACATTAAATGGATCTATATATAATTTGTCATTGTCTCAGTCCGTCAAAGTTCGTTTTGATATAATTTAACAATTGTCCCAGCTGAATTTCATCCTTATTTATTACTATACTGTTTTAAGCTTATTAAATTCAAATCTACAACTTAGTTCGATTTAGTTACCTGTACTTTTTATAAGTAAACTAGGGGGAGGCACCACCCCTCTGCCCGCTTCGCGCCAAACCCCCGGCCTACGGTATTTCTCTCGCTTCACCATCCATGAATTTCGTCACGCATTAAGTTGATTTCCATTCGTATTCTCAATTTCCCACAATGTAGTAGTTAAATATCGATTCAAGTCAATACGTCACGTTCTCAAAAGGAGGAGCGGAGAGGAGATGCGCGGCAGAGTTGCGCACTGGCTTTTTTAATAGAATATAAAAAAATATATATTTTATACTTCATATAAAATTCTTTTGCGAATGTAATGAAATTTGTATCTATTACGTTTTACAAGCAAAAATTTTTTAGAGTTACTAATCCCACTTAGTAAGTATGTTCCATTGTTAAGTAGACATTTAGAAAAAGTAGCAAAAAAGAGCCAGGAGGCAAAACAAAGAAGAATTTCATGAAAAACTTTGACTTTTGTCATATTAATATTTTCACGCGCAATTTTCTTTAAATTAATTTTATCCATTCCAACTCGTAGTCCGGGGTACTCCCGAGGTCATCGCAATTCTTCCGTTTAACGGGGAGCTCAACATGTAAACGTTTTCAATTGTCGCAATATTTCTGGCGAGGCTCGCCAAAATAAATTAAATATATTTGCTCTTATCAATGGATAGTAATGTGGTTTCTAATTGAAAAAATGATATTTCTCAAATTAAATAATTATAGTATGACGCGCCAAAAAGAATTTTTCACTGTGGCCTCCAAAAGTTTGCTACGCCACTGAGCCTTACTATATGTATGTGAGCTTACATTTTACTGGCGCACCTTGCTTTGCGCGACCTCGTTTTAAGCGGATTCGTTATAGCGCGAGGCACGCTCGTGCCTACCAGGTGTTCGAAAAACAAAAGCGGCCGAATATTGAGGCGGTATGACCATAAATTTATTACAAATTCCCTTTTTCACAGACTTGTGGATGTTAGTAATATCGTCTATGGGTCCCCATTTAAGGTCAGGTTGTGATACTATAGAAGAAATCCCGAGGACGGCACACCGTTTTTAATCTCTCGATCGACGGCTATTTTTGTCGTTATTATTTTTCAAGAAAGGCGACTTTCAGAATAAAACTTTCTTTCCGTTTCTATTTGAGATTTCATCCATACAGGTAATAATTGCATTTTTGCCAGAATATGAGGAAATTTTTAGTTTTCCATGCCATTTTAAAATTACCGACATAAGTTACTGAAAAATTGTAAATATTTGCCTCCGGAGTTGAGGAATGGAAGCCGACAAGAAGATGATTTTCACGTTAATGGGGTATTTTTATTAATATTACCCTTTAGTTTTCGAGTCCATTCTCTTTGACATAAAGACACCGTTTTACGCGAATTTTGTTTAGCGCTAAATTTTCATGAGCCTATGTTGCGTACAGCGAAGTATTGCCGAATGTCTCATAATAAGATGACGATAAAAATGTTTTAATCGGCATTATGGGCCGATATCTGAGGATTTGCCCAGTACGATTTTTGCTCCCAATCCAAACCAATATAATGAATATCCTGCTGATTAAAATTATATCAAAATATCTGAAGGTGAATATTCAAATGACACAAATGTTGGTGTAACCAATTATACGCTGATTTCTATGTAAATGGATAAGGATATTTGTAAGAAATATATCGCCGAATATAGCTCAAATCTTTGTAACTAGAATTTTTGATATTTCAAAGAATATATTTATTTTTTTTGTATTTAAATACATTCAACTGAAATTATGGAACCAAATTGCATGTTCCTTCCCCTGAGGTTCAAGATTTGTTTTATTTAGAGTGTATGTTACATATCGGAATCTGTGACTTAGACCGCGATAAAACCGTTGACAGGGGGAATTCATTTCCAGATGGTATCGACTGCCGAAGGCAGGAAGACCTTCCTCGAAAATGCCGTGGACTTCCTTAAGAAATACCGATTCGACGGTCTGGACTTCGACTGGGAGTATCCAGCACTTAGAGGCGGTGGTCCTAACGACAAAGTGAGCGTATATTAAAAAGAATAACAAAAACGGAACCAATATGATATATCATGAACAAAGTCATGTAGACTTTTTAAATTCTCGAAAAAAAGAGATATAATGAGAAACTTGCCAATGCTCTCCTTTAAAATATCATCCCTTATTCTCAAAATCGAATTTTATGAGAATGTTTCAGATCGGCTGAGATTGATCTTTTGACAGTGTTATTTTTCTAAACAATCGTTAATCTGCTCATTTTATCCGATTGCTTTGACGGCATATAGGCGAACTTTGCTACCTTCCTTGGTGAGATGTGAACGGTCTTCGGAGAGAATGGTCTCATGATGACAGCAGCCGTGTCTGCAAGAAAAGCTGTAATCGACGCATCGTACGATATTCCGACTTTGGGAAAGTAAGTCTATTTCGAGGAAAAAAATGTTTTCATCCGAACTACCGAATAAGAGCTAATTTGGACAATACACATTCCATTCAATCAAATATTTTGTCCCTTTGCAATCATTTTTCATGAATTTCATGTGGTGAATTTATTTCGCTTCAAAAGATCTCTTATTTTAAAAAAATGGGTCATTATATGAAGTTTCCATCTCACGGTTTAAGTAAAGAAGCAAAATATTTATGGTAACACCAAATATAAAGAATTTAGACAATTATGATAATAATAATTATTATTATAATACCACATATTCCTTATTCATTATAAAAATCAACACCAAGAACTAATTACCAAATAAAACATTCAAATTTATGATTAGAACTTTTGAACATAATGACCGGAAGTCATATATAAAAGTTGAAACTGATACACTCGGAAATGAATATAAGAAGAAATTTACATTAATAAAATGAAAGAATAAATCAATTTCAAAAATTATAATCAAAAGAATTGTCGGTATTTCCGTTTTCTTAAAGAATCTAGGAACGTGTAATATTTTTAATAATATACACTTTTACTAGGAAGATGCCAGTTGAAATTCAAAGGTAAATTTTTTTTAAATAATGAACATAAATATACCTTGATTTTAATTGGATGGCAGGAAAACAAAGTTTCGTTCTTTTTGGCTTTCGTTGTTTCAAGTCTCGAACTCCTACGATACCTAATTTTAATATGCGAATTATTAATGTTCTACATTCAAATGTATTTCGTCTTGTAAATAACGCAACGAATGTTGTTCATATTGGTTGCTACAAAAATAATTTCTCTACCCTTCTCTCTCTCGCACTAAAAGCATTCAAAGCACACTTTCACCCATAAGGGTTGAAATAATCTGATTTCGAGGTTTAACAATTTAACTAGTTGGAAAGGTAACATCCCGTTAAAATGCTAAGATTTCCCCAAAATATGTGAATTAAACGCTTCACATGAGAAATTTCCAACTGTAGGCGGGAATACATGAACAGAATAAGAAACTATAGTAATTTATTTAAAACGGTTTAGATACGAAGATCATAGGTTAATTCTTCCTTATATTGATTTCAAAAAGAATAAAAGCCTGCAAGTCAAAAAGTCAATTATTGCGTGTTATCTTATGGAAAATACATTGTAGTCGAACCCAGGGCTTTTTCCGAGATTCATTTTCGTCATCATCGTGCAATATGTGAATAAATCATCCCTCCAAATTTTCAAAAATGTATAACGATACATTATGGGGCTTATTCGCGTTTATATAGCGTGACAGAGGGAGCCACCAAGGTACAAAGGGACAGAAGTAGGCTTTTATAAATATCTGACTAGGGAGATGCCCGTTGAAATTCAACGGAAAAGTTTTTATTATGAAATTTCATGAATAGATGCGACGCGAAGCTATTATCCAAGTCAATGGCACCCAATTACACGAATATTATTTATATGAATTTCTTATTGTATTTGACTGTGAGTCCTAATTACCAAATTTCATCAAGTATAAGCTGAGATCGAACATGCGGACGGACGGGCAAACTGCAGCTAATATGTGCTTATGCTGGAAGCAAAACCCGCCTAATAACAATAAAACAGTCAAACATTAGACAACTAAAACAGTCCTGTGATGCAACTTCTCCGTTTCTTTACGTTATTCTGTGGAGAATAAGATAAAATCTCGTAATTAAACAAATCAAACTTTTCATACATTTATCAGTAGGACAAGATTTAAATAGCTTTTACACTTTTGTAATAATCAAAATCAAATTTAATATTATAATTTTGTTTATATACCTATAAGATATCATCCAACAAATAAAATCACAAGGAAATTTATCGTAAATGCTTAAATAATAATTTACAGAACAGGAAATAAAGCGTCGGTATTTATTACTATTGCTATTTCAAATTTGTTTTATAGAGTAGATAAGCTGATAAATTCGAAGCCTATTCCGCTGTTAAATAGGTTATTTTACCGAATCAATGACAAGAACTATTGCGTAATTCTAAAAATATATTTTACGGGCTAAGGTTGCTTTCAGCAAAAAGGCAAATCAATTAAATAAACAGTTTCTTACATTTTCATTGTGTCTATACATCAAATGTGTTACCACATAACAAAAATTTACGAATATGTACAAACATCCCTATCAAATAAAAAAAATTGCAGGCGATTGAAATTGCCGATTTCATGGGAATCCGTTGGGCATTAGCCGAGATAGTATTTAACTGATAAGATATAAATGCTCTGTATTGGTAACGCTTTTGTAAATTATTCGAGTGTAAACTACTTAAAAATACAATTTGGAAATAACGATTAAAATATGACGCCATTAATTCCCATTAAAAGCATTAAATCAATGCTATCGTAACCTATATGATATCAGTATTGAGCCTGTTGCCATGGTAATTATCATTTGGTATTGTTGAAAATCGGAAAAAAATAGTTTTTTTTGCTATCAAAAACCTATTAATAAGTAAATTCGGCAGGGATTTGAATTCGATCTTAAAAAATTAAAAACTTCATTTTTATAGCCAAAGAACTGTTTTCGTCCTTAGTTCTTATCTCTAACTGTAAGATAAGCAATTTTAAAAAGCATTTTTTGATTGCCTTGCACTGAATCCCGTGCTATTCTTATGGGCTGTTGAGATTGAATAACGGGCTAAAAATAACCCCATAAGAAAAACATGAACCTTACCAATCCTTAACATTCACTAAGATAGGATATAAGAATGAATCGTACGAAATTTCGTTGCTCTAGCTTCTATCGTTTCGGAGGAGATCCATGAACAAACAAACGAACACAAATATACTTTTAATTTTTTATTTAAAGTTTGATTTTATAAATAGTAATACTTAATATTAGACTATTTTTTCTTTGCTTATCACACACGTTATCTATATTCAAATACTTTAAATGTAATCTTTTGATGTAGTGCTATGTTTTTCTTTGAGGATACTATTTTATGTTGGTATTATTTTGTATTTGTATATTTTTTGTTTTCACAATTCTAAATTTTAAAATGGAATTTTTTCTTATTGTTGCATAAATTTTTTGAAGTGGCCTAATAATAAGTCATCTACATATGTATTTTAAAAGAATAAATTGTACGTAGATGTGTATTTTGATGTCTATTTTTATGAGTTTATATATCAATGAGTGGTTGTAAGATCGTACCCTTGGTAAAATATTTTATTTGCATGTTTTCATTAAACGTGAAATACTCCTATAGCCAAACTATTAGAAGGTTATAACACCCAATGCATTTCGCCCACAAGGTGGGCATCGTCAGGGGCAAAACCTGTTTTAACAGTGACTGGGAGTCAACTGCAAAGTTTGAACGGAAAGTATTAAGAAGACGACCGAGAAACAAGTGAAGCGCGGAAAGATTTTTCGGCGTGTGTTGTTTACATCTGTCAGTTTGTATAAGGTCTTGTTGAAAGTGTGTCCGTGCTCATAAGTGTGTCGCGGTTTTTGTAAATGTGAAGGTTTTCTAACGAGTTTAGTGAGTTATTGGCTGAAGTTATCAATGTTAAATCGTTTACGTGTATACTATGACCTGTTTCTAAAATGTGGTTGGCAACGCTTGATTTTTCAAAACGATTATATTTATAGTGAGCCATGTGTTCCTTGAAGCGTGCTATTAGTTTCCTTCTTGTTTGTCCTATGTACTTTTTGTCACAGTGTGAGCATTGTATTTTATAAATTCCGGACTTTTTCAAAGTTTCTGTTATGTCTTTTGTACTGCCCAGTAAATTTTTCAAATTATATGGATTTGTATATGTTATGGTATAATCCTTATGTTTAATAATTTTGTTCAAGACTCTGTTTAATGGTGGGAAATAAGGCAATTTTACGTATTTGTCCTCTTTTTTGTTGTCTAATTTGAGAGAAGTGGCGTTGGACAGAGTTTTCTTAAAGTTATGTTTTCTCACTAATTTATTAATAAATTGATATCGTATCCAAGTTTATTGGCAATTTGTTTTATGTGTTTGAGTTCCTTTGCATACCTAATTTTATTGAGGGGATGTTACATAATCTGTGTGTTAAAAATTGAAACACAGCTGTTTTTTGGTTCGTAGGGTGAAAGGAGTTGATGAAGTTATCAGTATATGTAGGTTTTCTAAAAATGTCAAACTCAATGTGTTGTCTATTATTTATGACTAGCAAGTCCAAAAATGGCAAGATGTTGTTTTCTTGAAGTTCATAAGAGAACTTAATTGAAGGATATATGTTGTTTAACTGATTAACAAATTCTTCTACAATTTGTTTCTTTAAATCAAAGATTGTGAATATGTCATCCACGTACCTCAACCATATATCTCGAAAGTAATGAAATTTTTCTTTGCAATCCTTTTCAAAAGAGGACATGAAAATGTTGGCTAGAAAAGGATATAGGGGGCTTCCCATAGAAGTGCCTTGTGTTTGTTTGTAAATTTCATTTTTTAATAGAAAAACGTTCTGTGACATGCATAAATTAGTAAGTTGTAAATATTCGAGTACAATTTTGTTTTAGTAACAATGATTTTAAAATTTGGGATGTTTCTTCCAGAGGTACACTTGGGAAGAGGCTTTTAACGTCAAAGGAGACCAAAATCTCAGACTCTTTTAATATTATGTTTTTAGTTTACTTATCAAGTCATAGTTATTTTTAACTGAGTGTTTGTCGAGAAAGGACATCTGTTTAAATTCACTATTAAGCCATTTGGCCAAGTTATAGGTTGGGCAATTTATTCCTGATGTAATTGGTCTCATGGCTTTTCCATAATACATAAAGATGACAAAGCCATGAGTTTGGCTATAGGAGTATTTCACTTTTAATAATCTAAGCCAAAGTTATTGAGCTACCAACGATATATGTTTTCATGTTATACGTGAAATAATTATATTTAAAATAATTTTATATAGTCAAGAAAATCTTTATTTTTTATTTTTCGAGATTGTTTAATCAAGTGATTTCATTTATTATTAACTTCGTGAGTTTCGTGGTGTAGATTGATATTACGCCAAAACTCAGCATACCATTCATATTTTTCTCATTATCTTCACTGATCATTCCCTTGGTAAACCCTATTACCTGTGCATATGTTACAAGGGATGACGCGAAAATTACGACGTTGAAGACGGTCACCAACCTCTTTCTATGTAAAAAGGCGTAGCATTTAGATACAAAGTAACACACAAATCTGTCTTAGATTTCGTGTTTTACTTTGTAGAGAATGCGATTTGCGGGACGGTTGGTCACCATATAACGGACGTTCGCAGATTCCGTTGAACAGTTAATTCCTTGAGATACGACTTCTGAGCTGCAACTTAAAGGTTTGTTTCATATAAAACGTTACTTATAATTTATTGCTTACAACAGTTTACGTCTAATGATACGTAATTACAATAGTTATAAAAATTATACAATAATTATGCAATTATTTAAACGGTTCTATAAACTCATTTGCTCGTTCAGTGACATATACCAATCAGTCGACAAAGTGTCAGAGTAGGACAAGCATACTCAAAAGAAGTGCCTGTCTCATCCTGGTTCCCCAGGGGAGTGTCCTAGGCCCCCTATTGTTCCTCATGTATATCAATGATCTTCATGAGGAAGTAACTTCAGAAATGTCTTTTTGCTGATGACTGCATAATATATAGGAAAATAATAAGTCAGAATGATAGTACCAACTTACAAGAGGACTTAGTGAAGGTGGATACCTGGATAGCAATTAATAAAATGGACATAAATGTTGAGAAAAGTAAGCTTATAACTTTTACCAAAAGAAGAGTTAAGGAATGTAGGCAATATCAGCTAATGGGTGACTACGTACCTAAAAGTGACTATTGTAAATACTTAGGAATAATCATTTCAGTAAGTTTTGGGTGGGGTCAGCATATTGACCATGTGGTAGGAAAGGCATATAAATCCCTACATTGGGTGATGAGTAGACCGCGGATCTTTAGGTAAAAACCTATTTATTTCCTGAGTAGATATCCTAACATACAGTTGTATATATACGTTTTATAAATAATTAACCCCGAAAATGTATATTTTATAGTGCCTAAAAATGCCTATTTTGACATTAATGTCTAAAAATGCCTATTTCGACGTTAATGCTTATTTTTGCCATTTTCATGCAAAAAAGCCTAAAAAGGGCTAATTTTGTAAAAAAAATCGACAATAAAAGCAGATTTTGGTACTAGTCGTATTTTTTAAACTGACTGTACAATGTTCAGTTGAGGATTGAGAAAATGTCTTTCACACCACGGTCATGACCAGGTGGCGAACACCAGCAAACACCTGTCACGCATCCGGCGGTGCTATTCTGTTTCCCTGTGTCGCACGATGCGACAATGTAACAATGGGTTTAATCTGATGTTGCGTTAATTTCTCGTCATTACATTGTCATATCGTGTGACACGGGAAAACGAGAATAACCCTGCAGTCCATCTCCAGACCGCAGAGGGTGAAGGTGAGAAGTGTGAAAATTGTGAAAGTGCAATGCATAAAGTAGCAAGTTCGAAAGCTTATTTAATACGTCAGTGGCTACAAGAGTTCCCGTACTTAACAACGGATGGAAAAATTATCTTCTGTCAAGCATGCAACAAGGAGATAAGTACATTATAATGCTGACTTGCAATGAATTATTGGCCGTAAATTGCTTGTCATATACATTTTTTGTTTATACGAGCCATTTTATGGTAACTATAGACGTAGTTATTCAAAATTTCCAGCAATCCAGCTGCGGACCTTCGTAGCTCTAAAGTAAATTTTATATTTTTGTCCCATTTCCATATTTATTAGATTATTTCCGTATTTTTAAGGTTAATTATTTCTTCATAATTTTTCTTTATAGGTATTGAGTTATAAAAAGCCCACCTAACTCAGCATGCCCAAGGAGTGCTACATAAGGCAAATGTTGAACGCAAATCGAAGATGAAACAAACGCTTTTAACAAAAACTTCTGAGGGATCCAGCAAGAAGAATAAGTTTTATGCAGATTTGTGTCATGCAATTGTGGCAGCCAACATTCCATTCAGAACACTAGAAAATCCAACATTCAAGGGGTTCCTAGAACGATACTGCCATCAGTCGGTACCTTCCGAGTCAACGCTATGCAAGAATTACGTGCAACCCACGTACGATGACGAAATGCGCAGGATACGGGAGGACATTGGAGATTCACATATTTGGATATCAGTCAACGAAACCACTGACGCTCTCAGCTGATATATGGCCAACTTGGTTGTTGGAAAATTGACCCAGATATGCCATCCAGAGCCTACCTCATCTGCACGAAGCAACTTGCCAAAACAAATCAGGAAACAATAGCACACTCCGTGAACAATGGACTGAAAGTGCTGTATCCCAACAATCTAGAAGAAGACAAAGTGCTGCTCCTATACACAGATGTTGCGTCGTACATGGTTGCTGCCATGCAGTTGCTCAAGGTGTTCTATCCCTCCCTTGTGCATGTGACATGCCTTGCCCGTGGTTTGAACCGCATAACAGAGCAAATAAGACTGGAAATCCCCAAGGTTATCAAATTGATCTCCACCGTGAAGAATGTCTTCGTCAAGGCACCAACAAGAAAACAGACTTTTTGAGAAAAACTGCCCGATGTCTCTCTGCCACCTGAGCCTGTGCTCACCCGCTGGGACACATGGCTGAAAGCAGCTAAATATTACAGTGAGCATATCCTTCATGTCAAGGAAGTTGTGACAAATCTAGCCGAGGATACTGCCTGTGTCACTTCGGCGAAAATGTTGCTGGATGATCCCCCCATTCCCAAGAATTTGGTGTATATTAGATCCCACTATACATCCCTTGTTTGGATTATTGCTGAATTGGAGGGCTCAGGAAAACCCATCTAGGAAAATACTGCTTTGCTGAATGAAGTGAAACAAAAAATCAAGGAAGCGCCAGGTGAAGTGGGGGAAAAGTGAGAGCCAAACTAGAAAAAGTGCTACAAAAGAACTCAGGTCTGTAGAGCCTATGTACAGTTGCAGATATACTGGCAGGAAAATCCAGTGAAGTTGAGTGCAAAATTCAATTTCAACATGTACCTAAGTTGAAGTTTGCCCCCGTCTCATCAGTTGATGTCGAACGTTCTGTTTCTGCTTACAGGATGATATTAATTGACAAATGCAATAGTTTTGTGGCAGAAAACTTAGAAAAAGTGCTTGTCATTTACTGGGGGGCCAACTACGGGAAATTTATGGAATAAACACAAGGAGGTGACAAATTCATTATGGGAATTTCGAATACTTAAATATATACTTGAATAGTGTTTTCAGTCAGTATTACTATATGTAATGTAGATAGTATTTTCTCTGTAACGCATGGTAATTTAACCATAAGAATAAGTTTCAATGCATAGTAGTAAAATATTTTTATATTCTTCGAAAACACAAATCAATAATGTTTCGTTGACTGGTAATTTTTTGCGTGCGTGCATGTTTCAGTCCTTTTTCGTGAATTAAAGTTGAAATTTGAAGGAAATGATGTTGTTTTTTACTGGACGCAGTTTTTGGAAGTAGTTTTTAGAGCCTATTTTTACCTTTTATAAAGCCTAATTAAGCTACTTAAAGAGCCTATTTTAGTCGCCTAAAACTTAATTTTTAGAACCTAAAAATCCGCGGTCTAGTGATGAGGAACCGCAAGGGGAGCGGTACAGACATCAAGGAGTAGGCGTATAAAGCCATTATTAGACCAATTTTGGAATACTCTACGAATGTATGGGATCCGTATGAAGTGGGGCAAATAAATAAGTTAGAAAAAGTCCAAAGAAAGGCTGCCAGATACGTGATGGGAAGCATAAGAAGACTGAAAGTGTAACGGAAATGATAAGAGTGTTAAGTTGGGAATCATTGGAAAATAGAAGGAAACTCAACAGGCTATGTGGGATTTTTAAAATATTAAATAATAAAGGGGCATGGGAAAATTTATCATCTGGGATCGAGAAACCTCACTAGATAGGAAAAAACGACCACAAATATAAAATTAAATACAGGCCGCAGAAGACAAACGTCCCCAAGAACTTTTTTCTAAATAGAGGAATCTGTGAATGGAATGAGCTACCGGAGGAAATCTTTAAGCCCTTTCCTAAATCGCTTAAGCAATTTAGGTCAAAATGTAAAGGTTTTCTTTTTTTAGAGGGTGACGAGTGAGCCGGAGGAAGTAGAGTGAATGCTTGGTAGGGTGAAGTACGGTGGGGACTTCGTGGGCCCCGGGACCGCTACGGTAACCGTGAAGGCCTACCATGAACCTCGAAAAACTTCGGCTCCGATTAAATCCAAGGGGAAAGAAATTGTATTATAAGTATTTTAGCCAAAATTGTATTATTTTTATAAAATTAATAATTTTATTCAGTTAAATTTTGGACAAGTGACCTTGATCATTTAACGTGATGTTTCGCATTAAATTTTTTCCCTTAAACACTTAAAGCTTTGAGAGTGTTTTCTTGAAGAAATTCACTGTCGGAATGAGGATTAAGTTCACTTATATTGCCAAAATATCTTACGAACGCAACATAGAACTGGTAAATATCTTCATCTTTTTAATTTCTCATTAAAAAATAAATTAATTCTTAGCAATTACAGGGATAATGGGGTGCCTCTTCTTATTGTGATATAATAAAGACTTTGCAAGCGTTATCAGCGGGGATGGATCAAGAAACTTCCTCAAGGGTAGGACAATATAAATTTAAGCATTATACCGAGTTTATCAGTGTTTTATCATAAGTAAACTGAAAATCAGAAGTACTTTTTCGAACACATTTTCAAAATTGGAGTAAATATCCTTATGTTAAAGAATAAATATTCTAAAGATAAATTTTCAATTTCCTTTTAGTTTAATATGTGATATTATATATTACTATTGTAATGTCGAAGGAGAATGTTTATGGAAACGATATCTCTGATTCATATATACTATACATACATATACTATATATATGTATTTTTAAATTACAGTCCACTATTACTGGAGTAACTTCGATAAGCTTATGTGATGAAATAGTTTTAACATGATTTAATTAACGTGATGTTTCGCATTAAATTTTTTCTCTTAAACACTCATATGAGGAACTATCTACAAACCTATGGCATATCACCGACATTAACTAAGTTGCAAAATCGATATATTTTCATGCTTGCGTGAAAGATTATTTTAACAGAAATGACCACTCTGAGTAAATACATCAGTCCTTGCACGAATTGCAGGCCCAGTTTGCTGAAAACCTTTGACTTCGCGGATCTATGATATGGAGTATTGAGAACGACGATTTTCACGGGGATTGCCACGGAATGAAATTCCCTCTGATGAACGCCATTTGGGAAGGACTCAACGGAGGAAGCATCCCAACCCCTCCAGACACCTCCCACCGGCAGACCCACTCTTGGACTGAGTGATTCCACCTTAAGTGCAATGGATTCAATGTTAATCTTGTATATTTTAATCTTACAGAAACGAGTCGCACGAGATAAAAACGTATTTTTATTAACAGTACCCTAATTTCAAATCTGAGGCCAACTACGTTGTGCGATATGACGACAGTCACGGTTTAGAAACCATGGCTATAGATTCTAGCTCGTGAATAAAATTATACGTTGCATTTTTTCCGACTAGCATCCCCTATCTAAATATAAAAAATTAACAGTTTCAAACATTACATCATATATATAATTTTTGAATTTCAATATATGTAATGTTCCGGTACTGATCCACTATATGCAGTCATAGCTAAACCAAAGTACACTAAAGGTTTTTTTTAAATTTTGAAATATTCGCCATATTTCTTCGCTCATTCTGAATATTTCGTTGAATAATACTTTTCACGTTTCCCTTTCCTGCGCTGACTCAGCACTCAGTACACTTTTTTCGTTTTGGAGCTCATTTTATCTCCATTTTTGCAGATTGTCTTTGGGATAAATTACACGCCGTAGATTTTGGAACTTTGCTCATTTTTTCAGCTTATAATTTCATTTTCGCTGTTGACACCCATAATATGAACTATACATAGGTATAATTATAGTTTAAAATACTATTTTATTCATAGCTCTCTCCATTACTCATTTCAGTATCCAATAAAGCCAAGAACTCCTAGAACTACCACCACTTCTCGTTCAATTCCACCACCGACAGACATTTGCAAGAAGTCAGGACTCAACCCCGATCCGACTTATTACCAAGACTTCCATATCTGTACTTCCGACAATTTTGGTGACTGGAAAACTGTTCAGTTTAAGTGCAGCAAGGGGACCGCGTTTGACCCAATAAACGGCGTTTGCACTTGGCCTTCGGAGGTGCCAGGATGTTCATAGAAATAGCCAAATATCTAAATGCATTAAACACCATCAACAAATTGATTAAATCGAGTAAGACATTTAAATAAACAGATCAATTGCATGTATTTACTCAATGTATCACCTTTCAAAAATACTGAAATAAACTGCTGCCTCAATAAATAAACGACGCAACATAAATTGCACAAACTTTTTCATATACGTACATATATACGTTTGGTCGACTGTGTACGTTTATAAAAGAAAAACGATTATAAATCAAAGTTTACCGTTCTTTAGCGTTTATTTTAATTCCACTGGACGATATATAGTAATTTTTGGGACATATGGCTTAGTTGGTATTATTTGTATCATAAGGCTGTACGATCAGATGGATTTTAATCAAAATCATTATAGCCTTTTTTGAGTAAAATGAAATTGTTTTAAAAAAATAAATAAAGTACCCTTAATTGTTGCGCAATATCGTTCATCTCTTCAGAGTATCTATTATGAACGATATCATCCACGAATATGAGTTATCTTTAGATTTAGTTTTACCGTATAGTCTGTAGTAAGATTTTGAATGAATCGCGGCGAAGGCGTGACGTCATAGGGCTTCGGTAAGGTAGCTTAGCGTACATTGTAATGTCACTGGACGTCATATAGTGACTTTTAGAGATATATGACTTACGGATTATCATTTGTGATATCAGGCTCTACAACTGGTTTGATTTTAATCAGATTTTCTGGAGACATTTTGGAGTAAAGAAAATTTTTCTAAATATTTCTTGGAATAAACTACCCATTATTTTTGTGAAATATCATTAGTATCAAAAGTTGTTTGCAAAAGACGATATGTTACATAAATACGAGATATAATTCGATTTTATTTACGCGTCTGAGCCCTAAAACCGCGAACATACCGACATACGGACAGACGACTGACAGACGGCATGGCGAAAACCACTTTTATGGACTAGGGGACATCTGAAACCTGTATTTCCATCAAAATCTCTAATTATAATTCTTCAGGATTACAATACTTTCTCGATATACTTACTGCGTATATGAGAAAATAAAAAATAAATAAATGCTATTTGCTTTGGTTTTGTAAATTTATGCCTTCAATTGCCTAGAATCGATCGAAAAGCGAGTAAAAATATCAAATGATATTTTTCGTCCTATTTTAACTATGACTGATATTAAAAATCAGCACTTTTCTCTGAAACTGTAGCTTAACGCCTTTATATGAAAAAATAAAATTTGAAATTCGTATTAATTCGCACAAGTGAATTTTGCCTCAATGATACATGACGCCCTAAAAATTTACCTTAATTATTCGATTCATTTGTTATTTTACTGTTTGCTTCCCTCTAGAAACTTCGAGATGCATGCCTAAAGTAATGAGGGTATCACCAAGTAGATGTTGCTTGGGGAGAGTTTTCTTGACTAAATTCATTATTGGAATGAGTTGGATAGGAAAATATATGTTTGCTACAAGAAGTATGGTTAGGTGGAAGAGGGGGCTACTTAGCCTCAACCTCGCCAATAAAGACATTTTTCTTTCTTTCTTTCTTTCTTACTATTGTCAGTCGGATTGAGAGGGAGTGGGTAAAAGAGAAATTCAGGTAAAAGGGGCGGGCGCTTTTGGTCGCTTAGGTAAATTTGGAAGGGGGACGGGAGAAAGAGGTGACTTTCCAACGACAATCAAGCTGAAACGCAGTTAAAGGAGGGATTTGGAGAGTGAGAGAATGAGGATAATGACAGCTTTGTTTTTCATAAAAATAAGCTAGGAAGTAAGAGGAAAACTTAGGCCTAATCTTCGTTTGTTTTAATTATGGAGTCGGTGGAAGAGCAAACGACTGAAAGGAGTCCACTCTCAGACGCCAGAGAAAATGCCACCCTCGGATAAATATATCACCAAACTTCGCGAACGAGCTAAGATGGAGAATTAAGCCGCAATGCTTTGAGGCGCGTTCCAAAGCAGTGCCCATGTGTCACGCGCTTGGAGATTTTGTACCATTCCTTAAAACAATGTTCAAGACATCCTTATCGCGAGTCGTCGTTTCCAAAGAATTGAAGTTAGAGCAGCCATCCACATAGATGGTAACAAAGGGAATCTCAAAAATTGTCGGCATATATATGATAATGATCATTATCTGGATATTTGAACATATCATCTAGAGTTCCACAATGTGATTCTGATAATGTCGAGCACACATGATGCATTATAGCACGGCT
The DNA here is from genome assembly GCA_028673005.1 of Tanypteryx hageni. Lineage (NCBI taxonomy): Eukaryota > Metazoa > Arthropoda > Insecta > Odonata > Petaluridae > Tanypteryx > Tanypteryx hageni. The sequence goes on along the minus strand of CM054116.1, from coordinate 82,047,004 downwards.
GTAGGAAAGATAAATCGTAAAAAAACTCAAAAAGTTCTCTTGAATTGACTTCTGGCGAGCAAGTTACCGAGATCGATGCCATATTTATAGATTTCAAGAAACCCCCCAATGCAAAATAATTTTACAACTCTTATATATCGGTGTTCATACACAAGTCCTGAGTTTGGTTAGAAATTCTCTCTCTAACAGAAAACAAAGTAGTTATCTCCTGATCTCCTGATTCTTTCTGAGTAACGTCTGGTCCTAAGTCCTAAGCCTGCTGTTATTTTGATGATTGTGAATGGTATATGCTCGACGTTGCCAAGCAATGTCAGACTCTTCGAAGAGAATACGGTCATATATTGCTAAACAAATGCTCACAAAAGTGTTGTTAGATCTTAAAGAATCGAGACAATTTAGAAAATAACATTAAGAAGTAGGATTTCCACTGTCTCCATCTCTCGACTCCATCAATTACGCAACGTTTCACTAAAGATATGTGCCATCAGCTCCTCAAAGTATATAAAGAGCCTCGGTATCGTTATCTTTATACTACGGAGGTTCCGAGGTAATCTACGTGTTGTGTCAAGTCTTAGGTAAGTTGGTCTTATATTTTCTATCTACCGAAGACATTTTTTTCCTACCATAACGCCACACCTAAGGAGATAGAACGGAGATAAATGCGCGCTTTTCCTGGCAGCGGGAGAGAGAAGAGGAGGAGATGTAGGGGAGAGAATGTCAACAGGAGTGGTGAATTTGCGCTTATACCGATAGGGATTTAACCACGATATGAGAGGAGGTTAATTCCGCTGCGAATATTAGGAAATTTAATTCAGAGGAGCTATTACTTCAACCGTTTTACCCGCCGTTGCTTCTTTGTTGTTCGCTATTTGTTTGCCAAATACGTAAAATATATATTCTGGAATTAATTTTAGTTATTGAATAAACCTTCATAAACCTATTATAACGTGTTTTAAAAGGAGCACGTGCCGCGAATGATATCATGAAGTACAGTTTGTGATGCCGTCTTCTTTTCTCAACTACAAGTGTTATAAAATCCATAGTCTATCATATATGTACGTGCCTGCCTTTGGTATATAATAGACTGCATAAAAAGTTTCGGAAGCGTCCCTACACATGCACAAAAATGTACGTGGTATTAATAGTCTACTTGGGCAACTGAAAGAAAAGATAAGAGAGAAAATGGGTATGGGGCATAAGCCATCTGGTGAATCCTCGTGGCGAATTCGATGCGCGAAGCTCGGCATGGAGTTGACCGCCGAATACATCAAGGTCACAGCTCCTAGCATTACTTAATATTCTTCTTTGTTATTCAAATAATTTCTCATAAAAGGCAATGCCATTACATTTTTAACGTAAAAGAAACTTATATTAGATAAAAATTTAACAATTACAGCCAACGCACGAAGTATCCATTGAACTCGGATAACAATATTTGTGGATAGAGAGCATCCATAATAAAAAAATAATTTATTCATTATTTACTTCGATGGAGATAAAACGATAGAACTAAAAAAAACTCGCGTTTTCAGACGCAAATTTCTTTGTAGTACGTCATAGTTGCTCCATTTGTATTGTTTTTTTTTGAAACCATAGAAACCAATAATGATTTGGTCATAAACTATTGCTACACAGGAACTCCTACCAGTTTATTTCGATGGCACACTTAATCTCGAATGTTAGAGGCCCCGAGGAATTTGTGAAATTGATTCCAGATGCGTTTGAGTAAAATGAGCAAAGTTGAGAAACGTCATTTTGAGTGCCATGAACAACGCGCATGTCGATGTTTACTGAGGAAAGTTAGATTGCAAAAATTAGTTTGGTTTCTGAGATTCCTTTTTTCATTCATTATGAATTTTTAAAAGCTGAATTTGAAGAAATGTGTAACGCACAACATATTGTGGGAAGCAAGTAAACAATTTAAGATTTTTTTACATGAGATTAACTCTCACACCGATGGGATAGAGGCAATTTTATGAAAATAATGTTGTTCATTTTTACTTTCTCATATACACAGTAGGAATATTGGGAAAGTATTGGATTCGTAGAAGATTTTGATGGAAATACACGTTTCAGGTGTCCCTGAATTAGGGTGCGTCAAGATAAAAACAAAAAATTTGAAATGTTGTGTTACTGATAGCTATTTCTTTCCCTTTGGTGTCAAATGAATATATGCAGAATATGAGCTCGATCTGACAACTCTAACCCGTGCCACCGATGGGTCAACATTTCAAAATTTCTTGGATCTTTTGGAAATTCAAGTCGAGTCATAAACATACACATTGCATACCTTCCGCAGCTACACATACACATTGTAATACCCTTCGTGCATTGAAACGCTATCGTGAAATTGATTTTAATGTAAAGAATATTCTTTGCAACACGTTATAACATTGCCTGTCAAGCGCCGAGCTACTGCCTGCAAGAGTGAAGCCAGCCGCGAGCGTGTTCTAACTAACCCTGTGCCGTGCGTCCGTTGTGATGTTTCCTTTTATGTGAATATACTGCGAAAATGCCTCGTGCTAAGCGTGATCTGTATTTACTGAGAAATTTGGGTGAGAGAATAATGGGAGTAAAATTGTCATCAAAAGGACAAGTGTCGCGCGTCCTGCTGCATCGAATGCGTAATATGAATGAAACGTGTAAGTAAGCAGAGATTGCTGTAATGCCGGAAGCTACTGCTTTTTGGAACAGGCGCGTATTCCGATTCAAGAAGAGAAAAACTGTGTGCTCAAATTGCTAACAATGTATGGTCAATATAGAACCTTTCAAAAACGCGCAGGTAAGCAGAGTCAAGTTGACAGGGAAGAGAAATTCAAAGATGAGCTCGACGATCTCTTCGACATAGCCTTAAAGGATGTAATGAATATTGTTAAAAAACGAGGAAGACAGGCAGCTTCTGATTAATCAGAGAATGAAGAACCGCATTGGGTGCATGGCTGGACTTGACATAGTGTTGCATCTCAAGGAGGTACCGCCTGCTGAGCGCTTGCGAAAGGAAAAGATGACGGCAGAAAGCTGGAGTGGAAACCAAACGCAAGGTAACTTATTACTTCACACACAATATATGCATTTGTATTAAAATTAACAACATTTAGCTTATCGTTTATTTCGACTCACTCCCGTCACGTCGGCATTCACACAAGAAGAACAATTTCAAGAACTATTGATCTTGACGCCGTCGACAAAGATTTGGATCCATTAATGCCGCCTCAAGTAGAAATGCTGATGGATGTAGACGACTTTGACCACACTGGCATCTTTTTTCCACCGAAAAGGACACGATCCTCTGCCAAAGCCGAGGTATTTTCCCCAAAGTTGGCTGCAGTCTTGAACGCAGGCAAAGTAAGCAATCGAGTGGTTACCAAAGTCATCGCTGCGGCTGCCGAAAGCCTGGGACACAGTGTGTGGGATTTCAGCCTAAGCAAAGCAACTTTAACGCGCAAAAGAGAAAGCTTCAGGGAAGAAAGAGCTGGCACGTTGATATTTAACTTACTGGATCGAGTATCCTAACATTCCCAGCCACTAGTTGTCTACGAAAAATAAAGTGGCTGACATAGCAAAGACAAAGTCCAAAGAAAGATATCCTGTTCTTGTGACTGGACTAGGAGTAGATTTTGAGCAGCTTCTCTAATCTCCTGTGTCACTCTCTTTATCAGGTAATGACAAGGCCGCCGCTGTTGATAACCTGCAAATTCATTATAAGATATATCATCTTGTTGAAGCAACATGTGTTGGCAATACTTCATCCAAAACTGGTGAGCATTTTTAAAAATAGTAATAATATTCCGGTGTGGTAATACAGATATAGGTACAATATTGACATGAATTTATTGAATGATAGGTTAACAGAAAGGAGCATGCGTTACCCTGGGACGGTCGCTTGGGAGGGATCTCCTTTATCTGGCCTGTAGGCACCATATGTATTAACTTGTACTTAAGGGTGTTTACGAGATGATGGTCATGCCATCATCTGGCCCAACGCACAAACTCTTTGAGCGTTTCCGCCTTCAGTGTCCTACAATTGATGAGGACACGTTTGAGACGGGACTGCAGGATCCACTCGCTACTTATGCTTTTGTGGGAAAGACAGAGAAAATTTATGACTACTTTATCCGGAAATTGGAGGTAAAAACGATAAGATAATTTACTGCTCCTTTCTCGCGCTCAATATTACGTTGCAATGTTGACAAAACTTTATTTTTTGCACTGAACAGGATATTCAGCCTATGGAGGATTACTCCTGGAGCTCTGCATTATCTACGTCGGGGGTACTCTACCTCGCGGGATCCGCATTAGTGCCCCGGGTGCCATAAGTGACGCCAAATGGATGACCAGGGCACTATACTGCATTACGATTATGATTTTCAAGAAGCAGTTCCGCCTCACAAAGCAGCAGGAGCACGGATTGAGCAAGGTGTCCTTATTTGTTGTACTGGTGTTATGTCAAGGCGTGGTACCAAGCGGCTTTTCCCATATGGGCTCCAAGGTGCGACTTGGAGTTTCTACAAGAGCTTTGTAAATATGATTCTCTTAACTCGGACATATCCACTATGGCACTCAAGAAATTTTCCAAACATTTGTGGTACATAGGAACTAAACTCTTGGCACTGGCATTCTTTGATTCCGAAATTCCTGTTGAAACGAAGAGGGCAATGGTCAAGGCGGCGAAGGAGGATGATGATGAAAATGAAGAGTCGTGTCAGAAACCCGCTCTCCATCCTGCAGACGCCTATGAGTGGTCACGAAGAACACCAGCGGCTCTCATGTCAAGGAAATCCATGAAGTTTTTCTCCCGTTTCAGCCTTCCAGAGAGCTTCCTGGACTCCGATCCCTCGACGTGGGAGCAACGCGACGACTATCACCGTGGCTGGGTGATGCTGAAGACCTTGCAAGTGGTTAACGATGTTTCAGAACGCGCCGTGTCACTTATAACGCAGTATGTCAACATCCTCACAAAGATCGACACCCAAAAGCAATGCATTCTGCACGTTGTTAATGATTGCCGACGCCAGTATCCAGAGAGCAAGAAAACCACACTTTCAAAGGAGTATGATATGATGGATAATTGAATTTGGCATGAAAATTGATTCATTTCAGGGGATATTGTATAAGATTTTAACGGTCTGGCATATAATTACAAACAAATACAAACCTCTTACTGCAATTTTTAATGAATAATTCTTTTCTACACAATATTGTGAACTTTGACCAATCGGTGGCACGGGTTGGGGTCGTCGGATCGAGTTCATAATTTGCAGGTATTCATTTGACATCAAAAGGAAAAAATATAGCCAATAGAAACAACATTTCAAAATTTGGGTTCGACGCACGGCAAAGGATAAGTTTGTACACGCTCGCCGATGGCTTCGCCCGCGCTCTTGCAGGCAGGAGCTCGGCGCTTGACAGACAATGCTATAACGTGTTGCAAAGAATATTATTTTCATTAAAATAAATTTCATTATAACGTTTCAATGCACGAAGGGTATTACAATGTGTATGTATAGCTACGAAAGGTATACAGTGTGTATGCTTGTGATTCGACTTGAATTTCCAAAAGATACAAGAAATTTTGAAACTTTGACCCATCGGTGGCACGGGTTAGAGTTGTCAGATTGAGCTCATATTCTGCATATATTCATTTGACATCAAAAGGAAAAAATATCTATCAGCAACACCATATTTCAAACTTTTTTTTTACGCACCCTACCCTGAGTCCATAAAAGTGGGTTTCTCCATGCTGTCTGTCTGCCCTTTCGAGCAGCAAGCGAGTAGCTGCCAGCGTCCTAACCACTACACCACCGGCACCCCCTCCTGTAATATGGCGTAAAAACCGTATAGCATCGCTTATTCGGAATATTTTTTCGAGAATGACTTGTTCGTGATTCTTGTCAAGATGTTAAGCGGTATTATGTGAAACTTGACCTACCAAAGAAAGCACTGTTTCTCCTTCACAACACCCTTAGCGACTCAATCTACCTTGATTCTTTAACAACGGAAATTAAAAATAGTCTTGTTTCTTCCTCTTCCATAATGTATGCTGCTTTAGGAGTATATATATTTTTATTTTATTTTAAAGTACTGGAAAGAACTAATCCGCCTACAATCCTTCCAATACAATTTTTATATATAGCAAGTAGGGGTGTACACAGGTTTCCCGTGTTACAGAAGTGCTTTTCGTCAAATTTGCCGTAGTATAATCGTATACTAATGCATTTACTTTGAAATCAAAAAATTATTTTTCCTTATATTGTGGTAGCCCAGCTTTTTTATCCTTTCTAAATATATTCATCTCGTTTTCTCAATCTATACTCGCCCTACAAACGAATTTTATTTGAAATCCGTTCAGCCAAAACCTACGAAATTCATATTTACAGAAAAATTCTGACCTTGATATTGTAGTAGTCCTGTTTAGTCGACCCGGATGAAATATGGTATTTTGGTTATTTATTTATAATTATGGAAATTATATATACCATATAAGGTTAAAATCGATGCGGTCAGTTCTCTGGAATTACGTGTACAAGAAATATTATTTAACTTTTTATAGTGATAGCCCTGCATATTAGCTCCGCTTTAAACATCTTGATTTCATTATTATATGTTGTGAAAATCTTATATACTAAATTTAATTGAAATCCGTTAAGCCAATTCATTCAAAATCCTTAATTACTGAAAGAGTTTAATTTGTAATTGTGGCACCCCTGTTTGGCTGATTCGGTTTAAATAGGCTAATATGCTTTTTTGTATGTGTATATTGTAAATATTAAATTTCGTTAAAATTGATTTTTACAGTTAAACACAAATACGTGTAAAAGAATTCTTTTATTCCTTATATTGTAGCAGCTCTGCTTACTATATTTATACTAAACATCTTTATTTTGTTATTATATGTTCTACGCCTACTTCATACAAAATTTAGTTGAAATCAGTTGGACCAATTCCTTCCAAATTCATAATTACCTAAAAGTTTAAGTTTGCAATTGTGGCACCCCTGCTGAGTCGATCCGGTCCATATGTCATTTTGGTTATTAATTTGTGTGAATATTCTATATGCTAAATTTAGTTGAAATCGGTTAGTTCATGAAGAAGATGTTGGGAGGGAACACACACGCACGGACACCCGGACGATCTCATAAGACAACTTTACATTTTTTGGAAAGTAGGCTAAAAAATTAGTAAAACTATGTCAAATAGTTTATTGTAGAAACATTTTCACCTTCGGAACACATCTTCCATGTATTGCATGTACGCCTATGGCAGTGTTTTTCAAACGTTTTTGAGAGGCGGAACACTTTGGAATGGAGAAGTAATTGGCGGAACACCTATGTACATAGGCCTATATATTTACCATGTCTGTGGGACCGCGCATGCGTACTGCAGCAGGTTAAAAGCTGTAACCTGCTACTTTCTGCTTCCCCGATAGATGGACTTACGGTGTGAGAGCCAAATTAAAATACACTTTATTTTTAAAGTCAATAAGAAATCTAATTTTATAGAAAAATTATTTACGGTGGATTATTTCGCGGAACACTTAGGCAACGCCAGCGGAACACCGGTTTAAAAACACTGGTCTATGGGTTAGTATGCCCCGTTGTTCGTCCTGACCCTCAGGAACGCATTCACGACGAATAACGAGGACTCACTGCATTCATTTTCTCTTACTACCTCTGTGCCTCTTTCTTCTAACCCTTCCTTTAAAAAGTTCTCTTTACAGGCCTTTCAAAATTTGACACACGCATTTCTTGTTCATTCCTTATTTCTCTAACCAAGCTCCTATCTTCTCCTAAAGAAGCGGTTCTCAACTACCTTTCATGATTAAATTTAAATGTGTATTAATGTATAGAAATACAAATACATATTTCAATTGCGAAATCGCATAAAAATGTCTACATCACTACAGCAAATAGTGATGCATTTGCGAAATATTTATTTTCTAATTGCTCTTCACTATCCTCTTGAGGACCTACGTAACAGTGATTAGATCGCTCCTCGAGTTCGGAAATCAACCTATTAAAATTTCCTCAACAGTTTATCCTCCAACCAACGCCACATGCACATCTCCATATCTTCTAATTCACTCGAATCTTTTTTATTATTGTCTAAGTATCACACTCACATCATGGTACATATTATGTCAACATTTTTACTAACCTCTTTTTGATACCTTTCTTCTTTGTTCTTCACTTTTATTATCTGCTTCTCCTTATATGCATCTTGTAATAAACATTATTGGTTTACTGTATACTTTTTCCGAAACTAAGCATAATATACAAATAACACAATTATTTTGTGTCTCTGTTTTAAAAGTATTCTTTACCTCACACAAAAGGTGCGTTCAGACGCTTAAACAACCTAAAACTGAAGAATCCTGAGCTCAAGACACTGCTTAGCATTGGTGGATGGAACGAAGGATCGGAAAAATTTTCCCAGGTAGTTATTAACCTCCGGTGATATAGGGCATACATCAAATAAAATTTTCATTTAGCTGGAAGTGATCCTTGAATTCTTAACGTCAAAGATGGAAAAATTTTCTATAATTGAACTCATGAGTAAATATAAATAAATTTCTGTCACAAGAGCTAAAAAATAGCTACCGATTAATAAGTTTCCGTCACAGTTGAACTAAAAGAAAATTTGCCCTTCCATTTCCTCTCTCATTTTACTCTCCCGGAATATTAATATTTACTTCTGGTATAAATTATGTACCTCAAAATGACAGAAGGTGAAAAATTAAGACCAGCGGCTATAGATATCACCCTCGGCGATACCACATCTAAGATGGCGTCGCACAAGAATTTTTGCGAGAGATATATCGTCGAATTCAGATCGAATGTGAATAAACCGAATTTTCTATCTCGCAAATAAATCACATCTTCCTTTTACTGTTTCGACACGTTTAACTGAAGTTGTAGAATCATATATTATATGTTCCTTCCCCTATGGCTCGATATTTGTTTTATTTGTGTTATGTGCTACATTTCCAAACCTGTGGTTGACCAGTAGTGTTTGCATATAGAATTTTTTCATAACAGAACTAATGAGGAATTAATTTCCAGATGGTGTCGACTTACGAAGCTAGAACGACCTTCGCCCTCAACGCCGCGGAGTTCGTCACGATGAACGGATTCGACGGTTTGGATTTTGACTGGGAATTCCCAGGATTTAGAGGTGGCAGTCAACTCGACAAGGTGATCGTATATTGTTTTTATTCCATATACCTAGACGTTGACCAAAAAGTGCCTGTGCACCTGTATTATTTTACTTTACCTTACAATAAGGCTACGTATACCTTGTACTGTTTGCATTGAATGTTGGAACTGGTCTCGAGAAACTTCCTGAAAAGTATTCATGTAAACATTTTTTAGTGTATAAATATTTACATATTAGTACACTTACACTAAACAGAAAAAGGTAAACGGAACTATATTGTTAGGTAGAGTAACTTATTGCAAGTGCACTAGGACATTTTAATCACCCTGTATAAGGAATGGAATTGTTATTAGCGTGAAAAGTCTTGCGCAGTGTTAAATACCATTTATCGACTGATTGTAACCGATCGATTTTCCGACCAATAGGATTACTTCGATCTCCTCCTTAATCACATGCAAGGGGTCTTCTACGATTACAAACTCATGATGACAGCTACCGTGTCGGCACGAAAAGCGACAATCGAAACGTCGTACGATATTCCAACACTGGGACAGTGTCTTTCTGAGGAAAAAAATCTCCATCCCATCTACCGAAAAAGGCACTGCAGACGAAGACACAACACATTCCATTCAACAAAACGCTTTGCTCCATTGCTATCTTTTTTCATTCGTTTTATAAAAAGAATTTTTTACCGCAGATGTGCATCTAGACATTGACAATCAGTGTGAACCATTATGTGTAGAAAATTATATTAAGAATTTATTTCCATTCTTATTATTATTATTTCTCCTTAAATCATTAACCTTTTCTTACTAAAGCTATATGGACCAAATCCACGTCATGTGCTACGATTACCACGGTGCATGGGATCCATTCACAGGCCACAATGCTCCACTCTACTGGGGACCAGGCGATAAGGGAGACTACGCTTACTATAACGCAGTATGTTTACAGACATGGAAAAAACATGACCCACATAAACGCCATTAACATATGATATACAAATAATAATCGATGTTTGACAAGTTAAATAAAATAAGGCTAGGCATTTTGAATGGTGTAATAACTGGTAGTTGGAGTTAAACAGTGATGAATGTTTTTAGTTAATTTTTGGCAGAGTAGATAGCAATCAGTTACCAATAGTGAGTACTTCTTCGTCACGGGCTTCATAAGCACTTTGAAAACTCAGAAACATCTGGGTATTCTGTTAAGGAAAGATTTATCTTGGAAGGTATATTCGATGGATCGTAGGAGCAGCTCGTAAAAGGCTAAGATTTTTCCGTAGAATACTAGGGGTATATGACGAAAAGACAGGACAGGTTTGTTATTTTTCTCAAGTTAGACAACTAATGAGTATGCATGCAGCGTGTGGGACCAGTATGAGATAGGCCTTATTCATTATTTAGAGAAAACACAACGAAAGGGAGGGCGTTTCGTGAAACGTCGATACGATAGGTAAGTAAGCATCAGGAGTCTAATAAAAATGAGCCTGAATAGGAATCTCTGGAGAAACGGCGCTAAAGTCCAGGCATCGGTTATTGCATAGAATTAGATCAGAAGAATTTTAAGATGAAGTATCAGACGTCATTAAAGTGTCCATCTTACGTAGGACGCCAAAACCACACTGACAAGATACGAAAAATTGATTGTAGGACGGACAGATACAAGGGATCCTTTTTCCCCAAGAAAATAAGAGAGAATAGCAGGAGAATAAGATGATATGTCGATGATATTCTCCCTCTGTTACACACCAATTTCGGTGGTTTGTAGTGGATTTATTCTGATCCAGATGAAAGAATTCCAAGAGCAAGTATTAAAGTGACTATTATAGTACTGCAGTTATTAACGATATATTTATTCAGAATTAAAACAAATTTTGTGAAATAATTTTTTACGCTTTATGCTGAAAAAATATACTTTACCACCCTAATATGTATATTTTATATCGGTGAAGTAGCTAGGTTCTCCATCGCCCGGGGGCAAATCACAGAAATTGTCCCCTCTCCCTTTGCTCCCTGTACAATTTTCCAGATAAATATTACATGGGGAATGTGATGGAAACACAAGCATACTATATTAGCATTTTAATTCGACATACATTATAATATTATTATTGTTCTTAAACAGAAGCGTTAATTTTCGGTCCATGCGTTTGCGCCCGGGGACAACTGCCCCCCTCTGCTTCCCTCATGCCACGCCACTGTTTTATGTACATCGCTATACCGCTACCTCGTATTTTCTGAGAAGTGTTAGGATTCATAAGAAGAAGCATCTTTCCAAAAACATATGAAATGGCATTCGAAAGAAGTATTGATACATACGTGAGGCCAAAATAATCCTCTTAGCGTCAAAAAGAGAGACATTTTTCCTCCAACTATTCATGGTGTTACGTTGTCACAATATTTTTTCAAATAACGGATGTTATATCTCCGTACAAATGTCCTTGATATCTCACCGCCCATAATTACGGTAGCTATTGAAATTTACATAACCATTTCAGAATTTCTCCATACACTACTGGATAGAGCATTATGCTCGAGCCAAGAAACTCGTTCTGGGAATGTCACTCCACGGACGATCATTCACCCTTGATCACAAAAACGAATCCGGTCTCTACGCACCAGCATCGCAGCCAGGCATTGCGGGACCATACACCAGGGAACTTGGTTTCATTGGCTACAATGAGGTGAGCGAAATAGGATACATAGGAATATAAGATGGAATATAATATGTTCATTAAAATAAAAAAATATATATAACATAATTACGATGATAGAAATGCACAATGACATCAAATGCCAATATTATTCCCTATTTTAACTTACTTCAATGACAATATGACAATATAAAACCAATCACATTTGGCTCAAGCTCGGGAATTTAATTCATTCCGAAGCAAGAAGAGAATAAAATTCTTCATAATAATATTAATGTTAAAATAATTTTAATGCACACTTGTTTTTGTTCTGCTGCATCATCATCAAGTCCAGTGCAACGAAATATAAGTAATATTAAATTATTTTAAGAGTAATTATCGCAACTATTCTTTTTCTTGTTTCTTTGGAAAGTAATATCTATTAAATGTTTCATAATTGTATGCGGATATCATATATAGATTTTTCAAAAGCGTCTAAGAAGAATTCCCTAATTTGTTTTATTTCATTTTTAAATCGCAATCCATTATTTTGGCAGCCAGCATCTCCAATGTAGTTACTAACCATCTTGTCAGTCCTTTCTGTAAGGTAGTTCCCGCGGTAAGAATACAGCTTCAAAAACCTGAATGTCATCAAAATCAAACTTTTTTAACACGGCAAAAATTCTGGATCCGTCCTTAGATCTGTGGCCAGATGAAGGCCAACCCATCTGCGTGGAAGACAACCAGAGACCCATACTACATGGCCCCATACACCGTCAACGGAAGGCAGTGGATTGGTTATGACGATATGGAGTCTCTTAAGCTGAAGGTATCAAATATGATAGAAGTACGATATCCCATTCGAATTCAGTTGAATTGTTATTTTTCTAGAATATAGGTGGAATTCTTAACTCGCAAATCATAAGAAAAGAAAATCAGCCTTTCTAATTTTAGAGTTAATTATACCGACGATCGTTCCAAATATACCTTCGATTGCCCATCACAGTCCCCCCTCCTCCACCCCTCTACGCAATATTCATCTTTCCCCCTATTGTGCATTGTTTGTGTACAAGTCATACGCAGTCGATTGACATCCATGATGCCAGTGTTACCTTCGATTACCCGTCACTCTCCTCTTTCATCTCTTCCCCCCGCCTACACAATATTCGTCTGTTCCTCATTTGTGTATTGTTTGTCTTCATATCATATGAATTCGATTGACACCCATTATGCCAACCTTCGATTACCCATCACCCTCCTCCATCCTCTCCCCTGCGTAACATCTACCTGTTCCTCGATTGTGTATTTTTTTGTATATGTCATACGTATTCGATTGTTACATTCGATTCCTCATCACCCTCCCCCTACGCAATACTAATATTTTTCTTAATTATTGTTCGTCTATGTGTCATATGCAGTCCATTGAGACCCGTGATTCCAGTGTTGCCTTTGGTTATCTATCATCCTCCCCCCTTCCCCTCCCTACCCCCATATAGGTATATGTCCGTTCGGCATCGTGTCTTTCGGCATACTGTCTCACGGCATCGTGTCCGGCTACCGATTCCATTTATTCAAATCTGTTACTTTCATTCATACTCAAGGAATCTGTACGTATCAACAACAGAAGCACATAATGTACTTCATAATGAAATATATCATTCAAAATTTTCATCTTACAGATGAAAGAAATGAGGAATATTATTTCCACATTACCAGAACTTTGCCATTCAGATTTTATCTCCCTCCAATGTAAACATTCAATCAGAAATTATTTTATTATAAATGTTTTATAAAATTTTACCCACGTGGAAAATAATAAGCTAATTTTTTTTAATAAATGACCACAGCTACTGTAGATACTGCAGGAAAGTTTTATTTTGCAATCTCTAATAAAAATCGTCCCAGAGCATAGGGGCAACATAATAATCCAATGACGACTGTCTTACTGCTTGTTTTCGAGCTGGTAGCAACTAATCGTATTGTTTCCCATCCAATTACATCACATACATTGCTATCCCATTTTACCATCAGTATTCTGCATAATCCTCACTCCATGTAAAATAAATAAACAATTTTAACCAAATCAAGAATTTTTTAAATATAGTGTGACATATTAATTAAACGGTTATGACTGCTCTGAGTGGGTACACCGTTCTATGAATTGATTGCAGGCTCAGTTCGCCACAGACCTTGGACTTCGCGGAGTTATGGTTCAGGGAATAGAGAACGACGACTTTCACGGCGGTTGTCACGGAAAGAAATTCCCTTTGATGAATGCCATTTGGGAAGGACTCAACGGAGGAGAGATCCCAACCCCTCCAGACACACATCCCACCATCCCACCCACTTATGGACCGAACGATACCACCATAAGTATATACAATAGATTCAGTGTCATTTACATATATTTTACATATATTTAAATCATACAAAACCGAGTCGCATGAAGAAACCTCTATTTATTAAAAGTACCCTAATTACAGGTCTGAGACCAACTACGTCGTGTGATATGACGATGACAACGATTTAGAATAAACAGACTTTTCAAGGAAGACTAGATTCTAGCTCGTGAATTACGTAAACGTTGCACTTTTCCACTGGAGCCTTCCCATAAAATTATTAAAATGACTCAGTGATTATGAAATATTTAATCATTTGTATAGATGATTAAATCAAATAATGGCCGACCTTATGCTATCTAGACTAAAATGGCAAAAAGGTTTTCTCAAGATTTGGAATATTCTCCATAATATAAGCGCTTTCATTTATTTTGTACATTTCAATGGCTAACAGTTCCATGTTTCCATTTTCCATTTCTGGACTTTTACTTTTTATCGTTTTGGGACTAAAGTTGACTCAGTTTTTACCAAATTTAGTTGAAATATATATATATATATATATATATATAACAGCTTACGGAATAGGAAAGGTAAAATGGATATATGGATGGCAACAAGATGTTGGGATGAGGAAGCCCAGTGAACACTCACCAATCGGACGACTTCAGGTTGGCGAGGCCCTGGGGATGTCGAAGCGACACACATAAAAGAAAACTAAAACAACACAGAAACATCACAAACGTAGAAGCTTTCGGAGTTATTCCTTGATCAGCTACAGAGAGAGAACTATATATATATATATATATATATATATATATATATATATATATATATATATATATATATATATATATATAGAGAGAGAGAGAGAGAGAGAGAGAGAGAGAGTTACTCTAGCGCTGAAGAAGGGCATAGTCCCGATAAGCTTGCGTGTTTTTTTGTGTTTTTTGTGTTCGTGTGTTTAACGTGTCTCTTCGACGCCCCCAGCAGCCTGCCAACTTGGTTCGCGAATTGGTAAGTGTCCGCTGGTCTTCCTTCAACACTTTGTTGCCACCCTCATCACTACCTTTTCATTTCCTTAAGTTTATATATATATATATATATATATATATATATATATATATATATATATATATATATATCATCATAGGTAGTCTGTCCGTAGACAGGTCCGTGATTAATCTTGGTTAAACTTGGTTCTCCATATACTCCTATTTTCCGCTGTTCTCTTTATATCTTGATAACTCTCTTTCCCTTTAAAATCGTCTACCAGCTGAAACCTTTTCCTACCTCTTTCCCTTTTCCCATCTAGTTTTCCTTCTAACACGTCTTTAATCATACTCTCTCTCCTCAGGTAATGTCCAACCCAGTTAGCCTTCCTCTTTCTGATAGTCTGTATAATCATTCGCTTCTCTCCTATTCTTCGTAGCACTTCATCGTTTTTCATCCTATCTGTCCATTTTATCTTCAGCATTCTCCTCCAAGTCCACATTTCAAAGCTTTCCAAGTATTTGATGTCATTTTTCCTTAGCGTCCATGTTTCTGCCCCATACAATGCTGTACTCCATACGTAGCATTTTATCAACTTCTTGCGGATATCTTCCCTTATATTCCCTGTAAGTAGTTGTTTCTTTCTCCTGAAAGCCGCTTTTGCTTTTCCTATTCTAGTTTTGATCTCATCCGTACATTTTGCCTCTCGTGTTATGATACTTCCAAGGTATTTATATTCTGAAACTTGTTCTAATGGCTTTCCCCCAACAGTTATGTTCAGATTCTCTTCTTTACCCGATATTCGAATGACCTTGGATTTTTCTGTATTTATTTCCATACCGTATTTTCTACCCGTTATCACTAGTCTATTTATCATTTTTTGTAGCTCCTCTTCCTTTCTTGCTAGAAGTACTTGATCATCTGCGTATTTTACTGTTCTTATAATCCTTCCTCCAATTTTGAAATCCCCTGTGCCTTCTAAAGCTTCTTGCATTAGACTTTCTCCGTATATATTGAATAGGGTTGGCGATAGGCAGGAGCCTTGTCTTACTCCTCTACCGATATTTATTCCGCAGGTGTCCACATTCTCAAACCTGACCTTTACAACTTGATTCTCATATAGATTCCTAATCAGTCTCCTGTCTTTTCAGTCTACACCTATATCCTTTAATATCTTCATCAACTTTACCCAATTAACTCTATCAAAGGCCTTCTGCCAGTCTACGAAGCATACGCAGATATCTTGACTGTATTCTATTGCCCTTTCTGATATGATTCTAACTACTCCTTTAGCATCTCTAGTTCCTCGTCCTTTTCTGAAACCGAATTGATCTTCCCCTATTATTTCTTCTGCCTTTTTCTCCAGTCTTTTATTAAGAATCCTCGTGATGATCTTCGATGTGTGTGACAGAAGGCTTATAGTTCTGTAATCTTTACACTGCATTGCCTTTGGCTTCTTCTTTAGAGGGATCATTGTTACTTCTAGGAAATCTTCAGGCCACTCTCCCGTGTCGTAAATCTTATTAATTAATTTCGTGATCGCTTTTAGTCCTTCTGATCCTATGACTTTAAGTATCTCAGCCGGTATTCCATCGCTGCCCGTGGCTTTCCCCTTCTTTAGTTCCACTATCGCCTTTTCTACTTCGCTCTCCATATTACTTGGTCCTAAGTTGTCTTCTTCAATGTTTTCCTTATTTTCCAGTTATATTTTTGCCGCTCCTGCCTGTTTGCTGTATAATTCCTTAATGTATTCTTCCCATACCTCTGCTACATCCTTTGTTTCTGAGACTATCTTCCCATCCGTATTCATAATTCCTTTACCACAAATTCCATTAGACTTCTTATCTTCTAATTCCAGTGCCCTAGCGTACATCATATCGTACCGTCCTAACTTCTCCATTTGTTCTATTTCTTCACATTTTCCTTTTATCCAATTTTCTCTAGCTTTATCTGTTGCCCTTCTCAACTCATTGTTTATCCGCCTATAGTTGGCTCTACCTTCTTCACTGTTAACGTTTTTCCATTTCCGTCTCTCATTCATTTTCTCCAGCATTTCCTTCGTGATCCATGGTTTTCTGATTTTCTTCTCTTGTTTTCCAATCTCTTTATCCAAGGTATCCTTGATTCTGGTTTTAATTTCATCCCATTCTATATCAACGGTCTTCGGTTTGTTTTCCAACTTTCTTAGGTTATCTTCCCACTTCATGCTGACTACATCCTGCCTTTCTTTCAGTTTTTCTAGGTCCCAGGTCTGTCTTTCTCTTCTCGTTTTTCTTATTTGTTTGAGCTTTGTACTCACGTCAAGTATTAGAAGGCTGTCATCTGAATCAATGTCTGCTTCTTGCAATGCCTTGGCGTTCTTTATGCTGTTCCTGAATCTTTGTTTTACAAGGATTTAATCTATTTGGCATCTCATTCTATCTCCTGGGCTTTTCCATGTGTATAACCTTCGTTTATGGTTTTTGAACCATGTATTAGTCACTACAAGGTCATTATTGATGCAGAATTCTATGAGTTTCTCCCCTCCTCGATTTCTCTTCCCAAGTCCGTATTGCCCGACAACATTTTCTTCTTGTCCTTCTCCGACTATGCTGTTACAATCTCCCATTATTATGCAGTTTACCTTTCCTCTTCCGTCTTCTTCGTAAATTTCATTAATTTGCTCATAGATCTCATCTATTTCTTCATCGTCATGAGCTGACGTTGGCATATATACCTGGATTATCAGCATGTCCACTGGGACTGCTTTTAGCTTTATTGCCATCAGTCTATCGTTCGTTGCTATTATCTTTGTCACGCTTTTCATCATATCTTTCCTAAGTACCAGAGCTACTCCCCTTTCCCCACTATTTCCTCCAGAATAAACTACCGTGAATTCTTCCGAGTCGAACTGTCCTTCTCCCTCCCATCTGGTTTCGCTTAGCCCTATAATGTCAACTCTATTTCTTCTCATTTCTTCTTTCAAGTTCTCTAGCTTTCCTGCCTTTCTCATAGTTCTTACGTTCCAAGTCCCTATCCCTAATTTACTTTCGACAAATGTTTTCCTCAAGGCAGTCCCCACCCGGAGACCCGTTTGGGGGACTATTTTACCTCCGGATTGTTTTACCTCGAGAGAACTCATATTTTCCAACCATATAATCTTTACTAGGGATTGTAATGTGGTAGTTTCCCTCTTGCTTTCCACATCGCAGTACTGTAGCCGTTCAAATCGTCCTGATCACGCCTACAGCTGTATTGGATATAGACCCAACCAACATCATTTGTTTTCGGCTCTATACCATACTGACAGTACTGCTGCCTACTGCCAGGCACTGATGATAGTTTTTTTTTAAATAAAACCTCCATTCGAGGGGTTTGAACCCCCGAACTTTGCAATAGAAAGCCGACACGCTAATATATATATATATATATATATATATATATATATATATATATATATATATATATCACATCATAGGTAGTCTGTCCGTAGACAGGTCCGTGGTTATTCTTGGTTAAACCTGGTTCTCCATACACTCCTATTTTCCGCTGTCCTCTTTATATCTTGATAACTCTCTTTCCCTTTCAAGTCGTCTATCAGCTGAAACCTTTTCCTACCTCTTTCCCTTTTCCCATCTAGTTTTCCTTCTAACACGTCTTTAATCATACTCTCTCTCCTCAGGTAATGTCCAACCCAGTTAGCCTTCCTCTTTCTGATAGTCTGAATAATCATTCGCTTCTCTCCTATTCTTCGTAGCACTTCATCGTTTTTCATCCTATCTGTCCATATATAAATATGCAAATAGGATTTTTATATTTTGGTCTAAAATGTCCCAACCGCGACCGTACCATCAGTGTGAACCAGCCTTTAACCGATTCCTCTCTTTCTGAATTCAGTATCCAACGAAACACGCAACGACACCCAGCACCACCACTCCCCGTCCAATTCCACCACCCACAGATATCTGCAAGAAGGAAGGACTAAACCCGGATCCATCCGTCTGTTCGTACTTCTACATTTGCATTGCTGATATATTCGGAGGCTGGCAAATTTCCAAGTTCCGGTGCGGCCGAACATATGGGTTCGACCACAGGACGGGAAAATGCATTCGATATTGGTTTGTTCCGGAATGCAATAACAGAAAGCCGAAGAGGTTCTAAATGCTTTAAACTTAATCAAAAAATTAGTTAAGCCGAGTGAATTGTTAAAATTAACCGATAAATTACCTGAATTTCCTCAATGTATGACGATTCATTAAAATATCAGAATAAACTTCTGCCTCAATAAAAAATCTGATGTGGCCACCACACGACTTTCTCCATATCTGTAATATTTCTATAAATAACAAATAAGTTACATAATAATAAATATTTTAAGAAACTGCGAGAAATTTTAGACTTTACAAAGAACAGAAATAAACTCAAACCATAGCTTTCTGATATTGGGAATAGAAAAAGGAGCGTTACTATATAAGTCGTAACTCAAATCTTTCTCATTATTTTTTGCCTTGGCTTAAAAAAACCCGAGCAAAACCGGGTATACACGTATATATATGTATATATAGTTTAGAGTTTGCAATGGAAAATTGTGGGAATAGCTATCTAAAGGATAATGATAGCTATCTTAAATTCTCTCACTTCCGGTACTTTATGAATTTTTGATTTTGTTAAGTAAATATAACGATTCCAAGAAATTTATTTAACTCTTCCGAGCTCGTTAGATTATCTGAAAAGGTCTGAACGAACAAACCTTCCCCGCGAATTTAGAGTTAGCTTTCCATTCATAGTAGTTGTGAAGCTTTCTGCTGTGTTATTTATCTGCTTATTCCAAAAGTCAAATCTTTTCCGTTATACTAGTTTGTGTACTTTTCTCACGTAGATCGCTCTTCATTTTAAATTTTGGTATTTAATAATCAACCATGAAAAAGATAACGCAAAATCACGGGAAATACATCCAACTGGGTAATTTAGCATGGCAAACCGTGGCTTTGCAGAAAACTATATTTATTATAGCATGAAACGGAAATAAAAAATATTTCTCAGGATCCATGGGTTTAATTTTATAAACTAACGTGTACCCAAGTGGCGCCTCAATACCTGATCCAAAAACGAGAAAAAAAAGAATTATGGTTAGTCAGTTTTAGAGGGAGGAGGAGAAGAGAGACGGGCGCTTGTGATTGCTTTGTTGAATTGTGAGAGGAGACGGTAGAAAGAAGTGAACGCTCAACGAGTCAATTTGCAACACAATTGTAGGAGGGATTTGGAGAGTAAAGTAGTAAAACGACTGCAGAGGAAAGGAGGAGGAAAACTTCTGTTCGTTATTTTTCATAAAGAATTTGGAGGTAAGGAAGAGGGAAGCCAAGCCTAATATTTGCTGGTTTGAATTGTGGAGTGTGCGGAACAGCAAACGGATGAAAGGAGAGATGAGCGTGTTTGAAAGAGGTCACTGACTAGAGTGGATATTATGCTTTGTAAGTGGTACACTACTTCAAAATAATTTTATCCTAATGAGAATATTACATATATACATAAATTCCTGATTTATGTAAGTTTTCGGTTTTGTCTTCCGTGTTACCCAATAGATTCTTCAATTTGTGTGGGTTCGTATAAGCTATTGTAATTTTCTTTTTCTTGAATATCCTATCCAAGCCCTTGTTAGTGGAGGAAAATACGGTAGTTTTATTTATTTATTGTCTTTTTTCTATTTTGTGAGTGGTGGAGTTCAACAATGATTTTTTGGTAGTATGTTTTTGGATCAATTTGTTAATAAGATTTTGGTGGTATCCTAGTTTGGCAGCTGTTTCCTTTATGTATTTGAGTTCTTTCTCGCATCTGTGTTTATTAAGGGGAATATTAACGAGTCTATGGGTTAAGAAGTGGAAAAGAGCTGTTTTGTGGTTAATTCGGTGAAAAGAGTTATTAAGGATACAATTATCTGTGTGTGTTGCTTTTCTAAAAATATCAAACTCTAAGTGCTGTTTGTTTTTATAATTAATAAATCTAGAAATGATAAGTTATTATTTTGTTGAACTTCATAAGTGAATTTTATAGAGGGATATATGTCGTATAGTTGGTTGACGAAGTCATCTAATGGTTGTTGGTTTAGGTCAAAGACAGCGAAGATATCGTCAACGTATCTATACCATATTCTAGGAAAATATTTGAATTTTTCTTTACATATATTTTTAAAAGACGACATGAATGAGTTGGCAACGAAGGGGGATAAGGGATTACCCATAGAGGTACCTTGAGTTTGCTGATAGTATTCTTTCAATTTTTAAGACCTTTGACATGGAGTCCATTCAGTGTTTTTGTGGAGATTGCTTTCCAAGCTAATGCATCGTCTAAAAAGAAAGAACTAACAGTAAAATTATCAGCGAATTAATGCTTTTTACCGTCGCATGTCTGGTATTGTTATTCACAAAGAGATATTTTGTTCTGAGTGTTCACAAAACTTTTACTGATTTGTAATGCCCACCAAAAATTGAATGTTTCCTATGGGAAATTTGTAGGGATTCCTAGCAATCTTAAGATTGGTTTGGAGTTCCCCCGTTGAGTGATATATAATTGGTGTCACGGAATATCTCAACCATAAAACTAAAAATTCGATAGCGACATTGTTGCGAAGTACGAGAGGACTAAAAACTCGTATAATTTTTTGTTTAAAATAATAAAATAAACTTCTCCTTCAGTGAGATACGCTACTTAAGATTACAAGATGAGAGAACCAAGGCCCAATCAAAATGTGCTATCTTTTTTCCTATCGCTGAAGAAATTTCGCAAATGACAACTGATAACTTTTGAAGGGATTAATTTAACTTCATTATATCATCCGGTTACATATATATATATATATATATATATATATATATATATATATATATATATACTTGAGGGAACCTCTACCTTGTTCTCATCTGGAAATGGACTTAACGACGACGATAAATGAGGAGTTGAGATGGAACAATAAGATTTCGAATTAAAGACGCCAGCTCTTGTCTCCATAACAACCGATAACAGGTATCAGATATGAGCCAACGCGAATTGAAAGTATATAAAGAGAGACAAAGAAAGCGTCTCTTAACATTCTGGAGATTCTAAGAAGATCTGCTGAGTGTAATATCGTCGTAGGTAAGTTGACGCTAATTATATCAAAATTAATCTCTCTCTAGCTGTTTCTAGATAAAATAGAATTATTTCGTTGGCAATAAATCACTTTTAAATTAGGGTAAATTTATGTCATTCTGGATTTTCCTACCGAATATATGAAAAACTGTAATAATTAATATCAATCTGTTGTAAAGATTTAAGGCAAGAGGTTATTTCTTCATGTTTATCATTTGTTTAATAAACTTATTCAATAAAATTAACTAAGAATTTTGAAAATATGACATGTATCAAAAATTGAATATTTTAAATTGCTCAGTATATGTAATTATTTTGTGAATAATGGAAATGGTCCTTGCTAACAGAATTGTGCAAATGAATAATGTCATTTTGAATAGTAATCTATAACTTGTTGAGGGAATTCATTTTTATGCTTTTGATACTTTACGTTCCAAATTATATAAATATGATTCAACATCATATTTTAAACTGCATCGATGGGGTTAGCTGCTCGATATTATTATTAAAATTTTGTTCAAAGAAAACAATATTATATCTATCAATAATAGGATGATTACTTCGAATAATCATTTTTAAAGCTGAAAACGGAGATTTGATATTTTTCTTTAGTTATGAAAAAGCCTAACTATTCAAAAGTTATTATTCCGCAGTATTTTATCGCATATGGTATGCCAAAATCTTATATATGCGAAAACTTAAATAGCGTTTAATAACAAATAAAGAAAGGATCACAATCTGATAAACGACATAAGACATGAGCAAACGCACAAAATGTGCTTTCAGTTGTGACATTTCATGAGCGATTTACAGCTGTTGCTTATAAGACTAGTCCTACCATTTCTTTGTTTGTTTGAGTGCCCAGCCAATTCGCCTCTCTTACTGCACAAATGGGTATCTCAGATGTAGTACAATGAATAACCGGGGAAGGTAGGAGGGAAACCCGGTGCCGGCATTTACCTGCTCTTATGAAGAATACCAGGAGGGCCAACGGCTTAACGTCCCTTTCGAAGGAAGGAAGGAATTTGCGCGGTCTCCTCAAACCACACAAACAGGGGGCCGGGAGACCTTGGAAAAATCCTACTTGCGCAGAATTCGTGCCCGCTGCCTTTTCAAGCAGCAGGCGAGTAGCAGCCAGCGTCCTAACCACTACACCACCGGCACCCCCACCATTTCTTTAAATACTCAGGAGGAGATAATCATCTTTCGAGAATTTTTCCATCCTTTTCAAAATAAATTAAAGAATTAAAAGGTATTCGATTTTGACAATAGTTAAGGCATTTACCACCTCTGAAATTGTTCATAACCATTGCAATGATAGAAAATTATTAATAATATTAAAAGTTATTTGACGAGAATTTGAGGCAACTTATGTAGAGAGGGAAAGTTTTCAGTGTAACCATTTCTTTGAGCGACGGATTACCTGCTTTGTGTACTGACAAACTTAACCATGCTTTAGCCAGGATACCGAGGAGAGTCATGGCATTTCGCCAGATTGCCGTGCTGCTGTTGGCGCTGGTGGGATTCACGGCCGTCGCTTCCTTGCCCGCTAATAAGGCCGACAAAAAGGTAGTAGTGTGCTACTATGGTAGCTGGGCCGTCTACCGACCTAGCGTGGGAAAGTTTGACGTCGAGGACATCGACCCGTTCATTTGCACTCACATCATCTATGGATTCGCCGGTCTGAGCGAATTCAAGGGCGTCATGGTGTCTCTTGATCCATGGAACGACCTGTACGATGACTACGGATTGGGTAGGTGTTATTAATTTTCCATCTAAGACAGCGGTTTCCAAAAAAACCGCGCACCCAGTCACCTAAGAAAACTACCTTTTTGCTCTTCGTTGATATTATGTTCAATCACAATCTATACATAATACCTAATGGAAATTGATGGAATAAGTTGTTGATAAGATCCTATGCAGACAGGCATAAGCTGGGAAGTTGGGAATAAATTTGAAAAAGGAGAAAAAAAATTCATCATGACCGGTAATCGAATCTGTGTCATCCACTTTCCGGGCTGCCGTGGCAGAGTAGTTCTACTGTTTCTGAACGAGGATGTTTTTTTCCGCGTTCAGAAATAGGAAAATTACTTTGCCACTATAGTTCAGTAGTAGAGAAACCGCCCGACAAGTGGAAGGCCCAGGTTCGATTCCGGTACATTGCAGAGTTTTTCTCCTGTTTCGAAATTAATCCAAATACCTATTGGATCTATATTTGGCATTAATACAACCACCGCAAGAAAGAAACGGACGCAAACGGTACCCCGTAGCAACTTGAGGATTAGAATTTTATAGCTACAAATTATAGGATCGTTAAACAGAAAATAAATAAAAGTCAATTTTTTTTGCATATCCCGACTTATCCACTGACACCTCCTCCAGAAATGAGCAGCTTACAGTTTGTAAGTCACTGATTTAAGATGAAATATTTTTTTAGAAACAACGTGGTAATATTCCACATAGTCATTTTCTGGTTCCAGAGTATCATTTCACAGTCTTTAAAATGTTGAGGTAAAAATTCTCTGAAACGTAATGCATACCGTGCAGGACTAATACGCATTATCAAATGCATACTATTCCGAAAAAACTAAACGCTGAGCGAAATTGCTCTGTACGATGTTCCTTTTAATATTAAAATTTCTGCGTGGAGCGGATTCCTATCTATGTCCTATCCATTGTAAGATACGCGATATTGCTTCTATTTATAATGAAAAAAGAACTTTGTTGTTTCCACAAATTTTTTAATTTAAACACGATCGGTTTCACTACGATCGTACCTGATGTTGCTACGACCGTAGTGAATCCGGTCGTGTTTAAATAAAAATTTGTTGAAACAATAAAGTTATTTTTTCATTATTCGTATATTCCACCGAGTTGAGCCTGATCTCATTACTGATATTGCATCTATTTCTTTCAAATAAACGTAATTTCATCGTAATAAGAGTACCCACTGTTACGAATCATGCCTTAAAGTTGGCCGAGAACGAGATATAAAATCATCTTTTGGTGACTTATTACTTACTTAGATTATAAAAATATTCTACTCCCTTTTATTTCATATAAAATGCAAAATAAAATGGAATTGTACCAATAACTATTCAAAACTAGCACTGAAATATTTTTTTTATAATCTGTAATTTTGAGTGACTTCATCACATGCAAGGACTCGCTTTCCAAGTAAACCACGTTGATTATGAGAGATTTAAAACACAGGAAGACTTCATGTAGCAATATGATAATACCCCAGTTCCTCCGTTTTTAGAAAACGATCGCACAAACAAGGAAACATATTCTGAATACCTTACATATTTAAGCGAATGCTATTGAATTTTTAAGCAATGATACATGTATTTATTGAATGATTTTATTTTTTCCAATAAAATATTTTTATTTCATAAACTGCATCAAAATCATTAAAATAGTGACTAAATCCGATTTTTGGGCAATGATATCATTTCAATTTACGTATTAACAAACGGTTTTCTTCAATGTCCAATTTCTTATATTTAAATATATGATTATTGACTATTGTAACAGATAATATTTATGAAATTAATAGAATGCGGCGCAACTTTACATGATTAAATTTAATTTTAATATTTCCGCTATTAAAAATACTGCTGAAATTTGTTATTTTTTCTAGGATTGAAATGACTTCTTATATATTAATTTTAAATCGATATTTTCAAGAAAAACTCTATATTTTATTATATTATTAACATCCGGTTCTACGAAACCGGCTAAATGACACTATTGTACAAGGCCGGCCAGAAGTAGGTACGGGCGAGCTGGGCAGCTGCTCGAGGCATCACATTCTTAGAGGCGCTATCCCGATCTTCTATCCAAACATTATTTGCAAGTGAATAAATATTATATGCCCAATTTATATTGCAAAACGGGCTGGAATCTTTATGAAATTCCTTTTATTTTTTCATTATAATTTTTACAGAGCAATGAAAAAATTAACATATACTACTTTGAACATATCTCAACAAACATTTAAGTGTGGGCGCAGGAGTGATATCACGCCCGGGACAACAAAATTCCTCAGGCCGCCCCTGCCACTGTGTTGAATAATATTTTGGCATAGGTACTGAATAGAATATTTTTGATATTACAACAATTTCGATAAAATAACTGAAAATTATTATTTTTAACTTGCAACTTTTAATTGCTCTACTTTGTTTTCCAGGTGCATTCGATCGCTTCACCAAACTTAAGAAAAAGAATCCTGATCTCAAGGCCATTCTTGCCATTGGTGGATGGAATGAAGGATCGAAGAAATATTCTAAGGTAAATCTCAACCTATGAATGCATCAGTATTGCATAAAATGGTGCCTAAAGCGTGCTTTTTAGCACGTTTTCTTAAAATAAAAAACGTGCTAACATGATCACTCAGTCTATCCGTCTTGTGTGTAGACCATGGGTCTTAGGCCAACGGGCAATAAACAAGAGTGCGTTTAATGCGGCCTGCGGACCTATAATGAACAGGAGATTCGAAAAATTTAGAACACAATAATTCATAAAATAATTCAAATTATAATAATTAAACATTTAATATTGAAAGTTTAACCTAAAAACCGCATTTAGAATTGATTTTTACTTGTATGGTATCACAGAATCTTCCGATTTAATCTCTAATCCGGCCCGCCGAAAGGGTTAGCAACCACCGACGCGGCCCGTAATCAAGAAAAGATTCCCACGCATGCCGTAGTCAATCAACATTTTTGTTTTCAGAGATAGTTTTAAAATCACTTTTAAATATACAGCTCGTGTTCAGCCATGAATTTTTAACCAATTGAATTTTACAAGCAATGCATACATTTCTGCCAGGTGGCATCAAATTCGGAAATTCAAAACTTTGAAATGGTGTTGTAGCTAAACTAATCAAGCTAGAGGGATAAATTTTCGCAGCGATGCGGGTTGCTCCCACCCTAGAGGGAGGGGCAAACCGGAAACCTGAAAATATTTAAGAAGACGTGTTTTCATCTCTTACTTTATCAAGAGCGTCTTACATGTTTCTCTTCCGTGTGGTCCATTTTTGAGAAGTAATATATCCATATTAAAGCATAGTACACAGGAAAGGCTGGGTCACATTTGTGAGCTAATAATTTTTCCAGCTTTGGTTTATTTTTAAATTTTCACGGATCAAAATTTATCCAGGTCTGGAATAAACATACAGAAAGTCTGGTTATTAGGCCGAGCCTTGCATCTAAAACTCATTTAATCCCATTCTGCTCTATTTTTCCCATGTGTGTGTCTACACATCCGTGTTTGGGTATGTCTAAAAAATTTTAACTCGTTGCTTTCAAGAAACTCACTCAATGATAAAAAATTACGCAAAAAGTAATCGCGAAATCTTTATACCACATCGACTGCATTCACCTCCAGCATCAGAATAAGTCAACCTACTTCCTATATTTCAAACACAAAATTTTAAGATGCCGGCAAAAATAAATGAAAAATTAACTTAAATACTTTCATATTAAGATCTCTCTCACCATTTCCCCACAACAATGACTTTCTACGTAAGGTTTTAACATGGAATGATTGCGTCAAATCGTGACTAGTTTTCTATGCACCCCAATGGCAAAGTATGTCAATTTATAGATTTTAAAATCACCAAAAATTCTGACGATGCGATAAAAAAAATTCATTTCCAGATGGTGTCAACTGCTGAAGGAAGAAAGACCTTCCTCGTCAACGCCGTGGACTTCCTCAAGAAGTACGGTTTCGACGGTCTGGACTTCGACTGGGAATATCCAGGATTAAGAGGAGGTGGATCGAACGACAAGGTATAAGAACGCTAAAAATTACATGGTGCAAATTTAATAAAGTAAAAGCTAATAGGCAAGCCCAAAAATGAAATATTCCACTGATTTCAAAACCTGGCAATTATAGCAGTTACAGGACACATTGTAAAATGTCGCCAAATGTGCCCTTTATTGTATAAAAATGTCACAAAATTATTATTTGGAAAATTATATGGTATGTAAGTACTTCTAGCAAGAAAGGAAGAGGAGCTACAAAAAATGATAAATAGACTAGTGATAACAGAAAGAAAATACGGTATGGAAATAAATACAGAAAAATCCAAGGTCATTCGAATATCGGGTAAAGAAGAGAATCTGAACATAACTATCGGGGGAAAGCCTTTAGAACAAGTTTCAGAATATAAATACCTTGGAAGCATCATAACACGAGAAGCAAAATGTACGGATGAGATCAGAACTAGAATAGGAAAAGCAAAAGCGGCTTTCAGGAGAAAGAAACAACTACTTACAGGGAATATAAGGGAAGATATCCGCAAAAATTGATAAAATGCTACGTATGGAGTATAGCATTGTATGGGGCAGAAACATGGACGCTAAGGAAAAATGACATCAAATACTTGAAAAGCTTTGAAATGTGGACTTGGAGGAGAATGTTGAAGATAAAATGGACAGATAGGATGAAAAACGATGAAGTGCTACGAAGAATAGGAGAGAAGCGAATGATTATACAGACTATCAGAAAGAGGAAGGCTAACTGGGTTGGACATTACCTGAGGAGAGAGAGTATGATTAAAGACGTGTTAGAAGGAAAACTAGATGGGAAAAGGGAAAGAGGTAGGAAAAGGTTTCAGCTGATAGACGATTTGAAAGGGAAAGAGAGTTATCAAGATATAAAGAGGACAGCGGAAAATAGGAGTACATGGAGAACCAGGTTTAACCAAGAATAATCACGGACCTGTCTACGGACAGACTAACTATGATGATGACGGTATGATTCTCCAGTGGTCATAAACATTTGGCGATTCACCTTAAAATGACTTTAAAAATAGATAGTTTTTTAAATAATCTACTATCATTTCACCGTCGGTGATGACAGCTGTTTTATAGCTGAGAAGCGCATCTCATTTTCACAAGCAATTTATGTATATTGGACTTATGTAATTCAGGAACTGAATTCCAGCCATCAGACGACCCTGATAATTTCATTTTGAACGAATGGGAAATTGTGTGCAAAGTGCAATCCATTATGGTTTTTGTTAACATAGGTTCTAAATTTTAAGAGAACACATAGCCGCATTTTGGTTTTAAAGGATTCGTCATAAATTAGAATCTATTGAAATGGATCATCACTGAGGGCGGCTGCTTTGTAGCCACAACACGCATTTGCTTTTCCTTTCCTTTTCGTGGCTACTGGAGAATTTCATTTGTCAATTTTATTTTAGCTCTTAGATAAACTCAATGATTCTTATAGGCTCGTATTTTTAATCAACCAATAGCCGCTTTTGTCCAACTTACTGACTATATAAATCCATATAATTACTGAATGTCCAAAAGTAAATTTATATATACTCTCACGACTGTTAATTGATTTTAAGTTATTTCGATTTATTTCGACGTAAATAGGAGAACTTCGCAACATTCCTCTCTGAGATGCGCACGATTTTCGACCAGAACGGTCTCATGATGACGGCAGCTGTGTCTGCAGGAAAGGAAACAATTGATACATCCTACGACATCCCAGCCTTGGGAAAGTATGCTAATTTGATGAATATATCTCAATTTTTGGAGGGAGCTCCTTGCATAGCTAGACGAGGTTCTCATTAACTTTCTCGATTCCTATGAATGCTACGTCACGGTTAGAAAAGGATCAAATTTTCACTTTTAAAGAAGTACAAATGTTTCCTAATATTTTAGTGCAATTTTTTATTCCTAAATTTTTATCTAAGAATTAATTTTTTATATGGTATGCTACAAATTTTATTACATTGTCTTTTTTACCAAATAAATTTATTTCTTATTAAAGCGTATATTTTGAAAATTTTCCAGAAAATACTTTCGACCTGTCTTTTTTTAGATACTTGGACCATATCCATGTTATGTGCTATGATTACCATGGTGACTGGGATCCATTCACTGGACAAAACGCTCCGCTCTATAGGGGGCCCAATGACTACGATGACTACGCCTTCTTCAACGTTGTAAGTTATCAGTTGCCTAATAAATTCAAGAACAAGCACCTCGATTCATCGATATTAGATTATTTTTAGAATCTGCCTCTGGTGATTTATCGCTGAAAACGGTTTCATTGTAGCAAAAATGTGCATCTGCTTTCTTATAACCGCGTTATGGAAATTGAAGATAACTTAGAACTTAGGTTTTCAATGTTTTTATTTTGAAGTGCTTTTTCCTTGAATTTATTTTCAGCCATAAGACGATCTCGATAATTCTCTAGTGAGCTGCCTAAAAAATGCTGAGAATAAAAGTTTCGGGAGTATAAGAAAATGTAAAGAACGTGTTTCTAATAATATTCAATTTATGGATCAACATTACAGGATTATGACTCCTCAATATCATGAAAAAATAATTGCTAAATCCAATGTTTAAATCCGAAATGGTATATGGTTTAAATTTCAAACACCTGATTCTTCCCTATAAGTATCGTAAAATTCACGAAGAGCGAGGCCATCTACCGCTTCTGTTTCCTTTACAAATTTCAACAAAAAAAATTCGTCGTAAAAATATAATTTGAATATTTTGAAAAAGCTTTAAGTAAAATTAAAGCGAAATCTAAATGCGAGCATCGCATTAGCCAAAAAAGGGAGAAATATGATAGAGCTTCATCTGAATCCCTAAAAGTTTAACTGCGATTTTGTTAGCTCCTAAAAAATTAACAGATATTTGTGTTACAAGTATAGATTTTTAACCAGGGTACTATGTTACCTACTTCCAGACTAAAAGCAATAATTTCTTATTTTTCTCAATTGATTTTTCCATGATATAAACTCACGATTCCATTTTTACGCCTTTGATGCGCAAATCTTTTTCTTTCAAATAAATAATGATCTTAAATGAACAATGTGAGTATATTTTTTCAGAACTATACCATGAATTATTGGATCGATAAAGGCGCTCCGCGTGAGAAGCTCGTGTTGGGGATGCCTCTCTACGGTCGATCATTCACCCTACAAAACAAAAATGAAAATGGTTACTACGCAGCAGCTTCTGGGCCTGGTATTGCAGGACCTTACACAGAAGAGCCTGGTTACATTGGATACAATGAGGTGAAAATTTTAGACATTAAATACCATTAATATAAAAAACAATCCTTTGGATAACATCATATGCTAAGTGTTTTGCCATGTTTGATTAATCAAAAATAAGCTCCCACTGCCATCTAGTGCCTAAATCGAGAGTTTACTGCAAACTCACTCCCTCTCTCTCTTTCTCCCACACCTTTATTCTTCAATACCCGCCGGTGTTTGTTGAGGCTAAAGATAACGTTGATACTTTTTTCAATTACAGCTTTAATGCCTAAACAATGAAAAAATTGAATGCGTTGTTTCACAAATGTGGCGTATCCTTTTTATTTTGTTACTGATTTTTATCAGCTAGTTTAAATTTGGCTAAAAATAAATATTTTTTTTCAATTAACCTAGAACAGTGGTTCTCAAACGTAGCGGGGTGGCGAACAGTCTTTGCTATACCAACTGTTTTTTTCCCATTCTCTCAATCCTTCAATTATAATTTACAGTTAATAAGTCTATGTTATATGTTTGATTGAGAGTTGGACTCATCAGAATAAATCATTTGTTAATTTTACTATATTTAAATATAATAAAAGTAATGTAATTATAAAATAAAAAATAATACATATACATGTTACCCTGCAATTCACCTAATTGGTGTGTGGCAGGGTGTGCAAAGCATTATAACCTACCTAAAGATTGTCTATCGCAGGTTGAAATTTTCTATTGTGATATCGTATTGTCCTCGGAAAGAACGAGCCTAGATAACGCTCCGTCCTACGTATCTTATTGTCACGGTAGTTTCTACTTATATATGTTGGTTCTTCAATTATTCCTACAACTTCGTCTTTTAGACATTCTGATCTATATTTCTCCAGAAGCCGCAACCTTGAGTGCGATCTACGATCCTCCAGTGGTACCCAGTTAAAATCCCTCAATAATGAGGTGATGCTTTCCTTATGTTCGTACTTTTGTTTTACGAATCTGGCTGCTCTGCGCTGCACTCTTTCTAATTGAATTATATGTCCCTTCTCCTACGGATCCCATATGCATGAGGCGAATTCCACTTGTGGTCTAACCAGTGATAAGTAACATGTTTCGCGTACTTTTTCTGTAGTGTTCCGTACTATTCTGCCTATGAAAGCCAGTTTCTTTTTGGCCGCGCCTATAACTCGACGAATGTGAATGTCCCATGAAAGATGGTTAATCCTAAATGTTTTACATACTCGGCTGCTTGAATATTTATTCCATCTCTTTTATACTCGAAACCTACTTCTATGTTCTTACTTTTTTAGAACCTAACTGCGGCATATTTAGTGTAATTAATTTCAATTTGCCATTCATTGCACCACGTTGAAATGGCTCTTAAGTCTTCACGCAGCGACTGATGGTCCTCCTGATTTTTTATTTCTTTATATAGAACGGTATCATTGGCAAAACGTCTAATTTTACCACGAACTACAGAGCAGATATCATTCAAATAGATTAAGGAAAGTAGAGGACCCAATACACTTCCCTTAGGAACACCCGACGCAACTTAAACGGAGGACGAGTATTTCCCATCGATGACAACTATCTGTTCTCTATTCGAGAGGAAATCTCATCCAACTGACAACTTTAGGATTGATACCATATTTTGCTAACTTTGCAATTAATTTCTTATGAAATACTTTATCAAACGCCTTTCTGAAGTCAATGAATATGGCATCGATCTGAGTATATTTCTCTCCACATCGCAACAAATCATCCACGAAGAAGCCGAGCAGCGTTTCGCATGATCTACCTCTCCGGAATCCGTGCTGGCATCCGCTAAGCAATGAGTGACTATCTAAATAGCGCATACAGAACTAAGGATTAAGTATCTTGCAAGATAATGAAGTTATGGAAATTGGCCTATAATTTTCGGGGTTCTCTTTGTCGCCGCCCTTATGGACGGGCGTAACGTGTGCCATCTAACTCTTTCAATACTCGCGCAAGTATTTCCTCCGGCCCAGGAGATTTACTTGGTATAACTGAATGAAGTTGGAGCGCGATACCATTTTCGGAAAATATCAAATCTTCCATCGAGTCGCCCTGATGCATAGAAATAGAGGTTTCACATTCAACGTCATTAGGAATGAAAGCTTTCTGAAAGTGTTGATTTAATAGGTTTGCTTTATCCGCACTACCGTGAACTACATTTGCCGTATCCGATCTCAATGACGCAATAGTGGGGCCTCTGCCTTGGACTTCTTTGATGTAAGACCAAAATGCTTTCGGGTTCTCTTTCAAGTTATCCTGTAAAAGCTTTTTTTGTAATTGTTAAACGCATTACGCATTGACACTCTGGCTTTGGAGCGCGCCTTAACATTGCAATCTGTTCGACCGTTGCTGTTGAGGATGTGATATTTACGCGAGAGTGGAGTTTTCTTTGCCGTCGGAGAGCGCTCCTAACTTCCTGGTTGTACTATCTAGGTTCTGCATTTTCACGCTTCAGTTTGCTTGGAATAAATTTATCTGTACACTCTCGCATCATATCTCTGAACATGCACCAGGATTCTTCCGTGTCTGCAATATCTATTACCTCGCAGAAATTTGTATAGTATTTATTTCGCAGAAAAGACCTAAATCTAGTGAAATCGGCTTTGGCGAATACATAAAGCTTTCCTTTAGCCTTAACCTGTTTCTCAATGTTTAGCTAAAACTCCACGTACACTGCCTTGTGATCGCTTATTCCCTCAGCAACAAATACCCTATTCATACGCTCAGGAAGATTAGTAGCCAATAAATCTAATATATTTTTAAATCTCGTGGGAAATCTCACTAAATGATACAATGAGTGTTTGCCGAAAGTTTCAAGTAAAGCTGTGAAACGATTTTAATATACAACAAACTCGTGTATTATTTTTTATTCAGCAAACACCCTTCAAAATCATCATGAGCAAAAAAGGGAACTATAACAAATCCTTGAAAAAGTTTAAATTCACTTTAGTTGGTAGCGCGATCGAAGGCGGGTGGCAACTGGATGCACAGAATGCAAGGAATGTCACGTGGTTTCTGTCGCTACTTCACTTGGCCAATCAGCTTCAGTCAGTTACAGCGCTTCTTGGCGTGCGGTACTTACATTTACAGCGTGATTTTAGAGTTTATTTTCGTGTTTTAAGATTGAGATTTAAATAGTACCCTCTTGTGGTGTTCTAAAATGGAGGTCGAAGGAAATAAACGCAAGATTTTGCACAAAAAAGCAAGAAAAATCATATATAAAGTGTATGAGTACTTCAAAAACGAGTCGGAGCATGCAGACGATTCAACACGTACAGCTGGTTACAATTTTTCCAGCTGTCAAGAGCGAACGGCGAACGCTTGTGGCATAGCGGCATAGGACTTCGTGCGCCATGCGTTGTTTTCCGAGCGTAAGCATATGCAGGCTGGCGGTTTGGCAGCAATGTAATGTGTATTTCTCTTTCTCTGCGCAGTAATCATGACTCACCCGCCTACGTTCGTACTCCCAACTATAGTATTCTTGAAAAGGGCAAGAAAAAGCCTCAGTGTTTTGTCTGCATGTCGATTCTTTCGCCGGATTCGTTGAAACCAAGCAAGCTGGAACTGCATCTAAAGACACATCATCCTGAACTTACGAACAAAAACGTCGAATACTTTAAGCTGAAAGAAGAGAACGAGAAACTGCAAAGGCTGGGCGCCTATGGCGTTTCCTACAGGACTCATCATTCAGCGCTGATAGCAAGTTATGAGGATTCCTTACTAATTGTGCAGAAGAAGATACCCCACACCATTGCTGAAGAGCTCCTAGTTCCAGCAGCAAAATTAATGGTTCACAACATGCTTGGTAAGGAGGAAGCTCGATTATTGTACCAGATCCCGCTGAGAGATTCCACAGTGAACCGACGTATTTTTGATATGGCAGAAGATATTAAGGAGCAACTGATTGGGGAGCTACAAACAACCAAAGCTGGGAGTATCCAAGTCGATGAGAGAAGAGGCATCACTAGCGTTGCACAAATAATGGCATTTGTGAGATATATGGATGATAATAGTTTAAAAGAAGATTTTTCCATTTTGCTAACCACTTGAGGAGCGCACCTGTGCAGCTGATATTTTTCGTAAACTGCGAGATTTCGGTAATCAACATAAATTGCTCTGAAATAAAATATATGGAGTAACGACAAATGGTGCGGTAGATATGATAGGGTCACATCAGGGCTTATAGATTTAACGCGCGATATTACTCCAAACAGTACTGGCCTTCATTATATTTTACACCGAGAAGCTCTAGCCGCGAGAACGTTACCTGATGATTTAAAGTCGGTTATAGAAATAGTTGTAAACATACCAACTGCTTCTTTTTCACACGGCTGTGTGT
This sequence comes from Tanypteryx hageni, assembly GCA_028673005.1. Lineage (NCBI taxonomy): Eukaryota > Metazoa > Arthropoda > Insecta > Odonata > Petaluridae > Tanypteryx > Tanypteryx hageni. The sequence goes on along the minus strand of CM054116.1, from coordinate 82,011,404 downwards.
TGGTCATCGATAGGAAGGGTTCTTGAATGAATATTTGAGCTCTGATCTGAGCTATATTCTGGAGACAGCAGAAGAAGAATGAGTAGTTTTCGTACTTCAAGAAAGGTAGGCCTGCCTGAGAGCCACTGACATAGACAAATGAGGAGCATTTAAAGTTACCTATTGAGATGCGGTCAGACAGCCATTATTTCTTTTCAATTTAAGTCTTATCGATATCGCTACAGTTGTTTTTATAGCATTCAATATTTGGTAGATACCATTTCATTATAGTCCTTAGGGTAAATTTTGGTAGAATAATTGGATTGTCATACCTTAATAATATTAATGTTCCTAAATACGATAGAATTTTAGTTTTATTCGATCCAACATCTCATAACGATATTTATATACATATATTAAAATTTGAACTTTTTCTGTAGCTCTGTGATATGATGAAGTCTAACCCATCTGCGTGGACGACAACTAGAGACCCATACTACATGGCCCCATACACCTACAAAGGAAATCAATGGATTAGTTACGACGACGTAGAATCCATCAAGCTTAAGGTACGCCAACAAGTTAGACCTGCAGAAATATTCCAAAACATAATTGTTACAATATTTATATTTCTTATTTAATTTGAACCACAGATGTCGTTGTCGTCAATGCGATCATTAAAATACTCATACTGCATTTCATTTGCTGTCGAGCATCGAAGATTCAGTAATATTTGTGAATCATTAAGCAATTAAATATATCTACTGGCATTTTTAGTATTGCCCTTTTCATCAACACTAAGTTTTCCAAAGGTAAATCATTATTTTATTCTTTCAGAAAAAAATATTTTAAACCTTTATAATATAATTGCTACAATTTATGCAAATATATACCTACATAGAATCAAATTCGATAGTTTTTTCAAAACATTTTCGTTGATTAACAACAAGATTCTAACTTTATAATATCTTTTATCACCTTTTTATTCAAAGATTTTGTTTTCGGAAGTAATGATAACGTTGAGTTGAAGATAATAATAATAATTTTAATTAAACTGGTGTTCTAGTAAGTCCGTCTATTAATTCAAAATAACAACAATTACAATGGTTTCCAAATAACAGGTATCCTATTACATCTTTCTCACAGGCTCAGTTCGCTGCAGATCTTGGAGTTCGCGGAGCCATGGTGTGGAGCATTGAGACCGACGATTTCCACGGCGGTTGCGACGGGACGAAATTCCCTCTAATGAAAGCCATTTGGGAAGGACTCAACGGAGGAAGCATCCCAACGCCGCCAAGTTCTCTGCCCACGATACCACCCACCCTTGGGCCGAGTGTGACAGTAAGCCCGACGGACAAAAATAGAAATATTTTTCGCTTTTTTCTACTTCGGTGCCAAATGGCAAGGCGGATTTTAAGGCCATGCCCCCTTATTTCTTGATAGACTTTAAAAATATAAAATCAATACCAGTCGTTCTTTCTCGAGATTAGGCTCAGCATTCCAACAATCCAAGTAGGAAACTAAAATAACCTGACAACTTCGTCGAAAAATATAGTTAATACTTTCATTCATTTAAAATTGTTGTGTATTAACATTTATTGGCAATTAAAAAGAACGGAATCATCATCCAGCACTCATGCCGGATGAACTAAAGAAGAACCAGAGATGGCAGGCATTGCATCGTTATAAAGATAGTTAAAGTTAATTTTCATCGAAAAATCATGATTTTAAATTAGAATAATCGATGACATGTTATCGAACAATGTTTACTTATGAACAAAAGAGCTTAGGAACGCAACGTAGATATTGAAAACATCTTCATTCTTGAATTCCTCACTTAAAAATTAAGTAGATTCTCAGAAATGACAGAAAATGACAAAAATAATAGGTCACCTTCTTATAGTGGCATAATAATGACTTTGTAAGCGTTACTAGAGGTGGTGGATCTAGAAACCTCCCAAGGGGAGGGGGAGGGGGCGATCCATCACATTGCTTCTCCCCATGTTTATTCTGTCTCTGCCAAAGACCTTATATTTTGAAATTCCTTACCACTATCATAATCTTTCTTTTCCTTGCCGTACAGACCTAATCTGCCATGTAGAATCATGAATTTTGCGCGGAATGAATTTTAAAATGTACCCAAGTTAAAGGAAAGTTAGTTATGAGGGTGGAAAAACAAGGTGTTGAAGAAAACCCAGCGGACACTTACCAAGTACAGGATCAATTTGGCAGGCTGCTGGGGGCGTCGAAGAGACACATACGTACTTACAAAACACGCACACAAAAACACGAAAGCTTTTTGGGCATATGCCCTTCATCGGCGATGGAGAAAAAGTAACTGAAAGTGACACACTGGACGGGGAATGACAGGGTGATGTGAGAAGGTTGATGATTGGAGGATACGGGGAGTGGGAAGAGTGGATAGTCAATAAGGAGGGAGAGTGGTAGGGTAAAGCGCGAATAGCTACAATGTAACTATAGGAGACGTTGTAAGAGGGCCAATAGTGTTAGCGGAGGTTGAGGCCAGGGGGGGGAGAAAGAGTCAAGAAGATGTATATGGGCTAGTTCCCATTGTCGGAGAAGGGGGTAGGGGTAAGGCGCGAATGGCCCTTACAATATAACAACTATTGAAGGGGACATTGTGAGCAGTGGTGTGTAATGCAACTGGGAGAGGGTGTCTGACCCTATGGCAAGAGTCGTGGTAGAAGTGGGAAGTTCCTTCATCCGCAAGATATTTCCCAAATTGGGGGGCTGGCAAAATGAGAGGAGCAGGGATTGGCAAAACGGTTGGTAAAGAGGGACTGGTAAGAGAAAGAGGTAAGAATTGGGTGGGCAGCAGGGAGGATTGTTTTGAGGGCCTCGTGGATACCATGAAGGAAAAGTGTGGTTAGAGTGAGTGGAGGGGTTGATGCAGGGATAGTGGGTGTGTGAGGATGGGATCTATTGGTGGTAGGCGTCATTGCCCTATGGATTTGTTCGCGGACCAGATCTGGAGGGTATATATGTGTGTGTATGCGTGCGTGCTGGCGTGCGTGTGTGCGTACGTGCGTGCTTGCGCGCGTGTGTGTGGGTGTGTGTGCGCGAGCGTATGCGTGCGTGCGTGCGTGCGTGTGTGTATATAATATTCTACGTATGTCCCTCACGCTCGACTGTGGCGCAGTTCTTAAAAAGGCTTTATAAAAGAGCGGGGAAAACGATAACTATTTACGACTGATTGTAATGCTATTTTAATATGTCGCGCTATAATCACAAAAAATAAAAAACGCGCTAATTTTTTTGTGTTCATGGATAAAATTCTTCCTGTTTATGCGGCTGCTATTTTTTCGCATGGATTTTTAATTATTTTGTTCACATGCCTATGAAATACAATTGCTATTTTTTTAATATCCTCGTTCTTAATACAAACTGGAGTTCTGTCTACTACTTCAGTATCCTACGAGGCCCACAAAGACTACCACCACCACCACCCCTCGTCCGATTCCTCCGCCAACGGAAATCTGCAAGAAAGAGGGACTCAATCCCGATCCGACAGATTGCGGATATTTCTACCTCTGCACCGCTGACAATTTCGGAGGCTGGAACATTGTCCAGTACAGGTGCGGCGAAGGCACCGTATTCGACCCGGTGAACGGCGACTGCACTTGGCCTTCCGAAGTGCCAGGATGCGAAGACTACATTGGAAAGGCAAAGAAGATCTAAACGCATTAAATAATCACAGAAAATACAAAATATATCTTGTATAAAATATTTTATAGAACGCTCAAATAAAAACCTTCCCTCCACTTATGACTCTCTACTTGCAAATGCTATTTATTTACGTAGATACGACTGGGAGAAAGAATAAAATGCATTTCTCTCTGTTTTTATCCAATTCTTTTACGGTCCTGTCTATACCCACAGCCATTCTACCATTTTCAGTATATGCATTTTAAAAATTTCCGCGGCTAAGTAGTCGGTAGTTTGCGCGCAGACACGACAAATAGCATGAACGTTCTTTGTTTGTTATTTATTGTTGTAAGTAACAAACGAATAATAATTTTCTGTTCCCTCTCCCAACAATTTTCCATTCATCAACATCCAGAACATTTGCTTCACTTCCTCTGTCCGATTCTTCATCGCCTAATTGCGGTGTAATTCCTTTCTCTTAGACATAAAAATCACCATCGCTATCACAACTGGTTATATGCTTGTTTCATTTATCAGCTCAACATCTTCTTCTGGCTAATTTTTATTGCGCCTTTCTTTACCCGTAGAAGAACACGCATTGCTCTCATCTGACGTCATGGTAATTTTTTTCTTATATTATTTTTGAAAAAATTCATTTAGAGCATGAGCGTCCGATGGGGGAGAGGGAGGACAAAGGGGTCAGTTATCCTCCTTTGAATCAGACCTGTGTAAAGAAAAAACAACCCTTGATGTTTGGTTAGGTCGGGATTAACGCGGTAATTTTTCTGAGGTCAGCCAGGAAAGTAGGTGGTGACCCCCTGCAATATGCTTTGAAACAACACTAAAATTTTCGAACGTGGGAGCTTGCCTATAACCTTACCCTCCTGAAAAAGTTCCAGCAAACGCCCATTATTTAGATTACGTCAAATGGCAGTACACGCTGAAAATAAACGTATGACTAATATGCTTTTATGATAAGCGGCTATACGACCTGCTACGGCCGAAAAAATTCATGTAGATCATAAAGACCACGGAAGAAAATTAGGAAAAGAAAGAGTTAACGTGATATTTCAATAAGTTATTTATTGCTCATCTTACTCTACTCTTTTTAAAATAAGTTATTTCGTCTACCGCATCATCTATATATAAAAACGTGTGGAAATAAATGTGAGGTTGATGTTAAATATTTGTTTCATTAAGTCTAACATGCGGTTTTGGATATCATTTACGCTACACGTTAAAATTCCGGTACGAACACGGGACTTTTACTGAAGAACGCCGAAAACAATGAAAAATCACTTTTCCATTGATTATTGGTTGATCCATTCATTCATTCATTCTTAACCCCCTCAAGCGCGGAGGACATTTAATTAAATCCTATTTTTAAAATAGCGATTTCGGTTCCTCAAATTTGAAATTTTTACAGCTTTTTTCGTTTTTATGGGATTTGTCTGAAGTTTTTTTAGGATTTTAATAGAACATAGCATTTATAAACAATATGTTTTGCATCGTTCTACGTCAATCACACTCTTTGCAGGAGATAAGAGAAATCACCCCGATCGCCAGTCAGTGAAGCGCGCACCCATGACTTCATATATATGTATTGTGAAAACTATTAACGTTATTGATATACAATCTTTTTCAAGGAAAATTTTCAGCTTTAATAAACATTTTATTTGTTGGATGCACTTCTATAAACCAAATAGGGAAAAGGTTTCTCACAGGTCAACATTTTCATGTCTTGGCTAAAAATTTGAAATGAATTTTCCGTTTCGTATGTTGTTAAAAGACATTTTGTATAGCTTTCTGAGTTAAATAGTAGTCATTCTTCATCGTTACAGAAGTTACATAGTAAAAATTGTCCTAATTCGTAAAGTAGAAGCGGAGATATGACGTTGTATGTATCGGAATGTACGCGTAATAAAAAAATAGAAATTTTTAAAAACTTTTAATGCATTTGCTTTACCCGATTTACCATGAAATTTACTACAAGAAAATATCATAACTTCAATTAATCATCTATACTTATCTTTTTACTAGCATTTACTTTGCTTGCAATCGATTAGATCACACTCAGGGGAGACCTCGCTTAGCCTCCTCACTTCCAACTGCAAAAATTTCTCTTTGTTGTTTGTAACTTGCCATTCTCACCCAAGCAAAGTTTACTACACTATCTTCCTCTTGCTCATTGTCAATGTGTGCTAGTACATCGACTTCTGTACGATCTTCAATACAATTATCACTATTGCTGTCTGAAGTAATACTATCCTCTGAGTCACTTTTCATTAACGCTTCCGTCTCCATTTCCTTACTTGGTTCACTTGACCTTTTTCTACTCATTGATACCATGATTATTTAATTAAATAATTTAAAAATGAACACTACAAAACACAAATAAAATTGCCTCTGCACAATGCAAAATTTTCCTTCAGACTAACTTCTTTAGAGTGACACGAGAATATTTACCCTGCGATCCGAGCGTAAGGACCCTTGCGCTCGCTCAGAAATAATTTTCGCTCAAGAAATAGCAACAGACATCATCGAAGTGGCTTATTTCTAAACAGACCTAAGGTACGTGCAGACGTCTCTTTCTCTCTCTCCCCCTCTTCCTCCCTGCCTCTCTCCCTCCCTCTCCCCCTCCCTCTCTCCCTCCCTCCCTCTCTCTCCCTCTCTCTCCCTCTCTCTCCCTCTCTCTCCCTCTCTCTCCCTCTCTCTCCTTCTCTCTCTCTCTCGCTCTCTCTCCCTCTCTCTCTCTCATACTATATTGTTCTCAAGAAATGGTAAAGCAAGCACATGGCCCTGAGAGTCGAACAATAGTTGGGCTCTTCTCATCTTATAGCTCTCAACTGCTGACACATAAGAAAAACCCAAGAGAAAGAGAAGTCTGTAGACAGATAAGCAGTGACAAAATCTCCTTTCACTTTGCAGTAGTATTCGTGTCGAGATACGGTTTGTCTCAGCGTTGGATAGGGGTATTTTTAGAAGACACGGTTCCCCAATTGGCGTAGCTACGTGAAAAATCAATCATAAAATTTAATGCATATTAAATTTTATAAGAAAGGGAATAAAAATTGCGAAATGACGATGAATAAGTAGACCAAAGATTCCTCTTTTGAAATATATCAAGTTTATCCAGATTTAAGAAAATTTATTGTCAAAAAAATAAAAAGGTGAGCGATGACCGCTACGTACCGAGTACGTCGGTCGACGGCATATGAAGTTTGCCCCCGCCGTACTCAGTACGTCGCTAGACTTACACGAGTAAAGTGAAAGTTTGACGTTTACCGTTGTTCGCGTAAATTTCTCTTAAATACGTTTTCATGCATAAAAGTTATTAACGTTATAAAAGTTTGTTACAATAAGTCATTTTTATATCTGTATTGTATTTTTGCACAAATACGTCACTGTTATGTAGCTTGATAATAATTTTGTACTCTCGCAATGTGCGTTATACGCTAATAAATTTGATTTCTTAAATGCAATTCTTTCATTTAAGTCCATTTCTTCTGTCCGTGCAATTTATATTTGCTACGACTATGGTAATAAAACGGGAGGGGAAGGGGGTGAGCGATATGAACACGTAGTTCCAAATTTTCCCGCCACTTAGCAATAGCCGCCTTCCGTGGAAAATCTGGGCATCGATCCATAGCATTAAGTTTCCGGTCTTTCCGTAGTACTCTTAGGTCTAACTTGAGCTCTGTTCGTATCGTACACAAGTTTTGCATAGATCGAGAGAATGAATCGGGACAGAGGTTCCGCACGATATGGCAAGGTTGCTATTCTATTTTTTCTTGGCCCCCATATTTGGCCTTGATTGCGTCGACTATAGCTTTGAATGTCGGTACAGAAAAATCTCAAACAACTTTTGAAATATTACAACAAAATTTATTCGAAAGAACTTTTTTTATGATTCTGCCGTTACTCATCATACTAAAATTTTAAAACAATATTTGAAAGGTTAGTTAAAATTCACCCATTCTATGCTTATCTTTCATTAGATTAAACGATTAACTTCAAGTGTTTTCATCTTCTTCACACATAGAACCCATCTTAAAGACTTATCATCAAATCAACAGATGATTTATCTGGAAATACCCGACACAACTGTGACAGTTACCATTGATGCGCATTCTCAAGCTTAGATTACTTGGAAGATACTCAACTTATTACGACGGATTATTTTCAATTCCTTTCAAGCGATCTAAATAAAAAATAAAAGAATATCGCACTGCATATCTAGAACACTCCAATTTCAAGAATCTCACGAGGATCTCTTATATCTCAATTAAATCATTTCCGAGTGACAACAAATTCAGTTCAGGACTAATACAGGCTCAACGTATAAATCTCGAATTGATTACCAATGCTATGTCGCCATGGCAACACTCCAATAAAATGCTAATTAAATGAAAAAAAGCTATCGTTAACAATAAATTCAAGGAAATACAATCGAATATCAAAGTTATGTGATAACAATTCAAATCTACACTCTTTTCCCCTTTGAAAAGTACAAACTCTGCTCTATTATATCACAACTCCAAGTTATTTTAATGTACCAAAGAACAATTCTCTGCACGATGTATTTGAGAACCTATGCAAATCAAACAAGTATGGAAAGGTGTATTCTATGTTTGAGTACACAGAGTTTCCAAATGCGTTCTTTGAGATCGACAAATTTTAGTAAAACTGCCCAATACCTAATATCATGAAAATGCGTCCTGCGGTTCCCGAGTTGAAACAAATACGTCTTAAACTACATGAAGGACTTCATGTAAAGTGGTCGTAATTATCGTCGGATTTTAACCAAAATTGGAATCAGTCGACAAATTTGACTAAAACTCTCCAATACTAAATTTCATTAAAATACGTTCCGCGAGTTTAGACATGCGGACGGACGGACTGGAACTACGTACCTCCCCTATAGGCGTTCACTTCGTGTAAAGAACGCATAATAAGGAAAGGACGTTCCTGGAATGGAGCTTGGAGCTTCAATCATCGCCAAATAAAATATGATCCTGCGGTCGGCCATGATAGCACGAGGGGCGTAGGTAAATTGCGGACCAATACCATACCTTAATCCCCTTGAGGAAGGTTGGTCGGAAAAGGGAATCTGTAAATTGCGAACTCACCTGGGAATTTTAACCTGCAGTTTCGAAAATAACGGAATTGACAGGTTATTTGGTAAAAAAATTGTATCAAAGATTGCTCAGATTTCCCACCTGATATGTGGGCTGAAGCATACCACTAATGCGTGAGAATCTGTACTTGAAAGTATGAACACCAACGAAAACGGCAGATCGAAAACAAAAGATGTTGGCTGAAGAATTAAACATGTACAAAATGGGAGCGATTAGTAGAATTAAAGTAGTAAATTTTGCTTCATGCGCCTCAACTACAAGGAAACGACGCTAGTACAATACTGAAGAAATACAATAACACGACGTCTTGTACATATAAGGCGACGCAAGTAAAACACTTAAGAAATAATAAAACAATGTAACGCTAGTGAAAAACTAAAAAAAAGTGAGAAGGGAATCTTTCTGCAGTCCACAATTTACAGGTAGATTTTCAAGGAGTCGGTCCGCAATGTACACGTAGTGTTAGTTGATCTCCTTAGCTTGGTCCGCAATTTACCTACGCCCAGCATGAGCCTAGTACCAAGTTTCATGAAAATCGGTCCATTGACGTGAAATTTGCTCACAGAGGATGGGCACATACAGACACGACCATTTCGTTAGGTATTTCTTCGGGAAACTAGCCTAAAATGCCGAAAAGTAAAAGATTTTAAGCCTCTTAAAAACATGAAAACAACGCCAAATCCGTCATATTTAGCGCGTTTTTTTTTAAATGCGCTTATAGTTTCACTTCGGCATTTGTCTGTCCGTGAACTTGCTTAAATTGAAATTCTTACGAAACAGTAAGCGATAGAGAGCTGGAACATGGAGGGTAGATTCATGTGCTGCTGCCATTTGTTTTCTTTAGAATTGAGTTTTGAAAAATATAGAATTTCGGATTGAGGAACATTAATTTTTTTTAAATCTCCGAAGATGTAAAAGGTGGTGAGCTGCAAATTTTAGTGTACATTTCTACATTAATTCCACTTGTTCTTTAAAACTTTGAGTAAAAACAACAAGACAGTCGTAATTTATTTTGAACTCAGAAATTTCTTACACGGTTTTATTAAATGTCAACGAAAACAATCTTCGCAACTTAAGTAAACACGATCTAATATAAATATCTATAATTTTCATTTGGGTGCACAAAGCATAGAGTGAATGAAAGGAAATGTATTATGTATTTTCTACGACAAAGAAACGAACGTGAATACGATAATTTACCTTTCATGCAAGTGAAAAAGAATGGATAATTTACGACGATGGAATAGATAGATTGATAAACATACGTCTTTATTTGGGCGAGATTGAGGATAGGCAGTCTCTAAATAAATGACCTTGAACGTAAAGTTTACGTCATAATTACTCAAGTGATGCATGTTTTAAATAATTTTCGATCGTTTTACTTACATCTCCGAAGATATAAAAGATGTACTAATGCTGAAATTTTGATAGCACAATTTCAGATTTGTGCCACTTATTCTTGAACAGTTTGAGTTCTGAAAACATAACAGAGGCCGATAGGGGAACGTTATATATTGCCCAAACAGACGGGCGGACAGACAGACATAAAAACCGATTACATAACCGATTTTTCTTTCAAAAAGCGCTAAATAACGCGCTAATTTCATCCATGTTCATGGATAACACTTAACTTGTTAATCTAGAATTTGGACTTTTTCGTTAAGTCTAATAATGGATGCTGTAGCTTAATTTAAAAAATTTTATTACATTTTTTACTGTATATGTTTATAATTCTTTTGATTTAAATTATAATATTCAAACGCTAACAATATATTAAATTTCCAAAACATTTCGGTATTAGTTTTAATTTCTCAAATCAACCATTCAAAAATACAAAGCAACAAAACAAGCGCACATTTTCGTATCCTATAATTTAACAGACGGTAAGTAAATTCGCTAAGGTCGTATATATTGATCAACCATTTTGCGTATAATTTACGCATAACATACATTTAAATGCACGATAAATTTTTAATATAAAACATTCATCAAAATTTAAATTTTATTGCATATAGTGGACTTAGTCATAATAGCGTGTGGTATTAGATACCAGAAGGCAATTGTTTTCTTACAATCTTTAAAAGTTATTTAGCATCCAAAAATTTTAAAATGTCGATATTATGTTATCATGTACAACTATTTGTTCATAGTGTAGCTGATCATTCGTTTTTATAAAAATAAACCCAAAAAACCTTGATAGTAAAACGGATCAGTTCGGTGGCAGCTGAAAAAATCAGTAACTGAGTTTCGTATAGAACAGGCATGTCAAACTCGGAGAGTCATAAGGCCGCATTAAAGCGACAGGTGGTACAGAAGGGACGAATTAGGATTACATTTTCTTAATGAGGGTCTGATTTTGAGTAATAGACTTTATCTAGAAGGTAAGACAAATGTTTTGCAATTAAAAAAAAACAAAATATAATAAAACCCTTATGCTCTTGGTCACTTGGTCAGTCTGTCCGTAACGCTCAATATCTCAGCCAGTTCAACCAAATTTAGTAGGATTGCTATACTGTAATTTTGTAATAAAAAGGCGTAATATGTTTTTTCCTAAAGAAGCCCGCTGCAACGTGGGCGAAACGTTGAATAAACCATGCTCTCTACGCAGCTTCTCCCGAGAACACCATACAACAATGCTGTCCGTTGGGGAAACCTCCAATCGAAGATGTTTTTTATATTGTTTGATTACAAAGCCCGTTTTAAACGGGTCAATTCATCTAGTTATTTAGGAAACGCTCTTATTGTACCTCAATAAGTATGAAAAAATCTTTTCTCCTTTTCAGAAAAATAATGTATTTATTTAAAATCTCAAGTGATTTAGTTAAGGCAAAAATTAGCATTCGAGTCGCAGTAAGGCATAGTAAGGGCCGCAGGCTTGCGAGAATCACCTATTTTTTAACACCTACGCCGAAGCGATCACCTAAGATTTCACGACAGGATGACGAAATGGGATTAAAGGAAATAGCGATTGCGACTGACATTTCAGTGTCTGAGGAAGATAGCCGACATGATTATCTAAGCAGATATACATGTTTTTTAGCGCTTTCCATTAAGCGTTCAGACGCTAAAAACAATTTCAATTGCAAATAAAGTGGAAAAATTCACTCTAATTACGTAGCACAGCATGGAGAGGTTACATATCATTTAGAGCAGCGTTTCTCAACCGGTGGGACGCGAAATTTCTCAACAAAATAACTCCAATATTTAAGGTTTTTAAAAACGTCCATAAGGATTAATATGATTCTGAAATGCAGGTGACACTTCTTGAAAAAGATGTGGTTTGTTTTTATCATTGTCGGAACAAGGTTTTCCGACAAAATGGTTGGTGGGACGCAAGATGTAAAAGGTTGAGAACCACCAACTTAGAGAACGTGTTATCCATTTCTTCAGAAGCAGCTATGCATCTCGAAAAGCATGCGACGCAAAATACATAATGTTTTTCGTCTGAAAATTTGAAGCAATATAATTCAGGTATCTCCCACTTAATAAAGAATAAAACTAAACTGAAATGATGAGGTTTAATATTTTCTTGGTATTTTTCATGCATAGATTTTGACGCAAAGTTCAAAGTTTTTCATTTCTTGCAATAGCGATAATTTCAAATTCTTAAGAAAATCCTCCTATCTTTCGCTCTACGAATATTGCGTTGCAAAACGTTTATGCGGAAAAGTACTTGACAAAAAAGTATATAATTTCATTATAGGTTAAAAAAAGGATACATCTACAGATGCGGAAGTCCAGTTGATAATTTTCGTGATAGCGGTTGGTGTGTGTGTATATATATATCAGATAAACGGAGAGAATCTCAGAGGCTTCCGAGGAACGAGAAAGGTAAGTTCCAGAAAAAGTTAATAGAGCTCACCTTTTGCCTGAAATCAGAATTGAAGAACAATTTTTCTATCAGAGAACCACTATTGACGACTGTTGCTTTGTAACCGAAATGCGCATCTGATTTATCCAGCCTTTTTATGGATTTAGAAGAAACATTGTTTTCCAATTCTGAGAAAGATAACGGTCGGCCGTAAATATTTTTCGCGTTTTGATTGATGAGTAGGGCTCGTGGCCTGTAAAAACTTGCTCATCAAAATGATCGAAGCATTAGACGATCACGCATTTTATTCTTACCCAACGGATAATTATGAGTTGCCAAATAAAAACTATTTACGGATGGAGATCTGTAGTAAACCTTCCATTTCATAGGGCAAATGAAATATTTTCATTTATAACTGAAAATTATTTAAAATTTTAATTTTTTAAACTTTGTTTCAGCATTCTCTGATAAGATGAAGGTATTGGCAAGTTTATTCTTTACCCTTCTTCTGTGCCTGTCTGTACAAGGTGAGAAACGGATCATTTATTCATAGAATTCCAACTTCATGCACTTATTAGTGGTATTCAGAATAAATATTCTTAATTTTAATAATATTTTCCTTTGTAGTACGTAATACTTTGAGAAAAATAGGTGACATTGTCATTTCTCTGTACTTGCGATGGATTTGCTTGCAAGTAGATAAAATAATTTTGGCAGCGCGATTTTAATATTTAACCAGAACGAGATAACTTCATTTTTTTGTTATCTCATAGCTAAATTTCACCGAGAAAAAAATGTTGTTAGATTTATTTTTAATAAATTCTAAACCGTATTTTAGACTATTTGTAAATTAAATGTATGGAACAAATAATTGTGTAAATGACGATTAAATATGCAACAATGCATGAGCCTAACCATGAACCAACACCAAATAATGAAGCAGAGACCAAAATGCATCAAATGCTAGAGAACCGTCACTCTTTCAGAGACATTTAAACATTTAATTCCTGTAACACAGCAAAATCGAACAACCGTTTCAATTACTCTTACATAATATAGCCTTTAAATCAGCAAAATGCAAGTGGTCCCAACAATAATTAAAATCAGTCAATCTTTTTCTCTTACGAATAAAAGCCCAACAAATATCCAGTTTACCAGATACAAACCAAATTTATAAATAGTAAGAAACAGATTCGAGAAATAAGTAGCCTGTGCCGAGTTCTAGAGCTGTCGAAAGAAAGAAATGCGAGAAATACACGCTGGGAAACGATGTCACGTTATCCCTCGGCCGCTAAACAAAATTCATTTAATTTTTAAGGGGCATTTCGCGATAAAAGCATTTTTGTTTTTCTCCCTCCCCCCTTCCTCCAGGCAAGCCGCAGTCGAAGGCATCCGAGAAGCGCGTGGTGTGCGTTTTCGCAAGCTGGGCTGGATACCGCAATGGCAAGGGAACTTTCACGCCCGAAAACACGGATGTCTCCATTTGCACCCACGCCACATACGCCTTCGCCGGACTGGACGCATCTTCCGCACAGGTTGTACCTCTCGATCCATGGAACGACTTGAGCACCGGAGGCGGAAAAGGTAACTGAATATAAAAAAGCTGGTCCCGTCAAAATTATCTATCCACACTCCGTCTCGATGTGCAATTAAAATAAACGGCGCAATATACATTGCACAAACTTTCTCATGAACTCTGGTTGCGTGCAGCATTATCTTCGAGACATCATAAAAACAAAAATTATTACAAAGTTGCGGTGATAAAGCTTACATTGTATACCAACGATATAAGAAACCAGAGGCAATTAGAGTTTAGCTGTTACTAGTTACTGTTGTAGTGAGGAAGAAACGTATGAGTATTCATAGATCCCACATGGGGTAATATCTGACCGCAGACATATAAATAAATATTTTATCCTGTTTCCCGCAAGGAGGCAATAAAAAAAAATATGGGTATCTACGCAACAAAGCTCTCTTAAGGCATTTATAAAATATTAAAGAAATATTTCAAAAAAATAAAATAAACGGCGCAATACACATAACGCAAGCTTTCTCATATCTATTATAAATACCTGCTTCTGACGGAGGATATGTATATATGATATAAAACCTAAGGGGAAATGTGGTGGGATATTAGGTACAACCAGCAAGAAAAATCGAAAATTTAAATTTTTTTTTAATTTTTAGAGTGGTATTTTTAACCCCAATATTTCATTTCGATACTCCATAAGAAAAACATGAAAATCTGCTTAGAATTTCATAAATTTGCATTTTTGAATTAGTTATAATTCAGATTTTTAAAAATGTGAAAAAAGTAATGTCATGTTGGAGCTGAAATTTTTAAGTTATTTAGAGCTTAGTGCATATACCCAAATAAACATTTTAAAATCTCGATGAATATATTGTTGCGGCCGTTAAAATTTTTTAAAATTTAAACAAATTGATAAATATTATTTCAATTCTAGATAAGCTACAACTTTAAAATTTGGCTGAAATGTGTGGCTTTAGTACCCTACTGTGAAAAAAGTATAATATTCCAAAAATTGCAATTTTAGGGATTGTTTTACTCTATTACTGTTACATAAGGAAAGAACGACAATCGGTGCAGAGGTGAAATCTTTACAATTAAAAAAATATTTCCAATGATAAATTATCTCTCTGAAAAATGAATGTTTTTTGAAGGTGAGATGAAATACTTGCAGAACGCAAGTAAGTACCTTTTACTAGTCATTATAAATAGCTGCTTCTTACATATATAGGATATATCATATAAAACCTAAGATACCTCTAGAGGTGCTACAGAGCTGAAATTCATGAATATAAATCATTGGTTACAATCTCTGGAAAAATCTTAAATTTTAGAAAATATTGTATTTAAGGGGTGTTTTTTACCCCAAAGTATAATTTTAAACGCCCATAAGAAAAGCATTGAAAACTGTTAAGGGCAATATAAAATTGTTTTTTTTTAATTATTTAAAATTAAGATACAAAGTCGGGACATGCACCTTACTATGGAAAAAAGAATGAAGTATATTTTTCTTAAAGGCAGAATTCAAGTCCATGCTGAATTTGTGTAAAAATTTGATTTTAATTATAAAATTATGAAATTTTTTCGGTCTTCAACAATGAAAAATATTAACTACCATAGCAACGACTCCAATGCCTTTCAATGGGAATTGATTTTCTATAATTTAAGAGCATTTATTTAATGCTTATTGTTAGACTGCATTATAATCCATTGGATTTCAGCCAACGACGTATTCATATGACGACCTGATAATTTTAAATTAATAGTTTTATCCAGATTTTTACATACATTTTAGTGTAAAATATAATCTATTATCTTAATGATGATTATAGTTGTTGCAAAAAAGGGCGATCTGAGCCATGAAACTTGAAATTGAAAGACTTGGACGCGAAGCCGATTGACAGAGAATTTAGAAATTCCGGATAGATGCCTTAATTTCGCAGAAAATGAAAACTACTATTTTATATAAATGTGCTCTCTGAAATTCAAATGCCGCGTTGGTTTATTTACGAGTTTATATCTTGATGTATGGTGATTTTTTGAACGCTTGCAGTATGCAAGTACCGACATCTCGTATGTATATACGTTTGGTCTCACTACACTCTTTGCCCCGAAATTAACTGTGTGTTTGGCAATTCACTGCCAATGATGTTAATAATGCGTAGCAACAGAACCAAAGCGACTGACGTCATCAACCTCTCACTTCTATCAACTTTCACTAATAAGCGCGTGGCGTTGACAGAAAAGTACGGAATTTTAGACTGTGGAATCCCCGGGTTCCACCTCCCTTCCTCTGACGCGAGCGTCTTGTACAGAAATAATGCGACTGAACGTTATATAGTAACTTTTTGGAACATATGGCTTACAATTAGTAAGTGTTATTTGTGGCATCAGGCTGTACGATTGGATGGACTTAAATCAAAATCCTTGTATCCATTTTAAATAAATTGAATTTTTTTCAAACTATCCGAGAATAAAGTACTCTTCATTTTTTCGCAATATCGTTCATCTCTTCCGAGTGTTTATTATGAATTATATTATCCACAAATATGAAATATTATTCTATTTAGTTTAACCGACTAGGCTGTAGTAAGATTTTTAGTGGATCGCAGCGGAGGCGTGACGTCATAGTGCCTAGGTAAGGTAGCTTAGCGTATATTTTAATGTCACTGGACGCTGTATAGTGGTTTTAGTGACATATAGCTTCCGTAGTATTATTTTTGACATCAGCCTCTGCAATTGGATTGATTTTAATCAAATTTCTTGAAGCCATTTTTGAGTCGATCAAATTTTTCTAAAAATCGCCAAGAATATACTACCCTTTATTTTTGTGCAATATCATTTTTATGAAAAAGAGTGTGTAAAAGATGATATATTGCAAAATTATGAGATATCATTGGATTTTATGTACGCGTTTGAGCCCTAGAACCGCGAACAAATCGATAGACAGACACTGACAGACAGACACTGGCAAACTTACTGACATACAGCATGGCGAAAACCACTTTTATGGGCTCAGGGACACCTGAAACATGTATTTCTATCAAAATCTCAAAGTCGAAATTTTTCACGATTACAATAATTTCATATACTACGAACCTATATGATAAAGTAAAAATATCAACCTAATAATTTTTCATCGTTCAACATTTTTCAACATCTTGCCTTCAAAATTATACTTTCGAACCAACTAAATTTATCGCGGTCAAAAGTGTTAGATGGTAACGTACTTTGTGTTCTGTATTCGTTAACGTGTCATCGTAAATTATTGGATCATTATGCTTTTATTTACCAGATGATTATTGGTTACACTTTCTTACAGGCTTCTATGACCGCTTCGTTGCCCTCAAGAGGAAAAATCCCAGCCTCAAAGTTCTATTGGCCGTAGGAGGCTGGAACGAAGGATCTACCAAGTACTCCACGGTAAGATTACCTACGCTTTCGGATATGTGTTAGACTATGCTAATTGGCCTCCATCAGGAAAAGAAGACGGAAAAGTATACTCCATAAATAGAATACACAGAGATTTCAAAGGGCGATACTTACTATATCGAAAAATTGGGCGATTCTCAAATTTTAAATTTAATATTAATCTATACAGCACAGATCATATAAGAACATGGTAGAGAAAATATGTATTTTTAATTGTTGTTTGCCGAGAGAACCATCTTAAAGATCGATGTAAACAAAATATTCGATGTTTTTCTCGGGATTTTCTCGAATTTGTATCTTCGAAACGATAACTTGTAATGATGGGGTCTCGAGAACCGTATTGTGGTAAATGTTCTCTATCCGAATAATTTGTTTAATCTTTACCTTACAGATCATAAAAGGGCATGGAAGAGAAAATATGGTATTGTAATTGTTGCTTGTCGGATGCCATTTAACGAGTTACGGAGTATTTATGTAAGGTAGAAGTCCTAATTGACGGATGCAGTTGAAAATCACAATTGGGTGATAAATTTGAATAAATATCACTCTTACTTAATTTAATTAAAATCAGTCTAGCGGTTTAGGAGATAAAAGTTACGACGGACGGACGGAAGAGACGTGCCCATAAGGCGTTCTGCTACTAGCGCTTCGCTGGTAAAAAAGGTATAAAAACTATGAGTTTTGATGGATTTTAATCACCATCTGCATAAGGTTTTAAACGTATGGCATTAAATAAGATTCATTTTAGTTAGTTTTTGAGTCGTCAAATTTTCAAAAGGAACTTCTAATAAATAAGGTCTAGCAATGAAATGAAATAAATCTAAATTGCATTCGCCTACCATAAGTTTGCTTGAAGGAATGCCAATACAAATAACGTTTCATTATTCCTTTAAGATGGCGTCCAACAAATCAGGACGTACGAGATTCATAAATAGTGCTATCAGCCTCCTTAAGGAACACAATTTCGATGGAATGGAGTTCGACTGGATGTATCCAGGATCAAGAGGTGGTGCAGCTGCTGACAAGGCAAGTCTCATTATTGTAATCCTTTACATTGAGAATGGTTTTACAATTTTTCTTTACTATATATACGTATTATATATATATATATATATATATATATATATATATATATATATTCATTTCCTTAAGTATATATATATATATATATATATATATATATATATATATATATATATATGTTACGCCGAATCCGTGAAATGGGCAGCGTTACCCGGGAAGTAAAACCGATCGGCAGACAGAAAGACGGATGGAGAACGATATAAATTATAAATCATAGTTCAAACCTGAATTCCTGTTTATTGTTTGAGAATTAAGTAGCTCCTCTGATACGCAACTCTACAATACTCTGTCATTTTAGCTTTTCATACTTTTCACAAAATTTATATGCAGTGTCATAGGCGAAAATTCCATTTCTTTAATGGGATGGGAACAGATGTTTTTGAAGCTGCTAATTTACTTGCAGGAAAATTACGCCTTACTTCTGTCTGAGATGCGGGCTGCCTTTGATGCTGAGAACCTTATGCTGACTGCCACTCTTCCAGCTCTGCAAGTTTTCGTGGACGCTGGCTATGATATAGATGCCGTTGTGAAGTAAGAATCATAAATTGCTAGCTTCATTAACTAATGAATTATACATGGATCCCCTTTCCGATATTTTTTCCCATAGTATGTAATTATATATTTCATCTCTTCGAGTTATAGTTGTAATAATTTTTTCCCATCAATCTTCTGATCATCCAGTTTGTTCAAACTGCCCCGTTCCTAGGGTGTCCAGCTGCTGAGGAAGCAAAACCGGGATATTTTATGATAAAAGGAAGAATAAACAGGGACAAAATCGGGACTTACTCATTTTTAGTTGTTTCAATGGTTATTTTCACTTAAATATTACATTAATACATTTTGCGTGATTTTTTGTAATAATATTATAATGTATTTATTGCATGAAGAGTATTAATTTCTAAACTGTTGCGTTCATCAGTCCATTGGATGTCGCACAAAGAAAAAATTCTCTTGCAGCTTGCCTTGTGACCCGTAATGTCAAACAAATATGAACATAATCTAACAAATTCATTTTTGTGTAAATTAAATTTTCTTAAATATGCATGTCTATTTTTCATTGCAGTTTATTGTTTTCCAACTTCCATTACTTTCGATTTCGTTGCTCACAACTTTCTTTAAAACCGTAAATTGATCATACAATATATTTTTATCAAGTATAATTTAATTTTTTATGCCGTAAGAAACCAAGCTGTTCCAAATGCACTTAACAAAAATTGGCATAATTTGAAAAGCTGTTAATTTTAAAACGAGATTGTCCGACTAACGCGTCACACTACTACACACTACGGTCTGAACGATATTGCAGAATCTCACAAGGCTTCGGTGACAATACACTGGATTCGTGCATTTAGTCAGTCAAGTGCACGTAATACTTTTTGGCTGATCACTTTGTGGATACATTATGTAATCACAAAGCAGTCAGACGTCAAGTATTGAATTTAGAGCGTATGCGAGTCTAAATCTAAAAGCAACACATCTGGTCGTCTATATCTTCGACGTGCAAACAAACATCAGCGCCAGTTATCTAGCAAAGTATATTGGTTCTAAAATATAAGCGAATGAAATTCTCCAAAGCCAGTCAAACTGATAAAACCCGGTAAAAAGGCCGGATAAAAACAGATGAACCCGGATAAAAACCCAATACGTATTTCGGCTACAAAGTAACCATCATCAGGGGTTAAAAAAGGGGGAGGGGGACTTGAGAGAGGGCGACTGAAACCAAGCACGCTCTCAAGTGACTGGCTTTGGAGAATTTCCTTCGCTTATATTTTATATATTTGCCAGTGTAGCTCGCTCTCTTTTACTGAACTATATTGGTTTTAGTTTTAAGACGCTGTGATTCCAAAGAACATAGAGTGCATTACTTATTCTGTGTTCTAAACTCCCACTTCGGAGCCATTTAGCCAAGAAAAGTCGTACTAATGATAAGACCCCAATAAACAATCCCTATCTCTTTGTATCAGCGCTTAATTTTCCTTTCGATAATTCGAGTTTTGGAGTCAACTACTTTACATAATGACAACAACTCAAAAAACAGGGACAACTATGCGTCCCGAAAACTTGTTTCGGGACACCGAGACACTAGAGAGGAAACGTTTGGACATCCTACACGTACCCCAGAGAGACTTCAGTTTTCCGACCTTCTTTAGGTGACCTACGCCAACATTTCCTGTCTCTCGAGCATTTCTACTCTACCTTCATACTTTTGAAAACCCTATTTCTTTTACATGGAGTACTTCATTTGTTATTTCGCATTTTTACGTTTTTTCTCCTAGTCAATATTGAAAGGATTTCGTTAGAACAGACTTTGTTATCTTATCAGTATCTCTATAGTATCATCAAAATTTTATCTGCACTCGTTCTTGGCATACACATTACGCAATAAAGACATTATAAAAAAGATATTTAATCAAATTTTGTAAGAGTTTAAAATTAAATAGCAGCTCCACCATTTCACGCGGTACAGATATGCAACTCAAGTTTTATTGCACTAGAACAAAAAATCAATCAACGCTTTCAGCGTGAATGATATATTTCGCCTTTTATTATTTATGAATGTTATGTAAATTAGGTAATATTCAAGTTATTTTATTCACAAATAATTTCATGTTTCACCATATTAACTCACAGGAACATGGACTTTGTTAACATCCTTTCCTACGACTACCGTGGAAACTGGGATAGACTAACTGGTCTCGCGGCTCCACTTCATTTTGAGGACAATCAAATTCCTGACGTGGCAAGTATTAACTCAGATAATTTTTCGTTCATTAAATAGCATTATGATTGAAAGAATATCTCTTAAAGACCTAAATTAGTGATTTATTTTGCAAAAACCGTTCTTACTGGACGCGAACATTATTCCGTAAAGAGCAATTTCATTTCCTGAAATATTTCCAAAACAATTGCTTTGATATAGTACCTATATGTTTTAGCGGATATTTCGCTTTCGTAGGTATGTTTCCCTTTTATATCACCATTAAAATAAATATCTACTAATAAAGAGTGTCGTTATCATGCGTAGTCTGAAACCATGAAGATGTACATCTCTAAAGGAGTTCCATCAGATATGATCGTGATGGGCATACCAGGATACGCCCAGACATTAAATCTAGCCGATCCCAATTTGAACGGCCTTGGAGCACCTGCAACTGGACCGGGAGCAAGTGGATCACTAACCCAACAGCCAGGGTTTATGGGATTCAATGAGGTCAGTATTAAATCAGTCCGGATTTCCGAAACAAACAAAGCGTAACCAGTCATGCGATGTCTTAATTTTCTTTATAAAAATTGTATTGCTTTAGCATCTTTCCATTACTTCGATGGACGTAACTGCAGAACCGACATACAATTAATTTATATTACTGCTTTTTATCCATGGAAATTAGAAAATTACTTTTTATCTTATCTACTCCAAAAGTACATATTTGTAGGTAAGCCATAACAAAACCATGGCAGTATGAGCTTAATGACATTTCGGGTGAGATATTCTTAAATCGAATGACAAAATATAAGTAAATAATCAGTCAGATTCGCGTTCATTTACGAATTTCGTGCTTTCGTCGACAAATGTGCGATTTTCAATCCGTTTAAATTAATGCAAACAATGTCAATGATAACTTTTACTTTTCAGGTCTGCCAATCACAGAAGGAATCGCCCGATTTGTGGGTGGTGCAAAGAGACGAGGGATCGAGTGCTCCCTATGCCGCCAATTGGCTGCTGTGGGCCTCTTACGACGACGTGGTATCAGTGGAGGCGAAGGTAAGCGCTTAAGATCACCTGAAGTGGATTTCAAATGCAATACAACTTTACCAACTTACTATAAAAACTTAGATTTCCACGCTTCGATATTATAATATAGATAAATTCGATTTAATTAATTATTATTTCGTCTACAATAAATTTTTACCACGCTATTTTATTCGACGCAACATAGTAAGGCATAAAAATCACTATTTAAAATCTTTTTTTGCTCTT
This sequence comes from Tanypteryx hageni, assembly GCA_028673005.1. Taxonomy (NCBI): domain Eukaryota; kingdom Metazoa; phylum Arthropoda; class Insecta; order Odonata; family Petaluridae; genus Tanypteryx; species Tanypteryx hageni. Next base: position 81,988,788 of record CM054116.1, on the reverse strand, counting down.
ATTACCTGCACTTAATACACTTTATTTATTTTCTACAAAAAGGCTAATTACATCAAGGAGAATAACCTAGGAGGAGCTATGCTGTTCACTATCGACACAGACGATTTCAGAGGAGAATGCGGTACCGCATTCCCGCTCGTCAGAGCTCTGTATGATTCTCTAATGAATTAAAGAAGAAAATGTAAATTAAATTAAAAAAGCTTTAATAAAATCAAATGGCATGTGCTATATTTTTCGTATTATTTTGTAGCAATTCTTATTCAACCATAAATTTATCAAACGTGGAGTACTACATTTGTTCATAGCAACAGGCAGGATAGGTCCAAATTAGGTACCTATGTGTCATGTAATTTAGTTTTTCTCGACCAATTTCCCTCCGACTACCGCCCCCACAGCCGTATGTAGTAACGTGTACCTTCAACATATCTATAACGTCTTTGCTCCTGTGGTAGTGAAATGCGTGTAATGCCCGCATCCCCTCCATTAAACTATATACCTGGAAAGAACTTAAATCCGTGTAACAGCTTCCACTGCGTATTTAACCATATTTATCGCGAAAGCTTCTGTGACTTTTCTACATCCACACACTTGCATTTTTTTAGACAACAGTGAAATAAAAAACACCTTTACAATGCCGATCTTAAATTAAATGACGCTGAATCTATGAAAATCTATAACCGGAAATCAAAATTTATGACGGTAAACCAGATAATATGCAATAAAGAAAAAAAGGAACTTAAAGCCTTACTGTTGGGACTTGTCGTCAGACGTAGCACGTGACCGCTGGGTCACGTAGTGACCTCTCTCAAAAATATCCGCAATTGCGCAACATATGTCATTTCAGGCTATCGGACAGCACCAATGTGTACCTCTGATAGCTATTTCGTGTTACATTGTCATTGCAATATTATGTTAATTGTTCCGATAAATTTCTAACCTATTTATAGAGAACTAGAGGATTTACCCTACTTCGCACAGGTTGCTGTTTAAATGAAATATAGAACATATTTTATTACTAAAATTTATATAATTTATTTAAAACTTTTCATTTAGATTTTTGAAATACAAATTATTTTATTCCAATGCTTTTTATAGACAATATAAAATACGTAAATACTCACCAGCAATGCGTTGAAAAAAACGTTCAATTTAAATTAAATAATATACTATATTATTACACCACGTTTAAGCACGATTCACTAAATAAGAATATTTATTAAGTAACTAAATAAATAAACCGAAACAACATTAAGTCCTTGGACTTTAACAATGTCATTTTCATCAAAATATTTATCGTTAAATGCGCAAATTTAGTCCAAATTAATGGGAATATATGTGAAATGCGAGCGATTTCGAGTCAAAGACAATAAGAATAAAAAACTATAATCATTCTTCTTAAATACTGTGCAGATACGAAGTTCTTATGTCAATTTGTCGAAGTCATATAAGCAAATAAATGAAAGCCTGCACTTATAAAAGTCAATTTTTACGTGTTTTCTTAGGAATAATAGAAAAATGCGAATAACTTTTTTATGAAAAATCTGTCGGTAATTTAAACTACCCTACGGCATTTCCCTTGGTGCCCCCAATAATCGTGCCAAGTTTCGTTACGATACCTTTGAAGGTGTGGATTTGTATAGGATAACATACATACATCCAAACATTTTAAATTATAGTATAGATATTTAATTGATTTGAAAGTAATAATGCAAAAAAATCCCGTATGCCCAGTATTTCCCATATAAAAACAACAAAGCATTAAAGTATTAATAACGCTTATGTTAATAATTATTACTATATTATTACGCAATTTTAAAAGACGCTGAATGGTAAAATTACTTCCATTCTCTCGATGTGAGATGCGGTTCAAGTGTAACGATTTCCCTCGCTTTTCTGATGCAAATTTGTAGTGCTTTTCGTCATTGCTGAAGAGCACTATTATCTTCTTGATGCTCGTCCGTCCGTCCGTACGCATATATCAGGGAATAATTAACTGAACCGATATTAACCAAATTGGTACATAGAATCTTCACAAAAATAAATGCCCAAAATGACATTTGTACCGAATCAATTCAGCAGGGGTGCCACAATTGCAAAATAATACTTTTCGGTAATAATGAATTTGGAAAAAATTGGCGAAACAGATTTCAACGAAATTTCGTGTGAAGAAAGTGTACAACATAAAAAAAGAAAATCTTATGCTGAATATAGATATAAGAAAGCAGGGCTGCCACAATACAAGTAATATAAAATTTTCTTTTTATATGTATTGAACTGACACCTTCAATTTTAACCAAGTTTAATATTTATAATTTAAACTTATACACAAAACCATAATAGCATATTTTACCGGATCAACCAAAACAGGGGTGCCACAATTTCAGATTAAACTCTTTCAGTAATTATGGATTTGGAAAGAATTGGCTGGACGTATTTCAACTAAAGTTTGTATATAAGATTTGTACAACACACCATAATGAAATCAAGACATTTAAAGGGAACTAAAGAGCAGGATACCACAGTAAAAAGTTAAATAATATATCTTTTGCACGTATTTCTAGAGAATTGACCGCATGGATTTTAACCCAATAAGGTATACTTATATAATCTTCATATAAATGAATAACCAAAATAGCCTATATCAATCTGGTCGAGTAAACAGGGCTACCACAATATCAAGGTTAGAATTTTGTTGTAACTAGGATTTTGGAAGGTATTTGCTTAACCGATTTCAAAGAAATTTCGTTTATAGGGCGAGTATAGAAAGAGAAAACGAAATGAATATGTTTAGAACGAATCTAAAAAGCAGGGCTAAGTAAAAATAATTTTATGATTTCAAAGCAAATACATAAGTATACGATTATAATACGGCAAATTTTATGAAAGGCACTTTTGTACCACGGGAAAGTAAAAGTAAAATAATATTTCTTTTGGACGTATTTCTAGAGAAATGATTGCATGGATTATAACCAAATATGGTATATATAATCTTCATATAAATGAATAACCAAAATAGCATATTTCAACTGGATCGAATAAACAAGGCTACCACAATATCAAGGTTAGAACTTTGGTGTAACTATGAATTTGGAAGGTATTTGCTGAACCGATTTCAAAAACATTTCGTTTGTAGGGCGAGTATAGAAAGAGAAAACGAAATAAACATGTTTACAACGGATCTAAAATGCAGGTCTACCATAATATAAGGAAAAATAATTTTTTTATTTCAAAGTAATTAGTATACGATTACACTACGGCGAATTTTACGAAAGGCGCTTCTGTATCACGGGAAACCCGTGTACATCCCTATTTGTTTAGAAGTCGATCCATGATGAGTAAACAATGCTGGGAAGAGAATAGGAAGAGCAATACTTTGTGTGTGTCCGGCGAAATTTTTGGGAACATGAGAGTTTCCTTACAATCACTAGCCCACTAAATTCTTCACTGTCAAAACCATTTTTTCATTGAAAACTCAAACAAAATCGATATATCGACGAAAATACAATTCATCCTAGATATATTTTAAATGTGGGAAAACGATATAATCCTATAATTTTGTAAGCGTCGTGCGCCACATTTGGGAGGCGGAAGCGCCAAAAGTGACGCATGCGCCATAGGTTGGACACCACTAAATCAGAGATGTAACTATATAGCATCCCAACTTTGGGAGGGGCAGCATATGCTCTAGGGGAGGCCAGGATGACTGTAAAAATATTTGGAGGGGCACGCAAACATTTTTAAAAATACATCCAAAATCATAATACGAAAAAATATTTTAACTATTTTTACTGCACCTGCCCCACAAATAGAAATTATTTATTAAGAATAAAAACATGAATAACTTTATTAATTCATTTTTTAAATGCAGTATTCATCAGGGGAAGCCGAGGACATATAAAGGGGGACCAGGGTCCCCCCAGACCCTCCCCTAGGTACGTCCCTGCACTGAATAGAACGGGTGGGCAAACTACGGCCCGCAGGCCACATGTGGCCCGCGAGGGCATTTTATGTGGCCAGCGATACCGTTATGAAAGCAAAACGTATTATAAAATACATATAATTTCACATTTGTAGCTTAAAATTATGGCCGGAAAACCTTTTCCAGTGATGTTATGGGGATAACATATTATTTATTATTGATTTTCACTAACAGGATCCTCGCATTATCTCAAATAACTTCCGATGTGAACACTAATGTGGGCTGCCGAAGTATTTTCATCTGTTAATGCGGCCCGCCTAAGCAGCTGCAACTGTTAATGCGGCCCACCACGTAAAATGTTTGCCCACCCCTGGAATAGAAGGTTGTCTCTCCAAAACGCTTTTGTGGAAATAACAAAGTTATTTTTCAATATAAATACCTTACTCTTTTATTTTAATACAATTTTTAATTTTTACTCGGATAAATCTGTTTGCGAATTATAATCGGAAATTTTCTTTATACGTAACGCAGCCAAAGTTTCACACGCAAAGAGCAGCCGGTTGGCCAACCCTTGCTTAAACTAAAAATATCAAAAACTATTGAGATCGGAATGGCCTTCGTTGGCTTATTTCCAATTTTTATCTTCATAATTTATCAGATTCTAACCGTTTTGTTATGAGGAGTTTACGTTTTGCGTTAACAAATGTAAGTGGTAGACTAAGAAATATGTGTATTTAGCTCAGTCGTCGACAGATTGGAAGAATGAGAAAATTATGGGTTATTATCATTTGTATAAATTTAACAGATATATGTCAACGCAAAAAAATGTAATCTAAAGTAATTTTAAGAATATAAAAGCGCTAGCTAAAAGACCTAGTTCGCGGTGACTAGAAAGTAATCTTTTTTTGTGGCTTCATTCTGCATCCGGTAGTTACACATGAGAGCGCTTACTAATAAATAAACATTCGGTGGTGACTAATTCAAACACTGGACCCTGGAAATACTATTACATCATTACACAAAATATCATTAAATTAAAACAACGCCGTACTTCACTAAATAATTTCTATTTTAGCAACATCTTCGTTGGTTTAATGTTAAAACATTTCATAAGTATCCAAGTCATAGAAAATACAAAGTTAATAACAATAACGCCATTCGCTTGTCTAAGGAGATGATTGTTGGCAATCATAATTGCAATTAATCATGTTAAATAATTAAAAACACAAAAGATACAATTATAGTACTTAAGGTGAAATGCATATTGTGTTTTGTGTTTGAGGAAACAGTAGTCTTATTGTCATAGAGTGAGTAATGAGAAACTTTGCAAAGAATGTTTGGTAAACATTAACAACATGAATACAAACGGTACGAAGGATATTCTTCGATTTATGAGTTATTTTATCGGTGTTATTTGATTTTAACAATGAATTCAACTATCTAGGGCCAGATCAATTAATTGACGCAGATGACTACATAACTAATATTGCTGAAGGCGGAGTTCTGCTTCGTTCTGTAGATGAAGAAACGAAACTGAATAAACCATTATCTATTCCTACCGTGATGAAACGTACTGCCATAAAATATCCTAAACGGGTAGCTTTGGCGGAAAAACAGAATGGAAAATGGAAAAAAATAAACTTCAAAAATTATCATGAACTAGTTCTTAATTGCGCAAAAGCGTTCATTAAACTTGGATTACCAAGATTTCATTCTGTTTGCGTGATAGGATTCAATTCTCCCGAATGGGTAATATCAAGTTTGGCTGCAATTCATGCTGGGTAAGCAATTTTAATTTTATTTCTTTGTCGACCTGCTAACTATCAGCTCAATTTACTTCATATTGTTTTAGTGGATTTGCTTGCGGAATATATGCTACAAACTCAGCTGAAATTACCAGACACTGTATAGAAACGGGCCTTGGCAGCATAGCTGTTGTAGAGGATGCAATGCAAGTTAAAAAGGTTTTATCGGTAAAAGATAAATTACCTAACTTATTGAGAGTAATTCAATATAAAGATATTCCAGAAGAAGATGGTGTATTGAGTGTAAGTAGGACAGCCGTGCCATATATAAATTATTTTCCTGTAATCTCCTCGTTAAGACAAACAACTTTGGCATTAAAACTTTTCTTCTATCTTATTTTCCGAGACAGAGCGTGAGACACGACAGAGAGATGGACGGACGAAGAACAATAACAATAATAACTTGTTCTAATTTATTCAGCATTTAAAGTGTTTGCCCAATTCATGAAATTGGCAGAATTATCTATGCCCAGTTCATGAACGAACTATTCACCAAATTTGCATATTTCACGAAATGGATAAAGCCGTTGCCCATTACACGAATTAGGGAAAAAAGCTGCCCATTTCACGAATTCGGCGTAACATATATAAATATTATCTTAATGATTTAAAAAAATTATTACAAAATAATGCAAAGTGAGAGCATAGTTATACTTTTTCGGGACTCATTAAAAATAGCCTACTAGAAGAAAATCATCAATTAGATAAAATAGCATTGAGTAGTTTGTTACGTCTTTTTCTACTTTTTTAACTGCCACTTTTCATAAACTGGATAACATAAAAATGTCCTCTGGCTGCAAAAAATACCACGTTTATAGAACATCTCTTTTAGCATATCTGGCTGAAAAATACACAGACCTAAATCTATGTTACAATAGTATTGAAATATTTCAAATATAAAGGGGTTTAAATTATTCTTAGTTGTTTGAATGGAGTTTCAGAGCTTCAGAAATCATGATTCAGAAGCATTTTCCGTCCACTGTATTTAAGCTAATAATAATGTGAGAGGTCATTTAATTCCTTCCTTTTTATAGTGGAAAGAACTCATTGATATTGGAAAACTGGAACCAGACACCGAGCTACAGGAACGTTTGAGTAAAATGGCCGTCAATCAATGTGCTCAATTAGTTTTTACGGTATGCACTTCTATTCGTATTTAATTTTAGTAAACTGATCTACATATTTATGCTCAATTTCTTCATTAATTCTTGCAGTCAGGTACTACTGGTAAACATAAAGCTGTAATGTTAAGCCATGATAACATTATGAGCTGTACTTTTGCAGTTGGTGAATATATGAGAATAAAACAGCATGAAATAATTGTCAGCTATTTGCCTCTGAGTCACGTTGCAGCAGCGGTACGTATTTACATGAAAATTACGTTTTTCTTTATTAATTAAAAACATTTTACGCCGCATCAATATTTCGAATCAGTTAAGAAGACTTTACGGCGGAGCTTCGCAACCACGGGATCATGACCCCATTTGGAGTCGCGAAGATTCCTTGTGGTCGCGAAATGGTCTATAAGATGTTTTACTTTCATCTTCAAGATATGTATATATGTACTCATCAATCGTGAATGTAAGCGCGTAATTTTGTAAAGCGTAAGTAAAATATTAATACTTCATATTTTATTTTATTTTCTATTGGAAAAATATCTAAATTAATCTTCCTTGGCCCACGGACGATCATAAGTAATTTTTCACTAAAAATGACTTACGGGAGCCACTATAGAGAATTAAGATATATATATATATATATATATATATATATATATATATATATATATATATATGTGTATATATATATATATATGCACAGTGTATTTATACTTGATATGGCGCATAGCCACCTGACTCTGTTCTGAGACTAAGTTCCTCCGTCTCCTTCTTTTTTCCCCTCTCGCTTGTTAAGAGAAAGCAGCTCGCGACCAATGTAATTATAAACTAACCATTATATATATATATATATATATACACACACACACACACACACGTAGGTGTGTGTTATTGCCCGGGACAGTCACCCCGTTCGCCTCCTTGCTACTTTTCTGCGTTTTAACACCCTCCCTTACTTTGTAGAATCAATTTGTAGTTCATTTCTACCTCTCAAACAACTCTTATAACTAATCAATTTAGTTGTTTACTTTTAATGTTGCCATATGGTTGTTGATCGTCGTAGAAATTCACTTTGGTTTTCAATCAGTGTCGTTATACGTCCTGGATACAAAATTTTTGTTTTTGCGTTTAAAAGTTTCTTTACTTAAATTTCCTATATTTAAATAGTAAATGTGTTGAGCAGCTTTGATTTTCAAATTTTCCCTGTTAAACGTAGTGAAAGTTATTATTATTTATTTTTAATTCCACAAAAATTGCATACACAAAGCATGACAATTGTCAGGAGGCGTCATAGAGGACATTCACAACATATGTATACTATGGAAGTTACATATCAAAGCAAGACATACAAAAAATACTGAGTGAGTACATAGTTACATATGCTACAATTTCTTCCTGTTGCAGATAATGTGTAAAAAACACTGTTTCATATTATATAATCGTCAAAGTTGCCTTTAATAATAATAATATTATTATATTTATTCCATTAGATTATCAGTGTTATACATGGAATACGTCCAAAAAATACAAAGAATAAAACACTAAGTGCATATGGAAAACACCAATATTGACATAATCATCACCAACATTAATGTCATAGCATGACATAATAACAGTTTGGCCAAGTGTGATGATTGACAAATTTGGCAATGTACATGTCAGTGCTAAAACAATATATTACATTATTACAATTTGTCTTTAAAAAATTCATTTAAACTATAGTAGCATTTACTCAGCAGTAATTTTTTCACTTTATTTTTAAATAACAGAGGAGAAGAAAAGGATAATTTATTGAAAACAACTGATGCGGAATGATGGGGGCCCTTTTGGCAAAGTGTTTGAATATTGATTCCAATTGTGAACAAGGGTTTGGTAATTATGGTAATCAGAATTGATTGGGAATTTACTATGATAATTTTTTGCCAGGTATGTGGGAAGATACTCTGAGTATTGCTTTTATGGCCTGTTTTTGTAGTGAAAAACTTTTCCAGATATCACAGAGTTGCCCCAAAACGTGACAGCATATGTAAGGTGAGAGTGTACCTTAGCATAGTACAATAATTTTAGGATCTCTGAGGACACAATTTGTGTGAGCTTCCTGATCATGAAAATTCCAATGGCGATTTTTTTAATAAAAATATTGATGTGAACAGACAAATCTAGTTCTTCAGTAATATAAATGCTAAGAAATTTCGTAGACTGTGAGTGACATATACTAGAGTCATTTAATGTGGGAAATGGATGGGAGGAAAGAGGATTTTTTGGAGTGGAAAATTAAATGTGTGGTTTTGTCATTATTTACCACTAGGTTATTAGATTGGCAGCAGTTCTTCATTTCTTTAGCTGTTACATCGGCACCTTCAATTAAATCAGGTAAGTTATTTGCACTGACTAGGTTGGAGGTGTCATCTGCATATAAAATATGGAAACATTTGGAAAAATGACTGGGTAGGTCATTCATAAATAAAATAAAAAGTAGAGGACCAAGAATGGAACCCTGAGGAACTCTAATGCTTTATTTCATTGGAGTGGGATTTCTGGTTACACTTCCCTTAAATGTTTTTTGGGAGAAATTGACAATTTGGTGCCAATTCCTTAAAAAAGACAATCCAATTTAGAGAAATGCCTGAGATACCTAAGTCATTAAGCTTATATTTCAAGATATTGTGATCAAAAGCTTTGCTTAGACCAAAAAAATACCGAGTGCATACTGCATTTTATTTAAAACTTGAGCTACATTATCTAAAAGCTGAAAAACAGCTGTGGATGTGGATTTGCCCTGTCTGAACCCATGTTGGTTCTCTGATAGTATATGCAAAGAGTTGATATAATCAAGTAAATGATTAAAAAATATTTTTTCAAATATTTTAGAAAAGACAGATAGAATGGAAATTGGTCTGTAATTATTAGAATCTTCAAGAGAGCCTTTTTTAGGAATGGGAGATACACATGCAAGTTTAAGATAAGAAAGAAAATGTTCCATGCAAAAAATACAAGTTAATTATATCGGAAAGGGGTGCAGCAATGAAATTTGCAGAGGTTTTGACAAATGGCATTGGAATACCATCTGGACCACAAGAGAAGGTATTGTCAAAAGAGTTGATAATGTTGATTATTTCGAGAGGACAAGTAGGAAATAGGAAAACTGAGTGTGGAGTTACATTACTTACTGAAGGTAATGAAGAGGATACTGAAATACCCTGTGGAGTTATATTACAAAACTGAGAGTTGAAATTCTGGGCTATTTCCTTAGGGTAAGAAATTAAATTGCCCTTAAAATTAATATAGGTAGGGCTAGGTATATAATTTGAAGCTTTGGTATTTGGTTTAATAATATTCCAAGTTGACCTCATTATATTGCTAGAATTATTAATATAATCCTCGTTAGCAGCTTTCCTACTGTTCAACAAATATGTCTTGAAGTCTTTATATACCTGCAAATATGTACCATGCAGACTTGGATCAACAAACTTTCTTCTGTAATGAAGATCTAGTACATGTTGAGACATGGTTATAAGTTCCTGTGAATACAGTTTACGTTTAGCAGAAAATATTTTTTTTACCATTTTGATGGGAAAAGCTGCATTAAAACAAACAGTAAAGATATTCATAAAGGTTTTAAATTTTGATTCAACTCCACAGGCACTGAAAGCATCATCCCAAGGCTCTTGTGACAAGAAAAATGCAAATTTTTTAATTGATTCATCAGAGAAAACCCTTTTAATAATATACAAAGGATTGGACTTTGGAGGAAGTGTATGAAAATTTACTGTAACATGTAGTCCTAAGTGATCAGAAAGTCCAGTATTGAAGGTGGTACATGAGAAATACAAAATAGGTAAATCGGTGATGACATAGTCAATCAGTGTATAGGATTACAAAGCAATTCTTGTAGGCTCATTATTAACTATTTGAAGTCCAAAAGTTGACAAAAGGTTTAGAAGGTCAGCCTTAGCATGTGAGTTTCAAAAGATCAATGTGTAGATCACCAAACAAGATAAGGCCATTTACTTTTATCTGGGTGGTAAATTTAATAGCATCACTGAAAGAGTGAAGAAAATCTGTAACATTGCGATTAGGAGGGCGATACATGGATATTATTGCAAAGACCGATTTATTTACCTTTAATAATGTCATTGAGCATTCAAAGACACTTTCAATACTCTCATTGAAATTGAGGCATTTCATGTCCATAAATAGCAACACCACTACATTTATGTAATTGATGACAAAAGGAGGAGATGAGGTTATAACCACCCACATGAAAAACAAGTATCTCATCCTTCAATAACCAATGCTCGGACAGCAAAAGAATATCAATATCGAGGTCTTGGAGAAAGAGTTCAATAAAATAGCCCTTATTCCTAAGGCACTGAATATTTCCATAGAAAAAATTTCAAGTTAGTAAGTCAGTGACAGAAGTAACACAACTATCATAGCCTAATCCCTTTCACTTGGGCTTTAAAACACCAGATTGCAACCGAGTTATTGGCTTATCTATAGGACTGCAAATGGTTTTATTAATAACACTGTTTGAAGGTACAACCTGTTGTTCAGAGCACTGATTTATAACATAGGTTGATGAGTTTACCTCAGCAGTGACTGCTTGCCTGGAGACAGAAACTGAATTTTCAGTTATTACCGCCTTTGAGTGATCAATTCCATTCGCGTATCTATTGTGTTTTATGAGTATAAACATTTTAATGGACACGTCTATCGGCCAATTTTGACTTTTGAATAATTCGTCGTGCAAGGTAATGTCAGCACCATCTTGGAACGAATTAATCTCACCTCTAGATACTAGTTATTTACATATAAATGTGTGGTTGGGAAACTTTTTACAGAGATATTCTCTATATCACTCTATCACTTTATCAAAAATAGTTCTAAAAAGGATGTTCATCATATATATTTGAAAGTAAGAACATTAAAACTACAATCTCAAAATACAGCAATAATTAAATATAAAACAAGTAAATTTCACGTTAGATTTCTTCCTGTTACATGTTTTTGGAGTAGCATACATCAGTAAATTCTTCAACTGACAATGAGTAAAAAGCTTTCTCCAGTAGGAATTTGTACATTTTGTTCTTAAAATCTTTTTCTGATCTGCTAGACTTAAGGTTGGGAGATAAAATATTGAACCATTGAATACCTTTATATTTGGGTAGGATTTCATACAATTTTTGTATATGTTGGATAAGACGGTAAGAGGAATTGCCTCTAGTGAAGTGTTCATGGACATTTTTATTACATATTATATCATCCAAAGTAGTTAAATATAGCCACATCCTATATATTACAATGGAGGGGAGTGTCACTCCATAACCATACAAAATCAAGATTTAGAGAAACAGTATAAGAAAAAAGGTAAAAAGGTGAGAAAATAGAAGGAAGAAAGTGGCAGATAAAAGACAAAAAGAAAAATCAGATTTGTGACTAAACCGGTTTAAGTAAGGTGACCTGACATATTCCTTTCGGGAGTACAGTATTCCTTTCAGTGACTTTGTACTCCTGAAAAATCATGTACTCCTTTTGTACTCCTTAAAAAGACTTGTACTCCTTTGCAAACTTGCAATACAGTGTCCCGCAATGTATACTCCACATATCGATTCCTTTAAAAACAATGTTTAAAAGAGCCATGTAATTAGTTTATATACTCAATTGGCCTTCAAGTGGCGATATTTCTCAACAAAATCATGCAAATCAGGGTCGTGTGGAGGACATTGTTACAAAATAGAAGCGCGTTATACCTCGATTCAAGCGATGAATTTCTAGGTACGTCCTAGCTCTAGTTCGAGCAATATATTCTCAAAGTATGTGCATATGAGAAATTGTCACTGACCTACATCATTAAGATACGTTTTATTACTTTTTCTGACAAATTATTTTCCGTGTTTGTTCAAATGTCATGGCATTTTCTTGATTGTTTTCCTAATAAATGTATTTCCTTTATTTACTCAAAAATGTTTTCATTTCCAAGCCTATTAATATATGATAAGAATCTAAATATTTCGTATTGAATAAGTACAATGTATGAAAACTTTATAAAGTTTATAAATTAAATTTTCATTATTATCAGATTTTACCTAAATTTTTAAAAACTCAAATTATGGATTTTTAAGTTCATTTAGATATAGATAAATAAATCTCTGATAATATTTGTTTATTTATTGTTATATATGTCATTGGTTGAAGTATTTAATGGCGTTAAAAAGGGATTCACTTCCATGTGAATACAATTTGAGAAAATGAAACCTTTTCCTCTCTTCCTCATTAAATTGATGGAATGATATGATCCGAAGATCCTATGCAGACAGGCATAAGCTGTGAAAGTTGGAATAATTTTTGAAACGAGAAAAAAGTCTGCATAGGATCTTCGGATCATATCATTCCATCAATTTCATGTTTGGCAATCTCACCATTTGAGAGGGAGGAGTTTCTTTCGATGATTCTCTTAGAGGACATCTGTTGGGACAGTTTGATACTAGCTTGGCTAGTTCCCGTCCCACCAAGGAAAACATCCGTGTTCAGAAACGAGAGAAAATGTTCTGCTACGATAGTTCAGAGGTAGAATATCCGCCCGGCAAGTGGAAGACCCGGGTTCAATTCCCGGTCTTAGCAGACTTTTTTCTCGTTTCAAAAATTGTTCCTCTTCCTCATTGACAATCAAAATTTAGAAGCCCCCACCTTCAAATTACTCTACACTCTTTTAAAAAGGTAAAAGAAAAAATTCTGCTGAGGGGGATGAGGGAGGGAGTTAAGATTCTACGACCCTGCCCTTGCGTACTCCTGTCAAGTTTTTTAAATCTGGTCACCTAAGTTTAAGGAGTATTATCCCTCACCAGTGACCTGATGTCACCCTCTCATGCACTCACTTTATCACACTGCATTAATCCAAAAATGAAAAGGATAAAAAACGGATTTAAGATATGTTATTCTATGTCAGGTACCCGGAATCACACCGTTGCTAGTAGGTTTGCGAGTCAGTTCACCTGTGACAGGGACCTACTAAGCAGCCACACACTCGCACAAGAAAGTAAATGAAAAGGGATAGGGAAAAGGGGGAACAGGAAATAATACCAGGTTTATGGGAAATCATTACCTGCCAGGGACCTGATATCACTCACAAATGCCTGAAGGTTTATGTATCTTTAGCTAGTTATAAAATAATTTTCTCTATTTAGTTATTTGTTTCCATATTTTTGTGTGAGATTAGTTAACAGCCTTGTGTGATGGATCGTTTTTTTGAAAAAATCATCTCATTCATGTTCTTCTTAATAAGCCAGGATGGTAGATAAGGCAGAAAAATAAATGGAGACTCAATGGAAAACAAGTTAGAAAATACGACGAGGCCTTCCTTCAATTTGGATTTACTAGCATAGAAGTGAAAAGTGATAAAAGACCTCATATGCATTACGTCAGGTGGGTTTGTCCTTTGAGGGTATGAAAACTAATAAACTGAAATGAAATTTTGAAAATAACCACAAGGACTCCTAAAGAACACCGTAGTGCTTGTGAGCATCAGGTTGCGGGTCGCTGATTTAGCCTGTGTAAAAATATTTCCTTTAGCTTCTCTAATTTGCTATATTTGTGCAAGTAAAACTAAAATTTGAAAATAATAAGCAAATAATATTGTTACGAACAATAACTTTATAAAGACTAATGATCTGAAAATTTTCAGATAAATAAATATTCATCGTCAAGGAAATCCTTGATTTAAGAAAAACTGAGCATCAACCTCATTAATTACAATATCCTAAATGGTATTTTCTCAAAATTGCATGTTTTGGAAAAATTTTTTCGTCAAATTCGTCAATTACCCTATGTTATTATGTAATACATCAACAATTAATTCATATTCTGAGGGACCGTGAAAGATGTGCAAGCAATGGCTGCATGCCACTTGTTACACATGTACCTGTGATTGTGCTTCTCTGCTCCATGGTGAAAAATCAATTTTATTTTTAAAAAGAAAAAAATCACTATCAAGAATGGTTGGAAACTCCTTTTCTGGCAATTGATTTGGTTATGTCAATCAAAGGACAGAAGGCACCATGGTATATGGTGGGGTCTTCAGACTTGAAAAGTTTGTGATCTACTTATCACTTTCCATTTGAGTAATGATTGACAAACCATCTTCACTGATATAAATTCTTTCAACTGGAAAGATTGCAGAAAGCTGGAGGATTATGATTTTGAACAGGACAAATAAGTTTCAAAGATCTACCAAAGTGGAGTTGGCAATAAACATCTTGAGCACCCCTGGTATATGGTCTGTACAAAGTAGGATAGTAGGATATTCAAAATGAGATATAGCTATATGATCAGAAAGTCATGCTTTTCTAGGAGCAGATCTATTAATGGACTAACAGGGACTAACTGGGTCCCGAGAGTCAAGGAGCCTCTATTTCACAAAAAAATTAAAAATCTCATAATGAAAACTGTAAAATATGTAAATAAAAAATTCTTATTAAATTAAGAACCTGGTTGTCATAAAAATTTTCCCTTAGTTTAGTTAAAATATTTATATTATTAGTATTTATTATATTATGTATTATTGATGATGATGATGATTAAAGATGCTTGGATTGAGTGTAGACAGCATATGGCTGGATTATTTTAATATCAATAAAATTAGCACCAATAGTTAGTAACAAGCCCAAAGCTGGGGCAATGGTGCAATAGTGTTGTCCATACATCATCCATAGTAAGTAATATATTCAAAGCAATAGCTTTATTTACAAATTTTTACTCTAAATTATTTTCACTAAATCATCATGGTAGATTTATAGCATCTTTAGAATTTTCAAAACATATTAAAGCTTATGAAGAGGGATAACATTTTAATCTTGACCAAGAAAGAAAAATAAAGTTTTAGACTATTTTATCTTGATCATTGACATAGAAAACGAAACAATATGTCATGGCGAATATCCACACAATGGCTAATGTCAATGTCAGCAGAGTGGTTTTGGCTAATAAAAGCTCCATTATGTAAAAACTTTAAAGTTTTATATTTTAATATTAAAATCTCTATAAAACATTTTTTTATTATAAAAAATGTTTTATAACAAATAAAATTATTAGCAAATTGATTACTTTTAACTGTGTTAGTGTAAGATTGAAAAAGGAAGTAAATAATATTTTGATAAAAATTCTAAGATTGGTTTTACTGTTTCAGGCAGTTGACATTTACCTCACTATGACCTATGGGGGAACTGCATATTTTGCATCTAAAGATGCTTTGAAGGTACATTCATTAGTTTTTATTATATACTGTTATTTTAAAAGTTTCAAGAGTAACATTTAGTTTGTCAATTATAGGCTAGTTTCTGAAGGAAATATAGCCATATGAAATGGTCGTGTCTGTATGTGTGTGTATGTCTGTCCCTCACAAACAACTTCTGCATCAATGGACTGATTCTAGTGAAACTCAGTATGATGCTCATGCTACCAGGGCCAACATAAGGGCAATATTTCCTTTGGCAAAGATTGAAGTCCTGAGTTTGATTTCAGGAATGTCCTTTCCCGAATTGATTTACACAGGAAGTCTCAAATACATCATGCTGAGATTTTTTCCTTGGCACTTTAAAATATCTTAGAATTGTTATATCAAAGCATGGGAATAATTTTGAAACGAGAAAAAAGTCTGCTATGACCGGGAATCGAACCCGGGTCTTCCAATTGCTGGGCGGATATTCTACCTCTGAACTATCATAGCAGAACACTTTTTCTCGTTTCTGAGGTAGAATATCCGCCCGGCAAGTGGAAGACCCGGGCTCGATTCCCGGTCATAGCAGACTTTTTTCTCGTTTCAAAATTATTCTCACCTTTACAGCTTATGCCTGTCTGCATAGGATCTTCGGATCATATTATTCCATCAATATCAAAGCATATTTTGTACTTTTCTAAGGAGAAAAATGTACATTATAATTCTTATCACAAAATTTTGATATTCAATTGAATTTTTTGAATTTCTAGTAAATGTTAGAATTTTTGGCATTTTATTTGAGTGTTGCCATGGAGATGGATAATATATTTCCTGTCAATATGAGTAATCAGTTTGTCATGTCAACATTGGAAAACAAGCCTGGATTAGTCCTGCCCTGGACTATTTGTATATTTTTGTAACTTCATTGCATTCCATCCATTTTTTCTTGCAATAGAAGCTAATATGCTTATAACTACAAATTAAATACCATGTTATCAGTATTTTTTTAAATTTCTATCTATATAAAAGAATCATGTATGATTAATTTCATATGCATATTTTCAATGGTGACTTAAAGCATGTGACATTGGTGCCATTGCACTAAGGTGCCAAGCCCAATGGGGTGAAAATATATTAAATTCACTTTACTTGAAGTCCAAAAACAAAAAATTGCAAATATAAAAAAACTGTTTATGTGATGTTCTAATTGTTTGCTATGTATTTTAAATTTAAAAAATCTGATGTGACCAACACATGATTTTCTTTATACCTGAAATATTTCTATGAATTCCAACTAGATTAATTAATAATAAATATTTTAAGGAACTGCGAGAAAAATTTAAAGACTTTACAAAAAACAGAAATGAACTAAAACCATAGCCTTCTGATGTTGGATATAGCCCCGAAGCTCCAACAATTAAGAAAATAAAAAAGTGTAAAGTCATGAAATCATTAAAAAAGAACTTAGATACTTCCACAAATTTTATTTTAAATGACCGGTTTCACTACGATCATAGCATCATCAGGTGATAAAATATAAAAATCATTCCATATATATAGGGTAATTCCTCCACTTTGAAATTAAAGGTCGCAAATTGGATGCTTTTGTTTAGCTAGAGATAATTATTTGTGAAGGCTCGCTTCTCTTAAATGAATACCTTTTCCACAATCATTCTCCTCCATTTAGCTTACCAAATATTTTGTAAATACTTTGTATCAACATTGTTGTCTTTGGCCCTTTTACCAAGTTTTTGTAACATTTTGCTACTATGTTGCTTTCGCCTTCTTTTCCAACCCCTTCCTTTTCCTAACCGTTTATTCAATTACCTTCCATTCATTTTCTTTGTAATTCCTCCTGTCTCCCTCTCCCCCCCTTATTTTACCCTATATATATGGAACATTTTTTATATTTTATCACCTGATGATGCTACGATCGTAGTGAAACCGGTCATTTAAAATAAAATTTGTGGAAATAACTAAGTTCTTTTTTTCATGATGAGTAAATTCCACAGGGTTGAGCCTGACCTCATTATTGATATATAGAAGTGTAAATTGTTTACAATAGTTGCCTGTATGGTGTGTAGTTGCGGCAGCTAAAGATTTAGTTTTTAAAATATCTCTTCAACAATACCTTATATGGGAAAATGTTTTGAACAAAGGTTGTAGAAAATTAAATTTCCTTCCACTTTCATTCCAGTACTGCTTTACATTCATTAAATATTAAAGCAAATATTAAATAAATAGAATATCTCCTTAACAATGCATTCTACAAAAAATGTTTCAAACAAAAGTTATAGAGAATAACATGATGATGCTATGAATGTAGTGAAACTGGTCATGTTAAATAAATTTGTGGAAGTATCTAAGTTTTTTCTTTTCATCTTGATTATCTATGAAGTTTATGATAAACAACATTACATTTATGAAGATTTAAGAGAATTATTTGCCAAAAACCGGAAGTCAGGATAGGCATTGGATCAAGCTACTCAACAAAATTTTCCTAAAATAGCCTTCATGTGAATCACGCATTGTTATAAAGTTGAGACTTCATGCACATATAAAATGTATATAACAATTATCAGAGTACATTAACTATTTTTTTTGCTTGTTCCATGTGAATAAAATGTGCCCAGGATGACTCTTATCCTTACTCTGAAAGACAAATTTCAAAAAATAATAACATTGTCAGACCATACAACATTGTGTATTTGATTATGCAATATGCTAATGAATTGCCCCTTACTATGGAGCTTCAAAATTTGGAAGCTTATGACATACTTTTCTGTTGTTTTTATCTATACTGCTGGCTTATAAAATACTTTTAAATTAAAAAATGCTTCCAGTGGGGATCAAACCCATTACTCCCATACCAAACAATTATTTACTATATAAGGATAGATTATCAATCTCCATAATTGGAAAGGGTAATGTTTTTTAAATTAAGTATGATATATCATGTTTTAAAATTATGGCCTCATATTATTTATATTTCAGTGGTTGAAATATATGGGATTATAATGCAGTCTATGTAGTCCCTTTTAAAAAGCATTAAATCAATGCTTTTATAATAGATTTCCATTTAAAAGCATTGGACTCATTTCCATTGCAGTGTATATTTTACATTGTTGAGAATTTCCCTTTTTTCCATTTAAAAACAGATTTTTATGCCAATTTGTCACAGATTTGAATTTACTCTTAAAAAATAATAAACTTCATTCTTTCACCTATAAAACAGCTTTAGTCCTTCACTTCTATCTCAATTTCAACTAATTTAAAGATGCAATTTTATCATGTCCTGCACAGATTTCTGTGACTTTCTTATGAGGTATTGAAATGGAACAATAGAGTCAAAAATAACCTCTAAAAATTAAAATTTTTGGAATTTTCAATTTTTCCCATTGGTTGTACTTAATGATCTATCATCATACCAAATTTAAGATCTGTAGCTTATTAGTTTATTTAAAAAAGACGTGACAGACAGACGGACGCTTGAGAATTATTATATAAGGATTCTTAATCTACTGCTTCAGATATCACTGTGTAAAACTAATTTTTATTCATACCCAGTTAATTTTTATCAAATTTGTATAAACCTCTTATTCCATAGCCTCCCTCACCAATATATTTTCTTATTTATAAAGAAACAACTGACATATATAATAAAAATAAAAAAATTTCCTCAGCTCATAGGTAAACCACTGAAGGAGACCAAAGAATTCCAATTACCATTTATTTACTTTGAAACTTTTGGCCTACCAACCATTGATCCATAGATTATTGAATGTTCAATTATTAGCAGTTTTTACAATGAGCTCTATATAACAAAGTTAATTGCCATCAAGAATGGTTACAGTACCCAGTACCTAGAAAAACTTGCCACTAATAAATATGTATAGAAAAATAGCAATAAAACTTACTTCTAATCCCTCCAGATAAGTCAAATATATTTCTAACTGGATGCAAATTGTCCTTTATTTAAAAATGTCGTACAAGCTGCCCAACTTCCTTCCTAAAAATTTTAAAGTAACATTCTGCCCTTTTCTTCATTCTAGCACAAATACATTATAATTAATATGACAATTTTGAATAAACTCCCAGATCAGGTATATACAATGATTTCAATGCAATGACTGAAGCTTAATCTCAACAGCTGATGGTGTAATTTTGTGGAATAATTCCATAATATGAAATAATATCACTGTAATTTATATTATTGGTTATAACATCATGACCTAGGTATCAATGTTTAGAGTCATCATCAGGTGATACAGAATATACTACATATTTCTTATTTGAAGGAAAATTTTACCAGCAAAAAAAAGGAAATTGATGGAATAAAGTGATCTGAAGATCCTATGCAGACAGGCATAAGCTGTAAAGTTGGGAATAATTTTGAAACGAGAATATCTGCCTGACAAGTGGAAGACCCGGATTTGATTCCTGGTCATAGCCGACTTTTTTCTCATTTCAAAATTATTCCCAGCAAAAAAAAGGCTTAGCAAAGGGCTCTCCTTAATCTCCCTTACTAGCTGAAATTTTTATGGATGACCTAGGATCAATATTATTTAATTCCAATAACAATTCCATTAAAAATATCTTCTATTGGTTCAGATACATCAATGATGGTCTATGCTGTTGGACCGGAAGAAATCAACAATTAGATTCTTTTCTAATATTTTAAACTCAATTCATAAAAATATTAAATTTACAATGGAACAAGAAACAAACCAAAAATTAAACTTTTTAGACCTAAGCATCACCATTCATAATAATAGGCATTATTTTGAAATCTACAGAAAACCAACTTATACTGATTAAGTTATTCCCACCATTTGTTCCCACCCATTATCCCACAAGCTTGCAGCTTTTCATGCCATGCTCCATCATTTAGTGAACATCCCCTTATCCAGCTCTAATTTTAACAAACAATTAAAGATCATCAAATACATAGCCACCAAGAATGGATATACTAACCATTTAATTAATAAACTGCTGGATAAGAAAGTTCATAAATTAGCCACATCCAACATTGCTTTTCTCTCCTATAAATTCTGTAGTTCCTAAATGGTACAAACTACCCTTTGTGGGCAAATTCTCGTATAGACTAGCAAATATTTTACCTAAAGAAAAATACTGTACCTCCTATTATACCCCCCTAACACTAGCCAAACTCTTGTGTAAATGTAAGAACAATATTGACCCATCCCGAAAAAGTGGAGTATATAAAGTGAAGTAGTTTAGGTACATCAGCCAAACTGAGAGAAATTTCAAGACAGATTAAAGAACATAAGAAATGTCTACAGACGAACAATGCTTCTTCACTACTGGCCAAACACCTCTTTGAGTCTTCACACACTTGTTATTTCAACCCTGAGATCCTCCATTTCAAAAATAAAGGGCTCCAGCTGGATGTCTTGGAGCAGTTAGAAATGCAGTAAAGCCTCACTAGTTCAGACCCCGATAGTCCAGATCCCCGTGTAATCCAGACGCATCCAGATGAGCTGGATTTTTGTCTTAATACGGCACATCACATGGGTACACTCTCAGTCTTATGTTTACAGCCATTACATGCACACCTGTCATCGCCTCATCTGTGAAAACCTATCATTTTGCTTCCTTAAAGTTATCCAAGTAATATTTAAGTGCTGTAGTATGTCTGATTTTAGCAGAATTTCTTCTGAACCCCCCTTGCAAATCATGGATAGCAATTCAGATTGACTGGTGCGTGCTCCATTGAATGTATTTTATTAAAAAATAATGACTACAGGTATTTTTTTGCTATTTTCTATAACCATGCGCTCTAACCCTCACTAGTCCATACAATCACCTAGTCTGGATATCCCTTCTCCCATATCATCTGGATTAGCAAGGCTATACTGTGAATCACATTGGAAACAATGTGTCACTTCTTAATGAGCATTTATTCCCAACCCACTCACCCCTCCTTTCCATTCCCTTCTCAAAACCATAACCTTCATTTCCCCTTCACCAAATCACCAACCAATAACCTAGCAGCCATGTCCTTACAATGACATTTTCCTGAATATCCTCTTAATTAAATGCATATATTTGAAAATTATTCTACATTAAGTTATACACAGCTATAGAAATGTCTATCCAATCCAATATAAATAATAAATAAATTTATATTTTTGCAATTGTATAATATAATCCAAATATTAACTGTTTGGCAATCATTGACAGGGAGGTTTATTAAAGACACTGAGAGATGTGAGACCAACAAGATTCCTTGCAGTTCCACGCGTTTATGAGAAACTTCATGAGAGATTGAATGATGCTGTCATGCGAAAGTCAATGATTGGAAAAGTAATATTTCACTGGGCATCCTCCAATTTATTGAAAGAAAATATGAATAAGATTAATGGGTATGAATTATTTTTAAGATTTTAAACTTTATATTAATATTATTTAAATAGCAAATTAAATACTGTTTTGTAGTTTAAACACAGGAGCCATGAGATGGAATGTGGTTTTATCAAAAATTATCCTGAGAAAAATAAAAACCAGATTAGGTTTTAATAAGTGCAGGTCTTGGATAAATGCAGCTGCACCTCTGTCTCCAGACATTATAAGATTTTTTCTTAGTATTGACATGCCAATATCATTGGTGAGTTTTTTTTTATTTCTGTGCAGCAACTTTTGATGTGGCTATGCATTAAAACTAGTTAGTTATTGATCTATATTCTGTTCTCATAATTAAAGAGTTTTCAATTACAAATAAAAAATTTGAATAGCTATGCTATATTAAAGTCAAAAATAAAACTCATGCATAATGCAAACTTAATTCCATATTCATTAAGATAATCCTAATTCTATTCATCATTTGGAAAGGCTTATGGCCTCACAGAAACTACAGGTGCTCACACACTAAATTTGGATTTTAAATATGGAAGTGTTGGTCGAACATGTCCTGGATTTTATGCCAAAATATGCAGAATAAACCGCTATGGAGAGGGTGAAGTAAGATACTTTTTAATAATATCATACAGATATAATTAATGTATTTCCTAGTTTAAAAAACAAATGTTCTATGCTCATAAGAAAAAACACCTTTTGAAAATATTCTTATTCTCATTTCCTTCTCCTCTTATACTAATAATTGCCATGCATGCTTCTTTTAAGGGATTTTTCTTATGTTTATGTATTTACCAGTGGTGTAACTAGAAGTAGAAAGGCCTGCAGCAAAGATAATTGTCACTCCCCCCTCAGTTATCAAATACATATGCTCAATTAAAACTGAAACCCTTTCTAAAACCTATTGACCCATTATCAGGAATATACTGAAAAGGTTAAGCTTTTTAAATTACCCTGTCCAAGAATAATGATTCACTAAAAATGTATTTTAAAAAAATAGAATAAAAAAGAGAAATGGCTAAAAAAATCTTAATTTTTTCTATACTGGGAAAAATTTGGGAGCCCGTGGAATTTGGCCACCCATGCCATTGTATTGTTACACCACTCGTATTAACATAAATAATTTATAAATTTAATTTCAATTTCACTCTGTAATATCCTTTGCTACAAGTTAAAACCAGATTTTAGTTACACATCCTTTATTTATTTAGTTATTGAAGAGAAAAATTCAGTCCAATAAAAACATGTGATCCAATCCTTTAATATATTTAAGTGAACTAAAATTTTAAAAATATTTTGGTTATGAGAGCTTTTGACTATTATGCTGTTGAACATGTTTCAAATACAGTCAATCTAATATAAGATTGACTATATGACATGTAAAGTTCAATATTTAAAATTCTAAATGCCTAGAAATTCAATTTTATTCCATGATTTTGCATGAAAAACGTAATTATTTGGATTTCAATTATCTAATTCAGATTTTACTAAATGGGCGTGATATCTGCATGGGATACCTGGGTCCTGAAAAATATAATGATGAAGCTTTCGATGAGGATGGGTGGTTGTACACAGGAGATCTTGGTAAAATAGACCATCAGGGTTTTCTTTATATTACCGGAAGAGTTAAGGTATGGAGATATATATTTCCAATATATTGAATAAATCAAATTAGTTTAAATATATAACTGCTCCAATTATGGTTGAATAGGAGTTAATTATTACTGCTGGAGGTGAAAATGTTCCTCCCGTTCCAATTGAAAATAGAATAAAAAATGAGCTCCCAATAGTGAACTTTGCTGTTATTGTTGGTGAACAAGAGAGATTTTTATCTGTTCTCTTAACAATCAAGGTATGTTGGATTTTATTTTATTTTTACAGATATATAGTGTGGAAAAATGTGTGTGCATGCATGTATGTACGTATGTATGTATAGATCAGGGGCGTATATTCAGGGTGTGCTAGGTGTGCGGTGCACACCCACGGATTCACAGTGTCACAGATATTATATTTTTGCATTTATTCCCGTTAAAGACTCCCCTAATCGTTTTCTGGCTTCGCGTGATTCCTAAAATCAAATCCAATATACAATGTTTCATGAAGAGGAGAAGTTTCGGCGCGTAAACATTGTATCACATTCACGTTAATAGCCCGGGTGTGCGGTAAGTAATACGAGCAGCTTTGAGCCCTTTAAACATACGTACAGATGGCGCAGCGGGTCAAATTCTTAGCCTCCTTGTGGTTTTAAACCGTCCAGAAGGCGTGGCAGGGTGTGCGCTGAGACAACAGCACCCAGAAGTAGTTAGCGGTTGTGATTGGCTATTGTGTGAACCAATCCAATTCAACGTTGTTACTTGTCATGAGATGCTGTTTTTGTTTTCTGAGTTTCGTCTGTTTTGCGTGCGTGGGGTAAGGTGTGAACCGGCGTGTTTATGACACCGATTTAGACAAGTTTTTAACATATATTTATAATTTTTTAGATATAATTTATAACTTTTTGCCCATATTTACAATGGTAAACAGTGTTGACGATGTACTGAATGCCCCGTTTTCTGCCAGAACTTTTGCGGATTGTATGAACATAGTCGAAGAAGGTAAGCCTCGTCCTCCTCTTCCAAATTTACTGTGCAAGCACAAAGATGCAAAAACTGAGTACATGAGACATTTCTCTGTTTCACAATACGGTCCAGTAGAATGGTTAACTGGATGTGAAGTGCGGTCAAGACTTTTTTGTTGGCCTTGTTTATTATTCTCCAAAGAGAAAAGTGTTTGGAATAAGCACGGGTATTCCGATCTTAATCATTTAGCTGCAGCAGTGCAAAAACATGAGCGCTCCCAACCACATGTTCAGTCATTTTTAAATCTTAAGATGTTTGGAAAACAAAGAATTGACACTCTCATTGACAGCCAAAGAAAAGTTGAAATTAGTCGTCATAATGAACAAGTAAAGAATAATAGAGACATTTTAAAAAGATTAATTGATGCTGTATGTTATTTGGCTAAGCAAGAGCTTCCTTTGAGAGGTCATGATGAGTCTGAAGATTCAGCCAACCGAGGGAATTATATAGAATTTTTAAATGTGCTCCGTGAGTATGATCCTCTTTTAGACAGTCATTTAAAGGCATCGACTATATTTCGAGAAACTTCTCCCACAGTACAAAATGATATCATTAATGCTATATCTGATGTGGTTAAAGATGCTATAAAGAAAGAAATTTCTTCCGCTACATTTGTGGCCATTCTTCTGGATGAAACTTCTGATGTCATGTCGAAATCGCAGCTATCAACTGTTTTTCGTTTTGTCCATAATGGGCAAACACACGAAAGGTTTATCGGATTTACAGACGTAAGTGATGATAGAACGTCTAGTGGTCTTTTTAAACATGTTGTAAACAGAGTTGAGGAATTTAATATTAAGGACAAGTTGGTCGGCCAAACTTATGATGGTGCCTGTGTAATGAGTGGACATATTAATGGGTTGCAGAGTAAAGTTATCGAGGCCTATCCTTTAGCAATATTTACGCATTGCTACGCTCACGTTTTGAACTTAGTTCTGAAGCAAAGCCTCTCGAATATCAAGGAATGTAGATTGTTTTTCCAAACTATCAGTGGATTGGCAGCATATTTTTCTAAATCATCGAAAAGAGTAAATGCTTTGCAAGATTTTGTTGCTAAAAAATTACCCTCCATCGCACCAACCAGATGGAACTTTACTTCCCGTTTATCAAACACAGTAAAACGCCACAGAAGTCAACTTATTGAATTTTTTGAACACATTGTGGAGAATTCTGGGGAATGGGACGTGGATGCTGTAATCAAAGCTCGTGGTTTTTTGTATTTCTTGCAAGATTTTCAAACAATTTTTCTGTTAGAAATTTTTTCTGTTCTGTTTGGCTATACTGATGTTTTGAATAATATATTGCAAACATCATCCTATGACATATTGTACTGTTGTAAAAAGGTGCATGATACTATGAAACAGCTTAGGAATGACAAGGAACATGGATTTGATGATATTTGGGTTTCTGCAAAGGAAAAGCATACGGTTGAGGAGTCGAAGGCTAAAAGACGAAAGGGATCTATAGAAGAGGAGAAGAGCGCGTGCCTTCGATTATACCAGAGAATAGTCGACTGCATGTGCCTGGAGATGGAAGAAAGATACTCTTCACTTTCGAAACTTGAGTTTTTTCAACTCCTTTGTAGCGAAAGATATGATCAGTATGCGAAAACTTTTCCTGATGGTATTCTAGAAAAATTAAAGGATTTCTACGGACCAGTTTTTGACTACGTTCGCCTAAAAAATGAACTAAAAGTGCTCTTTTCTTCTGATGAATTTGCGAGGAAACCAGTGCATCACCTATTAAAATTCATGCAAGAAAATCAGCTTCAGGTTGCATTCAAGGAAATTTATAAATTAGCGGAACTTATCATGACGATTCCGAGTTCTACTGCTACAGTCGAGCGTTCTTTTTCGGCTATGAAGAGAATACATACGTGTTATAGAGGAACACAAACTCAGGAAAGATTATGCGGCTTAAGTTCACTCGCCATTGAAAAGACATTGCTGGGGGAACTGAAGAAAAGACCTTCATTTTATGATGATGTGCTAACACAATTCCTAAGGCAAAACAGGAGATTGGAACTGGTGTATAAATAAGTAAGTAAAATGAGTTTTTTAAGCCTTTCTTTGATTCAATCGGGAAAATAATATTTTCCCAAGTGATTACTTTTTCAGATTTCTGTGCGTATTATATAGTTGTACATATTTAAAAATCGTAGAAAAATACAGATAATTCGTGCTTCACTCTAGTATTTGCCAATGATATCCTAATCTTCTCACAACGAAGCGTTAACCCTTTTCACATAAACGGCGCGCGTGATGCATAATTATATCAGTTACTGAATTAAAGCATTCAAAATTATTCTACGATTAATTGCATTAGACCAATTAAGAAGAGCGCTGCTGCTATGCTCTCTTAAAACTTTCACACGTTGATAAAAATGCATTCGTACGCTCAAATTAACACGTGAATTTTGTAGCGCGGGTTGCATAACCCCCTCCCCAATAAACGCACACCCAACCTAAATGGGCACGCGACGCCATAGATACATACATATATATATATATATATCAGCTACAGAGAGAGAACTGATGGCGGTGACACTGGGTGGAGGCATGGGGGTGGAAGGGTAGTGCAGAAAGGTCGAGGATTGGAGGAAACGGAGGGGGTTGGGGATGGGTAGGGTGTTGGGAGAAGACAGAAAGGGTGCGAAAAGCTATTGAAGGTTGAGGCCTGGGGGAGTGAAGGAGTTTAGGAGATGGATATGCGAAAGCTCCCACTGACGGAGTTGGGGAGCCAAAGCATTGTCGGGGAGAGCGCGAATGACTCTCACTGTGAAGCAGTTGTTAAACTTTAAATTATGTTTGTTTGCATGAACGGCCACCAGCAGCGGTCGTTTGAGAATGACGCTGTTGCGGTGGCCATTCATGCGGATGTTGAGGGGATTGCTGGT
Source organism: Tanypteryx hageni (assembly GCA_028673005.1). Lineage (NCBI taxonomy): Eukaryota > Metazoa > Arthropoda > Insecta > Odonata > Petaluridae > Tanypteryx > Tanypteryx hageni. Next base: position 81,960,843 of record CM054116.1, on the reverse strand, counting down.
GAGGCCAACATAAAAGGCGGGACATTGGGTGCATCTCAGGAGGTAAATGATATTGCGGGTGGTGCAGTTGGTGGTGGAAGTTATGGGGTAGGTGATGTTGATTGTGGGACTGGAGAAGGAGTTGCAGGGGGGGTTTATTGGGCATGTTAGACATCGGGGTCTACCGCAGGGGTAAGATCCGGCAGGGTGTAAAGGCGTGGGTGCTGGGGGTTCTTTCTTCCATAGAAGTTTTTGTGTTATTTTACGTGTGTCGCTTCGACATCCCCGGGGCCTCGCCAACCTGAAGTCGTCTGATTGGTGAGTGCTCACTGGGTTTCCTCATCCCAACACCTTGTTGACATCCATATATATATATATATATATATATATATATATATATATATATATATATAGAATGAGCATAAAAATCTAGTCATGCTCAACTAATATTAACTACCTATTTATGATGACTTTAATACTATTTTTAACAAACTTTCTGAGTAAGTAGAAGATTGAAATTTGCTATAAATGTTTTTTTCTTATAGTAAAAGCCATTTACAAAATAAATCTGCAAAAAAGACCGAGGCTTGACTCCAGTAGATAATTTCTGTTTCCCATAAGATAACACGTAAAAATTACTCTTTTACAAATTAAAATTACAAAGAATTGACTTATGAATTTGAGACCTAAACTGTTTAAAGAAAAATAAATAAGATTTCTTATCGTTATCGTCAAATTTTGCCTACATTTCAAAATTGTTCAAGCTATACATTTAAATCACATTTATTGGAAAATTTTATGCTTTTTAATGATATTTTGCTTTGCAAACCATGTTATTTTTAAACCTCAAGATTACATTGTCATCTCAACCCTTATACTATATGTGAGAGGGGAGTGTGCTTTGAATGTTTTAATATGCAAGAGAGGAGTGAGCGGAAGAAAAAAGGTGAGAGACACGAGGAGAGAGAGGGAGGGAGGGAGAGAGAGAGAGGGAGAGAGAGAGAGGGAGGGAGGGAGACAGAGAAGAGGGGTGAGACATATAGACAAAGGTCTTTATTAGGGTGAAATTGAGACTAGGATGTCTATTTTTTTAAAGAAGGAGAGAGAGGGAGATTGATTGATTTGGTCTTTATTTGGGATGAGATTGAGACTAATAAGTCCCATCTTCCACCTAACCTAGTTAATGGACTTTATTATAGCTAAACTGGGACTAGGAAGTCTATTTTTACAGAGAAGGGGAAAAGGGAGGGAGAATGGGATGGAGAATGGGAGGGTGGAGGTTGGGAAAGAGGAAGAGAGAAAAGGAGGAAGAATGGAAAATGCCTTAAATTTAATACTTAATCCATGCATACCCATCATTTTCATGGGCTTTTATACTAGTAACTTGAGGAAAAGGAAAGGTAATGATGAGGGTGGCAAGAAAATCTTGCATGTAATAAATCGATTATAACCCTCTTCTAAAAGACTAATATTGGTTTCTTCAGAATTGAAATTAATGTTTAATGTAATGGATTTGGCTGAAATGAAGGGAAAATAAAAAATATTTTATCAGATTTAATTTCAATTTAAAAAATAATATTAAGAGTTAACATGATTGATTGATTTTATATACAGATTTGGAGTCAACAAACTCAGGTATTGCCATTCCATGAGTTATGGCCATCCTTTCACAGGTCTTGTTTTCTTGCTGCTCTATTCCAAAGCAAAATTACTCAAAAAAAACAAAGATTATTTTGTTCGTATGCAATTTCTGGCTAATCAATCTCTTGAGTTATTATAGCCATTACTCCTTCCACACCAAACACACACACAAGGGAAGAGAGAAACCGGTGCTGGTATTAACCTACTCTTAATGAATAGCACGAAGGGGGCAACAGGTTAATGTCCCTTAGAATATTTTTTGTGGACCAGTAAGCAGAAAGAGCATCTTTAGATACACTCTGAAAAGTAATTTTTTTCTCAAAGATCATAATGGTTATAGATGTGCTTCCTTCAACAGAGCAAAAAACCAATGAAATTCTTTGGGTTAGGATTGTTAATGTAGAGGGCTTGAATATTTCCTGAGGAAATTTCATTGGAAATCCCAGATTTCAGTTTGTCACTATAGGTAAGATTGTAATGATTTCACTGGTCATTTCTGAGTTGAAATATCTTAAAAATTTTCATCAATAATCATGCACACTATATTCTGGTGAGATATTAGATAATCGTGCATCAGGATTCTTCATGTAAACATTTAAAATTTAATCTTTAGTACCTGAAGAAGGGGGCATAACCATAATTTTTTGCAACCTGGGAAATTTGTGTTGTAGAATAATTCATTTTTTCATGAATATACAAGTTTTGTATAAGCCTATACCATCATACCATAAAAGCCCTATAGCAACAGCTTATTTGTCAGCATGAATTATTTTCACTTGCAAATGAATCGGCGATATCCAACTCAAAACTCAATCCAGTTATCTTTAAGCATGCTTACGAGCAAAAACTGAAGAGAAAATGCGATTATCTTAAAAGCTTCTAGAAATAGAATATAAGACTTTTTTCATTTAGAAAAATGAAGCATCTGCGTTTTCCTTTGGGTTATGTTCATGAGAATGCTATGGTATTCCTAGCGTACCGCGTACTAAAGAATTCTCCAAGCTATACTTTCTAGGTGCTATCTATGGCTTACCTTTATATATTTACAACACTCCGCTCACTGTCCACTGCACCCAATGGTGATGTAATTAGGACGTGACAAGAGGACTGGATTCAACTATTTTCACAAAACATCTGTGAGTAAACATTCTTCTCCAAGACACACAACACGAAGCTAAATTAAGAACTACTACGTTTTACTGCTTCCCCCTCTGCTGGTCACTGCAACGCACAGCATAACCCATCCCAGTTGCGTGGAATGCTCAAGGTCTTCTGATTGATTCGAATAGCACAAACTAGCCCAACTGGAAGGGCAATTTTCATCATGAATAAGGGCCGATTCGACCACACAAGCAGTCCAAGACCGCCTGGGACGTAGAAGTTTTGGGAGCGCCGAACATATTTCATGTTCAGAATTATTTGAGATTTTCTCATTTATTTTTCAAGAGAGAGACCAAGTGTTTACGGTTTGTCTAAAAGTCTAAATATTGCTGCAAGTGAATACTGAAAGTGTAATAACCGCGCCGTACACCTACTGAAAATTTTTATAAAATGTTGGCAAAACATGAACCAAAGCTATTTATCAAATAACTATTGTAAGATAAAGGAATGAATACGGCTGCATGTAGTTGTCCCGACATTTAGATTGCTATTTATGTTCCATAGAGCCTATAGCAATTGGGCAAGTTAAACGAGCATTTGGTATTTAGTTCATTTAATATGTATTTATTTTTCAATTCATATTTATTATACGTTTTTTTGAGGGAGCCCAAAAATATATCTGCTGGGGACGACAGGATATCTTGAGTCAGCTCTGCAATGAATGGAGTTGAACTCGTAGACTCGATTCAAATCGATGGTGCTCTCACTTCAAACAAGAAATTCCTGTACCAAGCATCAGTTAAATGGATAAAAAGTATTTATTGTCCTACTCCAGCCTACCTTCCCTCCCTTCTGTCTTCTCCCTACTTATGAAGCCAACCATCCGTCCACCATTCCTTCCTCCATCCTCACCACAAACCTAAACTTCTCTCTCCGCTATATCCTCTTCGTTATCTCTTCTTTCCAATCCTACCGCCATCACTGCCACCTTCGACCATCTCCCTTTTAATATCTCTCTCAAATCTCCTTCTAACTCCCACATTCTTCCGATCACACTCATACGGTTGCTAAAAGTCCCGATTTGAAGCGGGACAGCAAGTATGCCACTTTTAATACGGTGTGGTATATTTTGAATACAAAATGCGATAAGAAATAATAAACTGATTAATTCATTTAAAAAGCTGTATTTTATCACTCCTGCGCATGCATTGTTTTTCTGTTATGTTGGCTACGTTATAATCAAGGGCTCTCTTATACTAACGTCGTGGTCATATTTGGGTTCGAGAATTGGTCTGATGTGAGGCTGAAGATTTTGATTTTATCATTTCCTTTTCCGCGGCCGCCCGACGGAAATACATGGGCGTGCTGTTTTGCGAAGCACCTTTAGATAAACAGGGCGTGACATAATTTCATTGAGTAGCATTGACCTGCATGTTCGTCATCAATCCTGAGTACAATGGCGTAGCTCAGCGAACCCGCGCGCATTTGAGAAGCCTTGTCGTACGCACGCTGTTATACGTAACGATAAGCGATTAGTACTGGGTGACTAGACAACTGAATGCATCATATTCTATGGTTGGTACGGTTGCCAACTCTCTGTCGGAACCGTCGGAAATGACCCGGAGAAGGTTAAACAGCCACTGACTCATTTAATGTTCACTTCGTTTATTAACCTCCTCGGGATGTCGCAATGTCTCGATTTTCTGTTTCGGATATCTGGCTAAGTCCCGATTTTCTGTTTTGGAAATCTGGCAACCCTACTCACACCCCGACCTCCACTTTATTCCTCTCTCTCCTCTCATTTTTACATCTTTCCTTCCTCACTTCAAACTAGGCTTGCCAGATTTCCAGATGCGAAAAAAAGGGACATTGAGACTCGGGGGAGGGAGACAAAAATTCCATTTTTTTATCTAGTGGGAAGAAATGCTCATACTGCCTTTTAGTTATCCTAACAACAGCATAGGTATGATAACTGATTCATTGAGCGATTTCATTGTTGAACGTGTATCATAGTTAGCACAGTATTATTATTCTAACAAAACATGAAAACGAAATTTGTACATTTTGAGCTGTTGACTTTATAATTAAGATTATGAACAATTATTTTTGATCCAGCTGTCTTATAAAGGTATATTATTTTAAATAAAAAACAAACACAAATGCAACGATAGCGAAATCATCATACAAATGGAACTGAACTTTAGCTATAAATGCAATTTAATAACTATTATTATAATATTATTTATGTTTATTTTTATTTAACTTTATAAAGTAACTTTTTTCCCTCTGCAGTACCTAGATATTTTCGGAAATCAATGAAAACTCAAAATTATGCTTATCACAAGCCTACAACCCCCGCCGCCCGCACGAGAAGTATCACCTCGTGTGGTCACTCAGTTATGTCCGAAATTCCGATTAAAAACGCAGCAGTGTTGCAATTCTCTTAAAAGTGGCTCTGAAACGCAGAGCTTCTGTTTAATCGAACGGAAAATTTTCGCCCGCGTGGTCACATTTTCATTCAGTATGCCACAACTTGTAAATGCATGATATTTGCTGTTCCGCCTAACAAGCGGCGAGACGCGGTATTTTATTTCCCAAATCGGGATTGTCCCCCCCTCCCCCAAAATCGGGACGGTTGGCAACCTTTCTTCCCTTCTTTCTAATAATCTTTGTCATCCTCCTCATTCACTTTCTTCAACCAGCTCCCTTTCCTACTCTTATCTCTAATAACATTTCCGGATCTCTGCTGTATTTTATACGATTCTACTTTCTACATTAGAGATGCTCTTTAACCACTTCCAGTCATTACATTCTATGAATGTACCTTTATAATTTCAAATGAATACTACTGTTTATGTCAAATGATAAATCAAACTCCTTAACCTTACGGTTTCTGATTTCTGATTTAACATCAATTTCGCCGTAGTCTCCACTTTTACCTGTCTACCAACTACTGTTTATATTTTCAGTCCATTTTTTGTAATTCAAGCGTAAGAATTGTTTTAATAACATTAGTATACTCTTCATCATCATCAATGGTTATTAATCCTTAGATTGGTTTGAGTGACTTTTGAATATACACATATGGTGTGGCGGTTTCCCATTGCCATCCACACCGGAAGCACACAGAATGGAGGTGGAAAAAAAGGTGCCAGCATAGCCTATTCTTACAAAGGACACAAAGGGAGCCAATTGCTTAAGGTCCCTTCCGAAAGACTGAGCGCTGCTCAAACCCACAAATAGAGTGTGGTACGACCTGGGAAAAAATCCTACTTTTGCAGGATTCGTGCCCAATGCCGCTTAGCGTAGCAGGCCAGTGCCCTTAGTAACCCTTGCTATTAAAAAATGAAGTGAACGTGCACCTGAGCCTGAAAACGAAAAAACAAATACAGATGGTGTATTGAGCACCAAAGAGCTTAATTTCACAGAAATTATGGAATACGTCAGATTTTTGCCAGCTAAAGTTTGATACAATTTTAAAAAAACTACACACAAAATATTATTCTTATTGTTCAAACACCCACAGTTTCTATTTGTTTTTTCAAGAGCATTTTGCTGGGAATGAGCCCTATTGCAGTATTATTGCTATAAAAATGCAGCATAATGACGACCTCATGCATAAAGCACTTATCGCTGTTGTCCACACGATTCTCAGTACTTTATATGTTTCATGGAGTGGGTTCTCACCCTTTCTGTATTAACAAACCACCCACCATAACAGAGTTCAACCATGGAACACCATCAGTTACATTTCTTTAGTAGAAGTCTGATAAGGGTTGCCAGAATTTAAACATTTAGGACTGTGGATACAGTGAATCTTTAGTAATCATAAAAATTTATTCCAAGTAGCTTATTGTTTGGATATGAATTAATAAACTCAAGATGAATGAAAATTAATGAGTAAGGTATGAGCCAAATTAAAGAAATGGAAAGGCATAATTACTTTTTGAAAGAGAGTCGGGCAATTCACTAGTGACAGTTTACAAAGATCTTTAATCCATTTCAAGATTACAAAGAGACAGGTATGTATATGCAATATATGTATAAGGTGAGAAGTAACACTAACGGCAATCATAGCATATGCACCAGATACATTCAATACCTGTGTGAAAAATCTATGTATAGTACTTTGTTGTGGATTATTACATACTGAACAACATGGTATATATATTCATCTTTCATCTGTATAGCATCAATCTACAATACAAATCAAACTCAGGCCATTTCATATGTTAACATTTGGTCAAATGATGGAGTGTTAATATCCTGGAGTGAAATAAAAATTATAATACAAAATCTAATACAAGCAATCTTTGTTGAATCATAAAGAGTTTTATAGTATTAAGTAATTCTTGAATCTAATTTTGATTAATTCTCTTATAATTTCATAAATGCAAGAAATATATTTTGAATTTTCAGAGAAAAATTGATTTAATGTCTGACTTACCTTCTGATGAGCTGGATGATTCAGTTATTGCATGGTGCAAAGAAAATGGAAGCTCTGCCACTACAATCCATGATATTCTTGCACCTGATAACAAGGTATATATATTTATACAATCGGCTGATACCATAGATGATTTTTATAGAGACAATTTTATAATATAAATAGTTAGTGATAGGAGGAGATATGTGAGTAATAATGAATTTAGAGCATACTAATATATGTTCACAAGAGCTATTTTTTTACTATCAAATTCAATAAAAAAATTTACTGGAAATATAAGATGAACAGTGAATTGTTTATTTTTTGTTGCTATAAGCTTTAAATACTTATCAGTCTTATGGGAAGGAAAACAAAAGCAGACTGCTCAGTGAAATTTCATGAGAAAGTGATTTTTGCTGTATTGGTAGCTGTCATATTATATGTATTTGGAAAAAGTTGATTAATTTTTAACTTAGAAAGAGACTTGAAATATGCTTGCAAATGTCACTAGCTGGGAAGACCTTGGATTCCCAAAATCTTCCCCTTACCTAATCCTGTTGCTCATAACTGATCATGATAAACTCCTGAAACAATTAAATAGTTGAGTATATAAAATGAGAATCCCAATCATAAAGTGAGCATCCTTAGTGGTTATTAGTTGTTCATTGGCTCAAATAAGTTTTACAAGATTCCAGTAAATATCTTAATTAATATCTGAAATATTCAAATGGTTTTAATCAGGTGAGTACTTACCTTAATATTTTCATAAACCAACTATTCAGTTCAATCTAAAAGACTGATAATACATTCTTGAATTTTTATTGTTATTTGACTTTTGGGGCAAATTCTATGAAAACGTCACAAGACTTATGAAATGAATTCAATGTAAGCTAAAACTTCTGTGATATACATTGTCAAGAGAATAATTTAAAACACTGTATAATGTATACTTAGCATATTTTCCACATACTTTGAAGAATTTTTATCATTCACCTGGAAAACACATAACTGGTGACTCTGCTAATATCCCATATAAGAATATATCTTAGATATTTATTGATAAGGACTTTAAAACTGTGATAAAATTCTATTAAAATGATCCTGGGAATTGACACAGGTCTATGTATTGCCTTCAATGATTAATATAAAAGAGAAAGGTTTCCATTCTATTTTTTTGAATTTTATAATTATGCCAAAAGATTCTTTTTAATAATAAAAAATTGATTTTGAAAATAATAATATTTACAGGACTACTACAATAACAAGATGAATCAGATATGTAACTTAGTAAATGTAGATAGAATGATATTAATTTAAAAATTATATAGAATTACTGGATCCGTTTTTCATATATCTGCATCTGAGGTAGGAGAAATATTTGGCCTTGGTAGTTCAGTGATTGAATAATCACCTGGGATTAATTCCTGGTCAAGACAGAATTTTCTCCTGTTTTTTCAGAACACCTTTGTGTTCAGTATATATCTGTGTGCATAGAATTTACATCAACGCTTTTTTATTTGTGTTTGTTGGAATATTATATATATATATATATATATATATATATATATATATATATATATATATATATATATATCATATATTAGTAACTTATTTTACTTTATTGAGTGGTAAAAATCAACTTCTATTAAATAACTATTCATTCTATTAGGTGGAGAAAGCAGTTTTTGAGGGAATAGAGAGAGCAAATATATATGCCGTATCTAGAGCTCAAATCGTCCAGAAATTCAAGATCCTCCCAACAGATTTTACACTACACACTGGCGAGCTAGGTAATTCTTGTTCAAATTTGATGGAAAAATTTGTTTTTCACAGAAATTTATCTAAGGGAAATCTTTCAGGACCTACAATGAAGTTAAAGAGGACAGAAATAATGGAGAAATATCATGATTATATTGATGAAATGTATGGACGAAAAAGAAACTCAGAAGATAATTAAAAAGGGCAATGTCTCACGTATTCATCATAGAGTTATCTAGCATTGTTTGGAATGAATTTTTTATGTCTAAAGATTTTTATGCTTTAACCATCCCGATAGTGGTTTTAATTCTTAGTTGAAAAGAGAACTTGAAGAACATGTATACTGTGCTGACAAAAAATCAATTTTTCTGTACTTGAAGTTATTGTATTTGGTAATAAGTTGAAACAAGTTTTCAGAGATAGAATGGCATATTTCAGTAAAAATAATTGGTTTTCTATAAAAGTAAATCAGCATGTTAAATTGAAATGTATTTTTTATGTAATCTTCCAAAATAAAGTATCCACTTGACATCCAGTGGAAATTCAATAGGAAATTATCGAACTTGTCTTATGGCTGAAAAAATCCAAGAACAAGCACTTGTAAGTACTTGTCTCAGGTATCTCCAATGTTGTGGGCATTGGACATACCTGAGACAAGTATTTTTAAGGGCTTGTTCTTGAATCCGGTGGAAAGTAAATAATATTAGTCATTTAAAGAATTTGAACTGTTTTCCCATTATTATTTTGCCTGAAGAATAAATGATTTTATGTTAATATTAACCTACATATAAATTTTAGGCTATCTAAAATTTTCTGTAGCCATAAATTAATTGCGTTAAAAATTTTCATAAAGAAAATATCCAGCTCAGGAAGTTTATTTTAAAATAAAATCAATTGCATGGTCCCTTTTATCTAAAATATGTTTTCAAGATTTCATTACAATGATGAAATTGTAGAAGTTACATGGATAATTTATCATTGGATAACTATATCGATGTAATACTTGATCATTGGATTAATAAATTTATTATTATTATTCTTGACGCGGATTAATTCCGGGTTTTCATGCTTACAGCAGAGCAGGCTCAAGCTGTATGCATAGTTATTGTATATTTATGGTGTATTGTCATTTAAAAATTGCCGGACAATAGAGCATGTGTTAATTATGATAGATTTTTGTAAATTTATGTATGTATTTTTGTGTAGGTTGTGTAGAGTTTCAAGACTTTTGAATAGTTTTTTTGGGATGACACCTGTGGACGATATTATAATAGGTACTATAATAACTTTATTTTGTTGCCACATTTTTTTAATTTCTTCGGCTAATGATAAATATTTTTGGATTTTTTCATTGTGTTTTTTCTCTATATTGGATGTGTTCAGTAGTGAAACATCTACTAGGTATGTTATTTTTTCTTTTTTTATGAGTGTGACGTCCGGGTCTATTGTGTGGAATCATTCGATCAGTAATCATGTCTCTGGTCCAATAGATATTTATGTTACTATTTTCGAGGATAGTTTCTAGTTTATATTTATGACATGGTACTATATTGCTTTCTATTAATTTGCATTTCTTGCATAAGGCTTGGTGTATTTGTCGGCATACATTGTCATGTCTTTGTGTATATTCCGTACTTGCTAGGGTGCTACATCCACTTGTAATGTGTTCTATTGTTTCATTTTCGATTTTGTATCTCCTGCATTTATCAGTACTTATCGTTGGATCTTTTATCACATATTTCATGTAGTTCTTTGTTTTTATGATTTTGTCCTGAATGGCTATGTGGAAACCTTTGGTTTCAGCAAACAGGTTCCCATTTACAAGCCATTGATTAGATGCTTCTTTGTCTATGTGTGGTTGTGAGAGTTGGTAGGGATGTTTGCCATGGAGTGTTTGTTTACCCAGGAGTCAATTTTTTGGATTTGTGTTTTTATACGATTGCTTATATCATATTTTTTATTTTGTAGTTGTAGTGGTGTAGCGGATTTATCTATTGAAATGATAGCTTTGTGTAGTGGACTATCTTGTCTAGAGCAGAAGTACTAATGGAGATTTTGTATTTGTTCATAGTGTAGGTTTTTTATATCAATACATACTCTGCCTCCATCTTTTCTGGGTAAGGAGAATCTTTCGACGGCTGAATGTTCATGGTGAATTTCATACTTATTACATGTCATTCTGATGAGTGTGTTTAATGAGTCAAGGTCTGTATTTGTCCATTTTATTATACCAAAGGAATAGGCGAGGATTGGTACTGCATAGGTATTTATTGCTTTGATCATGTTTTTACCATTTAATTCCATTTTGAGTATTTTTTCTAGGTGTACTTTAAACTTATCTTGTATTTCTTGTTTTATTGCTGAGTGATCTATTATGGGTGTTTGTGAGAATCCTAGATATTTGTAATATTATTATTATTATTATGAAGAAGAAATGATGGATATACCAAAGGTACTTAAAACGATCACGAGTGAACTAAAAAACTTAACTAACTCAGTATCATTTATTAGTGATGGATATGATGAATTTAAAGGAAAAATTGAAAGTAATAACGATCTTGTGAAAGAACTGAAGGAATGTATAATGTCTTTGAAAGCTGAAATCATGGAGAAGGATAAAGTTATTGATGATTTGAATTTGAGAGTTAATGTATTGGAACAGAAGGAATTGAGTAAAAATGTTGAAATTTTGGGTTGTATAGATAGAAAAATGTCAAACGACGAACTGTTGAACAAAGTTTTAAATCTTGGTAAAGATTTAGGTGTTGAGAATTTCAATGCAAACTGTATTCAAGAAGCTTATATTTTAAATTCATTTGCTATAGATAAGCCTAAAAAAGTGATTGTAAAATTTGTTTCAGAGGAAGTGAAGAGTAAATTTTTAGAAAAAAGGAAAGTATTGAGAAGTAATGAGTTCATGGCAAAGTTTAATATGAATGTGTCTATCTATGAACATCGTACTAGTTATAATAGTAACCTTCTGTGGAAAGCTAGAACCAAAGCTAAAGAATTAAACTATAAATATGTTTAAGTATGATAAAATTTATGTAAAAAAGGATGAAAATGCTCATTTAAAGAAAATAATGCATGAAAATGATTTATCAAAGATGAATTAATTCAATATTATTTTATGATATTAAGATATTCCCTATTTGTTGTCATGGATGTTTTTAATATATTCAGTAATTCTCATAAAGTTAAATGTAAATCAGTGGTTTTTTCATTTAATGAATGTCTGAGTAAGCAGTATAATTATTCAATACTGAATTTTAATATAAGATCTCTGGGAAAGAACTGGGAAGTGTTTAACGTTATTTTTGAATTTATTAGAAAACAAACTGAAATTGATGTCTTAGTTCTCAATGAAGTGAATGTATGCATAGAGGAAGTATTTTAAGTTATCAGGCTATAAAATGTATTATAAACTTAGAGAAAATAGAAGAGGTGGGGGACTTATTATATATATATATATATATAAACAGAACTTATATTTAAGGAGATAAAATGTGGTACTATTTTCTTTGAGAATTTTAGTGGAATGTTGCATGTAGGCGATAAAAACTATTTCTTATAGGTATATATAGACCACCACATTTGAGTAAAGTAAGTTTTATTAATGAGGTAGAAAATCTTCTAGTAAAATATTGCTGCACTAATATGTTAATTACTGGGGATATTAATATTAATATTTGAGATAAGGAACATATAAATGTCATAAAGTATAGGGATTTACTTGCTTCTAAAGGATTCTCAGAAGTTATAATTGATTTTACTAGAGAAGTAATAATGGATGGAAAAGTATGCAAATCCTGCTTGGATCATGTATACTACAAGAGTAGGATAAATAAGTTTGATGGAACAATTATACAATCTGCATTATCTGACCATTACATGGTATTAGCTTGCTTGAACTTTGATAGTTATGGGATGGTAATGAAGGCTTCAGAACAAATGGATGATAATCATCTTTATTCCTATATCTGTTGCTCTAAATTATATAATTTGACTGCAGATTATGACTGGGGACATATAATTGAAATGAAAGATCCTATTTCTCAATATAACTCGATATGTAGAGTTCCTTCCATGTTTTTTGGGTTTCTACCATGTGTTGATTCTTTCAATGATGACTGTTTCGCAACCATTTCAGGTGGCATCTTCAGGTCTTGTCATTTGCAGAAATTCTGCCATTATTTATACCCACATAGGTCGGGTGAGGTATAGATAACGGCCGAATTTCTGCAAATGATAAGACCTGAAGATGTCACATGGAATGGTTATGAAACAGTCGTCATTGAAAGAATCAACACGTGGTAGAAACCCGAAAAACAAGGAAGGAGCACGAAAACACTGCGGAAGCCTTCACAATAACGATATGTAGAGTGTTTGAAAGTATGTTTAAGGATGCTACTGTAACTGCTACTAAACAAGGCATTAAATATAAGAAAGGTTGGATGAATGATGTTATTTTTCTTGGAATTAAGCATAGGGACCAACTTAGGAGGAAATGGATTAATTGTAAAAAAACAAATATTACAAAGAGCAATATCAAAAACTCAGAAAACAAGTAAATAAAGACATTAAAATCGCAAATAAAGGTTGGATGAATGATGTTATTTTTCTTGGAATTAAACATAGAGACCAACTTAGGAGGAAATGGATTAATTGTAAATCAAACAAATATTACAAAGAGCATTATCAAAAACTCAAGAATCAAGCAAATAAAGACATTAAAATCACAAAGTCTAAGTACTACACTGAACAATTTAATTTGGTTAAAATGAAATCCAAAGAGATGTGTAGACTAATAAATAATATCACACGAAGAGTGGAAACTAAAGCTAAAAATAATGATGATAATATTCTTGACCATTTCCAGAATAATCCTTCAGTAAATGATGTTCTAGACTTATTTTTAAAACAATTTACTAATGAAATACAAAATATAAAGAATGATTGTGAAATTGAACTTGAAAAACCAGATAAAGAACTGACATTATGTAGTATGTTTTTACCTGAAGTAAATATTGACGAAGTCAGAAAATTGTTGAATTTAATAAAAATAAAATGTCCTGGATATGATATGATAAGGATAACCAATTTTAAATATAATTCAGCATTTTTGTCAGTCCTAACAAGCTTCATTAATAATTGCATCAATAAATCTATAATTCCATGTGTTTTAAAGACTGCTATAATAAGACCAATTTACAAGGATGGAAAAAGATCAGATCTTAACCCTTTCGCTGCTATGGACTTGAAGCTTCTGCGTCAGCCATGTGCGCCGAGTTCAGTGACCTTGAAACACCCCTGTGCTGAATACTTTCTCTAGGAGCTCCGCATCTACGTTCTTTTGTTCATCTTTTAGTCTCTTTATATTTTAAAAGTTATTTTGTCAATCATTTACATTCATATTGATTATTAACCATCTCGAAAAAATATTTTCATCTTTTTTGTTGATTCTTTTTATTAATAGCAAAAGAAAACGAAAGAATCTAAACGCGACTAAAAAAACTTGGTTTGAGAACCGGATGTATTACGTATGAAAGTTGACACAGAACTGAAGATATTTCTGGCTTTTTTTCCATCTGTTTTAGGCCTTTTAGGGTATAGGGGGTGAGAAAAGTGATGGCCAAGGGATGAAAAAGGTTTTATGCGGGTGCAAAAAGCCCAGGGAAACGAAGTAGAAGCAGCCTTTTTCATCGTCCAAGGTTAGACTAAAAACAGCTTGAAAATATATGTCTATGCCATCTACAGAGTGCCTAAAACATCTCTTAATACCACAAAAATCCACGGCACTTTGTTAGCATCGATACGACTGAAAGCGTTTTGAGCAGCAAACGGAAAAGCTTGAAATGCATATATGCATCGTAAGCAGTCAAGGCACCGCTCTGCCCGCCCGCATATATGCATCGATAGCAGTAGCGGCTGTGCGCTACCTCGATGCATATATGCGTCGATAGCAGCAAAAGGTTTAATAACTATAGACTATTTCTATTTTACCATCTCTATCAAAGTGCCTTGAAAAGTATGTTGCTGATCTCTATCTATCTACTTTTTAAGCAAAAATAAGATTATTTCCCTTTCTCAGTATGGTTTCCAAAAAGAGAGGGGTACTTGACAAGCTCTGAAAGATTTTAATGAATATGTTAGATCTGGATTAGACAAGAGTTGTAATGTTAAAGTTACTTATGCAGATTTTAAGGTTTCTGATACAGTTGATTTCAAAATCTTATTGAGTAAATTGAATGAGATAGGTATTCGGGGAAAAATTCTGGATTGGTTTCAAAATTATTTATTTGATAGAAGAATACTTGTTAAATTAAATGGTACATATAGTGAGCAAATTATAATTAGTATGGGTGTACCCCAAGGGTCAATTTTGGGTCCAATTCTATTTAATATTTATGTAAATTATTTATTTAAAGTAATTAAGGATTCGAAGTTATTACTGTATGCTGATGATGCAGTTTTGATTTTGTGTCATATAGATTTTAAAAAGTCTATCTTAATGATGCAAAATGATTTCACTAGACTTATGAAATGGGTACATGATAATAGATTAGTTATAAATGAAAAAAAGTCAACTGTTATGCACATCACTAGTAAATTATCGTACAGAAGAGATGTAAAGATTAACATACATTGTTTACACTCTAAAAATGTAATATGCCAATGTCCGATACTAGAGCAAGTATCCCCTAATATCTTCTTCATGAATTTAAAGATTTCAACTAAATTCGGTACATAGAATATGCACATATATTAATGACCAAAGTGACATATTTGGACCGGATCGACTCAGCAGGGGTGCCACAATTGCAAAATAAAACTTTTCGGTTATTGTGAATTTGGAAGGAATTGGCAAAACCGATTTATAAGAAATTCAGCGTGAAGAAGGCGTGCAACTTAAAATAACAAAATAAAGATTTTTTGTATGGATATAGAAAGCAGAGCTGCCACTATACAAGGAATAAAAAAACATTCTTTTTACACGTATTTATGTTAAACTCTACTCATCAATTTTAACCAAATTTAACATTTATAATATACACTTATATAAAAACCATATTATTATATTTAAACCGAATCAGCCAAACAGGGGTGCCACAATTACAAATTAAACTCTTTCAGTAGGTAATTATGGATTTTGAAGGAATTGGCTGAACGGATTTCAATTAAATTTTGTATAGAGGATTTGCACAACATACCATAATAAAATCAATATGTTTAAAGCAGAGCTAAGGAGCAGGGCTACCACAGTAAAAAGTTAAATAATATTTCTTTTACACGTATTTCTAGAGAACTGACCGCATGGATTTTAACCAAGTATTTGTATATTTAATCTTCATATAAATAAATAACCAAAATATCAAATTTCAACCGGGTAAATTAAACAGGGCTACTACAATATCAAGGTTAGAATTTTTCTGTTACTTCGAATTTTGAAGGTATTTTCTGAATGGATTTCAAAAAAATTTCGTTTGTAGGTCGAGTATAATGGCAAAACGAGATGAATATGTTTAGAACGGATCAAAAAGCAGAGCTACCATAATATAAGGAAAAATAGTTATCTGTTTTCAAAGCAAATACATTAGTATACGATAATACTACGGCGAATTTGACGTAAAGCACTTCTGTACCACGGGAAACCTGTGTACACCCCTGCTTGTTATGTATTAAAATTGTATTGAAAGAAAAGTAGGCGGATTAGTTCTTTCCAGAACTACTTGTTTGGTACATCGCGGGACTGGTGGGTTAGTAGCGGGGTAGGAATAAGGTGTGAACTTCCTCTTCCCGTGCGGCGTTCTCTGCGCATGCTGCGCATCGACTTGTATCGCCGTCTCCAGCGGCCGCTGCCCATCAAAGCTTCCAGTTGACTTTCGGCTGTCAATTGGAGAACGTTTTCAACGCAATTGCAAGTATTCAGCCTACTTCTACAGCCCGTGAACAACTTTTTTTTTGCTGTCAATAACTTTTCGACTAAATTCGTAGTTCTATGAAATACCAAACACCTTATGCTCTGGTATTCCTGAAATATAATTCTTTTAAACATTAAAAAATATTTTTTCTTGTATTCTTATGTGCTTTTGTGCAAAAAATAGCTTTTTTGTACATACGAAACATTGAATGTCGTTTATTGATAAAGCATTATTTTTAATTCATATAAAATAACTTGTTTTTCTTGTAAGTATTCCGTTCAAAATTTTGTCATACCAAACATTGAATGAGCTTCAATTTCTAAAAAAAATTATTTGCAGCAAAAACTAAGCAGTTTTTCTTGTATTCCTTTGAAATTGATTTAAATAAACATGTCTAAAAATAATTGATGCTTTCTATTTTAACCGGTTAGCTGATGTTCTTTATACCAAAAACCTGTTAGCGAAAATTCCGGTTATTTGGAAGCTCGACTTACCACAGACAATTGGCTTATTAAAAGGTCTCATTTGCAGCATTAGGACGACCGGATGCAGCATGCATCCACAAAGGAGATTACTTCCGAACCTACACGACCTCAGTCGAGTAGCGCTTGTATTATCTCAAATGAGGAAATTGACAAACTTTATCTTTCTTGCTGTTAAATATGCGTCTCGAAACATCTGCGAAATTTATACGCACAACTTCCCCTGTTTCCCTGCTCTTATTGTTAACCAACGTCTGGCGATAAATCTCAGGCGCTAAATGCTACGCTTTACACTCATTCAGTGTTAAACCTTTCATTAATGTGGCAATTAAAAGAAAACAGAAGTTTGGATTGCAAAAGTCCCTTACAAATTGAAACGTTTTCTCGCTCTAGTTTCTATAGTGGCTAAAAACTGTTTCCGAAGATGGCAATATGGCGCTACATTGTTTCTAAGTTGAATTTTGCAATGCCTCATGTGATAGAAAGAATCCGCGATTCCATAGTTGAAAAGTAGGAAGCGTTTTCCACTTTGCAGCAATAATTTTGTTACGTAAAAACAGGACCGGTCTTCGCTCCCTCGGGAACCGGGTGTTAGGTCTATTTATATACTACTATTTGTTGAGGATTTAGATACAATAAAAATAGTTATGTGTTAAAGTTTAACGATAAGAATTTGTTAACTCTTATAGTCAACATATTACAGGATTTATAAAAAATTTCAAAGAAATTATATTACAGTTTATAAATATATGCGTTTTTAACGCACTGCCTTTGGGGCCTCAATGACGCACCACCTAGAAAAGTGTTTCTCAACCGGTGGGACTCAAAAGGTCGTCTAGATAGGTCGCGCAGTTTGGCAATATGTAAAAACCCACTTCTTGGAAAAGATGAGGGTTTGTTTTTATTATGAGATTTGTGACAAAATGGTCGGAGGGACGCAAGATGCAAAAGGTTGAGAACTGCTGCCACAGAAGACTCCCTGCTTAAGCAGAAACTATGATGAGATGAACTATGTAGCGGGACAATAAAGGCTCCAGCGATTTTTATTATAACTCATTCCTTTATAGATCTTGGTGTCATAAATAATCCTGATTAAGCCTATTTTTCTAAAAAATAATTATATAGTGTCCAGCGACATTATAGCATATTGAATTTTACGTCCAGTCACCATCCAGCTCTCCCAAATCCTTTGACGTCATGCAACAATATTTTTCCAGTAATAATGCTTTAGCGCCTAGGTGTCATCGCCAATCAATATAATTCAGCGAAGGAAATAAGTATAAGACTCTCCTAAAAAAGAATAAAAATCGCGAATGAGACGTTTTCAATTAGATATTTTTTATGTTATATTAAGTAATGTAAAATAATACAACCAATCATTGATTTAATCAAAGAAAATTTTAAATAAAGCTTGGAGCACAGAATGGCCATAAAGAAATTGCGGATAATATTGGACGACGCAGAACAATTGTGGTAACTTTCTAAAATATCTGGAAGCCTAGAGCTCAAAATAACTTCAGGAAAACCCTCATTACTAAAACCCGATGATAAATGACAGCTTTTTCATGAAGTTTTATGGAAAATCAAGAGCTAGATATCTCAAACTGCAACTTGAGATATCTGTTCCTGTTCGCCGTGTAATGCAGTTTTATTTATAAAAAGTTCTCCATACGAACTCGACTTGGTTGCTCTCAGTTTACAGGTTGACACGAGAAATTTATGTAAATACACGTTTCTGTAATAATCATTTTATTTTATCTGAATACATCCCTGAAATAACTATGCGGAATACAGAGAGAAATGAAACTGCTCTCGGAGCAGAGAAAAGAGAGCAAGAGAGGATGACTGGATTATCGTGACGTCAGTGTCCACGGAGCTTCCGCCGGCACATGCGATCTTATTTTTATATCCTCTTCCGTTTAGACGAATCCAATATATCCTCTTAATTTCACATATGATAGTATGCAGTGGTATGCAGTACCATAGCCGACGTGATCCAATGAAAAAACACACTGTTTATTGCCTTGGAAACGGTCTCGAGGATAGCCATGATGAATTGTTTACAAATTTAATTCAAACACAATAGCTTAGCGAAATGTTCCGCGAAAACTCTTTCCGAATATTTTTAATTGAAATGTTATGTGCATCAGTTGTATACGCAGATGTTTGTTCATGTCCGGAACACATCCTTTGCCTGTATCATGTAAGGAAACAAATTATTCCTTTAACCGAGTATGTGAATTAACAAAATTTTAAGTATTATTTTATTTATAGAGTTCTTCGCCAGGTGAAAATTGTATAGGATATATAAGCAGTGGGTTCAGTGTGTGCGAAAAGAAATTGATCGTGGAGAAAATAAATGAGTATCGGAGCAAAATAGCTATGGGTAGAGAGGAATTGGGTAGTCCAGGACCTCAGCCATCTGCCGCAAACATGATCGAAGTGGTAATTATTAAATATTCTTATAACATTAGTTTTAAAATAAGGGAAATCAATATTTTGTTATTTGTTCTCGGTCTGTCATTTAATCATCCACTTAACCAACTTCATCCATTTAAGCATCCTTGAAACATTTATTGCTGATATCCTTTGAAAGTTAAATTCTTTGAAATTATCCACCGAGATTTTCTTGAATTTTTATTAGGATTTATTAACAAACTATTTTATTGCGGTTTTATTTTCCGTGAACTGTACTACAAATTTATTATTATTATTATTTGTTTTACAACAAAAGGCTTGTTTTTTCAAAGGGTTTGAAAAGGCATTAAAAAAGTTACCCGAAAATTTGGAAAAACAATATACCTATACGTTTTTTTAAAGTTCTCTGCCGTCTTTGTTTGTAACTCACAATTCAAACAGTTATGAATCATGAATGCGAATTTTGAACCTAACCTATACAATGATGTTTGGTTCAACGTCCCATGGCAATCAAGATTCCATGGAAAAAGCGGTCGGAAAATACTATATGTGCATTTCGGTTACAAAGCAGCGGGTGGTGATACACAATCCGTTGATTTTAAAAACAAACATTAGCATTCTTTTCCCAAAATTTTAGTGCCAATTGGATTTTTCTAGTCCATTAACTGTATTCTTGTTATAAGCTGAGTCGATGTTTCATTTCTAGAAGTTAATTTATGATCAATATTTATTTTTTTATATAAAAATAATGCAAGGAAATTTAAAGCAAGAAATTGTACTTATAATTTTCCTTTTATTTGTTTACATCATTTAATTAGACATGGGATGACTACTTAGAAAAAACCTCTCAAAGATGGTCTGATCAATGTATGTTCCAGCATTCGACCACTGAATGCAGAGTGACAGGTGCGTAATAGTTATAATTTTAAGATAGGCATTTGCATATTGGATAAAAAAACTTAAGTCAATACCAGTAAATAAAATAGTATGAGAGAAAATTGTCCTCTAAAGCAGTTTCTCAACCGGAGCTCCGTGGAGCACTAGTGCTCCGCAAGCATGAGGAAGGTGCTCCACAAGCCTTTAACGAATAAAAATGAAAATACCTATTATTAGAACTATAACATTATTTATTAGAACCAAGTGAAGACTTTCGTCCATCACGTTACGATAATTGCAACCATGCTCTCATTATAAAATTCGCCCTTCTTTCAGAATAATATCTCGTTTTATTACCCCTTCCCCAACGTCTTCCAACTTTCTGCCTCCCCAATACCAGTGTCCAATACCGTCCCTCCCCCACCTTAGGCCCTATTCACACTCACACGGCGACACTCCGTACGCCACGCAGCGTCGAAAAGACACACTCGTCGTGAAAGATTTTCCTGCACGCCACTGTGGCTGCATCGAATTTGGTGACGTGTCACCAAGAGTGTCACCGTGTGGACAGATACAATTTAAAACAATACTTCTCAAGGAGCAACGCCACTCTGTATCGCCGAGTGTCACCGTGTGAATTGGGCCTTACTTTGTTTATTTAGAAGCTTATTCACTCGCTCTATTTCTGCCTCACCTCTCCTTTTTTCTCCTTCCAAATTGTATACATAAAAGAACATTTTGTTGTCATTGTACTGTTTGCCCCCGGCCAATCTCTCCTCCATCATTCCGCCTCCCCTCCCCTACTCGCCGATTCCCTCACTCCACGTCATTGTATCATTTTCTCTGCAAACATACGTGCACCTGATGATGCCAGTCATCTTTTGCAGCCGGTCACCTTATAAAATTCATTGTAGAAATCACTTAGGTTTCTTTTTGAACAAGTTTGATTACATTGTGTCCGCAGTCCACGACAAAAGCCCAGCACTGCCTGTGGATGGTCATTTGCTCGGTATTCCACCGTCGTTGTCTGTATCTCAGTTTTTCATTTACCATTGCGTATATAAAGCGTCGGTATGCTGCATGTTTTGTCGATGTTTGGCAGCACGTGAGTAATATTTTACATAAAATTACATCTAAAATTATTTTGGACTTTATTTATTCTAACACAGTTACGTCTGCTTCGTACCCATAGGATATAAAATGAGCTAACAGACCACGTTGACCTTTTTTGTGAAAAATTCCGAAGTGAGTGAAACAAATGTTGAAGAAGCTATTCAATCTACTTCCAAGAGAAACAATGCCGGTAAGTAATAGATGTGACTCACCTTCACGGTCTGATCAGAAAAAGCAGAAAGTGGTACATCGAAAGTATGATCCTGATAACATTAAATACGGATTCACGTGTCAAGGTAACAGTCCACATTCCTTGTTTAGTAGATGCATGCAAGAAGATTTTGAAAGAGAAGGCTGCAAAAAAATGAAACAAATTCCCCTCTCTTAACGACACGATTGCGAAACGTATCGTAGTGATGAATGAAGATCTTCATCAGCAGCTTTTAGAGAAAGTGAAGAAAGCTAGAACATTCGCTCTTCAATTGGATGAATCAACAGATATTACTAACAAAGCCGTAATTATTATTATGTACGTTCGATATATTGATTGGGACAGTGAAGTGATTCAAGAAGAATTCATGAACAGCTTTAACTTGCCACTCCGTTCAACTGTGCTCGAAATATTCAAGGTAGTATCTGAATATTTCTCCAGTAAAGATATCGATATTTCAAATTGGGGGCCATCCTTAAATGATGTCACAGCATTTTTGGGATTTTTGACCCCCCTCCTCCCCCCTCTGTCACAAAGTGTCACATAGAGCTTCACCCCCCTCCCATGTCACAAAGTTGTCACACAGTCCCTTAAGAAAGGAAGATTTTTTGTATATAACTAGAGTTAACAGACTTCAATTGCTAAAAATGAAAGACGTATTCAAGAAGATTCGGTTGTTTGTAAACTGGTCTGCAGTGTTTGATTGCCATTGTGACGCGACGCCATGGCAAGTGGCATGGGTGTGCCGGCCCTTGCAATTGTGTCAAATTTTACCCTTGAACGATGAAATGCCAATATATTGGGCCGAGGGTCTAGCTGCATTAATGGCCGCTGTGTCCATGTGTAAAAATGCTCCCATGTATTCAAACATTAATATATATACTGACAATATGGCTGTATTAGCCGCAGTCCAAAAAGGCTCTGGATTACTATTTTCATGTGATATGTATATTGCTTTGCTTATGCTACTAATAAAGGATTCGTCACGTAAGGTGACCTGGCGGTATGTTCCGACAGCGACCAATTTGGCCGATCATCCTTCCCGGACCATCCTACCTCCCTATGCCATCTCGGCCAGCGATTGGCTCACCACATTTGGGGTGGTATATAGGTGGGATGACGCCTGGGAAGGAGGTTGGTCAGAGTAGTCAATGTCGGGGCATGCTGCCAGCTCAATAGCAGTCAAGGAGACTAGAACATAGAGGAGGACTAGAACACCAACACAATAACAACTTAAGCTGATAATTAAGTATACAGCTAAATATAATAGTTATTGGAGTTTTTCTGTGAGGTTTAGTTTTGCATTATGTTTTTCAACTGTTATTTACAAGTTTCCACCAGAGGGCCAGTGGCAGGAAAGATGAGTCAAACGGAGAATAAATAAAAGTTAGTGAATGTCACTTCAAGAAAATTAAGGAAATAAAGCACAAGATCTTGGCAAAAATCTTTACTTATTTGTGACAACACATTGTTTTACATATACTCCCCCCCCCTTGTCACAAAATGTCACATTCCCAGACCCCCCCCCCCTCCCCCTTAAGCGTGACATCATTTAAGGATGGCCCCTTGATTGGATTTGTACTGACGGTGCAGCAAATATGACAGTTGTACATGCAGGACCGATTGCAAAATTTAAGGACGTAGTGCCACAAATTCCAAGTACACATTGTATTATTCACCGGGAAGTATTAGCATGTAAAAAGTTAAGCCCAGAGTTGCATGAAGTGTTAGCAATGAATTAAATAATGCAGAACAAACATCATTTTTAATCACTTGAATAGACACAGTGATAAATTTGATGAATATTTTCCTTCAAACAAAGATCCAAGAGTAGGTTTTTTAAGGATATTTGATCCATTTAATGATAACAAAGAAAATAACTTATCACTAGAAGAAGAGTTATTAGCTGATCTTTCCTCTGACTGCACATGAAAAATTTTAAAGAGAGATTTTCTTCTTGAAACTGTTTGGATTAAAGATCACAGTGAATTTCCACTGCTATGTGAAAGGGCACTGAAAGTCCTTCCATTTTCATCAACATATCTATATGAAAGTGGATTTTCTATAGTTACTGAAAAAAAAACAAGCTGAGAAATCGCCTGGACACCACTTCAACATTAAGACTATCTCTATCCAAACTTAACCCAAGAATAGATGAACTCTGTTTGAGCATGCAGGCCCAAATATCCCACTAAGTGTGGATGAACACTATGTAATCCTTATATTATGTAAGAATTAAAAAAATCAAATAATCAATTCTCTACTTTTTATTACTCTTTATTATAATAACATTATTTATTCATGTTTTGTGTTTATGATAAGGTTAACTAGCTTTTTGAATGTTTCCTTAATTTTTGTTATTTTTAATGATAGTATTTTGGATTTTACTTTCATTATTTCCATTTGATAGATTATCTTTATCTTATTCGACCTATTTAGTAATACTATGTTTATAGTATTTCTTGCTCTTGTATTAATTATACTTACTACATTGTTTGATTTGTTTTATGTAATAATTTGATTACTGCATTTCCAGACTAAGGATTTTAGTGCTGAGGAATACATTTTAACATAATTTATTAGCAAGTATTTCCAGTGTATATATGAGTAAGAGCATACATACTTAATTTTCTGGATCATTTTTATGATAATGTAATATTTATGTAAATAAAATGTAAAAAATAGACGCATATGCATATATTTGATCTGGTGCTACTCTTAAATTACGGAATATCTTGGGGTGCTCCATGGTCTAATCAAGGTTGAGAAACACTGCTCTAAAGTACACTCTTTTTGAAGTACACTCTTCTTGAGCAGAACTTTATGTAAGTGTTATGCTGATAGCAAGAATACAAAAGATCTCTCAAAATTTTCATTATTTCTCCATTCAGAAATTAACTATAGTTTTTATTCATATCCTATGTGTGACAACTGTTCCTAAATTTATCTTGGCCGACACTGTTTAATCGAGAAGAAATTGAAATAAAACCTTGCCTTCCTAAAACTGAAAGATATACAAACTGATGCCTCTAACACCATAACTTTCTGCCTAAAATCACACGAGTATGTCTAAAACGAATAGGTTTAATGAAAAATATTAGTTTTTTATTTATGTTTGTGAGTTATTTTGTTATTTGACCCAATATCTGGAACTAAAAGGTATAACCATACATCAAGAAACTGAACATCCCACGCAACTCCTGCACAGGGGGGAGGGGGAGCATGGCCAAAAGGAGCCAAAATTTTTTTGTGTGGGTTTAAAATTTTTTTTGGGCCTTCAAATTTGTTTTAGGGGGAGATCTACACTTTTTTCGACATGCCACTCCAAGAAATGCACAAATATTTCATTGCAAATTTTATCTTGATTAAGAAGTAAATTATTAGGTTTAACTTAGAAGAAATGTTGATAAAAAATTAAAATATATTTATTATTACATAAAATCCTTTAATGATTACAGCACAAGATGAATATTTTGGAGAAAATTTGGCTATTAACTCGTACTCAATTGAATCATTGTATCATGATAAGATATTTTTGGAGCAAATAAAAAACTGGTATGACGAAGTCAAAGACTTTCCTGAAAAACTTGTTGACCATTATGAACCGTAAGTTATTATGCAAATTAAGCACTATATATTCTGTTGATAAGAACTCAGTAATATTAATTCTATTTTTTTAAGAATAGCATATCAAGTTAAAGTGTGATTCTTAAGTAGCTTTTTGTCTGTTTTACGACCACTAGAGCAATATTTTCACTTAAAGAAGTATGCATCTTTGTCTAATGATGTTATGGATAACTCAACACATTTTTAAAGGTTCAAATATCAAATGTTAGAAATTATGATAACCCATAGAAGATTGACATATGTTAAATGGAAGTTGAATTAAATTGAGCTTGACTCTCTTTCCTTGAATTTATTTTGTGTCTGACTGTAGTTTATGTTTAATCGCATTTGTAGGGAGACTCAAACAAAGGTCATTGGACACTATGCACAATTAGTGCATGGACCTACATTCCGCATAGGTTGTGGAAGGACTCGATGGGCTAGCAAAACCTTGCTGGTGTGCCATTTTAAACCTGGTATTTATCATGATAAACCGGTGTACATGCGTGGGAAACCTGCTTCAAAATGTCCTGAAGAGATTATTAAGTCAAGATACGAAGGTCTATGTGCATTAGGTGAGTTAAGAATGAATAATCATCAATGTTTTAATGGAACTTGTAAGTCATCGATAACCGACAACCTTAAGAATATTTAGCTGCAAAGTAGTTTATTCCTCTATCTTGATCTTATTTTAAATAACAATTTTTACTATGTTGGTGCAGTGTTTCTATAATTTTATGCATATTTTTATTTCAGAAAAGTACTCGCAAGGATCCACAAGTTGTCATTCGATCATTTTAGTGTCTTCGTTATTAATCCTTATTCATTTTGTTAATAAGTGTTTCATTTGATTGTTGTTATTTATTATTATTGGATTGGACTTAGCGTTCTATTAATTATGGCAATGAATACTGAATGGTAATTAATTCCATTTGGTGTGCTACTATCTATATAGTAATTAACAACAAAACCGAATGTTGTGGAGCTTCACATAGATAAAAATCAACTTCTTAATAATAAAAAATAAATTTTACACAGATACTTCATAAAAACATTATTTTGGTTTAATGAGAAGTCTTTGGTTTATCTATAACTGTTTTATTGCCATTATCAATGTATATAAAATTTGGTGTGTTATTTATCCAATTAAATATACTAAAGCATAGATAATCAATTTATTTGGCTATTTATATATTCTGTATTCCTACCTTTAAATTATTGTGTTTAAAATACAAAACCTATTTTAATAAAGAATTTAACGCTCTTGTGCAGTGACTAGTGTAATGCTTTACTCGAATACCTGCTCCCTCAGAAGACTGATTAATATGCTTCTTAGCGAGCCTCGACCATACAAGTATCCTATGGTTAGCCTTCACATGACCCTTCACTCTTGTTAAGAAAATAGCATGGCGTGCTTGATGAGGATTCCAATGGTGTTACTTCACCGGGCGCCCTCTTTAAAAAATATTTACTTATAAAGAAAAAGCATATTTAAAAAAAAAACAAAATTTCTTGAACGCTGACATAGAGATATTGCTTTATTTATTAAAATGTACTATTAAAATTTTTTATTGAGTAAGAGGCCACATATGAGGCGAGGATCTGGGGGGCTGAATCTCCTTTGTAAGTTCTCGGTTGCCCTCTGAATATTTTATTTTGAATTTATTATTAAAATATAAATACAAAGTAGGTATAGCATGTTTTTATTCATAATATGAATTTACCTTTCATTTGTGGAACTAGCGCAATAAAATTAGTTTAAACATTATTTTCATGTTATAATTTTCATTGCATTTTTTAAAAAAATTTGGCGTTCCCCTCCAAGTGTTTTTGGCAATCACACGTCGGAAGGCTAGTTACATCCCTTGATGGAAGGCGAGTTGCATTGAAAGTAAAGAAGACTAGAAAATGAAAACAGATAGAAGAATAGAAAGGGGGAAAGAGAAAGGGATTGGAGTGGGGTAGAGGTAAAAGATTGAGAAGGCACAAGAGTGTAAGAGGATTGGTGGGATGGGGTGAAAGAATGGTTGGAGAGAGAGATAGGTCAAAGGAGACAACGGAGGTTAAAGATCAAAAGGAGGGAGGATACAACGAGGAAGAATAAGAGGGAAGGAGGAGAGAGAAGGGAGGTAGCGGAAGAGAAGTTTGGAGAGAAAGGGTATGAGGAATATGGGAGGAATGGATGAAGCAGGGTTGGTTTTGTTATGGGGGAGTGGAGGGAGAGGTGGAGGAGGATTTCAGGTTGGTGTAGGACAAGACGTTACTTTTTATTCATACTAAAATATTACTAAAGTGAGTTTTTATACCGGAATTACCTAAGCGAACATGTCGAAATTTTGAATCTAGTATATGCCTGTTGAAAACCATTCATGGTGAAAATTATCCATTCCATTGGACTATTTTTTATTCTATCCGATTCGGTCAGTAGACGTCGATGCTATCTTCATGACCGGAGAGGATTATATTGGGTACTGTAATGGGCAGTGGAGTGGGAAGCGCTATACCAGTGGTTCCTAATCTGGGTGCCGCGGTACACTGGGGCACTGCAGGTGATTTTTAGGGATGCCGTGATAAAATTAGTTTTATTTATTTAGTAATTCCACATACAGTCATTTTACAGTGGAATATGTAAACAGTAACAATAGATGACACATACAACCATGACCAAGGCGGGACTCGAACCCACAACCCTAGCATTGGGAGCCAGACGCACTAGCCACCCCTCTGCCGAGGCCATCATAAATAAATCAACGTAAATAAATCAATGATTTGAATGTATTTACAGGTAACTAGAGCATTAATGTTTTCTCAAATAAATTGATTAGTGTGGTAAAA
The DNA here is from genome assembly GCA_028673005.1 of Tanypteryx hageni. Lineage (NCBI taxonomy): Eukaryota > Metazoa > Arthropoda > Insecta > Odonata > Petaluridae > Tanypteryx > Tanypteryx hageni. Next base: position 81,932,475 of record CM054116.1, on the reverse strand, counting down.
ATACTTACCAGACCATTTAAGAGAGAGAGAGTACCAACAAATGGACATTTTCAAACGTTGTAATACTAGATTGTGAAAATATAAAAACCTTGAAGAAAGACTTGGTGCTTTCCTGGCATATTTGATGGGTGAAGCGTTCTCGGGGGCAAAAATGCTTCACCTATAAAAACCTTTGAAGACTGAGTTGCCGCGAAATTCTGTTTATCTTTGAAAGGGTGCCGTGCCTACAAAGAGTTTGGGATCCACTGCTCTGTACTGTGGTAATTTTTAGTTTAGCTTCAGGTGGGGCGTACTTTGAAGAAGAATGTTTACTTCCAGGTTTTTGATAAAAATATCTGCATCCAGCTAATGAGGTACTGCATCCTGAAACAGGAATGATTACTGGATTATTAAACCTCTCATGTTCTGATTATGCCACCATTGACCACAGTTGACTTAACCAGTCCATGGTGTAAATATATATCAAGATAAGCCATTTGTTGCGTTTAGAGCACATATCACTTAGGGTCATTTATTGAAACCTTAAATGCCAACAATTATGTGAAGAAAATTTTTCAATTGCTGATAGTTGTTTATAATTGCGGATGTATACAAATATAACTTGAATTTTAAGTACAATTTTGCTTTAATAGAATTCAATGTAAACTATAGATATAATAAAATAATCTATAAGTAATTATTTACAAATATAGGTAGGGTGGCCAGATGTACCCCATTGTGGGGTACAATACCCCATTATTGAATCAATTTTTTGAAATACTTCTTTCCAATAATCTCAAATGAGGCAACCACAATATCCCAGTTCTGTTTTGAAGGGTTAATTTATTAAAAGTACCGCATATATAACTGCATTCGGCCAAGGTAAATAGAATAAACAGGTAGTGTCAATTTACAGTTTTCGTGTATTTGTGAATGTCACAGAAGTTCGAGGATAATATTTCGCTCATGCATAAGATTCAAAGTTATATATGTTGTGGTAAGATGTTTGAAAGTTGAAAAGCAAGGTTAAAATTGAGTTAATTTTGTGAGTCTTTAATGGTGTAATAGTTATGGAAAATCGGAGGATAAAATGTACCAAAATATTCTTTATTTTGTTTAGCTGCTTTAAATTAATCTTGAAAATAATTCTAACCATTAATAGGTAAGTACCAAAAATTGTGAGATATCTGCTAAGACGATGAAAACATTAAATTCATTTTTCATGCCATCTGCATCATCGTCGTTTTTGAACATAGAGAAAAGACTACAGCTGCACAGGCTACATTTTTGTACCATAAACTACAACATGCACATACCTACAGATCTGCTGATTTTACTAGTTCATTAATTTAACTTTATTTAGTTATTCAAAGATTGCTTCCAATTTTTCATCTTGGTGCACAAAAACATCTAAAATTTTAACAATTTTTTTTGCCACAGTAATTACTGATTTAATTGCAACAGACACCTCAAATAAAAGAAACATTAAAACATTATATATATTTTAATTTTTGCAGGAATCGTATGTCATTAGATAATAAAATATTTTTTTTTCTGTTTTGGTGTCTTAGATCTGAGGTCATCTTGGATTTGGGTAAATACGGTAGGTTTGACAATGTTAAATATTACCTTATGCTCTGTTTAAGAATTCATCTACAGAGCTGTAGCATTTTTCCAAAGTATTATTTTAAATTTACTCTTAAAAACATTGAGTTGCAAATCTTAAGTCAAATAACTGGGAAGATTATTACAGAGTTTGATCCCTTTATAGTAAAAACTTCTATATGTAAGTTTCAACATGGTCCTATGTATTTGTAAGAGGTGTGCCGGTGGTGTAGTGGTTAGGACGCTGGCTGCTACTCACCTGCTGCTTGAAAAGGCGTAAGTAGGATTTTTCCAGGGTTGCCCGGCCCCCTGTTTGTGTGGTTTGAGGAGACTGCGCAAATTCAGCCGTTCCGTCCTTCGGAAGGGACGTTAAGCCGTTGGCCCCCCAGGTGTTCTTCGTAAGAGCAGGCAAAGGCCAGCACCGGGTTTCCCTCCTACCTTCCCCAGTTATTCATTGCACTACCTCTGAGATACCCTCTGTGCATAGGACAGAGGCGAATCAGCTGGTCACTCAAAATCAATCAGTATTTGTGAGGGGTGCCGGTGGTGTAGTGGTTAGGGCACTGACTGCTATAGTATGTTTGTTTAGTGGTGACTGCGCAGAAGGCTTTCTATCGGAAGGACAAGTCCATCCTTGAGATGGGACTACCTATAGGGGAGGCAATGTTTAGCAGTTGGCAAAAGCTGCATGACCTATTTTCTGAACTATTAGTCTGAACCCAAAATGGGCTACTGCGCTTGGTTATGATGTCAACTTTCCCCTTAAAGGTTCCCCTCCCCTCCCCTATTGAATGCCATCACTAAACAAACAAGCAATACTTGCTTGCTGCTTGAAAAGGCAGCGGGTATGAATCCTGCAAAAGTAGAATTTTTGCTATGGTCACCTGGCCCCCTGTTTGTGAGGTTTGAGAAGACTATGAAAATTCAGCATTCTGTTCTTCAGACGTTAAGCTGTTGGCCCCCTTGGTGCTCTTCATTAAGAGTGGCACTGGGTTTCTCTTCTCCCTTGCTATCCAGCTATTCATTGCACTACCTCTTAGATACCCATTGCGCATAGGTAGATGTGAATCAGCTGGGAACATACATTAGTATGTGACCTTTGATATTTGTAAGTGGTTTTTTGATCTGGTATTATGGTAATGATTTTCATGGATTATTTATCAGAAAAAAACATTGAACACTGTCATAGTGAAAGAGATTGCTTTATTTATTAAAATTTACTATTAAAAATTTTTGATGTGTAAGAGGCCACACATGTGCACTTTGCATCCGGCCCTGTGATTTTCCTAGCCAGCTCTGTATATATCCCTACAGCTGTGTTATTTAATAAATCAAAATAAGCAATTCCATTATTGGGAGAATTTTTAAAACAATAGATACAAAATAGCTTTGGTTTTGAGCCAGTAAAGCAGCTGTTTCAACTAAAGCAGGGATTCTAATATGCTGAGCCTACTGTATAAGGATTTTTAGTTGTAACATAGGAACTTTGGAAACTGAAGTCATGTAAGAAGAAACACTGTAATCTTGAACACTTTTGCATAATGATTTAAGACTCTTGATGTAACCTTAGGGGTAGGTGTACCCCCGGTTGAAAGTCCCTGCTGTAGGCTATCAAGTAATTCATTTATAAATTCCACAATTGCAGATTCAGTGCTCATGTTTGGGCAATGGACCATATTGAGAAGGACTGAGTAAGCTAAATTTCTCAAAACATTGCACTATTTTATTATACACTAAAAAATTACCCGGACTTTGCCCCGGATTTACAGTTTTGAATTTGTCATGTTCATTACACTCACTAATATTTTCATTCAAACTCTGGGTACTCTTGTGATAAGTGACCAATATTCTTGGTATGAACAAATTAAATATGGATACAAATTTGATATTTTGCTAAGAAAATTCAAAATAAGTTGTATAATTTTACAAAAAATTAACACAGGCCTCTAGTCAGGGTGATTTGTATGGCACCCCCCCTCCCCTTCTCCCATGCCTCCAAAAATCTAAATTCTGGCACAGAGGTGACCATCCTCGAGGTCTCTTTAGTAATTGTACCAAGTTAAAAGTCTCAAGTTCCTTGGTTTTCAAGAAATGCTGCAGGGTATGAGGGTACGATTTTTTATTGCACCCCCCTCCACTTCTCCCTCCTCCAAAATAATAATAATTCTGACCCTGAGGTGCACATCCTCATGGTTCCATTAGTAAGTGTACTAAGTTTTAAATATCTAATTTTCTTGTCTTTCAAGATATGCTGACCAGACACACACACCGCCATTTATTAATATAGATTAAGTACAGTGGAGCCCCATTATAACATGCTTCACTATAATGCGAATTTGGATATAACTCGATTGTGACATGGCTCCTACATGCCATATGAGGTTGTTCTGTTTGCACAAACTACATACATATAGTCGCTATAACGTGACCCCACATTTATCATGATCAAATTTTTTGGTCCCCAATTACCGTGTTATAGCGGGGCTCCACTGTATTATGTTAAAATTTAAATAAAATTAAGGAAATCAACTTTTAACTGCATTAAAAAGTAAGAAATAAATATAAAATACATATATTGAGTGTTCGAGAGAGTAAAAATAGTTTTGGGTGAATAGGAATTGTATGACAAAGAAATACATTACAATATACAATATTCTTATGTGCTCAAAATTATTTTTAATTTATGGAACACTTAATTTTGTCTCCATCCCTCTCTGTCTCCTTTCTTTCTTCCTGTTTCTCTCCTCTCTCTCATATTAAAGCATTCAGTGCATGCATTTCTTACACACATAATATAAGGATTAAGGAGACAATACAATGTCGAGGTTTAGCAATGACATGGTCAGCAAGGCAACATATCGTTAAAAAGCTTAAATTTTCCAATAAATATGATTTAAACATACAACTAGAGCAATTTTGAATCATAGGCAGAATGTGACAATAAGAATAAGAAACGTTATTTATTTTTATTTAAAACAGTCCAGGTCTGAAGATTGTAGGTCAGTTATTTCTAATTTTAATTTACAATAGAGTAAAAACCTGTAAGTCAAAAAATCAATTTGTATGTGTAATCTTATGAAAATGGCACCCCCCTCCACTTCCCACCAAAAATCAATATTCTGGCCCCAAATTGCACATCCTCATGGTCCCATTATGTACTTGCATGTGAATTAATATTGAATACCAATGTATATTGAGGAACAGGCTTGAATCTTGATGGCCTTCCATTTAATTTTTCATTATCAATAATTTTTACAGACTGATGGATAAATGAACACGTACTTAGTAAATATCTCAACAAACATTAATTGAGTGGGGCACTAGAGTGCTATCTCACCCAGTGAGCCAAATTTCCTTAGGCCACCCTTACTTATTCCTTTGGGAACTGATTTGTATGCCTTTAGTTAACCATGGTTATGTAGGGTTTTCAATATAGTTGTAAGTCTAGAAGGAAAGCATTATTCAAAGCACAGCATGGAATCATTTATGAAACCACTAATTTTGTTGTTAAGATCATTAGCTGAGAGCATCGACTTCTAAGATTGAGGCTGCAATCAGTTATTAAATTTTGATACATTCACAGAGATGTCTTTTGAATATTTTTAGGGCTTATTTGAAACATTTTTAGAATGATCCTGTGTTGAAACTATCTGACCAAGATGATCTGACAGCAATAAATTTACTGTTTCAATTTGTCTTAATGCTGTCAAGGTTGAGTGCTGGATGAAGAGTGATACAGGTAAATGAGCTGATGATAGGTTTCACAGCAAATGTGTTGCAGATGTTTAGAAAATCAGTTTCCATTTTGCTATTAGCACTTAAGTTGGCAATGAAATCACTACATATTTTAATTTTAATGTTGGCTGAATTTAATATAGATTGACATTGTTCTAACTCAGGGATGCACAAACTTTTTACATTGGCAGGCAACACTTGAGGGCTTCTACTTTGCCAATACCCGCACTGTAATAAAGACCAAACAATTTAAAATTAAATTAAATGTTAAGATTCACTTTACTAGCTGCCAAACATAAAATAGATGATAAGTTATTTATATTTAAATGTTTTTCGCTTGTACCTTTTCCATCTGAAGTGATGGAACTGTATTTTCAGAGATCATATAGGATGACCATATTTAAACAAGGGAAAAACAGGTCATTTACCAGAACTAATTAGAAAATAATGGGACATTTTTTATCCAAATTTGTTTTTATGAGGATGCTTTCAAACTTCTAAAATTTGTAATTTGAATTGTTTTTACAATTCTGTAGATAAGAAAAAACATCAAAGTATAATATCTACTATACTAGCAGTATACACCCAGGAACCTTGAGTGACAAGAATCTAACCAGATAAGAATAGGTTTCCTATATTCTAGAAAACAAGAACAGGCAGGGCAGTCTGAAACAACATTAAAGAATAAATAAATGTCTGCCATAAATACACATTTCCATAACAGATATTTAATAAATTTTATTGGATCAATTTATACAATAAAAGTTTATTTTTTGTTGTATTTGAGACAAAATTATCCAGTGATTTGAGGTTTATTTCAAATATTATTTTAATGATAAATGCATTTAATTTTAAAATTTCTATTCTCTGTAACAAATAATAAAAAGGTGTTTGGTTACATTTTCCAATGAAATTAAATGTATTTAATAGAACATTTTACGGTTTGTGTCATTTCTTCGTTATTTTTTACAAACATAAAAGTCATTGCATGGCAACATATAGTTGTATAAAATTGAAACCATAGCATTCAAAGTTGTAATTTCAAGCCTGTTTCACTAATCGGTTCATTGCCTGCCAATTAAAGAGAAAACTCATTCTGTATTTGCATTATGAGCCTGCAATGCAAATAAATAACTGCAAGCTTAAAAAAGTTCACTCATCTGCTCATCAAACTTGATAAAAGAAAAACATTGGTTCCATTTTTCATAGCATGATTTTTAGATCCATTTTGCTTTAGTGTTACACAGGGCTTGACAAATTTTCTAAAAATCTAGGTGTCAACTCCAAAACCTAGGAGCCAGCACATATATTTACAGCACGTATATACTACAATATCTAGGCACCAGCATGAAAATCTTAGGCACTATGGGGATCTGGCACCCAGGATTTGTCCAGCACTGGTGTTACATGTGTTGGGATACAAATTTTTTAAGATAGAGAATTGATAAAAAATTTCATTTTCAGAAATATTGATTCCCAAATTAACTAAAAATAATGTTAATTTTTGTACTTGTTCCCATTATGGTACATACCTTTTCTAACAGCATCCACTCAAAAAAATCGTTTCTGATGTTTCATTGGGCAAACTTTCAATTTTCAGCAATTTAATTTTCACGTCAGTCTGTTTAGATAAAAAGTACACTAACAATAAATATATTTTCTTTGCCTTGTAGCTGTTGGTATTACTAGATATGCCGAAAAAAGCAGTGTTTTTTATATTCTTCACCACTTCCTTAAGATAAAACGGAGAACTAACACCTTTAATTAGTGCGTTTTAAACCTCCCAGCTTTCCAACAACCCAAGCCCCTTCATCTGTTATTTGTTGGCTGGCTCCATCATAAAGAGAAAATTGATCGAGATATTCTGTAAGGAGGCAGGGCACCAAATTCTGAATCCAAAATGCACAAGTTTACCCCTTATGAACATTTTAGCAGAATACCTGCTGAAGTATGGAACCATTTCCTCATCAATGGATAAATTGTGTGAAAATATTCCAAATTGGAGGATTTTTTTGTTCAATAGCTCGAAGAAAGGACATAACTTAGAAAACTTGTCAGTTTTATTTAGCTCATTATCAGAGGTTTGCTTTTATTTTTTTGAATGCATTTCTTGTCATGGTCTGGTGAACTAAAAGAACTCCTTTATCAAGATCTTTAGACCAATATGAATCCACTGTGGGAAGGTAATTGTAACCCCATAAAATTAATATCCCTAAAAAAATTTTCAACTCATTTAGCAATAAAGTCGTCTGTTTTGTTTGTTTGTATATTTTCAGAATATTCAATAATCAATTTATATACTTCTTCATCAAATAAAAGCCTAAATATTTCAAAAGGACTTTTCTCAGCTGTAAAAAATATTGAGGTTCAATGAACATTTGATGCAGTTCGTAAGCACATCCAAATTATGAGTTATTCACACTTCCTTTAATTAAAATCACAAAAATAATGTTGCTTTAACACTTGTCTGTTAATGGGTTAAAATGATATTACGTAGAAAGACAATATGACTAATTACTGGATAACTCCTGAAATTATTTATCTCATCAGTTAAGACAATTTCTCAATATAACAAAACTTTATAAATCTGAAATTGAAAAAAGCACTATTTAACACTCCGACAGCGGTGATAATTTTTCTGACACGGACCCATACCCATTTTTATCCTTTTTTAACCAAACTACTAGTATAGGGATATTATTTATAAATCGAATTATTTTTTTATCCATTCTAATTTAAAATAATAATTAGTTAACAGTTATTAAATATTTAGTGTAATTAATAATGCCGATATTCTAACAGAAGTAATTTTTAAAATGAAGAATATTTCATAATTAAAATTAATGATGATTAGTTACGTATTTATAGTTAATGTCCCTATCATCATCGCAGCTAAGATCACTTATATCACTAACACTATCATCAAAAGTTTCTTTGTCATTCTCTTCAAGAATAAATTCCTCAAAAATTTCTTTTTCACTGAGAAATAGTTTGTCTACCATGATTGCAGGAAAATATAAATGATTTGCACTGCTACCTCACACACTAAAGGACTGGACCACTGCGGCGGCTGGGGCTAAGTGAACATATACGACAAGGAGCAAGGACCGACGCAACTTTGTAACAACTTGTAAGCGTATAGAAACTACTTTTCGTTGTTACTTTATGTTTCTACCCGCGATGCATGCAGAAACACAAAGTAACAACGGAAAGGTTTACACTTCTGCGTCATTAGGCTATGAGTCATAGTCGCAGGGCTTTGGGCACAGGTGTATATCCTTGAACCGAGGATTTCAGCAGAAAGAAAAGTACCTTCCCATATTTGAAGCCAATATGTTTCAACATGTATTCAAATACAAATAAATTAATTATAATATCTAAATAATATATGAATAAGTAAAAATATATGCAAAAACTAGTGCAGGCACAATAGAAACTAGATCATATTAACAAAAACCTCAGTTAAATATTCAGAAACTGGAAAACGGTGAGAATCAGGTTTCTGCAGTATGTTTGTGCGGGGTGAGTAAAAGGACATGTACGGTGGTGATGGGTCCTCGGGGACCCACTCAAATATATACATCCGTTAAACCAATATTATCATGTGAAAAGAATAAGTTTGTCAAAAAGTAGGCTTAGAATATGTTTGTCAAGGACTACTTAAAGCACGGATGCCATATCATTATTATTTTTTAAGGTTCTCAATAAAATGTACTTTCTGGGTCCTTAGGGACCCGATCACCGCCGTCAGAGTGTTAAAGCCCAAGAAATATTACACTGAAATTAATAGTGAGCCCAAAAGGTGTCAGAATATTAGTGAAATTAACAGATCTAGTAATCAGAGTAAAATTATTTGGGAAACATTAAACAAATCTATACTTCATCAAAACTGCACTCTTATTTTATTGACACTATATGCAATGACAATACATTCATTGGTATCAGATCCAATTTCAATTGCTAATTATTTTTAAAAATATTTTCTTAACTAAGTCATTTGCCTACCAAAAAAACAGCCGAGTATAAATATAAGCCTTTCTTCGTGCACGTAGAAAGTATCTCTTGCATCCTTATGATCAGAAAAAAGTGTATGCATCCCAGACTACATAATTAGAAGAAACTCAGCTGGATATGATGGTGCCCCATGTTCCCTCTATAAAGGAGATGTAAAATATTTTCTTGTTTCCAATGTTACTCATTTAGATACATAAAGAAATCATGAGAAAAAATTGAATTACAGTTTGAACAAAAAGTAGGTAATAATATTCACATTGTAAAAAATAAAATACCATAAAGATATAATCTTTCCTGAAACATAGTGCCTTAAAAATTGTAATAAATGAGTCCTTTCTGGAACATAGTACCTTACAATAGAGTGAAATAATATCAGTGTGGAAACATCAAGATACAATGTGAATAAAACATTATGTAATTACATTCACAATAAAAAAATTAATGTGGAATAAAAATTTAATCTTTTCTGGAACAAATTTTCTTGCATAGACAATCAGAAAAAAATAAGTTGGTTTCAATCTTTACTAATTACCTAATATATTTGTACAGTGAAATAATATCAGTGCAGAAACATCAAGCTATAATGTGAATAAAACTTGAGATAATTAGATTCAGAATATAAAAAATATACAAATAAAAATAAAAACTATCTGGAGCAATGTGCCTTACAAAAGCAATCACAGAATTAATTAATTGGTTTCAGTGCAATACAATTACCTGATGGATTTACAGTGCAAAATACTACAAGTGTAAAAATATCAAGATAACATGGTGAATATAATGACAATAGGCATTCAAAACAAAAAAATTAAATGCTTTAAAAACACCCTTTTCTGAAGCATAGTCTTATAATAATTTTCAATTAGGAGTACTACTTACATGGCAAATTTTTCATTTGTAATTACTGAAACCTCATAATATAAAATATTTACATTTTGGAAAAATACAAAAAATGTCAAGTTAGGTGAATAATACAAAAATGTTAATTATAGGTTATGATTTAAAAATAGGACTTGGGAGACTTTTTTAGGGGTTAATCTGCTTTGTCTTTCAAAAACAATTTGTCCTCCCTTTGAAAAAATCCTTTCACATGGCACAGAAGTTTCTACTACTGAGCATTGTGTCAAAAAGCCTAGGGTAGAGGGGTCTCCTTGCTTTCCACTATGATAGAGGGTCAGCAGTACATGGTAACGCAATTATTAGGCTCTACCACTGCTGCAGTTGTTGGATTAATGCTTTCTGTGGTAGAAATTTTTGAACCAAACTCTCCCCAAATTAAGAAGTCTGAGGTTCAGGTGTTTGATCAGCAACCCTTACCAACTCTACTTCCATTCTTATCCATGCAGCTATCCTTATGAGGGAATCATAAGCATTTTTATAGGCAGATTCCTTGCTGAAAGCTTACTTTTTGAACCGAGGGTCCAAAATTATGCTCTCAGCAATCAAACTGTTCTGCTCTACATCCTTAAAACACTCGTTGATTTCCTCAAGCATTATTTTTATCATATTTTTAATTGGCTGCGGAAGATTGGTAGCATTGAACTTGCTGATGTACCTTCTCATGGCGTTCGTCATAGGTAGTATTTTGGATAAGGAAACGTCTTTTTCCTGGCTTAATTCGAATGTGACTTGGTAGAATATTTTTAAAATTTCCACCGCTCTATTATATTCCAGTCCTCCAAACTTATGTTACACAATTCCACCTGCACATGGTCAACAGTTTACAAAAGGGGTTCCTTCAATTCAAAACAGGGAATATGTCGCCAGTTACAAAGCCTTACGATAGCAATGACATTCGCAGCATTGTGTCACAACAGCAGCTATTTTATTTTTTATGCCCCACTCATTCTCAACCTTTTTCTGTTGTACTGATATTTTCTGATGTCTGTCACCAGTAGCGGACTGGCCAGGGTGTCAGGCTTACCCCGCAAGGGAAAGCGTCAAGGTGTGTTGTTGTTGGTTATAGTAATATTAATTTTATTATTAATATTTCTCACAATCACAGTCACAGCTTCTTCCAAGAATATTTTTCATTACTAATTGTACATTTAAGTAGTTCGACCTGCTCATGTTTAGTGACAGTCGTAAAATTCTTGACAATTCATATCAAAATTGAGTTTGGTAAGTAGTTCTGCCTTCGCCAACTCCACTCGCATTCTGTTTATCCTATCGCACCATGCATTGCCCATTATGGAGGAATCTCTCCACAAAGGCATTACTTATTGGGATTGAGAGAATTTTTGCCACAAGCTTTGTTAATTCTGTAAATGCATCTCAATCTGATAATATTTTCACCCATTTTTTGTCAATCGACAAATCAAATGCTTGTACTTCAAGAAGTATGTTATTATGCAAATGTATCTCATCATGCAATTTATCCTCATCCAGTTGAACTTTGGCAGAATTTACAGCATTTAAAATGTCTTGGTATTCAAGTTTTTCATTTTTTAAATTAATAATGGAAAAATGTTGAAAAGGATTGTTTTGAAAATTATACTTCTTAAGATAGGTAATAGCTCTAGAGTAGACTTGTGTTGCTTCTTGAACAAATTTTTGATTTTCATGGACATTAAGATAACTTAAACTTGAGTTCCCTTTACTTCCAAAGAATTGATCAGTTAGTCTGTTTTCAAGCTTGTCTTTCAAGGTACACATTATTTCATGTATATCTGAACTCATGACTGTGTTACTTTCTAGTAGCAGAACACTTTGTGTCATAATGTACATGAAATAATGTACAAAATACAGATAGCACTCAGGAAAAGATAATTGTTGCTTGATATCATCTACCAAACGGGCCGTTTCAAACCTTGCAGTTGGCTCCCAGTCACTGTTGAAACAGGTTCTACCCCTGACGAAGCCCACCTTGTGGGCGAAATGCATTGGGTTTTTGCAGCCCTCTAGTTGTTTTGGCTTAAGGAGTATTCCACTTTTGTTCGTAGTATTATAAAAAAAATGACGAATGAAATTATACATAAAATTCTAAAAAATTATCATGTATTATAATATTTTAAGATAAGATAATTATTTTTCAAGCCTTTGGGATGTTCTCCCATTACATACCGATTCTTCGAATAAACAATCGACTAATCGATTGTTTTCAATCGCTTTGTGTCCATCGCTGATCGAATGCGTGCCGCGGAATGTAAAGTTTGATGCTTAATTTCCCTACGTAATTCATACCTTTTGATTTATTTTATTCTTCGTTACTTTATCATGTGGTGCGGTAGTTTGCAAGAAATGAAACAAAACGTAAGTTTATAATTATCTTCTGAACTATTATACTTTTATACTCTTTGTAAACGGACTAATTAATTATCCCTTACAAAGTTTTTTTTAAATTCCGCAATGACTCATTTGAAAGAGTTTTATCCTGCACTGACTAACCTGAAATGGATTTTGTCCCACATTGGCTGATCTGGAATCTGATTACTTAGTATGCCCGTAACTTTGAGTCGCTTTTCAGAACACCCTCATAACAACTACGGCAACTTTCCTGTTGTCACTTTTATAAGAAATAACTATTCTCACTCCATTTTGTTAATTTTATTTCCGTGTTACTGCATTTGATTATCTTCCAGTAATTATTAATATGTTGACAGTAGCTCCTATTATTTCCACAGCAGCTATTTCAAAAAATTTGTTTTCGCTAACAATAAGTTGAACGTTATTAATATATAAAAAACGCCATTTTTCATAAATATGCAAACTTCTCCTTGAGTAGTTAATGTGCAACAGTAAGCTGATGCAAGGTTTTATCCCTCAATATTGACAGATGATAGCTCATTCTCAGAACACATGCTCAGAAAAACAACAGACGTATCTTTTGCATAATTGAAGGATGCATTGATCTGTAAGGTTTTTATGTTTTGCACATTTTGGTGCAGAACATTAAAGTCAGGATATGAGGGCTTAGTCTCAATTGTTTCTTTATTTTCTGAAGTCAAATCAAATTTATTACTGATATTTTGTCAATCCAGCTTAGGTGAATTAACAATCTTTATAAGTTTCCTTGACTAGTGTAAGAAGGGTGAGTGGTAGCAAGGACAGTTTTACTGGTTGAAAGTTTAGAACTTAATACTTTGTTGATTTCATGTTATTTAAGATCTTTGCCATTTAAATTCAGACCATAGTTTGTATGGAAATTTCTGTCAATAATAGTAATAGCTATCACATTAATATTTTTCAATTGCCTGCAAACTTGAGAGATTGCCTCATTTTCTTTTAGTTTCAGTATTCACACAAGAACTATGAGAAAGATCATGTCGTTGAAGAAGATTTACTACAATAACATTTGTATAAGTCAGATTTGATGGAGTAATTTTTCGCCTACTTTCCAGAATGGATATAGGCTTATAGCTTCGTTGTTGTGTCTGTCCCTCTGTCCATTCCCCCCCTATTAACTTTTGAACCAATTAGCCGATTTTCATGAAACTTGGTGGAAATCTCTTGCTACTTGGGCTGATCTTCTGAGGATAGTCAAGGGGACATTTGCCCCCCTCTGGATCAGGTCTGTGTCAAGGGAAAACAACTATTGATATCTGGTTAGGTCAGGGGATTAACAGGGTAATTTTTCTGAGGTAAGGCAAGCAGATAGGGACTCTGCAATATGCTTGAGGCAAACCACTAAAATATTTAGCCCACCAAAACCCAACTGTGGTAGCTTGCCTATCCCCTTGCCCCCCTCTGGAAAAGTTCCAGTGAACACCCATGATAGTATCATCTGCCTTATTGAGATATATCATTAGTTCGCCCTATAATTATTATACGATCATCATTGGTAAGATTTTTACAATGATCTATGCAACCACCAACAACCTCACACATGGGGGCTCCAGGTTTTATAGTGCCACAAATGTTTCAGCTATTACCAACTGTATTTATTGATAGCCTACTTGAAATACTTCTTTCATGGCTCTCAGTAAATAGATGTGCATTCCTTCCTCCTCTGGTTCCTATTCCTTTGGTGATTTGGGTTTTTTGCATTGGAAAGGAAGTATTTCTTGCCCAGTTGCAAATCTTCCCTATTATTATCTTATATTGTTTTTCAAGGAGCTACTTTGTAATTGATATGTACTTGGTGCCATCTATGTATTTGCATTACAATTAAACATTTACATACTGAAAATCATTAATAAGGAATAGCAAATTAAATCAATATAATTAGCGTATTATTTTCAGCATAGTTCAAACTTTATATATAGCACTTGTCGTGACAATCTAGATAGATCAATATTGGTGCAATGAAATAAAATACAATAAAATTAACTTAATTACAAGAAAGAAATATATAATTAAACATAGTAAAAAGTCATTACAAGCTTCAAGGATAATACAGTCAAAATGCACTACTTGTAATGATGATTTAAAAGGAATAGGAGTTTTGAGAGTTTCAATTTCAATTGATAAATAATTTTAGCTGATTTATTTTTCCATATGTGAAGTTATTTTCAAAAGTTTTACATTATTTCATTTTAGTGTTAAAAATGGTTATGAATTTGTTTTATGATAAAGCAAAATTATGTTTATCAAGAACACAAATTTTAATTTGATATAAAAAATATCAGCATAAAGTTACAGATATAAATTAATGTTACCTCTTAAATTTGAATCTACATGAAATCATTTGCCTAAATTCTAGCAACCAATTGTTTCTAAATATAAAGTTTCCTTCAAGAATAATCACTTAAATATAAAAAATGGGAAAATTTAAAAGATATCTATTCATTATGGCTTAATTAAATGATGCTGTCACATTACAAACACCATTTAGGAATGTAATGGGAGACCACCTTAACTCATATCCCAAGCAACATGGGAAAGTTCTATAAAAAATTTCATTCACCATGTATATGGGATTATGTTCATTAGGGCTGGTGTTGCATCTGCCAGTGAAAGAAATAAGCTCATCATCCTGCATAATCCTTACACAGTTCATGTCTATGGAGTGATGAAGAAATAGAAGACTGGAAATCATGATAGGGACTTGGAATCTCAGGATGCTGCTCACGAAAGGTAAGTTAGAAAATATAAGGCTAGAAATGAAATATATATATATATGGAGAAATGGAGAAATTAGGACGGTACGATATGATGTACGCTAAGGCACTGGAATTAGAAGATAAGAAGTCTAATGGAATTTGTGGTAAAGGAATTATGAATACGGATGGGAAGATAGTCTCAGAAACAAAGGATGTAGCACAGGTATGGGAAGAATACATTAAGGAATTATACGGCAAACAGGCAGGAGAGGGGAAAATAGAACTGGAAAATGAGGAAAACATTGAAGAAGACAACTTAGGACCAAGTATTATGGAGAGCGAAGTAGAAAAAGCGATAGTGGAACTTAAGAAGGGGAAAGCCACGGGCAGCGATGGAATACCGGCTGAGATACTTAAAGTCATAGGATCAGAAGGACTAAAAGCGATCACGAAATTAATTAATAAGATTTAGGACACGGGAGAGTGGCCTCAGGATTTCCTAGAAGTAACAATGATCCCTCTAAAGAAGAAGCCAAAGGCAATGCAGTGTAAAGATTACAGAACTATAAGCCTTCTGTCACACACATCGAAGATCATCACGAGGATTCTTAATAAAAGGCTGGAGAAAAAGGCAGAAGAAATAATAGGGGAAGATCAATTCGGTTTCAGAAAAGGACGAGGAACTAGAGATGCTATAGGAGTAGTTAGAATCATATCAGAAAGGGCAATAGAATACAGTCAAGATATCTGCGCATGTTTCGTAGACTGGCAGAAGGCCTTTGATAGAGTAAATTGGGTAAAGTTGATGAAGATATTAAAGGATATAGGTGTAGACTGGAAAGACAGGAGACTGATTAGGAATCTATATGAGAATCAAGTTGTAAAGGTCAGGTTTGAGAATGTGGACACCTGCGGAATAAATATCGGTAGAGGAGTAAGACAAGGCTGCTGCCTATCGCCAACCCTATTCAATATATATGGAGAAAGTCTAATGCAAGAAGCTTTAGAAGGCACAGGGGATTTCAAAATTGGAGGAAGGATTATAAGAACAGTAAAATACGCAGATGATCAAGTACTTCTAGCAAGAAAGGAAGAGGAGCTACAAAAAATGATAAATAGACTAGTGATAACAGGTAGAAAATACGGTATGGAAATAAATACAGAAAAATCCAAGGTCATTCGAATATCGGGTAAAGAAGAGAATCTGAACATAACTATTGGGGGAAAGCCATTAGAACAAGTTTCAGAATATAAATACCTTGGAAGTATCATAACACGAGAGGCAAAATGTACGGATGAGATCAAAACTAGAATAGGAAAAGCAAAAGCGGCTTTCAGGAGAAAGAAACAACTACTTACAGGGAATATAAGGGAAGATATCCGCAAGAAGTTGATAAAATGCTACGTATGGAGTATAGCATTGTATGGGGCAGAAACATGGACACTAAGGAAAAATGACATAAAATACTTGGAAAGCTTTGAAATGTGGACTTGGAGGAGAATGCTGAAGATAAAATGGACAGATAGGATGAAAAACGATGAAGTGCTACGAAGAATAGGAGAGAAGCGAATGATTATACAGACTATCAGAAAGAGGAAGGCTAACTGGGTTGGACATTACCTGAGGAGAGAGAGTATGATTAAAGACGTGTTAGAAGGAAAACTAGATGGGAAAAGGGAAAGAGGTAGGAAAAGGTTTCAGCTGATAGACGATTTGAAAGGGAAAGAGAGTTATCAAGATATAAAGAGGACAGCGGAAAATAGGAGTATATGGAGAACCAGGTTTAACCATGAATAATCACGGACCTGTCTACGGACAGACTACCTATGATGATGATATATATATATATATATATATATATATATATATATATATATATATATATATATATATATATATATATATATATATCTGAGGTTTGTGCAAGATTAGGTAGAAAGAAGATGGAGATTTTTGAAGTGTTGATTTCAGAGCAGAGCTGGGAAGTTCCAGTTCCGACCTTAAATTTTCAAGCTCGTTCCGTTCCGGGTTCGGTTCTGAGTGATAGAAAGAAAGAATGGTTCCAGAACCATTCCTAATTTTAAAGAAATTTGATTTTTATTGATAAAATTTTACTTGACTTACAACTTTTTTCAATTATGTTAAGATGTTATGAAAGTTTCTTATAACTAATGTTACGAAAGGCCATCTTTTTCAAGAAAATTCCTTTTTAGTGCTTTTTGTCATTACTGAAAAGCACTATTATATTCGTGATGTCCGTCCGTCCGTATGCATATATCAGGAAAGAATTGGACGAATTGATTTCAACCAAATTTGGTACACAGAATAGTCACATAAATTAATGACCAAAGTGACATATTTGAACCGGAACTATTCTGCAGGGGTGCCACAATGACAAAGTTAAACTTTTCGGTAATTATGAATTTGGAAGGAATTAGCTGACCGATTTCAACGAAATTTCTTATAAAGGATGCATGCAACATATAAAAACAAAATCAAGATGTTTAGTTTAACCATAGAAAGCAGGGCTGCCACACTACAAGTAATAACAGAAGTTCTTTGTACGAGTATTTGTGTTGGACTGTCCACATCAATTATCATCAAATTTAATATTTATATTGTACACACACACACACACACACACATATATATATATAAATATACCAATAGTAGCATATTTGGACCGGATCAACTGAGCAGGGGTGACACAATTACAAATTAAACTCTTCCAGTAATAAGGGATTTAGAAGGAATTGGCTAAACGGATTGCAACTTAAATTTCTATGTAAGATTTATACAACATACCATACTGAAATAAAGATGTATAAAGCAGGGCTACCATAATAAAAACTAAAATAATATTACTTTTACACGTATTTCAAGAGAACTGACCGCATGAATTTTAACCCAATATGGTATATATGCACTTCATATAAATAAATAACGAAAATAGCATGTTTTAACTGGGTCGACTAAACAGGGCTACCACAATTTCTAGGTTAGAATTTTTCTGGAACTATGAATTACGAAGTTATTGGCTGAACCGATTTAAATAGAAATTTCATTTGTATGGCGAGTATAGAATGGCAAAATGAAATGAACATGTTTAGAGTGGATCTAAAAATCAGGGCTACCACCATATAAGGAAAAATAATTTTCTGATTTCAAAGCAAATAAATTAGTTTACGATTTTACTACGGCGAATTTGACGAAAAGCTCTTCAATACCACGGGAAATCCGTGTACATCACTACTTGTTTTAATTAAAAAAATTTTCTGCTCTTTTTTGAGTCTTTCTTCTTCTGTCCTCTTTTTTAGGTTCAACATATTGAAATTGCATTTTTACACTTTCAAAGTCTTTATTCATCTAAAGATGCTAATATATTTCAGTATACATTTGTGTAGGTTCAGTTATATTTCAAATGGCTGCCTATATAAGTATCAGACATTTTCAGATGAACCTCTATGACAGGGGTTAACAACCTTTAGTTAATAGCCGGCCACATTTGCAGTCATAAGACTCGGTGGGCCATATTTAAAAAACCTACAGCTTCATTGGCCCACATTAAACTTAAATGTGAAAAATTATAGAGATTCATTTTCCATAGAATAACGCAACAAACATTAGAAATTCGAAAAAAAGGGAGAATTTATCCCTTTGCTCATTAAACATTTAAAAATCCTAATATTCTTATAAGTCATACTCTAGGCTAGATTAAACTGAGAAATGTAAGTTGAGTGATCTTATTTTGAAAGCAACTAATGGTTAAAAATAAAATTTAATAAATGATACTTAAATTGTTAGCTCTTCAATGGGATGTAAAATAAACCTATGATTAAGTTTTATTTTGTCGATTGAATCAAGATATTGGATTTATATTTTTGTCTTCAATTTCATAAACTTTTCTCAAATCATCATCTTAATAAATCATCTTTGATCAATTAAACAACAAATTCAATTATTTAATAATATTCTTCTAATAGATTTCATTGTTTGGATTACGTATGATATTAAAATATCAAGAATCGACTTCCAAACCATTATTCTGTTTTTAGGGAAGTGTTCCAGAACAGAAATTTGACAACATTGTTCCAGTTCATGTTCCGGTTCCAATACAATTTTCCTGTTCCAGGAACAGGAACCATTTTGGAACCGTGCCTTGCTCCAGATCCAGAACTTTCCCATCTCTGTTTCAGAGTAACATATAGTGGGGAAAGGAGAGGGGAGTAGCATTAGTTTTTGACAAGAAAGTAGGGAAATGAGTCATTAACAAACAGCAGCTACTAAAAGTATATATGCCAATGAGGAAGAATTGGATGAGTTGTATAATCAATTTGAGGAATTTATGAGAAAAGTGAAGGCAAAAAAGAAGTTGGTAGTTATGGGGAATTGGAATGTTGTAGTGGGGAAAGTTGAGGACAATAATGAGTTTAGAGGAAAGAGAAATGATAAAGCACAGAAAAATATAGATTTTTGTTAAAGAAACAAATTGATAATGAACATTATGTGGTTTTAGCCTCACAACAGGTATAGATACACTTAAAAATGCCAGGAGGTATCAGATTTATTATATCATGATCAGACAGATATAGGATTAATGTATACATAGTTTTCTGAGGGCAGATCCAGACTCTGATCACAATTTGGTGGTCATTAGGTCTCATATGAAATTTTTAAAAGTGAACCGAGTACAGAAAGGGGATTTAGAAGTGTTCAAGAGGAGAAATAAGAAAGATTACCAGGGGGCTATTATGGAAGCTTTAGAAAATACAGTTAGTCAAACAATGATTGAGGTCTTCTGGGATACTATGAAAGAATGCAAATAAAATAATAGAGAAAGTAACACCAAAGAAAATAAAGGACAGTTCAAGATTTCCAAAATATAGGTTATAGTTTTTTAAATTTAGCACAGAAACATATTTATATTGATATTTATACTTCACTAAATTAACAGTATTGAAGATGGGATACTACAGTCTCAAGAGACAATTAGATACAGGAGACATGTTATAGTAAATTATCATAATAAATTCCTTAGGCTCTTCCCTTGCTAGATTACATATATTTTCTTGTTTTTGGGTACAATAAGTAATTCTTTATTATTTGATATACTTTCAAAAAATTTGGTGCATGTCTTGTAATGTGGTCAATCAGGTCATTCTTCATTGAATAAATACTGAAACAATTTTTTTCATCACTCCATTTCAAATTCATAATAAAAATACACTGAAGAGCCTTTCATAGCAGGAAGACTTAGCACATATGATATCATTGAACACAAGTTAGTGTGCATAGGATTTTTTTACAATATAAATAGCCATTTTTGGCTTTTGTTCATACAAGTTGGCCACTTCTCATGCTTGCACACCATTTCAAAATTGTCAAGAACTTACATAATTTCTTCAAATAACTTGTTTATGTCAATGTAAAAGAAAAAACCTTACCTTTTAATGTTTTTACAATGAATGACTGCCATTTATTCCATTTTGGGGATGAGTGGGTTTGTGAGTGTTAATACTGAATACAGTAATAATCTTACCTTCAGTCTATAATATGCAGAATGATTTTGGGAGCCATTTTTCTGGAAAAAAGTGCAGCTTACTACCAGAAAAATATGGTAATTTTGCTTGCAGCTAAAGTTATTCTCATGATTTTTAATTGAAGGCTTGAAGCAAAAGCTAATAGCTATAT
The DNA here is from genome assembly GCA_028673005.1 of Tanypteryx hageni. NCBI lineage: Eukaryota > Metazoa > Arthropoda > Insecta > Odonata > Petaluridae > Tanypteryx > Tanypteryx hageni. The sequence continues at coordinate 81,911,469 of CM054116.1, read as the reverse complement.
ACTAGATGTGGACCAGTTCAGATTTCAGAAAGGTCATGGCACTAGAGATGCCACAATGGTGACGAGGACACAGGTAGAAAGAAACATTGAATACAACCAGGATGTATTCATGTACTTTGTAGATTTCAAAATGGCCTTTGATAGAATTTTATGGCTGAAGCTAATGGACGTGTTCAGCGAGATAGGAATGGATTGGAGATAGAGGTTTTATCAGAAATCTGTTTATGAACCAGACTGTACAGGTAGCAGAGAGGGAATCAGATTGGGCAAGTCTAGGAAGAAGCGTGAGACAGAGCTGCCCACTCTCACCAGGATTGTTTAATATTTATGCAAAAGAAATGATAAGGGAGCAATGGTATGATGTAGAAATGGGCCTTGATGGACTCCCATCACAAAAAGCATCCTTAATGGACAATTTCATACTGTGCACACCCATGGCTAGTCATAACATTTTATGGATGTTAGAAATATCTGAATAAGTACGTTATTTTTTAATTTTTATCTACTAATGTTGTGAAGTTGTTTTAGCCATAAATAAGCTTGATATTTATCTATTCAATTAATGTTTCTCAATGCATAAAGTTATGACATCTAAGAAGAAAATTTATAAAATTAAGGCCATTTATATAAATCTAACATTTTATGTCAATATTCTCTCTTGGAACTTGATGCAAATAAAAATTTCAGATAATGGGAACAAGATCACATAACTGTGTGCACTTTAAGTTTTAGAGACAGTCTTATGCCCCCAAACCCCTCATTCATTCACGTTGTCCAGAATCCATTTCTGAAATGGCCCACCATAGCGTACACTTGTGGAAGTTCACAAGCAACACATTTCTTTGGTCCAGAAGACAAAACACAATGTTGTATAGTCCTTGTACTGCCATGCAATTTTCCAAAGTGGTGAAGGGGACCACCATTATTGCCCTGCAAGAATTACCTCTATCTCCTAAATTTGCCTACACACTTGACTTAATTCAGAAATAGGTGCAGTGACCCTTTAACCTTTTACCCATTTATTCTATGCCATAACTGGCATGGTCACCTTCATAAGTACTGGCAACAAGCATTTGATTCCATTTTCTATAACTTTTATATTAACTTGTTTGTTAATTTGCATATTTCTGTTCTTGTATTCAAATCTCACTGAATATTGAATAACATTAAAACTGTGGAGTCTATTTTAACCATTCTTTCAGTTTTAAATTAACATTACTCCACTTAATTTGCTTTAAGACTTCTTTCTTAAAAAGTCAAGTGTGAGTTTTAGTGTTCATTATTTTTCTTATCAGATTTTTTCTATTTAACTTGACCCAAATCTGTACCTTTTATTTACAATCAGGTTTGTCAAAAAATATAATTTGCAGTAATGGCTCATTGCTCTTAATGTTATCTTTTAATCATAGCCATTTGTGAATGGATACCATATGGCACTATCTGTTTACCATCCCATTTTAATTTTTTTGTTATAAAGGGATACAAGGGCAAATTATTATCTTTTGCTACATATATTCAATTCATTATCATAATAATCATAAAGAATTTTCAAGTTGAAATGAGAAAGGCAACTTCCTAGATTTTTTATTCAATTGTGAAATAGTCTGATGGTGTTGTTTACTTTACCATTGAATATATTTTTCCCTTTAACCTTCCATGGATGGCTGATGCCACTGTGTTGTTGCAGGAATCTCATTTGTTTATAAGTCTTTTCTCCATTATTTTTTTATTTTTTCCTTTATAACTTATGACTGAGTTATTTGAAGGCATCATCATGGAAAATATATATTATCTAATCTCACACTTATAGCAACTTTTGAAGGTGCTGCTTTATGTTTAAGACAATGTTTTTGGATTTATATATGAAAGTCAACTTACACCTTTGATCGATCAACAAAAATATGGATCACTATAAACCATAGACAATTTAAAATATTTATAAATCTTATTAAGTTGGGCAAAATGTTTGTGTGTATTCTAATAGGTGGCAGTAATGTTCTCATTAAAAAAAGAAATCCAAGCCATGAATAATACAAGCTGGTTTCCCAACATGTTGAATTGATTACTCATACTGACATGAAATGTAATAATCGTCTCCGTAGCAACAATTCAATAAAATGCAATTTAAAATTCCAAAGATGCTATTGTTTACTATAAATTCAAGGAAATGCAATATAATATCAAATTTTGGTGATAATAATTACAATTTGCATTCTTTTCCACTTAAAACCAGTACAAACCCTGGTCTGATGTAACAATTCTAAGATATTTTAAGGTACGTACCAAAGAAAAAATCTCTGAACAGCAGATTTGAGACTTCCTATGTATGTAAATTAAATAGGCAAAGCATATTCCTGGAATTGAGCTTGGAACCTCAATCTTCGCCATATAAAATATGGCCCTGAATTCATCCCTGATAGCATGTCTCAAACCAAGTTTCATGAAAATCAGTCCATTGATGCAGAAGTTGTTCAAAGGGGAAAGACATACATACACGACCATTTCATAAGGCTGTTTCCTTTGGAAACAAGCCTAAAAAATGAATGGCTTAAACATCAAATCAAAGCATCATTGGACAAGTGAACATTGTAAAAAACACATGAAAAATGATTTTTGAATTTCAAAAGTGATTGGAAATCGTTCATGAAAGGCCCATGTGATTAAGATTCATGTGCATTTGCATCATGTGGTGAGCAGGGCCGGCCCATGAGATTTAACAGGTGTAGGCAAGATTGATTTGGCCACCCCTATTACTATTTTCCATACCAGCACTAACCTCAGCCCCCTTTAACATCATCATGGCATTATATGCCAAGTGTGTTAATAAAGGAAATCACTTTTTATTTGACACATTAAAGAGACTCGAAAATACAATAAATATTTTGTTAAATGGTAAATTTTCTTTAATGTATTTCATGTAAAGATGAAATTTTAAAACAAAATATAAAAAGAATATTTTATTTAAAATTAAATATTAAATTGCTGAGAACCTGAAATATTTTCTTTTAACAAGATTTATAGAAAATAATAAACAGTACAGATGTCTCATTCTATAACTAAAAATTTATCCTTCTTGACTTAATAGCAGCAAACTCCTTGATAAATGCATCAATATCCAGATTGTTAGTAATATCACTCTCTAGTGAAATAATCAAGAGCTCATTCAATCTTTGCTCAAGAACAGAGATAGTTCTTTAATAATCCAAGTTTTGAGAAGTTACACTCTCCAGACGTAACTTTTGGGTAATGTAAGCATAATTCTCATTGGAACAAATTTGGAAATAATGATATGAACTGATTACTACAAATGTAATTTTAAATGTCTTTAGGGATGTTAAATTTGTGGCTTCTTGTTGATAATGCTCTTATTTCATCAAAAAGATCTTATGCTTCTATATCTTTATTTTCATTGTATTTCAAAGCAGCTTCTAAATCTTAATAACATTTGAGTAGATTAATTTCATCAAATCATAAGAATTTACTATTGAACAAGAAACCAAAAATAATATTGCATTGCTGCATTTGCTCTAATATTTCATCTATAAAAGCTTTAGTGGTATCGATGATAGCGTTACTCTAAATTTTGTTTTTGGGTCCTTTAGTGGAGAATCATTTTTCAATTGTATATTTTTGGCATGGTCGAAGTTTGATTTCACTTGTAAATTCAGCTTTCAAATCTATTGTTCCAGCAATTTTTGTAACTGTCTCCTTAAAACTTACAAATTTATCTTCTTGTCTCAATCCCTCAAGAAACAATTGCATACTTTGTAATGATTCTAGTGATGTAGCCTCATTGACTGACATTCCTTGTAGCCACTTATTAGAAATATTAACCATTTGGCTGCAACTCTAGTTTTAATCCCATTTTCACTAGTTATTGATTAATCCTCAACAACTGAAGTCAGTGCTTCGTATATACCGGCAATTTGACATGTAATTGCTTTTACTGCATCCACGTGACTATCCCAACGCGTTTGTCTTAAGGATCTAAGGGTTAAATTAATAACATGTTGTAGAAGAATATCCCATCGATATGCAGATGAAGAAAAGAAATTATAAAGACATTGAATAATGTCGAAAAAAGAGGCAGTCTCAGTATTAAAATTTGCAGCATGATAGAAGACTAAATTTAACGAATGCGCAGAACAAGGAACAAAACATGCCCTAAGTTTGATATCTTTTTATATTGTTTAGACCCCACTGTTCTTTCCCCTTGTGTTGGCCCAATTATCGTACCCCTGACCACGAATATTGTCTACCTATAAATTTAACTGCTTTAAAATTTGCGAAATTTCTTTGGCAAGGCCAACCAGTAGAATTCCTTATTGGTATGAACTGTAGAAACGTTACCTCTATTTTCACTGATTTATTCACCTCTCTTCTTCTTTCAGATACGTTAACGCATCGTATAATTAAAGTCATTTGCTCAGTATGCGATATGTCTGGAGTACAATCTACTATTATTGAAAAATGTTTTGCTTTTCTTACGTCTTCAAGAATAACATCTTTTATTTTATTACCCAGTATGCATATAATTTAATTTTGGATTGTTTTCCCTAAATAATATACATGCATCTCTTTGTTATTCTCTGCAAAACATATCAATCTATAGAATTGAAGTACTTATGGTAGGTTAAATTTCCATACTAAAGCCATCTTTTTCAGCTTTAGATAATTATCTTCCTCTCTAATGATTCGACGGTTAGGTAAGCTGATGGGTTAATAAAATTTAAAAGTGAAAATTGTTTGGAGGCACCCGGGGCTACCTGAATTCGAGGTTTTACTATTTTTTGACCTCGGTTTGTTTTGTATTTTTATTTACGACAAGGGTCACTGCAGTTTTTTGCATACCCGATCTGCGTGAATGTTGAGTGTGATTGGAGGTCCCTGGCGCGGAGGAGTCTCCCGTAAACTATGGTTGGCTGACCTGTTGTCCCTGGCACTGGCCTTAAAAAGCCCCTAAACAGCAGCTGGGGTATCTAGATGTATGGGTGAGGTTTTTATGTTTTCAATTTTTAATCTTTTAATTTTTTAAAAATTTTCAAATTTTTTTCTTTTCTTACCTTACTTTATTGGAGTACCTCAATTTTATTACGGCATTTGGAGATTTCTTACTTTTTATCACATTAGATATTACATATGTATGTCATTAAAAAAACGGAAATATTTATCAAAATAATCTATTTAGAAATCTTTCCCCGACCCACCTAAAGTTTCTTTGCTCTAGTACGAAAAATCTGTGGAACTCCGCCAAAATCCCGAGAGAATGGATTTTCCGAGCTGAAAATTCTAGAACCAAGGGTCAGTATTTTCACTAATTCATGGAGATAAACTCTTAAGTTCTAGGAATTAGCTCTATTGTCAGGCTCCCATTCTTACCGGTTTCTGTTCGCGCCGAACCTGAGAGAATGCCGACCCCTACTGAGTTGCTTCCAAAGAAAATGCTTGAGCCTCACTTGCACCTGAGGGTCATTTTCTCCTTTTCCAGTGTCACTCATTAAGGATCTCTACTTCAAGTTTAAAGAAAATGTTGGGATTTTCTTCTAGTCATTGCTTCACTTTCACTTTCTATCCCTTCATTAGTGTAGTCCTCGGCTCTCGCAGACACAGTGACGTATTAAACTGTCTTTACTTGTGTGTGCATCCAGTTGATTCAACTCATCAACAGCAGTTTTTGTTTTTAAAGTGAATTTGTTCGTTGAACACTGTATTCTTAGTTATTTCCACAAAAATAAGTGGTTTCAACAATAAGGTGAACAAACGAAAGCAGGTTTCGTTGAGTGAAAAAATTAATATTTTAAAATAAATTGACAATGGAAAAAAATAAGCGGCCATCGCGATAACATTAGGAATTGCAGTTAAAACAGTGTCCACGATGATCAAGGACCAAGAGATAATTGTAAAACTTTATGAGAAACCCGCGCTGTGCCCAGATCGGAAGCGAATACATTCCATCTACATCATCTACATTTAAGAGTTAAAAAAATTATTATTTATTACCAATGTTTTTCCTTACAGAAACGCTTTTCTTAGACATTTTTCCTTATTTCTTTTTATCAGAGGGTCTTCTTATAATTTCCTCCTGCCCTGCCGAATTTTACGCCAGACGTGATAATTGCGTTGCCTGTCGCAGTAACTGATGGAAATATTACTCGAGATCCAACATACTGCATGGGAGTCAAGTAGGTTTTATATTAATCCTAGCGTTAATTCCCGACAAAAATGGCAGGACGTCAAAATAATTACCTTTCTCGGCTTATGGCTAAGAACCATGTGGTTATTTAAATAGTTTCTAGAGCAATAAAATATTTAGTGGACTAAATTCATCGATCGTTGATTCAAAGAAACAACAGCAACTTCATTCAATCAAGGTTTTCTGCTGAAACTAGAGCGTAGCATAATTATATTGTAAGAGCGAAACATACTATTGGCCTTGCAAAATTTTGTACTGTTTTCATTAAATCGTATAAAATAATGGTATCGCAAGGTCTTCTCCACTATATCTCAGTTTATTATAATCAAAACTACTTTATATTTTGAATTTATATGAATACGTTAATAAATATGATATTATGCTACTCTAATTTTTAATAAAAATTTGGATCAAATCATTACTTCATGCGATTCTGAGAATACTTTTACAAAAATAAGACGAAATACTTCAACTAAAACTGAGCTCAAGAATCATGGGAAGGTAACAAAGTTCAAATCTTAACCTATCATTATCTCTTTTGGTTAAAGTTATTTTTATGTTCGCACACGTACCCATGCATATCTCTTTCAGTTCATAAAATACTTGAACAGCTCTTAAATGTTACAGTCTGATTTTATTATTTTTCTGCTATTTTTCTTTTTCATAGCTATGCTTAAGACTTTAAATACAGCCTTCTTTCAAATGGCATATTGATTTGTTGATATTCAAATATGCTTTAATTTAATCTCCACCTTTATGGGAAAATCGAAATTATCATTTCTTATCAAAGTACCGGTCGTATTTTTAAATGTATTTTCTTACAAAACAAAAGAAATTCAAGAGTTTATTCCAAGATTTAGCCTATCTATAACTATGTAGAGAGATAATATTTAGGCGCGCTTCACAATGGTGCTGCCAAATATATTTTAGCGTCGCTATCCTATGTATCTATGCACACAAAAGCACTGCTCTGAAAGAAAGGTTATTTATGTGGCTTGGAATAAATGACGTATATTTAAAAATCATATTATCATAAATATGAATTCACATAAAAACGAAATTGTTCTTAAGACAAACTATTCGTCAAAGGAAATATTGTTCATGTCATTGTAAAACAAAGAAGGCAAAATTTTAATATCGCTCACATTTTGACCGTATACAGTCTGCATAACCTTTAGATATTATAATCGAGAACGAGATGTCTCCTGCATCACGGCGAGTGTGTGCTTTATAGAATACATTATTTTGTGAACATGCACGTTTCAGTCAATCTAAGGATAAGCATCGTTCCAGAATTAAAAAAATAATTCGACCAAGACGTTCAAGTCATAATGCATATTTTATTCATCGAATAGTATGTACACACAATCACAACGTGAGCCCCAACTCCATCTTCTCATTACAAACGAATCATACATTCAAATGATCACCGGTGTTCGAGGCAAACTCATTCGCAACAAGCTCATTTTCCGTTACTTTATTTTACTCTTTTGCGCCTCGACACATTCGGACCGTTTCAAAGCGTTCAGCTATACGCGCTCCTGCTTCATCTTCTAAGCTGACCACGTCAGCGAATGTCTTCAATGAACGTTTTTTCTCATCAAAAACAAGAAAGATGAACGATTTCCAATCGTTGAAACCTCTCTCGCTTAGTTCGTCGTCAGCACTCAAAAATTCGCGTAATCAACAGAAATTCCAAATATAAGCACAGTTTCCGATCGAGATGCGTGCGTCCATCATCGCTGTGCTCCAAGGTCTAGGAGTCCGGGAGAAGTCGAACCAATCCCGGAAGGCGGCCTGAAACCCACTTGCAGTCCCGTCCTGAGGGAACTCGCGACCGGAGGCATGTATAGGTTAGGATGAGGAGGTGGAGGCAGGGCTATGCCGTGGTGAGGCGGCGGCACCGCGGTGGAACCCGGAGGGTGACCCAGGTGGTGCCTGTGATGCATAGGATGGTGCACGGGGAGGAGGGGACCCGACAGCCTCCCCGCCGCAGCCGCTTTCTCCATCTGCTGGTGTCGGCTCCTCACAGCGAAACGGTTGACGTGCACCGGAATGGGCACCACTATTTTCGACACCCTTCCCGCGTTCGCCCCGGAAGACGGGCCGGAAACGGCGGACGCCGCACCCGAAGCGCCCGGACCTGCCGACCCGGCCGAACCGGAGGAAGTGGATGACGTGAGGCCCGCTTTGACCCTCTTCCACTTGGCCCTCCTGTTCTGGAACCATATCTTGACCTGCACTTCGCTCAGGCGCAGTGCCGAGGCTATCTGTGACCTCTCCGTTAGGCTGAGGTATTTCTTGGCGTGGAACTCCCGTTCGAGTTCCAGGAGTTGTTCGCTGGTGAACGCGGTGCGCCTCCTTCGCGTCTTCCCTCCAGGCCCGGTAGATCCTCCCCTCCCCCCGCTCCCGGAAGACTGGGATGAACCCTTTTGCGGAGTTTTTTTCTTGGAGGAATCCACCTCTTCGTCGCAGGACCTCGTTCCGGAACCCTCGCTCCTCGATCCCGTCGTCTGTTCCTCTTCGGCTTCCGTCTCTTCGTCCTCCGCGAGGCACTCTTCTTCCGCGTCGTCCTCCGGGTCGATGTCTTCCTCACCCTCGGCTCCAGTTTCGCTCTCCTCCTCTGCTTCGACGGGCTGAGCGGCGGGGCACGATCGTCTCGGGTTCAAGCCTCCTGCGCGATAAAATAAAATTAACCCTTTTAATATCTCGAGTAAGAATTTTGGAGGTCCGATTTTTATTCAAAGGTAAATGCCAAGGAAGTCCTTAAAATTAGGAGTAAAGTAGAACACGGTAACAACGAGATACGTTAATGGAGGGGTGCTGTGTGGGATCCCTACGAAAAGAGACTCACGAACGAGATAGAAAAGGTTCAGCGCATGGCAGCTAGATTTGTAAAGAGGAATTACGGTAGTAAACAAAGCGTAACATCGTTAATAGAAAATATGAAACGGACATCGTTAGAGAAACGTAGACTGCAGGCTAGATTTAAACTACTGGAAAAATTTATGTCGGAGGGATTAGCGAATGAGGTAGTAGGATTTATCAGAAGCCCGAAGTATCTCGGAAGGCAGGACAGTGAGGATAAGATTCGCGAGATCGACTGTAGAACGGAGAGATATAGAAGGTCGTTTTTCCCTAGGACGATAAGAGAACATAATAGGATAAGATAACGTAGAAAACTATGGACCCTTGGTGCACTGCCATCCACCAAAAAGGTGACTTTCAGGGTACCATGTAGATGTATGGGTTCCCAACCTTTTCAAAGTGGCGAGTACGAAGTTGTATCCCAGAATGTCAAACGAGCGCCTCTATACTTATACAAAATAAAAATGGTTGTAATTAAAATTGAACCAATGCCAAAGTTATTCATAAATACTTTTAGAAAGAAATCTATCGAACAAATTGAATAAATAGTATAAGAAACGCGGTTTTAATCATAGTAGATGAGCGCATTAATACTCGCGAGCACCAGGTTAGGAACCCGGATGCGCCAATCCTGATTTAACTATAAATTCAATCGTCCTGGTTCCGTTTGCATGTCCTATCGCGAGGAATAATTCCATAGTCGCATTATAAAGGATTTAAATTATAACTTTCGACTCTTATGACACACATTTCAACATAAAATTGAGCAAATACTATGCATTACCACATAATGGTTATAAAAAGTAATTTCTACGTATTTACCAATTCTGTAATAGCGACGCATATTTCTTAGTCCTGTGAATGATGTTACAACAGGATTATATTGTATTTAAATGAACATTTAGACTCTGGAGTCTTCTATTGAGCTTTTAGTGGAGGCGTGGAAGAAATTTTCTTAATGGCACATAGCAGCGGCGTGCCGGATACCTTCATGAAGTAGAAAGGTCCGCGATGAAATTGGAACCAATATAAAGGAATATGTAGGGGGAGGTTGCCTATACTGGATCATCTTGGATATTTTTATATTTTTACGAAAAATAAAAAGGTTAAACAGGCAAAATTTTAAGTGAAAGACAATACATGTTTATTTTTCATCCGTAATGCACATACAAAATTAACAAGTATATGGGTTTTCCGTGGTACAGAAGTGCTTTTCGTCAAAGTAGTAGTATAATTGTATACCACTGCATTTGCTTTGAAAAAAAATATTTTTCCTTATGTTGTGGTAGCCCTGCTTTTTACATCTACATCCACAATAACCCTGCAATTCACCTAATTGGTGGGTGGCAGGGGGTGCAATGCACCATAACCTACCTAAAGATTGTCTATCGCAGGTTGAAATTTTATTATTTTAGATCCGTTCAAAACATATTCATTTTGTTTTTCCATTCTATACTCGCCCTACAAACGAAAATTCTTTTAAGTCCGTTCAGGCAATACATTCCAAATTCGTAGTTACAGAAAATTTCTAACCTTTATATTGTGGTAGCTCTGTTTAATTAACCCGGTTTATATATGATATTTTGGTTATTTATTTATATGTAGATTAAATATGCTTATTTGGTTAAAATCCACGAGATCAGTTCTCTCGAAATACGATTAAAAGAAATATTATTTCACATTTTATTGCGGTAGCCCTGCTATTTAGCTCCCCTTTATACATCTTGATTTCATTATAGTATGTTCTACAAATCTTATATGCAAAATTTAGTTGAAATCCGTCCGGCCAATTCCCTCCAAATCCATTATTACTGAAAAAGTTTCATTTGTAATCGTGGCACCAGTTTGGCTGATCCGGTCCAAATATGCTATTATGGTTTATTATATGTGTACATTATAAATATTAAGTTACGTTAACATTTATTCGGACAATTCAACACAAATACGTATAAAAAGAAATTTTTTTTATCACTTTTATATGGCAGCCCTGATTTTTATATATACACTAAACATATTGATTTTGTTTTTCTATGCTGCACACCTCTTTCATATAATATTTCGCTGAAATCGGTTCAGGCAATTCCTTCCAACTTCACAATTACCGAAAAGTTAAACTTTGCAATTGTGGTACCCATGCTGAATCGATACGGTCCAAATATGTCATTTTGGTCATTAATTTACGTGAATAATCTATGAATCAAATTTGGTTGAAATCGGTTCAGCCAATTCTTCCCTGATATATGCGTACGGACGGACGGACACCACGAAGATAATAGTGCTTTTCAGCACTGACGAAAAGCACTAAAAACGAACAAATACCATAAAAGAAAAAAAATGTTTTTGAACAACTGCATTTGGTCCAAATTGGGAAACTGGTAGCTTACATTGGACCACGTGTTCCTCAAATTGGACCATTGCATGTAAATGCAATTATACATATTAATTATTACAACTTATATCCTACATTTTTGACAAAAAATCTTTGGTTGGATTGACTATTTGGATAAAATGTTTTAGCCATTTTGAGATGATCGCAGTATTTATGTACCCCCATTCGGAAATTTCAACTAAGCTTCCTGGGGGAGCTCCAATCGCTAATCCATTAGCCAATCTAAATCTTTTAAAAATAATCATTGGTGGTATGCACTGTCCAGAAGCACTAACGCAATACACCATTGTTATGTTCACACCTCGTTCAGCGCTTGAAATTGCGCCAATTTGCTTTTTCCCTTTCTGAGAAACAATTTTCTGTGATCTTTTCTGCACCGTAGAAAATCCGCTCTAATCTACGTTGAATATCCCTGTGGGATCCAACTTATTATTATCGCATATTCCCTATAAAATATTTAAAAACTCTTCGACTTTTTCCCTGTTAAAACCCTTAGCACGGACCATTGGTGTTGATTATGCCTCTCGTAATGACAGCTCTGGATGTCTACGCATGAAGGCGTAATACCATTTTTTTATCTGCCATGGCATTGTGTTTGTTAAATTTATGAGCTAAATAATTTGTCGGCGACGTCATACGTTACTTTCAAAAGGTTGTTGATTGTTAATCCGAACATAATCTCTCCAAACATCAGGATGTGCTTCACGAATTCATCTTCAAGTACTTTGGAGAAGACAGTAATCTCAAAGTGTTTCATTTCACTTTTGGCATGCTTATTTTTATTTTCAGTTTGCTGTTTAATTGAATCTTTAGGCATATTATAAACGCGGGCACATTCGTTATGCCCAAAGTCACCATTTTGATAAGCGGCCACAGCTCGGCTAAGGTCGTCTATATATTTCCCTCTTGATGCCATGCTTAAATTACAATCGCCACCTTTTATATCTACATCTACATATTACCCTGCAAGTCACCTTGACGGTGGATGGCAGGGGGTGCCGCGCACCAAGTTCCTAACTAATTATTATTCACAGTTATCTATTGTGGTCACGTATTGTCCTAGGGAAAAAGGACTCCTTATACCTCTCCGTCCTACTATCTATTTCGCGAATCTTGTCCTCATTATCCCTCCGTCCGATATACGTTGGTTGTCGAATAATATCCTTCATTTCATTTACGAATATCTCCGACCTATATTTATCTAGAAGTTTAAGTCTCGCCTGTAATCTACGATCTTTCAACGATGGCCAACTCAACTCTTCAATGAGTAACGTAACGCTCTGTTTTTTATCGTAATTCTTTTTCACGAATCTAGCTGCTCGCCGCTGTATTTTTTCTAAATCCTTTATGAGTCCCCTCTGATATGGATCCCAAACCGCTGCTGCGTATTCCATTTGAGGTCTAACCAACGATAAATAACAGGATTCTCTCACCTTTTCCGTGCCTTTCCTGACTATCCTACGCACAAAAGCCAACTTCTTATTTGCCGCACCTATGGATTGGATTAAAATTTTGAATAAAATGTAATCCCATTATCTTTGTAGTGATTGTTTGTATTCCTAAATTGGACCAGCTCAATTTAGGAAACTCTTCATGGTCCAAATTAGGCTACAACGCCATATTGACTTGCAGCGACAAATATCTAAATTACTTGCCCACTTACTGGCTATTTCGTACGATGAAATGAATGACAGAAATCTATAAATTTAGCACGAACCCTTGACATATTCAAATTACGTACCTTGAGAATGAATTTGCGCTTAGGTTGGGTTTCCAAAAATAGCTATGGACATGATAAAATTGAACTTTTCATCCCACACCAACCGTCTCGAACCACACAGCTCTCACAACTGATATGGCGGTTTAATACATCAAATAGTTCCCATTTGTGATGCTAGAACGCCCCTATGCACAGAAACTTCTACTCTTTAAGCATGGTCCAATTTAGGCGGCGGTCCAATACATGCAACTCCTCTATCCGTGGCCGGGGAGGGAGGGTAGAAGGTTACGTGTACGCCAAGGGTACGTACTAATTAATTCAGCGGAAATTTTTCTCCTTTCTTTAATACCCTCATATTTTGGCTCTTAATAATTTTTCCGACCCTTTCAGGACGGTTTCCTTTACACTGACGGACTTTTGGCCAATGGCTTTTTTTGATCCGTGAAATAAAAATATCATGTGCGGAATAATCTTGAGTTTTAGCATTTATTGGGCAAGAGCTTGCAGTCAGGGTCGACACGAGGCACAGGTGAGCTGGTTGTCTGGGGCGCCCAAGTATTGGGGGCGCAAACTCGACCATCTATCTACACATTCCTACCCGGTGAATAAATGTTGAATACCAATTTATATCGCGGAACAGACGGGAATCTAGATTAAATTCTTTATAATTTTCATTATAAAATATTTTACAGAGCAATGAATAAATTAACAAGCTCTTTTCAAAATATATTAACGAAAATGTATGGATGGGGAGCGGTTTCTCGCCCGAGATGCCAAAATACCTCAGGCCGCCCCTACCTGCAATAGTCTAGAGTTCGTTTCAATGTGACATATAAATCTATCACTCCAATCTATGGTATATTCAATGTCTCTTAAAACAGTTTGAAGAATTTATTATGCACGGATAAAAATGAAGTGCATGCGAGAAAATATTATTTTTATATGATTTAATACGAAAAAAACTTCGATACAATGGCCGTATATGAGTTCTTCGGAGGTATATGGTCGTCCAAGAGGCGAACAATGAATGAAGCAATATAGAATTTAAGAGGCGCAAATAAAGTAGGTATTATTCATATTTTATTAAAGAAACTGCTACTACGCTAATGTATCGGATACCGAAATCTTCGCCAAAATCAATGTAACCTTGAAGAAAGCGTTTTTACAATGGATTTGGTATTGAAGAAACTAATTTTTATCACGGTCATGTATTACAATCATCCAATGATAGTTCTGTAATCCAGCTTAAATAATAAAACTATGATTTCTGAAATATCTTTAAAGATATTTCATGAATGTTAAAAGTTGAAATAGCTTTAAAAATGGCATGAAATTAAAGAACGTGAAATTTAATGTTTACAGATATACAGGATTTATTATATTAATTTCATGACGATTTTAATAATTATCACTTGATCTAGCGAGATCAAAATAATCTACAAATTTTAAATTTAACCACGAGTCGATGAAATGTGGGAAACTGACATCCGGAAATGTTTGGCATTGGAGGGACGGGAAAGTTGCAGCTGTAATTTGTTTCTTTGAAACCGGGTTTCGTCTCTTCCGAAGCCAAAAAGAGAAATTTTAACTGTCTCAATTTTTGTCCTATTTTTACAATTCCAAAATAAATAGTTTTGCAAATTCTGGGACCGAAACTAAGCCATACTTCTATTGTCACACATTGAGCTCAGAATCGTAATTAGTAGCTACTTAAATGTACCTGGCAAGCATTAAAGATTTCAAGCAAACCTGCTTGAGAACTCGCTAAAATAAAATGTGTAGTATTATCATTAATCCTCGGAGATCCACCACAAGCGAGATTTTTATTGGTAAACACATATAACCGATTACAGAAATGCCCATTTCAGCGAGCATTTTAAAGATATAGGTATATCCGTTTTTACAAGCATTTCATCAGTCGCTTAGTATAAATTCCAGCCTCCTACCCTCCACCCTTCCGCAAATGCTCAGTCCTCCCTCACTCCAAACAAACGACGAGCGTTGTGTTCCCTACGAACTTTCATCTTTAAGAATGATTTGAGAATTAAAGGACTCGAGAGCCGTGCGCCATTGTAAAGCTTATCTTTCTCGCTAATTGCTTTTAAATGATCTTTCTACTTGAAATGGTTGCCTTTCCCGAGTCCCACAAGCTGTCGCCTCCTCTCCCAATCACGCAAATGAATTCTCTACGGCATTTTAGTTCTGTCACTTCATACATTGCTCGTGCACATAGAAATATTTAAGTCATAGGCTTATAAAATCTTAAAGTTTCCACGTATGATCCGAACATTCATTGGCAGGGTGATGTACTGTGGGAACTTCATGACCCCTGTTACCACTACGGTAGCAGTAAAAGCCTGCCATGAACCCGAGAAAATATTTGTCTGTAAATATATGTTGATAAGTCGTGGTATATTTCATATCAATGTATACAACGCGTTCAAATTAACTAAAAAAGGTTTTACTTTGTGAAATTTCATTTCAAATTTAAATAATAATAAAACTTAGTACGATTTTGAGCTTACTTTGATAACATATGCATAAAATGAGGTATGATATTAGAATTTAGGATACCGGGCGCACATGTATACACGTAGGTATATAGGTATATTAAAATTTCGTGCTAAATCGCCTTGGAAACAAAACTAAAATAAACGGTGCAATATACATTGCACAAACTGTCTCATATACGTTTAGTCCACTGTGTACGCTTGTAAAAGAAAAACGCTTATAATTCAAAGTTAACCGTAGTTTAGCGTATATTTGAATGCCACTGATCTATATTTAGTAAGTTTTTGGGATATATGGCTTAGTTATTACTATTTGTGACATCAGGCTGTACGGTTGGATGGATTTTAATCAAAATCCTTAGCCATTTTTGAGTAAATCGAATTTTTTTCAAAATATATAAGAATAAAGTACCCTTAATTGTTGCGCAATATCGTTCATCTCTTCAGAATGTCTTTTATGAATAATATTATCCACAAATATGGGATATCAGTCAATTTATTATAAGCGTAAGGCTGTAGTAAGGTTTTGAGTGGATCGCGGCGGAGGCGTGACGTCATAGGGCTTAGGTAAGGTAGCTTAGCGTAAATTGTAATGTCACTGGATGCCATATGGGGATTTTTTGAGAAATATGGCTTACGTAGTATTATTTGTAACATCAGGCTCTACAACTGAATTGATTTTAATCCAATTCTATGGAGACATTTTTGAGTAGGTAATCAAATTTTTCTAAAAATCTCCAAGAATAAACTACCCTTTATTTTTGTGCAATATCATTTTTATGAAAAAAGGGTGTGTAAAAGATGATATATTGCATAAATACGATATGTCACTTGATTTAATGTACGCGTTTGGGCCCTAGGACGGCGAACAGACAGACAGACAGACGGCATGGCTAAAACCACTTCTATGGACTCAGAGACACCTAAAACGTGTATTTCCATCAAAATCTCGAAGTCGAATTTTTTCACGATTACAGTACCTTCTCAGTATACTACGTATATGAGAAAGTAAAAATCAAACTTTTAATGAGGCTGGGAGCGAGAAAGGTGTGAAACTATTTGCGACGCGAAATAACTAAACGAAATAGATTAAGACCGACGCATTCAAATCTTTATATACAATTACAACGATGCATTGAAACGTGTACGTGCGCTAGCGTGCTGTATGGAAACCGGCTGGAGGTTCGGTTTTAAAGGAGGGAAAGAGACGGGAACGTTTTAGGAGATAAAAGGGTTTAGAGATAAAGAGTACAACCCCTACGTGAGAGAGAGAGTTTGGATTGTTTATTGTATCTATCTCCGCATTCCCGTCTTACGCGACACGTAGAGAGGAGCGGGGAGGAAGACCGTATTCCTTATACCCACGGCTGCGGCGGCAGGAGACACGCCAAAGGAAAGAGAAGATGTTCTTCCCGTCTTCCCCCGCGGCTAATTCAGATTCATGGAATGGAGAGAGAAGGAGATGGAGGAAGGGAGGGGAGTGAGAATAGGAGAAGGGTAAAGGTAGAGATAGAAAGAGGAGGGGAAGTGGTTTCTGGAAAGAGGTGGGGTAAAAAAATATGGGGGAGGGAGAGGAGAGAAAAACTTGACTCTTCAAAGAAACCCGTGCCGCGAAAGAGGAAATATAGTCGTCGTGAGCATAGTGTGGGACCTTATTTATGTTCATCTCCCCCCCCCCCCCCTCCCCCTCCGTCTCTCCCATCGCCTTTCCCTTGAATATTTTCAATGAAAATAAAAAATGGAGGGAGGAAGCACGGTGTGCGTGTGGAAGGAGTTGCGGTGGGACATTTCGAATGTTCCCCACTCCTTCGGGTATAATTCTTTTTTCAAGCAGGTGCGGGTCGGTGCTTTTTATTTATTCGACTGTCGATTGTTGGGGTGAGGGAGTCGAGATCTCTTTTATATTTTTTGATGGAAAATTTATACTCGGGCGTGAGTGGGATGATGGGATTCGGAAGGAAGGCGATTATTTCCTCGCCTTCTAGACATGCTTCGAATGCATAGTTTTTATATAAATACGTACATACTCGCGCACATTTGAAGAGGGAAGGCGATATGATATACCTATTGGTGGCAACTTGGTGTCGCAGGAAGCACAGTGGGTTCTTACCGTTTTGAGAGCCGATGAGGATGTCGGAAAGATGGCAAGTGTCCATTGAGATTCCTGCCACACTTAGTTCCCACCAATATATATTTATATATACATGGTGTCCATTAAGCACAGATCATAGAGACATATTGTAAATGGGATATGAAAGCATATGTGCTTAGGTTTTGTTTATTTTGAATCCTGCAAACAGCAAATGAAAGGATCATTAATAATTTTCTTTTTTTGATTTAAAATGACAGAGGAAAAGTTTTAACTCTGTGCTATGGGTAGCAGAATACAAGTGCATAAAATTTCCTATAGGTGCAAATTTTCCGTATTGAGCAATGAATCTTCTTCTCATGGTTAGTATGCATTAAAAATGACTAAATTATTAATGATCCTTTCATTTGCCGTTTGTAGGATCCAAAATAAACAAAACTTAAGCAAATATGCTTTCATGTCCCATTTACAGCATGTCTCTATTATCTGTATTTCAAAAGTATTTAACGTTTGAAAGTGCACAAGGGCTTAATGGACCCTCTGTTTGTGTGTATATATATTTACCTGTGTAACATATATGTATATGCGAGCATGCATATACACTAAACCTGCTAAAATAATCATCGGTTGGGACAGGTTTTTCAAACACGCGGCCTGCCAGTTGATGGCATTCAACCGTATCGCTACTTTGATACTGTCATAAGTTGGCGGGAGATCAAATGAACGAGACGTTAATGTGTCTACGTTGGGATGAGGAATGGAATTAAAACGTTTGATATTCAGTAATCGTACGATAGTATAAACACTTTGTTAAAATAAACACCGATATTAGTGGGGTGTCTCGATAATATGTTTAGAATCGTTGCGGATCTCTGTGTGTTTCAAAATCGTCCGTATGGTTCCTATGAAATATTTAGTTTGTGACCCATGGGTCATCCGTGCTTCTCGTAAAATCGCTCTCCATGATTGCGAATTCGCAGTTTTATCGGGGTAATGCGCATTTTTTGCGGGAGTTTTCTTTTCACAGCCGCGTTTACAGTCTCCGAGCTGTTCTGCGCTCAAATGGGGGATTAAACTGCCTCCGTTTACCGCTCGACGTGTCTTAAACTTCTGTTCTCTTTTATTGGCGAAATTGGAAGTGGATCGCTCTCTGCCCTTGTGCACGTAAAAGGGTTGTCTCTCTTGACGTGCGCGTCAGCGGCGCCGCGTGAATTTCAAATGAGGGAAATGGTGAAACTTTTAGCGTCTCTTCTTTTTTTTTGGTCGTCGTCCAAGAGGTGAGAGATATTCTTCATAGCTTCTGCCACGCCGAATTTAAATGGAAAAACATTTATATGCGGATGGATATGGCACGGATAAAATGAGGTTTAAGAGGCCGTAGACTGACTGGCTGACGGTCTAGAGATTTTTATTCATTTTTTTTATTCCAGCGTCCGTGAGGATTTTTACGAGACCATCGCAATCTATAAATCTCGTTGCGGAGGACACGTCTCTCGCGAAGAAAAAATATTACTGCAGCGATTAAATGCTTGCACACCCAAAAGTAACTTCGGCGCTTTGAAGCGCGAGTACCACAAGAATTTTAAGAATGTCCGTTGCTGCTCGCGAAATATTTATATAATGGAGTAAGAAAGGTTTTAGTGCTATAGCGTTGCGTTCCAAGTCATCATTAAGATACTCTTGTTAGAGTGCGCTGCCTCGTATTTAAATGTATGTTAATCGTAGAATGGCATCCTGTTGTGTGTACAATGTGTACAGTTACACACCCAAACATATTAATATATAGACAGATACTGTGATTTTCGTTTAATGCTGTCGAAATAAATTGGAAGTCGGCAAGCTGAGGCTTTTTGGGGAGCTTTTTGCGGCTTACTGGATAAATCAATTGGAACGAAATATTCTCTCCTAAACGCCGGAAAGTGCAAGTTTTTTTATAAAAGAGGTTGTATTTTTATATTAACTCCATTCGAAAGGCATAACCTGACCAAATCTTGTGACTTTCAGAGAAATTAAACTCGGAGATAAGAACAGGGTGTTGCTAACCAAAGTGCGAGTAATACTTCGACCTAAGACTAAAATAATATATGCAAATATTTATTAGGTATCGCACAATCATTTTAATATATAAATTTACATTTGCAAATTTTAATCTTTACTGCGCATCTTCTGATGTCGAGTTTTATGTTGATGAACACGAACCCTGAAATGAACCCATATCCTACAAGTTACACAACTAGAGTATATCAAGCACGAAGATCTTGGAGGAGTAGCTGTGATTTATGATTAGCCGTCAGTCATACTTATTTTGGAACATTCGAACAGGATAGATCGTTTGCAGACGCATTTTGAGAAGGCGCGTGTTCGAAACCCACTAGGCGAACTTGAACATAATAGAAAAGTTTCTCAATAATCCAAGAATGAAATATCGAGAAATCCAATCGATGGTTAAGGTAATTGCAACGGAGCAACTTGATGCTCGTTTAGGCGAAAAATCAGCCATTGGTGCAAAAAAAGAACCAATGAAACGAGAATCGACGATCGTTGTAATGCCACTGAAGACGGTTCCTTTGTTATAATAGAGCGCAACTGATTTTTATCACGACTGTTATTCTCGATTTTTGAAGACACTTCGGAGTAACTGAGAAAATTATATCGCGGCTTTCCTCGAGATACGGCTAAAAGACATCTTAGTAATTTAAACTGTTTACAACTGTAATGAATATGAACTAGCTCCTAGCAAACGTATAAATCATAACGGTGGAGCTTTAAAAAAACCGACAGACGAGATATTAAAGCGTGTGCTGGGAAAATCCAACATAATCGATTCATGATTCAGGGAATGGCATGTGCCAAAGATGCATCGTGCTCTACGAGGATTCTAGTCAAGGATCAAAATGTTCTTGAGTCCGTTTTATTCACCCTCTTTGCTACTTTATTTGCATAATTCATTGTGTGCATTAAACCTCACGTATCGCTCTCTCTTGTAATCGCCGAATCAGTTAGCCGCAGGCGATGCGGAGGGCTAACCCTATGACGCGGTCCCATTTATCACAGATTAAATCACTCTCACGTCGTACTCCATAATAGGAGTGTAGCCACACAAACGACGCTGTTGTGGTCCCTCTGGTGATAAAATCTGAGGCTTTATTCCTAATGACATTAAGCCCGCCTAAATCACTTCTCGATTTAAATGGTTAAATTTTTCATTTGACACATCGGAAAGCTGGAGTTCAACTTTGCGTACATTAAAATGGCGTCTTGTTTCCCTCAAAAAGCACGTGTATGCAATCCCTGTGAGAAAACAAACAAGCTTTCGCTCAGAAAATACGCTGATCGTTTGCACGTTATTTACCCTCCTCTGTGGCGGATAAAACTGAACGGACGTCGGATCCTAAGTCGGATTTTTTAGGGATGAACGCGTATCAGTTACATGTGATACTCTTAAAACTTACGTAGGAGGTTAATATTTTGGAGAGCATCTTAGCTCTTAAAACTAAATTCTTTCAATAGAAGCAGAAGGTAACTGCAGCGTTACCATTTTAACCTTATCGTTTAAGCATCTTAAGCCATTTTACCACTTTTGTAACAAAAACATCTTGTCCTCACTTTGCTAAATTAGGTAGATAAACTTTATGGCTAGTGCAGCTACCCAATGAAATATTTAATTAACGATATCGCCTGAGTGCATATTAAACCTCAATAAGCGTTCTAACGATTTTGAAAGAGAGGCTAGTAGGTAAAAATATATAACAGTTCAAATAATTAACAAGCCCTTCTAATGGCTGAGATCATAGGTACTGGTGAATCAGAATTCATCAAAAGCTTTCATGGGTTTTGAAGAATTCTGACTTTTCATGAATAGTAGTAGGGTTTCCCCGAGTGTCGCGGCATATCGGGGAGCTGTATATGTTGTTTAGAAAAACTATGCTAAATAAATACATCAACGATTTTTAAATAAGTATTTATGTCATTAGAGCGATAAAATTTCCTCTAATAAATTGCTTATAACGTAATACCAACAAAAGGATGAGTTCAAACGTTTGTGATAAACGTGTATATATATATATATATATATATATATATATATATATATATATATATATATATATATATTCATCATTCATTCGTGTTCTGTCTTACGACAGGTCCTACCAATTAATTAATTAATTGGTTTTTGACTAGGGAATATACATACACGGTGTGGTGGTTTCCCCGTTGCCTTCCACACCGGACACACACACAGAAGGGAGGAGGGAAACCCGGTGCCGGCATTTGCCTGCTCTTGCGAAGAACACCAGGGGGGCCAACGGCTTAACGTCCCTTCCGAAGGACGGAACAGCTGAATTTGCGCGGTCTCCTCAAACCACGCAAACAGGGGGCCGGATGACCTTGAGAAAAAAATCCTACTCGCGCAGGATTCGTACCCGATGACTTTCAAGCATCGGGCGAGTAGCAGCCAGCGTCCTAACCACTACACTACACTACAGTAGTATATATATATATATATATATATATATATATATATATATATATATATATATACACTACTTCCAAGGTGAGAATGCAAAATTCTACTTTAAAAGGATACCGCGATTACAAAAAGTGTGGAAAACACTGTAGTATGGCGTACTGGTTTCACAAAAGGATTACTCGTTAAACAGTAAGTTCTTGAAAATCAATATGATTAAGATAATTTCATAACTGCAGAAGAATAATGATGTACCAGTGGGAAGTGATCATACAGTCAACCACAGTTTCTCAATAGACGATATGCACATATATTATACCTTTAAAATTCAAGTGTTTTAACCTTTTGCGGTAATTCCACATCCGCAGATTCTAATCAGATTATCTGTTAGATACAGAGCATTTGATTACAAAATGGGTTGTTGAGCATATCATTTTCGCCAAGAATTTTTTGCGCTTCCATTGTCACCTTCCCTCGGTGAATGCAAATTACTAGTTCTTAGTAACGATTATAAATTCCGGAATTGGTCACGCAGTACTCTACATTTCCCTTACGTTGAACAACATACTATTTGTCCGCAATATATTTTTTGGCACTTAAGCTGGATGTGGACTATTAATGGCACCAATTCCATGGGAACAATAGAAGCATTAAATATCGATTTTTCCTGAATCACCCGCCTTATTTTATATTGTGCTTGTGGATTTGGAGTTGCTTCAAGCTCGATGAGAGTTCAACTAGCGGTCCAACGAAAAGTAACACGCTTCTTGCGTCTTCTCTTTGCGTTTGCCAAGCACTTAAACGAGCGAAATCTAGGACTGCCTGCTTTTACATTACGAGCACCGAATGTGGAGCGTCGGAGTTGTTTCATGCGACAGACGAGTGGCCGTTAGGTTCAACTGCAAGTGCTAATAGTTGGTCATCAAAACAGACATTTACTTTATTTCTTAGTGGATGTAGTTCAACATGGCATTACCCTTCAACAACTTAAAACCTCCATCTGTGCTCGAGTAGCAAACGGCTCCGAGTGAACCAAGTTTGTCGTTTTCAGAAAGATCGATCAAGAATATTTAAAAAATGAGGACTGAGTTAAACTGCTATAAATCTGAATCGGATATGTTATTTTATTATATATTAACTTGATTATGTTTCATCCACGCGCATCACGCATTTTGTTTGTTCATTCCTAAAATGAGAAACGCTTACGTAATCTTATGTTAAAAGCATGAGTCATAATTTTTGAACGAGTCCTTCAAAAATGCGCATGTGTTTATCAAACAGATACGACATGGCTGGAGACTCCCATGTGCCGATTCATTCAAGAATACTGATTTGCACAACAACTTAAGTGAAATGAAGAATCTGTATGTAAGTCACTCAACAATTCTGAATCTGGCGACGCTTTCTAAACAATGCGTTGATAGTAATGGACGTGATGAAATAGGTGTTACTTTTAGCTAAGTTTTTCATGAAAATGATTAAAATATATATTTAATAATAATTTTAATAATATTTCATTTAACTTGAACATTTATGTCAGCAAAAAGGAACCCTGAATTAGAAAGAATTACGGTGCTGGGAGAAAACTATTACAAAAATATAACTCCTTTGAAGTATGTATTGAGAACAAGGAATCGTTTAATTCAGTAAAATTGATCACAAAAATACGCACTACTCAGAAGTTTGCCTAACCAAATACATACATACTATGTCAGAGATAGTGGACTCAACTCAGATCACCATGCGAATTTTCTTTCCGAAGAAAATTCAATTTATCAGGATAATTTAAGGATGGCCCGGCAAAGAATCCATCCCTGCGCACATTTTTAGATAATTTTCATAAAGGCATTTGAAATATACTTGTTAATTCATCCAATCTTCATTTAAATTAGTCATTTTAAATTTATCCCATATTTAAATCATGCCTATCACATGGGGATCTACTATTCATTCTTTCAATTATATTCTGAAGGCGCTCTCATTAGTTCCAATACCAGTTCCCATTGATATAGATTTCATTTGGTGTACCCAGGGCCGGCCAAGTACTTTCTGGGGCCCGGATGCAAGCAAGATTTTGGGAAAAACTGCCATTTTTTACACATCAATGTTACAGCTTAGAGAGAACATGTATTTTCAGAGATGATTAAAAATTATTGCTTAGAACCAAAAATATAAATATATTAATAAAAACAAATTACATTTTAATTACAATAATTATTACATATGGGATTTATGTAATGCTATATTCTCAATAACATCAGAACAATCATATTCTTTAACGATATCTTTTTCAATGCTGAATAAACTAAAAGCGTTTAAACGCTCATTACACATCGTTGAGCGAAGATAGTTTTAAATAATTTTTAATTTACTAAAAGATCGCTCTGCACTTGCCACCGCCATGGTCAAGGTCGAAAATAACCTAAGTACGGTCATAACATTGGGTAATATTTCTCTAAAATTATTAGTTAATATAAATTCTAAAATCTCCTGTGCAGAATTTCCATTATCTTCATTTGATATTTAATCTTTTAGTATGTCTATTTCATCAATAAGTTCAAATCTCTTAATCCCGCACTGCTTACAAACAATTACAAAGTAACTATAATGATAATTAAGTTAATAAAAAAGCAAAAATTTGTTTGACTATGTACAGTCGAACTCATTTATAACGAGCACGGTTATAACGAGATCTCGGCTATTGAGAGCAGAGAAGAGTTGGTTGGAAATGATGTATTTAATGAGCAACATTTTACGGTTAAAGCGATCACGGTAGTGGAGAGCTTCACGGGTATAACGAGCAAATCTTCAGGCCATTTTAACGAGCAGTGGCCGAACTGCCATACGAGGGACTGAGTTCTATTATTACTTTTCCCGTTTTTGAAAATCTCCCGTCTTATCCCTTCCCGCATCCCTGCCGATAGCAATTTATAACCCTTTTAACGGTATTTACAGTCGACATTCATAATGTGTTTGGTTTGATTTCCGTTCTCAGAATCACTTTCAGTGCGGTACGCTACCCACAAAGAGCATAGTCCTTGTTCCAGTGGGGTAGCAGAAATCCCCAAAGACCTCGCGTGGCGAGGGTGCCGAAGGCCTACCGGGGCTATCAGGTACCTGGGAAAAGATTAGTGATCTACAATGGTTACCCGTGGCGGGGGGAAAGATAATTTCGCGACACAGATGCCTCCTTTGAATAGAGCATTCCCTACGCTGGTTGTGCACGTCCCCATTATTTTTGCGTTCTTTTCCCAAACTCTTAATCCTCATTTTTGTCTCTTCCCTAATGTTCTCTAATTCTCAGAAGACCTAGGGAGGGAAATTACCCAGCAAACAAACCAATGAAAATTTTCTCTATCGGTATGAAACATCCAACTTTCGAACTCAGTGAAAATGAATCTTTGTGAGTGAACATGTCTTTTTAAAACTCGGGAGAAACACTTGGAATTATTAAAAACAATTTTGCTTCTGTGTTTTAGATTTTTTGTGGTGCGCTAAATTCAGTTCTTTTTTTACCTAAAAATGGCAGTGGAGAAAAGAAAAATTTTGACAAACAGAGAGGAAGTGAACATTATTAGTGATTTAGAGAATGGAATAAGCAATATGTCCATTTGCAAAAAATTAAAACTGTGTCAACCATTTGGAAAAATCGGGAAAGCATTACTAGTGCTTTTGAAAAAGGCGTCATTTCGAAAAAGTTGCGGAAGTGTGACAAAAGTGATCTTGATAAAGCTCTTTTGAGTTGGTTTACAATGAAAAGAAATTTCAACATTCCTATTAGTGGCCCTCTACTGAAACTTCAAGCTGAAAAATTGACTCATCAACTTGGTTATGCAGATTTTGTTTACAATAACGGGAGGCTTGACAGATACAAAAAAAGATATAATATTGCTTATGGTAAGATAAGTGGCGAATCTGGCGATGTAAACGAAGAAGTGAGTAATGGCTGGATAGAAAATGTGTGGCCAGATCTAAGGAAAGGTTTCTGTGAAAGTGATGTTTTTTATGTTGATGAAGCCGGTGTGTTTTATAAGTTGCCCCCCTACATGGCCCACAAGTTTAAAGGTGAGAAGTGCACAGGTGGAAAATTATCCAAAGATCGACTGACTGTTCTGATTTGTTCAAATATGATTGGAAATGAAAAAAGAAAACTCTTAGTAATAGGCAAATCCAAGAATCCAAGATGTTTTAAAAACATTAAAAATCTTCCGGTAACATACCGAGCCAACAAAAAAGCCTGGATGGCATAATACATTTTTGAAGAAGAAGTGCGTAACTGGGACAAAGAACTTAGAAAAAAAGATAGGAAAATTTTGTTGATTTTAGACAGTTGCCCATCACATCCCATTCTTCTCAACCTAACCAACCTCAAACTGGTATTTTTACCACCAAACTCAACTTCTGTTCTCCAACCTATGGATCAAGGCGTTATTAGAAGCTTTAAATGCCATTTTAGAAAACTTTTAATATTGGAAACTATAGAATCTATTGAAAGAAAGGAAAAGATATAAATTTCTGTTCTTGATGCCATCCGATTCATGAGCGAGGCATAGGATAAGGTTACATCACAGACCATCAATAACTGTTTTAAAAAGGCAGGACTGAAGCCCACGGAAGTTGAGGAAGACACCGAAGAAAATGATGACAATATTCCGTTATCAATGTGGTTGAAGAAACACAACTTGGATACTGGGTTGGCATGTGTGGACGATTACGAGACCGTGGACAACAACCTCGCGACTGCCGAAATGCCAACAGATGAGGACATTCTCGAAGCTGTTAAAGAAATCGAGGCTTTCGAAGACGACAGCGAGGAAGAAGATAGTGGTGAGTGTCCAGTTAATGTATTGTCGAGCGCAGAGGCACAAACTTCTTTAAAAACACTTTCTTTGTTTTATAAAACCAATGACATTGATCCCGAGTTTCGATTTTATCTTAGTAAAATGAAAGACATTGCTCATAAATTTCAACTTAAAAGAAATTTGAAACAAACGAGATTGGATGACTTCTTTAAAAAATAAAAATAATGTATTATATCAAGACTTTTTAATGATGAAATTATTTTTCTGGTGAAATAATTACATAGTGCATAAATATATCGAATAAATATTGTTAATTGTTTATTCGTAAGCTATGGTTATTCATTGTTGTCATTATCCCTTTTCCATCTATGGGCTTGTGCGTGATAAATGTACTTCGTAAAAGTACAAGTAATACATATTATGTATTTACACGAACGGATATAACGAGTAACGGTAACAACGAACAATATTCATCGGTCCCTTGAATCTCGCTATAACCGAGTTTCACTGTAAATGTATTTTTTATACTCAACATTTGGGGGACCCTATAAATCGGGGGCCTGGATGCCTTGCATCCGCTGCACCCCCCACTTGGCCGGCCCTGGATGTACCTGATGGAGAACATCCATTGCTATCTTGGTTAATAAGACCCCAACCAAAATAATCCAACTTCTGAGGCAGTTGAATTACTCTCCCAAGATATTTCAGTTTGATATCCGATCATGGCAGAATTTTTCTCCCGATGTAAACTCTCTGCTGATGAAAATGTATACTTTGGCCAGAAAAAATATTTTAATTCCATAGGGACCCCGGCATATACTACAAATAGCTAGCCGAAATTCAACTACTTGTTGGGAAACCGTCCCCAGGATGTTAGCGCCTCTGGGAGTTACCCAGCTCGCCGGCACCATGGACCGTCCCCGATTTTAGAACCATTAAATCAAGAGGAATTCCAATTCAGTCGTAATTTTCTTTAAATATAGCCTCATCACGTGCTCGGTCTTTAATTCAATCCAAAACAATCCGCCCGTTTCCTCCTGCTCCTCCCTCGACTCCCTCTTTTTCTCCCTCCGCTCAAACCATGCATCAATCACGCAACGGAGTGAAGTCACCGCACGGCGGTAGGAAGAACGCACACATGACTACTCATCGCCATTATAATCTCCAGATCCACTCTCCGGAGCGAGTGAAAGAGAGAGAGACGCTCTTTATTCACATTCTCCCAATGCCACACGTCCCCCTCATCCTCTGTATCTCTCTCTCCCCGTGTCCATCCCGTAACTCTCTTCATCCTCTCCCATGACATTTCATCGCCGACAGTCCTTTACCTACCGCCCGCCAACGCATGTCGTTTGTGACCACCACTATGACGGCTAGGAGAGCCCCGTCCTACCTTCTGCGTGTGAGGTTTGAGGAGAAGCTAGAGAGAGAGAGAGGTTGGGGAATAAGGGGAGGGAGCCGCGAAGGAGGGATTGGAGAAGGAAAAGGGAGGGAACGAGAGAGGATGAGGAGTCGAGGTGGAGTGTGGAGGAGGTGGAGAGGGAAGGGCGGAGTGCCTCCAAAGGGGAAGCCATAAAGAGTTAGTTAAGAACGTGAGAAGAAAACGGATCGGAGAGAAAGATGAGTTCTCTTTGGCGGTCATCTCGCGTCTTTTGTTATTTTTTTACCCCGCCGTCTTCTTAGGCAAGGCTTTTGTCACCGGCAGCCACTTCGCCAGCGCACGCACGCAACACACACACCCTCGCACAACTCGAGGGCCGAGGTTCTCTTTTATTTGGGCTGAATGTAACCGACAGGAATCGAGTGAGGAAGGGAGATGGTGCATCTCGAAGCGGGGAACAAAGGATGTTTCTCGCACGAGAAGGGTATCCATTTGTTAAGGTCGGTGCGCGATGAGACACTATCGCAAGGATCTTGGAAGACTTATCGTCGTAATTCCTTTCAACGCGAATAATCTCATTCAGGGGATGATTTACTTCGACAAACAATTGAATGGAGGAAGGAGTGTGGGAATCCCCTTGAGCATATACCGCCAGGCTAGAAAAATATTCAAACTAGTATTTAAAGACGAGTTAAGGATTCCAATGTTTTCTTATGAAAACGTATTAGATATCCCGATAAAAATCGTGTTCCAAGTCTCGTAAAACGACAAAGAGTTTTTTGTTAAATGCATGCGATGAAATTTAAAATAGGTTCTTGTAATGGAAAAGTGAATGCATAGGGATGTGTGTTTTGTTCTTGAAATACGCACCTTTTGTAACTTCTCTCAACTTTTACCATTCGCGTGGAAAATGCAAGCACTTCGAAATAGATTAAATAAGATTCGGAATTGACATTTTTATCTACAGACTATTTTTCCTCGCCAGAAATCACCAAAAAGAATCCTTCTCCATCAAGGATGATTAGTTCGGCACGTTTTTTTTTATCTCCTCGGTCGAAGTCGGCTTCGGTAAAACGTGGGCGTGGAGAGGGTTGAGGAGGGTGGGGCGTGGGCGGGGTGAGCATCGGAGTTCTTTGCGCTGACTAAGCCGCGTCACAGAATCGTCTCTTCCTTGGACACTCCCCTGCGGGAGTAAGTACACGGCGCAGGGTCATTCGAATGGGAGGAGAGGCGAGAAAGGGGCGGAGTGAGAAAAACAAGGAGAGAGAGAGATAAAAAGAGGGGAGGTGAGGGAGGAGATGGAGAGAGAGAGAGAGAGAGTTCGTTTTAAAAAAATATACGCCTTGGATCTAATCATATATTCTTTCGGGAGGGTGAGGGTTGTGCGTTACAAGATGTACCCCAGGCGGTATTTTTTTTGAAAAAGTAGAAAATGATTGTCTGTGGGATGGAATTGGTGAGATACAAGAAAATAAATCGAAGAAGAAAATGTACTAAATAGAATGGTTCGTTTTTTTTTAAATAGATATGTGGTTTAGGATTTGCGTTAAGTCCTTCGCTTAAGGTTGGCATCATTGTTGAGAAGACAGTCAGAGATGTCAATATTCAGTTGCAAAATAACTCCTTGAGAAATTGAGAAGTCGAATTTGCTTTGCCGATATTTAACTATGCAAAAAAGAAGCCTGATCTATAGGACGCTAAGACTACCCTGTCTTCTATATAAAAAATCCTCAAAACTGTCGAATGTCGGGAGCATTTATTGAGTATATACCATATATCCCTCCTCTCATATTTTGCTTTTGAATGTCGAAAATAGGCCGTTAGAACAATTGATGTGTTGGGCACAAGCGTTAAGGTATATTCATTACGCAACTTTCTGCAAAATGATTAGTAGCAATTGAATCCATTGGATTTTATCAAATATGTACTCCTGCTCTCGTGCTTTACTCTGTGTGTTGAAACTCAGTCCTGGGATCCACAGAGCTTCAAACAAAGGAGGAAAATTTGCGACAAATCACGTCCATTTTTAAGCAAACTGGTACATCGTGGAGGGGGATAGCGGCATTTGAAATCATCTTCCAAAAAGGACGAAGACGATGGAACTATGATGTCAATGCCCCAAAATTTAGAAACAAGGAAATTTATTGCTCGAGGAAATTGTGTCACGTGGATATGTATTTTAATATTCGGCGAACTTGCTCAATTCCTCCTTATCATACCCGCAATCCACCACTTGGCAATGCTTAAGTCACTCTCTACTTAAAAAGTAATAACACCCTACGCAATAGAATAAAAAAATAAATTTTAGCAGTGAAAGTTATTTTAAATGAATTTCTCCCGTTTGGCTGAAGAAGGGAAGTGATATTAAGAAGTATAAAGAATTAAGCGAGTATTTTTATTCAGCATTTTTCTTAGCTGTTCTGATATTAACTCAATCATAAAAAAACTGATGTGGGCAACACATGACTTTCTCCATATTTATATGGCAAATTACATGTTGTTAGCTCTGAGATCGTTGTCAATATTTACTTCTGGTTGACGATTAAGAAAAGAAAAAGAAGCGTTACTAAGACGTAACTAAGCGTCAATTGTTATCAATAGTCCTCGGTAGGTGGCGTGGTGGTGGCAGCTAAAAAATAATATATCTCTTAAACAATGCATTATATGGAAAAATGTATCAAACAAATATTGTAGAAAATTAAATTTCCTACAACCTTTAATACAATACATTTTTACATTGATCAGATATTAAAGCAAATACTCCAAAATAACGGATACGTGAGAAGAGTAAACGCCCACTTCCGGTCGACCGAATTTTACCAAAAACTAATCAGGTCTTTTTACCTTTATAAAAATGTTAAATATAAAATTTTGCGTTGATATGTTTAATAGTTTTTGAGTTAGAGCGCCCACAAAAATCTATCACATACAGACAGACTGACAGACAGACATCATCGCGAAACTAGTCAGAACGTGTTCAGGGAACCTTAAAACATGTATTTCCGTTGAAATCTCGAGTTCGATTTTTTTCATGAAAACAATACTTTCTCTATACTTCGTATATGGAGAAAGTAAAAACAAATGGCCTAATACAAATTCAGAAGTACGTCCTATTTTGCATCGAGCCTGCAATAATAAAATCATTTGAAAGGCTTGCCAAAGACAAAATATATAAGTAGCCTTTTTGTACTTTCGGCTGTGAGCGAACTTGTATCCGTTCTTGGTGTGGTCGTGGTCGATTCATCTTTATTGTATTTGCATAGGTGTCAAATAATTACAAATTAGATAATAATTACGGTGTAAATCAGCAGCATTAAGCCACGAAAAGAAAATCATAAAAAATATGCTTAAACGAAATGAAAATGTAATTTCACAATTCGACTCCACAGTTTAATCTCTCGTTAAAACGATAAAGCGGTGTATAAATGGTAACGAAAACAATATGCGTGTGATAAAAATAAGAAAAGGACGCCAAATCTCGAGTGATTTTCATTTGTTTACGCACAATTGAAGAAATAATACTTTCCTTCAAAATATTCGGAGGCTACTTTTGTGAAAAAATATAAATTATTGGCATATAAAGTGTGTAATCACAGCTTCCACATGGCTTACCTGAGGTAAAAGGCTGGTGAGTTTACGTCAAGTTTAAAGTCCACTGTGTGCTAATATTTTCTCGATACTTAACCATCTGAACGATTTATTCACAGAATTTTGTGCCTATGAGAACCCGGGAGACACATCTCGGATATAAATTTTAAATATACGGAGAACATTCTCGCTGTAACTGAGCAAAACAAGTTCATTTTCTCACGAAAGAAATATTTTTTTCAATCTTTATAGCAGCTTCGAACATACCAGGGAAGATTAAATTAAACGATTTCTCGTTTATAGAAAAGCAACATAAAACGCTTATATTTACGCCACTGCGTACTATCAAAACCTAACGACGGTCATTCATCGGGTTGTGTCGGTGGCCGATATGGAATAACTGCAAAAGAGAAAGGAAGAATGGAATGAGGGAGATTAGGATCGAGAAGAAAAAATGGGGAACGGGTCGGGGATGAGAAGAGGTTCAGCAAGAACTAGTTCTCCCTCTTAATGCCACCGTTTAGGGCGAGAAGTCAACACTCAAAAAGACAACTCCACGCCAAACACACCCTCCTACCCAACCTCCCTTGCCCTCCTTCCTCCTCTTTCATCCCCCATCGTCCGCCAAAAACGCCCTTTCACACCCATCCGATCTCTCTCCCTCCTCCCACTCCCCACCAAAACACCCCGTCCTAAATGCGACTCTCTCATTCTCTTTCTCCTACGCCGACTCAGCCTTCTCCTGCCTTTACGATCCGTTCCGCCCAAAGCAGTAGCCGCCCGCCCTCCCCCTTCCCCTCCTTCTAGGCCTACTACAACGTTCCCCCTCCCATACCAAACCCTTCAGAAAGCAGACCCCCGAACAAATGCCAGTCAATGGGAGGCTGAAGAAAGGAAGGGGATGGGGAGGGTTATAGGGGAGGGTGAGAAGTCGGTCGGAATAGTGAGAGAGGAATGGCGAGGGGGTAAAAAGGGGGAGAAAGGGGATGGTGGGGTTGTGTGTATGTGTGCGAGGTTTTGCTCTTTCGGGTAGGACAAATTCGCCCCCGGATAGGAGGATCGGTGGTGCGTAGGTTCGGGGGGGTGGGGGACCTCCGGAGAGGGCGCCGGGGGAGGCTCGCTTGCGGAGAATAAGGCAAAGGGGACTAAAGGGATGGGAAGAGTTTTTAAAAGCCGCGTCTCAGTTTTCCCCTTCTCGCCATCCGAACAAGAAAGGGAAAAGTGGATGGTGGTGGCTCCTTGAAAAGGGATCTGTCGGCTAATCCTTCACTCCCCCGAATTTTTTTTACCTCCCTCCCTCCCTATCTCTCTCTCTCTATCTCTCTCTTTGCCGTCTTTCTACGGTGGATTTTCTCGTCAACATTTCACTTTTCAAATCTGTCATATCCGCTCAAGAGGTTTTTAGTGGTGAGACGGCTATATTCCTCGGAAAATTTGAATACATTTTTTTCTCTCTCCGAGCGGATAACCGAGGGGAAAAGTCGTAATTTATTCGCCTCTTTCTCCGCGAATAATATGCCCGGCCGAGGATTGGGTGTTGTGAATGTGTTAGTTTTGACGGTCAAAGTTATATCCGATAATTAAAATGTATGAGGCATGATAATATATCAAACGCCACCCGTTTTTTATTAAAAAATCGTCAATTTCGGATCTTAATTAGGTTTTGATTATTAATTACAAATGAAAGATTGTGCAAGGAGAAAAATCCGGAATTGCGGGATTAATTAAATATCTGGAAAAAAAATGTTTCATTGAATGAAAAATTTTCAGAATCAGAAAAACCACATAGAGCAATCGACAAGAACATTTTCAAGAATATTGGTGAACCTCAAAAATTAATCAATATTTCACCCTAGCTTAAAATATAGAGTTTCAGCCTCTATAAGTGTACTAGTTGTATTTATAGTACTAGCCTTTGTGTTATTATCATAATAGGTGTTGCCTATATAGTAAGGCTCTAAAACGAACAAGTAGTTTCTCTAGAGAAGCCCAAAATCCAAAAATTGAGAAGAAAGATTTGTTGGGTAATAACGCTAATTAAATACAAAAGGTAGGGTATTAAGTTACGAGAGAAATGGTAATTCTATAAGCCAATCTTACAAGTCACACTTAAAACCACTCTTAAATAGTTTTTGTTTGAAGGAAGAGCAGGAGTCTGGACCAGCTGGACTACTGTCTATGCACATCTCTTGTGTAAGCTGTTTTCATCTGATCCGCTCGGACACCAAAGCTGGGTACAAGCAAATGTATGTTTGCATAGATAATTAAAACACTAATGCCTAGTTATTATCATAAAAGGAGAAGCGACTAATAGCGGCGATAAAAGAAATTTTTAAACGATGCAAGAGTCTCTTGAATCTAAAAGATATTTATGATTAAATGAAATTATGGGATGCATTCGTTTTTGTTGCTAATCACATTACGCGCGCCAAAATATTTACATTGACATATTTTAGACTAAAATGTCTATCTTATCTAAAAAAACATTTAATTGAAGATCTTTAACTCTCCAAAAGTGCTACGAAAAACTGATTATGGCTCTTCTAACGGTGATCATTAAATTAATATAGAGTTCTGCTTCTCTGGAACACCGCAGTCACACCAACCTCACTGAAAAGCAGGTGATATCAAATCTCGTCGGTATTTTTTTAAAGAGCAA
This sequence comes from Tanypteryx hageni, assembly GCA_028673005.1. Classification (NCBI taxonomy): domain Eukaryota; kingdom Metazoa; phylum Arthropoda; class Insecta; order Odonata; family Petaluridae; genus Tanypteryx; species Tanypteryx hageni. Next base: position 81,876,802 of record CM054116.1, on the reverse strand, counting down.
AAGTCAAATTTTAGGAACATAAAAATATAACTCGCGCGTTCGACAACATATTTCAATTGGCAGCGAACCCATGAGCAGACCGTTTTTCGGACCGTGGGGACGACGAAATAAGCCCGCCCAGGAACCCATCACGAAGACCGATAAATAAAAAAAATAGCCTTCCCAGTTACAAAACCAAACATTGGGAGGAAAACTAGTCGATTCCTACCTGTCATTACATCACAGCCGCTCTCTCACAAAATAAGACAGGTGACCTAAGTAGCCACCGCTTCCCTTTTCTGCCACCGCCTTGTTTGCTCTGCCCTCCCCAAGGGTCGCCTCAATTACAGCCTCCACACCCGCTTGTTTTGCTCCCGCGCAGTTCACAGGCATACACACACATCCTACACCAACACGTTGCATCTCTCCCTCCCACTCGTTGTGCTCACTATATCATCCCCACGGGTAAGCGGTCTCAATCGCCCTCAGCCACCCCGGAGGCCCCGCGACCCCTGAAATTACGGCCGCGACAGGGGCGGAGGCATGAGCGCTGCCCTTTGAAGCCTACCGTAGCGCATGCGCGGTGGCTCCGCGCTCTGCAGCCAAAAGGCACCGATAAAGCGTTGGTGTTACTTATTTTGCTACTACGATAGCCTATGTAAAAAGCGAACGTTTTCCCCCCTTTTTTTGAGACAGGAAACCTCGAATCAACTGGAGTCTATCGCAAGACTGGTTTAGGCTCACGATGTAAATTTCTGCGAGCGAATAATCGGAAACTGGACGGGACGGGAAACAATACAATTGACTCGCAGCTTTTCGACAGTTTTGTAATAACCGATAACCTAGGTTGGGAGGAGGGGGACGCGATTGCTTCCGTTCCTTGGACACATTTTTAAACCTATTCCATACCAGGAGCAGATCCAGAAACTCCCAAAAAAATGATGGGAGGGGCGATCGCCCGTCCCCCCTCTTGAATCTATCTCTCCTGACTACCCTGTATTTCGAAAATTCCTACAACTATCAGCATCATTCTTTCCCTTGTCGTACAGACCTAATCTGCGGTGTAGGATCAAGGAATTTTGCACGGAATGAATTTTAGAATGCATCTAGTGGAGGGCAATGGGATCGTCTAAGGGAGATGATCGTCCCCCTCCCTTGGATCCGCCACTGTTCCATAATATACTCCTCAACTAAATGCCGCAGATTACTTCCTTTGGACAACGGCATGATAGACCCTGAGAACGGAAAGGATATTCAAATTTTCATTGCCAGAAAATTTTCTGTATCCACCATCAATAATGACAATGGATTACATTTCTTCGAGTAAACAGTATCAAGATGTTTATTAATTTTTGAGAGACTTTGCCAGTTCGAAAGCATTTGATAATGGGAGATAGTACGAATACAAAAACTAGATTCCTTGTTTCCTTAAAATCTAGCTTCATGCAAGGTGTTCTTCTAAGATAAATGATGTTTTGAAGATAAAACGGGTGCGAAGCGACTTAACAATCAAAGCGTAAAAGTTATATGAATATCATATGGAGTCAAATATAACTAAACCGCTGCAGTGCAATAATAAATACAATTATGTCCGGTTTTAATTCATTAGTAAAATTAAGAGAATACAGTCAGACCCCGATTTAGCGCTCCCCTCGCATACCGCCCATGAATTGTTGTGAACAGAACTTCTATCGTATGATTGCATAGAGCAAGCATATACCTCGATTTAACGCCATAGCTCTAACGCCAGTAATGGAAAATCGGTGGCGATAAATAGTGGTCTAACTCTACCTTATATAGTATACTTTTTTATTCTCAGTTTTCTACGGTGTTCAATGAATGAGTACACTGTAATGACGACTGAAACTCCGCAATTCGAAGACAATCGCTGATAAGGCCGATCACTCAATGAAGAAGGTTCTATCTAGTTGTAGTCCTATGCTTTATACTAAACATCGACCTATTACAGCATTTATTACTGGTTAAGCCGGATTTGCAGAGGTACGACTAAATTTAATTGTTAAATGGTAAAAGATAATTTTTTTATCTTATCACTTCGAGCTGAAAGCTTGAGAAGTCCTTCGGTCAAACAATTAAAACTTTTCAGGGTAGACGTCAAAAAGAAAAGTAATAAAGCATGACCACCACTTAAAAATAATTTATTACCAGTGAAGATGATTACTTATTTTAACCGCCATTTTCCTTGTTATGATACATTATTTATTAATCTAAGGATAATAAAATAAACTGCAAAATGTTTTACATCGATTTTATGCTATTATGAATCATAAATATTCACAGTTATGGAATAGATGCGAATTCCTTGAGAAAAGAAACATTTTCCCCACGCCATTGCGTAAATCTAAGCTAAAATAGATTTTTAAAATTTAAAATAATGTTTACATGGCTGAGTGCTTGCATAGATCTTTCAGGATGAAAAACTTACGAAAAATAGTATCTCTTGTAGCCGTAAATCCTTAGAATACGCAAGCGGCCTATTTCATATGAAAAGCAACCATTCTCAGTAGTAATTCAACGGTCGTATGTCCTAATAACCGTTTTATGACTGCAATAATGATATTGATCTTCAATTAGATTCTATCATTCAAGGAACTACTTATAAATTTCTTTGTTTTTTTAGGAGATGAACAAAAAATGATTTGTTGTATTCGAAGCCACATACACTAGGTGTTTCATTCTTACCAGAATATATGCTAGGATAATCTTATAAAATGTCATCCTTTTATATTAATTTTGTTTTTGCGAATATAGGTGTGTTCTGATTCGTATACCATCCATCAATACCAATTGAAAGACTAAATCATTATCTTCTGCCATGTTCTGACGAAAACCTATTTATTCTTATGTATTTTGTTCATACTAACATTAAAGGGAAGAATGGGTATATGACTACGTTATATGTGCTAAACGAAATGTCTCCAAAGAACTAAACGAGATTAAAACCCCTTATTTATTCGTTGTAATTCATTTTATTAGATATTGATAAAACAGCGAAAATATGATATACTGCATTTATGAACGATTAAAGCTATATCCTACCCTGTGAATAACGAAACATTAACAATGGTATTTATATAACTAGCATATATGTATATGCCGCTATAAATTATTTATAGCTTATCTAGATACTCATAACATCCTTGGAAACGGACGTTTTTTTATTTGAGGGTTTATTATAACATAAGTTTTGCTAGGCAAGCCAATCATAAAACTCACGACAGTCTTAGCTCTGAAAAGGCGTTTTTTTAAGTTTATTTGAGAAATAAGTAAAAATAATAAGCTTGGAATATAATTCAAAATAAAAATATTATAGAACTACTCATTTTCAGCAAACTACTACTAGTAGTATTTTATAAATGCATGTGGTAGTAACATAGCGAAGAATATTTTTCAAGTTTTAGTGGAGAGAGTACTATGTATATTCTTGATATTCGCTCGTTCAATTAGTCGCCCGTGATATCATTATTTCCATCCATAATATTTTGAAAAAGATAATTGCATTTTGGTCAGCGGATGCCATTCTCCTTTTAATTCACAGTTCGATTCAAGGGATGGCATTGAAATATCGCACATAATGCTTAATTAAATAGATTACTTGAATGAGATGCATTTGCAATACTCCTTAAATGAATTAAAAACATTGCACGCTATCATGTATATTGAAAATTACATTAGTGAAGACTATTACATTCAGTAAGTTGCTTTAAAGTTTATTAAAATTAAAACTATCTGTATTTCCAGTAAAATATTTAACTCTTTACTTTGCGCAATGGATTTAATTCTAGCAGATTTGAAGATTAGGTTTCTGCAAAGTAATCTTGCGATATTTTGTATTATATTTTCTATAAATGTGTCAATATAAATAAGCAAATATATGTTTTTCTTTTTTTTTAGCAGGCTATTTATTTGTTGTAAGGTATCTTTATAGTATCTATTTAATCCATTCATTGTGAAAGTGTTATTAAGATATTCCTAGTAGTACTTTATGTTGTTTTAAATTGTAAGTCATTTATAATACACATTCGTTAATTGATTCTCGTGGTCTTCCGGAAAAAGTCCTAATCATGAATTCCAGAGAACCCGTTGTGTCATCAAAGGCAATCCTACATTGCGTTTTTCTGTAGACATAAAAGTCGTTAGAAGCGCCGCTTAAAACCGAATCTAACGTCCACAACACATACAATCGTCCGTCACAAGCTATAAAACGACCCCGAAAGACTTAATTTTTAATTCACCCGAACGCAGCTCGACATTTCCACCCGTTTATGACAGGGCGGATTAACTTTTTCAACTCAACAGGCACCACTCGATGCTACAGAACCTCACACGGCGCGCGCCGACGGTCGCGGAATATCAAATGAACCGCAATCTCGCATTATCGTTCCAAAAATATTCAAGTCGACATAAAACGGACATTAAAAAAACGCGCGCGCAGAACAATAGGCACTTGGGTCACCGCGTTAAAAAAGAAGCGTCCACTGAGGGCCACGCCCGCGGACTTCCCTCGCCCGGACGGCGCTCAAGGCAAACATTTTTCCGACACTGACATCCCTCGGAATTACAAACAGCGGCGATAAAAGAGTTACCAACCTGATGGGACCGCAGTGGACAAGTCAGTCGGGGCATAATCTCTCGCGGACAGCGGAGGCAGACCGAGAGGCGCCGAAGCGGCGACTACCGGATCATCCAGTCCTCCGGGTACGGGAGTCCTCCCCGGAAACAGGCCGGCGTGGGCTCCCTCGACGAATCCTCCGGCACGGGGGAAGTGACGGTGGTTGTGCAGCCAGGAGTGGTAGAGCAGTGGCAGGGGAGCGTAGGAGGAGGCTGCAGCGGCTGCGGCGGCCGCCAAGAGGCCTCCTAGAGCGACGTCGTCTGCGGAGGCAGGAGGGAACTCCGGAATCCTTTGGACGGCGTTGACGTTGCAGACGGGGATGCCCCTCGGGTGTCGGTGGGTAGTGGAAGATATGAGGGCCTCGATGGAGAACGAGGAGGTTGGTGCGCTGGAGACTTGGGGCGGCGGAGGGGGCGGGGGAGGCGTAGGGGGAAGGAGATGATGGTAGGCTTCCATCATCGTGGACAATTCCTTCGGTCCTCCAGCACTTTGGAAGAGTTTGTCCAACCGAGTGAGAGGGAATCCCTACCGGCTTATGGTGAAATCGTCCTCTTCCGGGGATCCTCTCGAGGATTAGGTTTCTTGTCGGAAGAGATGAAGTAACTAATCTTCCGGTGAGCTAGGCGAGTTCGAGGAGGGATCCATAATCATCCGAAGTGTTTCGATTTCAGAATACTGAGTGAGTGCTTGAATTCGACGATCACGAAGTATTTTTAATTGCCATAGAAGGAAATACCCTCGGACTAATGAGAAACGAAGTAGCCCAGTGCGCGCCCCTATTCCTAGTGTCAACAACTATACTCTTAGTCTCGAGGAGGATAAACCTTCCTTGAATCAGAAAAACTTTCTCACCAACCGATTCCAGCAGGAGACTGCCGAAGATCGTAACTTCAACCACGAGGGTCCTTCATCCCCAAGAGAGGTTCATTCTCCCCTCTACTTGGCGACTCTGGTTTGGTACGAATGAGATGGAATGGTGGGAGTGCGTGGAAGATGGGTTTGGGAGGGAGGAGAGAGAGGAAGGGGAGGGAGAAAAAGGAAGGGGAGGGAGGGAGAGGTTGAGGGATAGTCGTAAAGGACGTCCGTGCGGCCGCACCCCTTCCATCCCATCTTCCCCTTTCTCCTCTCCCCTCAATCCCTCTCTCTCAATCCCTCTCCTCCCTCCTAACTCGCTCCGGGTCGATGATGCCCTCCCATTGGCCCTGCTCGGATCGGCTCGTCCAACCGGGAGGCGTCCTCATTAGCCGCGCGCCGCCGTATTGGGCGAGGGGGAGAATTATATGCGGTATCACGTCCTCCTCTCATCCGACCCGCTCACTCCCTTCGTCACTCCACCCCCGCCATCTTTTTACCCCTTCCTTGCTCGATCCCTCCCTCTCTCTCTCTCTTTCCCTCTGCATCCACCTCGCCCCCATCGAGAGAGAGAGAACCCCCCATCTCCGCATAACTCACGCCCCGCCCCCCGATGGAGTGGGGATTGGTGAGGGAGAGAGAGAGATGGAGCTGGAGAAAGAGAGAGAGATAGAGTAATTTGCCGGCACTTAGTGTTCGAATTAACGCCAGCCCGGGAATGGGGCGGGATGGAGGGCAAAAAGGGAGGTAGGAGACGAAGAATGGACCGCGCCGTTGCCAAATGTATCCCTTTCTCCCCCCTTTTCCGGTGCGACCCGATCTTTTGCGTGCGTGTGTGTGCGCGCGGGGCGGTTTTTCGGAGCGCTCCGAGATTTGAGAGGACGACGGGGGTTTTGTAGGAACAATTACGTCCCGGAGATGAATTGGCGTAACATGGCGGAGTTGGGAGGGGAGGGTATCGGGGGAAGGGGAGGAGGGGAATGAATAGGGGAAGGAGTGAGGAAGAAATAGAAGAGAGAGGGAGAGACTTTTACTTCTACGGCACATAAAAGGAAATTTATTGCCTCGTCCTGTTTGGTAATAGTCCAAGGGGGATGAAATCACGAATGAGGATGATTAATGCGTCGAAATATTTATCGCAAACGATTTACCCAGATTAGTGAAAAGGAATGAGGACGGGAATAATTGCGACGCTAATGCTCTTAAGGAGAGTAAAGAGAGAGAGAGAGAGAGAGAAAAAAAAAACAACGCGCCCCTGATATAATCTAGGGTTGCCCATTTACCGGGGATTTTGGGATAGGGAGTGGAACTGGTAAACAATATGGGTGCCCGGGCGGTAGCCCCTTTTGAATTTCAAACTCTTCCTCTCACAATCAGTCTCTTTCCGCGTTCCACCCCGGAGAAATAAATGTCGCAGCTGCTTAATCATTTATGGCGGTCTAAGTCGATGAGAAAAACACCTGTTTTTAATGGTGGTTTAACTATATAGGATTATCTTGTGCGATCAACTGGTAACAATGGACAATATGGAACGTAGGGACGTTAACCGATGGAAATCCGAGGATGTGCGTATTTGATACTTAGCGGCGAATTCGTATCCTCGCCAGTAGAAATGAGTGTGCGCCATTCGGCGACTGTTTAATATTCATAAATTGATCTGGACTTTGAATTTATAAATGATTTGAGAAAAATTCGCATTGAATTTTTAAAATCCCAAGATGATAATGTAAATTAATTCTCTATTTTAAAACTTATACCTTCTATTATAAAATTTTCAACAGCCAGCTTTCGTAATTTATTTACTGTGTTTGCAACATGAAAAACTCGGGGAATTAAAGGAAACATATGACTCGCTGGGTTATAAAGACTAAAGTTTTTTGCATGCTGACACAAAAAGTCATACATCATTATCCTAATATTTTCCTCTATACCTTTCCAATCTAGTATCTTAAAAAGTGTACTTTGGGAATTGTTTTAATATGGCGACGACTTTATCAAAAAAGTTAGCAGCACAAAGTGGCGAAACACTTCAAAATTGAGGAAAAGGTGATTTATCGAGCTCGTATCTTGTTTGTGCACAAAAGATTAATTGAATGTTTTCCAATAGTTTTGTAGGCGCGGGACCCTTTCAAAGATAAACAATATCGTGGCACCCGCCTACTGTAAACAAGGTTATTTATTTGCACGAACCAGTTTCACAACGCTTGGCTGCGCTCTTTTATCGGTAGTGCATCATTATTAATATATCAAAGGAAAAATTATTTCTCTAACGATTTATCAACTTTGCCAAAACGTTGGTTTTATTTAACTAGCAAAGTTTTTTCGCGGGACCACAAACAATCAGCTGCGGCAGCCCAGCATGCTGCGGCACACAGTTTTGAGACCACTGGATTAAAGAAGTGACCCTTGCATCCACAAGTCGGTTGAGAAACCCATATGCACATTTCAGAAAAAATTATCTGCCTTCGTTGGCAATTCATCGGCTATTTAGAACCAACGATCGTTTAAATAACGCCTGTAACAGGTAATTTGTAGTCATTATTATTTTTAATACGATTTGTGTCAAAATTAGTGCAGATTACGCACAATAAAAATCGACAATGCGAGTCAGTTCAGGCATAATGCTAATTCAGAGCAACGTTTTAAACATAAGGCCATCATGTATTCAGGAATATACGCGTATCTTGTAAATCAACGGACATTACATTGGTATCGATTATGGAGGCTGTGGAGATATATCTATCTGAATCGATAACACCATAAAGTATTCGATTTTTAAGCTTGGTGACATTCTGGATTAAAATAAGTCTATTCGATTATATATTCAGGCTAGTTCGACGTTAATCTTCGGCGACCGAAAAGGTGCGGATCTTTATCTCCGTAAACGATACCGAAACTGAACCAAAATTCAAAACCCCAAATCTTAAAAGGAAACAAATACTTTGCCATTGTTGCCATCGACCGATGTTTACGCTCCGAACAGCTTCTATCCAGATATCTCACTCCCATCGACAGCTATAAGAAATCCCGACCAAATTGTCTTCGAATGTTATTAAATCGCCCCTCCATCCCTCCTCAATTCCAGCTCAAATGCAAACACATGCACACACAAAACACGCACAAAAAACCTCGCGGGTACAAATAACAGGATTATCCCTTAATGACCACGAGGAGTGGTCCCATGGCCTCACCCCGACCATTCATACTCGTCCCCTATTCATGAGAAAGAGCGAGGAGAGCACCCTAGGAGGCAGATGCTAAGGGGGAAGTCGGGTCGACCGTTAACATACACCCATTCAGCGAGTTCTCCCTCCCTCCAATTTTTAAAGGTTGGAGGTGGCGGAGACGCAGAGGGTGCCCTGAGGTTATCCTCGCTATGGCAAGGGAGGGAACACGCATGGTGGATTCTAGGGAGAAGGTGACACGTACCCCTCCTCCCCAAGGATCACCTCCAACTAAAAGTCTGCAAGACTAGACCATTACTCCCTTCAAAATGCACGCATCCAGAAACAGTCTGCGAGGGAAAAGATCTCTCTCTTATTTTGGCAAACCGGTCTAAAGTCATCCGGAATAAGACTTGGAGAAGGAGAGAGGATGCATGGCTATATAAAAACTGAAAGGTAGCTTAGGATGGGATGGATTTTCTTCTATTCGGGGGCGGAGGCGTGGTTGGAAGGCGGAATGGAGGTTAACCACAGGGACTGCCCAGAAAGGGGACCTAAGTACGGTGGGAGGAGAGGATGTGGAAAGGGGATGGGAGGGGTTGGTTGGCTGTGTGAGTCGGCGGCTTGCCTCCCCTCCCCTTTCCAAAACGAGGGGTTGGGAGGTTGGCAAATTGACTTCCGAAGGGGCCGGTGCTGGAGGATGCCTGGAGCTATTCTTTCTCTCTCTCTCACTCAGTGCGACTGCGTGTATGTGTGTGTAGCTAATGGGTGGGGCAGCGGGGACAGAAGTAGGGGGCGAAGGGTAGTGCGTCTGCCTGTAGCCACCCCCCCCCCCCCCCGCCACCATTCCATGCCGATTGTTGGCAGGAGGTTGACCAGAGAGGAGTTTTTAGGTCTGACCCCACGGGAGTCCCAGGGGGTCATATTCTTTTCCTGTGGCATATCACGTGTGGGAAGTTTTGCGGATTGCAATATCGATCCTGTTAGATGACGGCCTTTCTCTCTCTCTCACACACACACACGTATATTTTCTCTTTTAAATGGATGCCGGAAGAGAGTCAAGAAGGGAGACAGATATTGGAGAAGGGGGAGAGGGATGCATTAGCTCCGACAACTGGCCATTCTTGCTTTCCTGAGAAAGAGGAAAGATAAATATTTGTGAGGTTTGAGGTTTTCCGTTTTCTTTGCGTCAGTCTGCGACATAAGGTCCGATTTTTCTCGCGAGACAAATGTCAGATTTTCCGAGAAAATTTTGATGGATAAATTAACAGTTAAGGTGACTTCGGAAAAGCGAACTCATACAAGGATATACTTGAAAATTAAACTCATACCCCCTGCCATCCACCAAAAAGATAACTTGCAGGGAATCATATTGATGTAGATGTATGTACCTATGCATTATTTTTATTTTTTACTTCAGAAATAGATGTAATATCATTTTTTTGATTGAGTTAAATTCGTTAAGTAATACACAGCAAAAGATATTTTGTTTTCCTTGCTAAATTACATTCTTAATCGTCTTATCTATTATCAGATGCATCTAAAAATGTCATTAATATAGTGTGGAAATTGTGTGCAAAATCAAAATTTTGTATTATAGTTGAGCATGCTACAATTTTCATGATTTTTAGAAATAAACAAAAAAATTAGTTCTTGATACAGAAAGGAAATCTTTCAGAAAAATAACTTCACAATGCAAAACGTTTTTCCAATTACGAGCGATAGTTCTCAAATAACAAAGCTAAAAAACAGTCAAGTGTTGTGTCAACACAACCAACGGGCATAAACTTCTACCACACACTTTTGATGTCTTCTAGGTTCATTGTAGAATTTTAAAATGTGAAAGGTGAACATTCACTTTATCATCCGCCTACTATTTATTGTTATAGGCTATATTGACCACATAGATATTTCTAATATCTATATAATTTTACATATACAAAACTACCGACTTCATCTTTTTTATAACTTCCATTTTTTAGTAATATATTCCTCGACAAGTCATATTCTGCTATATTTATTGTTCGCGATGAACCATACATGACATATACCGCATTGCAAAACAGCAAACTTTTTTGTTAATAATACAAGGTGCCTAATCAACGAGAAAATACGATCTATGATAATTTAATGAATTTTACTTATGAACGAATGTAGTGAAATTATTAATATTTTTATCTCTTCTGGCATATCTGTTACAGCGCAGATTTTCGTGTCTGTAGATATCGTGTATTTACCTATAAACTCGTTTATTTATTTTCATAGATTAAGTTCAATTAAACTCGTATTAATACTTCTTGATCATCGCTCTATAAAAATAAAAATATTTTTATAAATTGACCTTCCTTTTCCTATTTTCTATTTATTGCAACTTTTGACACTATGTCTTTTATAATTTCCAATACCTGTAATATTGGAATTACTTCAGCCTAAGAATGTAAAATGATTTTTCTTAGCACAAAACAATTAATTTAATTCTATGGCTTCAAAAATATCCTGCTATCCCGTTTGTAATACTCGTTTGGAAAACTGTCATGGTATAAAACTAGTTCATAATTATTTTAACTCTTCACTGAGAATAATGTTTGTATCGCACAATCATTTTCATTATAATAGAAATTTATTTAAGAGTTTCAATTTTAAATCATACTTTTTGTCCAGTATATTTTATTAGATATAGTTTTATGTTACATATGCCATCTTTTATTATAATAATTACCGTATCTAAAATCATATACTGGCGAGATAATGAACTTACGTTAACTGAGATGTTTATGTCTTTAATAGAAATGCACTGTTTATGAACAATTGTCTTTCGTTTAATTCGAGTGTTTTAATTAATGATTCACTATTAAAGACGAGGTTTGAGGCGGGGACACATGTTGGTTAATGATGGATTTTGCAGACTAATGGAAGTTGTGAAAGAAATCGTGATTCAGTAAACACGACTAGGGGATAATTTGATATGGATACGGGATGAATACAAATTGTCTTTAATAAAAAAAACATTCTTCAGGATTGAAGCATAAAACATACTTAAGTGAAGCGCACTTTAACTGGAGTAGTTACTGTCATTGTCATGATCTTTTGAATGCATTTTTTCTGCCTAGAAAGTGCTTCCTATGACTACCAGTGGAGACTCGAGGAGCGGAAAGAGTTTAATAGCTAGTAAACAGCGTCATTCACGACGGGGGCTCCAGCGAATGTATGTATAAGTTCAAGGTCGAAGATATAGTTCGTCTATTACTTTTACGTCTCGATAGAGCTAGTATGGTTATAACGCATACTTTAAATTTAAATTTAATCGGGGAATAAAGCTTGTTTGTTTTTTCTTCTATAATTTGAAAAGCGAGGTAGAATTCACCGGCGGGAAACAGAAGAATGCAAGTTTATTTCAGAGAACTAACTATGATCATAGGGTTGGCGAATTTGCTTTAAAGAGTATAATTCTCATTTGAATATATGTTTTGATATAAAAACAACGGCGTAGGTAATGCTGAACGCTTTATGCAGTTATTTTTCTGTCCTTCGGCTACATTATTAGAAAATCAGAATAATCAGAATAATCGTGATATTTCTACATTGAAGAAATGATTTTACATGTACGAGTAATCAATGAAAATAGTTTATCCATTATCATCGCATTTTAATAAAAGAAATGGCAGATCTATAAATCTGTAATTATAAATCCATAACACTTATAAAATCCGGAAGACTAAATCATAGCTAATGAGAAGGGCATAACATATTTTTAATTGCTTTTTAGGCGTTCTTTACCAGCAAAGCTGTAGTAGCGGAACACTTAATAGGCACGCCTCGTCCGTCCGTGGTAACTTTCATCTCTTAAACCGTTGGACGGATTTTAATTAAAGTAAGTAGGAGTGATCCTAATTAAAATTTATCGCCATATTGTGATTTTTAACTGCAACCGTCAATTAGAACATCCACTTTGCATTATTACTTTCTCCATACGTAGTATATATGAAAAAAATCGATTTCGAGATTTCAACGGAAGTACACGTTTTAGGGTCCCCTGAATACGTTTCGACCACTTTCTCGATGATGTCTGTGTGTGCGTGTGCGTGACAGTTTTTTTGTGGGTGCTCTAACTCAAAAAATATCAGGTCAATGCGAAATTCTATATTTAACATTTTTATGAAAGTCACAAGAACTGATTAGTTTTTGGTAAAAATTGGTTAACCGAAAGTGGGTGATTACTCTTGTCACTTGCTTAGGTAGATCATGCGAAACGCAGCTCGGCTTGTTCGTGGATGATTTGTTGAGATGCGGAGAGAAAAATACGCAGGTCGATGCCATATTCATTGACTTCAGGAAGGCTTTTGATAAAGTATCTCATAAGAAATTAATTGCGAAGTTAGGACAATATGGTATCAATCCGAAAGTTGTCAGTTGGGTGAGAGACTTCCTCTCGAATAGAGAACAGATAATTGTCATCTATGGGAAATACTCGTCCCCCGTTATAGTTGTGTCGGGTGTTCCTCGAGGAAGTGTATTGGGCCCTCTACTTTTCTTAATCTATATAACTGATATCTGCTCGGCAGTTCGTAGTAAAATTAAACTTTTTGCCGATGATACCGTTCTATATAAAGAAATAAAAAACCAGAAGAACCATCAGTCACTGCGTGAAGACTTAAGATCCATTTCAACGTGGTGCAAAGAATAGCAAATTGAAATTAATTACACTAAATGTGTCGCAGCTACGTTCTGGAAAAGTAAAAACATAGAAGTAGGTCTCGAGTATAAAATAGATGGAATAAATATTCAAGCGGCCGAGTATGTAAAATATTTAGGAGTAACCATTTATCGAGATCTTTCGTGGGACATGCACATTCGTCGAATTATAGGTGCGGCCAACAAGAAACTGGCTTTCATAGGTAGAATAGTACGGAACACTACAGAAAAAGTACGCGAAACATGTCACTTATCACTGGTTAGACCTCAAGTAGAATACGCCTCATGCATATGGGATCCGTACGAGAAGGGACATATAATTCAATTAGAAAGAGTGCAACGCAGAGCAGCCAGATTCGTAAAACAAAAGTACGAACATAAGGAAAGCGTCACCTCATTATTGAGGGATTTTAACTGGGTACCACTGGAGGATCGTAGATTGAACTCAAGGTTGCTGCTTCTGGAGAAATATAGATAGGAATATCTAAAAGACGAGGTTGTAGGAATAACTGAAGCGCGAGACCACATAATTACGAGTTATATTTTCCAAGATAAAAAATTGAGACAATTCCTAGCAAAACATCGCATATTTTGTTTACATCGATCGCTAAGACGGTTCCCTCAGCAAACAACAATTAAAAATTCATAAATATTTCTCCCTAGCTCTTATATGATCTGTAAGGTATAAATTTTAAAAATATATTCGGATAGAGGCTTTAATTTACCACAAACGTACTTGAGACCACATATTTACGAGTTGTAGTTTCGGGGATAAAAATTCGAGAAAATCCCGAGTAAAACATCGCATATTTTGTTTATATTGATTGCTGAGACGGTTCTCTCGGCAAGCAACAATTAAACCATATTTTTCTCTCTCTAGCTCTCATGTAATCTGTAAACTATATATTATTCGGATAGAGGACAACATTTGCCACAAAACAGTCCGCGAGACCACATAATTACGATTATAATTTCGGATAAGAATCTTTCGATGCCGTTTTGTACGTATTTCTTATAAAAACGCCTTTGAAATCTCTGTGTATTCTATTTATGGAGTATACTTTTCCATCTTGTTAATACTGGTCAATGTTAGTTTCTGACGTAACTTGGCGGCAATCAAAATAAAAAGCTTTATAAATTCCGCATGAAATATATTTCTCGCGACCAAGATTTCGTTGCAGAGCAACATCACCTACATGTTACCCTGCAGTTCACCAAATTGGTGGGTGGTTGGGGGTGCAGTGCACCAAAGCCTACGTAACAGTTATCTCCCGCAGATTTGACTTTCCTGTTGTGATCTCGAATTCTCCTCGATATTAACGAAACTCGATAAAGCTCCGTTCTACAATCAATCTTAGGTATCTTATTGGCACGATCGTTTCCACCTATATACGTTGGTTCTTCAGTTATTCCTAAAACCTTATTTGCTAGACATTCCGATTTACGATATATTTCTTCAGAAGTGGTGGGTGCACCATAACCTACCTAAAGATTGTCTATCGTAGGTTAAAATTTTCTATTGTGATCTCGTATTGTCCTCGGAAAGAACGAGCCTAGATAACGCTCCGTCCTACAATCGATCTCACGTATCTTATCGTCACGGTCGTTCCTGCCTATATACGTTGGTGCTTCAATTATTCCTACAACCTTGAGTTCAATGTACGATCCTCCAGTGGCACCCAGTTCAAATCCCTCAATAATGTAGTGACACTTTCCTTATGTTCGTACTTTTATTTTACGAATCTGGTTTCTCTGCGTTGTGTTCTTTCTAATTGAGTCATTTGTGGATACCATATACATGTAAATGATACACTGCAGGTCATCTTTTTGGTGGTTGGCAGAGGGTGCAGTGCACCAATGGTCCCTTGAGGCGTATTACACCTGTGGTCTATCTATAGATATATAACACGTTTCGTGGACTTTTTCTGTACTGTTCATTACTATTCTGCCTATGAGAGTCAATTTCTTGTTAGCTGCGCATATAACGCGACGAATGTGCATATCCCACCAAAGGTCACAACACATGGTCAATCCTAAATATTTAACATACTCAGCTACTTGAATATTCATTCCATTCATTTTATTCTCGAAACCTATTTCTTTATTCTTGCTTTTCCAGAAATTTACTACTGAACATTTAATTAATTTCAATTTGCCATTCTTTAGGTACACCCAGCGCTGTAACTAGCTATTTTAGCACCCGGGGCAAGGTACCAAATATGCGCCCCCTCCATAATAAATTCCCTAATACCTATATGAATTTAGGGCGAACAATTAATAAGTAAAAATAAACTATAAATGATATAAATTCTTACTGTAAATGTACATAATTTAAATACATTTAAATATATAATTACATACTACATACATATATATAATTTAAACACAGAAAGTATAAATATTTTAATATTAAAGAGGTATTCTATGTGAATTTAATGCAGCGAACTTATCAATAGCATCATCGAAATTTATAGATTCTGCTGTGCGTAATGTCTGGAACAAGTATAGTAGTGAACTCTCCTGTCCTTGTAACATGCACAGCTTGCCTTTAACAAGTTTGCACCCCCTCTTTAGTTACGCCCTGGGCAGATGCCCCGCTTGTCCCGCCCTAGTTACGGCTCTGGAGACACCGCGCGGAAATGGCTTTTAAATATTATTGCAGCGAATGATGGTCATCCTGGTTGTTTATCTCTTTATATTGAACGGTGTCATCTGCGAAAAGTCTGATTTTACTGCGAACTACCGAGCAGATATCATTTACGTAGATAAAGAGTAGAAGAGGGCGAAATAAAATTCCCTGAGGAAAATTTGACATAACATTAATGGAAGACGAGAACTTCCAATTGATTACTACTATTTATTCTTTATTCACAACTTTCAGGTTGATAACGTATTTGCTATTAATTTCTGATGGTTGTTAATCAAACGCCTTACCAAAGTCAACATTTCTAGACACATAGAGCCCACTTCCTGTCACAACAGAATGCTCATTTTCGAAGTTGATACAAAATTATCTAAGAGGCTCAATGGGGCAGAGGCGCCTCAATGGACCCGCAATGATTTCTATTGAACAGGCTCGTGCCATTAAAATTGACGCTTTAGCAATTCTAACAAATTTTGCGGAAAGTAGAGCTTGACAGGAGAATTTTGCTAAGTAGCAAGTTAATAATGTGTAATGTGATGAATACTACATATGGGTGTACTCTGCAATAATATTTTGTAAAATTAAATGCATAAAGTGATAAAACGATTGTATTATACTTTTGTTCATAAAAAAAACAAAATATTAAAACGGGTATTTCATTAAATTGTTTATTATACTTATTAAAATTTTTTAATAGTATAGGAAATTTCTCGATGCTGGTTTATAGACACTTAATTGTTCTTACGGAGTCACCTGTGAAATAGTAATTTGTTATCTAATGTTTTAATTGCAATTATTTGAAGGATTTCATATTAATGAAGAAGGAAGAATCAGTTTTTTTCTGGAAACAGATTTCTCAAGGATCCGCGGGGTCCCTGGCGAGACGTTTGCCCCCCCCCCCTTTCCCTTAACAAAAAAATCATATTTATATTTTAATTGTAATTTTATTTTTATTTGTTTGCAGTTTTACATTAATATTATTGTTCTTCTGAAGTAAATAAAAATAACAAGTTTGGAAAATCTTGTTAAATTTTAATAAAAATCTAGAAAATAATAATTTTCCGCATTAAACATTTAAGATTGTACTTTTCTAGCTTTAATGTGTGCAAATCTATCAATCATTATTGATTTGTCGATCTTATCAACTTCCTTATGTTCAATTGACAACATTGACAACTGAGTATTTATTTTCATTTTGAAAATAACCTTTCAAATAACGTCACGGTCACTGACTTTGTGAGAATTATTCTACAAAGTATTTCAGTATTTGGATATACTTCCTGCTATCTATTTGTATGCATAAAATTCAAATCGTCAATTACACTACGATTTTCTGGCATACATCTACATCTACATCTACAAGTTACCCTGCAATTCACCAAGTTGGTGGGTGGCAGGGGGTGCAATGCACCAAATCCTACCTAAAGATTGTCTAACGCAATTCGAAATTTCCTATTGTGATCTCTTATTGTCCTCGGAAAGAACGAGCCTAGATAACGCTCCGTCCTACAATCGATCTCACGTATTTTATCGTCTCGATCATTTCTACCTATATACGTCGGTGCCACAATTATTCCCACTACCTCCTCTTTTAGACATTCTGACCTATATTTCTCTAGAAGTTTCAACCTTGAGTGCAATCTACGGTCCTCCAGTGATACCCAGTTCAAATCGCTCAATAAAGAGGTGACGCTTTCCTTATGTTCGTACTTTTGTTTTACAAATCTGGCTGCTCTGCGCTGTACTCTTTCTAGTTGAATTATGTGTCCCTTCTCGTACGGATCCCATATGCTCGCTGCGTATTCCACTTGTGGTCTTACCAGTGATAAGTAGCATGTTTCGCGTACTTTCTCTGTAGTGTTCCGTACTATTCTACCTATGAATGCCAGTTTCTTGTTGGCCGCGCCTATAACTCGACGAATGTGCATGTCCCACGAAAGATCTCGACAAATGGTTACTCCTAAATATTTTACATACTCAGCTTGTCGAATATTCATTTCATCTATTTTATATTCGAAACCTAAATCTTTGTTCTTACTTTTCCAGAACGTGACTGCGACACATTTAGTATAATTAATTTCGATTTGCCATTCTTTGCACCACGCTGAAATGGCTCTTAAGTCTTCACGCAGAGACTGATGGTCCTCCTGATTTTTTATTTCTTTATATAGAACGGTGTCATCGGCGAAAAGCCTAATTTTACTACGAACAACCGAGCACATATCATTTACATAGATTAAGAAGAGCAGAGGGCCCAATACACTTCCCTGAGGAACACCCGAAGCAACTTTAACGGGGGACGAGTATTTCCCATCGATGACAACTATCTGTTCCCTATTCGAGAGGAAGTCTCTCACCCAACCGACAACTTTCGAATTGATACCACATTGTCCTAACTTCGCAATTAGTTTCCTATGAGATACTTTATCGAACGCCTTCCTGAAATCAATGAATATGGCATTGACCTGAGTATTTTTCTCTCCGCATCGCAACAAATCGTCCACGAACAGGCCGAGCTCCGTTTCGCATGATCTACCTCTCCGAAATCCGTGTTGGCATCCGCTAAGCAATGAATGACTATCTAAATAGCACATTACAGAGCTAAAGACTATGTGCTCAAGTATCTTGCACGATAATGAAGTTAAGGATATCGGCCTATAATTTTCGGGGTTCTCTCTGTCGCCACTCTAATGAATGGGCGTAACATGTGCCACCTTCCAATCTTTAGGAACTACTCCTTCTCTAATGGATTTCTCGAATATAATTTTCAAATACGGCGCGATTTCAGCAGCTAATTCTTTCATTACATAACCGTTGATAACATTCTTAGTTCTTCACTGAGTTATATTCCATCTATGTAACAATCTGAACTTGTTTCATCCTTCAAAACTTCCTGTATATCGAAGCAGGCTTTCCGTAAGTTTAGTACATTCCAATTTTTGACTTGGTGTATGTTGTGCATAAACACAAATCTAGAAATTCGCCAGTTCCGTTCCCCAGCGTCTGTGGTTCTCAGCGAAGGGGCGTTGAGCAAGGGTAATTCGAACGCAATTAAGCAATTTTCCTTATTTCTTCGTATTCTCCCTTCACTTATTCCGAGAAGGCCAGTTGGTGGTTTTTCCTAGCCATTTCCGAGATGCGATCAGGGGTCTGTTTCCCCATTCGGTTTGACGATTAGTGCTGGAGAGGCTCATTTTATTTGTGCATTAGTTTTCTTAAGATGGAAAGTACATTTGCAGGTGGTGCTATTTTAGGGAGGAAAGGCATGAAAAGATCGACTTCGGAAGGTTTATAGCAGTGGAGGTGTCCTGAGCTATTCTCCGAACGTTTCTCTCTGGAATCGGTACCGCTTGTTTTACGAATATTTGCTGATACGAGCATAGTATTTCGCTGTAGATGTGATGAATTAACATATTTTCAAAGATTTTTGTGTCAAGTTAACCTTCGATTAACTCGGTAATTTGGTTCAACGGAAACACCAAAATCTTGAATATGGAGTATAAGAATTAATGCAAATCAGGACTATGCATATCCTTAAAAAACAACCGCATGAAGTTGATCTTGCTCGGATAAAAGCCATAATTTACACGGGCGATAGAGCAATTTGTCTAATCAGAAGACCAACATATCTCGGAAGGCAGAACAGTGAGGATAAAATTCGCGAGTTCGATTGTAGGACGGAGCGATATAGAGGATCATTTTCCCTAGGGCGATAAGAGAACATAATAGGATAAGGTAATCAAATTAATATGTAATTAAAGATATCAAATTTCATCTCGATAATCACACATTCCATCCTCAAGAATCTTTGAAATCGACTTATGTTGGCATGGTAAAAAAATCTGGGACAGGAATTTCGAATTTTGACAGCGTAATATTTCACGTCACAGAAAAGGTGAGAAAGGAAACGACGTCGTGCACGCGTGTTCGCTCATCTCAAGGAAGATAAAGTCCCGGAACTCCGCAAGGAGCAGACGGCAGCCCTCCCACCTGGCGATAAATTTCCTCTCCGGAGGAAAATGGTCGAAAATTTTCCGCCTGGTTTACTTCCTTCTCGCAGAGTCCGCCTCAAATTGCAAAGGAGTCTTCGGACAAATCGCTCTCCTCTAACCATTCCTCTCCCCCTTTGGGCAGCGAGGGAAGAATCATGAGGGTAAAACGGGCGAGATATATATAAGGCGCAAAAATGTTTGGTCGTTCGAGTGGAGGACAATGGCAAAGGGAACGGGAATAGCGTCCCTCGAGGGCCCCGTTAAGCGTGCAGATTCGTCACACTCTCTAGGGTTAGAAGTGTCTGCGCAAGGCGGGAGGTCAGCCGGCGGTGCTTCTCTCCGGAGACCCTCCTCCCCTTTAAAACTGATGCGCCAGTCGAGACAGATGCGTGGATGATTGGATGGAACGTTTTTCACCCTTTCCCATGAGAAGAGCGAAGGGATCGATCGCCCATCCCGGAAGAGAAGAGGGAGGTGGGTAGCGCGCTGTATGAGGAAAGGGAACGGAAGCGAATCGGATTTATTTAAATCGATCTTAAAAGAGAGGAGTACGCGATAATTCATTGCGCGAGCGAGAGGGGAAAAAAATAAACGTCGGTAGAGACGTTTTTTTTTCAGATGTACGAGCAGAGAGCGGATGTTTTACGCCTCGTTGCGACCGTGACCGATGATGAAGGTTTTTCGGTAGTGTCCGCGTTTTCTTTTTCCCCGTTCGATCGCCCAGCTATCTGTTGATGAAATATTTGCGCAGATGTATAACGGATCGTGTTTCAACGACTTCTGGTCCGTCGGAGAAGGACTTCGGTGTTTTTTTATAGCATTATTTAACCTAGGGTGTCCCGAAGTATTAATTCGGTTTCGTGTTCGGAATCTCATCAAGACACTTGCGTTTGTATCAGTTCCCACGTCATACGTATTACGCTAGTAATATTTTCCATTTGACAACCGTCACGCAACTGAAATTGCTGAAGAATTTAAGTTGATACGTTAAGAAATTATTCATGCCCAGCCATTCCATCGCGTACAAAAATAGTAGGTATATTTGACTTTTCCAGTGTCTCAAAGATTTTCCTATAAAACTGTATTCAAGTTGGAGAAAAAATTGACGAGAAATGAAATAGTCGAAAGCTACGCTTTGAAAACAAATGGATGAAAAATTCAGCTTGAAAGCCGACTGTTAAACCGTGCATTTTATTTTCATTTTAATATGCCCCTCCATATTGCTTAAAAATTTTGGAGACAGGTGGGTAGCGTTGGGAAGTAAGACATTAAAAATATCCTCAGCATTTCTCGCTTATGAAGTTGAAACTACTATTACGATCCCCGAGCAATCCGGAAGACCACCAGTATCTCCAAAATGACCTAGAAGCTATTTCTGCATGGTGTAAGGAATGGCAGTTAGAGATCAACCAAAAGAAAAGCTGCGTCATCAACTTCTGGAGAACCATGAGTATCTCGTTGGATAATAATTATTCGTTGGACGGAGTAGAGATTCCAGTTTCAGACTCGATTAAATATCTCGGAGTCACAATCCATCGTGATCTCTCATGGGACACCCACATTCGCCGATTGATAGGTGCCGCTACAATTATAGGGAGAATAGTTCGAAATAGCTCCGAAAAAGTGAAAGAATTATGTTATTTATCCTTGGTTCGACCACAGGTTAAATATGCTTCAGCTGTGTGGCATCCCTACGAAAAGGGACTCACTAACGAGATAGAAAAGGTTCAGCGCAGGGCAGCTTGATTTGTAAAGAGGAATTACGATAGTAAACAAAGCGTAACGTCAAATTAATACGAAGGCTTCCGCGGTGTTTTCGTACTCCTTCCAAGACTTCTGGGATTCTACCGCGTGTTGTTTCTTCTACTGACGACTGTTTCGCCTCCAGTCAGTAGAAGAAACAACACGCGGTAGAATCCCGAAAGTCTTGGAAGGAGAAAGCGTAACATCATTAATAGAAAATCTGAAATGGACATCGTTAGAGGAACGTAGGCTGCAGGCTAGAATTAAACTACTGGAAAAATTTATGTCCGAGGGACTAGCGAATGAGGTAGTAGGACTTATCAGAAGCCCGACGTATATCGGAAGGCAGGACAGTGAGGATAAGATTCGCGAGATCGACTGTAGAACGGAGCGATATAGAGGATCGTTTTTCCCTAGGACGATAAGAGACCATAATAGGAAAAGATAACGTAGGAAAACTATGGACCCTTGGTGCACTGCACCCCCTGCCATCCACCAAAAAGGTGACTTGCCGGGTATAATGTAGATGTAGACAATAAGCAATTGTCACTTACCTACATACAACCTCCGAAACTATTAAACTCAATAAAAACGTGTACGATAAATTTAATATTTATCTCAATTAAGCAAAAATTCCTTAGCGTAAGTTGAACTTCATTATTTCGGTTAGTGCTTTAATGTAATTCTCTCTATGATGTGCAAAAAGAACAAGTGCGTATAAGTATCAACCTATGGGGGAATATTAGGTGTCGATACTATTAAAATTTAATTTAATAATATCCAATGTTGAACAGGTTATCTTTTTAACTTAATATTTCGAAATTTTTGACGTTAATTCGGTGAATTCCTTGCTCTCTAAGCTCACATATTGTGTCAAACTAAAATGATCCGAATTTGCCGAGCGTTATTTAAATTACACTTGGCGCACAACTTCGTAATGGGACTACTCCGAATAACATTTTCCACTGCTACGTACAAAATCCATCCAGTACCGGATTCCTTGGAAGATATAGTACATTTTACCACACAATACTCGGGACTATTATACAAAGATTTACAACTTAATATACACTTAAATGCTGCATCGCAAACATACCAGGATGAATAAACCATGACAACCTTTTCCGAAGTCCCGCATCTTTCTTTTCTTCGCCCCTCCCCCCCATCTCCGATCTATTCCCCACTGACCACTTCTGACCTTTCTCGTTTCTTGTGTCGCCCATCTTATCCACACACACACGTGCACCAACTCTCCGCTCTCACCGACAACCTCATCCCCCAATTTCCCTCCTCAATATCTTGCTCTCTCTCTATACTTCCCCTCTTTCCGTTCACTCCTCCAAATGCATGTCGCCCCCACCCTCCGACCCCCCTCACCCTCCCACCCCCCACTCCCTCTCCCCCTTTCCTCTTCTTCACCCTTGGCTCCAACCACGCCCCCTACTGGCGCTATTTATGATCTCCGTCGTGGTATCTTCACGGACGGTGACATCCAGAGGGTGGCTCATGGGTCCGAGCTTCCTTGCGGAACGATCTCAACAATGTCTTTCGGCAACGCCGGGGATAACAATACACTTTACTTGTAATCTCGTGGAATGAAAAGGGGGTGGAGAAGAGAAATATATCAGGATAGGAAGAGGTTTCGGAATGAGGTTACCTTAAGATTTTCGGAGCAAATTGATGCTCTTATATAACAAATGTTATAAACTAAATTCTGTTTCCCGTTATTCTACTCCATGTGTCATAAATATTCTATATTTTGGTGGATATTACGCGTCGTTCCTTTCGATTAAAATTATTATGATACTTGTAAAAATTATATATAATTGATTTGCATCGCATATGGCATTTTACAAATGTTTAAAAATATACATCTTATAAACTCACTAAACAAATTAAACAGAGTTATATTTTCATGTTGTATGAGGAATATTTAAAATATAAAATAAAGGGATTGGCAGAAAAACCTTATGGCTCTAGCTAAATTAAAAATAAAAACAAAGTATTCATCATAGCGTTAAGGTTAAGATGATGAAAATGTGTCGAACATTGAAAATTCATATATAAGTTTTTATTGTATAAATTATGTACTTGATAACTTTAATAAAAGCGAAGAAGAAAAGGTCTATTCAACTTACATAATGATTATATATTGTTATATCTTAGCAACAATTTATAAGAAATGTTTTTTTATTTAATCTATTTCTAAGAAGCAAAAGTCATATGAAGAATAAACTTAAAATTGGGGCGGTAAAATTGAAAACAGAATAACGAAGTCATTCTAATCATAAAATCAGTTTATTAGGACACATACCTTATTTATAATTCTAACCTTTCACTCATGATTCCCAGGGTATATAAATGGCATCATTAAAAGTTCGTTATATTTCCCAAATAATGGAAATGTTGTTAACATACTTTATCATTTATTGGAAAATACCTAAACAGCTACTATACTCCACATTAAATGAGAAAAAGGTTTGATCTACAGTAGAGCCTCGCTAATCCGAACTAATTGGGACTTGGGTATGTTCGGATTAGTGAATTTTCGGATTAACCGGGTTTTACAAAATACACGGCGGGGGAGGGGTCGGGGGGCTCGGAGATTCCTGTGCTCTCGAGTGAGGGCCACAGCATACCACTGTATTCATTGCTAAATGCTGTTTCTACCGTCTTAGCGTACAGCTGTCTAATGTAGTGCAGAGCTTTTCCCGGTGTTTTATATTACTGTCGCCATTTTGTCCATCTTGTATAATTGTCCAAAAAGCCTAAGCATAGTTCGTGTTTGTTAAAAGATAAGTTGGAATTGCCCAAACGCATTGATGAAGGCGAAAGTGCGACCAAGCTAACCTTTGAGTTTGGTTTCGTAAAAGCAGCCATCAGTGATTGGAAAAATAATCGTTCTAAAATTGAACAATTTTGTGCCACTATTAGTGGTGAATCTCTCGGAAATTTTATTGCCGGAGACAAGTGGTCAAGATAGCTCGAATGAAAATGATTCAGACGAAGCTACAACGGAAGTAATCTCACACACTGAGGGATTGGAAGCGTTTGAACCCACTCTGCTGTACGTAGAGCAGCACAGTAAAGCCACACCTACAGATGTGATTTTTATGAAGCGCTGGCGGGACATTGCAGCTTCTTTTCGTCGTTCAACACATTATCAGAAGAAAATAACAGATTTTGTGTAAAAGAATTAATTTATAAATGTGTAAGTTCTGTCAATTTTCGTCTGAATAAATAAAACTTTTTCTTAAGATCATTTTTTTACATCCTGTTCGGATTAACCAAAATTTCGGATTACCGAGGTTCGGATTAACGGGGTCTTACTGTACTTCTATTTCCACATATTTTTAACGAGTGATGGGCTTACATCCATATTCACTTAAAATAAACGTATGGATCATGAGTTAACTGCCACATTTATTGTAAAATGCAAATCCTCCGTCAGTTTCAGTTGAATTTTTTTTACAATTTTATCATATTCGGAATTTTATTGACTCACTTCCCGTCTCTCTCTCTCTCTGTTCTAAGCTTTGGCATGCATCTTATGATTCTCTATCTGTTCGTTGTATGAGGTGTTCATGCGCTCTTAATATGTGCTATAATACGTAATAACGTAAGCACGTCACTACAGCATGAATGCTTTCTACACTATGAATTGCGTCTCATATACTAAAGACTGATAATCGCATCTCATGCAACAATGAACGATTAGAACAGAATATACATATTATAAACTCATCGGTTTTTTTTTAATAGATGTTTTGTGGCAAATGGGATTTTTTAACGCAATCCTGTTAACACGGCACAAGTTTTTGAGCGGAGAAGCAATAATAACAAAATAGGGATTTGTTATGCACTACCTTATTTCGCTATGTTTACATAGCGAATGAGATAGTAGATATTATCAGAAGCCTGACGTATCTCGGATAGAATTCGCGAGATCGATTGTAGGACGGAGCGATATAGAGGATTTTTTCCCTAGGATGATAAGATAACATAATAGGAAAAGATATAGTAGGGACCTTTGGTGCACTGCACCTAGGGACGGCCCGAGCTACGGGCTAGCCCGGCGGTTGCTCGGGGTGCCAAAATTTTGGGGGGCGCTATCCCGATCATTTATCGATGCATTACTTGCAAGTGAATTAATATTGGATACCAATTTATATCGACAAACAGGCTAGAATCTTGATGGCATTCCTTTTAATTTTTCATTATCGATGATATTTACAGATCGATGAATAAATTAACATGTACTTTGTAAATATCTCAACAAACATTAACGGAGCAGGGCGCTGGAGTGCTATCTCGCCCGGGGCGCCAAAATTCCTCGGGCCGCCCCAGACTGCACCCCTTGCCATCCACCAAAAGGATGGCTTGTAGGTTATCATGTAGATGTAGATTTAACTGCAGTTATGAGCCATCAGTTTAATCTTTCACCTAGTGCTTAAGGAGATGGACTATACTAGTATTTTCAGAGCTAAAAATAGTACAATATTTCTCTGAAATGAGTTTCATATTTCTGATACAAAATCGACTATGGCAAAAAAACTTTAAATTGAAAAAGTTTATGTACCTATATCTCTTAAATGGATCTATGTTTACAGTTGTTTTTTGTAAGTTTACTCTTGAATAAATTTACTAAACTAACTATTAATGGAATCATTTTGATTGATTCACTTATTTTAATATTAATAATATAACGATCTATCGCAATATAGCAATTGCCTGCAAATTGTTTTTTTCTTTGATGGTGTGTACTGAATAAAAATTTTCTGACCCTAGCGTGCATTAAGCTTTGATATTAAGTGTTTCCGCAAAAACTTCTCGATAAAATGCCCAAAACGTGTTACTATAACAATTTTCCATAGGAAAGCCATTTCCCCTCGTCCCATGAACTGCTCATTCTAGTTTCTATCTATTCCCCATCTCAAACCCTCCCCATCTTCTGCGACCTCAAACATCCCTCCTCTTCAACTCTCTTTTCTTCATCACCCACACGCCAATCCACTCCCATAAATCGTCCCATTTCTCACCGAGCTTACATCTTTTCCCTTATGGACCACCAAGCATCTGCCAAGGCCATCAGGGGCACAGACGGATCTCCCTTTACCATTTCTCCCTTTTATCGCTCTCTCTTCTCATTCCCTCGTCCAGGAAAGAGACCGTGTTGTAGATTCCGATTCGACTCGCCCTCTTCCACCATGTTCTCTTCCCCCCTTCCTTCCGCCTCTTTCCCCCTACCACTACTTTCTCACTTAGTCTATACGCTCTCTCGTTCACTGAGCAATATTTTGCATGCAGCAATCATACCCTCGCAATGCAATCGCTCACATTGAATGGTAGCATGCCCATTATATAGCTGAACGCTCGAAGCGACCGGATGTTAATTGTGATCCGTTAATGGATCGATGGAGAAATTATATGAGGCAGGTTGGGAGGAGCCTGGAGATAGGGAAATGAAACGATTATATTTATTATTTATTGCGCTTCCTGATTTAATAATGCTAATGGAAGGTGAACGTATTCAAGTTCATACTTTTGTAAGGGATTGGCGAATGACGAAATCTGACTGAGTTATGGAAAGTACGGCAGAGCCCAACGCAAATGTCTTAAAATGCGGCATTTTGAATGTTCTATTCTTAAATATTGTTCTAAAACATTCATGCTTTATTAAAAATCCCCATGAAAAAATATCTAAATTATTTTTTATTATAGTCACCAAGAAGGGTGGCGATAATTTAATTTGTATTGACACAATTTCTATTTTTTAAATCTTATCTTGAAATCAGTCATGACTATATTTCCAGAACTCTCCAATGTTTAAACCAACTGGTTTTATTCATTCAATGTCAACCGGTTTGGTATTAAAATGTTGCTCTTTGGAATTAACACGTCTTGCTAAAAGATTTCTTTCAACTGTCGTTGAAAATGGTTTATTTTCTAATAATTCTTTTTCTATCAATAAATTATTTCAAATACGATGTTAAATAATACTCGTTTTGACTAATTAAAAATTTACGTGGTGGAATGAAAAAATGGTACATTGAAGAGTATCATTTTTCCCACTGAGAGTGAACATTTTAATTAGGTGAGATGTACCATAAAAAGTTTTAAACGATAATTAAAGTTTAAGAAACATTCAACGAGGAAATAATTGTGTTATTTGGAGGGTAAAAATACTAAAAAATAATAGCTAACGTAATACCTATTTAAAATAATTTCTCTGGCACGTATGCTGATTGAATAAGACTTCTATTTTCTGAACAGCTATTGTGAATATTAATATTTTATCGTAATTTTATTTCAAAGTAAATAAAAGTCTACCTCTTTACTCTTAAAATCATTTCCATTTACATTTACAATAATATCTTGCAAGCCGCCAGAAGTGTTTGGCCTCTATTCGCCTATCTTATCACGTCTGGAAAAGATGATCTGTAGTATTTCTCGGTTTTAGCGACATATTCTAGTACGCTCTGATTCAACCCTACGCCCATTTGCACCGATGGATACAACTATGCTGCGTACGTATTCAACAAATTCGTAGCTATTAAACTTATCCTATATTTTCCGTTTGTATTTCATTCTTCCACTCTTCATTGTCTGCCGTTTCAGGTGTCTCAAAATCTCTGATACGTTCCCATCGTATCGATATTCTCCCTTTACAACTTTAGTTGCTCTACGCTAGACCATTTCGAGCTCCCTAGTTAATCCCTCCTCGCATGGGTTCCAGATTGTGCAGCAGTATTCCGCGGTAAGTCGAATTAACGAAAAGTAAGCAATTTTCTTCACATTTGAGGGGTATTCCCGCAGGACCGTGGAGGAAAGCCCTTGGATCCTGTTTGCCGATGCTATAACGGTTTTGACCTGTATTCTAAGTACACCCCGATCAATTTATGAAATCTTTAAGCGTTATTTCTTTATTTTTGCTTCTCTATATACTTTTAATACTGTACAGAATTTCAAAGGGGAGATTACGTCAAGGAAAATCTGTTCCATATGAGTAGATAATTTCTAAAATAATTTTTAAATACTAGTAACTGCTAAAACATTAATACTATATTTCAATGATTTAAAACTTAAGTAATAATAAAATAACTGCTTTGTGTTTAAGACAAACAAGATATAAAAATGAAATTAATTATCAATTAAAAATTCACTTAGTAGCATGCTCTTTTGCAAAGATTTTAATCTTAAAGCTAAAAAGACATTCGCGAACATTTTTTTAGCCTAAATCAATTTGAACCGTCGGAGAATTTGGAATTTTCGTAGATGACATAAACTCTAGATTTTTAAACATAACATAAGTAATAATTTAATTATATTATCGAGAGTTAGTGATGATTAAACTATAAAGGTAATTTATCTCGAAAAAGACGTTTTGAGATGTCAGAAAAACTAGGTAAAATCCATATGCGTCCCGTGCTTCCCAACACCCATTGTGCGCTTAAGTCCTCCAAGCATTATTGACAGCAAGACTTTCAGATTTGGCGATTATGTCATTGAGATAATTTGCGACATTTGAATGCATGAAAATGAACCCAGAATTTTCTTGGAATGAAATTCGCATGTGCAAAAATTTATTATCTCGTTCAACAGAAGTCAGCGATTAACATCTTGAACGGGAAGTCTTATGACTCATGCACGAAAACCAGGGGAGCCAAACTTCGGAAATGGCATGGCGCCCGAAATGTATCCTCGTAATGGAAGAACAATCAACGCATGTGTGATGAGCAACTGACTATTATGCTAAACATTTTAATCGCCCAATCAAATCCCGTGGGATTCACAATAGGCGCCACATTAAGAATACATTGCGGAAACTATCGAAGACAATGGAGATTTAATGCATTCACAATTAGACTCCTAATAACGGGTGCGTGTTTAAAGATACTAGAAGGTGTGAAAACCTATCAGATTTGGCGAGAAGTTTCAGTGAATATGATTGTATTAAAACTAGTGATTCTAATGGAAGAAAATGACTAGTTTTTTAATTTTTTTCATTAATCGTACGGTGGCCATTTTCTGAATGCTTCCCCTTTAATTCGAATATGAACATTGCACAGTCGAAAAATTAGTAAAATTTGTTTATCGAGGCATATTTCTCAATCCAAATATAATCGGGATGATATCGCATTGAACGCAACATTTTTCTTCGAGTAGTATGCCAAAAAAATAACCAACAATCCTAACCTCTTACATGGAACCGCTGCGTCACATTCTCGATCCAGGCTATGTCGATTTCCTGCTTGAGAACAAAACAAAGAGTGTGTCTGAGGATTTTTGAGCGCTCTGCGAAAAACCTTGTCTTTCGAATACAAAACAGACAACAGATTTGTTCATTTTTGTTCGAAGCGAAAGGTTTTTTTTTATCATTTTCTGTCCTCCGAGTCATCCTTTAATAAAGACGGCTTCGATTAAAAAAAAATTAATGCAACATTTTCGATCGTGCTCCATCCGCTCCCAAAGATTTTCAGCAAAATATGATACGTGTCCTTATGACACGCTCATGATGCCATAAAAGCGAATCTCGGAACGGTCTCGCTACGCGTCCAGAATCGGATTCATTCCGATTACTTGGAATCTGTGATCGGAAGTCGTCTTTCCTTGGAGTACCACGCCCTTCTCACGGAGGATTCCGAGGCGTGCGACACGAGGCCGTGCTGGCGCGGAGGAAATTCCAACGGAGGAGCCGCAGTATAAACTCGCTGCCGCCATTTCTCTTCCCTCTCCCTTCCATGTAGTGAATGCGTGAGAAAAGAAGACTCGGCTATCGACCACTGGATAAAACGAACGGAGTCAGGCGATTAACTACAAATGTAGCGGAAGCTCAAAAAGGCAGTGCCGTAATCAATAAATTCACGTAACACAATCACGGATGTTTTTTTGACATCTCCAAACCAGGGCCGTCTCTAGGATCCGCGGGGCCCGGAGCGATGCAGCTGCCGCGGGGCCCCCTACCCACACGCACAAAATATATATATTTATAATTTAGTTATTACTTTTTAAAAAGTAAAAATTAAATACAAATAAAATTTTAAATAAAATTCAAAGAAATTACACAAAAATGTTATCTATTAACAATATTTACATTGATACATATTCTTGACCTGTCAATCTTATCAACTTCCTTTTGTTCAATGGACAACAGTGCCATCCCGGTCGGCCTTTCTTGTGAAATAGTCGATCGTAAATCATTTTTTATTGATTTTAATTTTGAAAACGACCTTCATTGGACGCTACGGTCACTGGTATTATAAGAATTAGTCTACAAGTATTTCCGTGTTTTGGTATATTTCTGGCAATCTAATTTTATGCAAGAAATTTAAAATATCAATAAAACTGGTTTTCTGGTACAATTATTGATAGCATTCTTAGTTCTTTAGTAAACTTCATTCCATCTATGTCGCTTTCGGAATCCGAGTTGTTGTATATCGCAACAGACTTTCTGCAAGATAACTACATTCCAAGTTTTCAGTCCCAGCTTATGTTGTGCATGAACCCAAATCAGAAACACATCCTACGTATTGATCAAATTGCCAGGACAGAAAGTTCAATGCCATATCCATGACTCGTAAAAAGAAATCCGTTCTAAATCGCTTCTTCGCATTTTTCAATCTATCATCCTCATTTTCAAAATCAAAATGTCTCCTTTTACCCATATTAGAAAATTTTGTATCGGCTCATGTCTCATTTCTGAGTTGTTTAGCTACTTCTAGAGTTTGATTAAGTCCTTCATTTCTATAGGTATTTAATGCTGATTTCAAAGCGTCCAAATGTTTAACTATATCTAACGGAATTTGAG
Organism: Tanypteryx hageni; assembly: GCA_028673005.1. Taxonomy (NCBI): domain Eukaryota; kingdom Metazoa; phylum Arthropoda; class Insecta; order Odonata; family Petaluridae; genus Tanypteryx; species Tanypteryx hageni. The sequence continues at coordinate 81,845,295 of CM054116.1, read as the reverse complement.
CAGATTCTAAACCTTACTGACTTTATTTACATATATAAGTATGCCATACCAAATTAAAATGGAATGCGAAAATTCGAAGCTGTTTCGTTCATGGGAAACCAGTGAATTTGATTAGCTTTTTATTTTCGGATCTTGACAAATTTCTGCTACTTCGAGTAAAGCTTCTTTAATTTTTGATATTAGAAAGCGTACAGCTTTTGTAATTTCGAGCCTGGACTCCCACCTAGTATGTACCTGGGTGCGAAACCCTGGGTGACTGCCCACCCAGCCTACCCTTTAAGACGGGTCTGCTCCCAACAATAGCATTGCCCCCTTCTCCTCTTCTCTAGCACGAATGATAAATTTCCGAAACTCATTCAACGTAATTTTTTTTACACCTTTGTAATCGTTCCGATCGCATTTTGATGCACTTTACCATAATGCCGCAACAAAGATTATTAAGCCCATAGAAGCCATTAATCTTCATTGTTTGTACAAATGCATTCACTAAAATGATACTCATTGACTAAGTCAGTGGTTCCAATACTTTTTTGGGCCGCGGCACACTTTCAAAGACAAAGAGGATTTCGCGGCACCCCAGCCTTGTAACAGGCATTATACGTATATTTTTAGATACGGATACTACAACCGTTGGACACATACATTTGTTGATGCAAATATATAATCAATTTATTGGAAGATAATTATTGCAGCAATAACCCACCAACACATCCAAATCGTTGATTTATTTACTAAACAAAGTTTTTCGCTGCACTTCTAAAAATCTACTGCGGCACACAGTTTGGGAACCACTGCACTAAGTGACCAGGCCCCTGAGTCTGGAATCTAAGCCACACGTGAATTCGGGAGAGTAAAACCATTTTGAAGACACCATATACTTCACCATCGAAGAGAACTTACAAAGCAAATTTCAGAGCTGTGTACAGACATTTTTCCTTCTGACGCGAGATTTAATATGACGGCTGTTTTAATTTTTTGCCCATGTACCCCAGATGCCTTAGGTAAAAAGTAGAAGTAAAATTAAACCAAACCTGAATTTTTAATATAAATAAACGCAGGTAACTGGTATAACGTATTTAAAGAAAGTATATAAATAAGTCGTCGTATCGTCGTTGTAGAATTATATACGACAGTGGGTAATAAAAGTTCACCGATTCATTTGGTCTTTTCGTGTGTACGCCGAGAAATTCCGGTACAACGATGCTGCTGCGCAGCCCAAAGTCAATTCATCATTAGCACTTAAAAGGTCCTTTGAAACATATCTGAAAAAAGGCATTCTAGAAGCAAGAAATATCGAAATAGGTAATTACAAATGCTTATGGAAAGATTTTCGTTGTAGTCCTATTTCGGCGCCCCTTTCGAGATGCGCCGGAGACGGTCGTTTCGTCACCTCACCTATGGGCACGGCCCTTGCAAAATGGGCTAAGTGCAACCTATAATCGGGCGCTTCCAGAAACTTCCCAATGGGGGGGGGAGGAGATTGATTGCCCCTCCCTCCTCTTGAACCCGCTGCTGCCGATGAATCTTTTTTTTTCTAAAAATCTCTACCACTATAACTTTCTTTCTTTCCCTTATCCTATCGACCTAATGTGTAGCGCATAATCAAATAGTTTTGCGCGGAACAGGTTCAGGAATGCATTCAATGTGGAGCAATGGGGACATCTAATAGGGAGGCGATCGCCAACCCCTTGTATCAGCCACTGCATACAGCTATCGTAAGTTTGAAAAGGAAAAACCTGCTAGAATTCGAACTTAAAACCCGAACGAATCGTAAAAGAAACATTCATCTACATTTAAAATTTTGACGTGAAATTCAAGAGATACGCGAGTGGCAGGGGTTTATATGGACCAGTGCCCTATTTTAACACATTATTCTTCTATTTCGATCCATGGTTGTCCAATGAAAAACACGAATCTCGGTGTCGCTTTCTCCAAAAATTGAGCACACGAATTTTATCTTGGTCTTCCGATTTAGTCGAGTGTTTTAATTATTCTCAAAACCTTCTAAGCTAATTCCTCTGTCATGGTTCATTAAGGGTAATGTTGACGTTTTTATGGAACAACTTCTTACTAAAGTTCGAAGAGAACTGTTTCAACGAATCAAAGTTTTAATAAAACCCTAAATAAACTTGTTTTAGCCGTATTTTATATTAAAAATCAGTATACATTTACGATGTGAAAGATTTTTTCCAGTGAAATCAGTAGGTCATTTATAATCTCGTGTCAGTATCGACCTTTTAATATTTATATTCTGTGCCTCAAACAGTGAGGTATGGGGCACACATAAACACCTTGGCGACAACAAAGACGTCAAGCGCTTTATTTAATAGGTTATGGATGCTCTAAACTGTGATTCATATGAGAAAAACATACATAATACCAATTTAGGACTTGATATAAATAAACTTCTGCAATACATAAATGTCCTGTGTTATATAATATGCTATCAATGATGAGAAAAATGATTGATGTATTGATATTAGTTAAAAATAAATTTAGTAAGGGAGTAGTTTTGGTTTTGTCTAAAGACCATTGTGAAGCAGCGATAATTGTAATGAAACTTCTGTTGCCGAATTTTTAGGAAGTCTCCGAAAGTGGATCACTCGATAAGAAGCCCTTTTCAGGACAGAGAGTTTATGATATGAGAAGATAAAAATTCGTCATTTTAGAAAAAATATTCTTAATTGTGTAAAGCCGGCACCAATTTTAAAAGCCACTTTACAGTTTATTTTTCATCGTTCCTCGCCATTTTCCTACATCATAAGCATCCCATTTAAAGAATAGCCCCATCCCAATATGAATTTTCAGTCATATCAAGAATTCGTTCAAATAAAAACAAGCACAGGATTTAATCTCGGAAAAATGGAGACAGAGGCTCTTAGCACATAACAGAAGTTTCCATCACAATTATCCTCGTCCCAAAATCGTCCCGAGATAAAAACCAAAATTTCGCCCTCAGAAATCCGACGTTTCAATTTTGCACTTTATGGCATGCAAGAAAAAAAATCAAACGATCTCGGCTATAAAAAAACGTTCTCTTGCTTCATTAGCGAATCCTTTTTTTCGTCGCCGCAGGAGAACGGGGAGACATCGCATCAGCGAGACATTTCGCCGAATTAAGACAGTTCCGTCCCAAGCAATCCCCATAAACATTCCCGACCAAAGCGTAAATTCTAAACCATTTGTGCGTCCGCGAGAGAGATAGAGAGGATTTTTTTCCTAACTGCACGCACTTTTACGACAAGTTTCGAACCGCTTTACCCTCCCGAATCCCATCCCTCCGTTTTCCTCGGTCAAAACGATTAGCGGCTATGCAGTGGGAAATCGGCAATTGTAGGACGAGAAAGCTCGTTAGACTCCACTAATTTTCCAGGCGAAGCCGACGAGTCGTTAGTCTTCTTGGCGGGAGAGGGCGTGCAACCCTTCCGCTACGCAAGTGTCGCCGGTCGATGAGGGGAAGGCGGAGACCCTTTGTAGAGGGCGGTAGAGAGAGAGAGGGGCGGGGAGGAGGGAGGGGTAGGTGTAAGGAGGAGGAGGAGGCGGAGGCAAAGGAGGAAATGAGGAGTGAATGGGTTGGCTCAGAGGGAGAGGTCGACAACCGGACTCTTGAGGGTGGCGTCGCACATTACCCTCTCTCCTCTCCCCCTTCATTCCCTCCCCCTCCAATCCCCCGCATCGCCGCCATCATCTGCGAAGCCAAATGAAAGAGCGTAATGGGGGATATCCCGTTGAGTCGTGCGATGTCTGCTTACTGCACAGATAATTGATAAAAATATTGTCGGAGGAGGGAGTTTATATCAGTGACGACAAATTAAGCACTGATAGAAGAAAATGGTGTCTCAGATTTGAGGAACGCATATTATTTTTTTGTGTCGTGTACCAAAGTGCAAGGAATGGACAACTTAAGGGACTATATCATCCTGATTACAATGAAAATGCTGGGTTGATTGAATAATGATTAGGAGTTTGCACAAACATTCAAGCAAGAGAGAAGCCTAGGATTTTTACGCCGAGATTGTGCATGTAACCTGTAAGAAAATTCGTGCTATATTACGGAAGGGATACATTCAAACTGCCCAGGTAAAAGAAAGAAATTATGTATTCATTTCAACTCGTTACATTTTATTTATACTTCCAAATATTTATATGTTCTCACACAAAATTTGAGGGATATTTCGAGTGATAACTAAAATATGTCGTCTTCGCCAGTTCCTGAGTCGATGATGGATTCTTTCAGTCAAGTACTTTTCCAGGAACATAAAATACATTTGTTAGATATTATATGTTTCGAGCCGAGAAAATCTAAACTTAATAAATTCTAAAACTAATTTCTGTGCATAGGCGAGGATAAACATTTGATTAAGTTTTCTTCACATATGACGGACATTAGGTGTCTAAAATTATGCTATGCAATAGCGAGAGGTTTGTATCTATTTAAAAATGCTACAAGTTTTAACGTGGAAAATAATTTTTCAATTTCCTCTCCTGAATTATCGATGGACGCAAGAATATTAAGCGGTAAAACAATATTAGCGAAAAGGAAGAAAAATGCCTTTATTGGAGAGGTTGAAGCTAAATAGTTTAACCATGGAAGGAGAAGTACAAAAATGAAGTACGTAAAATACATCGGGTAAGTCAAATTTCCTTCAATGAACAGAAATAGGTTGTAAAAGAAGGAATATTTTAAAACTGTTATTACATTAGCATTATATAAAAAATGATCAACCAGAAAATATAACTGTACGCACATAAACACGGGTTAGATGGTAGAAGAGACTGCCTAGTCTCAATGTATTCTTTATCCATCTATCAAGACCTAGAAAAATGCAATCAACGCACAATTTTATATAACAAGCAAAGTTTATAAACCCCTCTATTTTACAAATTATTTCACATACTAATGAAGAAACAATATTGAGATTAAGCGTGGTTAATGATAAAGAATTCCTCCGTGGCCGTAATTTGCGATATACGGATCACCATCGAATTCATATAGATAAATTAGGAAGAAACAAAGAAAAACCTGTGCAGATTTTAATTTTTTTGTTTCTATTATCTTTTGTCTTTTCTCTTTATTTTTTAAAAAGATTCCCTCTCAACAATTCGAACTTGTTCTATACGCTAAGAAGTATTTATTTCCATCATTTTCATATAGGTATATTAAATATCTCTGATATAATCTAAAACAACGTCAGAAATATTTCTGCTTTTAAATATAATCGGAACGACGAGAAAAATCTTAAAATTTTAAATAATTTTGACCTTACGGAAGCGGATTTTTATTCTCTCCAAACCTCCATTCACTCCTCCCCAAAAGAATATTTGACCGAGCGACGCAATTAATTCGGCTCTATGAGTAGTCAAATCCCAACGGCCAAGCAAAATTTTTAAATAGCGAAGCCCTTTCCGGTTCTTTCATCTACGAAACGGCTCGAAAGGAAAAAGAGGGAAGAGGAGGATATACGTAAAAAATCGCGGTAGGGGATAGAGAAAGAGAGATAAAGAGGGAAGAGAGAGATGGGATGAGGGGGCGTGGTCCGGTGGCTTGCGGGAGATCACGGGACCTTCCCCGCCATCAGCACTCATTACGTCCCAGCGGCGTCAGTTGAACACTCTCCGCTCCCATATTACCGCCCCACCCCCTCAGACCCCTCCCACCCCCACTCCCACGCTTTTCTCTCCCTCGAACACACCCTGGCACACCTCCCTCCCTACCTCCCTCACTCCCTTTCCATCTAAACCTCGCCGCCCCCCGAAAGGCCTCCCAGAATTCTCGTCGGGGGCAAATGAGGCGGCTAGGACCAAGTGCTTAATTTCCTCCTCCCTTTCCTCCTCCTTCTCTTCCCTTCCCCCCTTTGAAAACTCGACTTTAACATCCTCACCGTGTTAAAAATCCCCCTTCTTTCTCTCTCTCTATCCTCTCGCTTCCTCCCATCCATCTCTTTCTTCATCTCTTTCTTTCATCTTCCTTTTTTACGCTCTCTTTCCCCGCATCCTCACACGCCCACTCCCATTTCTCTCTCTCTCTCTCTCTCCCCCTCTCTCTCTGTCTCGCTCGGCCGTTTTCCACGCAAACTTCCCCGTCATGAGAATGTTTTCTCTATTTCATCTCTTCCTTTGCGTTTCAGCTTCGCCGTCAGCTTTACGCCATCTTATCTTGACACTCCTTTGCCTTCTTTTTTTATAATATCGTTGCTTTCATCTCCAGTTTATCTCCTCGCGTTTTCTTTCAATTTCCAGATATAGTAGGTAATTCATTATTTAGATCGGTGGTTCTTAAACTGTCAATTTTTGAGGCCCCCTGAATATCATGCTACCCCCTTTGAATTGAAAATAGTAAAAATAAGAAAATTGAATAAAAATGTCTTCATTTTATGTAGCTATTAACAAGTTTCATAACAATGTATTTCCTACAATTCCTTGATAAAATTTTATTAATTGTGAAAAATTTTTTTGGCAATTCACCTTACATACAAAATAATTTTTCGGCCACTAGTTAGAGAAACGCTGCTTTAGATGACTCTTCCTTTAATTAATTCCTCGTAATGCAGTAGTTGTTGCTTATTATACTGTTTATTGTTACCAGCCGTTTACTACGATTAAACGCGGAGTTCCAATAATAAATTTATTTTGAGGAAATGTGCCTTTTATAGCTATCAACCGCTTCATGTTATGGATTAAATATAATCCAACGTGGTCTAATTAATCAGCACCTATTCTATATTTTACAGCGTCCTTTCCTTATTTTGGATATGGAATTATTTCTAGATTTCTCTAGAGAATTATCGAGCTCGTCCTATGGCTGAAACGAATTAAAAAATAAACAGTTAAGCATCAGAAATTGAAAAAATAAGCACTTACCTTATGTATCCTCCAAGTACCTATTTTTGAATTTTAATCCGAATTTTCACTTAGTCCCTTTCCTTCTTTACCGAATCCCTTTTGTACGTATGTAATAGCCTGCCTTCCGGACAGGTCTTGGTGGGTTGCTATCCTCCCAACTCTGGAGTCGTTGGTTCAGACGCTGCCATGGGTGTGGTCATGTTAATAAGATGCTAAATGTGAAATGCCGTGAAGTGCTGTTCATAAGCTACTTATAAAACAGCTAAATGGCCTACGTTTTAAAATTATCTTGGCTTGTGCGTGGCCGTCTTTACAAATTTTTAAATTAATTTTGTCTCGCCTAATTTGGTCGTCTATTTTTTACCTTCTTTCTCCGTTGTATTCCTTTTACTCTTTCTCCTCCATGCATCGCTTACCTTTTCCTTTGAATAAATCCTATATGTGTTTTGCCCTCTTCTTCTCTTTCCCCTTCTCTTCCCTTTATTTCTCTCTTTTTGCCCTTTCCTCCGCTTCTACAAATCCCTCTCCGTTCAACCAACCCTTTCGCCGCCTTCAAACGGCGCGTCGACATTTTAGCGCTCAATTTCATCCTCTCACCTCTTCGCCACACCCTGCCCAATTTCTCTTTCTCTCTGCCTCTCATCTGAAAACCTTCTCCCTCCAACTCCCTCTCCATCTAAACCCGGCTTCTCTTTGAATATGTCCTTTTCCTCTACTTTCCCTTTCCACCGATAACTTTATTTTTCCACTCCTCTCTCTCACTCCATTTCTCTCTCTTCCCCCCTCTCTCCCTTTTTCTTTTCCTTTTCTCTCTCTTCCGCTCACTTCTCTCCCACATTATTCCCTCTATTCTTTTTCTCTCTCCTCTATCTCCATGGCACCCTTTCTGTTTCCCTCTCATGCTCTACCTCTATTTGCTCCCTTATATCTCTCTTTCCCCCCTTCTATCTCTCTCCATTTCCACTCTATATTTCCCCTCGCTCTCCTCTCTCTTTCCCCTCTCTCTCTCCCCTCATACTCCTTCCCCTCGTCCTCTCTCTCTCACTCCCCTCTCTCTCTCACTCACTTCTCCCTCTCACCCCTCTCTCTCTCACTCCTCTCTCTCACTTCCATCTCTCCCCCCCTCTCTCTCCCACACACACACTCCTCCCTCTCTCCTCTCTATTCCTCATCTCTCTCTCCTATGCTCCACTCTGTTTCATTCTTGGTTCCAATTCCGTTTACTCTAGTCGAACGCCTCCAAAGGAGTGTTCGGTATCTCTCCCTCTCTCTTTCTCCCTCCATTCGGCAAAATTTTGGTCAATATTCCGACGCGTCTCCCGCTTATTTTTACTGCGACGTTGCGACTGGACGGGATCCTGTTTGGCCAAATGCCTGCTTCTTTCCCAAAACGTTTTTATTTTTCTACGATCCATACCCAAAAATCGTTTCCACGAACGGATGAAATTTTATCGCGCCAGGGAGGCGTATTGTTTGTAATATATATACATACGCCACATTCTCTTTCCTAAGTGCGGCCATAAAAACGTTCGCCCAAAAGGTAATAAAGTTTTTGTACTCAGATCACGCAACTGGGTTTGCCTCGTTCTCGGAGAAGATGACTTTTTATAGAGATCCTGCTGAATGATGTTGGATTGAGGCGAGATGAAATTAAACAGGATCAACAATTCTTTGATATATATTTATTAAATGTTTTACTTTGTTAAATTTTCCTCATATTGAATGATTGTTCATTTGAAATACGTATCTAAACCAGGGGTCGGAAATTTACGGCCTGCGGGGCGTATGCGGTCGTTGAGAGCATTTTAAGCGTTCTACGAGGCTATGGGGATAAATCAAACTAGAAAATTTGATACAGATAATTTCCTATTCACTAATTGATTTTTATGGCCATTAAATCTTGAACGTTGTAATTATAAAGATGAAATTGTGCATACTTGATTTTCATATAGTGAAACGTGGATATTACTCGTTCTAACGAGTACTCGCAATATCCGAAAATAAAATTCCGTATATGTAAGGTGACCATACGTCCCGGTTTAACCCAGACATACCCGGATTTTAGATGTACCAATGTCCGGTTTAGTATTTGTCCCGGTTAAAAATTCTTTTTAATTTTTATTTCATAAATATGGAATAAATAAATCACATTTCACCAGTAATGGCACTTGCAACGCTGTGCTAGATCTGACAACACAGCACTACTGTCTATTATTCAACCACACGCTCAACAATCATGCCCATTGGCTGGCAATGGGAAGTGGCAGTCGAGCACTAGTTTGTGTAGGGTGAATTACAAGCGCTGTTTGCAATCAGCTAATTATTGCTGTGTAATTTAGTTTATTAAGTTTTTATTTCGGTATTTTATTTTCTGATAAGACATTTCTTTTTTATAATAAATATTAATTTTCTACGATACATAAATTACATTTTCAGCCATGTCAGCGAAAAAAACGAAAATGCAGTTTTAATGCATAATTTCCGTTTCTTAAATCGATATCTCACGATAGTGTTTCCTGTAGGTACATAATGTTTGTGAACATTTTCAATATCTCATTTTAAATTATTTGTTATTACATTAAACAAAATTGTGCTCGGTATTTGCAAAGCTAATTTATTTTTAATATAAGTACATACAATTAAAAGGATACGAAACTCACGTCCCAGTTTTTCCCGAATTTTATTTTTTATAACTCATTATGTCCCGGGTTTGTATCCTAAGAATCTGGTTACCTTACGTATATATGCAACGTTAAAAAGTTGACGGTGACAGTATTTTCGCTCGCTATAATGAAGTTCTCGCTATATGCTTTACTCGTTTTATCGAGGCCGTACTGTATATGTTACGAAAGAATGTCTGGATACTTCCAATGTTAATATTTTGCGGTACACCGACGCATTTGTAACTTCGAATGCTACTAGTCATGCGAAAAACTTGCCGAACATCCGATCTAAGCTATTTCGATTTTTTTAAACTTAGTAACAGGAGTAAGACTGAAACTGACATCGTCTCAAGAAAATAATTCATGCGAAAAATGTAAGTAACTCAGATGACTGAAACATATATATTAGTGATTCTCCGAATTTTGCTTATTTCCGTCAACGCTCCACTCGGAGCTAATTAGACAGAAAAGTCTTTTATTCCTGCTAACGGAAGATGCTTTTCCTAAAAACACCACATTTGTAAAATACAGCCAAATCCTAATTCGTGCGGTAATCAGACTTTAAACGCCCACTTGCACCCCTCTCGGGATGAAAGCCTTCGCCGTCCACCTAGAAACGGATGAGGTCAGAGATAGTTCTGCGAAAAACCAAGTCACGCCTTAGGTATATTCTTCGGTTTACCTCGCCACCCATTACCAGTTCTCGGTTACACCATTCTCTCTTTTTCTCACCCTTTTCTTGTTCCACGGAGATCTTCCATTCTCCGACGACGGAGGATGAGGAGGAGGAGAGGGAGGAAGCGGCGGAGGACAATCTCTCCGGAGGAGTCCCTTGAGATTAGGAGGTTTTCTTGCGGTGATCACCCTTGAGCCCAGCAATCCCACAGAGCCATTATCCCTGGATGTCCAAGACAGCCTCCTTCTTCCTTCGCTCCACGCCCACTCATCTCTTCTCTGTCTCCCACTCCTCTCCCCCCCTCTCCCTCTTCCCTCTCCACCTCCACCCTTCTCACGCAGCCTCCCCTTGTCCTTCTCCACCCTTTCCTCCCTTTAAAACTCCCCTTATGTCTCTCTCCTCCGTGATTTTCGGCCTCCCTCCCGCTCCGGTTGCACCCGGAGAGACATCCAGCCTCTCGGTTCCTCCCTCAGACTCCCACTCGTTCTCCTCGGACAAGAGGAATGGTGGGATGGAGAGAGAGGGGAGGAGAGAAGAGAGGGAAATAAAATGTAAGAATGAGGTTAAGAGGAGACTGAGTTTCTCTGACCTGTCAGCCTCGACGATCGATTAAAATCTGGGGTTTCTTTCTTAATGATCATACTGGGTTATATGTACTGATTTTTTTTACTTATTTGTATATTGATAAATGTAAAAAATGAAATATTTTAATATAGAGTTGTTTTCATCTTTTCTAACAAAATTGAGGAATTTTAATGGACGCGAAGAGGATAAAAGTAATCGTGCATAGCATATCTAATTATTTACATATAGCCTATGCAAACAAGTATGGAAAGGTGTACTTAATGTGTGAGTACACCGAGTTTCCAAATGCGTTCTTTGAGATCTACAATTTTTAGTAAACAGCCAAATACCAAATTTCATTAAAATACGTCCTGCGGTTCCCGGGTTGAAACAAAGGAACATTGTAAACTACATGTAGGTCTTCATGTATATATTAAAATACGTCCTGCGGTTCCCGGGTTGAAACAAAGGAACATTGTAAACTACATGTAGGTCTTCATGTATATATTAAAATACGTCCTGCGGTTCCCGGGTTGAAACAAAGGAACATTGTAAACTACATGTAGGTCTTCATGTATAGTGGTCGTATTTATAGTTCGATTTTAATCAAAATTGGAATCGATCGACCAATTTTAGTAAGACTCCCAAATACCAAAGTTCATAAAAATACGTCCAGCGGTTCCTGAGCTTTAACAGGCGGACGGGCGGACGGAAACGACCTCTCCTAAATGCACTCACTTCGTGCAAAGAACGCATAAAAACGAAACAATCACAGTACTACAACATGACAAAAATCAGTTGGTTGTATGAATTTTAGTAATCTTTAATGAAAGAAATTAACAGAGTGCACGTGAAAAATGTACGCTTCCGCCAGTTGCTTAAATCTCAGCGGAGATATTTATCAAATTATCAAGTTCATTCCAATCACCTAATAAAGGAAAATCGTGTCTGAGAATTAGCGATGAAGGTAAAATATTTTCGTGAGCTGTGCAAGAGGAAAATTCGTGGCGGAAAATAGTTCGGTTCACGTTTTCCCGAGTATCTTCTTAAAATTCTTCGATTTTAATGCAGCAACAATCTGCTTTGTTTGGTTTGCAAAACATCTAACAATTTTACTGTAGTAAATTCTGTGGAATAACCTTTCGTTTTGTCTAAATGAACCGTCAATTTTTGATCAAATATATTAGCAATGTCATAAAAACGTTTTTATATCGTAAACTTGGATTACAACGAATTGACTGTTTGTACAGCCAACCATAAATATACTCTATGCTATCGTTTTTACATAATATTACACTTTATTTTTTTATTTCGAACATTCATTACGAGCAATTTCATACTAATTTTTTGTGTTAGTTTTCAATATAAATGTATTCTATATAAATGTACCTATTTTTTAATTGGAAAACACGGATTTCACAAAGTTGTCATTCGTAGCCAGCATGACCAGATTAGGAAAATAAAGATAGGTGAGAGAAATATAACGTGAAGATCGGGCACATAAGGCGTTTGAAGGAAAGGGCACCCGTTCCTTGCAATGCGTGTAACTGAGATTTCAAGAGTGGAAGTGCAGAGGCGAGGTTGTATGGGTGGAGGGATGATAGGAGAATAAGGAGTGGTGGCGCGGGGTAGAGGAAAGGGAGACGGAGAGGAGAGTGAGAGGGGAAAGATTTATTTGGTATGCCACGCCCCCTTACCGCTCTCCTTTTCCCAGTCGCCGTCGCAAAAGAACTTGGTCGCTCGCGGAGAGAAGTTGGTAGGACGTCGGGAGGAAAAGAAATGGCAGCGGGTAAAAATTTCCACTCTTAAATCACAAAATTAACCAAGGAAAGAGAAAAACCCCCTATAAAATGGACAGTAAAAACCGAGATAATTTTTAGAACTGTAATGCCTCTGACGAATTTATTTGTTTTCGGAAACATTGCACTGCAACATGGTAAGTACATAATTTTAAAAGTGCCACTTTTGTTGATTCCTTTGATGCACTAAAAATATTTATGCACGGATTTATCTGTTTATTAAAAACTACTTTTATATAGCACCACCAATTATATGTCCAAATACTGAAAATTTTAATAATTTATCTGACATAATCATGGTATTGATCGAGCGCAGCATTGAAACGGTACTTGCAAACGGAGCTTTTTCTTCAACTCAAGCAAACAGTAAATTAAATGAGCTTAAATTAATTTTTCGAATTCATCAATGCATTTATGTGACAATTCCACACTGGAAACATAATTTACACAATAAATATTAATACCGGTGACGTTTTGTAATACTTCATTCAACGTTTCTTTGGAGAGAAATGTTGCAAAAAATTTCGATCAAATTAAATCACTTTAATTACAAGGCATTAATTAACCCTGCAGGATTTAACGGAATATATGAGAAAATAAATACAGCGGCGAATGAGAATATTTATCTTTGTTCTCAGTAGAGAATTAAATAGGAAGCAATCTTCATTAATAGGTAATTTCTCTCGTAACCATGAGGAATGTCATCGCTTCAACTGCAATCCCAACTATTTATAATTCAACTCAACGTAGCCAACGATGGTCACGAATAGATACGAACGCTATAAAGACGAGAACGGCCGTTGAAGCAAAAATAACATGATGGAGGACCACCGAAAATCTTTCCAAATTGCTTCGGCGAGACAATAAATATCTTAAAATTTAAAACTAAATCGAGCACCCATGATCTCAACGCGGGCCATTTATTAAAAAGCATCGCCCACCCCTTTTTTCCCTCTCCGCTCGTTTGGAACGGTTTTAATCCGTCCGAACGAACATCTCGGGAAATTTACGATAAAATCTACACCGATTATTTCATCCTCGCATACCATTAGTCAAACTTTAGACGGCGAGCTATTCGTTTCCGTCTCTGAACATCAATTTACACCCCTCGGCGCCGGCGCACGGTCTCATTAGCGCCGGTTTTATCTCTCTTTCTCGCATCCCTTCGCCTTCGATTTTTGTCCAATTTCTCCCTAAAGAGCCTTTACGCCCCTTTTTCTCATCTTATTTTTCCTTCTCATTCTCTCTTTCCCTGCTTCGTCCTTAACGGCTATCCGCCTCCTCACCCCTTCCCCACGCTCTCCTCTGCCCTTTCCCGTCTCCCTCTTCCTCTCCACCCATCTCGTCGTCTGGAAATAGCTTCTCCTCGCAACACCACCGTCATTTGTCCTATCCTCCTTGTCGCGGTCGGCCATTTTGGGGGCGTGCGCTACGTAATAACGCTGTCCCCTTTTTGCTACCCTTCTTGTTCCTCCTCCTCTTACTCTCCCTCTGTCGAAATCCGTTCTGAAGGAGATAATAGTAAAGGAAAGGAAAGAGGAATTAGGAGGATGGAAGTAGAATGAAGGAGGAGGATGTGGAGGGTAAGGAATGGTAAGGAAAAGAAGAGGGAGTAAAGCAGAAAAAGGGTGGAAAAAGGGAGGAAGAAGCGGAAAAAAATTGAGGGAGTTAGGCAGAGTGAAGAAGAGTGTGTAGGAATGACGGAGAAAGAAGAGGGAGGTTTCCCAAGAACAATGGAGAAGTAATGGGAAAAAAGAAGAATGGAAGGGGAAAGGAAGAAAGCGGAAGATATGTTAGAGCAAGGTTGATGGAGGAGGAGAGAGAGAAACAGGAAGGAAGGAAGGGAGAGGAAGGAAGAGGAAGTGATTAAAGAAGGGTGGGGAACCAATCAGGCGGAATCCAAAATTAAACGCGTGGAGAGAAGGAGAGAGAGGGAGTAAGTAGAGAGGAGACGGTGGCGACCCAATATGGTGGCGCAGTGATTCTACGTGCATCAGATAAATTAATGTAAGACAAAATAAGTACTTAACTATCTCCAATATCAGAAAGAAGGTTATGAAAACCATATGCGCACATCATCAGTGGTATTCATCGATATTAGATTTTAAAATAATCACCTTCATAATTACTTTTTTAACTTTTTAATGTATATCTGAGATACTTGAGGATGTGCTTATTTTGTGTTTTATTTTTAAGAAATTATTTTTCTTACTCTATTTGACATAAGCCATAAAAAAAACTCGATAATTTTCCATAAAATCAGATAAAATGATTGAGAGGAAATTTTCACCGACTATCGTATTTTTTGCTATTGTTTAGGATATTTTCCTACATCCTAGTGTTTATCAACGAACGCCGGAGATTAAATAGAGATGCAGAGGCTGTGAATTATTTATACGTTAAATTATTAACCTCAATATTATAGGGATATGGCATAGATTATTTGAAAACTTTTCTTACAACGCGCAAAAATTTTATGACTTTTATTGGTTTTGCGAATAGATATGAGTTTCTTAACCGAGTCGATTAAAATTATTCAAACTTGGTATAACGGATAAGAAATTTCACTCTACAGTTTATGATTTAATCTACTTCTTCAACTAAAAAAAGTACATTTGAAACATGCGACACATTTCAGAGATGTAGCATTTAATGAAACCTCATTGAAAAATGCTTTAAGTAATTATTACCACTAGTCAGAATTGTAGCCTCTCGACCACATTAATAATGTGAATGCAATTCAATCAAACTTTCTGCTTTAGTGCGTTAAGGCATGAGTCGTTTAAATGAAACGAGGAACGGCAATTCGAGACCAGGATATGGGTCGTCATAGGACAAGGAAATTAAGATTGCAGTCAGGCGGAAAACTAAATCAAAGTAACTACACGTAAAATTAATGCATACATTTATAAAAAAACGTTAAGATCTTTCACAGCTTACTTTTGATTTTTCGATCTCTCCCATGCTCTGGATCCTTTGTCGAAGAAAAACCGGACCTCAACGTCCGTCCGCGAACCTTATCGAGTGCACTCGAGTGCTGGACAAAAGAGTCAATACGTGCATCATTTCACACCTGCCCCTCAAAAGGCTCCGTTCTACATTGCTCTCTCCAATCGCAAGTTAACGCTCGGTAAGTATCCTGGAGCCCTTGTGACCGACAAAGGACGGAGTCCTCGCGAAGGAAAGAAGAGTCGAGAAGCAGCTGACATCACAGAACCGCGAGGACCCACTCGATCCGTGAGTCTCCCTCCCCTCCTCCCTCTCTTCCCCCACCTCCTCTCCGCCCATCTCCGGATGACATTAACGGGCACAACCGGGTCACTCGTGCAAGAAAGGCATAAAAGAAGCGATGCTGGAAGATACCCTCCTCCTCGCCATCTCTCTCTCTCTCTCTCTCTGTCTCTCTCTCTCACTCCTTATTTTAACTCGGCCTATTTGTCGCGCGGAATTAACGAAGCGTTGAAGTCCCATAAAACGCCAAAAAGAATCCACGGAGACGGTGCTAATTGGTGATTATCTCGGCGTTGAAAGAGATTCCGATGAGAAGAAGAAGACTAGGGAGGGTGTAATATAGAGTTTCGAGGGCGGAAGGGTAAAAAAGGAGATAAAAAATGGTGAATGGAGAAAAAGGCGAAAGAAAAATTGAATTAGAAGAGGAGGAAAGAAGTTTTAAAGAAAGAGGTGGATATTAAAATAGATAGAGTGGAGGCGATAGGAGGATGGAGAAAATTGGCGAAGGAAAAGTAACAGTGAAAAAAATTGAAGAGGAATAGAGAAAGAAACAAGTGATAATGGAGATAATAGAGATAGACTAGAGTGAAAGAGAGAGAGACATTGGAATAGAGAAAAAAGGAAAAAGGGGAAGAAGGGAGGCAGATGACCACGAATGAGAAACTGAAAACAGAAAAGTAGTAAAAAGGAGAGAGAGAGTAGGAAAGAAATAATAAGAGAAAAGAAAAATGTTGAAGAATGGGGAAATGAGTGAGATGGAAAGAAGAGTAAAGAAAGAGATTAGGGTTTGAGGAAGAGATAGAGGAGAGAATGAGAGAGGGGGAGAGGAAAGATTGGTGTTAACTCCGTTGAGCCGTGGAAGATAAGTGGCTCGACACTCGGAGATGAGGATGCTTCTGTGCACACCACAAGAGTCCCTTTTCGGCGTTGAAGCGTGAACTCGAAGACAAGACTGCGCGGTGTCTCTATACTCTCTCTCTCCCTGTTCTGTTCCTTCTTTGCTCATCTTCCTTTTCTGCGCCCTCTCCTTGTGTTTCTTTGCCGCATATCCATTCTTCTCCCTTCTCTCTCTCGCCGCACCGTCCAGTACAGCTGCTCTCGCCGGCGCAGGAAAAGGAAGCATCTTCATTCTACGTCCACCGATTGCAAAAGCGTATAATCTTTTTTCAGGCGCGAATCGATTCAAATCCTTTGCTTTTCATGTGTGTTCAGGAAATGATTTGTTATCCGCCATTATGCCAGAAAAATCTCATGGCCAATAGAGATAAAATGGTACCCTTTATTCAAGAAATTCATTGAATAGATAGATTTTTTGTGAAATTTAATTTATGAAAATTTTTAAGAAAAGTAACTCAGAAATACTGTGGAGTCAATGGCGGATACACATGGGAGGGGGAGTAATAGGGTAATTGCCCTTCTAAGGGAAATGATCAATCTTCATTAATATATTATCTTAATTAATTTATTTTATATTATAGACATTATATAAATATTTTTCAAGTATCTAAGCAGGGTATAATATATTCTGTAGATTTATTATAATGGGTCAGTATTATTTTGCATGAATAGATGTTAGTTAATACATTTGTTTTCATATTATTCCTCTAGGCTATGCTCTTGTGTAGAGTCTTGCCACTTATTTTTCTCTTGTATGTTAAGTTTGTAATAGAGGGGTATAATTTTAACCTTTGGTTTTTTGCATACAGCCATTGTAATTGCTTTTCGGCCTTATTTCTGCGTGTACTCATGCAGAGTAAAACATCGAATCTTTTACTTCCAATGGCAACTGCTAACTAATTTTACGATGTTTTTATTGTTGGTGAAATCTTCACCCATACCTCGTTTTGCAACATTTCACTTACGCGCTTTCGGTTTAGCACTGTTTTCACTTTAGAGAGCTACCTCGAGTTGCACGGCCATCAATTTCACTTTAGCGCAATTTCGGAAGGGTCTTCAAGCATTAAAATTCATTAAATGTCTCAGACTCGGAGATTGTAATAAATATCTAATAAAGGAAACAATTATGAATACAGTAGATATAGCTAAATTGTTGCACTTTGAGCTCATGACAGCGCTCAAATGTAACCTCATGTATTCCTATGGAGAAATGAGCCCCATTATCTGCACGGTTTCACTTTACCCGGTCTTTTCCATGAACGCATGCACCGCGCAAAGAAAAGGGTGGATGAATGTATTGCCTATATAGTACCGTACCCCTTTCCGAAATCCGGCAGGGCCTGAAATTCTGTTATATTCGGAGCTCGTGCTGTAGGTATCGAATTTGAAATTGGCGCGCTATTCTCTGACCTTCAGCTTCGTTTTCGTAACGTTACTGTTTCCTTGTCGTTTAAAACTTCAAATTTTCCGTTTATACGTGCATACTACGTATTATGTAGCAAATCTAACATTTTCTTATAAGAAAAGGCATTCGGGCATCCGCTATCGATTTTAAAAAATTTGGTGGTTGTTGCGCCCCATACAGTAATGAACCAAAGCGTAAAACATTTATGCGCAAATACATAATAATGGCATAAAACGACTGTAATTTCCGATTATCACTATATTTATAAAAGTCAAATAACAAAATGCCAAGACTTCAATTTATGTCTACTCTGATGGCGGAAAATTGTTGAGGACTTTTTGCTTATTCTTTTCGTATCGGGCGCATTTATTTATAGATCCTGAGATTTACATTGTAATTCATTGAATTTTTTTATCTATCCTATTTACATGTATATTGCGATAATCGAAATCTAATATTAAATGAAGCTAAGGGTCCGGGATCCAGAAAATTCCAAACCTGGAAAGCTTCCGATCCCGAGCTTGTCGGATAAGGAGTTCAGAACTATATATAATTAATAGAATTAAATTCAGAATAATACGGGTATTAACTTTAAATAAATATTTTTGGCCGCACAAATCATATGATTTCTTCCTTTTTTAATTTTCTTGCTTTTTCCTAAGACAACATTTGTCATTCCATAAAATTTTCAACATATTTTGTCACATACGAATGAAAAATATCTCTGTAGTCTATGTCGCCGAAGCCTCAAAACGCATAGATAAGAATATTATATGTTACCTCTGTTATTGTATCACTTTTGTCTCCAACGCTTATAAAATTATCAAATGCAAACTTACTAGTAAAAGGTTCTGCTTGAATGTAAAATCAACCTCATAAATATCAACGAAATAAAGAAGTCGACTGTGTATAATTGCGTTTTTAATGGAATAGCTAAATGAGTATTGCCACAATTTTTTTATTCTGAAGTCATCCGTCCTTCAGATTTTGAAGTAAATAGCCAATGAATAACAACAATCTTAAGAGAGATTGTGCGTGTCAAAAACAATTCAGTCGTACGTTGAGCATTAAATAAAAATAACTGTCATAATATTAATAATACTTATATTATATGAAAAAAGTACCAACTACAATAGAGGTCGCCATGAAACTATCACATCAAATTTTGAAACAACAGTCGCTGTTTAGTTTTCGTAAGCTTTTGGCCCAACGGCACCTTTGTTCACTTCTTACACCTCTCTTAACCTCAAAGTAGTTCAGAGACACAGATGTTATCGTTTATTTCGTGCAACGCCTTTAGTGAGAAGACGACGCCGTGAGAGATTCGAAACAGATGAATAGAGTACGCCCGGCAGACTTAACTGGGCGGAATATTTTATGTGCGCCACTTGCGCTCATGCTCGAAGTGTATCAACGATGCCATTTGGAAATAATAATTTTTAGCTAATTTCTGTCCTGAATCACTGTCATCAGAGGAAAATTTTATAAAAATTTCCCTAATTAATTGATATGTTGTCTAATTTGATATTTTATTCGACATTGCTGTTAAATTATCGGGGGGAAATAATTCGAAAAATACATATGGTAATAAAAATGGAGGTACTAATTTAATGAAGATGTTATTATTACAAGTAATTTATTACCTTTCTTACTAATACAATTAACACCTTCTTCTGTTAAACAGAGATAGATAATATTACAAAAAATACTGTATTGCTCTACACCATATTTTTATCGGGCATGCATTATATGTAAATATTTTAATAAAATATTTATTATGTCATTGACGGAAATAAGTAAATGGACTTTCTGTTTAGGATTTTTTTCTTTCTAGCAACTAAAACAGATATATCAAAGTACTAAAATGAGAGACAAACAACCGAATATTACCAAAAATAAGCAAACGTTATTCATTATTGAGTTTTTTCACACGTCGTCTCGACAACCGCATTCATCTGCTCGATCCCGAATGCTCCCGCAGAGAAACGGAACAGCTTCCTCTTAATTATGAGAGGAAAAAGAAATCTGATACTTGAAAACCAACAATAAAAAAATGTTCAAAAACTCCGCGAAACCGAAAGAATATGCACCCGAAGAGGGGAAAAAAGTGGGTATCGAAACGTTCTTTCCACCCAAAAGTGCCGCATGCTCTTCATTTATTTTTCCTACACGTGTCTTCCCTCATTTTTGGCAAAGCTCTCCTCCTAGGGAGGTATTTAGAACAGAGGTGTGCACTCACAAACATACGCACCCGTTCCCTCCCCTTCCTTCGCCTCACATCAGCCAAAAACGGTTCCGCATCATCCGAAAATGCCCAATTTCGCCGACAGCCAAGCGTGGTGTTTGTCGGCGTCGCTTTGAAGACGCGAAAAACTCGCACGGGAGTAGTATAGAGATAGAGGGAAGCAAATGAAGGAAATCACTGTGCGAACCAAAGAGGGAGGAGAGGGCGAGGAGAAGAGGGATGTTGGGAGTGGCGGGGCGCGGTGGGGCGAGGCAGCGCACCTCCCTCCCTCCCACGTCGTCTCCTTGGGCCGTCGGTTCCACATGTGCGGGCGACGGAGGCGTCGGAGCGGTACGGTAGACACCACGCTTCCTACTTCTCCGCCCTCTCTCCCTACTTTTCCGCCCACTACCTCTCATACTCGCTTCCTCCCCTTCTCCCGCTATCTTCTTACACTTTCTTAGATATTTTCATCCCTTTCCATTTCATACTCTTTCTCTCATCTTTCGTTCTCTTTTTTTCCTCTTCTCTCTTCTTTTCATTATTCCCTTCTTTCTTCCCTCCGTCCTTATCTTCTCCTCTCTGCGACTCATGCCTTCTCATTTCCATTTCTTCTCCTATTCTTTATTCTCATATTCTTCCATTTCTATAATTTCTCAACGCTTCATTCAATTCCGCCCATGTTTTCTGCCCAATTTTCTAACTCCCTCCATCTTTTTTTTTTCAACAAAACCTTCCGTCCTTAGCTTGTCACACTCTCTTCCCTTTATCATTTCTCTTACCGTTTCTTCTATATTACCCTTCCTTAACATCCCCCATTTTCTCTTTTCAGCTTCATCTATCATACATTCTCCACCTCCTCCTCCCCGTTAAAATAGACGCCCGTAAAAAATTTTCTGTACAATATTTCTCATCTCGTTTCAAATTTACCGCGTTTTATTATCGCTTAACCACCGATGAATACTTGTTAAATCTTTTATAACAACAGTAACATTAACGCTTCTGCTAGGTATTGCCAATCTATCGATTTCTGTAGATCTGCTGTAATAATGTTCTTGAAATGAAAAGTGTATGCTGGAAAATATGTGCTGTGCACTTTAACTTAGTAAAATGGTTGTGTTTAACTGGACTTTTCAGCCTCAAAGTCGCAAAATAAAAATGTTGTTTCCTCCTTCCCTCTCTAAATCTTCCCTTTCTTACCTTCATCTTGGTTATTCTTCCCTCCTTTTCCACGTATGTTTCTCGGTTTTCCTCCCTCCATATTCTTCCCTCCCCCTTCCATCCAATCCTTCCTGCGCCCACCCACCCGTGGATCCAGCCCATTCACCCTCACTCCTCCCTCGCTTCGAGAGTCTTAACACCGCACCGCCGACTCCGTCGACGCGTTAAGCGCCGCGTTGAAACTAGCCGTGACTAAATTATTGGCTTTCTCCCCCCCTCCTTCCCCCTCTCCCTCCCTCCTTCTCCCCATCCCTCCCTCTCTCCCTCCCTCCCTCTTCCCCTCCCTCCCTCTTCCCCTCCCTCCCTCTTCCCCTCCCTCCCTCTTCCCCTCCCTCTTCCCTTCCTTCCCTCTTCCCCTCCCTCCCTCTTCCCCTCCTTCCCTCTTCCCCTCCCTCCCTCTTCCCCTCCCTCCATTTTCCCCTCCCTCCATCTTCCCCTCCCTCCCTCTCCATTCCCCTTCGCCCTCTCTCCCTCTCTCTCTCTTGGGATTTCCCGCCTTCCGACCGCACATGTTTGTGGGTAGGAGAGGGATCTAAAGTCGGCTTGTAAGAAAGTGAGGGAAAGAGAGTGAGGGAGGAAGAGGGACCGCATGGGGCGGCAAAGGGAATGAGGAGAGGAAGAGGCGGAAGATCCTTTGGGAAACCGAAGAGAGCAAAGATCGCTTTTTAGGGTTCGTGTGTGTGTGTGTTTATACATAGGTGAAGGGGGAGAAAAGGAGGGATGGTCTGGGATTTTATGTGTGCGAGGCGGACAAAGAGCACGCGACTAGATTTGTAGGATTGGGTGGCCAGGTGTTATATGGGGAGTGGCGATAAGATCCGAATCCATCCGATCGGACGCCGTGCGCGGTTTTTTTTTATTTCTGGCGAGCGAAAACTTATTTCGCCGAGTTGATTTGGCAAACGTCGTCGCCTTCGACGTGTGCTGCATGCCGTCGATGATTAAACATTTTTCCATGATATGAATCTAAATATTTTAGACTTTTAGATTAAAATTTAGAAAAAAATATTTTATTCTCCTGAATAGTACTCAATTGTTGCAGTAATCTGTGTTCTATCGACGATGAAAAAATAAAATCTACGGATACTGCGCAACTGAAATACTTGAGCCTCATTTCATCTATGAAATAGAATGCACGTATAAATAAATTTTTATCTATACGATTCAGTCATTCAACAAGGTCTTTGTAAAAAAAATTCAACAAATACAACGCAAAAATTTATTTAAAACTATTACTGAAGGAGATGGATTATCGTTGCACTTCAGTCATCTCGATCTGTTTAGATTGGCAGATACGATTATGTGCAATTTTCTTTACCGCGACCTTTGTACTTCACCAGTTTTTCTGTCGTGCAACAAATATCTGGTCACTGATTAGTGAGATACACATTTGGAATCAATAAAAGACGAAAAAATACGATCCTATGTAATAACTTAGAGTGTGCTAACCGAAATAGATAAATAGACTGAAATGCCTATGATTGAAGATTGACTCGATGAAGGTAAGAAATAGTGACAATAAAGAACTTACACACGAGAATAGTGCATCTGAGAGGTAAAAAGTCTGTAATGAAGAGTTGTTTTCTCTGTGATCATACAGTGTCTATTATAACATAGAGAAGGAGAAGTTGTTGATTAAACATATATTGAGGTTGTCCCAATTAACCATACGCAAATATTTTGAAAAAATAATTATAATACACAATAGGACCAGAGTATAAAGTTATAAATTGAAATGAGCCCTTAAACACATATATAGAAAGTTTTCCTCTGCCAACGAAATCAATAACTTTAACTACATCCAACTCCAGAGCAAGAAATAAACACGTAACGTGTGTATACTTCTTTGCCAAAATTAAGCTTTGCAAATGACCAAGACAAATCGTACGTGGTGGACAGACCGTAACAGAACTCAAAATGAGCCAACGAGAAACAGGAACGGAACGTCGTGGCATAAATAATAATCCGAAGCGCTAATATGGGTAATTAACTTTTACCTGACAGCTTTCAAAACTTGCGGCTGACCTCTTTGCCACAAAATATCGTCTCCTTCTCCAGTGGGTAACTCTCCCTTTCGTTTGCCAGTTGCTTTCTAGACCCGCTTGTCTCAATCCATTCATCCTCTTTCCCATTCGTACTAATTCCTCCCTTTCTCTTCTCTTTCATGCTCATTCTACTTAGTTCTCTCTCTCTCTCCTTACTTCTCTCAGTATCCTCCCTGATTGAATTTCCACCCTTGTCATTCTTCTTTTATTTCTTTATCCTATCCTCTACCCTTTAACTTTTGGGCTTCTCCTCTCCCCTTTCTCCCCCCTCCCATATCTCCCTCCCTAACATCCTCGCTAACTCCTCCTTTCGGTAGAAAGCCATCGTCAAAATCTGAAAGACTTGACGCCCGAGCCTTTTCATCTGCTTCGAAAGAGCAGCATTGTGCGCGTGTAAATCTGTTTGGTCCCTGAGGGGTGCCTTGCGGAACCCTCGGATTTGACGGCGGAAGTCAGAAACGGAGGAGTTTTCGAAATTCCTCGGCGTTTATGCGTCAATTACGGCGGTTCCTTTAAATGGCTTTTCGCATCGCAGGACGTGACGCCATGAGAGAGCAAGTGAGTGAGATAGAGATAACCAGCGTACATAATTAGGTGATGGTGTTCGTCTGAGTTGGTTATGCATAGTTCATAAAGGATTAATCTCGAATAATTATCATCGTTATTACCAATCAATGACGTTAAATTTCTCGAGTGAATTGTATGAAACTTTTGTTAATGATTTTAATCCTAGATTGGTCTATCTTCATGTTAAAAAGACGCACGATTCTTTGCCGCTCTTATATCTAGAGACTGACTAGACCGATTTCGTTGAAAATGGTCTTATTCTGAAGTTCTAATCGTTTTTATGCAGCCACAAAAATTATTAAAACTTTTAAAAGTTTAACAGGAGCTTTTTTATCTTATATAAATAAATTACGGTTCCCGTAACGCTGACTTCAGCAGAGCCGGCAATACGGGAGTTGAGGGAGGGGATGGAGGGGACGGAATGGAAGAGTACAGATGATGGAAAGGGATGGAGGGGTAGGGAAAGCGCATCTTTTCTCCAGTGAAGTGCGAGAGGGAAGCATAAGAAAGCCTTCGGTTACATTTCTGCTACCGCCTCTATTAGTCATTTCTCTGATAGTTTATTTTTAAAACAACTTAAACGGTTCTATTGCATTTACAATAAAAGTAGAAATAGACCATGTGGCCGACCAATCCGCAGGCGTAGGCAAATATTGCCTGTGGTTCCTCATGGATACCCATCCTCAGAAACTGTTTAAAATATTTTCCTCTTTGACCAATGTTTCATTTACTAATTTTACAGTATTGTAGAAAAGGTAATGCTTTTCTTTCTAAACCTTTTGAAACTGACCAGCTATTCATTGCACTGCCTCTTAGATGCCCATTGCGCGTAGACAAGATGGAATCAGCAGGTCGTAAAAAAAGTTTCAATTACGGAAGTTAACAAAAAATATATATGCTAACTCAAATGCTCAGTGGTTTTCCGGTTTCTTTTTTTTAATTGTTAATGCAAAATATCATGCAGTTGGCAGTTTTGACGATGTTGTTGAACTGTCTGATGATATCTGATCATTCGATTTTTCTAATCGTGCAATATTAGCTCCTGAAAACGACCATTGCGACGAGATCAACAATAATAAATTTATCGACCTCTCGCCTAGAATTTCACGCACATTCTTATGTGTCAGCATCGTTGTTTCCGAAAGTGTTGATGTAGTACATTTACGCTATCCGACAAAATTTCTGGACAATTTAAATTTAAGTGGATTGCCTCCATATAATGTAACTATAGAAGTAAGCGCCGTAGCTATACCAATACATAACTTAAACATTTCAATTGGTGTCATGTATGGTACAAGTTGTAGGATAATCAACATTTTTAGAACTGTTTGGATTTACAGGTCATTGCTGGAGAAGATGCTGGAAGAAGAGTTCTGTTACCACGCACAGGCCTCAAATCATCTCACCCAACACTTTCCTTCAACATCAAACACAAGCAATTCCTCATACGTCTTGCGTTTTCAGTGACTAATAATAAGTCAAAGGACATACTTTAAAGTCGGTGTGCCTTTACCTGCCTGGATCCGTTTTCACGCATGGCTTGTTATACGTAGCTCTCTCCCCTGTCAGGGCCTTTGGTAATTTAAAAATTATATAGGGTTCCCAACATTAAGAACGTCATATCCCGAGATTTTGATCTGAACTTTAGAGAAAACCCCTTTTCCGTCTTTCATTTGTTTTCTGTTATTCACCAGCTGGCTATTGAAAAATGCAGATTAATGCAATATATTTTCATTTCTTAATTACAATATTATTTAGTTAGTTGTGCCCAAGTAGTGTAAATAGGTGCGTTATTCCTGCATTCTAATGAGATTTAAATATATGAAAAATGAAATCGGGAATTTTTCCGGCATTCACAGTTTTCCTTAATGAATTTCCGCCATTGGAGGGTTTTACTGGGGAAAAATTTGTGTAAAGCAATAAGAGTAAGTGATCATGTTTTTCGCATATCGCTCCCAACGAACATATCACAAGCGCTCAAACTGTGCCCTTCACATGCTACTTGACAACTGACCAGAGTTCAACTAGTAAAGTAAAAATGGTTTAGGTTATTGAAATTTATTTTCAGATGAATATCCAAGTTTATTATTTCGTTAATTTATGTCAAAAATCAATTACATGAAGCTTATTAAGAATTTAAGCCTTGATTGGGGTTTGAAATGCGATTTAGCCGAGAGAGAACGTAAAAGTTTGTTTTTTGTATACAGTAAGTAAAGTTATAATCCATCCTCTACCTTGAATCATATTAAATTGGCGTGATTTTCTTAATTAAATTGCTCATTTATTCATCAAGAGAGTGAGTTTGATTCGTTTCTTACGATCTATTAAGATATTTATAAAACCATTTGTGTAAAATTCAGACTAATATGAATCGACGAGGTTAGACCAGTGAAGTTGCATTATTTGTCAGTAAATTTCAGTGGACGAAATTTTATGTATAATATTGACATATTAATTTCGTTTACTTTAAGTTCTCAAACGACATTGACACAGGATAGTTATTTAAGGTGAAATGATTATGCTGAGTTTTTTTTAAACCTTACATGCTATTTTCGTAGGACTATATACTTACTATATTCTGGGCTGTAAAATGAGGACGCCATTTTCTTGGACAAAGTTTATGGAGTCTTTTTGCAGAAATATTGGAACGAATTGATTATATTGAAAACCACAATATGAGAACGATATCTGGATCTGATATACGCTTTAAATTCCAGAAAAATTTCATTTAAAAATATTCCTTTCTGACGTTCGAATGCCAAATTGATGATATTCGGGAAAATGGGCACTTATATTTTTGAAACTAGATTTATTTTCAAATGGAAATCATGAAATCTCGCATTTCTTTAACGCCCTTTTCTCATATCCTGCTACCGAATAACAATAAAAAGGGGTGGCGTTGGCCGCATTGACGTACACTTGATAGACATGGCAGAGAAATTGGCACATTGGATAGGTTTGACAGTAATTCCTCACCCCTTTCAAATCACTCCGAGAGGATGAAAAGCTTCTATCCTCAGTTAAGTGGAAGTGACTCTTTTAAGCAGAGTGGCCTCGTCGCATTCTTTCCCCTGATCCCGTGTAGACAATGTGGCCGAGGGAAACCTAGCAGTCAAACCAAAAGTAGGCGGGTGCAGGTCCCAAAGGAGTCGCTAGAATTGCCTTCAAAGAGCAGATGTGGTTGGAGCGGAAAATGGAATGCAGTGAAAGGCTGAGGAGGAGAGAACAGAGGCTTTTAACAGATAGAATGAGGAAGAAACCTACTTAAGTTTATCGGAATCATCACTCCATTCGGAGGATCGGGCGTATTTTTCTAGCAATTTACGTTCACTCTTTTCTACTGCTCACGGAGTGCCGCAATCACACGTATGTGTGTTTTAATTTTTTAAATAGCCGCATCAAAAATAGCTTGGTCCCTTCCATTGCATTAACGACTCGAGGTAAGCATTACTGCTGAATGGAATGTACAAATTTAAAGTATCGGGCAGAAGTAATCCTAATGTGCGAGAAAAGAAAAAAATGTCGGCCAATTTCTTTTAAGGCAATACTGTAAACTGAAATGGTGACAGAAACTAAAATTCATCATATATATTTTTCTCCAGGGACATGATTTATTTATTTGGCATTCAATATCACATGTAGATTTAAGTCAGGTGGCGACGACTGCTACAATAGTGAATCCACAAATGTTAATTAATTAATTAATTAATTAAAATTCTAAAATTATACATAGCCACACTAGACACACAGTAATAACTAATTTATCTATAAACAAATACAATATTAAATAGTTTAGAACTTATTCAATTCAGTAAGTATTAATTATTACGGAGTTAAGAACTTTCTAGGTTCAAAATGGTTCTTCACTGCTACTGTAGCGGTTAAGGGGCTTACCATGTCCCTAACGTACATCACCCCATCAAACATTCCTTTACTTCCTCCGACTCCATCGTCATCTGTTACAATTTACAAGAATCTATATTATCAAACTGACTTTATTCTTAAATCTTTTAACATTATTTGTAAGGGATTGAAGAATTATTCAGGTAACATATACCAATTACTGATTCCCCTGTTAAGAAAAGAATATTTGGCAAAACTTTTTTTTTAGACCTCAATTTATAGATTTATACGGTAATATCTTGCAAGTATCATTGTGACACAATAATAATTTGGTTCTGATACCAATAGTTCACTACGTAGATTTTGAAAAGAAGAATAGAGCCTAAGACACGAAGAAACTTCAGTGTGGAATTAAAAACGAACCTCAAACTAATAGTTATTGTGCTATGAAAGTTTCTCCCAAAAAGATTTTTTAAAGTCATCCCATTCGATCAAATAAGAGCAAATAAGAAACCTCAGCAAAATACGCGTCTACGCATTACCCCGAAATACATCGGATTAGTGGATAGGAGATGCAACACACTGATTTATTTTAACTTAAAGGTGGAACAATTTTTGAAACGAGAAAAAAGTCTCGTTTCAAAAATTGTTCCAACTTTCACAGCTTATGCCTGTCTGCATAGGATCTTCGGATCATATCATTCCATCAATTTAACTTAAAGGATTTACTCTCCTCTTTTGAACCCTGAAATATTTCACGTCTTTATGCCGGATTAGTTAGCTGACTTTTGCAAAGCCTTAATTGATGTCCGAATCTCTTTCATTCTTTTGATTTAATTACTTCTCAGCGACAATATTCCGTTTCCTTCTCCGTATATTCTCCCGGAAATTAAATCCGCGCACGAGTAAATATCAGTCGGTGCCTAAGAGGATTAAATAATGGTAAAAGGCGGAGATATAACGACAGTGAACCCATCAACTCCAGTGTCAGAAAGCCTCCCAAAAAAGTCCTTTAACCCGTCGATGCCATCATAGCCCTCTTGATGGATTACTCGGATCGCTATGGGAATGAGAGAGAGAGGGGAAGGCAAGGGACATCCGCGACTCTGCTTCGGTCGCTATGAAGGGAGGGAGTGCAGTACACAAAAACCCTCTCTCCACTTAGCAACGGAGGGAGGAACATGTGACAAGAGAATGAGGGGAGGGAGAGAGAGGAAGGAGGGTGCGTTGCGTTTTAGAGGGGAAGAAATAGACAAGAAGTGGAAGAGGCCGGGAGGACTAGAGGGAAGGGTGGGGTGCGATGGGGGAAGGGGATGACGGGGAGGGGGATATAACGGCACGAAGGGAGGAAATGGGATGGGGGTGCGTAGGACCTCTGGTGTATAAAGGAAACCCACAAACGCATTTCGGATACAAAACTCTGAGACTCGCCGCAGTAATCATCCGTTTGAGTATAT
Organism: Tanypteryx hageni; assembly: GCA_028673005.1. Lineage (NCBI taxonomy): Eukaryota > Metazoa > Arthropoda > Insecta > Odonata > Petaluridae > Tanypteryx > Tanypteryx hageni. The sequence continues at coordinate 81,815,860 of CM054116.1, read as the reverse complement.
ACAGGAGTCGGCTATTCACTCGACCCAGTCAGATGACTTAGTTCCCACGGGTGCAGAGGAGAGTGGGAGGCGAGGGGGAGGGGTTAAGAACTGTGATGCGTTGGGGGGTTGGCAGTAAAAGTCGGGGGTTGATAAAGAGAGGGCGAATGAAGGGATGGATGGGGGCAGTGGACCGTACGGGATATGAGTTTTGGAAAATAAGGGGTTCGATATAATTCGTTTATTGTCGCTGTGCTTTCTGCTATCTGAGAAATGAAACAGCTAGCAGAGCGGTCAATTAAACACAATATATGGAGGTTTTATTGAGCGTTAAATGGGTGATTATTTAAAATGTATTATCATATAACGTTTTCATAATTTCCAAGTGATATTTAAAGTCGGCTGACCATATTGATAACTCTTGCTTTAGTGTGTATGGAAAGGATATATCGCGATTTTTACAGCAGAATGATCTGTTTATCCCAATCCATGTCTTACCAATCCTCTACTTTTATGCGTTTGAGATTCTAAAGGTTTCTTACAAGTAGCAACTCGGAGTGTTAATCATTTAACTATTGTATTTATGCTCTCTATTTAAAAATTCACAATGGCGCTTTATGTGTAATTGTCGAGGCTCACCGAAAAAGTCATGCGAATAAACAAAATCATTATGAATTAATAATCATGAATTTTCTGAAATCAAATGTAACGAAAACAAATGGCCTGGATAGGTGACATACTTAAACGTAAAATAACCTTGAAATATGAAACAATTATAAAACCCTCATGTAAAGTTTCAATCCAAAAACGAACTCACTAGAATAATGTATGGAGATGTACGCATTTAGGTCATATGATCTCCACCAGTCGTTCCGCTTCGTTAGAAAGTAAGAGGTGACGTGGTGTACAAACATTACATTCACAGTTAATAAACCATTATTTATCAATCACTACAATTTTTAATTGGTCTGAAATAATAGATAATCAGAAATAACGCAGAGTGGATTTACAAATTAAAACGGCTAATACACTAAATCCAGGAAAGAAGTGATACAGCAAAAAGAGATGTGTTAAATAGATTATTTAACCAGAAAACAGTTATATAGTTTATAGTTAAGAGTACTAATAATAACAAACAGCTGTAACCGAGGCAAATTTCTGGCCAAGTGGCTGATTTACCAGAAATACAAACAAACAAGCGGGGCGGATGTTATATTTCGTGTATTTTCCTAAGACAAGCAGGGATCATGTTAAAAGAGTCAAACTTGCATGCTGAAGTTGTTAGGGACATTTTAGTGCATTGCCACTAATCAGTTGATGGTGCATTCCAGTGTAACGTGTAACTGTAGATCAGGGCCAGTTTCAGTTGAAAATTAAGTGTAAGCGGGTTAAATGTTTGCCGACCCTCTGCATATCAAAGATAGGAAAGATTATAAAGTATATACTTAACAATGAACATAAATTTATTTTACACATTTTATTTTTTTAGAAAAATATTACATGTAATGTAATTATAAAACTTTAAAACTGTCATTTTGCCGCCCCATCAAGGTGGCGCCCGTAAGCGGTCGCTTACATCGCTTACGCCTGAAACCGACCCTGCCGTAGATGTAAATTTGGAAATAACAGTTCAATAATTTATGCCATGAATCCTTTAAACAATTACGAAAGCTGAAACAATTTTGACTTTCGGAACTTCAGGCAGGATTCACATCCTGCATTATCAGAACCATCTTTATTCCGACAGGAACACGCGTGCAGCATATCTCCTCGGCCATCAGAGCAAACTGAGTGACGGGGGTGAAAAACAATGAGGCGAACAGATTTTGGCTTCCACGAAGAGCGGGGGTTGAGGACAGAGGTCGGAGGTTATGTGACATTGTATAACGCAGTGAGGCGAAAGGGGTGTACTTCACGAGGGGGCGGAATATTGGGAGTTTGCTACGCCCCTCGGTGAATTGGGGGATAGATACACTCAACTCGCCCCTCCCCCCACCCTCCGCTCCTCCCCCCACCCCCCACCCTCCGCTTCTCCCCCCACCCCCCCACCCTCCGCTCCTCCCCCATTCTCACGGCTGCAAACGCTGCCCCTTCCCTCTAATTCTGTCTTGCGAATGTTACTCTCCAGTGAGTACGCGTGCCAAGAAAAAGAGATGGGAAGAGGGGGGGAGTAATGACAGTGCAGAGAGAATGGAATATGTAATGCGGAATGAGAGAAGGGGAAAGGAGGGGGAGAAAAGGGAATAGTGCGGAGGAGAGTGGGAATAAGGGAGAAAAAGGGAGGAAAATAGGGGTGAGAGAGAGAAAGGGATAGGAGAAGAGAGAGGAAAGGAGAGATGAAAAGGAAGATTAATTTTATGGAAATGGGGAAATAAAAGCTGTTGTGGTTTTTTTCGTTCCTTGGTAGCAACGCAAGTGCATAGTTCGATGACTTTGTGATTAATTAAAATAACTCATGTGGTACAACGTGAAGATAGGATTTAGAGAGAATAATCGCGACACTAGGCTGTCAACGTTTCGGTTTCTGATCTTAGGCGTCATACATTCTTAGTAATATCATGCGTTATTTTTCAAACAAAAACGCCCGAATTTATTAAAATACCATTTCACTGACATGAGATTTTACGCTGAAGTGTATACGCTAGTAATTTATTGAATGATCTGTTTTAGATACGTACATGCGTCGGCGGGCTCATTTTAAGCTGAACCTCAATAATTCCAATGATGTGGCTATGTATGTACCTACGTGTATTAGGGTGTTCGTTGTGTAAACAGATTCATAAGATAAAATGCATAAAGTCAACTATTGTTACATGAGCCTGCAATTCTGTTACATTCAGATGAAGAAAATACTTAACCAAGATTGCATCTTTCGTTATATACAGCGATTGAACATTTTGAAACTCATGAAAATGCCAATTTCTTAATATCCCCTATATAGGCAATTTGAAAACGCTTGATATTTCCTTAAATTCAAAAAGTGGCATATATTTTTGTTTGAACAAAAAAGAACAGACGGCTAAAAATGAGCAGGTAAGATCTTGCAATGATAATCAAAATGAACGAATGAAAAATTAGCGAACAATGAGTAAGTAATGAAAAGAATACTTAGTGGTTTCAACAACTTTAATAAACACGACCGGTTTCACTACGATCGTAGCATCATCATGCTACGATCGTAGTGAAACCGGTCGTGTTTATTAAAGTTGTGGAAACCACTAAGTATTCTTTTCATTATGAGTAAATTCCACAAAGTTGAGCCTGACCTTATTAATTAAATGAGTAAGTATTTTAAATTATTTGTCGAGCTCAGATGCCGGCTGGAATTTTTTCGTTGTCTAAATTTATTCACTCAATCTCTTTCGCCTAATCTTGTTCATGATCATCTTTTATATTCCAAATGAAGACATCCAAATAGATTAATATCGTCAACTTTCACATAAATTTCTATCATAATATTCCGCGGAAGTTGTTAATTTAAACTTTTCACGCAATACTTCCATACTATTCTCTGAGAAAGAATAAAAAATAAACAAATGTTGACCTTATCTCAGTGTCGTAATAAACGTACTTTCATATGTTATACGACTGTACGAAAGCGTAATATAGGGAGAAATTTTAAAATTTTAGATCAATCTGAATCAAGTTCTTGGTATAACTTAAGCTGATTTTTCAATCAATTTTTTAATATTAACAAGTGGAACAAAATTTTCCATATTCTCAAATAATTTGCTTCAAAATATACCAAAGAATCATTATTTTCCCGCGTCAAGAGCTAAATTATCTCCATTGACTTCTAAGGACTTTTTTGTTGTTATGGGAAGCAAAATGAGTCATATGTATTAGGGGCGAAGTGTATCTGTTAAAAGGGAAGTGAAGTTCTGCAGTCAGGATGACAGTCCTCGTGGGAGTGAGGAAAGGGAGAGAGCAGAGGGAGAGAGACAGATAGATGGGGGAGGAGTGTGACGCGGAAGAACCGAATCATAATCATTGTCAGCTGGAGTGGGCCCCCATGGGGACCACAACCACCCCCTTAACCTCCTAAATAAGGAATTTGAACCCACACACACCCTCTCTTTAAAACGCCAACCCCCTCCCCTCCCCCATTCCCAGCCCATTTCAAACGCTCGATCCTATGTTACTCGGCACAGCAGTTTAATACGAAGGGAGCCGAAGCAAAACCTACCATTATCTTTATGAAAGGTTTTCGCTTTTCATGCCGACTCAATGTCAGATTGCGACAATCGTCGTGAGTCATTTGTTCTTTATGAATTGTGGAGATCCGAAGCTTCTACGCTGAGTGGGTGGGGTATCGCTCTGTATGGTTACGGATTGGTCTTTAATTTTCTCTGACGAGCATTGATTTATTTGTTCAATTAATAAATAACCTTTCAAAATTTTTCAGGTAGATTGAGATGGCGCGAGGAGATTTACGTCGCGAGAAATACTGAATAGAAATTTTTGCGAAGAATTTTGTCTGAAAACATTCTTTCACACTTTTGAACACTTTCAAAAAAATTATGAATTCGGTTTGAAACAAAGCGTTTACATTTGATGAGCGGAAGTTACAGGAGTGAAATATTTTTACCTTAAACAATCATCAGTATACTCGAGTTTTTCGAGAAATTTGATACTGCATTATCTAGTCTAAGATCTAATTTAATGGTTTTATTTATTTCAATGAATGCACACCAAGCTATACATCTTGGCAGTGCCTCTTAATTTCCAAATTGAATGATTCTCTTTTCCGTGGGAGAGGTCAACTACTTTGCCGCACGGCTTACCTTAGTCATTAAATCTCTCAATGCGATTAATCGCTCGAAACGCGAGAAACGTAGGTTAGGATTGGTGCCAAAGGATGTTTGCGGAATTTCACTGTTCCGCGCCATCAAAGCCTTCCCAAATGAATCCTCGGGCCTCAACCTCTCCCGCATTCATTAAACGACCGTCCGTTAATTATAACTGACGGGCATTAAGGACGCGTTCTATGAGCGTAATCACAATTCTTTCCAGCACATTTGAGCTTTACCTACATGTTAGCGAAATTTTCAGCAATGCTGTTTTTAGCATTTATTTAACATGCCGCTATTTTCAAGAAAATTTTATAATACCTCGAATTGATAAATGACAAGTATTCGATTGACTTCCTATACACACATTTAAAGTTATTATCGTGGTTTATATATTTTTTTAAAGCCAGCTGTGCATTTAAGTGAGCTTCCATTTTTCATTTGAAGATATAATCCGTATTAAATTGATAGTTTTTAAAAACCAAGTGTATACTCGTTAACCGTTTAATGTCACATTCAATATATTCGCTGACTTTTATCATAAGTCGCTATAGAGTTAAATCTTCAGGAAATTATAACTCTAAAGTTTTGAAACTCTTAAAAATTATCTATATCCCTCTGATACATTTCAAACATTATAAACAAAAATATGGTCATCTTGGAATTCCGTTCAATTGAAGGATTCCATCTATCTGTGCATAGAGATGTGTTCGTTTAATGTATGGGACAAAATTAAAACAAATTAATCTAAAAGTATGTGTTCATTAATGTTTTACTCCTTTAATTTTACAAAAGTTCGAGCACATCATTTTCTCCGAATTCTAAGTGTAGTCAGATGCTCTTTCATTGAAGGCTTAGAGACCGTATTAGGGAAATTGGAAGTTAATTAATATGGCAGATCCGAAAATTTCGCTAAATTTACTTCATCCTACAATTCGACTCCATTAAGAAATCCTCAGATCCTTGCTTCACGGTTTGCTGAGATGGATGAGAACTCCCTACCTCCTACACCCACCTCTACCCCTCCCACTCCAGAAGTTACAACCTCTCTTAACCAACCCTATTTGCTAAGTATCGCAGCTTGGCAACAGCGGAGGTATAAAGGGAGGAAGGGTGATAAGAGGAGGGAGGATACAGAGAGAGAGGGAGGGAGAATATGGGGAGAGAAAGGGAATAGGGTAGGGAGGGTAAAACGGGACTCCTAGCTGGGATTCAGTTTCCATCCGACAGAGCGAGCTGGAATCGGGAGCTCAGCGAGGCGTGACCGCTTACACCCCCGCGACAAGCTCCGCCCCCTCCCAGAAACCGCCATCACCCCTCCCACCCTTCCACTCCGCCACCTCCTGCGTCCCCGATGCCTTACCCACCCTCTTTTGCGAACACACACAGTGAGAGAGATTAGGATTGGCACTAAATTTGTGGCGAGGGAGAGATACGGAGAGAGAGAGAGGAAGGGAGAGGAGGGAGAAGGGAAGAAGAGTGGGAGGGTGGGAGAATGAGAGGAAACCCGGGCCTGGAAATTCTGAAGTCCGTGACAAACGCCATCAATCTATGCCTTAATTGAATGATTTCTCCGGATCTGTGAAGTGCGAATCGCTCGGTTGGGTTGGAAATGGACGCTTTATCGCACGGAGCATCCGAGACGATGGAAGGGGTTGAAGGGGCGGAGAAGTTAGTTCGATGCCACGTGTTTTGGAAGGGTTTTCGGACAGGGTGTGACGAAATGGAGTGGAGTGTGTGTAGGTGTGCGGGCGTTTCAAATGTCTGAGGCTAAATGTATTGTTTTGAGATTTTTTTATCTGTCAACTCTCGAGGGCGTCTCTCGGTTTTTCACGGTCTTGAATGTAATAAGGTCGTTTAAAAAGAAGTGATTCGACGATAAGCGTGCGATTGCCTCGTTCCGGTTGATACTTCATGCCATTGCGTGCAATAAGAACGCTGGGAAAGGAACGCCTGAGAATGTAATTGTGATAATGGGGTAAAGAAGGAGAGGAGTGTTGCGTCGAGTTTACGCTATGGGAGAGGAAATTAAAAAGGTTGACATTTCTATCAAAGCAAAGTAAAGAACTTATTTTTATTTTCCCCACCCATTCGCACCCATAATGTTATTGCAAACTTTAGACTAAAATGAATCATAGTAATGTTTTTAGAAATGTGGAGGTAAAAAAGACGCGAAATAGTACTACAACGCGTGTTCCTAGAGGCTGGTTCTTAGTTTGTCAATGTTGAATCTTTCACTCGGAGTTAGAGTGTTTTCAAAAACCTTTAAAAAACTCGTTGCAAGAAAAGTGGATAGGTATGTGATTTTAATTTTTCTTCTACATGATGAACTAGTTAATCTTGTGAAACAGACAAGTTATTGATTTAGTGACAGAGAAAGTACAACTGTGTTAACAAGCTCAAAAAATCATAGAAATTGTGGCAAGAATGTTTTTTATCTTTCCGAAGCACCGTTCTACAGGCGTCTTCTTTTTTTTTAAACTGCATGCAAATATCATTTACTACATATATTTTTTAAAGTTGTCGAGAAATTACTCTTTCAATAAAATATATCGAAATTTTTCATAAAGCGCGGATTGATACATCGGACCGTACTTATATATTATCAAGATCATATATAATCGATCGATCAACGATTCCGATTCACGAGAAAAATCTGATGAAATATGATTCTTAATTCAGAGTAAATTATAATTTACGACTAGAATGTGTAACAAAAAGTCAAATATGATAAAAATGGCTCGGTTTTAAAATATTGGCGACGTGTATATAAATCTTTCGTATCTTTTAAACACGACAGCACTGACAAAGCTGTAATTTAGCTTTATCTTATATTAAGCTTCAGAACCTCCCTCATACACTCAAAGGACCTTTAGAATAATTACCGAATGATTTCTTATCGATTATTACTGTTTATTCTGTTCAAGTTTAGAATAATTTTTCCATTATATATTGAAATTTAGAACGTTCGTATAAGCGTCTGCCAATCGCTTGCACCGCTAAGCAAAAGCGTGCTAAAATAAGCAAGCGTGAAAAACATCCTTGACAAGGGTCTGTATCTGTAGCGATTCCGGCAGCGAAGAGACAAGGGTAAGGGAGTTGGGTGGAAGGGGATTGTGGGAGAGAGCGCATGAGAAGAGAGGACAAGAGTGGATTTTCCGATCGCTTGAGCTACACGCGTCCTTAACAACTCACAACGGATCCACTCGAGCGAGAAGCAATTCCCGCAGTGACGCGTGTATATTTTACGGCGATAACTTATTTTCCTCGAATTTCCTCAAAATCGCTTTGAAATTTATTCTGCGGGGGAAAACCCGGATCCCTTTTTGCTGTGCGTAGGAGGTGGAAGTATGAGGAGTGAGGGTGGGAGAGAGAGAGGGAGGGAGAGAGAGAGAGAGAGAGAGAGGGAGAGAAAGAGATGGAGGCAGAGTGAGAGGGAGGGAGAGAGAGAGCGAGGGAGAGTGAGAGGGAGGGTGAAAGAGAGGTAAGGAGAGAGAGAGGGGGAGAGAGAGAGGGAGGGAGAGAGGGAGGGCGAGAGAGAAGGAGGGAGAGAGAGGGAGGGAGAGAGAGAGAGGGAGGGAGAGAGAAATGAGGGAGAGAGAGAAGAGGGAAAGATGAGAGAGGGTGAATAAGGAAGGATAGGAAGAAGGGAGGACAGAGAGAAGAAATCAAGTGGAGGGAGTGACAAGATGGAGGAGGAGAGAGTGATTGTGCGGGGAAAAAGTGTGGATGGAAAAATAAATGCCTAAAAATATTATCGTAAGATGAGAAAGAAGCGATGGACAAGAGTGGATGTGAATTTAAGATTAAGAAACATAACCGAAGCGTCTATTTAGCAGAAAAAAGGGCAAAGCAAGAGAGGACATAAATGGATAAATATAGGGAATGAATACGGAAAATATGATAATGAAGTGAAATAGAAAGAAGAGATGTTGAAAGTATGAAGAAAATTATTCAAATTCAATAGATTGGAACTTGTACGAAATATGAGAACGAAATTAAAAACGATAGTATTACAAACGCCGAATCATTGTATTACAGGAATACGAAAGGAGGACTTCAAAATAAATTTCGTGAAGGAAGAGAAAGGAAATAAGAACGTGGTGAAGTTGGTGGAACGAGGGTGATTATGATATGGATTTAGTCTCGTAATATTGGACGATCGAGGATTTCAAAGCAATGCAGGATTCGAATGAGGGAAGAGGGGAGGGGGGAGGAGGGTTAGGCGTCGTCGCGATTCTCAGCGGCAAAAGGACTCCAAGCGATCCATTTCTCAATTTCCCCTCGGATGGCTCCTTTCCCATCGATGTCTTAATGTTTCTCACTTGTTCCATTGCTTTTGGAACGTCCTTCCTACGGGTTATGCGGTCCAATTTCATTCCATTCGAAGCACATTTATTTCTTTCTGATTTCGAATTTTGGGTCCCTAACAGCTTCCCTGCTGCCGAACGACGTTTGCTCTAGGATTCGCGCACCCATTCCGGCTCATCGCTCCTCCATCGCTTCATTTGCCAGACTTTCTATAAATATGGCTATATGGGTCTATTTTCGAAATATTTCGCTAACTTTCACACCACAGTGGAACGATATTCGTCGGTATTGTATGTCGCTAAGCGTACTTTTTACAAAAATACATTTAAAGGGATTGCTAGATTGTTGATTAATAGGCACAGAATCACCTAAGAAAAGAATTTCAAAGTCATATTAGATTATTACGCACTAGAGAGGAGAGATTAATGCAGATGATATGCTGTAAATCACCACAGCTAAAACTTAAGCGATTTATGTTAGGAAGCATATCTGAAGAGACTGTCATAAATGCATAAGATCAAATAATGGCGATCACTTAAATAACATATACCATAAAGAAGTACATTTTTCGAGATGTGTTTATTTATTTAACGTGTACCCTCAAAAAATACATTTATAAAAAATGTCATTCTTACAACTGCGCTTGCTTAATCTTGACCATTGGTATAAATGAAAATGTTAATATGTCCACTTCAAGCTTAAGTATTAATCATTTAATTCAATTTCAACTTTAGCATAGAGCTGCTTTCTATTACAGATTTTTTATTGTCCAAAAATTGCCAGGTTCAAAAAAATGAACATTTTTCATGATTTTCGAAAGATTCGATTAAAAGCGCTTCTGTCGCCGTGAATTTGTGGGCTTATAAAAAAGCTTCCAAGAAATTAATCGATGGTTTACCGATTATCAAAAAAAATAACCCCTTGAAGTTCCAGTGGCGGAAGATGTTTATGGGATACGGATCGGAAAATTCATCGACCCTCCGGCGTACCATATATATTATAGAAGGAAGGCGAGGGAAATCTCAGGGGAGTCCCCGAAATCATATCCATTGATTTCTTCCCTTTTGGCACACGCTTTCTCCCTTTCCACTTTTAATCCCCGCACCCCTTTTTAAGATTTAAGGGAAAAAAATAACATTCCTCAACCTTCTTCCTCCGCTATCACTCCTCTCATAGACCTCTCCTCCTTTCCCCCCTCCACTTCGTGCATTTTATAACCCACCCAAATTCACCATCCCCCCTCCCATTCTCCCCACCGAAGAACATTCACCCCGGGACCTTCTCAAGGAGCCTTTTTTACTGCCTTTCAACATCCGACTACTAATCCCATTTCTGTCGCCTTTTTTACACCTCATGCCTTTAACCAAAGATCTTCACTCTTTATCGGCTTCTTGTCGTCATATTCGACTTACAACCGTTTCCTTTCGTAACTCTTCAATCGCTTCGCTTTTCTCTCAACCGTATTCTGTTCCGAAAAAAATTTCCTTTAATTCCTTTATTTTTCCAGTTCCTTTCTCGTTTTTGCATTCTCCTTCCTCTTTTCCAGTTCAGCCTATAAGTTATGTCCTGCTTCTTTATAGAGCTCAATAGAAACCCTTTGTGAAAATGTTCACTTTGATGTATTTCCTTTCGATATAGCGAATTTATAATAACCGTAAAAAATTTTACTTGATAATTATAAATATCGGAGAAAATTGTTGAGCTCGCACAATGGATACAATCAAATTCACAAACTATGATCCTCAAATAGCCATAAAAAAGTTGTTCAGAATCTACAGTCGGTGTATTTCCACTGATAAGGGCTCCTTTGTATTTCTATTGCTATTGGAGAGACATAGTTTGTCAAAGTTAATCATTAATTTTGAACCGATACTCGTTTTTTTAAATTTGCTACGTCATCATCATGTGGAAAGCATAGGTAATAAATCGAATCATGTTCCTAAATCCATGATTAAACGAGATTTTTGCCGCGTTTTCTTTGTTTCCCGTTCGTTCTCCAAATATAGTTCTCATACTTTTACATTTCCCATCTTTCTTTCGTCCCTTCCTCTATTCCACGCTTAACCCGCGTATTTTCCCCTCCACCTCCCTTTCATACCTCCAACTTCATCTCTTCTTCCACATCTCGACTATCCGCAATCTTCCGACGCAAGCCGCTCAGACTCTCCTTCCTTTCCCCTTTCCACTCCCGCAATTCTCACCCCTTTCCTTTTCACCTCCGCGCCGGATCTCTCGCCGCCTCCTCTGACTTCCTTCCTCTCCCTCTTCCGCCTCTCTCTCCCTCCTCCCATCCCTCTTCATTCCTCCCTTTCCCTCTCTTCCTCCCTATATATATTCCCCCTTCTACATCATCCCACCCCTACTCCTCTCCACCGCTGTCGACAAAGTCGGAGTTGAAACGCGAAACGTATCGGATTCGCGTCGCCGGCCACGGCTCGAGAGAGAGAGAGAGAGAGAGAGAGAGAGAAGGAGGGATAGAGGGAGGAGGAGGGTGAAAGGATAAGGGTAGTGGGATGGGGATAGTTTGATGCCGGTGACGTTGAGGGAGTAGGTACAGAAGGGTTGCGACTATAGGTGAAGAGTGGGAGGATGATGGCGCGTTTAGTGGGAGGGAGAGGAGTGGAAGAGGGAAGGAGGAGAGAGGGAGAGAGAGAGAGGGAAGGAGGGAGGTGTTTCATGCTCCATTTTACTCCGCACCGCTTACCCCGTGCCATGAATAAAACATTCGCGTTCCGAATCGTCCAACTCCTCCTCCCCCTTAGAACCACGCCCTCTTTCTCCTCCTACCACCCCCGCATCTTCCATCCACCGCTCATTTTCCTCTTTCTCTCTCTCTCTCTCTTCTTCTCTGTTCTATTCCGTCTTCTCTTCCACCACCTCTTAGATAATTTCACAATCCGCCCATTTATCGCATTCGAGGTCTCGAATTTTTTAAACGATAAACTCGATTCGAATTGAAAATCGTCACATTCACCTCGATAAACGACAAGTTAAGGCATTTCTACGAGATTAGATGATGTATAATTCGATGCCAATCGAGTTTGATTTGTTATAATATATACTCGATTTCGTCTAGTATATTCGTTGCTGTAAAATATCAGCGAGCGTATTGGAGAAAGTGAATGGCTATTGCGCCGGAATCTTTGAATGTTATCCGGACTAAACTCGTGGGCCGTTTTATTATTACTTTCCGTATCGAGAGGAACGTAAAACCCGGCGGTAATGAATTGTGATTATTGATGAGCCGGGAACACGACGTATTAATGGCAGCTGCGTGGCTTTCTTTTTAAGGCTCGTCGTTTAATGACATCGGGACACGTTTTTCGCCCACCTGTCGGCAATTGGAAGCGGTATTGCGAAATGATGTGTGCGCGAATAATTGCGCAACCAAGATGGCGGAGCCAGAACAACTGGCAGAATTTCACACCTGTGCACGACGATAAATAAATCATCGCCTTGTTGACGAAAATAAGTTATCGGCTGCATAGGATTTCATTTTTGACGAGGATATCTCATTACTATATCGTAACACTTGTAATATCATGAAGTATCACGGATACTGGGGATTATAAAAGCAATTTACACGAATTAGTGACACAAATAACATGCATTTACCGATAAATTTTTATAACGATTGCATCATAAGTAGCACTGTAGCAAGGAAGTTAGGCGCCCGACAAAATCCCTTCAAACTTTAATGGAAATGCAAAAAATCGCTCTAAATGTCTACTAAATGGTAATATAAGACATATTGTCACTTGTAAATAAGTGAAATTCGTAAACAACACATCGAATTATTTATAAAAACATATTTTCTTTTAAATAACTCTAGAATTACAAGTTTAGTGAATTGTCACAACCGGTTTCTCTGCGTTTACTTCATCACTCACCTGGTTCTAAAAAGTTACTTCCTCAGCATGAGTAACAAGTTTCAAAAAGTTCCCCCACAAAAGGTGGATTGTATTTGTAATAAAATTTGGCTCGCCTGTTGCGAACTCTTCCCTTCTGCGACTGGGACGAACGTCCCGCTTGTCCCTCCCTCCCTTGCTATGACTTTTTATTTTCGCACAATATGTTTTGGTATTACTGAATAATATGTTTTCCGCGCTATCTCCATTCTATAAGAATCAGTATTCTCAATGCAAGTACAGCTTTGTTTGACCTTATTTTTCTGCAGAAAAAATTTCTTTGATCATTTTGTTTTGTTAACCGATATAAACTGTATTTTAGTTTTTTTGGGAATCTCGTGTATTTATTAAGTTTTACGATCTTCTATAGCCGTGAAAAAAAATTCTTCCCTTAAAATAAGAGTTTTCAGTCTAATAAAATTTATTTTAAATATTTATGAGCTATATTTGAATTACATTTAATAACCTTAAACTTTAATTTTCACAACCACATTCAGCGATTTTATAATGTATCCATATTATTAATCGAAGGAAAATATATTGGGTATTAATATCTTGGATTTTATAGAAGCACAGAAAACGATTCGATTTTAATTCATATAGCTTACTAATTAAGGAATAAAGAAGAACTCATTTGTGAGTCACAGAATCACGATAGCTATAGATTCCCCTATTTTATTTTAAAGTTGACAATTTCACATTAATCGAATCTGGTTTACGTATGCAAGGAGTATATCATTGAATAAAAATTTCCTTCTCTTTAGTCATCAGAGCAAATTACATCGTCAACTTGTGTACAGAAGGCATCCTAATTGAATGCTTAGAAAGTACGTAACATCGTTCGAGGATAGCCTCTCCAAGTGAGTGAGAATTAGGTGTATGCCATCCTTAGTGATCATTTCTCCCCTCTAGCGTTGTTTCTTCGACGGGTGTGGCCGATCGCCATCTTACACACTCACCAATCGTTTCGAAACCAATGACCTCAATGCGATAGCATGTTCATTCCTTCCTATGTGAGTGAAAATATAATTAACACCTGAAAACCACCATTTCGTGCTTCAAATTCACTCAGGGGTTTGCGAAACTGTCCTCTAAAGTTTTTTCCTTTGCGAGTAACTTGTCTCACCTACTGAGAAATTTCTAGAACTTTTCGCGGTGTATTTTGTGATAGCTATAAAGTAAGTTGTATCTCTGGGTTGATTTTAAAAAAATATTATTTTGTGTTCTACGATATTGCGATGATTATAATATGTTCTGGATGTAATTCACTCTGACAGAAATGAAACGAGCACGGACTATTACTGAAACTATATTGATAGAGCAAACCAAATTATCGTAAAACTAATAATTATTCTAATAGGAAATAAACATGGTAAAATTGAATATCACTTGATTATGACTTTACATAAATAAATTAGCAACGAATGGCATTTCACTTTTTCCCAAGTATGTTTTTACGGGAATATATTGTTAATTTCAGTGGTTGAAATGAAGTTTACATATTCTGCTTAATTTCTCTCTTTATTTTATTGAAATTAAAACCTCCCAAAGCATTTAAGTTAATTTATTTTACGAGAAGAAACAAGATGTGGCGATCGTCGCCGTGACAATTTCTAATAACGGCGAAGTCGATTACAACATGAAAATAGATTGAGGCTAATCAAAGATATGATTTACAACAATTATTTTCATTCTCTCATGATAGGCGTCGCTTACTTATCCATGATGATTCATTTTTCATTTATCGTACATGTAAAACAATACAGCTCTCAGACTGCAAATAAGATTAATAAGAACTACTTAACTGGGCAATACTTGTCACGGTACACTTTCAAGAACAAGCAATTTAAAAAATATATTTGCCCCAGGTATCTCCAATAGCCACAGCAAGAGTTTAAAAAAACATGCGCATTTCGACTACAAAGAAGTCCGAAAATAGATTCTAAAATAATTCTTTGTAGCCGAAATGCGTATTTGTTTTTAAAACTGTTTTGGCTATCGGAGATACATGAGGTAAGTAGGTATATTTTTTAAATTGCTTGTTCTTGATTTTTTTCAGCCATAAGACGAGCTCGATAGTTCCCTGTTGAACGGTACACTTTAATTTTCGAAAATTTATTCCGTAAAAGTATCGAAACTGTGTGTAACATGAGCTGAAAACTGAAAACCTACGTTTCTCCAACATGTATAAAAACGTAGAGAAAAACAAATTCACATTTCAGCTACCAAGCAACTGTCATCAGTGATAATTCTCAAATAGTAAACAGTAAATTCTGAAACAAAATCTTTCGGTTATCCACCACTGATGACTGCTGCTTTATAGGTGACATGCGAATCCGGTTTTCTCTACGTTTTGTTTGTTTGTTTGAGTGCCCAGCCAATTCGCCTCTCTTACAGCACGAATGGGTATCTCAGAGGTAGTGCAATGAATAACCGGGGAAGAGAGGAGGGAAACCCGGTGCCGGCATTTGCAAGCTCTTACGAAGAACACCAGGGGGGCCAACGGCTTAACGTCCCTTCCGAAGGACGGAACAGCTGAATTTGCGCGGTCTCCTCAAACCACACAAACAGGGGGCCGGGTGACCTTGGAAAAATCCTACTTGCGCAGGATTCGTGCCCGCTGCCTTTTCAAGCAGTAGGCGAGTAGCAGCCAGCGTCCTAACCACTACACCACCGTACGTTTTAGGTCCCGTTCGAGAAACGTAGCTTTCAATTTGACTTCAGTCGTTCTTTCTTGGATTGAACAAAGCGCAATAGGAAATACTTTTGCTTTAAACATCTGCGTATTAATCGTCAACCAAGCAGCGTACATGGAGATGTGATAGCTTACTTTGCGCCTACGGTAGTCGATACAACGGGCGTTTTCCTATAATTGAATCACTTCGGTACGCATGAACTTTACGCCACGTCTCAATAAAAAATAACATTTTAATGTTCGCGACATCGAACTGACGCGAACGATCACCTCCGCTGCCGCTCGTTTAAATTTATTCCGCGCCGACTGCCACCCGTCACCTGGGGCTTTTAAAAGCCAATTGATATACATATTCATAACCCGTCCGTCACTTTTCCTGGCGTCATTAAAACATTTTTTACGGCCATCACGAACCGACATCCTCTCGTTATGACACTTTTCTCCGAACGAAATAAACCACACAGTTTCCCGGTACCGGATTTCGACTTCCGAATCCCTTCGGCCCGTCGATAGAGACTTCAAAAGGACCGCGGTCCATCGTGCAGACTATCGAGTGCTGTTCGGAGATTAGAGATAGCGGGCGATAAGGGGAGGGGAGATTTTAGTGGCGGAATGAGTTATGTATGGAGAGAGAAGAGGAAGGAAAAGAAAGGGAGAAGGCGAGAAAGGAAATAGGGTGAGAGAAGAATGGAGGAGGTGAGGGAAGAGAGAGAGATGGAGGATGTGGGTTAGAGTCTGGAAGGGATGATGGGTAAAATAGACAGATGAAGAAAGAAACGAAAGAGAGTAAGCAGTGAGAAAAAAGAGGAAGAAGAGAGGAGGGAGGAGAGAGATAGAAGGAGAGAGGAGAGATATAGTGGATGGAGATAGAGGGAGATAGAGGAAGAAGATAGAGGAAGAAGATAGAGGAAGAAGATAGAGGAAGAAGATAGAGGAAGAAGATAGAGGAAGAAGATAGATAGAGGAAAAAGATAGAGGAAGAAGATAGAGGGGAGGATTGAGGATGGAGAGAGAGGGGGGAGATAGAGAAGGGAGAGAGAGGAGGGAAATAGGAAGGAGAGAAAGAGAATGGAGAGAGAGTGAAAGGAGAGAGCGAGGTGGGAATGAGTATATGGAGTGGATAAATGGAGGGAAGGAGATGGGGAGGGAGAGAAAGGAGAGAGGAAGATAGGAGAGAGAGAGAGAGAAAGTGCGGAGGGATGTATAAGCAGAATAAAGAGATAAGGAGGAATGGAGGTAGGAAGGAGTGCAGGAAATGGAGTGAGGAGGATGGGTCATGTATTAAAGGAGAGGTGGGGGAAAGGAGGGAGTCAGGAATGGAAGGACGAATGGAGGGAGGAATGAAGGGAGGAATGGAGGGAGGAATGGAGGAAAGAATGGAGGATGAGAGGAATGGAGGGAGCGGATCGGATGTTGTAGCAGCGAGGGAAGCCCGGAGTAGCGGCTTCTCCATCTTCAAAAGCGACCGCATCCCGGAGTGATTATTAAGTCTTCCAGACGCATTCGCCGGCTGGGGCACTCACTCGGCCGTTTGTGTTTGTGCGTGTGCGTGCGTATGTGAGCGCGCGCGTTTGGTGCGGTGCCACAAAACGGCCGCCCTCGACCTCCCCCACCTTTATTTATTTATTTTTTAAAGACGTGCATGAGAATGAGACGTTCGACGAAAGAAAGGGTATAAAAAAAATCATGTTTTGGGGGACAATATACAACGGAGAGATAGAGAATGGGGGAGGGAATAGAGGTGAGGGGCGATCCAGGCGGTTAGGGAGAGGTAGCGGTTGAAGGAGGGGGGTGTCACCGAACAAAGTTTCAAAAAGAAATTCCTTTATTATATCTTTCCGGACGAGGGGGTGGGAGCGTGGGATGAGAGGGAGCATTAAGTCGGCGTAGGCGGAGTAGAAAGAGTGAGGGCGGGGAGAGGGGGACTGGAGGTGGAGGGGGTGGGGGTGGAAATAATAAAAGCGACGCCAACAATCGCCGGACGCCGCGCGTGTACCTATGTCTGTCCCTGTGGGTGTGTTAGTGTTTTCCTTTCGGAAGTCCCTCGGTTGACCGCCACCGGTGTTTGTATCGCCACAGTCGCAAGGAAGGCGGCTGTTGACGCGGAGCCGACTGACAAGAGGTGGGCGGCTGATTTATTGCCCCACACCCCCACTCCCTTCCTCCTTCTCGTCCCTTTCCAACCCATTCCCCCTACCGTGCCCCTTCAACCTTTCCTTCTCTCGCTCCCCCAAACTCCCTTCCTATACTATATTTCGGTGGAATCTTCTCCTCATTCTTTCTCAGCCCACGTGTCTCTTTAGGTCTTTCGTGGGTCGGGTGCATAAATAATTCCAGAAAGATATTCATCGCTACCGACGCATCGCCGCCATAAGACCTGGCGCGCATGCGCACCCTGGCGTACAGAAATCCGACCACCCACTCGATCTCGGAAAGCGTTTTAGCAATTGCGCCGTCGACCCGCCCTGTGGTTGCGCCAATTGTTTTTTTAGTTGTTTACTGTGCGCTGAGAGGACTATGCCTTTATGCATGGATCACTTATGCATCTTTTAGGAATTTGTAGTTATGCACGAAGTGATTCATATATTTTTTAATTGGCATCCATAACAGTCCAAAGGTTTTCAAATCCAACAAACGATTCTTTAAAAAATGAAGGAATCAGGAGTAGGTAATTATTGATCACTGGCATTTATTGACGGGAATTCAACAAATATCTCTTTAACTTGAAAAAATCATGATTTAATTAATTGATAAAACATAAAAGGTGCAATCATTCTGCCTTTGGATGGAGAAAGAACATCTCTTCGCAAGGTATAAACGAACAGTTCGTAGCAATCGCTAAGTTTATTTCCGAATGCTCATAGATGAATATCTCTGAGTTATTCAATTCTAATAAATATGTGAGGCGTATACTATAGTTTAGCGCAAAGAAAGTTTAAATAAAAACAATAGGTTATTCCTTTTTGTTACGATATTAGGATGAGTTAATGTCTTCCAATTATAATATAGTGTGAACTCACACATTCTTCGCTATCTCTAAAATTATAATGAGCGGTGTATGATAGTGGAGATTGAAGATGATATAAGTAGAAGGAAGAATGTTCAGAAAATCTTAAATTAAAGAACCTCTAGTATCTTAAATATCCACTAAATATCAAATCATTTTCAAGAAAATTCGATCAAATGAAGTCTTTCTTCTATCTGACTTATTTGACTTTTATAACATTCAGTACATGAGATTCCTTTCTGATTTTTTTATAACGAGAGGGGCCGTGAGATTGTTTACCTGAGTAATATCACAGAGATTCTTGCCATGTTTTTATGAATTCGCCATTAAATCTTGATCTGCAGGGAAAAAATATTAGAAGTCCACTCCAAAGTAGCTGACCAGCCATTTATCTTACTTCCTAGGAGTTGGGTCGAACCTCTCTTTTTTCGAATTTACAAAAGAAAATATTCTTTTTGATGCATTTCAATATACATTAGAATGTATAACGTCCGTATATAAATCACGGTATTTGTAAAAGGATATTATCTATCAGGCACAAGAAATTTTCAGAAGTTTCGATCGTCCTATACCGTGATTAATAGCAGAACCGTCCTTAGTAAGTCTGAGAACGTGCTGGACAGACGCAAAAGAATTCATGGCGAGAGGAAGAGAGCTGAGACATAAATTTTCTTTTAGTTTTGGACCTTAATGTAACTTCGACGCATACTTTATCAAAGATGTGGCTTTGAACTCGTGCAATTTGTATGGGTAAAATGTATTCAACAGAATCTCCGATAAATAATAAATGGAACGTTTGAGCGTACTATGGAGATAATAATCGGTGATCAGAGTAAATGTTCAAGTTTTATAATTTACCCTTTTAAGTTAAATTACAGAGATCGGCTTCGCAGTAACCATGTCCCTCTTTACAAATATACGCCTTGGTTGGAAAAATACACTAAAGATTTATACTCGAATTTACCAAGAACATTTATACATTATAGGTCGTTTATCCCGCCATTGCCAATCCGATTTTTCGGACCGTTTTATGTTCCGCGTAAAATGGTTTTTCAATGCATAGAAACCTACATGTTATAGTGGTGAGATTCACTGGAAATTCGGGCTGAAAGAGGATAACAATAATATTGAAGAATAGTTGTGCTTCAAGATGTTTAAAAAAAAGAACTTGGAGCCTACCTTACCTATGTCCTCAGAGAAGATATTTAGGCTCTCTTGTTTGAGAAGTTGAATATTACTTCAGGTCACAGAAAAGGTATTAAAAGCTAACGCAATTTCAGGAATGAATAAGCAGCAAGATGTCCATAGATATGGTTCGTATCAGATGTCTTCGAAATAAGGCGGCAAGGAAACGATTTCCCGTGTCGAAGCAACAGAAACCTAGTCCTTTGATTAAACAATTTCCGCATTAAATGTAATGTAATGTATTTATTTGAATACAGATGTTGTCAGTTTAAAATAATAACTTTTACATTGATACCGTATGCAATTGAATTGTATTTATTGTGAAATACTTTTTCACCTCATAAACTAAGTACCTACTTTACGTTATCACTCCTGCTTTTCGCTAATTCGGATTGATTTATGTGTCAATTTATGCATGTGTGTGTATATGAGCTCGGGCGTCTATTTTTTTAGAAATATAGTAGATTGACTATT
Organism: Tanypteryx hageni; assembly: GCA_028673005.1. Classification (NCBI taxonomy): domain Eukaryota; kingdom Metazoa; phylum Arthropoda; class Insecta; order Odonata; family Petaluridae; genus Tanypteryx; species Tanypteryx hageni. Next base: position 81,795,511 of record CM054116.1, on the reverse strand, counting down.
TGAAACATTTTCTCATCAAGTCGTGAAATAGGCTCTTTCGATAATTTACTTAAGAGAAGAAAATGTTCCATTTCAAAGGACTCTTGCTACGCGGCATTATTCGTGAGGCACTCAATATCTATTCTCTTAATTATCACATCCAGTAATTTCTGAGTGCGTGGATGTGGTCGTAACACTGTTAATCAACTGAGAGGGTTAATTTTTCCTGCGCGACTGCATAGCTACAACGTTTCAATTTATCAAAATACGTCCCTCCCTATTTTGTAATTTTTATTAAGAAAATTTGCTCTAAAAAATTGAAAATCTTATTAGGTCGAGAGGCGTTTGCGGTCGATCACTAAAAATCTGATCATAGGAATAGCTGTTATATTTCATTATATAATCGTTGTTTGGGTTGCCTCATAGATATAAAATTCTGAAATTCTTTAATGAATTTCTTGCAGCTGGGAATTCGTAATGGCGTCAGAGAATCTGTTTCTCTTCCTTTTCTGCTAAACGAATCAAAAACATCTCCGTTATAAAGGGCGATTGAAATACCGAATGGTCCATTATGCACGATCATGTATATTCATTCGCACACGAAAATGTATTATCTGCTGTTAAACTTGTTGCGTATGCTTTGCACAATGCCTCAATCAAGCATTATAGCAGGATAAACTAAAGTTATCCTTTCCCTCTCTGTACACATTTTTAGCAGGTTTATTTTGAGTATATAATTTCGAACCTTCTAGGATGGCATTGTAATTGAATTTTCTATACCTAGTTGATGTCTTCTATTGATTAAAGAATTTATTTTGTCTCTTGGAACTGAACTGGTTGTATGACGATGATATCTGCATAATCCATCAATTTAGAGCAACAACTAATACTGATGAAGGAGTCTCTTTTATTTTTTTCTTCCGTGCGTTCAAGCTATCGTGGACTTCTGTACAAGGCGTGGCTGACCGGATGTGGCCCATAGGTAAGGTTTTGGGAGGCCTTGGCTCATATTTACAAGGACGTTTGCTGCCTGACCTACTCTCAAACCTTGAAAATTCGATTTATTTCCAGGAATATAAATACATCCCTATCGCGACACGGCCATACAGGTGTACACTTAGGGGAATTACTTTTCAGATTCCTCTAAGATTATTCAAGAAGTCCTAATGTGCTGTTTATAGGTAACGAGATTAGAAAATTGGCTTGAACTTGACAATGCAACTTTTTTATCTATTAAATTAAATTGTTAAGCTACGCTACTTTATTTTATTTCGTATTCATGTTCTTCTGATAAAGCTGACTCCGTAAATACCTGAGCGTCATTTTTTAATTGTAACTTTTCCAAATGGAAAATACGGTCGATGATAATTCTACTAGTAGAAAATAAAACAAATTACTCTCGGAATCTAAACCCAAATTATGTAAAGACAAAGATACAGGGGTTTTTAATCCAAACTATGCATATTTTTGCTTCGCATTCGGCTGTTAATTTGGGAATACCGTGTTAGAATATTGTCTAAAAAACGATATTGGGTCGCCGCAAAGTTTTTCTACTTTATGCGTTGGAATTACGAATTTCAGAGATGTTTTACGTAAACACCTAAGCCAGCAATTCTCACCTAAATTTCAAATTCTTTCTATATTAAACTAAGTGAGTCATAATCATTAGTAACTTCCTCTTTTGATCAATAATTGTTTGTTTGATATTTTTGTGCGAAGAAATTATCATTTCAATCTGACTTATGAACTAAACACAAATTTTCATGTTAGAACACTGCATAGAAGAGAACTTTTTCTTTTTCCATCGTTAATCTAAAACTACAATACATACAGGGTGTTTGAAACGTCGTGCAACCCTGTATATTTTAATTTAATAGTTATATATGTTTGATATTTTTGTGCGAAGAAATTATCATTTCAATCTGACTTATGAACTAAACACAAATTTTCATGTTAGAACACTGCATAGAAGAGAACTTTTTCTTTTTCCATCGTTAATCTAAAACTACAATACATACAGGGTGTTTGAAACGTCGTGCAACCCTGTATATTTTAATTTAATAGTTATATATGTTTGATATTTTTGTGCGAAGAAATTATCATTTCAATCTGACTTATGAACTAAACACAAATTATCATGTTAGAACACTGCATAGAAAAGAACATTTTCTTTTTCCATCGTTAATCTAAAACTACAATACATACAGGGTGTTTCAAACGTCATGCAACCCTGTTTATTTTAATTTAATAGTTATGTATCAGTTATAGTTTAAAGGAAGGCGGTGGTTGCCTACTTCCAAAACTTGCTATGGCATGGATGTGGAGGAGATGTATAGCTGATGTGTAATGTATAATGCACAACTCATGTGTAAAGAATACACTGAAATATACAGGGTTGCGCAACTTTGAAAAACCCTGTACGTACTTAGAAAACGATTCAACAATATCTCGACTTAACTTTAATACTATCGCAAAAGGTGATGGTAGAACTCATGATATTATTTTTATATACATTTGTTTAAATTAATTTTGTACTGTCATTGTATAAATGAGAAAACATTTGTTTTATCTAGTCCCTATATTAAGGAGGGAGCCTTTTGTATTATTTGTATTATATTTGACAGCAGCTTACTTGAAAACAACTTTAATAACGTAACTTACTTAAATCCCACTTTTCTGTAAATTAAAGCACGATATACGAGATAAAAATTTGTAAAAATAAAAAAATCTATTTTTATCGTGCATTCTCTGATGCTTCAATAGTGTAGTCCTTTAAAATTGAAGAAATCTGTTTTATATTATGAAGAATACGATATATACTTAGAACATCAAAATCATCTTTATTACTCGGCGCATATATCTACATCTATATGATTCCTTTTGGTGGTTTGGCAGTGCACCAAAAGTCCCTAGTTTTCCTACGCCACCTTTTCCTATTATGTTCTCTTATCAACCTAGAGAAAAACGATCCTCTATATCGCTCCGTCCTACAATTGATCTCACGAATCTTATCCTCGATGTCATGCCGTCCGAAAAACGTCGGGCTTCTGATAAAATCTTCTATCTCATTTGCTATTCCTTCCGATATATGTTTCCAACAGTTTAAATATAGCCTGCAGTCTACGTTTCTCTAACGAAGCCCGTTTCAGATTTTCTATTAAGGACGTTACTGTTTGTTTACTATCGTAATTTCTCTTTACGAATCTAGCTGCCCTGCACTGCACCTTTTCTATTTCCTTAGTGAGTCTCTTTTCGTAAGGAAGCTGATATATATTCGACCTGCGGTCGAACCAAGAATAAATAACATAATTCCTTCACTATTTCGGAACTATTACGAACTATTCTCCTTATAAAGGCCAGCCTTTTGTTAGCGGCACCTATCACTAGGCGAATGTGGGTGTCCCACGATAGATCACGATGGATCGTGACTCCTAGATATTTAACCGAATCTGAAGCTGGAATCCCTACTTCGTCGAACGAATAATTGACATCAAGCGAGCTATTCTTGATTCTCCATAAATTGATGACGCAGCTTTTCCTTTGGTTGATTTCTAACTGCCATTCCTTACACTACGCAAAAATAGCTACTAGATTATTTTGGAGATACTGAAGGTCTTGTTGCGTATTTCTCCATAAATGACTGTCATCCGTCAAAAACCTAATTTTACTTCTGACTACTGAACTGATATCGTTTATATAAGTTAGAAATAATAACGGACCCTGTACACTACCCTGTGGAACTCTGTAGAGACAACCTCCACTAAGTTCGAGGACTTCCCATTTATAACAACCTTCTGCTTCATATGATTTAAAAATCTGATGTGGCCACCACATGACTTTCTCCATTCCTGTAATTTTTCTAAAAATTCCAAATAGGTTACATAATAATAAATATTTTAAGAAACTGCGAGAAAATTTTAGACTTGACCAGCGGCGTAAATATGGGTACGCAAGTTACGCGATCGCGTAAGGGCCCAAGACCAAGGAGGCCCTCACCCTTACATCCTCGAAAATTTTACTTGAATGTGAATATTGTATTAAAAATGTCTTATAACACACATTAATGTTCAATGAACAGATAATATTTTCCATTGAAATTTATAAGCACCACCAACCAAGGGGCCCGCTTATATATATCATTTTACGTTAGTTTAAATCTCACAAAAAAACACCTCAATGGGCCCCGGGCCCATTGAAAACTTTCGCAGGGGGTCGTCCAGAATTTGTAGTTACGCCACTGGACTTGACAAAGAACAAAAATGAGCTCCTTCTGAATGAATGAATGAATACCTTCTGGTATTGGAATTAGCCACAAAGCTCCAACAATTAATAAAATAAAAGGATCGTTACAAAGACGTAACTAAGCGTCAGTTGTTAAAAGTAGTCGTCGGTAGGTGGCATGGTGGTGGCAGCTAAAAATATATCTCTTAAACAATATGGGAAAATGTTTCAAACAAAGGTTGTAGAAAATTAAGTTTTCTACAACTTTTATTCAAATACGTTTTTACATATATCAAGTATTAAAGCAAATATTAACTGATTTTTACCAAAAACTAATCAGTACTTGTGACTCATAAAAATGTTAAATATAAAATTTCGCGTTGACTTGATTTCCCACACCCACAAAAAGCTGCCGTACACACACACACACACACACACACAAACACACAGACATCATCGAGAAAATGGTCAAAACATGTTCAGGGGACCGCAAAACGTATATTTCCGTTGAAATCTCGAAGTCGATATTTTTCATGAAAACAATACTTTCCCCTATACTACGTGTATGGAGAAAATAAAAATCCACGGATCTAACTACAGTGCAACCTCTATAATCCAAACCCACGTTAGTCCGAACTCCCAGTAATCCGAACTGTTTCCTCAACATCAGGTGTAAAGTGTCGGTTAAGCGAAGCGAGCGTCGGAAAGTGAAATTTGAAGCTTTTATTCTGTAACATAGTCGGGCACAGATGTCCACTACTAACGCCTCTTGCGGCTGAATGGATGATTCTTTGGAACATCGTTTTAAAAGGAATGGGCGATGTATCGGTACGGCCGGACGTGCCGATATCGCTCATTCCTACAGCCGCGGCCCAGTGTGGAATAAAATTTTCCCGTCCATCAACGCGGATCTCTCACAGTCATTTTAGTGAACTGTAAGTACATTAATTGGTGTTTTATTTACAGAAATTTAATACATAATAGATTTTTTCCTCGTTATTTTACATCAATATTGATACACTACTGATATACTACTACTACATCGTCAGCTGCGTGAGCAGGCATATAAGAACCTAGTAAAAGGAATAAAATAAAAAAATATGGATAACTATTTACTTGAACAAGATGTAATCATGTACGTATATATAAATTTTCAGTTTTTACTGTGGAAATGTACCTGCTATACATTATAATAAATACTTTTTCTTAAAAACGTGGTCATATACTTAGAATCCAGTAATCCGAACACCTCGATAATCCGAACACGCCCTTGCATTAATTAGTTCGGATTATAGAGGTTGCACTGTAATAATTTTGGAATTATCGCCTAAGGTTTCTAATTTCGTTATTAATTTCCTGTGAGGTGCCTTATCAATTCCTAAGATTCCTAAGATCTAAGAAGATGGCATCGACCTTCCTATTATTTTATCCGCTTCTCAGTATACAATTCACAAAAAGACCGAGCTGAGTATCGCAAGACCTACCTTTCCTGAAGCCGTGTTGACAATCATCTAACAATGAATTTCTATCAAGAAATCGCATTATGTTGTTAATGAGTATGCGCTCGAGAATCTTGCACGATATCGAAGTTAAGGAAATCTGCCTGTAATTTTCTGGGTTCCCCTTGTCGCCGCCCTTATGAATTGGGGCAACGTGCGCTAACTTCCAGTCATGAGGGACCTCTCCGCGGGAAAGAGATTTCTCGAATATTATCCGAAGAAAAGGTGCTATTTCTTAAGCTAAATCTTTTAAAACGCGAGCAGGAATTTCTTCGGGGCCGGTGGCTTTGTTAGGTCTAATGGAACTTACTTACTTGACTTGCTATTCCCACCTCAGAAAATACTATACCGTCCATCAGGTCGTTCCTCATAGCGGGTGCATAATGTACGCATTGATCGTTGACGGAAGTAAATGCTTTTACAGTATGACCGTTGAAGAAGTTGGCTTTCTCAACGCTATCATGAATAACGGCACCCGAGCCATTACGCAGGGAAGGTATGATAGGGAGTCTACCTTGGATCTCTCTCACATAGGACCAAAACGCTTTAGGGTCCTCCTTAAAATAATTATTTAACACCTTATTCCTGAAGTTATTAAAAGCTTCGCGCATAGTATTTCTCGCTTTAGCGCTGGATTCCTTATACGTCTGAACTTGCATCATCATCATCATGCTTCTGTCCGAAGACAGGTTTTAACTGAATCGCTGCCTCCATTTCTCTCTCTCCCTAGAAGCCTCTTTTATACCTCTATAAGTAGTATATCCCTGCTTTATATTATCTAATATTCCTATTCTTTTTCTCCCTCTTCCTCTTCTTCCACTAATTTTTCCTTCTAGGATCGTCCTTTGTAAACACTGTCTTCTCAATATGTGCCCTATCCAATTTGCTTATCTTTTCCTGATTTTTTTTATTAGCGTCCTTTCTTCTCCCACCATTTCTAATACTTCTTCGTTTCTCTTTCTCTGAACTTTAGCTGCTCTATATTCGTCAGATGCTATAGACATATTTCTTATTTTCGCGTGGCTTATTTTCTGACGCCTAAGCGCACTCCTAACTTGCTAACGTATCTATTTATTGTCGACCTTCAATTTAATTGGAATGTACTTATCGATGCTCTTCAGCATTATATCCTTGACTAATGTCCATGACGACTCATTACCTGATCGTTCGTTCATATCACGGAAGCTAGATAATATTTCTCGTAGGAGCGACCTGAAACTTGGAAAAACTGCCTTGGCAAATACGAGTATATAAAACTTTCTTTGAGGCTTAGGATTCCTCTCGAATTTTAAATTACACTCCGCGTACACGGCCAAATGATCATTTATTTTATCCTCAATGATGACTTTGTTTATTCTCTTTAGGATACTGGTTGCTAATAAATCTAGTGTGTTGCCTGATCACATTGCCTTTCTGACTAATTGAAGGATAGAGTGCTCGCAGAATGTTTCGATTAATGCCTTACAGGATTCGTGTTTTTTACCTTTAGATTTGAAACATAGATCGTCCCAATCAATTCAAGGTAAGTTAAAATCCCCACCGAATATAATGATTCCATCTTGATTAACCACCCTAAGATTTGACATTTGCTTCTCAAGGTTTAAAATATGAGCTTCACCTGCGTTAGGTGGCCTGTAAAACGAGCATAAAAATACCTGCTATCGTACTTATAGCTAACGTCTATGAAAACCCCAACGCCTGATCTATTAGCGCGATCTTTTCTATCCTCTATGAAATATCTCCTACGGGTGGCAGATTTAATTGAGGCTACCGATTGCTACAAACACACGTTATAGTATTGTTATTAATCATGCATTCTTTATTGTTTATGCATGCTAAAATTTTAGATAGAGATTTTGGTTTAATTCCGCTTTTAATTTATAATTGCATTTCATTTTTTAAAAATAGAAGGTTGCATTCGGACTGCCAGATGTGAATAAAAAATTTCATTATTAATTATTAAAGAAGGCTGTAGTAGTACGAGGGATTTTTTCCAATTATATTTTATTGCGTTTAGTTTACAATCAATGACTTTTTCACAAGTTAAAATTCCGACCGGAAAAGTGAAAACGCTAAAATATAGTCTTAAGATGTATTCCATATGACTACAATTTATTTTAAATTAATAAGTGCAAAAAATATTCTCTCCAATAAAACTAAGTAAATAAGAATGCTTTCAAGAAATATCTACGAAAAACTATTTGCGCTAGCACGATCAGATGCTTCTGCCCTCTGTTGCCGAGAGAGGCCACCTCTTAGAGACGTGCTACGTAGACTAAGTTCAATCGTCTCAATAGAGATGTCGCCCTTGAATTGAAACGGAAAAACAAATCGTTCATGACATTCTTATAAGAGAAGAACTAACTACCGATAAAACATTTCTTCTTATGTATGTCATAAAAATTTCTAAAAAACGCTTAGCAAACTTCTCGGATGTAAAATCATCATTTTAGATTTGAAATATTTTATAATCATTTGACGGATCGTAAAGAAATGTTCCTAAGTTGATTCTGTAATGCTGGTTAACTTTAAGTAGGAAGACTTCAATGTAACCATTCATGTACTGCTTTAATATTTGTTGATAAAGGATGGAAATTAACTAATAATGTGCACCTGAAAAATTCAAACATTTCTGAAGGACTCTCATCTCGTGCACCTTCTTGTATAAATAAATTACACCGGTTGCATTCGTTTTTATTCTCTGCTGTATTCGCCGGTAACATGCTGATTCATCTTAAACATTAACGAATTCCGGTCATCGTGGATGCGGGATCACCAAAATCACGAAATCACTAGAACCAGACCTGCTAAAAAGCAAGTAAAATTTCCTTCCCGTAATGGGGCGGGAATTGGCGCGTCGTCTTTCGTTGATGATCGCATCCGTCACGCTAACGTGTAAATATACATGTACACGTTAAACCAAACATTTCGCTAAAATAGATCCTTAGCATTAAATGAAGTGTCGAATACTTTTGGAATTACTCTCGAGAATTTAGAGATTAAAGAAACTATAAAGGTAAAGCCATCCATCCCCTTCCCATAAATAACAATAATATGCTAACGAGGGCGAGAGAGAGTGAGAGATGCAGACGAAAGACAGTCGGTTAGATTGGAAAAAAAAGAGCGAAAAGGAGAGAGAGTTATGAAAAATGCATGCATTATATTATTACGCCCTCTCCCGAGAGAGAGATAGAGAGCATCGCGGTCATCAAACGAATTTAGCGGCGGCAATGAGCCCCTCCCAAGGAAAAAGCGTCGTAATCCACCGCATTACCTCCTCCATCCCATTCCCTCACCCCATTCACTATCCCTCCTCCACTCCCTCCCATCCTCTCCCTCTATCCCGCCCGAATGCCATTTCGACCTAAATCTTCCTTTCATAAAAATCCCGCCCTCCCACCCCCTCCCCAACCAACCTCCCTCTCATCATCCTATTCCTCTCGCAGACTCGCTTCCATCCCATCCCTTCATGTCTTACCCTCTCATTCTCCCTCCTCCTTCATTTAATTAATCTCCACTCTGCTTTATGGCTAAAGGCTTCCAGTTATTCGCTGAATTATTCATGGGAATCAATTTCGCTCCAGTGGTATGTAAATTAGCGATGGTGCCTCTTCTGGGGTTGAGTCTCTGAGACCTCTGTAAGTGAATCCGAGGGATGGGGGTGTGTCTCTGTCTGTATGTGTGTGTGTGTATTCCCTCCCTTCTTCCCTCTCCTCTCCTATCCACCCTTCTCGTACCATACGCATTTTCCCTATAACCCTCCTCATTTTGGAATCACAAACCCTTAGGACCGTGCCAATGCTGAATATAAATAAATAAATAAGGCACACACACACATATATATTTATACACGCATTATGCACAGTGCTTTAAAGAAAATGGGGATCATCTTCTCCTCTTCACTACCTTCGCCATCTTTTCATCCCCCCTCTCATTTCTACATGACTCACCGCATCAAGTAAAGAATCATCCCTCTCTTAACCCATCCTACCTCCGTACCTCATCATCCCATTCCTCTTCCTCCTCCTCTCTCCTCACCTCCCTGTGAAAAGAAACCTTCATCGCCGGAGCGGTAATTTATTCAGACGTCCTTATTACTCGGAGTGATACAGAAATCCACGTTGATGAGGGAGAGATAGAGGAGGGATCGCGAGGTTGGAAGGAGAGAGTGGAAGGAGGAGTGCGAGGAGTCAAGGGAGAGAGAGAGAGAATTTGAGAGGGTGCGGAAACTATATTGCGCGAAAATTGCTCGCGAATAAACTGTTGCTCGGTTTCGGATGGGTTCTATTTCACTTTGGACGGTTCTGTTGAGGAGAGGTGATGGGCGAAACGGGAGAGGGGAAGTGGGTTGGTGAAAGGAATTGTGGGCTGAGGAGAGTGGATATCTCCAGAAATGCCTCCGGATTAACAGTTGACAGTCTGGAACAGGGAAGGGGATTCGAGGAAGGGAAGAGGGAGAGAGAGAAAGAGAGACGTTTTCGGATGGCTCCGGGAATAATTTGATATAACTTTATTCCATCTCGAACAGTTCCAGGCTGTCTTTTCGAGTTGGGGAAAAGATGCGAGTGGGAAGAGGGGGAGAGGATGAGGAGGAGGAACGGGAGGAGGGATGGGGAGAGAGAGAGAGAGAGGGAGATGTGAGAATTGATACGTATCTCTCTCTTTTGAGCCCGGCGGTGACGAGGTTAATGAGTCGGAACGTTTCGTGAGTGTCGGTTAACAGATTGCTCCCAAAGAGACTGAGGAGGATAACGTCTCCATTTGCAAAGGTCTATTTATCTGTTGGAGGCGATCCGACGTGATTCGGCGAAATTTTGACAAAAATATATCACGCCCGTCGTCGATTATCCTCGTGCGTTTACGTCCCTTAATTTGATCATCGAAAATCGTATCGTTAATATTTTGTAAACATGCATCTGCAGTTGGTTTGAATTCCTGATAATGATACTATGCTGACGAGAGATTTCTCATGAGACCTCGGTTTAGAAGTTTTTCACCGGATTTTTGCTTATCGTCGTGCGACGAATGGAGGAGGAGAAAAAAGAAGACAGATGAAGGGATCACCGCACCCTCAGTGCGCGCGTATTGTTTGAGAGATAATATAAACACGCGGATTTATTTGTAAAACCAAGCGCGGCGACAGACGGAGACAAGAGGAGGTGGGGGCAGGTAGATATGGCGAGGGGAGAGGTGGAAGGAGGCTTAGAAGGATACATGCAAATGGCCGTGAAGAGCACTACGTAGGTAGGAGCAAAAGACGCAGAGATAAGATAAAAGGGCAGAAAGCGGAGCGACCGACGCTTCCCCTCACGCTCTGAAAAAAATAGCAGACACCGCTTCGCTCCTCCCAGTAATTACACGAGTTGTAATTTACGAACGCCAGTACCTGGAAAGAGAAGAATGGAGCGAGGAGAAAACGGCGCGTTCTTTTGTTTGACTTGGCAAACAAGAGAGACGGCTGCGTAGCGCGTTCGCATGTCTCCTTCGAGGAGGCGGAGGGTGGAAATAAATATGTCGCCTATTGGCACCCTTGCATCGAGAAAAGGAGTTGGATCGGCCTACGAGTTGCAGAGGTAGCGTGGAGTTGAGATGTGTGAATGGAGAATTGTATGGGGAATGGAAAAAGACGATTGAAGGGAGGTGGAAGAATTGGGATGAGATGGGTTGGAGGCGCGGTGCAAGTGGGGTGGAGTGGGGTGGAGGTTAGGTCATGATGGGTAAAAGTGTTGTGGAGGTGGGGTGGGGCGGGATGGAGGTGAGGTGGAGGTGGGTTGGAGGTGAGGTGGAGGTGGGGTGGAGGTGGGGTAGAGGTTGGGTGGAGGTGAGGTGGAGATTAGATCAAGATGAGGTGTTGTTGCGGAGGTGGGGCGGAGGTGTGGTGAAGGTGGGAGGAGCTGGGGTGGAGGTGAGGTGGAGGTGTTGTGGAGGTGGGGTGAAGCTGGGGTGGAGTTTGAGTGGAGGTGGGATGTAGGTGTGGTGGAGGTGGGTTGGAGGTGGGGTGGTGTTGTTGTGGAGGTGGGGTGGAGGTGGGATGTAGGTGAGGTGGAGGTGTGGTGGAGGTGGGTTGGAGGTGAGGTGGAGGTGGGGTGGTGTTGTTGTGGAGGTGGGATGGAGGTGGGGTGGAGGTGGGGTGGCGGTAAGGTGGAGATTAGATCAAGATGAGGTGGTGTTGCGGAGGTGGAGTGGAGGTGAGGTGGAGGTGTGGAGGTGAGGTGGAGGTGAGCTTCATGTGGGATGAAGGCGGGGTGGAGGTGAGCTTAAGGTGGGATGGAGGCGTGGTGGAGGTGAAGTGGAGGTGAGGTGGAGGTGAAGTGGAGGTGGTGCGGAGGTGGGGTGGAGGTGAGGTGGAGGTGAGCTTAAGGTGGGATGGAGGCGGGGTGGAGGTGTGGAGGTGAGGTGGAGGTGAGCTTCATGTGGGATGAAGGCGGAGTGGAGGTGAGCTTAAGGTGGGATGGAGGCGTGGTGGAGGTGAAGTGGAGGTGAGGTGGAGGTGAAGTGGAGGTGGTGCGGAGGTGGGGTGGAGATGGGGTGGAGGTGGGGATGGAAGTTTGATGGAGGCCAGATACAGACTGGAGCGAATGTTGGGCTCAGGCGAGATGGTTTTGGAGTAAAGGAGTGGCGGATGTGGAGTAGAGGTGTGGTGGAGTTTTGTAGAAATGAGGTGGGATCGTAATGGAGCCGGGGGTGGGGGAGAAGGGATGGAGGAGGGAGGCTTGGTGATGCTCGGTTAAAAGTGGTAATGGGGGAGAGATAGAGGGGATCCCAGATAGAAGCTGAGTGAAGGTGATATGTATGTCCTTAGGAGGTTGGGTGGTAACTGCTGAGTGTGGGGTTAAGATAGAAAAGGGTCACAGACCTTGCACGACTTAGCGAGGACGCCAGTGCCTCTCCCCCTTTGCCCTCTCTCCGTCTTTTCCCTTCATCACGCACGTGCCCCTTTTGTGGAGTCAGTTGGTACGGAGGTGCTAAAGAGTTCCTTTAGCTCCATTTTTGGAATGAGGATGATTTCGAATGATATAGAGAGGAAGAGGGAGGAAGAAGTAAACCGAAAGAAAAATAGACGGTTGGTTTGAAAGAAAGTTTGAAGTTCCGAGGTGACAAATGTCGAGATCTTCCCTCACCGGAGGCACTGACCTCTCCTTAGATAGGTAGAGGCTGAGTTCGTGACCAATGCGAATTCCTGAAGAATGAGTTGGACGCGTGCTTTTTTGCTCTTTTTTTATCATATGCAAAATGTCCGTAAGGCGTATTTAAAGTAATTAGAATTTTTCCGATGCTTTAATATTTTGTAATTGACTTTGGAAAAGAGTCCCAATCTAATGTTTTCGGTTTATTTTTCGTCCAAACTGTGAGTTCGTGGTGACTATGCTTGTGTTTTTCTTACTTTCAAGATTTATGCTTGAAAAAGCTTAATTTATATTGACAAAGTGTCATCAAGTTATATAAGTTTTGGACAAATTTTGCGCCAAATATATTTTTACTCGTAAATATTATTAATAGCCCTAATTTATCACTTTAGACGTGATATAATTCCATTTTTACCGCGCAAACAAAAAAATGAAACATATTTAAGGTTTTTTATTTGCTATACCTTATTCTGTTGTAATAATATTTGGGGAGCAATTAACTCTTATAAACACAACAAAGTATATATGTATATATAATAACTCTGTATAGGATGACTTTTGTTAGGACAAGATTCTAACAGAAATGGAACATAAATTTACTTACTTTTTTGCACTTAATTTTTGATATTCAAACAAATAAAACTGGTGCTAGTGAAAAAATTAGTACAAATCAATATTTGCTATAGTATTTATTTGTAATTCCCGGCCGTGATACGTTTCAAAGTAATATCTAGAATTATAACTTGTATAATATTTCTTGAAATCAAAGACGACTCTAAATGGCAATACACTTGTATAAAACTCGCAATCTGTCCTTGTTAGCAACATTATTAAAAGAATATAGCCCTATGATTTTTATTTGAAACGCTGTATTTGAAACTACGGTTTTATAAAATTCTCTCTTCATCGTACTAGATTTAAAAAAACATTGCCTTCCACATCGGTTAACAGCAATAAAATTCTCTCTTCATCGTACTAGATTTAAAAAACATTGCCTTCCACATCGGTTAACAGCAACGCATTAAAAAATTTAAACTCCTGCGTTCTTCCTCCATTAATCATCGTTTATTGCAAATTCAAGCCTTAAACGATGCGCGCACGCTTATCGCTCAAACGTCTCGCTCGAAATGCATCCGTCGTTGCGGTGGAGACGGTTGCGATTTGAACGCTTGTTTGTCGTCGGTCGCACGTGATGTTTTAACCGTTCTCCCTCAGAGGGTGGGTGGGGAAGGGGTGGGATGGGATGGGGTAGAGACGATTCGCTTGAATGAACGCGCGGAACATCCAGAAGAGTTCCTTAGAAACGCGGAAAACTTAGAAAGAGACGAATCGCGAAACGAGCGGATGACACCCGTAAATAGGTTGATTTATTACTTTCGCGCCATCCTCTCGTTGACGACGACGGGTCCGCGCTTTTGAAAATCCTTCTTTTCCATCCGCTTCTCCGACGGACGCATAAATTCCCTTCTCTCCCCCATGAAGCGTATTATTATGAAATTAGGATCTCGTGACGAGGCTTTTGTTCTAACGCAGCATTGCTTGAGCATGAATTATACGATTTTTAATAATAACATTGACTGTGCTGAGATATTCCTCTCTATGATAGTAATTAATAACGCGTGCCATATTCCACTCTGTATTAGTCCAAGAATTAAGCATGAACATTCGTGATTTTAATTTATTTATTTATTTTGAAGAGACATATATGCAGTGACTTATTTGGCCTTTTACGATGAGCGTATTATGAGCGATAACAAGTACGAAATCATAAGATCATACCCAATATGGGATTAGAACCCGCGATCCTATTATTGCTGGGAAAACACTTGGATCACTTATCTACCAAATGTTTGCGCATGGTCATGATACCACTTTGACTTGCCGTTACCAATAGTTGTGGCAAATAAATTATCAGTGATGTAGTTTTTTTTTTCAATTTTTATTCACATCTAATTCACAGTCACAAGATGTATAGAGAATTATCGCAGTTAAATTAAAGATAATTACACCTCACGTATCTATCCGTGAACTACCATATTACCGGCAACAAGTGATCTAGAACATGCACAGCTAAAGTGCTCAACTTTTTGCTAGCCCAAATCAGAACAAGTGGCAGTTTTTTGGTCATGCAAAACAACAACACGGGGATTTTGTCTTAAAAAGCGAACAAACATCAGTGTGAATTTCTTATGCTGAAAGTTAGAACATCTACTTAAATATTTAAATACTCGCATCATTGTAGATATACTAACATTAAATTCCAATAAATCAATGAACAATTAAACTACAATAAGTTCCCGCTATAGGTCGGAGATGCGCTCCTAAAAACTCCGACGCAAAATGAAACGACGTAGCGCGAAAAATTATTCCCATGAACATAATGGTGAGAGTAAGGGTTGCATTCCTGGAGAACTTTATGTGAGATAAATTTTTCCACATTTAACAAAAATAAAACATGATAATACAGTCCATAGGACACTTCATATCGGAATCAGATAAATGTGAAATAATAAAAATTAACTCTCATAAAAGCACTCACCTGAGATGATTCTAAAGATTATTTTGGAGGTTTTTGTGATTGGAGACGAGTGCCACTAGATAAATGAGTATGCTTATTCACACATTATCATATAATATGCAATATTTATTGTATAAAAATCTGAAAGATTAATCTGCTAATGTCACTAACTAAACGAAGAAGAATATTGATCTTGATCGAACAAAAACACTAGTGTGACTAAATCGTTATTGCATAGATAATTCCGAACATCTACTCAACTTTCGTCATTTACACAAAATATTGTACCACAAAGACGATTTCTGGAATTTTGCTCTTTGCAAGCGTAAATATAGGAATAAGCAAGAAGACGTAAGACGGAGCATATGACGGGGAGACGTAAAAAGAATTGTTGTACTTATATAGCAACGAAAGCTTCGTTTAAAATAAGCAGGAAAGATATCAAGATCTCAAAATCACGATAAGTGAGCAAAGTGGCCGCATCAATAAAATTAATAATATTATTAACATTATGATAATCGTACACCGGTACAGAAAATTGACCAATAAAACATCGACCAAATTTATTACATTCCCGAATAAATCATTGCGGTTGGTCATTTAGTTCGTTAGGTAAAACCTCTCTTTCGAGCCGTTATGAACCGTATCTTCGGTTATTCCTTCCGAAATCGAAACGT
Organism: Tanypteryx hageni; assembly: GCA_028673005.1. Taxonomy (NCBI): domain Eukaryota; kingdom Metazoa; phylum Arthropoda; class Insecta; order Odonata; family Petaluridae; genus Tanypteryx; species Tanypteryx hageni. Next base: position 81,779,490 of record CM054116.1, on the reverse strand, counting down.
TAAAATAACCTTTGTTCAGGGCATGTGCACCGGAAGAACGAGATGTCAACAAAACGAATCCGGAGCAGAGTTTCTCGACCCGGGGGCGAAAAATTCAAAATGGGTAACGGCTAAACGTAAGTGGTTTCGAGTTTGTCATCTTTTATTCTTTTCAACGAGGAGATAAATGGACTGCGGGAATCGCGCACGAATTAACGCGCGGGCGAAAATTCGAAACTGAGTTTCCTATCACGATTTTTTGGAAAGTTGGTGGCCGTTTATTATAGCTTTGAGTTCTCGCCGGAACGAGACAACCTACTTTGCATCCAAAGGACGGCTTTCCGAACCGAGTAACGCTCGCAAGCAGAGCGTCTAACGCAATGGCAAACGAAGGAGTTTTCGTAAAGATTCGCCACCTGCTCAACACCGTGGAAAAATTAGCGAAGATGATTATAATCAGGATGAGAAGGGCGCTGAACAGTTATTGAAGACCGAGGATTTCGTGAATTTGAAGCGTGATTTTTTTTCTGAGCGCCGTTGAGGAATTTCATTGAAATTTTCAATTCGGTTTTAATGAGATGTAGTAAGTGGCAGAAATATTTTTTCGAGCAAAGATTTCAATGTCATCATTTCGTTAAATTATATGCATTTTATAGCGTTATTAGTATTATACCATTAGATTGCGTATTGTAAATTTCAATAGCACAAAATTATGAATTAAGCACGGTTTATCTTGATATCGATCTTCACAACGGAATCGTATCTAGAAGAGCCGTCGTCTATGGCAAAGCTTAAGTAAACGTCATTTGGAAAATGGTTTTGTGGAATGATATTTCTTCACCGTAACAATTGAGAAATATAATTAAAATGCAAGTAACATTTGAACGTTTAATAAATCTTAATTGGAATGAAATGATATTTATTTTGCGGGAGCCGTGATTCACGGTCTGCGAGAGGCGCACATGGCAAATGTCATCTTCGGCACACCACGGTTACGGTGCTACTCCATGATGAAATAATTATCTCATGCGATGGGATTAATAGTTTCATCGCCGCTCACTTTTGTGTATACCGCATCGGTGGTACCATTTTCTTTAGCACCAAGTAGCATTTCCGATGAAGATAACGCATACATTGAGCGATCTTCTTACGCATGAATCGCGATCCCAGCTACGATGCTTTGCCACATCACAACGTGCATACAATCTTAGCGGATAGTTACATGAGTTTGATGAGTTACGCTCAATGAGGAAATATAGGTATCTCAATTTTAAGGAAAATGGGACCGAGTTTGCAGCATTGCTTTTTGAAAAATAATATATCTCTGGATCATTAAGTCCCCATCGCCTCGCTACGGTACAAAAAAAGGACGAAGAATCAAAACGCACCTTCTTTGAACGGGATATTTACGATGCCAGCAGCTTAGATGTCAGCGCGTGAGGTTTTTACTGTCGCACAAGTAGGGGCGAAGTTCAAAATAAAAAAGGGAGAGGTCGAAAGCAAATGTTGGGCAAAGAGGAGCATTATGGGAGCGTTTTAATCGTCGAGAGGAGAGCACGTCTAGAGGGCGAAGGAGGGATGAGAAACAGGGAGAGAGAGGAGAAGGGAAAGAGAGATGGGAAGGGAAACAGAGGGAGGGAGAGAAGGGAGGGAGAGGAGAAGGTAGGGAGAGGAGAAGGAAGGGAGTAAAGAATGGAGGAAGAGGAGAAGGGAGGGAGAGATGGAGGGAGAAAGAGAGGAAGGAAGGGAGAAAGAGTGGGAGGGAGGAAGAGAAAGGTGTGAGGATCGCCATCTTAGAGAGACAGAGAGATGGAAAGAGGCGTGAAACCCTTTCCTCGGGGACTCCGGGGGCGGTCTGCCATATTTATGGGCAACGCAATCATGGAGGGAATAACGCTTTGGGGGGGAGGGATCCGACTACCCGCCTCCGCACCCCCTCCCAATTCCTCCCCCGCGTAATTGCACGTTCCTCCCTCTCCCGGCATCCTCTTCGTCGTAGTTCCCCTCCCCCTTCCTTCTCCCTCCCATGGTGGGCTTTAGACGCCCAACTTGCGCAGTTTCTCGCCAGAGGGTGCGCGTGCTGCTAAACAAAGGCGAGCTCGTGTAAACACGGGCGAATGAGGGAAATACGAGGGCAATTAACGTGTGCATATAAGTGGCGCAAGTATTTGCTGAATTCAAAACTCGCGCTTCAAAAATAAATGATTTTGTAATGCTGCGCGTAAATAAGAAAATAAAAGAAAGGAAATGAGCAATTCGGCGAATGGTATCCGTTGCATAGCTTACGCTCGGGTGACATTAATGTTCGTAACCAAAATACAGTTTATTAATTAGAGATGAGAAATTACAATGTTACGAATTGTTGAAAATTGTCTTCTATTTAGTTAGTGGAATGAAATATTTAATCGGTCCAAGTTTTAGAAAGGCATATGAAAGCAGAAAAACAATATTTAAATTACAAAATTTTTATTGTCTGGTAACTTTCCGTTGTTGTTTGTCTTTAAGTTAAGCATGTTTGAATGCAATATTTGATAATTTTTATGAATAAACTATCCTTTCATCTGCACCTATTTCCAGCGAATGATAAAATAATTCCTTCAGAAACTCAGCGCCCTGCTGGATACGCTTTCCAGTTATGGATTCATTGATTTTTACGTTTCTAAAGAATCATATTCAATGTGAGCCTGGAGCAGAATTAGGCCCATTTAGGTGGTGAGTTTTCATTTAATTGATATCTGCGCAAAAATTATTGGTAAAAAAATCATTCACGCTCTAATCAAGCTTGCCTTATGTTGGTTTCGAATTTTCCCATGCAAATTTGAAGGATTTGAATGGTAGCGTCGTTTCAAATTCCTCAATTTCTCAGAGAGAACCGCCAAAGCAGAATCAATTAACTAAATGAGATTTTCGCACATTGCAGTTTATATCATTTACAATATAATTGAGTTACTTGATTGAATTTTTCCTAAAATATAAATCAAATATACATCGATATGCAATATCTGAATCTTAGTAACAAGTTAGCCCTTCATGATAAGAGAACTGCACATTTATGCATAGTTTAACATCCAAATAATATTGCAACAAATCAAATTTTAATTAGAAGAATATCACCACGGTACATTAAAACCCGCCGATCCTCTCTTTACACGAACCACTAAGTAAAATGGTATCCCTTATTAACAGAAGAGGCGAAATATTTCGCCGCCGTGTTACTTATTCGTTATCATATTGTAAGATGCTACCAGAAAGGAAGAGGGACGCGCCGCCGCGGATAACCAAACGAGTTGCAGGAAGAACTTGTTTCTATATAACCAGCGATGTTTATACTGCGTTGCGCTTTTCAGGCGAGACGACTGGAAGAGCGATTTGAACTCGGAACGTGGATAGTGCGCGCGCTAAAACGAAGGTAAGAAATACACATTTTGCATCCTCTCAAACCTATCTGTTTCTTCTTTCTCACTCGAGTGGAGATTCAATCAGGCAGGAAGCGACGTGAATGCGCCCCATATTGTGCAAAGAGAGGCGGAGGCAGAACAAACTCAATGACTGGTTTACATTTTAGATGGCGTAGAAATAACAAATCTCTAATCGTTTAACGCGAAGCGGGTGAATTTTCATGTCACACATTTCGTGGTGCTATGTAAACAAGCACCGGCGTGAAGGCATCACCAGTAATTTTTAGCGGCTTCCGATATTTTTGTTGAGGTGACAGGAAAATGAAAATGTTATTGGAAAAGTGCATGGAGAGTAGGAGGAAAAAGATGAGTATCCGCATGTTTTCTTATGCTTGGACGTAATATGATGTCGCACATTTTAGCTAAATTACTATTAACAATTCTATGTTTAAGAATTTAAAGGTATAGGAAAAGAGTGGTAGAAAAGCGGCATATTGAAAAAATAAGGGCTAATTAAATATAAAGGAAAATTAAATAAATACATTGTAACCCCATGGCTCGACCGCCAAAATCTCGATTTTTTATTACTTAATGGATAAAATTGCTTCTGACAGCATTAATGTATTTTTCTTGGTTGATAAAACTAAAATGTCTTATTTATTAAAAGCGTCCTACGTATACTGAACCAGTTTTGGCAATGCTTTTCCTCCGTCCTTTTAAGTTACAGTGTGTATGGGTCAGAAGTTACATACGGAGTATCACTATTACCTCCAAAACGGTCGTATTATTGATTTTAAATAAAGTCTCACATGGATTCATTGTGATCTTCATTCTTTAATACACACCAAAAATTAAATCCTGGTCTTACAGAAAATTAAGATAAAAATGAAATGACAAAAACTGCCTTTTGCACATTCATTATCGCTAACGTAAATTCAACAAATTACGAAACAGAAAGAAATAATGAGAGCGCTCAAACAACTCAAAAACTAGACGAGGAGAGAAATATTATGGTATCGTTTTCAGTACCTAGCCGTTACTGTAGGCAACCATCAAAACCAGAATAGGGAAAATGGGAGGGCGGAGAAGATGGGGGGGGGGGGGGGATGGCTGCCGCTCGGTCGGGTTTTCGGTGTAAGGAAATAAGAGCAAGATGGGCGTGATGGCGCTCCCGTCAACAATCCTAAGTGGAGAAATTAGCGAGTTAGGTCGAGTGAGAGAAGGAGGGGGGAGGGGGAGAGTGGCGGTGGCGGCGGCGGGAGGTGTAATTAACGTTTAGGAGGTAACTTGTGCCGTGTGTGTTTGAGCGAGAGAGAGAGAGCAAAGGGTCGCTACGCGACCATATCTTGTCGAGATGGACGCAAAAGGAAACGTTTCCCAGTTTAGCGTCCGTTGAGAGTGTCGTGAAAATACTGAACGGTCGGAAAAAATGAAAAGCGAATTCGTGACGACACCTCAGCTCCAGCTGGCGCCCGTGATGATCGAGATAGCATAAGTATGTAAGACCCACCGTTTTCGATGACGCGCCGGAAGTGTGCGTAAGGCACGATTGTCAATGCCATTTTTCTCGCGCGCTCTCGTTTTGGATGAGTTTTGGGATGTTCGATCAACCGAAAATATGACTTCCACTTAAATCTCAAAAATTGAAAAAATGAAGTACTCATCTTAGGCATCTCCAATTACAATAACTGGGTAATATTGAAGATACTTAAGACAAGTGTTTAACTTTTCAGCTTTTGTTAATTAATTGCTTAGACTGGAGCTTGTTTTCAGTCATATGATGAGCTCGATGTATTATACATAGCTTAAAATCGCTGCCTTAAACTTTATAATATTAATTCATAACTTCAATACGTATACTTGCAGTGTTTGAAAATATTTGAAATTTTTATCGATTATTATAAAGGCAATTGTCAGTGAAGTGAACCAGAATAGGACTCCAGGATTAAAAAAAGGAATCAAAGTTGACAAAGAGCTCCTTTTCTTAAGCGATCTCTCTATGTAGGTTTCGCATGCTTGGAGCTCAGAATAAAACGTGCGAAGTCGTAAAATATATAACGAACTCATAATATTTGCCCTTAAATATCACGCTAAAATATTTCTTTAAAAAGTCGCCAGTTATTTTAAATCGTATTGGAGCAACTTATTAAGACCAATTATTCGAAATTCCTTCACTTTCCTTTGGTGCTCGGAAAATTTGTTTGCTTAATTATTACAGCCGATAAATTCCCCGTCCTCAGCATTGGACAGAGTTTCGCTTATGTTGATCCATGTTGGAGTTAATTTTGAAGCTTATGTAATTGATTATCAAGGTAACTCTTTTAGGCATATGTTTTCTTAACTTGATCATATAATGGACCATCGCCATAATGTGAGCTTGATTATTTATTTTTTGGATGAATTTTATTGGAAGAAATGGAGGATAAACTTCTAAAGTTCATTAGAAATTCGACATACAACTCTAAAATGCAAACGTTTTGAATATGAAAGTAAATTACCGTTGCCTAACAACTTCTATATTCCTCATTACATTATGCGTGCATATATATATATATGGGGGGTGCCGGTGGTGTAGTGGTTAGGACGCTGGCTGCTACTCGCCCGATGCTTGAAAGTCATCGGGTACGAATCCTGCGCGAGTAGGATTTTTTCTCAAGGTCATCCGGCCCCCTGTTTGCGTGGTTTGAGGAGACCGCGCAAATTCAGCTGTTCCGTCCTTCGGAAGGGACGTTAAGCCGTTGGCCCCCCTGGTGTTCTTCGCAAGAGCAGGCAAATGCCGGCACCGGGTTTCCCTCCTCCCTTCTGTGTGTGTGTCCGGTGTGGAAGGCAACGGGAAACCACCACACCGTGTATGTATATTCCCTAGTCAAAGCCAATTAATTAGTTAATTGGTAGGACCTGTCGTAAGACAGAACACAAATGATGATGATATATATATATATATATATATATATATATATATATATATATATATATATATAAGTGTTTGTATGTATGTGTGTGATTCTATAACTCGAGAACTACAGAACGTAGAAGCAAGAAAAATGTATCATTTTCATCGCAGTGCAGAAAAAGGTGGTGTAGTAGAGTTTTAAAACCGATTTGATTGACCCTTTTAATTTTAAATAATATTTTCTCTTCTAATTTTTTCCCATTTGAATAACACGGGAATGAGTGTAGACAAATTTTAATTTGGACTTTAAAATTACTAATAACCCAAGTACGAGTTCCAGACTTGAACCCAGGAACGCAGAAATGAATGAAGTTTTGTTTTCCTACCGTCGAATTTCAAATACGGACCAAAGATTTACTAAATTACACTTTTTAACAGCAAAATTTCGACATTTTTTTAATCGAAAACTTATGTTTGTCATGTATATCCAATTGCTGCCGACTTCTTGAACTAGGAAAACCGGGTATGCGAGTTTGTTATTTTAATCATGGCAACGTAAATAAACAAACTTCTGTTAATAGCATTGTTGGTATTATGAGATAAATATTAGTGCAAGCTATATGTGAAAGCGACTTCATAAATCCAAGAGGCATATTTAAAAGATGTGTATGTATAGTGCGAAAATTGCGGAAATTGTAGAGAAAAGTGTAAAAATTTAAAATAAAAAAAACTTCTTCAGAACTGTCAGGATTATACAATTAAAAAATTGAAACGTTTGCTTGCATCAAAATAATTAATATTTTATTATGTAAGTTGGGTATAACATAAATAACAAAATAAACAAAAAAAATCTGAACGTTACTCAGTAATTAAATAAATTGTTTGGTTTTGAAAATTAGCGTTTATTAACAGAATTAATAGAAATCAAATTTGCAAGATTGGGTCTCAAAAAGTTCATTATCTTTGACAGTGAGCCCTACTCAATCCTGGTGTACATATCTTTTGCTAGAAATGCAAAGTCTTATGTCTGCGATGGGTCTTCGATGGTGTTGAAATCGCGAACTGAAATTCTTGAACAGAAAATTCCCCCGGCCCAAACGTATACCCTTAATTATTTAATCGCCAGTGAAGACAACTTTACTTAAATTTGCAAGAAAATGTGATGTTTGACTCAAATAAAGCCCATCTGGACCTTCATGGAGAAAATCCTATTTTTCATAGCTTCCCAACCCACTGTCATAATTTGAAGTTTTTTTGTTAAATGATTCTTTACTAAATTTCATATATTGAATTAATACAGGGCTGTTATGTAATAGAATGTTGAATGATTAACACTCAAATATAATTTTCTTATCAATATTGAATCAGAAATCCGAACAACGTTGAATCAAGTGAAAGAAGTTGCAACTGTTTCGTACTTAAAGTGTTTCTGTATACTCGGCATTGATTATTTGTTCTTAACCTTAGACCCGAGCAAGGCCGGGTACTTCTGCTAGTGTGTGTGTGTGTGTATATATATATATATATATATATATATATACACTAGCTGAAAATACTCGGCCTTGCTCAGGTTTTTTTTAAGTCAAGACAAAAAATAATGAGAAAGATTTAGAATAAAATCAAGTAATGAAACCAAATTAATTTTTATTGTAATGCTTGATGGTATGCAATATTTCTTGTCTTCCCATCTTTTGCCCAAATAAATACATTTTTCCCGCATCCTTTATAGGCAAATTTTACGACTGTATTTTTTATCAAATAATCACAATAATCAATCGATGTAATAACTTTTAAAATCTAGTTATTTCACTCGAATTGATTTCCAGTGAAAGAAACTGCATCATATTATGTGTTCATGAATCTCAAAAAAATTAAAACCTTGGGCAGGAATTGCAAAATCTACGGATGCAACTGGTGGAAACACGTTTGATGATATAGTCAAATTTAGCTTAACAATACGTTATTCCATGCAAAGGCTGATTCTGTGAGTCTAATTTGTCACGTGAATATTTTAAAGTGAAACCTACGAAGCGAAATGAGATCCGGGACTTTGAAATCGATTGTGGTGATAAAAGTGTGTTAGTATGAAATGAAAAGTTTTATAATAAAATAAGTATAATTGGCTCAATTTATGCATACAAATGTTCAGTTGAAGAGAAAGCAAAAAGCACATATAGGTATCTAAAGGAGAAAGAAGTGAACGATTATATTTTGGTCGAAATTAAAGAATTGTTATAGAATCTTTCTTATTTTACCTTATGTAATATCTTACACTTTCTCAATTTCCAATGTAAATGAAAAAAAATTTCGCTGTCAATTATAGAGAACGAATACATACATTCCTATCAAATAAAAATATTCCAGGCGATGGAAATCGCAGATCCGTTGGATATTAGCCGAGATCGTATTTAATTGATAAGATATATTGGTAACACTAAGTGACGCATTTACTCCGAGTTTATTATTCGAGTGTAAACTGTACTTAAAAATACAATCTGAAAATAACGATTCAAATATGATGCCATAAATTACCATTCAAAGCATTAAATCAATGATATCGTAACATATACGATATCAGTCCCCATTTAAAACCATTGAGCTTGTCACCATGGTCGGTGTTGCCAATCTGGGGTATTATCAGCTGGACCTAGCTTATTTAGTTGATCATTTGGGGTACAAATATCTCAAAAATCCGCTAAGCGGATTTTCTGGGTTATTTTATAAATGAATTTTGAGGTTGTTTGCTTAAGTATTTACAAAATTTAAAAAAGTTTAAATCTTTTATAATAATTTCAATCTTCAACAAAAAGTTCACATTCTATGTATTTAATATATAAGTGTTTCCAGAAATTCTGTGAAATGATGGGCGCTTAATTTGTAGGGAAGATACGAAACTGATGTGGATAAAATTCCAATCCTTAGCTTGTTTTCGTCTAAATCTAGGAGAGGTATCACAATTATCGGATTTATTTTTTTAGCAGCTGACAGCACTGACCATGGTTATTAGCATGTGAAATTGTTCATGAGAGGAATAAAAAGCTTTTTTATGTGATTAAAATCAGTTACTTAAGCTAATTCGGTACGGATTTTAATTCTGTTTTCAAAAATAAGCAACTCCATTCTTATTCCTTAATATAGTTTGTATCTTAATTTAAGTAATTTAAAAAAGCATTTTTGTACTGGCTTGCACAGAAACCCATTCAACTCTTATTGCCTTTTGAAATTGAACAATTGGGTAAAAAATAACTCCATAAAAAACGTTGGATTGACCAAGCCTTGACCATTCACTAAGTTAGGATGTAAGGAAGAATCCTACCAAATTTGGTTGTTCCAGCTTTAATCGTTTAGGAGGTGTTTCATGATCACACAAACAAATATATATATATATATATATATATATATATATATATATATATATATATATACACACACACTAGTTGAAATTCCCGGCTTCGCTCGGAATTAGTTTTCTTTTAAGTAGCAAATGATTTTTATTGCTCGGGGCCCCGCGCTGTCGCAAGCGATGTTTACATTAACATTTACTATTTTATGTATTGTATTGTAAAGTGTTACTATTGATATAGTTACGCATTAACGTCTTACTTAATATTCACATGGATAGATGCACCGAAGCCTTTAAAGCAGCAATAAAATTATGTGGATTCTGTCAATAGTATTAGCCAAAACGTAAAAAATAAACAACAACTCGGTTAGCAAACAAATGTAAGTAAATGTATCGATTTATGTTGCGATAAATCTTTCAATGTTAATGGTAAAAAATAACAATGTTATAATATTCCTTAAAAATCTTTTTACTCGCTTTAAAAGTATTCATAGACTATATTTAGGCATGAATCCATTTGTACCCTTTATCTTGACGTTGGCTATTCTTCCGCTACGGCGCGCCACGGCGTGTATTTTCCTTGCATTAATGTTTACGTGGCTATCTCCCTTTGAAGAGGACAATAATTAAGAAGTTTATCTTTGTTGCCGCCTGGAAAATGGTAATCTAAACCCATAAATTTTGCGCTTAAAGGAACATTTTGAGCGATTTAACATGTAATACGACAAAAAATGAACATAATTAAAATATTCAGTCTTTCATTCGTAAAATAAGCCATTTTTCGTCATCGTAAGTTAATATTTAGGTATATTTATATCCACATCAGTGAAGGGCTGCATGGCGTTTTGGGGTTTCTTCACACCATTTCCCGTGCATTCTTATGGAGATAATATTTTGTTGACCCTATGGGGTATAAGAGACCCCACGGTCTGTAAACCTAGATCAAGTTTTTCCTTTGGGCCATAGGAAGGCTCATGAAACTTTTAAATTCAATATCTTCAACAGGGTAAAAACGTATAAGGAAAATACATACACACACACTAGAGACCTTGGAAGTCCGTTTATTACCAGGAAAGTACACTGTACCGATCAAAAATGAGAGTTCGGAATTCATCAGTTGAATTTGGAGATATAGAGGGAAATATGTTCTGGAAACGGGACTTGAATGGAAAAAACAACTTTTAGCCGGCGAAACACGACAATGTAGTTGGTACATATAAACGAAACTCATTCGAAACAAAAAAATGTAAGACTAGAATTCTGGTTAGGTCAATCGATTGCGTCGCCCAGGAACTCAAAAAGGAAGTGCGCAATGTTCACCTTGGAGCTAAACGACTGCGTTTCAATAAATTAGCGTAACGGTCATCGCCTTAATATAATTAACTCAAGTTAAGACTCGCGAAATAAGCGAGAAATGAGAAGCGCCTCTCGAGCATATATTCTGCAGTACGTATGAGTTACTGTATTCTAGCGATGTTGTAATGTTTAGAAACATTCGCTATGTGGCGAATCTATGCCTCGTTTGTCGAAGACTCGGTGTTGAAACTCTGTATAGAATATAATATGAGAGATATATCAACGGAGTGGAATATTAATCAATGTCATGTAATTAATCATGTCATGTAAATCAGTCACTATAGTTCATATTATAAAGAAAGTAAATAACTCCTATGCCGTAAGTTAATTTCCTTTCTTTATTTTATCTTCGCCGTAGTCTCTACTTAAATAATTAATAATTCATATTGAATCAAAATTTTTTCGTGCCGTTAAAGAAAGTTCTGAAAATATATTTAAAATGCGAATATCTGTTTATTCGCAACAAATCACAGTGACAATTGATAATTTAATCGTTCAATCGGGCATATTTATAAAAGCACTTGCATCCCGCGGGATATTCATTGCCGACGCAGCGAGTAACAAATTACCCTCAATAAACAGAATAGCAGATTCGTTTTATCTAGATTTCATCAGGCCTCAGGTCGAACACATTGCAGGTATATAGGATCCTAAAGAAAAAAGACGCATACTTGATTCAGAAACTGATCAACGCAAAACAGCAAGATTTGTGGAACGATTATGTGACCATAAGCGAAGCGTTGGCTCTTCATTAAAGATTTTGGACTGGGGGCCGCCAGTACATTACCGATTGAACGCTAACTTGAGGCCTACGGAGAAGAATAGGTTGGAAGGTTTGTCTGAGGATGTTACACGATTCGATGAAGCACTCGCATATATCGAAAGATACGACCGCAACGATTAAGACAAGAGATTGATTATAGGACGGAGCGATATCGAGGCTCGATTTTTTCTTCGGACAATCAGGGCCTACTATAAGAGAAGAGATATTTTTGGAGACATTATGATGCATTGCACCCCCTGCCACCGACCGTTGAATTCAAGGTTAACATGCAGATTTAGATGCGTCACAATGATAATGAGGTTTTTCATATCATTAATTACGTCTGGAATTTTTTTCCGACGGTTTTATTGATGCTAAAACACAAGGCTGGCGCTGTTTCGTAACTGTGCTTGGTTTTTTAACGGAGATGTTTCAGTTTTTTTTTGTGTTTAGTTTTTTTGCCTCAAACTTAGCCTCGGCTTGCTACTGTTAGCGAAGTTATGTGCATACACCCGACCACTTTTTCGGAGATGACAGTTACAGTGCCTGGAGTAAATTAAACCACTATGACTCATGACCAGATATTTCTATTGAAATAATGTGGAAAACGGACCTTATTCTTTGGTGACGGATTGCCCATCAGTATGGCAGCGATCATTGCATTGCGAAAACCGTTGAGTATTAAGAAGTAAAAAGTTAGCTCCCGCGGAGCGATAAATTATTCGCTTCCATTCTGTCGATAGTTTCTTTAATCTAAAAAAAACCGACAAGATAAAATGGTGTCTTTAACTTGAAGAGACCTTCAAAAGTAAGGAAAGAGCTTCTTCGAACTAAATTGTCGTAAAGTTTCCGTTTATTGGAAAACAAACACTAGGCTTACTGAGTCGAATTGACTCTCTCAAGGTTACAAAATAAGTTGATTAAAGTATTGTAAATAATCCAGAAAACTAATCAAATTTCAATGAATACAAGAAAATAGAAATCCAAGCGCTTATTGTAAGATACTGAAAATAAGTTCATCTTATTACGTAAATTAAGAATGAATTTTACACAAAACATCAAAGTAAATTAAAACTAAAAAAAGTATCGAGGTAGCGTTATGGCTGGAATCCAGTCGATATTAAGAACAACACAGGAAAACTATATGTATATTTCAGCTAAATAGCAAACTTCCTCAGAAGTAATTCAATGAACGCTTTAATATTAGCAATAGAGCCCTACTTTTTATTGATTTAAAGTGCATATAAGGAATTTATTTGAGGCTTCGTATTTTCATGGCGAATTTAATGTATTTTTAGCGTTATTTGGAAAAACTTAGAGCTTTTTGCAATTTTTTTGATATTTAATTTAATTCATTTACTTATTTTTTAATGCAACAACATTAGCATTAGTATACGAGAAGTAATTCAAGAGCAAGCACATAAAAAATACTTGTCTCAGGTATTTTCAATAGGAACAACGAGTTTTTTTTTTAAAACCTTGTGTTTATTGGAGATACCTGAGACAAGTGTTCTTCAAGTACTTGTTCTTGAATTTTTCATCTATTTGACGAGCTCAATAATTCTCTGTTGAATATAAAAAGCAGTTGGATAAAAGAGAATAAAAATCAAACCAGATGTTTAATGGATTTTTCCAGTAATACACAAAAGTAAACACAATCGAACATTAAATAAACGGGAAAAAAGATCATCTCCAATTCAGTTACGAATAGACTCCAAGGAAGAATTACGTAACGGAGGCAATGAAAAAGCCACCGCTTTGTGTACTATGTTACGTGAAATCTTCTGATTAGGGACTGGTGGTAATTCCTGTAAAACTATAAAAATATTCCAAGAACGACTTTCTATAAGAATAAATGTTTGAAGCCTTTGAATTTTGCAGTTATTGTTTACGTTTACGCGATTAACCTTTGAGGAAATCTTGAACAGACGCAATAATGCGACAAAGGACATTTCTAAAAGTTATCTGTGAACTACTGATCATCTTAAAGACTTGATGAAGTCGTCAAACGTGCCGAAAGAAAACGGCATTTTTATAAGATCATTATCCATTAGCTAAAGTCTGACAAGGATGCTTCAGAGTAAATACTTGTTACTTTGCACGTTGCTGATTTAACACAAAAATTATAGCTATATATTAATTTTGTAGTGCATTTATGTGCATGCGTGCCTCACACCGGTATGGAAGTGGTGGATCCGGAATAGGTGAGGATATGAAACTTGAAAAGTGTGTAGAAATAAACAGCAAAGCACCAGGTAAAGTCTGAAAAACTATAAATGCGGAATTATTAGGAATTAATTTTCAAATAAAAATTTTCTCATAAGAATTACAGGCGTCGCATTTTAAATTCTAAGCATTGCTATTTTAAATTAATTACAATTAAGGTACGAACTTCAGACTTAAGAAGTTGTATGCTCGAAAGAATATATTATATTTTTCTTGAAGAGAGAATCCGAATCCGTGCCTAAATAGCTTAAAAATTAGTTTTTAATCAGAAAAAATGGGATAGATATTAATAATGAGAAATTCTGAAAAAGTAACGGGTAAATGATTTTAAATGATGTAATGCTTTTTAGTCGGAAATGGAAAGAAAAGTTGAGGGAGAGATAAATATTTTATACCACTAAATGTGAAAACGAGAAGAAAGGTGAAAAGCTCTATTTATTGCAATTTTATAACATGATTACATTATATTAACATAGAAGAATACAATAAGGTTCTTTTAATTTTATTATTTAATCCGGCGGGTTCATGATGCTCTGAAGTTTGGAAAATGCGTCGTCATCCGGAGTGAGTATGATGCTCTTAAGGTAGACAAATGCAAATTGTGGAATACTTTTAAGTGGGAAATGATTATTTTAATATTTGGAATAAAACAATAATATTCTTTCAGTATTTCTTAAAAATTTAATATTGCCTGTAAAAATTAATGCTCTTTAGTTCTATTTCATATCACATTTCACCGTTACATCCAAATTGCAAGCAATGCTTCAACGAATTATAAATGTAATAGTTTCCAGCATAACTTGGTGGAACTGCTTCATGAAAATAAAAAAAACCTTGTAAATTCCATATAAATATATTTCACATGACCAACAAAACGAAACCTTGGTCGTGTGTTATATATTGATGTGGAATTTACGTTTCTTATTTTCATTATACAGGTTATGTATAATTTTGCGATTGAAAAATGTGAAAAGAAACGTGAATTGAATTATTTTCAAGAGATGATTTTTCTGACGCAATGAAGGTGTGAATACTTTTTAAAATAATTACTTGTTGATCGATCAAAATATTAATCACCAAATGTTATACGAATCATGAGTTCAACTATCTTCCATTTGCATTTAAATAATTAAATGAATGTTAAATTTAAATGTCAGTCAACACTCACTGGCTCCCTGCAGCAGACTGTTGCGTATTTATAAAGTTATTACGTATACGGCCATAGAATTCTTCCAGAGTATTGGAAGCATATCTAAACGCACATGCTATCATTGTATTATCGGATCAGCGGGTGACAACAGGGACAATGAAGTAAAATATACTTGGCAATCGTCAATCACAGTCACGTTTATCGAATTTTGTTCAATTTTAGACCTATGGAAAACAAAGTACTCTCCTACACTCAGATGTGGTGCAAAGCAGATAATTACCAGGAGTGGCTTAGTTGAGAACCCGTAATGAAGTGAGTTATCAATAAGCTACTGCGAGCAATAAAGCATTAACAACCCGGATTCCTTCGTAAATTTTCCTTAGAGCATGTTTCTTCTAATAGGTAGGCCAATGGGACATGCTATTAATAGAAGTGAACTCTTTGTAATTAGCTAGCTTTCGTATTCAAGCGATTATACCTTCCTCACGCATGACAGCCCGGCCTACACTCGTTTTCTCTTTCTCAGGTTAGAAAGAGGTGTGCGCCGCTAAACGAGTTCGTCTTCTCTCTCTCTTCCTTTCTCTTATTTCCTACCTTTGCCTCATTCACTAGAATTCACTTCTCTCTCTAGCTTTTATCCCCTCCTTTCGAACACAACCACAAAAATTCGCTTCTCAACGAATAAATTTCCAGTTATTTGTCATCGTTGTCCGCTAATCTGAAGTGCATACACCGGCAGAGTCTTGCATTATGCCTGCAGCTATGGCGATGGCCGACACGAGTACACATTCAAAACAATGGATTGAATGGCCATTTAAAATTACTACAAAACTTTATTATTCCTTCTATGCTTTGCGTTCGTTGAATCATCGCTACGAGTTCATCGGTTTCTAAAAGTCGCAAGAAAGAATCAGAAGCTATTCTATTTCATGCCAAGAAAAGGCACATAAATATATAAAAACAACATTAAGTGTACAAACATTTTTAAAATGCATGCACTACATTTATAAATCTTTGAAGAAAGAGATGGTATTCATATGTTTCTTTAAAGAAGCAATAGGTTTTCTCAGAGCATTGGAACTTTTTTATTTTTAAATGCGCGGCTGAAATTAACTAAACAATAGCAACATCTGAGAAGAAGGATATGTTACTCATCGTAAATAAAATTTGCGTAGGCAATTCATTCAAGAAGCGTGAAGAAAAAAATTCTACAAGTAAAACAACGTTAGTGAAATTCGCAAAAATATTTGAAATAAAATAACGCAGTCCCTTCGAATGAAGCCTTTAATAGTAAATATTAGTGCACTATTTTCTTCGTTTCTTTGTCATCTTGTTTGTCCTTTTCTGCTTTTTTTTCGGGTTGGTTTAAACTATTTATGGTATACAGTCAGAAACCGATTTAGCACCCCCTCCTTTATAGTACCATCCCCGCATTCCACCCATGAATCTTTTTGAGCAGAACTTCCATCTTATGATTAAATAATGCAAGGATATACCTCGATTTACCTGCACTCCCGCTTTATTGCCAGTATTAGTGATGAGCAAACGGTAGCGATTAATTGGGCCCTGACTGTACTCTCACTCTATGAGCAAAAATTACCCTTTAAAACGGTGGTCCCAACATGGGTGCCGCGGCACACTGGGGTGCTGCAGCGATTTTTAGGGGTGTCGCGATAAAATTAGTTTTGTAAATAAATCAACGATTTGGATGCGTTTACAGGTAACTAGGGAATTGATGTTTTCTCTAATAAATTGATTATAGTGTGGTACAAACAAATGGATGTCTAAACGTTGTAATACTCATTTGTGAGAATATAAAAATCTTGTTTGAAGGCTGGGGTGCCGCCAAATTCTGCCTATCTTTGGGAGGGTGCCGCGCCTACAAAAAGGTTGGGAAGCAATGCTTTAAAATCTTAATTTTGCGGACCGAGATCGACTCCTGGAGCGTTTCATTCTTCCAGTTGGAATGGGTGCAGTGTATCTTTAATTTTCATTTTAAAATTACTTAAAATCATCTCACAAATCGGAACGAACTAAAGAGCGGCTAAAAAAATGGAGATTCATTTTCTTGCCTTCGACTTTTATATGCGCGTTGAATCGGTTCAAAGTTATGTAATGAATACGAAAATTTTACGATTTTTGAGGGGAATATCTTTTGTAGTCACAGGCAATCGCTTTATTTTGCAAATTGACACTGAAAATAAATTGGATTAAATCGAAAACGAGAAAAAATTCGAGAGTTTGTTGTCAAAATCATTTTCTCTGAGAGAAATCCAACTTACTCTTAACAAAAACATTGATTATCCGAGCAACGGATGGAAATAAGGTGGATAAAAGGGGTTCAAATGGTAATTAGTACCTTTATTCACTAACCTCCATCATTACTATGGTTCTTGCAGATAAATCAATGAACGAGTTCTCAAATAATAATGTGTTTTAGTATTCGCCCCCTCCCCCTTTCCCCCTCCCCCCTCCCCAAAAACTAAATTTCTGACTGTGCCACCGCTCGAATAACTTTCCTAAGAACGTCTTCATCCCCTTCCGTGTGTTTTTCTTTTCTTTCCCAACTTTTATTTTCTATTTTTTATCTTTTTTATTGCAAATGGAGCTTCACCGAGCAAAGTCCTTGTGATTCTATTAAGGTTGTCATCCAGAGAGAGTATAATTCTCTTAAGCTTGTCAAATGCCTTGTCATTTGGTGGTAAAATGATTCTATTAAGTTTGCAAATTGCCTCGACATCTGGCGAGAGCATGATTCTATTAATGTCGAAAAATGCTTCATCCTACGGTGGGAGCATTACGCTCTTAAAATTTCCGATTGCCTTGTAATTCGGTGGGAGTATCCTAGGTCAGAGCATCAGGAAAAATCTGAATGCCTTGAAATGTATAATAACTATGAACTGATTAATTTTTAAGTAAAATATAAGAAAAATGTTGCATTGCCATTTATATTCATAATAGAGCTTTTTTTAAATTAATTAGAATTATCATAATAACTTGAAATTTGATCAGTTGTATAGCCGAAAGAACGAAGTTAATTTTCTCGAAGGCAGAATCCGAGTCCATTTAGTATCAGCTTAAATACACGTTTGGTGAATGATAAACGAGACTCATTCAAGATTTTATCACTGGAATATTTTTAATCGGTGGAAAACAGTCCAAAGGTTTTTAATGGTAATTTTTTTAAAATGGGATCATATTAGAGGAGAGATAGAAAATTAAAAAAAATCACTTCGTACACTGAAATGAAGGAACGAGAAGAGAGATGGAAAGCTAAATTTATAGCATGATTCGATTGTTTTAATATTAAAAATACAATATGGTTCCTATAATTTTATCTCTTTAAATAATAAATGCTACTTGTAAAAATGAATGCGTTTGTCCTTTTTCTTATCTCATTTCATCGTTACACCCATATTGCAAGCAACGCCGCAACGAGCAGATTAGTGCGCATTAATTCTCACATCTCTCACTCTTAATGGATTAACTGAAAAACATAAACCCAGGCAGTTCCGTTGTTTTCTACAATAAAACATTTATATTTTGAAGATTTTAAGACAACATTGGTAATAACAAATTAATTGAAAGACTTCAAACAAATATGTATGAAGTCTTTCAATAAATTTTGTCTCTAAATGCTTAGTATGGCATTCCACAAATTGACGGCTAAAACAGTCGAATCAATTTATATTTTTAATTACATCAAAATAGATTACTCCTGTTTACATGTCGCAATCACAAATGTATTAAAACAGCTTTACTATTGGATCAGTGACCATCCGTCCCGTTTTTTCCGGCACAGTCCCGTATTCTGGAGCCGTGTCCCTGATTACGAAATGTCCCGTAAATGTCCTGTATTTCTCAATTTTTCTAAAATTGTCTCGTTTTTCTTCGTTAACTAGGCATTTTAAAAACAAATTTATTTGGCTACATTATATTTATGCCTTTTCCGATTTCACGCTCACCCAAAACTTTCCAATTTATGAAATTTCTCGCTGCCTAACTTGCAGGCACACCTTCGTTGTTTTTGTTGTACTGTTGGTGCGAATGCATGCACTCGAAGCAACTCTACTGTTTCGTTGTTTTTTGTTGTTGTACTGTTGTTGCGAATGCATGCACGGAAAGCGACTCTTTACTGTTTCAACCACATGTATTTTGCAGAGAAAAGCTTATAGACTTTCCAGTGTAATTCGTACCATGTGTGTGTTTCTTTGTGCATATTCTCCCCTTCCTCCCCTCCAATCCCCTAAACTTAATCGACATAGAACACTGTTGATTGCCTACACTCCAGGAGCAATCAGTATTTGTCCCGTTTTGTCTGATTTGAAATCTGGTCACCAGTACACAGTGGCGGATCCAAGGGGTTACGGATGGAACAATCCTTCCTTCCCTACGCTTTTATGTCCCCCATTGCTCTCCATTGGAAGCATTCTTAAATCCATACTGCAAAAATTTCCTTTATTTCGCGGTGTACATTAAGTCCGTAGGGCAAGGAAAAGAAATATTCTGACAGAGGTAGGAATTTTACGAATATAGGGTTGACGGCAGTGGCGGATTCAAGAGAGAGGATGGCCGATCGCTTATCACCCCCGGGGATGATTCTGGATCAGCCCCTGCCATTACAGTAAGAGAGATTGAAAATATTTTATTTCTATGCATCTTTGACGCGACAAGGAATAATGGTTAGTTTTATATCCAATTTAAGATGCTTGGGTCCTTTAGTTGAAAATAAATCACCAAAATATATTTAAATACATGTATATTAGTTTATTGCATAATGCGGAGGATACGATCTTCAAAAGGCAGCTTTAGGGACAACTGAGTTCTGCACATTTAATAAATTAAGGGAAAAAATCACGTATTCGTATAGGATACGTTCCTCACGCTACATACCAGGACCGTTGCGTGTGAATCTGACGATTGAGACATAACGACAAAATGCCGCACCAGTTCACTACACGTGGATGCAGAACAGCGGCGTCATTGCTACAATGCCGCCTCTATAAAAATGTCACCTGTTGCAGTCGTCTCTCAAACTAACCCCACGCGACGGCCCTGGCGCATACACACGTAAAATACGGCGTGCCAAAATCAGAACCAAGTACATTTAAAAATTCCACGTGTCGAGATGTCGGTATGGCAATAATAGTCCAAGAGGCTGATTAACCAAATAAACAAACAAACGAGATGTCAGGATCACATTCACATAACAGCGTATAGTCTAACCCCGATTTAGCGCCACCGTTTGACCATCAGGGACATTAGCGGTATAGCGTGGGAGGCGGTAAATCGAGTTATACGCTTGATCGATGTAATAATAAGATGGAAGTTCTTTCCACAACGATTAATGGGCGGTATGCAGGGAAGGCGCTATTTAGAGGGGTACTAAATCAGGCTCTGACTGTATAACAAAATCCACATTGTGTAAACCCTCGTTGAACACCCTAGAGCAGCCAGACAAAGGAGAGCCCAAACGAAAACGACGAAATAATGCGCAAAAAGATATATTTACGAATGCAAATCGAACAGCTCGTAAACATGGCGACCGTGAGAAGCGAGTCGTAGATTTTGAAGTTTTTATTTTTAGGCCGTCTCATCAGTAGTCGTGTTGTACGAATCGGTTGGCGCCGTCCACCTACAATTATTAAAGTCTCTTGGGAACAACAAACGGAGAACCTTTGCCTACTAAAGCCCTCCCCTTAATGACATGGACGCATCTTTCGAAACCGGGCCAGACCGTCATTATCGTTCCGTTCTCCCTTTTTCCTGCCCCTACGAAATGTGTTAGCCTATCGCCAAGTCCCTCACGTACGGTTTGACTCACAAGAAACAAGAGTTTAAAATTTTGGGGTAACCTAAATTTACGCCTAATAACACGACCAGTTGATTTAGCACGTTTACGCAAGATTATAGCTGGTTCGTCGTTTATATTTTATATTCACCGATTCGCGCGAATTAAAAGCTGTATTTTACAGAAAGGCATTTGTGTACTAATATAGTATTTATACCTATAAATGTGTACCTACGATCAGGGCCGGCCATGTGGGGGGTGCAGTGGATGCAAGGCATCCGGGCTCCCGGTTTTTAGGGCCCCCCAAATGTTGATTATAAATAATATATTTACATCTTTAAAAAAATTTTGTTTTTTTATTAAATTAATTATCATTATAGTTACTTTATAATTATAAGTACATGTTCTCTCTAAGCTGTAACATTGATGTGTACAAAATGGCAGTTTTTTGACATAGGGAGCCCCCGAAAGTACTTGGCCGGTCCTGCCTACGATCATGGAAGACAAGTAAACGACATGGGTAATTTTTACAGTCATAAAAGGGTTCATTCAAATAATTATCCAGCTAACGCGTTCTAAATTTAATGTACGGTCGATGGTCCCCAGCAATGGTGATAATTAACAAATAACCCATCGGTATGTTGCCATTGAGGACTGATACTCTGCGCTCATGATTAAATTGACTGTGTATTGGAAAAGGATAGATAAAAATGATGTCCTAATTTCAATTTCATTTCAATGGTAGCTCACGGATCGTTTCTCAATAGCGGGAGCAGGACCAGTCCGAGGTACAGGCGAGCCGGACGGCCGACAGGGGCGCTATCCCGACCAACTATCTGTACCAGTGGTCGGAAACCTTTGATCCGCGGATCGTCAGCGTCTGATCTATAAATTACTTGTACGTGAACCAACTTTGGATATCATTTACTTCGGGGAACATGGTAGTATCTTATTCTTTAATCATGATTAATACCTATGGAGCATTAAATAAAGTAACGTGCACTTTTCAAATATCTTAACAAAAATCTGATGTGGCCACCACATGACTTTCTCCATATCTGTTATATTTCTAAAAAATCCAAATAGGTTATATAATAATAAATATTTTAAGAAAACGAGAAAATTTTAGACTTTGCAAAGAACAGAAATAAACTCAAACCATAGCCTTCTAATATTGGATATAGCCAAAAAGCTCTAACAATTAAGAAAAGAAAAAGGAGCGTTACTAAGACGTAACTAAGCGTCAATTGTTAACAATAATCGTCGGTAGGTGGCGTGGTGGTGGCAGTTAAAAATATGATATCTCTTAAACAATGCATTATATGGGAAAATGTTTTAAACCAAGGTTGTAGAAAATTAAGTCTCCTACAACATTTATTCCAATACATTTTTGCATTTATCAAATATTAAAGCAAATATTTCAAAATAACGGATAAGTGACAAGAGTAAATACCCACTTCCGGTTGACCGATTTTTACTAAAAACTAATCAGTTCTTCTGACTTTTATAAAAATGTTAAATATAAAATTTCGCGTTTACCTGATTAATAGTTTTTGAGTTAGAGCACCCACAAAAAGCTATCACATACACACACATAGACATCATCGCGAGAACGGTCAAAACGTGTTCAGGGGACCTCAAAACGTGTATTTCCGTTGAAATCTCTAAGTCGATTTTTTCATGAATACAATACTTTCCCCTATAATATGTATATGGACTTGCAGGGTATAATGTAGATGTAGATGAAAGTAAAAATGGAAGGGGGCACTTGAGTGGTATCTCGCCAGGGGCGCCAATATACCTAGGGCCGCTCCTGATCGTGAGTTAAAAAACTCCTTTTAATTTGGCTAGAGTTAACAAATGAACTTTAAAAGAATACTGAATCATTTATTTTGATGGATTATACATTTTGTGAACATTGTAATTTTTAATATGACATTGAAACAGAGCTTAAATATGAGAATGACTTTGAAAATCGACATACGGATTTTTGCTTCTTCGTTGACAAATTTTCAATTTCCCGTTTTCTTATCATATTTCCAGTTATCTGGAGAATGCTTTTTTCGAGTTTAACGTACGGCTACGCTCTTTATCAGTTGAGGCAGGGAAATAGCTTTTTAAGAGTCTTATCCGGCAGGCATTAAACCTGTTCTCATGCGAAAATATCTACCAAATACATTCTCGGTCGCCATGGTGCTCTATGTCAAACTACGGTCAATCTTTTCAATAAAAAATCGAGAGCTACAATTTTGGTTTCATTCTTGTAAGTTATTTAAATAATTAACAAGTGGCGAAGCAGATAAAAAAGAAAATAGGTTCACGTGCTTCAAAGATATTTAACTGCAAAATGGACAAATTAATTGCACTCGAAGTTACTGAAATTTATCTTCAGTTTACGACGATCAACGCTGGTATATCCTAGCGTACTGCGTCCATTGTCGATCATTTTGAGGGGCCTGTGTTGATATACATTAAATATATTGGCCATTTTGTGTTTTAATTGAAGTTATATTCCAGTATTGTCTGCTATTCCGATTATGACTCGCTAAAAACGCCATCGCGAGAGCGTAAGATGGAGACCTAGTAATTTACAGTAAATAATTATTTACTTTTTTGTCATTTTTAAGCCGCAGGACGTAAAATATTCATTAGTTTTGAATTTGCGAATTATATTTTATGCAGGTGGAAAAAATTGACTTGGAGATTTTGTTGATTATGCAAGTGTAAGATGACGCTGTGTCAGAAAAAGTGGATTCGGCATTTCTTACTCTAATCTGGTGCCTGTCCATGCAATAATATAACCTTGGACATTATCGTATGGACCAGAATCGTAGAGATATAAGAAATGTTTTACAATATACGATACAGCGATTTTTTGAGTGAGGTAGAATCCAGCACATAGCCCGTAACCCCAATGTTTCGGTTTGCATTTCCATGTGCTATGTGATACTGAATGTATATACCTCCCTCGTTTTTTTGTTGTTAGGAGTCAGCGCATTGTCCCAGTTAGACCTAATTTTTAAGAGGATCATAGATTAAGAATTATAGAGGTATTTATAGGGTTTAATGTTAAGTTTGGGACGAGGTGATATTGTCAAAAAGAAAAGGAAAAAATGACTTTATCACCAACTTCATATAGAAAATCGAGACTTGTAAAGAATTAAATCATTGATAAAATAAAATGTTTTTATTGACGTAAAAAAATCTTCTTTTTGATATAATACATCTCAAATTAAAAAAAATAAATATCAAAATTCATTATATAATTAAAAATTAAGCTCAATGGTCGCCATTACAACCTTGATATTTAATGCCGGGAGAACATTTCCTTATCACATTTTTCCTTGACGATAAGTGCTACGTGTCTCTCGCAAGAAATTCTTCCAACTGTGTTGACTATATACCAAGAACACACAAGTCCTCTTTTCCTGACCTTTTTTATAGTACCAATCAACGTGGATTCGCGTCTTTACTGCAAGGTATCTCCCTTCTGAATAAATTAAGCACTAGATGTTACATCTCCAGTTACAACGAGCAATTAAGATTATGTGCAATTGACATTTCAAAGAGCTATAGTGTGATAAACTTTTCAACTTCGGCAATATTGTTTCTTTAAAACTACCCAGCTTTATTATCTTAAAAATGGGAAATTTAGCTAAATAAAGAGTAATAAGTTTAATTATGAACTTTTTAGGTTTTTCTAAACGACACAGAGTTTGTAAATAATATAACAAAAATGAAAAAATAATTTTCTTTGTTGAAACCAATGGTATATATGTTATTTTTAGTATGTATTAAAGCAAAATCTCGTTCCATCTATTCTACTATTTGATACGTATGTTATTATTACGATTATATCCGAAAGTTCTCCTGAAGCTACGAATAGTGTACGAATGACATTCATGAACTTTATTTAGGCTACTGTTTCCGAAGCCTATTCACGTTTTGTATTTTATAACACCATGTCGTGGACAAATTGATTCTAGATTTGAAATTCCTGATTTACTATTAATAACATGACGGAAAATCATTCCATCGGTTTTTGGGACTAACTAACTACTGACGAGGTGAATTTTTGGATTTTAAACAAAGTATTTATATTGTCAAAATCGTTCTGACACTCTTTTACATTTTTATTTCAAATGCGTCATCAGTTCTTTGTAATCAAACAAATATATTTAATTTAAACAGTTTTTATTTATTAAATAAGTAAAGATGAATTTCTATTATTCAATTTAAAATCAATAAATATACTTCTTTATGCATGTAAATGTCAAACAGGCATGAATGGCTAAATTTCAGCACAGGAGAGTTTTTATGTGTACGCCTTTAGTGAGTGACTAAATAAAAGTTTCAAGTTACACTTTAGAAATTAGATCACAAAATATAATAAAATAACATATAAACAGGTCAAAGTTAGAACGTTATTCCATTTCAAACTAGAAAGCCTTATTTATTTGTTTTCATTATTTGTGTCTCGTGTGATGGGATTTATGGAGTATTCATTCTTTCCTCGATCTGTATCATGAACAATTGGCATTATTACCCCCACGCATACAAAGACAACACATGTTGAATGTTGCCTGAAAACATCAAACGGTCAAAGAATATTTTGATCGAAATTTGTATACATTTTTATTGCTATTAATTTTATTTATTTTTAAAGATCTTATTATACAGTAATATTTGTATCTAACATCAGTCCAACATAAGTTTAAGGAGTAATTTTTTGTTATCTTTTATCATTTAAAAAAACGTGAATATCGTTTTGGCCCAAATTTACCTAAACCTTACCCCCACTCATACAAAGACAACATATGTTGAATGTTGCCTGAAAACATCAAACGGTCAAAGAATATTTTGATCGAAATTTGTATACATTTTTATTGCTATTAATTTTATTTATTTTTAAAGATCTTATTATACAGTAATATTTGTATCTAACATCAGTCCAACATAAGTTTAGGGAGTAATTTTTTGTTATCTTTTATCATTTAAAAAACGTGAATATCGTTTTGGCCCAAATTTACCTAAACCTTAAGCCGAATAATTCATACTCGCGGACTAAACTTTCTTGTAAATTTCTAGATTTGAGTTCTCAAAACCGGAGGTCGCCTTATATTTGGTAATTGGAAAATGCAATTTGCACAGAAAATTTTGATTCAAGTGTTATGTTCCGTAAAATGATATTTATCTCTATTGGAATTAATATGGAACTTTTATTCAATATTTTACTAAAAATTAGCTTTGCATCATTCAGACCTAGTGGTGTCAACTATAAACTGGAAATATTAACGTATCCCAGTTTATCCTCATTTCCTTCCGCGAGGAGATTCCATATTGAAGGAAAAGCTATAACCACAAAGGCGCATACCATTCACGGAAGAGGAACCGAGTGTCTGATCAACAGCAACTGTCATTGAGAAAATAGAAAGGTGTCAGAAGCAACAACGCTGCGTGCGTTTCCGTACCTCGAAACCGACGAGAAGATTGGGAGAAAAATAAAACAATAGAAGAACGAAAAAGTTGGCGACAACCACGATAACATCATTCTTCTTCCGTTTGCACGCACAGTTTGGGAGGATGTTTTGAGTTACTGTTCTACTCTCGGAGCAGCAGACATACCAAACCGCCGTGGCGCGCCTTCTATAATCACCCTCCTTCCTTTCCTCCCTTTCAACCGTTTTGTGCGCTTTCCTACTCTCGGCGCTCCATCGGGCGTTGAAGTCTCCCACCTCCCACACTCTTTGCCGTCATCAAGGAAACCCCTGTGTGCGACCGGGAGATATCTCCGTTTCGGTGAGATAACTGACACCGAAGGAGGAGAGAGAGGAAGAGGAGTGGGAGGAGAAAAGGAGAGAGAGAGAGAGAGAAAGGAGATAGGAAAAAGGTGCAGGGAAAGGGTAGAGCACAGGCAGAACGAGGTAAAACTCAGGAAAGTGTTGCTCGTTTGTTCGAGTTGGTATATATATATATATATATATATATATATATATATATTTATTTATTTATTTGCATACACATCGTATATGTATATAAAGAGTTAAAGTTGGGGGAGGAGGGAGAGAGAGATAGAGAAGAGAACAATACTTGTCAAAAGAGAGGAAGTGTGGTGACAGCAAACTGTGAAAAAAATAGGGAGGGAGGGAAAAGTCCACAGGAGATATGGAGCGTCGGCTGAGAGACCAGAAAGTGAGCAAGAATTTAATGATTTTTATTTTTTGTGTCTTATGTTAAATACGTGCTTTTTTCATTTGGAAGTAATTGGAGTCCATATGTTAAAATGTTTATTTTGCTTTGCTTTAGATCAAAGTCTTGATTTAAATTTTCTCTTATCTACATTTGGCTTATTTCTAACAATACATATGAGGTATTTATTTTTAGATACAAAATAAATTAATTGTTAATTTAATTTTTAATAATTATTTCAGAGATGAGAAAATTTTGATCTTACTGATTAAAATATAGGTCAACTCGTTTGAGTTTTAAATGTTTTAACATAGAAGCTAGCCCATATATTTCATCGAAGACTTTATTCATGAATAGGGAGTTCATTTTAATGGTTAAGTTTTTGTCAAAGAATATATATTAATGTTGGTAGTTCCTGATGGTGTTTTACATCCCAAAAACAACTTCAAGGTTTGATGTGACTCCATGGGAGAAAATCAAAGTATATTGCCATATTAGGACAGAATGAGCTAATCCACCTTAAAATGACTTTATCTGGAAATTGTTTCTCTGGTATTTGAAAAGACGAATACATGGCCTCGGGATAACAAGCCATTTTGGAAAAAGGGAAACCTAAATCATTGTGAATGAGTTTTTTTTAACGATCCGCGTGGATATCTCTTGCCTATTATTAATTATAAATAAAGTTCTATGTAAATTAAAAGATTGTAAGGAAGGGAAGTAATTTTATTAAGAGAATGTAATGTAATGAAGTATATTTAACTGAAAATGGTCCCATCAATATCATGATGTACACTGGAATATAAAGAGAATTAAATAAAAGTAATTAAAGATTAATATTTCCTATTACGATGATCATATAACTTTAGAGTTATTAAAGTGGCGTATTTTATTTAAGATAACCTAACATATAAAAATCGTTTAACTATTTCATCTTGTAATGTAAATCGACTTCTTTATAGGAGTATGTTGATGAAACTCGGTAAGCAGGATTAACTCAACCCAAAAAAGTGAAATAATGAATTTTCTTGCCATTCAATTATAAAGAAATAACATTCATTAAAAATTTCCAATGCCATAAACTGATCCACGTTTACAAAATAGAAACTAGAAAACAATGCCCGGTGAAGGTGCGCATTGGGACGAACAGCATGTGATCGTGGAATGCGAATGAAGAGAAGGGAAGTAAGAGGTACAAGCCCACGGAAGACCCGGGAGCACTTTTGTCACAACTAAAAAGATAATGATAGTAGTGGAACGACGGATAAAGAACCAAAGAACGATTATAAGGGCTTTTAAAGTTTTTTTAACGGACGATAGTAGAAGGACAAACCTTCTCTCCCATTGAGAAAATGTAAGCGAAGTGAAGATAATACGCTTTGAGATAAACTTCGAATAAATTAGCCTAATTGCTGAAAAACTCAAGAGTTCACATTTTTAAAGCATATCCAAAGGAAGTACTTTTGACTAAAAGTACATTTCATCTTGATGTGCATCTAATCTGTCGAAGTTTTTCTCATCTAAGCAGCGATTCAACTATCATCAGCGTATTCTTTTTCTAGGCATGGTTGTATTTGAATCTATAAGCTTTTATTTAACTTTTTAAACAAATTATAAACTTTTCCACACATGAATTTGTATGAAACTTATATGTATATATATATATATATATATATATATATATATATATAAATCCTAAGACAGGCTAACGTAAAAAAATGTTTATTAATATTTTCCATGATATTCTATAATTTTTTTCATTTATCACGAAAATGTTTTATCACAAAAAGGCCACAAGAAAAAATTTCCAGAATCCTCGTAGTTTATTTACTTTAGCGTTAAATAATTATCGTAAACTAACGACAACGAATATTTTTGTCGGGTTTCTATCGCTGGCGAATCCGGTTCTCGATGTTTTTAATCACCGTCTCAATTCGTTAATCAGTCTTAGCATGAACTGGAATAATTGATTCAATTAAAGCAATAATGGCTGAAATAAATTGAGTTTTATTGTTAAGTAATCATTGTAATGAAGAAACTTGTCTTTGCAAAACTGTAATGAATTCTTACGAATAAAATTCATTTCAAATCATAAAATATTCCTATTTATTTCAAAGATTGCTCATTCCAAAATTAATTCGATTTATAACCATTGAAAACGCGTATTTGCTGTTTGCCTTATAAGTTTCCATGTTTTGAGCGTCGTCCACACCATCGGACGCTAAATATAAATTAACCATAATCAACAAGTCTTATCAGCTTACATCGAACAACATTTTGACAGGATTCTAAAATTAGAAGTTTTTCCTTAACTGCCCATCATTTTCTATCGTTAAAACTGGTGGAAAAACAGAGCCGTTACGAATATTCCCGCATTTCTCAAAGCGCCCTCTCATTAGCTTTACCAACTCCTCGACAATTTTTTTCTCGAAATGGCCGACATAACGGATACTAGGGCAAAACTTTCATGGCGGAGCACCTCTCTAGTCGCATTTCGAGCGCCCATAAGTACCGAGGCAGCAGACCGCCATGGATATGGTGGAGGAAAAAGAGGCGAGCATGAGGAGAAGATGAAGATCCCGAGGGGCGTTGTAGCGGCGTGTGTGTGAGGGCAGAGAGAGAGAGAGGGAGAAAAGGGGAGGGAGGGTAAGAGGTGAGGGAGAGAGGCGAGGAGAAAGAAGGGAGAGGAGGGGGAAGGGGCGTCAGTTAAAAGGCGACTGGGAGACGGGGCAGAACTCACTCAGGTGCCGACGAAGACGAAAGAGACATGGGTGAGACGAGACCGCCTCGGAGGTGCGGGAGGGAGGAGAGGAAGAGGAATGGAGGGCGAGAGAGAGAGCGGGAAAGAGGAGGAAGAACAGGAGACGGCAGGCGCAGCTGGTTGCCGCACAACTCGAAGAGGAAAGGCTCGAGCTCGCGCACGAAACAAAAGGTATGTAACAAAAAAAACGCCGTTGTCTCGCGTAATTAGCTGTAAAAAAAAGTGCTGCGTGATCAACGATTTGCGGAAGTGGTACCGCGAGATCCCGTGCCCTTTATGTCAACTCCTTCTCTAGCTTTTTTTCTGAACGATTTTTTATTACGTTTGAAATGTTTTATTTTTCGTTCGTTTTACGGTGAATCCTGCGTGTCGCGCTGTTACGTAATGAGTCCTCAACGGCCTTGTAACATCGGTGTCCGTTTTTTACTCTGAAAGAGTGCGGCTCGTCGCTTGACTCGCCTCGGTTGTGCTTATTAGTCGCTCGCGGAAGTGCGATGTTGGACGAGCCACGGGAATCTTTTCGTAGTTACGATTAAATTGATTTTTCCGGTTTGATATAAGAGGTGGTTTTTTTATTAGATGCCGCAGGGAGAACGAGCGACAGGACGACGCGAAAGCAAGGAAGTTTTTGTTAATAATTACTCGTAAAACGCGTTCAATTATTTTGATTTTTTTGCGCTGAAAATCGAAATTTACTGAAACAAGTAATGGAAGAAATCACTTTTATTCGCTTGATCGAATTTAGAATTGCGTAATTCGTTCATTAAATGAAGACCTCCGTTTATTATTTAATTTGAAACGTAGACGGGTTTATGTCAATATAAAAAGCGCCACGTGAGTTGCATCTATGGTTCCTTTAGTAGGAGAATGACTAAGATAACATAATATACGTTTTAGGTAGTATAAAAAAAGGAATTACTCTAAACTACGTATTTTAGTAGATTTATGTAAATTTATTTCACTCGTTTTTCCAGCATGTGGAACTTTTCCTGAAAAACTTCATTCACCTAAGTCATACCCATAAATATCATTGAAGAACATCCTAAATAAATTTTAAGCAGTTTGTACATCCATATCTGCTGATTGAAAGGGTATTTTCTTACTTTCGCCAGCGATAAATACCTCAAGTGATCTTTTCACGAAGGAATCGCGATACGCCAATTACTTTGCTTAAAGGTTGACGCTACGGTTTTATTTTAGGTAAATTATCTCTTTGAAGCATTTCTCGTTCCGTTCCATGAGACGCAGGTCTTCAATGCAAGGGTCCCACACGTTACGGCCGGAAGGTTACCTAAATACTTCCGGCTCTGCTCCCGCGCATTCTCTCTCTATCTCTCGATAGCTGAGCGCGGTTGAGTGTGTGGCGGCGCAGGTTATCCCAATCCCCTCCCCCTGCTCTTCTCTCCATCAATGCCATCCCACACTCTCTCGTCCTTTCAGTCATTTCGCCATGCACATGCGCCCATTTAAGCAGACGAACAGTTCCTCTTGCCGAGAGAAAGGTAAAGATAATGCTCGTTGTTATTACTGGTCGATTATGTCGCTTTTTGAACACGTAAAATGTTTAGATCTATGTTCAACCGTAATCCTCGGGTATTTTCATGTATTCCACTCGTTTTTAACATTATTTCCTTAAAAAATTGTGAGAAAAGTAATGTATCCGCCGGACATTTTAATGTCATCACCGAAAAAATATATTTTCTACTAGTCTATCCGTACCCATAGTTCAAATCAGTGGTTTTTAAACATTTGATTGTCGCGGCTCTCTTGAACATCATGCAGCCCCATTTGAATTGAAAATAGTAAAAAGAAGAAACTTTATTTACAAATTTCATTTCATTTTACCACTAATAATTTTAATGACATCGTTTTTCCTAACATTCCCTAATAAAATTTATATTTATAGTGAACGTTTTATTTTTTGGAACTTCACCTTATAACCAAAATAATTTTGCGATACCCTAGTTTGAGAAATGTTGGCTCAATTCTTTGATATTAGTTGCAGGTTTCTTTGTCTATTACATTCTTCTTTCTCGGAGGATCTCCGATGAAATGATATGGTAGTTTTACAGTTTCGACTCCGAACTAAATTACTTATTTTACAGCCGATTCCTTTTATCGCACGAGAGAGACGGTTTAAATAATCGTGAAGGGCATTTTTAGCCTACTTTCCAGAATGGAAATAGGCTTATAGTTTTGTCGTTGTATCTGTCTGTTTGTCCGTCCCCCCTACTAACTTTTGAACCAATTGACCGATTTTCATGAAACTTGGTGAAAATCTCTTGCTACATGGGCCAAGCTGGTCAGGATAGTTTTTGTTGCGAAGATTGAAGTCCCGGGTTCGATTCCAGGAACTATTCTTCCCATTTCATTTACATGGGAAATCTCAAATCCATCATGCAGGGTAATTTTCTCTTGCATATTAAAATATCTTAGAATTGTAATATCGAAGCGAGTTTATTACTATTCTCTGAGTAAAGGAATGAATATTCTAATTTTATCAAAGAATTTTGCTTATCTATTGTATTTCTTAGAATTTCGCGTAAATACTGGCGTTTTTGCAATTTTTATTACTCATTACGAGAGTGTTGCCATAGTAACAACTATTGTTGGACTCAGATTCGGTATATTCTAATGCGTACACGCGTTATTTTTGCCGCACATATACGCGTGATCAATTTAATATTCCGTTCGAATGTATTTGTAATATTTTATAATGCTAAATGATTTGGGAACACAAAGAGCTACATATCCGCGATGACTTTAAAGTTATTAAAGCCAATATAAGTATTAAATAAACGATTAAATGGAAAGTAGGCATCATAAGTTGTTTGGATCATCTTGTTTTTTTTTTTAACAATAGATCGTGGTCGCCGTCGGGAAGTTAGGCAATGCAGGTAGTCTCATATGAAACCAATCTTTGAATCACTTGTTCATTGTTTGCGGCGATTGCATCTTAAGGCACCGAGCGACTTTGGAATCGATTTCAAAGTCCTATATTCGAGCGGGCTTATTATTTGTTCATCGCCATTCCCATCCCATATATCACCACCGCACGTCATTCCCTCCTCCAACTCCACCCCCTCCTCATTGCATACCGCCCTCTCTCCTTTCACTATTTATTCCTGTCGTGGGGCGACGACCCACCGTCAACAGGTGGTTGCTTCACTTTCGCGTGACGACTGCACAACACGTGTCTCATTTTCTCTCTTTTCCTCGCATTATCTCCCTTTTCTCTCTCTCTCTCTCTCTCTTCCCATTCCTGTCGACCTTCTCTTTCCACTTCTCTCTCCCTCTCATCTTTTCTCTCTTTTCCCTTTTCATTACTCAAGAATTTCACTATTCCTGGAAGCGCTCTTCCACTTTCTTGCTCTCTTTCCATCCCTCATTTCTCAAACTAACTCTCAAGTCCATCTCCGCTTTCTCCTTGTCCTATTACGTTTCCCTCAGGATATTTTCCCCATATTTTATAATTTATCGTTTTCTCTCTACATTTATGCAAGAAAGAATTACACCGAGTTCACCACCAGGCCGAATTCGTATCGAAAAACTATTGATCCCCAAAGACATCAATTGGATTGGAAAGCCGAATGCGCGTATCGGCTATGAAACAACTATCATCAACGGTGATTACCTGATAGCTAATTTTAACAAAATATTGGGTTGATCACCACTGTCGGCGGCTGATTTTTATTTGAAGTATTCTCAATCATTTTGTGACCATTGGGGTTTTCAGGTCTATCAACGACTATGTTAATTTTAATCCCCCTCGAGTCGTCCTTGCTCTTTTCTTATCCTGTTATTTATTTATTATTTTTTATATCATCATAATCATAGGTAGTTTTTCCGTAAACAGGTCCGTGATTATTCATGATTAAATCTGGTTCTCCATATACTCCTATTTTCCGCTGTCCTCTTCATATCTTGATAACTCTCTTTCCCTTTCAAATCGTCTATCAGCTGAAACCTTTTCCTACTTCTTTCCCCTTTTTCATCTAGTTTTCCTTCTAACACGTCTTTAATCATACTCTCTCTCCTCAGGTAATGCACAACCCAGTTTGCCTTCCCCTTTCTAATAGTCTGTATAATCATTCGCTTCTCTTCTGCTTTTCGTAGCACTTCATCGTTTTTCTTCCTATCTGTCCATTTTGTCTTTAGCATTCTCCTCCAAGTCCACATTTCAAAGCTTTCCAATATTTGATGTCCTTTTTCCTTAACGTCCATGTTTCTGCCCCGTACAAAGTTATACTCCATACATAGCATTTTATGAAAATTTTACGGATATCTTCCCTCATATTCCCCGTAAGTAGGTGTTTCTTTCTTCTGAAAGCCGCTTTTGCTTTTCCTATTCTAGTTCTGATCTCATCCGTACATTTTGCTTCTCGTGTTATGATGCTTCCAAGGTATTTATTTATATTCTGAAACTTGTTCTAAAGGCTCTCCAATACTTATGTACAGATTCTCTTTTTTCCCGATATTCGAATGACCTTGGATTTTTCTGTATTTATTTCCATACCGTATTTTCTACCTGTTATTACTAGTCTATTTATTATTTTCTGAAGTTCCTCTTCCTTTCTTGCTAGAAGTACTTGATCATCCGCATATTTTACTCTTCTATAATCCTTCCTCCAATTTTGAAATCTCCTGTGCCTTTTAACGCTTCTTGCATTAGACTTTCTCCATATATATTGAATAGGGTCGGCGATAGGTAGCAGCCCTGTCTTACACCTCTACCGATGTTTACTCCGCAGGTGTCCGCATTTTTTATATATCAGAACTTTAATTCACTCTTTATTTTTCCATTTCATTATCTGAATGTAATATATATAGATATAGCTATCTCATTATATCAGCACCTCTCTTTCTCCTTCTCCATTTATTTCTCTTCCTGCTATTGTGTAACAATGTGTGAAAGAAAGGGAAGGAGTTCAAGTGGTAAGCGTCTAAACGCAGACTAAGCCGTTCCCTCGGGATGACCCTTCACCCCAAACTTTTTACGAATCAGCCCTTATCCCCTCCAATCCCACCCTTTTGTCTCTCCATTCATTTTCCCCTTCGAATGGTTGGCCTTTCAAACGACGTCGCATAATTTACAATCCACTTCGCGAAAAGTCTTCGGCGGGGCGATCGAAGAGCGGCTTGCGTGGCTGTGGCCGCCCCCGTCGTGAAACAGCGGAAGTCCTAGCAGAAACCCTTTCCACATACTGTCCCCTTCCCGCCTCCTACCCCACCTCCGGTCCTTTTGTTCCGATATCCTCCTCTTATTCCATGAGTCAAGGAAACCTCTAGAATTACGTATTCTTTAAGGTCGAGAGTTTAATTCCGGTTTCTAGTTTTCTAAGTGTAGCAGGAAAAGTCGTGTTCCTTTATCCTGGATATACCTTGGAATATTTATAACGACGTTACTCAAATGTTCAAAAGGAAAGAGCAGGTATCCCGGTGATAGCGGTTTTATGTAAAAGTTTTACATTTTAGTTTGAATTTGAAATTTTTATTTTACGGAATGTGTGTACACAGTTACACAATGAATGTGCACTGGATTTAATTCCTCTTATAAATGACAAATTATTTTATTGTGTACTGTTCCGGCTCACATATATATAAGTACAGTTTAGTGTTATGTAATCATAAGAATTTACAATCTCATTTAATATTTTTATTTAATTTTGACTAGCAGTTTTGGGCAAAACTCGTTGTAATTTCTGTTCAATGCAGCATGCATATTCATAAAAAAATTGAATTTCTTATGGCTCAATCAATGAAGCGAAAAAAGCTAGCAAAACAATGCACTGAAAAGTCATTATACACCTCACTGATTACTTCGTAAAATGATTCATACCTCAGTGGAGTTGTTCACCACGGCCCAGTATCATAAAAAAATGATTTATTTGAAATAATTTACTTTTACGCATTGTTTTGCAACACAAAGGAACTCAAATGCGAAAGTTAGTTTATTTAGGTTGAAATGATTTGAATAAACCGTCGATGTCCTTTCTTTAATGTATCACGTCATATTTAAATATATTTTTTGGGATTATTTTGAAAAATAAATCCCCAGAAGATCCCGAGTGGTTCGCCTTGGAAAAATACCCGTTAACTTTTTAAAAAATAAAACCTCTCCAGAATAATTTCTGCCCCTTTCTCTCTCCGTTAGAGCATCTTACGGAATCCCACTAATTCGAAAATTCGTTCTAAATATCGTATCAGCCAATCATTTCGATCTCAACGTACGAGCAAAAAATATTTGTTCTATTTAGAAGGTAGGATCGCTCGACGGTATCTCTCTCTGTCTTTCCGCGGAATGGAGACGTTTGACGGAGGCATTTGTGTGAACAAAGGGAAGGCATTGTGCGTCTCTCTGCCGTGTGTTGCGTGGTTAGGAAGGGGTTGGGGAAGGTGGCGGGGGAGGTGGCAGGGAGAGAGGATGAGAAGAGGGCGAGAAGAAGTGTGCGAGAGGCGCTGTACTCGCCGCCGAAGTTCAGAACGGGAGAGAACGCGGTTTCAGGTTGAGAGCCACGTGAGAAGAGACGCTTCTAAAAGCGTACGAGTGGAAACAAGCGAGCGACGACTTTCCCACACGCAAACGCACGCGGGACGAGCGCGGAATAGACGCTGTTGCGCAAAAGTTGCACTGTCATTGCCTTAGGCCGACTTCCATGGACGAACTATTTTGGAGCTGGCGATTCTTATCGACGGAGTAGGGTGCGAGATATTCTGGCCCATAATGCTCCTAACGGCGTCATTAGTAAGGTATGTGGACAATTTGGATTAGACACGGAATTACCAGGTTGCGCGTCCAAACGCTTTCGGTAGTAGTAACATTACGCGATTAACCGGATCGTTCGGAATGTCCGCAACCCTTTCGGAATTCAATTTTGTATTTTAAGTTGTGCACAACGAATTAGCTTAAATCGGCGTGGTTAAAATCGCAGCGAAAATGAAGTATTTTCACGTAATTTCTTTGATATGTGATTTAAGAAAATAAACATTTAATTCTGCTAGGATTAGACCGATGAAATTTAATTTTTCCTTTTATTGAACTTCATTGATGAATCGTTCGGAAAAATATTTCAAGCATATTTTTCTAATTCCTTCGAGAAATTTATATTCGTATGGGAATTGATTCAATGCACCAAAATTGTATTTCTACGAATCTCAGTCAACTAAAGTAGAAAATTTGTTTAAGCGTCGCGAAGTTTTTGAAGGTCGAGTTTGAAATGCTCTTTTGATGAATCAGTTTCATAAATAGCCGAAAAAATTTGGTTTGGAGATATATACTTCGTTTTCCATTACCATGTGAGCGTTAAAGAAATTTTTCCTGAGTATATTCGTAGGGAGCATTTTAAAACGATCACTATCTAATGTCATTAGATGTATATTAAGGTAATGTTGAGTATAAATAATTGAGACGATATTGATTTTTACAGGAACACTTCATTGAATGCTGAGACTTGAATGGTTCTTGAGAAAATCTACACCACCTTTAAGACGTCTCCAGCTGGAAGCATATCATCTCCCATTGTGAGGTAAGTTTTATTATTATGTGAAATATAAATATAATTAAAGTTAGTACTTTGCATATTCTATTTGAACGCTGTTTTAGTATTTAGTTCATTTTGAAGTGAGTAAAAAATCCTTTGGATTACGATATCAAATCTCTAATTACCCATAGAATCGCTTTAAAAGCATTTTATTGTATGCATGATTTTATGCAAATATTTTATAGCAAAACAATTTCCTCGTTTTATATGTCAATTATTTGTCTTATTTATCGGTTTAAATTCGTAATGAAAGGAAAAATGCTCGAGAAACAGTCTCGCAAGGTAGACAAAGACATATCGCCCTAAGATGCTACATTGGGACTATTTATGGCAGCATATTCCTGGAAAATACCAAATTTTACCTGCTTTAGATAACTCGCCGGCAAGTTTGCACTCAGCAAAATTTCCCGATAAGGATAAAATTCGTCAAACAACGCGAGTAGGTCGCTATCGCAACTGAACCTTTAGGAGGCACTTCCTTCCTTACCAAATGCCGGGTTCGACTTCCTCTCTTAAATTAAATGCAAGACGAGACTATATATTTCTCAATTTTGTCCTTGTTAAAACCGTTTGTCTGTCTCACAATTCTGCTATACATAGGTGCCATTTGCCCGTACCTACTGCCAAGAAACATTTTTCCATAAATAAAGAAATCGCAAAAGAACTCTCGGAATATTGAATTTCATAATAATAATAATAATAGACAACCATCAAGTACATTTATTAGGAGCATTGTTTTATATAAATGACCTTATCACTTATCTCTTATCTTATCTCTTCTGACCTTAAAGAAACGACGACCTTTATGACGAGTAGTTCTTCCCCCTTTAGTCGAGTGCAAGTAATGCAAATCTCGCCTCGAATAACAAAGAATAAACAAAAATGGGGAGCGTCGCTTCGTGATCGTCATCTTTCTTTCTCCCCCTCCCAAACCGACCTTCCGAGATCGTGCGCGTCAAGAAACTCCAATTAACATCCGCTCAAACCCTCCGGTCAGGCCGCTTTCTTCAGCACCAATTTGCACTTGGGTGGCGTGGAATCGAGTCTCAAGCCGCGCCGGGTTGGATGCAAAGAGGGTGCTAACGCAGGGAGCCGGGCTTCCCTCCGAGACGGGAGTGTGGGTGAAGGAGGGGGAGGAATCGGGGGTGGGTTGGGGAAGGAAGTTCCGAGAAAGTGGTGGAGGGGAGGGGAGAGAAGGAGTTTTAAGGAGAGAGGACGTGTCGGACATTATTACTCCTTGGCAGCATGGGGTTGGTAGGGTGGCGTGGACAGTGGTGTAAAAAAAGAGGAAGGAGGAGGCGATCGTGTCGGCGAGTTTGCTCCCTGAATTAGCGACAGGGGAAAATCTTACCGACTACGTGAGTTCTTCATGAGTGTTTTCCGACATATGAACCATAAGGAGTTCGCGAAGAGAGTTTAACTGGAAGTCACGCTTGCTCCGACACTGAGTAGAAGCGGCGATTGGAGAGCGTTTCCAGAGGAAGAAATAGGTGAGGTTTTTTAACAGGAAAAAATCTTTCTATCTTTCTTCCGATACTTAATTCGATGGCTTTGCGAATAAAAATGTAACGGCGATCGCCAGGGCGATTTGATTGACAATATGGCGATTCTGGTCTCGCGAATAATGCTATTTTCTCCTAGTTCGCGTCGTTTAGGATGTCAACGATAACGAGAAATCGACGATTCCTTGCAAATGCTTTGTACATGTATCAAAAATTGCACGTTTGTGTACCATAATTGACAGTCATTTACCTGATGCAAAATATCTTTACGCCGATGTTGATGAGATGATGAATATTCATCAAGGATAAAGTTATGATTTTAATTAAGGTATTTCATTTGTTGTTTAAATGCAGTTTTTCATGTCCTCATAAAAATGTCATCGCTCCATTTTAATTCTTTTATTTTCCTAATTTCTCTTTATAAATTGTGCCTTAACTACCAGTTATCTATCTAAAGTAAAGTTTGCATGTCTTATTGAAATGATAAATACTAGTGGAGAAATATATAACGAATATGAAATATTAAATTTAACACTTTACGTGAAACATTTCCTGTGTGATATCGGAACAAAGCTATAACAGTCATTAA
Organism: Tanypteryx hageni; assembly: GCA_028673005.1. Classification (NCBI taxonomy): domain Eukaryota; kingdom Metazoa; phylum Arthropoda; class Insecta; order Odonata; family Petaluridae; genus Tanypteryx; species Tanypteryx hageni. The sequence goes on along the minus strand of CM054116.1, from coordinate 81,740,009 downwards.
TGTGGTGATGGTTTTACTTTAACCGTACATAATATCAGTTTACAATCAATAATGATTTTTAGAATTTTATCTATAGCTATCAAAGAACTGGCGATGAACGATTGGTATAAACTAATGATTTGTTTTTCAACGGGCACTTTATTATTTTCGCTATTTTAACTTTCATATCATAGCATACATAAAAATAGATAATTTCTTAAATCGATTTGAGTGGTCATTGTCAAAAATAGTTAACAATTGAAAAATTGCCACTCTAGATAGTAACGGTTTAATAGAGATTTAATGATCGATGTTTTGAGTGCTTAGCTATCAGATGAAGAGCACGTTGACAGCGTAAAAGAGATAACCGTTTAAGAAAAGGATAAGAAGCACTTCAGAGCACGGGTTTTTGAAATTTCAATAACTAAGTATAAAGCACGAGAAAACGTTTTGTAAATTTGTCAAATTTGGGTGAATTTTTCCCTCTCCAAAGGTCTAGAAAAACATTTTTAATTGTGCACTTGGGCCTATCTTTCAGTTATCCGCGAGGAAATATTATGGAAGCAAGTTTAACGACAAAGTGATGTAAAACTGCGTTTGCTTTTTGTTTATTTTGGGAAGTTTTTATTCGAAAATAAAAATGTAGCTTAAATTCCCTTCACTGATTTATTAATAGGAAGAGAACTTCAATTTGGATAAAAGCATGTATCAATAAAGAGAAATAAGCTGTAAAAATTCCACAATATGCAACTTTATTTCTTGAAAAGTTGGACATTTTCGAAAATTGTTATGAATTAGCATTCCCTAACCATTCGTTCTTAACTATAATAATATTTTCACTATATTTCATCTGCTATAGCAGGCTATATGAATCGACATTTCTCGAATTTCAATAAGTGACTCAAACACTTCTGGTTTTTCCATGAGAGGAAACGTTTCTGCGCAGACTGCTTTTCGACCCGATTGGGGGAAAAGAAGAGGAAAAAAGAAATACTTTTCACGCGATTTCTTTTCGAACATGCTCGAAAAACAGCAGCGTTTTTTTTCTTTTGCGCCTCAAGTTCTCGCTCAAATTTCCCAACGTCCTTAGTAATCGCGTGAGTCGTCGCCTCAGTGTCTCTACGTCATTTCAAGGATACCCGCGAACTCAGATCTTCTTCGACTTCCGCATTTGCCTCGGTTTTTCAACATTTTCCAATCGCCCGCCGATTCCTGGCTGACCCAACCGTCAAACCTTACACAACAAAAGACTATCGAACGGACTCGCGTCTGCCGCATGCAGGAGCCTTATCTAAGCGACGAGACGGCTTCGGCAACCTCCCCCCCCTCTCGGAGGATAGCGCGTTCTCCTATCTCTCTGTTCCCGGAGCCGCCCATCCCCACCCACCACACCTCCCTCACTCCACTAGCCTCGCTTCCAACTCCCTAGTCCCACCCTCCAAAGCCCTCCGTATCTTTCTCCAACACACATACGCGTTCGCACACACTCTGCTGTGTTGTCCGTCCACGGGGGCTACGTAACCCTTCTTTCTAGCGCCGAGTGTATATCCTAAGCGTACGTAATGTTCACGATAATTAACTTCCGGAAATACGCTCAACTCTGCCTAATACGGACTGTTCTGAGTCATATCTTATTCGTTTCCGTTTTTCCGAGTTCGTTAGAGTATAATTTCGTGCGGGGATGGTTTTTGTGGAAGGTTTTCACGGAAGCGAAAACACGCAGACGTGAAATATGTAATCGAATCGAGCCGGGTCGGCTGCCTCGATTAAGATGTCACATTCGATGAAGAAGTAGGCCATGTAACGATTTAGTTTTAGGAGTTATTGGTCGATAAAAATTTCTCAATTTTTCAAGTGGCGATAATTGAAAAATGAAAAAAATTCATGGTACTTCTCCATTATACCACTACATTTGTACTGTTCTATTACACCTCCACCATTGTACTGGTACTTTTTCGTTATACCTCCGCAAAATTCTTTAAAAAATTTCTTAATACTTTAAAAACATACCCAACCCAGAAGGGGGAGATTGACATATGAACGGGAAAGTGGCTGTACAAATGTGGTGGTGTAATAGAATAGTAGGTACCAAATTTATCTCTACCAATACGAAGGTGACGGGTTCGGATCTTGCCGTGACCGCAGGGTTTATTTTTCCTGCCAATTTTACTTTTTAATAAGCAAATCGTTACTGATCTCGGGTGATTTTTGCTAGGGAAATCAAAATTAACGCTAATATGCTCCAGTTTAAATTATCCGCCAACGAACCGCGGATATTGCCCTCCGGAAATAGCCCCCAGAGACACAGACTTCTCGGCGTTTTCATAACGGAAAAAACCGACAACCGAAAGCATTGTCCACGATCACCTCCGTTGAAGTTCAGGAACGTTGCGAAGACGTGACATACGAGCGAAGACGGCGAAGTGAGTCACAAGAGGAATTTAAAAAGTTTAAAAGACTCGTCCAAGGCTCCTTTCGGCTGAGGGGAGAAAGAGAGAGACCGCGAGGTTTCGGTCGCGTCGTGGACGAGAAAAGACAGATGAGCATCGTAGTGCGAGCTGCTGCCGCTCCGAAAAAAACATCCCTTCGCTGGTATCGAGGAGATAGAGAGGGAGTGAGAGCTGTCTTTTGGTCGTCCATTGTGAGGAGTGCTTTACCGTTATGGTTCGCCGCCGCGTTTGCAGCTCGAGGAAGTGTGTAAACAAAGGACAAAGGGGAAAGGACAGGAAAGGAATGATGAAGCCCGCTTATGGAACAGGAAAAAACTTTAAAAACGGATTATTTGTCAACGCTGTAGGATAAAAAAATTATAACCAGGCGTCTCCAGCATGTACCATTGGAAACGTGTGCTCTATGTTAAATACGATCGTTTAGAATTTTTTTTGCTCCTTTCTAGTTATTTTAGTGGCTATTGTTCTTTATTATGTTCGTATTGTTCTTTTTATGCCACAGTTAGGTAATCCAATCGGTGCGATGTGACCGTCTTTAAGTGAAGCCTTTTTAATAATCGCTTAATTAATGTGTTAATATTGAATTTACGTGTAAATGTGAAATCCACACATAACACCAGGCTCAGCCTATGAAGTAGATTATAGTTTCAACATAGGTACTCCTTATCCGTCGTGATAGTATTACCTTATCTTCGGAGCTTTTTAGTGTTGTTAATGCACTAAAGTCGTCCCTTATGGAATGGGCCAATTATTTTACAGCTGCATCATGTAAATGTGGTCGAGCCGGTTAAGCAAATTTTACAAGTGCACTAAGCTCACAATGTCTTCTATGACATTTAAATGAACCTTTTTACGATTCAGGACTTATTTTGTCAATTTCAGGCCGAGATAATAATTACATGCAGGATATCCTGGGTCGATAGGATAAAATAAATCTTGAAGATAGTATAATGAAACTATTTTGGCAAAATAGGAAATGGAGGTTCTTCCCAATGGTGGTATCTTCCGAAAGAAAACATTTGCCTTCAGAATACGGTTTCATCAATCTTGAGAAAATGACGAGGCGTGCTTATCATTTCTTAAAATTATGACGCATTGCGATAAATATCATTCCGTGAATTTAGGAAAAACATGTAGGCGAGAGATATTAACCAGTCACCGTATAAGTTCGCATAACACGTCTGACTGACATAGACCAACATGATCTCGCCCGAAATAAATTCTATTTGAAGGAAACGCCGTCGAGTGTTGGCAAGGCGTTTTCAGTGCGCCGTGCGTCGTACCCAGCACGCCAGTCCTTGGCGTCCGCGCATCACGGCACGTCTTGACCCCTCGTCGTAAACCGGCGATAAAACGGAGGGGGCGGGCACGATAAAAAAGTCGCGGCATAAAAAAAGTCCATTACGAGCTGAAGATATATATGTATATATAGAAAGAGAGTAGCGGGCGAAAAACCGCCGCTCTCGTGAAAGGAGAAAAATGGGGGAATGGATGATAAACAGCGACCGCTCTCGAGCTAGACGACACAATACTAATTTTCTCGTTCTTTATTATCTGCGACGATAGAAGGCGATAGTTGGCGCGAAACAGAATAACAAAAGTGGAAAACCCTTCAAAAGAACCCCAAGCGAAACGTTTCGGATAACACGGAAGAGTGGAAATGAGGGGAAGAGGAGGGAAAAAACCTTTATCTCAGCGCTTTCTACGTGCTGTTACTCGGGTCGGAAAGAGACGGAGCGACGCGTGGGCAAAGGACACTTCGAGGAATTGAGCGGAAGAGAAGGAAGAAGAGAAAGAGAGGGAGAGAGAAAGGAAGAATCTGTTTAAAACGGGAGAGAACGCGGAGAGGAATTCGAATGAAAGGGTGAATAAACGCTTTTGCGTTGCCGTGTTAATGTGTTCTTGGTGCGTGATCGGAACTATTAAATATAGTTGGATTTTTTTAAATGACGGAATGGAGGTGAAGGCAGTGACAATGCTGAGGAGAATGTTGGGAAAGAAGTTGGTGCACAAGTGTGCGAACCAGTGCCTGTGTGTTGTGTGCGCGTGTGTGTGTGCCTGCTCCCGCGTTGCGCCCGCCCGTGACGGCGTGGTTAGGGCGTGACCGTAGCGACGCGTAGCGAGTGCAAGTTGAAATCGCCGCGTGCGTGTCGAAGAAAAGGCAGCAGCCCTTTTGCACTTCAAAGGAAGGGAAACCGGAGCTTTATGACTTTTGTTTTCAGCTTGGGCTGGAGGGCTGAAAAGGTATTGCTTCTTTTATTACCAATCCGAGGATTTGGGGATGGGATTTCTAGTGTTGATGGGATACGTTCAATGTTTAAACAATATGGCGTTCTCGTCTGGAAGGATTTTGATCGAAAAATATTTTTTCGCATTAGCAGGCGTTCTTTTTTTATCGGAATAGAATCATATATGCAGCATCGACTATTTTTGTTATTTGTTACTGTATCTTTTTTGATGATCGAAATTTAACTTTACAATAGTCTTTCCTGTCTTTCCTGTTAAGAAAGTAATCATTAAAATTAACCATTCCGTCGAAAATGTGGTACCATTGGCATTATTAATAATACATAATTTTTTATGAAGTCGGTCAAGTAAACTCGAAATTTGCGAAATTTAATTTTCAATAAGTGTAATGCACAATTTAAATATAAATTTTACACAACTTCATTTAACCTCCATTAAATAAAAATAACAATAACCTTATTATGACTATAAGAATAGAAAACAAGGCCTTTAGTTATTAGTACTTTTATTCAGTGGAATTTGTACGAAGTTGTAAACATTTGCATTTAACTTGTCCGTTGATGTTTTTGAAAGTTAAAAAAAATAGAACGAGGCCCACAGAATATGCTACAAGTTACATTAACCTTTTTGTTATCAGCATTGTTGTGTAGATACAGTTAACAGAATTAAATATGAAGTTTTCCTAAGTTATTATTGCTATATTATCTTTTCCTAGTTTTATCTGATTCCTTATGCTAATGCATGACAGTAGAAGTTAGAAAAAAATAGACCAAATGAATGTAAGTTATATGTAGTAACATTCTCTAGACGAAGTTATAGAAACTTAACTCTATAACTTAGGATATTAGTATTATTTGGCTGCGAATAATTTAATAAAGTCCTCTATAAGAATGAGTTGTATTCTCAATTTGTGGTATGCAATGAAAATATTAAACATCTATAAATAAGGCTGTGCTAACATTTATTTATTGTCAAATAAGTGTTCTAGATCGTTTCAAGACCATTCATGACCGCTTACGACTTGTCACGTCCTCCGAATCTCATCCTAGCATTTAATTTGCGACATTCATATGATGCCTAATCGAAAAATTTAATTGTATAAGTGAGATAATGTTTTTCATACTACATTTACGGGAGAATCTTGCCCTGGCTAGGCGTCATTAACTGCCCACCTTAGTGTATGGATAGGTTACTTTCCTTATGACACACCATTCTTGACACGGACATAATCCGAGCACGTTCTACAAACAACCCAACACACCCTCTACGTACACAATTGGCCTATCTCTACTCCCTTTATCGTTTTCTTCAACAAACCGTTAAGGAATTCCCTATCTGTGACTCATCCGCAACTGCGAGATAAAATAGATTATATACTATTTATAAAATAACTTTTCTATATAATTCCCGCGTTAACATAATTTTAGCACCGCAGAAGTCACTATTATAGGTCGCAGAGGTCAATATGAAATTATATAACATAATGCAAAACAGTATGGTATATAATCTTTCACAACCGTTATCTTAATTAGTGCATGCATAAGTTCTAAATAATCTTATGAGTCACGCCAACTTTTCCATGAAGCACCCATCTTTTCCGAATAACTTAACTTTACTGAAAAATAAAATGCATTAGTCACAAACCGTAAAGAGAAGAAAGTGGGCGAAGGATGTGGCAAATGTTGATAACATTTCAGTCTCTTCTTGAATAAAAGGGGAAAGCTGCCGATGTTGACAGAAAAATAAAAGCCAACGAATGATTAAAGCTTTTCTTATTATTTAGCTCAGTTGGCGTGATAATTGCTTATGTAGTTTCCATTAAATACCAGAGAGAGAAAGAAAAATGAATCTGGGAGATCATAATGAAAACAGGTCCTTCGCGAAACCGAAAAATACGAATAGTCAAGCGAAATTTTCGACACAAAGATTCTCTCAATTTAAATTCGGCGTCAATTAATCGTATTTAAAGATTTTCAATTTATTTGTATTAATTTCGCTAATAAAGTAAGAACCATCTCTCAGGCGCATCGAGTAAAAATAAACACATTGGCCTTGGACGCGTCATCAAACCCCCTTTTGGTAGTAGTTCCAAAACTAGATTCAATGTACGAGAGGCCTGTAGTAACTCATACGCCTGAATTTCTACGTGGTAGCTCCCCTCATTCTCAACTTTTATTGTGTATACTGCAAGTATTTGTTGAATCATGCTTCCGGAAATTTCCGTGACTGAAAACATTCATGCAAAATATCGCAATAGACGCTACTGATCTATCATAAAACGAACTCACAGCATCGTTGCGACAAAAAATGATCCAGGAAGGATGAAATTACCCTAAGAAGAATCATAAGCAATTCCAGGCGACGACCCACGCTAAGATATTTTTCCTTCGCAACCAGATGATGAAAACGGATGTTCGTGGAACGGCATCGGTAGGAAACAGAGAAAATGTCCCATTACGAAGCATCTCTCGTAGGCACGACAGAAAGCCCGTAACCGTGGAAACCCTCCCTCCCTCTCCTCTCCTCCTTCCTCCTTCACCACTCCTCCTTCCCCACTCCTCCCTCCCCAATCCTCCTTCCCCACTCCTCCTTCCCCACTCCCCTCCTCCTCCCGCCCTCCGCTCCATCCTTTGCCTTCGCGTTGCGGAGTCACGAGAACTTTTTAAGTGAAGCGAGGACGCCATAATGAGTTTGGAAGTCGCCAACCCGGTGTCTGAAGAGAAAAAACCGGCAAGGACGAGACAACACATTTCCCGACGCTTTAATGAAGTTTGCGACACGGGCGGATGGAAGGGAGGAAATAATCTCGTGAGATTGGAAAAAAGTAGGAAAGAACTTTTTCCGCGAACTCTTTTTGGAAACCGATCGATAAAACTGAGGGAAAAAAATTCAGCGAGACCCGACCGACTCTGGATAAGGGAGTTGTTTTATGACAGCGGTAGTAACACGTTTTTTGTCCGCTGGAACGTTGTTTCGCCGCCCTACAAACGTCGCCGCCATCGTTCCTCAGAAACATTCGAAAGAGGAGTACGAGACAAATATTTTTTTTTCTATCTTATTGACGAAATTTTGGCGTGATATCCGTTCACCACCACGGGATAATTGGTGACATGGCTTTCCCGCATCTAAATATTCTCGATGACTTGTAAGTCCCGGGCGTAATAAAGCGACCAGAAGTAAATAGTTTCTGGCCAAAATAAATGTACTGATCATTTATTGTCCACGGGATAGGAATTTTTAAAAGATATAATTTCAACGTTCCCTTCCTCTAATTACATATATAGTCGCGATTACACTAATGAATGAAAACTGTCTCCAGCATTTTATAGTCCAACCCTTATATTTTTGTACGGACCATCCCGCATCTATCGCATTGACTCATTCTTTCCTCAATCAAAATCATCGAAAAGACACTTTATCTATTTGTCCTACTGACGAAGAACTAATTGGAGGATTGTTTGTCACCTAGATGGTTCAGGATATAGTAAACGCGCAGTTGATTAGCGTTATAACTTGCAGAGAGGTAACGCCTCTAAAAGGACGGCTGAAACTTATTCCCAACACCCTTCTAATATATACAAAGTTATTTAAAATTTTCACGGTCAAGGCAGTAGTTCGAATGTTATTTTAACAACACCAAAAGAGGTATCTTTAGAGCAGTGTTTCGCAAACTTTTGAGCCGCAGCCTCCAGGGGGCCGCAAAATTATTTTGGATGCAAGGTCTAAAAATAAAGTTTTCACGAATAATAAAATTTTATCAGGGAATTTTTGGAAAAACAATATGTTAGAAATTATTAATAGTTACATAAAATGAATAAATAATAAAGTTTCTTATTTTTACTACTTTTAATTCAAAAGGGCCGCATGGTATTCAAAGGTGCCGCGACAATTGAAAGTTTGAGAATCACTGCTTTGAAGCACACGCGAATAGACTACGAAAGTTTCTACGATAAATGGAAAAAATAGATATTCTGAGGGAACTAGGTAAAACAATTAATGTATATCCTTCGGTATATTTTCGAAATTCTAGATGATTCCGTGAAATCGTGACGACACGGAGAAGCGATACACGAAACAAATAAGAGATTAAATCGTATAAAAAAACGCCGCGCGTAAAATGGAATGGATTCCATCACGACTGATTGTGTACGCTTAGGGACAAATATTGACGGATTTTATGAAAAAGATATTGGGATCGATCGGGCAGCGGAGCGTGAAAGGGCGCGCTCCTCCGGGTTTCTGTGACGACGGACCTTATCAGCGGAAGCTTTTACTCACGAGTTCGTGGGGCGAAGACATCCGCATTGACAGGATTCGAGAAAGAAGATATTATGCCAGTAGGACGCATCTACGCGTCATCAATAAATCAACCGTAAGGTCAGAAACCCAGAAAAATTACAACACAAAGCTACCTGACTTGATAAGAATAATCTCGTGCGCAAGAATCGCGTTGAATTAGTCTAGAAAGGCTTGGAATAGTTGCATTTAAATTACTATGTTCTTTAACGTCTTCGACCAAAATTATTAGGATCAAAAACGATGCGTGAAATGGTCAAGTTTTCAAAACGTTGAGTCCAACGTCAAAGGAATGGATTTATGACACGGGTGGCTACGAATTTCAAATTGGTAATTTTTCTAATCCTATTTATGAGAAAATTGAATCAGTTTTTTAGGTGGCGTCTAGTCTTTGCTCTATCAATTCACGCAACTCTTAGAAAGGTTTGGGAAACAAATTTTTTGTGTGCCTCGAAGATTTACTGTTCCCGTGGACAAATTACCGTTACCCAGGAATACTTATAATTTAAGCGGTAATGTACCAAAAATCCGTTTATTTGTTCGTCAGTAGTAAAAACTTTAAATGAGCCATTTTGTGCAACAAATTGCTTTGGATGACATAAATTGGTGTCATCGCACCATATGTGTACAGTTTGAAAAGCTTTGTTTTTCTGCACTAGTTGGATGAATTTTTAACCGTTAATTTTATTTATTTTTCAACTTCCATATCCTTAGTTTTGATTTGGTGGAGCTTATGCAATATTTTCCTTTTATTTTCAGGACCAACTGCTGCCCCAAAGGACATCAAAAACTCGTCATTTTATTGAAAGGGTGAGTAAAACATTTTTTATTAAAACACATCCATAGAATGGTCATTATCTGACTACCTGAACCAAAGACAAATTATTAAGCCAACTTTTAAATATTGGAAATTGAATGCCAAAAGAAAAGGACCACTCCAAGTATCGCGCCGAAATTTAAAGATTTTTATGAACTTATAACTCGAACATACCAGCCAATTAAAGAATATGATTCAAATCCATAGAAGCATGATAGAAAAACGGGTTAGTGAATTGATTTTCTGCAGCGGATGCAAAGTCTCGCGGTTACCATTTTTTCTTGCGTAGATACGTAAAAATGGGTCGTAAAATTCGTCACCAAAACCCATAACCGTTACGGGTACAACATTCGTGCTCAAAAGTTGGTAAGCTTGCGCGTCGGAGAAACGGGAGACGATATAGTGCTTAGGCAAACATAAACTGTGTGGGACTGAGAGAGAGAGCGGGTCAGGTGTATAGAGAGAGAGGGAGAAGGTAAAGGTGAAGGTAGGATGGGAGGAGAGGACGAGAAGCAGAGAGAGAAATAGAGGAGGGAAATGAGTTGGACAAAGTTTGAAAACCCGTTGCACCAAGATGTGTGCACACGTTAGGAAATAGGAGAAGCGAGAGCGACGATGTTGGTACTCTGTGACTCTAGGACGCGGTTTAGTAGAGGAGCGAGGCTAAATATTATGAGGGAAGCTTGACAGTAATTACGCAATAAAATGTCTGCGGTCAAAGTCCTGGCCATTGAGAACGTCCTCGTTGTTCATTAAAACTTTTTCCAACTCACAAAGTGCGCGATTTAATTTCGTATGCTAAGAGTGAAAATTTACTTTGCAATTGGAAATTTCGAGGCTCTGATGTTGCGCATGACATAGGTATTACTATTAGCGGAATACATATATTTTCCTTACGATATTCTCTGTAAACCGTGATTTAAACGATTAGAAAATACGGCTTAAAAAAACATCTCTTTCTAAAAAATACTGAGAGGAATTTCCAGTTGACAGGGTGGCAAACTTAAAAAAATCTTCCTCAGTGTATCAGTTGTAGTTCCATATTTATTAGACTGTTTTAATATCAACTGAAAATTTAGCGGCATGCCAATAATGTAGCGGAGTTTTAGACAAGTGGAAATGAAATGCATAAAATCGAAGATAAAGCGAACGAAGGTATTTTAGATTTGGAAAGGACCGAGAGCAGGAATTGCTTATGAATATTTATTTGCGCTGGTTTATAATGATTCCTTGACACTTACCAATGATTTAATATGGGTACTATAGTAACGCCATACGCAGGGCGGGATCCTGAAAATATAAATATAAAGAGTCTAAGACAACGAAGAGAAAAGATGAAATAAGAAGGAAAAAAAGGAATTTTTGAAAATGATCACTATTTTTGTGATTTATTTAAATGGAGGCAATATAACGCAGAGTTGTTGTCCTTACTATAAGTAAGAGAGTTTTTGAGGTTTTGATTCCCTTGGATAGCTGATAAAACGTGTTTTATCGCTGACTGCAGAAGCTTTCACTTGGTGGAATTCCATTCTAGACGGAAAAGTTTTCTCTTTTTCCCCAATAATAATAACAAGTTAAGATTAATTTGGAAAATCAGTGAAATAAAATTGGAAACCGCTTAAAAAGGAATTGTTTATAATCGTATAAAAGTAGAAAAAGTTTTGTTGCAGATACCACTCGACACGTTAAATATCTACATATTCGATAAATTTCGATAATCGATGCATCTCGCCAGCTTGCAAAATTCGCAATGAAAACAAACTAAGAGAAATATGAAGAATATTTAATTATATGGCAGGGTTAATAAACAGAGTGACCTATTTTATGGTTGGAAAATCGTCCATTGAATAACAAATAATGTAACGCTCAAAGGAGGAAGAAGACTCGAAAGGTGCAGGACGTTGCTGAATACGTGATGTACGTGATACATGAGGTTATGAAGGAAAAAGCAACCATGAGGAAAATATGCGAGATGTAATGCGGACAGCTTAAAATAGTTTTTAGACTTTAGAATGCAGGCACGTCTTGTTCTGTCATAGTATACACGTGGCATAGCGTTTAAATATGTCGCAATTAAGCCTTACAGGTCCAGTCTGCGTTGTGCCTTTTATTCGGTGCGAAATTTTGACAGTGGGCCATTAAGTTCACTTAAAAATCATAATTGATAATTTCGCGCGTCATAAAATTTTGATACCTCAAAAACTGAAAGAATTTGTAGCGTTTTAGTTGGTCCCAAACTGTGGTGTAAGATTTTAAAAAATAATTGATAATCCAAAAGAGTATCAGATACATAATATCAATACACAATACAAGTTTCGATTCATGAACGAACGTTCTCTTATTTTTATCGTCGGATGCAATTACCAAAAGAAATGAGGGAAAGTGAGTTCGAGAAGGATCGGGTTGTCGCGGGACAAGTGGTACAGCGGAGGCAGGGCGTGCACAGACACAAAATCTGCAACCGCTGACGTTTGTGAGAAAGGAAATGGGAGACCATTGTTTAAGGAGGATGCTGAAGTACCGTATTTGCTGCGTGAGAAAGTAAGACGAGATTGCCATGAGAGAGAGAGAGAGAGAAGTCGAATGAGTTGGGTGCTACAAGCAAGAGCACGTTTACAAGCAAGAGCACGTGAAACTTTGCAGTCACGTCCAAACGCTTCTTACCTGAGAATCCGCGTTCCTTCTCTCTTGTTTCAATCAAATTCACCTATTGGGAGATGTAATTACGAAAGATCGTATGCTAGGTAAGGATTTTGTCTGAAGAAAAGAGGATATCCCATGTACCTAGTGAGGTGTAGAAAAACTTATAAATATGTTAGGAGTTCTGTATGTGATGTCTGAGACTATAGCTCTTATGATTACCATAGCAACACAGAAGTGAAAGCGGTGACGAAATTTTCAAATGTTATATTCAGTTTCGGTCAATTTTTGATCAATTACTGTTTTTTGTTGTTAACCGTTTTGTCTATTATTCAATATCATTCAATGTTATCAATACGTCTTTTAAGTTGCATAAGTATTCGAAATATATCGAAGATCATAGAGTCATTCCCCGACCTACGTTACATTCCTGAAATCCCCGACGCTTAACGAAGTGACACATGAGAAAATGCATTTTCCCATAGAAAGAATGGTAAAAGTAGGCATCCTGTTCCTGGTGGACATTTTTTCCGGCACGTTGTTACTCAAAGCATGAAATGCTTTTTGGATTTTTCTATTCGTTCCTACAAAGCTTTAGTAATGCCTCGAACATCAATATATTTTAGAACACACTAAAGCTGACGTGGAGACAGTTGTTCGACGCTATGTGGAGAAAAGCATTTTTCTAGATACTATTGCTAATTTTTTATATAGAGGACTCACTATGCGGCATTATTGTAAAATCATCTCCAAAGATATTTTTCACTATGGAATCGTGATTTATAGGCGATAAGAGGTAAGCTTTCACAGAAATTATCGATCGAAAAAAGCATTGACAAGAATAAATAGCTCCCGCGTTGGAGATCTAAACCATTTGCTGATTTATACTTTAACTGCGCGAGTAGCCTCAAAGAAATATTGCATGCACAAACCATGATGTAACTGGAATTTATGAAACGCCGCCTTTCTCTCTTCACAAACTACGCATGCGCAAGGCTAATCAGCTTATGATAAAACGTATTTCCAAATTCATCAACGACGCCTAAATGGTTGGTGTGTAATTTGTGTTGAAATTTTGTTCTTTGGAAGCCTCCTAAGAACAAAGACGATTCAGACTGATATTTATATTGAGAATCGCACTCAGCGGTTACCGCCGCGACGAATAATTTCCCGAATTAACTACTTCTGAAAATTATAAGATTTTCCGGGCCTCATAAATCACTTTGACTGGTATCATAACTTCCATATCGCGTAACCCTTGCGATAATGGGAAAACAATAAACGGAGAGATGATAAATTGCTCGATTCACCCAGAGTAATGGCTTGCAGATACCAAAAAAGAAGAGCGGAGAGGAATAAATTTCCGCGGATCGCCGTACCGAGTGACAATTTAGATTTAGCGTCGCGGGCTAAGGGCGCCATATTTTCTCCGCAAGACTCGTAAGAATGTTTGTCGGACTTATAAACATTAAATACCTCTCTCTCTCCCCCTCGCTACATTGCGGCTTTGACACCGCAAGTACTCACTGACGCAAGTCCCTCTCTCCTCTTAACGGTCACCCTTGAGCAATCCCGTGAAGGAGGCTGTTTTAAGCGCCGCCGTCGGATTCTAAAGCTATCGCGTCGCAATTCAGTAACCGCCTTCGGCGGAATCTCCTCTTCTTAACGGAATTAGCTCGAAACTGGAGCGTGATGAGAAAAAAAAGAGCGCCTTGGGAAAGAATCTGGTGAAATTTGGAATTATGCGTGCGGGATGTGTGATATGTTTGAAAATTTGCGAGGCGTGTCGGTGAAAGCGCCCTTTCCGCATATAATTATCCATAATCTAGTCTCTCCTATGATTCATCTGAATAGCGTTATATATTCAATGAGCGATTTCGATCAAATGCACTAAATCGATCTTTGTCAGCGTTCGGAGAATCTTTAGATTGAAATTCTGCGTCGTTTTTTCTGTAAAAAATATTGAATGAGATGTCTTCATGCTCTGCATTTAAAATTTTTAAACTCAAATATTGACAGGAGCTGATCATAAATATAACTGTAACATTATTATTGCAAAAATAACGCATTTAAGAAAATCAAAGGAGCAGTTGTTTACGCAAACGTTTTGATGATAAAAGCTGCTATCATTCATAAATACAATTTGAAATGTGGGTAGAAAAAAGCCTGTACTTGACAGGATTTTTTCTAATTCCCAAATTTAAAATTTCAGTTAAGCTTTATGCTTGAGAAATCATTTCCTCGACTTTCTATCTCATTCTGAAATATTTGGTGAAGTTCAAAATAAACCGATGGGACATCATCGAAGCACTTTTAAACTCGACAAATCTAAAAAGCACCTCAAGTTCCACGTTATTTCATCTGAACCATTAACATGCGTCCAACTTAGTAAGCAAGCAATTTTTTTTGCCATGCCAATTGTTGCTCATGCGCAGTATCATCATTCTAGGAAAAAAGGCGTTGATAGGCCTTTAAAAATGCTCTTTTTTTCACTTTCACAAAGTTTGAGCCGGCAACTTATTGAGCTGAAGCGCCTGTGTTTATAAAGCATTACAAAAGGTCTCGTGATCTCTATTTTAGAACAATGAGAAAATGCGCGTTTAAACATACCACTCTTATCGAATTACGTCAGCAATGAAATATAAAGGAAATATATCACCTCAATCCTTGGAAGCGGTAGTCGTAAATCTTTCCAATATACATGCCGTTAGCGCGTTCAGTGATAAGAAGAAGTGTAGGCCTTGGTAGCTCAAACAATGGCATCATCTAGTATTGTTAATCTTAAATGTATAATAACCTCACATCAACATTATGACCTAAAAAGCTGCCTTTTATTACAGGTTACGCCATTGTGGGGTGAGCAGAGCCTAGGAAGAGCTGATGCCAGCCGCGGGCTGGTGGAAGGTTTCGTAAAGTTCCTTAATAGCTTTCGAGATTACAGAGAAAATCCAATATTGAGAGGTTAGTTTTTCTATCTATTTCTTTTAGCGTCTATTCCAGGGGTGCCCAACATGCGGCCCTCATAGCAATTTCATGCGGCCCACCACCAGTGTTTCGTAGCTGTCAAGACTTTTTTCATTTTTTTTATTTGCTCACCAAATGTTATTTTATATCTATCAAAACGTGTTAAAATGTCTAGCGTTAAATTGAGACCCTTCAATAAATATTTCTCAATTCAAATGAGATATTTTAAATTTTGTTTCTCAAAGGTATTTCTAAGATTGAATTCCATCGTGATTCTTAATACTATAACCCTAAAAACTTAATTTTAACTTGTTTTTCACTCATATGGCGCCTAGGAATATCTTATTAACTCCCGATTTAACTTTAATCCAGTCCAACGAAGTATTGAAAATTTCCAATGCGGCCCACCAAGTAGAAAAGTTTGCCCTGGTCTATTCGATAGGTACATGTTACAGATTAAATTTTGCTTACGCGTTGCTTTTAGATGTAGTTGCGTTATTTATTCGCGATTTCTAGGGGAAAAGCTTCTCCTTTCACTATCTCCCCTATCATAAAAGTGTATTTACCGATTTTGGGCGTTCATTTTCTAGAGGGAAAATTAGGTCCAGAAATAAAATCGTATTCTTTTATGCATCATGCATTATAACTCGCATGGATTCGCACTACGCTTTTACAGATAAGAATCTAGCTCGATTCCCCATTTTTTATCTGCTTAAATGCATAATTTCAAAAAACGTGTATGTTATTGCAGTTTTTATCATTATTTTGTAATTTATAACTTGAATAACCTTAAAATTTGAGGACTAATTGAAGTTTAACAAGTCTAGTCGTTGTTGCTGGGTAAGCCAGGGCCGTAATCTCCAAAAGCGATAATAAAATATTTGAATATGGATAATAAACAAAAATATTCTAGAAAATCAAGACATCTAACTGTGAAATAGGTGATCGTGAAATTATTACCCAGAATATAACAGAATAATATAAATTATGGGCAACCTGCGATGGAAATGTATCGCCAATTGGTAGATAGCGATTAGTTTCCCGAGTTGTAAATGTTGCAAAATATTGTTATAAGTTTTTATATATAAGTACTGGAAATCAAAGAGCGACTATAGTTATGTGCTGCAAAAGGTAATTTCTAAAACTTCTAAGCTATTTTTACATAATCCGCAAAGTCCTCTCAAGGTTTTACTTTCAGTTTTTTAAGAAAAAACATTATTTTTATATTACTTCAACACTAAATATTCAAATGAAATCACAGTTTATATGTGATTGTGAAGAAAAGGACATTTTCTGGTCTACAAGTTACCAATAGAATCCGTTTAATCTTAAACGATATTCCTATGTGTTTGACTGGTCGATTATTGGATAAAGCAATAAATTGAGATTAAATATGATAATAACACTTCTATTATATAATTTTGAGATAAATGCTAAATGAGAATATATTAAAATCAATCTGGGCAATATGATCAGCCTACTAATAAATATCTCATTTTTAGGCTGGTTTCCAAATGAAACAGCCTTATGAAATGGTCCTGCTGTGTGTGTGTCCCCTGCCAACAACTTTTGCACCAATGTACCGATTTTCATGAAACTTGCTTTGAGGCTCTTGCTGTCAGGACCCACCTCCGGGCTATATTTTGTTTGGCGAAGAATGAAGTCCCGGGTTCTATTCCAGGAACTTTTTTTCCGTATTTGTTTTACATAGGGAATCTCCAATCCATCGTGCACTGATGTTTTCTTTAATACATTAAAATATCTTAAAATTGTGATATCAGAACGAGGTTTGTACTGTTCTAAGGGAAAAAGAAGGCAAATTCTAATTCTTATCACCGAATTTTGATAATTGTTCGTATTTTCTTGAATTTCTACTAAAATATTGTGTTTTTGCATTTCGAATCGCATTTTATCGGATTATCGCCATGGAGACGATTATTACCGAACTCGGCTTGAGCATAGACGAGTGAACAAATGGGTTATTTTCTTTTCCACTCGACTACTCTTCAGCAATGGACAGCTTATCCAGACATATTAGCGTATAAACAGTAACATTTATTAAATTCGTTTATTAAAAAAAATACATGCAAATTGTAATGTCAGAAAGAGATTTAGACATTATTTTTAGTATTTAAAACCTGATAATGCTCAATTAATTTGTTTTTTAATTTTTCTCTATCATTGATAAACTATGAACTACGAGTGGTATTTATGGTTTGAGAATTCCTTGGAATGGCTAACACATACTGTAACATTTCCTATCAACATAAGTAACCAATTTGTAACGTCAACTTTGTGCATTAGTCCTGGTTTGGACCTCTTGTTATTAGTAATCTTTTATAGTGATATTTAATTTAAGAAACAATCCAAAATATGTTTTCTTTACTAATGTAGCAGAATCAGTAGTCGTTCTCTCGGAGAAACAGTATACTTATTTATCAGTCTTTGTTTGTGTTTTCACCAAATCAACTCTTGGATTATTATAGCCATAAATCCTTCCACACTCACAAGGGAGGAGGGAAACCTTGTGCCGGCATCGCCTTACTCTTTACGAAGAGCACCAAGGGGACCAACTGCTTAACGTCCCTTCCGAAGGACGGAGCGCTGACTTGCGCGGTAGGGGACGGGACGATCCCAAGTTGAAAAATCCTGGTCTCCACTGGATTCGAACCTGGGTCCGCTGCGTGGAAGACTAACGCTTTAACAACTCCGCCACCGCTACTCCTATTTATCAGTGTTTGCAAAAAATTTAATAACATTTATCCTTGTCAGTAGTACGAGTTGTGGTATTGAATATTCCCTCATTGATAATGTTGAAGAACGTGAGATTAATTTCCATTGGTGCCGATTATTTATAAGCGTTCACAAACATTATCGCTTTATCTATGGGCTGTAATTACATGGTCTATGTTGTTAAACTCAAGACATTTCAGCGTTAAATACAATTGTGTCGCCATACCTTTGCACACCTTTACATTTTTGTTTTTCTTTTAGAACTTTAACAAAACGCGAAGTTTAAATCTTATAATACATGTGGTAAAAATATTTTAACAGCATTAGAAAAACTATTCGTATCTAATTAAGTGGTATATATTGATTTAATTTTTGATAAGGACAAATGTGAATGGTTCATGAATCATATTATTACTTAATGGGACGGTGAAACTACAAAAACCATCAGAGTCCATAATATTTATATTGTTTAACGATTAACAAGTTTCAATTATTGTGTTATTCATTTTTAGCTGCAATATTTTTATTATAACGCCATTAGTTTATGTTAACATGTTTTACATGATAATTATTTTATCGCAGTTGTCGAAATGGCACAAGTTCATTTTACGGACATGTTTAATCACACAAAAAACGACTTCCCTATTGATGCAAATATGTGACTTGAATCGACTTGAAATAACTTTCATCCAGACTTAAACACTTACTAATGCATCCCAATATTCCTTTCATGAGTTCCCGCACGAAGAGCATAAGAGGTGGCGAGCTGAAGGTGAAGCAGAGCGAAGCTCACCACAAAGACAACGGAAGATCGCTGGAATTATTTTAGAGTCGTGGCTATCAAGAGAGCTATCCGTCGACAGTATTGTTGATACACTGTCATGGAGTTGCTCTCTTTATGGACAGGCTCCAAGCGTCTCTTGATTCCATCTTCGAGGTTGCGGAACGGAAGATCATCAGAAGAACGTGCATGGGAAGAGGATTTCGTAGAATAATATAGCTATGAAACGAATGCAGATAAATACAAGAACTGTTGTTGTTAAATCTAAGATGTAAAATCACACAGGTCGAACGATGTTTAGTTTTTATTTCATTACAACATAGTTTTTTTCTGTACAACTTCACGGGTACAAAAAGTGGTAAGTTCAAGCAGAAAATAACTAAGTTATTTTTCAAAAATATCCCGCACATAAGTTAGCGGGTTAAACCTGTAAATTTCATAAATTTGTTGAAATGTTTTTTTTTGTTTTGATGAAAAGAATAAATGAGGAGGTATTAAACATGGAATGAGAATAGAGAAACTTAATCGAAGTAGTATGGTAGAAACAGAAAAATAGGTCTGATAAAAGAAAGGAAACCAATAAAGAGGCAAAGGGGAAGGAAACGAAAGATATTTTGGGTAATTTTAAAGCGAAGGATAGCTAGGAGATGATGAAGTGTGTGGAATTGACTAGGAGTGAGGATCTGGAACCATTTGATTTGAACCAAATGGTTAGCGTGAATTACTACGATTTGTTATCTTTTCACAAATCCAGAGCAAAAACATTCAAGAAAACGTTTTCTTAGCCGAATCAGTCAAGATCTATCGTCAGCCAAGTTTGAAAACTTTATATTAGTCTATGTATTTATTCATAAATAAATTCGGAAATATTTCGTATAACTTTCCGCAAAAGGTATCGTCATATATTAAATTTGATATTTTTATCCGAGTAAGATACAAAATCTCAATGTATCGATTTTATACCAAAGTTAATATACCACAATAGTTGACACATTACATCAACATCAGAACGAGAATAAATTAGTTTTTAAAATTTGCTGAACTTAAGTAGTATCATATACTACTTGTCGTTTAAACTTGAATTATACACCTATTGAATAAAAAAGATTTACCTATAGTCATAGTGATCTTTTTATAGGAATGCATCAACATATCAAGGACGTGGTCGAGACAAGCGAGTAAATATTGCCCTATTAGCACGATGCGATCCCATCTTGATTATTTGATTTCACGCCGTGCGATGTGAACTGTTTCCTTTCCGAGGTAACTAGTAACGTGTACACAAACTTTTATCCAGAGCATTGAGAGATCCTGGCGGATATTTTGCACTCTCGTGGTAACCTGAGAAACGAAATGAACCGACAATCTCTAAGAGGATAGATAGTGAAATTGGTGTTGAATAAAGATCAGTTAGGGAGTTATTTTTTACCCATATTAGTTGTATTAATTTAATACTTTTATGCATTCAGAATATATTTTAAATGAACCAGAATATTAATGGAAACACTATGAGAGATGCTGTGTAATTAGGATATCAATTTTTTAATGGTTTGTCTTCATTTAGGTATGTCGAATTGGATCTGAAGTTATAAATAAAAAATTCACAATATAAAATTGCCAAATATCTCAAGAAAAATCATGAGTAATTATTAAAGGCAATTAGAGCAATAAACTGTATTATTTCTAGAAAAAGCTATTTAAAAAATTTCACATATTTGGTAATTTGCGTTCTAATTATGTTTTTATCTGTTTATCTTAATTATAATAACTTTAATGTGAGAGAAATGTAAATAAATTTTTTTTTTTAAATAACAATTATTATCGCACTATATATATATATATATATATATATATATATATATATATATATATATATATATATATATATATATATAACAGCTTACGGAAAAGGAAAGGCAAAATGGATATATGGATATATATATATATATATATATATATATATATATATATATGTATGTGTGTGTAGTTGCTGACGAAACTCCAATATTTTAATTAAATTCATAAAAGTTATTAAAATGAAGATTTGTTATTGCAGTAATAATTAGTAAAGCAATGTTGTCATTCTTAAGATTTTTACATCTGTCAATTGTTAATTGTTGATCATGCATATTTTTAAAAGTACTTTTTGTATTTTATTAAAAAAATGATTAAATAAAAGTAAAGTAGAACCATTCCATCCAATACTTTAAATCTTTGTCTATAACCTATAATGCCAATTTATGAAACATTGACAACACTGTGTCAGCTCACATATTGGGCCAACAAAGTCGTGCCACTGAATTTACATAGAGCATTTAAACTGCCCACTGCTCTCGCTTCTCCTAATTATCTCTTCGCGGGTCCACTCAGGTGTTCGGCGGTTTATATTCACGCCTACTGGAAGATTCAGGTTCAAGTCAGTATTTTATACGCATGGCGTCACCATTAATTCCCGAGTCTCATCCAAACCCATATCCTCTCGTAATTTTATGCCACGGCACACCATGGCGTATATTCTCAAAAGATCACTCGCACCATGACGAGTGTGATATACTAATTTGCATGACGTCACACTGCCAGAGCGAATCCGCTCTTAAGGTGAGAGTTAACGCCGAGGTGGAAGGAAGATGGCGAATGCGGGGTTGACGTAAGACAGGTGCTTCGAACTAATGCATATGAGTAACATTCAAGGTCGGAATGGGAGTGTGCAATGCAAGCGTGGATGGAGAGGAGGAAAATTGGTTCTGTCAGCGATATTTTTCAAGACAGACTGCTTTCTCTCGCTTTTATGAATAATTGCGTTACCTAATGATATTGGATTGAGACCAATAAAAAAAACGCAGGATATGTTCCGACCTGAAACCTATAGTACATAATAAGGTCGGCGAAGTTTTTCGAAGTCTTGGCACACCACAAGAGCGTTTTCACTTTAACAATAATGCAAGAAAAATACAAAGTGAAAGTAAAATCATATTTTAAAAATGAAGCTTACGCCATTGACTTTGGCAAATTTTCAACTTCCAACTCTTGAAATAAATTACATATTGTATATGTACTATTATATATTACATATTATTGAATCAACATTTTTCGATTCCTCATTTTTTGCATCCTAATTTCTTAAATTCTCATTTTTTCATTTCTCATATTGTATAATCTACATATACACTTCTCATCTTTCAATACCCATTTTTCGGCTGGTTTCCAAAGGAAACAGCATGATGAAATGGTCCTGTCTGTATGTGTGTCCGCTACTAACTTTTGCATGTTCATGAAACTTGGTATGAGACTCTTGCTTCCAGGGTTCTTCTCCTCCGGGCTATATTTTGTTTGTCGAAGATTGAAGTCCCGGGTTCGATTCCATGAACTTTTTTCCTATTTTTTTGCAGAGGAAGCCTCAAATCCATCGTGCAGGGATGTTTTCTTTAATACATACAGCATTAGTCCTGGTTTGGACTTCTTTGTTGTTTCCATAGTGCATTTTTCCCGAATACCTGAACCGCGATTTCTTTTGATTTTTGTACTGTCGAACCTGTATAAGATAAATCCTTTGCGATTCGAAAGAAGGAGTACATTCTCGTAAGGATTCCTACACAATGACCCAAAGCTTTATAAATATAATTAATTCAAGCGAATTAATATAGTCTCCCATTAAGTTTCCACTGTGTTTAGTTAATTTTACGGAACAAGCAAGACGATTTTAATTAAGGTATGCAGTTAAATGGATGAGAAAAACATACAAAACATCTTAACTTGTGCAAAATATCACTGTATTAGTTGTTAAAGCGAATAATGACTCATTAACCGTAAAATTCAATATTTAGACACATAGTAAGAAAGAAATAAAAGGACAAGGCGTAAAAAAATTAAAAAAATACACACAGGTTTGTGACTGTAATTCCTCGCCAGGGACCTGCTGTCACTCATACTGATGCAATCAATCAATCACTCTATCGCAAATCCTAAAGATTGAAAGGACAAAACTGGGTTTACGAGGAATTATTCTATCTCAAGGACTCGAAAATCATACCGTTGTATGTCTGCACGACCGCAACAGAGACCTACTAAGCAATCACGCACGCTCGCACTAGCACGCGACGGAAAGGAAAAAGGGGAAAAAAGGAAATAATACTAAGGTAATGGTTAGTATTGTACAAAACTGGCGAGAAAAGAAAATTGAAAAAACAGGAGCCTCTTTCAATAAAATGTATATTCTAGAATACACGCGCCTAATTAATTCTATTGCGGAACTGACTGGGGAATCCCATAGAAAGTTGTCGAGCCCTGTCGCGACCATAGACATTTGAGCCAGTCATCCCTGCTGGTAAGCAACTCATTATACTTAGCCTTGAGCGCTGTTAAAGAGATAATAATTATATATAAATGAGGCGTGCCATGGTTGCCGAATCGATGGGTGGGTGGTTGCCCTGCTGTCGGATTTTCCTCGAGTCGTGATATTGCGATTATATGTAACGATATTTTCGGCGCTAATTGAGTGGTTACTGTTAAGAGCTTTGCGACACAATGTTTCTATTAATGCAACTTATTCCAAAAAAAATATTTCAAACCCATAAATTTGTCAAATCAGTTATATCACCATGGCGGTGGCACAGTTACTCGAGTTGTCTTTCGAATATTTCCAGCGTATTTTTTAAATTTAAATATTAAAATTCAGTACCGATTTGAAACAAGAAAAAAGTTTAAGATATTATTATTAGTCGAGTGGAAAAGAAAATAACGCATTTGTTCCCTTCGAATGAGTGTTTATTGTTTCAACATCAGTGGCACACTTCAATGGAAACATTATATTTGCTGCGTTAGTGTAATACCCATATACAGACTAAAGTTATTCAATTTCCATGCAACTTATCACAAATTGCGTTTGATAACGAAACAATAAATTATACCGATGTACGAGCTTACGAATTATTTTTTACTTTGCCTTCGCTATATCTTTCGATCACAGAAATATCTGAGTTGTATATGGTTTTGCAAACCTTAAAAATACTAATTTTATATCTGCTATATAAAATATCGATTACACTCATTAAGAGCTCGTTTCATATTTGCACAGAAAGCGAGCGACGTAATGCCAGTGCGACCTGAAAAAAACAATTGGTTACAATTGAAGCCTCGAGTCAAATTTTGTAAATCTTCGCGTAAAATTGCGTCAATTCACTATATTAGGTGATTGATAATCATAGAAGCCTATACCATTGTAACATAAAGTGGTTCTACATATGTTATACGAGTAGTCGGTGCTTGCAAACTGCAAGCGCTTCAAAAAATCACCATGAACTAAAATCTAAACTCGTAAATAAATCAACGCGATCTCCAGGGCAACAGCACTTCAGTCAAGGGGAGCCTATATGTATTAAATAATAAATTCCATGAGTAATAGCAGTATATTTATAATTTTCTGTGAAATTAAGGCAACTATGCATAATTTCCAAATTATCTGGCAATTGGCTCGTCCAAGTTCAGTTTCGTGACTCAAATCGTACTGCATGAGCAATAAGAATAATCATCATTAAGACAATATCTTATGCATTAAAACTTATGGAAAAATTAAGATATTTTCTGTTAATATTATGCTATCATCCATGCCTTTAGCACAGATTTGGATAAAAACAATCGAGAAATGGGTATGACTCCATTATATTTATCAATTAAAAAAACTACGAAACAACATTAAAATACTTTTCACATTATACCGACACTGTTATCAGGGTTGTTTCTTCAATTGTGATCCTTTATAGCCCTGGAGAAAAACAAACCTATACGCTCCTTCCTACAATCGATAACCCAAATTTAATCGCCATGTTTGTGCTTTCAGTACTACGTGAGAATTGCAATTATCTATGATACCCTCAATCACAGTGCGTGATGCAATTAGTGCTTTGGATAGAGTAAAATTTTACATAGTATCGGAAGAAAACATTGGTGATGATGTTATAATAATATGCATGATATTGAAAATTAGAGTTATATGCCTATATACTTACGGGAATAAACTTGATGTTAATTCTATTAAAGAAAAATAAAAAAATATATTTTCGTAACTCGAATGTTGTATTACTCGAATAATTTTTGCTTTCCTTTGAAATTCGAGTTATAGAAGTTCCACTGTATGTATACAAATATTTAAAAACATATTTCCATAACTTAAATTTTCTATTACTCGAATAATTATTACTTTTTCTTGAGATTCGAGTTATGGAAGTTCAACTCTAATTCGTTATGAAGGCATTAATTTCCACTCAAAGCATTAAATCACTGCAATTGTAACGTATAATACCAGATACCTTTAAAAGCATTGAGATCGTTGCCATAGTATTTAAAGATTTTCATTGTTGAAAAGAGGATAAAATTAATACTTTTTCCGATAAAAAGCAGATATTTACGCTAATTCTGTAAGTATTTGAATTCTGCTTTTAAAAATTAAGTTTTCCGTTTATTCAGATAGACAGCTGTTTTTTCCCGAATTCGTATGTCAATTTAAAGTAATTTAAAAATGCATATTTAGAAAGCCTTGCCATGAATCCCATGCTTTTCTTATGGGGTATTGAAATGGAACATTGGGGTTAAAAAGATCCCTTAAATATAAACTTTTTTGTGTTTTCCGATTTTTCTCGTCGGTTGTGTTACTCGACCTATCAACATACAAAATTCCAGGTTTCAAGCTCTTCTAGAAGTACCTTAGAGTTTTGTGTCAGAGAGTGAGTGAGTGAGGCACAAGTAGCTATATTGTTATAGATATGTATATTTAGGTGAGGTTGACTTTCCATTCTATTTATAGAAAAGGCACTGAATTAATCTGGGCAAAACTTTCATATTAAACTGAAAAAAAATCAAAGGAATATTTACTAGATTGAGCTGCAAAAGAAATTCTACGATTGCAGTTGGTTGCATATACGACCTGAAACAGACAATAACTTCAAGATATGTCATAATCAACAGCGTTATCAAAGAACAATAAATTGAAATGATATCTAATTTCCACCCAACTACTCCATGAGTTTACCAACCTCTTACAATCTGAAAAAATAAATTCTATGTCCCGTCATTGTTAAGTTTTAAAGTGATTTTAAATTTTTAATTTGTCATCCAGTTTATTAAAGGACTATTCCACTCATAAAACCTGACAGTACGAAGAAAAAGTATTTTTGTCGGGATAAAATTATTTGAAGCTTCTAACCATCGGCAAGCGTGGGAAGCAAAGCGTTGATACAACGCTACTGCAAAATAAAAATATATAAATCCTTCGATTAAAATACAAAATATCTTTATTATCGAGATGAAAAAAGATTCTCCTTGCTATTGTCTCTATTCTCTGTGTCGTGGTGAAAAATCCCCTTTGCTTTTCTCCTGTATACTAGATTTGTCTAATGTAGCGACACATTAAATCTCTGAGAATCTATGCGCTTGAGTCTAAATCATTTTTCAGTTTTAAATACTTAAAATTTTAATAGTTATATTTTAAAGAAATGAGCTACAGGCTCAGACCTAATATTTCGAAGGAATAGAAATGATCAGGAAATTAACGAAAATATAAGAGAAGGGAATATTTTTCCTTCTTCATAATTCGCTGCTGTGTTATGAGAAATTGTTGATAAAAGTTTTCATTGCCGAATTTTCTTGAAAAAGAAGTCAACATAAAATTGTCCTTTATGCACACAACGAGCAAATCTGAAGAATTGCAATATTAGCAGTTATTACCTGAATAGCTTAAGTTAAGTTACAAATACTTTAATAATTAAATGTAATATATGTTTCTATTTACGAGAGAAAACGTTATAAACCTAATGCAATAAAACATTAAATAAAAAATATGAATAAATTATTCGTTCTTCCGAATTTGTCACCCTATAGAAATGTCAAAAATTAACTAAATTTCCAAAAAGAAAACGTTAAATTCGACAACATTTGATAATTTCTTGTTTTCCTGGAACTTATTCTAAAACTGAACCTCTGTGATTACTTCAAATTGAACAACGTTTTTAATTATGCGCATTAATAAAGATTGAAAAGATAAGAAAATATGTTAAAACGATAGTGAACCAACTCTTTCATCCTCCCCTGGACCCTTTTAGTTCAAAACCTATTGACCAATTTTTTTTTGGCCTTCAGGAGGAGTTTGCCGTCCTATCCTTTAGGAAGTTTTTGGATCTGCAGCTGAAAATTTTTCTGATAAGCACGAATTTAACTTAAATTTTGGTTGTATTTTCTTTCATAATAAGTCAACCTGAAAGTTATTTTACCTGCTAACGCGCTGATTAAAATGAATATCTAATGATTGAAGAGCAAAATTATAAAGACAAGTGTTGAAGAAAAATTACCTAAGAGCCGGCGGTGGATTCAAGGGAGCAATTGCCTCTCTCCGCATTGGAAGTTTCTAGATCAGCCCATGCTAAAAGCAAGAATGAATACCACACCAATGGAGCTTCATGAGAAACTAAATCAAAATACTTTCCGCACAATTACAGTCAAATACAGTTTTATGTTTCTCACGAATCGAACAGAAATATTTATAGTTCGCAAGTTTTGATTTGAAAAAAAATATTAGAGAAAGAAAACGCGAAACGGGATTTAAGAGACTCATGTAGTTCACGAAGGATAGGTTTCCCCGAATGAACGACGACCTGAACTGGCGCAGAGAAGCAAGATACGATGCATTCGAAATGATACTACATCACATGCTACGTCAGAAGACAGCGCATGCGTCCGTTATTTTTTCCGCTGGACTGTTGACAGTTTCATTATATTTGTCTCTCTAGGTTCATAGATCGAGAAAGTGGTCATAAATGATTTTACGAGACTTACGTTATCATTCTCTGCCCTTGGGAATATACCACGTAACTTCTTGCGCATCACGGCTCTTTATCCTTCAACAGTTCTTCTTTCTCATCTTTTTTACTCACTTCCACCTTGAAGGAATTTCCCTCCCCTTCCTACCCAATCATGATCACTCTTCTTCCGTTCTCCCACGCAAACTATAACCAAAATTACCATTTTGCTTTCCCTGCTCTTCGCGCCAATCCACCTGTATTTCATCGAATTGGCTTTCATTTTTGTTGCTGAAATTCTTTACTGAGAAATGTCACCTAGTACACATGGAAGTTTGCGGGCACATATCGATAAATATTGAATTTGTTTATCTATTATAGTTATTAAAAATTCTCTTTACTGTCTTTATCTTAAAAACTCACATTAAAAACAAAAAGTCGTTCGTATGATTAATAATCTTACCTTCGTTAAATCAATTCATATCGCTAAAGATGTGGAACAAAAGTATTGCGATTGTTACACCAATGTTTCTCGATCCTAGGGTCCTCACGTTATTTCTCGGGGATCCGCAAGTTGCGTAGGATATGGTGTTTATTTTTATCTATAACATTTTTGATCCCGCACACAGCTCTGATTAATATTTCAAAGTGGAAAAATGAGAAAATTAATGAAAAATTTATGAATTATTGATGGTGAGTGAGTCCGCAGAAACTGTGATAATTCGGAAAGGGTCCGTAGCTCCAAAGATTTTGAGAAACATTTCCTTATACCACTTGATAATTTTCGCGAAAATGTTTATTTCTCTCTGATTTTGAATGCTGCATTGATTGCGCATTCTCAGCCTTCCTTTTACTTATTTAAATTATTATTGATTAATTGTAAATATTGATCAAATAAAACTGATTGATTTCAAGTATTTTATAATGATAATTCCGCATACTCGAAAATTAAGTTAATATACTCATATGGTTAAGCACTGTATTGTTATCTCTTTGTTCAACTTTGGAAAAACATATGTTGATGGTCACAAACACCCATTGCTATTAAACTGTTTTGTAAAACAAACGCACATTTCAGCTCTGGGGACGGTTGCTATTTAAATTAAATGCTCATCTGCTTAATCAAACCATTCTTTAGCTATATAATTATCTTGATCATTCTATGAGGTGAGCTTGACATTTCGTTTTTCATTCTTATTAAGTTATTAACTAAACAAACACATATTTCTTTATATTCCCCGGATGTTGTTTCCACACGTTATTAGGTACACAATTTCATCGTCTCGTCAATTCGCCTAGCAATCAGATAAAGACCGATAAGTATTTAATCTAGGTGGCGACATCAATTTGTCTTGTAATTTCCGGGAGATGCGCTGCTCCATTTGATCGACGAGAGCACTGTAATTCAATTTTCAATAGGGGCGGAGACTTAATATTACTCGGAATTCTCCGTTGCAAGCTATTTCCCTCCGCCGTGCCCTCCAATTAAGCCGTTAAGAAGGGACAAGCGATTATGTTCAAAACCATATCCACGCCCGATATCAAAGCCTGCCGAGGGAATAAGGCATTCTTTTCTCTCTTTAAGGAGCGATAAGGAGGGCGCTAAGCATGAAAAGGATGAGGATGAAAAAATCGGAGAGATATCAGATGCGAGGCAAGGGTGATGGTAAAAATATATAAAGGGAGGCTATCGCATCTACTTTCCCAATGCTTACCAACGTCTCCTTACGCGAATCTTCACGATGGCAACTGCACATCTCAGGTTCCTGCTTCTGCTGCTGGTTGCATCTTTCTTCGCGAATGCCGGTGAGTTGTTTTAATGAACTGAAATCCGTATTTTCAGGCTTTGGGTGAGTGGTCAATCAAATAATGTTTTTAAAACACGGACGCGGCAGACGACACCCAAGGAAAAGGGTTTTTGTTTAGTAAGCAAACGTCTTCCGTGAGATATGAAGTTCAAGATTCCTTTCTATAACCTATTATGATTGTTGGCAAAATTTTCATGGCAAAAAATTATAAATAACTTAAGCTGTTTTAAAACATTTTCAATAAACGTTTACAACTCAAAGTACGGGATTTCTAGTATAATAGCTTCAAGAAAAAATATACTTTGTTATTCACAACTTTAAATCTTTAAGGATTTAGTTAGAAACGTTAGCAATGCTACTAAACAAACTCCCAGGAAATTGTTTTCGTGATTTGCTGACGCTGCTAAGTCGTATTACTTGTGCAACGTAAGCGTTTTACTGTCCTTTGTTTTTAGTTGCCAAAACAACCTTCGCTGCAGAATTCCGGATGCTTGACACTTTATCCGAAACGATTTTCAGATGAGGATTCCGACGAACGTGGAAAGATGCGCCAAGACGTCGGCTTCCTGGCCGGCCAAGAGATAAGCAACCGCATCCTCCCCGGCGAAGGGGTTCTGGTTTATGAATACGAGGGCCACACATACACCTTTCATTTCCAGTCGAGGGTAACCTGGGAGGAAGCGAGGGACATATGCGCGAACGAAGAAAAAGGGAGCTACCTCGCCGTCATCGAAGACATGGAGGAGGCACAGTTCGTGGCCGAGGCTATGGCCGGGAGTCTCTGCAACTTTGTCTGTGAGTTCTGTGAAAATATAAGTGAGACTCGTCCGAGTTCGAGGCGAAAATTATTTTATTCGGGTGAACCGATGATAAAAATAGGCCAAATTTTGTATAGGTAAAAAAACAGATTTAAATCTAATCCGTTAGTGAAAAGATTTAGAGATTTCCAACTCTCTCGGCGTCACAGTCCATTTCTAAATTCGTTAAATATGATAGTTGAATCTGAAAATTTTCTAAACCAAATAACACTAAATTTTAATTTTGATAAAAACGTCTATATAAATGGCTTTTATAAAAATATATATTAAATCACTTTATAAGTTAATCCTAACAATCCGTTAATTTTTAAGCAAGTCATAACATTTATTTAGTCAAGGTAATGTAAAATTTTTTAATCACCTGAGAGTTAAACTCGTAGCATTTTGATTTACCTCAAACTAATAAGAATAACTGAGTAATGTAGGTAAAACCTGATATCCAAAGTAAACATTCTCTGCGAACTCCCTAAAATTAGATTAGAAAATTTTCTAAAATAATTCCCAACCATAGCAAGAAAAGACCATAGAAATCGTACAACTGGAAACACTTGGTTTAAATATTTGTGGGAATATATTTTAATTCTTTACTAATTGTAATTCGTTCTCAAAGCCCTTCAGACAGTCTGGGTCGGTGGACACTACGTCAAGGATCGATGGATGTGGGACTTCACCGGTGAGACCATCCCTAGTAAACCTGGATTCGACGGCTACCCTCCATGGGGACTTTTTACAGGAATAAGGGGTAGAGACTGCCTCGTAGTGGAGAGATTCCTGTGGAACAGGCCACGCTTCCAAGAACTACAGTGCGATCGGCGGCGAAGCTTTCTCTGCGAAAAAGGCAAGTTACTTCGCAGTTTTATCATTTTGTATATTCATTCACGGCTATTTTAATAAATTTGAGCCAGGGTTTGTAATTTTTAACATATACCATGCATTCTGTACCAAACGTTGCGTTGACACGCTTTATAACAGCGCATTAAGATATTATACAAAAATGGCACATCATTTGCATCATTATATTTTTTAATTAAATTTCTTCTCCATTTCTTATGTTTGGAGAGTGAAAAAATAACTCTAAACTTGCACTATAAGTAAAATAAAATTCTTTTTAAATAAAAGATATCGGAGGAGGATTGTTTAGGCATCCATCATTGAGTTTATCAGAAATGCAATGTCTTCATAGAGAAACTCCAACTCCAGATGGCAGTATTTTTCAGACGGAGAAAATGTGTGGTTTATGTGGCACAAAATTTGGGTTTGAATAAAATGTTGACTTATAGTTTGTGTGGCCAAATATTTTTATTTTCTTTCAGTTAAACGTTGGAAGATTAGTCTTGAGCGCAGTTTGAATAGAATCCGTACTCAAGTGAATCGATAATTTATTTTAAAACTTTTGACCAAACTTTTCAGATATAGGAATGTTCAAAGAAGACTAAATAAACATTTAAACTGAAATGTGAGGAAAAAAATTTTTTTTTCATGATAATCGTAAATTTTTTTGAAGTATTAGACTTGCGCAAAGTATCGATCGTTCAACTATCGATATCTGTATTTAACATTCTAGTTTTGTCAACCATGTTTAAATGTGAATGCGAATGAACGTGAATATGGAATGTTGCCGAACTTATTAATAGCAATACCAAGGAAGCGTGTAAGAATATTACTGTCGACGCTTATTTATATTAATGTATTTAATAATCATGTAATATTCTTTAGTAACATAATCAAATATTGTTAATAACTTGATTAAGATGATCAAAACGTGAATCTTTGTCAATGTCGCGCAATTATGGAATATGGCTTCTGCCATCACAGGATGTAGCCGCCTCGAGAACGCCGAAAGAGGACATTGGGAACCAGAATCCTGCACAGAGCAGGCGGGTGAGATGGGAGACAAATGCAAGTACGTGTGCAACCCAGAGTACCAGCTGAGCGGAAGTGAGGTCATCGAGTGCACCGGAAGTGGGTGGAATGGTACGGGAGGTTTCGGGCACCTACCGAAGTGCAGAAGTGAGTAAATTATGGATGGAGAGGTGAAAGAAACTGATGTTTAACACGCATTAAATTTATCTCGGTCCTAAAATAGCGATGGACCATGGATGAAAAGCGGTATGGCCTTGCGCACAACTCGTTTCCTGATCGAATGGCTCAGGATAGTTTCAGAGTGATTGTATTGCCATGTTTCGTTGGAAGTGGTGTGGTGATCCGCTTCCAATGAGGTTCCAGCCTTTTGTCATGCATCGGATAGCTTGTGGCGGTGCTGTGACAAGCGCAGATCTAGACTTTTTGTTTAGATGGGGGATGGAGGAGGTTTAACTATTATATGGACCTGGTGAGAATAATGCAAATTTTTTATAAATATATGTTTTTGGATAAAGACTATCTGTAAAACTAATAGTGATACATATCAATCATTGCATAGGTTCCAAAACAAATAATTTCACAAATAATTAATTACACGAAATTGGCACGGTTTAGGAATATCTAACAGTCTCGTATGTGTAGGGATATCGCATTGTTCGGCGTCCCCTGGATTCGTCACTATCACTGTGACGAAAGTCGGCCAAAAAGCTGCTACTCTCTTCTCCGACCGTTTCAAGGGCCACCGCGGCTCATTTTATGCATACGAGCATAAAGGAACATCTCCGAAAACAAAATTAAGTGTAACGTTAAATCTTTCGCAGCTCCTGAGGAACTTGGTGAAGACTTCGTGGACAAGATCAATGACACGCTGTCGAACGTGAAGCAAGCCAGTCTTCTCTTCCTGTTGGACGAGTCAGTAAGCGTGTCGCCGGCGCAGTTTCAAATGGAACTGACCTTCGTCAAGGCTCTAGCCGCCGCTTTCCCGTGAGTGCACCAATGCCATTCTCTTGGATGATTGCACACGTTTCGTAACATTCGTATAACTTTTTTAATAAGAGTTTAAAATCGAGTCGCTGCAAAGAACAAATTTTATATATAAATATAAATTTTATATTATAAATGAAATTTTAATGATTTTCACCATGAAATTCTGCTCTCTTAATTTATATTCATTGATACTTGGGAAAACCGAGGATATATGTGAAAAACGTCAATTATAATTATTACATAATTGTCATTACTAATGTAAGAATGAAGAGACGAGGTGCTACAATCTCATTCAAATATTTTCTTCAATTAGACGTTCTGAGGAAATAAAAATAATCTCTATTGTGTAATAAAAAGTTGTTCAGTGCAGCGAAAATCCTGAGTACAATCGCATTTTGTCCAAAAGAATCTCTTCGCTTTAATTTTTATCCTTTTTTCCCTTGACGATTCTTGATCCATTTCAGTTTGTCGGAGAATCGCAGCGCTGGGGTGATCACGTTCAGTCACGTCGCAGACGTGGATATCGGCTTGGGAACAAATGACACTTGCGACTTCCTGGCCAAGACAAACCGCATCGTTTACACCAAGGGAGGCACAAATATCCTCAACGCAATGAATTTAGCAGTCAAAGAAGTAGTGGATAACGCCGTGCACAACCTGACTCTAGTTTGTAAGTTGTCAAATTTTCAGATTTCTTCGAGCGATCACAGAGAGAAATCACTTTGAGCTGGCAAAATTAGGAATAAATTTAAAACTAAAACATTACACCAAAGCAAATACCGTTGTTCATTTTATCAGCAACTAAACCGATTATCTCTTCCACAGTCCTCGTTACGGATGGTATAAGTACGACCGACCCAACCCCCGCTGCCGAAAAGTTGAAGGCCATGGGAGACATAGTATTCACGATCGGTGTGGCGGATTACCAACGCGATCAACTGGAGCCTCTGGCTACGCAGGATAAGGACGGCTCGCCCAACTTTTTCGGAGTGTCGTCTTTCGAGGTCTTCAACGTAGTGGCGAACTACCTAAACACGAGTAAGTACTCGATGGTGAATTCACTTTCCATCAAAACTAACCTGTCATTGATAACAAAGAACTTTGGCGTGGATTGAATTTGCGCAAGGGGTTTTCAAAGTTCTCATATGAACTATAAGCACTTGCAATGTCAGGATGGCCGAGCGGTCTAAGGCGCCAGACTCAAGGTTTCTACCTTGCTCGTATGACTCGAGTTAAGTGAGTGTTCTGGTCCTCGTAAGAGGGCGTGGGTTCGAATCCCACTTCTGACAAACTTTTTTTGCCGTTCATTTTTGTTCCGAATTATGGTAATTTATTCCATGACCGTTTTATAATCATAACTCTGGTGTTGACGACATCAAAAAGTTCATTAACAGATTGCAATCGATAGTCAGGAAAAAAGGTGATTCTATACATTGTTGGGAAACTCGAATTTTCTGTTAATTTTGGTAAGAATTAGAGAAATCTTCAGGAATTGAATAGTTTTCTTTAAATTCACTGGAGTAAATCATTTCCATACCGACGCCATTAAAAGGGCAATCGAAACCTCCTCGTCTTGTAAGTCTCGATTCACTGTCACATGAGTTTTGATCTGCATCTCGACGATGGTTTTGGGCGACGGCAAAATGGCAACCGCAGATTTCGCATTTCACTTAGTGAACAGTAAGAAGCCAACACTTGCAATGTACCCATATAGTAGGATTTAAAAATTTCAACGCCGAAAAAAACTAAGATTTAATTCACTTTTTTGAATGGTAACGGTACCTATCAGGGCCGCTGCCAAATGCGAAAAGACAAAATGCCGCCCTGGTTCACGACATGCAGATGCAGGTCGGAGGAGACGCTGCTGTAATGACACTCCAATGAAATGTGTCTCCTGAGGCGATCGCCTCTCAAGTTCACATCGAACGACGTTGGTATTGACGACTATTTAAAGGATCTTCCGCTTGTCTTTCGAGAGATGTTTCTCGTTCCGACTAATCCGTTCACGATCACAAGGATCGGCGATGGATGAAACCGAAGACGTGTGATTGACGCAAGAGATAAAAACGGCACCACGCGCACCTAAAATACTTAAAGTAATTTTGAAGTATTTTTCTAAACGATCGTCTACATCTGCGACCGTTGTCGATTGATTTCTTCAATGAGCGAAGGATCTGTTTTGAGGAAGCCTTAGAGTTTCAATACCCAGTGCAACGTTTTGTGTTTAACTGAAAGTTAATATCGCAAAACGTCTTAGACTCAAGAGAAAATACTGGTTTATAGGTATGTCACTTCTAGGATAGCAAAAATCTGTTGCCCATAAGTTATGATGAAATGAACAAAATAATTTCAATAATAACATCAATAATTGCATATCACACTCATTACTTTCTTTGTTCCCTTTAAGTAAATTAAAGTAACATAAAAACTATGTGTTATTTCCTTCATAAAAATATTTGGCACTCCTCAAAATCTGCAGCCTGGAGGCCTCATTGACCTCTCTGTAAGTCCACTACCATCATTAAATAATTATTCTTTGCCTGGAGAACCAGGGCCATTGCATTAGGTGAATTTGAGAGGTGACTGCCTATTTTTTAAGGGTAGCACAGTCTATCTATGTGTTGTGATTGGGGCAGAATTTAGTATTTTCTTCTCAGATGGTGGATTTCCAGGCCATGGCTGTGTGCAATTATCTAATTTTTAAAAGGTTAATTATAGAAATAATGGAAAAAATCTATATTTTTATGTAAAAACTGAAATATTATAAGCAGTAGTGAACTTACCATTAGGTTTTACATCATGACATGTGATGAACCAAGAAAACATGATACAAAGAGCTTCCAATGGGTAAACCTAGCATTTCTGAGAAATTTGCTGAAAATATTATTACTGGACAAGGTAGTTGTATAGTAACTTTAATCATGATTTCCTAAATAAAAATAAATACAATGAACTATTTTATGATTTTTGAAGAGAAATGGGAAGAGCTAGATGAGGGGAAAGCTTTTGGGTATAGATTGTCTTGAAGAGGAATGTGAGCTATCAGAAAATAAAAAGATCCCTCTCTTTACTACTTCACTTTAAATATTCTTGCATAAACTATTAACTTCTATTTTTAAAGTTCAGCAAGAGGAAAAAATAAGGATATTTTAAAAAGAATGGACATAGTAGGCATTGATCCCAATATAAGAAAAAATTGTTTTGATTATGATGACAGAATATCAACTTCTGTATGTAAGGTCAAATTAAGGAATTTTTACTGTATTGAACAATAAATGAAAATTTTTAATCAAAGATGAAAGGGTAAGCACTATGAATGAATATATTTTCTAAAATCTTCTTTGGCAAATTTTGTATTTTATCACTCAATTTGACTTCCTTACAGAGATTCTCTGCCCAAGTAATTACTGTATATTAATTATTCATGCCTTGTAAAAATTGAATAAAAATATTTACTCCATCATAGCACATCATTTTTAAGTAATGTCTTAAAATAATTAAAGCAAATAAACAAATACAACACAAAAACTCAATAAATATCGAATGTGATCCGTAATTTTGTAATTAAGGAAATATCTTTGCAAGCATTTATTAAATACAACACCATGGGCATGGGGGCTCACAGAATTTTATTCAGGGTAGGGCAAAACATGTATAACATGTAACCAAGCAATGAACAGACGTGAGCTTTTATATTTACAAGTAATTGTGACCTTTGCCTTGCAGAAGCCCATGTGAGAAGGATGATGATCAAATGATGATCTTAGATAAACTCCCAATTAAAAATCCCTTGTTCAGAAATGAATATTTCTCCAAGTTAATCTTCTTTGCTAGTAATTCTATTTGGTAAATTATCTCTTGTTAGTGTTTCAATTTTCTTTCATGACTTCGAATAATATTTTTGTCAATACATTTAGCTAATGGAAATATCTAGCGAGTTAGCTATAGAAACACAATGAAAATAACAGGGACATCAAATTTAAAAAATCTGACATAATTTAATTTATAAGAACATACACCAAAATCCATATTGCAAACAGTGGACAAATGAATTAAAAAGGAAAAGTCATAATTAAAACACTCCAATTGGCCAACATTGCTTACTCATGGGTTAAGAATACAACTTCAGATATCTTTCTTTGCTGCTATGTGATTCTAACAAATAATGTGCAATTTTTTTGTGAAATGTAGGGTGAAGGGCAAATGCCCCCTCTTGCCCCTTATTGTGGGCATCTACGACCATGCGTAAAGCCAGATTAAGGGACTCTGGAGCACTGGCGCACAATTTTTCACCTTCCTCCTCTGTTACTAATTGGGTCCAGGACCACAGTAGGGTCCCCTCTTAACAGGCTCCTGGCACATCTGTGCCC
Source organism: Tanypteryx hageni (assembly GCA_028673005.1). Classification (NCBI taxonomy): domain Eukaryota; kingdom Metazoa; phylum Arthropoda; class Insecta; order Odonata; family Petaluridae; genus Tanypteryx; species Tanypteryx hageni. Next base: position 81,702,470 of record CM054116.1, on the reverse strand, counting down.
AATTAATATGGCATTGACCATGGGTTACTAATGACTGAAATTAAAAAATTACAAAAATCAAAAGTCATAACTCCATAGCTATTGATTTTTGTCTTAATATACATTATCTCTATAATATCTAGATTATAACCCACAAGTTTTAAATCATCCTAATTTATTCTGCATTCAATTGTTATGGATGTAATGCTTTTGCTTCTATTTGTTTTTCAGCTTACTCAGATGAAAAACTAAACTGTAAGTATGAAACTTTTAATTTCTAACATAAAATACCACCATGAAACATATTAAAAATATATGCATAGATTTTAAGTCTAAAATTAACATGAACTTTTCAAATCAATTATATAAATTTGTTACAAATATGGAATAAGAATTCAGCAATTCTAGTGATAATTAAAAGGAAATATTTTATGAAATATCAAGCAAGGGATTTCAAAACTATCATTCATTGATGCAATAGTAAGGTTTGCCTCACCAAATTATAAAGTATTTCAATTGCACTTCTCTATGACAAACTTAGACTGCAATTCAGCAGGAAACTATAGAGCTCATCTTATGGCTGAAAAAAATTCAAGAACAAGCAATTTAAAAAATACTTGCCTCAGGTATCTCCAATTAAACCTTGTTGTGGCTATTGGAGATACATGAGGCAAGTACATTTTTTAAATTGCTTGTTATTGAATTCTTTTGTGCAGTTTCATTTTTGAGCTTGAAGAAATTGAAGTTAATGGGAATGGAAACTTTTTCTCTTATTTTTTATTTCTGATGCTTAGAAAAAATATTTTACAGTTTTAGCATTAAGCTGCATAAAGTAAAAAATCATTCCTCTAAGGTATTCATTGTTATAGAAACAACATGGAAAATATGTTTCTGACAATTCAGGGAAAGAAAAAGTTTCCTAATATTAATGAATTCATGGCAAAAAAATTTGCTACTCGAGTGTTATCTACCCACATATTTTTCCCCTAGGGAGTGGTGCCATAGGTGACGAGAAATGGAACTATGTAGTGTACATATGTGTTTATTTTAATGGTGTTTGCTCTGCTTCATGCACCCAATCTCCACTGGCATGGAGAGGGTGACATTGGTGTAGGCAGGGTGCCACAGGTGCCATGCACAACTTCAATCTCGAGCACAACTTTAATTCCACATAATTACATTTCTCGTCACCTACAGCACCACTCCCCAGTGGAAAAATTTGTGAGTAGGTAATGTTCAAGTACCAAATATTTTAGCAGGTTTCCTTAGATCGTTTTCAAGGAAAAATTAAATCAATAAAAAAGTAATAACTGAGCAAATATGATGGAACTGAAATTCAGCTTCAGAAATTGAAGATAATACATTTTACTTTTAATAAAATTTATATTTTGCAAAGCAAGATCCTTGCTTAATACATATTACTGATTTTTCACTTCAGGTTAGTGATGCCGGGGTTTAAGACTCTTCCTTACATCCAAGTACTGAAGACTAGTTCTCTTAAAGTGATGATAATTGCTGAATTCAACTGTTTGGTGTTAATTTCCTAATATAATTTTCCATAAATCTTATAATGAATGATGCTTTGCTTTAAATTGATTCCTTTTATTCTTATCAAACATTGAAAAAGGAATGAGTAAGAATTTATTTGAAATTCTTAGAACTATTTCAACAATTGCCATTTATGATAATGAGAAAGTTAATAAATGAACTCAATTTAAATAGTTATAACTTTCCAAAATAAAATATATAAATATTATTCTGAATGAAAATCATATACTTTTGTAATGTGCATTCAAATCAAAATCGATTTTTCTATTATTATAATATGAGTACATTTTTCTGGACACTTTGAAAAATAAAATAAATGAACACTATAATTATGATTTCACTGAAAATATTTCCCAAATAATTCTACTCATATGTGCTTTCAATTGCCATTATACTACATTTTTCTATGTTAGTACTTCAAAATCTACATTTATTGCTGAACAGCAGAATTTCTCAAAGAAGTTCATCTTCCATTTCAAAGACAACATAACTGAGGCTTATTTTGAGGAAATCTATTCCAAGAAAGCATCTATGACTAAGTACAACCATTACTGAGAGCTTTTCTATTTTAAAATAAAAACCTAATAGATAAAAAACATGTTATCAATATTCAAAAAGATGATCTGATTTTATATTTAAATATTATACAGGGTGATTCTGAACACTACCGACAAAATGATAGGGGTAGTAGGGGGGTTCATGTAGAGTATGAAATGCCTTGTTCCAGCTTCCGAAACTGCTTAACGTCCAAGATATGAGATTTGGAAGTTGGCACTCTGCGCGCTGAGGTTGGCAACTCGGTTGTGTGGTGAACTGAACGATTACTTTATCGGACCACCCATCCTTCCTGCTCGTTTGATGGGGATCGAACCCTGCCTCAGTTACTGGAAGATGTTCCTCTGAGCATCTGCCAGCACATGTGGTTCCAGCATGATGGTCCCCTTGCCCATTTCAGCTTGGTAGCACGTAACCATCTGAATTCGAGGTACTGCAAGAAATGAATTGGCAATGGTGGTCCCATGCCATGGCTGGCATAATTTCTTGACCTGATTGCACTGGATTATGTTTTGTGGGGACATCTCAAGACCCTAGTTTGGCAAAGAATGTCATGTTGGTGCGCATTGTGTTGTGAAGTTTGAGGCCACCATTTCAAGCAGCTTCTGCAATAGCCAAGCATGGTGTAAGGGGATTAAAAACCTACATTACACAAAGTGCCAGCTACATTCACTCTATCTTCTTGTACCTCACAGCCAAGGGATGCCAAAAATTGCATACATTTGACTCACCATATGACCAGGTTGACTACCTCAAGGCATCAACTTCCAAACCTCATATCTCGGATGTTAAGTGGTTCCAGAAGCTGGGACAAGGAGTTCTGTGCTCTATGCAAACCCCCCCTACTACCTCAATAATTTTGTCAGTCAAGTTCAGAATCACCCTGTATATTAAAACAAAAGTTTATTTCAAATAAGAATTTTTTATTTCCAATTAATGAATCCTGCATAAAATTGACATAATTTGTCATTACTGAAATGAATTTTAAATAAAACACATCATGCAATTACTCATTCCCTCACAAATATACCTTTTATGAAAAATGACATTTTTAAATGCATAAGTTGGCTTTATAAGTATAATATGGGATTTTAATTAACAAATTAAAATTTTCTACAATTTTGGGGTTGCCATTCAATCTCACAATGCAATACCACAAGGTTTAACACTAAAGGCAATTAATAAACAGTAATGATTTAAAAAAAATTCACAAATGATTAAATTAACTGAATAGTCTTAATATATTCCACTATGTGAAAAACCTCCTATTTTTGGGCCAGTTCAGAGGGAAAAATATAAATTCCTGCTGAAATAATTTGGCATCTGGGATTTAAAGAAAAAGTCAGCCTCTTCACCAATTCCCCCTTCCTGAAACTTGTCTACTTATTTTGTGTAACAATAGTAAACTTAAAATTCATTTAAATGGTACAGCATTAACATAAGGTTACCATCCGTCCCCTTTTATCCAGATTTTTTGTCTAAAATTTCTGTCCGGGCGGATTTTTATAAAATTGTTGAAATGTCCGGGTTTTTACTTCCTGCGACATTTTGTTTTAAGAAAGCACAACGAAGAATGCTGAATTACGTTACCTGATATCTCTTTTGGATACAGAGAGACGATTGGTCAATTCAAATTTTTCGCAGGTGCCAATTAGGCAGGGTCGCGACACTCAATGTTAGAAAACAAGGACCGTCTAAACGTGACCCCTCCAACCCCTCTGCCACCTCGGTGCATTTTGGAAACCCTTCCCATGCCCTTCCCATTGGTAGAAGGCATTGCCAGGCAACGAACTATGTAAGCAGTCGCGTCTCCTCTTCCCCTCCTCCTGCTCACTCTCCTTTCCTCCCCCTGCTCCTTCCCCTTTCCTCTCCGACCCGATTGCCACTTTTCATAGGGCAGCAGATTTTCCGTAAACCAAAACTTTTAATTATTCCATAAATTTGATGGAATGATCCTCCTCCAATTTTTTTCAGTTCTGAAAACAATTTACCCATCAAATGTTTGTGTGGGAATTGGTATACACTTCTAAAGAAAAAAGAACATTTTTTTACACGTTTATTGCGAAAAAAATGAAGGCAAATTAATTTACAAAATATAACAACATTATTGGCCCATTGATCTGTAGAAACAAATATAGGACAATGTCGGCATAGTATAAACAATAATGGATATCACATAAGAGCTTCTTTAGGAGCAAATCATAAGCAAAAATAATACATTCCAAACATTATCGATATAATAAAAGTACATAGTTTCATAGTGCCTTCAATAAAATTCTCCTGAGAGAAATGCGTCAGGCAAAGTCTTCTGGTGTTATAGATGGCCATTCGGTCCATGGACAGGAGCTTAGGATTCCCAAACAGCTTCAACCAAACATCGAATCGACGATTTGAGTCGGAAATGGGATGAGGGAACCTGGATTTATCATTTAAAAATATACAGCCTCTTGCCGATCTCGCGTATTTCACACTCAGGCATTTCTAAATATTAATAAATGAATTATTATTTTGATGTGAAGGCAGGAGGCTTACAAACAAAATTAATTGATTTACAGAAAATGCCTAATGAGACAGCAGATACCATTTCTACTTATGTCAAAGAAACTCTTGAAAAAAATGGTTTGTATGAAAAATGCATTGCATTCACTGGGGACAACTGCAATACAATGTTTGGAGGACTCAGACGAAATGATGAAGGAAATAATGTCTTTGCAAAATTAAAGAAATTGTAACAGTATAAGACCTTAATTGGAGTAGGCTGCCCTACACATATTTTGAACAATTGTCTTCACAGTGACACAGAACTTTTGGATGTTGATATAGAGAACATTATTTTTAAAATTTACCAGTATTTTCACATTTATACAGTCCGGACAGAGGAGCTTAAGGAATACTGTGAGTTTGTTGAGATTGAATATAGACAGCTTCTTTCCCACAGCAAGATGAGATGGCTGTCATTATTTCCAGGCATTACTAGACTTATACATGTTTCCAGCATTAAAATCACTTTTTCTGTCCTAAGAAAAACCTTCCATTGTGATCAAAAGGTCCTTTGAAAATGAATTTAGTGAAATTTACCTTTGCCTCATGCAATCACTTATGAGTGCGTTCCATTCACACATACAACACATTGAAAGGGAAAGTAACTCAGTTGCAGAAATATTAAATATCCTAGTCTCAGTGAAAGAAATTATCTCTGAACGAATGGATCACAACATCATGCCTTTGAAAAAGAAGGAACTCCTATCCAAAAAACATTATGAAAGACTTGATCATGAATGTGAAATATTTTGTAGCGATACAAAAAATCTCTATGGTAATTGCATAGAATATCTGGATAAGTGTCTTAAACCTATGGAATCCATTTCGTGTTTTATGTGGATGACACTTAGTGGAGTACCAAATTGGAATGATGTGGAATATTCTGTTCGCTATTTGATCGACAAAGGGGTACCAATTGATGACGTTCAGTGTTTTGACCAATTGAACAATCTCAAGAAATTTGTTGAAGGTCAAATTAACAATGAAGACTTTAAAAACATGCTTGCACATCAAAAGTGGGCCAAATATTTTAGTAATTCCAAAAATATTGAATGCCATTCAGAATTGTTGAAAATTGCCCAGTTTTTCTTTGCAATTCCACCTCACAATGCAAATGTAGAAAGAGCATTTTCACTATTGCAAAGTCATTGGACAAAAGAAAGGAATAGGTTTAATGTTTAACATATATCGTGCACTGATTTTTATACATACTTGAGAGGCAATCCAGAGATAATGAAAGAAATTATTTCACAAGACAAATATGAATGGGCTAATCCAAAACATTAGTAAATATTGTTTACATTGTACTTTTTTATTGTTTGCATTAATAAATGTGTCCTCTTTTTAAAATTCAGGACACCCTTTTGTCCTCTTTTTTCACAAAAAAACGGAAATGTCCTCCTTTTCTGTGTACAGAAGATGGTAACCTTAATTAACATTATAAAAATGTAACGTCATCTCAATCATCATGCATATACTTTGTAGAATTCTTCATCTTCTGCAAGTATAAATGTAGACCCATGTTGCAGTGAATTTACTATTGATACTCACAATTTATATAACATTTTCAGAAAATATGTAAGACACGCAGTCCCTTTTTCTTCTGGCATTTTGGGAAAAAAGGTGTGTACGGTACAGAAGTAAATACAGTATATCTTAGTAAATCAGATATATACCATTGTTTCCAAGAAGATTTAAAGCTTTGGTGTTAAATATCTCATTCTTATAGCCAATTGTTTTGCTAGAATATTTGATTTATACAACATAGTTTTAGAACTTAAAGAAAATGTACTCAGTTTTTCATTTATGCATGCCAATGAGCTTATCCAATAACATTGTAGATGCTTCTTTTTCAAACCCTAAATACAAATATTACACCTAATTTATAGATCAAATAAAAATTATTTTTCTGTAAAGTTATTAAAACAGTAATGGAACTGAGGTGAAGAGTTCCCGGGTTTCCAGCCAGGTGAATATTTTGTAGACAAAATATTCACCTGGCTGGAAACCCGGGAACTCTTCACCTCATCGATTCGCCAGGAAAGCATCAGATCTTTCTAGTAATGGAACTGAAAGATAAAATATCCATTTTATCAGAAGAATATTATCTTGAAACAGTCTAGTATGCAACATTACTTGACATGAACTTCTACAACAGCCCAATTAAATATTTTTGCATTTCACGGTCATTGGCAACTGCCATGGCTTTATAGGCTAGCATATCTTATAATGCTAAACTCAGCTATATGCTTTGGATTACCGAAAAATTCATATAAAAATAGCTTAGCATCACATTACTTATAGCTCAAGGAGATATCTGTTTCTCATGCATCTCAAAATGTATGCATGGGCATAATTGCTTTAGTAGTGATATGGTTTAGCTTCTCTGCTCTAAAGGTACGTTTACATGGTGCTTCATCAGCATGCTGCATTACATGCCACTGTTGGATTTGAAAGAGCATGATAATATCTTTTTATGTGGAAGAATAACCTGTTATGCTTTAACCAGACAGAGCACCAATATATTGCTGTCTAGCATGATGGCATGGTATTTACTTCTAAAAATTTTTGCCAGCAGCTTACACACAGTTTGAAGTTCTGTTCTGTGCAGTTACACGTTTTTCATAAGCGGTTTCTGTTTTACATATATTTTAACTTGACCTTTTTTATATTTGACAATGGCGACCAAAAGAAAACGTGGTGAGGATCTCAGTTTAGATTTATTACTTTTCATTCCCAATGATGGCATAAAAAGTGATTTATCCTCTATCAATAATGAGAATCAAAAGGAAGAAATTCAACAGAGTGAACTTGAATCCTGTAAAAATATTTTACCTATAGATTCAGATGCTGAAACTGATGGTGACATTGAATTGACAGTTCATCAGGCTAATAGGAGACTTATTTCATCCAGAAGAGGTTTGATCAATTTAGGCACTAGTCGTCCTCTTTTTACATCTGCTCCTAATACTTATTTAGAAGAAAATGCTTCACCCTTAGATTATTTTGTTTTATTTTTTATGAGGGATGTTGGACCACTGCATCAGACAGACTAATTTGTATACCAAGCAAAAACTATTGACTAACTGCGGAAGTGAAAATATTTGGAAAGATCTGACAGTAGATGAGTTCAAAGTTTGGTTAGGGATTATTTTTACTATGGGAATACACATATGGACTTTTTTGCTAAAATAATCTCTGCTCACACTAATTTCCTTGCTCAAAGTATATTATTTGTCCAACTTTCAAGGAACATTAAACCAAATTCCCATGGTAGACCATATCTTCAAATTTTATATAAAAGTATTGAAGGATATAACATAGGACATTTGATTTGCACCCATTATGCTGGAACAGTGAATAATACATATGATAGTATGAACAGTGGAAAACTAAAAGAAGAACACCTTGTTTATAGTGAAAGACTTTATGGAATTATAGAATATAAAATTTCCTAGTCACATGTATTGAAACATATAGATATTGAAAATGTGTCCGACACCTTTTCCTAAAATCGTTTTCCTATAATTCAAAATGTACGCCTAAATCCGTTTGTGAAAACATAATTGAATGTTTAATGACAATATAGTACAAGTTTTCTTCACATTTTTACATTAAATTGTGATTCGAATATGTACACAGCGAATCTTTACCTTGTGTATGAATAGTCCTTAATAATATAACATATGTATAACTTATAAAAACATCAACTGGAGGTTTAAGTTACGTAAATATTAATTTCATATTGCTAATAATACGAAACAAATACTGTAAAAGTATCTATATATGTAATACATAAAAACATCAACTGGGAGTTTAAGTTACGTAAATATTAATTTCATTTTGCTAATAATACGAAACAAATACTGTAAAAGTATCTATATATGTAATACATAAAAACATCAACTGGGAGTTTAAGTTACGTAAATATTAATTTCATTTTGCTAATAATATGAAACAATTATTGTAACAATATCTATATAATTCATAAAAACATCAACTGGAAGTTTAAGTAACGTAAATATTAATGTCATTTTGCTAATAATATGAAACAATTAGGTACTACTGTAAAAGTATTTGTCTCTTTAAAATGAACGAGATTCGTGAAACCACTGAATCTCTCGTTTTTTTAAAAAGAGCACATAATTAAAGTTCGATAAAGAATAACTATCATGCCATCAACAAGCCGTGTTTCACACATTTATATTGCCGATAACTATTAATTAAGGTAACTGACATACGTCATGAGAAATAAACATATACACTACGTAGTTCTATTTATGGCCACTTAAGGCGCCACAGTCTGGCCCCTAAAATACGACATTAGCGATTTACTTACTGAGCTGGTAATGGCTGGTATGGCAGCACACGATGCGCGAGTGAAAACGAAATAATTAATTCATTTTCGATAAATATGAATTGAATATCAAACATATATTTGTTAACTTTGTAAAAAACCCAAACAACATAAATGAATCGGAGTAAACCGGTAGTTCGGAATTTGTTGTTGAATTGTTTGACATGTATGAGAAATTCAAAAAACGTTTCTCTTATCATGAAAATTTTAATCTTAAATTCAACTGCTTGCTTCGAATCCTAGGTTTTGATGCCCTTGAAAACTTTAACGATTAATACATTTTTAATAAAATTGCTCAACATGCTACCAGGTTAGAATAAAATACTAGTGATTTGACGATCCTTGCCAATACAAAGACTAGTTGAAATCTCTCATAGCGTTAATTATTTCCTCTATACCATGTTTACCTTAAGCACTTGGCACATTAAATAATAAATGGAGTGTATTGAAAAATTAGCAATTCACATAGAGCAGATATACAGGTAGTTTTGCCGTTAAATCGATTTTGTAGAATTTTAATTTTGCGATGTTAATGAAAAACAAAAAATATTCGAAAATATGTTAGCATTACGCCGTTGCGCTTTGCGTCGATACTAACTCATACTACCACCTGATCCTACCTGTTGGATCGTCATGTGAGGTCATCGAGGCTGCTTTGATGAATGGGAAATTCGCCAGAGTAAGTCATAATTAATTATTAATATGTTGTTGAAATGTTTATAGTTTGTCTATGTGATAGCGAGTTCATTTAATAATTTTATTTAGGTTAATCTTGTTATCAAAGAGAATCGATGTTAGATTGGGTCGTATCTTTTATTTGTGGTAGATAGATAGAATACAATACTGGTTGAAATGTAGAAAACCGCATTCTTGATCGTGATTCGAATCTCAATTGGTCTGAATTCTTTTAAACAAAGTCCAAGATTTGATAGAGATGGGCTAAATTACACATTTGACAAACTCAGCATTTATTTTCATTAGAGGCATTTAATTAGTTCGGGTCTGGTCCAAGGCGTGTGCAACGTGTGCCACCGCATTGGGGTGGAGGCTGAGGGTTGGCATTCGAGTTGCTACCGGATGTATTCCACTTTTAAACATATTTAAAGTTAAATAATATTAAACATTATCAGGCGTATACGGGATAACGCTTAAACCGAACGCGTAAATCGAGTGGTATCTATGTTGGTTGATGCGCAGACGTGATAGACGAGCATTTGAATACATATATGCACTCCTACATTTCATGGATGTTTCGAAACGATTAGGAATTTGATTGCATTACTTTAAGGATGATTACATTTATGTTACTGTTCAATGCCGAATATAGCCGTATCTGGCTAATTGTTGTGTTAATCGCGTTTTACTCTTTGGTTACCGCGTAATGCCATTCGAATACGTGTAATTTCGTGCCATCTTGCTTCATCGTTGCGTATCTGTAGGAAATTGATTTTCTGTTGAATTTCTAGCAAACGTGTATTGCAAATCCGTCATTTTTGTTTTCTTCGATCACCTACTTCGGCGTTGATTACTAGTATCCTAATATAGTAGCGAAACATTCTATTAGCAGAGAGAACACCTTGGCGAGCAAAACCCTTGCTTGTGATTACAGCAAATTTTTGTCTATCACGGTGTGGATTTCATTTTTCATGCTAATTATATTCTAAATGAAACGTGTTGTAGATACTTTGTTTAGGCTTCTATCTCATTATTAAAATACGTACTTATCTTTTGAGAGGAAGTTACTCGGTAATTATTTTTCTTTTTATAACTTAATTTTAATGAATTAAAATTTTTTGTTTTATCTTATATATTTACGCTGCAATTAAACAGTAGAGGCTGTTCAAAATAAATTTTATTTTAATTTATGCAAAAAACATCAAATAGTCATTGAGAAGTTTTTCTCCTCACCTGTCTTTTCTAAAATAATTAGTGGAGGTAATTACTATTGTTTAATTTTAATTGTACCTAATTTAATTTGTTTTAAATTTATATTGTAAATATTATGACATGATCTAGATTAGTTGGAAGAGAGGTCCATATTGGCCTAAGGGGCCATCCTTAAATGATGTCACAGCATTTTTGGGATTTTTGACCCCCCCCTCCCCCCTCTGTCACAAAGTGTCACATACAGCTTCACCCCCCCCTCCCATGTCACAAAACCTTGTCCTTTTTATATTAGTCATATTGGCTATATAAAATTAATGATATGTCCAGACATAATTTGTACAATGTTTCATCTGTTATTACATGAAAGAAATTCAATACATTCAAATAAAATTATTGCTTTTTATAAGTACATATTATAGATAATGAAATACTTAAATGCAGCAGATATTCCATTGTATGCAAATACCCTTAAAATACTGAAAATTGAGCTTCAAGGTGCTGAACAACAGTTTGTGTCTCTGCACTTCACAATCTGTGTAAAATATTGGCTAGTCCTCAAATGCTTTGATGACCAAACAGCATATGCTGTCAACAAATTTTCAGGATTAATCTCTGAATTTTCTGGACTTATATATTTGGCTACAGTTGGAAATCCATCAATTACCATTTGCCTCCATATTTCTGCCAATGTATTGCCACAATATTCAAAGTTTTCTTTTTCAAGGTCATAATTAATCGTTTTGCCTTGTGAATCAAGATGGCTTCCATAATGCTCAGGAGGAAGAATAACTCCAGACAGTTCCTTACTTAAAGGTGCCATCCTTCTCTCAACACGATTGAAAGAACTCCTGCCAGGTGTATTGGTTGCAATAAAAAGGGCATCCAAATTATATTTTTTTAAATGATTGATTCCAACATCAATTACCTTCTGGTATCGAGGATTCTCATCAGGGCCACCATCCACAATAAAAATTACCACCGGTTTTACTTCGTTTTGAAACCTTGTGATACTTTCAAATTCGGGTAACTTCAAAAGTATTTCAAAGTCAAATACATGTGAAAATGCTGTTGAAGAAGAGTGCTTACCGGATCTGATAGCTATAAAGGTTGGGCCTGAATATCCTACTGCAGTTGGATCACCATTTCCATTTTTTTTTATTTCAATTCCAGCATAAACTGAAGGTATCAACTTATGTCTGGCAGCTACAACCCAATCATGATCAGGTAAACTTACTCGATACTCAACATGCATGACCAATGGAGATTGCTCCTTTGCTGCTGTTAAGCCAAGTGGCACTCGAGCCTTATCATCTTGGCTCAAGAAGCATACTTCATTTGGTCCAAGAATTGAAGCAATTTCTTCCAAATGATTAATAGTTACTCTGCAAAATTGCCCATCAACATGTTGGAAGTGTGCATCATTTTGAGCTTTCATGAGCTTGACTGGGACAGTGATAACATGCCATTTCCCTTCTAAAGATGAACTGCATTTAGGAAGTAAGCGAACATAAATGCCATTTCGACTTATATTAAAGCCGATCTTATTTAATTCTTCAGTAAGCTCATCCAAAGTTTTGATACCTCTCAAAGAATCTTCATTTCGTCGTTCATGTGATGCAGAACCATGGATAGCTATATTAATAATAGCTTTTAACAACTCTGGCTGATCCAGTTCAACTCTTGGTCTACCTACTGTATCTCTCTTCTTTAAAACTTCTTTAGTTTTTGGATTCTTTTCACAAATTTCTTCTAGTTTTCTTTTTCTTTCATCTCTTGATTTTTTCTGTCGTTGTTGGTCAGATGTTTTTATTTTAAGCTCTCTTTCGAGTTCTCTTTTCTTTTTCTCGTTTTTCGAGTTGTTCATTAGTAAGTTGTCCACAACTCTTTCTTTTATAAATTCCTACTAAATCACTGTTTATTATATCTATTTTTTTTCTTAGTTCATCTTGTACTTTTGTTTTTGGTTTATTGACAATATCTACAATGCAAGATATAGAAGATTGTTCTTTAGGAATACTAGTTGATTTCTCAGGAACTACACTTTGAACTTTTTTCCCCAAAGTAGTGATATTTGATACTCTTGATTGTTTTTTCCAAAAAGCATAATAAAGTTCCTTTATTTTTCACTGCTAAAGCTTCATTTTCTTTAATGATAGAGGTCACTATTGATGGTAAATTCTGCATTTTTTTAATACGATTCCAAATTTTTACAGTTTCTTGCTGCACATCCTTTGGTTTCTTTGATGGTTTTGCCTTTAAGTATGACTTAAATAATGATTAAAATAGTTCACCTTTATCCATTCTGTAAATAAGAGGATAATTATTTTATATTTACATAAATATAGATATTGTACAAATCAAGTCCATAATATTTAAAAGCCTTAAAAAGAAGAAGCTCTTATTATTTTCCTTATTTTAATTCCAATGAAAAGTACGATTTAAATACTAGATCCATTCACATATTTTATTATTTAACTCAAAAAATTCAGTTATCATTTAGTACATGCAAGTATATATACCTGATTTTCTTGTTAAAAATATTCTAGTATTTGAATAAAACAGCAGTTTTTTTAATTACATTCTGAAATACAAAAATAAATATTTAATTTTAAATTATAAACTAATATGTATATACTGATGACTTGCCAATATTTTAATAGCGAGTTATCTAAAATATTTTTTTTCTTGTCCAAAAACGAAAAATAACTAAAAGCATTATTTTAGAAAAATTATTGTATAAATAATGTTTACAAAACATTCTCTTTGAAAAATCAACAAATGATTATTATTTTAGTTCTATTATAATTAAGAATGACTTCATTTCATGACTAAAACTTAGCAAGACTTTTTACGGTAGGCAATTAAAAATAGTAACTAACATTCACATGGCTTGGTTTTAGCCACTTTACTGTAAATGAATATGATATAATAACAGTCAAGGAGACTAGAACATAGAGGACGACTAGAACACCAACACTATAACAACTTAAGCTGATAATTAAGTATACAGCTTATTATAATAGTTATTGGAGTTTTTCTGTGAGGTTTAGTTTTGCATTATATTTTTCAACTGTTATTTACAAGCTTCCACCAGAGGGCCAGTGGCAGGAAAGACAAGTAAAACAGAGAATAAATAAAAGTTAGTGAATGTCACTTCAAGAAAATTAAGGAAATAAAGCACAAGATCTTGGCAAAAATCTTTACTTATTTGTGACATCACATTGTTTTACATATACTCCCCCCCCCCTTGTCACAAAATGTCACATATTCCCAGACCCCCCCCCCACCCCCTTAAGCGTGACATCATTTAAGGATGGCCCCTAACCTCACCAATAAAGGCTAAAGTCAATCAATGAAATAAAAGTTTAACAACCAAATAATTCCGATTCTTTTTAAGGGTTTCGTTCATATCATTTGCACTTTCACTTCCATTTATATTATCCTCTTCGTCATGGGTTACACAAAATTATTTTTTGGATTTTTCAATGGTTATGATGATGACCAATGTCATCACTATCAAAATCAACTGCATCATCAGCACTTTGGAAACGTTTAGCAAGTCTTTGACTATCTATCCTAATAGATACTTTTCTCCCCCAAGAAACCATTTTTACTGGAAATAATGAAGATTTAAATTTAGAATAAAAAAATGGTTACAGGATGACTTTGTTACTCATACTCATCAAATTCACATTTTTTTCTAATTCAACAATCTAAATCAATTTCTTTGTACTTAGTGACATGAATGATTTAAATAATTCAGCGGCTTAAGAAGTAAAAAAATATCAAAATTAGGCTGTAGAAGTTGTTAGAAAAAATTTGGTGTGGGGTAACTAAAATACACCACTCCGTATTGAGTTGATGTTGAGCACTAAGAATACTTGTTCATGTTTCTGAGTACCCCATTTGAATGGATTAGTTTAACATTGAATTGTTACAAAATAAGTTAAATTTAAATTGAAGCTCAACGACCTGAAAATTGGTGTGGTGTAAGCTCATATAATTTTTTGTATTCCTTTCCTTCATTTCTAACTGTTGCAATTTTTATCAATTTTCGTTAAGTTTTAACATGAGTTAGGATTCAATTTATATTTCATTCTAATAGTCAGCTTGCTTCATCTTCAAATTATTTTGCAAATTTCTATTAGAAGATCGTAATTGTTAATTAAAGTAATGTTACTCAACCAAACTACGTAGAATGGTAACTGGTAAAACATTGACTAGACATCATTATGGTTGTGCTTCTATTTAATTCTTATTTTTAGAATAGTATGTAGATTTTGCTATAAAATGTTTAAGTAATGAAGATAATTAATATAAAAATTTGAATTGTAATACAGGCTGATTGTAAAATCTTCCCAAAGGGTAATGCGAGCCATGTGAAAAATATGCTGTGGCTGGATCTCAAGTCTTTAATGTGAGGGTTGTAGGCAAGTTATTCCTTTGTTTTCATGAGTACTTTTTTAAAATAATCTAACATTTATTTGGACTCATATGGTGGCATTCAACATCTGTCTCATTAAAATAAAAACTTGTAAATTTTTACTTTGTTGTAATATACAATACTAGTATATTGCCCATCATATGACAGGTGTATGGTTGAAGAACCTGCTGTAAGCCTGGTAATCCTACTGAAACCATACATTTTAAGTAATCATAACTCATTATTATGGTTAATCACTAAATTAGTTTATTTCTCTAGTGTAATTGACCATTTAAATTTGATGGAGAACTTAGAAATGAATAATAACAGCTGTAATTATTGAGTAAGAGCCGGTATAAAATTTGCCAAACTGGAGATCCGAGAGAATTTTTTTCTCATTCTTGTTTTCTCCAATGATGAGCTTCTTGTCAAAAATGAAGCAATAATAATAATAATAATATTCACTCCCTCCCTCTCATCATCCCTCTCTCCATCCTTGTCTTCCTCCCTTGTCTTTCTCCCTCCCTCTTTCCTTCCCTCTCTCCTCTCCTTCCCTCTCTCCCTCTCTCCCCTCTCCCTCTCTCCTCTCTCTCTTCTCTCTCTTCTCTCTCCTCTCTCTCTTCTCTCTCTCCTCTCTCTCTTCTCTCTTTCTCCTCTCTCTCTCCTCTCTCTCTCCTCTCTCTCTCCTCTCTCTCTCCTCTCTCT
Organism: Tanypteryx hageni; assembly: GCA_028673005.1. Lineage (NCBI taxonomy): Eukaryota > Metazoa > Arthropoda > Insecta > Odonata > Petaluridae > Tanypteryx > Tanypteryx hageni. Next base: position 81,686,475 of record CM054116.1, on the reverse strand, counting down.
CTCCTCTCTCTCTCCTCTTTCTCTCCTCTCTCTCTCCTCTCTCTCTCCTCTCTCTCTCCTCTCTCTCTCCTCTCTCTCTCTCTCCTCTCTCTCCTCTTTCTCTCCTCTCTCTCTCTCCTCTCTCTCTCCTCTCTCTCTCCTCTCTCTCCCTTCTCTCTCTCCTCTCTCTCATCTCTCTCTCTCCTCTCTCTCCCTTCTCTCTCCCCTTCTCTCTCTCCTCTCTCTCTCCTCTCTCTCTCCTCTCTCTCTCCTCTCTCTCTCCTCTCTCTCTCCTCTCTCTCTCCTCTCTCTCTCTCCTCTCTCTCATCTCTCTCTCTCTCTCTCTCATCTCTCTCCTCTCTCTCCCTTCTCTCTCTCCTCTCTCTTCTCTCTCCTTCTCTCCTCTCTCCCCTTCTCTCTCTCTCTCTCCTTCTCTCCTCTCTCCCCTTCTCTCTCTCTCTCTCCTCTCCTCTCTCCCCTTCTCTCTCTCCTTCTCTCCTCTCTCCCCTTCTCTCTCTCTCCTCTCTCTCTCTCTCTCCTCTCTCTCTCTCCTCTCTCTCTCTCCTCTCTCTCTCCTCTCTCTCTCTCCTCTCTCTCTCTCCTCTCTCTCTCCTCTCTCTCTCTCCTCTCTCTCTCTCTCTCTCCTCTCTCTCTCTCCTCTCTCTCTCCTCTCTCTCTCTCTCTCCTCTCTCTCTCTCTCACTTACTAATGCTCAGAGGTGACTGACGTGTCTTACGGTCGCTCCGCAATTCTCAACTTACACTCTCCCCGCTGCATGGCCCCGAAAAACAACCCCGCAAAGAAGGACTTGGAGACGGACAACAGCGATATTCGCTCAATGATTGAGATGGTGATGTCCTCTGTTTCTTCATTTAAAGAGGAACTGAAGGTAGTGAAAGATCAAGAGGGCTCCAAAAAGAGGGAATCACTAACATCGCTTGAGGAACGGTTCGATGCCTTTCACCAAAAAATTCTTGGCGATATGAAAATCATCTTGAGACGTCTAGATGATCTCAGCAGTCGGCAGGAGGACTTCGACAACCGACTTGATGCCCTTGAGCAATACTCAAGACGTACGTGCCTCCTGATCCATGGCATCCAGGAGAATGAGCGCGAAGACTGCTTACAAATCGCTGGTGAGTTTTTCAAAATCCACCTAAAAACAGAAGTCTCTCCTACTATGCTCTCCCGCGCACATCGTATCGGGCCTCCTAGAAGAAACTCAGATTTTCCCTGACCTATCATCGTGCGCTTCCTGTCCTACCAAGATAGAGAGAAAGTATGGCATAAAAAACGTGAGCTGAAGGGATCCTCGTTTCTTGTCACCGAGTCCCTCACACAAAAACGGAAAAGTCTCCTTCATTCCACCAAGGAAATCGCCGGCCAAAGATCTGTTTGGACCCAAGACGGGAAAATTATAGCTTTATCCCAGAATGGTACTCGTTTCCATATCACCAACGAGAAGGAGCTACAGAACCTGCAGCGGGAATTTTCAAAACCTAACTTAAGGAGTGAATGCCGTAGTTAGTATTCCTCTTGAGTAAGACTTTGTGCACCATTTTGACGATACTGTTTAAAGTTGAATACACTTAGTAATAATATTTATTTTCATTACCAATCCGAGTGCCTATAAAACATTACAATTCTCCTTCCACGAGTCGCGCGTCCTTATTTCCTGAGATCCTGTCGTATCTGAACTCCTCGATTCCCAACGCATCCTGAGGTTTCTGCATCCCTGTTCCTGCACTCCCGGTGCTCTGGTGTTCCTGTTTCCTTACCGAAGAAAGAAGTTTCCCCCGTCATGCACCCAGGGCTCCCTTCCCCCTCGCCTGTGTTAAAAGTCTGTGTCCCTTCACTTTCAGTGTACCCAAATAATCATCCCAAATAGCTCTCTCCTCACATAGTAGTAGTGCTCCTAATAGTGTTTTTTCTTTCCCTCACTCGCCCATTTCCCTAAGCTCCCAAGTGCAGTGTGTGTGCTCCTTTCAGTGTAGTGCTTGCGTCCTGTAAAGTGTAGTGCTTGTGTCTCCTCAAAGTGTAGTTGTACTTGCTATCCTATAAATTGCCTTTTTCGCACATATTTTTATTAATTATCTGTATTATATTCATCCTCCTGCTCTGCACCTTTGATTACTTCCTGACCATAAAAACTCTTTTAGTTCTTTTTTATCCTATCTTTTTTCCTTTTCCTCAACTTCCTACTATAACTGAGATGCCCTCTTCCCGAGAATTCTTGCCTATTAACCGAACGCTTACACCTATCGTATCCTCACAGCACGACACATCCCAGCCGTCCCTGCCTTTTTCCATAAACCCAAAAGCATCTGAATTTTTCCCTTCACAAACTCCCCTCCCCTGCTCTCCCGCTAAGTGTCTCAACTTTCACGATTGTCCTCCTCTACCTGTTTCTCTCATTTCATCCTCTTCCTCCCCTAACTCTTCTCTATTGACCTCCCGAGGACACCTGCTTAAACCACATGCCCCCGAGTTCTGTCTCCCTCGCCACATTACTCTCTCCCCCCTTAACCCTGAAGCTTCTGAATTTGTCTCAACTACCTCACTCACCACCTGCCGCGACGCCTACAACTCAAATCCCATGAACCCAACTCAGGTCAGACCCGTGACACGAATTTCCAGGAATCATATCGACACTCAATCTCTCCTTTCCAACGAACTTAAACCACATCCTCGCTCACTAAAAATTATCTATATCAATGCCCAAAGCATTCAGGCTCACTTGGACGAACTTCGTTTAATTTTATCTAAGACAAATATTCATATCATTGCCGTGGCTGAGACTTGGCTTAAACCTGAAACTGACTCCTCGCACGTAGAAATTCCTGGCTTCAAGCTTTTTCGAAATGACCACTTAGGCAAAGGTGGCGGTGGTGTAGGAATTTATGCCAGAAATGACATTCAATGTAATATCCTCGCTCATAATGAACCTAAGTACTCTAAACATCCCGAATTCCTTCTACTTGACGCGCGAGTTAACTCTGTAAAAATCCTCATAGGAATCGTTTATCAGCCACCTAAAATAGGACACCACTCCGATATAGAAGAAACTCTATCCAAACACATTCAAGACTTTCAACATTTAATAATCACTGGTGATTTTAATGCTAATTTACTCGTACCCAACCATGAAAATAACTTTCTGTTACAGTCTTTCGAGTCCCTAGTGCTAAACGTCTTGCCACTCCAGCCAACGAATCATACGGCAACCTCCGCCACATGGATTGATCTTGCTATCATGGCAAATCCCGAGAAAATATTTAAATACGGACAATTAGCAGCTCCCGGTATCTCTTTGCACGATATGATTTACATTGCTTACTCCCTACGTTGTCAAAAACTTAAGCAGAAATTCATAACGGTTCGCGACTATAAATCTATTAATGAATCACAATTAACATCAGAGGCGGCGCTCCTACCCTGGCATTTAATCAAGCACCTAGAAGACATAGACGATAAAGTTCAGACTTATAATTTATATATGTCTCAGCTACTTGAAAAGTTTGCCCCTCCCAGAATCATTCGGGTCTCAAAGCCACATGCTGCATGGCTAACTCCAGAAATAAAATCGATTATGTCCCGCCATGACAGCATTTATCGTGATTTTAAGAAATCTAATTATCCTTATGTACTATCGCGGTATAAATCATTGCAAAATAAAACAAAACAACTTATACGCAATGCTAAAATTAAATATGTACACGATTCAACCAACTCTACACGAACACAGTCCTCGATATGGAAAAAATTACGGAACTTGGGTGTTGGTAAAAATAAAGATATGCAACTTCCACCAAACCTGTCCCTTGACGAGCTTAAGGCTCATTTCACTAAACCTCCCACGACCATAGATGTAGGCCTAAAATCTGAAACTATTGAATGTATTCGTAGCCTCAAACCCAATCACACCTCAAATACAATCTTTGAATTTACACCACTCACACAACCACAGGTAGCTAAATCACTTCGTGCAATTAAGTCAACTGCAATAGGAGATGACGGCGTATCTATAACACTAATAAATAAATAAATTCCTATCATTCTCCCCATTATCACTCATATCTTTAACTGGTCTATTCTTCAATCTAAATACCCTACTTCATGGAAATCAGCTCTTGTCCGTCCCATCCCCAAGAAAAACAATTCTCACGAAAATACTGATTTCAGACCAATTAGTCTCTTGCCTGTTCTCTCCAAGGCATTTGAAAGACTAGCACATGAGCAAATAACTCATTTCCTTTCAAAAAATAATCTCATCGACCTGTTCCAATCTGGCTTTCGTAAATCGCATAGCACAGCTACTGCACTATTGAAAGTAACGGACGATGTCCGCAAAGCAATGGATCAGAAAAAAATCACCATTCTAACTCTATTGGATTTCAGTAAAGCCTTTGAATCCATCGACAAAGACATCTTACTTAGCAAAATTGAACTTTTGCACTTCTCACTTGCTTCTCGAAACTGGTTTCGCTCATACCTAAATGGCCGCTCTCAAAAGGTTATTACTCATGATTTATCATCTCGTCCCTTAAATGTAAATAGAGGCATTCCGCAAGGTTCTATTCTTGCCCCCCTGCTATTCTCTCTGTACAGTAATGATATCTCAAATGCCCTCACTCACTGTAATTATCACCTATATGCTGACGATCTCCAAATCTACTATCACTCGCGCGTACCTGAATTTCCCGATGCTGACGCTAAAATTAACTCTGATCTAGCTTCTCTCTCTCTTTGGAGCGCAAATAACTTTCTGAAGATCAACCCCGCAAAAAGTCAATCTATTATTATCGGTTACCCCAAATTATTGGCTTCCATAGATCATAGCGAATCTCCTCTTCTATCGCTAGAGGGGTCCACATTGCATTTTCAAAAATCAGTAGTCAACCTCGGTGTCATAGTAGATGAAACTATCCTGGGCTCCTAATACCAATAAAATCTGTAGTACCATCAACTCCTCCTTGCACTCTCTCAAAAGACTCAAAAACTTATTACCTACAGTAAAACCCCGATTGAATGTTCCCGCATTTACTGAAATCCCGGATTTAGTGAAGATTTTTTCATGTCCCGAAAATAGCTTCATATAAACAATGTATTATTTTCCCGCATTTAGTGAAACCCGATTTAGTGAAAAAATATTATGCTCTCGTACTTCAATTTTTATTTGACGCTTCCCGCATTTAGTAAACTTTTTCATGTGCAAAAAGAAATCACAAAAGGAACATATTGTACGTAAAAATTACGATATACGCTCAAAACATTGTGAATGGCTCATCACGCGCAAGCGGCTACATTGTCTGCTAAGACAGTAGTGGCCGCAAGGAAACCGTAAATCCTACAATGTAATGAATCCCGCTCGTATGTTCCGTAATTCTTAACGAACATAATTTTACAGATCACCCATTCGCTTTACCATCTCGTCATGTATTGATCATGATTTAAAGTTCTTATTTTGATGACTCTCGGATCGCGATTTTCAAAGGGCATTTTCTCGTAAACGATGTCGAGTTGGCACCTAGGTAGAAATAGGAGTCCATTATTTTGCATATAATTTCATTCTGCAAAGTCGCAATCCGATACGAGTGTCACACCTTGGGGGCTTCCCTTGTGAGACATGTCAGCTGATTACTCCGATCCCGATGACGTAATGCCTGTCCCCTCTCCGTCTACCTTATCTAGCAGTTCAACTCTTCGTTGTGCTGCCTGCCTGTTCGGCGATCAGTGTAAACCTGAAGCAATTGTGAAAAATATTTTCTACTATTTTTATTTTTATTCCTTAATAATGGCTACTAGTAAAAGGAAGAAGCTGACAATTACGGAAAAAGTGAAAATCATTCAAGAAAGTGGAAAAGAACCCAAGCATGCCTGCGATAGAAATTACACGCAAATTTAATCTTGCACCGTCTTCATTGTTTTGTATAATGAAGAATAAACAATTAATACTTGACGAAGAAGTGAAATGTGGGGTAAAGCCATCAAAAGAAAAAATATCAAATCATCACCATATGATGAAATGGAGAAGATATTGATCGAGTGGTTTGAGGGAATGCGCTCCGCCAACCTCCCAATCAATGGTGTACTGTTGAAAGAGAAAGCAATTAGGGTAGCAACTAGGCTTAGAATAGAAAACTTTAAGGGTTCCAATGGATGGCTGGACAGATTTAAGAAGCGCCATGGACTTGAATATAAAAGTGTTTGTGGCGAAAGTGCTAGTGTTGATGAAGGAGCTGTTGACTACTGGAAGAGTGTAACATTGGTAAGGTATTTAGAAGGCTATAAGCCGAATGATATTTTTAATGCAGATGAAACGCATTTTTTTCAACCTTCTTCCATCAAAAACTCTTGCTACTAGAGGAGACAAGTGCCATGGTGGAAAGAGAAGTAAAGATTGGATAACTGCACTTTTATGTGCAAATTCAGATGGCAGTGAAAAGTTGACGCCTCTAATAATAGGTAAATTTGCCAAGCCAAGGTGTTTTAAAAATGTACGGGCATTGCCATGTAAATATGCCAGTAATAAAAATGCATGGATGTCAACGGATATATTTAAAACATTTTTGAAATCATTAGATGCAAAGATGGGTGGTGCAAATAGAAAAATTCTTCTATTTATTGATAAATGTCCGGCCCACCCTCCAGATACTGATTTTCTTCGCAATATTAAAGTGGTGTTTTTTCCAGCTAATTGTACTAGCCATCTGCAGCCACTTGACTTGGGCATTATTCACTCCATGAAAGCAAAGTACAGGAAGGCTTTGGTGCAGAAAGCAGTATCCTACATTGAGATGAATAAACATTTGATACTGAGCGTCCTTCAGGGTTTGCATATGGTAACAGCTGCATGGAATTCAGTTACACCTCAAACAATATCAAACTGTTTTCATAAGGCTGCGTTCAATTGCAACAATGCTATGGAAATTGATGTAGATATCGATGTGATTGACCACGAAAATTGGTTGAAAATTGCACCTGACATGGACACAAATTTTGAAGAGTTTGTCCGGTGTGATGATCTTGAGAGTACGTCTGGTCCTCCACAAGACGTGGAAGAAATCTGTAATACCAAAGAGGCAGAGGAAGAAGAGGCAGTAGTAGAAGAAGAGGCAGTACAAGAAGAAGAATCAGTTCCCACACTTGGTGAAGCAGTTCAGGCACTTTAAGTGGTGCGAAGATATTTAACTTCTTTTGATGTGAACAGCACTACTATATCAAAAGTAAATTCTTTGGAGTGAGAAGTTCTGAATGTTCAGAGCACCTGCCAGAAGAAGCTAACAAGTTTGCTGGAATATTTTCATAAATAATTTTCTTGTAGCTATGTATGCTTGGTTTTTGAATAATTTTGATATTTTTTGTCAAATTCCAAATATATTTTAATATTTTCTATTTAATGTTGTATGATGGAGCTTTTTAAAGGGATGAAAAATTGTTTCAAGATTTATGTCAATTTTGATAATACTTTTAAAATTTTGAAATTATTTTTTGTAATCATATGAATGATTCATTACAGAAATTTTCATATTCAATAGCAATAAGGCTTGTTTGTCACTGGAATTTGTTTATAAATGTTTATTTTAAAAGTAATAATATAAGTATTGTGCATACAAAATTGAAAAATGGATTTTTATTATAGAGACCATTTTCAGTGGCCTTATTCTGGTATTGTATAGTGGAACTAATACACAAGCAAAAAAGATAAATTTAACTCATTTTAATTGAAAACCTCCATTTAATGAAAACCTCGATTTAGTGAAATATATTCTAATCCCCCAGCGATTCGTTAAATAGGGGTTTTACTGTAATTCCTTACGTAAACTCTTAGTGACCACACTTCTATTTCCTCACTTTGACTATTGTGATGTTTATAATGATCTCTCCTGTGAACTGGCATTAAAACTTCAACGCACACAAAACTCCTGCATGAGATTCATCGGTGACCTTAAAAAGAGTGACCACATTAGCGAACAATACAATAATCTTTCATGGCTCAAACTTGACGCTCGAAGGAACTTACATACCCTGATGCAAATGTACAAAATCCTTACTTATAACAAACCTGACTACCTCTCTTCCCTCTTCAATGAAATCAATACAGTACACAAGCGGGATACTCGAGGCAAGAATAACCTCCTTATTCCTCATCACAGGATGAATATCTACAATAAACCCTTTCAAGTCTCCGGTTGCCGACTCTGGAATAACTTAGATGAGAATTTTAAAACATCTCCCTCTTTAAACTCATTCAAACGCACCTGTGTCACTCACTTTCTAAAACAACAAAGTAATCCTTAATCATCTCTTTACACTCCTCATAAATTATCCTTACTCAAGTTTTTTTTGTATTGTCTTATATTACTTTGTATTTCTTAATATAATTTTGTATTGTTTTTATATATATATATTTTTTTTTCTATTGTTTATATATATTTTTTGTGTTGTTTTTATTTTTTTTCTATTGTTTTATATTATTTTGTATTGTATTATATTATTTATGTATTTTATATCATTTCCTGCTTTCTTATAATATGCATGCCCCAACAACATTCTTTATATTCATTCATTGTATATATTTCATCTCATTCTGCATACTAGTATATTTCTTGTTTACATTACATTATTACCTTTATGTGTACTTTTTTATGACGGTATATAATTACGCTGTATATAGGAACTCTCCCACTGTACATACTCCTTTCTATTTAATGTTGTAGTTTTGTATTTCCATATGTACTCTATCTAGGGTTTTTGCAGGTTTTTCACACCCCCCCTTCTTAGTGGGTGTTTTCCTGCGTGGGTTTTACTAGGGAGGACAAGTCTGTTTTTACCTAGGTTTTCCCCACAAGCACAAATCTGTATTCAATTTTATCTTTTTAATTTGTATGATTTAGGTACATAATGTTTATATAATGTATTTTGTTATACCTTATTTTATTATTTTTCTTGTATTTATTATATTGACAAAGGGTTAAATGTAAGAATGGACCTTCTGGTCTAAATTTCGCCCGAATAAAGACAATTATCTATCTATCTTCTCTCCTCTCTCTCTCTCTCTCCTCTCCTCTCTCTCCTTCTCTTTCTCTCCTCTCTCTCCTTCTCTCCTCTCTCTCCTCTCCTCTCTCTCCTTCTCTTTCTCTCCTCTCTCTCCTCCTCTCTCTCTTCTCTCTCTCTCACCTTCTCTCTCTCTCCCTTCTTGAGCAAAACACCTTTCTTATTGCTGAGAATAAGTCCATTTCTGGCAAATTAGCTGAAGTTTTGTCTAAAATGGATTGTTTCAGCACAAATCTAGCCGAAGCTAAACAATTATCCGGTCCCCAACGTACTGAGAGTCTCACTAAGCTGGAAACGGATTTTAAAAGTGTTTGCGATCAGCTTATGAAGGAGATTTCGTCTGTGAAATCTAATGTCAGCCAGATGGAGGATCGCATTATAAACGTTGACGAGAGGCTCGACGACCTGGAGCAATAGTCACCGAAACTGTCTCCTCATTCATGGGATCCCCGAAAAGGATGGAGAAAACGGACTGGCAGTCGTTGGTGATTTTCTAAAGTCCACCTTTAAAGTAAGTGTCAGTCTGTTCATGATGTCTAGTGCCCACCATATAGGGAAGAAGAACTTTTCCAGGCCTCGACCCATGATTGTGAGGTTCATCAGTTATCAAGATAGGGATAACGTATGGCGAAATGAAAAATCGCTAAAAAGCTCCGGTTTCACCATCACCGAGTCTCTCACCACCACCAAACTCAAGCTCCTCATCGAAGCAAAAAAAACTAGCTGGCTTCGGTAATGTATGGACGCAAGATGGCAAAGTAGTCATACTGCGGCAAAACAGCGTCCGTGCATTCATATCTCACCCGAGAGAGCTGCATGCACTTAAACTTACATCAACCATACCAGGGAAACCCTCTATTATGTAGGAGGATGGCTTTCTGTGATTAGCGTGAATTTGAGCATTCTCGCTACTTTTGCTTAAAGTTCTTCGTTAAAGAGATATCCTGCCTGTGCCTACTCCTTAAATCGACCTCGGCCTGCCATCCCCGTTCCTGTGATGCCTACCATCCCTGTTCCTGTGACTCCTGCCTTTCCTGTGCCCGTGACGCCTACCATCCCCATTCCTGTGACTCCTGTCTTTCTTGTGCCCGAGACGTCTGCCATCCCCGTTCCCATGCCGCCTATCATCCCCGTTCCTGTGACATCTGCCATCCCCGTTCCTGTGATGCCTACCATCCCTGTTCCCGTGACTCCTGCCTTTCCTGTGCCCGTGACGCCTACCATCCCCATTCCTGTGACTCCTGTCTTTCTTGTGCCCATGACGCCTTCCATCCCCGTTCCCATGCCGCCTACCATGCCCGTTCCTGTGACATCTGCCATCCCCGTTCCCATCTCACCTGCCATCCCCTCCCCTACGCCTATGAGAAATACTACCTGGCTTCCGTGATATGACCGAACGATCAGGTGCTGAGTCGTCATGGAAACTATTCAATGATATAATGCTAGAGGGTATCGATAAGTACATTCCAATTAAATTGAAGGTCGACAATAAAGAGCCACGTTGGTACAATAAGCAAGTTAGGAGTGTGCTTAGGCGTCAGAGAATAAGCCACGCAAAAATAAAAAATATGCCGTCTACATCATCCGATGAATATAGAGCAACTAAAGTTCAGATGTATAAGGAATACTGTGCTAAAGCGAGAACTACTATGCGCAAGGCTTTTACTAACTTACGGAATAAGGTATTAAATAATTATTTGAAGGAGGACCCTAAAGCGTTTTGGTCCTATGTGAGAGGTCCAAGGTAGAGGCCCTACCATACCTTCCCTCCGTAATGACTCGGGTGCCGTTATTCATGATAGCGTAGAGAAAGCCAACCTGTTAAACGGTCATTTTGTAAAAGCATTCACAGCCGTCAGCGACCATTGCGTACATTATGCACCCGCAATAAGGGGGGGCCTGATGGACGATATAGTATTTTTTGAGGTGGGAATAGCAAAGCAATTAAGTTCCATCAGACATATCAAAGCCACTGGCCCTGAAGAAATTCCTGCTTGTGTTTTAAAAGAATTAGCTGAAGAAATAGCACCTTTTCTTCGGATAATCTTCGAGAAATCCATTTCTCGCACAGAGGTCCCTAGTGACTGGAGGTTAGCGCACGTTACCCCAATTCATAAGGGCGGCGACAAGGAGAACCCAAAAAATTACAGGCCGATTTCTTTAACTTCGATATCATGGAAGATTCTCGAGCATATACTCGTTAGCAACATAATGCGATTTCTTGATAGTAATTTATTGTTAGATGATTGTCAACACGGCTTCAGGAAAGGTAGGTCATGTGATACTTAGCTCGGTCTTTTTGTTAATTGTATACTTAGAAGTGGAGAAAAGAATACGAAAGTCAATGCCATCTTCTTAGATTTTAGGAAAGCCTTTGATAAGGTACCTCACAGGATGTTAATAACGAAATTAGAAACCTTAGGCGTTAATTCTAAAATCGTTAGTTGGATCCGTGAATTTTTAAATCATAGGAAGCAGAAGGTTGTTATAGATGGGAAATCTTCGAACTTAGTGGAGGTGTCTCTGGCATTCTGCAGGGTAATGTAATTGGTCTGTTATTATTTCTAATTTATATAAATGATATCAGCTCAGTAGTCAGAAGTAAAATTAGGCTTTTCGCGGATGACACCGTCATCTATAGAGAAATAAGCAATCTGGAAGACCGCCAGTATCTCCAAAATGACCTAGAAGCTATTTCTTCATGGTGTAAGGAATGGCAGTTAGAGATCAACCAAAAGAAAAGCTGCGTCATCAACTTCTGGAGAACCAAGAGTATCTCGTTGGATAATAATTATTCGTTGGACGGAGTAGAGATTCCAGTTTCAGACTTGATTAAATATCTCGGTGTCACAATCCATCGTGATCTCTCGTGGTACACCCACATTCTCCGATTAATAGGTGCCGCTAACAAAAAGCTGGCCTTTATAGGGAGAATAGTTCGAAAAAGTGAAAGAATTATGTTATTTATCCTTGGTTCGACCGCAGGTCGAATATGCTTCAGCTGTCTGGGATCCCTACGAAAAGGGACTCACTAACGAGATAGAAAAGGTTCAGTGCAGGACAGCTAGATTTGTAAAGAGGAATTACGATAGTAAAAAAAGCATAACATCATTAATAGAAAATCTGAAATGGACATCGTTAGAGGAATGTAGGCTGCAGGCTAGAATTAAACTACTGGAAAAATTTATGTCTAAGGAACTAGCGAATGGGGTAGTAGGACTTATCAGAAGCCCGATGTATCTCGAAAGGCAGGACAGTGAGAATAAGATTCGCGAGATCGACTGTAGAACGGAGCGATATAGAGGATCGTTTTTCCCTAGGACGATAAGAGACCATAATAGGAAAAGATAACATAGGAAAACTATGGACCCTTGGTGCACTGTACTCCCTGCCATCCACCAAAAAGGTGACTTGCAGGGTATGATGTAGATGTAGTGTCCTCAACGTCCCAAGTTTTATGCTAGGTTTCGATTTTCTGTTATGCATTTCTAATGTAATTAGTAAAAGAAATGTAACCACTTTTTAATGCGGCTTGAAAATGTTTGTTGCAGAATCCAGGAAAACATTCGTGCATGGCATACTCAACATTCCATTTCAGTAGTTCAATTTAAATTAAAGCAGTTCTTTACAATGAACAAAAGAAGATCGAAAGTGTTGGAGGTAAAGTGTACAAGTGTGGAAAGAAGTGTAATCGCTTTGTTATGCTGGGTTTTCATTTGCGGTTACATTTTACACTTATGTGGGTTGAGATTCGAGCCCTGCACACCTGTACCTGACCCCTACACACAGACTACTAACCCCTGCCCACAAAATATTAACCCGCACCTGACCTGTACCCGCAGGGTCGCACCTGCACATAAGGCCTACTTGTTCGACCCGACCCATATTTTTTAACTGTCTTGTGCAGCATTTTCCTACTTTTGACAGTTTATCAAGTTCCCCATCAGTTTTTCGTTTTGGCCAGAAGTTTTTGTGTTCGAACTCTTTCCTATGGCGAACTCCAGCAAATGACGACCCCTGCCTGCGACGCACCCTGCATGGGACGCACCCTTTTTCGTGGGAAGCCTTCTTTTATAGCAACAGACATTAGCCTGGAAGAGGACACTAGTAGATCGAGGGTAGAACCAATTAGTGTTCACGAGTGCAGCGCAATCTACCGGCACTTCACTGTGAACTGAATTAGTTCCGACCCGACAACGTCGCCACGAGCAGAGGAAGTGAAGGATAGAGGGAGAAAGAGGACAAAGAGAGAGTCGAAGACAGCTGAGGCGAACGCACCTGCGGAAAGGTTATCTGCGAGTCGAACCCTTTTCCATATCATTTGTGATTCCTCAAGTGGACATTTCTACTAAGTATTGTACTATATTTGTGCTTTGTATTATGTCACTGCAATATAATTGTTAGTACATTTCGTGACATTTATCCAGTGTATGCTATTTGATTTGTGGTTGGCAGCAGCAGTGTCACCAAGGGTATCATATCGTTTAACTATTTTCAAGTACTTTTAGTATTACGAGAGAATAATGTAAAATGAGACAGTTTCGTCTCACTGGTCCTCGAGACAAATCCCTAGCAAGTAATCGTGAAAAAATAAAAATATTATTTCTGAGTCATTTATTTTGTATAAATTAAAATGAAATGCAATTGTACATTAACATTCATTTTTAAGATTGAAAAAATGTATTTAAAGTATCTACGATTTATTTTTGCAAAAATTACAAATTTTACAAAATAATTTCATTGAAAAAAGAAACATTAATTAATAGTATCTACCCTGAGATTTAAAATGACTATTTAAAAAATAGGACATCATCCACGTTTGTGGGACCTAAACTGTTTCTTCTTTCACTAACAACATCTCCAGCTAATCAAAAACACCTCTCACTGGTCGCTGGTATTGCAAAAAAACAATTCGCTAAAATACTTAAATTTGGCAAACAATTTTTTGGCTTATCCCACCATTTCATCAAATCAAAATTATTAGTAATGTTGTCAGATAGTTTTAAGTCAATATATGCAGTCAATTCGTCTGTAGAAATATGATCATTTATTGTGTCTATATCCATAAACTGAACTAAGGTGTCTGACATTTTATACCTTTTCATCAGTTGCTCTACAAGCATTCATGGATTAGATTTCACATCCCTTCTCCTTTTTAATGGCATCAATACTTTAACTTTCTCATAGATTTCATACTTTTCTTCAGTTTTTAACAGTTTCACATTCTTTAGAAGGGCTTGAAAAAAAAACAAATTTTATGAATGTGTTGAATTTCCACTTTTTCTGAATAATAAGTTTTACATGAAGTTTTTAAAAGTTTCATGATGTTAGATTCTGTTGAACCTATTTCTCAATGATTGCTTATTTTCAAATGCCACAAGCAAACCAAAAATATTGTTGGATGTTTTTCTCCTTCAAATTCAATCAATGGAATGAATTGAGGTATTATACTAAATCTAATAAATCTTTCTTTTCAACCTCACAAATCATATCACTCATATTTTTTTCAATTAAAATATTGTAAATAACCTCCCAATTTTCAAGTATTGAAGAGATCATACGAATTGAATTCCAACACGTCTTGACGTCTCCTTTCAAAGTAGATTTCAGTGCACCTTGTAAGCCTGATTCTTATAAATATTTCACAAATTTTCTACACTTCTGAATTAAAGCAAGTGATTTTTCATTAGAAGAAATAGAAATATCTATAACATTATTTATTAAGTGTGCTGCACTTTTGATTTTATTGAAAAATTTCAAAGCAGCTTAATATCTGCTCCACGGTCATTGACAAAAGTAAAATTCTTCAAGTTACTAGACATCGTATTGTTTTAAAATTAGCAACAATTTATTACTAATATACTCCCCAGTTTTCTTTTCATCAGGATCAAGATGTTTAGTGCACAGAACAAGATTGCATAACATGGCTTTCTTTACATAGTGGAATGTGATCCCTAAATAACTGACATTTTTGCAATTATCTGTCCACAAGTCCAATGTGATCCCCTATTTTACCTATGTAGGATTTTATTTCTTGAATTAGCTCTTCTCGAGCTTTAATTAAGATTTCTCGAAATAGTTGTTACATGCGGTAGTGCATCTTCTAAGTCAAAATAACATTTTTGATTTGAACTCATTTTCATTATTTTTTCTAATATATTTTTAAACTCATCTCCTGACACTATCTCAAAAGGTCTCAAATCTATAACTACAAGTTCGACACAGCCATCTAAAACCTTTTTTTTTTCTTTTTTAGCTGATAATTTTGGTAAATTTTTTCGGCACAAGAAAATTTGTAATTTTAGATATGCCTTCTTTGTTATTTTCACACTTGTTGCAATAAACTTGTTCTTCCCAGCTTCCTATTATCATAATGGTAAACATTTTATAGCTACTGCAAGCGATTGTCTTCAAAATCAGTTCTCCCTTTTCATCTAAAATTTTACGTTTCCCAAATTTTTGATTTGGTATTTTCTTTTCTACTTAGTGTACTCTAACCTCAAAAGCTTCCTTCTTATCTGATCAGTATTCATTTTTCAAATCTGAAGGGTAGATAAAAGTAATATTTCGATTAAAATTAAGATTTATAATTGAATGATGCATTAACTTATAACTGACAATTTTACATACCGTTCAATCAGCTGGTATTGGTTCCTTTTAAGGATGTGGTAGATTGATATTCTGTCACAAAAGTCGAGATCACATATAACACGTGTAATTTTATAAAATAACTGTCGTTCCTTTCTCTCGCAAACAAAGTATAAAATAATACAACTCGCATGCAATTATTTGACTAGAAAATACTATATGTTTGAACGTTAAATAACATATAGAGAATGCTGATAGGCACTCTTATATATAACCACGTCTCTTCAATAGTGAATTCACAAAGATAGATGTTACTTGCATGAATGGGCAAAACCAACTGGTTAAAAGGGAGAGTTCTGGCACAAACCAATCCATCATAATTACATTGTACTACATAATTCCCCTATTCACTCTTTCTCACCCCCCTCCCTACATCCTCTTCTACTAAGCATAATCGACAATCGTTTGTCAATTGCAACATTGTATCTATTTATATAATAAAAGGAATACACTTTTCTTGACACATGATACACAAAGCCTGCGATCTGCCGACCTGCATAAATTGCAAATAAAAGGCATGTGAAAAGTTCCTGTGCCTACGTTGGCGAGGCAAATTGAATTGGAATCATAACTAGTTTTTGTTTACCCGGACCGATGCCTTTTGTGTCCAAACCCGACCCTTACCCGCATGGAAGCACTCTATACCCAACCCGTCCCGCAGACCTCTAGTTGAGACAATTCTCGAAGTTTAACAATGATGTGCTCTAAAAGCCGATATTTTCCCAAAATATGTGATTTAAATGTTTAATATGAGAGATTTCGAATGGTAGGCGAAAAAAGATGAATAGAATTAGAAACTTCTTTAATTTACCTAAAACAGTTCAAATTCGAAGATCGTACGTCAATTCTTTCTAATTTGAATTTCCAAATAAATAAAAGGTCGATTTTTACGTGTTATTCTATCTTACTCTCTGATCCTACAAGGTTTGTAAATTTTTATTATTTCAGTGTTAGGTTTTTGTTTTGGATCTCCCAGTAGACTTTCCGACTGATGTTTGACAGAACTGCCTTAAATATTATAGTGAATAGCACAAATATTGAAAAAGTGAAGACAATGCAGTTTTCAATATCATGACGCAGAAAACTGTTTTTCCTTTCTTGTAAAATTATTATTTGCGTTCTATAGTGGAATTTCTGTTTTCTATAATTGAACTGACGATATTATAAGTATATTCCAAAAAACTGTCAACTGACTCATAGATTAACATCCAAAAATATTCATGAAAATGTACCTTATGACTTCTTTTCGAAATAGATTAATAATGAAAAAATCATTTGTAACTTCTCAAAATTCACTTATAAATGATTATAAATAGAAGAAAATAAACAATTGAATATTTGTGATATTTTTTAATAATCTTTGGGGTGTCAGGAGTACCCCATGCAAGTACTGGCAATCGAAAAATGAATGCGAGTGCCGCAGGGTTAATAGTATTGCAATCTCATGATATCTTCAAAACATTATTCATACATGGATAGGAATGAGTGAAATTTTTTATTAACAATTGCTTTTTAGTATTAACTTAACACTTGTGTTGCAACTAATTTTTGTTTTACAATGTTTGTGCTTGAGCATGCAATTGTGAATAATTATAATTGATTACTCCAACATTGGAGGTACTAGCACCTTATCTTAAAGATTAATTTCTTAAAGTTAGATCCCTCAGTATTGTCAGATAATTGCCGTATTTTTCGAGTTATAAGGTGCACCCTGATTTTTTAGAAAAATTTTCAGGAAAAAGTTCACCCAAGCATTTAGGAAGGGCCACATCATGCATCATTTCTATCTGTGATTAAGTCAATATCTGGCAACATTTAAGGAAAATATTATGGAGTGATAACAGTTAACTACAGTAAAACCTCGATTATCCGATCTGAATGGGGGGAAGGACATTATCTCTAAAGGCGGGGACTGCCTGTATTAGTTATGGAAATAATTTTTCATTTTCGTTTTATTTTCTCATATACGTAGTACACAAAATTCCCGTTCGTCGCGGTCAATTGATCGCGCGTCAATTCTCCCCCACTCCCTCTTTCCTCCCACTCCTCTTTGCTATCCATCGCTCTCTCCCTCTTTTTCTCGGTATCCCTTTTTATCTCTTCCCTCGCGCCCTTTCCTAAATCTTTTCTTCCCTCCCTATCTACATTCCACCCTATCTCCCTCTATTCCTTACTCCCTCCCAACATTCTCTTCCCATTTCTCTACATTTATACAGCAATTGACTTAAACAAAACAATCCATATTAAATCCCAATCCCATTAGGATTACATAATTTCGTGAAAAAAACAAGAATGAGGTTTGTAATAACGTCGGACGATTTTTCCACGATAAGACGTGAAATGTTGGCGTTAAAAACGAATTTGTGGACCGCTTCGACCTGCACTCCAGGTTTCAGCTCTTCCTATGTTATTCAAATGAAGAGAAGAAACGAACCCATTACGTTACTGTTGACTTTAAAGGGTGTAAAATTAAATAGGGATCAAGGCCATACTTAAAGTACGATTCCGGTTGGAAATACTGTTCTCGACTCATAAGCGTTTTGTTAGACGATAACAGCGTTCGTGGCAGGCAGGAAACAATATAATGACAATATGATGTTATTGATATATTAATGCCATTTTTCGCGGTTTTGTTCGTGCATATATAATGTATATTGTACCGATTTTTTCTGTCGATATTTTTCCTTTGATTTTTGCAGCCTGTTACTTTTTCCCTGCCTCCGATTTTTTCCCTATTTTGTTTTCCCCGCCTCCGATTTATTTCCCTCGTCTCCGATTTTTTCTCGCCGATTATTCCCCGCCTGCGATTTTTTCTCTCTTTCTTTGTTCGCTGCCTAAGTTTTTCCCGCCTCTTTCATTTTTCATCTCTAATTTTTTACCCTCGCCTCAGAATTTTCGTGTCGCCGATAATTTTTTTTCTCGTCGCCGATAATTTTTCCGCTTCGCCGATTATTTTTTTTCTTCGCCGATTATTTTTTCGCTTCGCCGATTATTTTTTCGCTTCGCCGATTATTTTTTCGCTTCGCCGATTATTTTTTCGCGTTGCCGATAATTTTTTTTCGCGTCGCCGATAATTTTTCCCCATCGCCTCCCGCGTTTTAAAATTTTAACTATTTTGTGAACGCCAAAAAAAGTAATAATCTTTGGAAAAAATATCTAATTTAGTAAACTGATGCAAAAACCCGCCACAGAGGACGACCACGGCAGCGCAATGGGCTTAGTGACTGCCCAACCAATACAGAAGCGGGTTAATCACAGCGGTGGATTCGATAGGCTGAAAAAATACTCCCGTCCTCTGGGCGGATGTAAACTCACTGTTCTCGATGGAAGCTTTTTTCAACCTAGCTCCACTTGAGCGCACGTTTCCACCGATGGGATTGAACCCGCTTCCTCGGTATTGGGGGGCAGGTCGCTAAACCCACTCCGCCACCGAGCCGACGTAGGGAAAAGCGACAGAAGTTCGAGTGACTTTTCCTCCAACAGGCAGCCTTAAGAGGGGAAGGGAAAATGAGGGGAGGGGGATAGCGGTGTTCTCGGCCGAGAAAGTCAGTGGCAGCTAACTAACTTCGCTTTACTATGTTGATTTAGTAAAGTATTGCTCAATACGTTCTTGTTAAATAACTATCGAAATGGATCAATAAATTAAATGCTATTACCAAAAGGAAAATATGCCTTATTACATTGGTATCTATGCATCCAGTTCGTGCATATATTGTGTCAGTGTAGAAATAAAACGGGTGATGCCGATTTATCGCCGTTTTCCATATTTTATTATTAGAACAAAGTTTTAATTAAAATGAACGTTTTACATTTTGAGTGATTTATACTGGGATTCTTCTATCCCAGTGTAAGCGATCCCATCAATGAATCACTGAAAGTTTATTCGATTAATTGCTCCACGCGAATTAAAATACTTGAAATGTTAATTGAAGCTCTGTTCAAAGGAAGAGTGATTCATTTTCATCGATTTTTCTTTCGTAGAATTTATCACAGGAAAACAGGCGAGAGACTCAAAGTTTCGGATATAAGAATTCAAGGAAATTATTCGGTGTGTGCTTCCTAAAAAAATAATATTTAGGTATTCTGTTCCATATAATTCATTGAAGTTAATGATTTTTCACCAAAGCAGGTATTTTTTCTATTTTGAACCGATTTTGATTTTTTCGTGAGAGAAATTATATTACCAACGGAAATAGATTTAATTTGTCCGCCCTTACGTCTTGTCCCGAGTTCGGCAATCCTTTATTTTTCCTAAATCCGTACATTTTTTTACTATTTATCTGGTAAATTTAAATTATACTGTGCTCATGATTTTTTCGAGTCCACACACTACAGCTTAATCGAAATAATTGCTATTATTCCAAGTGATTTATTTTCTTAAGAACCTGGGAGACTGAGACCTTCAAGAATTGCCTTAATGTGTTGGTTATCATTTAATTTCTGAAATAATTTTCATGCTACATTTGTTCGACTATGCTGTCCAAGTAATGTGTGAAGTTGAGGGTACTTCGCTATGTCACAGCTTGTCACATGTGCTTTTTATAGTGAGGTATTTGGTACATTTTGTCTACAGATTCCACATTTCAGGTACTTTTATTCGAGAATAATTCTCAGTTTAAGCAGAAATATAACATTAAAATACTTGTCAATGTAGAACCTATGATCATCTTAATTCAATATCATGTCTGTTTTGCTAAAAATGCATGTTTTTTTAACACCTCAACCAATTCCTTCCAAATTCATAATTATCAAAAAGTTTAACTTTGTAATTGTGGCTCCCCTGCATAGTCGATGTCATTTTGGTCCTATATTCATGTGAAGTTTCTTTGTACCAAATTTGGTTGAAATCGGTTTAGCCAATTCTTCCCTGATATATGCGTATGGACATGACAAAGAAAATGGCGCTTTTCAGCAAAACATTAACAAAAGCAAATTATAAATTTCTGGGTAAACTAACTAGAGATCAAAAAATGAAGTACTAATTTTGTTTACCAGTACAGTAATATTCATTCACTTGTTTAATTTATGAAAAAACTGCAGTAAAATTTATTTATCAATGCTTGTGTAACATTTTGTTGCAGAGGGAAGAAGGATGATGTACTACACACAAATCATATGAAGTCTTCCGATGAAAAAACCAGCTGACCCACCTTGCAGAGGCTAACAAATATGCTTAGATGGAATGTAAAAATATGTAATGTCAAAATAAATGTATACACTTTCTGAGAATAAACTATATATAACTGAATTTTATGTTTTCAAAGTCTGTTGGTATTAATGGAATTTTTATGCTGAAGTGTCAGTACCCCTGATGTGCATAAAGGAGTTAAAACCAGACTTCCAAGAGTATAAGTCACTTCCTGTTCTTGCTGTTGCTATATAAAGAGAGCAGTAAGGCTTGCTGCTGAATAGTCTTGTCCGAGAGCACAGGAAGTGCTTATTCCGAAGGACTAATCTCGGAAATATGACTTCCTGTTGTGGATAAGACTAGTTTCAAGGCTTGGAAGCTCT
Organism: Tanypteryx hageni; assembly: GCA_028673005.1. NCBI lineage: Eukaryota > Metazoa > Arthropoda > Insecta > Odonata > Petaluridae > Tanypteryx > Tanypteryx hageni. The sequence continues at coordinate 81,665,280 of CM054116.1, read as the reverse complement.
TCATCGAGTTTCATTTTTGCTAGATACGAGAGGGACTCTTCATCGAGTTTCATTTTTGCTAGATACGAGAGGGACTCTTCATCGAGTTTCATTTTTGCTAGATACGAGAGGGACTCTTCATCGAGTTTCATTTTTGCTAGATACGAGAGGGACTCTTCATCGAGTTTCATTTTTGCTAGATACGAGAGGGACTCTTCATCGAGTTTCATTTTTGCTAGATACGAGAGGGACTCTTCATCGAGTTTCATTTTTGCTAGATACGAGAGGGACTCTTCATCGAGTTTCATTTTTGCTAGATACGAGAGGGACTCTTCATCGAGTTTCATTTTTGCTAGATACGAGAGGGACTCTTCATCGAGTTTCATTTTTGCTAGATACGAGAGGGACTCTTCATCGAGTTTCATTTTTGCTAGATACGAGAGGGACTCTTCATCGAGTTTCATTTTTGCTAGATACGAGAGGGACTCTTCATCGAGTTTCATTTTTGCTAGATACGAGAGGGACTCTTCATCGAGTTTCATTTTTGCTAGATACGAGAGGGACTCTTCATCGAGTTTCATTTTTGCTAGATACGAGAGGGACTCTTCATCGAGTTTCATTTTTGCTAGATACGAGAGGGACTCTTCATCGAGTTTCATTTTTGCTAGATACGAGAGGGACTCTTCATCGAGTTTCATTTTTGCTAGATACGAGAGGGACTCTTCATCGAGTTTCATTTTTGCTAGATACGAGAGGGACTCTTCATCGAGTTTCATTTTTGCTAGATACGAGAGGGACTCTTCATCGAGTTTCATTTTTGCTAGATACGAGAGGGACTCTTCATCGAGTTTCATTTTTGCTAGATACGAGAGGGACTCTTCATCGAGTTTCATTTTTGCTAGATACGAGAGGGACTCTTCATCGAGTTTCATTTTTGCTAGATACGAGAGGGACTCTTCATCGAGTTTCATTTTTGCTAGATACGAGAGGGACTCTTCATCGAGTTTCATTTTTGCTAGATACGAGAGGGACTCTTCATCGAGTTTCATTTTTGCTAGATACGAGAGGGACTCTTCATCGAGTTTCATTTTTGCTAGATACGAGAGGGACTCTTCATCGAGTTTCATTTTTGCTAGATACGAGAGGGACTCTTCATCGAGTTTCATTTTTGCTAGATACGAGAGGGACTCTTCATCGAGTTTCATTTTTGCTAGATACGAGAGGGACTCTTCATCGAGTTTCATTTTTGCTAGATACGAGAGGGACTCTTCATCGAGTTTCATTTTTGCTAGATACGAGAGGGACTCTTCATCGAGTTTCATTTTTGCTAGATACGAGAGGGACTCTTCATCGAGTTTCATTTTTGCTAGATACGAGAGGGACTCTTCATCGAGTTTCATTTTTGCTAGATACGAGAGGGACTCTTCATCGAGTTTCATTTTTGCTAGATACGAGAGGGACTCTTCATCGAGTTTCATTTTTGCTAGATACGAGAGGGACTCTTCATCGAGTTTCATTTTTGCTAGATACGAGAGGGACTCTTCATCGAGTTTCATTTTTGCTAGATACGAGAGGGACTCTTCATCGAGTTTCATTTTTGCTAGATACGAGAGGGACTCTTCATCGAGTTTCATTTTTGCTAGATACGAGAGGGACTCTTCATCGAGTTTCATTTTTGCTAGATACGAGAGGGACTCTTCATCGAGTTTCATTTTTGCTAGATACGAGAGGGACTCTTCATCGAGTTTCATTTTTGCTAGATACGAGAGGGACTCTTCATCGAGTTTCATTTTTGCTAGATACGAGAGGGACTCTTCATCGAGTTTCATTTTTGCTATATAGCTAAAGGCTATGACTCTTTATTGAGTTTCAATTCTAAAGACTACTTGCTATTATATAGTATGGTAAGAATTAAGAAGTTATATAGAATTGGAGTAGAAAGAATGGAGAAATAATAATGCAATTCCTTAACTCCTTTTTATTAAAATTAAAAAACATTCTCATATGCTTATAATTCCTTTGTTCTTTTATTCAGTTTCTCTACTTCTCATGTTTCCCAGTGCATAGAGGGGTGAACAATAGTGAGGAGTTATATATGTACAACTAAGGCAAAAATGCTGTGCTGCAATACCACACTAGGTAAGTGCTGCTTGAAGCTATTTGGTTACTAGGAAAGATGAGAGAGATTTAAACTCTTACACGCATATAACAAGATTAAAGAGAAAATACTATCAACATACATCACCAAATCTCATAAACAACAGATTCCATGTGTAGTTAAATCTTTTTAGTTCATAGATGAAAGGATAAAAATTATGAGTTAGGACTAACTATACTCAAAAACGTATCGACTTTCTTCCACACTGTAAAAGAGTATGGCTATCTATTATCCATGCCAGTGGCATAGCCAGGGATGTGCAAGGATACATGTGCACCCCCAAAACTGCTCTAGATAATATGAAATTATCAGTGCATTAACCAATTCAGTAATAATGTTAATTAAAATGTTACCATAGTATCTATAGTTCCTTCAAATTCAGTACATTATTTGTGAGTATTAATTTATATACATATTTTTATTATTAGAGAAAAGTATGTTACACCCCCCCAAACAATCAACCACAAAAACATCAAGCAAAAATGGTTAGTCAATTCTAGATAAATAGATACACTTTCTGGACAATATAAAAAGGAATTAACAAAGATTTTTCAGAAAATACACAATACTATGGCATAAATAAATTTAACATCCTGCTCTGTACATATTTTCAAGGTTGCACTTTTTATCAATTAAGTGGTACAAGTTGAATGATTCAGAGCCATCAGAAATTTTTAAATGCATTGTTAAAATCCTAAGTAGCAGTTCATAATGAATGCTTATTCATATTCCACAAACCACTATTATTTGCAATGGAGAGCAACAATCATGTGATACACTATCCCATTTCCTCTAGCCAACTACATCAACTCCTTCCTATTCTCACACCCACTTACCAATATACAGCTCTCCTACATTAAGGGTACATTCCTTATTAGCACAGAATGGCTCTGCATTCATTGCTCTGGACAGCACAGCGCTTTACCCTTCCAAATTCGATGTATAACCACACAGCCTGCTTTTGTCTCCTTTTGCCTACTCTTCAAGTGTGATAAAAGATAAAATATGCAGTGTAATTCAATACAGAAAATTGTAAAAATTGATTAAACATATTATTATAGACAAATACAGTTACATAACTGAAATGCCCATGCCCCTTCCTTTGCAGTTATGAATATAGATAGGGAAAACAGCAATTCATTCAATGTATTCAAAGTTAAATATGAAGCAAAATACGTCCTAATGATTATCAGTTTTGCTTATTTCTGATCAACCATTGTAAACCGATTACACAATTTGTCAATTGATTCCCTAATTTTAAAACAAGCAAAAATGACCTTTTCAAGCAATCAAAGAGCAAGAGATAAAATCTCAAATTCAGCTACAACTTGGAGTAAATAAAAAAACAATATTCTGAAGAATTCAATGACCAAAACATAAAACCACTGTCACTAAGCAGTTAGGAGCCTTGCAATCTAAATATACAGTGAAACTGCTCCTAACAGCTACCCTCATTTATGACACCTCTTAACAAATGCTTTTCTATGGATTCATAGAGAGGTTCCTCTGATTTTTATATTGAGACATTTAACATTATATACACAAACATTTTTTTACCTCAAGGGACCCGTCTCCGGCCAATGTGCATGCTATGTGCGACCCCCGCCCTAAATCCATCACTGTAGTTTCCTAAAAACTGCTTGTAACCCTCCAACTCAGTAAATTACATTAAAATTTCAAGTGTACATACATTAAAATGGAATAAAAATAATCACGTTAATTATGTACTATTTTGTGTAGAGAAGAGAAGAATCCGAAATTATCTAATAATATTTAAGCATTTTACATGCATATTATTACTGCAAATATGTTAACTTAATTCCTAATGTGAAATATCAAACTCACCTTATTACTGAAATCCAATTGATCATGATGATAACTCCAACAATCAAAAAATCGTTCAGACGACGATGAGCTGTAACACAAATATACTTAACCTTTAACAGTCAGGCATCCCCATATGGGGATGTATGCTTTCATGGCCGAGTGACGCCATACAGCGACACAGTGTGTTAACATGTTTCAGATTTATTATTATTGGTTCTCATATTACCTAATGTATGTTCTTTGAGCTCCGATACCAAAAAATATGAGAGGCACCAATGTAAACGGCCGCTGTACAATAAAGGTTAATATATGAGGTGCACATTACTGAAGTCAACTGTTCTTTGCCAATTTGATGAAGATGGATCTGTCCTCTCTGCATGCACCATGTTCATGGGAACATACCTCTAGCCCAGGGATGGCAAATACAAGCCATTCCTGGCACACACAAAAAATTCTGATGATTCACATTACTTTCTTGGCATGCAGCACAAAAATCATTTGCCATACCTGCTCTAGCCTGTTCAGAATACAATCACGTATGCATTATTCAAGTGATAACAATGTAATTGCATATTAAAAACAACTAGTTCTATAATGCTGCTTTAAATAAATTGAAGAAATCTAATCATGGAACAAAAACTTAACCAGAGCAAAAGAAAAAATACTTTGGCACATATGTAGATGGGAGGAGGGGTTTAACTCCCACATTCAGTGGCGTAGCTAGGTTCTCTACATGGGTCATCTACTTGTCTGGTAGTATTCTATCACAACACTACCCAGATATTAATTCTCCTGCTTTTAGAGTAGGTATTTCTGGTTGAGTTTAGGCTAGTAATAATCTTCCTCAGCAGATGTCCTCTGTGGAGAACAACCAATGAAAATTAATTAAATCTCCAAGGTGTGATAGCCAGTCAAACATTCAGTGATCTGGCAAGTGGAAGATTCAATTACTGGTCAATGGAGAAAGTGTTTCTCCTGCTTTCCATCAATTCACGCTATAGTGTGTTCAAATCAGATACATAAAATTCAAGTAGAGTCTGCTTTGCTGTTTTTCAGATGAATACTAATGAACTATTTCGATGAAAGAATGAGTAGGGTACTCTCAAGATGTTTCTCAATGTTACCACTGATATCACAAGGATAATGAGCACATGCTCTCAAAGAAAACATACTTAATTTTCAGTATGTAATCACTTATTAATAAAATAGTAAAATTCATTGTTGGAATAATTAGATACACCAAAAATAAACACTTTTACCATTTTAAAACAAAAATTTTATTAAGAGAAGGAATTTATCAGAATCCATAGTTCCCTGTGGGCCATTACTACTATACAATCTATAGCATAAATAAAATATATATTTATATAGGCCTCCTCCTTTAAACATTGATCGGAGGTGTTGGCCTGACTTAAGTCATCACAAACTAACCACATTAGTATTTAACCTATGGAAACCTTGCGAAGAGCCAGGCCAACCAAACAGGGTTAAGTAACAGTAGATATTATTAATTTCTCCAGGAATTTTAAAAAAGCAAATTGCAGAAAACAAGGTTTTAACAATGATTATGCAAGAATAAGAAGTGCTCAAGTGTTGGTATAGTCTACAAGGATCACTCGTTTAAGATGATATCAGCATAAAAACTTTGGTGCCAAATAGATCAAATGTTGCTCATGACTGATTTAGATTATGCCAATTAAATGTGTAAAAAAATGAGCTTACTTCTTGCGCTCTAGAGCATTTATACCCAAGCATAGTCTTAAAAAAATCAGCAAAATTTAGTTCTACCACCTTAAAGTCAATGCATTTATGCCAAAATTTGATTTTTTTATACAGCAATGATCAACCATATGCTTTCAGCATTCCATGATATCTAATCTCTCCCACTGGCAAGAACAGAAATTAAGTTTAAGGTGAATGCTCAAAAACTCAAACAATCATAAAAAATGTATTCCTGTGACCTATACAACTCATTCACCTCTTTGTTAATGAATGACTTTCACATCTGCTGTGTTGAGTTACCATTCCAAGTGTTATTATCATCGTCGGAATCTCCATCCCGTCCCGTGGGAAGGCGATGAACGTTTCCTTCCCTTCTCATCCTTGATGCCTCACCTCCAGTGGTGCTGGTCCCACCTCCCATGCTGCCCCCAGTGACGCCACTGCTCGTACTGCTCCCTGCCAGGGACATTCCACTTCCTCTACGCCTTATGGCTCCGCTGTATTAACAGTGGGTAAGAAAAATCACTAAAGATTAGATGTAAAAAAATGTCATTTTGAATTGTCTACAATCACTTTTTTACTTCATCATTATCGATTCCTGATAACCTAAATATGAAAAATTGCTGTCTATTTCTAGTCAGATAATCTAGTTCAGGGTTTCCCAAACTGTGGTATGCGTACCCCTAGGGCAGTGGTGTCCAATCCCAACGCCACTCGTGGCAAATCGGCCATTGATATGTGGCAAATTGATGTTCAGTCTAATATTTTTATTAGTTTATTAAATCAAATAGTACTAATTTTTTATATCGGGTTGTGTAAATTTTACATACAACGGCCTTGTTGCAACATAATATAAAATATTATTTTTTGTAAAGAAGGAATGCGGAGGAATGTGTTGATTAGTCTTTTTGAATTACACAGTGAAGTATAAATGTTCCTTATGGATCACCCTTTTCACCTACCTTCTTTTCGGGTAACTGTGTTTATATCTAAAGATTGGTATACATGCCTGAGATATTTTTTCACTTAACTTAAATTTGAGTCTTCAAGGTCTCAATAACAAATTTTTAATACACAAGATAAAATTTAATCTATGATTATGAAATTGATGTTTTGGGTTACTTGCTTAGAGAGAAATATATTTCATTGCTTTAGAATGCTACAAGAATATCTCTCTACAAATGAAATAGCATTAGATAAATAGATAACACTCGGATGCCTGACCTCAGATTACAAGGGATCCCATTCTAGTAAATTTATTTTTTTTATGAGTAGAACTTGTATCTACAATTTAGCCTTTCAGCTTTTCTTTAGCAAATTAACATATGTCAAAATTAAGACATTTTTAATCAGAAGCATCCAATGTCAATTCCTTCTTGGGTCCTGATACATCCATCTCTGTTGTTTGTGTTCTATACAATGCATTGTGTGTCATTTTACCTTCTAGCATGCACCATGACGACGATATTTCAGATGAAGAGACTAAATTCAAACCCTAGATAAATATTTTTTAATAAAACTAAAATAGTTATAGACATCCTTGATAAATTAGTTCAAGAATATTTGTGCACAAGAGCGGTACAGTGTTGGCTTCTGGCACTTCTTCATTTTTTTATAGATATTTTGGCATATAATGCTTTTGTTATTTGGTGAATATAAAATAAATATTTCATTCCTTGTAATAATGCGAAAGCCAAAATAAAATTATTTTTTGAGGAATTGGGAATGCTGCTGGTGTCCTAATATTGAAAGGAGATTGAAAAAGTGAAGGGTAAATACTACCAAAAACATTTTATAGATGATATCACATCCACAGGTAGGGAAATTATTCAACAGTTCTTCAGTTGCAACTCATCAAATTGGACGGAAGAAACGAGATGTGTTTCATGTGTGCAGGAGAAAATAAATATACTCCAAAATGTGATGTAAAAAGTTTGTATGCAATAGACATTCGGCTTGGGATTTGAAAATTACATGTGAAAGATGTTCCGCCAAATCTGATGATTCAATATAATTTTTAGGATAACATTATTACTTTTATGGATACACTTTCCACAATTATCCTTGCATTACTTCTGAGACCTATATTTGCTTATTTTAAATTCAATGATACTTCTTTTTGAAATCTGGATAATTTATTTTTTCCATTAGTGTGGTACCCCTTTAGTTTAATTATAAAATATTTATCAAAAATAATAAATTTGCTTCAGATAAAATTTAATATGTGGATACATGATTGCTAAAAATGTTGGGTCCTTTGGGACCCATCTCCGGTGTTCATGGTACGACGATTATATCCAGCATCACAGTGTTAAGCAGCATTTGGAATGACTTATGAAACAAATCAAAGAATATTTTCCTGAAATTGGCAATTCAAATGACTGGGTGTGCAATGCATTCGAAGAAAGTCTGCCAGTCCCAAATTTAAGAATACATAAGCAGGGGAACCTCTTGGATATTACTTCTGACAGTGAACTGAAAGTTCAACTCTCAAAACTACCTTTCACTACTTTCTGTATTGAGAATGGGGAACTGTCAAAAAAGGTTCTAAAATATTGTTGCCTTTCCCCGCAGCATACTTGGAAAGTGGATTTTCCTTACTAACTTCAATCAAGATCAAATACTAACCTCAAAGATTACACACTGAGGCCAGTTTGAGGCTGGAATTGAAACTATGTGTTGTGTGAAACAGGCACATCCATTACATTTATTTTACATGTAAACTTGTTCATTTTTTTAGATAAATAAATTGTGTTGCGTTAGAATTTTATAGACTTAATTATTTAAGGAGGTACACCATTTGACTGAATGGGCTCATAGAGGTACAAAAAGTTTGGAAAACCCTGATCTAGTCAACAAAAAAGAAACAAGTTTCCCTGAAAATGGTGAATAACAGATTTGATTTGTAAATATTATAGAAGACTTATTAACAGTAGGAATCAATAACCATTTAAAACCAATAAAAAGCAAGAATCATTGGCATAAGGCAAAATTAAAAAAACACTACAAAAAAGGTCTTTTTTGACAAAAAACACCTTACAAAACAGGTAGCTACAAAAACTACGAAAATGAAACCTTACACCCTTCACTGACAAGCGTACATATTAAATACTGGAAAAGAAAAATTAAGCACAAATTTAAAACCTTACACATTTCAGTCTTTATTTTTCTTTCATCTAATAAATGGTTCGCTTATTCATTCAAAAATGTAATTATTCGTAAAGAGAAATTTTTTTCTGAGGTTTAAAAACCTCACGGTTGAGCAGAATGTTTCAATTAAACTTGACTGCCTTTTATGCAATAGCGCGATATAGCTCCATGCTACTTGGATTGCGAGGATTCTCAGAAAAGTTTATAAGAAAAATACCATATTTACTCATGTAATCTGCACCCTCATGTATCATGCATACCCTATTTTTGGGCCAGTTCGTAGGGAAAAAATAAATTCATGCCGGAATAAGTTGACATCTGGGATTAAAAAAATAGTCGACCTCTTCACTGATTTCCTCTCCCTGAAACAAGAGCTGCCCAAGTTAAATATCTTCTCCCTCCTACCTGCATGTTGCAATTTATTGGGTGATCTCTTTATGCTGATGCTAGCAGAAATTCCTCCTGGGTAGTTGTCCCTCTTATGTTAAAGGAGCATCAAGGGCTTATGATGAATTCGGTGAACACAGATACCAGATGCCAACTTATTCCGGCAAAAGTATAGGTAGAAATTGTTGGAAAACTTTTAATGACAGAATTGCTTATTTTGAATAACAATAATAAACTTAAAACTCATTTAAAAGGTATAGCTTTAATATTATAAAAATAGAACATCATCTCAATCGTCAAAATGTCTATGATCTTGAAGATGCACCAAATGGCAGCATAAATCATGCATTTAAAGAAAATCAAATTGAAGGTGTGTAGAAAGATAAATGAAATTTAAAAACCTTGAGACTCATCTTTAACCTTCATCACTGATAGTTTGCTCTCCTAACAAACTAACATCATTTTGTTCACTGTCCCAAGCAACAGAATCGTCACTGCCATCACTGTCATTAGAAATACAGCATTTATTAAAAATTTTTCCTACTACGTCCTCTGGAATCAATTTCCATTGGCAGATGTGACAATCTAGGTTTCTTTATTCTCCCTGTTGGTGTAGTTTCCTGTACAGCACTCACCATCCACTCTGTGTAAAGTTTCTTCATGTACACTTTAAAGGGACCATTAATAGAAACATTATGCCAGCTGTAATAGTCACCTGGTCAGTCTTTCCTTCTCTCAATTTTTGTTTCATGGCTTCCATAATGTGGCAGCGAAAACTGTCCAGCACTAACATATTACATAGCTTTAGAAAGCACCAGGACAAATTCTATGCCTTCTGCGAGTATAAACATAGATGCATGTTGCAGTGAATTTACTAATAAAATTCATAATTTATATAACCTGTTACAAAATCTTCATGTAAGATGCACAGTCGTTTTTTACCAAGATTTTGGGATAAAAGGCGCACAGGGTACATGAGTAAATATGCTAATATCTAAACAATTTTACATTAACTTATTTTTATATTATGTAAAAATTTCTTTTCCCTCCCAAACATTTTCAAACAAGGGTAACATAATTCATAAAATTAAAAAATTACTTGAGTTCTTATGAGTAAAGTATTGATTACAATGCCATAATGTGCTGTCAACTACGGACCATCATCTGAAGTTTGCAGCAACATAATGAAACTTATTAAAATTCACAGGATATGATATAAATAGTGCAGCATCAAATCAAATGTTTCACACATGCTACAGAAAGGTTTAAGCTAGCAAACGGATGGTTAGCTCTGTGGTTATTCTTCCAAAAAAAATAAGTGCTACTCTAAGAAGGGGATTAAAGATGTAAGAGCAGGCTAGTGAGAAAAACTCACTGCATGGATGGAGGTGGAGAGGAAATTGAACTCGAACCAGAGTGAGTCTTTCTATCCACATCTTCCTTACGTCCGCCAGAAGCCTGGCCTTGACCATCCCGCCTCTCACCACTTCCAAACACGAGTCCACGAAGGAACGTAAATATGAACATGAATGGCGACATGATTCTCCAAATAAATGCTGAAAATCCACCTCCTCCAGGACCAGCAGAGGTGATCTCAGTAGATGTTACCTGTTAGCGAATAAAGGGAAAGTGAACAAAAATTGGAAAATAAATAAAATTAACGAAATCAAGAGATTAAAAACTTGGAAATGTGCATTAAAGTTCCTAGATGTGTTATTTTTATGCAACCATCACTAAAGAAAAGAAGCATGCAGGATTAACAGATAATAAAAGAATTCAGAAAAAGGTTAAATGATTGTCTGAGATGCATCCAAGTTGTTACTTCAATTTCATTTCGCAATTATGTTTTCGGAATGGTGTTAAAAAATTCATTGACTTGAAAAACAGTAAGGATTAAAATGTACAGGTATATCCTGATTTACATCACCCCAATTTACATTGATTTGAAGTTATGTTGTTGATCAATTAATACCTGTGTAACAATTTACGTTGTTTTGACTTGAAGAACATCGTCCGTGGCCTAAGGTTCTTTAGAATCTTTGTTGCCACCTTGCTGAAGCTATCATCTGATTAAAATACTAAATAAAAATCACATACTGTGAGCTAAATATCCACTCTCTGTAATATAGCATCTAAAAAAGCAACAATCTTAAATATATTGCATCACTCCAAACTCAGGAATGCTCTCTAAGTCAGGCATGCCAAACTCGAAGGGGTGACTGTTCTGCATTAAAGCGATAAACGTTATAGAAGAGCTGCATTAACCCTAGAACTACCATGCGATTTTCACTACCATGGACTACCAAGGGAGGAGGCCTTAGAGGCCCACCATCTAAAATATAATAAAAAGTCATAGTAATGTTTCAAACCTATTGTTATACATTTAAAAACATCATAGGAATACAGCTATACAATTTTAGTAATTTATTTGAAATTATATGTACATAAAGACAATTATTTACATTAGAACAATTCTTTTACATTCTTCCTCATTATGTTTTCAAGATCAGATTAATATTGCAGCAAGATTGTATTTACAGAAATAATAACAAATTGATTAGAAAAATGATTTAATCTGATTCATCTGACACAACGGTTTAAACAAATAGCACACTTCACACTGTGCTTTCCACACATATGGTGTCCTATAAGTTAGGCTACCCTTGTGTACAGGCATGCGGCCAATGACTAAATAATTTGCAGAAAATTAAAATATGCATACATTGATGAGAAACTTTGGGTAATTATTTTACATGCGTCTATGTACAATGTAATAAAATATTCAGACTTTTCCTTTGTTTATACAAGAGAAACATACAAAAAAATAAATTGTGGGCCTTGGTAGTTCTAGGGTTAAAGCAATGGATGTTATAGAACGGCTGCAGTTGTTTAACCCCTCCAGCATGTGCGATGCACCGTTTGTGTCCTCCAAAATCCATGCCTCCAGCGTGTGCGACATACAGTTTGCATCCACACTTTTCATTAAGTGGTGTTGATTTTCAAGCTCTGATTTATGACCTCTCCAACAGATATCTTATGAGCTCATATCTTCTACTGACATTCTTATGCCCCTTCTTGTCTGTGTTCACGCCTACGATTTTTTCTTTTATTTTTTCCAACCTCGTGTCCTTTACCTTACTTGGCACTCATTCAGTCCAAGATGGCTTCTACCTCTCGTGCATTAGATGAAATATACATTCTCGATATTTTGGATGAAATTAGTGAAAGTAGCACTCACAATGAGTCTGAAGAATCAAAAGGATATTCTGTTAATACAAGTGATGAAGAATTAGAATCAGAGGAGGAATTACATGGAGGTAATGTGAGTTTTCAGCAAAAAAAGTTGGTTTCCGACGTTTGGGATGATGTTGACAGTGCTAACGCTCCTCAGCCCTTTCCGTGTGATTTGGTTGGAAAACAATTAGAGTCACCGTCTGATATAAATGATCCATTAGAGTACTTCAAGTTGTTTTTTGATGAAACTCTCATTTCCCTAATTGTGCTCGAAACGAATAGTTACGAGGAACAATTTTTGACTCGCGAGAAGAATGCAATTGCGGCGCTCAAAAAATCTCTGTATCAGAAATGGGTTGCAAATAATGCTAATGAAATAAGAGTGTTTATAGCTGTAATTATGTTGATGGGTGTGGATCAGAAACCTACGTATAAAATGTATTTTAGTAGAAAACATATAGTAAAAACACCTTATTTTCCAAATATTATGAGCGAGGAAAAATTTTCTTTACTGAATAAATTTTTACATTTTGTGAATAACAGTGGTAAAGATGTTGTAAATAGAGACCCTAAATTGTACAAAATATTACCAATTAGTGAATATCTGAAGATTAAATTCCAACAAATGTACATTTCTGGTAAAGAAGTAAGTGTTGACGAGCCATTGCTGTTGTGGAAATGTAGGTTGTCTTGGAAGCAATATATTCCATTGAAAGCTTCCCAATTTGGGATAAAATGTTTGAGTTGTGTGACCCATCAGGATATCTGTGGGATTTTATTATTTACATGGTCGAGGAACAAAATTAGGCTGTGAAATAACAACAGAGAAGCAAACTACTGAATCCGAAAATTCAACACCACATTTATCAAACAAAACTAAATAAATGTATTTATTTTTTTATTGGATAAAATATGGAATGATTATTAATATGTAATTTTTTCAGACTTATTTGATGAACAATTAATAAGTTAACGTAAGTGAATTTTTGCACAACGAAATCGACGAATTAAATTCACGCTGAGAGGTTTAAATACAGCAAAAAAGTCATGCTTGAGGGGTTAATGAGAGCAAAGTCTGGAATGGTAGACTTAAGCTACAAGATTGGATGCCTGTTTTGCAATTAAAAACAATAATTTATAAAATGCGTTCTATTGTAATTCGGTAGCTATGAAAAAAACTATTGTCTCCTTTTTGCAAAAATAAAGCATTTATATGAAATCCCACATGAGTCACTTGAGACAAAAATTAGCTATTGGGCCACAGTAAGGTGCAGAAAGGTCCACATCCAGCTTGTGGGCCACCAGTTTTGACATGCCTGCTCTAGATGATTGCATAATATGTTGTCTCTAAAGGGTTTCGTAATGAGGGAATCTAGTGATAAAAAACCGATGAATTCGGACATAAAATGCTTGGAACACCTGGGCACAGGAGTGATTTTTTCCTGTCCAAGCTGACTGTGGGGTCACACGATGTCCAACTACTAGCTTCCATTTTTATAATTTGTCATGATTATGGTGACTTTGTCATTTAAATGAAATTATGATGCTCAATTATAGTAAATTTCATGCTGAATCTTATTATGCATATTATGATTTTATAAAAATTTGGAAAAATTATTTAATACAAGAGAAACTAAAACTTTAAGGCATGGCAGAAATATTAATAATAATTATTATAATTAATTTTATTAATTCCGTCTCAATATTCTTTAACACTATTATTCTAAAGAATAGGCACTTTTTCTTCTTCACTGATTAATAACACAGGTCTACATGATTTTTGGAGTTTGAAAAATAATAGCTGTCTTTGAGTAATTCGAGTATGCTGAGCACGAAAATGATAACCATCTTTTGCTCTCTCACACAGATTTTGTACAAACAGTAGTAGCCTATTTTATATTTCAACATGAAATTGTAAAAGTAATATTATTTTTTTTTAAGTTGTGTTGTGAACCACTGGCTATGCAAGTATCTAGTATGATCATGACAGAAGAACATTCTAGACTAGACAAAAACTAAAAATGATGGGTGGCATCAGTGTACAAGTGGCCAGCACAATGTGCCATTCCAAGTAGTTTTCTGCTTGTTCACGCTGCCATTGTTTTCTATTGTGTCTTTGTTTTTTGTTATTCATTATGGCATCAAGAGCTTGTATAAATAGCCCAGCCAGGTTTTGTTATATATGTGGGACTTTTGTTGTGAAAAAGAAGTGGCAAAACATTACAGAATTTGTGAAAACGGCATACAATGCATACTTTGCAATGAACCTTGGCTACCAGGATAGACCATGGGCACCACATCAAGTTTGTCACGTGTGGAAAAATTGAGAAAATGGACTCAAGGTAAGAAGAAGTCTTCCATTTGCTATTCTGATGGTGTGGCATGAACCAAGAAGGCATGGAGAAGATTGTTATTTTTGCTTAACCAACGTGCAAGGCTATAATACTAAAAATAAAAAGGAAATTTCCTATCCAAATCTTCCATCTGCCATAAGATCCATGGCTCATAGACCTGATCTACCTATACCGCCAAACTCTCTTGATCTAATTTTTTATTCGATTCGGAATGTGATGTCAACATAAGCTATGGCAAAGACTTGCCAACCAGAAAACGTGAGTGAGCTGCAGAAGCTCACATACAGCGAATTAAATGATTTGGTGAGGGATTTAGGTCTACCAAAAGATTCTCCACAGATTCGGGGTTGAAACAGCAAGCTAAGAACTTGCTTGCTCCAGGGACTTCATTTTCTTGGTACAGAAGCTGTGAGAAGCAATTTATATGATACTTTTCTTAGGAAGGTTCATTAATATATTGCAGCGACTTATAACTAACTTAGGTGCAGAAGTATATGAATGTATTTTATTCACCAATTTCACAAAATAATGCATATACGAGGGTGAATCAAAAAGTTCCCGGAATTATCATATAAAAACAAAAGAAACTCAAAAAGAACCATTTATTTTGGAGTTATTTTTCAACATATTCATCATTTAACTCTAAACACTTTTCCATTCGATGTTGCCATCGTTCTAACCCATTTTAGTAGAAATTTTGATCGTTTGAATGAAACCAGTTCAAAACTGCTTGTTTGGCCTCACACATCAATTCCCACCGAACTCCCTTGATGTGCTCCTTTAATTTGAGAAACAGAAAAAAGTTCGAAAAAGCCAAGTCTGGACTGTAGGGTGGGTGAGACAACGTTTCCCAGCGCAATTCTCACAGCTCTTGATACCGTAGATGAATGTGCTGGAGCATTGTCATGGTGAAACAGAATTCGCTGATGCAGTTTCCAGGGTCTTTTTTATAAGCGCAGCGTTAATTTTTTTTAAAACTTGTTCGTAATAACCTCCTGTTACTGCCCGTTGCCCCTCAAGAAAATCGACTATGATTATACCTTCATTATCCCAAAAAACAATTGCCATAACCTTCTTGATAGATTGTTCAGCTTTGAACTTTATTGGTCTACTTGACCCCCTTGGTAACCATTGTTTAGATTGAATTTTGCTTTCCGGATCGTACTGGTAGATCCATGTTTCATCACGTCACTATTCGGCAAAAGAAATCTTCTGGGTCTGCATCAAATAGGTTGAAGAACTCAACTGCGTGGTCAGCTCTCTGAGTCTTGTGTTCAGGGCGCAACGCTTTCGGTACCCATCTAGCAGAAAGTTTGCTTAATCCTAAACTATCTTTGAGGATTGATTGAGCTGAGCCATATGAGATGTCCAAACGTTTGGCTATCATTTGCACTGAAACTCGTCTATCTTCTTCCACAATTGATTGGACGGCGACCACGGTTTCTTCGTTGATCGACGGTGATGGTTTTCCACTTCGATAGTCATCTTTAATGTCTTCTTGTCCAAGCTTAAACCGTTTAATCCATTCATAAACTGCAGTTTTCTTAGATGCATCATCCCCGTAAACTTTCTGCAAAGCCTAAATAATGGCATTCGATTTCCATCCAAGTTTTGTCAAAAACATTACGTTTACTCGAATCTCAAACTTTAAGTTATCCATACACATGAATTAAAACAGCTTTTATATTATAACAAATGAATGAATTGTTACGAAATATTGAATTGTTATGGCTAAGATATTGCTAGTTTTAGGCAATAATGCTTTGTTATTATTTGGAATGCAGGAACATTGTTACTGAAACTTTCCGGGAACTTTTTGATTCACCCTCGTACTGTCATTAAAATAAAGGATGTAAAATTGCAAAAATGAGAAAAAACATGATTTCTGTTCTGATTTGTGAAAAATCCTTATGTGATACAAAAAATTAATATCATTTTTGAATTCAGTGCAGTAAACTTAGGTAAAATAAGCTATTTGATGCAAACCCCATACAAAAGTTTCAGTTTGTAGGCCTGTGTAATTCCTTGCAAGACATGCACATTTTCTGATAACAAAACAATGCTTGCACGAGTAGTATTGCCTCATATGGCCAGGTGACTTTGTCAGAAATTTGGATTAAAAGTGCAGCAGTATTGTGATCCTATTACGGATGACCCTGAGATGCAGCACCACTGTTTACATGGACAGGGAATTCTTGTCCTCTTGGCCACCTAATACTGTTTCCATTGGATTCATTACCTGTTTCTTTTTCCGTCCAAACTTGGACTCAGTTTGTCGACTATCTAGTGCCAACATTGAGAGGTTACTGCAATCGGTTGTGCTGAACTGTCCTAAACTTCTGCATCCTCCCTCATACCATTGATTCTTATGGGAATAACTGCTTTGATTTACATTCATTTGATTTATGTCACACTTTTCAGGAATGCATCCTCAATGTAAATCTAGCTATACCTGTACATGAATGCAGAACCATTTTTCATCTCTAATTTATCAACTAGAGCATATTCTTTGTACAACTGACCAAAACAAAATGTTAGTATTCCTACCAAGGTCACACCTCAATCACTTGAAAGTGACATGAAGCCCAATGTATTTTGAATAGATATACAAACTTCGATTTGATTCATAAAATCATTCTTATGTGGAAATAAATCATTCTAACTAGAAGTTGAAGGAAACACTTTTTAAAGGCAATTCATTAAAAAGGTAACTACTACTGAGAAAGTGAGGTCTATGAATAAAAGCTAGAAATACAATCTATCTGTGATTAGGCAATCCTTAACATCAAACAAAAACAATTTAATTACTACATTAAAAGTAAGTAGATAGAAAAAACTAAAGGTTAAATTTATGAATGAAAAATAAAGAATGAAAAATGGCTTCCAAAATAACGAAATTATTGATTGATTGATTAGATACAACACACAATATATACAGTACAAATATATAAGCAAGATTTTAAACACTTACGGGAAGTATAAGAACTGCAGCAGATGGAGCCAATTCCAAGTCTCGCAAAGTTTTTGAGTCCTCCTCAGCAGTGAATTCTCGCCTTGGAAACGCCAGTGACATAGAGAAATTCCTGAAGAAAAATGTTGAAATTAAAAATAAAACATCCTAAAATTAACTTAAATTGACTATTTCTTTATAGTAAGATATTTTAATGTTGAAGAACAAGCACTTAAAAAAATACTTGTCTCAGATATCTCTAATAGTAGCAACAAGGTTATAAAAAACCAATTGGAGATACCCGAGACATGTATTTTTTAAGCATGTGTTCTTGAAAATTTTCAGCCATAAGACAAGCTTGATAAATTCCATTGAATTATTTTAATGGTTCCAATTTTTCAAACATAACAAACCAGTTTAAGAAACTAGTTTTACAGGTACTATTTAACCAAATATAAGATGACCCCTTAAAAAACTTTCTATTATCTTATAAATATTTTAGAGTATGTGCATATGTATGTATGTTCTTTATATGTTCTTACACCATTGAAGCTATCAAATTCAAAAGTTTCATGGGCCATCCTATGGACCAAAGGAAGAACTTGGTCTAGGTTTGCAGACCATGGGGTCAACAAAATTTCAATAAGAATGCATGGGAAATGGTGTGGAGAAACCCCAAAATGCCATGCAGCCCTTCACTGGTGTGGATATAAATAAACCTAAATATTAACTTACGACCAAGGGAAATGACTTATTTTACACACGAAAAACTGAATATTTAATTCTGTTCATTTTTTGTCATATTACATGCTAAATCACTCAAAATTTTCCCTTAAGCACAAAATTTATCGGTTTAGATGACCATTTTTTAGGCGGCAACAATGCTAAATTTCTTAATTGTTGTCCTCTTCAAAGGGAGATAGCCACGTAAACATTAATGCAAGGAAAATCCACGCTATGACGCGCCATAGAGGAAGAATAGCCAATGCCAAGATAAAGGGTACAAATGGATTCATGCCTAAATATAGTCTATGAATACTTTTAAAGTGAGTCAAATGATCAGATTAGATTAGAACATTGTTATGTTTTACCATTAACATTGAAAGATTTATTGGGAACCAAGATGTTGTTTATTGTTTATGTTTGGACTAATAGTATTGACATAATCCACATAATTTTATTGTTGCTTTAAAGGTTTCGGTGCATCTATCCATGTGTATATTAACTAATATGATGTACATTTTTATCACATAAAATGTATTGTACTGAAAGTATATTGATACAACTCCACTATAAAATAAAAATGTGTACAGTAGTCCCTTGCCAACATCAGGGGTTACCTGACTTAACTCACGGTTGGGAAAATCACAGTTGGCGAGGGTCAGGGCTTATGGGAAATTGGTTGTAAGGGGGAGTGATCCCTGAGAGACAAACCTAAAGCTCTATCATGTGCACTTCAATATCAAAAATAAGTATGCCATATTTCAAAAAAACGTTTATTATGTAAATAAAAGTTATTAAAATACAAGAAGTACAGAGAAGTGCAGTACATTAATAATATACAGGCATCCCTCACTTAGTGCTCTTAACTGGTTCCTGGAAAACTAACTGAAACCGCAATAAGCGAGGGAATTTTTCTCACAAAAACTAATAATTGTTGGTAGCTCAATAACTTTGGCTCAGATTATTATTTATTTATTTATTTATTTCGTTAATAATATTAATATTATAATATTAAAGGTAAAGTACTCCTTTAGCCAAACAATTAGAGGGTTACAACACCTTTAACAAAAACTAATGTAAATAGATTTTATCTGCACTTCCAACTTACTCTCAATGCTAATGAATTCCCAATATAAGGTATATTTTAGTGGTTAAATCAGAGAAACAATTAAAACATACTAGCTGCTTAGTGCATGAATAATATATATGCTTACTTCCACCTGGCATGGTAAATTAATACAATGGGTGGGTTTATTTTTAGAAATGTATTCCAAAATAAGACGTTCCCGCATTTAAGGTTATACCAGTTCCATGCCCTGAGATGGCAGTAATAGAAAGATGCTCGAAATAAATATTTTCTATCAAAATTTTCTGTTCAAATTATGTTTTGTGACAAATGCTGCTATTAGATATTCATACTTTGTTATTTTACTGTTTTTTATGAATTAATGTAATGCAATGGAAATCAAGAATGTGCATGGGTATAATTAAAAAAAATGCATGTCAAAATACTACAGTGCCTCCTGGTGGTGAAGACTTAAACTATCTCTGACGGTCCCGCATTTTAGGTTTTACTGGTTTTCCTACAATGACTTATATTAGATACTCGTAGTTTTTTAATTTTAATGTTTTAGGCAATATTTGCAACAAAAAAGAAGTATAAATACTTTTAATGAAATTTCAATAATGTAGTTAACAGGCCGTGGAACAGCATTGTCCAATAACCATTTGAGGACAATATATAATGATAAATTGTCATAGTGCACTGACCCGAGACTTTTGCATATTATAGATGTGAAGTGTCATCGGTCTTTTCTTACAAACTGACAAAACGCACTTAATATCTAGATAAAGATGTGCTTTTTATAAACATAAAAACCTGCAGCATTTTATCTTATCATCGATCACCTGGTGTTCCGGGTAAAAAGGTGTGCGGGGTACACGAATAAATACGGTATGTACTTACGAATTCTTTTCTACAAAAATACTCGATGCATCCTCCCTTTGGGACTGCTGGCGAGGGGATTTAATCCATGAATTGTGTCATGCAGGCAGGAGGGAGGGGTAGGGGTCAAGCTTAGCGTAGCGCGCCAAGTTTCAGGGAAGGGAAAACTAAAAAGGTAAACATAAGCATGACGTATTTTATGGACGATCTCTTAGAATTGTAAGAAACGCTCTTAACTCCTCAGCGTGATCCTGCATACCCAGTATGCTGGACGAAAACTCATATTCGGTCGTACTGGGTACGCCGCACAGTGGGTTAAATTGCAAATCTAGATGGACAAAAGTATAAGTGACACAAAATTGCTTCTAGTTACTTTCTTTTCAATTCTAATTAATTTTTGGTGCTTGAAATTACATAATATTTACCATAGTAAAGATATTAATAGAGAATGATCATGTTTAAAACATTACATATGCCTTGAAAAATAGAGCTTTTTTGATTTTTCTAAATGAAAACAACATTACATAATTTCTTCTACTGCTCAAATCTGTAACAGACTATCAAAACAATCGTACCATAATTAAATAATTTACTAAAACTATACTTTCATCAGCACTTAACTAGAAATTGATCTATAAGTTTCAGATTCAGAGTTTGAAATAGAATCTTCTGTTTGAGAGGAGTTTGATGCTGGTGGATTTAACAGTAAATCCAACACTTCTGCATTTAAACTTCCAGTTTGTCACTGGGGGAGTTTTCTAAAACTAGATATTATAGTATTAGAAGAAATCAATAAAATGTGTAATAAATCCTTTAAGGTATTTGTTCTTGAGCATTTTCACGAGTGCCCCTCTGTATCTTTTTCAGTCCTTATTTCACGCTTCTTTTGCGTCTTCAGATAACTTTCCTATAGGCAATATGACTGATTTAATTATTTCCGAACCATGGATCAGTATTTTATGAATGCTAGCCGGCATATAATACTACGAATAATGCTGGACATATAATTTTGCTGTTTCTGTGGCATAATGATCAAAAGTTTCCGTGTTTATATCATACCCACTCAACATTTCCTGTAAAATTATTCCAAAATGCATTATGTTCTTCGTTAACACCTGTAATGGAAGACGCAAGACAGGGCTACTGAAAAAAATGACGAGCAGTGTTCCCATCGTTTGTTGTACCACTGCCAAGCTTAGGAACGTCAACTTATAAATGATCTACAGGAATCAACTTACAAATGGAACTAAAAAAATGCTGGAAATAATAGGGTTTTTTGCAGGTCTCTTGAAACATTTCACACATTGATTATTTTATTTATAAATATTGGGGCATAATCAATGCAATACAAATAAAAAATAAACAAATAAAAACATGATTATTTAAGTAAATAACAAAGAACATACCTTCATTTATAACCTCCATTATACAGAACAAAATCAATTAATACAGAACTCATAAACCAGTGCCATCAAGAGAGAGTATGAAACACTGACACTGAATCTCGTTTCGCCAAACCTCAAATATGACTCTTCTAGAAATTGAATAGGTGTCTGAAATAATAGAATAACACATGAGGTGGCAGGTTGTGGCACCTGAATTTCATTATTTAGTGATCAACAGGAATCAATTTATAAATGGAACTAAATAAAATGGCGGGGTCTAATAGAGATTGTTTCGCAGGCCTCTTCAAACATTACATACAGTGATTTTTTTACATATAGTTATTGTGGCAATCTATGCAGTAAATATGAAAAATAAATGAGTAAATACCTGATTATTTAGGTAAAGAATGAATAACATACCTTAATTTGTAGCCTCCAATATACAGAACACAACCAGTTTGCACAGAACTCATAAAACCGTGATGTCAAGAGAAATTACGAAACACTTACCGCGGTCTATTGTGCCAAGTTTGTGATGCTGTCATTTCTATACAAAGTTGCCAAATTGATTAGCTGTTATGGATCGTGATGCTACATATATTCAAGTTTACATTGTGATAGAAAGAAACATCTTTTTTGACTTTAGCTAAATGACATTCTGTCCACCTAGATTCGAAATTTAACCCACTAAGCGCCGCAGAGATTGCTAAATTCTCTATTTTTTTGAAGTATGATATATTTCAAAACAGTAACCTTGGACCTTCCTACTGTGCTCATTTCTGCAATTTTTCTTTTTACCTATATTATACGTCAAATTTTGATTGAATTTTTGCGTAGTTATGCGAATTGTGGGTTCTAAAAACCTCTATTCAATGCTGAGACTAACTACACCTCCGCACGAAAGCTATTATGTGGTGGAAGGGGATGTGGGCACTGTTTATCTGCTTTGTGATGTCTCTCACTCTTGAGATGAATATTTTTTCTTATGCGTCAACACTTGAGAGCTATATGGAAAGGGAGGAGGAATGGTCTTCGGATCTGGGCTAGTGCTTGGTTCAGCATTTCTTGAGAACAATATAATGAGTGCGAGAGAGAAACACTTATCTGACATCAATGCATAAACAAGCCCATTCAAAGATATTTACAATGCTACCTCTTGACCAAAACCATGATCAGAGCACATGGGAAGTACTTGAATGGCACAAAAAATATTCTCTTGCCACTCTGAGGGAAACATTTAAGCTGTACAGAGGTAGCTATTGTACGTTATTTTTCCGTTGTTACTTTTGTTTAATTTCTAAGAGATTAAAAGAGTCGAACTTATCAAGGTGTCAACCAATAGAAAAATGCAAGCAATACCTGGTGATGAAAAGTAGATGGAAATCTTACTTGAAAGTGATTCGGAAGAAAGTGTTATTCAGAGAGTGATAGTGAGAATAACATTGAAGATCATGCTCAAATTATTAAGGTAAAAACCTAAATTTTTTGGCATTTTTTTTGTTGAGTGGGCAAATAAAAAAACCTCAATTCTCCTTTCCCTGCACACTTTTAGCATCTTTGTTTATCCTTATTTGAAGTTTTTTTTCCGTAAAACTTATGGGGAAGAGATCTAAGACAAAGCAGTATACGTGAAGTAATCCGAGAACCTGGAATAAAGGTCTAGTGATGCAAGGATAAGATGATTATTCTATTTGTATCATCTACAATTTCATTTCACATTGACTATTAAATATGTAAAAAGAAGTTACCTGTTTGAGAGGCAATATATATTTCGTTTGTGAGAAATGGAGAACAAAAACACGATACATTTGTCATGTGCATGCATGAACTTGCTACTTAAACACAGAATACGTGTAAAGGTTTTGAATTAAACGAAATGTTTGTGAGTCACCGGACCAGATCATGACTTTGAATTTCATTGCAGATGTATTTCGAATAATCCATACAAAATGTATGCAAAATCCTATGATGTTGGCCAGGGACTGCTCTTAGCTTCAAATTACACACTATTTCAAATTATCTGGGATCAAAATAACGAGGTTTTACTGTACTTAAATTGGATTATTTATTTACCTTATTATATTTTTATTTCTTCACATCCACTCCCCTTTCTTGGTGGAACTCAAGAAAACATACAGAGAGGTAAGTCGCAGGTTCTACACTTTCACGTTGTTTGAATTCCTTTTCCAGAAGGGATGTCTTTTTTTGTTGCTGCAGTTAAGTGCACACCTTTTTCCAACCCTCAATTTTCACGATTTTATGAAGGGTTTTCAGCAAAACTATGCTAGGCGTGAGACTTCTCCTACAACCTGCATGCATGCTTTCTTGAGGAGAAATTTCCTATCATGTCCGTATAACGCTTTCCTGAATTCCTTCTGTCTTCTCATGCCTGGATGTGGATGGTAAATTTGATTCGTTGTACAATATAAAACTATTTAAAATGGTAGTGTTTATTACAAACCCAAACAGATATTTCCACCACTTTTTTGTTTTTCTACCTAATGAGTAGTAGCTTCTTCTCTGGTCCACTCTATCTACACCACCCATAAATTGCATATATTTTGCAATAGCAAGAGGACAAGAAATTACGATCTGCTCATTTCCTTGGCCAGTTTTTCTTGCTACTTTTACTTCTCCATTCGGATCACAATTTGCCGAAAGCAAGCTTACCATGCCACACTATAGCCGTAACGCCATTTGATTGAAAAATCTTACTCTTGCCTCTCTTTAATTTCAATGACTAAGTGTTTTTCAACATCTTAGGCCATTCTTTACCATTTGGCATGGTGGTGTCCCTCAGAATGTGCTGTTTCTCTCCACTTAAATAATCCGTCTTGAGATTTTCTGTCCTTGGGATCTTCACCTTCCAAAAATCCAACGCTAGGTGCAACTTTTTCTTCTCAAGGTTCAAAGTCTAAAAACTCTTAATTTTCACTTGAAAAATTCACTAAAATCACCATCAAAAGAAGACTCAGAATTGCTAGCATATTCTTCTCTATTCACTCCTATCTCGATAACACTCTTGCTCAGACCAGCCATGGTTTCAAACTGAGGGGCGTTGGTAAAAAATATTATCTCAAAATGTACTGAAGCGGGCTATGGTTATGATGTCAGCATGAATCAACTGTTTACTCATGGAGTAAACAGATCCTTCAAAAACAAGTCTCTCGCATATCTCGGTTACGAGATGATGGGTGGATTCAGGCGCTTAGGACTGAAGTGACAAGTCCACTCCAGGCGGTTTCCGGTGGTTAGGCCGGGAGAGGATTAAATCCTTAAACTGCAGAATATAAATTACCATATGTGCTTAAAATACATTTTACCAATACTACTTTCTTCCCTTCAACCTCTGGTTTTAATTATGCTCGGAATCACTCTGAATGTCTTTCGTCATCCAAAATTTAATAACTCGTGTACAAGGGATTTAAGGAGGCAATGACTTGAGAGTGGAGCGGCGCCTTAAGTCCGGAGCACATTCCTAAATTTGTAAATGTTGTAAGTCTGGAGCATTGTTAGTCTTAAGTCGAGGTCTGACTGTATTTCCGTATCTAGGTGTGCTGTTTATGATCTGCTAGTGTGATTTTCGTATGAAGTTTTTTAAGTTTTCACCCAAAAGAGTTCACATTTCCACATTAAGTTTTCACCCAAAAGAGTTCACATTTCCATTTCTAAGTATGCTGTTCCTGAATAGCATCTGCAAAGTGAGTATGGAAAGTGCTGTTTCGAAAAGAAAGAGTTCTTTTATCTGCCTCTAGGGGCACTTTCCTACTCTGCCGTTTTCAAAATCTTTGCCCAAAAGAGTTCAAATTTTTTTGCAAATGCCAAAATGCCAAAAAAATGTTCAAAACCGTTGGGAATCGCATGCTAAATTGCTTGAAAAAAATTGGGAATTCTAACGTAAAATGATGCGAATAGCGGGAAAACTTAAAATGAAATAATGTAAATACAGAGTTTCACTTGCATTGGAATCATAGGAAAATTGATGAGATCCATATAAAATGTTGTAAATAGTGAGAAAACATGCATTCTGATAACATAAATATGGGGTTTTATTGTATCATTATATATAGACATTCCTTACAGAGGAGGAGGAGGATATAACATATAGGAGGATACTAATGTTTAGGCACTTCCAGATGAGCTGGAGATTTGAAATTTTTTTCTTAGGTAGGATTTTGCGCAAAACCGACTAGAAAAACCGAAAATCTTGAAAAAGTGCAACAATGCGGCCGCTAAAAATTCGCAATTGTTTAAACAAATTTTCAAGGTTTATGTATTTCCGAATGTCCTACAAAGCTGAATTTTTTTTTAGAGTTAGGATTTGTAAAAAAACGAAATAGGGATTATAGAAATTTTAATATTTTAATTTGCGTTTTCGTTAAAAATTCTTAAAGTTTAAACAAATAGATAACTGTTTAGGTACTACGGGATGAGCTAGGAAGATGGAATTTTCAAGTTATTTACAGAGTAGTGCATTTGCACAAATAAACATTTGAATCTCTCCATAAATATATTGCGGCGGCCGTTAAAAATGTTTAAAATTTAAACAATTAGAAAAATATTATTTCACTTCTAGAAGTGGCAGAAATGTGTAGCATTATAACCCATAATGGAGAAAGTATAAAATTCTTAAAATTGCAAAGTTTGGGGATTGTTTTAATCTATTATTTTTACTTAAGAGAAAAACGAAAATCGCTGAGGAGGTGAAATCTTTAGAATTAAAAAAATATTTGTAATGATGAAATATCTGTCTGAAAAATGAATGTTTTTCAAGAGGAGATGATATGCTTGCAGAATGCAAGCACCTTCTACTAGTATATATATCCTATAAATGTAAGAAGCAGCTATTTATAATGATAAGTATATATGTACTTAAGCTAAAGGCCTAAAATCCAGAAAATCCTAAAATCCACCAAAGATCCAGTCCTGAGCTTGCAAGATAAGAGGTCCTATACTTTATATAACATGCGTTATTTCTAGAATCTACTATCAGTGAATCATTATTGATGATGGCTGCCTTGTAGCCAAAATGGGCATTTGGTTTTCAAAAACATTTTATGACTTTTGAAGAATTCTTATTTATCAGTTTTATTGTAGCTATAAGACAAGTTTGACAATTCTTTGAATAAAAATGACAACAGAAATGACTTAGAAAGAATAATTTTGCAATGAAAGAGTAAAGTTGCTAAGTGAAATAAGTTATTGAGCATATTACCTGAATGGGAGGTTGACATTAGCTTTAACATAGGCACGTACATCAGCCAAAGTAGATCCAGCATCAAATTGGTGAGTGTGAGATGTACCATCTGGCAAGCGGAACTGGATGCGAGCTGTGTTGCTGAAAATTAAAGAAACATGATTGGCAAATGATCATGATCATAACCCCACCTGTAAGATTAACCAAATATTTCAGAACATAGTAAGGCTTTCAGAAACATTTTAATTAAACAACAGTGACAGTTACTGTAACATCTCATCAAACTGTATAAAATTGTGGGATTTTAAAACTTTTTTGTATAAAATGCTTACACCTTTCAAAGCAAGTAAGAAGCATAATTAAAAAGGTTTGATGAAATACTGGTTAGCTGTGTAACAGAAACTAGCAATGCAAAATGGAAGGGGTTCATATGTACAAAAGGGAGCCTCCAATTTTCATTGCTTAACAAAGAATCAAATCAATAGATCTCATCATACTGCTGGCGCATAACAAACCTTCTGGCTGCTGCCAATAAGGCTGCTCTTTCTTGTTCTTCAGCTGCCTTCTTTTGGTCTTCTTCTAATTTCCTCTTTTTGGCTGCATTCTTTTCAGCTTCATAGCGAGCTGACTGCTCTGCCCTTCATTATGGAGTCAAAGTATGTCAATTTATTAAAAATAATGCGTCACTTTCATGGGGCCACATTACTGAACCTAATTCATTTTTGTTCAATGTTGATTTCATATATATTTTTTCTAAATGTATAGATATTTTTGAGTAAAGATTGTGATTTGGTTATTAGCTTATTCAAACAAAAATAAGTTGTGGTATAAAAAATCTCTAATGGTTTTTGAAAAATAGGTCCAAATTCATAATTTTTTAAAAGTAACATGAGATTTCCATAGAAACCAAGATTTGCTCATAATTTTCTCCAGTTATAATGAGAAATAAGTGAAAAGCTCTTCTTTATTGAGAATACTTTACTTAGTTGATAACATATACCTTACAAATACAAGGGTGAATGAAAAAGTTCCTGGAATAATCACATAAAAACAGAACAAACTCAAAAGAAACATTTATTTTTCATTCATTTTTCAACATATCCACCATCTAACTCTAAACACTTTTACATAGGGTGTTGCCATCATTCTAACCCATTTCTGTAGAAAGTTGGATAATTTGATTAAAACCAGTTCAAAACTGCTCATTTGGCCTCAGATATCAATTTCCAGCAAACTCCCTTGATGTGATCTTTTAATTTTGGGAACAGAAAAAAGTCCAAAGGGACCAAGTCGGGACTGTGGGGTGGATGAGAGAGCAGTTCCCAATGCAATTCTCAAAGCACAGCTCTTGATACCTTGGATGAATGTGCTGGCGCATTGTCATGGTGAAACAAAATTCGCCAATGCAGTTTTCCAGCCCTTTTTTTCACAAGAGCAGCATTCAATTTCCACCAAACCTGTTCGTAATAACATCCTGTTACTGTCTGTTGTCCTTGGAGAAAATTGACGAAGATCACGCCTCCACTATTCCAAAAAAACAATTGTCATAACCTTCTTGACTGATTGTTCAGCCTTGAACTTGATTGGTCCACTTGACCCTCTCGGTAACAATTGTTTGTACTGAATCTTGCTTTCCGGATCGTACTGAAATCAAGGTTTCATCACCAGTCACTAACCGGTGGAAGAAATCTTCAGGATCTGCTTCAAATTGGTTGAGGAACTCATCTGCATGATCTGCTCTCTGAGTCTTGTGTTCAGTGTGCAATGCTTTTGGTACCCATCAAGTAGAAAGTTTGCTCAATCTTAAACGATCTGTCAGGATTGATTGAGCTGAGCCTTATGAGATGTCCAAATGTGTGGCTATCATTTGCACTGACACTTGTCGATCTTCTTCCACAATCAATTAGACAGCGGCCACAGTTTCTTCGTTGATTGACATCAATGGTCTCCCACTTCGATGGTCATCTTTAATGTCCTCTCGTCCGAGCTTGAACCATTTAACCCATTCATAAACTGTTGTTTTCTTCGGAGCATTATCCCCGTAAACTTTATGCAAATCCTGAATGACGGGATTTGGTTCCCAACCAAGTTTTGTCAAAAACTTAACGTTTGCTTGAATCTCAATTTTTAAATTATCCATGCTCACGAATTTGTGGGTTAGAAAAACAGCTGTTATATTATAACGAATGAATGAATTGTTACCAAATATTGTATTCTTACGGCTAAGATCATGCTAATTTCAGATAACAATGGTTTGTTATTTTGTGGAACTCAGGAATGGTGCTACTGACATCTTCCGGGAACTTTTTGATTCACCCTCGTATATGAATACTATTATTGAAACAATTTCTAATGGATAATGTAAATACTTTTCAATTACAGCACATATTCAATTAACCATGCCAATGGAAGGAGAAGAGAGCAAACAATTGAAAAAATGGATAATACAAAAATGTCATTTCTTAATTAATAATGTTCCTTCTTTCGTCAGTAAAACATATTTACATAGCAAGACCATTTTGCTTAAATTTTTTCATACAATCTACAATGCTAGAAGCAGTGTAATTGTATATCTTTTATGCATGAATTATATCATGTAATTTTCAATAGGTATTAATTCAGCCAGTTCTTTTGTCCTCTTGGGATCTTTCAACTACTTATGTGACCAGGTTATTAAAAATGTTTGCTTAACTCTTTCTATGAGGTTTTATTGTATCTCTAGAAAACAAATGCTTAAATCTGTATGGTATTTTAATTTATCATCATCATGCTGCTGTCCGAAGACAGGTTTCAGCTGAATCACCCCTTTCTGAGAACTGATTATCTAGAAAACATCAGAATTCACACTGCAAACTTTGAATATTGACATTGTATGACCACAATCATATAATTAGGGTGACATGTAAATAGACTTATAAAAACAACTTTTAATATTTATATTTACTGTATGTATTTATGTGAAATTGGCATCCTATGCCATTATATTACTAGGAAACCACTTGAAAACCTCTTACGGAGTCAGACTCTTCAAGTATCAAAGAATGTAACTTAAACTTCGACATTCTTGAGTTGAATAATTAATCATTGCCTGCGTTATATAATAACTAGTATATTGCCCATCAAAAATGACGGGTTCGAATTAATAAAAAACAATTAAAATTTTTAACTGATAAATTATTTTAACTATCGCCATTTATATTGATTTTATTTCTTGCAGCAGTCGGTTGTCGAGATAAACAAATTTTGAGATGGGAGAGGAGAAGGCATTTAGCCTTGGGATAACAATATAAGCTTGAGTTTTGACAATTACCATATATAATTGATTGTAAGACGACCTTTTTTTTACCTTTTTGCCTTCTTAGAAATTGCCATTCGGCTTAGAATCGGTGTCTTAAAAATCAGTGAATGAAAAAGAAAGTAATCAATACATTAAGCGTCGTTTTCATAAAAATGGTAGCATGGAACATTCGGAAAGTTGGTGCTGCAAGAGCCCTATGCTGTTCTAATGCAGAAGAATGCACGTGAGAAATAAATTAATATGGTTGAGCATTGAGCGCCTTCGAAGACAATTTTGAAAATAATTTCGACATGTATGCACATGTGCCCTATTATATTACGTTCTGCATCAATATGCTTTGGGATATCTTCTTTCATTTTTTTCCTTCTTCGTGCAGCAAACATCTTGCTTAATGAGCAGGGAAAGGCAACAAAATGCCTATAGTTACATTATAACTCAAGATATAAGTGTATTAAAGTGGAAGTAAACTATCTACTTAAAATTTATGAAAAAAAATCATGACTGAATACGAAAAAATAAATTATGTAAAAAGTGTGTGTCCCATCAAAGTCATTGAAATCGTGGTGACAACTAGCACTCCTATGCATACGAAGCTGTATACTTTAGATATGTAGGTACACAATGTTTAGTTTTACTTTTTCGAAACATTTACATTATTTACTATGATGATTCAGTGTGTCTGTATGTGCATACTGGGATTCCCCGAGTCAATCATCACTCCCTTGTGCCTTTGCAAGCATAAGTTTTAGTCCTTCACAATAACCCCATTATGAAACCAATACATTCTGCAAAATTAAAGAGGAAAGTGATAGCATTTGCAGAAGAAACATCTAATCTTGCTGCACAATGAAGCTACAGGATTGCTGAGTCAAATGTGAGATGCTGGAGGAAAGAAAAAGAGAAGCATTTATACATTTTAGTATTTTTTACGCAAAAGATCCGTGAAAGCAAAACGTCTGTACAGCTTACAAGAAATTTTCTTTGTGTGCCCTTGTGAAAAGTGTGGGTCTGCTTACAATCGCTATTGGCTTACATTCGATTAAGTATGGTACATTGCCGTCATGACAGTTATCATTGAAATGGCAATATTTTTCTAAAATGTGACTTAAACATTTGCTGTAGGCAAAAAAGACGAATAGAATAAGAAACTTGATTAATTTTTCTTTAAAATAATTCAAATCAGATGATCATAGATCAGTTTCTTCTAATTTTAATTTCCAAAAGAATAAAAGCCCGCATGTCGAAAAGCCTATTTTTATATGTTATTTTATGGGAAATGGACATGTCTTCCTTGGAGTTGAACCTAGGTCTTTTTTCGAGATTTTTTTGTCATCACCTTACAATATGTGAATTGAGCTTTCCTGCCAAATTTTGAACTTGCATCTTGATCCTTGATTGATTTATTTGCATTTTTATAGTGAGAGTGCTATACACTCACCATTATATCAGAGAGACAGATTGCAGAAATTATATAAATTAATGTATGCAACAGATTAATTTAGTATTAGTAACTGTAACTGATTTGGTGATATGACACTAAATCGGCAATAATGCAATCACCTAAGAAATGAGGAATTTTCACATAAAAACGGAAATTTCTACTTTGGTAGTGTCTTCCTCTTTAAAATTATATACAGAGGTAGCTTTTGACGATCAGCTGTAATGGTCAACATAACTGTGCACCTCTGCTTTTCCAAACCAGTAGTCATCTCTGACTGGATTCACAGTTGTGTATTCTGGCATATCAAATCAAAATAAGATCTGCATTGCCTATTTGAGTTAGTAAGTACTTGTGATTTTTTCTTAAGGATAAGACATGCCTGTGAAAGTTTATTTTATCTTCATATTCCCCCACTATCTTTTGACAAATGGTTATTCTTCGTTGTATACTCGAGTCACGTCTCTTCATGTAACAACAAATCCAGCAGTAACTTGCTTTAAAATCCAAGTGTGATACATTCATGCATCGAGCAATTTTACAGGCCTCTTATTTGCATCATATCCCTTGTTACAGAAAATACAGAACCTCTCTGCTCCACCACATATGCATCGAGTTCATCTTCAATATCTGGATACTTGCATTTTTTCCCAAAATGCACATTTTTCCTCGGAGCATGTTGCAAGTCTCTTATTTTCTTATACCATTCCTGAACACACTTCATCGACACTAAACATTTTTCCTGAGACCCTCTTTTCATGTTTCAGTGTGTATTTCACTACATTTAATTTGAAAGCTGTTGTGTAACTTTTGTACTTGCCCATACTTGTACTATTTAGACAACAGTGAAATAAAAGAGAAAGACCTGTACAATGTCAAACTTAAAATGATACTGAAACACTAAAACTTGACTATTGGAGAACCTGTGATCACACAATACTAAAAAAAATAAATGGCAGCATTCAAGCAGTCACCAGATTTATTGTAGCAACACCGGAACATTTCTCATGATGTTTCTGTTACAAAGTATCATTTGCAGGAATCATACAGCACAAACAGACAACTCCAACAACTATTTCATGGTACATTATCATCACAAGATTGTGCTCTTTGTTTCTATGGAGAAAGTACCCTAAATTCCCATGTATAACGCACACTCATGCATAAAGCACAGGTCGATCTTAGCACATTTTCCACAGGTTTCCCAGTCTATAGTATAACACGCAGCACTGATTGAATAGTGAATCATTCAAAAAGTTTTTTATTCATACTACTGTATTTCACAAGTTTCTCCCAAAAAAGATATTTAAGGTACTTCAATGGCTATAGAATCTGCTCTGCTAGTTGGTGACGAAAATCATTCTACTGATTTGTTTTCCTGTTTTATTTCTTTCATAACCAAAATGAGTTGTTCTTTGTATAGATCGTTTAGAACATAAGTCTTCTTTCTACCGCAGGAATTCATTCTCAAAGTGTCGGGGGGGGGGGGGGGATAGTGATTCTTCATCAAATAAAATTGAAGATTTGTCAATTGAAAATTTAACTGATTCATTTGTAAATGAAATCAATGATTTTCATTAGAGTTGTGAGTCCGAATTTGAAGATTTTGATGGTTTTGATTCATAATGAATTAATGGCAAAAATTTGTAAACAATTTGCTAATTTTTATTAAGGAAAGTGTATGCATTTGGTATGGAGATTTTTTTTCATATTTAGAGAGGAATTTGATTTGTTTATCAAATCAACCATGTTAATGTTGCTTGATTATTACGAATTAAATTTTTCGAACTTAAAGTTTTCTTTGTAGTAAAGTGAAAACATCGAATTTTTCCATGAAATCTGCAGAGTTAATGCATCTCTGGAGAAGCTCTACATAAGTTTCGATAGATGGCAGCAATTTAGTGAAAACAAGATGGAATAATCTGCTCACTTTAAGGTTATATCGTACCTTATTTTTTCTTAAAAAGTGGCATTCCTTATACATAACGCGCACCAAGAACTTCCAAAAATTTTACAAAAAAAATATGTATAATGCATGCCTTATACATGGGAATTTAGGGTAACAAAAGTTCCCTCTCATTGGGCTGCAAAATATAACAGGAAGACACAGAAAAATGAGATTTGACTGTGTATTAAATTACTTGATAATCTTATAGAATTGATTGGTGTTTAATCAAAAAATGTATACTATCTAGTTGGATGTTTCTGATATAAAAACGGACTTTGTTGTACTCTGTATGATAATCCTCTATTCACAGCAAATATTTAGGTGGTTTAGGTTTCCTCCCAAAGTCAGCAGGCAAGGATATTAAAAATTCTCTTATATTTATCGTGCTTACTAGATAATTTCATGCAGTTTTTTCAGAAAATCTTGGCATCTTGGTATGAAATAAAAGGCATATTACGCATACTGAAAAAATTTGCTCAAAAATAATATCTTGAAATAATTACAAGTTCCGAGAGTAGTTTATGAAGAAAACATAACACAAGCACTCATCAAGTATTGGAGATTACTCCGAAAAGGATGTAACATCATGGCCTGCTGACATGAAGCCAAGCAAAGGACTGAAGACTGACTTTATGAAACACACCAGGAACGAAGTATGGAGTTGGTATTTATTGGGTACCCTATCCTCATATGATGAACAGGCAAAATTCGTGTAATGCCCACACCCCATATTTTGATAGGATCTTTTAGGAAAAAAGCATGGGTATTACATGAATAAATACGGTAATTACTAAAGTAAACATCAATAACTACTAATGTCCATTCCTATCAAACTCTAAGGAAATTTTAATTATCCAAACACATTGAAGGATATACATAATTATAAGCTATGCGACAACTACAATAGTGGATGCCTTTAATGATTACCCTAAGCACAAAAATCACCAAAGAGCAAAACAGGAGGAAAATGCTTAAAATATGCCAAAGCAAAAGAGTAAGAAGATCATAATACATGCAAAAAATTGCTATTAAACGAAAATTCAATAAAAACATAATTTCAGATGACATAAGATGAACTGAAAAATATTTCATAGGATTTATACACACCTGTCCATGGCAATCTGTTGAAGAATCCTATCCCTTGCAGCTTTCTCTTCAGCCTTTTCCCTCTCTCTCTCCTTCTGAGCAGCTCGTACATTCCTCTCCTCCTGCTCCCTTCGGAATCGAGCAGCTTCTTTCCCAGACCTCCTCCTCTGCTCCTCTCTTTCCAATTCTTTTGCCTTTTCCTCAGCTTCCCTCTCACTTCGTCGCTGAGCAAGTAACTGCTTCACATGTTCGGCTTTATCCAATTCTGACTCTTGAGCAACACCTTCAGCTGAGTAGAAAGCATAAATGATTACCATATTTACTTGCATAAACACTGTCCATTCTAATAAGCTGCACCACATGATTTTACAAGATGACCTCAACTATATAGTGAATGAGGGAATACAAATAAACAAGGAAATATACCGTATTTACTCGCATTTAAGCCACTACTGCATATAAGCCGCACCTTTGTTATTTGAGACAGAATCTATGAAAAAAAAGTTTCCAAAAATAAGCTGCGCTTCAAAAACTGCGATTAAAAGTAAAACATTCCGGGTAATTACTAATATGTATCATTAAAGGCTGGTTCACACTAGAGGATCGGTCACGGGCGGGACATGGTCTAAGCAAGGACTCTTTTAGAGGAGACCATTCACACTTGTAGGTTAGGCCTCAGTCACAGCATGGACACATTCCGGCCCCCACCTAGAGCATGACATTGTTTATGGATGCACCTAACTAGCAGAAAGATTCATGCTTACTTCGGCTGCCACCGAGGATTGCTGATAGTAGCCAAAGAGTCTAGGACTCGAAGTGGCTTGGAACAAAAGTTGCCTCCTTGAGCGACCCAAGAGGTTTGGACCAAGGCCTGACTGTGTCCTCCCCTACAATTGTGAATGCACTTTGTCCTTCCCCATAGAATCCCCATTGAAAATAGTATTTTTATATTTGGTCTAAAATGTCCCAACTGTCCCTGTAGTGCAGGGGTGTTCACTATTTTTGGGTATAAGATCTACTTTTCTTATGGATACCCAGTCAAGATATACTTTTCTTACAGTTACTCAGTCAAGATCTACTTTTCTTACAGTTACCCAGTCAAGATCTACTTTTCTTATGGTTACCCAGTCAAGATCTACTTTTCTTATGGTCACCCAGTCAAGATCTACTTTTCTTACAGTTACCCAGCCAAGATCTACTTTTCTTATGGTTAGCCAGTCAAGATCTACTTTTTATGGTTACCCAGCCGAGATATATTTTTTCCACAAATTTTAAAAAGAAATGATATACACAAGAAGAACTTTTAATAAATATTAATTAAACAAAAAATCAAATTGACATTTTTAATGGCCATACCATAGTTATTTGTACAAAATACCCATTTTTAGTGCTTTTTGTCATTGCTGAAAAGCACTATTACCATTGTGATGTCCGTCCGTCCATCTGTATGCATATATCAGGAAAGAATTGCTGGAACCAATTTCAACCAAATTTGGTACATAAAATATTCATATAAATAATGACCAAAATGACATATTTGGACCGGATCTACTCAGCAAGGGTGCCACAATTGCAAAGTTTAACTTTTCGGTAACTATGAATTTGGAAGGAATTGGCTGAACTGATTTCACCGAAATTTTGTATGAAGGAGGCATGCAACATATAAAATCAAAACCTATATGTATAGTATAGATTTACAAATCAGGGCTGCCACAATGCAAGTAATTAAAAAATTTGTTTTCACAAGTATTGGTGTTGAATTGTCCAAATTAATTTTAACGAAATTTAATATTTATAATTTAAATACATGTACAAAACCATAATAGCATATTTGGACAGGATCAACCAAACAGGGGTGTCACAATTATAAACTAAAATCTTTCAGTAATTATGGATTTGGAAGGAATTGGCTGAATGGATTTTAACTGAATTTTCTATATAAGATTTGTACAACATACCATAATGAAATCAATATGTTTAAAGCGGAACTACAGAGCAGGGCTACCACAATAAAAAGTAAAATAATACTTTTATGCCTATTTCTAGAGAACTGACTGCATGGATTTTAACCAAATATAATATATACAATACTCATATAAATAAATAACCAAAACAGCATATTTCAACCATGTCAACTAGACAGGGCTACCACATTATCAAGGTTGGAATTTTTCTGTAATTACAAACTTCGAAGTTGATCGCAATTGACATTATGGGCACCCCTGCTCTAGTGTGAACCAGCCTTAACTGTACACAAATATCAGTAAATATTGGTATTGCTCATAATAATGAAGTATTTCAGTGAATTATTTGCAACTGATCAGCAATATATTCATTTCACGGGATACAAAGTACAATATTACCAAAGATCTTGGAATGCACATTTTACCCAAACCAGCTGCACGTGGAAAGTGATGAAAAGTTATGATTTTTGATCTGAAAGACCAAACAACAAACAAGACCAAACTGTAAAAATTCCTTAACATCTGATGGCATTTATCTCGTGAACCCTTTGGGATTCTTGATAATTGCCTGCAAAAACTGAAATGTCTATTCCATAATCAATAATAATAATTCACCCAGCCCTTTAATAGAATAGAATAGAAGTTTATTGGTCCAAGAGACAACTGTACTGTTGTATAGGACAGGTCAAATAAAATATGTAACGAGACCAGACCGATAACGGACTTTGCTGTTCATTTTATTTTGTTTTTGCGCGCAGCCAACAGGGTGCGCGTCAGTTCTCTCTTCTCTTGTGGAAGCTTACGGAGTGTAGTGTGCGCCCCAGGCGATTAAAGGTGTTTGTGTTTTTACGCGTAACTTTCATTTGTGCCCTTTCCTCTCCGAGAAACCCTAGCCCGTCACAAATGGCGCCCAACTCGCGGCTCGGGAGCAGATAAAAGTTTGCAAAGGAATATTTGCGTTTTAAACACTCATCAGATCTGAGCATCGGATTCCGGAAGCAGCGCAACCAATTCCATGTTGTGTATAGATACCTCCTCACTTAGTGTCATATACAGCGAAATTAAGTGCGATACTTGTGTCCGCAAATTTCAAATTTGTATTTTGGCCATAATTAGTGTGTGCTGTCTATTTCCTACGTGTTAGTGCTATACATCCTGCCACGTGGTTTTCTTAAGTATCCTTCCGCGAAGCGATACTTCTTCGCCTACTTCCACCTACAGTGAAATTTAGTGTCATACGTGTTTCCGTAAATTTTAAATTTGTATTTTTGGCCATAATTAGTGTGTGCTGTTTATTTTCTACGTGTTAGTGCTATAGATCCTGCCACGTGGTTTTTTTATGTATCCTTCCGCGAAGCGGTACTTCTTCGCCTACTTCCACCTACAGTGAAATTTAGTGCGATACGTGTGTCCGTAAATTTCTTATTTCCACGTGATATTATTCGCTCGCTGCGAAAATATTTGTCCTTTCGCGCTGCAACAATTAACTGTCCTTCAGCGCTGCGGCATTGTGTTCTTCCGCGTGGCCAAATTGTGTTACTCGCGGCCATATTGCTTTTTTGGCCAAACTGCGTTCTTCCACGTGGTTGTTACTTTGTGCGGCCATATTGCCTTTTCCGCGCTGCGACCTTGGGCCTTGCCGCCTAGCGAAATTTTCCGTATTTCCGCTGAGTGATATTGTTTCCTGCGTGGATTAGTTTAGAAATAGCAACCATGCCTAAATCTAAATCATTACCCACGGAAGGGAAGAGTGAATCTCCGCCAGCCTTGACGTTATCAAACGAACAATTTCAGGCGCTGATTGCGCAAATTACGGACTCGGCAAGAATGACTGTTCTTGATAGGCAATTGACGAGCCCCGTCCTTGTTACACCAAGTAGCGGCAATTTTTCTAAATGTACTTCTCGATTTAACGGCAGTGCTTCGTCTGATGTTGACGCATTCTTGGACTCGGTTTTGACCTTTAAGGATTGCGCAAATGTCAGCGAAGAAAATGCATTACGTGGTGTCTCAATGCTTCTGGAAGGCATTGCTGCGACATGGTGGCAGGGTATAAAGAGAGATATTTCGGACTGGGACGGTGCCGTGTGCGCGTTTCGAGACGCGTTCTCTCGCAAATTGCCGCCTCATCTCGTCTTTAGAGAGATTTTTGCACGTGAGCAACACGAAAATGAAACAAGCGAGATTTTTGTATGCCACATTCGTGCCCTCTTGTCACAATTACCGTATACCTTGCCAGAACGCGCGCAATTAGATATTGTATACGGGTTAATGAATAGAAAAGTTAGGAAAAGACTTTCACCTAGCGATTTCGACTCATTCAAGAGTCTTTTGCAATGTGCAAAAGACATTGAACACTCACGGCGTGAGGTTGTGCGACCATCAAAGGATTTCAGTAGTAATGAAGGTAGACACCGACCGGAGAAGAAACAGCGTCCGAGGTGTAGTTACTGTAAATATTTCGGCCACGTTGAATCAGATTGCAGGAAAGCAAAGGCAACTAAGGGTGATGTTGTACAATCAGTAAAATCATCACCCCAAACCCCAAAATCTGATTCGCCAAAACCACAAATAACGTGTTTTGGGTGCGGTGCCCCAGGTTACGTCAGAAGCAACTGTCCTAACTGTGCGCCTCCCATGAAAACTGAAAGTACGATTGTCTCATCCTTCAATTTTACGCAGTCAACCTTCTCTATTGATGATGGTTCATCGCGACCAATGCTCCCGGTCCAGATTTTAGGACTGGATGGTCTAGCTTGTCTTGACACTGGCTCCCAAAGAAGTATAGCCGGTGCACAGCTTTATCATATATTAATTTCTCGAGGGCGTCCGTTCAGCGAGACTTCCCTGGACATGAAGTTAGCTGATGGAAAAACGCATCGAGTATTAGCCAGGAGTTTTTCTGTGGAAATTTCTGTCGTCAACCGTAAAATCCTCACGACCTTGACCGCAATTCCGGATCATCCGGAGAGCCGGATGCTACTTGGCATAGATTTTATCCGAAGTGCTGGCATGGTTCTGGATCTTCCCGGACATGAATGGTTCTTCAAGGAAGATACCAGTAGCCGCCACGGTTTTGTACGAGAAGAAGATATTGCTACATCTGTACCTGTGAGCAACGTCCACGTCAGCAACCTGCCATTACGGGATGATGAAGGACAGAATTTGGATGAGGACCAGAAACGCTGCATCACCGCACTTCTCGCTGAATATGAAGATGTCTTTTCTCCTAGCAAGGAGCCCACTCCATTTGCAGAGCATGCTATTAAGGTAACCGATGATACTCCAATCGCTGTACCCCCATATAGGCTGTCGCCTGCCAAAAAGGAGTTTCTTCAGCAGGACCTTGAGAGAATGCTGGCTGAGGACATCATCGAGGAGTGTGATTCTCCCTATGCAGCGCCCGTCGTCCTCGTGCCCAAAAAGAACGGAACCTTTCGGACCTGCGTTGATTACAGACGCCTGAACAGTCTGACGGTTCCAGATAGATACCCTTTACCTCGTGTAGATGATCTACTTCACGCAGCAAAGCAGTCCCTGTACATGACTACGCTTGACTTACGTTCAGGGTATTGGCAGGTTCCGGTCAGGATTGAAGACAGAGACAAAACTGCGTTTATCTCGCCCTTGGGCCACTTCCGATTCAAACGCATGCCATTTGGTCTCCGAAATGCTCCTGCCACCTTTCAAAGGCTGATTGACCGTCTCCGATCTGGTCTTAGAGATGTCCAGGTACTGGCGTACTTGGATGATTTGATCATTTTATCGTCATCCTTTGATGAACACATGGAAGACCTTCGCCAAGTGTTCAGTCGCCTGCAACAATTCAGGTTACATGTAAATAGGTCAAAGTGCACACTTGGGTCGTCGGAGGTAAAATATCTTGGCCATCTTATTTCATCTCAAGGAATCAAACCAGATCCCGGTAAGATAGCCGCCATCGCAGAAATGAGAGCACCTAAGAATGTCAAAGAACTCATAACGTTTCTGCAGACAGGGTCCTGGTTCCGACGGTTTGTGCCCAACTATTCCAGTGTTGCTCGACCTCTAAGTGATTTGACGAAAAAGAATGCTCCATGGAATTGGGGACCGAGTCAAGATGATGCATTCAAGATGCTCAAGAAATTATTAACAACACCGCCCATCCTTCGGCAAGCAGATCATACACTGCCATATGTGCTCCGAACAGACGCAAGCGCTTACGCTTTGGGAGCGGTTCTACTCCAGGGGGAGCTTCCAGACCAACGCCCCGTCGAGTATGCGAGCAGACTGCTGACTGCCCCTGAGCGCAATTATAGTACGACTGAGAGGGAGGCGTTGGCAGTTGTCTGGGCCTTGGAAAAGTTCCGGGGATACTTAGAAGGAGCACCTGTGACAGTTGTTACTGATCACCAACCTCTCCGCTGGCTCATGACACTCAAGTCACCTAGTGGTCGCCTGGCAAGATGGGCTCTATCTCTACAATCGTACGATATTCAAGTAGAATACATTCCAGGGCGATGTAACGCAGTGGCTGATACGCTATCACGTCCACCAGGCCAATACGAGGATATGAATATCTGTTCTGTGACTGTCGACATGCCGACCACCTCTGCAGAAGTTATCAGGCAGGAGCAGCTGGCTGATCCAGAAATTAAGCAGATAATCGACTGCTTCGAGTCACAGGAGAATGCGGTAGATTTTGTACGATGGACTGACCGGGGATATATTATGCTCAATGGCATTTTGTATAGATATTCCCCTGAGCATGATGATGGAGATGCCCAGCAGGTCTTACCACGGACACAAATACCCAAGATATTGTACGAATATCATGATTCGCCCACCGCCGGACATTACGGTGCAGAAAAGACCTTGCAGAAGATCGGCTCCAGATACTACTGGACAGGAATGCGTCGCACGGTCACAGATCATGTGAAATCATGTATCGAGTGCCAGCGCTTTAAGCCTAGCAACCTCAAACCAGCTGGACTCCTACAAACGCCTATACAACACCGACGGTTTGAAGTGCTATCGATGGACCTATTTGGTCCACTGCCAGAGACATCTACCGGGGAGCGGTGGATTTTTATAGTGGAGGATACATCAACTCGATGGGTAGAATTGTTTCCACTGAAAGTCGCTACTGCTGCTGCGTGCGCAAGACTTCTAATCGACGAAGTGATCCTTCGGTTCGGAACCCCGCGACGGGTCATTAGTGACAACGGCACGCAGTTTGTAAGCGATGTACTGCAAAAGGTTGCATACTGTCTGGGTTTCAACCAGAGTTTGATACCTGCGTATCATCCTGAGGCCAACCCTGTAGAGCGAAAGAATCGGGACCTTAAGACCCAACTGGCTATCTTCACCGCCAATTGCCACAGCGGATGGAAAGATCACCTACCGAGCATTCGATTCGCGATGAATTCGACGAAGAGTCAGGCAACCGGTTTTTCCCCTGCTTACTTGTGTTTCGGGCGTGAACTTCGTACACCTGACGACGTCAACCGTGATCTACGTGCGATAGTTGAGAATTCGCCGTTTGTACAGGAAATTACTCCGTACCTGAAAACCTTTGCGAAAGCACTAAGAGAAGCGAAGGAAAAGCATGAAATTCAGCAAGATCGCTCAAAATCATACGCTGACGAGAAAAGAAGAAGCGGCATTAACTTTAAGATTGGGGATAGGGTTCTGGTCGAGATACACGCGTTAAGTAAAGCCAAACATGGCTACACTTCAAAGTTTGCCCCTCGACGAGATGGCCCATATTTGATTTGCAAGCAGATCTCACCGAGCACATATCAGCTTGCAACTCCTGAAGCACCTAATATCCCTCTTGGTGTTTACCATGTGTCGTCCTTGACTCCCTTTGTCGCCACTCTTGGTGCCCCTGATCCGTGTCTATTACGGCCGCTGCGGAAACGAGGCCGTCCACGGCAACAGCAATCAGCCCCAAGACCTGCATCGGTGCCTTCTACGTCATCGGCGCCTTCTACGTCATCGGTGCCTTCCAGGACATCATTCCCTTCCAGGACATCGGTGCCTTCTACGTCATCGGTGCCTTCCAGGACATCGGTGCCTTCTACTTCATCGGTGGCTTCTACGTCATCGGTGCCTTCCAGGACATCATTCCCTTCCAGGACATCGGTGCCTTCTACGTCATCGGTGCCTTCCAGGACATCGGTGCCTTCTACTTCATCGGTGGCTTCCCACATACCTGCGCTACCTACTAGGATGCAGCCACCTAGGAGATGCCGCCAGTAGCAGACCTTGTAGAATTGCATTCGAGGTCGTACATGCCATTCTAAGGGGGAGGATGTAACGAGACCAGACCGATAACGGACTTTGCTGTTCATTTTATTTTGTTTTTGCGCGCAGCCAACAGGGTGCGCGTCAGTTCTCTCTTCTCTTGTGGAAGCTTACGGAGTGTAGTGTGCGCCCCAGGCGATTAAAGGTGTTTGTGTTTTTACGCGTAACTTTCATTTGTGCCCTTTCCTCTCCGAGAAACCCTAGCCCGTCACAAATACAAAATAATATAATAATAATAACATAGAGAAGGCATTCTGATCAAGTGCCATGTATTGAGAAATCGTATTATGTGAATCTAACTTCATGAAGTGGATGGGGAGTTACATTCCAAACCTCTTCAAGCACCCTCCTCCAGACCAAAAATTCACAAATTTCTCTCTGATGGATGTATTGTACAAATAAAGCATTGTTGTTTATTGTCTGAGCTTATAAGCAAAGCACTTGTGCCTTCTGAAATATCTCTTCATCACCCCACATCCCAGGTTTAACCAACCAAGTTAATATGAACCATCATGCACATTATATGAATTTTTGGTATTAAAAAACACACTGTGTTGTAGCAAATCTGTGTTATAAGAACGTGGGTTGTAGAAGGGCCAGATATATTTCTTTCATATTTTTATTTAATACAATGATTATATACTGTTTTTACATGTCATACACTGCATATTGTATCATGAGAGCTATTTAGTGATGTCTAAGTGAAAATGAACAATTATCTCACATTTTAGACATTTACAATGTTTTCCTTGCTTGCAGTATGTATGTTCATTTTATAAATTTAAAGTTTGGAAAAAGTGTGGGTTCTCTGCAGGAGTTTATTGATAACTTGACAATATATTTGAGAACATATTTTAAAATATATATATATATATATATATATATTGCTGGGTATACATCTCTCAAGACCTTAAACTATTGTGGTGATGTCGTGCCGCTCATGTTGTATGTCCGCCAAATATTTTGTGTATGAACTCTTTGCATCCCATGAACTCATAGCATCACGCAAAACAACGCGATGTGCATTTTATTCTGGATCATTTATTATATAGCCAACAGACATTAACCTGAGAGATTTTGCCACAATCGGCCAAATCCGCTAATAGCCATCCGGGAGGGATCAGCCCTCACCTTGGGAGAGAGTTCACTCCGGCAACACTGGAGCATAGAAGCGATGAGGAGTGAAGAGCAAACACTCGAGAGAAGAGCATGTGACAAGCAGTCTATGGTGAGTGCAAGAGAGAGAGAGATAGCGGAGGTAGCTGAACAAGCGCAGATGTGATGACATGAGAGCCATCCCGTGACTACTTTATCCCAGCCTGCTTCTGGTCCTGATTCATATAATTTATATTCCTCTAAATTGTTGTATCCTATTCTGTATTCTTCTTGTTGTATCAATATATTTGTTATTTTTCTGCTTAACATGTAATGATTAGCTCATCTTACTATTGTCTAAACTAGCACCAGCTTCTCTAAAAGGTTTGATTCGTTTCTCTAATTTTGTGAATTATGGGAGAGGAGCAAAATGAGACAGGTTATCTCAACTATCAATCAGATGGATTGAAACGGCAAAATAAATATTTCAACATGAAAAATTACATATAAATACTTCTTCAAATGAAAAGTGACAATAATATTTCATAATTTCAAG
This sequence comes from Tanypteryx hageni, assembly GCA_028673005.1. Classification (NCBI taxonomy): domain Eukaryota; kingdom Metazoa; phylum Arthropoda; class Insecta; order Odonata; family Petaluridae; genus Tanypteryx; species Tanypteryx hageni. The sequence goes on along the minus strand of CM054116.1, from coordinate 81,620,596 downwards.
GCTTAAAAAGACTTCAAAATTATAGTTTTCAATATTAACACAAGAACTCCCCTTTTGATGACTTTGCTGTTTAGGAAAAGAATCTTCCAAGAGGAGCAAAAAATATTGGATAAGATTGAAATTAAAATATAACATACATGAAAAGCCTCATGAAATCTGAGGGATAAAAAATAACTTCAGGTGATTCAAGGCTTACAAATAATTTTACACCTCAGCCTCTCATTTTCTGATGGTTCTCTTAACTCTAGTGACCCTCCTTCTCCATAGCTAGAACGCCATATGTGCTGAATCTTTTTCCTTAAGAGAAATCAGTTTTGTGGCAACTGTGTTTGGGTGAAGACATTTTTTTTGCGGCGGTGAGCGATTCTTTGAGGAGTCTGTTTGTGGTTTCTTTCCTGCGAGCATAATTTTCGCACTACTTCTGTAGTTTTCGTCCTTTATCTTTGTGTTTTTATTTATACTGAATACAAATCAGCAACTTCAATCAGCTTTTAATGTTTATTTTGTTGAGGGTTAGTACGAATATTTCTTCAAGTTAAATTTGTTTCATGCAGTCATTGATATTGAACATGTTTACTTTGGTTTTCTCATGAAAATATTTATGTAAAATTAATGCTTACCCTTTTAGATGTCAAACAGAAATACGGAAGAAATTGTTCGTCTACTGAACGAAACTTCTGATGAGGATATTTTTGATTTTGATGATGGGTCTTCTGGAAGTAGCACAAATGAATCGGCGCATGATACTGATACTGAACAAGAGATTTCTGACTCTGAAGGTGACGATGCACAGAATGAAGAGGAGAATGATTTAATTGGAAAGGATGGCATAACAAGGTGGAGAAAAGAGGAACCAAGACAAAATGTAAGAGTTTCTCATCATAACATCATCTCTCAACTTCCTGGCTTCACAGGAACGAAAGAAAATGTGAGAACTCCATTAGAATGTTTTCGCGTAATGTTGAGAGAAGAAATTGTAAAAATTATTGTAAAATGTACGAACATTCAAATCAGTAAAGTAGCTCAAAATTAATCACGTGAAAGAGATATGAGGCCTACTGATGCATTAGAAATAAGACTGTCTTTTGGGGCTTCTTATTTTTGCAGGAGTTAGTAGATCAGGAAGACAAAACATAAAAGATCTCTGGGATCAGCATGGCCTAGGCATTGATATTTTTTATACTTCGATGAACTATCAATGCTTTAGATTGCTAATGCAATGTCTTCCGTTCGATGATATAAATAGCAGAGATGAAAGAAAGGTGACCAATAAGTTTGTGGCAATAAGTGAGATATTTCGGCTATTTGTAAATAACTTACAAAATTTTTACTGTGTGGGTGAATATATTATGGTAAATGAGCAGCTTATTTCATTTCGAGGCTGATGTTCCTTCAAGCAGTATTTGCCATCCAAACCTGCAAAATACGGCATAAAGGTCTTTGCCCTTGTAGATTCAAGGATTTTCTACACCCTCAACTTGGAGGTATATGTCGGCTTGAAACCACAAGGGCCATACAAATTGGGCAATAGCGCGAGAGAGGATGTAAAATGAATGGTCGGTCTGATCACGGGAACAGGAAGAAACGTGACCACCGACAATTGGTTTCTTAGTGTGCCCCTTGCAGAAGATTTGCTTTGTCAGAAAATTTGCTTAGTGGGAACACTGAGAAAAAATAAGAGAGTTGCCACCACAGATGGTAAGAATAAAAGACAGGGAGCTGAAAAGCAGCATGTTTGCATTTCATGACAAGATGACTCTCGTGCCATATCTTCCTAAGAAAGGAAAAAATGTAATTCTTTTGTCCACAGTGGATCATCAGATTAGTATTGATGAGGCAACTGGTGATGAGAGAAAACCGTAAATCGTCACTTTTTATAGCCACGCAAAAAGCGGCGTCGGCACTCGATCAAATGTGTGGTACATAAAAAATTGCAAGAAATACACGAAGGTGGCCCCTTGTAGTATTTTTTCACTTAATAAATACTTCAGGAATTAATTCATTGACCACTTACAATGAAATGAATCCTGAAAGAAAATTAACAAGATTAAGTTTCTTGTGAGATATTGCTCTTCAATTCACGACCTCATTTATACAAAATCGATTATCACAGAAAATGATACCGAAGCAATTAAAAAGGAAGGCCGAGATGTATGGAGAACCATCCACGTCATCATCAGGTGAGAAAAAATTAAGAAAGGGGAAATCCGAAAGGTGTGGGGTATGTCCGAGAAACAAGGACAAAAACGACAACTTTTGAAGTTTGCGATAGGTGGATGTGTGCAAAGCACATGATAAAAATGTATGAATGGTGCTATGAAAAACAATGAAAACAATCATAATGAGGCTGTATATTTTATGTAAAAATAATTGTGATATTTTTTAAATTTTCAGTTATACAGTAAAACCCCGTATTTATGCTATCGGAATGTATGTTTTCCTGCTATTTACAACATTTTATATGGGTCACATCAATTTTCCTATGCTTCCAATGTAAGTAAAACTCTGTATTTACATTATTTCATGTTAAGTTTTCCCGCTATTTGCATCATTTTATGTTAGAATTCCCAATTTTTTTAAAGCAATTGAGCATGCGATTCCCAACAGTTTTTAACGTTTTTCAACTTAGCTTTGCAAAAAAATCCAAATTCTTTTTGGAGAAGATTTCGAAAAAGGCAATAGAGTAGGAACAGAGCCCCTTGAGGCAGAGATATGAACTTTCTTTTCAAAACAGCACTCGCTTTAACAGATGCTACTCAGGAATAGCGTACTTACAGATGAAAATACATATGAATTCTTTTGGATGAAAATTTCAAAACCTCATACGTAAATCATATTAGCAGAGCATAAAAAGCGCACCTAAATACGGAACTACTATTTATACTATTTACTCTTTGAACCAAGTATGAATGCTATTGAAAAGATGTTAAAGTTTGACACTATCATGTTTTAACCCTTTCTACTCAAATTCTGCTCCTTGGCTCCCAGTTTGTAATTAAATTTAAGTTAATTTGTAATTTGTTGTAATTTAAATGACTGTATTGTTCTGAATATAACACGATGTTTTTTTCCAAAAAATGAAATGTTATAAGTTATATTTGAGTGCTATAGGGATTATAGTGATTATAAAAGATCGTAAAATCATGTTTTGAAAAATCACCTACATTCCGCACGTCTGTTAGGTGATACAAGATACTTGTCACATTGTAGACATGAGGCATATATGTTACAATGTACTTGAAAAGCATCTGAGGCGAGAATAGATCCACTTCAGTCGGCAGCTTAACTTCTCATTAGTCATTGAATTGAAGCTATCAGTGTGTCGGTGTATTCTTTATGCCTACCTTAGTGAGTTTTTACCCATCTGTTATTTTTAACAATGGGTGACAAAAAGGATGCTGATCATGTTGAGAAAAAACCTTCCATATCCCAGGTTAACAGAGGAATCCGATGAAGTTATGACATGAATTTTAAAATAGTCATAGCTCAAGAGGTGGAAAAAACGAACAATATTCAAGCTTAGAAAAAGTATGATGTTCCTGAAGTAAATTTACTTACATCTATGTACAATTTTCCGGACAAATGTAATGTGGAGAATGTAATGGAAATCATTGTAATAAATGCAATAAAATACTGCGAACATCATATTTATGAATTTTTTATTGATAGGATTCACCTTTAGTAAATATTAAGAAAGAGAAAGTTACAGTAAGCATGTGCAGCAGTGGGATGTAAAATTCACCACGTGCAAGTAGTTGAGTTCCAAAAAACCACGCAAGTACTGCAGGGTTAATGAATGAATAATAAAGCTAGAGTATTGAATTTAGCAGTACCTGTGTTTTGTTACCATTGTTACCTGGTCTTTTGTTTCTAAATGCTATTGAATATTTTCTTTCGTTTATCAGTGCTATGCATACTGTTTCATTATGAATAGTTAGCAATTTGTATTATTTTTCATTAGCCATTAAAAGAAGTTCCTATTAGTTTTACTTGGCTATTGTAGTTATTGCTATAACCATTGTAATGTTTGTATGCATGTTAAAACCTCATTCATGGAATCTATTAAAATTGCATACATTGACTATGCAGATGATTGCGCAAAATGCGATGACGGCTTTGGATGCTCAACTGTTTGAACCGCAGTCGGATTCTATTTGGGCAAATACGGTAGTTTGTTACAATCATGCATGATCAACTTGTATAACTTGAGTTCTTCAAGTTTTCAAATTGAAAATAAAAGAGAGTTAGATCAAATAGTTCAGCAAGGCAAAAAACTGACAAGATCATACTTAAAAATAATTATAAAATGAAATAATCACATCTGGTGAAAAAGAAGTTCTGGAAAACAAAGCTAGATTATAACTCCAAAACAATATTCAGTTGCAGCAAAGCAATGAAATTTACAATTAAAGCAGCTCTTTTCTATCATTATTCTATAAAATATACCCATTAAAAGTCGGGTTAAATTTAAGTAGATTAATAGCGAAGATAATATGCAAGAATGAAAGAGCAGGAAGGCAAAATACCTTTGTCAGGAACTTGTTCCTCCTTTGACTCTTCTTTAACATCTTGCATTGGAGTAGAATCATTTACTTCTATCTTTGAGGTTTCTACCCTTTCATCTGTTATTGGTTTTCCTGAATCTTCTGATACCATCATAGGAGATTCAGTATTGACCTTTTCAGCAATCTCTTCCTTGGCAATGGGCTCAGCAATTGCCCGAGTTACTTCTTGAGCTGATGAATTATCCACAGGTACATCGTTTGGTGCTTTCTAAAAGGACATGAAAGAAAACATAAAATCAAGCAATGACTCAGCTTAGGATGATATTCTGAGGTAGTTCAGGATTTAATAACATTTTATTTAATTTTGAAAAATAAATAGCATACATCTTGCTATAGAAAGTTAAATTAAAAAAAAGAGCTATCTTTGTATTGTAAGCAGGGGCAGATACAGGGCTAGGTGACCACCTAGGGCCTCACCCCTCATAGGGGTCTCACACCTGGCTCCTAAAGGCAAACTAGGAAAGAAATGCATTGATGGTGATGCATGAGCAATCGCAGTGGAAACAGTCTAGAAAGCTTTTGCGAATGTATATTTGGAGAATCGAGGCAAGTGATTAAAAGAAACAGATCTGGAGAGAGGAAGAAAGAAACACTGAGCATGTGAAGTCACACACGGAATGCCATCGGGAAGAGAGTAAAGGTTTTGCAGATGTGTTTGAGATCGAGTCGAACGATGAAAAGAAATAGACCTCAACTAGCTCCACCTCTCACTTGGAAATTCAAAATCAAAACAAATTTAATTCCACTGCTCTTTTCTGGATGTAAATTGTATGTTGGACGGCGGGATGTGAAGTTCTCACCAGATGTATCGTACAATCTACATCAGATGGCGTTGAGTTAATAAGTCAGCAGCTTAATATTAGAAGTGAAAAAAATGTTTACAGAGTTTGAAAAGTCCCAGCACAAAGAACTAGTCATGCATTTTAGATGATGATGATGATCATTGTAAAAGCGAACTAGCAAGTTTGAGGAATGATAGTCTGACTTTGCTGGTCCTCATAGTTGGGTCATAGTTCCCGTGAATTGCCAATAGCTAAGTGGCGTTATTGCAGGGCATTTTATTGTATTCGTCAATCATTATCATAATTAACATCATTATTTTAATCTGACAAATATTTAGTTTAGCATTATTACATTAACAAGAATAATTAACCCCATTTAAGCATTAAAATGTACGAGAGAGATTGGGATAAAGCTAGAAAGTTTGAATCAAGAGCATTCAAAAGGAAAAGTGTGCTCTTTTGGAAAAATCACAACAAAAGTATAAAGGATCTTTGAAGAAAATTTTCAAGGAGTGCAGTGAAAAAACTGATTGTTAGTGAGAAAAATTAAAATCTTATTTATGTTAACTGTGAAAGCAGAAGTGGAAATCTTGAAGACCCCAGCATAACTGTGCAAACTGGAGCTGAACAGGTGTAATTATTCATAATAGCCCAAAATGGTGTGCCAATTATGATAGTAGTGCTCCATCAACATCTACGTCAGCAGAATTGGTTACTGTTGGTGAATAGCCTAGTGTATCCGTCAATTTTAGCAATCTTGGTGAGTAGATTTTCCCTTTGACCCACAAGCAATTGAGCAATATTGTTCGGAAAAGTCCAATTCGTATCTTAAGAGAAAATAATGACTTTCCGTTAGATGATAAAAACCGACATTTTAGTTCATTTTACTACAATCGTGTATTAAGCAATGGTGAAAAGCATATCCCAACACATAAGAGTAGAAAACCACTGTTGTAAAGCAAGTGAAGATTTTCTAGATGATTTCGATGTAAAAGTGCTAGTTGTAGAATTATGAACCATGGCCCAATGTTGTTACTAGCAACTGCCTCTAATCCATTTGAAGACTAGCCCACGATCAACATCAGAAGCTGTAAGTATATATATAAATAAATAATTCAAAATTTGTTTGCATGTTTTTTTCATTAAAATATAAACTCGTATTCAGAAATCATAAGTCGTGGGCCTTGCAAATTCCAATCGCCTAGGGGACTCGCAAACTCCAATCACCTAAGGGCCTCGCACCCTTTAAGTCCGCCTCTGATTGTAAGCCATCTGTATATTTTCCATATAAAAATAATTAATGTCATTGTATAATAGCTATTTTTTTATACTTTGCAGCCAATTTTGCTTAAATAAAAATTTCAGAAGCAATGTAATTATCATTTTTGTGGTATAAATTCAGCAATTTTGAATGAATATGAAATTTATTACTAAGAAATATACTGAGTAATCCATTTTCATAGTAATATATTCAACTGCAAAATGGCAATTTTTATTAATTTTCAAGAAAAATATTACAATAGATAAGTTATTAAAGTAACTGCAAAAGAGGTTTTCCTGACGTAACTAAAGTAATGAAGTCACTGAATTTCTACAAAATTTGATTACAATCAACCCTTTTCTAGCATCATAGTTGTATTCCTTAGAAAGAGTATTATATGAACTAAAGAGCATATGGAAAACACAGGGTTACATTCAAGGGCATGACAAAGCTGTACAGTACTTGGGAAAAATGCTATTTACCTAAAAATTGGTTTCTGAAGATGACGATTTATGTCAGTGTTTCTTAATTAGTGAGACGAAGTTTTGAAAATAATTATTAAACTTTATCAATATCATTTGAGAAACTGCCCTTGGATACTTTCTGACTTGACCTTTCCTGTATGAATGCTTCCAAAGTGGCAACTAAATATTTTTGCATCGAATCATTTTAGTCAGCTTGTATTTCCTTCCATGAAGAGATTTTGTGTGCTACTGCTTGAGCACACTTGAGGTTTGCCTCTTGAAAATTTTCAATTCAGACCACATATGATGTATGCGTTGAGTCACTAAACTCATTCCAAATATGTATCAACTAGGCTGTCGCAAATGTGCATTGGTCAAACTGTGCCACAGAGTGCAGAATTGTTCTGAGTCTGGATTTCTGCCCAGGTGTTCGGGAGAGACTTTGTTTTAATTAGCTGTTTAACTTCTAGATAGACAGACTTTCATTACCAGTGGCCATAACAAGTACTCTAATACTAGCCTAGCATTTCCTAATGTTGTGAATCATACATTCATTTACACCATACTTTTTACCAAGTATGTTGACTCAGGCAACAGCACAGAGATTATCCAGTATCTATTTTCTTAGCTAAATTCATAGCATCCCACTTCTTGTTTCTCATTTTCTTTTTTACTTTCTCATATACGTAGTATATTGAGAAAGTATTGTAATCAAGAAACAATTTGACTTTGAGATTTTGATGGAAATACATGTTTTAGGTGTCCCTGAGCCCATAAAAGTGGTTTTCGCCATGCCGTCTGTCAGTCTGTTCCAGGGCCCAAACACGTACATAAAATCGAATGATATCTCATATTTGTGCAACCTATCATCTTTTGCAGACCATTTTTTACTTTCTCCATACATAGTATAAAGTATTGTTTTCAAGAAAAAAATCAATTTTGAGATTCCAATAGAAATACGTGAGTCATACATGTTTTGACCATTTTCTCGATGACGTCTGTGTGTATGTGATAGCTTTTTGTGAGTGCTCTAACTCAAAAACTATTAATCAGGTCATGAAATTGTATATTTAACATTTTTATGAAAGTCACAAGAACTGATTAGTTTTTGGTAAAAATCGGTCAACCGAAAGTGGGTGTTTACTCTTGTCACATCAGTTATTTTGAAATATTTGCTTTAATATTTGATAAATGTAAAAATGTATCAGAATAAAAGTTGTAGGAAATTTAATTTTCTACCTTTCTTTGAAACATTTTCCCATATAATGCATTGTTTAAGTGATCTTATAGTTTTAGCTGCCACCACCATGCCACCTACCGACGACTATTGACGCTTAGTTGTCTTAGTAACTCTCCTTTTTATTTTCTTAATTGTTGGAGCTTTGTGGCCATATCCAATATCAGAAGGCAATGGTTTGAGTTTATTTCTGTTCTTTGTAAAGTTTAAAATTTTCTCGCAGTTTCTTAAAATATTTATTATCATGTAAAATTATTCCCAACTTTACAGCTTATGCCTGTCTGCATAGGATCTTTGGATCACTTTATTCCATTAATCATGTAACCTATTTGGAATTTTTAGAAATATTACAGGTATGGATAAATTCATGCCCTGGCTACATCAGATTTTTCATACAAATGATATTGCACAAAACTAAAGGGTAGTTTATTCTTGGCAATTATTAGAAAAATTTTATTTACTTCAAAATGACTACAGAGTATTTGATTAAAATCAATCCAAGTGTCGAGTCTGACGTCACAAATAGTACTACGTAAGCCATATATCTCTTAAAATCACTATATGGCATCCAGTGGCATTACAATGTATGCTAAGCTACCTTAACTAAGCCCTATGACATCACGCCTACTCAAAATATTATTACAGCCTAAATGGTTAAGCTAAATCGAATGATATATCATATTTGTGGATAATATCATTCATAATAGACACTTGGAAGAGATGGATGATATTGTGCAACAATTAAGGGTACTTCATTCTAGAATATTTTGAAACAAAATTTGATTTACTCAAAAATGGCTATGAGGATTTCGATTAAAATCCATCCAATCGTACAGCCTAATGTCACAAATAGTACTAAGCCACATATCCCAAAAATTACTAAATATCGACCAGTGGCATTAAAATATACGCTAAACTACAGTTAACTTTGATTTATAAGTGATTTTCTTTTATAAGCATACACAGATGAGCAAATGTATATAAAGTTTGTGCAATGTATATTGTGCCGTTTATTTCACTTCCTTTAGAACTGGTACTCTTCTTAGATGGCATGATGAATGAAAATGAGGCAGGCAGTCATAATAAATTGTCCAAAAACTTTGCTAAATAGTGATTACAATTAAGGTGAATTTGCAATTTTTTAGTTCCTAATGAGCTCATTGAATAGCGCGATTAATGTCACGGAGCAACATAATTCATGTAGATGCCATAAATATTTTACATGTATCTAGGATAAATAACACTACATGTATTGAGATCACAATGGCTACAAAAGTGAAAAGATATGCCTATGCTATTAGTAATAAGCTTCAGGCAATTCAATATGCAAAAATGTATGGAAATCGAGCAGCAGCGCATCATTTCAGTCCACCTCCATCAGAAAAGAATGATCCGTGAATGGAGAAAACAAGGAAAAACTTCAGCTGATGGGATAAGAGAAACAGTCTTCGTAAGGTTGACCTTAAATGGCCACAACTAGAGGAGGAAGTGATGAATAGTAGAACAGAGGAAGTTTGTTATTGCTGTATCGATCAAAATAATTATGTGCCATTATATTCATCTTGAACTTAAGTTTAAGTAAGGACTATCAATAAATGATATCTATATGTGCGATGTGTGCGGCACACTCGAAGAACTTTAATTAAATGGTGATGGTGGCAGAGTGGTTAGAGGATTGGTCTTCTATGAAGCAGTCCCAGGTTCAAATCTGGTGGAGGTCAGATTTTTGAACCTGTGATCAACCCGTCCTCTACTTGTGTGATATGAGAAGACTGCGCAAATCAGCATTCCGCCCTTCGGAAGGGATGTTAAGCAGTTGGCTCCCTTGGAGCTCTTTGTAAAGAGTAGGCTAATGCCGACACTGGGTTTCCCTTCTTCCTTGTGTGTTCATTGTGAAAGAAATTATGGCTATAATAATCAGAGAGGTTGATTAGCCAGAAATACAAACCAACAACAACAGCTTTAATTAATATGACTGCCGAGTTTATGCAGGGCACATTTAGCTATACAAGTCTCGAAGCAATTATTTATATTTTAGATCATCCCTATTTATTTTACTAATTAAATTTATCTAAAATGTTATATTTAACTGTTATCACTACGAAATATTTTCTGCAAATGTTGCCAGATATGGACTTCATCACGACTGGAAATGATACACGATGTGGCTCTTTGTAAAGGCCTTGATGAACCAAAATATTTTTTTCCTGAAAAATCTTCTAAAAAACCGGTGTGCATCTTATACCCCAGTGCATCTTAATACGGTAATTATGAGAACTTTCAATTGAAAATCTCAAATGTATGCACAGATATTCCTTGGTTTACATTTATTTTTCAACTTTTGGCTTTAACGCCATTAAACTTGTGACATTTGAATTTTCATTTTACGAAACATTTTTTGGTTTTATGAATTTTGCACTGAGTCACAAATTAGCCGCTACATAGGCACAAATATCTCACACAGCATCACAATGCTGTCACCCAGCGCCGTAACAAGGTATTTTAGCACCCGGGGCAAACTACCAAATATGCACCTCCTTCATGAAAAATTCTCTAATAGGTACCTATATCTTTTGCTATATGGATTTTGGATGAACAATTAATAAATAAAAATAAACTATAATTGGTATAATTTCTCACTATAAATGTATATAATTTAAGTACATAATTATAAATATAATTACATACATAATTACACACATACATAACTTAAATACAGAAAGTATAAATATTTTAATATTCAAGAGTTATTCTACGTGATTTTAATGCAGTAAACTCATCAATAGCATCATCGAAATTTATAGTTTCTATTTTGCATAAAGTCTGGAACTAGTAGTGAAATCCCCCCTGTTCTTGTGACATGCAACCTCGCACAACTTGCCATTAGCAATTTTTGTGCCCCTTCTTTAGCTGCACCCGGGGCAGATGCCCCTCCCTAGTTACGGCACTGCTGTCACCTGTCAATTAGAGTTACAGATTGAGAAAAAAAACATGAATGTGTCTACTTTCAAAACTCTGGTACTACTAAATTATCCAATCGGGCTGCTTGTTAAATTTTAATCTTCTTAAATCTTTTCTGTGCAACTAGTGAAATTTAATTATGAATTTTTCAAACTATCTTTTATATAAAAATATTAACTAATTAGAGATATTTTTCGGAAATGTAAATTTTTAGTTTCAATAAACTTATGGATTATGTGATAACAAGAAAGGGAAGATGCACACATCATGCATTTATACATGCGAGGCAGGGACATTCTTTACGATTTATGCAATCATATAAAAAAAGATAAATATTAATGGCTTAGTAAAATGTCTAAGAACTGAAAAATGATATGCCAGTAGTGGTGCCAAGGAAATATAAATTTTTTGATTCATCCACTTATTTCCTAATCAGTTGTAATTAATAAAACAATCGACAATTATTTAAAACATACCTCACTCAAATAGTAGTAATATAACCTTTATGTTTGTGTTCATTCCTTCGTCATTAATTACCCATTTCTTTTCACTTACAAACGCTGTGTATACATAAAGAAAATAGACGCATTTACGTTCATAGATAATCCATTTCCCTTCATTTGCACATGAAAGAACATTAAACTAATTAGGCATTTACAGCAGATATTGTTTACTTCAGTTGCCATGAAGATTGTTTTCAATGACAACAATTAAAAAACACGGGAAAATGAATTCAAAGTGAATTTCGACTTTCTTGTTTAATTTTCTTGAAATTGGCTACTCCTTCGATAAAAATGTACTGAACAAATCAGATGCTATTTGATTAGTTCCACAATGTTATGTTGAAGATTTTGTTGTTATAAGTGATATTTTATGAGATATAAAAGTTCAATTATTTGTCACAAGTCAAGTGGCACTCCCGATTAGGCTAATGAACCATTTATATCATTTTCTTAGCCCTTATGTGCCCAGTAGTTATGAAGATGAAACATGCGGATGGATAGACAGACACGACCTGACCATAAGGCATTCTTTTTTTAAAGAATGCTTAAAAATGACCAAAAGATTAAACAGTAAAATTCATAATTTTGAAACATAACTGACTTTATCTATCGTCACATTTGCTAACAATTTTAATGCTAATAATTTCAGTTTTAATGTTCCTCTAGGCCAGTGGTGCCTTCCCCTCCCTTGCCTCAAAGTTTGTTTATCTTTACAACCTACGGCTGCGAGAAATAAAACCAATATAAATAGTGATAGTTGAAATAATTTATATACAGTTAAAATTTTTAATTGTTTTTCATTAATTTGAACTGATCATTTTTGACAGGCAATATACTAGTATTTTACATGAAAGACAAGCTGAATCACTTTACAGGTGTTGCAATATTGCAACTTCTGTTTCTCATTGATTAGTATATTTTAAAAAACTCAGATTAATTTGTTTTGATTTTCTATATCATTAAAGCAGTTGAATTGAATTCTGATTGATTCTTGGTTGCTTTCTCTTTCTTTTCCTATTCTATGACTGAAACGACATCATTAAGCAGTAATTTCTGTCAATAAAAGAAACTAAATTGCTGATATAGGTTATACATATCTTTTTATTTACTCATTACAAGTTGTTGACTTCCAACTTAATAAATCAACTTTTAAAGGAGTGATTTTATACTTGCATATTTTTTACCTTTCTGGTATTAAAAGTTAACATCATGAGCCTAAATGAATCAATTAACATTTTCAAGATATGAAGCTGCTTCATAGCGCATGCTTGTTTTGTAAAATTGTCCACTAACCTGAATTTTTAATTTTTCAGAGGTAATAAACATAACTATCGACTTCCATATTCTTGGATGTTATTGTGTTCTAAATATGAGGAAAGGCAACTTTCATGGATAGCCCATTCTTATAGTACAATTATTTTCTCATTTTTCTTAATACTGACTTCCCAGCTAACAAGGAGATACCATATTTACGCATAATTGCCTCCATTGTGTGACTGCCCCACCTGTATTACGAAGAGGAAATAAAATATTTTTTCTGATATGGCCACTTTCATATGATTGGGTAAAATCTCATATTTGCCCCACCCTTATTTTAGTGTAAAAATCTTGCAAAAAAGGGGCAATTATGCGAATAAATACAGCATATTTTAAAAATTTTTTAGAGCCATTAAATCCACCATACATTTTTATTAGAACATTTCTTAATTCCTGTTTTCAAGGTCCTGCTTGATAAATCTGAATGGATTCTATAATAGACAAACTATGGTCATTTCATCACAAAAAAAGACTGAAATCAAACAATTCCTTTATATTCCTAATAAACTGATATAACTACAAAAACCAAAATAAATCCATAACAATTAGATAGGTTTGACAAGAAAGTCTTTCATCCAAAAATAGAAGTAAGATATATTTCAATTTTTTCATAGCATTATTGTAAACTTAAGCTTGAAATGGCTTTCACCATCTTGATATTGATATTATTTTGAAAAAGAAAAGTGCAAAACAAAAATATTAACATACTAAACTGGCATACCAATTCAGCAAAATTCTCTTTAGTGATTGTATTATTCCATATGTTTACTTGAAATAGGATGTCAGCTCTTCTCTATAATAGTAACTTAGTTCATTAAAAAATTCTCTTCAGATAAAATAAGAGAGAACCAACATTTTCACTAAAAGTGAAAATAAGATACCAGAATCTTAACTTGCCTTTCCGCATTTCTCTAGAACTTTGTCTATGTGGACACACAATTCTGAAGCGGTCCTTTCACCAGCCAAGATCTCAACAGGCTCACCATTTTTGCCAATGAAAAAAAGAGATGGGATGGGAACTAACTGATCTGTAGATTAAGCTAAGGAACAAAAATACTTCACTTTGTAATTCTGCTAAAAAAACCCCTTCAAAATTCATGAACGAATGTTGTTACATTACATAAATTAATAAAAATATTCCAATTAATAACAAGATTAAATTTAGTAAAACTATCATCATGATGAGTACATTTTTACAGATAAAACATCTATCATACTTGAATGTCTTTAGTTACATAATTTGATTCTCTTACTTTGGCATATTGCTGTCTTCTATAAAATTAACATTATTCCTAAAGACAAAAAAATTTGCTTACTTTTGAACATATTAAAACTTACTATTTTCATAAGAGAAGACCATTTTACAGTACTCTTTTCTGATTATAACATCTACATTGGCTTTATTAACTAAGTTTCACGGGAGACTACCCCACAGCTGAAACAGCAAAAAATGTTTAGAAAAGAATTGAGTGATAATAATGGCATCAAATAAAACTAAATAAAATTTGGCACACACCAAATATCAAGACCTTTAATAAAGATACAACATAGACGTCGCTAATAAACCTAGATTCTGTCAACACCAGTAATATTGTTAAATTTAATTTTGCAAGTTTGTTTTATTTGCTAATTTAACAAACAGTATACGTGATATAAACATTTCCCCATATTATCCAAGAAAAACTACAGCTAAACAAAAAATGCGAAATTGTATTTATCTTTCAGTAATATGTTGTTATGGTATCAATGCACGAGCTTATTTTAATCTTTATGTGCCATTGATGGACGTATGATACTTTATAAAATCGGAGGGCTTGGTTTTTTAGGTGTTAAATTGCCTTTTAATGTTGTTACACAAGTCCTTGACTTACAACATGATACATACTAGTATGTGCTAGCATTTAGATGATCATTCAAAGTACAGTAAATACGATTATGGTAATTATTTCTATGAATAACTTGACAGCATAAAATACAGATCATTAAGGATACAAATTTGGACGAACTGCCTGTAAGATTCAGATCCACTTTCAAGTCTAATGGCAACAAAATCTTCACTTCCAAGTTTCGATGACACTTCTGCGCTTTCAATCGCTAACATTGTATTTTTTGAAGCATCATCGGTACCTTAAATAATAAAAATACAAAGTTGAATAATGTCCACCCATTTTATGAGTTCATATTGTTAGTTAAGCCAATTACAACTAACCAGCTACGAAGACAACGAACAATGCTTTCTTCGTTTTTGATGCACATATTGCTGCCGCAATATCACCTTCAAACCAATGCATTCTGTCTTCCACTTCTTAATAGACCAAGGATTCCTTAATGCTTCAGACAACTCGAGTTGAAATAATATAATATTTGAAGTAGACAGGAAGACAACCTGCCAATTTTTTTCTTAGAGCATCAAACTAAATTTAAAATCCGATAACATCATATTTCGTTCGATTATGTTTTCCACAACATTATCACTTCGATGATGACACTAAAAATTTTGAACAAGTGAGAAACGATTTAAGTGAAAACAAAGTAGACACGAATAAAAATACCGCGAATACAAAACTTGCTTATGATAAATTAGGGTATTTATAAAACAAATAAACAATTTTTGAGAACTTTGAATATTTTATTATTAGCAAAAAGATACATTTCCAGCAAATGAAATGATATAACATTGTTTACTTCATTGAAATTTCAATCAACTCTGCACTATTACCTTCATCATCATCATAGAAAATAAGAATATTTTCAAATTATTTATCTTTTGGTGTAATTTCATTAGCAACCAATTGCCATAGACCCTTCTTAAGTGTATAGACGCAATATAGTATGCGACTATGAGTTTTTAAATAATAAATCATGTTGATTCATAAAGAAATTTTTTATGCCAAAGATAAAACAGGCATTTGATGTTACTTAACCATAATGCCATAAGTAATGCATCAAATTTTGTTTTAAGTAAATTAAAATTTATCATTATTACACATAAGTTGTTTTGGCAACCAAATTCATCCATATTCCTACAATGAGCCACGCTTGTGATTATCTACTACCCGTAACTTGAATTTCTCACTTTTTTGGGTGATCCATATGAGCATTGCTTCCAGTTTACTAGTACCCTGTATAACAATATAAATCAATTTTTATAATGTCATATCAACATCAGTCATCCAATTTTATAAATTTTATTTTAATATTGATGATTAGGTTATTTATAGGTATGTAAATATAGTCCATATTAAGTAGGTTCATATTTGATTACGTGCTTGATCCACATTCATTCAAAGTTCCATTATATTTATTCAATTAGTTTAAAATTCTATATGTCCAGAAAATATAAAGACATTCAAATACTTAATACTACATATCTTCTCATGAGCTCTAATGTCACACTATCTGAGAAAATGTTCACATAAAAGGCTCTTTACCAGTGCGGCACTAGCCTACAGTCATTGTATTAAGAGTACAAATATCAGTCAGGGTGGAACAGTTTAAACATACATTTATGCTACAAAATATTGCTGAAACTATTTACACACACTTTCAACACTCATATTTATCTTGGAAAGACTATAAATGGTTATAGCACATATGATCATACAATGGCACCCTTTGAAATTTTAGGCATATCAAGGTTTATCATAAAGTATTAAAAACAAAGAAATGCAATGGTACAATAAATAGGATGAAATTATCCCATTTAAGTTGTCAGATAAATTTCATTCTAACAATGTTTTGGTCAATAGTAAGTCATACAATCACACCATTTAACATTTGCCATTTTTCACTCTGTATTTACAAATCTCATTTATAGAAATTTATGCCTAACCAAAAAAATTATATTGTAGCAAAATGTGAGCTTCATTGCTTTATTTTTTTATTAAAATTGTCATTGACCATGCATTTTATCGCCAATGCTACCACAAACTGGAAATGTCTAACGGCAGTGAATCTAGTTTTACAAAGACTTCGCTAGTTTAATTTGAAGCCACAATTTCAGGCCACACTCCATGTCAACAATGACTTTTTTGGGACTTGTTAGGCCATAAAAAATGTGCAATGAAATTCAAGTTGCATGTGCTTAACATTAAGGATGGTATTGGTTCTTAATAGTAGGTAAATATGATAATTTAAAATGCAATTTTCAAGGCATAATTAATGAGTGAACTGAACTTGGAAGCATGATCCATTAGGTATTTACCAAAAACACTTCCAGCACCTTCTTTCATGAATGTTATGATAAGTAATTGTCCTTTCATAAAAATATTATTTCACTTGTACTTATCTCTCACTATAAAAATTATGGCTTAGCCATATTCACTCAAAATCTTCTGGGCAGATGGCCTTCTCTCTACTCATATAATTGACAGATCTTATCCTTCTTTGTAACAAGTAAAATTACTTTCTTTTAGCCAAAACAAGAAGGTGAACAAGAATAGTTATGGAATATAGATTTTGTCATAGATCCAGTAAAGTGAAATTTATCAAAAAAATTTAGTAAGCCATGATTTTCTCTTTCCTTGGAACATTAAAATATACAGAAACGTCAGCAAGTATGTAGGGATAAGAGAATAATATACATCTTGGCCCCTACTATGGTTTTTGTAAAATTTAACGTATTACAGCATATAATGCTAACACCATTGCTGATTGCTGAATTTTTGAGGAATACATTCATAACATCAAAAAGTAAACTAAATTATTGAAAAACATTTTACTCCTATACAATTATCTATTGGCTTGGACAACAACATATAAAATGGAATATTTATCATATTTAAGCTGGGTAACATCATGCTGAGAAAACCTACTGTTATTTTCAAATGAATCCATTGTAGTTATCTAATTAATATGTTTCATAACTTTTTTCAAAGTCCCAAACAAATTATGAAGATATCAAGATACCCTAAAATAATTTTTATTTCATTAAGTAGCAAATGTTATCTTTTGCATGGTGTGGCTTTAGTGATGCAACTATATAATATTTATTCAGCCTCTCATTCTAATGCAATGGCCTAAACCCCATAGAATAGGATAGTGTGAATTTTTTAGAAATGATGTATTTTTCAAATTTTTATGTATATCAATGATGTTATACCATGAAAAGCTGTGCGCTGGAGAGTAAGGTTGGCAGTACCATAACCATAAGTTAGCTGTTGCCTAATGTTTAGTGCCATCATCAGGGCATTAACTTACCATCACATTGTGCTTATGAAACATTTGAATATATCAAGTCTTAACGGGCTTCATTTTAGGCCCAAATCGTAAAACTAAGATCTTCACATCATGCAGCATAAGGCTACACCATCTGTGAGAATTCCTTGCATTGCTGTTTGTGTTTCCAAAGTGAATAAAACATCATTTCCGCTGTTGTCATCATAGTATCCATATCGTGTCTGTGAATGGAAAAGAAAAATATAATAAAAAAATAATAGGAAGTACACCAATAATACTTGCAATTGAAAACATGACCCTTTCTGAATTCAAAGGAATTTTTTTAATAAGATACTCAGTGAAACATACATTGGACAAACTTTCTTATATGCAACTAGTCAGAACCATTGCAAGAGGAGGTTGACATGGGCAACTGCCCAGGGAACAAAAATTTGGAAAGGTGACATTTTCTGGACCATGTTCCTTAAAAGAAGCTCAGCACCCATTGGTAGCAGTTCAGTGTTTTGCATGAGGCTTTGCAATTACTCAAAAAACGATTCAATAGGCCTATGTACAAAACATTTTGCTGCATTTTTAATCAGGTCTTTAGCCTATAATTTCTTCCCAATATTTTTCTGGGTTCACTAGTTTAGAGTGCCCTCTTTTGCCTGTGGCCATTACCAGTGGCGAGTCCAGTTTTTCTAAACTGAAGCTTATTAAAATGTTTCTCGGTTTGACAATGGCTGAAGACCAATTGACATCACTTGCCATACTGTTCACTGAAAAAGGACTTTGCCATGAAGAAGGTGCAAAACATTCATTCCAATGCTTAATGGCATGGGTTTCCAAACTTTTTTACAAATGGGTCACTTGGTTAATAAATTTTGTTTGCGCGTCAGAATATCAACATGAAAAACTTTTTGAAAATATAGGCACACAATATACAAATGTAGGCTATTTTCATATTAAAAGGTAGTTTAGTGAATTGGGTAAATTATGATTTTTCCAGGAAAATTTTTGATATGTTCAATCTAACTTTTATTCTTTCTTCACCGAGTATGAATCAAAATAAGACATAAATGGATCTCTGTCATGCTTTGGGACCAGAAAGAGCCCCAATCATCCAGTCCTCAGTGCATTTTAAGATGGTATGACTGTACATGGGGGCTGCTGAGAAAGAGAGAGAAAAGAAATGGGATGGGAAATGAGGAAAGAAATGTCACAGTAGAAGTGAAAACATAACGAAATAATGTTTTTTTTTTCATTTTTGTTGTTTTTTCATTACAATTATATTGAAAAGTTCATTAACGTTTTTTGTTATGTTATTCAAAAATCATTTCGTTATGTTACACAATGTTTTCCAACACTGCTTGATTGTTATATCTAGTAAAAAATAGCAAAGACTTATTACAGGCTTGAGGGCCACATTAAATGGGGTCCTGACTCACATGTGTGTCTGCAGGCCATAGTTTGGAGAGCCCTGCTCTATGGCACTACATTTTACTTACCTGAATAGTTTTTCATCGAATTCTTTATATTGATAATTTTATGTGATTTTAGTTTAATATTTACCAAAAATTAAAATGATAACTAAAATTTGTTCATCTTTGCCCCTTATTTTTAACTTTGCCTGGGGTGCGCTGCTGCCGACTCCCTTTATCCTCTAGTGGGACCTCAACTTAATCTGAGATAAGGTTGATGAGGGGAGCCTTTCTGTTCAGCAATGGCCCTGCTACCAGTTCATACTGTAACATTACATTAATACACAATTATGTATAAAAAATATTTTTATTTTTGTGCAGTGTGCCTAATAGCAACGATACTGGTGCTGTTGGAGTGGAGAGAGCTTGGGAGTAACTGGGCATAAACTAAACAATTATGCCACTGGATGCTCTTCTTTGATATATGACCTATGTTGTATTGTTTATAACATGAAGTTCTATGACTGGATGAAATTTAATCAAAATCCTTTGAAGCTATTTTTGAGTAAGTTGATATTTTATGAATATTAACAAGATTGTTTCACAACATGGTTCATCTCAGCAAAGTTTTAATTCTGGTGATACCCTCTGTATGTACAAGATTTCTTCAGATTATGTTTAACTGTTTAGCCCATAGAGTCTAGAGACAGCCAACAGACCGAGTTGCAAAAAACCACTCTTTAGGACACACGAGCACCTAAAATGCATGTATTAATCAAAATTTCAAAACTAAATTTTCTCACAATTACAATAATTTTTTAGTATACATCATATATTGGAAAGTAAAAATTAGGGATTACATTAATAATGGGATATGGAGAATAACTTTGCAACCAATACCTATTCTGATTTTAAATTGAGATATTATAGCATGGGTCATTCATTGCACACATTATTTCTATGATTGCATAGATATCTATTATTTACCGGAAATTACTATAATAGTCAAGAGGTGCATATTATAAATAACATTTTGAAATAAATAAACAAATAGTTCTCGAAAGAACTAATCCACCTATTTTCCTTTCAACACAATTTTAATATATTACAAGTAGGAGTGTATACAGGTTTCCTGAGGTGCAGAAGTGCTTTTCTTCAAATTTGTCATAATATAAAGGTGTACTAATGTATTTGCTATGAAATCAGAAAATTATTTTTCCTTATACTGTGGTAGTCCTGCTTTTTAATCTGTTCTAAAGATATTCATCTTGTTTTCCAATTCTATACTCACCCTACAAACGAAATGACTTTGAAATACATTCAGCCAATATCTTCCAAATTCATAGTTACCAAACAATTCTAGCCTTGGTATTGTGGTAGCCCTGTTTAGTCAACCCAATGGAAATATGATATTTTGGTTATTTATTTATATGAAGATTGGTTAAATCCATTAGGGCAGTTCTCTAGAAATATGTGTCAAAGAAATATTATTTAACTTTTTACTGTGGTAGCCGTGCTCCTTAGCTCCACTGTATACATCTTAATTTCATTATGATAAGTTGTGTCTATCTTATATACACAATTTAATTGAAATCCATCCAGCCAATTCCTTCATTACAGAAAGAGTTGAATTTGTAATTGTGGAACCCCTGTTTGGCTGATTCGGTATAAATACGCCAATATGGTTTTGTATATAAGTGTATATTTCAAGAATTAAATTTGGTTAAAATCGAT
Organism: Tanypteryx hageni; assembly: GCA_028673005.1. Classification (NCBI taxonomy): domain Eukaryota; kingdom Metazoa; phylum Arthropoda; class Insecta; order Odonata; family Petaluridae; genus Tanypteryx; species Tanypteryx hageni. Next base: position 81,599,194 of record CM054116.1, on the reverse strand, counting down.
GTGGACAGTTCAACACAAATACATTTAAAAAGAATTTTTTGTATTCCTTGTATTGTGGCAGCCCTGCTTTCTATATCTATACTAAACATCTTGATTTTGTTATTTTATGTTTTATGCCTATTTCATATAAAATTTCGTTTTAATCAGTTTTCCAATTCCTTCCAAATTCATAATTACAGAAAAGTTTAACTTTGCAATTGTGGCACCCCTGCTCAGTCAATCCGGTCCAAATATGTCATTTTGGTCAATAATATATGTGCATATTGTATATACTAAATTTAATTGAAATCGGTTAATTCATGAAGAAGATATTAGGGGACACACACACACACACATGGACACCCGTGCAATCTCATAAGACTACTTTCCATTTTTCGGAAAGTAGTCTAAAAAGTTGAGTCATAGTTAATATAATATTAGAGCAAATAAAGCTTTTGGTTTAGAATAAAAATTTATCCATGTGTGTATACGTATGTATATATATATAACTTTTTTATTGATGAATATATTACTTATAAAAAGAAAAAATCTGATGTGGCCACCACATTACTTTCTCCATATCTGTAATATTTCTAAAAATTCCAAATAGGTTACATAATAATAAATATTTTAAGAAACTGTGAGAAAATTATAGACTTTACAAAGAACAGAAATAAACTCAAACCATAGCCTTCTGATATTGGATATAGCCACAAAGCTCCAACAATTAAGAAAAGAAAAAGGAGCGTTACTAAGACAACTAAGCGTAAGTGTTAAAAATAGTCGTCGGTAGGTGGCGTGGTGGTGGCAGCTAAAAATACATGATATCTCTTAAACAATGCATTATATGGGAACATGTTTCAAACAAAGGTTGTAGAAAATTAAATATCCTACAACTTTTATTCCAATACATTTTTACTTTCTCCATATACGTAGTATAGGGGAAAGTGTTGTATTCATGAAAAAAATCGACTTCGAGATTTCAACGGAAATACACGTTTTGAGGTCCCCTGAACACGTTTTGATCATTTTCTCGATGATGTTTGTGTGTGTGTGTGTGTGTGTGTGTGTGTGTATGTGATAGCTTTTTGTGGGTGCTCTAACTCAAAAACTATTAATCAGGTCAATGCAAAATTTTATATTTAACATTTTTATAAAAGTCAGAAGAACTGGTTAGTTTTTGGTAAAAATCGGTCAACTAAAAGTGGGTGTTTACTCTTGTCACTTATCCATTATTTTGAAATATTTGCTTTAATATTTGGTAAATGTAAAAATGTATTGGAATAAAAATTATAGGAAATTTAATTTCCTACAATCTTTGCTTGAAACATTTTTCCATATAATGCATTGCTTAAGAGATATCTTATATTCTAAACTGCCACCACCACGCCACCTACAGACTATTTTTTACAATTGTCACTTAGTTACATATTAGTAACACTCCTTTTTATTTTCTTAATTGTTGAAGCTTTGTGTCTATTTCCAATATCAGAAGGCTATGGTTTGAGTTTATTTCTGTTCTTTGTAAAGTCGAAAATTTTCTTGCAGTTTCTTAAAATATTTATTATTATGTAACCTATTTGGAATTTTTAGAAATATTACAGATATGGAGAAAGTCATGTGGTGGCCTCATCAGATTTTTACATTTATCAAATGTTAAAGCAAATATTTCAAAAGAACAGATGTGACAAAAGTAAACACCCACTTCTGTTTGACCGATTTTTACCAAAAACTAATCAGTTCTTATGACTTTTATAAAAATGTTAAATATAAAATTTTGCATTGACCTGATTAATAGTTTTTGAGTTAGACCACCCAAAAAAGCTATCGCATACACACACACACAGATATCATTGAGAAAATGGTCAAAACGTGTTCAGGGGATCTCAAAACGTGTATTTCTGTTGAAATCTCTAAGTCGATTTTACTCATGAAAACAATAGTCTTCCCTATACTACATGTGGAGAAAGTAAAAAGGGTTAACCAAGAATAAAAGCGAAAGAAAGAAAAAATCAGTACTACTCATTTAATCAAAATGTTGCTAACGATATTTAGATGAAGGATGTTGTAAAAATCAATTCCCTTTTGGAAAGGACCAACTCCAATTATTTTAAGCCATATTTGATACAGATTTACATGTGGGTAATTTCAAAAAGGATATTATGCTGCATAGAATCTCAGATTACATCACTTTTGATGACAGCTAGATTAAATATATTGCATAATTAAATGTGAAATTCTTATTGCAACAAAACAAAATAATATTTGTCTCTCATTACACCCATCCCTCAAATTCATTTTGAGATTTCCCTTTAGCACAGTTTTAATTTTTGAGAACTATCTCGAATTGCATGGCCATCAATTTTATTGTAGTACAATTTTGGTTAAAAACTATGAAATGTTTCAGTTCAAATTATAGGTTATATGAAAGAATAAAGGAAGCAATGCAATATAACTATATCGTTGCATGTTGAACTCAAGACAGTGCTCAAATGTAATTTCTTATATTCCTACCCCACTTTGCATGTCCTTTTCCAGGAACACAGGTACTGTGCAAATTGAGAGATGGTTAATGTAACTAATACACCATGACAGAAAATTTAATCAAGGGTTAATATTATTAATTTAACTTCATAAACTTCATAATAATCAACCATCTGTCAAAAAATAGGCCAAAAATTTTCCTATAACTTGACCATACCTTACACTTTGAACAGGTGCAGCAGTGCTGCCCTTGCTGTCCTTGATTCGGCTCATATGTTGATGCCATAGCTCTAGAGACATTTTGCGGAGGGATACGGGATGGCGTTGTCACTGCGAAGGGAGAAGGTGTTGGCATTATGCTGCTTCCTTGATGATCACATGATCTCCACGAGTAAGCTGATGCTCCTCCTGGAGGTGGCAAGGCCACTGATAAGGCTCCGCTGGATCGGATTCCTCCCAAGCCTTGCATCTTCTGTGCCAAGTACTCATCATAACTGGGGGGCAAAAGACTCTGTAAAGAGAAGGTTGACATTTTTGTGTAAGTAATAAACTAAAAACAAAAAAGGTAGCAAAACTTTCCATTCACAAAAGAAGAGTTTTCTTAGAAAAATTATAGTTTAGAATTTTTTACTTTACGTCTATATAGGGATAGGAAATATTACTCAGTTTTCATGTTTGAAGAAGGAAACAATTTTTGGTGCATCAAGCTCACATTGAATACTGAAAAGAAGTCTTTTTGATTTGATGTCGTAGGCAATTAAAATACAGAGCAACCATGATATCCTGAACTAATTAATGCAAAAGGGAAATATGGATTACCAATTTGTTGAGATTGCTGAATTTTTTATGACAATGAATTTTTATTATTAAATTATTTAGGTACATAGCAGATATTAAATACACTGAGAACATGCACATCATTAAAACATATTCAAGTATTTATGCAGATTTTTTGTTGTGTCCTTTTCACTCGACTCTTATGTGTCTGCTCATGCAGTTTATGAATTAAAAGGATGTAATGAGCCGACATCCCATTTTCTTTTGCCTGCTTTACCCAAGTGTTGAAACTTGTCATGGTCTCTTTGTGTTTTACTAAGTTTTCCATGCAGATGCCAGTTACCATCTCGTCTTCCTCATCTGTCATCTCCTCACCATCTTCATTCTGTTGCAGAACACTGACAACAATTTCACTATCAGTCAGCATTTCAAAACAACCATTTTCATCTTATCCAGTAATCCATTCCTCTATCTTTCAGATTAGCACCCAAAGAAATTTTCTTCATAAGCTCAGTGGCAGTAAGACATCTTCCTCATCATTATTGCCTGGTCTTTCAATTGTTGTGATGCCCATAAAATCGTGTTTTGTAGGACACAGTTTTTTCCAAGACGTTTTAATAAGATGAGTTCAATGATTCCCAGGCTTTCCCTAAAGAGATTACAACTTAATTTTTTCAATGTTGTTATAATACTGTCTTCCTCTGCTATAGCATGCTATAAGACTATCTTGTTGTGGCATAACTACACAGCCTGACTAAGATATTGGTCCATTGGTTGCAGCAGTGGTACACAGTTTGGTAGAAGAAATATGGCAGTTATTTGGCCATAATCACTTACTAAATCATGATTGCTTGGAATATCTGGTGTGTTTGTATCAGCAAAGAATTTTGAGCCATAATCTGTTCATTCATTCTTCTTCTCACAAATGGCACAACTTTGTCATGGAGTAAGTCAATGAATAAGTCTCTGGCAATCCATGTCCTTTGTTGATCCTTGTGCATAACAGGAATAGAGCACTTTTTTAGTACTTGTGGTTTTTGAAACTTTCCTATAACAAGCAACATGATTTTGTGAGTCTCTATGGAATTAGCACACACCATGAAAATGATCTGATATTTGCTAATTTTTCTTCTATTTTTTTCCTACAAACCAAGGTTTTGTTTGGAAAAACTTGCCAATATAAACCACTCTAACCCAGGTTATAACTTCAATCGGGAATTAAGTCAAGTTAGCTAATTTTTCCAAAACCTTGTGCTGGAAAAGATCCACTGCAATTGAGTCACAAGGTAATTCTTCCTCAGTTAGAGGCAACTGACGAATCCCATGTCTTTTTTTAAAATTTATCAAGCTAACCAGAACTAGCTTTAAAGTATATTTTCTTTGTATTTTGGGAGTAAAAGAAATTGACTTTCTCACATAAAATTTCCCCATTAAAGGTGTGTTCTTTTTTGAAGGAACCAGGAGTAGAAAGCAGTTTTTAAAGCAGCATCTTAAACTTGATTTTAATGCTTTGCGTTTGCCAGGACCTTTCTCGGCAGTTGGGACGAATTCAAGAATCTTCGCTGTTTTATCTCTTAAATTTCTTAATATCGATTTGCCGACGTTCAATTCCTTAGCCAACTTATATGCGTTTTCTACGCTTGCAAGTCTTCGCAGGATTTTCGTTTTGTCTTGAAGGGACGGTGCCTTATTTAACGATATCTTGTACATGTAGCGTAGCCCTACACATAGCTTTTAACTTACCAAGATTCTTCTGATAACGATCAAGTATTTAAAGGTCAACAAACAACACAAAAACGAACTTCCAACAGTGCGAACGGGATATAACAGAAGCTGCGCGCGCCTCCCATATATGAGCGGACGGAAACCTGCTCGGATTATTGGGAGTTCGGATTAATGCGGGTTCGGATTGCCGAGGTTACACTGTAGCTCAATTTAATACACTTAATACTATTTCGCGGGATCCGTATCCCCGTCTCACGCCCATTTCAGTCGTAAGTGCTCGTGCGTCTTCTTGCGATAGGGCGTATGGTATCGATTTATCATAGATTGTCTATCTGACGTCCGTATGAAGTCTCTACTTTGTATATTATCACATTAAACGTATAATTTTTTGCACATGTGATTACAAAATACATAGTGAGATGCTTCCAATAAGATCTGAGACGATTTACATGCGATTCGCCGTTATATTTGCTGCAAAATCTATTCGATTATAACAGAATCAATCTGATTTCGAATCCAATTCGTTAAAATCATTATAAATACTTCGGTTATTCTTTCAACCGTCTCTGTTGTTATGATTTAGAACCTTTACAGACAAAACACTTAATTTCATTCCAGTAATATTTTTCGTTTCAGCGCTTTGCCAATGTTATAGCACTTTTTTCATTCCCTCTATCTCTCTCTCGCTCTCCTAAGAGAATATATTCATCTAGCATTACACATGGAAATAATTTTCCTTTTTTAGCCATAATGTCTTCCATATTATTCATCTTTAATGCAATTGAATGTAATTTAATTTATTTGCTTCCTTTTTAGCTGTCTTTATTTTCCATGATTTTACCTTCACGAAATAGCAAAACTAGTATAAAAATTCTTACACGAATACTACAATGTTTCTTACACTATTTCTCATAGATAATTTGTTTCATCTGATGAGATCTCTTTCTCGAATAAGGTATGTTTTGTGTTGAAACTTATTATTAATAAGTTATCTTTGAATAATTCAAACTGAAACCTATACTGCACGTCCTTGCGTTCATATAAGTAATATGATTTATTACTGGTTCACTTAAGTCAATAAGTTCAACTGAAGACAAAAGTAAAGTATTTAACATGAGTGCCATAAAACATATTTCGGTTGCAATAATTATCTTAACCGATGGAAAAATTTGTCAAAAAAGCCGACTCAATTTTAATATCCTATTTTGTCAGGTGGATGAGTATATTTGGGCCCAACCAAATGTTGATAACGAAAGACCTTACAATAATTTATTGTTATTTGTACTTTATTTTTGCCATTATCGTATCTTGGCGCCTATTTTTACCCTTTGTTAAGTGAACACGAATGCATAGCGACGACAGTGTTACCCAAAAAACCTTGCGACTGGATACACAAACCTTGTTCATGGCAGCTTCATAGGATGGAGGTGGAGAATGTGCTGGCGGCGGTATGTCGTGGTATGAATTGAGCAGCGGCAAAGAAAGAGGCTCGGTCGAAGAATATTCTGGGGGTTGATCTGGCCGGCGAATGACGCTACTTCCACCGCTACTGGGATTGGTCCCGGAAATTGGCTGGACAGAGGTTTGGCGTGGAATTGCTGACGTCCCTAAAACAAAAATATTTTAATTACTAAATGTAAACATTTTAAATGCCAGCTTAATCGAAATTTAATTATAAATGTTAATAAATCGCAAAATTTTACCATCCGTACATGATATCTCATCAACGAATCAGACGATGGTCGCAATAGGCAGTAGAAATACACAATTCAGATTCGATATCGATTATTTTATTTTTCTCGATACTGTTAGATACTTTTTCCTCCTTCGGATTGGGTTGGGGGGGGGGGGGGTAGGTTACAATTTTGAGAAAAGGAAACGTGGATCTACAAGTTAGACAACGATGGGTTTTAGAAGGTGTGTGTAAAGAAACGAAAGAGTGTTTTATATTTTCGGTGGAGGATCGCGGTGCTGCAATTATGATTTCCACAATGAAAAACAACGTGCTACCAAGAAAAATCATCATTACTGATCAGTAAACAGCATATGCTGTAATTTCAACAATTGAAAATATGAATTACACACACTTACTTGGCTAAAAGCAGGAATCGCCGTCGATGGGGTACTGAAACAGGCATGGTAAATTATTACATGCGTGAATTTATGCAGAGGCGTACCTGGGAGATATGGCGCCTATGGCAAAATTTTAAGGAAACCTCTCGTTTAAGTAGAATATGATTTTTGCTTTTTTAATAGGGAATATTAGTTTTTATTAAAAATAGCTTAACATTCGAGTATTAAATTAATACGTATTTGTGGAAAAATCAATTTTTACATTTTTTTTGCGGGATCGATTGGCCCCTTTTGCAAGCGGCGCCTATGGCAAATGTCACCTTCGCCATATCCAAGTTACGACACCGAATTTATGTGCAAGGAAAGATATGGTAATTATTATGAAACCATATAAAAATATATTACGCAATTATATCTACCAACTTAGGAGTCTTAAAGTTATATATTATTCATGTAAATAAAAGATTTCTTCATTTAAAAACTATTCTCTTTGTACTTCTTTGCTTTCGTATTTTTTTAGTGGGAGGAAAAGGAAATGGTATCTTTTTCTCTTTAGAAACATAACTAGATTCACAATATATATATATATATATATATATATATATATATATATATATATATATATATATATATATATATATATATATATATCTGTGTGTGTATGGATAGCACAAAAGAAGAATTATTGAGCTGGCACAATGGTAAATTCGGTAGCAGAAATATTAAAATAATGTTGGACAAACCATATGGGCATTTCCGCGACAAAGATGCCTTCATTGACTCACAGCTATATTTAATATAGATATTCTAAAAAGAACAGTTTGTGGAGTGCTACTGACTGAGTCTGATTTTTAGACGAAATGCGCATCGGATTTTCCTAGCAATTTATGAATTTTGAGCTATCAAATTTATCTACGCGAAACATCGCCGTAATCATTCCCCTTCGCTCGTAAAACATCAAGTGAATTAAATTTATTTTGAAAGCAAATATTAGTTTCGCTTCCAAATCAATTTGACCAGACTCGCGCAGAAAATTTTAATGACTATATTATCAAACTACTTAATTATTAACCATTGGCTCGAATTTATATCATTTAAAAACTTTTAATCAATATTAGTTGAAAATTAACAGTAGTTTTGATGTCATGATATGTAAATCAGCCCTTTCGGCAATGTATTTTGATGTTAACATAAATATTTTGTCAAACTATTGAGAAAATAGACGTTCGACCGATTACCATTCAATTCTTATAAAATCCTCTGATTGAAAAATTTTATTGAAATATTTAAATTAAGCAGAAGAAATTCAGTAAATTTTCCAATGAATTTTTAATTTATTCCTAAGAATAAATTATCTTTCTGACGAATCATTAAGATACACACACCTAACGACAATATTTTTCAAATTTTTTGTCTCGCGGGCCAGTGGAGGGTATAGCAATATGAAGAAAAATTTCTTACTTGAGTTTTTGTTAACTAGTTATAGAAAATAAGAGATATAAGGAGATTTGCATTTATCTAATGAGACCGTTTCCGTCCCCTGATTTTTAGATGTAGTTTAGGTGGTTATACACATTTTTCTCATGGGTTCTCCGACCTAGCTCTGGGTCGTGACCCGTACTTCGAAAAATACTGACTTACGTTGCTCAACCCCGTCTGAATTTCCAAAGGAGCTTTAATTGAAACAGTTCAAATAAATGTTGATAATATAATTAACGCACATTTTTCTCTTGGCTGCGAATTCAAACAACGGTGCCTTTTCCCAGATTTTCCTCATATATCGACCCAGTGGAAGAGAAATTAACCGTTCTAAAGATTTAATCCACTCGTCAATACAAAGGTTGCAAAGCAATGCCTTTTCTTTGATTGTATTTTCTTCCAAGTCAAAACACATTTTGATCCTTTAATCTTGACATACCCATAATTACGTAGGAACCGACCACTTTTTTAATTCCAAATACTTCATAGAATTATGAATAAATGTTGAATTTACTAGCGAAAATCTGTAATTGTTCTTTACAAGGATTTTATATAATGGAACTTCTAAACTTTTCTTTCTTTAAGCGTTCATTACTTTCAGTCAGTAATACACCTACGAAACAAAAACAAACCGAAAGGTTATCGTTCAACAGTCGTTATAGGGTAATGGTTAATAAAACTGAGTACATCACGATTAGCTTAATGGCGATAAGAATCTTAGTTCCTTTAACTGAGAGGGTGGGGACAGCAAACTACGCTACTTCCACATACCAGTTTAGAATTTCCGGCAGCTAAACTGTTAGATTACTCTCGACGAAGAACTTAACTTAGCGAGCTAATGTAATGAAGAAATCAGATCACTCGTTTTTCATAAAGCAGACAGAAAGATATAGGAGTTAAGTTCGGAATCAGTGACAATCGCAATAAAAATTTAGGCATCATATACAACTCAATGTGTATAACGAGACAATGAACGAACCATTCCGTTGAATTTTATTTCGTTTTTATTTAATCCTGTGACAAAGAAGATTACAAAAACCCCTCGAATTGAAAGGTTTCGCTTTAGTCTTTTGCGATTTAGCGGCAATCGATTTCGCCTTCGCACGGTTTTAAAAACGGTCTCCCAGAATTAAAAGGCATAAACATGTTTCAGATCGGCTCATAGATTCTAGCTAAAGCATAAAAGAAGTGAATATGAATACAATGTAAACAAAAAGTTGATTATTAAGCTCAAGACGGCGCTGAAATGTAGCCTAATGTATTTCTATGGAGAAACTTACCTCACTTTTCACGATACCGCTTTACTCGGTATTTTCGAGGAACCAATGCATGGTGCAGAGGGAGGAATGGGTTTAATACTATTAAAATTATTTTTCGAACCAGAATATAGTAATAGAGTGTGAAATTATAAGCACAGTTAGGAATTAAAAAATAAGCATTTATGTATTAAAAATTGAGAAAAGTATTTATCTTGGGTAACTCCAATAGCCATAACGAGCTTACTATTCTTTATAACCATAAATATAACAGTTTCTGGAGTAATTTGGCGGAACGGCTTCATGACAATGAAAGTAAAAAACGTAAATTCCGCATACCTATATTTCACAAGACCAAGGTTTCGTTGCAGAGCAACATCATCAGGTGATAAATTCTTCATAACCATGTTATAGCTATCAGTGATGCCTAAGATAATTACTTATTTTTTCAATTTTTGAAACTTGAGTGTTTATCCTTGAATTTGCAGTCAGCCATGAGACGAGCTCGCTGACTCTCTATTTGACTGTAACAAAACTCGATTAAAATCATAAACGCATTCATTGGGTCTTAGATATGAGGAATCGTAATGACTCGCCGGAAGCTGAAGGGGATGCAGTATTTGATTCTACTTGAAAACATTCACGCGCTTAAAGCCTATATGGGAGTAATCTCCACTCACCTCTCTCCCCTCTGTTGATCCTCAGTCCGTCGTACCTCTCTGCGCTCCTCGCCCTCCGCCTCTCCCTCAGGGTGGGAGCCGGCCTCTGCGGCTGCTGCGATATCTGCCTCGAATGGGAGGACGTGGGAGTGTGCTGACCACCGGTCGCGTTAGAAGAAGTGGCCGATGCCGAGTCTTCTTGAGATGGCGAAGGGTTCGCGGGGGACGTGTCTGACACGTTTGTGACGCTGGATGCCGGTTCGGGCCTTTTGCTCGCGAGGGGTGAAGAGCTGGTCGACGTTAGGTCTAAAGACCTCTGACCCCTTAAGAACTTGGGCTTCGTCCGGCAGATCCTGCATTTCTGGCTGGACACGTTCGATCCGGAGGAAGGTGTGGGTGCGGATCCGGAGGCGGCGACGGAGGGTGTGGGGGCGGTGGCTTTCCTACCGCTGATGACCGTCCCGCAGAGACAAGTCCGAAGCTCGGAGGAAGTAGGCGGCCCGGTGGCCATTGGGCGTTCCTTATAGCTCGGAGTCACCTGTTGGAGTAGACGGATTCGGAATGGGGTGACGGAACTGGGTCCCGTCCCGACAAGTTTTCGCTGCCGAAAACTGGGAATGTTGGTCAAATGCGCTTTCGTTACCTTCAGGAAAAGGGTGGAGATTTTTTTCGTGGAAAAATTTAAGATGTAAATATTATCTCTGATGAAGGTCTGCGTCCGAAATCGTCTCTAGTCTTTATCCAATGACTGTTGTTTGACAGTAACTGTTCATTGGATCTCCTTCATATCCTACTTATAACTTTTCCCTCACACTATTTATATTTATATATATAAATATAAATATATATATATATACACACACACACACAATATTTTGGCAGATAAGATGAAAAACGAGGAAATACTAAGAAAAATAGGTGAGAAGCGAATGATTATACAGAGGAAGGCGAACTAGACATTAGCTTAGGAGATAGAGCATGATTAAAGACGTGTTAGAAAGAAAACAGGAAGGAAAATGACGAAGTGGTAGGAAGAGGTTTCAGCTGATAGACGATTTGAAAGGAAAAGAGAACTATAAAGACATGAAGAAGACTGCGGAAAATAGGAGTATGTGGAGAACCAGGTTTAACCAAGAATTATCACGGAGCTGTCTACGGGCAGAGCACCTATGATGATGACGATGACATAAAATACTAATTTTTTAATTACTGCGTATGAATTTTCAGTCGAAAGAAAATTTTCAGCCGAGAGAAGACGGAGGAATTTACATTTCTAGGGCCGCCTCAGAGTATATTTAAGTTTAATTATAATTGTCTCCAAAATTGAGGTACAAAAATACGTAAATATTATGGCTGAGTATTCAGTATATATATCAATTTAATAAATGTCCAGATACTCTCAACATAAAAAACGATTATCTCCCTAAAATACGTGAAAATTAAAGGATGCGTTTCAAAACGCTAGCTTTTAAAATATTTAAACAGACGTTTTTAATAACGCTCCATAACATATATTCTTATATATGCAATAAATATATTAAAATATTTACCGACGGTAATATCATATTAAAATATTTACCGATACTAATATCATATGAAAATATTTTCCGAAACTAATTAACTTTCATATCAAAATTAGGATTAACTAAATAATTAATGAAAAAAATGGAATCTTCATTTTCTGACGCAATATGAAAATACTGAACTTTATTTAGAATTGTAGAGCTAAAATTCTTTATAAGTTTAGTAATATTATTATATGTCATAAAGTAATTTATCCAATAATTCATTAAATAATTTGAACTTTCTATCTATAACCATTTACTCAGAATCTTAATTTGAAAATTTTGAAGGCACCATTTGCCACTTGCCGATTTCTCCAAAATAATTATTTAGAAGCGTAATAAATAGCATCATAGATCACATACACTTTTCAAATTTCAGTCTTATATATTTTGCCATTTACTTGCAGTTTTAATTTGATTGATTGGACAGACGGACAGAAAAAGAGAGAGAGCGAAAACATAAGCGCATTAAAAAAATAAAAACTCGCAAAGGGTAAAGATTGTCATTCTGAATGCTTTGAAAGACGTCAAAGACCAAGTTATTAGAGGTGATCCTGGAAAAAATAAGCAATTGAACACTCTTTTACCGTTTCCGCACAAATGACACTTAATAAAATTAAAAAAACTCCAATTTTAAATCAGAGTTTTCAAACTTTTTGTATCGCGACACAGTCGAAGGGAAGGCAATATGAAGTAAAATATGTTCTGACTTACATTTTCATTACCACCCAATAAAAATTAATACGTACTAAAAGATTTGTTTTATCTAATATCTATAAGCATTTCGCTCTCCGCCATTTTTGATGTATTTCAGCTGATTATACGTTGGAACAGATTTTCCTCATGAGATCTGCGACCGTACTTTGAAAAATAGTACTTTAATTGTTAGAATACACAATTGGCTCGAATATAAGAAAATGCGCGAATGGCTTTCTTGATAATATTAAATTTCGCATAAAAAGGAAGTTTTTAATGCTTTCTATAGGAGATAATTAATTGAAAGACAAAGAATCTTACTGACAACTGTGTAAAGTCGCTTTAGCTTTCAATTCTGTAAGCAAAGGTTCCTACCATGTGTGTGGTAATAAGCTTTAGTGTTGATCGGTCGCACACTAAAATTGATTTTCTTAATTTTATTGAGCAACTTACGGAAAAAAATTAATCTTACAAGAAAACAATTAGGATAATCAATAATTTTTTCCAATACAAAACCAAAACTTTAGAGCTGCCTTGAACCTAATATACCATTAGGGCTGGCAACTTTAAACATGTGATAAAGATTTAAATTATAAAGACAGAAAGTTAAAGAGGGAGATATCGATATCCATTGCAAAACTAATATTTATCTATTTAAATTATCAATTAGATATACTGACAGAAAAGTATCCCTAGGCTTAGCTCTCTAATTTTAGAATGAATTTATAGGAATAGATTAAGAATAATAACTTACCTAGTGACTTTATTTGAAATTTATATGTTAGAGCCTACTTGGCATTGATGGATTATATTGGCACTTTTCAAAAAGTAATAATGCTTTCAAAACTTGAATGTTTGTAGATCTTTATTAAATTTTATCAAGTGGAAAGTTTAATCAATATAAACTATTGATAAAGGAAGAATGGCTATCCATATTTTAAATAGTTAATTCTGCTACTTTTTCTTCGAGAGGGAATATTAGGAATATGCTTCGATTAATAATCCTTTGCTAGACCGATTCACTTCATGCGAAAAGAAATTCTTGAATAGATGACGCCGTATAAGAGAAGGGCGTGAAGCCATGCGCGCAACTGCGCACTTCGCTGAGAGCGAGCTAATTCTAGCACCAACTTTACTTCACTATTTCGTCGTGAATGTGAAAATAGATTAAAGGAGTTGTAGCCCGTTGTACTTAGATAATGAAAGGTTTAAATATAATGGTCAGTAAACCAATCCAATGAGTAAATAGGTTTAAAAATGCTATTTAGAATCTATGTTAGAACACAAGATAGGAAATCACCTTTATTTATAAACTTTTGAAACTGACCAGCTATTCATACTACCTCTTTGATACCCAATGCGCGTAGGCAAGAGGGAATCAGCAGGTCGTAAAAATAGGACAAAAAAGATAATCCTTGTAAAAGAACTACTAATGATGTGCATTAAAGAAATAATTATTGTTTAACATGAAATTTTTCAGTATGAAAAATCTGTCAAATTTAATCCTTTACAAATATATTTTTAAGCACATTATTTATAAAGCCAAATTTTAAAATTACAAAGGTGAACGGCAAGTTAAAATTCTATTTAATTTACAATAAATACCGTTCCGCTATACGTGGACATTGGTTTGTATTGCAAACGTCAAAAGACGATTCATACTTAATAATGGCTAACAGGAAAAAATATAATAAAGCATTGCAGATGACACGGTTAAATTTGTAACATTTCTCAAACAGTATGAAAATTAAAAGAAATTATTATCTACGTTTTTGAACTTAAATAATATCTATGGGAGCAATGCATTTTTCGGAAAGTTCATAAAATAATCTACTTAAGATTTTTATTAGAAAATAAAACTAAATAGAGCTATTGAGTAAATATGTAACCTTATCTCTCTTGAATACAATAAGTAGATAACTCAAAATATTGAGCGGTAAGTGATACTAAAATATTCCTGCAAGTAATTAATAGTTGAAACATTCATTATAGAAGTACTTGAAGTTAATTTTTTAGACATGCTCTCATTCGTTTTAACCGCAGACATTCAGCCACAATCAAAATGATTTTCTGCCGCATTTAAAAGTTGGAACTCAATTCAATTAATAAGCTTAAAATATATAGAAATTGTAAAATGAAATGTTTTAAAATTTATTATATCTTGAAATAAATACAGCAAGACGATTTTGAGTTACCTAAAATATTTTGTGCATTAAATTCGTTACTAATAAGTCTTTATTTTTAAAGATAAAATAAAAAACAGTGGATGTATTTTTGAAAGATAGCCTGAAATTGAAAAAAATTCAAATTCGCTAGGAAAATATTTAAAAAATTCGAAAAGAAACGTAAAAGATAAAAGCAGTGCATTAAAGAAATTTGAGGCAAGACTACCGAATCGAAATATATAACATCGAATGGATAGAGTTCCTACTCGACCTACTTCCTCATCGACACTTTTTAACCCTCCTTCCACGATTCGTATCACTCAATCTAAATCCATCGCTGTTTTACTTAGTCGACGTGATCGCCTCTCAACCCTGACCCCTGACTTTCTTTACAGCCCACGCTTAAAGGAAGTTCCAGCACTCTCTTAACGAGAGACCTCCTCTCCGCGATTCCCCATCTTCCAACGCCCATGCCAATAGACCATTGGCTTAGTTCGCCCCATCTTCCGAACTCAAAGCAAGGTTAACTCCAGCGAAGAAAAAGGCTAGCTATCTTTTAAGGGAGAGGATGAAAAGGTACGTGGAACGAGTAACCCCATGCCCCGGTTGTGTCAAAGTGCATGAAGTGCAATGGAGGTGCAACAAATCCAAATAGAAATAGCAATCGAAAAAAAGAACGCCTTGACCTTGAGAGAGAAGGGGACTACTCGAATCGAACTCAATTCAATTTCTTTTTGTCTCTCCTCCGCTTCAGTTTGAGGAAGGTCATAAAAATCGTTGAATGTCAGTGTGACGGTTTTCGTTGAGGTGAAGTTTTTTCAGTGTCATGGCAAGGCAAAAATAACGGATAAAATCATAATGCTCACACATTTTAAACAAAATATTGCAGAAATTCGTATATTTTAACGAAGTGGATTCTGATTTCTGCAGAAAAAATTATCTTTAAAAAACATATATGAGAGTACGCAAAATCTTATCTGGACAATTATTTTATAAAGCTCTGTGAATGAAAAGATATTATTTGTAAAATGTAGCAATTGCAAAAAACAACAATTTAAAGCGGAACAACTCATTGCGAAACCTCAACTCTTCCATAGGTCCAAATTTTTCGCGCATGCCTATGGCTCTGAATATTATCAACGTAGAAGGCTCTAAACGTAAAAAAATACTTTCACCTCAAATAAAATTTTATGAATTGAAAAAACAAATTTGAAAAACTTAAATATTGAAATTATGATTTCTTCATTGTTTCTTCTTCGCGGCCTCCCTTAATTAATGACTTTCACGACCCCTCTTCTTCCTCGCAGCCTCCCTTTCGTGATCCCTCAATCGATCACGGTCCGAATTTTGGCAGTTTGTTTGATGAATTGACTTATTGCAATGAATCTTGTAGTAATATTTATTATTCGAACTTACAAACAAAATATCCGAAATTATCTAATTAAATGGGCTTTGAAAACTATCCCGCAAAAAGGAGGGTTGAAATAACTTAAACTGACGTTATTTGATACAATTTTCCTTACGGTAATCAACTTAATTTTTACCCATACAAAAAGACAGTGGCCGTTTTTCAGCACAAATTATATTAATTAAATGATAGTCACTATCTAGAATTGTTAAAAATATACAACTACGGTAATAATATTAGAATAGCTACTAAAATGATGTTTTCATTAAACAGATTTCTATCAGAATTATAAACTATGATATTCTTAAACAATTAGAAAAAAATCCAAACAATTCTTACCTAATCCGTTATATAATTTTCACTTTGATCTAACAATTAACCCACCAATTTCACGCGTCAGATAAAAAAGTTTAATGGCGTCACACGATAAAAAAACTCCTCACGCGATTGGAACAAAACTTACAAAAACTTCATCAGGATTAATCTGACGAGGCCAACTTCTAAACTCCAGCGTTGCATTGACCCAACCCCACTCTTTACCCATCTCGCCTCGACCTACCTACGCCCTTATATAACCTTCTTACCACCGCAACTAATTCAAATTCCTCCCATAAAGCTCCTCTTACCAATTACATTTTATTTTATTGCCTTAAGCTCGTCCCTCCGCTCAGCTTCCTCCCTTTGTGTTATTATTTTCATTTTAGCTCAGAGCGAGAGGGGGGAGTCGGACCTCTTGCTCTCGCCATTCTCAGAACCCATGCTTCTTTCCCTTTCTCCCGAATCCCCGCCAACCCTTATACCTCCCCCCTCTCTCTATCTCCCCCTTACGTCCTCCAGTACTTTATTTTCAGTCCCTTGTCCATAGGCGGAATTTCTCTCGAGAGATTGGTCCATCTGCCATTTCCCAGGGAAGTTCTTGGGAAACTAGTGGTTCGAATAGTACGGGCACACACACACACACACACAGGCACACACGCTGGCACACACACAGATACACACAGACAGACAGACGCACACACGGACCCATTCAGACACATACACACACGCGCAAACACACGTTCAACCCTACAGCAGAGCATTTCCCCTTCCCTTCGAATATCGTCTTGGGAAGGTCGAGAATTGCGAAGAGGGAGGGGGGAGGGGAAGGGGAGAAGGAGAAAGAGAGAGAAAGAAGGGACACGGGGGAGAACGACGGTGTATGGTGAATGTAACCAAGAATTGGAGTGGATGGAATGGGTGAGGGAAGGAGAGGAGAGGAGAGAGACGAGCGTCGGTGGACGGGACGGAGGAAAGGGTTACGGAGAGAGAGAGAGAGAGAGTGGGAGTGTGGGACGGCGCGACGGTGGGAGGGGGAACTCCGGGCGTGTAAGAATGGGGAGGCGCGGGAAAGGAGGAAGGGGTGGTGGAGGCACGGGGATAGTTGGACTCGCCGAGCGGGCGTTTGAGGGTGGCGAGGAAGGTAAGGGATGGGAGAATCGAGATGGTAAGGGAAAGAGGTAGTGGCACAAAGAGGGCGTGGAAGAGAAAGAGGTGGAGTACGAGATGTAGGGAATGAAAGAGAGAGGAAGGAAGGAAAAGAGGACGTGAGATAAGTACGAGAATCTCGAGGGGAGGAAGCAGGGTACACTACAAGGAGGGAATCCTTACGGTGGCGTCATCTTAAAAAAGAAAGATTTTCTCCTTCTCTCCCTCTCCTTTTACTTCCACCTCCGCGTTGTCATGGTTACCAAGAGGCCACCCCAAATGCATTAGCTTTACCGACAACGCAAAACTTGTGCTTGTTGAAACTATAAAATTTGGATGGGCTTAAACTAACAGGTAGTACAGGCATCCGAAAATAGGATTTTCCATTGAATTAATCCGAAAACATGTAAATAAATATTAAAATCTAATAATTTTTCTTCTGATAAAGAATGTAATTTTTCTATGTATTGAACGGTTCGCCCTATTAAAAAAATGGCAAAGAAAAAGAGTAGATTTTAACTGGGAAGCAGAAAGCGCCAATGAGCGGACTTAGGAAATGACTTATGCGTAATAAGAAATTGTTTATGAAGTAAGTTGGTGACGGCGATATCAACGAAAGGACCGCAAAGAAATTGGTATCGAGTGGGAAATGGAGCGCCTACGTTCAATTGAGGTCGAGGGGAGCGGCTTGGTTGTCTGACCTAGAAAACGTGTGCTCTACTAGCGCCGTTCATAGGAACACTCGAAAGTGGGGGACCGAGGTGAAATGGAAGAAGTGGAGCAGGTGGGCAGATTCGGAGAAAAAACTGGCTGAA
Organism: Tanypteryx hageni; assembly: GCA_028673005.1. NCBI lineage: Eukaryota > Metazoa > Arthropoda > Insecta > Odonata > Petaluridae > Tanypteryx > Tanypteryx hageni. Next base: position 81,580,649 of record CM054116.1, on the reverse strand, counting down.
AAACATTTCTTTTTTCGATATGAAAGAAAAGGATACAGGAATCTGAGACAATAAAATAACAGTACGTTGATTAAATTTTTATCACCATCCCGGAAAAGGAACGAAAGAAAAAAGAAAAATCTATCACTTCCAAATGATTCGGGCGTGTCCACAGCAGGCAAAGTTTTGCGATTTTACCCCAATTAGAGTACAATTTCTCACCTATGTGACGTTACGGCTATTGACTAAATTATCAATCAGGATATTGTGTTTAAATTGGAAAAGAGGCTATAAAACGAGATCAACAATTTATATAATTTTGTGAATCTTACGATGAAAAAAATCATTCTCTGATAATATAAAAACATTCGTTAAAAAGAGGCTAAGGTTTTTTATCGAATAAAGATCCTATTTAAAAAAATATGAAAGAAAAACGAAAATCGCCGAATGAGTTGGAACGTGCTCATTTGAATGGTGGGCTTATAGAGGGAGGGAGAGAGAGAGGAGAGGGAGGAGGGAGGGGGGGAGCAGGAGCTAGAAAAGATAAACGGATGAACGGTTTTTTACGATAAAGAATTACCCGCGGAGTGAGAGAACGGCAGTTCTCGGAAAAAAGGGATAAAAACGAGAAATCGGAAAATTTTCGGATCGAGTATCGTAGGCGGGTGGAGTAGGTGGAGAGCGTGGAGGGCGATTTGGGCGGTGGGCGGAGGAATTGGGTGGGTCTCTAGGGGTTGGGGGAGGGCTAAGGGAATACAGGGAAACGATTGAACATTCCCGCTAACCTGACCTACATTTCCCTGAGCTACGGACGTGTGTTGTACGTCAAACATTCCATCCCGCGAAAACGCTCTTAATTAATTGCCATCGACGAGTATCCCTTCCCACACAATGCGCGCGGCCGTTAACGCATCACAACTTTCGAAAATCAATCAACGGAGGAGGAATCCCTCTACAAACAAAAGGGAGAAAAAACGGTACCCGCACGCACAGAAATTTGCGTAGTAATCGCCAAAAGAAGTGTACGGTTTCGAATGAGAACTTTTAAAAGAATTAAAGTTTAAAAGGAAGAGATTTATAAATGCATGCATGCAGAAAACCACTCGTCAACCTTGAAAGCACATTTATAATAAAAACACACTCTAAAAAACAACAACAACAACAACACGTACACAAACACACGGACACGGCGATCTCCTCCGCTGGAAACCGTCGGTTCTTATCTCGGGGAGGCTTGTAAACAAATGTTTTCTCTTTTCTTTGTATCTCCGCTCCACGGTTCCGTTTGGTTTGAGAGAGATGGCGACGAAAGAAGACGACGCAGGAGTTCCTTCTTTTTTCAAAAATATTATTACAACCGCACTAGAAGTAGGACGAAATGTAGAAGAGATGCAAAACGTTTCACCGGTCGAAGTCTCATCCGACCAGCACGCACATATATATGTATATATATATTACGCACGACTTATTTAATGTATAAAAACACGTATTATAAGCACGCCTTTTTACGCACGCAGATAAAGGATTTATGGGCGAATATATCGAAATCTCTCACAGCTGTTTCTCGGAGACGGAGTGCTTGGTATCCCGACTTCTGCCCACTCATCGATGATCATAACGCCGAGCTGCCGACCCTGGCGCCACGATTGGTGGCCTATAGAGTAAACTTGAAACGTGAGCGAGAGGAAGAGAGAGATGGAAGATGTACAGAGAGAGAGAGAGAAAGGAATAGGAAGAGAGAGAGAAACGGAACGCGCCTCCCCGCTGTGCGTACTAAACTGAGAAAACCCTTCCTCGTTCTCCTTCGCACACACGCACTCTCTACCTCTCTCCTTTCCCTCCCTTCCTTTCGCACACCCTCTTCCTTCTCTCTCTCTCTTAGCAGTCTCTTCTCTTTCACCCGGACGTAATCGACGTTGACGAAAATCTCGGCAAGGAAAAGGGAAGCGATATATATATATATATGTATGTGTGTGTGTGTGTCAGCACAAGATATTTCTATATTATAGGTATAAACATATCAATATAAAAAGCGGAATCCTCTCTATATCCGAGACGGAGAGGAAAGAGAATGACAGCACAAACTCGCGCGAAAGCGCTGGCGCGGAACAGACGTAAGCGGTCAGCAGGGATTGAGAGAAAACGCGCGGATGAGAGTTAAGGGAGAAAAGGAAGGATGTCCGCGCGGGACTCGACCAAGGTTAAAAACGCCATAAAATAAGCGGACGGAAATAACCCGGTTCCCACACGCTCCCACGTTCAGACTTACATATTTCATTCGCGCCCTATAAACTCCTCCGCGATGGAATCTAAGTACAAGCGAAGAGGATCGAAACGTGCGAAACTACACAGACGCGGTATGGAGAAAGATCGAAAGGCGTATGGCACGGGGTGCGGGTAAACAAAAGAGCTACGAAAATAATCAGGCGGAAAACGGGACGAGGGAGCGAGGTAGCGGCGAGGTTTTATTTATGAGGGTTATCGCGTTAGAGAAGGAGTTTGAAGATGACGCTAAACGGATAGATAAAGACTTTTTTAAGACTCACGCAAAGTGAAGGACGAGATAGGGAGAAGGTAAGAATGAAGCGTTGTGGTAGGCGGGGAGAAATAAAAAAATGAAGATCTAGAAGCGTTAAAACACGGGGGAAACGTTGAGCGTGTGACTTACCCAGTCTGACCGGATCACCTCAGTTCCTCGCCAAATCGATAGAGGGCGGCGCGCGGATCGAGCTTCGTTCCCCTTCTACCGCTTCGTTCTTGTTCCCAGCTTCTGCCTCCTCCCTTCCCCTCCCTCGCTTTCGCCTCCATCTCTCTCTCTCCCTCTCACTCTGACTGCCTATTCACCCGCCTTTCTCCCTTTCCGTATTAAATCCACGCGTCTTTCTTTCTCTTTCTCTCCTTTCATTTGTTCTAGGCTAAGCGTCCCCAGTCCCTTAACGTCCTATTCCCCCTTTTTCCATCTCTCCAGCTCTTTCTGATCTCTCTCGGAGAAAGGCAGGGAGGTGAGAGGTTGAGAGGAGGTTTTCCTGTACAGATCCTCCTTCCACTCATTTTTCTTCCACTCTCTCTCTCTCTTTCTCCTCTCTTCTCCGTTCTCACCGCCTTATCTCCCTTTTTCTCGCTCGACTCTTTCTCCATCTAGCGGTGGTAGGGACGAAGCTCTGGGCGTAAACTTCCGTGGCGTACGGCGTAGGGAAAAGTTAAAAAAAACAGGGGCAGGAGAGAAGAGGGAGGGAGAAGGAAGCGGAGGAAAAGATGGAGGAGAGAGGGGAGTGATAGCGAGAAGTCTTCGACCGCAAAAGACAGGGCAGTTTTGATGGAGAGAAAAAAAGTTGCGTAATTTTGTTCTCCGCTAACTTCCGTCTCGAGTTCGCATGTCCTTCCTTTTTACTCCGCCATCTTTCCCTTCCTCTTTCAAACTTCTCACGTCTCCGGTATTTCCACAGAGTTTTGCTTCCGCATGCCCCGAACGCGCCTGTTTAACAGTTCTGTTGCAGTGAGTGAGGTAGGAGACGAGATGAACCTTTTGGAGGAATTTGTTTCCATTAACTCCTTGCACGTGCGTAGGTCAGGGTTTACTCCTGAAATGTAAAATTTTGACGAGATAACGATGTTAAGTGATTATTAGGAGGACAATTTTCGTTTTATTTTTTAATCATATAATAAGAATTAATTAAATCATAGTTCATATAATTATTATGACTACTAATTTAAAATATCGTTTTCATGAACCTATGTAAATTAAGGACAATTTAAGCACATTTTCTAATTAGGTTTTCTAAGAAAAATATCACTGAGCATTGTTTAAACACGCACATTTATGTTTGTTTCGGTTATTTCAATCCACGAAATATCTTTCAAATTTAATTACTAGGAAGCGTTAATTAGAAATGATTACGCTGGAGCTGTCATTTATGCAAAATTCTCGAAAATATAAATTTTGTTGCCTGGAATAATAAATTCCTCAACTAGAGTATAAAATCCGTGAAATACCAAAATTTATTATTTATTGTTTTGTATTTTATAGGTGTTAGTTATTTTAATTGTCAATTATATCGTTATTTTCAAATGCGTTTATTTAGTTTTTTGTTCCCTAATAAATTTAAAATAGATAAGTGTCAGAGTTTGATTTAATGGCTCAAAAAGCTTGTCAACTTTGCATAAAGATACGTTTTTATAAATTATAAAAAACATGTTTCTCTTAGTCAAATATTGAAACAAATGAAATTAGCTTGTGCTTCTGATCTATGATAATTCAAATATAATTGTATGATAGAAATTATATAAATCTTTATAATCAGATGGAAAGCGTTTATAACGGAAATTTCCTAACGAAAATACTAAGCACATTTTTATATGAAACACAATTCATTCTTTGATAATCAAACATTAACAATCAGAATAGTCCTATAACTAGCATTGAAAAAGTTAAGAATACAACGCTAAATTAACAGTTATATATATATATATATATATATATATATATATATATATATATACACTCAAGGAAAAGAAAAGGTAGTGATGAGGGTGGCAACAAGGTGTTGAGGGAAGCCCAGCGGACACTTACCAAGTTGGGGACCAAGTTGGGAACCAAGTTGGGGACCAAGTTGGTAACCAAGTTGGGGACCAAGTTGGCAGGCTGCTGGGGGCGTCTTAATGCAAAATCTATATGAAGCTACAAAAACTTATTATTTCAGAACTCTTTTATTGGACTAACATATATATATATATATATATATTTAGCAAATTCTTACTCGTACTTAATGTTAGTCCAATTAAAGAGTTCTGAAATAATAAGTTTTTGTAGCCTCATATAGATTTTGCATTAAGATGCGTATTTAAGTGCAGTAAAATATAATGTATTTAATACATAATAATGCAAAATTCATTGACATTCCAATTATATATCACCCCTCACAAATGCAACGAATAAAAACGTCCGACCGCTTGTATGATATCCCAACTGAGGTAAGTGGATATAAACTACACGACAATTAAGTCAATAGAAAATTATTGCTATGTCTTTTGGCTGAAAACAAAATCCAGAATAAGCACTGAAGTAGAAAAATTGGAAGATTAAGTACCCTCTTTGGCATCTCTAATATTCATCACAAAGAACAATCAAGTAGAAAAACATGACTGAACATGTAATTTGTAATTCAAGTCAGTCCTTTCCTGTGACTATTATATAAATATAAATATTTTATTAACGGGTTTAAAAAGAATCCACTAATGTAGTCGTTTAGTCAGTTCGTTCCTCCTTCCCACTTCCGTGTCTGGTGAATTACTTCTACACCATTAAAGTTAGAGCAATCCAATTTTTAAGGGGTTGTTATAGCCTTAAGTTATAAAACATTAAATTAGTGAACTAGTTATACACCGTTTAACTTAGAGCAATCAAATTTTCAGAATAGTTTGCCCTTGAGCAGGATTTTAAAAAAATTATTAACTATCTATACGGGTCCGTTATTGCAGAAAAATTTCGTTTCGTTTACGTTGCTATGACAATAAAAGTGGAGTTTTAAAACGTTGATTTTTTTTTCGAAAAGAATAAAAATTATATTACAACTGATTAACTGTGGTGAGGTATGTTTTAAATAACTTTTTATTGGATTGAGTTTTACGTTTTTAAAAATGAAAATACAGTCTAACATTATAAGAACGTATACCCAAATTTTTTATTTGATAAAGCCGTTAATATTTGATTCACCAGTTCTTTCCTCGCTTGTTTAATTGAGAATGTTTTTGGTAACTAACGCACAAACAATAAGACGCGATAGGAGTCAGAACGGAAATTAGCCGGAGTACGCGTATCATTGCATCGATACTAAAAATACTGCCGTAAGACGGAGAGGAGCGGTCCGACGAAGAGTCTCATCGCGGCAAGCGTGAGAAATTAATAATTGGGTTGAGTTTTTAAAAATATGTGAGCCCGGGGCTAGTACACCTGCACCTTAAGATTAGGGACGAGGGAGAAATGATGAAAGGAGGAAAGGGATGGAAGAAGAGAGAGAAAGATAGAGCGGTAGTGTTTGATTGTCCGGACTCTGGAGAGAGAGAAAAAGGGCGCCTATATGTCGGGCCATTTCTCTTACTCTCCCTACCTCTCTCTTCTTTCCCAACCATCCGTTTGGTACCTCCTTCTCCCTCATCATTTTCCTCTCCGAAATCCCTCTCCTATACTCCAATCCCTCTCCTCCCCCCTACCTACACCCTCACCTCTTCCCTCTCCCTTCCCTCCCATCCCCCGCAACCGACCATGACGCTTCGCCCGGTCGACACGCGCGCCACCGCCGCGATTCAGTACACCGCAGCGTCCGCCAGACGGAGACACCGCCGTCCTAGCGACAAGATGGCGGAGACCTCGTCGCGAGCGTAAAGAGACGGCTGCGGCTGATAGACAAAGAGAGAGATCGAAAGAGAAAGAGCGAGAGAGGTAGGAAAAGGAGAACCGGAATCGAGAGAAGCCGAAGGAGGAAAGAGGGAGTCGAGGTTGCGTTCTAAACGTCTTCCGGAGAGAGAAGGCTATTTTTCGGGAAGTGAAAGGAGTCAAGAGAGAGAGAAAGAGAGAGAGAGAGAGAGAGAGGGAGATCATCCTTGCTTCGCTGGAGTGAGAGAACATCGGCCGGGGAAGCAGGAGGGAGCGAAGGAACGGAGAACTCCCGGGGAGGAAAATACCTACGGGTGAGTAACATTCAATTGCATCCACGGAATTCGCCATGACTCGATCTTTATCACTTTTCCTAGCGAATATTGGTTTTTCTTTCCCGAGCTGGCGATGGAGTCACTCGCTGCGTTTCGAGGTCGGCGGTCATGCGCGGGTGATATTATTTTTCGATTTTTTTTGGGAGAAATTCATCTCGATTTTCTGGGTGCGATGCGAAGTGGGATCGAGACGTCGCGTTGTTTTCGCGTGTGCGTGCGTATGCGTTTGTGCGTATGTGCGTTCGAAGGGGATAGGGAAAGCGTCCCGTCGTTATGCGTAGGAGTTTCGTTCGGATGGAATGGGGAAGGAGGGATGAGGTGACGCCGAAAGTAAATAGTGTGAGGTGGTGCCTGGGTGTGTGTTTGTGTGTGTGTGTGTTCGAGAGAGCGTCCTGTAAGGGTGGCGGAGGGGTGGGATGCCGGTGGAAAAGGGGGCGCGGCGGAGGTGCGGGGGTAGGTAGGCGGGGAAAGGAAGGGAGGTAGAAAGGGGGAGAAGGTAGGAAAGGGCGAGAGTGTAAGGAGCGTTAGGCGTAGTGTGGCGGGTCAGTTGATGGATACGCTACCGAAATATAACGTATTGTTCGATATTTTTCCTCTTTATCCGCCAACTTCCCCGTTTCTTGGAAAATCTTTCGAGAAAAACTTGTCTGGGTTGACCGAGGTGATGGTGAGTAAATTTCGACGAAACAAAGGTAGGGGAACTCGATGGAGAGTTACCATTGAATTATCTATTTCAAACACACCTAAAATGTATCAAGACTTCCAATCAATCAGATACTAGATATACATAAATGTAATTGTAGATTACGTTGTTTTCTCTATTGCATTTAAAATAAATAAGGGAAAATTTTACCTCTCGTTGAGATTTAGAATTTTAATGTCCAAACTTATAATTTCAGAATTTCAGACGAGTTTGCAGCAATAATTATAAAGTCGAGGAACAGTTGCATTTTTTTCCCTTTTGATTATATTCTAGCCCCTTAAAGGCTTTCTTTTTCGCATTACATTATTGTATCACACGACGCATAAGATCCCGGGGCAAAGCACCGAACTCGGTCGCAAAAATTTCTATTTTTCACCATCTTGCAAATTTTCTTTCATCCATATTTCATGAAGGAGAAACATTTTTGCATTTCAATTAAGGATTCCATTCTGAAGTGAAAAAAACAATAGCATTCGAAATTTCGTAGAATTTTACCAAAATGTAGGACAGCAAAAAGGAAAAGAAATGTACATTCTCTCGCCGTAATGATATCTTCACAGATCATGCAACGCATCCAATTAAGATAAGCATAATGGGTATCCTCGAAAAAAAAGTTTATTTCATCTTCCTTTGCCAACTTTTATTTATTAGTTTATGACTGGGCAATATATTCCATAAAACTTACTCATTCTGAAATTTACATGTTAAATACTTGACCAAATTTATTAACGAAAAAAGTTACGGTATGTGAGTTAAAGTAGAATAAATTCGCCGAATCTATTCGCAAAATTAAAAAAACATAAAGCATCAATTATATGACAATCCATGCGGCCACACAAAATAATTGGTCATCAAAGATGAAAAAACAAACGAATGTTATTTCTGAAATTCACGTGTACGATATGTCTCGGAGATAAAAATTTTTTATGGGTTGGCACTGAATCGAAAAAAAGGTGCCGGAAGATTGGTCCTTTCTTTCGATGAGATGGGGACAGAAGGAGAGAGAATGAGGGAGGGGAAGGAAGAAAGAGAGAATGAGAGAGGGAGGGTGATATGCTGCTACGCCGTAGTAGAGAGGAGGGCGGAGTATGATAAGAAGAGGGTGCAAAGGGGCGCTGCAGAAGGGCGATGTTATTTAAGGAATTTTGGGTAGGGAATGCAGGAGGAGGGATATTTCAGTGTATGGCAAATTATAATATGTGTAAGCGAGTGGAAAAATATATTAAATCGATCACATTAATTTGAAAAGACGAATAATAACTCCCATAGTAAATTGTTCAACAATAGGAGGCTAAATGAGACGACTTGCTTGCTAACCCACCAATAAGAGGACAGATGTTTATGTGTTCGTTTTTGAAAGAATTTTTGACTCAAGAGTCAAGTCATACAAACACTCAAAATATTTGAGAAAGCAGAAGCTTTCGCCATTTATTTTAAGTAAAATATTGTATTACCGAAGTTAAGGGAATAAAAAATGATGTATCAATAACAGAATTAGACATCTTTAAAATATGTAAACTGTGACTACAACAAAAGAGAGATGCGTGAACGCGATTCATAGAGTAAATACGTCCTCGTAAATGCACGATTACATTAATGCCCTTTACTTCACCTACTACGAGGGAGTCCTTTCGACAACTTCTTCAATCAGAAGTGTCGGATGTGTATGTATGCATTAACATACAGAGACACATTTATTTACATATTTATACAATGTAAATAAAATCTAGTTGATAAAAATTTGGTTTTACTATATGTTCGTAGGGAGCGCAGTTGTCTTCTGCGAAAATAGGTACTACCTCGTAATATTTAATGTAAAAAATTAAAGATAAATACGGAAGAATCATTGCCATTAATGTGAGACATAATTTTCATTAAAGTGAAATTTATCAAAGGAAATGGTCCACTAATTACGTAATTTTATTTGCAGGATGATACCTCGTTATTGAAATCCATTTAAGTCCCTTGAGATGTTATCAACGAAGCTTTAAACATGTACATACAAATATACATATACACTAATACACATAATATAGGTACATATACATATGCCTACATATATTTACGTTTATAAGATGCAGCTATACATGTACATAGAATTGAGAGCGACGGCGAATTTCTTTTAGAGTAGCAGAAATTCATGCATCGAAAACCTAGCAATAGATTCCACATCTAACGAGCGTTGAACGAGAGCGTGCATTTTTTTCGATGCCACAAGAGGAGGAAAAATATAATATTAAAGCGGGTAAGAATGGAGGTCAAGTGTAGTTTAAGGTCCTTGGGTGCACGCGGGACGGAATAAGGTGGCGTGTAATGAGGCGAAAGCAACAGGGTGGGGTGCGGGGGCGTTTTTGGTAAGGGGAGGGAGAGGAGGGGAGGGGGAGGGATCGGGAGGAAAAGGAATCAAAAGGAACTGAAGAGAAAGAAGAGCTAGGGAGGGGGAGGGGGCAGTTGTGTTGCGAGGATAGGAAGAAGTTCGTTTGGAAATGAATCGATGCGCGTCACGTCGAATTTTCGAACGGCGCTAATGGGCGTCCGGAATGGAATTCCTCGGGAAAGAGTCCAAATTTCCGTGGCGACAATGGAGTTTCTAGGATCGATAAAGTTGGTAGTGCGTATTAAGCGACGTTAGAAAATTGGCTTGGCGAAACTTCGCGACGGAATGACTGTGGAGAAATAGATTCGCAAGCGTGAAATATACGATTTTGTCCCTGTTTGGAACAAGATGGGGGTTTTTAAAAAGAAAATATGCTGAATTTGGGGCGAAATGAGAAATAAATACGAGGGAAAGTTTTAGACGACCAAAGTGAAGTATCATAGGCATAATCCAAAACGTGTGTTGATGAATATAAATCAGAGAAAGGGCAGTTTCTTATGATCACAATTTCTCATTAAATTTCACCTAATATAAACAATTATGGATTTAAATAATATTCAATTTTAATACAGTAGGAAAAGTTGCGTAAAAGATGGATAAAGTTAATGTGACCAATATATTTGGTCATAGATATCTTAACATCTTTTTGCGTCTAATATCCATTTAAAGTTTTTCATGTAAAATAATTATGTTAAAAATATTATTTTATTAAATTAAAAACAAGGGCCATAGTGTTTGGCATCCTTTAGACAATAGACTTGACCAACTGTCACAAATTGGTAGGAAATCATTTTTAAGGAGGGATAGTAGCTTCATAATATTAAAATATTAACAATATTTACGCATAGTATAAATCAATGCGCTGATGTTTTTAACTATATTGAGATAATAGGGATAAAAACAAATGTTTTCATGGACTAAAAATATTTTTAAAGTCTAATTTCTAGAAGTATGATTAATAATATTTTATGCATTCAATTTAGGTTTGAAATAATGAAAAGTGAAAAATTTTGTGTAGCATAATTTTGATTATAGTACAGAAATATATGTCGTATTAATAAATCCTATTTCATAATAATTTTGGAATCTATTACCTAATTGCAAGTCCAATGGCAATCAAGCATGTTAATGAAAATAAAAATTTTTAAGGGGATAATTGAAATGAAGTATTGAGATAAAATTTAACTGACGTTCCTAAGAAATAAATGATTCATAGAAAAATAATACTGTCCACAGGTGTCACCAGAATCTTTTCTAGGCAAGCTGCATGACTTTTTCTCCCTGTTTATGTCTCTTTGTCACCTCGTATATCAAAAAGTAATGACAATATCTCGCGAACTATCGACTGTAAACACGCGACGATGACGGTAATGCATTAATTAATTCTGCCGTTCCTCGTCCTAGGATGAAGAAACAGGAAACTCTTTCGCAGGGATATGGCGTAATCACTTTGAGACCGAGTTCATTGAAATGTTAAACTTTTTTAGAAATATCAGTCAAGTATATCTTTTTTAAACGTTTTCTGTTTCCTGCAGCTTCCTTCTAACGAAAATTATAAGGACTGTAACTTAAGAAAAATTAAATTACTTACACCATTTTTTACTGCATGGGAATGATAGTGTTTATGGAAATTAATACAAGCCTTAGGTTCATGGCTTTTGGAAGGAAGTACGTATTGCATGAACTTTGGATTTTGGCTTTTAAAGTTTAGTGCCATATCAGAGAAAATTTAAAGGAATCGTTCCTCATTTAAACTAAAATGTAATTAAACTCTTAAGCCATAAATTAGTTCATCCGCAAAAATTCACGAAAATAAGTACAAACCCTCTGCCGCAAAACACTGTTTATCCAAATGCTTTCTATAATAACTTACTTTAGAACACCTATAGCCATATCCATAATGCTCAAGATGTTTTTTTAATGATGGTTAAATATCAAGACCTCGATTATTTTACGTGTTTTCTTGATCATTTCTGGCGATGAATTTACTACTTTTTTCCAAAGAAAATGTCTATGCAAAGCGAAGCAGACCAAAAATTTCCTCGAGACCCTCTTAAGAGATCAAAAAGATCACCATCCGATATTTAAAACTATATTTCACCCTCATAAGCTAGATATTAAAAAAATAAGCAGCGCATCAACCTTTATTAGCCCATAAAGAAAACTTCCCTCGGCAAAACTCCTTGGATACCACTCAATCTACGCAATTTACGCTCAATTTTCGTCAACAGCGGTATTATATGTACATAAATAACTTTTCAAGATGTAAGCTATTTGTGGAGGCACTTATTCATCGGGACAAATGGAAGAGTTTGGGGGAGGGAGTGGGAGAGCAGATGGGTGGAAAGAGAGAGAGAAAAGGGCTTAAGGATGGGGTAGTATGTCGGATGGGCGGCGGGGGAGACGATGGCGGGACGAAACCGGATAGCCGATGAAAGTGACCTCCAAAAAACGCAGCACTCCTCCTCCATGCCTCTTCCATTCCATCCCATCCTTTCCTCTCTTTTTACTCCAATCCTCTCCATATCTCTTTCCCGGCCTCAAACACAAGACCGCCTTCGGGATATTTACCCAGCCTTTGGAAGTCGGCGGGATACAGAAACGGTGGCGCGGAAAACTGGGTGGTGGTGGCTTTCTGAGAGAGAGAGAGAGAGGGAGAGAGAGAGAGAGAGAGGGAGATAGAGAGGGAGAGAGAGGGAGAGAGAGAGGGAGAAAGAGAGCGGGAGAGAGAGGGAGAGAGAGAGAGGGAGAGAGAGAGGGAGAGAGAGAGGGAGAAAGAGGGAGAGAGAGGGAGGGAGAGAGAGGGAGGGAGAGAGAGAGGATAGGACAGGACGGAAAGAACGTAAGAGATAGAGGAGGGAGGAACGAGAGAACTCGAAAGGACGAAAGAGATGAAAAGGAGGAATAAAAGGAAAGGGGAGGAGATGCTATGTGCGGCACGGGGAGGGTGTGGATGCCGGGAGGGTTGAAAAGAAGGAGGAGGGGAGTGAGGGAGGGAGGGTGAAGATCTATAGGCGACGCCAAGACGGCGAGAATGTCCTCAGCGTCTCAACGATATGACTAAGGTCACAGAGGTCCGTCCTTTGGCATTTTTCCCCAAGTAAAATGGGAAGAGAAGGTGGAAAAGACACGGCAATAAAGAGGTGGAAAGCGGAAGGGTTCGAGAGGTGATGGAGGAAGAATAGGAGAGAGAGATGAAGAGCAGAGGGGTAAGAAATGAAGGAGAGTATTATACAGGAAGAGGATTGAAAGGACGGGTGAATAAGAGGAGGAGGACACTATGGAGGGGAATGAAAAGAGAGAAGGAACAGAGGGAATTGCGAGAAGCAAATATAATATACTACAGGAGGAAGAAAAAAGAGAGTGAAGAGGAAAAGATATGAGGAGAGAAAGGCGGAAGTTAGATACGAGTATAAGTAATATGGAGAAATAGTGAATGAAAATAATAAAACTATTTTTGATCATTAAATATTTGTGCTTTTTATAATATTTAATGTATGCAAATAATAGCCTGTATTAGTGCATCACCAAAATAAATGTGGATAAATACCTAGTAAAAACATTGTTGCTATTTACTATTTCTTATATGATGATGATCACACAAAGCATGTTAATTTCTACAAGGCCTTCAGATCCTAGAAAAATCAAGGCCTTCAGAAATAAACGTTACGAAATCTATCTAAAGTCTTTTTAATTATCTGAAAATCGGCGGCAGCGGAAGCAAGAATGAAGTATACAAAAAATGTAAATGGATGGAAATTTTATATGAACAATAACCAGAAAAAGCGACTGCAAATAAACTTTTAACGAAACACGAAATAAAGACTTGCAGCGATGAGACGAATTACAAGAAAATAGTTATGTGCAGAAGATCCGGCGGCGAGAGTAATACAGGCGCGTACGCACTTCATATATGTATGTAAATATGTATGTATGTATGTATGTATGTATGTATGTATGTATGTATGTATGTATGTATGTATGTATGTATGTATGTATGTATGTATGTATGTATGTATGTATGTATGTATGTATGTATGTATGTATGTATGTATGTTTGTATGTATGTATGTATGTATGTATGTATGTATGTATGTATGTATGTATGTATGTATGTATGTATGTATGTATGTATGTATGTATGTATGTATGTATGTATGTATGTATGTATGTATGTATGTATGTATGTATGTATGTATGTATGTATGTATGTATGTATGTATGCATGCATGCATGTATGTATGTATGTATGTATGTATGCCTGTGTGTAAAAAAGTACGGGCAGGGAATAAGGAAGATGAAAAATCAAGAACCAAAGACCAGGTGTTGCATGACAGATTACATGATCAATATTTTTATTAGTTTCGCCTGAGATGCCTTCTCAGCAGATTGATGATGCCATTCAGAGCAGATGGCCGGGCGATTACGAGTGATAATTATCCGCTGCTTCGGAAATGTGTTGATTACTTAATCTATGGCGTGGTTGCACCAGTTCAGCTTTCCTCTTCGCCGTACGGGAGCAACAAAAGGAATTTTGATAAAGGAACAAGGATAAGAAGAGATGGAGCCTCGCGGAGAAGAGAGAATACCGAGAGTATAGAGAGGAGAAAGGAACCGAGGGAGATTAAAAATTTTGAGGCGGATGGAAAATGGAGATAAATGGATGCGGAGAAAGGGGCACGCTCTCCCCTTAGGCACGTTTCTCCGCTGCGTTGAGTAGTCACGGACGACCTTTTTAACCAGGTAAAGATTGATACGTATCTATGCAAGCTTTTAGAGTCTTAGTTCTACAGGAAAATCTGTCGGCAAAAGGTCTGCGCCTTAAAAATTCACAAAAAAACGTTTTGAATAAATAATTTAGCCTTTAAGCATTTTGGACAATTTTAGATGGGCGATATTTCACGAAAAATACAACAAATACTCTCTTCAATATCACTCTCGGATAACTTGCGGAAGAAATATTTGCAAACATTTTAATAGATCGTTTTAAAGATGATTACTATTTCATGTGTGGTTTTCGAATTTATTTTACGAAGTTTCAAAACTCAAAAGTAATATTAGCAACAATAGAGGTCATAGCTTATAAATTCGGTGATAAGGTTGCTAGATCTAGAAATTCATGTTTAAAAATAAAATTAAAATTTATGGGGGAAAGAAATTCCTCTGGAGATTTGTGATGAAACGCACATCATCTGTGCACGTATCCACATACGAAATTCATTTAGAAAAAATGCAGAAAAGGGAGGGTTCGCTCTTAAGCATTCGTATTCCAGGAATGAGTGAAAAACTGTAGTATTTAATGTTACAGGCGGCCATAAAAAAGTAGGAGTTGGTCGGTGCTTTTTTCTGGAAAACTTATGACAGAAAGGAGATAGGGAAGGTGTTGGAAAATACGTCCGTCTACCCGTCCTCGACCAGTAAAAAAGTTATGGCTAAGGCTATTCTCTAAAAAATTATTTGTTTCGAGTTGGGAATTCGGATTAGATCGAAAAATATTTTGCGTGAAAATTACTCATACGTATTATTAGAAATAATTTTGGGGAATACGTGCGGTGACGTGGGTACACTCCGCACGAGCGGCCAATGAAAAGGGGCGGCTGATGGATGTGTCTCTTTTTTGTTAAAGGTGTTTTTGAAACTGAAATAATCTAAAATTTTAATGGCTATGGAAGAGTTAAGTGTACTCTAAACAAAGACATTATTAATGAAAAGTGTCTCAGCTTGATGATTGGTATTTTTGTAAGATACACCACACATATGTATGTATTATTTAGTTTTTTTGCCAAGCAAGGCTGGTATTTCAGGATATAATGCATTTGCACGATAAGGAAAATGAGAAAAAATAATAAAACTAAGGAATTAGGAAAATAGCTTAATAAACAGTGAGCGTGCAATAATTGCGAAACAATAATTTTTGAGCAATATAAGGGGAGAAAGTGAAAGAATTGATAATAAGCAGAGATGTAAGAAGAAATGAGAAAAATGGAATTAGATGGTAATTGATGAGGAGGCGTTACGGAGGTCATGGATTTTACACAAAAGGAGGCACAATATTTTTTGAAATATCCAATTAGAGCAATCATTTGGAGAGGGAGTTAATGAAAAAGCAAATTTCATGAATTTTTTACTAAAAATTTTTCCTTCAACTCTTTATGTTCTCTTTTTTAAATAACGAGCAAAGTTTTACATGAGGTCTCGAAAACTTATCGAACGAGGCGTTTTCATCTAGACTGAATTAGAATAAATTGGCGACATATATTGTATCAGTATGGAAGAAAGGACTCAATTGGAATAATTTATGCGCAATGGGATACTTTTTACAGCAAATTTCAATTAATATTTTGGATAATTTTTATTTTTGACATTGTCATACACAATTATTTTCTAGTACGTTTCCAATTTTAAAGCTCTATTGGACTGGGAAACCTAAGATAACTACGTCGTTGATATCGATATCGTATGCAGGTCTTATGATGGATGTGCTTTATTTTAAAGTTTTGATAGGGCTAATTTTAGAGTAACAATACAATTTGAATTGGGAGTTGACATGTTTTGGAAAAAAAACTTTATCTGAAACGAAATAAAACGGAGCATATACTATTATTTTGATTATCAACCCTTAAGTATAAAATATGTTGTCAAATTGCTAATATCATCATTCGTTTCAGTTAATTTTCAGTTCAAATAAGTGTGACCAGAAAATCATCGAAACCTTAGGAAAATATTTAATAAATACTATTTGAAATTGCAAATGAAAAACCAAGCGCGATTCAGTGAAAAAATTGCATTCTAAAGAAGAGACAAAAACATTTTAAACTGAAACTCACATGGGGATGATTTTGTATTGAACGTGTAAAAAACAAAGACAATCCAAATACCCCAATGAATAATGTAAATAGCAATTTAGGAAAGTGTACAGTATAGACGCGTTTCGAGCCATAGAGTATTTAAAACTAAACGATATTGTTTTAACGAACGCACACCGTAAAACAGCGGAAACCCACGACTCGATTATGTGCCTACGAAAAATTTATTTTCTCTCCTTAGTTGGAGCTTAATAAACGTAGTTACGTAACTGTAAGACAATGACTAAAAACTACAAAACAATAGGTGTACCAGAAATGATGGCAATAAAATATTAAATTTCTAATCTAACAATTTATTTTCAAATCAGTTGTAATTAAACAAACAATCGAAAATTATTTAAAACACTAGGGAGATGCCCGTTGAAATTCAACGGGAACGTTTTGTGTGAAATAAAAAATGAGCATAAATATATCTTGACTTTCTCTGAATGGCAAGCAAACTAACTTTCGTTCTTTTAGGCGTTCGTTGTTTCAAGTTTCAAACTCCTACAATGATTCTAAGTACCTAATTTTAATATGCGAATGATTAATGTTCTACATGCATATGTATTCCTTCTCGTAAATAAGGTGACGAATGTTGTTTACATTGGTTGCTATGAAAAGAATTTCTCTCTCCTTCTTTCTCTCTCGTACTAATTTTAAGAGCATTCAAAGCACACTTTCACCCATAAGGCTTTAAATAATAGGAATTCGAGGTTTAACAATGTAATTGGTTGGCAAGGCAACATCCCAATTAAATGCCAATATTTCCCCAAAATATGTGAATTAAACGTTTAACATGAGAAATTTCGAAATGTAGGCGAGAAAAAATGAACAGAATAAGAAATTTCATAGGTTTGTCTTTAAAATGGGTTAGATTTGAAGATCATAGGTTAATTATTTCTAATTTAGATCTCAAAAAGAATAAAAGCCTGCAAGTCAAAAAGTCGATATTTACGTGTTATCATATGAGAAATGGAAATGCCTACCCTGGAGTCAAACCTAGAACTTTTTCGTGATTTCTTTTGTCATCATATTACAATATGTGAATCGATCGTTCCTGCCAAATATAAAAAAGTATCTCGTTGCATTATCGAGTTATTCGCATTTTTATGGCGTGACAGAGGGAGCCACAAAGGGACCAAGGGACAAAGGGACAGAAGTAGCCTTTTATTATTGTTAGATACTTCACTTGAGTTAAGTAGCTGTGATTTAAAAACTTCAAATTTACGTTCATTTCTTCGTCTTAAAGGATCCATTTCTTTTCACTTACAAACGCTGGGTGTACGAAAGGAAAACTAACGTATTTATGTTAATTTTTTCGTCGTAGATAATCCATTTCCTTACAATTACAAAATGCTGCCTGGGAACGAATGGAAATTAAACGTATTGTAGCAGTTCTTGTTTGCTTCAGTTCCTACGAATATTGGTTTCGTTGACAGTCATTAAAAACAATGCAGGAAATTTTATTAGTTAAGTTCTTGCTTGATTTTCTTGAAAACGGCTACTCCTACGATAAATTTATATATATGTTAATAAATACTCAATTTGACTATTTCTAAAACATTTTCTTAAAAATTTTTGACATAACTAATATTTTACGAGATAGGAGGGATAGTTTGTTTTTTGCTCCCAGTAAAGTAATAACCCTGTATGGGTTATGTTTAACATTGCTTTTGACCAGAAGTTCTTAATAACAAATTTAAAAAAAAATCCGTTTGGTAAAACCCGAGAACCAACATGACGTAAGGACGCACAAACGGACCGAAGTTAATAATTGCTCACGCTGGAAACAAAACACGCCCAATAAGAAAGGATAACTAAATTCGAGCTATAAATATCGTTGCAGGTCAAACGTAAACAAATCTAGATTATGGACTTTAATGATCATAAATGGAGCATAGATATAATAGAATTTGCTAATATATGGTAATAATTTGAATTCACCTGCTGCTTATCCAAATTTTTAAATAATTTCTGGCGTAGGACCGGATCTAGGTTCCTGATGACGCTGTTTCCATTCCATTTCTTCTGCAATAATGATGTTGAACGACTGAAATGATAGGAGTGAAGTAATAATTTAAGATTAAGGAGCATATATTCTGTCATCGCGTATGCAATATCTATAAAAGATAGTAATTATAATATATGTTAAATCTAAAATTCCAACCGATTTCCGTCACACTTTTAATTAGGAAACTACCTCTGACTGCATTTAAATGTGGTATTTGACACTGCAAGATTACCTGCGGAAATTCACTGTAATATTGCTTGTATTCTTAATTGAGTTTTAAATAAAGTGTCATATATTGACGTTTTATTATATTATTAACGTGTTCTGTGGCTGCAACATAGATGACAATATTTTTTTGATATTTTGGAGATTTTAACGCAATGAATTTCAATTTATCTTTGCTGAATAATTATAGCGACTAAAAATTACGCGTTTCTCGATATGAGACGTGATGCCAGAAAACCGTTAACTCTGGTTAAGCTAAAAATTCACAACCAACGTATTCCTAAAAAATGTCCGTTTACGTCTTCCCTCTATTATACAAGTATGGAGCCTTTTATAAAGCAGAAGCAAAAAAAGCGTTTAATTTTTACAAATATTTTCATTATCATGTATTATACTCACAAAGAAAAAATGATGAGAACGAAACATATATTTACGTATCTGGGAGTGTACCTGTATCATTGCACATACGCTTGTGTGGGAGTGTACCAATGTACACACACAAACAGATGCGCGCACATGTGCTCGCAAAAATCATAAGCAGGACGCAAAGGTGGAGCTAGACTATATGAAAGAAGCGAAATGGGAGTTTTGCGAGGTGATGTCTGTGGGTGGAAGCGTTTCGTGCAGTTTGGGAGGGACAAAAGAATGAAGTTGGGAGGGAGAGCCAGCAAAGGAAGTTGATATGAAAAAAGCACCGAGTAGGCGTTTCGTTTTGCGAGTCTTTAGAAAGAGAAGAGACTGGTGGCGTTCGGTGGGCGGTAGTGTGTGTGTGTATGTGTGTCTGCCTGCGTTTTTTTTTCTCTCTCTCTCTCTCTCTTGTGGAGGAGAAAAGTGCGTGATGTTGGAGATGGAGAGAACGCTGAAGGGGAGGGAGAGAAGACGTAGGAGAATAAGAATTTATTGTCCTTCCCCCCCGCTCGCCTATCTTCCCTACCAACCTCATCCTTCCATCCAATCTTCCTAGCTGCGGATTCTCAACCCTTAAAGGGAAAGCCTCGGAGCGTTTGTTTTCGCTGAGGACCGCGGGTGGCGTGACAGTAGGCGTGGTGATCATTACTCTCCCTTCTTCCTCCTATTCTGCCTCTCCCATCTCCTCTCCCCCTCACGGTTCGCCGCTCTCCACACACCATTCCTTCTCCTATCTCTTCTTCTTTCCTCCCCTCACCTCGTACCCTAACCCCAACCTACCATCCTAACACTACGGACGCATAAAGAAACCTGGACTTCTTTATATTCTTACTCTCACGTTCCTTCTCTCTTTCTCTCTCTCTCTCCTCTCCCTCTGTTCTTTTTTCCTCTCTCTCTTTTGACCTAAGGGAAAGAGAGGTGAGTTCCCGAACTTTGAAGCATTCAAAGAGATGCTTCTTCGCCATTGGATGAGGTCGGAAGCGAAATCGTTTTATACCCTTACGCCCGGTTAGTTTTTTCATTTTCATCATATCGGGTTGGTTTAGCAGTTTTTTAGTTGACCATCTCGGAATTTCGGGAAAGAAAGTATGTTCCGTAAAAAATAGGCTTTTAAAGATATTTTTTCCTTTTTGATTGACTGCTCGGAAAATTAATCATATTTTACGCAGTATCTGGGACTGTGATGTGAGTTAATATTCGAGACATGGTATATAAAACAAAACGTAAATTTGCCTAGCATCTGGAAAGAAGTTTTTTTTTTATTCACGACGAAGAAATCTCCAGCAAAATCATTTTGTTGTGCCATTGATGCGTTATGAAACATTTCCCCTAAATTATTCTATAATGATAAAATTCTTATTGGTATACTGGCAATTACAGTTTGAGTAGGGATTTATGATCAAAAAACAAACTGGCAGATTACGATTAAACAAAAAATTTAAAACTAACTATTTTTCATTTAAAGTAAGTTTTTTAAATTACATAAGCTATATACTGAATTATTAACCTTAATTCATAAATCTTCCTCAAATAGTATTGAGATAAAATATACGAATATTATTTCAAGTTATTGCGAAAGCAGTAAGCAGTTCAGTAAAATTTAAAAAATGAGACTTGTGTTTATGTACACATAAACATGAAAAATGTAACTTTCTCAAAATTTTAGTAAGTGGTTATTTCTGTGTATTAAACAAATGAAAAAATTATTAAAATATTTTAATCAAGTTTGAAATACAAACAAAACTAAATAAATGTAAATAAGTCGTTATACAGAAAGAAACATCAACATCTTTATATGATCTCCTAAGCCCTCAAATTATTGAACATCAGGGGGATTAACGCGCCAAAATCTCTAATAACCCTTAATTGCAAGCTTGGCTCTCCCACTGTGATTGCTGATATCCTTAAAAATCTCTGCGTCGCTCTGTCTAACAATCGATACCGCGTATTTCGTTGTTGTGTCTTTCGATATTATTGGGAGGTCTGATTTTATCTAAACATCCTCAGATACAATCTTCGACTCTCTCATATGTAATCTTGTACCAAACTATAGAGATATATTTATTGTTACTCTTGGCTGATTGACAAATTTAATTATGTTTTCCAGAAAATTACGTCATTCATGTCCTTAATTGTTATATGCCACAATCGTTGCCTCTTTAAGTTACTACAGCAAAAACAATCAAATAGATTTTCAGAATATAGCCACCGATAAAACATTTGGGTATTTCACGCAATACATACGCCAATCCCTCGTGTAATTTGTAACATAGGAAAGAGTAACCTTGTCCTCATTCTCATACGGACATCTCAAAAAAGAAACAGACTAACCTCATCCCGCGAAGCAAATAGGACAAAAACTCCTCACAAATCGGGTCAGAAAGAGACGGGGAACAAACTCAAGGCATGACCCATTTTGCCGAAAAGTGACGTCATGCATCTTGCTGCTGGGCATTCAGTAGGGAGGCAGAGTGAGTGCGGGATATTCGGAGAAGAGAAGGAAGGGTTGCTGGGAGGAGAGGGAGGCGATATAGGGGAGAAGACTCTGGAAGTAGGTCCGAAGGGTCGTGGGGTCAAATAGGGATCCCAGAGTCGGAACTTTAATTCTCCAGGAAAGGCTCTTTTAGTCCTGGTCACGCCCAGAAATGGAAGCTCTGCTCATCAACGGCCTTAGTCTTCTCTTCCCCAACCCTTCCTCGCTGTTTCTCTCTTCACTACTATTCGTCTGGATTGATCTTTTCCCACTTCTTCCTCGTTTCTCGTTCTCCGTTATTCTCAAAACATTTTGAACCGTCCCTTTTCCTTCCTCGTTCTTCCTCAGTTCCTCTCGTCTGCTCCTTTCTCCCGCGTCTCTCTTCTTTGCAAGTTTTTATCATTCCACTTCTTCGTTATTTCTATCTCGTATTCTCCATAATTCTCCCTCATTCTCTTTCGTTATTTCTACTTTCTCCTCGCTCTATTTTCACAATCGCCCTTTCATTCCCTCACATTTTCTTTCTACCTTTCTCAAACAATTTCCGTGCCATCTCCCTCTTATTACTCTCCATTTTTCTATTCTGTCCCCTTTTCACTTCCTCGTGTACGATCTAAGTAACGAAAAAATTTGGCAACCGCTAAAAAATTCGAATTCCAGATTTGATGAGTATGCTGTGGAGTAGTTATTACAATCTGCTCATAGTATCTCGTTTTTAATCTGCCGTCTTGTAGGCTACCTCAGGGTATAGACATTTTGAAAGAAACCGAAAATCTCGCATTTATATTAGGTGTCACTCGGACTAGAGACCTTGTTGAAATGAGATCTATTGCGCATCAATTGAAAAAACTCGTCCAGTCATGGATTTGAGCGTCCTAAGTAATGATACATAAGCCATATTTATCGGAAACAATAATAGTGTCCAATGACATAATAACTCCTAGAGTTTGAGGCGCAGCAACTGCCAAGCTCTTTCCATCAACATCAGCAGCATTGTTGCTACGAGACAAAGTGCGCGTAAATACTTATTAATGTAACCGGTGCACCGTTTACATTGATAAATATTTACCGAGGTGGCATAACTGGGTGAACTAGAAGGGTATGCATATGCGAAAGTTTTTGTAATGCACGTTGAACCGATTTTTCCATGGATTATCGCTCATTTTCTCAAATTATCATTCATTACTTTTCATCTTCGATCATTTTCCTTATCCCATCTCTCTTTATACCACCTATTTCCCTCTTCTTAAAGTTTTCCATCGTTAGCCTCCTAAAAAAATAACTTTTTACCTGGAGTTACCCGTCGCCACTTTTCAGTCGAGTCCTTTCTGTCGACCATGTCTCATCGGTTTTCTTATTGGACAGCCTCGAGAAAGAACCAAAGAACTCCTCGACTCACCCGACTAGAAAGTCGTTTCGGCAGTTTTTTTTACTTTCCATGGGCGGCATAACGGATCAGATTTTTTTATTATGATTCAGTAAAGCTAGGGAAAAAAGGAAGAATTATATTCTAACCGAAACTTGAATTTTATACGCATATTAATGGACGCAGTTACAAATATCCGGATAATCGTTGAAAATGTATGTTGAAACCTATATATTCTCTATTTTCACTAACTCATTATATAATATTAGGTAGAGACAAATATAAATAATATGTCGATGTAAAATTTGGCTTCGGAAAAGATTCACTGCCTACAGAAAGAAGGTATTATAGAAATTATTTGTGCAATAACACAGTTTAATGTTTTTGACACAAATGCTTTTATATCACACAAAATTCTGAACATTCACAAAAATGTGGAAAAAGGAATTATTTCGATAAAAGTTTTTATTCTATAGATCCGTTGATTTTCATCTTCGTTCAAAGAAGAAACTCTTCTATGGCGTTTTATTCCAATCACTCGGCTGCAATGTGTTTTTCGATTTTAGAAAGATAGATTGACCCAATTTTTTATTTACTCGATAAAGCCGTCCTAAATACGTAAGGATTCTCAATTTAAGTCTTTAACGATGTAAAATAGAAAAAAATGTCATTGGACCTGATTAACAAAACTTGCAGCTTCAATGGAAACTAGGGAGCAGAAATATTTGTTGATTACTGAGCATTAATATAGCATCCTGAACCATTGACGTAAAGAGTAAATATAATTCCAACTCGCCGCAGAGTTCCCGACTAGAAAATAAAAAACTCAATGAGAATACCGATCTTAGATAATGTCACTTCAACATGAATGTAGCGAGTGGCGCTGCGGAAAGGCCATTTTCTCTGCGAAGACAGCATAAAAATAAAATAAAACTACACCCTAGAAACTTCGACGAAAAAGTTCGTGCATTATAGTATCCCTGTGAATCCACTTCAGCTTTTTTGAAAAACCTCAATGGGGCAAGGGAAGGGCTTTTTATTTACTGCTTCTATACGGGTCTTGTATACCTCGCCCCTCTCATTCTTAACCCCCTCATCCTCTCACACACAACGTCTATTGCATCGCAAAAGTTTTCTCGAGGATTCATCAACATCAGAGTCCGTACTTTCTCCGTCGATGTTAAGTCTTCTCTTTATCCACCTCTCTCTCTCTAAACCCCTCTCTCCCTCCCTTCCTCTCCTTTCCTCCCTTCTTTTACTCCCCTTCTCACCCTCTATCTTCCTTTGTGTTTTACTATTCCCCTCTCTCTCTCCTTTTCTCTCCTCCTTCCTTTTCTCTTCCTCCCTCTTTCCCTCCCACTCACTCCCTCGGTCTCTCTTCTCTCTCTCTCCCTTCCTCTCACTTACCTCTCTCTTCTCTGTCTCCCCTCTCACATTCTCCCCTACTTTCTTTCCTTATACTCATCTCTCCTCGTCTCCCCCTTTCCCCATTTCTTTCTCATAATCTCCACTTTCTCTACATTTCTCTTGAGAGTAATTGTCTTCTGCATTTCAATTCTCTCCCTTCACAAAAGCTGCCCCCTTTATTGCTCTTTCCCTTTTTATCTCGATTCTCCCTCTCCTTTTACCCTCTACCGTACAAATATAAAAGGCTTAATCCTTTTGTAACTTTGTGTATGACACTTTTTTAACGTGCTTTAACAAATTTTCCGACTTTGCTTAAGACCGAGATTTGGCAGGAATACTTCAATCGCGCGCTAAAAGCTAATGACGGAAAAAATTCGAAGAAAGACCCGGATTCGAAACCAGGAACGCTTATTCTATCCGTTTGAATAGTGTAGGATGAGCTGAAACGTTGCACGCAAGCCTTTTCTCTTTACCATATCGACATTATTTAAAACTCGAAATTTCAACCAAAGAACAATAAAAAAAATGAAATTTTGTTTTCTTACCGTCGATTTTTGAATGCACGTCGAATCTATACACAAATTCGTTTTTATCGCAAAAAATTCTGGTTTTTTGAAGGAAAAATCGTTCGCCGTCATGGCAACCATCATGGAAGATTTTTGCAAAACTACGTCATCCTAATGGGACTGGAATTGATTGATTATACATATTTATAATTTAATTATTTAATTAATTTACATAAATATCCAAGTTATTACGTAATCCTAATGGGAATAGAATGGATCGATTATACTTATTTACAATTTCATTATATAATTAATTGAAATAAATTGAGTAAATTATTATTGATTGATTGAAAACATTGTTTCATTTAAGAGAAATTCTAGTTCGCTTTCAAAGGGCTTTATAATTCCCTAGTATTTATTTCCTTGAATATAATTTCCTATTTCTTTTAAAATTCCTCTTTCGGTTATTCCTTTACACCTACGTTTCTGTTTTTTCTCCACTGCCTTTTCTTTTTCCAGCATTTACATCTTCTCACTCTAACCGTTTTCACAGAAAAATAGTTTTTTATTCCTCGCCTGCATAGCACATAATAATGCGAATCGGAGGGAAAGAGAGCAGAGATATAGAGAGAGAGGAAGATGGGGATAGAAGAGAGGAATATAGGGAAGAGATAAGCAGGCGGGGGAGGAAAGAAGGGTGGGAGGTAAAAAAGGAAGCATCGGCGGAAAGACCGAGCGAAACTGCAGCAACCCAACACCAAAGGCATGTCCGTCCCGGATGCGTCGTGCCAGCTGCAATTACTCGGAGTGGTCCTCAAGCGACATAGATGCATGCAACGCTCGCAGGGACGGTATTCTGGGGGAGGATAACAAAATGTATTCAGGCTGTTTTTCCTCCATTTGTCTGTATCTCCTGCACCTCTCTTTTATTTGTCCACGTTGTTCGCTTGGCACGGGGTTTTGAATTCCAGCATCAAAAGCCAATCTGGGCTATGGATTCATTGTGGATGGATGATTTGCGAAAGCGATCGCGAACGCAGCAGCATATCCTTCGGGAAAAGCAGGACCGCGCTAAGAAGTTATATTTTAAACAACGTTTTTATGAATAATTTTAGTTAACTTAAAGAAAAATATCCCCATAGCAGGTTAGAATATATGACCGATATAAAAATATCACTAAATGCGGCGCTAAATTTTAAAACCTTGGTCGATATTTCGTAAATTATCGCCAATTTACGAAAGAATCTTTTGCTCGGGTCTCAGAAACAGCAAGTTACGTTGATTATTTGATGAACTGAAAGACATAATCTCCTTATAAATCCTAAAATATATTAGCTTTTTTGCAGTTGGGATGAAAAATCGATTTTTTTGTAATTGTGCTGGTTTGAGAATTGGATAGTCTGAAAGAATGAGATGGCTATTAGAAGATAAAGAGAAGGATCTTGGTAGAATAAATTGAGTTGGGTGAGCCTAAAACCTACCGAGAGATACCATATACCTACATATTAGTGTTGGTGCGTATTTAATTAACTCTCTTTTGATAGAAAATTCATATTCGAGATCATTACAAATCTTGAGTTGATCTTTGTATTACGTAAATACTCATTACGAATGATTGGTTATCATATCGTAAAAGTATAAAAATTGTACAAGTGGTGTTTTGCAACAAACGCAATGTTCATTTAAGTTTATATCTTACTAAAAGTTTTTACGATGAAATTTATTACGATAGTCTGCAATACATTTGTAATAATATTTCTATTTTACTTTATCAGGGATTGTATAAATCTCCTTTTTAGCACTTTTTAAAATCGCTTATAGTTTTCACTTTGTCCGTCCGTCCATGAGCAAAATTTAGTTCGGCCGTCCGTGCGCAAAACTTTGAAGCAAAAATGAGAAGAGGATGATGAGATGCTAAGATTTTCAGGATAATTTTGGCTGGCGACAGACATATACTTTATTGATTTTGGAGGTTCGTCCATCTATCCATTTGCCTTTTAGCAGGATTTTTAAAAATCCCTTATGAGCTATCCATATGGTTCTGTTACTACGGTAAAGTTTCGTGTTGTTTACGTTGCTACAACAATAAAAGCGAAGCATAAACATATTCATTTTACTTTCCAAAAGGGATAATGATCATACTACAACTGCTTAATTGCGGTGAGGTATGTTTTAAATAACAAGAAGGGAGAGGAGGTCGAAGATTCCGAAAATATACATGAATATAAAAAAAAGCGCATTGGAATCTGCATTTGCAGTTACTTTTTAGCTTGTTATTTATATAATTATTTTATGAATCACATTAGTTTGGTAGCATATATTTAGGAATTAAACCAAATCGCATCATTAATTCATTGTTCATAGTTAAATCTTGATACATGTTGAAACTCCTTTATGAAGGCACAAATGAAAGTTCATTCAAAACTGCCTATCAAGATGCTTTCTCAATCCACGGTGCATCCAGGGTTTTAATACATTACGCGTTCAGAACGAAATGTAATGGAGATTGTATACTCGAAAATGATCTCAAAATTCGCCAGCGTACCGTCTATTCCTCAGATTGCCGTCATTCATTAAAAAAAAATTAACTTCATCAGTCGTATATTTCTTAGATATATAGACGGTCCCGATTATAAAAGAAATTAATGTACATTTTATCCCGGAGATTCCCCTTTCTGCCATTATATTCTCCAACTTCTGCCCTAAATCTTCCAAATCCAACTACCGTATCTCCTTTTGCAGGGAGAGAGAGATAGGGAGTAAGAGGGGAAGGAATAGGTAGAGGTGGGAGGAGACGGTTTGGAGGGAAAAGATATACCCATACAAGTCCTTCGTGAGCCCGCGGAACCTCCAAACACTTAGCCTCATCATCTCTCGGCTAAGCCAGCACTCAACCCCATCCCATCCCAACCCAACCACATCTCCCCTCCTCTCTCCACACACACTCCCTCTCCTTAACTTCCCCCTCTCTCTCTTTCCATCCATCCCTTTCCTTCCCGGATTTTCCTTCGACCGACCAACTCTCACAACCGTACAAAACTTCAGCCCCTCCCACGCCTGCCTCCCTTTCCCAGACCTGACCAACTCCTCCCCTCTTTAACCTCTACTCCCGTATCCTCCACTCTCCCCCTATCTCTTGCCCCCTCCTTCCACCCCTAGAGTCTTTCTCTCTCTCCTTCCCTGCATTTCCTCTCTCGTCCTCACTATCCCTTCGCTTACGCCTGGCAAAATCGATAGGAACTCGTGTGGAAAACGTGACGAAGCGTTTCTGGTAAGGGGATGAGGTAGGATGGAGAGGTAGAGAGAAAGGGATAAGAGAGAGGAAAGGAGGAAGGTGTGTAGGGAAGGAAGATAGAGGGGAGGGAGAGAGGGAGAGAGAGAGAGAAAGTGGGAGGAAATAGATCGAATTGGTTTTGTGCGGCGGGTGGAGACAAGATGGGATTTCCAGAGAGAAAAGTGTATCCAGACGAGGTATCTCTTTGCTTCAATGTTGTGGGGACAAAACGTGGGGCGGACTAAATGTTGAGGATAGACGTTATGCCATCGCGAAAACAGTCACGCCAAGCATGTGTTGTGTTGACAAAATGTTTCCGGCGGCTTAATGCCGTGATAGCGAGAGGTTCCTTTTGTTTGCCTTCATCCGTATGACGGGGAGCAAGTCAGATAAACAGAGTTGAATATTAGCAGGTATATTTGACGAGAAAGAATTGAAGAGAATGCGTTGTTGATGAATTTGGAATGCAATACTAATTACGAGCATTGTTCCCTTGTCGAGACGATCGAAATATCTTAAACTTTCTTTGGTTACTCGGTAGAGGGGTAGTTAGCGCGTCTGGCTCACAATGCAAGTGCTAGGGTCGCGGGTTCGAGTCCCACCTTGGTCAGGGTTGTTGAGATTGTCTTTGATATAGTTACTTGCACTGTTAATCGATCAGTTATCATGGGCCTCGAGCTGTAAGCTGACTTCTAATAAATAAATAAATGGTCTTCCCGATCCAGATTCATCCGAAGAATCGAAACAACGTACTTTTAAATTATATAATACCGAAACATTCAGTGAAGATTATTGTAATTCTTCTTCAAGTCTTGCGCATCGACACAATTACTTTTGAATATAGATTTAATAACATTTCATATTTTATTTGGCAAGATATTCCGTAGACACTGTTTATTTTATATTAGCTATCGTTATGAAAAAAATCGAGTCATTTATTCGACATGGAGACGAGACGGAAAAGATCAGGATATTGGAAAAAAAATAACTCTGTGTAATTTCGTTCCGGGGGGAAAACATTCCCGACAAAATGGTGGCTCACGCGTAAAAAAATGAAACACCCTGGGGCTTATTTTTAAAGCGAAACACCGGAGTAAAAAAGGGAGAGTATCACGACGAAGAGGACCAGCGAGCATTGTACGGGAAAAGAAATTCGAGTCTTTTTTTCTCCTCCCACCAACCGAGGGAGAGGCACTTAAAACCACCATGGGTGGATGGAGCGTTATGTCCGGTAACACGCCTTATCCCTTCTTCCTCAACAATGCGAACGGGTGCCTATGGCAGTTTTGCGGATAAAATAAAACGGAGACACCGATAGAGAGAGAGTGAGGGAGGAAATAGAGGGAGGGAGGGGAATGAAGGGAGAGAGTTAGCGGTAGGAAGAGAGATTGAAGGGAGAGACACCATTATTATTACTATTTTTTTATAAGCTTAGAGAGGATGATGGCTGATAGAGAGATAGATATATAGATAGATAATCGTCTTTATTTGGGCGAAATTTGAACCATAAGATCCATTCTTACATTTAACCCTTCGTCAATATCATAAATATTAAAAATTAAAGTATTACAATGAAGAGTATATAAAATATACAAAGAGTGAGAGAGAGAGAGAAAGAGGAGAGGAGAGAAGAAGAGAGAAAGGAAAAATGAGGTATCGGATAGGTGGATGAAAGGTGAGGGAGAGGGTGACCGGGATATGGAATTATGGGAGAAAAAATTGAATGATATGAGAAACAAGGAAGATTTGATTTTGGGATGGCAGGAGTGATGAATGGGCGGCAAGGAGTTGGAAGGGAGATCGAGAGGTGAGGGAAAGGGAGGGATTAAGGGAGTAAAGGAGGAGAAGGATAGTGAGATGACGCAGGGAAGGGGGGAAGGGAATGGAAAGGGGGTTAGGAAGAAAAAAAGGGGAGCGGAGTTTCGATGGGATGGGATGGATAATGCTCATGAAAACTCATTATGAGAAGCCGGGCAAGTAGGTTGGCATAAGGGAGGTAAGCGGAAAATTGAGAAAGAAGAGATTGGTGGGGAGAGAGTGGGGAAGAGAGGTTAGGAATGAGTCGAAATATGTACCATTAAAAAAATCTTTTTCTCTATTTTTATGGTTAAAGAGATTGAAAGAGAGATATCGAGGGTTTGGTTTGGCGGTGCGGAATGGGACGATGGGTAGAAGGAAAGGAAAAGATATTGTGGTACTACGTATATGAAGACATCGAGGGAGGGTATTTATGCTCTCGACATTGGCAAACATAAAAAGGGGAGTTTAAAGCAGGTAGGGAAGGTTGGCGAGCGCGTTCTCTGCGGATAAGTCGGAAGAGGAGTTAATTATAAAAAAAGATGAAAATAGACAAGAAGTTTATGGGCTTACATTTCCTCCCTGCTTTTCCCTTGATGGGTTTCGAGAGAGAGAGAGAGAGAGAGAGAGAGATAGAAAGCAAATATGCAGATCAAGGGATATTGGAGCGTGAGATTTATCGGCTCAATGGAGATTGGGAAAAGCAAAAGGTGACGAAAGTCGAAATATCTCAATTTAGACAAAAGGGATTTGTTTCATAAACGTAATTAATTAGAGCACTTAATGTAAATGAACTTTTTTGTACATGCCCTTCACATTAAGCCTTATTATAAGGATGACGAGTTTAAAACAATTTACTTTTAGAGTTCTGAATAGAATGCGCGGGAGAAGCACAATGTGTGATAAAATTCCACTTTGCCTTCTTTATTTATCTGAGTCAGGTGACAAAAATGTAATACATAAATCTTTCGAATTTATGAAAGACTTGATTTATAGATAAAGATTTATTTTGATTTTTTGGTTGATGTGATACAGAATGGATGCTGGAGAACATTTTATAGCAAGAGAAACTATTCGACGGAAGAATCGTTTTTTACCAATACAATAATTTCTTCCACTGCAATAAAAATTATAGTGTCGTGATATTTATCTATTTTCTATGCCATAAAGTCGGTACACATTTATGACAACCTCTTAAAAAATTTTACAACGCTTATATGAGTCATTTTACAAACGATCATTGTGTAAACAGTTGCTTAAATAGTTTTGATGATGTCACACTACTGGCTTTTTTAAGAGATCATATAATCTAAAAGGAAATAAATGATATTTTTAGATTATGACAATATATAACAAAAGATAAACTATGATTCTTTGTAAAACGAAACTCAAACAGTAAAATTTTTAAGTATCCCCTGAATAGCCGGTCTTTTGTTTTAAAACAATAATTCGTTTGAAACTTATTTAACATTAAATTAAACTATTTCTTCGATTACTACTATAGTTTAAGACTAAGTAACAAATAGTGAATCCGATTCGCATATTTTCGCTAAGGAAGGTGTGACTTGTCCCAGGGCATAATTAGATAGCTAAGAGTAATGTGGGGGATCTGTAAATGATTGTACGCTTTTTCTCGACTTCATTCAATGATATAGGAATTTTTACTCGAAAATTGAGCTACAATCATTATTTAAAAATCATATTAATATTTTATTTTTTTAAATCCACCCTTTCAATCGTTTTCGTTGAGGTCATAGGCTTTCATGTTTTACGTTTACATCAACACTATTAAAAACGATGGTCATGAAATTTTGAAACCAGTTTCTCTTCCTTATTCTCTTTTCCTCCCATGTTGAAAACTCGAAACAACTAATGCAACATCTTCGTGCCCACCTATGAAAAGAGATTCCGTTTAGAAAACCCTTGCTATGGTAGAGAGGATTAAATGCATATGTGCATACAGATACGTAAACCATACACACGTACACATAGGTATGAATCATAATCATATGTAAAACACATACCCTAGGTTTTATTTAAAAATCATCAGGATTTATTCAAATCACACGTTTTGCACATAAGCGCGGGAATTTCAAAGAGCAGTCTACCCCAGTAAAAGGATAAACAACACATTTTATACTTCCTTATCCTATTTTTTCTTCTTATTTTACCTCAAAATACCTTTTACATCTGATAGCTTTGTTTTTTTTTTGCTGTCGCTAGGTGACTGTGAAGTGCCAAGTGTAATGGCGCGCGCCCGAAGGACGTTTAGATGCATAACCGTGCTTGCAACAGCATTCTTTAATTCTCAACTTCCTGATCTATTCGTGCGTTTTAATGGTGTAGGTCAGGGGTCGGCAACATACGGCCCGCGGGCCACATCCGGCCCCCGAGAGCGCTTCATGCATGTAAAATTTAAAATCGACAATTTTATATTTTTCAGTGAAATTATAGTATTAAAACGTTCCCTGGTGTAGCTTTAGCGCTAGTAAACCATTTATACATGGTTTTCGATAATATGAGACCACAGAATCTGTAGATAACTTCTGATATAAACAGTCATCCGGCCCGCCGAAGGTCTTGTGACTTCCAATGCGGCCCTCCGAAGCATTCACAACTACGAATGTGGCCCGCCATGCATAAAAGGTTGCCGACCCCTGGTGTAGGTCATAGCGATAGTTTCACCGCCTAAAATTTGGCTGAAAAGGTGATATCTTTTCACGAAGAAAGGTCTTTATCGGAGATATATGCGAAAGAAGGCTTCAGACGGAAAACAAAACAAATAATAATCGATGAACCTAAAAAACCATCTTACTCGATTTGACGCGGGGGTCTCTTCATCGCGAGTCGGAAAAAAAATCGAAAGGACGGCAGTGTAGAGGCGCCTCGCGCGAGAAGAAAAAAAAGAAAAATGTCCTCGTATACCTCGACGACGTTCCCGGAATCAACCTTGTGCTCTTTTTCTCTTTTTTCTCTCTCTCTCTCTATCTCTTAGAGAGATTCGTCGATCGGGTGAAAATCAAGAAAGAGGACGTCCCTAATGGAATTGTTCTCCCTTTTTTTCCTTCCATCCTTCCTTCCTTTGTCCGGCGGGAAGTTTGATAAGACCCACTTTTCCACTGATAACGAGGGGCACCCAACCGAAAAAGAGCCAGCCAATTTTCCTACTCCGCCGCTAACGAGAAAACTTGCCAGAATTCCGCCATCTCTCCTTTCTGACCCCACGCTGTCGGGGAAAAATTCCAAGGTCAAAAAATGCCACTCCCCGGAAAATGGGCGAACGCGTGTGTCTAAGTGTGTGTGGATATATAACCAGGCTGACCTCTGACCCCTCTTCCATCAGCTATATAAGAGAGAGGGAGAGAGAGATAGGTGGAGGCATCCCCGTGTACCTCCTCCTGCCCCCGTGACTGTAGACGCTTCCGCTAGCCTTTCTAAAATGTAGGTCGGATTTATCGCGGCGTCGAACTGTCAAGTGGTAATGCATTTTCCCAGGAGGTGAAACGAATGGGGTAAAACTACGGCGATCTCCCGATTCTACCAAACTCCCTCCTCTTCCTCCTACGTCTTTCTCTCCCTGTTTTCTCTCTTCCGCAAAAAAAACCCTTTTATTCTCTTCTTCCTTATTTTCATTCCTAACGACCTAGTTCTTTTTCCGTGCGCATTCTCTTTCTCTCTGTACATAGGAGTCGCCGCCGTCTTCTTCCTCTTCTTGAGTGCTCCCCCTGAGGGGATTAAGGCGGAGATGGTAGTCAAAAGGACCACGCTCCTTCGCAGTCTTCTTCTACTCTTTCGAATCGCGGTTTTCATGCGAATTTTTCGAAAAAAAAAGCTTTTTTCTCTATATAATAATATGGCCTCGGGAGTTGATCGGAGATTCGATATTAATAAAAAAAATATTCGATTTGCGTAATGCGTCGCCGTAGGGTTCAGGAAAATAATAGAGATCGCGGTTGTTTCGTTGTTAATCAAACGGAAACGAGGACGAAAAAAGTTTTTTTAAATTCAACGTTGCGAGCGAGATGGTCGCGGTTCTTCTTTCTTTCTCTCTGTGGCTCTGTTCCCTGAAATAGTTTTTTTTTCTTTTCGCGGTGCGGCACTATATACCATCTTCAGGAGGTGACCTATTTTGTCGGCGCGTGGAGGTTTTTACACAGGGAAAGAGATCCTTGCGAGATATATATATATAGATATATATTCGGAACGAATGATGTTGACGATTAGGATGATGCTTCACTGTTCAGCGAGGAGTGTCCATAAAATAAAATACGACAAATTTCTATTCTTAAAGAAATGTTTAGACTTCATTTTCACCTTAATGATGCCACATACGTCCGGGGTTGCTAAACATTTTAATAAAAGGACCACATGATACTTTATGTGAAGGCCACATGCGAACACTCAAATGACCGATGGGACTATGCGTAAATTTAAAAGAGAATTGAGAAGTTTTTGATTTCTTATTATGTCATGCGCGTATATTAATGTATATTAAAATCACTTTTAAAGTCTTAAAACGACTTACCTGAGTGAAGCGGAGTTCGGCGTGTCTGACTGACTCTAATGCATGGGTCGCGGGCTCAAGTGCAGAAGTGAGAACGGCCGTTGGTGGCTTTGGTTAGCATGTTAATTTTAAAAGACCATCAAAGAGCTAATTAAAAATAAAGAAATCATTTCTCGTCTCAATGTTTGATTCCTATTGGAGGCTATTCATTATGACAGCAATAGAAATTTTTTACGGTAACTCGCTTATTAACCGCAGGAAAAGATAAAACTTTGAAAAAAAGGATAAAAATATGTTAAATACCCATAATGTGTTACCTTTGGAAGTCCCGACGACTAGGTTGGGGAAATTATCGCAAATTGCGTCTTCATCCTCTGTTTCGAGTGGGCGTCGTGAGCGAAAAGGGACGATTTTTGCCATGGATCCAATTCATCCTTTGTGAGATGGACACCAAAGGAGAGACTATCTCAGAGAGAAGAAAGGGGCGAAGTCATTTTAAGACAGATACTAAGAGAGAAAGACAAAACGAGTGAATCTTAAGATTAAAATGAGATCCAATAGTGAGAGAAGGACAAAAGAAACCACGTAAACTAAGTTTTATTAAATTTGAGGGAAGAAAGTTACCAAGGCAAGGTGCTCACTCAATGAAAAGGCAACATAAAAATTCACTTAATATTCTGAAGTCCGACGTAGAATCGGTAGAGAAATTAAAAGTTAAAGGGAAAAAGGGGTGAGGGATCGTCACCAAGGATGAATGGGGCGTGCCTAGATAGGGAACGATGTAGGGTCATTAGGCGCATTGACATGAGGAATAGGGAAGTGGTTAGGTAAAGAGAGAGTTGAAAGATAACAGCGATTTATGATGGATATGAGAGGCAGGTAAGGAAAAATATGGGCATAACATAACTGATATGCAGAAAGTCATTGAATGGAGAAACGTTTGTGATATTAGGATATAGCGAGAAGGTGATTAATTTTACATTTATTCAATGAATCCGCCGAAGCAACTGGAACCAACCTTTCAGCTCAAAGAAACATGGGCAATAAAACGTAAACAACCGGCCTGAGAAACATTAAAAAAGAGACCACAGGAGAGAATTGTGTTAGTGATAACAAATTAAAGATAGCTACCGAGAAAGGGAGTTAGAATATTTAGAACGGTACTCATCAAAAGTAAGCGTACGCAGCTGCATTAATACATATTTACGACACACAGACAAGAGAGATTCCCAATTACACCCACGTACATTAGCCAGAAGCGTAGGAGCTCAAGGCATTAGCCTACTTTCTAAACGAAATGCACCGAATTGTTCGTAATACATTAACGCCAAACTTCTAAAAAGGACGGAACGATAAATAATTACGCATTCCTCTCCCGAAGACACAACATCGCGACACACGCCGTTAAAACCCACGTCGACAGGGTTACGAATAAAATTTCGCTCCGTATCATTACGCCTACGTTCGCCACACGCATGACTAAGCACACGCAACTGTCAATGTTCCCTTCGTTACGCTAACCCACGGATTATAACCGCGCACGCGGCGACCGCGCGAGGAAGTTTGAATATTTTTTGAGCTGGTGACGCGCGCCATTAAAAGTCAACTCTTTACATAGGCAGTCGAATAATCTCGTCGCGTGGATCGCTGCCTGTGTGTGCTTTTGTCCCCTTGTTAGTTTTCCCCGAAGAAACGTAATTTCTGACTGACACGTGAAATGGCGGTATCTCAAGACTTTGACATAAACGATCAGATGCGTCTTTCGCGATAAAATTTCCCCCGGAAAAATGTTAAAAAACCATTTATGGGATCATTTATTTTGAGGCAATGCATATGGTCGGAAATTAATGTCCCAGTTGAATCAATCAGCCAATTTGTAGGCAAGGGTTTGCTTCCCGTATACATTTCGGAAAAACCATGATTTGTGACGATTAATTTATTTTCAATAGGAATAACGAAATCGGTAGAATAAAATAACATAATTTTTTCGGCTACCCCAGAAGAAGCATATCTAATTTTTTCTTTAAAATACATAATTTGTGCAAATGTATTTTTCATTACATTTTTAGATTTCAACAAATACCTAACTATGCTAATTATTTTATTCTGGCTGAATATTTAAAATACGGATTTTAGGTTTCCAATATATTTCTAATTATCTTCTGTATATAGATGAAAAAATAATTTCTCGAGTTACTAGAAAACAACAACTTTTGTTATGCCGATCACTCTTTGAATAGCCATTTCATTAAATAATGACTGCAGGCGATGTGCCTGTCATAATACCGCCAACAAATGAATCGTTATCTATTGAGGATCTTCTGAATCGTTCAGTTCAGATGACTATTCTGTATTCCTTTTGACCAGACGTACATCCGTGGAACCTATCGCCTTTTCAATTTCGAATTTCCAAGATATCTGATGGTTGGCTACACACCACGCTCACATACTCCAATCACATCATGTAATTTACTATTAGTGATATGATGGTCGTATAAGATTAGCAAATCAACTCCTGCCTCGTTGGCGTCAGCTATTTAAGGTGCCGATGATGTAACTATTAGAGACACATCTTTCAATAAGAGTTCTCACAACATAAACGCAGAATTCGCAGAACTTTGCATATACATTCGCGTCCGCATGAAAGATATTCAATTAGTGGGAATTCCTGGAGGTGGAGCATTTGCAGAAGAAATTAATTAAATAGCATATCTTTGTGTCATACGTATTTTAATATAGTTGAACGATTTAGGATGTGGTTTTCAATTTCTCGTGTGTGTTTATCAAGCTCTCAGATGGTGTTCGAAATCTTTAAACAATCGCGGATGTGGAATAACCATAGGGTATAATAATTTAACTCTCGCAAAAATACCTAAAATTTCAGGGAATAAAATATATTTAAACGCCTATTTTAAGATTCACATCAAAATATACAGGGACAAAATTTTTAATGGAGCATTTGAAAAGATACTTTTAAAAAGTTAGACATTTAACAAAGGGATTTCAAAAATTGAAATGGATTGTAAACGAAAATAAATTACGGACAAATATTAATTAAATAAATAGTTTAGTAAAAGCAGTTTTAGGTATCGAAGACTTATTTTTTCGGGCCTAGAATATCCGCAATCCGTTCTGATGATTTATCATATTATATTATTGTCAAAAGAGAAGACCAAGAACAGTATATGTTAAGAAGCTTCATATTCAATAAGTTTTACACAAAATTTTATTGCTTATACTTATAAATAAGTACTTCTAAAAACAAAATTGGTTAGTTACACTACTAACTAGCATTAAAACAGTGTGTGAAATTTATTATTCATAAAAAGGTAATTATATAACATTAATATATTAATATCAATTAGCTGCGAGTAAAATAGTGTTATGTTATCACCTCAATATAGTTTACAAAATCCGTTAATTACTACGATATAACAATCAATTAGATCGATTATAGCAGATCGAACTAAAATCAAGCTAAAAATAAACGAAAGTAATAGTGGGAAAAATGCATAAACACTAGAAGGATGTGAGGTGAGAAAACCAAAAAAGTTGGACTATTTATAGAAAGAAGATTGGACAAGAAAATACGGTTCGCTTTTGACTCACAGGAAGGTAGACGGTGACGGTATAGAGGCCATTATAAAGTGTCGTGTGACATGCAACTGATTTCGCCGATTAGATTTTGAACAAAAGAATGACGTTATTAGACCCAGCGCTTTGGTATTTTTGATCATCATAGCCCATTAGATCCTGCCCGTGAGGAGCGAAGAGAAAATAATTACGCCCCACCAAAAACAGGGAAACATTTCAACCCCATTAAACCCTAACGGTAAGAATTCCAGTGGAAGCAAGGACTGCACGTACTCGCTTTGTCTGACGTCATTTCTACATTTCGTTGCCCCGCGTTTTGGCACGTCGAAATATGTCTAGACCAAAATATGTGCGGCTGAAGATATACGGCGCTTTCTCTGCATGAAGTCTATATTAATTTGGCGCTTCCGTCGTCTGGGCCGGAACAGAATAACAAAACTCCCTCAGACTATCCTCGTTTCCCAGTTCTCCACGCCTTATTTACGGAGCAATATATATATATATATATATATATATATATATATATATATATATATATATATATATATATATATGAACGTGTGTATGTGTGTATGTATGTATGTATGTATGTATATGTATGTATGTATGTACATGTATGTATGTATGTACATGTATGTATGTACATGTATGTATGTACATGTATATGTATGTGTATATATATATATATATATATATATAAATAATTCCATTGGGATGAAAAGTATGTCAGTGTCATTAAGGAAACGGGCGCTCTCTTTCAATCCACCCCTTCCATCATTGTGGGAAATGTGAAATAATGCCTTACGTTTTGGCCGAGTAACGAGGCCGCACGGGGGCGTGAAGAGAGAGAGAGAGAGAGAGAGAGAGAGAGAGAGAGAGAGGTGGAGAGGAGCAAGGGAGATAGAGAGATACAGAAAGAGACAGAGAGAGTGTTAGAGGGATAGGAACGGGGAGTGTAGGTGTGTGGATTCGGCGGAATGCGTGGGTTGGGTTGGAGTTTTGGATAAGGAAAAGGAGGTGAGGAACGAGAGATTCTCCCCACGTCGTTAGCCGGAAAATGGATGATATTCAGAGGGAGATGCGAACACGGAAGGACATGAGGAAAGGGAAGGAAGCGTGAGAAGAGATATTGAGGAATGAAAATGATAGAAATGAATAACCATGACGATCGCAGAGGGAGGGATTTTATATCAGAGTTAAAATAAAATGCGAATCGTACATTTATGGAATTTTCTTTAGATCGCAAAGGATTGAGTAACAAATATTGTAATTTAATAAAATAAATCTTTTTTCTACGTTGCGGTGTGATTCAGATAGACGGTTTAACTAACCTAATTGACCGAATGCATTTCACTCCATTAATAACGAGGTAATTTCCAGATACGGAGTATCGGAGGGAAGGATGCTATTCGCATCGGGAGTTTCTAAGAAAAAACTCGTTAAAATGAGGAATATTACTGAAAGAGGTGAGGGAGAGCCGGGATAAAGTCCGAGAATAAAAGAACAGAAAAGGAAAATGGATTTCACGGGGAATCGAGGACGTGATATGAAAGAAAATTTGTATGTTTCGAGACACGTAGAATAGAGAAAGAATGGAGAGAAACGAGGGAGAAAGGAATAAAATTAAGCACAAAGAGACGGAGAGATAGAAGGGGAATACAGAAATGGGAAAGGAATGATGGGATGTGAAGATGAAAGAGAAGGGTTGCTATGGCAATTCGGAGAGAAATAGGGTACGAGAGAGCGAATGAGAGAGAGAGAGAGACAGGGAGTCGCCGAAGGCTATAATAGACTGGTCAGAACAGAGGTAGAGAGAGACAGAGAGAGAGAATGAGAAGAATAGAGAGAGCATAGCAAGGAGATGAAATCAAAGGGAAGCTCTGTGACGTGGATTTTCCTCACGAAATGAAAAACTGGATCGATTACAAAGGGTTTTGAAAAATTATTCGCTTGAATTACTCCCGCTTGTTTGTCTATCCAAGCTCGAAACTTTATTATCAAGAAGATATTGCTGTTTTAACGCACATAATTGCAGATATTCCTTGAAAAAGAGCCTCAGAGCACTCTTAAAAGCAGACGATGTGATAACTGACGCAACTGATTTTTCTTAAATGTTTTTTATTCAGAAAGAGGTAAATGAAAAATAGCATATAGCGCCATTTCATAACCATTTAAGGCGATTGGCGGTTTTGATATTTTAAAATCTTAAAACTGTCAAGAGCAAGTGCACTACGTATTTCATTTCCTAATTCAATAATAAAACAAATCCTACGTTTGACATGTCAAATCGATAAATTCGTCCATTCTTCTTTTTCTATCGAGGTATATAATCAAATTTACAATTATACCGGATTCAAAATGAGGTAAGAAAGGAAAAACAAACAAATTCCATTTGTGCAACGAGGAATAGCGAACGGCCTGACCGCGGATTTATTTGGCCGAATTGTTTTAGTGGTTATTTTCGGATTCCATTCGTCTGCATGCAGGAATCCGACCAAATATTCATTAAACTTTAGTGGTTGAGCTTTAATCGTTTGCGCGAGAATACAATTCAAACAATCCGCAGTCCATGGGAAACCAGACGTTAATCATCGTTTAGCGCTAAAAGTACGCGTTAAACATGTATCCCTGGAGAAAATTCGCGTGCACTGCTTTGGAGGGATTCTATGGAACGAAATCTATATTTCATGACGATTTCTATTCAGGAAAAAAATTTCAAAGAGAGAGACGATGCATGTTACTTTGTAACATTTCGAAAACGAGTAATAAAACAACCTTGACACCGCTTTTTGGACGCAACGCCTTTCAATGATCTTTGGCAGATAACTAGAATTCGCCGCTCTATAGACAACTAATCTATAATGCAGTAACATAAAGTTATCAATTGGAATTGGATTATGGAGGAATAACTTGGGAATATGTAATATTTAACGGTTTATGAATGAATACTCGTCGCGAGGTCAGGAAGGGGAGAAAACATTTAAAGAGTATGTGTATTTATCGTAAATTAACTATAGGGGGTGCCGGTGGTGTAGTTGTTAGGACGCTGGCTGCTACTCGCCTGCTGCTTGAAGAGGCAGCGGGCACGAATCCTGCGCAAGTAGGATTTTTTCCAAGGTCGCCCGGCCCCCTGTTTGTGTGGTTTGAGGAGACCGCGCAAATTCAGCTGTTCCGTCCTTCGGAAGGGACGTTAAGCCGTTGGCCCCCTTGGTGTTTTTCGTTAAGAGAAGGCTAATGCCGGCACCGGGTTTCTCTTCTCCCTTGCTATCCAGCTATTCATTGCACTACCTATTAGATACCCATTGCGAGTAGGAAGAGGTGAATCAGCTGGGAAAATACATTAGTATTAATTAACTATTATCTCGTGTATTACCGAGGATTCATAATCGAATCGAATTTTAAAAAATGTATTAAAAAGGTAACATTATACTTACCCACTTTTTGGTTTAATCAAAGCATCTGCGTTCCTATAAAGGCACGATGATAGAGGATTTCGCAGGTGATAATTTAGTAAATAATAAATTGATGGCGCAATGGTTGGTTTGTTCTAACAAACAGTTCCTAGTACAAAAATTAGTGTAACGTCATGATTTCGGATTGGGCATAATAAAAGTCTTTTGCTTACCAAATAGTGAGTGATATAGATTCTCCGCGGCGTATTTCCTGAAAACGCTAGATAAATCACATATTTTTTGCGAAAATCCTTTCGATCGCACTGCATACAAGAATATTCCCAAATAAATCCTCATTTGGGAAAAGAGCGTTTCGGCTTCGTTATTTATTGGCAGTTCCAAGCGGAAAACAATGGAAAAAAGCAAAGATATGTAAATAAAAGCGTTTGTCTCTCCCTCTCCGTCTCTGAGGCGGTCGATTCGTCTCGATATTTCAAAAGGAAAGGCATATTCGCCACACAGAGGTACGACTGCGCGAGAGACGCTCGAGCAGGCATGAAGGCTTACGATAACGTCCTTCTTGACCTGAATTCATTCGGAGTGTCTGGCATGCCTCTCATCTCGAGGAGAAAAAACTCCACGGCTTTTTGATG
Source organism: Tanypteryx hageni (assembly GCA_028673005.1). NCBI lineage: Eukaryota > Metazoa > Arthropoda > Insecta > Odonata > Petaluridae > Tanypteryx > Tanypteryx hageni. The sequence goes on along the minus strand of CM054116.1, from coordinate 81,538,424 downwards.
CAGGACTTTAGATTATCCAGTGAAAGACATGTGTTATGGTGATATGTTTTACGTCTCTCGCGAGGAATTTATTCGAAACATTTAAAAGCGTCTGTAAGAAGGGTCCGATTGAAATCTTACCTCATTGGTTATTGGAGAAGATGAACACATCTGCATGAATGTTTGTTTGTATGCGAAGCTGTACTTCGTAAATTTTTAAGTTAAATTTATGTTATGAGCAAAAGTATTTTAAATTTGATATTTGAGAAGGAGAAAAATTCCTTTACTTGACCGAGAATCAAACCTGGGTTTGCCACTTGCCGGATAAGTGCTTTAACCTTAACCAACTATGGTATCAAGCCAGCACGATTCTCCATTCTCGAATTGGGGTATTTACGGTGAGAAAGGCTAAGTAGGAAACCTTAACCACTAAGCGTCCTCACAGAGGCATCGCTGAAAATACCCTTACTTGATAATGTTCAAATAACAAGGTGGAAAGTTGTGTTGAGTAAAAGAAGTCATCCCCTCAAATTTCCATTGGTGGGTTTACTACTTTCTCACAGTTAACTCCCCAATTCGAGAACGGAAAATCATGCTGGCTTGATAGCTTAGCACCTGTCCACCAAGTAAAGTACTAGAGTACTAGATTACTAGATTACTAGAGTACTCGAGTTCGATTCCCGGTCAAGTACAGGATTTTTCTCCTTGTCAAATATCAAATTTCTGTTGAAGCTTTACGCGAATATCTATAAGAAGTCATTTTCTCAACTTTCCATCTTGTTACTTTAAATTTATAGAATAAGGAAAAATTAATAAACACATCCGTATAACTCTAGTTAAATTTATATAACAATAAAATAACGATAAAGATATGAAGTAAGAGGAATACGGGCTGCATCTAACATTTATTTAAACTTTTTGTCTCAAGATTTGGTGAAAGGGAATGCAAAAAAATTCTGATTTTACGTTAACCCGCAATAAAAAGCAATATATCTAAAATACTGTTATTTATCTAACAGGAGCGCGTGTGTTCAAACACTTTTATGAGGGTTTTCACAAAGAGATGGAAGAAAGAATGTTACGGGAGAAACTTGAGGAGAGAAAGCGCTTAAAAAATAACACGCAAGTAAGTTACCGATAGAAGAAGTGCAAGTAAGAGAAAGGTTTGCAATTGGAGGGACGCAAAGTGGATGCAGTAGAAAAGGGACGGAAAGGCAAAAGACCAAAAAAAGGAGTAAAGAGGAGAAGGTGGAAAGAGAACACGGAGCAGAGAATGAACGAGAGAGTGATAGAGAGAGAAGAGGGAAGGAAGAAAGGAAGGGCGACGGCTTTGTAAGGACGATGACGCCATGGGCTGATGAAAGGATGAGGGACGTTACGGGACGCTATAAGGATGCGATAAAATCCCTTCCAACTCCTTTACTCTTCTCTTTACTCTTTTACCTTTCTCTCTCTCTATCTTCTTTTTCCTATAATCTCAGATTTCTCGCTTTCTCTCTTAATTTGTCTTTATTCTTAATTTTCTTAATATCGCAGCCTCTCTCTCTATCTTATTCTCTCTCTTTTCTCAATATACATCGACAAGCACCACTTTGTCGCCTTGGATCCATTTTACTTGGCGTTTCTTATTTAATCGCTATGAGTACCTTTCTCATCTTGAGGGAATTCCCCATTTCTCGTCAGCCTCAAATTCTCTCTTTTTCGCGCATTAATCTGATACTCTCTGTTTTCCCATCTTTTCTATCGTCCCGTTTGTTCTCCTTCCTTACATTTCGATTTTCGTGTCTCATTTGTGTTAGACGTAGAAGAACTATATTCCCTGTAATAAAGTCTGTTTTCTTTTCTTCCATCTTCTTTGTTTTCCCGATTTACAACTTATATTTTACTTCATAAAATCTTTTGTCTCGTCTCCTCTCTCTTCCTCCCATCTGCCCTCCTATCAACACGTTTTCCTCTCCCCTGCTCATTTTCTTATCTACCTGATTTTCCTCTGTCATAACACCGTTTAAACTACCTTCCAACCTTTTAAACGCCTCCTTGACATCCATTAAATTCTTTTTTATCCTCCTTATTAGCTTCATTCTTTCTCATTCCTTTCCATCCGACCCTTAATTAAAAATTTCTCTCTCTCTTTTTCTCTTTATTTTGTTTTGATGATGTAGTTGGATGAAATGTCCTAGATTGTAGCCAGGATCTCCTGTTAAGGACTGATTTATTATTGATCTCCAATAGTTCGATTTTCAGTAATCCTCTCACAAATAATTCACTGGTAAATAAATTTCCTCCAACTGTTTTTGACCTCACCTACGACTTTCTAAACTCATTAAATCGCATTTCCCTTGTCATCCTGCTTATCCTATTGCTAATTCTCTCTCTCCGTTCTTCTATAGTATCTCTTCACTTTATACCTACGAAACCTGTAACTAATATGTATATAATGTCATACAGCCAGTGTTTATCAACTTTTTGGAGCCGTATAACCCCTACGAAGTCCCACAATTTCTGCGAAACCTCTCCAAATGAAAAATTCATACATTTTTCATTCATTGCCTCGTATTTTCACTATGTAATACTAATTAGAACTGTGCGCGGGATCAAGCAAGTTATAGATAAAAATAAACATCATGTTCCACTCAAATCGCGGACCCTGGAGAAATAACGCGCGGACCCCCGGTTGAGAAACGGTGTCATACACGGAGAAATGTAAGAAGGGGATATCCAGTAATTCGACCTTTAATATAAGTCTGTCTGTCCTTTTCCATCTACCATATCTCTCTCTTCTTATCTCTCTCGTTTTCTCTTCCTACCTCTCCCTTTTCTCTTCTTCTCATTCCCAATCTCTCCTCCACGTTTTCTTTCTTCTCCTCTTTCCCTCTGTCTTTCCTCAATAATTCTTCCTTTCTCTCCATTTCTATCTCCCTCTCCTTCTCTTCCATTATCTTCCTTGCTGACTGACTTCACATTTTAACTTTCCTTTCTCTTTCTGCGTCATCCCTGACCTCTCTCACTTTTACATTTCTCCCCCTCTATCTCTTTCCTCCTCGCTCTTCTGTTTCCTTGTCAGCCGAGCCACTAGCAAACCCTTTCACCGCACCGTACTGGGCTGTCTTTCGAAGTGGATTTCTTTTCGAAAGGAGAGGAGGAATAGGGAATTTGGAGCACTTTGAAGAAAGACGACTTTAAGTAGGAGATAAAGAGAGAGAGAGAGGTGGGTGGGCGGAGAATGGAGAGGAGGAAAAGAAAGAGTGAAGAGAAATGAGACGAGTAAGATCTCGAGGAGAGTTTGAAGATTGAGACTTTACAGCGGCGCTGGGAAATCAATCGAAGAGGAAGGTCTCGTATGCGTCATTGGGTGTTAGTATAGAGAGAGAGAGAGAGAGAGAGAGAGAGAGAGAGAGAGAGAGAGAGAGAGAGAGAGAGAGAGAGAGAGAGAGAGAGAGAGAGAGAGAGCTGAAGGAACGCTTGGAAAGGATTGTTGAGGGATCGAAAGAAGAATCGAGGATAGGAAGCTGTTATAAAGGGATACGTAAGAGGATTCAAAATTTATCGAAATGGCGAGGTTTCCTGCCACCGGCGTACTTTTTTGTGGTCACCTATCAGAATTCGATTCTGGGCCGACGTAAAAGTCTCTCGGTGGTTGAGGTAAATGATCGTGATTTCTACAGATTAATGCTAGAAAAGTCAGAAATGAATTTATAAATTTTTGGGAAGTTTTGTCAAATCACATAGAACAGAAAACATAATCTTTAAAATGCAAAAATGTGATATTTTAATTCACGAGTTCCGTCTTTAGACTCGAATTTGTTTTTTTTACTGAAATACGATCATGCGTAATATTTAAGCTAAATATAAATCGGGTAATATTAACGCATCAGCGTCGAAGAATAATGATACCACGGTGAAGTATCATCAACATATACATGCAAGTGAAGCGTTTAAGACTATATGTTTTAAAAATTCCATTCCTGAAAACGACTTCAATTGGCCACATATTTCCCCCAAGATATTTAAGGAAGCTCTGCAACTTTCAACGATTTCTGAAAATTAGAAGTTTCAAAAATAAGAATGTTCATAATACAACTTCGTAACGCGAACCACTTTTGCATTCAAAACACGCAATTAAGAGCAAATATGAAAAAATGAGGCCCGGAATTGATGAGATCCTCTGGAATGAGTTTCTGAAGGAAAATGAGATAAAAAATTAGATGAGACAAAGTTAAACAAAAATCCGAGATTAAAGTTTCTCGGAGCAGAAATTGATTTTGATGTGTGTGACAAGTCTCGGGATATCAAACAAGAAGAAGGAGCGCGTCTCGAGGATTTGGAAGGAAAGTCTGAGAGACGAAGAAGTAAGCCGTGAGGAGAAGGGAAGACAGGGTCAAAGGAAAAAGAAAGGGTCGAAGATGAGAAAGAGAGAGTGGAATGAGAGGAGGAAGAGGAGGGAGGACGAAAATAAAAATATGGAAGAGAGGAATGTGCGTGATCTGGTGGGAAAGACTCTCGTGTTCACGTATAGGGAGTAAGAACGTAAAAGATGACGGGAGAGGGCAAGGAGATGGATGAAGTGGAGATATAAAAATCAGTTTCATCGAAAGCACTAAAAAAGGTAGAAGAACAAATGCATCAGGATAGAAATTTCCAAGCGTAAAAAATTGAATATGGAAAGGAAAATACGTGGATGGAAATGATCGAGGAGACCAAAATGCCTAAAGCTAATCTCTGTTTTTGCTTCGGGATCAAAATAAATAAAACTTGCAAGTTAAAATTCTCAGAGATGACTTGATGAATTGCACCTACTGCCACGAATCACTTTGGAAGATTACAGGATGAAGTGTAGAAGTAAATTTATGCATGTTTTTCGACTCGTGATTATATGAAAGATAATGAGGAAGCGATTATAATTTTAATCAGCTTTAACACGCAGTATTGCTCCCGAGATTAAAAATTGCTCTGAAATACGTAATTGCGTGAAAAGCAAAAGGACTGCAGAAGGATAGTTAAACTTAAATGGTGAACAAAAGCAATAAAATACAGAAGTATTGCAAGTTAGATACTGATCTTAGAACACAGAATTTGGCATTTTTAAATCGATATTAGTTGACATTTTATGCAGAACTAAACACTAAGTTCGAGGAAAAGTAGACTTGAACTGTGCGTAAAATAGTTTGACACACAAAATTCGACTAATACGAGAAAAGATTGTTGAATAATATGCGCCGCTGGAAATTAAATGACATATAAAGAATGTAATGGAAGAGAATGGGCAAGAGGAGATGGATAAAAAAGAAAGATTGAATTTGAGAGGGAAAAAAGAGGGATGAATTTCATAAAACAGACAATGAAGGAGACAGCAAGAATACGGCATTCGAAGGGTGGAGAGAGAGAAAGAGGTTGGTCGTTTTAATTTGCGATTCTAGTCATACTCCTCCCTCTCTCTCTCTTTCTCTATCTCTAGTCTCCTTCCACCTCTTATCTATCACTCTAAGACTTAAACTCGATGAGGGAGAGGGAAGCTAGGAGAGAGGAAAGTTTATTGGCCGAGTGGGAGGTTTGTGAGAGACGGTTGAAGGAATATCTGGCCCCATAAGCATTAGCCTACTCTCTTGAGAAATATAGCAGAAGGTCACGGAGATTAAATTCCTCTCCCCCACCATAAAAGATGGGTGGGTTGCTAATTCAGGTGCGTCCTTGACTTCAAATTAAGGTGGAGAGAGAAGATGATTAACTCGATGAAATCGGCCTCAGCGTAGTCGAACCTGATTAATCGACCCAGAAAGCGCAGCTGCATCCTTAAGTTGAGGATTATTTACGTGAATACAAGGGCGGCTGAAGGAAGCGGGGCAAAGTTATGGAACTGATGCATTTGTGAGGAACATCTTTAAGGTTTCTAAAACAGAGAAAAGGAACACATTAATTTTATTTTACCTTTTCCTGGGCGTTTTCATTTATAATGAATCAAACATCAATTTTATGGGTCCATTTAAACGCAATGCATAATCTTAAGTTGAAGAACTATGTTTCTCCGATAGTTATAATAAGGTTGGGAAGACCAGATGCGCATTCGGCTATAGACCAGCCGCTGTAAATGATGATTCTCCGATCTTAAAAGAGGAAAAATATTCTGTCAGCGAATCACTCTGACTACGACTGCTTGGCAGCCGAAATGGTCTTTCCAACATTTTTATGGCTATTCGAGAGATATGGGTTTTAAATTTTGTTTCAGCCATAGGATGAATTAGATGATTCTTGAATCATCTTCGGAAATTGATTCCAGTATCCTTAATCTCATGCAACCTTGAAACCTAATCGTTTATTATTTTAATTTCGGCTCTGTGTGGGAAAGAATTCACACAAACAACATCGAATGAAAAAATTCAATTCAATATAAAATAGTTCAGTCACGAGAAGATAAATAACTGAGATTCTCCAATGAATCAACGTATAAGGAATAGATGAGCCTTAAAAAAAATTTATCGTTAAATCTCTTCGCCATTACGGAGAACTTGTTGACATAACGACAATATAAAGATATCCCCATTTAAATATGCAAAATATGCACTTTGGTGATTTATAAATATTAAACAGGCATGACTTAATAAATCCCTGTTTGCTCACGCGACGATGCTAGCGTGAAAGAAATCATACAATCCTCATTCATGTATGAGAAATTAATGGAGTGCATATAACGACACTAAACTAAAACGCGTATGAAAGCAAAATTCTACGAAATGAATTTGAGCGAGAAAACACGCGGTCGTGGCGAAGGTGCTTGTCAACGCCGTGAATTTGTTGAATAAGAGCGTTACGTTATGTAGATATTGCTACGGACATTTTAAAGCGAGCGATGTGCCTTCTTCTGCCCATATGCGCATATGACTTGTCGAAATAGAAAGAATGAGAATTCTAGAGAATAGGAAGAAATACAAGTCGAGAGAAAAAAGAAGAGAGATAAGAAAGGAGAGGAGGAAAGGAAGGGTTGAGAGGTAGAAGAGAGAAAGAATAGAAAGGGAATACAATGTTAGGTTTAGAGGAGGACGAGGAAACTGTCGTGAAGTGTGAGAGAGAGAGAGAGTAAAGGGAAAATTACCTTATTAAAACAGGTTGAAGCTCGGAAGCAGCATCTTACATATTATCTGATATGGTGTACATATGACAGTGCGAATGGGAGAGGGGAGATAAGAGACTGATGATAGTCGATAGCGAGAGAGAGTGGGGAGGAAAGGATATGAGAAATTTACCATTCCACCATATCTCCGTTTAATTTCAAAGTCTCTTGCTCTTTCCCATCCTCTCTTTCTCACTCCTTTCTGTACTAATCAATCCCTATTTCTTTTGCCGACTCTCTCAATATCACTATCTCTTTTCCTCTATCTTTCTCTATCCATCTCCCTTTTTTCCTCTTTCTCGTTCTCATCTTATTATTTCTCTTTCCTTTAATCTTCCCCTTCCTATCCTTCCCTCTTCCCGTACATCTCACTTCTTCCCACTCTCTGAAATTCTTTCTTTCTACATCTACCCTTCCCAAGCGAGTGAAGGTAAAGGAACTATTGAAAAGGCGAGAAGAAAAGACGAGCGGTAGAAGATAAGGAAACTAAAGAGTAGGAGAAGCCAGACTAAAGACAGTGTGAGAGGAGATAGGTGAGAGAAGAGACGTAGTACAACGAATTTAGACGAAGAGAAAGAGAGAGAATGGGAGAGAGGATGTAAGGAAGAGATCGCAAGAGAATGGTTGGAGTGTGTTGAGGGAGCGTTATACGGAAAGGAGGTGTTCTTAGGAAAGGAGAATGAGGAGAAGGAGAAGCCTACCATTAGTAACCATAGAAACGCTTTCCCCTCCTACTCCCAACTCCCCTCGAGTCCCTTCTCTTGCCAACCACGCCCCTCCGACCCGACCTTCGTTTCACTCACATCGTTTCCACACGTTTTCTCGTGGCGCCACTGCTCACCTTTACCCCTCATTCCTCTCTAGGCTCCCCCCTCTCTATCTCTCAATCCTTCGCATCTCCGGGACTCCCTCCTCTAGGGCCACCTTTATACATACTCTCTCCCTACTCCTTTTCTTGAACCTTCCCTCCTCGTCGGAGAGTTCGTGGAATGGGAGGCACTTTAATTTCAAAGCGTAGCCGTGTCACCCCAGTGCGGGAGAAATGGAGGGGGAGAAGGAGGGTAGGAGGTTGAGGAGATGTGCTGACGTAGTGGGCGTGTGCGTCTAAAAGATGTGCCAGTGGGAAGGGATGAGGATGAAATGTGATGGGGGATAACGAGAGGGGAGAAAGGGATAAAGAAAAAAGGTTGAGAGAAAGTGAGGGGGTGAGAACGGAAGAGGGGCAGGGAATGAGTAAGAGGAACTGAGAGAGAGAGTGAGAGAGACGGGGAGAAAAGAAAGGGAAGGAGCGGGAGAGATAGATAAAGTTAGAGAGTGAAAGAGAGACAGAGAGAGAGAGGTAACGAGAGAAAGAGAGAGAGAGAGAGAGAACGAGGATGTGAGAGAAAGAGAGGGAGAGAGAAGAGATGGAGGGTGGGAGTATGAACGAAGGAAGGAGAGTGGGTGAAGGAGAAAGAGAAAAGGAGAGAATGGAGAAGAGAGGGAGGGATGCGATTGGAGGTATAGGGAAGGAGGGAGAGAGAGGAGTGGTGGAGAAGAAAATGGAGAGAAAGAAAGAGAGAGACGGAAGAAGAGAGGAGGGAGAGGACAGAGAGGGATGAGTAGAGAGAGGGAGAGAGAGAGGAAGAGGGAAGGATGTAGATGGTGGGCAGAAGAGAGAGAGAGATGGAGGGAAATAGAGTGAGTAAGGGAGGGAGAGAGTGGAAGCTGAAGGCGAAAGCAGGTAGAACAACACAGACACATATGGAAGAGAGACGAAGCGAGAAAAACGAAGAGAGAGGAAGGCACAACGGAGTAAATGAGAGAAAGAGGCATAACGAGGGGCAGAGAGCGGAAGAATGGACAGAGGGGAGAAAGAAAAAAGGGGGGGGAGAGAGAGAGACAAAAAAGGAGAGAAATGGGCAAGTAACCAGAGCGAGGGGGAGATTCGGAGGCGGGGGATGATTGACGAGGGACTTTTTTTCTGGAGGGGTGGGATTGGTTTATACAGGGTGCCATTGGTCAGGGACGATCCGCTTTCTCTTTTAGGCTACGCATCGTTCCATCGGTCCGCTTCTTCTCATTCCACTCCGCCCGCCTCCTCACTTTTTTATGTAATCCAATAAATGAGAGTTCCTTGTATGCTTGTCGTGAGCCAACGCGATCCTACACCTTCCCATGTCAGCGAATATACATTTCAAACTTAATTAACAGATACGTGGTAAACGCGGGGATTTCGGAAATTTGTCCAAAAAGTTTGGTTTGTATTCTTTATAAAATGAAGGGCTTTTGTTTGTCGCGAGGTAATTAATGGGTTAGTAGGCTCGAATTTTTCCTTTGCGTTGTTTTATTCGTCTTTTCCATGGAACGAATTTCGGCTATTGGCAGCACGTCACTCATGTTGCTATTGAGTTTGAGAAGATGGTTATGCAGCTATGTACGTATTTTGACTTTTATGTGCCTATTAGTAATTGTATCATTTTCTATTAAGACGCACACTAAAAACCATCAGATCAAGTTTCAGATTAAAAATAACTTGGAAGCATCGTCACAAGAGACGAAAAATTCAACGATGAAATAAGAACTGGAATTGCGAAAGCAAAAGCTTCTTTCAGGTGAAAGAAACTACCCCTGATGGGAAAACTAAAGGAAGATATGCGAAATAAATTGATAAAATACGGCGTGGAATATCACTTAGTATGGAGCAGAAATATTCACACTCAGGAATAATGATATAAATATTTGGAAGATTCAAAACGTGACCATGGAGAAGAATGTTGAAATTAAATGGACAGATAGGATGTAAAACGAGGGAATACTAAGACGAAAATGAGAAAAGCGAATGGTTATAGAGACTATAAAAAGAGAATAACGTACTGGATCGGACAACACCTGAGGTATTATTAAAGACGTTTCATTTAGACAGCTCTCGAAATATTGATACCCGTTTTCTTTGAAATAAATATGTACATATAATATTTTCCGTTAGGTTTTTCAACTCTTGGGAATTCCTTCTGCCGGCTGAGACAATATACTAAAAAGTAAAAAATAAATTTTGATTTACTGGACTTGACTTAAAACTTTTGTGAAAGTAATATGGCTTTGTAAAAGTATAAAAATGTTAGAAGTCATATAACTTTTACAGAATTTTTAATTCAAGTCAAATAAATCAAAATGTAGTCTTGATTTTTTAGCGCATAATATAAAAGGTTTCTTTTTAAAAATTTTATCATTAATTATTATATTTTTGACTTTTTAGTCTCAGCATATAATCATCGGTGGAAATTCATACTGCCGCGCATTTTCACCCGAGATTTCATACTGCCGCTTTATGGCGGGCGGACAAAGCGACGCCCAAATGATACGAAAAATTGTGCCAATTTCGATTTATTTCATTGTATACCTCGACAAAGTGAACTGTTATGTTACCATGGTTACTCTGTAGAATTTACACGAACCGGATGGCATCACGCTTACGTCACTGGAGACTCTGCAGGTTTTTTCTACACTTAAGTGCCATTTTAAATCGGGTGAGAATGAAGTGACCCACTTTGCACCAACGCCTTTGCATCCGACTCCACAAATCTTATCCTACACTTCGCTTTCCGCCGAGCTTTTAAAAATTATCTCCCTCCTAGGTCCGCAACTTTTTCTCACACTCGCTCTCTCTCGTATTCTGTCCTCAAATCGTCGGTCTGGAAATAGGGAAATCTCTATCCGGTCTGACTTCAAGACAATAGCCTCTCCCCGCAGCGGGATGTAGGCTGGTTAAATCACTCGGGGATAGATAAACATTTTTTACTCGAATTAAGCCATTAGAGACGGAAAGAGAGAGATAGAGAGAGAGAGATAGATAGATAATGTTTTTATCGTATAAGCTAGATGAAATCCGATCCTATCTCACACCTCGTTGCCATGAGAAGTAAGATTATTGATGGGCAGTTGTGGATAAAAATGCCTGCTATACTCTGAGACCGTGGAAAATATATATAATTTTTTATAATTCTCCAATTTTGTACTCGACTGAGAAAATTAATTAAAAATATTTTGACGCTAAATAACGATATAATAATGTATGGCGAACAATATCAATCAGCTGGTCTATGCTCGTGCATGATCTTTAAATATAATGTGATCAGTTTTCGCTTTTATCTGCCTTCATCGCACTTTTTCAGGTAGGAACTCCGCTTCGCGGAGGGATTTTCTCGTATTAGCACCTTCTTATGGTTTTACGATTCTACCCAATTTAATTTGCAGTTATGCCTATGTCTATTTTAAAATCTATATATATTTTTACTCTGGTGTGACTATTATACCCGATGTCATTTTAATTATATTGTTTCTGGAAATGTGTATCCATAAATCTATGTATATTGTCATATAGTTTATTCAAAATATGAAGCTACAGTGGAACTACCATGACAATGTAGTTTAGGAAGGGTAGTATCTTTATTCCCAAGCTTCCAGAAATAATTTATCCTTAGAAGACTATAATCGGTGTATCAACGGCTATTCAAATGTTCTTAGATGTCCGTCTGTAATACTGCCATGGTGAAATATATAATAAAGACAATTGCCTCATAAGGTTATAAAAGGCTAAACACTTTTGATAGATAGTATAATATGTTTTGAATTTGGTTTTTGAATTATAATATAGAATTTAATCCTTTCTTTATAAATTTATGAACGTAGATTAAAATACAAATATTGTGAATAACTACAACTGTTTTGCCTATCATGAAAGGTACGCGAGATAAATAAAAACAAAAATCATCTCACTAGTGGCTACAGTTGTGCGCTTGACGTTCACGTGAGTTGGTCGAGATGTAAAAACTACATTATTAGATTATTATTTATCTGAGAAGCTATTTTCCCCGTTTTGGTGAAAATGAGCGCAACTAACAAAGCTATATTTTGTTTAAACTGATTAATCCGCATACTGAATATATATATATATATATATAAATATATAAATTGTTAACCAATTGAGGGAGATGAGTATAATCTGCAACAGCGACTGCGCAAGAAGAACTTCATAAAAACTATCGCGCTTGTCGCAGAAGAAGAAGGGATCCGTCCTTTAAAACGCTTCCCTGCGGAGCATATAGGTGGAAGCTATTGGAGCCGTCCGTTTGAATTCTCCTGGATGTGATTTTCTTCTCCTCTCCTTCCCATTGAGCAATTCTCCAACTAGAGCCCTCATTTTCCGATTCAAAATCGAATGGAAAAGTAATGGACAGTCGAGACACTCTTAATGGCCTCCATCTCTCATTACATTTTCGGGGCAGGCTATTTAACGAACGGAAGCTAAAAAAGAGCGCTTATGGAAGGAAAAGGTGGTTTGAAGCGAGGCGTAAACCTTCACGAGGCATTCAAGAGTATTCCTTTTGGTCGCCCTTTCCTGATATCCCGTGAGAAAAAAGTCCGCACGGATCCATAGTAGAGAGAGAAGGAGAGATTGAGAGAAGCAGAAAAGGAGAGAAAGAGAGTAAAGTAGGAGAAATCTGTTTAGCTGCAGTGCAAACGTATGAGAGCAGGGACCAAACCATATTTCAGGGGTTAGAACACCACGGCGTTTTTGGAGGATGGAATGTAGATGATGGAGAGAGGATATTGACTGAGAGAGAGAGAGAGAGAGAGTATGGAAGATAATAAAGTTCCGAGCTATTCAGATAAGCGCATCGATGTAAAATATGTTAAGGCTGAGGATTGTTGTTAGAAACGTGCGTAAGAGCGTGGTAAGATAGGTTTTTAAGAGAAATGGAGGGAAAGCTTGTAGAAAAGGGAGCAAGAGAAGATAGACTCATATGCTACAATTATAACTTCGCGAGGCCAACAATATTTCAATTTTCTTATAATAGTTCTCATTGGTGAATTTTTTCGGCTCTTTCTGTTTTGAAGAAAAAAGACCATACAAATTTTAAGGCTATATTTTTGAAAACATTTTCAGCATTTTATAGGAGAATTTTTTCTCCAGAAAAAGAATTTGAGTTATTGGGATAATGACGTAAGTGAAAAGGTGCAAAAAGAATGATCGGAGGCAATGTAAAACCGTTTATGCTAAGTCGATAGATATTAACATGCTTTCAGGGATATATATTAAAATTTTAATGGTAGGAAAAACTGTTAACTTCACATGTATCGGACATCATAAAAGAATTTTCGAGAAAGTACTTAACTGAAAAAAATTAGTATTTATTCCTTTTAGATTTTTCGGAATATGAGTGAATGATTCTCATCATATTCGGAATACCTACTGGTTCTTACGATTTTTTAAAACTAGATAAGCTTAATGTTGAAAATATTATAAAATCATCGTTCCAGAGTTTTGGACACCCAGCGAGTGAATATAAACAACCCGAAAACTTTTAATACGTATTAAATATAAAACTTTTCAAGAAAATTCTTTTGCCAAGGTAATTACCGACTGAATGCTAAAAAAACCGTAAAGGCGGAAAGTCCTACACATAGACATGGCGTAGCCAAGCATTTCACCGCGATCGACTGGTTTATCCTGAGCTGGTTTTAAGGTGATCTCATTATGCTTTGAAATAGACACAATATGAGCTGTTGATCGACATGCATGAGGAAATTGTTAAGTATAACCCAGGCTTAAGTGCATTTGATCTAGACAGCCAGTCTAATAGTGATATCAGAGACAAACCTATTTTAAGAAAACTGAAGCAGAAAACGTAGTTCTCGTTGCTTTCGAAAACGACGGATCAAATGGGACATTTATTAATTTGCTATGAAAGATATTTTTATTTGGCAACAACTTGTCCTTCGACCACCTAATTACTTACCCAAACTTTATCTTATGCAATCATCACGAGCCAAAGGTTGGAAAGGTTATTTTTTGAGAAAATTACATGCGGACGGAAAATGCACAAATATGATCACATAAAAACGTAGTAACTTACAGTAAAAATATACGGAAAAAATCTTGAAAACAAAAAACAAAAAGAAGGCGGGAAACGTGGAGATCCGAGAAGCAAAGGGAGGGCACAGAGGGAGGGAGAAATGTCAGAGAGAAAGAGGCAAGCCGGCAATGGCAGTGGGTGGAGCATATTTGCATATCCGGAGTGGCGAAGAAAGAGAGAGAGAAGGAAATAGTGGGAGGCTTTCGTGGAAGGGAATCGGGGTGGAGGAAGGAGGGCAGGAGGCAAGGAGGAGTGGGCCGAGTGTAGTGTAAGGAAGATGGAAGCGAGGAGGGGGATCGAGGGGAAGGGTCTGGAAGAGTAAAGAATGTTAGAAGCAAAGAGGCGGGAAGGCTCTCTATCTTGAGTGCCCCCACGTGAATGCTTGCGAAACGGTTTTGAGTTCCAGGAAAGACGAACGCTCTTTCCGAAGTAGGCTAAGGCTCTCTCTCTCCACCCATCTTCTCACCTCCTCCTCTACCTCCGTCCCTCCTCTTCCATCGCATCCATCTCCTTTTACCTCCCTTCGTCTCTACCCTCTGCCCCTCTCCCCTGCACCTTTACTCCGCTTCGCTCCCCTCTCTCTCTCTCTCCATCCATCTCCTCACCTCCTCCTCTACCTCCATCCCTCCTCTTCCATCGCATCCATCTCCTTTTACCTCCCTCCATCTCTACCTCCTGCCCCTAACCCTTGCATCTTTGCTCCGTTTCGCTCCCCACTCTCTCCCGCCTTCTTTCTAAAAAATATGCTCTCTCGCCCACCTTAATGTCTGCGAATCGCTTGCGAGTCGGCATAAAAGGAGTTGATGAGTGTGATGGAGAGAGAGAGAGAGAGAAGAGGAAAGAGAGATAGAGGATCTTGGAAGGGAGAGTAAAATCCATGGAGAGAGAGAGAGTTCGCAAAGAAAGAGAGAGAGGACATAGCGGTGAAGAATAGAACCAGAAATGGTAAAAAAACATAAATCAGTTCCTGATAATCTTTTTGAAAAATTGAGTTGAACGAATATAATTTTTCCTCGTGGGAGAAAGGAGTTCTTTTAATTAATTTTATTGCGAGACATGAGCGGAGAGTGAGTATAATAGAATGGACAAGCGAAGGAAGGAGTTTGTAAACATCGGATACTAGTATGCAGATATAGTGTTTTTTTACAACTAATAATTACTTCACAACTGATTTTTTTGTAGGTTCTCGTTTAATGCCGCATATCCATTTTCGAAAGGAGAGTACATATACAACACCTCGCAGCTTCCTACTTGATGTTTCATCTTTCCTCAGAAATGGTTTTGATTTGTCGAAAGGATCGCGGTGCCATTTTGAATTGCATGAAGTTTAAGGTTGTTTTCTTTTATCACATCCACGACTTATCTGCTAAGTATTCTTTTCAAGTGTTCATATATTTAATCTTATTTAGTTGGAATATCGTCTAGTGCCCTCATGAATCACATTTTCTCCTCTACTTAGCCGTATTTTGATCTTACGACGATCGTTTTACTGGATTCTCCTATCTTTAGAAAAAGCATTAACTCACCCTTTATTATATGCCATCTTTTAAAAATACTTCATTCAAATTTTTATATCGATAGATGGAGGAATTGACCATCCTATGAAACAATTTCGTGAAATGATTTTTTAACCTTTAAGCTGAACATGTGGAAAAAATCTAAAGGGTCAGCGTTTGCTTAGTTCAAGGCGAATTTTTAATTGGCTAGTGTAGAGATGGTGAAAGGATAAAAGTGGTAATTTTTTACAATGTAATCTTGATGAATCACTAAAAGCAAAAGTTATATTTTATGTGCACAATTGTAAAAATGGATATGGATTTACGAAAAAAGCACCTTATTAATTTGTCGTTCCTTTTAATTTATGAGGATTTGGATGATTAGTCCCATATTGCAAGGCGCAATGCAGATTCGTATTGTTTAATAAGCTTACGGTAGGTAAGAATCAACCCGGACACTTTTCTATTGTTCGCCTTATGTTTTATGAATAAAAGACCATATTTTCCATCAGAGTTGTACGCGCACACACGCATAAACACCTGTCCAACATACACGCAGCAGTCTTATTCCTTTTATATAATTTAAGGAGAGGCACAATATCCATCTCTCTTTTCACGGGCACATAACACACAAAAGACGGAATATTTGTCGTCAGCTGCAAGGCGTGAAGGACACTGCGGCGAAATTCCGTGGGTTGAACAAATAGTGTCATGTGTGTCCTCTCACCCCTCCGTCTTCCCCTTGCGATTTTCCTCGAAAAAGGTCACTCCCGCGATTGTCTTTTGTTTCTAGTTATATATTTTTTAAACCCTTATCCGTCGGTTTTCGTATCTTGCGAACCACCCGTTGCCATGGCGACGTCCCCATTTCTCTTCAAACTACCTGCTCTGGCTCATACTCACACGTTTACTTCTTGGAGTGCGGTGATTAAAATTTTATAACTCATCATTCCGTTTACGGTCTCCTTTCTTCTCTTCCTCTCCGCTCTCCTTTGTCTCTTAGTGAAATGATATGTATTTCGAAAAGTTTTATTTTTCCACATAAGCTTTAAAAAAGAGCGATTCTCAACATTTGACATTTTTTCCAAATTTATATTTATATAGAGTAATTATTTTAGATTTATATGGCTGAAATGCCTTTTGGAAAACAAATAAAAAAGGACGGGTTTGGTATACACCGACAAATTAAAGTGAACGTATTCTTCCTACCGACTATCAGTATCCGTAATTCGATTGGTAAGTTAAACTAGATGATCGTGTCTAAAATACCATCAGAACTTGCTTCAAACCGCCTTTTCTTCGTGTATGTTGCGTTGGAAAATCACTTCAATTCAATATAAAAGCACTTTTTACACCACTTACACCAGAAAAATGAAAAAACACGCACAAAAATTAATGGCAGCGATTGGAATTGTTGAACAGACCAATATGCGTCGCGAATCCGAAATAATTTCGGATTCTGACTCATGGGTGACAACACCAATTCATCGCGAGAGCTCACAGAGTTTAAATCAGAATCGTGCTAATCCAAACGGTACTACATAGGTACATAAACACACACACACACACAGAAGCTCTGATGAGAAGGTACTTTCGGATGACGAACGCCCCCAAAATCTCGCAGATGTTTCAAAAATCGAAGATGAGCACCCTTAAAAACTGTTTCGCCAGTCTAACCCTTTCCACCCACCTCATCTCACCATTCTCAGAATGCATCCTTTATGTGACACAATCGAGGACGCCTCAAGAGGTACAAATGGAGTCGTGGCTCTGGAGGGAGGCTTCGAGAGCATGGTTTCTTTTATAAAAAAAGAAGATAGGGGACGAGGTTAAGGGGGAGGAAACAAAGGCAAGAGAGATAAAGAACACGGCGTGAGGTTAAGACGAGTGCAATAGTGAGAGAGGGAGTGAAGGGAAAGGAGAGGGGATAAGGATTTAGAGAATTTGGAGGGAACGGAGTGGATGTGTTAAGTAAGAGAGTTGAGATTATAGGAAATGAACAAAGAAGACAGAGATTTGGAGTGTAGGGAAAGCTCAACTAAGAGAGACCAGAGGAATGGTCAGAGAAAGGAAAAAAATGATAAAGAACTTTTGAATTAGCGAAGGAAAATCTAAAAGCCGAGGATGAAAAACGAAATGTTGGCATATAAGATCTGAGGGGAGAGATAAAGCTGTCTAAAAAGAGTGCAGCGGTAATATAAGCAGGAAAATTATCGTGATTGTACGTGTGTGTATGCGTGGAGATATTTGAAGAGCCAGAGAAGGAAAAACGGATCGAATACTAAATGGAGTGTTAAGAGGAGAGGCAAGTGGATGTCGGTGTGATGAAGGAAGATGGATATGGAGAGAGGGACTCGAGAAGTGATTTGGGGAAATGAATGAAAATTTGTAAGCGACAGGATGGGAATGATAAGGGCTAAAAAGAGAGGTAGTAGGGGATGTTGCTCGTATTGCATACAAATAGAGAGAAATAGGAGAGGGGTAGAGATGAGATGAGAATGAGAAAAAAAGAAAGAAGGATAGAAATATACATGAGAGAGGGAAAAAGATTAGAAAAATGGAACAACAGTCTAATGTGTAGCTTCTGGATACGAGAGTATGACGTTGTTAGTGGGACAGTACAAATATAATGGCGTTGTATTTGGGTAGAGGATGGGACATTGAACGATGGCAGTGAATGATATTAGAAGGAGCGCCCAATGAGATGGAGGATTGAAGTAGGCTAATTGAAAATGGAAACTGGAAAATCATTGTTGTTCGGCAAGTTTGAACAAACCGTATGAAAACCGCAACACTTGAGTATTTAATTAAATATATAAGTATGTACGCATGCATTTGTATACATGAATATACGCAGTGGAATCCAACGCAAGAAGAGGAATAAGATGAAATATAGCAATTTGTTGGACAGAATATTATATTTAAATCGTTACAGAAAAATACGGATTTTTACTCTAAAAAGCAGAGTACTGCACTACTACTGTACTGCTGATAGATTTTTAAAAGGTTTTTAAAGATTTTATGTCAATAAATCGTAAATAAATGCATTTTTCTAAAATTAATTAGTGTCAGCAATTATATAGTGCAAATTGTACCTCACAAGTGACATGGATCTTGTGTTTTCTTAACTGTACGCGTGCACACACTTCCATCTCTTAAAAACGAAAACTTTGGCATAAAAATTTCAACACGGTATTTGGATGGCACGAAACGTTTGTGCCTGCTCGCCAACTTTCGTATTAATCGATTTCCGCTGCGTGTGTACTCACAAAAACATATATACCTACACAAATCCCATGAAGCACAAATCCTGCAAAACCTCCAATCCAATTTCGTAGGAACGATTCGACGAGGAGATAAATACAATCCCAGCCGTGCCACTTCACCACAAAGGTTTTCGATCATTAGCGAGCTAGGCCCGATTCAGGGGAGAGAGAGGAATTATAATGAACATGTAGTAAGAAAACGCATAACCCGGACTGAATACGAACTCGATCCTGTTCTCACAAAAGGGTCTGGAAAATATGACGCCCCAATGCCCGCGTCCACCAGAGCGGCAATTAGAATTAAATATGCAAAGGGGGAACTACGAGAGGGAATGAGAGAGTGAACGAAGTATAGAGGTAACGAGGTAGAAGAGAGTGAGTGAGTGAGAGGTTTTTTGAGAAGAAGGATTAAAGAAGAGGCTGAGAAGAGATGGCAAAACAAGGAAGTGTGGGTAGGTAGAAAAAGAAGTGCAGCGCTGGGGCCGGTTCATAAATATTACAGCCGAACTTTAGGTAAGTCGTAAGGTTGACTTTACGACCGTACCAAATGATTCGCTTTGATTATTATATATGGACGGGAGACTACTAAACGGTCGTGAATAGAAAACTGGATGGCAACGCCAGCGTGCAGTCGTGGTGCTGCGAACTTCCTTATCCCCGAGATTTCACCGAGGAAGACGAATGAATAAAAAGCGCGAGGAATTTGTTCGAAGAGAATAATTTAGCTCGTCTTATGACTGAAAATGTATTCCTATCATGAGAATCAAATAAATACCTAAAAAAATTGTGAAGTTATTTACTTGCCCTTCGCATCTCCAATTACCTTGTTATGACTAATGGAGATACTTAAGAAAACTACGAACTTATAATTTTTCAATCTTTGATACTTATTCTGGAAGGGAAGCGTTTGTCTAAAAAGAGAAAGGAAAGGATGCATCGTCTTTTGGTAACATGTTTTAGGCAGAAATTTTACCCCCTTGAGATAAGTTGGTGAAGAAGTAATACATTATGAAGATGCACCGAAAGAGTCGCGGGTATTTTCATACGTGGCTCTGATAATGATGTAATTATATAATAAAAACAATATGCTTATTAAAGTATTATAAAAATACTCAAAAACTAGAAAGTAGAACCACCAACCGATACATAAATCAATCAATCAATTAATTCATAAACAGGAACCTCCTGGTCCATTTTCAATCGGTTCCCCCTAGTTTGCCAAGTACACAATTACGAGTACTTTGGTGTGCAACCAGTTTCCTTGGATTACAACATGTTCAAATCCTCGGATATTAAGAATGAATAAACGGTGGCCAATACGGCTAATAGGCGGGTTATCACGGAACACAGAGGCGGAAAAACTACATCAGACGGGAGATGAAAAAATGGGCCGAGGGTAGGAGTATCTTCCTGTGACGAGGCCGAGATGAAACGAAACGGAGAAATAGAATAAGGGATAAGACCGGAGAGAAAGAGAGAGAGAGAGAGAGAAACAAGGATATTGTAGATAACTGACGTTTGTTAATAGCGGTGCATTCACGTGTAACTGTCTGAGGATAGAGAGAGAGAGAGAGACAAAAGACATATGAATCAAGATTAGAGACAGAGGTTGATGCAGAGAGGCATGTAGCGAAGTTGTGAGAGGAAGACAGAATTTCGAACTGATTGTCTCCTCTATGTGTGTGTTTGTACTTCTGTGCCTATCTGTCTGCCTCCTTCCAATACCCCTCTCTCTCTATCTGCCTATACGTTCCATCTCTCTCTCTCTCCGCTGGTCCGGGTTGGAAGTGGGACGCCCTCCGGATTTTGTACGATGCTTCACCGTGTGTCTCCGCTGATGATGCATTGTCACCTTACGGTTTGCCACCAGAAAGACTCTTGGGGGATTATTTGCGCGATGTCTGAAAAAATAGGATATGGATTCCGACGAGACGGATGGAAAAAGAAGAGAGATAGAGAGAGGGGGGGAGAGGAGAAAGAGAGAGAGAGGCGGGTGGTATTACAACAGGACTAGTACGAAAAGGAACGAACTACGCTCGTGAATGTGCGGGTTCAATCATTTTCAATGGATAACGAGGTTTCTTTGGCCTAAATGCAAGTGAAGTTTCTTTTTTTTCTCTCTCAGCTTTTGAGAGGAGAGTCGCGTGAGAATCGCTAACAGGTTTTCCGCAATCGTATATCTGATTAGAGATATATGAAATTTGTTCGGAATGTCGATAACGAATACTCGGAATTGACCAATTTGGCAAGAGGATGCGTTTAAATCAATAATGGGATACATAAAGGAAAAATAGCAGATTAACATATTAAAACCTTCGATTCCCATATATTTTTTCAATTATATAGCAAGTAATATTGACGAATAATTCTTCAATTTAAAGAATAATTTCAGGACGGTCACGCTGAGAAAAAGCAAACATTCGGTTTCATGAAAACAATAAGAGAGCTAGAGCTAGTTGGAGTTTGACAAAAAAACAATGGTTAATATCTGCGCCACATTATAATCAATATTTTAGGAAAATCTGATAGATTGTTTACGAAGGCGAAGTAAATAGTTAAAAAGCGATAAACATAATAAATGGAAATATAAATGATAACAATTTGAAAGGATAATGTTCATGACGTTGAACCCGAATTTAATGCTGGTGAGAATAATTTTGAAGATATTTTGGAGAAAATTTTCAAAAATTTACTTATAAATATCAAGGAGGGATTCAAAATGTGCAAATATTATTTATTTTCGGCACGGATCACATTTAGCGTCAACAGATATCTTCAAGATTCTAGGAGAAAGAGTGCAAAAATTATTGAAGATTTTATTAAAAATTAAGGAAGCCATTTATTGGAGCACGAATTACTCTAGATCACCGGGTGGCTGTCGTCATATGATATTCTGGAGGTATAATTGAAACTAAAAGAAAATCCCTCGTTCGTGCTTCTGGATATGATTATCAACCAATGTGCTGAAAAAGGGAAGGAAATAATAAATGCTTTCACTAGAACTGCTTAGACAATCAAACATTTAGAACTGAGAGTATGAGACAATTCACATCAAAAGAAAATCTGTTTGAAAAGAACTACTTAAAAATATAATTTGTACATTTAAATGTAATTGCTGTAGTGATCACACGTAATGGAAATCTTTCATAAAACATTTTAATACTGATGATTTATTAGAAACAAAAATTCACAAATTAATTGCCAACTTTTTCTGCACAGTTCCATAACTGCATGTATTTTATGAGTTTTGAAAGTGATTGCTTATATTTATTTAACCAGCAAAAATCTCTCATGATATTTGAAAATTTTCTGCCTTGGATCTATAGCGCAAAAAATATTTTTAAATATCGTTTACGAACCTTCACATTTTTTAAAAACGTAAATGGATATACAATTTTCTAGACGTTCACAACATTTTTGCGTCCTTAGTCCTAAGTTCTAATAAACGTTTCTCACAAAAAACCTCATTCATCTTTGCGAGGCATTTAATAAATATTAATTTATCGCTCAATTGATGTTAATGAATCGTTTGAACTTTATTCAGAGACTCGATAATTAGACACGTACAGCAGAGTTCAGAAGTCATTTTTCCACCAAACTCACTCGGCCATCCTTCTGCCAATACTTTTTTGCAGTCACGGACGAAGAAAAAAACACCGAAAAGAACATATAAAAAAAGAAGAATGCGGGCGGAAAAAGAATGAGGACAAGGGCGAGTCGGAGTGGCATAGAGTGAGAAAGAGGGGGATTTTAATGAAAATAAAAGAGATATCGCGCATCAATTATTACTTTATCTCTAAACCGACGGTTAGTGATTGCACAACGACATGTCAACTCGAGCGAAATGCACAGCGGGATGCCCGTCCACGGCTGAAGGCTCTTTTTTCTTTTTGCTTCACGTTTTATCGCGGCATTCCCGTTTTGTTGGACTCGACAATTCGTCGCCACCATATATTTTTTCCCGGGGTCGATTTTTCTCCTCTCTTCACATATCTATCTCGCTATATATAAGTTTATATATATATATATATATATATATATATATATATATATATATATATATATATCTCTTTATCTATCTCTTTCTCTCTCTCTCTCCCTCACGCCTCATATTTTTCAAAACGGCCACACCTCTAAAAACTCACAGGATAGGTACACGCCTTTAAATCTTTCCTTTTATTTTTCTCTCAAACCTGATATTTCCCTAATAAATTAACGTTTTATTCGTGAAGTCTTCGGCTGTGTTCCGTCTTTGTGCTCCATCCTTAAAACGTTTTCCCCATATTTTTTTGTTCAATCTCGTTTTTTAATGAACCAGAGTAATTATTCTGCTACTTTCTGTTTTTCTCTTAGTTGCTATTCTTCTTTTGACTGCTTCGTTTGTCATATCTTTTGATCTTTTACTTTAAGGCGCATTCTACTCGCTTTTCGTCGCTTTAATTAAACATACTTCCCCACAGTAGGTTACATACGCTTCAATATTAATTATATTATATACTCGATTTATTTTTCATAAATACTCCTGAAAATATATCCTACATCCGTTCTTTATATCTCCTGGTGAAAGTCTCAGATACAGGTACATTTTGGTCATGTTTATTTTCATTATGGAATCTTTATACAAAGTGGAGCCCTTTCAAGTGGAGTTTATTTATTCGGACTCAAATATTTTTACATATTTCATTCTTATCACTCTAAGAACTATTTAATTTGTTCCGCTGACTTTCTTACTCCGGTCATTAATTAAATATTTTTTTTCGTTCTTTTAAACCATACTTCATCCATTGAAACGGAATCAGATACTGTTCGCTTCTGGAATTACGTGTCTGTATTAGTCATGCAAGCTAAAAACGTTCCAAAGACACATTGTCAACATCATGCAGCTTATTTTTGGCGCATTTTGTCGGTGATTCATGCGGGAAATCTAATGTTCAGGTAACATATTTGGGCGATTTTGAACATTTCTGTATTTTTATTACGTTGCGAGAACGGGTACGATCTGCACGTGTATTCGATATTCGATTAAAGGAAAATTCACGAAATAATTCTTCCAGTCGCTGTATCTCGCAAGATAATCAAAAAGAATAATTTTGGTTAAGAACACATTCTCTTGAATTAAAAAAACCATTTGATTTAATAATTAATTTCAAATTTGTATCTATCACTTATAAATTTAAAATTCTATGATCGGCTTTTCATTAATCTCGTGTCGGTCAACGCGTCAACTGCATTCTCATCGACATTAATTTTTTACCGTAGCCCCGTTTTTACTGACTTTCTGTGTAACACACCCACGCACACTTTTGCTTTTTATTTATCATTATAGACTAGGCATACGGGGGAAAATAGCCAATTCTTAAAAATCGGAGGTCAAGAGCAACCACGAAAGCGTTCCGGGAAAAACGCCCACCCTACACCAACACGCCCTCGCCTCCTCCCATTCTCCCCCCCACGCGACCCGGGACTTACAACTCAGTAGGACGATCGCAGCGAACATTTCAAAAGGATGGCAATCGCTGGAACTAGTATGTTATTCTCCTCCCACAACCCGCCCACCTCACAAACTCACACTCGGCAAACACAAATGCAGAAACACACAGGTGAAGCACTGCAGGATCACTTATCCCGCAGCACTGTCATCATTTCAAATTCCACCTGACTTCTCAAAACTGGCCTTTCCAACGCCGCGCCGTTCCGATTCGGGTCGCGCGACGCGAATAACCAAATCGGAAGGAAGATAAAAAGTAAGTTAAAGGAACCGATTAATCTAAATAGTCGATGATTATTGAGAGTAAATATTGATTCGTAATTTGTTGGAAAGGGAGAAAATTTTAAAAATCTATGATTTTCATAAACTTGTTATGGCTATTTGAAATACCTAAGATAAGTCCTTATTTTTCTCTCAAGTGTTTATTCTTGAATTTGTTTTCAGCCATAAGACTAACTCAATATTTCTCTAGTGAGTCACTTGAACTTGAATAGTTTTAACGAAAAGATATTAAAATCTATAAAAATTTCCCCCGATTATATGCACCAAAATCCCGTTTTTAAGTAGTACCGTTTTACCGGAAATGCCATTTTTACGTAATGAAAAAACTATAATCTGTTTCCACTGTTCGTGCGGCTGAGACTCGAAGTATTACGCTCGCATTCAGTTTATTTCGCTTTGGCTGCGACGCTATGTTGCCAAGTTTCTAATTTCGCCCAGTTCATCGGTAGCTGCTGACGAGTGAAGTTCTATGCTCCAATAGATCCGGATGAAGCACGTTTAAGCTTTCCGCCGTCGCCGAAATACGATTGGAAAGTGTGAGCAATCGTGTCAACAGCGCTCCTCAAGAAATTTTGAGCGGAGAGGGAAATTTACGATTTTTCTTCCCCTCACTCCACGGGTCTGTCGACGCGCCTCACCCGCACGAAATGCTGGAATGGACTAAAGGTGGAAGAATTTGAATTTGGCTGCGTATAGTTTCAAAATTGGCCCCTACACGGTGCTGGCTTTGCCCCTCAGCCACGTGGTGGGGATGTGTAATAATTTTAGAATCTTTACGTTGCAGCGTTTAGAAAATTAAAGTTTCATTACAGTATAAAAGCATAATAATTTACCTATTATTCGTTTAGAAGCTCCTTTCTCGGTTCCTTTGATGTCACATGAAGTCCCTCTATTCTGATGACTGCCACTTGTGTGTCTACACGTAACTTACGTACATACAAGTACTACTTAAACAAAATTTCTGTGAAATAAAGTTTTATTATTTTATATACCATATTTTTTAAACAATCCACAATTCTAATTAAACAATCGTCACTTTCCAAGGTTATTCAAATTTCCTGTATTTTACTTTATACAAACCAATAACGGTTTTAAGGAAAATCCCTTCATACGGAATAAACTCGGTCCCAAGCCACTCCGTAAAAAGCGGGATTTTGATGCATTTGCTGGTTTTTGTTTATTTTTTGGTGGAAATTTATTGCACAATGATTTATTCTTAACCCTCAGACTACCAAGGGGGGTAACAAGATTACCCCAGACGCTAATTTTTAAATACTTTTCTTAAAATTTTTTTCTGATTTTTATCCTCCTATGTAATTATTCTGTAATGTATGAAGAGCATAATTACTTAAAAAACTGGAAATATCTAACAATTTCTGAGAAATATCAAAAATTGTCTTGGGGTAATCAAGTTACCCCTCTTGGTATTATTCTGAACAGTATTCCACATCGAAGAAAATAAAAGAATTCTGCTTAAAAAGCCTGCAATAGCATTAATATACCTGTTTGCCTTTTTATTAGCTTATAGTTATCTTCTAAATATCTTACTTGCTACTACAGGTGAATGTCAGGAGTTGAATCTACAGAATTGTTATTTTATGGAAACAATAGAAAAAGTCGATAGCAATTTAGAATGTCTTACATTACATTATACATTACATATTATGATATATTTATTATGCAGGCAGAGTGGTAACCAAACTATTCGAGTGTTTGCTGCTAACCAAGTCAAAGGTTCGAATTCGGAAGAGCCTTTTCACGCGCCCCCAGACCAACCAACGAACTCATAAATAACCAATGAAACTTTCAATGAAAAACATCTGGTTTGCTAATGTATTAATATATTGTAATGTTTTTTATTTGATGTAACAAGGAAATTGCAAAAATAAAATTATTTTCACAGAACAAAAATATTTCGATTAACAACATAAATGTTAAAATAAAAATAATTTTCAGTATGGGTAGTTGAAATGACTTTTAATTACTAACAAATTAAAGTAATCGCCAATTTTGATGAACCATGTTTATTTATAATAGAAATTTCGTGGGGTAATTCAGCTATCCTCCATGGCAGGATTGAGGTGCAAGATACATTGGTACTCTGAGGGGTAACACGGTATCCACGAAGTTACACCTAATATAGTGAAGAATTGTCTGGTTTGCGTTGTTTTTCTGTAGACGTCAGGAATCGTTTTGGGAATTTACCCGCTTTCGAGAGTGTGAGAACGAGTGGGTGTGTGCTCGACTTATGTGGAAGCGTGGGAATGGATGTGCTCACGTATGTGTGTGTGTGTGTGCTTGCGGGTATTTGGGGCAAAGGGGTGGGATGGGGGAGTTGCTTTTTTTTAAAGAAAGGGAGGCGCGGGAGTTATTCCGAGTCATTCCCTCGGAAACGTGTCAGGAGAAAGCGCCCGATGACGAAGCAAGAAAGGGAGGGAAAAAATCGGAATCCGGAGGGGTTGGAAAAAAATAAAATAAATCCTCAAGAGAGGAAGGGAGAAAAAGCGAGCGTGGGTGGGGCGGAGAGAGAGAGGCGATAAAGGGTAAGGTATCGAGTGAAGAGGCGGGTGGGAAAGGGCGAGAACAAATGGAGAAAAGGGGGCGAGATGTATTGGAAGGGAGAAGGAGAGAGGAAAACCGTGGGAGAGAGAAGGAGAGAGAGAGGGGAGGGATGGAGGATGAGAGGGGGGAAGGAGGAAGAGAGAGGGAGGGAAGGAGGGAGAGAGAGGGAGGGAAGGAGAGATAGAAGGAGAGTGGGAGAGGGAGGGATGGAGAATGGGAGAGGGGGGAATAGTGGATGAGGGAGAGAGGGAGAGTTGGTGAGGGAGGGGGAGTGGGTGATGGAGGGAGTGTGGGTGAGGGAGGGATGGTACCAATGGTGGAGGGAGGGAGGGAACAGTGGGTGAGAAAGCATTCAGCGTTTATCGCGACCGATTTCATGCTCTTGTTCCTTCTGCCTCCCTCTCTTTACCTCACACCCTCCATTTCTTCCCTCCACTCCCCGTCCCCCCCTCCTCTGCCTCCCTAAACGCTCTCCATCCCCTCCACTCACTCACTCTCTCTCCCTTCTTTCCTACATACCCACACCGCGTTTTGCAGGATTAACGGCACCGCCAGACCAAGTCATCAAAATTGCATGACATCGATTGGGTTCGTGGAAGAACGGCGGTGGGCAGATAGAGAGGAATCGAGGAGGAGGAGCGGGAAGGAGAGCGGGAGGTGTGGGAAGAGGAGCCACGTGATCACAACCTCCACCAAACAAGTCAACCCCCCCATCCCATACACCAGAGCGGTGGAGGAAGAGGAAGTGAGAGGGAGAGAGTGCTTAGAGAGGCACCAGCCAAGCACCACCACCGCAGATAGAGGAGGAGGCGACCGTCCTCTCTTCCTCTTCATCTCTCCGAGTCCCATCCAAGTCGGAACGAGTGCCAGAGGATAATCCATCCACGAGACAACAATCCCTTGTTTGTCAGGTCTCTCCGCTCTTTAATTTTTTATTTACCGGATTATTACGATAAAAAGGGCGAAAAACATCTCTTTTCGAGTTTTTATTTTCTTCATCCCGCCAAAACATCCCATTTTTTTTAACCCCTCACAGATTGGCGTGACTGGGCTACCGTTCCATTGGTGTCGAACAAGAGAGAGATATATTTGATATATTTTTTGTAATTTTCGACGCTTTCGTCCGTTCCCTCCTGTGCAGACCCGAATCATTTCGTCAGTGTATGATTGTGTCGTGTAAAGAAAGTGTTTGCGTACAGCGTCTTTTCCTCCCAATAAGAATCTTCCTGTCCTAGTGATGGATTTCGGCCCGGGAACGAGGACCGCTGCGAGACATCCGAGCATCGCTTGAAAACAAGAGCAGAGAGCGGGAGGGAAATTTGGAAAGAGTGTGAAAGAGGAGCGGCATCGGCCCATCGCCACGAGGTGCTGGAAGCTCCGCGTTGGTCAGGAAAAGGCCTTAAGGTGGCCCGTGTGACGCAGCAAGGTTGGCCCACGCCTCCTCCGTCACCACCACCGCCCCACGGAGGCCCGGCGGCGTGGCGATTCGGAGGGGGAGTGGCTGGATTCGGCGAGACGGGAGGGGGAGGAGGAGGTGGAGGGGGCGTGGCGGGTTTCGGGTCGGCAGCGAGAGGAACCCCGGAGATATTCCGGTTTGGGGATATGGAGCAGCACCAGCATCACCACGTGGCGGGTGGAGGGATGGCGTTGGACGGAGTCTCAGGCGGCTGCGGTGCGGGTGGGGGAGGGGTGAGTGGAGATGGAGCAGATGGGGAACACGGACTGCCTCCCGGTTACCGCCAAGGGGAAGGGATTCCGCCTGAAGTGCCCTCTTCGCCGCCGCCATCTTACGAGCAGGTTCTGGCGGAGGTGAGTAAAAGGAACGGTGTGCGGACGGCGGTGGAGAGAATGATGCCCTGATTGGTATAATTTAAGATGTAAGGCGAATATGTATAAATATATACGTGTACAGACACACGGGCTCTAAAGTGGTCACCATAGATTTCGCGTCAAAATGGACGCTGAGAAGAGTGACCTCTATAGAGAGACCTTAATAATAGATTTGATGTAAATGGGACTCATTTGAATTTCGATAAGATACGGCCGTTTACAGGGGTGGGCGCCTTAAATCGGTGGCTGTTATGAGAAATATGACTGCATACACAAACCACCTACATTCATACATTCATGCTTTCATTGATGTGTGTGCGTTTATAAAAATGTTTTCATACATGCATTTTGGAGATTCGAAAATCGGTGAAAATTTAATTCGCTTGGAGGCCGCCAATTTGATCCTGTTATAATAAAATCCAAGTTATGAAATTACCGAATTAAGTTAATGAAAACATCACGCTTGTTAACTTTAAAATTATTTTCTAAACTGGGTAGCTTATTTATGTAGCCGTTGACTGAAATTTTACGACATATTTGGGTCACTAGGTTCAACTACGTTTATAGATTCCTATTCTTATTCGGTGTTACAATCTCGTTCTACCAACTCTACCTCCCATTTCCTGTTCTCATTTATTTATTTCCTCCTTTGATTCTTGGCATTTATTCTTAAGATATTTTTTCCTTCCATTTTTCCGCCTTCCTTTGCTTTCTATTCTTCTCCGATACGACGTTGTATCATTATAATTCCTTCCTTTCAGCGACGAACTGCCTTTTATTCACGAAATTCAGGTCTCTTCCACGAGTCTTCAATTGAAATGAGGAAATAAAAGGTAACAGGTATTAATGGGAAAAATGAACGATTTCCTCATTCGACACAATCGCATGTTATATGAATTAAGGAAATGCAAAATGAATTTCTTTCTATCCCAATCAATAACGACGTGTTCCAGGTGTAATTTTTGCCTCGTATTGTCATAAAATAACTTAAAAATCACAAATATTCTACACGAATGACACAATTAATTATAGATTCTCTGCCAGGGATAATAATAATTATTATCATAAAAACTAAATGTACCTTGAGTTAGCTTTAAAAACGTCATTTTTAACTTCTTAAAAAAACACGAAAAAATATAATTGAATGAATACGTGTTTTATCGTGCTTAATCAACTGTGAAATATTTTCAAGATAGAAAGGTCATATATATTATAGCTGTCAGTTCAGAGACGTATGCGGTGCATTTTATTTTCTAATATGGTTAAAATTAATAATATCATTTTGCAAGCCAGTATCTAAGCACTTTTAATCGCTGCAGGTATCAATTTTTATCTCGATCGCTTTTTGCGGCATATATCTTCAAAACGCAGCGCCGATCGGAATATTTCTTTTCGAAACGCATCATCAGAAGCCTCAATCAAATTCCCCGACGGATCGCATGAAAAAAGTTGCCGCCGCGCACAAATTTTCTGACGAATGCACTTAGCATATCTTCTCAAAAGAGAACCAACAAAAGCATGAAAGTCTTCAATCATTCCATTTCGAAATGATAAAAATGTAAAAAAATGTCTCCTCTCTCGCTCTTTCCCTCTCCTTCCCTCTCTTTCTATTGCTCTCCACCCTTTCACATAATTCCTTCTTCGTCTCTCCTTTCTCGCGTTCCCTCTCCATACTTTCTAACTTCTTTCCTCTTATCTTCTTCTACCTCCCTCGTTATGCCTAACTCTCCCCTTCTTTCGCGTCCCTTTCCTCTCTCTCCTCTGTCTTTCCCCTCCTCTGCTCTTCCTTCTCCGGATCTCTTCCTCCCTCCTTCTCAATCGCCCAGCCTACTTCTTCAAACACCTTTCCCTCTAGAAATCCCTCCCTCTTCCGCATAATTCACTCCTCCTCTCCCTCCCTCTCTCTACTCTCTTTCCCATTCCTTTTTCTCCCTCTGTCAAAAACGGCTTTTTTCTTGACGTTTTTTGAATATCTCGTGAGATGAAGGAGAAGAGAGATAGAGAGAGTATCTTCCGTTCGCTTCCTTTTGAGTTCATCGTCGGGCGCGATTGAGAAAAACAGTCCCTACCCATTTGATGGCGCATTCATTGGAAGGAAATTTTCTTCGTTGGAGCGGAGGAAAATAAAGAGAGAATTTTTTTTAGATGTAAGGAAAGGTTAAAGAAAAAATATGCGCGAGCGAAAGTTTAAAATTTTATATACATGGAGAATACATATTTCCATATCTTAGAACCGCACGGATGTATTAAACACGTAAGTAATTATAAGGCTAGTCCATAAGTCCTTGAGCAAATTGACCGCAAAAGGAAAAATAAATATGCAAATCAGGGATACGAGGTTTCTTTCATTAGATACACCAACTTTATAGTGTACTGATTAAATGTACTTTTTAGTTGGTTTATCTAATGAAACATAGCGCGTGTCTATTCTATGCCTAATTGTTTTTATTATACGTTCAATATCTGCAAGGAATTTTGGACACCCTGTTTAATAGGTACAGTTACAGAAATTCGATTCTCTCTCCAATATCTCATAATGTCCATACATGCATAAATGTAAGACGAGTTTCCAATTTAACGCCTCAATAACAAATTTGTATTCGTATGTTTGAAAGGTAGAGATTGAAAACGGAGCGATTTAATAAAAAATAAAAACACCAATTTCCTGAGTAACTTCATTAAATAACACCCCTTTTTTCTCCCCTTCTTACGCCCCAATTTTCGGCGCTCGGTAGAATCGCCTGGCGGCGGAAGCGGCACAGATGCAAAGGGACGCGGAAGGAGCGGCGGAGGCCCTCGGCGCATGCGCAGTGCCTGAGAAGGAGAAGAAAGAGGAGAAGAAAGACCGGCGGGAGAAAAAGGAGAAAGCCAAGTCCAGCAAGGAGCAGTACAGGCAACTTGCTGCACAGTGGGGCATAACGTGCAAGATGAGTGACAAATGCCGGTGTTTGGAGTGCCAGGTGGGCGGACGAGAGAGTCCATTTTTCGAATGAAGACTTAAGCCAGAAATTCGAGCGCTTTCTTAAAAATTGTTTAAAGTACTACTTTGTCGTTTTCTGTTCGTTCCAGTTTCTTTCTCTTGAGTTACTTTGCATTTTTTGCATTAAGTCTTATTAAAACTTAAGGTCTTATGTAGCGGAATTTTTCTGGTAGTTCACATTTTTTTCGTTATCAGGGCTTATTTTGAGTGATTCATAACGAAATATTTATTATTCGAGAAATAAATTTCAATAATAGTGAACACCAGTATCTAATCAGTCTTTCTGATAAAATATCGGGAGTCAAAACTTCTTCAGTAGAAAAATGAAAATACAGTTTCTTATTCATCTCGAAAATTCTTTTTATATATATATGCATGAGTAGTTGCATTTAAATGTAGCATTAGAATTCGGAAAACGTTCTACGATTATTTATTTTAGCGAGAGCCATTTTAATAGCATATAAAACAAATCACTGAAGACGAAGGAAATAAATTTTTGCTCTGCATTGCTATCTCGTTTCAAATTCGCATGTCTATGCTCACAATTCTCATAATCTGCATACAAGCATGTTTTTGTTTCATTGAAATTAATGGATGCTATGCCATTACTGGCATGTAGGTCAATTGAATTTAAACGAAATTCATTTTCCAAAAGACTTTCACCGTCACATAGTTCATATTAAAATTTAGAAAAAAGAAAGCTATGATTATATGTTGTGTCATTATGTAACGATTCCTGAAAGAATTCTCAGTTTCAGTTTTTATGAATTGGATCAAAATCCAAAAATTTAAATTTAAAACTTTTATTGCTATGATTTTGTTGAGTGAGTATTGTTTATGATTTTGACGATATGTTCTTAATGTGAAATAGATGCGTGTTTACGTATTGCTATGTAGAAATCTCTGACTAATTCACTGATTACTTGTCATCGGTATCTGTTTAACTAAGGCTATTATACAGCTAAATAAGCTTATAATTCAGATGAATGCTCTGAGGTAAAAAATATCGCTTTCTCTCGGAAAATCTAATACCATGCAAGACTTTTATTTTCTAATAGAAAGAAAACAGAAAACCTGTAAAAATTAACAATAGCTTTTTTAAGTTAAATTAGTTCAAAATGTGGACATCATAATTGGATTGTCGCTTGAATTCCCACTACACCCTTTAAAATATCATAAGGCGAAATCCAAGTTTATATACATTTATATAGACACGAGATGCGAAAGGGGAATAACAATTTTTTTCCACTGTGTTCTAAGAAATTAACTTTTCCTTGTGATGCTAAAATTTTCATTTAATTTTATCGCACAACATTTCACTGACCATTAAAAAAAGTAAGTATCTCTCGAAATAAACTCCCGGATAATATGCGGATCATTGAACTCGCATATCATAAGGCATCCATAAAACATGATACTGCCGAATAGAATATGACGTATAGCGCGGCATAATGATGATGGCAAAAGATGCCGGCCATCCATGAAAGATTGATCGCAGACTCACGAAAAACCACAAAGGCCCAGAAGGTCCTCAGAAGCCATTGTCATGGGAAGGAAACGCGACCGCTGAGGTATCACAATGGGACACCACTTAGGCGCATGATTAATGATCCCTTTCATTTCATTCGGATCTATTTTTCCCGACAAATAAAAGGCGAGGGTTTTCGGATCGTAGAGAAAAATGTCACAAACATCATTTCCAGCGATTGGGTTACCGAATCGTGACCTTGTGACTGGTCGGGTTAAGTTGTACCCTTCGCCCTCTTGACAGCCGAGTATATTTCCGGGAATAAACGAGACAGATTTATCACTTATTAGCTTCGGTAAAGGATTCCGGATTTTGGGGTGCTCACGCGATCCTTTTAGGGCCGGATATGACACCCAAAAACACGGATTCCGACGTTTTCCCTGGCATCGCATTTTCGCTGGCAAATTTCCTTGTTGAAAGGACTGAAATATAAATAGAGAAATATGCATGCGATGCATAAACCCTTCTCCATCGCGTGTTTCTCCAAAGGAAATTAATTAATTTTTTCTCGATTAAATAACTGTGACATATATTTACCCCAACACACATAGGGCACGAATCGAATTTTGTGTGAGTGACGTTAGAAAGTTCATAGTTAATGCAAGAAAGTGGTTTTTTTCCTACAAAGTATTACATTTACAATGTTTTGCCCAACATGACCTCTTCCAAGAGCGGAATCCCGCGTTGCCGAAGAGAGTAATCCAACGATTCCCAAAGTGGGGGTCGCGATCCCCAGGGAGGGAGGTCATGGAAGGTTTTCAAGTTGAAACAGTGTGTATGATATACTTATAATATTTTGGGATTTTAGCTTAATTAATTTCTTGGTTCCATTTCGTTGTCAATGATAACAAATATTCTGACATTCTCTAAATATTCTATTAACATTATATTTATTTTATTTTTATTAACATATTTATTTGTAGGCGAATGGGGGTCGGCAGATATAAGATTGGCTGCCACAAGAAAGGGTCGCAGATGCATGAAATTTGGAAACCACTTGAATCTAATGGTCGCCAACCTTTTCACCTATGAGGACGCAACTTAAATTATTGGTGACGTGAAGGGCGCATAAAGCAACAACAGTAGACATTTATAAATATTTATTAAAACTATATACACATATATATATATATATATATTCATTCGTGTTCTGTCTTACTACTGGTCCTACCAATTCATTGATTGATTGACTAGGGAATATATATATACACTGTGTGGTGGTTTCCCGTTGCCTTCCACACCGGACACACACACAAAAGGGAGGAGGGAAACCCGGTTCCGGCATTTGCCTACTCTTTTCGAAGAGCACCAAGGGGGCCACTTTTTAACGTCCCTTCCAAAGGACGGAACGCTGAAGTTGCGCGAGCTCCTCAAACCACACAAACGGGGCCAGGCGACCTTGGAAAAAAATTCTATTTGTGCAGGATTTGTGCCCGCTGCCTTTTCAAGCAGCAGGCGAGTAGCAGCCAGTGTCCTAACCACTACAACACCGTCACCCTCATATATATATATATATATATATAAAAAGAAAAATATATTAAAGAATGTATTATAAATCAAAAATCAAATATGAAAAATAAATCATTGTGAAACATGGCACTGCAAATCTAAATCTTCAGCCAACTTGTTGTAATTTGGCACGTAACTCTAGTTTCCTATTTTTAGGCAGTTGTCTAAATTGTAATCGGTGGGCCTGGATCGGTACTTGGATTTCAAATATTCCATTCTCTTAATAAGGGATTTTCATTAAGTAAATTCCAAAAGTTTTCATCATTCTGGTGTGATTTTCAAATAATATCATTCTATATATTTATTATTTCCAATTCTAAGTCTTTGGATTTAATGATTTTAAAGTCGATTGCAACAATAACAGACCTATCATTGTCCGTACAATTGAAGGGATTAATCAAGAACGTCACAATTGGTCTGTTTAACTAATGTTCTCTTTTCGGCCAACGGGCGACTGGTAAAGGTCTCTAGGGCGCCATGGCGCTGACCTCTGCACTAGACCAACGTTTCTCAAACTAGAGGTCGCAGCCCACCAGGGCCGCTAAATTATTTTGGATGTAAGGTGGAGTGCCAAAAAATAATGTTCACGAATAATAAAATTTTAGGAATCACGATGTTATAAAAATTAATAATAGCTATATAAAATGAAGGATTTCGAATAATAGTTTCTTATTTTTACAATTTGAAATTCAAAGGGAGGCGCATGATATTTAAGGGCGGCGCGACAGTTGAATGTTAAAAAACCACCGCAATAGGTTACACTATTTGCTTTCAGAAATCGGCGGAAGATATGAGAAAAAGAGAGATAATGCTCTATACGGCCTTCATGATGTCTGAATATCTCCGAAATATTCGGAAGGTAGACGGAACCTTTTGAGTGCTGCGTTATTATCGAGGTCACGGAGCTGCTTCACCTGTCTTTTTCTCCTGAGCGTGCGCTCAGCCGTAGCGCAACGAGGACGAGGAGAGCGCTTGTGTGAATGAATTTTATTGGAATCGTTTTTTTTTTTACGGGAGTGACTTTTTTCCGATCCTTAAGGCGGAACTGAACGAGATTAGAGACGAAATAAGGGCAAATGGAACGAATTCGGAGCGGGATCATTTTATACCCTCGCTATCCCTTTACCTGCATTAGAAGTTCAAGCATGTTTCGCTAAATAAATGGATTGTGGTATGAAGGGAAACTTCGTTAGAGTGAATGAATCAGCGGTAAATGGTATTGAAGATAATGCGCGTGTCATCCACTCAAGTTACTTGTACGTAGCTCGGAGAGGAGGTCAGACGCTGGCAAATCAAAGTAAATTATAGGCATCTTTATGCCAGTCCCCTTCATGGTAAATTTTTAACCGAGATAGTACTGGTTTCTCTACTTCATAAATCAATATGGTTTTAAGTATTTTAGGTATAACTGCATGTTAAATCAAGCACAACGCACAATATTAGTAGATAACGTGGTAGTATTTCCACAATATAGTACCAAGTTATCTAATACTATCGTATGTTTCATTTTATTTATCATGCAATTATACCGGTGAATTTTATTAAGTATTGTAATTATTTCTTAGAACTGAAACATATGTTTACAGAAAATAAATGAATTTAAGCGTATTTTTTAAAAAGTCTTCGAATTTAACCTTGTCATACGCAATGATTTTGATGAGTTTTTTATAATGTAAGATTTTTCAGTAAAAAAGCAATTTTTACATCCACGCAACACTTTTACATAACGCGAAGGTTTTGCCTGGTTCTTATGTTCTTATATATTTTGTGCTAACAACCGTTCCCTCTCTCTTCTTTTGCAGAGCCGATATTTCGATTGCGAGTACGAGCAGAACGAGCAAGAGAAGACGGACGGAGGACTCGGAGCCGGGACCCCTATGTTCATCTCCGAGGTGATGGGAGGTACGGCTTGCAGACTGCTGTGAGCGAGCGCTGCCAAAATCGCGACACCGTCCCCATCTAACGGCGGAGAGGACAATTAGGGAGACGGAGCAAGGGAGAAAAAGAGACAAGGGGGGTATCGGCAACGATGGCGGTTTCCGAACGTGCTTTCGAAATTAGAGCAGAAAGTTCGAACGGGAGCCTAGATAATAAAAAAAACTACTTCTTACGTGGTGAAGACAGATAAAGGAAGAAAGTACGAGTTAGAGAACGAAGAGGGCGAGACGGATGGAAGCTCCTTTAAAAGAAGAGGATGATGGGGAGGTTATTAATTTTTTTACATTAAAGAACGCATGGGGTCGCACGCATATTGCATTTAGTCTAAGTTTGCGAGATGTTTGAAATTATTTATTTGAAATTATTTCTTCATTTGACTCTTTCAAGAGGGAGAGAAAGAAGATCGGTTTATTTTTAAGAACGAATATGTCAAGACGTTTAGGACGGTTTTTATCGCGGCGGTCGAATAACGTTTTATTTTCGCGCCGGCAATCGATATAATAACTGCACGAAATATCAAAAAAGGGATAAAAAGGGCGATAAACCATACCTCCGGATATAATTCGAGGCAAAAATATTAAATAAATCTTTCGTCAGAAAAAAAAACCTGCATTGTTTCGCGAGGTGTGACACTTCCATTTGTCTTTTTTTGTTAAGCAGGGCGAGAGAGCGAGCGAGATATATATGAAGAGAGAGGTGTGAGTGAGTGGGAATGATTAATGATTTAGAGCTAAAGCTCCGACGCTTTATAAAACGCCTCCGCAAGCCACGTCCGGCGCGTGGGAAATGTATCAAACAAAAACTTTGCCGTGCACGAGTAACTCAGCATCCTCCCATCCCCCTTCCCTCCTCCCCCCAAAAAATATGAGAGGTTGTTTGGGTTCGGCTTTCCAAAGTGTCATTTCTTCCATTATTTCCGGGAATCATTCAAAAAGGCGGATCTCGTAAAATTAACGTTAAATGAGGCGAAGAAAATGGATGGAAACGTATTACACCCAGCGTTTTTGTTTATCAATCAATTCGTTTCGATTTTTCTCTCGGGAATCATTGTGATCCACGACGGTGAATGGTACGCGGCTTATTTACACACATAAATAAATATATATATATATATATTTATGTGTGTAAATCTGTGTGTTAATCTGAGCTTTGACTGAATCAGGAGATCAATGTTCGTACTGTATAATTATATTTTGCTGTCCATCGTCCAATGTATTCGCTAGTCATTTACAATGTCCAAAACACATTAGCTTTTTGGCTGTGATCCGCACATAAAACATAATGGAGTTCTTGACCCGATATGAATTTCTATTCGGACTAAAGCGTATCATTAATGAGCAGGCCAATGAAGTGAGATACGAGGAGACCTCCTGCATTTTTTAATCTCCACCCAAATACGGGTTTGCTTGGTAATCTGTGCTTGAATGTTGCCAATCTCTTAAGAGTTCTGTTGAATAAATGTTTTGTTTTGATCTATCTTTAGCAGGGTTGCGCGACAACATCCTCATGAACACAGCCAAGCGTCAAATATAATTTTGGCAGTAACGGAAGCTGGTCTTAACAAGTTAAATATTTAATTTTATGCAATTGGTTTCCATATTGAGTTGCCAAGTAAAATGACTTCATTTCCTACGTTCTCTTGAGTGTGAAATCGAGTGTGATTTGCATATTGCGAAATTAATAAGCTTTATTTTTCGAATCAGTTATTTTATTATTTTCAAGCAGGCGTAACATTCCAATATGTGACACATTTTATTTATGTATTTTTGTTTAAATTTCCAAGCCAGCAAACATTGCAGCTTATGTATCCAAAAATTCTCGTGTAGCTTAATTTGTTGAAGAAGAGAAAAGGAAATACTGTTAACGACGCCAAAAGTAAACGCGTTAAATCTTTCTTCTAATTTGGTAAAGAATGAAATACTTAGGAACACAAGAATTTTTAACTGGGTTACTGAACAGATTTAGAAGGATCAACACATATTGATAAAAGAAATATGTCAAATTAACGATTTAATAACATTCCATTTAAAACAGTTGGACAAATAAATAAAACACAGAAGGGATGATTTTCATAACAAGTCTGTAAGTAACAAATAAAAAAGTCGAAGCAAGTGCAATTATCCGTATTCGAATGACATTGTGCATGTACAATGATTTTACCGCAGGTACTTTTTTGTTTTTATCGCACGTGTGACTTTTTCGGTGGGCTAAACATTCCACTAGCTCTCTCACCGCTGTTGCGTGTAAAAAAATAGCTGTTAATTGGTAAAGGGTTATAGTAGGACCCTTCATCGTCCAGTAGGTGTTGACTGTGAATTGATGAAGAGTATAATATTTTTTTTTCGATGCTATTTTTTGTACGGAATCGAGATATTTGATGTGATTCAAACATTTAATCGCTCATTATTGGCAAAACACGCATTTCTCTGTGTGATTAATCAAATAAAAATACTGAAACAAGATTTAGAATGAAAACTTTTTCTGTGCCTCGGGATTCCGTTTCAAAAATAATAAAAATGATTTTTTTATCGGACGAAGTAATCAGATCATAATTTGAGTGCACGCCCACTTTTGAAAGAGTAAACATGATTGAATTAGAAATGTTTTAAATGCCTAAATATTTTATACGAAATCATTTAAAACACAAATGGAGAGAATTTTCATGGTATATCAAGTGATGGTTAATACATGTAAATGTTTTTTAGGATTAATACACCGTAAAAAAGCTGTTAATGTTTGTTTGTTGGGAATCGGCTTAGTTTAAAACAACAAGACATATGACATTGTTAGTTTGTTTAGGAGCTATTGGTATGTCGATTGATATCGACGGCAATTTAGAATTAATATGGCGACGACCTTTTGAAATAGAGAATTTGATTACTAAAGTGAAAGATGTATTAATGGAATAAGGCATTTTAGAATTGAGGAATAATGTGCTACAACATATTTGAGGCCCAACAAACCGCTATTAAAAGGAAGTTATAATTCATAAATTGAGTCGTGCATTTCAGCGAAGTGGTCATTGGTCCATCCAAAAGAATTCTCCCTATCTGCGGTCAACCCATATATTTTAAAAATGTGTTAATGGGATTATAGAACAAACTAACATCTTACTCGCACTCCAGAATAGAGACAAACATTTAATTATAAATGTTAACTGTGGACAGCAATGCAAACTAAATCCATTAGGTTGAGAATCGTTCTGGTGTCAAAGGGGAAATGTATTCACGCATATATCTCTAAATTGAAAAAAAAAACAAGTCAGGGTATATTTAATGAACATTTACGAATATGTGTCTCATAAATGTGAAAGAACACGTGAATCAATAATTTTTATTTGTACTGGTCATTTTTAAGCATCAATAAATCTCTGCTGAGAAATTTTGCACGATTGATAATTAAATATATGTATATGTACCACAAAAATTGAACCATTTGTTTAAATTGATCATATGATTTGATATTTTTAAAGGTTTTTGTTTCCTTTGAAGGCGTAGGAGTCACTTTGTGGAATTATAAGATATGAGCATCAAAAAATATTATGTACACACTTAATCATCAAGTAGGCAAACTGTAGGCTTACTAAGGTTTTCATCATCACAGTCAACTTTTGATGTTCTATTATAATGGAAAAGAATGTTTTATGCTATTTATTGTAAGGAAGATGAATATATTCTCTACCATTTATAGGTTTCTACCGAGAGAAAAAAAAACAAAAGAGTTCATGGCATGCCTAGGAAATGTGAAACATGAACTTGCCTTTGCTAAAAGAATTGAAAAATTAAAAACGACTACCCATTCCTTTTGTTGGTGTTGTCTAAAGTTCCAAGGAGGTGTATATTATTATAGTTTAAATAAAAATTGAGAATGGAAATATACATATGACTGTAGAATTGTAAGGAAAAAATTACAATTTTGCTAGAAGAGAGGCGTATAAATCTGATGAGAGAATACAGCTTGTAAATTTCAAGCTATGACTGATTGCTTGTATTAGGAGATTTTTTTCAACTGCCATATTCAAGATGATATGCATCCAATTTGCTTTTGAAACGAATTACTACTAAATACCTTGAAACTGCTTTGAAAAGGCCTAAACATTTTTATAATAAAAAATAGTGGTAGGTGATGACGATGTATGCATGTATGTGATCAAGTGGTAAATATAAAAATTATGTAAAATTTATATTCATAATAATCCTATAATTTAGAGAGAAATTACAAATCCAAGGTTTTGAGGAATATATGAAGCAAATTTTAAATCTTAAAAAATATTTATGTTATGTGTGTGTGTGTGTGTTTTGAGTCTATGTAAGGTACAGTGTATTGCAAAGATTAAACTGTGCTGACTGAAATAAATTATCAAAATAGTAGGAGAGACAAGTTTTTTTCCTCCATAATTTCCCAGGGCTTGAATTAAAAGCATCCAATAAAGATATAAATTTTATTGTGCAAGTTTAGTTTTTGAAAAGAAAAATACTCAAAACCATGCCTTCCTTTTATGGTTGTGGACAGACATGCTTTTATTTCATGCATGTAAATTTTATAGCATTGAAATTATCACCTTATATGTTATAATTGTTGAAAAGATTGCATCTGAATTTTGAATTGAGGGCTCAAAAATATTATTAACATTCTGGCTACATATCAATTTTTATAGCCACTGCAAAAATAATGGCATTCTTTGATGACCCAAACTGATGAATATATTGAAATAACTTATTTATTATTTCATTGAAATTATTTTGCATAGAAATTAATGTCACCATCTACAGTCATTATTATAAAAATTTGAAAACAGGAAATGTAAGCATTTATGATGAAAATGAAACACACAGCCAACCTATATACACATAAAAATATCTAATCATGTTAGTGATGCTACAATTTAACTGGGTTAATCTGGCAGCATGCAATAATTTGTATTAATGCACATATGTTTAAATTTCATTTAATGTTCCTCCGAAAAAAACAATTGGCCATACAACAGGCATTTATAAACACATGTTATGAGTGATCTCAATAGGATTGACTCACAACCAATACCAATACAACGAGGCTTTTATACCTTTGCCACATAAATATAGAAATATCATATATTTCTAAACAAGTTGATTTCTACATTTATTTAGAATTATCTGAATCATCCAGGGCATTTAGAATTATACAGTCATTGGTAACATACCCTTTTTCAGGTTTTTTCCACTCTTTGGCTCCTTTTCTTTTTCATTAGGTTAAAATACTTACCTAACTCACCCGCATTGAATGACTTTATGAAGTGTTGTCACTTTAATAGCCACGCTTATATTTTTCTTTTAAATTTCTCAAAGAATGCTGGGTATTACAACAGCTAAAGTACCGAAAAATAATTAAATTCTTTCAACGGTTTTTCTTTATTATTTAATTGGATAATTTCTAATGTGAGAAGAGAGAAGAAAAAGAAAGACAAATTGACATGAGATCTTTTAAACAAAGAGTCGTAATTATTTATTTATAAATCTATATCCCTTGATTCTTGTTAATTAATAATGATATATATGTATTTATAATATTAAAATTTTCGTGTATAAGTCGGTGAACACATATTGATATTGTTATTATATTTTACAAAGTTTCAAAACCTATTTAAAACATTTACAAAGAAAAAACGACGGTATGGCGATGCATTAAACCGAAATTCAAGAGAAAATTAAAAACAACACTCTAAAGAGCCGCTAGCTTTTTCTTAAATCCAACATCTCAACAAAAGCTTCGATCATTCTTTCGCACCATGTGCCACAATTAGTTTGCATCCAACAGCTTAGCAAACATTTCCTTCCAACTACGTTTCTCTTACATTTAATAATACCTACAACATGATAAATAGTTAGTTTCTCGATAAAGCAATGAGATGGGTATAAAAATAAACACCTATTAAAGTAAACGTTTTAAATACGAACCGACTTGCCCCAAGGAAGTAAGTGTCCTTGTCGCAAATCTTAAACCCCCACGGATAATACATTTTATTTATTCATCGTTTAATATTTTCATACATCAGTACGAGTGCAAATATTCAACATGAGCAAATTATTTCTTAAATTTCTAGAAAACACCTTTCCATCGTCCATCCGTCCGAACCGTAAAAATTTGTCCCCTTTCGGGACGATTATTTTACGAAATCCTGCTCCTCTTTCGAAATCTACTTTGAACGCTTTATGTTTTTTTTGACCGTTTAAGACCACCCCCACAAACCGATGCTTCGCATCTGTCAAGTGCACGAAAAATGTAGATCGGTTTTTTGAAAACGTTTGAAAACATGAGAAAAACTTTTTTTCGTTTACCACTCAGACCATTCAAAAAACGTGAAATCTTACAAATGAGACAAGGCGCTGAATACTTTTCTTATTTTCTCTATGATTAACTCTTGTTATCGACGAAGAGACATAAGGATGATCGAGAGTCGAAAAACGTCGATCGAATAGAATGAAGAATTCGATGAGTGAAGGAAGCACAGTTTTTTGTTAATTTTTTTGAAATGCTTAAAAGTCCGCTTCGAACTTTTTATTTACGTTTAAGAGCCGATCTCTTCGGAAAAAATGACGGAAACTAATGCGAAAAAGTTAAAGAGCGACTGATCTAACTCCGATTTAAAATTAGCTCCGTTTATTTTATCAAGGCATATATTAAAAAAAAAGCTTCTCGATTAAAACTGCCATCTTGACGGAATTAGGATATGAAACGAGTGCTGGAATGTTTATTTTATTTTTTAAATTTTGGACGGTCGGAAAACGGCTAAACTGCAATTTGTCGAAGCTAATAATCTCCAAAAACTCTTAATTTTTTAAGCATCACACGCGATTAAAAAAACGCATCTTTGTGTATTTTCTGCACTCTCGAAGCAGCAGTCTGTAACGTAGGTGGAAGAAGCAATGGCTATGCAGGCCTGTTTTTATTTAGGAAGTGAAGAGACATGAAAATACTTTCTTTTATAGGCATATGTCTATATGTGCTATCTTCGAAAATGGGAAATGTCGCGACCCAAAGGTTCAGTCGGTTCCCATGGATACTCGGTAGTGAAATGTGGACCCTAGAAACCGTGATTAAAATGGTTCAGACAATTTATCGAAAAAACGCCTAGTTTCGGTAAATTGCGCGTTAAGAATGCACCCTACGATCATTTCCCTTTATCCTGTGTATAACTAAGATTTATGTTTCAAACCTAAGGCAGCGTCGCTGTTGAATTGAAAAAAATTTCTCCTGTATTGAATGAAATCACTCCGACATTATGTATATAGATATCACCATCGTTCCGGATACTTTTTCTATACACTTTCGTTTTTAAAGATTTACACTATAGAAGACTCCGCTTCACTCACGCGTACATGCACCACCCGCACGAATATTTACAACCTTTTACATCCATGCATAAATACATATACGCACGCGTATACACATATCCATACATATGCCATGTATGCATATACGTATACAAATACCCACATATATACAAGTATATACATATATATGTAGAAGTGTATATGCACACACACGCACCGAAAATAATTCCTCAATTATCCGAATTTCTTTTGTTTTGTGTTTCATCGCGTAAGAGATCCAAACATTTTCTCTTTAAGCGGTAAACATTTTGTTTCCTATTTGTTCTTCATTCAAATCACGGGAAAAAAGCCACATAACCCCCAACCCTGAACACCAAATCCCATA
Organism: Tanypteryx hageni; assembly: GCA_028673005.1. Lineage (NCBI taxonomy): Eukaryota > Metazoa > Arthropoda > Insecta > Odonata > Petaluridae > Tanypteryx > Tanypteryx hageni. Next base: position 81,493,864 of record CM054116.1, on the reverse strand, counting down.
ACGACGCACACGGCCGTATTTCATTTCGTTCAAAAGCGTTAGTAAGGAGTTTTTGTGGCCTCTCCCGATATAAATCGTTCGCACGGAGCGGCCATCTTTCTTCACCTGGCTGAAGGACGATACACGGACGAGGCACGACCTTCTCTCTCTCTCTCTTTCAGGCTTTTTCTTCCACTTCCTCTTTCTTTTTCTCATCATTTTCGCCGGATCCTCCCGTTCGCGTGCACCTTAGGACGAGTAGGTAAATGGAAAAATGGCCACGGAGAAGGAGAAAAACTAGTCTTTTTCTTTCTTCTTTAAGCTCGAGGAAGTAGAATAGCTTTTTTTGCTCCTTTTCCTACCCCTTCGCAGATTTCCCACGGGTGAATTCTTCCTTAACTTGATCCCTATTTTCTTTCTTCCCTCCTCCTGCCGAAAAAATAAAAGCATCCCGTACCTTTTGGGTAAGATCCACAACCTTTTAACATTCTCTCCACGATGGAACTCTCGCGAAGGGAGGGATCTGGTTCCTGGCGCCCTATAACACGCACGCACACACGTACACACTACACGCGCGCAAATACCGCTTTGTATGAGATATCACATCGCGATATGGGCTAAATTTCTTTTTCTCGATGCGTTCTATTCGACGCAGGGGAAAAGGTCGAACGGAAAGACGAGAGTAATAAGACCGCTTGCTTGCGTTTGTTTTCCTCTGTTCTCTCTCTTTTTTTTCGCCGATCGCCTCGTCGATATAAACCCTTCATGGGATGTTATATTAGAATGGCTTACTTTATTTTTTCGTGCTTCTTTTTTTCCTCGCGGAATTTTAGACCAGCTTTCTCGGGATAACATTCGTATCTTTTTTTCCTTCCGAAATAAAATTAAAGGAAGAGATCAGAAGACCAGTTGAGCACGCAGTTTATCCCTTTTTAACGTCCGAACTCTTTCTTTCGACAGAAATAGAGAGAAAGCATAACGAACATTGTCGTTTCCGCCTGATTTTTTCGAGAGAGGAAATTTAAAGTCTTTTGGTGGGAAAGGAGCGCGAGTGTGTACCTTAACAGAGCCGGTTTTCTTTCAAGTTTTAAGGGTTCATCACAGGAATTAATACGACCCCTTCACGATTCATAAGGAGTAGGAACGAGGGGATATTGGGGTCGAAATCGTGGTTGGTGAGTAGTCGAGTGGAGAGGCGAGAGGAGGAGTTGCTCCTTAAAAAAAATATACGCAACATTCCCCAGCGGATTGTAAACAACTTCATATTCTGTGCGCGTTTTTGAAGGTTCGTTCTATTATTCCTCCTCGTTCCTTTCTCTCTCTCTTCCGATCTCCATCTCCCTCTTACACTTTTACCGTTACGTCTTATCTATTTTTATTTAAAATTTCCATTTAATTTCTAGCGTTTCCTTTTCTCTCTCCCCCCGATTTAAATTTTAATATCCATTCAGGTCTCTTTCAGTGTAAAACTGTCCTTTTCAGATTATTTCCTTTCAACTCGGTCTTTCGCTTCCCTACAACTCAACTCATTTATTTATCTCCTTTCTTGTTTTTTCCGAATCAATCATTACCTCTCTTTGTGTGTCTACAACTATGTAAATTCTGCAGTTTTACTCAACTCTATCCACTTTTATTTCTTCCCACCTCACAATTTTTGTACTTCCATTACTTATTTCTGAGAGAAATATTTCATTTTTTTCCTCAATCTTACATCAAAATCCATCTTCTCTGCCCTTCATTTCGTCGAATCCTTTTTTTTCACACGTCATATTCCACTTTTCCTTCAATTTTCATTAATTTAGAGCCGTTGTGTTCTTCTACATCCAAGTTATCTATTAATCCCTCCCTTCTCTCTTCATCACCTCCTCGCTCAACTTTTCCTTCCTCTCCTCCTTCCCTTCCTCCACTAAACGGCACGTATATCTGAGGGCAGCTGCTTCTTCGGTTCCTCTTTCCTCCTCCACCCATCATAGTATCCCACGCTTCTCTACCCCCTCCTCCCCACAAACACGGAGGGAGATCACGAAGTAGAAAAGGAAGGAGCTACGCTCTCTATCACACCATCCCCACACCTCTCACGTCACCCCCTCCAACCAAAAAAAGTTCATTCATTTGGTCCCCCGATCACGAATACGACATCGATCCGGGCCTTGCGCCTGCGCGACCCGCGCGGAGGCTCGGGACGGGGGCGGTGGAGGGCGACGGGCGGGCGGGGCGGAGTGGCGAGGAGTGGCCGTGTCCGCTTCCCGGGGGCTAGAGGAGGCAGCAGCTGGCGTGGCGATTGCTGGCGAGTTGGTGATCCGCCGCGAGGGAGGCCGCTTCCGATGGGCTGAGGCCGCCCCCGAGGGCCGACGCGGAGGATGAGCCGGCTCCCGCCGCCGCCGTGTCCAGCCATTGGTACGGGGGCGTGGGAGGAGGCGAAGGGGGAGGAGAGGTCAGGTCCTCCTCGCTCCCGCGATCGAAGTCGCAGTCAAAGTAGCGGCTCTGTCGGATGGGAGGGACATATTAGACAATGGAAGATGACATCGGATGATCATTTTTTTAGTTCGGGTTTTATAATGCCTTTATGTGTAACGTCGGCCGTACCGTATTTGGAATCCATTGGTGCGTAATGCACCGGGGATGATTTGATTGCAACTTCAGAATTTTGGCGAAATTTATTCTAGCATCCCATCACTTCATCTAAGTTCATATCAAGAGAAGATAAATTAGAAAGGAAAAATCCTGAATGAGATATTCAAACACATTCGTAGTACTGCGTTGCGTTTTTAATAATTCAGTGAGCAATACTGTAAATATAAGTTTACATGAGATTAAAAATTCAACTGTTTTTTATTGTCAAGAATGTGTTCAGTAGGTCAAGCTTAATCAAACAAAAAGTAATTCTTCTATGAAGACTCGGTGAACTCGGTTCACCTTTCTTAACCTTCTTTAACCATGTCGTATATAAACCCCATTACATAGAAAAAATCTGAGTTCCTTTGAGTAAGTAAATGCAGGTATTAGTTAATAATACAACTGATAATGATGGAATATATCTTAATTTAATTCATGGGTTTCATATAACATACAGGAGATACGATACCATTCAGTTCCTGAGTATGGATGGTACTAGTGCCAAATTTTAAATAAACAATCCAAAATATATTTTTATTATACTTTACAGTTTAATTTTTATAATATTTAAAAGTTTTCTAAAAAAAATAAAAACATATTACATTAAATCCCGCGTTAATTTAACGTAAACATCGATGCAACATACATTGCGCTTCTATTTCGTAAAAAATAACGAAACCCGTTAGGTATTTAAACATGAAAAATATCCTCCTGCAGTGTGTCTCGTAACAATAGCACTACATCTATGCTATCATTAAATGAGTCGATGAGAGGTAGGGATGGATATTTAGGGGAGAGGATGGGGAAACAGACGGCTTCCGAGCGCGAGGGTCGTTGAATGACGTCTAGGGATTAGAAATAGGACATTGGAGAGTATCTGGGCGTAAAATTCGATGTATTATATTACTGCAGTTAATTTTTTAGACGCATGACTTATGAAGCATTATTTATCACAGCAAGCTATGAAACTGGATGAACTTAGATACAAATTTCGTATCCCTTTTGGGTAAATCAGCAAGATTAAACTAACCTACATTTTCCGCGGTGTAGTTAATTTCAATAAGTCTTCTATTACGGGAGATACCCTATTTTGGTGCTTCTCAACCGGTGGGCTGGTTAAATGAGCAGCTAATTTTAGTCACTAACAGAATTTTCTCCTGCCTATATGTACATTTATTGATATATAGCTGGGCCGCGGGAAATTTCTTTTAGTATAATTTCCTATATATATATATATATATATATATATATATATATATATATATATATATATATACACACACACACATATTTCGAACCCGAAATATGTGAAATAAATTTCTTTTAAAGATATAAATATTTACTATTGTACTCACAAAAATCATTGAATAATTCCTATTTTCACCATAAAAATACCGATTCAAAGCGAATACAATTCAACAAGGATAATAATTGAATAGAAAAAATATTCAATAAATAAAAATTTCACATCCGCAAAATTTGACCGAAGATAAGAATAAATTTATTCTAAAAAATTTACCAAAATCTGTTTAAATATTTACTGTGCATATCGAAAGTAATGGTTGCAGCATTATTAATGTTGAATCACTCTACAGAAAAACAAATTATTATTAGATAAACAATCGATTCTAAAAGTTAATTTGAGTTATTTCTTATAGTTCGTCATTGAGAATTCTTCTTTTTCTTATTTCTTCCAAGAAGCACTGAATGCGAAGTATTAAATAACGAATATTTATTCAGAATAACTATCAATGCTATATTTATCGTAAACTATAAGCGTGATTAACAAGCATCATCACATATAATTTCATGAACTCCCAAGTGGGAAAGAAACATATTTATAGATGTCTCTGAATTACAAATATATAATTCGCTATATACTATCTGAGTTACATTTTGACCTGATTCCTGTCCAATCATATACTGATACTTTATGCATTGTATCTCGATTCAGATTTCCTCATAAGAAGATAAAAACATGTTTGCATCTCTCTCTCTCAGTAATTTATCTAAAGAAACAAAAATGTATACCCAAACTATGTAGCAGGATACCAGCAAATTATAAATATTACTCTCAAGTTAAAACACTTAGATAATGGGTTTATGCTAAGCATAATAACATATATGTAGTCCTACGTTTCAATGAGTGACTGGACAGTATTTTATCACAGAAATGCATAAATTAGATCAGTTTTTAATTCAAATAAAATTTTATTTTATTTTACGTTATTCCAACACAGTTAATTCAGAGAGTTTCAATTATTCTTTCTTTTTAAAGGTAAAATATCATTAAACATTCATTTGACGAAAATCCTTAATTATTAAAATCGTTTTTCTATTTCTCTGTAATGGTAAATGTCATTAAAAATATTTTTAAACGAAGATCCCAAATGATGAATAACTTGTATTTTGTTTGTACTTCGGCTAGTGGAAAAAATTAGCAAAGGGAATTATCAAAATATTATAAGTTTGAGCTGTAAGTTAAGTTCCAAAACTATCATTAAATAATTAATAATTATTATTTTAGAAACTTAAAATATTTCGTTTGGATTTATTGTGAAAATGAACATTATGCTGAATTTACTGGGAGGGTAATAGGTTTTAGAAAAATTTTGATTTATATAATTTGATTTCGATTATTATTTCATTACGGCAAATATATATTACAGATGCCTTATATTTACTTTCCAAATAGCATAAGTGTGTTCTAACAGCATTGATAATGGTAATATATTTACGTTGTAAAATATTCCATTGAGCAGTCAAACACAATTTTAAATTAAATTTTAATCTCTGCTAGCGCGTTGAGTTTGAAAGTCGCCCAGAGAATTGAAACATAGGGCTCTATTTAAAAAAAATCCGTTTATAGCAGCAAAAGAAGGTGTCGCTAATAGACTCAATTACATAAACTTAATGCCCTCAAATCCTCGTTAAAATACCCTTCATAGCTTAAATACCCTTCTAAACACCGTTATCCAACCCTTTCGGTTCGAATACGTACGGGTTAAATTATTTCACCTCGCCTACTGGACCACCTGTAAAAACACTAAAATACCTCCAAGGTTATAAAAAAGATTACCATTCCGAATCGTATTCTCCTGCACGCGCGATAAACTATAAAATATGAATGCAACCGATTTTTTTTCTTTCGCTCCAGAATGGCCGAAACTGTTTACCATGTCCCCGATCGAAACTGGCGTTATATCTGACCCAGTTCCACAGGCGACACCATAAAAGAGAGATAGAAGATCCAACTGCTTCAGTTTTTTTATAACGAGATGCAACGACTGCGTTACGACGAAACAAAAAAAACGATAATAGAAGCCATTAACAACTCATCCTCTTCGCACTTGAACGAACAGAACGTCCTGAAGGTCTCCATGACGCGCGTCTGGGGACGAGTTTACTTCCTTTCACATCTCTCGTACTCGGTCTCTCTCTCAAACAGTGAGTGAAGAGAGATACGGAAAGAGAGAATGGTGATGATGCGTCTCTTAACACGCACAGAAGTTTCCATGCGATCGTACACGTCATTATTCTTACGTTCGGCTCGCCGACAGCGCCGCAACGGTATGAACGGCGAGGTTAGAAACTCGTAAAACCCCACGGTTTGCTAGGGTAAAGTGGAGGAGGGAGGAATGTGGAGGGGGAAATGGAGGAGAGGGAGAGAAATGGAGGGGTTCGAGACGATGCTCTAGGGATAGCAGGTAGCCGCGAGGATAAAACGTTGACGCGCGGCGATTACAGAGTGCTTCATTCCCAATCCATCCCTTCCTCCTCTAACCCTCGCGCAAAGGGGAAACCAAGCGTGTGTGCGCGAACACACACGCACACAAACACGCTCTATCTCTCACGCCGAAGCACGCAGGGCAATTAAGCGCATGCTCCCGAGGGGTAGGTACCTCCTTTCTCGGTTATGTGGGTCGCGAACCGCAAGCGTGGGATTTAACGTGTATGCAGGGATGTTTGTGTGTGTGTGTGTGAGAGAGGGAAGAGTGAGGAGAGAAAAGGAGAGAGAGGGGAGAGTTGCGTATATTCGGAAGCCCCAGATAGCGCAGAAGAGGTTGATTTATGCAAGAGGCTGGGGATTCTATTTGCATGGAGGTGTCGCTGATAAGCCCGCCTCCGACGCGCGCGTCACGGTTTGAAGGTGTCGGCTGTGAATGTTCCGAGAAGGTGGAAGGGGAGTTATCGGATGAAAATCCGCAGGGATACGACGATGTCTGTGTTTGACTGGGGTATAGGGTAGGGGATCAAGGGGGAGGGGTTGGAAAAAAGTTCGGGGTTGAGGGACACGGTTGGTCGTTTAAAAAACGGACGAGTGAACACGTACCGAGATTGACAACGAGGGATCAACTAGGTGGCGCTGCGGGAGATTATGCGAATTAGGATACGGATGATGATGAGGGGGAAGGATGGAGGGAAGGGGGAAAAGGAGGGGGGAGGGGAGAGCTCGACCGTTCCCTCTCATTTTTTCTCTCTCGTACCTAGAGAGTGCGGGAGGGAAATAAAATATTGAACCGTTCCCCTCTTTCGAACTGCCAATTAGCGTGGGAATCGTGGGACGCCGGTACAAAACTTTCAATTTGCTCGACCCCTTGCCCGAAGAAGGGTGCGAAACCCCTCCGCGCACACACACACACACAGACACACATACGGGCGTTCCTCAGAACTGGAGTGCGTGTTCTCCAGAGAAGGATACAGGGATAGAGTGTAGAAGTGAAATACGGAAGGGAAGTTCTAATAGCTTCGTCCGTCTTCCTTTATGACGCATTTTTCGGACGTTATCCGCGTAAATTAGAAAGAAGTTCTCGGCCAAAATTTGCGGTTAGAAATTTATTTTTTATAGAGAGAGAATTGCTCTATTTTTTGGGTGTAACGAGAAAATGGTCAGCTTTAAACAATCGAAGTCAATTTAAACTACTCGGAAAAAGCTGCGTTGTCGTTTGGTATGGTAGTAATAAAATTATATTAGGCAATAATTCAATTTATTTTGCGCTGTAAATGAAAAAAACTCCAACATTTGTCTAAAAGTGATTAGCAAGTCTAATTCTCAATGCCACAGTTGTGGGTTCAAATATTGCCATGGGCATGGTTGCATGTTTCGAATTTTTTATTGCTCATATGGTCATTGCAAAGGCTCAAATGGTGCAATTTATGGGATAATTAAAGAGAGATAAATCCCAAATTTAACCTCGCATTTCTAATCTCATGCAACTCCAAAAAACTAATATTCTAAGCATTGGGAAGACGAATTCCATTCGATATGGCGGATATTTATCTTTAAAACTGTTTTCATTAACTCTTAACTTACACATTCAATGTCTTTTATACAGTAAATAAAGACAATCACGGACATGCCGATGGCAGGAATCGCGAAATTGCAATTGTGAAGCTAGATAGCCCTCAACCAGATTTAAATACCAATGACATTAAAATCTTATTTCCATAATTAAATTCAGACCTAGGATTAAATTCTGTCGATTCATAGTAGGGATTCGAAGGAATGAGCTCGAATTGTCACAGTATTTTCTCCGTCCAGCTATGACGAATGACGTACGAAATGCACCGACCTAGATTTTACGGAAGAATGCCGATTCAAACTCGATCGGACAGAGGAAGGTCGATCGGAATGAAGTATTGTGCGTAGTGGAGCGTGCATATGGTTTTCAATAACGTTGATTGCGAAGTAAACAAGAGCAAGTGTTAAATGGGTACGGTTGTTGATTGAGAAAGCTCCTAGTTTATTGGGTTGAGTTCAATTGTTTGCTCGGCCAGAACGACCGCCAAATGTAAATTAATCCTTTGCCATGCGGAATGGACGAGGAAGAAGTTGGTTGTATTTTTACTATTTCAAAAATGTTTGGTGGGACATATCGACCGCGGTGTCTATTTACCCTGGCGAAGTTGGCTCATTCTATCTCTGTAAAACAAAATAGTCGAAAAATTTGCTGTTACTACGAGAATGCATCTCTTTAAACCTCTTTGAGTCGATAATTTTATTTGGCAAGCGCATCCGCCGTTCTTTTCAGTCTTTTGTGAATACATCACCTCTATACCGCCTTTTAACGTAACGGATTCCATGCAAAAAGGTTTTGAGTAACACAAAGCGCAATGCGACGATGCGATACTAAACCCCACCTCCGGAACAAAGCTCGCATTTACTTTCATCCGTAATTTCCGAAGATTAAATTCCCAGCCAATGAGATCTCATCGAATACAGCGCTTAATCCCTTCGAAGCAGGAATATGGATTCGCTCCGTCTTTTAATTAAGATTTTTTCAGGTATGTAACAAACAAGTTTGCCAAACGAATTGCTGGGACGAGATTATTATTTTTTGGGCCGGAAGATATCCTGGGATTGCTTTTGAAGCAATTAATTGGAGACGAAATGAAAACACGCGTTGATTGAAACTGTGGGAATTACAATTTAAGGATAATTACACTAAAATTGTGGGAGGGAGGGAATGATTATTCTTGTAGGCAATTTGAATGCCAAATCCTATCGATATATGCGATAGATTCTAAGTAATACTAGAAAAACGTTCGCGTTACGAAAAGATATCGAAAAACAATGGAACCAAGACAAACTTTTAACGGACGAGAAAACAGTAACGAGGGAGCATAGCGATCCGGCAGCTGTTTAACCTATTTGTCTAGGTTACACAGAAACATAAACCTAGTGCGAATTAGAGTACCGTGACCGGGTGTGGGGAATGTAAATGTGAAACTCATTAGAAGTGGATTAGGGAAAGAAGGCGTCGGCTCCATAATTTAAAACTTGTCGTGACAGCTTGGGAGTGGCGAGGGAGGAAGAGAGGAAGAGGTGATAAATGGAAAAAAATATTTACGGACTCCCACAAACTTGTCTCCGATGGTTTTTAAAGGCTTAGGCGCGACCGCTTTCATATCCGTCTGCGGTTTCTGCCATCATATTCAACACCGGGCATGGTCGAAAAGAAATACGATAAAAAATAATATGAAGGGGGTTATGCTTCAACACAGGGCATGGTAGAAAAGAATTGTGAAGTTAATTCGAAGGCTTTATGCTTCTAAAGCTTTTGAATTCTTTTCGCAAGCTTGAATATATATTAGGTTTGATGAGGTTGAATTAGTAATTACATTAGAGGAAATAATAAAAATGTAATTTTATCCATTGGATAAACCGCTAATCTTTCAATTCTAAGATTTTAAATAAATACCTACTAAATGAAATTCATATGCAATTGAACAAGTCTACTAGATTTCTTATATATGTTCAAAAGCGCCAACTGGTATTGTGTATTGTATGCTGCCTACTTGTGAGAGATTTGTTTCGCCATATAATGTGCACGGATAAATATTGTGTCATTTTTAATGGGAGACCTTGAATTTATTTCTTGGGTTTTCTATACATAATTAGTGAAAGACTATTTTGATACATATTACGGCCTTTCAAATAACATTCGTTTTATACTGTATAACGTAAACAAAAATTATTTTACATATAGATATTTCTGAGAATTCTTGCATTTATTGAAAGATGCTAATTTTTTTATTATTTGAGAAAATTTCAAATTATTTTTGACCAAAGATTTTTCAACTGTTACGTCCGAGGTTTTTATGCAATAGTAAATCATGAGACATTTGTATTTGTTTAGGCGGTTTTGTGCGATTATTTATCTTTCAGTTAGCAACGCAAATAGAGATGAAGCATTCAACTAGCTAAAACATTCTGTTTTTGTAAAGTTTATTTAAAATTTGTCCATCTCATTTTTAAATAACCAGGGAATTCCCGATTCTTGTATCAAAAGCAATTCAGTGCCTATTTTTTGAGATCAGGTATTACCTGTACGTTCGCCACTGCATGGACTTCGCATCTCAATTCAGAGCTATTTCAGAGTTAAAATTTAATTTATTCTCTACCGATTCCTATGCATTACTAATGCAAAAAAGATCAGTGCCATAAATGAAATCTGTGTACCATGGATGCAAATCACACAAATACTGTGGCAATAAGTGGGGAATTTTGAAATAACTGTTGCAAATGCTGTGCTTCTAGTAGGAATAGTTTTTGAGGCATCGCCAACAGGAGAGGACGTGAAACGCACACAGAAATTTAGCACTAGTATAATAGTGCAATTATACAAAGTTTTCGATGCATATTTTTAGTAACTATAGTGGCACATTTCATCAAATGAAAGTTGTGCCATATAAATTGCACTATTATCGTGATTTATACTTAGAACTAGTACAATTGCCTGTCGGAAATTATAAGTAGAAATGAACGATGTCTTGCCTTAGTAAATAAAAGATGTTACATCATCGGAATAGTATTTATTTCATTATACTTTCAGTGATGATTTCCTTCGTATTATAAGCTTTCATTAACTACGATTTCTAATAAAAATTATTTCGTCAGTGGCGTACCGGACATCCCCGCAACCCCCGGCCGGCCCATATTTTTTCGAGAGGACCTAAAATTCTCTTCCGGGACTTCAATTTTGTTTTGGCGGGGAGGTCTACACGTTTTTCGGTACGCCATTGTATGGCGCCGTTTTGTTAGCAAATAAATATTAATTTTACAATGTCGTAATGAGAAATAAATCGGTTATAGATGAAAATAAATGTGTAAATAGGTCAAATTTCCCGTTAATTCACGTATGACTTCTTAAAATGCAGAAGTATTTTATATTCGTTTTCGCCTACGTCAGAGATAGGAAAGATACTCCAGCAGTTAAATCCCTGCTGCTAAAATTGATTGAGATCGGATTGATGGAGCTCAAACGCAGCAATAATTTGAGAAGTAGCCATGGCAACAATAATCTTTCATCGTTAAAGTATTGAGAATTTTTCTTTTTTAGAATTTGAAATAAAATTTCAAGATAATTCGAAAATTATACAAATTTTATTGATCGGAAACATATCCTTTGTTCTTGTTAACAACAACTCGTTCAAGCCTCAAGCTCAGATATCGATTCCGACTATTCCAAAATGTCAGCGAAAAAATTTCCACACTCACCCATATGTTAATCAAACAGATAAAGTTAACTCTACTGGAATCAAATCAATGCCCTCACTATGGGCGATGGCCCGTCTGAAACGCAAAGTATTTGTCGAAGAGTTAATCGAAATCGAGCTGACCGTTTTTGAGTTACTCGCATCAATACCTAAAAAAAATTACGAACAGAATGAGAGAATGGAACTGGCTTTTAAAATTAAATAGGGACTCGACCTGCGCCCATCGATTTCATTTTTTAATATTTATTTTGTTAATAGTCTGCGTTCCACATACGCGATATCTCTCCACCAGATGCGAAATTAATACTTTCATCCTCGCTGTTCGCACGAAGGGTTTACGTTTTATTTAAAAAAAAACTCGATTCACGAAAATTGCAATTCGAAAAAATAAATAAATACTACCAATGCCGAACGGGCTTTCTCACGTGTATGGGCGAATTATTTTTGGAATACCTTCTGGTACTTCGGAATAAACAAGTCTGAGGGCGCCCGACGCAGGAGTTTTAAAAATACAACAGAAAAGAAAGTAGGATAATGCGTTAAAAGCGTAGACAGAGTTAAAAGAGGAGAGGAGAGGAGAAAAGGGGTGGACGGAGTGGAGAAAATGGAAAGGAGAGTCAATACTCGAGACGAACAATTGCTTGAAAATGGAGATCGAATGAAAGTCTTTAGCGAAAGTGGGGAGGAGTGGGCGTGGAAAGGAGGGAGGATTCTTCGGGAGGAGGTGGAAGAGGAGGGGGAGAGCGAAGGAATGGACAGCGGGAGGTGACGTTGACGTGAGGGACGGTGACGTAGGGAGAAGAGTGGATGATATTGTGGGAAAGGAGATGATTGGTTTTGGGACGGAGAAAAAATTGTGAGGAAGACGGATGGAGGTTCCGTGAGAAAATCCCGGGAAATATAATATTTATAAAAAAGAAGGCGATGGGAAACCTTGGGAGTGGGACGAGGGATAATGTTCCATGCAAATTCAGTCGTTTTGCGTAGTTTAGCGTCGATCTATCGACATTACTTTTAATGGCTTGCGCAGGAAAAAGGAAAATGTGCTTTGCCCGCAAATCGTGCACAAGCGGTTTTTACAGGGCATAGAGAATACTGTATAAGACTATACAGCGTGTATTATCAGGTCATAGGAGTAGCTAGGGGTGCGGTAAAAGTGGCATAAGCCACACGCATCCCTTACTGTGGGTACCTCACACTTCAAACAAAATACGTAAAAATCCATCGGTCCGTTTTTATAAATATTTAAGTCGTTGTAAAAACATTATACTAATATAAATTAGAATGAAATTGCTCTTCATTGCAAGTGAATAAAGTAATATTCTGAGAAACTTCTTCCATGGGAGGAGTTTATCAAAACTGCCACAAGCGTCAAATCCTACAGCCATGAATCGGTACGACTGGTACACAAGTTTATTGCAATACCTCATGCATTTATATCGATTCTCGCAACGGGATACTTGCCGACGTAAGTGATTTTTAAGCCGAAAATTAGCATAAATTTCACAACATTCGAAAAATTTTACGGGGAACGCGTCAGAGAAGATCGTGACGAGAATTTCGCTCATGGGAGGCAATGGAATTCATGTCGCGTCACATCCAGAAGGATAGCAATTTATCACTCTGAAAAAATAGCCAGTTCGTCGCAGAATATTTTTAATCATTTTCAAATGCCTGACGCGACGTTTCAAAACTTAATAACCGTCGATTTTTTGAGAAATGTTGTGGGTAAAAAGATTTAAATCTCGATCGAATGAGTTTATAGGTGGCGGGTGAGATATTTGTTAATCGGGTGAATGCACTTCGTCGATTCCGCATACAAGAGGCACTCATAATTGGGCGTGTTTACAGTACAAATATGCAGTGAAAGAAAGTATTTTCATACGAACGAACATCCAGTATTTTTACGATTCTCTAAATGCCTTTCTATGGTATGCAAGACACAATAAAAACTATCATTTATTTAAAAAAATATAGCATCACGGTGTCTGAAACTTTTATCCCGTGCCACCACCTACTGTTTCCCTTTCCTCCATGCACACCCGAAAGCGTGACTTTTCCTGTATTTGGTGGAAAATATTCAATTTCCGGAAGATAACTTTCAAAAACTCCGACGGGATATGGACACCAATCAACGGCCAAGAAGAAGAAGAAAGGTGGGAGAGAAAGAGAGAATAAGAGAGGGAGAGAGAGAGAGAAATGGAGAAATAGGGAGATAAAGATATGGCGAGGGAGAGAATTAGGCGAGCTGTACCTGCTGGGAACTGGATCCCCGTCATGCGAGTTCCTTCCCACACAATATCTTTCCTCTCTCAACATTCTTCTCCAATCTCCCTCTTTCACTTCACACACAAAAGAAAGGACACGAGAGGAAAGAATATAAAAGTGGGCGAGGCAAGGAACCAAGGACAGAAGTGCGAAGAGTGAGTTAGGAGAAGAGAGTTATGGGAGAATAAGGTAGGATATGGCGTGAGATTGGCATCTCCAAAGGGGAAGAGATAGAGGGATGGGAAAAAGAGGGAGATGGCGTGGGAGGTGAGGAGAGGATGAGGTGGGAGGTAGGGAGGGGATGTGCGGTCGGGAGGAGGGAGAGGCGAGAGAATAGAAGCAGGATATGACAGCACATATAGCGAGTTCTCGAAAATTGACCTTTTCCAAGAAGGCCGGACGACTGACACCTCGGACACTGGAAGAACATCTTTGCTCACCTTTTCAATTCCATCCTAAAACCCCTCTCCAATTCTATTCTGGTCTTTCCCTCTTCTGATATATATCATTCACTATCGTTAACTCTAACCATATACATACTGCGTCAATATTGTTTTTAGCACAGTTATCTTCCAACTTATTTAACTTACATTAATATTATGCTTGCACGGCTAAATGTTATGCCTTGAATCTTTGCATTGGCATTTCTACGCGGGCTTCGGAAGCAGCAAAGGTAGTGGTGAAAGAAAAACTATCTACGCATTGAATAGCACTGAAAATTTAATGTACGCTTAAATTATATTTATACAGTTATCTACTATTCAAAAAATTTGCGAGTTCTAAAGATCCTAAAATCTGAAAGCGTATTTCTTTATCATTGATTCGTATATATTTACTTTTTCGTCCAATTCCTAACAAGCAGATAATTTATTTCACACAAGTGTTTTTAATCTTTTGAGAATGGGATAAGAGGAAGAAAGATCCTTTCTCTATCCATTTTTAAAGGTTTTATATTTTACGGGCATAATAGCTCCTTCTAGTGCAGGGAAAAATTTTATACATGTCAGGAGACCCTTATACAGTCTTGCTGTTGTTTTATTCTACAGATTGGGAGAGACCCTTATACAATCTCTTACCATCTGTTTTTAACTTCATTTATTTATCTGTTTTATCTATTTATCTATCTGTTTTATCTATTTATTTATTAATTTATTTATATATTTATTGTGTGTCTGGTGCTATGGTTAGTTTGCCACAAATGGGTTGTGGTTAAAAGTGCATATTATGGCGATAATAGCCCAAGAGGCTGATTCGCTTTAAATTACACACACACACACACACACACACACACACACACACACACACACACACACACACACACACACACACACACACACACACACACACACACACAACAAACATTGTAGTGATGGTTGAATGATATGCTCCAAACAGGTGTTACTAAATTTTTCCTAAAATATTTACAATCGGGTAAAGTATTTAAATATATAGCTAATCTTCAGGTCTAAAATTTCGTAATAAAATGCGAAATGGTACTTTTGCACATAACTAACGTAAAGAAAAAATGTGTAAATATAACAATTAATTATCAGAAGATTCGCTCTTATTGTCATCGGATATAAGCAAGATTCATAGTTCTATCTATCATACATTCTTTCAATAGGGAATTATCGAGCTCGTCTTATGGCTAGAACAATTGAAGAACAAGCACTCAAAAAATATTTTCTCAGATACCTCCAATAGCAAAAACATGACTACAACAAACCAGATGCGTATTTCGGCTACAAAGAAGTCTTCTTAAGAGGTAGTTCACCGAATATAGACTCTAAAAGAGTGTTCTTTTAAAATGTGTTTCACTGAACACGGCAGCTTTGTAGCCGAAATGCGCATTTGGTTTTTATAACCTTGTTGTGGGTAATGGAGATGCCTTAGACAAGTATTATTAAGTGCTTGGATGCATTCTTTCGCTCACTATTAATATAATACGTATATAATATTTCCTTCTACAATAGTTGTTTGCAATTGATTTGATGTTCCAGAAAATTAGGGTGTGCAGACACAATCTCGAAACCCACAATCTGGAACCACAACCTAGAAAGGATCTCGAACGTACAGAATCTCGAATAGATGGAATCTCGAATGAACAGAATCTCGTTAATGAAAACCTATTTACTTATAGGCGATGATTACATCATGATTAAATCTTCTGTTGTCGAGGTGACTTGCATTGTTGCCGGTTTCGTCTAATTGTGAATGATTGGCTGGGATTTTCAATTCGCGTCGCATGTCTTCATATTCATTCTATTCCGACACTATTTTGAAGTTCAAACAATTCCTTAGTAACGATAATTCATTATTCATTTACTTTTTGCTTATGTATGTGTTTTTAAGTCAAATATAGAGATTTAATTTACTGATTAAAAAAAGATTTTGAGTACATTTTTCTGCAAAAATTGAATACGTTTTGGCAGAGGTTCACTTCTTTAATCTGTGTATTCTGTAATATTTTTTGTTTGCAAATGAAATTTACTCTCCAATCAAAATGTATTAAAATGTGTAAGCCAAAATTAAAAAAGGTAGGAAAAAAAAATCCAACAAAATGTGATATACAATATGTTCCCTAATTTAACTGAGAACAATATATTTGAGTCTCATTAATGATAGATGCAGAACAAAAGCATAAACTCGAAATGTTTTGTTGTTGTTTGTATATGAAGTTAGTTTTACAATAAAAATTTATAACATTAATAGGATTGGGTTTGGTTTTTTCACGTCATTTTTTTATTTTGCCACACTTATTATAATAAATCTGCGTAGATAAAATTTATATCGTAAATGAAAAACAATAAATCTGTGGCAGAACGAATTAAAATAATTGTTTTGGAATATAAAAATCGTAATTTGGAGCAATATCTAGATGCTATTGCGAACAATATTGATTATTAATTGAAAATTGTAAATATTCTACAACAACAATATTTTGTTATGGTATTTATGACCTATTTTAATAAAAATAACACGATAATGAACAATATTTTAAAATATTTTGTTTTTCATTTTCGAGATTGTCAAAATTATATTGGAATATAATATATGTAATTTTAACAAGATATTTTTTATTAATAAACAGGTGGTATTGCAAAATATATAGAATATTAATTCAATGTTGCATAAAAGTCACCCATATGTTTAAGCTATTTTTTTTAATGCTCAATTCTGAATATAAAAGTTAAAAATTAATATGATTTATGATTTGAACCGAAAATAATATCTCTACTTAAAAAATAATACGAATAATGAGGTTGCTATTCTAGATTCCGTCCATTCGAGATTCTGTCCTTTCGAAGTTAGGTGGAAGAGCCCCAACTGGGCCTAACCTCGCCTAATAAAGGGTCAAATCAATTAATCAATCCTTTTGAGATTCCGTCCATTCGAGATTTTGTCCATTCGCGATTTTGTCCATTCGCGATAGTGTCCTTTCGAGATTGTGGGTTCAAGACTGGGTTCGAGACTGTGGGTTTCGAGATTGTGGGTTCAAGACTGGGTTCGAGACTGTGGGTTTCGAGATTCTATTCATAACTCGAGAATTAGTCCTGTAACTCATACAACTTTTCAATTTATGGAGGCTGTGACGCTTAAAAGTAATTGCTTTATTTTTTCGGTGTCAAGACATTTCATCTTAGCAAGCCAAAGGAATTTAGCTTAGTGGGAGATCATGAAAACTGTGGAAAGATTTGAAATGGGAATGCGGGCTGAAAGACAAATAGCGAAACGAAAATGGTGGCCTTAGAAATTGCAGATTTGTCAGGTAGCGACAGCAGCTTCATATCCAGTAATGGTGAAACATAGGTAAAAAGGAGTAGAACCATACATGTTTCAATTGATGGGGAATACATCAATTAAACCAAGTCCAATTAATGATAGATGATGTAGATGTGAGAAAAAAATTAATGATTCTCAGAAAATTAGAAAAAACGAAAATGAAAAATACAGCAACATAAATAGGAAGATGAGATGTCTCAGCCAGAATATTAGTTCGGGGCGGCAAATATTTCAACACATTATTATCTGAGTACTTGTTTATTAATATATCTGTAAGAACCTTGTTGTAATAATAGAAACTAATGAATAAAGGTATTGATTATAATTTGGACACCTTTGACCCATATAATTTCCATCTGACGCTCGCATACTCTTATGCTTTTGTTAAAATTATCTCCGATCTTGGAGAGAGGGGAATAAATGACCGGTTGCCACCAACTGCGCGCACCTCTGGAATACCTAATGGATAAATAGATTTACTTTAGGTAGGCATAAGTGAGTAAATATTATATGGAGGGGATTTTCCTTAAATAATGTTTACTCAAAATTGTGAGTGCATTTGTATATCCCGTTGTTCTAAATGATATAACTTTTGGGCTTTTTCTTCTGTATGAATTAAGACTGGAATGCATCTGGAGTGGTTTTTATTGACAATAACATGGCTTAGAAAAGAGTTGAAATTATATTTCCGAAACAGAATGTTTAATATGATTAGAAAATTTCTTTAGTTTTATCTATATTTATTATATAACTAGCAGAATAGCCCGTTTTTCGCCAGGAATAATTATAATTAATATCTTGTAAATTCCCGTTGGCAGGTACCTATAATCTTTCATGGTTTTGAATTAATAGTTTCCATTCCTTGAATTCAATTATTTTGAATAACGTACTTAAAATTTTTGACAATAATTCTTTATAGACTACATTGAGGGTCTTTTTACTTTTCGAAAGAATATACAAAATATTTTCACTATTTACTCTTAAGTATAGTGCGTAAATCTAACCTTGAGAAAAGCATTGCGCTCGTAAGTCTCAGGGTTTGCATATAAACTAAATGATAAACCTGCCCTTGAATTTTAAAGATCGGCATAAAATTACTTTCCATCACTGTTTTCGATGGACCAAACGAAGTCATCTGGAATGCAATATTGTAGTTCCTGATATAAATTAATCAAATTAAAAAAAAATATGTTTTACCTGACGCATCAGCAAATAATTCACGCAAACTATCAACTCTCTGAAAAGCGGTCCTTCATCGATATTTTAATAACTTTTTCATATATGTTACTCAAGAAGCAGCCCACACCCTCTCTGCTTATTAATATGTATTGTTGTGATATAAATTGTGCTTAAATATTATTTCTTTTGCTTTTACTTAAAGAATTTTAAATCAAATAGGGGTGAATATTAGTTAGCAGATTTGTTATTGCTAACTCTGTTTGAATAAATTCTTGGTAGAAGGAGAATTTTCAGAAATTTATAAGGTGTCATGGGCAAAGCGGTAGTTGATTTAAAATGAAATGCAAGGATGATTTATATGAAGCTATAAGTAAAATTTTCAACAATAAAAAATAGAGGAGTCATTCACCTGGCTATAATTAAAAAAATACAATCCGTAAGTAATAAAAGGTGACAGCTTGCAACTGAGATCTCTATTTGGTTTAGTAGAAAGGTTTTGCAGCTTTATTATACCTTTAGTTCATTGGTTCTATTAGCATTAGCTAAGCTTTCCGTTTAACCTTTAAAGGGAGTAAGTAATTTAAGTTTCTATTCTGTAGTGTGTTTTACGTCTCTATACTCCTACACAATTTTCTCTCTCTCTAAAATTCAAATGTTCTACAGTGAATCTATGTATCTATCTCAAAGTATACTCTCGTTCTGTGATATCAGCATTAATTATCAATTTTGTCATTGAACTGGGCTAATTTAACATGCCATTTCTTTCTCTCTAAACAGAAAAAGATTCAGTTTTTTTCTCTAATCGACTAGTGCTGTTAAGTCTTTTGAAAAATACTCAAAATGGAAACGAAAAAGCAGAAATTAACTAAAAATGTCAAAACAGCGCATCTTCTCTCGTCAACACCACGTAGGTCTGATTGTGTGACTAATTACTCGATAAAATTAACCCGAATGCATTACAAACTTTAACCCGTTCGAAATCTTTGATTGATGATATGAAGTCTCAGAGGTTTATGAGAATTTCTAACCGTATGAAAATAATAGACTGGTAATTGGCATGTACTCTTAAATTATTGCCAACTTTTCGACTACTGACAGCTTCTTTGATTCAATTCACGGCGCTTACTTTTTAATCCAAATGAGTTCCAGAAATATCTCCTAACCACTCATGTAAATTTACAAGCAATCCTCCTTCCGGGAAGCTTTAAGTTAAGCTCCTATTTGTAAACGCACAGACAACAACGATTACTATTCTCCAAGCGACGCGCATGTTCTGAATAAAATCCCTATTAACTTTATATACTCCGATAATAAGCTCACTAATCCCACGTTATTTTCAATGAGATTTTATTATTTTCTATCATTTTATGCGAACGCAAATATCTACTCCAGCTTAAAATAAAAAAAATGGTTCAAAAATTTAATCTTTCACCAGAAACGAAATATCTCAATTTACTAAACCTATATAAACTTAAAAGCATTTCACATTCATTCACATTTTTTTCTGGAATCATCATCTTACTTTTTATCGTAACCAGCAGCTTAAACGACAGTATCTTCACTCTGACTGAGCCTGGTTCCTATATATAATTCTCTTTCTCAATATCGCCCTCTCTGGTTTCATCCCATTCCTCACACTTTTCCTCTCGGAAACTTTTCTATTTTCATTTCCTCCAACATCTCCGCATCTCAATGTATACTTTTTCTCCTCATAACTTTCATCCTTCTCTTTTCTCCAATGCTTCCTTATAGCAATTTTCCCCTCTCTTATTTCCTCTATCCTTCTCCCTCCTTCGCATAGATACCTCTTTTGTCCTTATCTTTTACTGTTTCGCATAAATTGTTTATTCTTCTTCCGCTCGTGTTACCCTATATTCTCTCTATTCAACCTTTGGCGAGATTCGCTATCGAAACAATCTCGTCTCCGTATGCTTTCTTTTCTCTATATTCTCCTGACTCATAAACTGTCCACCCAAAATTTCTCCTCTCTTTTTTCTGCCTCCTCCCACATACATGTTTCCGATCCATCTCCTCTCCCTCCTCCTCCACTATCTCTCCACACACACCTCCTTTCCAAGCCGTTAACACTTTCACTCCTTTCATAAAAAAACGCCCCGTCTGCGCGATATTCCCTTTCAAAACTAATTTTTCCCCTTCTCCACCTATTCTTTCCCCTTTTCCGAATCCCTCTCCGTCAAGTTTTACTCTTTCTCTCTCTCGCACCACATTCCCCTTCCAGAAGTACTTTTTCTCGTATCCTACATATTTTTCTCCGCCTCCCTCTCAAACCACCTCATTCCTTTCTTGCCGCCCTGAAAGCCAAAAACTCCTTCATCTTTGCGGAAGCGTCTTCCCTCCCTTTTCCCCTCCCTCCTCCCCCTGCCCGCATAACCCACCATCCCTCCTTCCCCATCTTTCTCTCTCTCTCCTTCACCCCGCTTCGTTCTTTTCATTCTAGTCGGCGTTTTCCCAAACTTTCACTCAGCCTCCTCTTAATAAAAACCTCTCTTCACATCTCTATCTCCGAGAAACTCTTACCTTTCTCTCTCTCTCTCTAACCTTCTCTCTTCCTTTCTCTCCCTTCTCCCCCCTCGTTAACCCAACCTACGTCCATCTTTTTTCTCACTCCGATATTTTCTCTCTTCCTACCGCACCATCACACATTATTTCCTCCCTCTCCTTGCCCGCGGAAAGGAGTAAGCAGTCCCCCTCCCCTCCCCCTTTTCCTTCAAATTTACTCCTATTCTACACAACTTTGCTTTTTAATCAGCTCGGGGGAGGAAGAGGCTGGTGGAACGGAGCGAGGTGAAGGGATAGGAGAGAGGAAGACACGAACGGGAGGAGGAGGAGAATGTGAAAATGGAGATGGGAGTGAGGTAGAAGGAGGAGGAGAAAATGAGGGAAAGGAGTAACCTTTCCTTTGAAGCTCGCTCCTCCCGCGAGGTTAAAGAAGCTGTTTTCTCGGCTTCAATGAGATTAACCAACCTTGGTTTCGGTAGTTAGTGTTTACCGGGAATCTTGAGACTGCGTAGGTGGTGGGAGAGAAAGAGAGAGAGAGGGGGGGCGTCAAGAATGGTGGCAAGACTTTAAAGGGAGCCTTATGTAAATAGGTTTTCAATTATTCCGTCGTGTATCTACACGGGAGCTGCGTTTCTGGAGTACGGATCTCGACGCGGCCCTTTCTGTTTTGAGTTCCGAAAACTTTTTGTCTGCTCGTTTGTTTTGCCCTAGTGTTTTTTCCTGTTGTGCTCTTTGGAGATGATAATGTCGTTTAACTTTTTGCACTAAATGCACTCTCTTTAAAGAAGACTAAAAAATTACGCGTTTATTGGTCATTCAAACAAATTTTGTTAAAAACATAAATGTATTGTATTGAAAATTGAGAAATTCATCAAATATAAAAATATTCCGAGATAATACAGAGCAGTGGTTCTCAACCTTTCGCATCTTGCGTCCTACCTAACATTCTGTCAAAAAACTTAGGTCCCACCAACCATTTTGTCGAAAGACCTTGGTCCCACAATGATTAAAAAACCCATCTTTTTCCAAGAAGTGGATTTTTATGTCGACTGCATTTAAGAAACAGTTATACATAAATGACCATAGAAACTTCACGTCCCACCTAGACGACCTTCGCGTCCCACCGTTTGAGAAACACTGATATAGTGTCTTCGATACGAAGTTAATTTATACTAAATTGTCATTTATGTAAAATATACTTCAATATCAAGCAAACACGTAAGTATCCAAGTCGTTAATTTGAATATCTCCAGCGGTCATAAAAATAAATAAGACTTACTACCACTCCTGTGCAAAAAAAGGGTTAGTTAAGTTACATATACGAAAGCCACCTTATTTTGACATATTATTTGTAGTTTGGTTAGTGCAACGGAACTCGTTATTACTAAGCATAAAAATAAAAGTTTCTTGAAGTTAGTGCGAACGAGGTTGCACCGTTAGTTATAGTCGGGTAATATTCTTACCTGGCAGTCCATGCAGCGGCAGTTATCGTTCATCTGGCAGCTCAAGCCCCAAAACTGGGCAGCCTCTTCGAATATGTCGTCGCTTGAGCGTCTCGCTTCCAGTCTCCTCGTCCTCCCCTCCTCTCCTTCGTCTTCCCCTTCACTGCCCATTCCAGCAGCGAGGACGCACCTGAAGACTCGAGATGCGACGGACAATGCGTCCAAGCCAGAAGTCCTCTCACAGCCGGACACCGACAAATTGTCGTCCTCAACTTATGGAAAAGGAAGATCAATGTGAGTCCAGAGGTTGCCTTTACAAGGCAATGATAAAGAATGATCTGAGTTGAAAATGATTTTGAACGAAATCAATGAATGTATCATGTGCACATGATCATATTTTAAAACTATATTAAGTAAATTCGGCCATAAAACTGGTTTTAATAGGAAACAAGCTAAACAGATTTTTAAGTCAGTCTGAATTAAAATTAAAATGTAATATGTGGCAATTCAAAATGGGCCAAGACACACAAAAATACAACTATTCAGAATAAAGTTATCCCATGTTTGTTAGTATTTATGCAAGTGTTCCAAAATTCATCTTTAACAACAATGAAATTTAAAATAAAAAATGTATTTTAACGTGCGGATGATTTGATAGTTATGGATTATCAATTAAACATGAATCATACATGATTTCAAGATAATTTCAAATTTTAAGAAATCTAATAGTAATGCTTCTACCGAGGTACTCCTTTCATATTGATGGTAAAAATGAATAGGTGTATTCTTAGAATAGCTAAGAGTTTCTTAAGATTAAATATCAATGAGTTCTTTTATAACCTTAAACGTACTTCCAATATAATGATAAAGTGTTAATGAACTTTGTTTAGTTTTTATTAATTGACGGGGAAAGCATTGAGCAAAAAAATTAGAGAATTATTCGCAGTTTCACAAAAATCGAATCTATACAGAATTAGCCATAGATTGCACGTTTGCAGGTTGCCCCAAGGAATGAAAATGTTGATTCACATAGTTCGAGGAATCAATAGAGTCACATGTGATAAATGTTTTACTTTTTTCTGTCACGCGCGCGAAATAATGTAGAGGTGCGACCCATAAAAAAATAAACCGGGGTTTTCTCCGCGAATAAGTGGCATTAAGTATCTAGAAATATGATTTTAATAAAATTTCATGAAAGCGACTTATTATCGAAGGAAAATTAAAGTGATATAAATGTTAGGTTAACTCACAAATATAGAAAAGCGCACATAATCATTCTTGATTAAAAATATTTCGAAAGAGTAAGCGGATAACATGGTCCGGATGGTAAAATGTTAGATAAAAAGCACAAATAAGAATATGACTAAAGATTTTGTTTTTATAATTATGTTCCAACATTCTTATACCTTAGTAATGGAAAATATTGCGCTTACTAGCTGGAGTTACCCGGCTTTGCTTGGGAAAGAATTTTCTTTTAAGTAGAAAATGATTTTTATTTCTCGGGGCCCCGCGCTGTCGCTGCCCCCAAATTTCTCAAATGTGTTAATCGGAGAAGAGGTTCACACGGAATTTTAACTACCACCTAAAGAAATCATTGAAAATTTTAGTCATGTTTGTGCTCGTGAGTGTATCTCAATTGCAAACCCATCATATAATCAAGGCAAACTGCTTTTCCAAGAATATTTGGCATAATCGAGCAGTTTTATTAAAATAGAAATTACTCCGAGTGCACCATAAGCCCTGAATTTTCGTTTCCCATTCCCTAATTACTCAAGCGATGTTTATATTAACATTTAGTATTTTATCTATTGTATTGTAAAGTTTTACCATTAATATATTTACGCATTAACGTCTTGCTTAATATCCATATGGATAAATGCGCCGAAGCCTTTAAAGCAGCAATAAAATTATGTGGATTATGTCAATACTATTAGCCAAAACGTGAACAATAAACAACATCTTGGTTACCGAACAAATGTAAGTACATTGCATCGATTTATGTTGCGATAAATCTTTAAATGTTAATGGTAAAAGATAACAATGTTTTAATATTCCTTAAAAATCATTTGACTCACTTTAGAAATATTCATAGACTATATTTAATACATTTGTACCCTTTATCTTGGCGTTGGCTATTCTTCTTCTACGGCTCGCCACGGAGTGGACTTTCCTTGCATTAATCTTTACGTGGCTATCTCCCTTTGAGTAGGACAACAATTAAAAAATTTAGCTTTGTTGCCGCCTGCAAAATGTTAATAAATTTTGCACTTAAAGGACAATTTCGAGCGATGTATCATGTAATACGACTAAAAATGAACATAATTAAAATATACAGTATTTTGTGCGTAAAATAAGCCATTTTTTGTGATTTTAAGTTAATATTTAGGTATATTTATATCCACATCAGTGAATGGCTGCATGACATTTTGAGGCTTCTCCACACCATTTCCCATGCATTCTTATGGAAATAGTATTTTGTTGACCCCATGGGGCATAAGAGACCCCACGGTCTGCAATCCTAGACCAAGTTCTTCCTGTTGTCCATAGTATGACCCATGAAACTTTTGAATTCGATAGCTTCAACGGTGTAAAAACGTAAAAGAGACATACAACCATGCATATATACACACATTAATTTTTATATATTAAATGACAGCAATCATACAAATTTAATCCAACTTAAATAAGTACTTTCCCGAATTATTAGAATGAAAATCTATAGAAATTTTACCTGGATCAAATTTCTAAGATAAAAAAGAAAATCTGATGAAGTTTTAAATGTGCTACCATTACAACAAACACATATAAATTGCGTTTGCGAGTGCTAAAAAAAGAAGGAAAATGTTCATTTAAATTAGCGTTAATACCGATAAAAATCAGATACAACATGTATACCAGATTACGCACACTCGTACACAAGCATACGTGCCAATAAAACACACAAACACGCGAATTTGCAAACGTTACTCCCCCTGTGCACAGAACATTTGCGAGTGCACACACGTTTACATAAAAATAAACGAATATAGGGAAAACCTACTTTCCGCAAAAACTTTTCCAGAGCATTCTTCAGCTCCCTTCTCCGTGCGTTGCGACAGAAATGCAGTGATACAAACACATTCTCTATGGGTCACAAAGCATGCGCCTCAGTGGCCCATACTTTTAACACGTGACAAGAATATTTCATTCCCGTCAACATGGAAAATAAAAGGAAAAAAAAATGAAAAGGATTTAGAACGCGTAAAAGAAAAAAATATTTTCAAAGGGGATTGGACGGGGGGAGAGAGAGAGAGAGGAAAAATTGGATCGCATGACACATCGACTTGTCGCGTCAAGGGTGAAACGGTGTGTGAGACCGTGTGGATGTATGTGCGTGTGTGTGTGTGTGTGTATGAGAGAGAGAGGGAGGACGAGAATATGAAAGGGAGGAGGGCTAAAGTGATGGTTTGGCGTTTGGTCAAGAGGTCGTATTTTTACAAAGAAAGAAACAAGAGAGATATGAAAATTTTGAGCGCAGGACTGAGCAACTTCGACCGCTAAAGTGTCCAAAAGATTTGGAGAAATGAACGCCCGACTTGAGATGGGAAAAATAACGAAATGATTCAGAAGAAAATGCTGTTTTAAAAACTGCGCTGCTGGAAAGGACTCCGGTACACACGTTTCGCAAAAAACCTGATGACAGAGGACCGGGTACTTCAGCGTATGCATATGTTGCGTCGAATGATGAAAACTTTACTTCATGAAGTAAATATTGGGTGCAGATGCACGGTGGGCATGTGCCGCGCTCTTAATTTATACGGGGACGTGTTCGCGTTCGATTAGATGCACGCGGATTTGCATTATATTGAATTGTGGTCAGACCAACACATATTTTTGTCGGCCTTGGTAGACGGTTGGTTAGAGTACCTGCAAACGGATAGTAGGGTCGCGGGTTCGAATCCCGCCTCGGACATGGATGTTTGTGGTTGTCAGGGTTATATGTAAGAATGGACATGATTTTCCAAATATCACCCTCAATAAAGACGATTATTACTATTATTATATATAGGAATTAGGCCATCGAAGAAGTAACTAGCTGTGGCAAATTGAAAAATCTTAAGGTCATAAAAGTAATAATGGAAGCATATATATCACGCAGGCATTCACTCATGGAATGATTAATTTTGGACCGCAGGTAAATCTATATGTCAGGTACTGAATTAATTCAAGGCACGTAAATTTTTTGTATAATATATTAAGGCATTTATTCATTTAAAGATATAAGGTAAAGGTAAATGCAATTAAACTTCATACAAATTTTAGAATATAAAAATTCAAACGTAAATAAATTCGCCAGATACCGGCACTGCAAAATGACGATTAATGCGCGCTTGGTTATAAAACGTATGGTTATTTCATAACCTCAAGAAATACTAAACAACCTGATATGATAATGCTGTCAATGAAAAATAATATATCTGGGCTGCATGGTGCTGCACTGTGATTCGAATATCAGCTCCAATGTTAAACTACCAAAATTAGTTTCGATTTTAAAAAAATTTTATGCATGTTGTACCAATAGAATTTCTGATGAATACTAAATATATTTTAAGTGAATGCTATTTAGTAACTGAGTTATTAGGAGTTTGAGATTAAGTATCAGGTTGCTATTAATTCAATTTTAATGGAACGCTAATACAATGTTAAAATGGCTTCATCTCGCGCCCGTGATTGTCGTTAGTAAATAAAGGTCCATAAATAATGGTTGCATGAATTTGAAACTAGGAGCTGAAGTGAACTACCTCCCCCTCATATTCTTCCATTCCCCATCCCTCCTCCCCTAATAGACCAACAATTTGACCAAGTGAATTAATTATATATAAATTCAACGGGAAATGACACGAAGCTATTATCCAAATCAATGGTACCCAATTACACGAAAACGGCAACAATGCAAATCACTAAGAATACGTCAAATTCTCGCGCTAAAACTGATCTGTTGATCGATTCGACGGGTATTAAAAAATCAATGGCAGGAAAACAAACTTTTGTTCTTTTAGGCGTTCGTTTTTTTTTCAAGTCTCGAACTCCTACGATGATTCTAAGTGATTTTAATATGCAAATGATTAATTTTCTACATTAAAATATAACGCAACGAATGTTGTTTACATTGGTTGCTATGAAAATAATTTCCATATCCTCCTCCTCTCTCTCGTATTAAAAAATTCAAAGCACGCTTTCACCCATAAGGAATGAAATAACAATAGGATTTAGAGGTTTAACAATGAAATTGGTTGGCAAGGCAACATCCCGTTAAAATGACAAGATTCCCCAAAAATATGTGAATTAAACGTATAACATGTAGAATTTCGAACTGTAGGAGGAAATAGATGAACAGAATAAGAAATATTATAAATTTTTCTTTAATTTCAAAAATGTATCTCGATCCTCTATCGAGTTATTTGCATTTTTATAGCGTAACAGAGGGAGACACAAAGGGGCAGAAGAAGGCTCTAATAGATTTTAGATTGTTTTTAAACCTCTTTCCTACATTTTCTACCCTCAATTTTAACTTTGAGGGAATTGCAATATAGGATACAATAGTAATTGGTCTCTTGTTATCTCCACGTCGTCAACATCGAGGAAAGATCGATTGCGCAAGTCGAAGTACGTCTGATTGTGAATATTGAATCTGTTAACAATTTGTCGCAAATAATGTATCACAGGTCATTGGGATTTATTAAAGACTTGTGTATTTACGTAGTATCAATAACAAATCATGTTTAGACGAAATATGGGGAATTAAATATTAAAAATGCGAAATCGTTCTTATTCCGGGATTCCCGGGATATTTGAAAATCTAATTCCCGTTTCCCGGGGAAAAAATATCGCCGGGAATCCAAAATATATGCAATGAAAACTAGTTAACCGTGACCATGCAAGGCGAAATAGAGTGAGAATAGAAATACAGTTAGGAATTAGGCATAAGAGAAAAAGTTCTACGAAAAATTTTTATCTCACAGAAATACGAGGTAGGTTAAAAATATATCTCTCCCAAAAGGAGAAAGGACCAGAATATAGAGTGCGAAATGACCACCCCCTAATAACCAACACACTCACGGGCGAAAGCACACACACACGCACAAACAAACACACACACACACATGAACATATTCCACCCCCGCATAGTAGCACACAAAGACTCACATACTACATATGACAACCTAAGGGTAAACACTTTCCAGTTGAGGGCTCGCTTTCAACACGGTTCCTTTGCTACCACTCCCACCCTTTCACTCTCTCCATCATTCTCAACCCTCTCTAGCTCGCTCTTTCTCACTCTCTCTCTCTCTCTCACTCGCTCTCCAATCGTACCGTCCACTCTGGTCCCCTCAACCCCCGCCTGGGTCCTCCTCCCCGCACCCTCTTCTCCACTCCCTCCTCCCTCTTTTTCTCCAGCGTGTCCGAAACCGACTCGGACGGCCGTCGTTGGAGAGGCTGGAACGACGCTCGCCATGGAGGCAAACTTCCTGCCTCCCGCTCCGCCTCCGCCGCCCACTCCCCCGACGACCACCTTCTTCCTCCGCCTCCTCCACCCGCCCCCGCATCCCGTTGACACCCCGAGGCCTCCGCCGCCGCCCCCAGACGACGCAGCCGCCGCTCCTCCGGCACCGGCTCCGGCCAACTCCCTTCCCGCAGGGGAGCCGAAAAGACCCGCACCCACGGAATCCTGGGAAATTAAAAACATGAAGGAGAAAAAGCGTAGCACGTACTCAAGAGAGAGAGAAAGATAAAATGAGAAATATAACACTTTTCCTCCTATTCCGGAGGGAAGGGAAAAAACGTGGATGAATATTATGAGCTTAGACTGAAAATTCCATGACTGGAGGGAATGCTTCATGAGTTACGGTCGAAATAAGGAAAGTATTCAAGTGGTTAGGGAGAAATGGATTATAATTTGAAGCCACATTAACGTTGGGTATAGGAAAGGGGATTTCGCCTTAGGTGTAGAATTAGCATTCTTTTCCGTTTTATGTTCAATGCGTGCGATAAATTTTTATTTTTATTACTTAAACCTCGATAATGCAAACTCGGTTAATATAAAGTGCTCGTTTATAAGTCGTGTAATTCAGTCCCCTGCAAAAACCTAGGTATATGATCCTTGTTATAACGATCTCGTTTTTACAAACCTCGTTAGCACAAATCATAAAAATTTAAGTCCCTTGTAGTCTGTACTAAAGAAGTTGTACTGTACATTCTCTGATCCATAATTACGGATTAGAGAGGTTAAAAACTGGTAGGCAGCGTAGATAATAGAAGATATTTTTAAAGTTTGAAGATAATCTTGTCAGTACTTGAAAGAGAGCTACTTGAAGAATGATTTTGAAGGGCTCTCGACTTTATTTGAATTTAGGAAAAGGGCGAGGCTAAAGCAAATATTGTTTTATTTGGGGAGAATATAAAAACTCAAGCAAATGTTTTTGGTAGCGATGTAACAGAATTTTTTGCCGCATCAAGATTTGCTTAAGCTCGTTGTAGTTACAGTTTAAAATTTACCTACAAAGAAAATACAATACAGGGAGGTAAATAATGTTAGATGTTTTAAGATTTATCCACGCTAGACTTTTAACTTCAAATGCTAAATGAAACAACCAAGATATTCTCATGGGATTTTGTAATATTTTACTGAAAGGAACATTTTTCGGCCATTTTAAACAAACACTCTGAAACAGAGAAAAGTAAAAATTAAAGCTAACCTAAAATCATAAATAAATAAAAAAACATTATAGAAGTCATCGCGGTACCTTAATGTGCAGTACACTCAACATGCGCGTTCACGGGTCTCAATCCCACATATTCCTAAGATGTTTTAATTTCGAGATGGAATTCATCTTACTCGTGTTCAAACAAGAAAACTCGGAATTTTAACGCGGAGTGGTGAAAATCTTTAGTCCAAGACTTTGTCTTTGCGTTGGAAGCGGAGGAATAATTTGCCGACAGGGCGAAGATGTGCGTTTAAAAATCCTCGACAATATGCAGTATCTCGGGCGGAAATGAAAATTCCAGACGCTGCACAAGCCTTCGCGCAGCAGAGGGGGGGAGGGCTCATATAATATTACGAACACGGAAAAACTCATCAAGAAAACGCATCCTTCAAGTAGAAAAGCTCACAATTCGAATTTCTTCCCTCACTTTCACCTTGCTCTATTTTTGTCTAAATGAAGATGAGTTTTGCGGGATGAAAATAAAATCACGGGGCTGCAGCGTAACGCTGTGGTGATGAAGAAATGACAATATCAATATGTTTTTTACGTGATTAACCTATTCAATCACGTATAAATTGGGGAAAGATATATTTTTCTTGTTACTGAAACTTATTCAAAACACTTCAGTAAATCCTTTACCCAAAACTTTAGGTCCTAGTAGACTCCCCACGCTACGTTAGTGGTTCTTAACTTGTGGGGCACGCACCCCTAGGGGAGGGAGGCGTATCAGGATTCTAGGGGAAGCGCGAAGCACTTTGAACCAAAATCAGTTTTGCCTCAAATTTCCTTCCTTCATATTTTTCTAATGCTGCCCAATTTACCCGATTAATATTTTTTCATTTATTTTATAACTATTTAGGTGGATTTTGGGAAGGCCATATAGGCTAGGTAGGAGTGGATTCATGTTCAGAATTTTAATTTATAACAAATGAGAGGACAAAGCAAATTTTAGCGATTTTTAGCTACACTAGCAACATCGTAATAGAAATTTATTGCTACCAAATCCGCCGAAATTTATTTTCTTAATTAATTACTAAAACTATCATTATTTTTATTCCGATACTCTTAAATGGGATATCGAGCATCTAAAATTAACCATTTATTATTTCTGATGCTTGTTGATTACAATTCGGGAAGCTCAGAAGTAAATTTATTTCACTAAAAATACATTTAATATGAGTTAGCGAATACTATCTCAAAATATTTTTATTTTAAATCGAGATACATTAATAAATGTTTATTAAAAACAAAAAATAACTGCTTAATGAGTAAATGAAATGGTTTTCAATCATGATTCTACCCATACGGTGAAATTAATCTTTTTTATACTCGCGGCAAACTTTCTTAAAGTGAATTTCATACCATTATATAAAGTTATAAGGAATTTTGTTATTAATCGCTGCGGCTTCAAATTGTGCACCTATTAGCAACGTATGAACTCAGATCCTCCAAATTACTTATCTACCCTCAATTTCTTCATTTCATTTAAGATTTTTTTATTATTTCTCAATAAAAGCTTACAATATTATCAATAATTTGCTCGAGGTCGCAAAGCTATTGGTTTTTAGGGTTTTCTCTTCCCCTATTAACATTAAACACCAACAATATCACGAAAAAGGGCAGAGCTTGAAATAGCACTTAAAGGAATTACATGAGATAAATAAGTACTATAATTATTTTAAACTTGGTATTCTTCGTCGTCGTCATTCAAAAGAAAGAAAATATTCAAACGGAAACGCCTTAAATGTGCGGAAATTATGAACTCACAAATAAATAAACTGATGTGGGCAACACATGACTTTCTCCATATTTATATGGCAAATTACATGTTGTTAGCTCTGGGATCGTTGTCAATATTTACTTCCGGTTGAAAATTAAGAAAAGAAAAAGGAGCGTTACTAAGATGTAACTAAGCGTCAATTGTTAACAATAGTCTTCGGAAGGTTGCGTGGTGGTGGCAGCTAAAAATATAAGATATCTCTTAAACAATGCATTATATGGAAAAATGTATCAAACAAAGGTTGTAGAAAATAAAATTTCTTACAACGTTTATTTCAGTACATTTTTATATTTATCAAATATTAAAGCAAATATTTCAAAATAACGGATAAGTGACAAGAGTAAACACCCACTTCCGGTGGACTGATTTTTACCAAAAACTAATCAGATCTTTTAACTTTTATGAAAATGATAAATACAAAATTTTGCATTGACCTGATCAATAGTTTTTGAGTTAGAGCGCCCACAAAAATCTACAGACAGACAGACACACAGACATCATCGCGAAACTAGTCAGAACGTGTTCAGGGGACCTTAAAACATGTATTACCGTTGAAATCTCGAGTTCGATTTTTTTCACGAAAACAATACTTGCTCTATACTTCGTATATGGAGAAAGTAAAAATTGAGAAACATTAATTTAATGTATAAAAATTCTTAATTGTAGTAAAGGTTGAACAAATTTCTCGTGATGGCACACTTAATAATAAATGAAATAAACTGACAAAAAGATTAATTTATTGGGTACTGTTAACTATACAGTGCTATCTAAATTAATTTCTGATTAAAGATCGAATATCGACTCACCATACCGAAAACGTACAGAAATAGGTATTAATTTATATCGCCGTAGCTTCGTAAGCAACTCCAATTAACCCGACAACAAACGATACTCAGCAACACAATCATGAGAGTGACAAAATCGATCGACCTATCGATTTTCCTTCCTCCGTCGATTAACGTTACTTTCTTTGATGACCCTCTCTCGAGAGAGAAGAAAAACAACGTAATCAGCGAAAGAAAAAAGGAATGTCTGAGAGAGCAAGTTAGAACATGGCGAATACGAAGAGAGAGAGAGAGAGAGGAGAAAGTGAGGTTGTAGATGGAAGGGGGAGGAAGAAAAGATCCAGGTGTGTTTAGAAGTTAAGTAAGAGTTTTGTAAATGACGAGGGAGAAACCTTTCCTACTTGCTTCCTTCCCTCCATGCCAACATAGCTCCCAAGTCTGTAACCACCGACACCCATCTCATCCCTCCCTTTCCATTTTCTTCCTCCCACTCACTACAAACCCCCTTCCCGCATTTCCCTTCCCACACCACCCGTTCCCTCTACCTCTTCTCTCTCATTTCACTTTAACCTTCACATTCCATTTTGCCACGTTCACCTTAAGGCTAGGGAGCTATTACGGGGAGAAATGGAGAGATATACAACGTTATATTATATATTGAGAGAGAGAGTGGAAGGAAAGGAGGGAGGGGAGGTGAATAGTGAGGTCCCAGGGCCCCAGAGGGATACACCTCACTCTCCCTTTCCTGTTAACTTAAATGAGCTTCCGACGGAGGATACTCAGGTACCGATAGTGGGTCTCCTGCAGCGATTCGACTATCGCAGTGTGGTATAAATAAGACGGAGAGGAAAGGAAAAAAAGTATAAAGCGTATAGAATCCATTCACCTAAATAACGCGCAGCAGGTAGAAAAGTGGAATCGATGGAAGCGAAATTATTCACGGGCGTTTTTATTTCCATTTCTAAAAAATCTCCTTTTCTCTCTCTACCTTCCTTTCTCTCCCACATCCTTACCATTCCTCCCTCACTCTCTACCTTACTCCCTATCTTCTCCGACTCTCTCTCCCTCCCTTTCTTCCCTCCCTTTCTTTCGCCTCTCTCATCCTCCCTTCGCATTTTTTCTCCCTCTATCTCCCTTCCTCCCACTCCCATGCTCCCACTTCCATGCTCCCACTCCCATGCTTCCTCTCCCAATTCCTTCTCCCATCCTCCCTTCTCATTTTTTATCTCCCTCTTTCTGCCTTCCTCTCTCTTTTCCTCCGTCTCTCTCTCTCTCCCTGTTTCATGACGAGGGGTTAGGTAGGTGGAAGTTGGGAATTCTTAGTCTCAATCTCACCCCAAATAAAGACAACATCAATTAATCAATCAATCTCTTTTTTCCCTCTCTCTTTCCATCCATTTATCTCTCTTCCCCTCTTACCGAGAAAACAGTGTAGCAGAGAGAAAACAAAACTGTAAGACGAGGAGGGAGTCAGTGTTTTAAAGACATAAATTCATTTTTACCATTTCCCGTTTTAATTTGTTTATTTTCCAACGCCGGAACGACGCCAAAAGTTTTTCATCATCAGTAAATAATCTAGGGTCGTTGTTTGCACCGTTTTTACACAACTGGAACGCGCGGAGTGAGCGACTGTTTGCTGTTTTATTTTTGTGTTCTTTCTGTTCGCTTGTTATTTTTTTAGAATATCATTCGGCTTATTTATGCGGAAGTCGAGTTCGGTGGCATGGGATTTTCTCTTTGCCTGACAAAACTTTCTTCGTTCTTTTTTTGCAAACTCCTCACGGTAATGAGGAAGCAGCCGGCCAATATCGAACGAGAGCGCAAACAAGAAGTTATCATGGAAATTGGGCGAGGGGGAGTGGATGATGTTTTATCGTGTCGTTTTCAGCCGATATAATTCCACTCGATTTAGCATTTTCAGCTGATCAAACAGAACTTTACGGAACTTATGTTTACGTCAGATATTGCCTGTTGGAATATCTGATCTCTTTCGCCACCGTAATTTTCTTCTCCGTTATAAGAACTTGAACGTTGAAAGGTAGTGCAGGGGGACGTAGAAGTATGCAGGGTGAGGTTAAATTGCCACCGCGGCATCTCTCTTCTCAAATTGATGCAGCTTAAAATTTTAGGAGTGAAGAAAAGTTTCAGGTTCGCAGAAAAATAATATTAAAAATATTTTAGAGCTATAACTAGAAAAAATCTCCAGCATAAAGTACCTTTTAAAGGGCACCTGACCAAGAATTTTTTAGCGCCAGTTTTTATTTTAATTAATTAATAAGTCGTAGAAGTACCATACACGAGGCGAAATAAAGAGCCTCGATTTCGCAGCATAATTCTAGGAGGAAATTAACATAATGTAAGTCGCAAACATTGGCATATGGCAACATATTTGACGAAAAATACACTTAGAAAAATAGGAATTTGAAGAAGGCCAAACAATATTAATTCATCGAACAGGTATGAATTAAAAATACCTAAATTACTTAATGAATGATTATTTAATCTTAAAATTTAAGCCTGAATTGCCATTATAACATAATGTTTGTGTATTTCTGGATAATCAACCTTTTGGATTATTATAGATTTATAAAATAATGAAACCCATTCTTATATAGGCTATTGTTATGTTATTAGACAAGTATTAAATCTCATAGAAAGTAATAAAAGTTGCTAAAGGGAATGACCCTTGGAATATTTTTGCAATGCCATGCGTAAATAATTGCCACGAAAGCCCGAGGTAATGGAAGATGAGGCTTATTTTCCCAAAAGAAAAAAAACCGCGATATTTATTCCGATTGGAACACTCGACTTCTCTCAAAGGGATTGCCCGGAATGGACGAAAGCACTCACGTTGTATTCGCTGCTGGCATTAAGCACGTAGATCCCGTCGCCTTTGCAGCGAAAATAGAACTCTTCCACATCTGCAAAAAAAGGAAGAAGGGATTGAAAATATATCACCAAAGTTTTGCAAAAGCAAAGAGAAATGCAGTTAATCCAGAAAACAAAGATAGGAATTTTCGATACCCACGGTAAAAATACTGGAATTTCACGATTCAAAGCAATTATTTTCATTCACTTTAAAATGTTCTGGTTCGGTCGAATTCCGGACAAATTACATTATCTCGACTCGAAAAAGACGATCGTGGATTATAGCACAGTTAAATTCCACGCAATATTCCAGCATTTACTGTTAATAGCAGCTTCAGTTTGCGCTTTTAGGAATTTTATTGAAAATATTCTTATCTTATAACCAGAGAAATTATATTTAACGTTTTAAGAAGATAATCGTCTTCATGCAACTATCTTCGTCAAAACTCCTTTTTATAAAAAATCCAAAATTATAATACATTTACCGTGAAAAGCTACAGAAAAGTTTTATTGATAAAAACGTTCACAAAATATACTGAAAAAATTAATTACTTAAAATTCAACACTTGTTTGTACCAGGTTTATAAAATCTGCTGGCTATAAAAAAAGTTTAAAACGGAGCCGAATAACAACAAAAATTACTCAGAGAATATAAAGCAGGTTTAAAAAAGATATCGTAAATAAAAAGAAACATTTCATTGCCGGAGACGATGTAAAATTAAAACTTATGTATCGTTCACGACGGATACATCTTAAAATTATAAACACCGCTAAGTATAAATGAGGATGATTTAAGTCCTATTCCACACAAAAAATGATAAAAATTGACATACTTTCACCTTTTCTCCTTTCCTCTCCCAGTCGGTGAACCTCAAACAAATGTGGGACATTCACGTCACTAATATTTCCGGATAAACACCGCATTTCTCTTCAACCGCTAATTTATGGCTGCATAAATAACCTCACGTTTTATAATCCCTAAATGGTTTCTGACGGAACATTACGTCAGTCCACGTTACTCTGCAGCTATCACCGACGTAATATTGAGTCGTCACAAGGTTTTTAACTGTCACTGCCATTTTATTCCATTTAGAATTGAATTTAATAAACACCCTCATTCGTAAAACGTGAAATATTTCAAATTAATTCGGCGCTTACATTTTTGTAGCCAAAAAATAACGAAACCGTGAAGGGATTATTTCCTTTTATAGCTGGGTAAATATCGCTTCTGTCAAAATGTGTGCTTCGAGTTAAATTTTATTGGTCGCTAGCTCTTATTCCTTCTCACCTTTTGGGTTGGTCGATTCGAAAGGTCAGGCTTGACCAAAAGCAGATTATCGTGCAACACAGTTTACGCTCCGTATGAGTATAGCAAATGGCTTATTATTCCGGGATTAAGGAGTGAAATTATCGCCCAACCGTTCCGATCAAGGCTGGCATTCTGTCGCGTTGATAATCAAATCGCGACTGAATTCGCTTTCCAAAATAGAATTTTAGTACGCTATGGCTCCACATCATAACTTTCCGTAT
This sequence comes from Tanypteryx hageni, assembly GCA_028673005.1. NCBI lineage: Eukaryota > Metazoa > Arthropoda > Insecta > Odonata > Petaluridae > Tanypteryx > Tanypteryx hageni. The sequence continues at coordinate 81,456,369 of CM054116.1, read as the reverse complement.
CTATAGTAATGAGATAAGAACCTACAATCTAGCGCGTTATTTTGTCTATTTTTCTGTAAATGTTATGTTGCACGTTAAACAATGAAAAATTTACATGCGATTCCCAGTGAAATTTTCAATTTATAGTTTTCCTACGTTCAACAGTATTTCTTTGGAAGAGACATTTTTGCTCGATAATTGTACTGTTGCTACATTTTTCAAGTAATTTCCCTTAAAATGTTTCAAAATGCGTTCAGAGTTTCAAGAATGAGAGGTCTTTATCGATGATCCGGTAGGGAATCAATTCGTTTCGGCCATTATTGACTTCCGATCGAAAAATCCTCCTTAAGAACCAGAAAACTTTCCCGAGACCTCTTTCGCGTCAAACGAATTGTGACAGATTGAATCGCTGGAACGAGGACGATCGGCGCGAATGAGAGAAAAAGAAGAATACCTATCTGCGAGCGCATGAAACTGATTTAGGAAATCGATGGCTCAGAAGCAATCAAAATCGTCTGCGGAAAAACAACGGTTTGGTCTCTCTTTTTCTCTCCTTGCGAGTCCTGCAGCACGAAGAGCAGGAACTCATCCAGGGAACAATTACACTGGAGGGAATTAGGTTCGTGATGTATGAAACGACCTTTGTTCGTTTAACTGCATGATCAGTTGACGGAAGCAATTTCCGCGCAGATGACCCATTCCTCTATTTTCAGCGCACAAAGACTTATTGATCATTGATTTCCGATGCTGTGTCCTCTTCTGTCCGCTCAACTAAAGCGGTGCTAATATTGAAAACAGGACGCAGAAACAAAATAAATAACTCCTCTAGTTAGGATGAATCGTGAAATTAACTACTATGTAGCTTCGTTTGAAATATTACTTATTAATGGCCAAAGATATTAATTAATTATTCAAAATCAGTTCCAGCAGACTGATATTTGAGATATTATGTGTGACTAACTCGGTCCGTTTGACTAGAACGTAAACGATCCTCAAATTATAGCGGCAATTAATTATAAATGGCGTCAATCCACAGAGTTTAACTGATAGGAAAAATGTTTTTAACAATTAAAACCATCATGGCGTGAAACACATTCAACACCCACATTGAAAATTCAACACGTATTTTTCCATCAATTTATAGCAACTTAACCAGCCTTTCCACCAAGATTCTTTCTTTAAGCATAATCATTGGGAAATTGACTAGCTTTCTTTTATATTATAATGTCTATTTCATTTTTCCTTATCTCAACTTCTGTAAATCACCTCAAAAACATTTTGAAAAATCACCTAGCAACAACCAAGCAAACAACTTCTAAGCGTTGCTACGAAGGCTGTTTTCGTTGACAACAATTGAAAAACACGAGTGAATTACGATTTCTCGTTTTATTTTCTTGAAATCGGCTACTCCTTCGATAAAAATGTACTAATCAAAACACATGCTACTTGACTATTTCTACAATTTTAACTGATGACCTTTCTGTTATAATTAATATTATACGAGATATAAAGAAAAGTTAATTTTTTCTCACCAGTAAAGTGGCACTTTTTATTAGGCTACGTTCGCCATTTATTTAATTTTCTCATTTCCTTTTCCCTTGTTGCCTCAATACCAAATTTCATAAAAATCCGCCTAATAGTTCTGCAGATGAAACATGCGGACGGACGGACACGACCTGTCCATAAGGCGTTCTTTTTTTACTTTTTGTAAAGAACGCCTAAAAAGCAATACGAAAATTTTAACACACAAAGTTGTACATTTTAATGAAAATTTCGATATTAGTAAAACATTTAATATTGAAATGTTAACCATGAAAACCTTATTTAGACTTGATTTTCTCTTATATGGCACCATTGGTGTTAAGGATAAATAAATAGTCATCTTACAGGTAAATTCGTAATCCCATAGACGAAAAAGGTTCAACGAGATCGATGCCAATTTTTAAAACTATTCTATATTATGGAATATTTATATGTTAGATAGAATAAATGCTAACTTGGTACTATTTTCACACCGAAAAACGAAATACACGACCGGTTTTGAGGAATGATCGTCATTATCAGACAACAGGTATGCAGACAACATCTAGTAACTATAAAATGCTAAGTCTCTTGGTGAATTGCTCACCTGGTCATTATGTCCATAACGCTCAATATCTCAGTTGTTTCTTCAGCCAGTTCAACCAAATTTGGTGGGATTAGATTGATTACATAACATTCGCGAATGACAAAGGTCAACAAAGGTCCTCGGCTCTATTCCAGAGGGTGATTTAAATTTCCCATACGATAACACGTAAAAATCGATTTTTCGACGTAAAGGCTTTTACTCTTTTACAAATAAAAATAAAAATAATCGACGTACAATCTTCGGATATAAACCGTTTTAAAGAAAAATAAATACCGTTTCTTATTCTTATCGTCATATTTAGCCTACGATACAAAATCGCTCAATATCTATGTTTAAATCATAAGTATTGGAAAGATTTAAACTTTTTTAACGACATGTTACCTTGCCGACCGTGTCATTGTTAAACTTCGAGATTGTATTGTTGTCTCAACCCTTATACTATATCCGTAAGGAAAGAGTGCTTTGAATGTTTTAATAGATGAGAGAATAGGAGAGAGAGGAAGAAAGGAGCGAGACAGGAAAAGAGAGAGGGAGTGAGAGAGGAGAGAGAAGAGGGAGACAGAGGAGGGAGATGGAGGGAGACAGAGAAAAAGGTAGAGGGAGAGATAGATAATCTTCTTTATTAGGGCGAGATTGAGACTAGGAAATATATTGTTCCAGAAAAGGAGAGAGGGGGAGAATGAGAGAGAATGGGAGGGAGGAGGATTGGAGAAAGAAAGAGAGAAAAGGACGAAGAATGGAATGTGCCTTAAATTTAATACTTGATCCACGCAACCAAATTTGGTAGGATTGCTTCGATCACGTACCAATAGCGAATGACATAAAATATTTTCAAAAAGGTCCCGGGTTCGACTCCAAAGGGTGATTTCAATCTCCCATAAGACAATCAATATCTCAGCCGTTTGTTTGATTACAAATCCCGTTTTAAACGGGCTAGTTCATCTAGTTTTATAATAAAAGCTAGATGGTGGGGTTTGTGTGTAACGCTGACGTCATCAATGGCACTTTTTAACGCGTTTTTAACAAACTTCCTAATTAGGTGGAAGGTTGAAATTTCGCAGATATGTTTGACTCAGATATAAAAATTAAATGACAAAAAAATACGAAAAACTCCATGGGGCGATTTCCATTTCCCGTAAGATAACACGTAAAAATAGACTTTTTAAAGTGCTTTTATTCTTTTGGAAATTAAAATTAGAAACAATTGACGCACGATCTTCAAATTTAAACTATAATTAATAATATAATAAATAATAATAATAATATAATAAATAATAATTAAAATCTTGTGAGAAAAATTGAAGGTGTGTTGACCGGTTTAGTAAAATGGAAATTCGACGAGTCATTTTGCAAGGATTTGCGGAGATTTTTCTCTGCGTGTAAAAATTGCGGTCCTCCCATTGTACAAAGCCTAACGTTTTTTTATTATTTTCCCAAATGTCGCGTACTAAGTGATCGATTTACCTGTACATTAAAGCTAGTGGTTTTGGTATTTGTTCGCCTATATGATGACGCCAACAGTAGACTACAGTCCACGTATATTAGTGATATTTAACAGTGAGTGGCATGTAAAATCTCGTAGCATATTCGAACACGTTACCTTTTTTCATAAGTCATTAAATATTTGCAAAACGGCTTCGTCCAACGTAGAATTTTCTAAGAACGTAAGCCCCACGTTTTGAATGGGACTACTGTACTTTTTGGATGACCTAAATATAGTTACACGAATTTCAGGATTGCATCTTTCTTCAAAGAGATTATTACAATTATCCACATGATAAACAAAACATCTCAATAGTTATGCAACATTAATTCACTTACTTTCGCACCATACTTGAAAACGGATGTTTTTCAGATAAATAACTGATAATTGGAATGGAATTTACCCATCGTTCTTACAATATCTCCTAATTTATGCGTAGAAGCTATACATTCACTTGGAAATGATCTCTGCATAAAATTTGTCAGCATATAGATAGCAATCAAATCATCAAAAGTTAAGTTACCATTACGGAATTCCATTACGGAGTAGGAAAGAAAGAATGAACACAACGAAAGGAAACTTCGTCGTGTGCGGCCCACTCGCTAAACCGTTCCGAATTCGATCTTTGTACTTGAAATTTTCCATATTCAGCTAAAAATAGAGTGCTACGGAATAATGAGAGAGAAAATAAGGAAGAAGGAATGGACACAAAACGCCCTTCTACTTCTAGCTGGATTTAAAACGAGTTGATGAAATTCGTTCGCGTTTGTATTTTGCGGTGGGAAGATGTATAACAATTTTGGGAAGGATCAAATTAGAATATTCGCGATATCAGGCCAGTTTGTAAATGATGACACGCTAGCTACATAAATTTGATTAAGCATCACTTTGATAAACACCGAAAAAGGGCGCTTTCCAATTGTTTTGGCCATCATTCATCTAAAATTGTCAGAAACTAATTGTGTGCATGTTTTCCATTTCTCTTGTATTAAATTTGGATAGCATTTACTGAATCCGACGGGAATTAAACAATAACAAGCGGGGTAACGAAGCAGGAGTTGCCGTTAAATATACACCGGAATAGATGAATTTCATATTTACTCCGTCATCAAAAGCGCCTACGTTATGAATCATTCAGCATTTCATCGCTAAATTTTCCATTAAAACTTTTCAATTTCGCGACTTAGCGTTAAAAAAAACACGGAGGCAAAAATAATAAACATTAATTACGGCTTTTTTCTGTTTAAATGTGCATCGAAGGAACGTTAAAGACCTGCGTCGAATCGTAAAATATGATCGCTCTTTTTTTCAGGCGACATGAATGACCATCATTCATATAGAAAGTAATAATTGGGAAAAAAAAGAATTATTTATTTATTCTTGTTTCGTTCGCCATCATCAATCGATCGATCGTCCAATAATGACCGCCAAGAGTCGCATTTTTTTCTTAGTGAGATGAGTTTATCCGAGCAACGTAACCGTGGCAACACCTCTCCTATCCCATTTAACCATCCTGTGAAAATTCTCTCTCGCGTTGCGAGTGTACCCTTCGGCGGGCTCGTTAAAAAAGATACCTATGGTCAATCCATCCCGTTTTTGGAGAGAAAGGTGAGCTTTTTTTTGAGAAGACGAGGGGAGGAGAAAAGATTTGGAGGAAAAAACACGGATACTGGATTCTCTTCATTCGACCGTTGAAAAGGAAGAAGAGTGATGGTGGAGGAGGATTTTCGGAAAAGAAAGGAAAGTCCTTGGCAGTAACACATGGATAAACCGCCGCGCGTATGGAAACAGAAGAGTCGTCGGATTGTCGGTGATGCGGAAACACACCAGGGAGTCCTCCATCATCCTCGATAGGAAGACGCATCAGAATATTCGCTGAAGCGTCAGGAGAGTATGAGGAAATGGATGGCGGCGGAATAAGGGATAAGGGAATGGAAAGGATGGCAAACAATGGGACAGAAGAGAATAGGAGAGAAGGTGGAGAAGCGCGAAATTGACACACAGAGAGAGAGGGACGTGTGAATAGAAAGAGAAATTGGGGAGAGAGAGAGAGAGAGAGTGAGACAATCGTCTTTATTAGGATGATGTTGAGAATGAAAAGCTTCTTCTGCCATTTATGCGTCATATCTTTTGTGGTTACAGCGTGGTTACTAAATTATTCATGCCCTAGGTTACTTGGGTGAAATTAATTTCCAGTTCCTTCATGCTGCCACTAACTTGGAATATTTAGCACTTTGAAAAAGAAACGCGAGTTAGATAAAGCTCATCTATTTAATTATGTTGCATGGTTATTACTATAAATTGTGATTTGGTTTTCATTAACTTTATATCGATTTTTCTAAGAAATAATTCATGTTATTTACTTCGTTTTTCCCTATTATTAGCAAAATTTCCAATTATTATGCGTTATTTGCACGAAGTGAACTCATATAGGGGAGGTCGATTCCGTCCGTCCGTCCGCATGTTAAAACTCGGAAACCGCTTGACGTATTATAATGCAAGTTTGTAATGGGGAGTTTTGCTAAAATTGGTCATTCGATTTCAATTTTGGTCAAAATCGAAAAACAATGACGACCACTTTACATGAAGACCTACAATGTTCTTTTGTTTCAACTAGGAAACCACTGGACCTATTTTGATGAAATTTGGTATTGGAGAGTTTTGCTAAAATTGGTCAATCGATTCCAATTTTGGTTAAAATCGGACAAAAATGACGACCACTTTACGTGAAAGCCTACATGTAGTTTACAATGTTTCTTTGCTTCAACTCGGGAACCGATTGATATATTGTGATGAAATTCGGTATAGGGGAGTTTTGTTAAAATTAATTGACCGAGTCCAATTTTGGGTAAAATCCGACAATAATTACGACTACTTTGCATGAAGACCTACATGTATTTTACAACGTACCTCGCTTGCTTCTCGTTAAATTCTCATCTGAGCGAAAAATATTGAGAATATTGTGAAATGGATAAATGGAACGCATTTGGAAACTGTGTATTCCGACATGGAGTACACCTTTCCAATCTTGTTAATTTTTATGCAATATACTTCATTGTTGCGAGATTGTCAGGGTATATACATTTCTGATACAATAAAAATAAATAACAAATAAGTAATAAAAATATTATAAATATAAACAGTGAAGTTTTATAATGATAAATTTATTTCAATAATAAATATGACTTATTTAACTGAAATTACATAAAATTAATTACTGGCCATGATAGGAAGAATGCGGAATAGAAGGATATGGTGTGAAATGGACGAGAGATCGAGATAAAGCAAGGAATAAATTTGAAAAAAATACAGGAAAATAAAAAGGAGTTAGAACGAAAAATCGAGGGATAAATAGGAATAGAGAGAGAAATAGAAATGAAGAAAAATGAAAATAAAGTAATAAGAAATAAAAGGGGAATCGGAGTAAAAAATAAATGCATTACATGGCGCGAGGGAGAGAGATAAAGATAGTACAAGGGGAAAAAGACCATTCAGCGTAAAGAAAAATGGGAAATAAATGTGGGATTTATGGAAAAAATCATGAAGATTGAAAATGCCGCGAACGAGCAAAATGGTCGAAAACTTTTTTTCAAGAGAAGGCCCATCCGCTTTCAGTTCGGAGAAGGAAAAATCGGACCGTGAGCTAAAAAGGAACCGAAGGGGAAAATGTATTTTTTTAAGAGGGAAAAATATTTTCCAGGATGTTTGCTAGGGATGGAGGAAATCTTTAGTTCCGGATTTTCCCTCTTTCCTTCCCTCTCGTAGCACGCGAAGGTGGCGTGGCATGCGTCCTTTCTCCCTATACTTTTCATTCCCATCTCCCCCTTACATAAAGTAGCATATAACCTTCTCGACCCTTCTATTCCAGCAAAGTTTAAGACAGGCGTTCTCCCTCTCTCTCCCACTTATTTTGTCCCCACTTTTACAAAACCAACGTTCTCCCTTACGGAACATTCGATTCTGAGTAGTTGCCTCCCTCTCTCCCTCCCTCTATCTGTCCTCTCTCTCTCTTCCTCACTCAATCCCTCTCTCTCTCACTCCCTCTCTCTCACCCTCTTCCTACCTCTCTTTCACTCTCCCAGTCTCTCATCCTCCCTCTCTCTCCTTCCCTCTCTCTTTACCTCTCTCTCTCCCACCCTCTCTCACCCTCCCTCTCTCTCTCTCTTCCTCCCTCTTTCACTCCCTCCCTCTCTCACTCCCTCCCTCTCTCTCTCCCTCCCTCTCTCTCTCCCTCCCTCTCTCTCTCCCTACCTCTCTCTCACCCTCCTAATCTCTCATCCTCCCTCTCTCTCCTTCCCTTTTTCTTTCTCCCTCTCTCTCTCGCCGCCCCTCTTTCTTCCTCCCTCTCTCTCCCTTTCTCTGTCTCTTCCTTTTTCTGTCTCCCTTTCCCTCGCTATCTCTCCCTCTCACTCACTCACCCTCTCCCTCATTCCTTCCCACCCTCTCTCACCATCCCTCTCTCCATCCCTCTCTCTTCCTCCCTCTCTCTCCCTCTCACCCTCTCCCTACCTCTCTCTCACCCTCCCAATCTCTCATCTTCCCTCTCTCTCTCTCTCCTTCCCTCTCTCTCTCTTTACCTCTCTCTCTCCCTCCTCTCTCCGTCCCTCTTTCTTCCTCCCTCTCTCTCCGTCACTATTTCTTCCTCTCTCTCTCTCTTTCCCTCTCTATTCCTCCCTCTCACTCACCCACTCTCTCTCCTTCACTCCCTCCCACCCTCTCTCACTATCCCTCTCTCTCTCCCTACCTCTCTCTCTCACTCTCTCTCTCACCCTCTCTCTCTCACCCTTCCTCTCTCTCCCTCTCTCTCTCCCTCCCTCCCTCCCTCTATCCCTCTCTCTATCCCTCCCTCTATCCCTCTCTCTATCCCTCTCTCTATCCCTCTCTCTATCCCTCTCTCTATCCCTCTCTCTATCCCTCTCTTTCCCACCTTCTCTCTCTCCTCGGGGCTAGGTTCAAGGGGATACACTTTCACCATTTTTACGAGACATTTTCCAAGTCTTCGTGCTTTGCTAAGGCGGTTTTTCCAAACATGCACGAAAAAGTTCGATATTCACAAGTACATATTTATAATGCATTGTGACCGAAATTGCTGAGGTTGTTATAAAAACTGAAAGGGATTACGACGTATGGTGGTATAAAAACATTTTAATTTCATACAAAATTTCGAGAGGTGAGAAAGACTATATTGTTTACTTAAACACCATTCATGATTAGGGACTAATATAATTTTTTTTAGCGAAGAAAATTGTCGATTTATCTGAAAACTCTTTCAATCCCACGAAACGTTTAATGCATTATTTCTATAAATAACCTCTTATATATATATATATATATATATATATATATATATATATATATATATATATATATATATATATATATATATATATATATATATTCTTTAAATTTGTACTGTAGATTTGGCATTAAAATTCAAACTTTTGCGGCAATGAAAATGTATTTTCTAGAGAAGCTTATTTTTATTCCAAGTTGTGATAAAATTAATGCCCGAGGTAGTAATGCAGACATGAAGTGATTATTAAGAGCAGAAAATCAAGTTATCTGGAAGTTCACGGTCAAATTTGCCCGTTTTCACCCATATATAAAATATCCTCTTCGTTAAATCAATATGCTGCCCTTTGAAGTTTTTCATCATTCAAACAACGGGGAAAACGCACATGTTTTCAAGTACCAATTTCATGCTATAATGACTGTAATGATTTTGTATCAATCTGAATCGTCTCAAAAATATCCGAACAGACGTAAAATTTCTGCTTGCATTGAGAATCCAATTGTATGTAACCGACTGAGAGAATAGCAGTATGATATACATTACTTAAGTTTGATAAAAGAAGGCTTGAACTTGACACGAAGTTATTTTTGGATACATTAATGGATTTTATTTTCATGGCTAAAAATTATTTAAATACATTCCATTCCCATGAATCTTACAGAACCGATATAAACTGCGCCTTTACGTCTTCGACCATAGTTTTTATTCACACAAAAATTAATGTTTTCAAACCCAAACCCATACGCAGAGAAACTTTGTGAATAGGAATACAAAATGAAACACCTATACAAGATACAGAATTCACGAATGCTTTTACACATAAAATTAAATATGGCAAAACAAATTTTCACGAAATTTTCTGTTCATTAAAATTTCAATATAGAATTTTAAATTTTCACGACATATTTTTAAGACAATTAAAAAACAATACCAGTATGTTAGAATTTAAAAGTGGAAATTGATCGTCGCACAAAAAGAAAAATCCCGTGATTCATTTACGACATTCTAATTCAACACAACTTTTGTATTTTATGCGCCGTATTAACAATAAAAACGGAGTTTCAACAAAGCAGTAATTTGATTATTTAAAGCATCCTTGATCTTCGAAAACGAGTTAGCTCGTTTGAGCGGAAAAGTTTCCCTGACGTCAAATTGAGCCCTTTGCATCACCGAGGAAAGAGTTCTCGATTGGTGGTCGCTGACAAAACTCGGATGAACACATCTGACCCTTCTCGTTGTGGGTGTTGCCTCGGCCCACTTGTAGTCTACCACGGCCCACTCCGCAGGCCACATCCTGAAACCTTCCCCATTTCCTCACGAACTCTCCTTGCGTTCCGGAATATGCCTTCCAACGCCGTTGTTAACACAGCCAGCAAAACATGCCACTTCCTTCTCAAACAACGCCTAAATTGAGTGACCCCCGTGATACAGTAAACCTTCCCTTCCTCTTCCTTACTCGTGCTTGTTTTATCCCGCAGAACTCTCTACAGCTCCATTCACTCTCTCTTCGCCACAACCTATCCCCCTCTGCCTTTCTCTCTCTCTCTGCTCTTCCACCATCGTCGTCTCCTCTAATTTCACCATGACGTCTTTGCTTCCCGTTTCCCCTCTCTCATTCTACACGATTTTCACCAACCATGAATCTCTTCTCCGTATCGTTATTCGCTACTTCACACGGCAAACTTCCATTTTACCGGGTATCTTGAAACCGGGCCTATTTCGGTCGATCAGTAGACCAATTTACACGAGCCACAGTACACAAAAATTAAGTAAAATGATTAACTAAAACTTGATGAAATGTCTAATATTTAATGTTATTGTATAAAATAAGTTTACAATACAAGTAATACGATATATTAAGGCCGTCATACCGTAGAGAATAAGAAAATACCGCACATATGTACGCATGTAAAAAGAATTTCCAATCGCAAATGAGTTTTAAAAAATCCTGTTAATGGAAATTCAACTTAAACCGGCAAATCGAGAGTTTGCATCCCTCTTTTGTCTTTCTTTGCTTCTTATTCGTTTTCCCTCAATCCTTTCTTTCGTATTTCTCTCAATAGAGCGCCATCTGCACGCGCTTCTCATTTAATCTACCCTAATGACTGCCCTAATTTATCACATTGTCGCGCTTCTCGTCTTTTTCCTTCTCTTGCGCCCTTCAATGTTTATCCCTCGGCATCCCATCTCCTCCTCTCATCATTATATCTTTCCTATCCCCTAAAGAGACCTTCGCTAAAACTCCCCTTGTCTCCTCTCCCCATAAACTTTAATGCTTATGAAATTAAAGGGGAGTATCGCCATATTTAATTGATATTTACTATTGGACGTTCTTGTCTGTTTTTGTTTCTGATCGTGGAAGTACATCTTTGAAAATTGTCTGGGGGAATATCAAGTTCACATTAATGATGATTTGGAATCGTAAAACTTTATTTTTAGCATATTCACGTAACATCGCATTACATTACGACTGCGTTTTCATTACTCGAATAAATTTAACGACCTCGAATTCGTAAGATAAAACGAATTGCTTGACAGTTGAAATTAACATCCACAGTCATCCCGCTTTATTTCTTTATACTTATGCTCGACACATTTCCTTTTATAATGATTAAGATTCCATTTTGTTTGCCTTCGATCTTGCTATTATTTCCACATGTCCTCTGTAATTCTTATGATTTAATAACGTAATTACTTATTTAACGTGTAATTGCCGGCCATGGTAGAGGGGTGTTTAACTTCTCTTGCTTTCAATGCTAGAGTCGTAGTCCTGACGGTGGCATGGTCGTCTTTGTTATCATTATGGCGGCCATTGTTAAAGGTAGGAAACACATGTTTAAGAGATAGCAGAAATAAATAAGTAGGTAATTCTCGGGAACACTTCAATAGTTATCTTCCATAATCTACATGTTCCTAAGATCCATCTTTCTTCTCTCTATGCCGCTATACGTCAAACAAATGTAAGAAACTATACAGACGCACGCTCACACGCACACGCGCAGTCACGCACAGATTCTCTCCTTCATCTCCATTGCTCCCACAACGTCCCCTATTCCGCTTTGCATTTGGCATCACTAAACCCCCCGAAATACGCTCCTAAAACACGGCTCTTCCTATCCCCTCCCCAATAACAGTAATTGCGTTCACTTGGCATAATGAAAGCGGGCGCTGGGTGTGCCAAACAGACCTTAGAATGCCAATCACTGTTCCACAGAGAGCGCGTATGCCGAGCCACCTCGTTATCGGTCCCAGAATTCAATTCCCAGGAGAGAGCGAGAGAGAGATATATGGGGGAGAGCTGGAAAGAGGGTGGAGGATGAAGATATAGAGGAAAAGAGGCACAGAGAGAGAGATTGAGAGAGAAGGGGAAAGTGAAGGGGAGAAACAATCCTGTTCGTTTTCGGTGAAACTGAGACGACAGTGTCTTCCTCCATCTAGAGAGCGAGAGAAGGAGAGAGGTAGACAGACGTAGATAGATAGATAAATGCCTTTAATTGGGTTAGCTCCCTCTAACACCTAAAATCCTATGGTACCATTCAGGCTACTAATTAAATATTAATAAGTAAAACAGAATAAGAAATAGCAAACAAAGACAGAAATATGCTGTTGAAATATTAAGTTAAAAGAGATAGAATAATATATTCAGTACCAAGGAAGAAAGGTAAATGTGTACAAATACTTCATATTTTGTCAAAAAACACTTGCAGGAAATCATCCAAAAGAAGTAGAGTTAAGAAAAGACAGAGAGTGAGAGAGAGAGTGAGGGAGAGAGAGAGATCCTGAGAGGCAGTCAGAGAAAAAAGAGATAGTGAGGGAAAAAGAGAGTGGGAGAGGAAGAGAGGAACAGTGAGAGAGACGAAAAGAGGCACTGTCCATCTGACCTAAATCCCTTAATTGACTGTGCTAAGAAAAAAATAAAAAAGAGAAAGATAGACAGACAGACAGACAAACAACTTTATATATATATATATATATATATATATATATATATATATATATAGAGAGAGAGAGAGAGAGAGAGAGAGAGAGAGACAGACAGACAGAGAGAGAGAGTAGTGAAGAGAAGTAAAAAGAGATTGAGAAATGGTAATACAGTGAATTGGAGTCATCAAATGTAAGCCATCTCGCTCCCGTCGTCCATCCTCCTACACATCTAGTTGCTTTGAAAACCCTTCGCCTTCCACGCCGCCGGTCATACACTGACGCCGCTCCCCGACGCCCCCCGTGCCTATACCGCGTCCATTCCCGTCACTCCGATGGTCAGCGCAGCGGGACAGGACGTCCACAGGACAATCACGAACGCTCCACCCCTCAATCCACAACGATGCGGTCGGATGATTCGGAGTATTCTGGGTTCTGTTGTCCGTGGGACGTGTGTAATGCATTTCCCTGGTATATTTCCCCTTCGAAGATTGCCCCGAGCTGCCGTTCTTTTTCCCAAAAAATTTCCCGACGAAATTGAGAAGCGACAATGTGATTTTTTTCGAATGTTTTTTAATTAATGGCCAAAAACATGGATAGAAAAAACTCCGGCCAAGTTTTAACGATGTGGGATGCTTTTATTCGCACCGATAAGGAAACCACATTAATTAAAATTGAAAAACGATAATCACTAAGTCAACCTTTATCCGTGTGGTGATTATAACTACCTGCCATAAGTGAAATGGCAATGTTTTCTCTGAGCGATATTAATTTTCTAATACAAAAGTTATTGAAAGTTAAATGACGTAGAAACTTAAAATGTTTCAAAATTACATAAAAATTCACGATGCAAATTCTTCTTCTTTCCCTTAAAAGGTCGGACGCGAATTTTATAACAGGAGTAATGGAGCAGAGAAACTCCACAGTGAAGTAATAAAACTTCGTGATAGCTAAGTTTAAATTAAATAACTTTGGCAAACTTTCCTATTTGGACGAATTAAAAGACTCAACCTCTTGTGCTTGGAAGTTTGCGCTCTTTCGTCTGTTTTATAGAAAAATGTTTGCGGTGAAATTTATTTCTTTACGTATTCCTTCATCTTTTCATGGAACATAAAATTTTAGAATGGTAATGGAGGGCGAATGAAAAAGATCCTTAATGTTAATACTTTTACCTTTTAATCAACATAACACGCTTTACTTTACGCACTGCGGAATTTTCTCATAAAAATTTCAGATCGAAAAAATAACATATTGTAAAAAAACCTCAAAAGGTGTCATCGAAAACATGACATAATGCCATCGTTAGAGTAAGTATTTTTTTCTTTTCCTACACGTTCCTATTTTACGCATACAATATTCGCAAGTAAGTACTTGACAGACAGGCAAGCAATTATTTTTTCCGAAAAATTATCGAATTCGATTTACAGCACTCAACAAATTTCTTGTTTCTATAAAAATTTTAGAAAATTATTGACATCCTAGCACAAGAGTCTTTAAAAAAATTTACGAAGCCCTTATTCAATTAGATACTTTTAAATTATTTGGATGGAATAAAAAAAATTAACCGATTTATGGTTTAGATCTACAGCTTCGCGTATGACGACGGCATAAGATTTGAAAAAATGCCAGAAACTGCCGTCTCGCAGAAAAAAAATAGGAATTAAAAAAAGAAATTTGCCGCATAGTCATAAAACATAATAATCATCGGAGCCAATATCGCTTTTTATTGTCCGTTTTAATTCATTTTTTCCAATTTCTGGGTCCAAAATTTTTTAGCCTCCCTTGGCAAAGCAATCCAATCTCTCCTCCTCACTCCTCTCTACTCTCCTCTCTACTATTCCATTATGCACGTCATGAGAGTGGGAGAAGTAGTCTATGGATGGAACGAAGAGATAACGGAGACGTACTCATTCCCTGAGCTGACGATTTTAGAACAAGAGAGGAAATATGCACACATCATGCGTGCATACATGCGTGGTAGAGGCGTTCTTTACGATTTAAGCAATCATGTCAAAAAAGATAAAAACCGACGGCTTACAATTAGTATAATGTCTCAGAACTGAAGAATGCTATGCCAGTAGTGACGCCAAGGAAATATCCATTTTTTGATCCACTGACTTATTTCTTAATCAGTTGTAATTAAAAAAACAATCGAAAATTATTTAAAACATAACTCATTCGAATAGCAATAATATAATCTTTATGTTCACGTTCATTCCTTTGTCGTAAATTACTCATTTCTTTCCTTTTACGGACGCTGTTTATACGTAAGGAAAATAGACGTATTTATGTTCATTTCTTCGTCGTAGATTATCCATTTCCCTTCATTTTCCAAATATTGCGTGCGCACGAAAGAAAATTAAACAAATTAGTTATTTACAACAGTTATTGCTTACATCAGTTGTCACGAAGATTGTTTTCGTTGACAAAAATAAAAAAAAGGCGGGAAATTTTATGTAAGTCCAATGTAAATTATGGCTTAAAAGTTTGATTTTCTTGAAATTTGCTACTTTTTCTATAAAAATGTATTGAACAAAACATGCTATTTCACTATAGTTGGAAGTACGAACGAAGGCCGGTGAGTCATGATTACTGCGCAGAGAGAGAAATACACGTTACATTGATGCCACACCGCCAGCCTGCAGAAGCTTTCGCTCAGAAAACAACGCATGACGCACGAAGTCCTATTATTCTACAAGCGCTAGCCGTTCGTTCTTGACAGCTGGCAACATTGTAACCAGCTGTACGTGTTGAATCGTCTGCATGCTCCGACTCATTTTTGAAGTACTGATGCACTTTATATACGATTTCTCTTGCTTGTTTGTGCAAAACCTTGCGTTTACTTCCTTCGCCCTCCATTTTGAACACCACAAAATATCAATCGTAAAACACGCAAATAAACAAGAAAATCACGCCGCAAATGTACGAACTGCACGCCAAGAGCCGCTCTAACTGACAGACGCTGATTGGTCAAGTGAAGGAGCGAGAGAAACCACGTGACATTCCTTGCCTTCTGCGCATCCAGTTGCCACCCGCCTTCGTTCGTGCTCCCTACTATAGTCCTACAAAGTCTTTTAAAGACTTTTTTGTTATAAGTGATATTTTACGAGATATAAAGAAAAGTTAATTTTTTGTCACTAGTAAAGTGACATTCCCGATTAGGTCGCGTGAACTTTTTATATCATTTCTTAGTTTCTATGCCTCTATTTCCTAAATACCTAATTTTATCAACAACCGTCCAGTAGTTTCTGAGATGAAACATGCGGACGGACGGACGAACACGACCTGACCATAAGGCGTTCTTTTTTACTTATTGTAAAGAACATCTAAAAATAAATGATGGAAGAAACAAGTGATAAAAAACGAAACGATGACCGCGTATGTGAAAAAGAGGAGAGAACAATATGGTAACGGAAACCGCACTCCGAAAAAAGACCCTCTTTTGGGCGATATTTAGTGCTATTAACCGACGTAATCTGGGAATATGCGTGTGTGAATTCGGATGTGCGCGCGAGAGAGAGAGAGGGTTTGTGACATTCTGACCTACCGGACGATATACGATGTCCCGGTTTGGCGGTAATTCGGGATCGGAGGTAGTAGTTCCCTCGTCCGTTAAAAAACTCCATTAAAAAGCCTATCACGGCGGCTTTTTGTCTCCAACCGAGAGTCCGGCAGAGGGAAGAGGATTTTCCACAAAGCGCTTGGTGTGGTGTGGAAGGAGAGAGAATATTTAAAAAACCACAGTCCCTTGGATTGATTACTTTGATGAGAGAGAGAGAGAGGATGAAGGGGAAAAGGGAGAGAGGAGGAAGAGAGAGGAAGCGTAAGTGAACAATAAGTTAGATAGGGAGGGAGAGAGAGAGAGACGAAGGGATAAGAGAGGGATAGATAGATAGATAGATAGATAGATAGATAGATATACGTCTTTATTAGGGCGAGATTGAGAATAAACAGTCTCCTCTTCCATCTAACCCATTGTCAGTTACATACAATTAGGTAGTAACAAGTAATAACATTAAACTAAAAGGTTACATAAAATGAAGAGCAACACAAAATACAATGAAATGTATAGGAAAGTATAGGATTAAAAAAAAGATGGGTAATTGTTGTTGTTGCGGGGAAAAACTAGGGAGCATAATGTACTATTCCCTAAGAAAAACCCCACTGCAGGAAAACACCCACACAAGAAGGGGAGTGTGAAAAACCTGCGAAACCTACTTATAGCAATATCTAAAGATTTAGAGGATCTTGAAATACATATATAATACATATAGTTAAATACTTAGAAGGGAGGAGAGAGGAAGGGGGAGAGAGAGGGAGGGAGGAAAGGGGGAGGGAGGAAATAGAAGAGGGAAGGATGTGAGAGGGAGGGAAGGAGTAGGGGAAAGGAGGGAGGAGAAAAGGAGGGTAAGAGTAGAGAGGGAGGAAAGAGAGGGGAGGAAAGAGGGGGAAGAAAGAGGGAGAGCTAAAGAGAGGGAGAAAAAGGAAAGGGGATAGGAATAGTGAGAGAGCAGTTCACACACAAACGACAATGACTACTCGCAGAGGAATTCTCACGTGAACGCAGGCTCTCCGGATTCGGCACTAACAAATTGAGAGCTCTCGGGGCAACTTTAACTCCATCGTTTTGCTTGAGTCTTACTCTACCGCCACCGAGAAGTGAAAAAGAGCGGCGTGAGGATTAGGAGTGGAATGGGACAAAAAGAAAAGTGGAGAGAGGAGGACGGAAGGATGAAGAAGTCGTTATTTTTTTGGGATGGCTCGTAAATAATTGTTCGGATCCTCTTTTTTTACGAGACATTTTTAAGAGCGCGGAAACGATATCAGATGCCACATCGACGGTTTGTCAGCGATAATCCTCAGGTTTGCTTGCTTTTTTTATCTTTCACTTCGCGCCGAAACTTTGAAGTCGGAATTGAGAGACATTCCAACTGCGTCCTTTAGGAGTAAATGTTCGAGTATTTTAAACATTTTTTTAGTTTTGACACGGTTATATCCGTTTCCAGATCCTATAACTTGAGATGTTTAACAAAGGGATTAATCTTTCTTTTCGTGTTTTTCTGTTTGAATTGTTTCAACAAAAAGCCAACAATTTGGACCTTATTTTTGAGGAGTTAAAAATTCAGGAGTATTTAGAGCCTGATTTTACGGACGTAATAATAATCCAAGGTAACCCTTCTAAGACAAATTGATTTTTCAGAATGTTATTATTAAGTGAGTTAAACATTTACTAAGTATCTCTCTTTCTTTCCATGCTTTAGTAGGCGACTTGCTAAAAAAATATGGATGTTTTGGATAATTTACGTTAAAATTATAATTTCGATATCTTCTTCGTGAATCAAAATTATAAAATGAAACACTTCTGTATATACTATTAAAATATGCACTGTTACCGAATATAATGCTCATTTAATTTGTTAATATTTTTGTATTCATGAATTCAACTTACAAAATAATCTTATGATTAGAATCATTATTATTATTTACAGTTTATTGCTAATATGCAACTCAAAAGCGGATACACAAAATGACAAGAAAAGTAGCGACATATGATAAATACATATTGTACCTATATATAATTATGCTCTGCGTATAAATTTCAGGGTTTCCAAGTTTCAAGGTAGGCTTTCACGGCCACCGTAGCTGCCATGGGGCTCACGGGATACCCAACGTACTTCATTCAACCAAACGATCCTCTACTTTCTCTAACTTCGTCGTATTTACTGCATAGGGAAATTAACTTTTGAAACTTTACCCTCCAGCTTATTTTAAAAGGTCTTTGCATTTTTCGGAAAGTGACTGAAGGGTTTCTTAGGTATCATGTTTCACTTGCTTGGCCCTATATGAACGAGTATCTCCCAACGTTCGTCTTTTTGCGCCCTAAATTTAATCTTTAATTCTTGACCTCAACGAAGTCCTCTTCACTAATTATTATAAGCAGATCAACCCATGCTTGAACATCGCTCCTCGTCTGGTATATCCCTTCTAATCTGCTTATTTTTCTTATATTTTTTTTTAATTCCCAACCTAAACTTTGCAAAATCTTGGTTGCACTACCCTCCGTCCAATGTCATCCTAGAATGTACGTAGCCGACTTACTTTGAACCATTTCCATTTTATTAATAATTTCTGTCTAATGTGGTTTTCATATATTTTTCGCGCATTATAGTTTAAGTCTTACTATCGATGCTATGCACATAATTACTTGCTCTTCCGCAATTTCACTTCCGCAATGAAAATCGAAAATTTTGGTATGCCTTTGCTCTCTACGTGAACTCCTAAGTGCTTACGATGGTGTACAGTTAGTATGATTTCTCTATTTAACATATACTGATAAAGGCTCTTTGATATTTTTCTGGAAACCTTATATACTTAATTAAAAGCATACAAGAAAGCTGTTGGCAGCCAGACACGCTAATCAAGTCCAATGTAATAATATTATATACGCTTGATATAACCAGTTATATTTGAAACATTTTCAAGCAAAATATGTAATTGTTATAAAATTATCAGTTTAAAATAAGTTCACAAGCGCCCGTAAAATTTACTATTCAAGTCGCTTAACTATATGAAAAAGATTTAACACTATATCTGGATCAATTAAAACGATTTATCTGAACATTTTTACGACTAACAAGAAGCAATGGAGAGTAAGTATTTTGTAGCGCCATTTAAATAAACCAAAAAATAGTCACAAATAAAACCTTTGGCGCGTTACCTGGTGTTTTCGGCGAATTAAAATAAAATATGTAGGAAATGTGAAATTTTACCCTCGGTGAACAACTCGTTTTAGTGATTTAGTGCGGAGTTCCGTGCTTACCATGAACTTCTGTTCCTTTCAAACCGCAGCCCATGCCAGCCAGAGCAGAGCTAACTTCCCTCAGCAGCAACGCCTCCCTCAGAGGTTTGCGAAGGCCGTTTCCAACGTCGCCGTCCTTTCTCGTCGCTTCTTCCCATGCACATGAGCAAACCCTAGACGAGTCTTTCGCGCACGCACAGTCCGCGACGGTGGAATTTGGCCGCTTGCGAAGACACATCAAGTAAAATACTGTAGGAATAAAGAAAAAGTAAAATGATTGCCTTTGTCTTCATAAGGCATGGCACTGCATTGTGAAATCTTAATGTAATTCATTTATTTATTTATTTAATCATTTTTTTCACATACAGCGATACCGCCAATTTAAAGTGAAAATTAAACATTCAAAAATTAACAACATAACAACCAAAATAAAGTACAAATAATATAAAATGAAATACAATATAATATAAGTGTATGCAGGAGCAGTCAATAAAATTAAGTTGTGCGACAACATGACATTCCGTTTTTAAGAAAAGACTCTTTGGACATTGAAAAAGGATCTACATTAGGGGAAAGTGAGTTTAAAAGGGAGGGGAGACGAAAGAAAAGAGAACGTTTAGCAAGTGAAATTCTGGGGGTGGGGTAGTGAAATAAGAAAGAAGAGCGAGTAGATCTATTAGGAACACGGAAATTAAATTGAGCAAGTAACTCAGGACAGTCAGTAATAGAGTTTAGTATATTGTATATAAAAGAAAGATCAGACTTAGTTCGATGAACAGAGGGATAATCCAAAGAAAGGGAAGATAAGATCTTACTATTAGAGAGTTGGCGAAAGGAGGGCACACGGGATTTAACAATTCTCAGAAAAAAATTAATGACACAATCCAAAGAGGCAAGGTTGGAAACAGAAGACATTGATCAAATAGGAGAACAGTAGTTAACCACAGGTAAAATAAAAGAAGAAAAATACAATCTAAGAGCCAGTGGATCAGTAATGTCCGTAAAACGATATAATATTCCCAGGAGAGACATTGCTTTATTTTTTATTTTCAAAATATGATCAGAGAAGCCAAGTTTAGTATCAAAGACTACGCCAAGGTCTTTCTGTTTGGACACTCTAACCAATGGAACAACATTTAGTGTATAATTAAAATTTATAACATTTTTAAGAAAAGAGATGGACATTACATTACATTTATTTGAATTTAATTTAAGTTTCCAGAAATCACACCAATTAACTACCAGATTAAGTGCCGATTGGAAAGACACACAATCAGCCATACCGGAAATCACTTTAAAAATTTTGCAATCATCAGCATAAAGCAATATATCTGCTGTGGGAGAAGGGATGAGGGTAGCCAGATCATCGACATATAAGTTAAATAAATAAGGTCCTAAGACACTCCCTTGTGGGACTCCTGAAGTGACAGTCAACCAGTCCGAGGCAATTCCAGCTAAGGCAACACGTTGTATGCGGTTATTTAAAAAACTTTTTAACAAATTAAGAAAATTACCATGGATATTGTACCGTTGACTAAGTTTATAAGTGAGTAATTTATGATCTAGAGAGTCGAAAGCTTTTGAGAAGTCCAAGTAGACAGTATCTAACTGAGCCCTATTTATTATGGCATCAACAGCATGGTGTTGATAAACTGCTAAATTAGTTAGGTAAGAGCGGCCAGTAAGAAAACCATGTTGCCTAGTTGATAGGTGAGGGGATGTAAAATAGTAAAGTCGGTTAAGGATGATTCTTTCACAGATACTAGAGACAATAGGGAGGATAGATATAGGACGGTAATTAGTTACATCGTATTTTGAACCAGACTTATGAATGGGAATTATGTTAGCAGATTTCCACTGGGAGGGAAAAGTGCCCAGAGAAAAACAGCGGTTAAAAATAATACATAGAGGAATAGAAAGAGAAGAAGCGCATTTACGAAGAAATAGAGGGCTGATACCATCTGGGCCCGGAGTACGGTAGGGGGAAATTTTACAGAGGAATTCAAAAACTTCTGTATCAAGGCAATCTTTAAGGATGATCCATGAAACAACAGAAGTAATAAAAACGTCAGATCGTCCAATGAATTAGAAGCTATAAGATGAACTCGTCGATACATGGTTTTATAATTTATTTATTTGCGCAAAACACTTCACACGTTATTTTCTTACCACTCCGATATGCGGCGTTTGATAATAAAATGGATTTTATCGAAAATAAAAAACATTTCTATGCTATTTTTATGTTATTTTAGCACAATTTTTAACTTATGCAGCTAAGATGAATGACTATAATATATAACTCAAACAATATTATAGATGGAATTTTTCTAATAGCAAGAAAAGATCTATCGTTTTTTAGTGGATGGAACACTGGACATTATATAGCCAATTCCAAGCTATGTGTGTCAAGATCACTGCTCTTATATAACATAGAAACTTAAGATAAAATTTGGATAAGTTTCATTGTCATTAATGAATTCAATTTGAAACAGACGTTTTTATTGGATTTACGCCAAAACTGTTTCTATATAAAAATTCTATAACATCTAGTTGTAACCGCGGCTTGAATGAATTGTAAGAGTAGTATTACGTACATCATAAACAAAGGTCATAATGGCACCTATATTTATCAGCTGTAAGTAGAGCTTAAGTAAACTTCATGATTAAAGCATACTTTTGAATATATGTCAAGCAGAATAATTTTTTTATAATTCTACTACATTCATGGCTGAGTGATCACAAAATATTAACATCATTATCTAAGCCTCACAGAATATGAGAAAGGAGAATGAGAATGGAAAGAATTCCAACGAAAATGTATCCAAATGAAAGTTGAAGGATCTTCGTTTCCATTGATGGTTGATTAGCCTCCCAACGGAAGATTTTTGGAGAGTGGAGATTGGTAGAAATTAAGAGCAGCAAAGAAGCGGAATGTATTTTTGGACCGAACAAAAGAAATCGGGATTCAGAAATGTCATTAAAAAAAGAGAGATGCTGAATTGGAGTGCTGAGGATGGATGGTGACGGGTGGGAGAAAAACAAAAAGGGGAAAGAATGGGAAGGAGGGAGACGGTTTCTTTGGTAATAAGAAAAGCATAAGAATGGGAGGAGGAAAGAAGCTTACAGACGGACACACGCTCGCTCCCATTAAGCGTTATAATGAACACTGGTACGGCTCAAAATACTTAATAAAAAAAGGATATTTAATTATAAAAAATATATCCCGAAAACTATTTATTTATTTAGACTGAAATGAGATTTCTCATTCGGGTAAGCTATTATTTGTTTTATTTTACGCTGGGTCATCTCATTTAGTCTAATTTCTTCAATCAGCGGGTTTTATTTTACGTCCGTTCGTTTAGACAGTAAAACAGAGCAGGAAAGGGCGGGAAGTTATTTAACGAGTTATTCTAATGTGGAGATTAAAGAAAAACAAAAATAATCTTTAATTATTTCATTGATTTGAAATTTTCTCCGAAATATTTGTTCCTATGATTCCTAGTTATTTGAATTAACGAAATAAGGATAACATCGCAGCAAAGTCGACTTATGCCTCTACCTATGCTAGTTTCTTCTGCAACTTTATTGCTAATGGTTTTGGGTGGGAGGATGAACTTAATGGTAATGGATGGCCATTTTCAATTAGCACCTTGGTAGGGCCACATTTAACCGACCAATGTACATGTGAATCTGAATAGTAAATTACAAGAGATACGATTGTGTAAACTTACGTTTAGATGTGAGAATTTATGGAATGGTAAGATAATTATTTATGTAATTTTCAGGTATAATGAAAAAATATATTGGGCTTATCCGTGTATATATATATATATATATATATATATATATATATATATATATATATATATATATATACACGGATAAGCCCAATATATTTATATTTATATATATATATATATATATATATATATATATATATATATATATATATATATATGGATGTCAACAAGGTGTTGGGATGAGGAAACCCAGTGAGCACTCACCAATCAGACGACTTCAGGTTGGCGAGGCCCCGGGGATGTCGAAGCGACACACGTAAAATAACAAAAAACAGAAACATCACAAACGTAAAGCTTTCGGAACTACTCCTTCTTCAGCTACAGAGAGTTCTCTGTTTCTGTTTTTTGTTATTTTACGTGTGTCGCTTCGACATCCCCGGGGCCTCGCCAACCTGAAGTCGTCTGATTGGTGAGTGCTCACTGGGTTTCCTCATCCCAACACCTTGTTGACATCCATATATTCATTTTACCTTTCCTTTTCCGTAAGTTGTTATATATATATATATATATATATATATATATATATATATATATATATATATATATGGATGGCAACAAGGTGTTGGGATGAGGAAACCCAGTGAACACTCACCAATCAGACGACTTCAGGTGGGCGAGGCTACAGAGAGATTCTCTCTCTGTAGCTGATGAAGGAATAATTCCGAAAGCTTCTACGTTTGTGATGTTTCTGTGTTTTTGTGTTCTTTTATTTATTTATTATATATTTACAATGCAATTGGGCACCTGGCCTGGTGGCAAAGTTACAAAAGTTTAACCTATGAACATATTAAAATTATATTTACAATTCACATCCTAGTTACAATATTCTCTCCAAGAATCTTTCATATCAGGAGCTAGAGTTTTCGAGGTTCTTGGCAGGCCTTCACAGCTACCGTAGCGGTCACGGGGCCCTCGAAGTCCCCACTGTACCTCACCCTACCAAGCAATCCATCTACTTCCTCCAGCTCCCTCGTTAATAATTTGTCTTAAAATATGATTACATAGTAATACTAAAAGTAATGAATATCGTTTACATTAATATTTTTAACTCTAGATTTAAAAGTTTTAACATTTCTGGGGAAGGGTTGGAAGAGTTCCTCAGGTAACGTATTCCATTCCCACACCCCACGATTTATAAATGAATACTTAGATACATTACTTTTCTGCCTTCTTAGTTTTATTTTATACTTGTGATCATTTTCCCCCACAAACTCAGGTTTACTTAGTCGCCTGTTCATGTCTACGCAGCCATTATTATTTACGTACGCATTGTACATTCCTCCTAGCCTGTTAACACGCCTTCTCTCACTTAGCGTTTCCCAGCCTAACTCTTTAATCATTTCTGTTACGCTATCCACCTTCCCAAATCTCCCTAGCACATACCGCGCTGCCTTCCTCTGAACCTTTTCTATCTTATCTGTGAGCCCTTTCCTATATGGATCCCAAACAGGCGTTGCGTACTCTAACGTTGGCCTAACAATGGAAGTGTAAGCTAATTCCCTTGCCGTCTTTGAGCACCCTCTAAGGTTTCTCATTACAAAATGTAAATTTTTGTACGCTTTATGAACTATATTATCAACATGCAATCCCCAATCTAAGTCTTTTGTCATAAGGATTCGACTTCGGTACCTGTTTCCCATTTATCTTGTAATCATAATTACTACTAACTCTCTTATTCGTAAACTTAATACATTTGCTTTTGTTCACATTTATATTCATCTTATTTAATTTTATCCAACCTGCCACCTTATCCAAATCTTCCTGAAGAACTAAGCGATCATTTTCATCGGAAGTCTTCCTATAGATGACGCAGTCATCCGCAAACAACCTAATATCCGACTTTATTAAAACCGAGAGATCATTTACGTAGATCAGGAACAATAAAGGTCCAATAACACTCCCTTGCGGAACACCAGAGGTCACATTTGCTTCTTTTGAAAATTTCTCACCTATTCTGACCTTTTGCCTTCTACCCTCGAGAAAATCATTTACCCAGTAAGCTACTCTCCGATTGATATTCATGTCCCATAACTTTCTAATTAATCTATCATGAGAAACTGAGTCAAACGCTTTTGAAAAATCTATTACCACCGCGTCAACTTCCTCTCCTTCGTCTATGGCTTCAGCTATGTCTTGGCACAATGCAAGGAGCTGTGTTTCACACGAGAAACCACTCCTGAACCCATGTTGGTTTTTAAAAAGTCAATTATTCGCTTCCCAAAACTCTCTTATATAATCAACTATGATTCTTTCCATGACCTTACACACGTATATTTTTACGTGTGTCGCTTCGACATCCCCGGGGCCTCGCCAACCTGAAGTCGTCTGATTGGTGAGTGCTCACTGGGTTTCCTCATCCCAACACCTTGTTAACATCCATATATATATATATATATATATATATATATATCTGTACAAAAATTATACTAATTTTAGACATTCTCTATTAGTAGTTATGAAGTGCATAATGCATTAATAGCAAAGATATAAGGATATTAAATAATGACTCTATCATAATGAAAGTCTATGTAAGTCTTTCTGTCTTGCTGAGAATATTTTTCGTTTGGTATGGACAACCGTGTTGCCGCTATCGTCATTAGGTTATGTATAACAAATTATATTCAGATATGGGGCAGCAATACGTGTTTACTTAAACCAACTAAAATGCAGCGCAGAATTTTATTCCTTGATTTCTGAAAATTAAGGATAAGTCGTACAAAGTGTATTAGTGTGTAATTTACACGTCCCTCAACGGTCGAGTTCTTAGCGTAAGTTGTAAATAAAGAAAAAATTGATGTAATTGCATCAGAATTTAGAACAAATTTTCAGCCGGTCGTAGTTACATAAGAATTTCTCTATTTTCAATAAATTTATTATGTTGCTTATTTATGTTGAAATTTTCCTGTGATATATTATCTTGATGGTCGATAGCTTAGAATTAATAAATTCTTAGAATATGAAGGATGATCGAATTTCAGATAGAACAAGATGATCCAAACAACTTATGATGCCTACTATCCATTTAATCATTTATTTAATACTTATATTGGCTTTAATAGCTTTAAAGTCATCGCGGATATGTAGCTCTTTGTGTTCCCAAATCTCATAATTTAGCGTTATAAAATACTACAAATATATTCAAACGAAATATTAAATCGATCACGCGTATTTGTGTGACAAAAATAACGCGTGTACTTATTAGTGAATATACCGAATCTGAGTCCAACAATAGTTGTTGTTGCAACGGCAACACTCTCGTAATGAGTGATAAAAACTATCCTTGGGTGCTCGGCTTATGTAGAATGAGATTTCTATCAAGTTTCATGAATATCGGTCTATAGGTTCAAAAGTTAATAGGAGGAGCGGACAGACAGACAGATGGACAGGCAGACATAACGACAAAACTACATGACTATTTCCAAAGTAGGTTAAAATATGCAGACGTATCCTGACTTATTGATATGCATTTAAACGCTAAATTATCATGGAAACAATAATTTTTATGCATTATCAATGAAAACAAATCAAGCTTAATTACATTAAAATAACAATATATTAATGTTATAAGCGTACGTGATTTGATTTTTCTTCAATTCTGATTCAATTAAAAACATCGATGCATTTGGTTTTATATGGGAAATAGACATCGTAAATCGGCTTTTCAATTTCTGTAAACAATTTTGATTTTATTTCGCAGCAAAAATTAAATTGATAATAAATTGAGTGAAGTGAATGTGTAAAATCGTCCAAGTATAAATGTAACGATATAATTAACAATTATTTTGGTAAGATTCATTATATGGTTGCATTGGACATGTATATAATATAATTAATGCTTAGATATAGCATACGACTTGAAGTATTTTAATTTTATACTTCATTCATGCCCACCTGCCATATTTGATAGGAACTTATGCTAACATACCTATATTATCGAATTCTTAGACTAATATATTCACGGAAATTCAACACATATTACTCTAAAAAATCTTTCTATTAACATATCTCCCAATAAATCCTGAAATATATAAATAACGTAAGTCTGAGTGTTTAAATTTGTCATTTAACAAAGGGATATTTTATAAGACACAATCCTCCGGATCGAAATTCTTCCTATGAATAACAAAATCTATTCGCCACTAAAAGAAGATTGTTATTCCATTTTCATAGCGTTCGAAATCTGAGACGACATCCGCGGAGTCTCCGACAAAATAAAAAATAACGAGAAATCATAGGCAATAATTCACAAACCATTTCTCAAGCCCCTCTTCCTCCGATTCATCCACTTCCCTTCAGATCGCTCTCCCTTGACTCCATTTTTATCGCATTGAGTACGCGGCTCCCGTCCGCAGAGATCGAATCGCGTGGTGAATCTCTCGTTATTTGGCTACGCAGCCTCGCCTTCTACCTATAATCTATCTATCTACCTACCTCTGTCTTCTTTTGCCTCTCTTAAAACCTCCTAGTCACAAGGAAGAACAGAAAGAACAAAAGATCAGGGAATAGGTGTGTGAATGCATGTACGTGTAATGTGCGTGCAAAAGTGTACGTTGGGTTTTTGCTTCTGTGTTTTTCATGTGATATTTGCGTTTTATATGTGATATATTCTGCTGTTTACGGCATTGTTGTCATTCAAAGGGTTCCACAGAGATCCTAGAAGGGCTTAGCGCAATTTTCAGGCCATTTCACAATTGAAACAATTTTCCTTATTTAACTAAATTAAATAATATTTATATGCCAGCAAGACACAATACATAACATTAAAAATATATGGCTTCAAGCAGCATAGTGGTTATATTTATAGGGAGGGTTAGGTTTCCGCAGAATTTGGCAATGTAATTGTGAAGCTCCTTATACAAAGAAAGGTAGAAAATCACTGCGTTATGATATGTGGGTGATGTGATTTTTGGCCATTGTGTATGAGGTGTGAGACAGGCGATGTATAAGTGTATTTGTGCGAGCACGCGCGAATAATTGTTGTACGAATGGCGTTCACTGCCTGTAGCCACGGATTCACACAATAAAACTCTCCATACGTTATTTCTCGAATGTATGCATGGAAGCGACAATTTTTTCTTCCCCTTCTCCCTTCCACGAAGCAGGGAACTGCAAAGAAAACTTTCTCAGATACTGAAAAACCTCTTCGCTCCTCAACCCACCTTTTCCAGCCACTCTCTATTGTTCGTTCCACCTTCCGGAAATCCCCTCTGAACCTCGCGATCGTCAATTTTCCATTTGCTCCGCGTGCATATCCATGCAAGTACGTACCTCTGTTAATCTTCTAGAGGAGAGGGAGGTCAGAAAAAGAGAGAGAGGTTGGTGGGATGGCAAGAGGAAGGAAGGATCTTAAAACGATGAAATATGTCGTTGATTTTGGAGGGCTCGAAGTTATAAAAGAAGAGTGAAATGTCTGAAAAAATACAATGGGATTCCCTTTTGACTGCTAAAAACCCTCGAGAATACTTCTTCCTCCTTTTATCCCTCTTAATATGCTTCCTCTCCTATCCCTCACATTCTTCTCAGCTCGCTAGTGTGCCTCCGCCCTCTTCTCTTCTCTCTCTATCCCATCTTACAGCTTTTTTACTCATTCCACGAGTCTCCGTCCTTCGGTTTCCCTCTTCGCATTCTCTTTCTCTTCCTGTCATTCTTATCCTATTTGACCGGTCGACCCTACCGACCCACTTCAGAGCGATATGAAAGAACTTCCATTTCGCAATGAATCTTCGATATTGCGCGAAATTCTTCTCCCTTGTTATTTATCTCGGGCTTGCTTATCAATCGAATAAATTGAAAAAAAAAACTCCCAGAAAGGAAATATTCCTAAGTATTTTTTAATTTTTGGGGGCGGACATGCTTTGGCCAAGCTTACACGTATGGCTAAAAATGAATCGAGTCATGGCCCCAGAGACGGGAAAATCGCGGAAAAGGTATTTGACTTGCATTTTTAACTTCTCTGCGACGTCGATAGGTACCTACGCATTTACGCGGTCTGAAAGAAAGCGTTTTGTATTGAAGTGGATTAATTAACCAATTGATTATTTAAAAAATCCAGATAGATTTTGTGTCGTCGTCAAATCTTATACAGTCTTCTAATTAGCATGAGAATATCGGCACCAAGATTTGGTGATAGGTTTTTATGATTCGTTGACGAATACCTATCATTTTTTTAATTTCAAAGCATGCCTCACGCTTTGCACAATATATGAGTAAAAATTAAATTTAGTTCTCTCTCTCGAAATTTTTTTCTTAGGTAGGATTTTGTGCAAAACCGACTAGAAAAAACCAAAATCTTGAAAAAGTGCAACAATGTGGCCGCTAAAAATTCGCAATTTTTTAAAGAAATTTTCAACATTTATGTATTTCCGAATGTGCTACGGAGCTGAACATTTTTTATTGGTAGGATTTGAGTACTGAAATTTTCAAGTTATTTACAAAGTAGTGCATTTGCACAAATAAACATTTGAATCTATCCATAAATATATTGCGGCGGCCGTTAAAAATGTTTAAAATTTAAATAATTAGAAAACTATTATTTCATTTCTAGAAGTGCTACAACTTTAAAATATGGCAGAAATGTGTAGCATCAGTACCCCATAATGGAGAAAGTATAAAATTCTTAAAATTGCAAAGTTTGGGGATTGTTTTAATCTATTATTTTTACATAAGGGAAAAACGAAAATTGCTGCGGAGATGAAATCTTTAGAATTAAAAAAATATATCTCATGATGAAATATCTGTATGAAAAATGAATGTTTTTTCAAGGTGAGATGATATGCTTGCAGAATGTAAGCACCATCTACTAGTATAGTATAAGGACGACAATACAATCTCGAGGTTTAACATCAACACGGTTGGCAAGAGAACATATCTTTAAAAAGCTTAAAACTTTCCTATAAATGTGTTTTAAACGTATAACATTAGCGATTTCGAATCGAAGGCAAAAGTCAACGATAAGAATATGAATTTATGTTTATGTTTCTTTAAAATGGTCTAGGTGCGAAGATCGTAGGACAATTACTTTTAATTTAATTTTGCAAAAGAAAAAAGCCTGCAAGTGAAAAAAGGTATTTTTAAGTGTTCTTTTATGGGAATTTCTAAAGAGCATTCCGGAGAAATGACGGACGGACGAACCAACGTACAGAATAAGGATATTAAGTATATAATAAGGATTTATAATTAAAAAAATATTCTCCTAATGGCGTACTCTTCACATTTTTATAGTGAAATTGACGATACCGCTAAAATATTCGTTATAGCAGCTCTCGTTACAACGGACCGTGGCAATATATAAATAATTTTTACTTTTCTTTGCTTTTTGTAACAATTTTCTCAATCAAGTTACTTATACTTTCAATTAATTCCATTGTGTGTCACTGTGTGTGGCTGAGAAATTCATCCTCTCTTCGTGCAATTATTTTGCGTATGGTGCTTACATTTTCTAGAGTTTTTAAGTGAACTAAACCGTAAAAACTGTGTTGATAATGTAAAAATTCTGGAGGAAGCTAGTTTTAATGAATAAGTTATAAGAAAAGAACCAATTTAAACATGTTTTCCTAAGTGGATTATAAAATGATTTCTATCGGAAAAGCTCTTAAACCTTGAGATAATTCTATTTATATTTTCCTTCCGGCACCGGCCTTGGTAGAGGGGCGGTTAGCGTGTCTGGATCCCAATTCTAGAATGCTAGGGTCGCGGGTTCGAATCCTGTCGCGGGTTCGAATCCTGCCGCGGGCATGGTTGTATGTGTTTGTCTTTGTTAACGTTATTACGCTCATTGTAAAAGGCTGTTTATGAGCTAATATAAAATACATAAATAGATTAGCTCAAATGAACAATTAAGAAGGCTATATTTGCTTTTACGATAGTAGAATTTTATTCTTTTAGAAATAAATAATATTATGAGTTAAAATAAAGGCATCTTAATTGCCTATCTCATTTGCAATTATTGAAAATATCTTCTATTCTAATATATAATATACACCTATTCTAATAAGGACAACATATTTGTCGCTTACATATTATCATACACCATTTTGCATATTTCACTATTTTCCATTCAAGACATTCTACTTGTTACATACAGTGATATGTTGCGTCCCATGTTTTCCATAGACAAACTAAGAAAAACATCTTCTATGAAAATCTAATTTTTCAAAAATATGACCAAAAGTCGATCCAAGAGGTCAGCGAAGTAAAAATTTTATATCTGAGTAATTTGTATGTCGAGCCCGTTATTCATTTTACGCGCCGACTATTTCTTTCTTATAACCGAGGTTGAGTGCCAACCCTATGTGACGCAGGAATCAAAGCATTTCGCTCCCGCCTCGCATTTTTCCTGAAAAATAAGAAGCCACAAAAACTTTCATTGCCACTACATCTTTGTCCTAATATCCGTCAAATTTCGAGTTTTATGTTACTTTCCAAAGGCATTTTATATAGACATCTCACGTTTGTGATCTCTTTCTTTTTTACACTGTACAAACTCGTTTAAAGTTATTTTATGCGTTAATATTTCAAACATTATTATGGACTATATAACACTTGTTTTTAAGGTTTTTGTTTCAAAAGTAAGACATAAAACACGAAATCTCTCCCGTGCTGCGTATATACGATCTTTTATTAAATTTCACTTGTGCTGAAAATCCATACATTTTTGATCATCAAATGTTTTATCTGCACAAATACTGATTTACACATCCGCACCTAAACGGAATTCACAGACAACTCATTCGTGTCCGGCACGCATGCGCAACAATTTTACCACCTTTAAACGATTTAAATTTACGCAAATCTCCCGAAGACCGCTGAAAGACCTCGCTTCCAGATTCCACTATAAAGTTATATTCCGACATTAATTTTAATGAAATACGAGTAACTGATAAGTAGGAATTAAGTCTTTGTAACCATTGCGTATGAATTCAGGTTAAATACCTTAAGCTAAGCGTTGCGACGAACAAACGGCAAAAAGAGTGGTAATTATTTACAACACTCAATAGGATAATGTGAACAATCAAATTCTTTCCCATATAAGTGTTTCATCGAGCGTGACTAACTTGAAACAAAAAACTAGAAAGCTTTACTTTATCCTTTCAGAAAGAGATTTCATCGCGACCGCAACAATCATCGATATTACTTCAATTTTATAGAGCGATAAAAGGAGACCTCCACGCACATTTAGAAACAGCCGGAAGTCGCGACGATAAAAAAAAAGAAATATCTCATTTCGCTTTGAATCCTTGTTACGACCTCGAGGAGAGTAAAAAAGCAATATGTATCGAATCGACGAAAAGGAATGCTCCCTCTTACATTCGAAAAGTTGCCGTGCGTATAAACATAAGGAATATCTATCGATCACCACGTCTCGCGGCGTCTCGGATCATTCCTATCGAATTGCTTGCCCGTCTCGAAAGAAAGAGAAGGATCTATCAGAGGTCGCTACTCCCTGTTGGAGATACCCATCCGACAAAAAAGCCTTAAGATCCATTCTCAACTGCATAAAGCTAAAAGTAAAGCAAACATTCCGTTTTGTATATTTTTTATCTCACGTCGATTCGCTCAATCTCCTGAACCCATCTTCTCGAAGAAAATTCAACATTTTCGAAGGAGTGAGAAGTTTCTCGATGGAAAAAATATCGTTTGGGCATAACAACCCAGAGAATGTTGCGCGCGATCAAAATTATTATTTTTAGGTTATTATCCGAAGGAAACATAGCCTTATGAAATGGTCCTGTCTGTATGTGTGTGTGGCCCCTACTAACAACTTTTGAATCAATGGACCGATTTTCATGAAACTTGATATGAGGATCGTGCTGTCACCTCCGGGCTATATTTTATTTTGCGAAGGTTGAAGTCTCGGGTTCGATTCGAGGAAAGATTTTTCCCTATTTGTTTTGCATAGGAAGTCTCAAATCCATCGTACAGAGAATTGCGGTATCGTAGCGAGATGTATACTGCTCTAAGTGGAAAAAAATGTAGATTCTAATTCTTCTCACGGAATTTTGATAATTGATCGTAATTTATTGAATTTCTACTAAAACAGCGTTTTTGCGTTTTAAATCGCATTTTATCGGGTTGTCGCCATGGAGACAATTATTACCAAACTCTGCTTGAACATAGACGAGTGAACAAATGGGTTATTACCAATTTTTATATTAACTTCGCTATATATATATATATATATATATATATATATATATATATATATATATATATATATATATATAAGGCGAAGTTAATATAAAAGTTATATAAAATTTATTATTTTTTGTTTTGGACTCACAATCTGTCTAATCTGCTTGCAGGGTTCTAACCACCTCACCTGAGATAATCATCGAGTAAGACGAGTAATTTATTCAACTCGACCACCAGGTGTACGCGTTGGCGCTGCGATGAATGTTAGTTTGAATTCGTATGGGAAGATAGATATATAATATTAGTGGCATTTTTCGTATTTATTTCTTTTTTAAAATTGTTTTCTTTTTAGTTGTTAATTTTTCTAATTTCATTATTTTGGCAACAGTTATCACATTATTTGTACTATATAACCTTAGATTTCCTTTTCTGTATTTATATTGTTGAAGCGAATCTGAACAAATTATAAGCGTCCATCATATCAACGAGATTAAACAAACTATTGTCATTGTTCGTGGTTTAATAGAAGTCTCTTTATTTTACTGTGGATTTGTATTCATACGAGCATTTAGACATTTTTGAAGGGATACTTCTGCTAATAATTGTTTTTATTTATCATAATTATTATTGATAATAAGTTTTTATTTATCTTAGAAACTTTTTATCTTTATTAATTTAAGATTATTCTGAAAATTGTTTTTCCTATGAAAAGGCCATTGAAAACCTTGTTGGTGATCAACAGTTTAGTATCTAAAGCTGAAACACACTGAACTAGCAGTATATTTTCGTTGATTTTAAGCAATATGAATGGTTAAGTCAGTATTTTCATTAATGAAACAAAAGATATTAAAACTTCTTACTACTTATATACCAAACATTCTTACGTTTTCCATTGAGTTCTCTACTTCTGTCTGCCATTTTCTTAACTGTAAAAATATTAAAGATTAAATATAGAGGCCCCCACATTATGCACGTACCCAGAAATTTATTTTGGAAGGGGGGGGGAACTGGGGTCCGAGGCCGAATACCAATTTCCAGCAATCGATTAAAACAAGTCCTATTCAAATAATATATCCTTTTACAGCGTTTTTAGTTCTCATAACTCAACGCAGCAAGTGGCAGCGTAGCAACGTAACAAGTTTGTAGCGTGGTTATCGCAGATTCCACAAATGTCTGTACACCAGGAGGGAGGAGAGTCCGGACTCCCTGGGCACGTCCTTGCCCCACATCACTCAACAACTGGTAGACACTTTTGCAATTTTTTACGCCCATGCAAGCAGAAAGGTTATCATAATTATGTTATAGAGTTTATTCATATTAAAGTATTAACTATATAAAAGTTGGTTATAAAAATTCATTTTTATATCTTCACTTGTTTTCTTTTCTACTCGACTGCCCTTCAACAATGGACAGTTGATCCATACATATTAGCGTATAAACAGTAGAATTTATTTAATTCGTTTATTTAAAAAGATACATGCAAAATATAATGCCAGAAAGAGATTTGGACATTGCTTTTAGTATTATAAATCTGATAATGGTCTATTAATTTGTTTTTCAATTTTTCTCTATCATTGATAAACTATGAATTAAAAATGGTATTTATGGTATGAGAAGACTTTGAAATGACTAATACATAATGAAGAATTTCCTGTTAATATAAGTGATAAATTCGGGACGTCAGCTTTGGGAAACCAGCCTGCATTAGTCCTGGTTTAGACTTCTTGTTCCTATTCTACTCTACCTTATTTCTCCTCTTAAGTATAACGTCTCCCTTTTCTCTTCATCCCGAAGGACGATTTTATACCCATGCGTACCCTTTGACTCCGTCACAATTCTATCTTTCTTTCGATCTCCATTTCTTTCGAGAATTTTAAGGTCAAAATTCTCCCGTAGCAAATATACGATATTTAAAGGTCATCCTCGTGATCTCATTTTTGCCGCAGAAAGGAAAATGTGTTGTCACAAATTCGATCTCCAACTCCTCTACGAAGGACTGCTTCGATTACTCGATTTTCCATTCTTTTCTCAAATAAGAAGATCGTGGGAGTAATAACCGACATTTGATGCTTTAGATAAGGCCGGAATTTTTAAAAATATTCTGTATTATTTCAATTCGAGAAACGGTTATCCGATACAATGTTTCCTCTAAGCTGCGCGTCCGCGCACAAATTTCTAAACACCCGCGCACAGATTTCTATACTCCGCGCACCACAGACTAAAAAGAGTTACATAGGGGTCACGCCCGAAATTAAAGTTCCTATTTTATTCTATTTTTAATACATATTTCCTTATCACGACTGCCTTATACAGTGTCCGTTGACACAAGGTAACCAGTGAGGCCGCTAAAAGCGACAACCCCTTTGCACTATTTTATTACAATATACAAAAAATGTCTAATACAAACCAAAACAAGTATCTTAGAATATTCTTATAGCAAATTTTATAAATGAAATTAAATCTTAGATTTCTTATTTACACCTCATTTTCATATAAAAATGTAAAAAGTTCTTGCATAAAATACTGCTCAGTTCATGCTGTGAATTTACAAAGACCGCGCAGACTCCTCCATTTCCGCTCAGATAGTCAGCCACATTAGAGGAAACATTGATCCGATACTAAAAAATGTGTCTTTGTATTCGTATCGATTTTCATTTAACTTTTAAAAATGTTATTCATGTTCCGGATGGATCATTATTTTGTAAGTTAAACAGTAAAACTGTTAGTCATAAAATGGTTGCTTTTATCAATTTAAAGAATCTCATAGATCGATGTTTTCAAATTAGTTTCTAAGGATGTTAATACTCCAGCAAAATCTAATGTTTGGTACTTTTTTATGTCTCATCTCAAGTCTCATTAAAGAGTCAGACCACGCAGCGCATGTAAAGTCTACAATAAGATCCTAATTTACCCATAAAATGTGTCCCTTCCATCAGCTGCTTCAACAAAATCATGGCTAATCGATATCGTAAGATAATTTCTACTAGGTACAAACTTGGACTACGAAAAATAGCAAACAATACCTGCACGTAATCCTATCAACAAATTAAAAACGTTCAAAGTAGAATTTCTCGGTCAATTATACATAATAGCGCCTTTTCAATTGTGCTTTTGTTTTATAACTTATTAGTTTAGTAATATAGAGATCACTGTATTTTAATAAAACGTACATACTAGGTTCATTTTAAGGAAACGAAATTGGTGCGAATGATAAATATTCTATATAGCGTATGCTCTAATTGGTAATTTCCAAACGCGGTTTACAATAAAAAATTATTCGATAGTGCATACTTAAAATGACTCTTTTTTCTATCCGTAGAGGTAATTTAGCCGTAAATTTTCAAAATGGTTGCCTAGCAACAGATACTTTTTTGCAGAAATTGATACCCATTTTCCAAACGGGGCCTTATATATTTTTTACCCTCTCGACAAAATGGAGGAAAATAAACCAAATCCGGACTCGCTCTTTATTTAGCTGGCGCCCGGCCAATGGTTCTTACCCAGCGATAAATCACAGCTCATCTGCTCTCTTCATCTCTCTTTCCAACTACTTTCTCCCTTTTTATCATTTTGAAAGAGCAATTTTATTAGATACAAATTTTCTTGCATCCATCTGCATCACGACGGTTAATTTAAAGAAAGGTATTGAGACCCTATAGACCAAAAATGAAGATTTGAGCGTATCTGGTATCCTCCGAAAGCACGAAATTATCGATTATCATAACCAAAATGCATTCGATAAGAATCACCTTTTGCCTCACCTCCTCCTTCCCTTTAAACAAGCCCACACAAACGTACGTACATATACATACTAGGGCACACGTGGAATATGGTTACCGAATACTATGATACATACACCGCTGAACAAGTAATATTTCAGAAACCTGCCCATTTCCTAACCTAAATTTACACATTATGCATGTAAAAGATGAGAAACCCTTTATACTATTTTGTGATTATTTGCTTTAACGAAGAAATTGGACGGAGATTTTCATAATTTTAACATTTGGAAGTTTCAGGCAAAACTTACTGTTTAAAATTTCAGGATATAAGTTAGTAGCTGGGATCGCTCATAGTGACAATTCAAAACGAAAATATTTCATTTAAATCAATGAATAAATTTGAAAACTTGTATGAAAATATATTCCAATAACCGATCTAAAAATAACTACAGATTTTTACAGGCGTTTAGATAGTGGCACAGATGAAATTACTATTTTGTGCGTTTAATTTATCTTATAAAATTTACATTCCACTCTCACATCTCTATTAAGTGCTACAGAAACTTTTAATGTATTATGATAATATTTTATTTCGTTTTTAATTTTTAATCTCTGAAATATACGTCTGTTAATAATTAATCTGCCTCTCGTTAAATTAAAAAAATTGTCAATAAACATACCTACTCTAAAAGCCAGAATCGTAAATATTTCCTTAGATTTTTGAGCGCTAATTTTGTGTTGACCTTAAATTTATTTCGAATGATTTTTCTGTGGATGAAAATTCAATATATATAAATATATATAATATATCTAATATTTTATTTGACGAAATTTCCTCTGAATTTCCGTTGATTAATATATAAGGGATTTCAGCCTCCATTCGTTATTGGGTTCAATTTTTTAGCATTCACAAAATTTGAGGATCAAATTTTACGTTTTACGGCACTTAACGTTTTAGAGCAGATGAAAAAATAAAATATTCCAGAATCATTTTAATCTACAATTAACGAGACGAAAATTTAGGCGAAACAAATTCACGAATTGCATTACGAAATGATAACTTTTCTTCAATAGTTAAAGAGATTCAACAAGTTCACATTCAATCGCATCATTTAGCCGGCGCGGAATGGAAGAAGATGAGCAGGGCAGTCCCTAGAGGGTTGCGGGGCCTGGGGCGATCAACATTTGCGGGCCCCCTAAACAATATAAAATTATCAAGGCATAATTCGTGCACTAAAAAATAGTAAGAATATTTTAAATTTTTAATATGTATATTTTATTGTACAATTTTAATATGTGGAGTCATTTCCAAAATTATTCCAACAAATTGAGTGGCGCCGCTTTCGCAGCCGACAGAATTTTAACTTCATATCTACGTGAATGTTATGTGCCTATTCCTGTCGTGACCCCCACCTCAGGCTTCAAGGTTTGTTATTGTGTAAAATACGACTTATTATTGCATATCGTTCGGAGTTAACAAAGATTATTCCGCGTATTGGGCGATCGTTTGAACGTAGTATTATAATTCGCCATTGTTATTTCACAGTCATTCTTGCATCGTGATGATAGCGTGAAAAAGCCCATGGAATTGTTTTTAAAAGTGAGGAATCTCTTCTGAAATTTAAGAACAAAAATAAGTCCTTAGTTAGGAAAACCGACAATAATTTCATCATTTACGCCTGATTCATAATGGTCTATGCTCAGTATTCTGCTGTAAATTGGCTTCGAAAAACTCCATGTATACCTGGAATTTGGATATGAATATGAACATAGAAATTTCAAATGAATGGCAACATACAATTCGTGAGGTCCACTTTATGCTAGAGTAGAATAAAAATTCACTGTTTATTGCTCTGTCTACTTTCAGAAATTCAACTTCCTCGACTTTCTTGCAGCAAACTCTCTGCCAGCAGATCATTATAATCCAAATCGGAGGCTATTTCTCTCTCGACAGACAGCATAGCAAATCCACTCAAACTTTCTTGGGAAATTGCTGTCCTAAGATAATTTTTTATTATTTTAAGTTTCAGAAAACTTCGCTCCACTGTGACCGGAACTGTCAACAAAATTTTATACGCTATATCTGTATTTTAATTACTTGAAAAACTTAAGGATTTCAAATGCACCTTTCGTTCCTTGGGGGATCAACTGTTGAAGCACATGCAGTTCTTAGAACAGGTCTGTACTGTCGATGTCGTGTGAATGTTTATCACTCATCATGTTGTCCAAATTTATGCACTTTTTTAATTTCGTCTTCTGTTACTGCTCAAAATTTTTAAAACCATATAGGAAGCCGATATTACCCGTGTACTCTTCCATTTGTTCTAAACGCGTTGTTGGCGGAATGAGAGCCTGATCTACTATGACAAAGAAGTAGTTAGTTTCAAATGCCTTTTCAGCCGAACACCATAAGTGTCATCCACGCTTAGCAGCAATCGTTATCTAGCTCAGAGGTGGGAAAACATTTTACGTGGCGGGCCGCATTAACAGTAGCAGCTTCATAGGTGTACAGCATTCAGAAATGAAAATGCTTCGGCGATTTACGTTGCGGTTCACAATGGAAGTTATTTGAGATAATGCGAGGAATCCTGTTAGTGAAAATCAATAATAAATAATTTTATCCCCATAATATCACTGGAAAAGGTTTTTAGGCCATAATTACAAATATGAAATTATCTGCATTTTATATTAAGGTTCGCTTTCATAATGTCATCACGGGCCACATAAAATGCCCTCGCGGGCCACATTTGGCCCGCAGGACGTGGTTCGCCCACCCCTGATCAAGCTGCTTAGCGCGGGACCTGGGACGACCGCCCCGATTCGCCGTACCCTAGGGAAGGCCATGAAGATGAGTATATTTTTTCCTTCGAATCTATTATTTATGACCCATAGGAGGACTTTGAAAAGCCGAATTCTATTCTTCATCTCTAAAAGAGAACTTTTTCCACGGTGACCCTCGCTAGGTGCATCTCGAATATTTTACGCGAATATACTTAAGACGCAGTAGCGCTCTCAAGCTCCGACAGACTCGCTTTCCTACGAGTCCTCCCGTATTTCTCTTTCTTCCGCCTCACAAAAACGCAAACGGGTCCAACCCAACCAATATCTCCGTCCTTCACTTTTTTTGGCAACTGATTCCATCGGGGAGAAATGTGCAGCTATTTTATCACTCACCTCACCTACCGAACCTTTTTCCATTTTTCTTCCATTCTTTCCCCTGGAAGAGAATAAGAGAGGAAAGGAACGATGAGGGATAAAGAAGGAGAGGAGAATGCATGACTTTAGAATGGAGAAACGAACCGAATATTACCACCCAACCTTGACATCATCCTCCGCTACTACTCCAAACTTTTTCTGAAAACTCAATCCGTCCACCCGACCCGATTCTTCTCCTCACTCCATGCACCTCTAGGGTGGAGCCATTCATAAGGATAGCTTTGAATCTGTGCCAAAACCGGAGATTAAGAGAGGTGGACTGGAGAGGGAGGTGGAGAAGTTCTGTATAGGTGCGGTTTTGTAGGGATGGAGAGAGAGAAGGCGAGAGAGAGAGAGAGAGGAGGTGATGAGATGGTGATGAAAGAGGAGATACAGAGAGAAGGAAGTGCTGGAGAGATGGGGGTAGAGAGAGAAGGAGAGAGAGATGGAGAGAGAGATGGAGAGAAGGAGATGGTGAGAAGGAGATGGAGAGAGAGGGAGAGAGAGAGGGGTAGCGAGAGAGAAGCGGGAGAGAGAGGTGGGATAATGGGGGTAATAGCGGGGATAAGGGGAGAATAGGGGAAGATAGAGAGGGGAGAGAGAGGGAGGGAGAGAGAGGGGAGAGAAAGAGAGGGGAGGAGGAAAAAGGATGTGAGAGAACGGGGTGATAGAGAAAGGGAGAGAGAGGTCGAGGTGGTGAGATGTAAGAGCAGAGATGGATGGAGAAGAGATTAGAGAGAGGGGGAGGGAGTGAATTTGTGGAGATAGAAAAAAAACGAGAGCGGGTGATAGAGTAAGTGAGAGAGAGAAAGGGAAGAATGAAAGGGAAGGCTACGTTTGAGTGGAGGGGAATCGGGAAAATGCTTTCGGTCTTTTCTGCGGAGTTGAAAACGGGCGATTCAGCCGAATTTCCTTCGGATGCATCCGTAGAGGAGAGGAACAAAAGGGATTTGGAGGCATAACTTTTGGAGATTCTTGGAGGGATGGAAGTATTCGGTATGGTAATAGATTCGCGAACAATTCGTCCGGGGGACCTATTTCACGAGACGCCGGAAAATACTTTTGCGTTCGTTTGCCATTGTTGGCACTCAGACAACTTTAGTCTTTTCTCTTTATATTAAAAAATTAATAATACTCCATCCACCTCCATGGTAACGGATATAACAAAAATTCTCGAGAGGGAATATTAATAATGGGTAGTTTGCCAGATCCCGAATTAGCAGCCAGTTTTTCTACGAGAGAAATACTGCTGTAATTGATTCGAGGCGTCAAAACAGACTATTAATTTACAGTCGAAAAAACAAACCCTGGGTTTTGAAGAAATCAAGAAGAATAAGAGTGCGAGTAAAAGTTGGTAATAAAGAGATTTGCAAGTAGAATAGTGAAAAGGTTTTCTGATGGGTGAATAGAGGAGATTTTATTCGAGATAAAACTCCTTTGGATGAAGGTTCGAAAAAGAAGAGGGAAGAGCCTCTCGCTTATAAATTTATTACACTAAATACACAGAAAATGGGCCTGTAGACAAAACTGGAAAATTACTCATTACTGGGAAACTCCACCTTTGATTTACTTAGCGAAATTTCACATCGAGATAATTTCAAAATATATCCTTTTACTATCTGAAAGTCGTCTCCCTTTATGGTTTTAATTCCAGCCTATTATATAAAGATAAACTCTTTATGTTCGCACGTCAGAATAAACGTTTTCGTTACACTACCTGATCACATTCACGAATTTCTCATCTCCAAAAATTTTAGGAACAATAAAACTAGAACGAAGAAAAATAGGTTTTACCGTTCTAAATTTTCTTGGGAAGTTTATAATGCCCCCCCTTTGTCCCAAAAACGACGTGAGATTTAACTTCCCTTTGAAAGGGGGAAAAATACATTAGGTTTGACCTATTCGGGGCGATGACGAAAATGCCGGTTCGTCGACGAACTAACCCAGCCGAATCGGCCATTTTGCACACACGCTATATAAAACGACCCACCCCTTTAACCATCCTTACACGGATGAAGGGAGAAAAGGGAAAGGGAGCAGGAGCGAGAGAGAGAGAGAAATGGAGAGATGGATGGGCTCGCAATGATATTCCTAAGTGAGGTCTTAAAAGGACTCTGAGAACTGAAAGAGATAGAGAGGAAACGTGAGTTACGCGGACCGAGAAAATGGAATGAGAGTGGAACTCTTGGGGTTTATATTTTCCAGGATCGGTAAATGGTATCGCATTTCGAAAGAGTGGAAAACAAGCGAATCTCGAGCATTTTCTCCTTGGTCGTTTTCGCAGGGAAAAGGGACAAAGGAATCGGAGGAATAAATATTTGGCTTGGAAACGCATTGTAAACATCAAGAGGGAGAAAGAGGGGAGGAGAAGATGGGCCATGCGAGAAAAGAAGGGAAAGGATTGTTCCTTTCGAGAAAACGTTTTCGCTCAAGGTGTGTTTTCGAAAGCGATCCAATAAACGCCGAGTGAGGGCTTCGGAAAATGAATTCCCGCACTTGGAAGTGGATAATGAATAAGTTATTGTACACACGTTGGACGGAATAATTATGGAAAGTCCGAAGAAATGTTTTGTTTGCAAAGATGCGCATCGCTTTGGATAATGGCATCGCGTAGGCCAACGTTAGCAACATGTTTTCCGGAGAATTTTAAAAAGAAAGATGGAAAACTCTAGTGAATATTTGTATGGGTAGCTTCATTACGCGCTGGATAATGGTATTACCTGAGCTAATATTAGCAATAGATTTTCAAAGTGACGTATTTAAATAAGTGTAAAGGTTACAAAGATATCTAAGAAGAATAAACTTTAGTTTTAGTTAAGAGGAATAGCGTGGACTGGCTGGGTGAATTTAACCCTTGAGGTTCCTTTTTTCGTTAATTCAATATGTAAACGTATAAGTCGTATAAAAAAGTATTCACACTGACTGAATAAACCGGGTTCCATAAATCTTTTCAAATGACAAAGCACTCTTTTAATTTATCCCGAAAATTATTATATTTCCTCAGCTTTATTCTCCATTAAACTAACTCGAATAATTCGCCTAAGCAAGAATTATAGTTTATACGTAGAAACTTGAACCAGAATCCAGATATTTGAAGCGTCGATTAAATATGTGCGAGATGAAATTTTTTTGTGCTGTTCCCAGCAATGTGCTTGAAATTCCTTTTTGTGAGACACTTCGTTGGTAGCAATTGCAATATTTTTTTTTTTTGCGCAGCCAAGTCATTACCACAGAGCTCCGATCCCTTTATCCCTGCGCGGTCAAATGAAAACGGAACAATTCACTCGACAAACGAACTGTCCGTTCGATCCACAGAGGCGCAATTATCTAGCATTCCGCCGCGATGTTTACGCTTCGGGAATCTTCAATCAAATTTTTCGGGACGGTTGACTTCCGATGGCTGTGTAGTTAAAGGACTTTCATCGAAATATACATTCTCCGAAAAATGGATTTTCAACGATTAAACCCACGGGGAAGGAATTTTTGCGTCGACAACAATGGAAATCGATGAAGGCAATTATCGAGCACGAAGCGCCGCAAAGGCGAGGTATCCTTTTATGGGTTATTTTTTCTTATGGTTACGCAGTGGATCATCATGTGGATACGTGACCAAGATTTTTGACTAATAAATTAGTCATTGTAAAAGAGGAAAATTTATATG
Source organism: Tanypteryx hageni (assembly GCA_028673005.1). Taxonomy (NCBI): domain Eukaryota; kingdom Metazoa; phylum Arthropoda; class Insecta; order Odonata; family Petaluridae; genus Tanypteryx; species Tanypteryx hageni. Next base: position 81,412,257 of record CM054116.1, on the reverse strand, counting down.
AAATTTCTATTTTATTCATAAGTACGGACTTTTCAATATATTTAGCCGGTTGGGATAAATTCCAAAGGTTATACTACCGCTGATGCGATCATTCGAAGACTGATTCACTATTAGGCGCGATTCACTTCCATCATGAGCGCCGTCCGCCCACATGTTCGTTCTCGCCTTCTACCAAACGGATTTCATCAAATTTGATATTAAGGTCTTGCAGTCAAAGACAATAAGAGAATAACATAAGCCAATCACGTAAGCCAATCAGGGGAATCACTGGTGACAAAAATGAACTTTCCGTCATATCTCTTAAAGTACTGGTCGTATCAAAATAGTTTTAAAATAAAATTTGTGAAACTTGTAGAGTATTTTTTCTACACTTTTTAACGTAGGAGTAGCCATTATCAAGAAAAAAGACCAGAAAGTCTCAGTTCGAGTTCAACATAGAAAATTTCTCGCATGGTTACTTCATCATTGTTGCCAAAATAAATAAACAATCTCATGTTCAACAACGTTTATATAATAATTTCGTTCAAATACTCAATTGCACGAAACGCGTTCATTTGCGATACGCTGTACACTTTCCTAACTTTCTATTATATATAGACGCTTCTTACAGAGGAGGATATGGGAAAATACTAATGTCCAGCCCAAACTATAAGAGCTAGAGAGCTGAAAGTTTCAGCGTTTGTAGAGATTATTTAGAAAAATTTAACAAAAATAACATCTGTTATCTAAGTGACATGGGTTTGACTCCAGAAATTCCGAATGATGCGTTTTTTCTCATAGGAAAAGCATTGCATCATTTTTGTAAATTAATTTCGGGCACTTGCCGATAAACTAGAGAAATGAAATTTTGAATGTTGCTAGATGGTCGTAATATATATTAGGAATTGGTATCGTTTTTGCTTAGTGGCCTGGGTTCGATTCCAGATGCCCAGGAAAATCCCCCATCAGTTACGATGGGGAAAAAGTATTCCAGTGTGTAGACCAATCTTAAAGGAATAGGGAGCTAAAATTTTGCATGATTATAGGATTTTTATCAAACCCTACTAGAAAAATCGAAAATTTCAAAATTGTTCATTTTTAGGGGTTGTTTTTTTCATTTGTACATTAAAGTTTAATAATTTTTATCTCGGAAACTATAAGTTGTAGGTACGAGATTTTGCAAAAATTTTGTAGTAAATTATATATAAAAAAATAAAAATTATGAAAATTTCAACAATGCTGCCGATAAAAATTCTAAAATGTTTAAAATAATTTTTATGGTTTATTTATTTCCAAATGTGCTAAGAAACTGAAATTTTTTTATAGGGAACATTTGTAAAAAACAAATAGGGACTATAGAAATTTGATATTTTTATTTGTTTGGCTGTTAAAAATTCTTAAAATTTAAACAAATAGGTAAAGGTTTATGAACTACGGGGGGAGATACTGAGCTGAAATTTTTTAAATTATTTAGAGGTTAGTGCAAATGTACAAATAGACATTTGAATATTTGCATGAAATTATTATTGCGGCCGTAATAAATTGTTAAATTTTAAACAATTAGATAAATATTATTTCACTTCTACATGTGCTACAACTTTAAAATTTGGCAGAAAGGTGTGGCATTAGTGCATAACAACGAAAAAATTATAATATTAAAAAATTACAAATTTTAGGTATTATTTTAATCAAATATTTTTCCATACGGAAAGAACGAAAATTGGTGCAGAGGTGAAATATTTTAAATTAAAAAAATATTTCTAATAATGAAATATCTCTCTGAAAAATTGTTTTTCAAGGTGAGATGAAATGCTTGCAGAATACAAGCACCAACTACTTGTGTGTGTGTGTATATATATACATATATATATACATACATACATACATATATATATATATATATATATATATATATATATATATATATATATATATATATATATATGACACACACATACACACAAAAATATCTTGCTGTGTTTGGCAGATAAGAGGAGCTTAAATACAACGAAATAGAAATCGGATAACTCTGAAATGTATATCGCCCGGAGAGCAATTTCCTAATGAGTATGAGGATCACAGATGACACAAAAGACATAGAGGATAAAAAATGGAGATGAGACAGAGGAAAAGAGAGAGAGAAAATATATATATATATATAGATAAAGAGGTATAAAGAACCATTTCAGCAGTGCGTGGGATGAGGCGGTCGAGATAAAAAGAAGTGGAGATGTTGGAGAAGAAGGTGGAAGAGAAGGTGGGGCGGAATGGGAGCAAAGAGGAGAGACTGGGAAAGGAACGGGTCCCATTCCTCTTTACTCTTTTTTTACGACTTGCCGTAGAGGCTTAAAGTTTGGTCCTCCCACCCGCGCGCACACACAATACATCTCCACCCTCTCCCACCTGACGTCGGACCGAAAGGGAAAGGTCGGCGCCAGTTGATTGGGCGTAGCATCAAAGGGGAGGGGAACTCTCTCCCTCTCCCATTCCCCTTCGTACTCCAAAACTCCTCATTCTCTCCTCCTCCTTCACTTCCATCCCCTCTCTTTTCCCCATCCGAAGTCAATCATCCCTTTATACCGCTGGGTGGAAGGACGAGCGAAAAAAGTATATATAGAGGCAGAATAAAAATGCGAAGAGCCCCGAAAAAAATACAATAGGGCGTACGTAAAGGAACAAAAAAATATAAAAATAACGCGGGGTAAAAAAAGGAATTCAAATAAAGTTGGAGACGGAGATTGGAAGGCGAGGCAGGGTGAGAATGTCGCGAATAAATTACAAGGACTGAATCAGGATAAATCGGGACAAACAAAGATTGAGGCTGAGGTCACTCAATCCCGGCCGTCGTTGGGAGGATGATGAGAGGAGAAGGAGGAAGAGGAGACAAGGGAAAGGAAGGGGAGGGAGGATGTTCTGGGAGTATAGGTAGGGTGGTATGGGAGAATAGGTAAGATGGTGTTAGAGGTTAGGAGTGGTGGGAAGTGGGTTGAAATAAGTGGGAGTTGAAGGTGGAGAGGGGACGGAGGAGGGATTGGGATGGGAGGGAAGAGAAGGAGGGGAAGGGAAAGAGGACGGAAAGGGAGTAAGGGGAGGGGGATGAAATCCAGATAGCTGATGTTGACAGTGAGGCGGAGATAACGACGCGGCCTTGCTCCCCCGCGTAAGGCGGTCCAGGCGTAGGAGAAAGGTATTAAGGGTGGTATGTGAAGAGAGTGAGGAGTAAGAGAATGGCGTGGAATCGTATTGCCTCCCACGGGTGGGAAATGTGAGTCGAGAGGACGGAAGGGTAAAGGCATCAAGCCGGGAGGAAGTTTGTGGAGGTAGAGAGCGATAGAGAGACAAATAGGGCGAAAAGGGAGGGAGGATGAAAGGTCGAGGAAACAACAAAATGGCCATAGGAGATGGCTGGAGTGAATGAAGGTGATGATACGAAGGAACCGATAAAAGTGGAACAGAGAGAAAAAGAGGAATTGCGGGACGGAGGGAAGATGAAGGAAAAGATATGGAAGGTGAGGGAGAAGCAAAGGTACAAGGGAAAATGGGAGATTTTTAGGGATATTCGGCTCGCCCATCCGCCGCGATTGTCATATCCTTTGCCCCATTCCCTCGACTTTTTTACGTTCTTCGGAGCACAAAGGAGAAAAATGTTAGGAAAACCCCTTTTCTTTTAACTTTTGCCGGTAGCGCAAACCCGAAATAAAAGGCGAAATTTCTCTCTTTTCGCAGGTACCGTTGATGAAGAGAAAAGAAAGAAAGCTTTTTTGATGCCTCGCTCGGAGGTTACGGTACAGCGGTGTTGTAAGGAAAGAAGAAAAGGGATGGAAAGAGAGATCTGAAGGAGATTGGGTCGGAAGGATGGAAGCAAGTCGTTTGGTTTAAGTGATATTGTAGGCTCGTTTAGAGAGTCTACCTTTCTAGTCTTTCTTCAGTGGAAGGAAAGCTGCTCTCAGAGCTTATTGTGGGAGGTTTTCAAGGGATAGTCTCAGAAAGGGTTGAATAAAAAGCAAGAAGGACTCACTTTAGGTGGAATGCGTCGGGCGATTCAGCGGGGGTATCTTTCAGCGAACACATGTTTCGGGTTTTGGAATCCGGATGGTGATATGGACCATTAGCTCATTTTAATCTAGAAAACAGGTCGACTTTTTACCATGATGTTCGTGCGGAGGTGATAAGAAAAACAATGTTTTAAAACACGCAAATTTTACGTGTTGAATACCAAATTTGGCATCCAAAAAACGCGAATTTTTTGTAACAGTAGCAAGCCTCAGGAGCGATTTTCAATCGTTTTTTATAGACAGCAAGATGGTTTGAATAATTTTTATACCTGAAGTAAATTTGCTCAATCGAAGTTCAAGCATTTAGTAGGAATCTCGAAAGTTACAAAAACTTATTTGCACTTATAAGTAAATATAAACTGAAAAATTAATTACAAAATTAGATTCAGAAGTCTAAATGAAATAAAATAATATCAAATTTAAATGACATAAATGGATTATTATTAAGTTTCGTGGTGATATACTATCCATTTATGAGGAATCTTTCCAGTAAAATCCATTTTCACAATTCAGAACTACTGCGAAATGTTGAAGTAATATACAATAGTCCCTTACGCAATACGGGTATTGCGTTCTTATGCCACTGTGGAGATAACCGCGTTGCGAAAATTTAATATCTTGTGAAAATATGTCGTGTTTGATTATAGTGAGAGCTATCTCACATAACGTATGTATGCAAATTGCGTAGCGCGCCCAATTCAGGTCCTTGTACGACAATATATTATACATGTATGGTAAATAAGTGTCACCGCATATATTCGAATCCGTGTTGAACAAGGGTTTATTGCATTTAATATTACTCCATAAGAAAAAATCGTGTTCCTTAAGTTTCCCATTGCCATGGATTTTTTGATACCAGCACGAGTATTAACCCTAAATAAATTCTCCGCTCAAACAAAACAAGCCAAGAAAGGTACACATTCTGCAAAAGTTTTCATCGAATTAAACAGTGTATATTAGGAGAGTCAAACTGGGTTGAACATTACCTGAGGAGAGAGAATATGATTAAAGACGTATTAGAAGGAAAACTAGAGGCACAAAGGGAAAGAGGTAGGAAGAGATTTCAGCTAATAGACGATTTGAAAGGGAAAGAAAGTAATCAAGATATAAAGAGGACAGCGGAAAATAGGAGGATATGGAGAACCAGGCCTAAACCATGAATAATCACAGACCTGTCTACAGACAGACTACCTATGATGATGATTAGGAGATAGCTTTAGCCTCCGATATTACAGCTGATGGATATGCTATACATTAATCGAGAATAAAATCTCTTCATGTTTACATTATAAATTCTTTTTGACATTGTTATACATTCATTCCAATTATGTACTACTGCGTTGACTCCAATTTCTCTCAATTTTAGTCGTTTTATTGGCATTACTAGCCTAAATATATTGAAGGGAGTATACTATCGATAAAACCTGCAAAAATTGAAACCATTTTTGTGTTGATCGTAATTAAACATTCTAAAAAGTATTCCATGAAAATTTTCAAAGAGAAAAATAAATTACGTTGTTATCCTCGTACACCACTTTCGAAATAACAATAGAAATTTATATATATAGAGTGAGCGGGACATATTTTACGGTGACATACGTTGTTTAATTAATCGAAACAAATTTCAGTCGACCTCCAGTAGCGTAAATAAAACAAGGAGTTAATACTTTTTTGGCCATTATAACATCAGGGCTCCTGAATTGAAATATGACGTTGTATTTTTTAAAATTAAACCAATGGTCACCGCACATGCGGGGATCAAAAGCACAAAAAATATCCCTATCGCGTTTATGATTTTTTCATTCGCCACGCATATGCTCTCCCATTTCGACAAAAAGTGTCCCATTTGGAACTTGGAGCCTTTTCCCAGACGACCCTCTTTACTCTTAATCCGATTTTTTTCGCGGAAAAACTCGTAAACGCGACAAAAACAACACAACCAGTGAATTCAACTGGCGAAGTTATCTTATCAACCGAAATTTCGTCCCTTTTCCACTCTTCCTCCCCCTCTCTCCCTCTGGACTGGAAAAATGGTTGCAAATGATAACCCCATTTGTTTCCACCCTCCTCTACTCTCTCCCTCCTCTCATTACTCTCTCTACTCTATCTCCCTCCTCTCTTTTATCCTCTCTCTCACTCCTATCTCACTCTCTCCCTCCACTCTCTCCCTCCTCTCTCTCCCTCCCTCCCTCTTCTCTCTCCCTCCATCTCTCTTTCCTCTCTCTCCCTCCTCTCTTTCACCCTCTCCTCTCTCTGCCTTCTCTCTCTCCCTCTCTCTCTACCTCCTTTCTCTCTCCTTTCTCTCTCTCCCCTTCCTCTCTTCCTCATCGAGTCTTGTCATTTTTCCTCTCCTATCCCTCCACGCGAGAGGCCATTCTCCGCCTTAGATACAAGACTCTCCGTATCTCTCCCTCCATTCCCTCTATGGTCGATGCTTGAATGGACCGCAAGTTCGGGAATGGGGTAGAAGGGGTGGGAGAAGCAGAAACTTGGAACATGGCCATGGCAAGAGTAAAAGGGGTTAGTCGGAGGTAGGGTATGGCAGAGAACGGGTTTACAGAGTCGAGAATGGGGTCTGGGGGAGGAAAGGAAATGGAGGGAGGATATGGCTAGTGGGCAGCACACTGCGTCACCCATCCGTAGGACGGAGAGGGCGAGGTCAGAGACCGAGAGTGTTTCGAAGGAAGGGAATGGACCGAAATGAAAGGGTGGAGAGTGTAAAGGGGAGGATAGTGGGAATGAAACGGGGTTAGAGGATGGGGATGGAATGGGAGAGAGGGGAAGGGAGGGAAAGGTCGGACGGCGAGAGAGAGGAGAGCGGGTCAGCGAGACAAATGCCGGCCGTTTGTTGTTTTGCACCTAACCGCTTCCCCGCTCTGCTTGGCCGAGAGATGGAGATGCATTAGAGGACCGGTGATTAATCACCCGTGCAAAAACAAAACAACGTCGCAGGGCGTGCGAGTGCGGTCCCCCTCTATCCATTTCTCTCTCTTTTCCTCTCCCTCTCGTTCTCTTTTTCCATCTCCCTTTTTTCTATCTCACTCATTCTCCCTCTCGCTGTGGGTGTTGGAACTGATGTCATCTACCCGGGAAAATTCGTTAAGTAAAGTTTACTCTCGAGACACTGCCGCTAATAAAAGCTACTCCTTTATTATGCCGCCGTGAAAGACCCGAGGGCGCCCCTATTCGAACCTATTCGGAAACAGATGAAGAGCTGGTGTCTACTGTGAATGTATGTTTGGCACCCATCAAAAACTTCGAGGAGAATATTTATTGCCATTCAAAAACCTTTATAAACAGATATGGTTTTAGTTGTGGGGCCCTTTTATTTTTTAAAATCGCTTTTGTAATCTTCAGAGAATTCAGTCCAAACATTACAACTTTGCAGGGTGCTTTCCTTTTATCCGCGACGGAAATAGCCGCAAGACTGATAATATTATTTTTACTCGGCGTAATATCGCGCGCTGGACTGTCCACTAAAAAGAAAATATTCGAGAGATTGCCATCTCGAATAGCGAGAATGTTTTGGCGATATCCGAAATCTCATTTAGAAATTAACATACAAATCACCGGCCGCGTCCGAATCCTAAAAATAAAATCCGACATTCGTTAGGCCAGCAATTTGCTTAAAAAGCGGTGGTAAACATTTGAATATCGCTCTCCTCGTCGTATTTTTGTAATGCAAGCGCGAGATGTTTGCTTTGCTGTAAATGAGCCGGGAAATGAAACTGAATGTTAAATGAGGCCCTATTGCGTTTTATTTCTATTAAAACTTCGTCTGTGTTAGTGGGTATAAATCTTACGCGATTAAAACCGTCTCTCATTTTAGGTTACGCAATAAGTTCCAGCGTCTCTCTCTCTCGTGTTTGCATGCGACTTTATTTTAAGTCGGTCTCGACGTCGTTGCTGTATTTTTGTTAATATTAAGGTCGCGGGGATGGAATCCCGCTGCCACGAGGAGTAGAGACTGCAGCGTTCCTCGCTGATGTTTATTCAATCTCGTACAAATGGGCTTGGTGGTGTATGCTGGGATATCCGTCTAGCAAAATAATTTGCATGCATCCCTCAATTTGCGCGGTTTCACTTTACACGTTTTCGGTTTTTCATCTCAGAGAACAACCTCGACTTGGACGACCATCCATATCACTTTAACACATTTTGTAACGGTCTGCAAGCATTAAGAATCAAATGTTTCAGTTAAGCTCAGGAAGTTATAGCAAAGAATAAAGGAAGTGTGTGTGTGTATTTCTGGCTAGTCAACCTTTTGAATTATTATAGGAATAACGGAAGCGATTCTGAAAACAATATAACTAAATTGTTGCACATTGACCTAAAGGCGGCCCTCAAATGTAATCCTATGTGTTCCTATGTGGAAATGCATTCCACTTATTGCACGGTTTCGCTTTACACGGTCTTTTCTAGGAACACATATGCCGTGCAAAGCATAGGATGAGTGTATTCTAAATAATAAAGGATATTTCTAATCATTAACTTCTTATGGCATGATTACATTTCACTGGAAAATGCTCCATGAGTATTTTTCGAACTTCTTTTCTGCAACAAATTATTCCTCTAGATTGTAATGAAAATTATTCTCTTCGCCTCAATATAATGTATTTAGTACAGCGGGTTCATTCTCTTTCCACCGCGCTGACAATGCTCCTTATCCGCGGGCAACGATCTCGTTTTACGGAATCCTCGACCTCACCTTTCATACGATTTTATGACAGGGATTGACCTCAACCAGAAACTACTTCACTGTGGCTCCATTTACTCTCTTTCCATCGCTTAATGAAAGAGATTTTATTTTTTGCGCGAGAAAGGGAGAGAAGGGATTTGAAAGGGGGAGGAGAGAGTGTCGGGTCGGGTTTGGGGGAGAGGACGCCATTCACAGAGAGGATTCTAAATCCCTTCCATATGAAGCGTTATCTGGAAGTTTGAATATGAATTAAAAGGAGGGTAAATATAAAAATCATATGCGTTTTGAATCGCACAAAGCCGAAAACCCCCTTTTTCCTACCTCCTACAAGGTAATGAAAGTGCTGACTCCTCTCTAAAAATCCACATTCCTTTACCTAATAAGCCATTTTTATTGAGTAAATTAATTTTGCTGATGGATTTAAAGTGAAAGTATAAGAGTAAATCCTCCGAATTAAGCATTTTTATCTGATTGTATGCGTCAAAAACTTAAAAGGACCTATTTCCCATCTATCTCAGCCTTTTCCTCTCTCTTTTTCTCAGTGCCTTTTTTATTCATTTTACCACTGCTATTATATTTATTAGGTACATCACTCGGAAATGATGAGGATAAATCTAGTCTAACCTTGTTAAGAAAAAGATGGATGCGTTTTATATAATTATATATATTCGAACTATATTTTCTAAATGTTTATTCGGACACGGTATAGGATCACATTTTAAAAATAAAAATCGATTTTTTTATTCACGAAGAAATCACTTATACAACACGATTTCTCATTAATCATGGAATCATTCAAGAGCGAAATATGAACTTGGCGCACTATGCAACTCCAATATCAATAGAAAAACCAGAAGCGCGTTTTGTCTGCAAAGCAGGCGTCCGTCATCACTGGTGATTCTCTGATAGTAAATTCTTAATAAATAAGACTATCGACGAATGAACTATTATGACGAGAGATCTATAGCCAAAACGGTTTCTCAATCTTTTATTACTGTTAGAGAGACATAACTATTCAATAATTGTATGACGTTTATGTATTAAGCTGATTTTTTATGTAAGAAGTTTAGCAAAAAGTAGCTAAGTTTCTGTAGGGAAAACTAAGAGCATTATCCATTATGCATAATTTAACCATATCATTCCTTTACCTTAGAATATTTAATCTCAATAGATTGACAGAATGCTACATTATCATACACATACTGAACGATAAAAGATTCAGACATTGCATGTGAAGCGAATGAGCACTTAAAAGGAACAAAAAGTCGAAAATGGATCGTCGCTCTCAAAATTTACCGGTAGAGAGCGTTTTTTTCTTCGAACACACATTTTTCGAACAAAGAGGTACGTCGCACTGCCCTGAGCGGCCATTTAAGCGCCTTTCCATTACCCTCTATTTACCCATCTTGCAAGCGTCAATCGCTCCACTTTCGCTCACGTGCGTATCCACGAAAACCGTTTTTGAGTGCAATTTCCGTGACCGCGGAAATCGACGAATCGCGCCGTCAAACGGAGACGTTTTCATTGCCGCCCACTTGACTCCCTCCCTCGCCACGGACTGGAATTGATCCGTTGCCATAGAAGGGATAAAATGGGAGTAAGGGAGGCATCGGGCTCTGAGTGAAGGACCTCGTGTATGTATGTGATAGGATAGAGGAAGGTTGGGGTAGTGGTGGGTTTTGGGATAGGGGAAGAGGTCTTTAATGGCCTCCCATATATAATCCCCCTAGGGAGGAGCGTTTGGATGGCGAACGAATGGGTGCGGGAGGCAGAATGATTTTGGTGGGAATGGAGAGGAAGGGTGAAAAGGAGAATTAGAGGGAGAAGTGGGTAAAGAATAATAGGAGGAGGTAGAGGAAAAGTGTGGGAGGGGAGAGGAAAGGAGTGAGGAGAGGGAGACATGGAAGGAAAGAAGTGTAAGGGAGTGTTGGAAAGAGTGAATTAGAGGTGAGACGTAGGGGAGAGAGAAAATGTGAGGGTGATAGATGGAGAGAGCGTGGAAGAGCCATGGGAATAGCCCGAGGAAGAGCAAAGGAGAAAATAAGAGAGAGCAAGGGAGAGTGATGGAAAGTGGTAGAGAAAGGGAGAGGTGGAGAGAGAAAGGGAGATGTGGAGAGAGAAAGGGAGAGGTAGAAAGAGAAAGAAAGAGGTGGAGAGAGAAAGGGGGAGATGGAGAGAATGGGAGATGTGGTGAGAAAGAGAGAGGTGGAGAGAGAGAGAGGCAGAAAGATAGATGAAGAGAGACAAAGGGAAGACGAGGTAGAGAAATAAAGGGATAGAAAGTAGGAGAAATTTGTAGCTGGGGTGGCCTATCCAACTTGCCCTCGGAGCCGCATTCGATGATTTTCAGAAGTTCGAGAGCCGAATGACATTCTGCGCTCATAAATTTACGAACAGTAAAATATAATCTGTATCCGAAGAAATTCGGATATAATGCATGTCCATTAGATGGAGAAAAGGGGTAGATAGAGAAAGGAGATTGAGGTAGAGAAAAATGGAGAGAGAGGGAAAGAAGAGAGAGTAGAGAGATCGGGGAGAGAGGAAGAAAGAGAAAGTGATAGGAAAGAGGATAAGGGTAAGTGGGGGAAAGGATAACGAGGCGGAGATTGAGATACTAGGAAAAGGGGAGTAAGAGTGGGAGAGGAAAGAGAAAGGGAGAGAGGAGTAAGAAATGGAGCGATAGATTGTAAAAGCTAGTAGAGATTGGGCGAGTAGATATAGGCGCGGAGAGGTTAGTGGAGGAAAAACCTTGAGAGGAGAGAGAAATCGACAGGGAGAGAGAGAGAAAGAGAAGACAGGTAGGGTAGGAGAGGGAATTAGAGGCTGAGAGTAAAATGGTTGGAAGGGGTAGACGTCCTCCAAAAACCTCTCCGACTTTATAGGCGACACCACCGCCGCCGAATACGACGCGGCCTTCTGCATGGCGTGTTCGTATGAGTTTAATGGCTGTCGACGGGAATTTCGGGCGCCTGCCAAAGTAGACGGTCGTTAGAGCGAAGATGAATCAAGAAGGATGGAAGGTAGTGGAGGAAGAAGTTATGGGACGGTGACCACGGTGGCAACGATGAGTTAGATGCTATTTTTTACGATTAAGTGTTGATCGGATATTGAAGAATTTTCAGTCCAGAACTAGCCATCATATTGGAAGAATAGTGATCCGAGTCTCATTAAACAGAGTGTAGTTTAGGTGGAACGCGAGATAGAGGAGACAGGTATCGGCAAAATGGAGAGAGAGAGAGAAAGAGGTACTAGTTTAGACTGCATAGGTATAGGCTGATTAGAAGCCGTTGTGGAGACCAAAGCAGGGACAGGACAGGACGACGGTTGCACCGTAATAGATGGGTTAGCCGTTCGTTTAAAGGGTGGTTGCATGTCGCTCGAGGTATATGTGGAAACGGTATGGGTTGTTGAGTGTAGTTAACGGGTGGACAGGTTAGAAGGGAATTAGATAAAAAACGGGGTCAAATCTATACTACTCCTCAATTTGGTGTCGTCGCTAGAAGCGGTAACAAGATGGAGCGGGTGTGTACGTTTGTGCATGTATGGGTGTGTGTGAGTTAGCAGAACTGTGTGTGTGTGTTCTCTCATTCGCATTTCAGAGTTGGCAGTGCTGATTCAGACCTTCAAGTGAAATTTCGATGTATATGCATATAAGGGTGAGAGGAGCGGAATCGAGGAATATCTGCCGTTTTCGATTTACAAATTCAATGCGAGGCTTCGTTTTGCTCCCATGGAATTATTTTTTCTATTTATCGTCATGCCTTCACTACTGGAATATTTTTTGAACCCAATTTAAGTAATAATTATGTACTTTTACTTTTTCAGATTCTCAGGAGATTTTCATAGTGAATTTTAATCCGATAATAATGCTTTTGAGAAAAAATCGACGTATTTTTAATAAAGAATCCACGGATGTAAACAGCTATTATCTATACTATACAAAGTTATTTGCATTCATATGGGTGACGACTGATGAATATCGTTTAAATTGTACGTATGAACCTTAATTTGGAATTTATTTATAATTAAATGTAAAGGTATTTAACCCAGTAAATAACATTATTTTAAATCTAACTCCAATTAATAAAATTCAGTATTCGCAATTAAAACTTATCACAATGAGTTGTAATTAATACACTGAAAAAACGGTTTTTTCAATATAATGGGACTAATAATCATGTTTTAGTCAGGGCATGAAAATTTAATACTATTTGCCCAAAGGATCTTCATGACACAAATGCAATTCGAATCTAAAAAGCATATCATATAAAACAAATGATGATATAACGATTATACTCAATAAAGATCTATTCTCGCTATTATTCATACCGTTTGTGGAATAAACGAACGTAAGCATAAAGAAAATGTGAGAAAATCCGAAATCGACTAAAGCTAGAAAGTCATCGAAATACGCATGAAAAAAACAGCTGGCACACATTTCATCCTTAGGAGCCAAAAAATAACTCATGGTGTACATTAGCATTCAACCTTGACACGAAATTTAGTAAAAAAATACGCACGCCACCAAAATCTGGCGAATAAGAAGAAAAAAACCTGGGGTAAAGCAAAACAGCAACGTGTCGGTGACATAAACAATGCCATGTGGAAGGTGAAAAAAAGGAACTGGACCTCGTCTAATATCAAGGGAGAAGTAAGTAAAGGGGCTGAGACGGGTTGCGAGAGAGAGTAAAGGGTTGTCAAGGTCCAAAATAGTCTGAAAAACGGAGGGTCGTTAAAAAAAATGGCGGAGCCTTTCTTGCTCTCTCTCTCTCTCTTTATCCTTTAGTCGTCACCCTTTTTTATTTTTAATGAAACCGGTAAAGTAAGCCGAGAAAGGCCTTATCTGCTCCTTTTTCTTTTATCCTCTCCTCCGACCCTCGTCTCCTCTACTCTTTCGCCTCTCTCTTCCAGAACCCCAATCCACTCGCGGTGGTAAGTACATCGCGGAATAAACGAAGTAGGACAGATGGTGGCAAGTGAAAGCGACGCCTCTGCCAAGGACGCGTTTATAAGATGCGAAAGGTTCGCGAAAACGTTGGGATACATACGGTCCGTATAATCGATTCCTGGCAATGGTAAGGCGTAAAATAAGGTGCGAGCCTGCGCACGCAAATGGTTTGGTATCGAGCCAAGGTGTAATTTTTTTATTAATCAGCTAGATAATGATAAAATGATAATGGACTGATGTGGTTTTGCAAGAAATTTTTGCTGCTGTGTTTTTGAGAATTTGTAACGAGAAACATTTTAATAATAGGTAAAATGATAATATCATAGCTAAATCTTCATAAGATGTATCGATTGTTTTAATGATCGAATAATATACAGTCGTATCGCCTATAACGCGGTATCCTAAAGCGCGGTTTCACGTATACGCAATTTTGGAAGACCGATTTCTTCGATTTCTGACGCGGACCAATGTTATGCAATTTGTCTTCCATCTTTCTTACAGCGGACATTTTGTCTCTTTATCCCAGTATGTACAGAGGCTAATAATGAATTGTATGTGCAGTATGTGCACAACGGCAACTTCATGTAATTTATACCATCAATTACTATATATTAGGCATTTGAGAAGGAGAAAAAATCCTGTACTTGACCTTCTCAAATGTCAAATTTCTGTCGAAGCTTTATGCGAACATGTATAAGAAGCCATCTCCTCAACTTTCCATCTTATTACTAAATATAAATCAAGATTTAATATAAATAAGTAAAGATGGAGACTACGGCGAAATTGATGTTAAATAGAAATTAACTCTTTAGCCGTAAAATTTTACGATTAGGAGCTAATTTCTATTTAACAAGATTTATTATATTAATTCAATTTTGTTAAATAAAATTTGCGTTAATTTAACATTAATACGTATATCGATTTATTGCTATATTATGCCGCATTTCACTATAGTGTTACACGGAGTTTAAAAAGCGAAAATTAGTCCGATGGGGCCCTATCCCCCTATTACCCATAAATATAAGATTTCCTTTAACGCGGTTTCCTATTACACGGTGCTTTTCAGGAAAGTATATCTCGCGTTATAGGAGAAGCGACTGTATACATTTTCGTTAGGAGTGTAAAAATTGGATATGACGAGCATTGCCCGAAGAGCTGAATAAATGTGATTTATTTTAGCTACAGCTATCTCAAAATGTTCCCAAAGATAACAATTAAAATTTTGTAGACAATTAAGCTAAATGCTATCTTTGTGTAAATTATAACTAACGATTTTAATCTTTCCTCAAGATATGTACTCAGCCTATATCTGCTAAAACGGAATTACTATCAAACGTATGTTTCTCAATATATACATTCTCTTCGGAGAAGAGAAGCCTTGCGCTCTCTTTGTCGTTTAAAATCTTCATAAGTTCAACTTTATTATTAGAATTTGTGTTAACATACAGGAGATGCCGTTTTCATGTGGAAGAATCAAGTCCAATGGGCTTTTTCTTTAACTGATGAATTGAATTCAGTCCATCTTATCAATTTCGTTTATAAATCCTGATTTCTATCCAAGATGCCCCACATTGAAGCTTCTTTGTGGGCTATAGTCAAGAATTCACAAAAATATCGTAAATGATGAGGATCGGGTAAATTGTTCTTCATTGCATTTTGCCTTATTTCTATCTTTCCCTGTGAGTGAAGTTAAGGTTGGCGTTATTCCATGGACGGACAATGTTGGCAATCTTGGGTTCGCTTTTTAGTACTTTAGCTAGGAGATTCGATTTTACCCTCTGGATTGCTACAGGATATCCGCGGTCAAAATCCTCATCTCTTGGCACTTTTCCATTTTTCATATCCCATCTCGAAATACATCTGGCGCTGAATTTAGAGTTGTTATTTGTGGTGCCTTTCTGGCTTTTTTCTTCTATTTCTCTCAATTTTTTTAAAGAATAGTTTTTGTATAATTGGATTTCAGCGTTTGCATACATTTCAGACGCCGTTATTGACGCAGTCAAGGTTATAAAATTTGTTTCAACTCCATTCAAGAACTTGTTTCGATGTATTTCAATATTTCTATGTAAAAGGAACATAGCATTATCTTCAGATTACTAGATTTCCGATTTCCTTGAGAAGTTTATTTCGGAAATACTACGAATGCTAGGTTACTGGATTATATTCCATTCATTTCTTAATTTGATTTATTTCGGCATTCATATGACGCTCATCGAGAATATTTCTCATGTATTTTGTCTAAAACTCATATACAAGTTACACACACACTGCCTATTTAATTAACGATGCTTATTATATTAACACTAGTGTATTGCCCGTCATATGACGGGTGAAATTAGAAATTAATAATAACAGTAAGAGCCGGTATAAAATTTGCCAAAACAGAGATCCGGAAGAATTTCTTTCTCATTATTGTTTTCTCCAATGATGAGCTCCTTGTCAAAAATCTTATGTGGCCACCACATGACTTTCTCCATACCTGTAATATTTCTAAAAATTTCAAATAGGTTAAATGCTAATGAATATTTTAAGGAACTGCGAGAAAAATTTAGTCTACAAAGAACAGAAATAAACTTAAACCGTAGCCTTCTGATACTGGATACTGGAAAGTAAAATGAAGTAATTATAATAAATAAATAATAATATTCCCTCCCTACCTCTCGCCATTCCTCTATCCCTCATTCTGTCTCCCTCCCTTCCTCTCTCTTTCCTTCCCCCTCGTTTATCTGTCTGTCTCTCCCTCCCTCTCTGCCTCATTTCTTACATCTCCCCCTCTCATTCCCTCTTGCCCCAATCCATGGCTCTCACTTTTTGCTTTCTCCATAGAGGAGAAAATGTTTTCATGAAAAAAATCTATTTCGAGATTTTAACGGAAATACACGTTTTGAGGTCCCCTGAACACGTTTTGTCCATTTTCTCGATGATGTCTGTGTGTAGGTATATGTGACAGTTTTATTGTGGGTTTGTGTTAAAGGCAAAAGAACGGATTAGTTTTTAGTAAAAATCGATCAATCGGAAGTGGGTGTTTACTCTTGTTATTTATCAGTATTTTTTAATATTTGCTTTCAGATTTGATTAATGTAAAAAAATATTGGAATAATGTTTGTAGGAAATTAGATTTTCTACAACCTTCGTTTGAAACATTTTTCTATATAATGCATTCTGTAAGAGATATTTTTAAAACTAAATTTTAGCTGCCACCACCTCTCGGCGGGCGAGTATTGTTAGCAACTGACGCTTAGTTACGTCTTAGTAACGCTCCTTTTTATTTTCTTAATTGTTCGAGATTCCTGACAATATCCAATATCAGAAGGCTACAGTTTGAGTCAATTTCTGTTCTTTGTAGTCTAAAATTTTCTCGCAGTTCCTTAAAATATTCATTATCATTTAACCTATTTGGAATTTTTAGAAATATTACAGGTATGAATATAGTAATGTGGTGGCTACATCAGATTTTTATTTCTTTCCTACAGTCCTTTTCTAATTCTATACTCCCTTACTCTCTATGTACCTTCCATTCTATATCCCATCCTTCCAATCTCCCTCTCCCCATCCCTCTTACTCTGCATCTATATAATCGTTTGGATAAGCAAAAGAATCCAAACTAAATACCAATCACATTTGGATTACGTATTTTCGCGAAAAATCCTACGATAATTTAAGGCAATCTATGCACTCGTATATATTACACGTATGCGGGCTGAGACAACAATTGATTCTCGAAGTTTAACTTTGACGTGATCGGCAAATCAACATCCCGCTTAAAAGCCGATATTTTCACAAAATATGTTATTTAAATTTTTAATATGAGAGATTTCGAATGGTGGACGGAAAATTTTAAACAGAATAACAAACTTCATTAATTTTCCTAAAATATATTTTTAATTTGAAGATAGTAAGTTAATTCTTTCTTATTTTAATTTCCAAAAGAATAAAAGTCTGCACTTTAAAAAAATCGATTTTACGTGTTATCTTATGGGAAATAGAAATCGCCCTTCTGGAGTCGAACCCGGGTCTTTTTTCGTATTTTATTTTCTTCATTTATTTTTTATATATAAATAAAATATTAATACCAAATTCCAACCTTCCACCTAATAGGAAAGTTTTTTAAAAATGCGTTAAAAAGTGCCATTGATGATGTCAGCGTTATACACAAACAAACATATCTAGGCTATTATTATCACAATAATTATATCCACGTAACATGAAAAGTCACTTATAATTCTATAAAAAATAGTCTTATGCACTATATCAAGTTTTTAAGATAATAAAACCTCCAAATATTTTTATTTTATCAAGGAGTACTAAATATTGATCGACTTAACATAGAATATTTTGAGTGGCCACCTATTAATCAAACAACAACTGGAGTTCAACCGTATTTATTTAGAAACCGCTCAAAGGCTTTATTGACTCAAACAGTTATTTCACCATTACATTTCTGTGAGAGATTATATTTAAATCACTAAGTAACTACACTTTAAACCAAATCAAATCTCTTTACCTAGAAGACATTTATTCAGCTATTCGTTCGACAACCGACACGGTGACAAAAAGTCTCTTCGCCAACCGCACACATATTACACGGAAAGGATTCCAGATACTTCCTTCCGGATACAGGAATAAAAAAATATTATAAATGTACTCGCTCGTCTGTCGCGATAGAGAACAGGGTTTTCGAGCTGGGATAAGGATGAATCATGAAAGAGGGAGAGAGAGAGGGAAAGGTCGACTAAATCCGGAGTTTCGGAGACGGGAGGCCAAATGTACGAGGGGTGGTCCACTTTTGCTCCATTTTTGGTGGAGAGAGACAGGCAGATAGAAAGAGGGAGAAAAAGATCGAGAGAGTGAGAGGGAGAAAGATTGAGAGGGAGAGAGTGTGGGAGAGAGGGAGAGAGTGTGGGAGAGAGGGAGAGAGTGTGGGAGAGAGGGAGATTGGGAAAGAGGGAAGGTGAGTGGGAGGAGGAGAGTGGGAGGAAGACAGTGGGGGGAAGAGCGTGAAAGGGAGTGTGAGGGAGATTGCAAGGGAGGAAGTGAGAGGGAGATTGAGAGGAAGGAAGAGTGGGAGGGGCGAGAGAGTGACAGGGAGGGGGATTGAGAGAGAGGGAGGCTGAAAGGGAGGGATGTTGAAAGGGAGGGAGGTTGAAAGGGAAGGAGAGTGAGAGGGATAGTGAGAGAGAGAGGGATAGTGAGAGAGAGGGAGAGTGAGAGGAAGACAGAGAGGGGGAATCTAATAGATAGGAAGAAAGGGAGAGGGAGGGAGATGGGTGCAAGATAGATGACAGAGAGAAGATGGAAGAGAAAGAGGAAGAAAAGAGAGAGATATCGAGGAAGAGATGGAGAGAAGAGGAAAGTGGAGGAAAGGGAGATTGAAAGAAGAGAGTGAGAGATTCAAGGAAAGGGTTACTTTCGTCGGGAAATCCTTTTGTGAAGTTATTTCAGTCACAGAAAGAGAAAAACCCAGAAGTTAAAGCAACATAGGAGAGATATATTTGAGCATAAGATATGGAAGGAAGAAATAGGAATTGTGACAGGAAGGAGAGACCTAAAAGGGATAATGGAAAGAGGATGAGGGAATAGTATAGAGAGACAGAGAGGGACAAGGACGCAATTCGTTAGACAAAAAAGAGAGTAGGGTCGGATAAAGGGAGAGGCAGACTGAGTGGAAGAAAGAGGGAAGGAGGGATGCATAAGCAATGCGGAAGGAGGGCATAAAAAGGGAGAACCGGTTGAAACCTTCATTTGTTTAGTTTTTCGGAACAACGGAGAACCCTCGACCATGTCTTGCGCTCGAGTAAGCACTGGCGAGATTCTACCTTCAAACGCTTTGAGAATAATTAAATTGGATAGTTTCTCGGATTCGAAATTAAGCTGGACGATATGTTTTAGTGCCTTAATGGATGTTTTTTCTCGCGTTCTCCGTTATAATCAATCTTTCCGTCGTGTCGTATAATTGCGAGGTGGAGTTTTAATTATATAAATCTCTATTTATGGTCCACTATCCATTAGTCCATGTGTCTTTGTGTATGTACGTTTAAGCTCTTTGTTAGAGGCTATGTGTGAACGCGTGCTCATAAGCATGGTAAAAAGGTTTAATTGTATGCATATGCATTTCTAAAAATACATACAATAGAATAACTTTAAGCTTAAATATTTAATTACTTCTCTATTTATTTTTTACATAGTTTTCTTATTTTATAGTGTTATCAGTTAAGATTAATACCTCTGCAGTCCCACTACCTAGCACAGCAATACCTCAATATAATCCACAAAATTAATGACAATGAATTTAAAGGAAGGCAATTTAATCCTTTTTGAAAATCTAAAAATCGTTTTAACAATAATTATTAACTTGCCCCCTAGAAAAAAGCAGAAAGATTTATTTGAAACAATATAAAAATAAATGTTCAACCGCAAGAGTTACCCAAATATATCATTTATTGCCGCTGGCTCTAACGGACCATTCATCATACCTCTTGTCTGCGGTCTTATTTTTTTGTCGAGGCGAAAATCAATACGCTGACATGTTATAAGTACGTAAGTTCAGCCATTAAAGGATACACAGGCATGCATATACGAATATACAAATCGACAGAAGGAGCTCAGAACGGGAACCTACGTTTCCTTTTCCTTTCTGTAGAAAAAAGAAAGCTTCCTCACAAAAACGCACATAGATGCAAAAGCGTGCACAGTGGGGCTTTTCGGTGAGGAAGGCAAGGAATCTTCCCTCGGTTCCAAACGAATTCCTTAAATAGATTTGTGCAGAAAGATTAAAAAAAAACATTCCGCAACAGCAATCCTTATTCCTCCAACACTCTTTCCTTGTCCTCCTCTTTCCTCACAAGACAGAGAGAGAGACGAGTGAATGGTAAAAATGAAACCTACCAACAAATGCGTTAATGCCGTCGAAAACGATAGGATCGTGATTTCTATTTCTTTTGCCCATTTTTCTCGAGCCATCTCGCGACCTCGTGGCATTCTCCCCTGCCTTTCTAAAATCCGGACACAAAATTCCTCCCGTTCTTCCTCTTCTTCCAGAGTTCCTAACGTCCCCTCCTCACCCTTTCTTCTCATCTCCTCCCCATCCTCTCCCTTCCTGCCCTTCTCTTCCTTCGTTTCTCCCATCTTCCTCCCATGTTTTCCCTCCTCCGTCCCGACTCACTTTGGAAGAGGCGGGAAACGCAAACAACGGATGACGTGAATCGGGGTCGAACCGAAATTATTGTGACGGGAAACCAATGAGGCGACCGTGGAAGGAAAGAAGATAAGAGGGCGAGAGGGAGTGGAGAGGAGCCAGAGAGGGATAAAAGGAATGGAAAGGTTAAAAAAGGGGTAAATAAGGTCGAATCGGAGGAGAGATGTAAGGGGGGAGGGGTTTGCTAGATGGAGCATATGGCAAAGCGAATGGGGGAGGAGGGATCGAATCGGAGAAACAAAAAAGACGGAAAAATAGGAGACGGCTGCGATGCCGCCGGCGGCGGTGCCTCTGTGTTTGCGAAGGAATCGGGAAGATCCTGGGATGGAAAGTAAGAGAAGAAAAGGGTTTGAAGTTAAGGAAGGAAAGGAGTAAATAGGAAATAGGCGGAAGGAAAGGGGTGGGAGATGGGTGTAGTAATGGAGGGCGTGGGGCTTTCTTTGAAAATAAAATGAACGTTCGTCTTTTTCTCCTTTCTCCTCCCTCACACACACGGGAATGGATGGGATGTGGAAAAGTAGTCGAGTGGGAAGGAAGGAGGGAGAAGATTGAAGGGGATGGGCCGCAGGAATTGTAGCGGTGCTAAGGGTGCTCTCGGGTGGAGGCAGTTATAAAGGTGGGACGACATGGGAAGGGGAAGATTGGTGGGAGGCGGATGCATGGGGAAAGGGAGGATATAGGAAGGGGATATTGTGGAGGAGGAAAGAGGGAGATGAGAGGGAGGGTAAAGGGAATGGAGCAATAAAGTGGGAGGCTTGGGAGGTGGTTCGGTTTACCGGCGCCACACAGCTCGGGATCAGGGCCTTGCGGAGCCAATAGTGTGGCGCCATCTTCCACAGCCTTCTACCCTTTCTTCCAGTTTACCCTTCCTCTCTACACCCATGCCCGCTCGCAGCATCCCTTATTTTCCTCACCATATACCCCATGCTACTCTTTGCACGTCCCCCCTTCTCCCTAAAACCCTACACATAAATACCGTTTCCTAAACCCTTCACTGTTCGAGATCTCACTCCACCTTTTCTCTTAAAACACCTTCCATCAATATATGAATTTTGTACAGGTGAGGACAACAAGATTTTTTTATTTCCAATCTATCGAAGAAAGGATGTAATGGGTTAGGAAAGGAGAGGATGGAGAACAATAAATGTTTGAATAAAAACATGAAATCGGCGGCGTCGTCCTTTTTCCAACTCATTTATTCCTCGCCCTCCTCTCAATGAATTTATCGAAGGTGTACAATTTGGAATGTGTTCGGGTGCCTCTTTGAAGTCTCCTTTACGGTGCGGCATTAAAAATTAATTTGCTTTTATGTAATTGCGATATGATAAAAGAAAATATAAAATAAGATCAGGAGATATATGGCAAACAGCAAAAAAACTATAAATAATCAAATGGATAAAAATGTTTCTTTTCACTCTCCTACCCAGTAATGAATAAACCTTGTTTATTTATATCCACTTGTTGTGGCCTAAATTTATATACAATTTTAAAAGTGGCGTTCGTATTGCATCGTATCAATGCTAACTGTGTATAATAATATCATCCACATTGGGTTACATCTTGCAGCTGATGATAGCCAATGTTTTTGAATTCTGATACCTCTTCAAAAAATTATGTCCAATGCTGTAAATGTTGTTAAATAGTAATATTTAGGACATGAAAACCTTTAGAAGTGTTAGATGTAAACAATAAAAGTTGTGTCCGTTCAAACGTAGATACATATATGAAGGATCGTTATTATTTTATTTGCCGCAAATTCTCATTTTCTCTCCTCTTAACTACTTTATGTGGGGGTCATGTAACTCTTCAGTGAATTTTGATTATAAAAAACGCCGCCGAATTTTTGAATAAGAACATATTTCATGCAAAAGAAGAGGGATTCCAAATAATATTGATAACCTCTCCAAAAAAACTTCACAAAACGTGGCATTTTCTCTTTCAATCTAAAGAGAAAAATCTACGCTATTTACATATTTTATTTATTATTTTTTCCTTCGGAACCAAGAGCAGCGGAAAGGCGACGTTTTATAAAACCGTATCGATAAAAAACTTATTTGCATTTATCTTTTTGCCACGCCATGCTTTTCCTCTTGTTATATATATATTCCACTTTTTCTCGTAAAGAGATGCACGAGAGATATTTTAAATATAAAAAGCGGCGGAGTTATAAGCAAGCGCAAAAATACACCTTTTAAAGTTTCCTTTCTCCGCCGAGAGTCGCTTTGAGGGCGCTCGGCTTGGAAGAATGCGAAAGGGAAAAATGAAAATAGCACTCGGGGCTTGAATGCGTACTTTTTCCTATTGAAACGATTTTTTAAATTTTTATTTGACCCGAACCCTACCACATTTCCTTGCCACCCATTTCCTCGTCCCACTCTGCTTATGCTAACGTTTCCCTTCAGATAATCTGGATATTTGGGTCAAGTTCCTTAATTCGAGTCTTCGGCAAATAAATGCCCCTCGCCTGTGCACTTTTTCGTAATTGATAAGAGATTTGGAAATAGGAGGCTTCTCTCATTCGCGGAGAAGAACTTCTGTATCTTTAAAACGAAAAAGTACCAACATCATGTTTTGCTTATTGTCTTCTTAAAAATAACTTGTTAAAGATAAATAACCCACGTACTACGCAAGGACGAGAACAAATAAATGTGTATTGTGTAACAAATATTTTAAATTCAACTGAAAATAAAAACTTGGAGGGGAGAGAGCCATTTATCATTCCAAATGTGTAAGGCAGTTCAAACAAAACATGTTCCTTTCCTATTACAATTTCTTCAAAAACCCATTATGCCCAAGTGCGACTTGTTTATTCTGACTCGCAGTGGAACTTAATTACATCCATGGCCACCGGGTGGACTTTAGAGGGTTAGTGGTTCATGAAGTTGCATGGTCTAGCTAAGGTCCACTTTGGGGATGGGGCTGTAATTAAGATCTTTATCTCTCGAGGGGAGAGGTGTTCATTGATTAAGGTAATTATAGAAAGCCACTTTACACCTAGAGGGACGATTAAACCCGTAGTTTGCCACGTTTAACATGATTATAACCCATCGATCAAAGTTAGGTCCTTAACTTCAGATCGCCGTGATTTTATATCTGACAAGAGTTTTTCTAAAACAGAATTAAGATTGCCCTTAGATAAAAAAAATCTAAAAGTAAATCTGTATTTTACATCTTTGACAGCTTATCAACTTTTAATATAGATACAATCGACGTCCAGAATAAGTTTGTAGAATGCCCTCAAGAGATGTTTTTTCAGAACAGAAAACAAATCCGGAAAAGGTTATGCAACCACTGCCATTTTGGAGTCTTATATTTGATATTCAGCCATGAATATCGATCGATTCATGCTGATGGTGGTCATAAATTCTTGGTAGAAGACAAAAACATTTTCTAAATTTCCAATAAAATATGGAGAAGTAAATCGTAAAGGGTGTTTATGGTACCCATTCATTCATGAAGCAAATGTCACCGAACTTTTAAAACTCGAGCAATCAAACCGCCAAACCTAATTTTGAGCAAGAACATAATACGAAAAATTACATTTTCACATGTTCCTCTACACTCTACACCATGAGTGGGAAGTTTACAGTCCGCGGACCGCATGCTGAATATGGCTCGCAAAGCTTCGATGAAAAAATAGACGGTACAATTTAATAAGAACAATTTCATATTTTTCAGTAGAATTAAGTTCTCAAAGCACTCTCTGGTTGTCTTAACGCTAGTAAATGATTTAGACTCGATTTTCACTGATATGAGACCACAGGATAAATAGATAACTAATGTAGGTAATCGCTTATCCAGCCAGCTTAAGCTCTCGCGACTTCCCCTTCGGCCCTCTTTAAAGGCATTCACAACTACGCATGTTTTCTACAATGAAGAAAAGGTCGAAGAACCCTTCTCTACGCGGAATATGAAGAAAGCTAAATTATATTTGCTTTTTGGCATTAGGGGAAATTCGCCTATTATGGAGAGGTTTACTAATTTGTGGAGGTGCAATATTGTATTCAAGGAGGTGTTCCACTCTGTGCTTGAGAAGAGTAGCTAATAGAACAAATCACGTTGTTACCGGTAATCACCTTAGAAGTGGTGTGTTTCCCGTTAATAGCTTTCCGTCGTGGTAGTTGCGTTTTGGTATGCTGAGAAAGTTTTGCGTGTTCAAATATTGTGGCTCATAAATCGTTCAAGGTAAACTGTATTTTTTACTTTTGTTTACTGTTTAAATTCTCTGTTAAGGGTAGTCTTAAACCCTTAGCTTAGATTTTCAGTAGGAAGGAACCTTTTTGTTTGATTCAGCCATTTTCTTAAGTTCGTGTTTTCGCATATTATGGGGAGATCTCAAGCGTCTAATATGGGAATCCCCATATTAGGAAATCAGTTATCTAATGACTGATTTATCGTTATAGATAAGTAAAGATTGAGACTAAGGCGAAATTGATGTTAAATAGAAATTAACTCCTTAACCGTAAAATTCAAAATTAGAGACACGCAATGAAAAAGGGGGAGGAAAAGAAGGAAAAGGCAAAAGACAATAAAAGTTATAAACTTACAGGTTTAGGGGTTGTTACTCCACGCCAGGGACCTGATGTCACATATTCACTCACTCAATCGCACAAGCACTAATCCTAAAGGTGAAAAGGAAACAGGACCGGGTTTGCGAGAAATTACTCTAAGAGCCAGAGATCCAAAAAAATCGCACTGTTGCTCGAAGGTTTGTGAGTCAATACGACCGCGACAGGGATTGTACTGTTGGTATTTGGCAATTACAGATGACTTCAAGGAAAAAATGGGAACTTGAACGGATGAAGGCAGCTGTTGAGGATATGAGGAAGAAGGAAATGAGCAGCTATAAGACATCGTGGGTTTTAAAAGTACCACAAACAACACTAGAATGTCATGTAAAAGATCTGCAGAAAATCCCAAGAGAAGCAATAAATAAAAAACTTAGCAGAAAGCAAACATTTCCTCCTGAAGTAGAAAAAGATGGAAAGAGATTGTCGGGTTGTCAATGGCTTACCTACTTGCTACAATAAATGGAATTAAAAACCAGTTTTCCAAGAAAAGGGAAAAGCTAGTATCAAGTGGTTGAATAATTTGAATAATCAGCTATCATGCAGTCCTGCGCATTTTCTGCCATTCACTTCTTCTGAGTTTGTCCTAGCCTCAGATATCAGCCCTATAGCAAGCTTGAATTTAAAGCCAATCCTCGTGATTGATCAGCATAGAATATAACGAGTTTTCTGTACAAAAATATTGTTGTGAAAACTCAGAAAAAGAAGCAACAACATGCCACTAAATCAAAAAATAAACTTATTGTGTCGAATGCTCTTGCGGGTCCGTCAAAAAGAACAAGGGAGAGAAAGGCTCCCAATCTGTCTGACTCTTTATCAGATTTGGTCAGTGAACTAGCTGTTCCTCCCGCTGATGATTCGATTAAAGAGGATGATGAAGAGGACGCCGAGTGCCTGTACTCTAGTGATCGTTTCTCTGAAGACCACAATGGAGAAGACTGGGTGCGATATGCGAAATGTTTCAAATGTGCGCACACTTTATGTACTGGTACGGATGAAGCTTTTGTGTGTGAGTTTTGTCAATGATAAAAACTGCTTTCTCCTGAAATTTGTGTTTTATGCACGTATTTTATCTATTCAAAAACTATTTGTTTTGTTCTCAGTTTAAATTATTCACCTCCCCATATTAGGACAAAGATAGCTCCTAATTTGGGAAAATGAAGAATTTAAGTAAAAGAATTTTACACAGTTTTCCTTTGTCTAATGCATGATGTTTATGTAACAAGACTTTATTTTTTAATCATGTAAAAATATATTTGTGTTTCCGACTGCTGTCCAACTTTTTCCCAAGTTTGACAGTAATTTCCCATAATTTGCAACTTTTCCCTATCTACTTTCTTCCAAACATTGGAGATTGAAATATTACAAATTTATTTTATTTTCATAGACAACTTTAAAGCAGAAAGTACTCCTAAATTGTTCACATGCCGCACGTAATTTCAGAAAAGGTTTTCTGTGGGTTTTCACTACCGACGTTAAAATGTAATGTTTTCTGTTACATTTGTCCTAAACTTTCCCCGAGTTGTTGGCTGATTTCCTTATTCGGGTGAAAAAACGGTACTTTACCCAGAATCGTGATAAAATAAATCCATAAAACGGAGAAGGCCGAAATAAAAAATGAGAGCGACCTTAGTACAGTTTGGTCCAGATGAACCACCGTCGCTATTTCGCAGCGGCTGCTTTAATTTTTAGGGCTTAGGGATAAGGATTATTCGTTTCGCTGGATAAGCTCGAAACACGATTACAGACGGGTAAAAAGTGATTCGAAGCGTCGGTATCGATATCCGAGTGTAATTTGAATTTTAAAATCGTGGAATTCGATTAAAGACCATCGGCATAGTGAGAGAAAGGGAAAGAGAGAGAGAGAGAGAGAAGATAACCTGATAGCGAAGAGTGTATAAAAAGAGGGAGTGGGCGATAAGATCGCCGTTATCCGATCGTCCCTTTTTATACAATCCCATCAAATTGATCGCGATCCTTCTCGCAGCTTTTTATCTTTCCCTCTACCGCTTCCATCTCTCTTCAACCCTCTCTTCCTGTCCTTGCAGATCCAATCTCATTACTCAAAGTGAGCGTCTCTATCCCTTTTTTTCTTCATCCCTTTATACTTCACATGCGTGTTCGTCAATCCCACTATCTCTTAGTTTCTCTCTCTTTTTCCATGCAGCAATACAAATTTTACTTCCCACGAATACGACCGCGACACCCATCCCTCTTCTCATTCTCAAAATTATATTGCAACACACAGTTACTATTTTATTTTATATATGTTATATATCTCCTCTTCTCTTTGTTCTTTTCATTTATCCTCGCTTATATACATACGTTTCATTTTCCCTTTATTTTCTCTCGCTATCTCCAATTCCAAGCCCCATTGTCTCTCCCACTCCCTATCTCTCCTTCACTCACTCCTCATTCCCCAATTCATTTCCCTCTCCATCCCTCACTCCTATCTCATTCCATCCTTTTCTCTTCTACACGCAGGCATTTTTCTTCTGCTCATTTTCCCAGTACTTCCTTTTCGTCCTCTATGAATTTCCCTGCTGTAATTTCCACATCCTTGAACTTTTCTTTCTATTCCTCTTCTCTGAAATCATCAAGACTTGCTGACTCATTTAAACTGATAGCTTTATCAAATAATCCGATGAGGTTGAAATTTTTATAGTAGACTATTTTATTCAGAGGTTTCTATTTTCGCACATCTGAAAAATATTTCATATTTCTTTTTGTCTTAATCACCACCTTCTTCATTTTTAATCTAAAGCTGCGGAACATCTTACGCTCAAACATTTCCTTTATAATTGTCGACTTTTGATTATGAGAAAAATCGATCGTGTTTTGTTTACAATTTTGTTATAATTTACGGCCGCTGTTGAGACGATAATGGATTTATTTTCCTGAACTATTCCAAATTCAGATCCAACATAGAAATAAATATATATAATACATATGAATATAAAATTTTTCTTTAAACAGATCATATAAAATTAACTTCTAAAGAAAAATAGGATGTATCTTCCACGAGACATTTCTGCTTGCATGCGTGTGAAAAAGTGATCCTGCCAAAAAAAAAATGCCAGGAATACAAATTAGAAAATAGTTTAAATTTCATAGCTTGGCCTTAGAAGAATTCAATGAATAGTGTATAGGGAATGTTGAGGATTTTTGAACGAGATTTTTCTTAAAGCTTAATTTAATGTAATAGCGCCTAGCCGCACTCCTGAAGTTAAAATATTATTTGCTTAACTTAAATCGTAAAGTAGCATCAAATTCAGATTAAAAACACGTATGTACGGCCCACTTTAACCGCATTACCAACGATGCTTTTCCTTATACCGTCGCCGCAAGAGCCTCATCTCACGCTCCGCCCACCTATACAATCTCCCTTCCACAGGACCCCCGACAATCGACTATCTCCCGAGCATCTCCGCCGCTTCATAAGGTCAAGGTTCACCATTCCTGACCTCTTAGAGGATGGCCAGGCCTTTTTTAGGGTATCGTGTGCCAGCTAGCGGTAAGTGCTCGCGGCCGCACTGGAAAAGAGCACTGGCCCTATTAATAGAAGACGAAAAGGGTTCAACGGGAAGTAAGTGGTCATGTGATAGAGGTAGGGATAGATAGAGAGAGAGAGAGGGAGATTGGTAAGGAAAGAATGGAGAGTATGTAATGAAGGAGAGAGTAGGGAGGTTGTTGGGATGTGGGAGATAAAATAGGAGAGGGTTTCCCACATTCTAAAGCCTAGGGCCAATTTTGCCTTATACCTCGCTTCTTCCCATCCGCCAAGCCGCTCCCCTTCACCGCCCTCTTACTTCTCTATATATCTAACCCATCCATCCTTTTGCGGCTGCAATACCACGGCCGCTTAACTTTACTCCCCACTAAATCTTCCTACACGGCACCGCCGCTTTCCTGAATACAACACGCCTTCCCACCTCCCTTTCTATCAAACTCCTCGACCCTTTCCCTGCGTCAAAATTGAAGGGACCGCATATATCTTCCAATGGCTCTAAAGAGGGGGATGGTTTGCTGAGTAGTTGAGCTGACGTAATAGAATTATAAAGCGGTCCATCGCGTACCCGTATCGTTTTTATCGAGGCGTGCGGTCGAGAGATACGGGGCTGGAATACCACGTCGCGTAAACCTTTCAGTGATTACGTATAAACTTGGGGCAAGTCGCGTACTTAATGAGATGGATTGGAAAACTCGTCGTGCGGGAGAGGATGACGCGGATCGTGTATTTGCAACCGAAGCGAGAGAGTCGTTGTTGTTCATCAAATCCTAATATGTCGCCTGATGCACGTAGCTGGCGGATCCGTAACCATGCTGATTGGCAAGGATGTATGAGCGTTTACCACCCAAAAGTTTTTCTTACGTCTTAAGTGCGCAACGCGGAGATTTTGAGGAATGATAAGAAGGGTATGTAGGACAATGCAAGTAGGACGTCTAGAAGAGAGAGATGCGAAACTTGCAATGGATGAAGATCTAATGAGCTAGGAGGATGAATGAGTAATGACTGCGCCGCCATGGTGCCATGTTTGCCGAGTTTCCGCAGATGAGAAAGATGCGAGGAAATTATGCGCGGAATTTTAAAAGGGTCGGATATTGCGTTTTTGTCGAAAGAAAAAGGAGGACGCGGAGAGCAAACACTGCGCCGCCGTAAAATGACAAAATTTGTGGTTTCCTTTAATTAATAACAACGAAAGAAGTTGCCGTTATTCAGATAGGAGGCGTCACTATTATTATCCTTGGTCCAACGCTAAAAATTTAGTTTCAAAAGATAGATTCTTAGCTGCAAGGGATGTTGTCGTCTGGGAGAAATGTGGCGTTGTTAAAAATAAAAACAAAAAATAAAAAAACACAATTTTTAATAACACTTCTACTTATTCCCCATATATAGCAAGGACCGGTTCGGATGAACAGTCACCAACAATCAGGTAATTATTCATCTAAACCGGTCATTGTTATACAGTGTTGTGTGGAATACGTCAAAGTGTGATGATTTGATTTTTGTTTTTAATTTTCACAAGGTCAAATTTCATCCGTAGTATTTCACGAAGTTTTAGCATAATCTATTAATTTTATTGATTTTATTGCCGTTTATTGAAATTATTTTTGCAGGTATATTGATCATAAAAATTAGTTTCGAAGTTAGGAGGTTGAAAATTGACGGAACAAAATGTTATTGAGAGGTTCGAAAGAAATCCGAATGAATTTATATTTTTAAATTAAAATAAAAAAATTAAGCCCCTGTAATGCAATCGTGTTAATGATATTGCTTACAATTAAACTTCCGTGTTTTGTAAAACTAAGATGAAAATTATCAAATAAATTGCGTGATTATATTCATTTGTACCTTTGGAAATATGCTTTTCCTATACATATGCCTTATAAAAATATTATAATACACAGATAAACCAATATAACGTTCTACAATGAGTCTATTCAGCAGCATAACCTTGAAAATTCATTATTAAAACTGTTAAGGCATACTTTGATATTTTAGCCTAGCCTTGTGAATGACAATAGATAAATATATTAATCATGCTTAATCATGCTACAATTCCGTTTAAAGGACTATTTCGTTATTCGATCCTCAAATTGAGAAAATATTTTCGTCATCATCATCCGAATCTCTCTTGGTTGGTCAGAGACATTTTTGTTCTCAATTTCTGTCCATTCCCATTCTCTTTTCCTTTCACTCTCTAATTACATAATAGATTCAGTGAATAGGTTATACTCATGCATAAAAGTCTGACCCGTGTTAAAGCACTAAATTGGTGCATTTATTATGAAGCCAAGAACAGAATTCAACAATTGGGACAACAATGGTTCAATATAAATAAAATAGATGAAAACGTAAAAAATCCTATTAAAACGTAATTTTTGGAGATTTACGAATAGGATTTAAGTTCTTCTCTTCGCATAACTAATTATATACCTCGTCCTTGAAATATTTTAAAATGTAAACGAAAAAGGTCTGCATGTCAAGGAATGGTTTTTCACGTGATTCGTATATGCGATGCAAATTTATAACTCCGATTAATTATACGATGCATTACGAAAAAACTATGAAAATATTTACAAAAATAGTTAATTACCAAATATTTCAATGGGAAGTTAACTGAAAAGAAATTAATAAAAAACACGATTTTAATTATAAAATATTCAAAGCACACTTGACTTACGCATATAGTATAAGGACGGAAATACAATCTCGAGGTTTAACAATGACACGGTCGGCAAGGCAACATATCTTTAAAAAGCTTAAAATTTTCCAATAAATGTGATTTAAAAGTATAACTTGACCGATTTAGAACCGAAGTCAAAAATCGACGATAAGAATAAGAATCTGTTTATTTTTCTTTAAATTGGTCCCCATCTAAAGATCGTAGATCATTTACTCCTAATTTAATTTGGCAAAAGAAAAAAAGCATGCAACTGAAAAAAGGTGTTTTAAGTGTTCACTTATGAGGATTTCTATAGAGCGTTCCGGCGTACCAACAGACAGACGGACAGAATAAGGATATTATGTATATAATGAGAGTACTGAACGACATGTTTTGCTAAAAAAGTTGATATCTTGGTAAATGAACCGGCATGACTGGAGATAAATTACGTTCAACTATAAGCACTAGTTTAATTAATTATTGGCAATTTTTACGAGAAACCTTTTCACATGTCATAAATTATTAGTAAGCAGTGTCCTGACCGGCCAATGCCATGCATCTCAAGTTATACAGTTTTATTTTTAAGAATAATATGTCATCATAAATAAACTTTTTAAGATCGTAGTAGCAGTAATTGATTTTTTATGTGCGTCGACGGCTATAGTCATTTTGCACTGTCATCAACTTGACTCACACACAGAAGGAAGGAGGAAAACCCGGTGCCAGCATTAGCCTACTCTTAACAAAGAGCACCAAGGGGGCCAACTGCTTAACGTCTCTTTCGGAAGATCTTCATGATTTATTCATCTAGTGTTTTGTGCTTCATGAAAATGAAATGACAAAATCATGAAAAAGTTTATCTATCAATACAGTAAAATATGATACAAATGAAAGTTTTTGTTAAATAGAAATTAACTCCTTAACCGTAAAATTTAAAATTAGAGACACACAATGAAAAAGGGGGGAAGAAAGGAAGGAAAAGGCAATGACAATAAAAATTATTAACTTAACCGGTCCCGTTTCCTTTCCACCTTTAGGATTAGTGCTTGTGCGATTGAGTGAGTGAATGTGTGAGTGACCTCAGGTCCCTGGCTTGGAGTAACAACCCCTAAACCTGTAAGTTTATAATTTTTATTGTCTTTTGCCTACTACTTCCTTTCTTCCCCCTTTTTCATTGTCTCTCTCTAATTTTGAATTTTACGGTTAAGGGGTTAATTTCTATTTAACATCAATTTCGCCGTAGTCTCCATCTTTACTTATTTAAATGAAAGTTTCGTATTTATGACGGTTGGTTTTTGTGCTCCCCTTCCTGTAATACCGAAAAAAAAACGACATTGATAATTACGTAAATTATGGTTTATGATTATGGTTTTATAAAACATATTATCATGAATAATTAATATCAATAAGTAAAATCTAAAAAAATGAAGTAGACATTTTTTAAACTTAATAATTAATACAAAGTTTCAGCGCTGCGTTCGATATCGAGGGAATCACTGAAAAGATAGCTTTTATATTCGTTCCAGCTAATCAAATTATAATGAAGCGCAAAGATCGTCAAGGCCTAAAAACTATCGTTCCGAAAAAAAACACCCGCGTAGCGCGAAAGGTGAGTTATTTCACCGTTACCGACCTAGGGTGAGAGGTTTCATAACGTGTCACGCCTACTTCGAAAACTGGTGACACCTGCTCAGGGAACTACTCAAAAGGTAATCCTTATCAATGGTTGAATTTTGCAAGAATAAATTGAAAGGTTTGGATGCTGTTGGAGGAGATTGGGGAGTGAGAACAGGAAAGGTGCGAACAGGGCAGGATCACTTCTAAGGTCAAAGCAGAATAGGAAGGAAGGGGAGCTACTGCAAGGAAGAGTGGTTGGGGGAAAAGAGAAATAAGAAACGTCTTCCGCTCACAAGTCGCACTACTACCAGAAGGCAGAAGATCGAGTGAACCTGGCGCCAAATGGCTTCTGCTTGCCGGCGCAAGCGAGTGTGCAAGAAAGCAGGCGGTGTTCGCAAGCTGTTGCTGTTCCTACTGCCGGAGATTCCGTAGGCGTTTTTTTGTTAAACAGGGAGTGAAGATGAGATGGAGAATGAAGGGAGAATATGGTATGAAGGAGAGGAGGGGGAAATAGATGGGAGAGAGGAAGAGGGACGGAGGGTAGTGAGGAGAGGAGGTAGAGAGAGAAAGGAGAGTGGGAAAAGATATAGGAAGGAAAAGAGGGAAATAGGGATGGAGGGTGTTAAGAAGGGGAACAGATGTGGAGATAGGGTGAGAGAGGGAGAATTGGAGAATGATTGGGATAGTAGAGGGGGAAGGAGGGAGAGAGAAGGGGAAGAAGATAGGGGATAGAGGGAGAGAAATAGGAAGAGGGAGAGAAATGGCGAGGGAGAGAGATAGGACGACAGATAAGGGCGGGAAAAGTAGGTGAGATATAGGGAAACGATGTTAAGGAGTGGATAGCAAGTGTTCAGGGAGTTATAAAACGCGGGGAGAGAAACGAGTGAAAAAAATCTCGAATTCCAGCAACGAATTCGTTTTAAAAAATCGTCATTATTCCAACGTGCCGTCTCAAACTTTGCTTACTTGATATTTTCGACATTTTTGGATGGAATTCTAGAGATGGAGGATTATGAATGGGATTTAGAGGGGGTTAAGGTATGAAAGCCTTCGTGCCGTGCTAAACTTTATTTTGGCATTGCTAGGTTCCGCCGTGGAAGAGAAATCGCTTTTATCGCATCATAATTTCAATGGGTGGAGGCAACGAGAGAGCGCCGTTACACACGCGCGTGGAGTTTGTGTAGTTAGTTAATGGCGTCACATGAATACACCGAGATAGATTTCTAGCTTTGAATAGTTTAGATACACGAACTTTTATTTGTAACATCGTAATTGACAAAATAACTCTCATTAACGTGCATTCAATACTTAACCACTGAAAAAAGTAACCCTAAAATGATACGGCTGGCGATATTTTCAATTTAGATTTCCCAAAGCTAGGTAAAATTACATTTCTTTCGTTTTATATTGATATCTTTGTTACTTTAGCGCTACCTAAATTACGAAAGGGTAAAATGATGTTCACATGGCAATAAAGATGAAAACTAATTAGGCAAATAAGAAAGAAAATAATTAAAAATCAGCCACTGAATAGTGTTTTCCATTTAAAGGGGCGTATATCTTAATTATATTTTGAACGATGACTGGTTGATTAGACTTGGCAGATTCGCGGCGTGGTCTGGCGGACTTCCTTTCCTTTCACCTTGCGTTTTTCTTCCTTGGAATGTATGAAACAATGTGTTTCTCCAATAAACTGAAAATTTCATTGCAGAAAAACACTCCTAACTCTTTTGACTGTCGCGGGCAGCGTAAATTACAGAATTGTGATTCCGGTACTTTTCCACCAAATCCGTTAAATTCTTAACTTTCACACGGTATAACAGTTAGCCGATGTATAAATAGTACGTCAGCGCATAAAAAGAAATAATTTTATTAAAATAATCAATTAAATTGCTAATTAAAAGGTTATAAGTGAGTAAGAAAGATCCTATAAAATGATCAGTCGTTTATTTGTGAAGATAGAAGGTAACGGCTTAAGTTGTATGTACACATGGACATGCGTGCATTTGTGTGAATAGGAAAAGTAACTGTAATATTTCAAACTAGAAAAACAATTTTAGTTTTTAAAAAGGGCTAGCATAAATAACATGTTTTCCAATATAAAAAGGAGGTTAAAAAATCTTACAAAACAAATATTTTGAATAAGAAATTGGATCCAAATATACGAATTTAATCGCAAGTACAACTTCAAAAGAGCTCGTTAAGCGAGTCAAACTCTTCGTAAACAAAAAAAACGCTAAAGTTGAACTTTTTCTCACAAATTCCTCAAAAAATATTTGGAATGTTTGCGTCCAACCCGCATCGTTACCCGGTCATTAATTAAATTGAATTTTCCTGCTTTTTTGCGAGCGAACGAATTTGTAAGGAAAACATAAATTTGAACGCGAAAAATAGTATAAAGCTCAGAAAAAACTAACGTGCAATGCAAAATACCGATTTATTATGTATAAACGCAATGAAAATTCTGCCAAGGAAATATATATTAGTACAAGTCCGCTATCATGAGAAAATATTTTTGTAATGGAGTGAATTCATTTACGCGAATAATATATTTTGAATATTAAAACTAACGACTATCAAAAACACTCATTTTCGCTATATTATATTTAAAGATAACATATGTTTTTACTAACTTTAACCGTGTTTCTCGTTTTTGTCTACTAGCTAAGCTATTAAAGTGTTTGATTCAATTACATAGTGTGGTCTAAAATTCAGAACAGATAGCGATAACACTTATTTTAATAAAAAGGTTTTAAAACCTTTTAATTGGTTTTATTATTATTTTATTATCTTATTTATATTATCAATTGTAGAGTAGGGTGGGGCTATTTGGATCGTTTCAAATTTAATCAGGAATTACAGGTGTCCAAATATTTTTTAGGATTCAGTAATTCTTTTTCATTGCCTTATGTTGTTGTTAATTAAAAAATATAATGGTAAGTTTTAATCAACATGTTTATTTTAAAATACACCTCAAAATACAAAATAATTGAAAACATTAGTTATACAAATATTGTGGGGCTATTTGGATCGCAAATTTTCTTGTAAAAAGCACTGAAAATTAGTCTTATAAAAGTTAAGAACTATATATAAACAACGCATTACATTTTCTGATCATAGTCATTCGTATTAACTGCGGATTAAACACACTTTTCACACTTAAATCGTTTATGTCCAGCAGGCCCTGCATACAGCTCGTGGTACCAAGTTTTTCATGTTTCTTAGCTTATTCAATTGCCCTTTGTGAGAGATTTCAGATCAAAATACTTGATTCCGCAGAAACCACACGTTACATCTCCATCTTACGAGGATTTGTATTAAGATTCTTTACTTGAACTGCTTGAGTACATTAGTTTTCTTCGCACACATGTTTTCTAACATTTCTTGGCGATCACTAGATCTTTGGATTTATTTATAATATTTTTAAACTTTGTTCCTTTCTCCAAATGTAACTTTCTCTTTACTCATGCGTTTTCAACTTTTTCAGGAGATGTCAGATGAAAGGCAGAATGCTTTGCTTGTTTACTTTTTTCTTTGAATTGAATTAGGTAGGAGTAGGTAAAGCAACTAAAAAGTTTGTTCCAGAACATGATGGTTTTGTGAGAACTTGGTTAGTTTTAGGATGAGTTATTTAATTCAGCATTTTGGTTTAGAGGAAGAGGCACTTCGTTTGATGGACCTGTAGTTACATTTGACGGTCCGGAAGATGAATTTGATAGTCGGCTATTTGCATCTGATGATCATGGATTCTCACTTGACGGTCCGGGATGTACAATTGAGGGTTCATGAGAGAGAATATGGGTTACATCGGAATATTCACAGTCGGAAAAAGTTGTTCACTGCACACGGGTCAGAGGAAAAGGTGTGTGATGGAAGGAATTTGTGTCCAGGAATCTTGTTTGAGCTAAAAGGATAAATTTCGGTGCATTCAAATCCTTTTACTGAATCCATACTGTGGCACTAATTCTCCAGATCCTATTAAAAATACCATCAAATACAAATTTTGTTATTGAACTTGTTGGATTACTGTGAACAAAGAAATTTGTCTCTTGGTAGTAAAATGCTTTTAGAGGTTTAAACACAGTCCTGTCAAGAGGCTGCAGAACGTGGGTGGTGTGAGGTAGTAGGCATACTGGCTCAATTTGATGTTCTAGGCAATAATCAAGGCAATAGAGGGAATGGTGGAATATATGACCATCTAAAATTAACAAACTCCTTGGACACCAATTTTGCAAAATGTTGAAGACAAACCAAGAACAGATCTTCATTGATGTAACCTGTTTCGGAGATTATAACCGTGGTACTGGGAGGCATTCCTTGTTTGTATTATTCTTGCATTCTTTGCCTTTTAAAAATTAATAAAACAGGAATTAATACTCCGCTACCACTACAACATGAAACAACAGTTATATTTTCTCCCCTTTCTAAATTTGTCAAGGAAACAGCATCTCTCTTACCCTTATCACCAACAACTTTTGAAGGCTTATTGTTCATAGGAAATTCACTCTCATACACATTGTAAATGCATCGAGGTTGGCCTTGAAAGCCAAATTCAACTGTCACCTATTTGACCAATTCATAAAAATAGGCAACTGCTTTCTTATCCATCCTCATACCCCGCGCTTTTGAAAGCCCTTCAAGTTTTCGCAAATAAATATCATTGTGCCGATTCATAGAAGAAATTAACCACTCTTTTTCTGCCATCTTTATTTCTTTGCTCCAAGGAACATTAATTTTATTTATTTTAGCTTAATAGTAAACTGCTTTTCGTACAATTGTTGACGTACGGCAAAACCACGGTTACTCAAAGATTTTAGTCTTTTTACAAGGATTCTTTCTTGTTCCAATAAAAAAATTGTTGGGTGGCTTATGGGCTTGGGCTTACAAATTGGTTGATGAACTTCCTCCATTGGAATTTCTCTAATGTATCTAGAATCCTGATCTTGTCTCTAAAGAGTTATAAATGGAACTTTAAATGATCTGCAGCTCCACGTATACTTAAATGTCCATTGAGTGTGCTGGAGAAGGCCTGGCACATATCTTCCTCCTTCCACTGCAAATACGTTTCCTTTCGCTTATATTTTCTCACCATCAGAAAAATGAAATTGAAATTGAAGGGTACTTAAATTTTAATTTTTATAGTGTTTCTATATTTTTGTAACATATTTTACTTTTATTTATATTTAAAAAATAAAAAATAAATAAAAACCTGTAGACCTATTGGATACCAAAGCAAGTACAATGAGTTGACCGGTCCAAATAACCCCACTAAAAATTGATTCAAATAGTTCCAACTGTGTTGACTTCAGATAAAGGTAACGTTGTAAGTGAGACAGAAATAAAGAACAAAGCGAGAATAATTTTAACACTAGACCTTAAATTCTAAGGCTGTAATGTTACATACCGTTAAAATCAGAGTTAGTAACCACTTACCTCAATTCCTTAACTGCGTTTTGAAGGCATGTACAGGTGTAGAACTAAATAAATTCACTCCAAGAGCATAAACAACCGTATTCTACAATATTTTACTAGCAAATGAGTGCCGGAATGCGCAAGACATTATGCGCAGTAGGTGAAATGTTTATTTTTACCCAAATAGTCCCACCCTACCCTATAGTCTGTTTATCTCAATAATTATTTTATTTATCTAATACTTTTTCCTTTTAGGTGAATGCTGAAGTTTAACAAAGACGTACGAATTCAATTAGGTTTTATGCATGTATAAGAAGGCAGCAAGTATTAATTTAATTTGTTGCATTGTGTACATTTATTAAAATAATTCCTAACCCTATGTGTCTAGACCGAGAATCTCAAACTCACGGCCCGCGGGTACATTTCTAATTTAAGAAGTACATATATTAAATCTAACTCTCGATATCGAATCTAATATTTTTGTAATGTATGGGCATTTTAGATCACATCGTAGGGTTGGGGCGATTTCTTCCTTTTGGAAGTGGAGATTGAATGTTTAAAGAATATGAAACGTTGTAAGAACTGGGAAAGTATGCTGCCCGCGGACTTGGTACGGTACCTTCATGCGGCCCACGCACCGATATGAGTTTGAGACTCCTTTTCTAGACTTTTAGCTACCCTGTATATAGTTTGTATCGAATGAATCTGAAAAGCTGAACGTGGAGTAAAAACACTTTGATCAATATATGACAATGAGATATGATTTACAATCGGATATACTACAACAGCATGTTTAATTGATCAGTTAATGAGCATATAAATGAAAACAAATGTAAGGGCTGAATAGAAACTTGAAAACGTAAGCAAGCATAACAAAAAATTTACTATCCAGTTGAATCAATTATTTCTATTCCTGAAACTCTTTTACAGTCGTTAATGACTGAGAACTACAAATACCTCTCGCATTACACAACAAAAATAATTGGTTTTTCTCTATTTTATCTCCCAAAGATTCATGATAGAATGAGACGATGGGAGGGAATCCGTGCTAATAAGGAAATAGTGCAACGCAGATCGTAGTCTGATCGCCGCTTGCAAAAAAAGAAGATGGAGGTGACAGTTACGATTCCAGAAAAGTACGCGGTTAGATCCTATCCTTCCACTCCGTAAGAAATTCTCCATCCATCTACAGTACGAGTGATTTAGAGGCGCGATATAGGAAAGCGCCGCCGCTTGCGAGTGGGAAGCGGAAACCCTTTACTGGGACCACGTCCTCGACCGAGTAATGACTCGGTCTGGTAATTGAATGGTCTCAAGGATCGAGAATGTAACCGGGTTTAATTATTTTTTGACACGGCAGGAGACAAGTGGGGGAAAAACATGCAGTAATGGTCGTTTTCAAACCAAAACGAAACCACGATACACGCGTTGTTTTCTGTAAAGAAATATTTTTTCGGCTATTGAGATAGGAAGTGTTAGAACGCCTTCCTTCTAATGCTATGATCGCAAGCTTGAATTCTTTTGCAAGAAGAGACGTCAGCGTCTTAATTTTATGTTTCCGCCGCACTCACTGTAATCTCTAGAGACATTGTGACAATCATTAAAATTCCAAACGCCCTTTCGTCGATTTGAAGGAGTCTCCTTCCTTAAGGACCCGGCAAAATTTTTCTGTAGCTCTTGGAATTCAGGAAAAAAACGGCACTTTTCTAAAGCGCGCACAAAATATTTTTAGCAAAACGTCATCGAAAGCCGATGAAAAGAAAGTGAAGGTGTGAAAGTTTGCATTCGCAACAACGAAATAAAAAACGTGGGCCGTCTTAAGACAAACTTACACCCTTAAAAAAAAATAAAAATTTCGACGAAATGTGCGAAGACGTGGTCTTTTATTTCAACAAAAGGTCGAGGACAAATCGCCGGTCTCCTTACTCAGAAAACAAAAGGAAAAAAAGAAAACCCGCGAAAGAAATAACACGGAGAGAACGGAGAACCATGATGACGACGGTGATGATGGGGACAATAAAAAAATAAGAACCCTGCGAAATACGTGAAAAGAAGCGTAACCATTATCCCGAGAGAGGGAGAGAATAAAAAAAATGGCCACGGAGTTTCGATAGCTTCGCAACTAATTACGAAGTTTCAAAGGACCACGGGGAGGTTCAATCACTTCATTCCACATCCTCATCATCCGCCTTCTTAAACCCTCCCGAGACCTCGTCTTCACGAGGGAAAGACTTCAAAGGGAAATGCGTGCAAGGAAGAGAAAATTGGGAGAGAAGAGGGAGAGAGGATGGAAAAATGAGGGCGAGAAAGAGATTAGAAGAAAGCAGACTTAAAAAGGGATGAAATATGACAAACGAAGGAGAGAAAAGGAGAGTGATTGGGATAAAGTGAGAGGGTAGTGGGAAGATGATAAGAGAGTGAGGAACACGGACAGAAAGGAGGAAGAGGGATATAGCGGCAGAAGGGAAGAAAGAAGAGATAGAGAATGAAATTAATAAAAAAGAGAGTAGAAAAAATTCAAAGGAAGAAGACATTTTCAGGAGGTAAAATAGATAAATTTGGAAGGATTTTCAAAAGAGAAGGGTTGAGGCATAGAGGTAGTATTGAGGAAAAGGAGAAAATTAGATGGATAGAGAGAGAAACGAGTGGGAAAGAGAAAAAGGGAACGGAAGAGGGAGCGGCAATAAGATTTAAAGGAGAGAGAAAGAGAAAATAAGAAGCAAAAAAATATTTTGGGAAATCTTCCCCGAGTTTTTAAATTAATGCGAGCTACGCGGAGGAAAAGAAGGGCGGGAAGACGGGAGGGAAAGGCTGGGATTATACCGTAACCTCACTCCAGTCCTAAGGTAGCTTAAATAAAATCAGAGAGATGATGAAGAGAGGGAGAAGGGGAGGAAAAGCGGATGCTTGTGAGAATAATGAAAGGTAGACTCGATATGACTCGGGTACTATGCCGTGGTCGGAAGGCCCTTGAGGCGGGAATCTTCGAGAATTAAGTGAAAAAATAGCTCAGATAATGCCGAAGGTTGACGAGGTCGCGCGTTAAGTGGGAAGGACGTGGAAGGAGAGGAGAAATGTGGGATGGATGGTGATAAGGACGGTGGATACGAGGGAGTAGAAGTTGTTCTTGAGTTACTCTCGTTACCTGCGCAGCTCTCGCGGAGCAGGCATTCATTCCCAGGAAAATTATCTCTATCGTTTTTTACAAAAAGAACAAAAGAAGCTACCAAAGTTGGATAATTCTCGACGAAAATACGGCCACTTTTCAAAATTCATCTAATCCCCGTCTTCGTTCTACGGAGCAATATTTTCTTTTTAATTCGTCAGATTAGACCAAATAATAGGATTATTATTATGTTTTTCTTTTTCTAATGAAACCAACGCCGTGAATAATATTTTCAGACCATAAAACAATTCTTGGATTGAATATGGGCGTGATATATATATATATATATATAGGGTGAAATGCACCGAGCTTTCCTTAGCATTCTTCACAAGTTTGGTAAGATCAATAGAAACAAAAAAGAAAACAAAGAAAATGTAGTTAAACTGGCAGAAAGAGAATCTTAAATATCTCTTATAATCACAAAATCCTGTATTGGATATATTTAAATCACAATAATGAGAGTTCTATAAGCATAAAAGATTTTATTGCTTTGCAAATGACGAATTACTTCATCTACTCACGAAGTGTAATTACTGAAGATTCCGCATGTAAGTTTATTTAGGAATTAACAAACATCGCTGCGTTTTCTGTTCTTAAATTTACGAAAGAAAGATATGAATAAATCAACAGGAGAAGCTGTGAAATTTTCATCAATGAAGATGCAGTAGAAATTTTTCGTAGTCCAGATGCATACGATCCCTGGGAATCTTTAAGAAAATAGCAATACAATATCTTTAGCAACCTTTACGGTACTATAGAAATAGGTGTAATATTTCCATTTATTTTGTATCTTCACATATATAAATATCATGTTCAATTTTTTTGATTGAATAGGTATGTTGGTGAAAAATATTCTAATTTAATTAAGAAGAAACTTTATAAATCTTTCAGCACAACAAATTTTAGGTGGACAATGTGTCATTTGCTCGGAACGATTTTGAAGTAAAAGTTTGATGTAAGGATATGTGTCAAGTTTTGGGCGGCTTAAAGCTATTTCGACCCAAGTGTAAAGTCATAATCACTCATGAATGAATTCATGAGGCAACGAAGTCCATTACCGACTTAAGGTGCAGGCCCAGAGCCTAATGTTCAAAGCATTCACAAACATCTAAAATCTTATTATATCCCCGCCTTTGAGATAAAAGGTTTGAAAATGGCAGAATTTCGCCATTATATCTCTTCACACTATTTATTAACAAATCAAGTACACCTACAAATCTAATGAAATGATGTGGGTCAAATTAAAGAATATTTTAGCAAAACATGGTCAACTATTACGATAATTGTAAAAAGGAGCATTTAATATTACAAAATCTAGGTATAATTCCAAATAAATATACTTTATATGAATATGAAAAA
Source organism: Tanypteryx hageni (assembly GCA_028673005.1). Lineage (NCBI taxonomy): Eukaryota > Metazoa > Arthropoda > Insecta > Odonata > Petaluridae > Tanypteryx > Tanypteryx hageni. Next base: position 81,369,092 of record CM054116.1, on the reverse strand, counting down.
AAGAAAAGAGAAAATCTTTGATAAAATGAACACCTATTATGGTTTTGACATACACTTTAAGTTTAACAATATAAGCATATATTATAATTTGTAACACCTCCTAAGTTTATCTAAACTTGAAATCTATGATAACAGTTGAAATTGAAGGATGAACTCAATTGCCAATATTTTACACCCGATATTTATCTGAGAAAATGCAGATGCGAGTGTAAATTATAATAGGAAGAAATATTTTTAATGTGCATCGGTATACTGAATAAAATAATGGAAGCCTTGGGCACGGAATATTAAATTATCTTCATGAAGACGGGGTTTAGATGCGTCTTCTCTAACATCAAATTTTTATGCGAAACGTAAAACATACTAGGTCTTGTTTTCATTATAATTTAACCCATAACATAAGACAGACAAAGAGATCATTTGCCTTAGCACCTACCTATGAAAACATCAAAGAATACAAATATCTGACTAATCTCTGCATGATACAAACTTATTTCCAAATTAATAATAAACTTTACTGACAATATAAGGCCACCGTAATAGAACACTCCTGATCCTATATCCTAGTAAATCTTTTCATGAGCTCCTGTAAGAGGAATGTGAGAGAAATCTTAATAATAAAAGTAGCTGTATGTGTGTCTTTGGCAGTCAAAACAATTCAGAAAATAAACGTTGAAGTTTCAAATTTTGGCAGGAGATTCAGGCTAATCCTGAGAGTTGAAGTGCCAAAAATAATTTAAATCGGCTTACGCGGGTTCGAGGGTCCTCATTGTTTGTCCAAATGCCGTTTTTTTAAAAAGATATCTCAGCAACCAATTGACCGATTTTGATGAATTCTCCACTAATATCAATGCTTTGAAGAGATAAATTTTCCAAACTAAAATGGATAAAATCGGTCTACGGGGTCAAGGATCGTAATGTAAGGGTAGATCCAAATTTCACCATTTCGAGGGGTTCCCATGGACGGTCGGTCCACATTTCGGCAATGTCCATCTGCCTGTACGCATATATCAGGTAAGATCTGGCTGAACCGATTTCAACCAAATTTGGTAGGTAAATGGAATCTTCACATAAATGCATGATCAAAATGATATATTTGGACCGCATAAACCATGCAGGGGTGCCACAATTTCAAAATAAACTTTTCTGTAGTTATGCTTTTGTAAGGAAATGGCTAAACCGAATTCAACCAAATTTGGTATATAGAATTTTCATAGAATTTCATGACAAAAATGCTATAATTCGAACCGATTTTCTAAGTAGGTGTGCCACACTTGCAAAGTTAAACTTTTCGGTAATTATGCTTTTGGAAGGAATTGACCGACCCGAATTCAAACAAATTTGGTGTATAGAATTTTAACATAAATTCATGACCAAAATGTCATAGGTCGACCCGATTAAGTAAGTAGCGGTGCCACAATTGCAAAGTTAAACTTTTCGGTAATTATAAATTTGGAAGGAATTGGCCGAACCAATTTCAACGAAGTTTTGTATGAAGGAGTTGTGCAAGATAGAAAAAACAAAAATAAGATTTTTAGGATAGATATACAAAGCAGGGTTGCCATAATAAAAGTAATAAAAATTTTCTTTTTATAAGTGTTTGTGTTGAACTGTCAGAATCGATTTTAACCAAATTATAATATTTATTATATACACATATACATAAAACCATAATAGCATATTTGAACCAGATCAACTAAACAGGCGTGCCACAATTACAAATTAAACTCTTTCAGTAGCTATGGACTTGGAAGGAATTGGCTCAACGGATGCCAACTAAATTTTATATAGATAGATGGTTTTTATAAAATACCATAATCAAATCTAGATTTTTAACGCAAAGCTTAAGAGCAGGGCTACCACAAATTAAGAAATAATAAAAATAGTTTGCAGCTTAAAAGAAAACTCTTTCTCGAGCGAAGCCGGGCGTTTCCGCTAGTTTTAAATATTTCCCATGAACATGAACTAGGTAGGCCGATGACGTCTTCACCATGTTTGACAGCACATCTAACAATGTGGAAACTTCATACAAGACTAAAATACCCAATACCCCATAGTCAAATTTACTGAAGAAGTAAGAAAAATAACCCCCTACCATTTTTTGATCTATTTATTCATCACAAGGAAATGGAATGTAACTTATATAGAAAACCCTTGCATACCAAAATCTACACCTATAATTGTTTTCACTATTATAAACTTTGCAGCTATTCACAGCATGGTTCACTGGCCAAGATATCAGTTAATAATATTAGCTATCAATCAAGTGAAATATTTCCATCATCAGAAATTATACTGAGGATGATGTATCAAGTCGACATCATTGTCGCTAGTATCAAATAAAATTATGAAAAATTATGAAGTGATTAAAATTATTTCATAAAATTAACTGCAATGAATAAAATTACCGAATTAAACAAATTACCATAAAACTGCTATAAGTTTCAAAAGATAGACAAAATTGTCATGAATATCAAAAATACAGAAAAAATTCAAAAATAACCACTCACTCGGAGATACCTACAAAACGACAAAAAACGGAAATTCAACTACCAGTTTTTCCATCACTCACCGAATGGATGGGCAAGATATTTAATAGTATCAAACTTTCAATCGTTTACACCAGCATTAAAAACATCTTGGGAAACACGAAAGATAAAATTAAAAGAATTGAGAAGTCAGGAATTAAAATAATAAATAAACAACACAATTCTACGAATGCTAAACCTGGCAAACAAAACGACACCTACATTTATCAAAAACAGTCAAATCGAAAAATATAACGTATTGTCCCGAATATAACGCGATGTTTTTTCCAAAAATGAAATTTAAAAAGTAGTCCCCGCAATATATCCGAGTACTAGTGATTTGAAAGACCGTGAAATCGTGTTTCGAAAAATCACCGTACATACCGCACGTCTTTTTACGAAATACAATATACTTGTTACATTGTAGAAACATTAGGCGTACGTTACATTGTACTTGAAAAGCATCCGAGGCGAGAATAGATCGAGTTCAATCGGTTTCTGAACACCTCGATAGTCATAGCATTGAAGCTATAAGTGCGTTGGAGTATTGTTTATAATTACCTTAACGAGTTTTTACCCATCCGTTATTTTAACAATGGGTGACAAAAAGGGTGTTGATCATGTTGAGAAAAAAGTTTCTTCCAAATCCCAGGTTAACAGAGGAATCCAACGAAGTTATCACATGAATTTTAAAATAGTCGTAGCTAAATCGATGTTGTTAAAATCCACCATAAATGAGAAATCAAGGATAACTGTCATGCTTGTAGTCACGGCCGACGGGCGAAAACTGACTCCCTACGTAATTTTAAATCGTAAAAGGATGCCAAAGGTAAAGTTACCGTCAGGTGTAATCTGTCGCGCGCAGAAGGGATGGGTGCACGAGGAACTTCTGTTAAATTGTCTGAAGGTTGTTTGGGGTCGCGTTATATTCGAGGTTTAGGTTTTTCTTGAAAATCATTCTAAATATCTTAGGGTCCCGTTATATTCGGGACTACAGTAATTCCTTCAAGCCGTATTTTTTTTCCCTGTTCGCCCCTCAAAGCGATTATTTTAATGCATTCCGCCATCCATGGGATTTATGTTTATTAATTTTTCCATATACTTAGTATAGGGGAAAGTATTGTATTCATGAAAAAAATCGACTTCGAGATTTCAACGGAAATGCACGTTTTGAGATCCCCTGAACACGTTTTGACCATTTTCTCGATGATGTCTGTGTGTATGTGATAGCTTCTTTGTGGGTGCTCTACCTCAACAACTATTAATCAAGTCAATGCGAAATTTTATATTTAACATTTTTATGAGTCACAAGAATTAATTAGTTTTTGATAAAAATCGGTCTACCAGAAGTTGGTGTTTACTCTTGTCACTTATCCGTTAATATTTGATGTATTTAAAAACATAATGGAATAAACGTTGTAGAAAATGTAACTATATACAACCTTGGTTTGAAACATTTTCCCATATAATGCATTGCTTAAAAGATCTTATGTTTTTAGCTGCCACCACCACGCCACCTACCGACGACTATTATTAACAATTGACGTTTAGTTACGTCTTAGTAATGCTACTTTTTCTTTTCTTAATTGTTGGAGCTTTGTGGCCATATCCAATATCAGAAGGCTATGGTTTCAATTTATTTCTGTTCTTTGTAAAGTCTAAAATTTTCTCGCAGTTTCTTAAAATATTTATTATTATGTAACCTATTTGGAATTTTTAGAAATATGCTAGATATGGAAAAATTCATGTAGCGGCTAAATCAGATTTTTTTATCTTGAGAAAATGGCAAATAGATAAAGCAGATATTGATGTTTGAACAAAGAGAAGTCAGGATCAACATATGTGTACGGACAACTGCTGCTGAGGCTGGATGGCAAGGTATGTGCACTTGTACTTTGAACCGGCTTGCGGGATTAATAACATATGAAAATCAAACATTTACGCACAAAAGAGCCTACGCAATTTAAAAAATCAAGCCAAGTACATGAAAAACAATCTCAACCTGATTCTACACTCCTCACTATTATTGTTGGAAGAATACATGGTACCGATTTCTAACAAATACTTCGGGGAATACCTTGGGTCACCCTCTCTCCTGCAATAAACTTCAAGTTCTAGAAAACTTTCGTAAATCGAAGCATAATTGCCTGTTGACTGCTATTATATAATGTGAGATAAATTTCTACTGCAAAAAATGTCCCCTCAAATATAGTAAAATTACAACATATATTCTTTAAGACATTCATCATGGGAAGTAATTATTCTAAACACCCATATTCAGTGCTCGAGTTGGAAAATGTTAACAATCGGAACCTTCTAATCTGATTTTAACAACAAGAACACTACGGGCTTATTTTATATAAAGTGGAACGGCGTTCCAATGCGATTCCGACCATTTCGAGCTCTGTTTATCACTATAACAAGTTGTGACTTATTCCACTAAGTCGGCAAATATAGTCGTTCGTACACGAGGAATACGAGTGAGAATCGGACTGCCGTCATATCCACTTTAACCCCGCTACCAACGTACATTATTTAGTATAACGACAATGATATTTATTAGTGAATTTGATCTTGTTTAGAAATGATGTTCTTTTCCATTTATTTAAAAATAATAATATTTTGACAACCGCAACACTTCCAGCTTAGTTTTTAACAACTGGAACGACGTTTTGATGCATTCTTGTTCATTTCGAGCATTGTTAGGAAGTAATTATTCTAAACACCCATATATTAGTGTTAATCTTCTGTTCAGTCATCGACCGTAAAAATAAATGGTAATACCATAAATGATAACAATAATAATCAATATATATTTATGAGAGTCTGCCAAGAGATATAACGTAATTTTGGTATAAGATAATATTAAATAATTTTGGTTACCTAGCATCAAAAGTTTTGATTCCTTGCGATGAAAAACAAAGATTTTTTAAATGTCATGTCAGTTCTAAGGTTTCTTTAATACAAAACGATCAAGAAGAATTATTCTTACTTTATTATTATTGTTTATTATTAATATTATCTTCATTATTTATTTTTATGTTGATCGTTTTATTCACCAAATCTGTTACGAAAAATAACGGATGTTTACATAACTTTGAGATTACCGTTCGTATAAAGAAGCTCTGAACAAAATATATTTTTATCGTTACTTCGAAATATCGTAAAGCAGTGTAACGAAAATCGAGGTCGACTTGTTTTCGTAATGCACCCGGAGAATAAATTTTATCCATTATTTAGATTCGTTTATTCCGTAATCTAGACTCCTTGAAGAGATTTCTCTCCTCCCTGCCTCTTCTCAATCTTTTCTTATATCATTTGCTCCTCCGTCTTTTTAGAAATTCATTAGTTCTTGGTCTCTTTCACCTTTTCATGCTATTTCAGCAACCGCCTCATGCAAAGGAAAAAAATAACTCATTCGCACGGCACGACCTCCATTACAATATTTCAAGTCCTATATTTCCCAATCGATGGATACGAAAACCCTTTATTTTTCGAGAGTCGAGAGAGTGAGAGGAGGGGATTTGGGGAAAGAGGGGTGAAAAAAATGAAGTTGAAAATAAAGATGCGCCCCACATCAAATCGCTTCTCATTCAAATATAATACTCTTGAGAGTTTTGACCTAAATCTCAAAAGAGCACAACTTTCTTTCAGCATCGTGAGCACTTAAAAAAATCCGAAGGAGATATATGTAAATGTGGAGGATATTAGACTGATGAGAAGGTATATGGGGTAGGGCGGAATATCAGGGATTCGTTTCGGCATGCACTGCTTCGATAACCAAAGGGATGTGATAATTTGAGCAAATGTTCGAAAAGAGGAAATACGATGCTTCAGAAATTATGAATTAAAATACCTCGCTTTCAAAATCATTACATTCTTTTTCCTTTCCAATGCGAATATTTTAATACCGAAATATTTTTAAAACTCGCTTTGAAATGAGAGGCACTCTCGTTTAAAAAATAAAGTAGCACAATTCACGAGTCTGAACGTATTTCGCGAAGGAGAGTTAGGAACATTTCAATCGCACGCTGATTCTGTACCAATGTACGGAACGTTTTTGGCAAGCATTTTATATGAGAAAAGTTTCCCGCGGTGTTTTTTTTATCTCGCAACGTAACAGTCTGAACAAAGAACAAAGCGATCCCATTATTTTTCTCTCGAAGAATTTATTTGCTACGAGTTAAATTTATGTTTTATGTCTACTGTAAATTAATTGGCAATCATAACTTGTGTTCAATCATGAGTTGAAAACCAGTGATAATGTTATTTTCTCTAAAGAGATGATTAATCTAAAAAAGTTTTGAAACGAAGCGTCTGAATTTTGGGAAAATTAAGCGTCGATTCGTTAAAATGAATTTATCAAGTGTAAAGTTTTTTATTTATTAGGTAATTCCCTCAAGTAACTCCGAAATTCACCGCCATGAAATTAACTTTCAGATAACTTTAATGACTTCAACGCCAGTTTTAGTCATTTATTTTTCTATCAAAATATGATATAAGAAATATTTTTAAAATATAGAAATCTGTGCTCTTAGTAGATCTGAAGTTTCAATTTTATTGCTGCAGAATTCTCGATTCCTACTAGCAGGAATGTTATTTTCGCCTATTTCTGTGATATTTTCGGAAACAATTTTCCAACTTCCCCTCCGCTTTTGTCCCTACGAGAAAAAACAATGGCACGCAATTCCTTTTGTGAAGACAAAAAATTATTTTCTCTTTGAATAATTAATTTAATCCCGTGCAACTTTTGCCCTTCCCTAGCAAATAAAAAGGACGAAATTCTTCTCTCTTCCCGAAGAAAGAGAGATGAAGATAGTTACATTCTGAAAGAGATTGAAGGAGGGAGAGAGAGTTAGAGAGAGAACGAGAGATTTCCACGCATCGTGGGTGAAAAAATAAATACCGGCCGAAAAACTTTCCCGTCACCATGAAGAAGGCCACGCCCACAGGAAACAGGCGAGGAGGGAGGTCTGTTCCTCTCCCACCTCCGCCCACACTCCTTCCAATCAAGGAAATGGCAACTTTCGAACACTTCACTAACTCAAATCTCCTATCAATCCCCCTCCCCACTTTTACTTCTCGCCCCACCCTTTTCTCTCTCGACCCGCCCCACCACTCAAACTCACTCTTCTCTCCCTCCTCTTAACCTCCATCCACTTCCACGACCATGCCATCTTCAGCCATCTCCGGCCACCGGTTTTACGTCCTACCGATTCTTTTCGCAACCATCCCTCCCCCTTTGTTGGGGAAAAAAATTTCCGCCACGCCCTTTTCGTCCGACAAACTACCATTTTCTTCTCTCACCCTTTTTCCCCTAACTAAAACTACTACACTCCCTCTTCCCCGAGCACAGAAGGCGCCGCAAAACCGCCAACCCATCCCTTATACTACATCTTCCACCCTCCTATTCCTTCCATCCGCTTTATCTAACTTCCTCTCTCCACCGTCGGTCACAATCAGTGGGGGAACCTTTTCTCATTTCCCGCCCAAAAAATTTCCTTTTCGATTCAGCACAGATCGACGTATCAGCAGCTACGATTGAAATACGGGTTTTCTCTCTTCTGCCAAGGGAGGGAGGAAGATAGAATAAGGGAGACAGAGAAAAGGCATAAAGTAAAAAAAGATACTCCCTTCGGAGAGCCATGCCTTTCGCTCCGTATTTTTTTATTCCGAGATGGGTCTTTTTTAATATGCCTAAGTATCTCTTGGCGTTATTTCGGCCTAGGTGCCCATATATTAATTGCGATGAAGACGTTCTCGGACTTATTAGGGACGAGTAGATGGCGTGACTGCGGACAGTCGATATTAAAGGCTCCTTCGTGATAAGAGCGTGCGTTTTTTTCGTGAGACCCAAACACGAAAGTCTCCTCCTTGCATGAGCGATTCACTGGGTGGAGATTTTTTGCGTCTTCAAAATATTTCTTCTTCTTTCTTCCTGGAAGTTTTTTCACCTTTATGTCTCCATTGCACAATTTACAAGAAGTGAGAATTTACTTTTTCTTTTATTAAATAATAATAGGTTGCAAAGATATGGCCTTATACATTCATAATGTTTCAAATTAGTAAGAGCACCAGCGCGCAAGTATGACTATGCGAAGGCATGGTTGTATCCATTAATATTGATATAAATAATACTCCTACCATATTTAAACCAGTATGCAAGAATGCATATTCTACCAATTCCAAATAAAAATCATGAAATGTTAAAAGCGCTAAATAAAAGTTATAATAAACTTTTCGGAGATTTTAAGTTAGTTACTAGTTGATAAAAAGAAGAGGAGACTACGGCAAGTAAAACTATGAATTGAAGATTTGACTCCGACGGTGGGAGTCAAATTTTCAATTCATAGTTACTTGTTATTTAAGTATAAAATTGTATTAATGTAGAAAATGTCTATCCATAGAAATTTTGTAATCAAAATTAATTTTTTTCAACAAAAACTTACCTATTTTCTTCCAAATCTTGGAAATTTTAAAAGGTCGATGCAAGATCTATTACCAAAGATAGAACTTTCAAAATTGATCGATAATCATAGCGTGGATAAAATGAGAAAAGTTTCCGCAGGTCATGAACATCAGCATAAATTTCAAATAAAATTCTACCGTAGTAATATAAAGACTTTTTTCAACCATGTTTCACCGCGGGGCTTTAAAATATTTTTTGTCCAAAATTAATGAAAGATTCATTTGCGAAAAAGTTATCGGACCCAAAAGACTTCAATTCGATTAAAAAAGGAAGGAGAGGGCGAGTTTTTAATCTAAAACGAATCGGTCACGTGATAAAAAAACAAACCAAAATGATTCAATTCTAACTAGCGTAACCTTTAACTTAAATCTAAAAAATCCCCCGAGCTTTTATTGAATGGGAGGAAAGATTCTGGAATTCGCCGATGGGTTCTATTTAATGGAAATAAGGAGGTATTACGTTAACTCATCAATAAGTCCTTCTGATTTCAATTAAGCGATCCCTTCCCAGTCCGCTCAAAATCCGAAAGCTTATATTGTCGTTCTCCATTTTCTTCCTTTCTCATTCTCTCCCTCTCTTCTCTTATTATCCCCCGTTCTTTGCGTCGCATTCTCCCATCAATTTCTCTCCTAGTCCCCTCTCTACCTATTTATTTTTCGCTGATCTTGTCCCAGAATTATTTTATCCATCTTTTTGCCTTTTCAGTATCTGAATTCTCGTATTCCTCCACATACCCTTCGCTTTTACTTCTGGGGAGTCCACTATTCACGGAATATCTCTCGCTCATTCGATATATTTATCATTCGTTTTTGGTGACTTTTATTAATTCGTCTCGATTTTGCGCGCGGCGAAAATTTTCTGAGATGAATTTGTTATGGATTTTCTCTTCTTTGTCAATGTGAAAGGTTTATTTTTAAACCCTCAGCTGTTTTTAATAACGTCACTCGCTTTCTTTCGATTCTCACCCGCATTTATTGAATTTCATTTAACTAAAAAATTTAAATTCCGACTTTTATAGCACTATTACTAAATTTAGTCTTAATTACTACTCACCATTGTTTTCCTTTTCTTTACCTACATTTAATCTTTACAGACCCTCTTCAATTTTTCCAGTCGTCTCCGAAAGATTTCACCCTCATACTTTTATTCTATCGTATTGTAAAACTTTCTCTCGCCGCCTCTTAAAGACATTCTTCTTCTTCATCCATTCCTATTTTTTGTTTTCTATGAAGTAATAATCTTTTTACATCGATTTTAACATTTTTTTTTTGCTCAAATCCATCTCCTTTGGTGGAATCTTTTAAATCATTTTTCTTTACACTTAATTTTAATCTTTCCATGGAACGCTGACTTCAACAGATTCTTTATTCGAATTATTCCGAGGATAAAATTAAATACAAAAATACGCTTACGTAAGACTTATATTTCATTCAAAGTTGTTTTTTTTTCAAATGAATCTCAAAATCCGTGATATGAAAATGCGTTTCCAGTAAATTACTGCGATAAAAATTAGCAAAACTTATACTTAGGCCATAATATTATCGACCAATTAATGTGTAAGTACAGCGCTAAAAGCTAAACTAAAACATGATAATTATCGATTTAATCTGAAGATAATCACTTCTTACGTATCGAAAATACGATATTAAATTTATATATTTGAAGAGAAAGAAGTTCTATTGTGCGTCATTTCTAGTCGTTCTCAATTCTTTTTTTGGAAGCATGTATTAACACATCCCACTATTATAATATCAGTCAATGTCACTATGCCATTATATGTGTAACATAGTACGTAATAATGCAAAAACACCCAAGAATGGCCTGCTCGATTTCGATTAATCAGCATTTTACCCTCCAACAGTTTATCGAGTTCTCCATCACGTCTAGAAAACGACGAACCCCTGCATACGCTCATACTCCTGCTACGCGAGTACTCTGCTTAACGCGTACGTACAGAGTCTCTATTTTTATAGGCAACAGACATTAACCCAGAAGAGACCGCTACAATTGTGCTAATTAACCAATAGACTTCCTCGAGAGGTATGCCCTCTTCTCGAGAATAGATCAAACGAGGGGAGTTCCAAGCTAGCACGGTTGCATAACGGGACGCGGAGAAGGCCAGCGAGTAGTCACGAGAGTCGAAACAGAGAGACTAGAGAGAGAGAACGGCAGAGGACGAGCAAGCAGCAAGAGATCAGCCAAAACCGGCCGACAGAATTTCCTTGTTCATCCAAATATTATTTTTGTATATTTTATTATCCCTCCAAGTGGACAATTCTATTGAGTATATCTTTTGTATATTTCTGTTTTTATAATTTCACTCCAATACAGTTGTAAGCATTTTCCTTGTCACTTTACCATTGTGTTATATTTGATCGCTTATTGGCAGCGCCCGAGTCAATTAAGAAGAGTCGTATTGTTTTTGTATCTTAAGCATCTTGTGAATTACGAGAGATTAATGTAAATGAGAGAGTTGCGTCTTAGAGTGTAGCGGGGAACTTACGCAACTCAAGATTCCGTCCGTCAGAAGGGAAGTTAAGCAAAGAATGCGCTAATATTGGCACCGGGTTACCTCTTACTTGTGTGGATGTACGCGTGCTTTGTTAGCCAAAAGCGCTTGTAAGAGGCTTGCTACCTCTCTACATAGAAAATGGAGCAGCGTAGAGTATCCAAGAGTTAAATCTTCGATTTACGCAAACCTCAAGATAGGAGAACAAGCACAGAAAAAGAAAACCGTGCGCTGTCTGCGTTTGGTGGGGGTTACCAGTACTATAAGTTATTAGCAAAAATAATGTTTGGTAGCATACGATGAAGGAAGAGCAGCGTAAGTTGTGTGGTATAAAATCAGGGGGATTTCGTGTTAAGTTTTTTGTATACGTACATCACGGACAGCCGGTTGTAAGTTGGGTGGAATAAGCTCGGGAGCATTTGGTGTAAGTTTGGTAGTCTAAGCGTCAGGGGCAGCCGAATGTAATTTGGGTAGCATAAGATCAATAGGCATTTGGTGTTAGTTTGCTGGTACATGTTTCTGGGACAAATTAGTGGACGCTATTTGGTATTAAATTAAGGTGACATTTGTTTTAATTTTAGTGGTGTACGTTTTAGGGGCAAAATTATAGGTCGATCGATTTCAAGTGAGATTTAATATTATACATATTATATTATATTTTATATATATAATATATATATTATATATACATATTATACATTTTAGGGGTGAGCGAAAAACAATTTTTTTCGAATTTCGACCGAGACTAGTGCGGAAAAGTTGCCTTTTGAATAGACTAATAGCGAATAATATTGCAAAAAAGGTAAACATAAACGATTTTAATTTTATAATTAAGAATAGATTTTTAGACGCATAGTTTTCCATCTCGTTGGAACAAGACAACTATTCATTTTCATCGATTTTGAAATTATTATAAAATCGACCTTTATCGACGTATTTCGATTTAAATCGATTACTACCAAGCTTAGACATAACTTCCGTTGTGGAAGGTGTGAAAGGCATTTTTAATAAATAAGGCAGGATATAAACGGTATTATATCACAATCCAAATTGATCAAGGCATAGCTTTACTTTAGAATTAATGACAAATGCTGTTCAATGGGCCTTATGCTCATCGTTCATGATGTTTTTGCATCCACTTGGCTATCATCTTTCTGTAGCCTATAGTTTCTTGAACCACTCCACAACTAATTACCGCAGCAGAAAGCATTTTTTCAGGTTGGAACGACGGTTACTTTCCATAAATTCATCGATTTGATTGACTTTCGATCCGAATCGTGATTTAGACGGTCGACCACTGCAGGGTTAATCATCGATTTATTCACATCTCTCAGAAAATCATTTATGTCACACAAACACTCCGTGAGGAAACAAAAAATCCCCGCCGAATGCCATTTTGATCATATCAAATTTTCCTTTACCCGTTCTGCAAAACAAACGTTGCCGTTGCACGGAAACTTACAGGAACATGTAAGACGCCTACTGAGTTGATATAGCTTGAAACATGTAGTGACGTATTACAGTTTGCAATAAACATATCTGACCCGAATCTGAAGATACAAACTCAGTCCTCTTAATCCTGCACGGTCACACTTATTTTCGAGTAACACAAAAGTCACACTGAAGTTTTTCAGGACCTCAACTTTGAACCCCCTTTAAACCAGGTCCAGATCAAAGAAATGTAAAATTTATTTCATCTCATTTTACATCTAATTTTGTATATATATATATATATATATATATATATATATATATATATATATATATATGCATACTAATTTGAAGAGACAAAAGAAATTACTTGTAGAAAGTTTATTTAAAAAATAAGTCATAAGAAAGAGGTAAAAATTTATAATTTTTCAAAATGGTCACAATTATCCAAAAGTTGCTAATTTTACAAATGTAGCTATTGTCATGTCTTCTTAAGGATCGCCATCAATGAAAAAAAGAACACCGTTCTTATGAACTAATGGCAATTTTTTCCAAAGCCATAATTTTACCCACAAAAATAAAATGCTAAAAAATGAGATGATTGAACATATAAGTAAAATGACAAATAAATCACAGATAAATTTGTTTTCTTAACAAATTACTCACACCTGTTTTATTGATTATCTTTTATAAATATAAAATACATACAATAGCTGAAAATGTCAAATTAGCTTTGTATAGCTTTAAAATAGCGATTATTTTTCAGTACTTAATGTTTCCACTTATGCCTTTTCCGGATAAATAATACATAATCAATGACAGTTAATACTGAATATTACAACTTGAATCCAATTTTTATTATTAAAATTTGATATACTTGGTATTACGTGGCAAATAAGTGATTCGTTCGCCACACTTGTAGCAAACCTGAAAATCCTGTTGGACAACGCCGTTGTAGGCTAATGAAAATTTCACAATTCCTAAAACGAATTTCAAATATTTAATAATTTTTAGGATGTTCTCTCGATTCAAAATATTAATCCCTCATTCATCCCAAGCTAAAAAAGGATAATCGATCTATTTCACCATAAATCTCCAATCCCGAAAAGATATTTTTAACATATAATAATCCAATCACTCTCTTTATCAACCCCAAAAATATAAAATATTGAGAATTTGTATATGAGTATAAGTAGCGTATATCATGAGAAAATTTATTATTGTTTAAAAATATTTTCCTTCTAAATCTTTCGAAGCCTTCTAGAAACCCTTATGATACACCTTGAGTCTTCTCCTCGCCCGCTATCCCACCGCTATCCCCTGAAAGCCCTCAGCTTCCATCTTCAGTGTCCTCAGGTAGTCCTCTCAGGGACACCCTCTCGTCCTTATCCCACTCACCCGCTCTCATGAAATCCCTCAAAAATCCACTCCGAAACAATCCCACCCTCTCGTCCAGAACCCTCTCTCCCTTTTCACGCCTCATATAGTCCGGTAGAGACAGAGGAAGAGAGAGACCCAAGCACCCAAAATCGGAATAAAAGGACCGACAGATGAGGTTCGATTATTTTCCCATATTGAATAACGGTTTATCTCGCATCCTCCCTCCCTCTCTCTCTCAACCTTTTTACGCGTCAAAGTTATCGGAATCAGTCGGCCTGAAAAAAATCTTAATGTTCCTATCGCTTAACCCGCAGTATCGAAAAGATTCGATTAGGAGTCGGGTCGGTAAGGAAAGTAATCCATCGCACCGCTTCTTCTGTGCCGTCCCTTACCCCCTTAAAAACCTCCGGGAGGAGAAAAAAACCCCAACCCTAAACAGCACCCCTTCGAGAACACATACTTCACGTCCAACCTATTTGGATTCTGACCTCATGCGAATCCACGCCTCCACGCTAACCCTCGAAGGACGGAAGGAAGGAGAGAAAAAAACAGCTCCTCCTCCCACGCGGCCTTAATACCGATCCTCTCCAACTCCCGACCTCACCTCGTCCCTCCCACCTCCACCTCTTCTCTTAAGACCGCCGAACCTCCTCCGTACAACGCTTTCCCTCCCATATCCAACGTTCTAGGCCTCTCAAAATCCTCTCGGCTGATACTCGCCTTCTCATTATTCATTCGGTTTCCCTCACCCTGTGCCGTCCGCCAGACTCCGGCTTCCTTAAACCTCTTCTTCCACCGTCCTCTTTTCTCCTCCTCCCTCCCTCCTCCTTACCCTCTCTCCTCCTCTCCCTCCTTTCTTCTCCTCCCCCTCCCTTCTCCCTCCTCCCGTCTCCCTCCTCCCCCTCTCCCTCCCTCCTCCGCCCCCTCCATCCTCCCACCACCCTACTTTATCTCCCCCCCTCCTTTCCCTCCCTCTTCCACTTCCTCGATCCCTCCTCCTCTCCGTTCTTTCCATCTCCATTCTTCCTCCGCTTCATACTTTCTCCTCTCCATCCTTTCTCCTCTCCATCCTTTCTCCTCTCTATCCTTTCTCCTCTCCATACTTTCTCCTCTCCATACTTTCTGCTATCCCTCCTTTCTCCTCTCCATCCTTTCTCCTCTCCATCCTTTCTCCTCTCCCTCCTTCCTCCTCTCCATCCTTTCCCCTCTCCCTCCGTCGTCTCCATCTTTCCTGCACTCCATTATTTCTTCTCTCCATCCATCCTCTTCTCCGTTCTTACTCCTCTCCCTCCTTTCTCCTAGCTATCATTCGTTCACTCTCTCTCGTCCCTCCTCTCACTCCTACCTCCTCATCCTCCATCCTCCTCCTCTCTCCTGCCTTCCCCTTTAGTATACCTTTTCCTCCCTCCTCTTCCATCCTTTACCGCTGCCATATTTATTCCGAAAGCCTCCCGCTTCTGCCTCCTCATCGATGAATTTGCAAACCTTGGACCTTCTCCTCTTACATGCTCTATGGTCTCAAATCACCTCCTAGCAAACCTCCCACTTCCACTCTCAATCTCTGATCTTTTATACACTCTTTGCCTTTTCCACATCCTTCCTCACATTCTTTTATTCCTCCCCTTTCCGTTCTATATTCCTCTACCTTATGTTCCTACTCTTTCTTCCCTACTCTTTCTGATTCTGCTATTCCTCCCCCAACCTCAAGAACACATTCGCTCCTTTTGGAAAAGCTTTGGGTGGATTTACATTTACCTTAAAAGCCACATAATTCTTGGCCTTCTGGAGGGCCTCTTATATTTCTTCTGGCTTCTCGCTCTTCTCATCGATTCACTCATTTCCTTCGCGCTTTCCATTCCTGCTTCTATCACCTTCTCCCTTGCTCTCATTCCACCCACGCAATTTATCGAACTCATTCGCATTAGCAATGGATGTTTGGTTTACTTGGTATATTTAAACGTTTTCTCACGTCGGGATGGGAAATGGAATTGGTTGTGGTTCTTATCGACGAAATATTCTGCTACTTACATTCACCATTCCCTCTCTCCTCTGCTCTGTTCTTCTCATTTTCTCACTCTCTTTCCCTGTTTATCTCTATCTCTCTTTTTCTCCTCTAGCTACTTCAATCTCGTGATTACAAGAGGCACCTTTTACTCTTTCGTAATGAGTTAAACTTTACTCTCGTACTTTCTCACTCTTAACCTCGATCTATCAAAATTAACCTGACCTGTCTCTTTAGGTCCCCCTATATATCTTTGTCTGTCTCCAAATAGAAAAAAGAAGGTTCAATTTAAGAGACTGCTCTCAAGCTCATTTTCTTCCTTTTTTTATATATGAGGCTATGAATTCCGGATTTTTCATCTAGGTTCTTTCATCGGAGATGTGGAAAAAAGGTTTTCCCTCCCAGAATTCCTCTTTGTGATGTTATTCAAGATTTTTAGACGCTATTCATTATGTCCCTGTTTGTATGAGGCTGAATTTTTGTTGTTTCATATTTATTTTTCATTTGAGTTTATATCACCACTTAAAAAAACAATATGGTCTTGAAAATCTTTTTGTATTTAAACGGAGATTTTCTAGCGAAGCAATCAAATTTGACGCAATTTTTAATTGTAATTTTATAAATCGATCGCTTGTTACTATTGTCTTTATAAAAATCGTTTCACATTCATGTAAAAATGCGCTGCTTGAAATGATTATTTAATTAATAATATAAAAACATTTTCCAGTGTGAGTTATTATGAAGATTAACAAGTACTTTAATTTGTAATAACCTTCGCTGGTATTAATTAAAATGTATGTACATTATTGGCTAATTAATTTTACAAACACTTGATATACAAGTTTAATAATTCACAAGACATGTTAATGTCTCTAATTAAAACGGTAACCGTATGTTTTGTACAGAAAACAACACTGTCAGAAGAGGAAAACTAAACAATATTAATAACGTGAACAATCGTCCAAAGGAACGAAATAAAATCTTGAAATAGAGCTATAGTTACTAAAAAATTCTCCCATCAAATTTTAAAATGCACTTAAGGGAGATTTGTTCCCATGGCAGTGAATTACCTATGCTAAGCAAAAATTGGTACGTAAATTTCGAAAAGTTTCTCATCAAAAATTTGAAAGCACCATTGAAAAATGACTTTTCCTCCATCCCGAGAACTGCCGTAAAGCAGGTTTTGCATTAAGTATACAACGGTCATCAAAATTTCTCATCAAAATTTAACTCGGAAAATTATGTTAACTCCTTTCATAGACTTAAAAATAAGAGCACGGTGACAATGCTTCATAAAAAACTGGAAGTTGAATAGTAAAATACATTAAAATTTCAATCGATTCCTGGGCTTAAAAACATTTTTCAAACCAATCTAACCGTTAAATTTCGAGCAATATACAACGGTTCTATCCTGAACGTTAACGATAGATTAACACAAAATTGTTCCCGCAAAAAACACTTTCCTTACGCCTGATTCTGTTGTAGATTGTGTCCGGCAAACTCTATTAAGAACACGAGTTTTGAACGCACACTTAACTCGGCATGAGACTAATGAGCTCGCTAGAAAACCGTTTCGCATCTCTCGTTGAAACAGCGAGTTGGTTATAATGAAAAAGTCTGGGAGCAGACCGAGGGAACAAACTCCAATAAAGAAGAATCCAGTTTATAAGCAAAAACCTCTCTCTGCATCACCTTCCGGATAAACTATCTAATTGCATTCTTTTATGTCACCGTTCCCATGTATTTCAACAGATACGTACCATAAAACACTCTCCATCTCTCACTCAACCTAATTCAAGGACTCCCACATGCAAAAATTACGGCCCTCCGTCGAATGTGCTTCAAATTGCATAAGAGCTGAGTTTTCTTCTCCAACAAAAATTACATCAATAGCCACTTCTTACTCATAGCCTCAATCAAACTCTCAATATTTCAACCTCATTAGAACCTTGTACTAGCTAATTAGTATCTCCGACTTCCTTGGCAGTTTCCGAAACACTTAAAAAATGTATTAGCATGTTTCATTTATAATGAACATATTTCTCTCTGTTCATCTAAATTCCCGTAGATTCCACCTTAATAATACCTTGAAAATACCATTTTGCCTAGAAACCCGTTTAAAGCGTCTCCAAATATTTCATTATTAACTCATTAATCAACTCACAACCGACTAAAACGGAAATGTTACAAACATTATAAATATAAACCGTCTGGTCATTTTTCCTATACAGAACTGCTATAATCACGCTTCGCTTAAATTAGATTTGATATTTAACAAAGAATTTTTATCGTATCAAATATTTTATACGTGTTTTCAGCCCATGAGATTTTTCATTTTTTTCAATCAATTTCATTATTAAAGCCAAAGCTAAGCACTCCGTTTACTACAGTTATATTTCCTGAAATATGGCTTATTGAGTACATACTTGTGGCTCTTTAGAAGTGAGTTAAGCTACAAAACCTTCATAAGTGATGAAACATTCTTATTTCAATCGCACAAATCTCTATTTTAAAAAAAGGTCATACAGGCCGTGTACTGTGCGGCTTCCAAGTATTTTGGAATGAGACAAAAACTGAAAATATGGCTCATTTACTTTGAAAGGTTGGCGGCTCCTGGCAAAGCTCAACAACAGCAAATTCTTTAAATTTATGGAAAAGATTTTTTTTAGAACTTCTTATGAAACATCGAGGGTAGTAATCGGAACAAAAATTTCTCCTACGAAGTTAATTTCTCTCGATTACTTGTAGGTCAACCGCTTTTAAGGCAAATCGATGCTTTTTGTCGCATCTTTGGAAGATAAATGACTGACCTGACACGAGCCCCAATCCGTACGCCTGACAACCTTGTTGATAATCCTGAACGTTCGTTTCTTCTTTTAATGAATCTACGTCGTTAAAATAAATCCCTCCCCGTAAGTCTTCTTTCGAAATCCAGTTGGATATATCGGCCTTCGTGGAGAAAGAAATGTGTCGACCCGAATGGTGATATGTCTGGGATACAGTTTTATACTAAACTTCTTTTGCACCTTTGCTTACAAACCAGGACGTTGTTGCGATTAGAGTAGGAAGGTCGTTTGTTATGAAAATTGAAAACAAGACAAGAAGATATAGAGAAATGAAAGACTGAGAGAAAAAGAAAATATACAATTATAAAATTTTTGTCCTTTAAACAGAATGTATAAACCTAGCAGGCAAAAAAGAAAACGGAAAGGTGTGGATTATTTTAAGAGAGGAATAGTGGCCAAAAGAACGATGGATATACATGTATTCTGAAAAAATAAAATGATATGCTAATGGTACATTGAGCTGTAGAGAAGTTTGAAGTCATCAAATCACGACGGAGAGAAGAAAAATATAACAGTCAAGTAAATTTAATTGTGTTGCTTTTGCAGACCTCAACGAGAATTAACACAAAAGAAAATGATGAAGTAGCGAAAATCCATTAAAATGCTTCACGTTCCAGTATTTTGAGGCATAAGTCTTTCAACTCGGAACGGCAAAGAAAGACAAGAGACATTGGTATAAATTCGCGATTAAACGTTAATACGCAAGTTTTCTCGGCAACTCAATATGAAACATAAATTCCACTTTTTTGGCCTATAAAAACATGATAACGAAGAAAATATTCTTAAAGCTTGAAGAGAAAAAAGTTTCAAAACACCTGTGATAAATAGGAAAAAGATAATATGAGAAAAAAACAAACAAGCCTTCCCTAAAATTCATTAGCTCTTTAAGGGGAGAGCCGCAAATACGCATAAAATTTTAATAAGACGGGATGAAAAAAAATATACGCTTTCCCTTGCGAGCGAGGAATAAATCATTACGCTCGACTTTCCGAACCTTCAACCTAACACCCGCCTATCTTGGAGAAATGAAAGATATATATCATTCATTTCCACCACCTTCCATCTCAACTTCTTCCAAAGCTCGCCCCAAATGATGAAGGTAACGCCGAGAGTGAGAGAGAGGGGGCATATAGGAAGGAGGAGGAAAGGATAGGAAGGAGGGAGAAAGGATAGGATGGAGGGAGAAAAACGGGGGATATAGTGTTAGAGGCTTCATTCCCTGAGTACTTCGCAACAGCAAACCTCTTTTGCTTGGTAACCGCCTTAATAAACCCTTAACCCTCCCGCTCGACCAAACCCTCCCACTTCTTTTTCTCTCTCTAGTCTCTTCTTCCATCTCGGGAAACACTATACTCTCCCTTTCACCACTCGCAAACTCCGTCCAAAATGACCACCGATCTCCCTTCCCTATTTCATCTCCCTCTTTCTCCTCCGTTCCTTCTTTCTCCGTCCTTCAACCGTCACTCCCGCTAACCCTAGACAAACCAGTGATATCAGGTAACCCTTTTCCTCCCCTCCCATCAACCCTTTAACCGCCCGTCCCGTCCCCCAGCACCACAACGGTACGAAAGGGCGCCAACTTTCCCGCCCCGCCTCGTCAACCCTTGTCAATTTTTCATTTTCGCTAATCCTCTTGTCTCTCTTTACCTTCATGATCTCCTCCTCCATCCCTCCCCCTCCAACCCCTCCCCCCTCCATCTCCTCCCCCTCCATTCCCTCCCCCCTCGCCCTCCTACCCTACACCCCTCCAACACTCGCCCCTCCACCCCCCTCTACTCCCCCTCCCCTCCATCTCCTCCCCCTCCATGCCATCCCCCCTCCATCATCTCCCTCTCCATCCCCTCCCCCATTCATCCCCTCTCCCCTTCCCCCTACATCCCCAACCCCATCCATCCCCTCCTCCTTCCCTTCCCGCTCTTTCCGCCCCAAGTTTCTCTGTCTAGTCATCTCCCTTCCTCACTGCTTCCCCTTCTCTCTACTCTCTCTCGGTCCCTGCTTCTCTCCTGCTTCGTTTTCACCCTCCTACTTTCTTCTCTTTACAATTTCTTTTCCCATCTCTCCAACCATTCTATCCCCTCCAAACACATTCTCTATTCTGTAACAATGTCTCTTTGTGGTTGAAAAGCTATCTGTTCCTTATTTATAACTCTCGGTGTTAATATTACCTTAGAGCCAAAACTTCGAATTTCGAAGTAGGAAAAGTTACGCCTACTTTGCTTAAAAATTGAAATGATTATTTCTGTCTTCCATCTAATAAAGAACTCCCTAGCAATTTGAAATGATGTGTTAATCTTTAACTAATAAATGTTGTTTCCCTTGGTTAAGTTATGATAGATTTCAAAATGATTTTAAAGGGAAATTTTATTTATAATTTTGATCTTGTAAAATGCGTCATATTCATCGAGTATATATATTTTTATTCAACTTATCATACTAAAATATTGAAAAAAGGGATAACACTATATAAAATCCCCGCAATGAATACTTTAAATCTTGTTAAAATATTTTTTAGGGAAGTTGATTTGGCGTATTTTTTGTTTGAAAGTAGACGAACATTGAAATTTTAAAAAACAAAAAAATAAAAATAAATTTAATCAATATTAACAGATATTAGGACTCATTTCCATGTTAACTATGCTTTATCAATCTATATTCAATTTGGAGTTTTTATGGAAAGTGTGGAAAAATGGCACATTTGTCGAATGATGAATCTTTCAGTAGATTATAAACACATCATTTTCAATTATCTCCAAAATATACCATTTGGCTCCCTTCCCCTCCATGTTTAACAGACAACTAAATACACCTCTGTCAAAAACAGATTTTTACATAGAACTTACATTTATTAAAAACTGCGCATTACTCAACGGACTCGACTCATAAATCATCGACAAAATGATTCAAAAACACAAGCATAATATTCAAATTAAATAATGAACCACACTCACGAACCAAAACACAAAGAAAAAATACATAAAACTACCATATGCACCGAAACTAACAAATAATCTCCAACGCATGCTTTCAAAATTTGATCTTCACCCGGTTTTTGTCAACGAAAATAACCTATCAAACTTACTGACAAACCCGATAGATAAAACTCCCAATCAACACAAATCAGGCATTTACCAAGTCAAAATTGTAGTTCGTGTGACAAAAGTTACAGAGGACAATATAGATGCACACTGGAAACCCGGTTTAAAGAGCACATAGCACACTACAAAAGCAACAGAATAAACAAATCAAGCATTTCAACTGATATTTTTGACACTCAACAGCCTATCACCACAGAAAACCTATCCTTCCTCAAATCAATCGACCAATACAATAAAATCGATGCATACAAAAGTATCTACATACATAAAAACAAAAACACGGTTATGAACAATGACTTAGGTGCCATTCCCCACTCCCCCTTTTTCAGTTACTCAGTTAACCGTTCCAAATCCTTTCACTTTTTTCCCTCTCGGTCACTCCTTGTATATATATATATATATATATATATATATATATATATATATATATATATATACACACACCCCCTCCTCCCTCCTACACCCCACACTACTGAAGATGACAGCTTAGCTGCCGAAAACGGTGTATAGTTTTAATTTTTGGTTAAAGTTTACTGTGTGAGTGGATTTTGTATGTTTCTGCGTGTGCGTGTCTCCTTTTGGCTTAGGTCCTGCGACTGTGTTTACTAGCAACCTGCAGCGTGAGTATGAGCATTCTCTTCCTTTTTACAGTGAAAAAGTTTTTGTTTATTTACTATTGTATTGTTTCGCCGTGTCTCGCAAACGTCCCTTTTCATGTGTGTGTGAGAGTGTACGTGACAGGTTTTTTGTGCTCTAACTCAAAAACTATTTAACAGCTCAATGCGAAGTTTCATATTTAACATTTTCATGACAGCCACAAGAACTGATTAGTATTTGGTAAAAAATCGGTCAACCGGAAGTTGATGTATACTATTGTCACTTATCCGTTAATTTGAGAAATTTTCTTTAATATGTTATATATTTAGAAACATGTTGGCATAAAAGTTGTAGGAATTTAATTTTCTATAACTTTTGTTCAAAACATTTTTTCATATAATGCATTGTTTAAGAGATATCTTAAAAACTAAATTATTTATCTGCTACCACCACGACACCTACCTACGACTATTGTTCACAATTGACGCTTAGTTACATCTTAGCAACGCTTTTTATTTTCTTAATTGTTGGAGCTTTGTGGCTATATTCAATATCAGAAGGCTATGGTTTGAGTTTATTTCTGTTCTTTGTAAAGTCTAAAATTTTCTCGCATTTTCTTAAAATATTTTTATTATTTAACTTATTTGAAATTTTTACAAATATTGCAGGTATGGAGAAAGTCATGTCATCAGATTTTTTAAGCTAGTACTCAAGCTAATAACAGAATTCCACCGATGTACTTGAAGTATGTGATCAGTATAAATCTCTATATGGATAAATTGCCTGCTTGATTATTCAGCTAGAATAGAATTGTTGCAGAATGTCAGAGCGGCTATACATTTTTGCGCAGCAGCTTTTTCATCCGAGTACGATGTTGAAGTTATGCAACCCAATTTACACTGATTTAAATCCTCTCCTAGGAACGAGGAGTATGCATAATAAACGTTTCGCGGAATTTTTTTATGTTCATATATAATTTACTATTTTAAGACCTGATTTCGGTGGAGGCATGATTTAAAAATTCTAATATGGTCAAACACCCCGCAAAAATTTTCCTTTGCATAAATCAATTCATTATGCAAACAAGTTTTTTTACTTACATAATAAGTAACCAAATAATCACAACTTTTCATATTTTCTGTTTCATTTCATATATCACATCGTAGTAAGCCTCTCGAAATATATTTCCACAGAGAAAAACGACGAATTAAATAGCAATTAATATTCTTGCGTCAAAACAATGTTGCCACATTGAGGGAACCTTTTTTCCGAAATTCTAGAATGCCTTAAAAATTTAAATGGATTTGTATTTTGAACTGAAACATCTTCATTTGTTCCGTGTTTCGACATTTCGGAATAAATTACGAATACCGATCTTCTCATGGACTATTCATATTGTACTCCCGCAGAAAACAGCAAAGCAGTTTAATATTTTATGACACGTTGCGACTTTTATTAAATTATACAATTCTTTATTCTTATTTACTTTACCTTGTTGAACTAATGTGAAGCTTCAGTATACTCTGAATGTTCCTTATTTGAGAGAATGAAAATCACTAAGTGAAAAATTATACTAGGCAACAAAGATAAAAACCAATACATGAAATCATATTCAAATGATTAGTTTGGTCTATTCATGGAAAAAGACGACGAATTTAAATATCTATATGGATGCCATCATTGGTAGGTTTAGAAAACATATATACTGAAACAAAATTTCAAACTAATTTTAAAGTAATAAGTCAATCATAATAGTTTGTTTTAGCTGCCAATATTGCAATTATTAAAATAAATTTTACGAAAATGTATGGCAATTCCCGATTTAATAAAATATATTTGATCATTAAATAAAAGCATAAGTAGTGAGTGAATCTTGCAGTCTACTTTTTCTCAGCATGATGTCCGTATATTCAAACACACAAATCATATTTTAAAGTCATGATTTAAACACAATTCTATATATATATATATATATATATATATATATATATATATATATATATATGTGTGTGTGTGTGTGTGTGTATAGCCGCCTGGGAAAGATAGAAAATCAATTATAACACACAGGGTAAAAAACCCTTGTAAATAATTGACACTTGCGGCTATATTTAAATACCCTTTCCCTTGACATCGAGCAATACAGCCTTTGCGGCATCAAACTCTCGCCTTGTTTCCCTTCCTGGCGTAAATTCCACTCTCTCGCAAACCTCGACAGAGGGGCTCAAAAATCTACAGTTCATAAAGTTTTATTTTTTCCTTAAATTTCTCATAAAGGCTTTTACAATGCCTTCTTATCTCCAAAGCCGAATTTCTGTTCAACCATCCGTAAATCGCACACGTGAAAAGTTTATATTTATTTCTCATCCACCGCCATCAAAGTTTCTCGCTGGAGTGAGAGGGAGAAGGAGGATAAAAGGGCGAAATTTTGTTCCGGACCGACGGGGAGTCTGCACGTCGCATATTAAAGCGAGCCTTTTAATACTTCGCAGGCGTTTCCTTTATTAAATCCATCCCGTTCGTGAAACGGGGAATTTTCGAGCGCATCAGTTCTCCATAGCAACCCCTCGTGAAGAACAGTCTTCTATTTCCCTCTTTTTCTCCTTCTAGTACCAACCCACGCACATGCATACATGCTCCGCCTGTCGAATTTCCTCCTTTTTTCGTATCGGGAGACATCGTTTCCCGCACAGCCCGTTTCGCCCTCACACTCTCTTCGGATAATCCATTCACTCCGCCAATCCTGTCCAACCGTCGTTCCCTCCTCCTCCCTTACTCCCTCTACCTCCACCCTCCTCCTCCTTCTCTCTCCTCTTACTTCCTTATCCCCATCCTCCTCCCTCCTCATCACTCCTTATATCTCATTCTCTCTCTTCCATCCTCCCACATCCTTCTTCCTCCCTTCCCCAATTTCTTTATCTTCCTTTTCCCTCCCCACCCCTCCACATCTCTCCTCCACCCGCAATCCATCCTCCTCCCCATTCTACTCCTTTCTCCTCCCTCCTTCTACTCCCTCCTTCACCCTCATCTTCCATTCTTTCTCCTCCCCCACCCCCCTCCTCCTATCCTTTTGTCTACCAAATCCCAAAAAATATCCAGATTCGTTCCGCGCCATTTTACTGGTAAATTCACTGTTCTCTCTATCTTTACACCATACTCTACTCTTTAGATCTACCACGTCGAGAGACGTCATCGGGACAATTTTCTCTCGTTAACTTCTTGTTCCCCTGACCTCTTATTCCACCTCCACGTCACCTCGTAACTACACCCATTTACACTAATCTCCAGTAAATGCCACCTACGTTACGGCCGTATCATGTCCTTCCGACCTCCCAAGCTTCCAAATTGTCCATTCCGCGTCTCGACTGCGTTACTCCTATAATCGCATTTCACCTGACTTCATCGCCTAGGAGACAAGTCTGTTCCTCCTTATCTCCCCTTCAACAACTTTCCCTCTTTCTGTACCACGTTTTCTTACCCCAACCGGATGCCGGGAATGAAAACCTCATCTCACTTTATTCGTCTCCTTCCACGATTATCTTCAACTTTATAAGCTGTAAACCTCCTCTTTTACGCATTAGACCGACTAGATGATATTTTATCCTCTCATTAATAACTCCCATAACTTCAACAGCTCCTCATACGACGACGTCCTTACCATAGCCGACTTTCCCTTTTCCGAAATAAAACCCAATTTCGCCACGTTCCATTTCCACGTGGAGACGTAATCACAACCGCAGTCCTCGCACTTTGGGTCCGCATCGCTTCTCTTAAAGCCGCCTTTTTAATTACATTTCTCGCGCCTGGGTCTCATAGTTTAAGCCGCGCACGTTGGAGCATTTTAAAAAGCGAATCCTCCCCATCCCAACCCCCTCCTCTCCCAAAATTGCCCGCCTGCTACACGACACCCTGTCAAAATTCCACGCATCAGCAATTCTTCGCGGCGTGGAGAATTCTCCTTGCGCGCAATCTCACCCCATTGCCCGCCGGAGCAGAAAGGCTCGGCCGCTATCCCACGTCCATCATGTAACGGGAAATATGGCATTTTGTATTCCATTTCTCGAATGGATAGCTCACAGATTTGGTTATGCAAAGCGAGTTGCGACGGATCCTTGCCTAACCAAGTTAGGATTCAAATTGTTCTATATATATATATATATCTCTCTTTTAGTATTTTTGCTCTATCTCTCTGTCTTCCTTCCTCTCTCTCTCTCTTCATATTTCTCTCGCACCAACAGCGCCACCTACCTCGCTATATACTTCGTCCATAAACTCCGCCTCTTTCGCTTTTAGCTATCGTGTTCCGTCCTACAACCCCCTTCCTCCTCTCCCCCCTCCCCGTTGCTCCCCTCCTTGTTTTTTTCTTGGGTGTATCCCCGAAGCAAGAAGGGGAAAATGTTTTATTTTCGTCTGTCTTGATATTTTTACCCTCAAATTCAATATCCCAGTCCATTTTTTCCTCTACACTCGCTATTCCCCCTGCAATTTTCCGGTCTCTTGAATATTTCAATAACGAACACTCATTTTTTGTCATATTAGGGTTTTCAACCCAACATTTTTCCCATCAAATTTGAATTTGGAGCACAGGATTTCTTTTTGTTTTACCAGCTCCACGCGAAATTATTTCTATTACTTTTACAACATGAAAGCGATTCAAACCTTTTTAATGAATATATTTGACTAACTTTGGTGAAAGATGGAATAGATTCAGAAAGGAAGTTAACTCAGTTTAGTTTAATGCGATTCCCTGAAATAACGCGTTGTCAGTAGAATGTTTCATGGAAGATGTATTTAACATTATTTAACTTGAATGAGAAACAATGTAATCCTTAAAGTAATAAATTGCTTTATTATTTTGGATGAAGGCTTAATATAAATTCATATATTACATTTGAAATGAACACGAGGAATGAAAGGAAACTCGTAGAATTACTTTAATTCCCTGCCCCTTTGAATTAAGCAAACGAACTTTATTAAATACCTATATAGATCATAAAAGGCAGCTTCAAATATTGTGTGTGTATATATACATATATATATATATATATATATATGAAATTAAAAAAATACATTTTGTTAAATGTTTAACTCTTAGAAGGTGCGTGAAATGTTACAGCGTTTAAAATGAAGAGACTATAGTTGATTAAAGCTTTTTTATAAAAAAAATTGAACTTTCTACAAAATTGAAGTGGCCAGTTCGATTGTTAACACTAGTTCACCAATGAAAACCGTAATGCATGGCGGTTAGTAAAAAATTAGTTCATTGAAAACCACCTTTGCGCGGAGATCATGAGACTACGAATATACACGTATATACCCTTCTTCCATCAATCTTTGCCCTCGAAAGCTCAAAAAAATAAGCAGGATTGCGAAACGATACGAACGACCCTTTTTCCGTAGGGTACTGCGAAAAAAATCGCGGTCGAACGAAGCATAAAATATCACAAAACCAACCATAAAAGTATTCCTCTGGAACGCCTGTCCCTGGCAGTTTCCTCGAGAGACTGTTTTCTGGTTAGGAACCATTTTTTCCCTCTCTTTTCCGCAACGCCTGAAAGAAACTCTCCCGAGAGCGAATGAGATAAACCCATACGCAGTCTTTTTATGCCGCGCCGCACGCGTCATCGGCCCCTTTTTAAGACAGATAAAGTGAAATTCTTTTCGCGGATTTTTCCTCCTTCAGCCACTTGCGATCCCTTCGCGTCTTCTCCGCACTCCGAAGGAGGCGAGGGTATCACGCCTCTTGGGTGTCCTTTCAACCAGAAAAGATTGCGAATTCCGCATTTTTCTCCACGTTGCTATCGGCCGGATAGAGGAAAGAGCGGAGGTTATAGGAAAGGCAGGGGGTTGTGGGATTTATGAAAGAAACGTTTGAGCGTAAGTGACAGAGGAAATCCGCTGAATATGGAAATTGTTAGTTTTTCAAACTAAATATGATTCGTAATGATTCTAATGAACATTTTAACTGATTATATATGAGTTGTTGCTGCTTGCATACAGCAAGCGCTTCAAAAATCACCGTACACCAAGATTTAAACTCGTAAATAAACAAACGTGACAGCATTAGATCTATGCAGAGCCCATTTAAATAAGATAATAGTTTAAAATTTCCCAGAAATTAAGGCATCTATTATGAATTTATGAATTCTTTGGCAATCGGCTAGCGTCCAAGTCTTCGAATTTCAAGTTTCATGGCTCAGATTGCTCCTTTTAAGGATTAACTACAATCATCATTAAGACAATATTATAAATATTTTAGAGTGTGTTTATGTATGTTCTTTATACATTTTTACACCGTTGAAGCTATCGAATTCAAAAGTTTCATGGGCCATAATATGGACCAAAGGAAGAATTTGGTCTATGGTTGCAGACTGTGGGGTCCCTTATACTCCATGGGTCAACAAAATACTATTTCCATAAGGATTCATGAGAAATGGTGTGGAGAAGAAACCCCAAAATGCCATGCAGCATATACCTAAATATTAACTTACGATCACGGGAAATGGCTTATTTTACGCAAGAAAGACTGAATATTTTAATTATGTTCATATTTTGTAGTATTACATGCTAAATTGCTCGAAATATTCCTTTAAGCGCAAAATTTATCGGTTTAGATGAACATTTTCCAGGCGGCAACAAAGCTAAATATCTTAATTGTTGTCCTCTTCAGAGGGAGATAGCCACGTAAAGATTAATGCAAGGAAAATCCAGAGGAAGAATAGCCAACGCCAAGATAAAGGGTACAGATGGATTCATGCCTAAATATAGTCTATAAATACTTTTAAAGTGAGTCAAATGATTTTTAAGGAATATTAAAACAATGTTATCTTTTACCATTAACATTGAAAGATTTCTAGGAACATAAATCGATGTATCTACCTACATTTGTTCGGTAACCAAGATCTTGTTTATTGTTTACGTTTTGGCTAATAATATGGACATAATCCACATAATTTTATTGCTGCTTTAAAGGCTTCGGTGCATCTATCCATGACGTTAATGCGTAATAATATCAATGGTAAAACTTTACAATACAATACAAAATAGTAAATGTTAATGTAAACATCGCTTGCGTAATTAAGGAATGGAGAACGTTTGATAAACTTGGAGTATACAACAGAAAAGTAAATAAATTTCAGAATTTATTGTATTATTTTTATTTTAATATGACATCCAAAGTGATACATCAATAAAAATAATAAATTATAAAATCGTTTGCTACTTGAAAGAAAACTTTGCAAGAAGTAGCTACTTATAATGATTAGTAAATATTCCGGCGGTAAAACATTTATTTTACTGATTGCTCCAATGATTGTATATAAATATTTGATCAACTTTCCAGACCTTCGAACACTTTTACGAGATGTCTTGCAAGGAAACAAATCATTGTGGCCACCAGTCATCGCAATTTTTTCAAGTAAACGAGGAAATCATTTTCAAGCACTGACAATAATCGCGTAACGCGTTTTTCTAAATAAATAACAGACGGAAAAATTGAAAATAAAAACGCAATAGATCACGCGAGGGCTGCGTCCTGCAAGCCATCGCGAGAGCAAACCCTCGATTGATTACCGCGAGGAAATTAAAAAAAATACAAAAGCCATCCTCAAGGGCGCTCTCGAACCGGAAGAGATAACGACATTTTCGGCGAATCGCCATAAATCACGGGTCGTTCGTTAACACCGCCGCCTATCAGATTTCATCGGATAGCTCGCGCGCGTGCCCGGTTTAATCGGAAAATGCATTTCAATTTTGCCGAGATGTAAACGAGTTGTGCGATCCCCCTTCCTAGTGTACACAGAAGTGGTTTGTGAGTGGTGAGAGGTAGAGGAGATCGAGAGAGAGAGAGAGAGAGAGAGAGAGAGAGAGAGAGAGAGAGAGAGATTGGATAGCACGAACGCCGCCGTATATCATATTTTCCCTGCCAACGAGCAACGAAATGCACTTCGCTGCACTAGGACCGACCTGCGACACCCTCACCACAGCAGTTTATCGCGCCTTTCTTCCGATGGCCCCTATTTGTTCTGGCTCAGTACCACCACGTTCGCTCCGCCTTATCCTTTCGTTACCCTGTTTTCCACTCCATTCCCCTCCTTTTCGCTGCTTTTCTGTGCCATTCCCCGGTCAATCTCCTTCCCCTCACCAATTAAGGCTTTAAGTGCATCCAATACCGTTCCACACCCGTTCCCTAGACTACTCCCTCCGTTCTCTTGCGTTTTCCCTACGTCACCATGCGTTCACCCTCCGTTACCTCACGTTCTCCTTCCGCTACTTCGCGTTCTCCCTCCGATACCTTACCTTCTCTCTCTGTTATCTTGGGTTCTCCCTCCGTTAACTTTCGTTATGTCTTCGTTACCTTACTTTTCCTATCCATTACCTTCCATTCTCCCTCCATTATCTTTGATTTACCTTCATTTATTATTGATATCCCATCCATTACCTTGCCGTTTCAATGTCGTTAAGATTCCGTTCCTATCTATTTGCCATTTCATTACTATCGTTCTTATATTGCGTTCCACTTCCGTTCTCTTGCTTTCTCCCTCCGTTCCTTTGCCATTGCGTCGTCCTTCACCTAAGGTTCCTTCCACCTTTCCGCCCTTTACGTTATCCCACTATTCTCCTCACACCGTTCTCCTGTATCTCTCCTGCACTTTCCAACCCCTAGTACGCAATGCACCCCCCATATTCCAATCAAGACGAACGATGCGGTTAAAGGAGGGTCGCGGGGAAGCGAGCGCGTGCTTGCGGACACGACAACCAATGGTGCGGGCAATTGACCCAGCTCATCTCTACGCTACGGCGGCAGTGGCACCGCGCCGGGATGATTGACATCACTCCATGCAACCGAAAGTAAAGCACACACAAACGCGCAAATCTCCTACAACCCACTCCCCTCGATCCTGATCCATCGCTCCGTCAAACAGACACGGGAGTAGAAGAGAAGGCCAGCATGATCAGGGCAACCAACCAATCAGATCAATCCAGCGGCACCGACAACGAAGGACAATGGAAAAGGGGAGATCACGAATAGAGGGAGAGAAATAGAAAATAGGTGTGACTAGAGTGGGTCGTTTGCGCCCACACATGGAAGTCGAGAGGATTACAAAGAGGGAGAGAAAAGAGGTACGAGAGGATCACGCAACATCGTCATAGATCAGAGGTCCTAGTAGAACAACCGAGGCGAAAAACGAGCAAATGGCACGTTCGAGATGACGCAAGTGGAGCTGACGTTGTTTGAGGGAGTTTAGAGAGCCGTAGAGCGTAAAACTACACGATTTTTGGTGTCCGAGAAATTAGACAAGGCATCTCAATATCTCAACTATCTCCCTCTTTTATCTCTAAATATATTTATTTCTCCTCTCTCTCTCTATACTTTCTCTTTCTCCCCTCTCACTATATTTTCTCTTTCTCTTGACAACTTATGTAATATATTTCAACTCTATCATGTAAACTACCTCATGATGAGGGGTTAAATGTAAGATGAAATTCTTATATTCTCAATTTCGTTGGAATAAAGTCACTTGTCTGCCCCTCCTTTCTCTTTTCTTAATTCTCTTTCTCTTTCACCTTTGTACTCTCCCTCCTCTCTCCCTCTTCTCTCGCTAGTTCTTCTCATCCTCTTCAATACAATTGAACTTTTCTTAAGCTGTATTTAGTGTGGTTCTCCAAGCTTATCTCCACAAAAATACTTTCCCTGTCACTTACAGCATTCTAACGCATCGATGGGCAGCCTTTTCAACGTTGATGGTCGCATTGGTGGTGGCGAATTCCTCGGCGGGCCCCAATGCAAGTTGTAAATTTTTCGACGGGCAGGATTAGATTTTAAATCGGAGGTTAACTAGAGATTATGATGTACTATATCAGTAAAAATTAGGTTTTTATGGTTAAGTTAAAAATCAAGTGATTTATTGTCGTAAGTTGAATATATATATATATATATATATATATATATATATATATATATATATATATATATATATATATATATATATATATATGTCAACAAGGTGTTGGGATGAGGAAACCCAGTGAGCACTCACCAATCAGACGACTTCAGGTTGGCGAGGCCCCGGGGATGTCGAAGCCACACACGTAAAATAACACAAAAACACAGAAACATCACAAACGTAAAGCTTTCGGAACTACTCCTTCTTCAGCTACAGAGAGTAGCTGAAGAAGGAGTAGTTCCGAAAGCTTTACGTTTGTGATGTTTCTGTGTTTTTGTGTTATTTTACGTGTGTGGCTTCGACATCCCCGGGGCCTCGCCAACCTGAAGTCGTCTGATTGGTGAGTGCTCACTGGGTTTCCTCATCCCAACACCTTGTTGACATCCATATATTCATTTTACCTTTCCTTTTCCGTAAGTTGTTATATATATATATATATATATATATATATATATATATATATATATATATATATATGATGTGTTTCTGTTAAATCTCTTTTTAATCATAGCATTGCGGACCGCATAAAATGCCACAGATTGCTCAGTACTGTTCTAATGTATTCAATAGGGAACAATCGTGCACGTCTTATGGCTGAAAAAATTCAAGAATAAGCATTTAAAAATACTTGCCTCATGTAACTCCAATAGCCACAACAAGGTTATAATTAATAATAGGTTTTTTAAAACCTTGTTTTGGCTATTAGAGATACCCGAGACAAGCATTTTTTTTAATGCTTGTTTTTTAATTCTAATGTATTACATGCATTTATTATTCGAAAATGACAGAGTATTAGATTGAAAAAGGGACTTACTAGTCTCAATCTAGCCCTAATAAAGACCTAAATCAATCAATCGATCCTTTATCTTATTCCTCTCCGCAATCCCTACCCCCCTCTGTCCCGACCCTCCCCACTTACTCCTCTCTGGAAACTTCGTTGTTTGAGAGATGACAGGGATACATTGGTAGGGAAAACAGGATTATGATCTCATCGACGAGTCATCAAAAAACAAAAATAAAAGAAAAGAAAAGCACATTCTGGATGCGGTACCAGAGACCTAAAAAAGTTTTTCTTTTTTAAATAAGCTGATACAAAAGTTTTCGAGACCTTTTATTTCTTTATGATAGGGTTGTGTCGCGAGGATTTAAATATGATTGATTGACGATAAAAAAAGGACGGGTCCGAAATAAAAAATTAAAAAACGACCCAAGATATTTTTCTGAAATTTGAGTCTTTTTTCCATAATTTTTTCTACTCTCCGACTGTATAGGAGGGCTTAATTGATTGATTATTAATGTCGCAACAAACGCGGAGGGAGCGTGCGGATACGAAAGGGAGACTAAATCATTTGACAAGAAAAAAAACGAAAGAAGGATAACGCGTTTCAAACGTTCGCGGCTTTGCGGAGCTGAAAAATGTCATCTTTTGCGGACGTTAATTTTTTTGTCGAAAGCGTTCCTACTCCGTGGACTGTTTGGAAAAAGAAAAATTGACTCGACTTTCAGAAAAAAAAACGTTGGGAAGTTGGCTATATCCTTTTCAAACATAATATAGGGGAAAATATAAAATTTTCGATCCAAGTATAATATTAGTTTATAAAATTTAAAAATTTATTTTAAGAGAAAAAGGATATTTTGGGGTAAACACGAAATCCAAAATTGGTAATTTTATAGAATTTATTCATAAAATACATTAAACGTTTTTGATTTTTATATTATTTTAATACACATTAAAGTTCCAGGGTCATAAAAGTTATTAATAATGATAATTGTATAATTTAAATAGTTCCTCGATTATTTAACATTGGCAATAGTATATTCATTCTAACTATACCGATAAAATTCCCCACTTAGATGATCTTTTAGGATAATGAATGAGAGAACAGTCCCAAACGGCTTGTAAATCAGCTCTGATTTTAGCCCCAAAAACGCTCCTCGACCTACTTAAAAAAACCATTGACGAAAATCGATCATTTTCATAATCCCGCTAGCTCTAAAAGCTACTTGGAAACGTTTTGTTTTCAGATTAAGATCAAAACCAAACTGCAAATGAAAAAAGTAATTCGCCATTGAAGCAAATTTATTTCATCATCTTTTTCGTAAACGCCGCTAATATACGACGGTAAACTAACAAAACAAGATGGGAGGCTTTTACAACGGCGTCTTCCATTTTCTTTCCTTCGTTCCCCGATAAATTAATTTTTTACTTCGATCTTAGGTAGACCCCAGATACACATCGATTACCAATCGGGGAATGGCTTTATTGCTCGCATCTAGCTTGCGTCATAACTGCATCTACGCCTTTTCAAGCAGGAGATAGAGCACAAAAACTTTATTAACCTCTCCTCTAGGAAATAATCCAATTTTAGCGAAAAATTAGCGCGCGTTTGAATTTTGGCCTTAAGGAATTCATTCGGAAGAATCGCTTCAGGTCCCGGATTATCGTTTCTGCCTCTTTCTCCCCTATTTTTCTCTCGTTTCCTCTTCTA
This sequence comes from Tanypteryx hageni, assembly GCA_028673005.1. Lineage (NCBI taxonomy): Eukaryota > Metazoa > Arthropoda > Insecta > Odonata > Petaluridae > Tanypteryx > Tanypteryx hageni. The sequence goes on along the minus strand of CM054116.1, from coordinate 81,333,802 downwards.
GTCTTCTTCTCCGTCCTTGGTAAGCGTCCAGAGATAGGTACGCGGGCATGGTTGTATGTGATCGCCTTTGTTATTATTAATATGCTCATCGTAAATTGGCTTTTTATGAGACCGTTAAAATGATTTTTTTTAAATAATTTTCATAATTCCTACCTTTTTTGTATATTCGTGGATTCTTTTCTATCCATACCCTTCCTGCTTTTCTATTTTTCATTCCCCGTTTCTTCATTTTTCTCTCTCGCTGCCTCTTTCCCTTCATCTTTCTCGACACATTTTCTGCCAATTTTACATCTATCTCGCTCTAGCCTTCCATTTTATACTCATATCGCCCATTTATCCGTATCTTTCTATCCGTTCTCTCTCTCTCTCTCTCTCCATATTTCCTCTCCTTCCCTCTTATGAAACTATTTATTTTTCCCCTATCCATTCTAGGAACTAGAGTTTTAAGAGGTAGAAACTAAGGAAATCTCAGTTCGATAAGCTATAGAGACTCCTCCGGAGAAACACGTCCTAACCTTTTATAATAAAAAAAGAAGCGGACAGGATCTGGATTTCCGAATGAAACACCGGCGACGTAATCTCATGAATATTATTATTATTCGACGGATTTTCACTCTCCCGGGATCTCCGTGCGTCGGAAGAGGGTACGAGAGACACGGAATGGAAAAGACGCCTAAGTGACGACGTATCGAGCGACTCGAGAATAGCGAATTGCCCAAGAAGAATCCCCCCCCCTTTCCCCTTACCTCCCTCTAAATCTTCCGATTCGCGATGGAGGATGATTCGATATTCTTTTCTTTCCGCACACTCCTCCTCTTCCTCTCTCCATCTCCATGTTTCCGAAAGCCGCATCTTTTGCCTCTTTCCCATTCTCTTTTCATCCTCTCCGCTTCGCTATTCAGACTCTCCGTCCATCGGGAAGGGAACGGAATATATTAGGAATATGGGTGACGATCCCACATTTTGCAGCAGGTATAAAGATCGATGGCGTTCTCCTCCCTTCTTTTTTTTGCAAGAAAGCGGAACGGCGATGGGTCGGTCGCAGGCCCGTCTTCATTTGATAGATTGGACGAGCGCGGACCTTTTTTGGTCCTCGTCCCCGGGCATAATCAACTCCTTTACCGCGACCACCCCTGCTTGATGCCCAAGAAAAAGGGAATTTTAACGGAGAGGATTTCTAGACGCTAGACATCGCTCAAGGCAGCGAGTTTAAAATCGGCTGGGAGACGCGGGAATTGCGACTTAAAAAAAAAGAAAACGAAAATAGATATCTTGCGCTGAAAAAGATTGCATTTGCTTGTCAGAAAATTTATATGTTAAGGCGTAATTTTTACCTGTTCATTCCCATGTTTTATGATCAGTTAATCATGGTTTCACTTTCCTAGTAGGCTCTCTATTTTTACTTATAATTTTAAGTAATTCTATATTACCATGATATCCAAATCTACTTTCAACCCCCTCCATCGGGTATTATACTACGCGTTGTTATTTAGCACAACTCATCTCTTTTAATAAGATCGGTCAAATGATATTATTCCAAAATATTGGGAAAAATTAATATAATAAGAAACATTTGAATCATATGACGGCTACAAGATCATAGATATATTTTACTTTGAAAAATATTCAATGCGTTGTCTGATACATGCAGTGCCGTTTCTCTCGGTAAACTTCTTCGTAACACGCGTTTGCATCCTTCATCAATCTTAAAACCTTTGCACTTCTTTCTTCATTTGGATCATTTTAAATAAAATATGACAAATAAATTTCAAAAAGTTTAAAAGCCTTGGTCATTCCACTTATTGTAAATGTTTTTGTTGCTTGCACTTCTTCCTGAATGTTTTCTTCTTTCTGTTGGGCATCTAATGACTCAATTAAATTTTCATTGGCTAGTTCTTGGCAATGGGACTCGAGCAAATCTACGTCTTTAAAATTCAAGTATGAATGTTTAATATTACATAAAACAAATTAAAATAATTCATGGAAAGGGAAATTTATAAAAAATTGCATAACACGAAATCGCGCAATTAGAATTCGCGTAACTTGAGGTATTACTGCATATATTATATATATATATATATATATATATACATACACAGGATGAAAGAAAAAGGTTTCGTCAAACTTTGTGATATTGTTCCACATATTGAAAGAATGAAGAAAGTTTATATGATCATGTATCCGAAAAGTTCGCGTCCTATTTGTCAATTTTTCAACGTTACACAAGGAAACAGCTCGGTGAGCATACTTTATGTTATTCCGAATATTTCAGAGTATTTGTTCGAAATGCTATCCACCCATCTCAACACAGGCCTCGTCAGGGTGCCTCACTGATTATCTTACATGGTCAAAAATCCCTGGCTTACCTATATCATTTACTGGAGTGTCAGAAACTAAACATTTCACATACCCTCAAAAAACGTCCATCAGAATGAGGTCTGGCGAGCGTGTGGGCTATTGAACGGCCCCACATCTGCCTATCCATTTTCCATCAAAGACTTGATCCAGGAGTTGTCTAGCACAGATGAGGATATGAACCGGAGCCCCATCGTGCATGAACCACATGCGATTTTGTATTTGTACAGGTACATCTTCCAAGAGCTCTGGTTAAGCATTTATCAAATAATTATGGTAAGCCTCTCCTGTGAGTCTGTTTGGCAAAACATATGGCCCTATTAGCAAGCCCCCCAAGATACCTGCCCACACGTTAATCAATGATCGATGCTGATACATCAACTGAAAAGTAGCATGGGGGTTTTCATCTGCCTACACATGAATATTATGAAAGTTAAACGTTCCGTCTCTCGTAATTCCTGCTTCATCTGTGAACTAAATGTCCGAAGAAAATGTGGAAGAGTGGCACATTATGTAAGAAGTCATCGACAGAGCGCAATTCTTCCGGGATAGCAGACAGGAGCAAGACCTTGAACCCGATGAAGGTGGTAAGTATACAGTTGCTGTTCACGTAAAATTCGAAACACATCATTTTTGGTGACTCCCTCCGCGGCTGCAATCCTCGTACTGGCCCCAGGATCCTCTTCCATGCGGTGCAACACCCTTTCCTCCAAATCAGGAGTACTCACGGACCTTGGCCTCCCTCAGTCTGCTTGGTTAGGTGAAAATCCTTCACTGTCTCTGAGGCGCTGATGAATCCTCCCGAAAATGCTCCTTTCCGGGATCGTGCGGCCGGAGAACCTTTCTTCATAAAGACGGCGGGCCTCTCTCGTATTGCCCTCTGCCAAACCATATATGAAATTCATGTCTGACATTTCTGGATTTTTTGTAAAGGTTTGCCATTTCCACCAGAAAAGCACAACTGACCAACGCACCGATTAACTCAAGAATACGACGTACGTACTAACTAGTGACTGAAGTCGCAAGGGACGAACGAGACTGCATTAGTAAAGAATCAGGAGAAATAGATAAGGATTGCCTTGTTGAGGTACTGTGCACACAGAGCTAGGGTTAAGGTCACAGCATATTGAACACCTACTTTCTCCTGTTAAAAGGGTCACAGCCCTGAAACGCGAACGTTTTGGTTACATGGTCATATAAACTATTTTTCATTGTTTCAGTCTGTGGAACCATATCCCAAAATTAGGCGAAACATTTTTCTATCACCCTGTGTATGTATGTATGTATGTATATATATATATTAAATATATATATAGTGTAATTTTTCAAACACATAAGGTGCCGGAACGCGAAAGAGGTGAAATGGGGCAAAAACAGGAACTCAAAGTAAATTGTCAGCGGAGGAATACGTGTAATTGTGTAATACGAGTAAAATGTCATTGCATTGCAAATATTTTCATTTCATATGTAGTAAGTTATGCAAATTAGTACTTTTGTATTGATGGTTCCGGAAGGGTGTTCCGTTACGTTCAACCAGAAAAAAAGACTGTATCATTCTATATAGACGTTCCTTACAGAGGAGGATATAACATACGTCGATATATAATGATAACAGGAGGATACTAATATTTAGGCACTTCCAGATAAGCTGGAGATTCGAAATTTTTTTCATAGGTAGAATTTTGTGCAAAATCGACTAGAAAAAGCGAAAATATTGAAAAAAGTGCAACAATGCGGCCGCTAAAAATTCGCAATAGTTTAAACAAATTTTCAAGGTTTATATATTTCTGAATGTGCCACGGAGTTGAAATTTTTTTAGTAAGTAGAATTCTTAAAAAAACGAAATAAGGATTATACAAATTTTGATATTTTAGTTTGTTTGGAAGTTAAAAATTCTTAAAGTTTAAACAAATAGATAGCTGTTTAGGTACTATGGGATGGGCTAGGAAGCTGAAATTTTCAAATTATTTACAGTATAGTAAATTTGCACAAATAAACGTTTCAATTTTACCATATATGTATTGCGGCGGCCGTTAAAAATTATTTAAATTTAAACAATTAGAAAAATATTATTTTATTTCTAGAAGTGCTACAACTTTAAAATTTGGCTAAAATGTGTAGCATTAGAACCTTATAATGAAGAAAGTGTAAAATTTTTAAAATTGCGACATTTGGAGATTGTTTTAAACTATTATTCTTGCATGTGGGAAAAACGAAAATCGCTTCAGAAATGAAATCTTTAGAATTAAAAGACTATTTGTAATGTCGAAATTTCTGTCTGAAAAATGAATGTTCTTTTAATGTGAGATGAAATGCTTGCAGTATGCAAGCACCAACTACTAGTATGTATATATATATATATATATATATATATATATATATATATATATATATATATATATACACAGTTGTCATTTCTGCGTGCCAAAATATGTTTCTTCCACACCCCCAGCTACATTCCAAGTTTCACTAGGCTTCTTTCAGATAAGACGCACATTTTTTCCGAAAAAAAGATCGCCAAAAACTTCCCTGATTTATATCGGAGGAAGGTACTCGGGTCCTTAAATTGGCATAAGTAGGAGTATTAGTGGTGTTTGCTCTCGGAAAGTACGCAAAATTACTTTCTTGAAGCAAATTAATAAAATGTATTTTCCGTATATCATCCTATAAATAAAAAAAGAATGTTTGTCTATCTGTCTGTGGCAGCCATAACTCTTCAAAAAATAAACGTAGGAGCTTCAAAATTTGGCATCAGCTTTAGGTTGATCCTGAAAGTTGTAGTGCCAAAAAAAATTTAAATCGGCTTACGGGGGCCCGAGGGTCACTATTTTTCTTCCAAATGCAGGTTTTTTAAAAAGATATCTCAGCAACCAATTAACCGATTTTGATGAATTCTCCAATAATGTAAATGTTTTGATGAGATACATTTTCGAGCTTAAAATGGATAAAATCGGTCTACGGGGTCAAGGATCGTAATGTAAGGGCCGATCCAAATTTCACGATTTCGAGGGGTTCCCATGGAACGGTCGGTCCAAATTTCGGCAAAGTCCGTCTGCATGTACGTATTTATCAGGTAAGATCTGGATGAACCAATTTTAACCAAATTAGGTAGGTAAATAGAATCTTCACATAAATGCATAACCAAAATGACATAATTGGACCGGATAGACTAAGCAGGGGTGTCATAATTGCAAAATAAAATTTTCTGTAGTTATGCTTTTGGAAGAAAATGGCCAAACCGAGTATAACCAAATTTAGTGAATACAATTTCCACCGAATTTAATGACAAAAATGCCATACATCGAACCGATTAACTAAGTAGGGGTGACAAAATTGCAAAGTTAATCTTTTCGGTAATTATGCTTTTGCAAGGAATTGACAGAACCGAATTCAAACAAATTTGGTATATAGAATTTTCACATAAATTCATGACCAAAATTTTATAGGTCGACCCAATTAACTAAGTATGGGTGCCACAATTGCAAAGTGAAACATTTCGGTAATTATGAATTTGGAAGGAATTAGCAGAACCGATTTCAACGAAGTTTTGTATGAAGAAGTTGTGCAAGATAAAAAAACAAAAATAAGATTTTTAGGATAGATATAAAAGCAAGACTGCCAAAATAAAAGTAATAAAAATTTTCTTTTATAAGCGTTTGTGTTGAATTGTCTGCATCGATTTTTACCATTTTATGATATTTATTATGCACACACACACATATAAAGCCATAATAGCATATTTAAACCGGATCAACTAAACAGGGGTGTCACAATTACAAATTAAACTTTTTCAGTAATTAGGGTTTGGAAGGAATTGTCTAAACGGATGTCAACTAAATTTTATATATATGGTTTTTACAAGATACCATTATGAAATCAAGGTTTTTAAAGCGGAGCTTAAGAGCAGAGCTACCACAATTAATAAATCATAATAATCGTTTGCAACTTAAAATAAAACACTTTCCCGAGCGTATCCGGGCGTTTCAGTTAGTCTAAAAATAGTAGGATATAGTGAAGATATCGATTGTTCCTGTTGTTTTACTTGGCTAAAGAAATTAGAAAGAAATTCTCAGAAAATATCATAAGTGGTTTCAGAATAAGCAAAAATGTATAAAAAACAGAAAAATTAATTACATCTCAGTTAAATCCAGTAATCATAACAAGTAGCTAGTAGACATATCTAACAATAAGAAAAGCACTTCATTTTTCAATTTTTGATACTTGCGTGAATCAAAAGTTGTGATTTCTAAAGCAATTATGGTTTCGGATTAGAATTATGAGATTAATGTAAAATTTTCAAATGAAAACATTTTGCCACGCGTGCCTGCGCTGCTCCCTCCGCTAGATTGGTTAGATGGATGAAGAGACTGCTTAGTCTCAATCTCGCTCAAATAAAGACGCATATCTATCTATCCCCTCAGTGATTATTTGTGTTGCCTGTCATAGTTAATGCAGTAATTTTGGTTGCATCATGTGTTTATGAACAACGTCAGGTTTTTCGATAAATAAAATCCGTAATACTACGTTATTTTAGGGTGTTACATCGCCTTGCTTGTTCTTGTCAATAAAGAAAATATACACTTAATGAAAAAATGTCCCGAAATTTTTATCTTTAAAATAAGGTGAGCGCGCGTGTGCCTACCGTATTTCCTAGGCGATAGCACTCACATAAATTTTAAGACATTAATATATATATATATATATATATATATATATATATATATATATGCAGTCCCTAAGGACTGCATAACCTTACAGAGGTGGGAGGATTTGTGTACTCATATGAACCAAAGAGCTATGCCGGCGGGAGAAAATTCTCCTGGTAGGACCATCCAAGCCGGAAAGGTCTGAGGGGAAATCAGGCAAAGAAGCAGTCTTGGGGGTTTTACATCCCTCTGAGCAAGGGAATCAGCTTGCACAATACCTGTGTAGGTGGTGATCATGTGGATCTGAACAGCTACAGATGGGTAATCACTCTTGTAAAACTGCAATGAGTCAAGCAAGGGGAAACTACCTCAATATATTTCCCATGATAAGCTGAAAAGCTGCAAATTCCTCTATGGATCTCTCTGGGGTAAAATATTCCGGTGGTAAGATAGTCCCCCAATCGGATCTCCGGGTGGGGACTACCATAGGGGATGCACAGAGGAAATGTAACATTAATAAGAAGAAAGCAAGTAGTGAGAAATTCAGAATAGGCACATGGAATGTTAGAACAATGAATTCAGAGGGTAAACTAGAGAACTTAAAAAGGGAAATGAGAAGGAATAATGTAGGTATAGTGGGTCTTAGTGAAGTTCGGTGGGATGGAGGAGGCGAGATAAATTCAGACGAATTTAAGATTCTTTACTCGGGAAAAAACACTGAAGAAGGCCAAAGAAAGTACAAGAAGTCAAATAATGCTTTAAGAAGTTAAACAGACAAAGCCAGAGAACAATGGATAAATGAAAAATGCGAGGAGATTATCGAGTGTGAAAGAATTTGTAGAACAAACCTCATGTATAGCAAAGCAAGAGAACTATTCAAGAAGAGGGCAACAAAGATAGGAACAAAAGTGGTAAAATAGTCTCGGAGCCAGACAATGTAAAAAATTTCTGGAAAGAATACATTGAGGTGCTGTATGACAAAGAAGGAAAGCCAAGAAATATTGAATTAAATGAAAAAGAGGATGTGGAAAAAGATCAGCTAGGGCCAAGTATCCTCGATTCTGAAGTTAAAAGAGCAATTGATGACATGAAAAGAAGTAAGGCTGTTGGGAGTGATATACCAGTGGACGTTCTTAAGGTTTTGGGGTCGAAAGCAGTTAAGCAACTCATAAAATTCTTTAACCACGTATATGATACTGGTATATGACCTGAAGATTTTTTAGATGTTGTTATGGTCCCACTGAAAAAAAGAACAATGCAAAATGTTGTAAATATTACCAAACTATTAGTTTAATTTCTCATACAGCTAAAGTTCTAACCAGAATAATAACCAAAAGAAATAAGGTAAAATAGAAAAAGAGCTGCAAGATAATCAGTGTGGTTTCAGAAGAGGAAGAGGGACTAGAGATGCTATAGGATGTAAGGATGATCATAGAAAGAGCACTAGAAGTCAATAAAGATATGATTTTTTTGTTTTGCAGATTGGGAGAAAGCCTTTGACCGAGTAAAATGGGATAAAATGTTGCCTATTTTTTAAAAAATAGGAATATATTGGAAAGATAAAATACTGCTTAAAAACCTTTACTTTGATCAAAAGATTAGAGTCAGGGTTGAAGGAGAAGAAACAGAAAGTACTTCAATAGGGAGGGGAGTGAGGCAGGGATGTCCTATTTCACCAGCGATATTTAATATTTATGCAGAAACAATAACAGAAGAAGCGTTGATGGAAGATAATGGATTTAAGATAGGAGGTGAAAGTATTACCACCATTAAATATGCAGATGATCACGAATTAATAGCAGAAGATGAGAAAAAACTTCAGAGGATGACAGACAGACTAGTGGAGGTTGGCCAACAATATGGAATGAAGATCAATGCCGAAAAAACTAAAGTCATGGTGGTTTCATTGGAACTAACTGTAAATGGTAAATGGCCAAAAATTGGAACAAGTAAGTAGTTTCAAATATCTTGGCAGTATTTTAGCGCAAGATGGAAGTAGTACACAGGACATCAGAAGTAGGACTGCAATAGCAAAAGCAGCATTTAACGAGAAGAAGTAGCTTCTCACAAGCAAGATTATAAATTTAGAAACAAGGAAGAAATTAGCGAAATGCTACATATGGAGCATAGCTCTTTATGATGCAGAGATGTGGACGGTAAGGAGAAAGGAGGAAAAATATTTATAAAGTGAAATGGACAGAGAGGAAGAGAAACAAAGAAGTATTAGAAATGGTGGGAGAAGAAAGGATGCTAATAAAAGCAATCAGGAGAAGAAAAGAAAATTGGATAGGGCACATATTGAGAAGACAGTGTTTACAAAGGACGATCTTAGAAGGCAAAATTAGCGGAAGAAGAGGAATAGGGAGAAAAAGAATAGGAATATTCGAGAATATAAAGCAGGAATATAGTACTTATAGAAGTATAAATGAGGCTTCTAGGGAGAGAGAGAGATGGAGGGAGCGATTCAGCTAAAACCTGTCTTCGGACAACAGCATGTTGATGATGATATATATATATATAAATTCTAATGGCATAGGATATTTAAAGATAGACTGGAAAGATGAGTTTAGGCTAAAACCTTCTAGGATTGTGCTCTCAGTCAGCGACAAAGAATTAATTTAAACAATGATTCAATCTAAATCGAAAGCAAAAGAAATAAATACAATTTTGATAATAATGAATTAACGTGCATGTAAATTGGGATTTTGGAATAAACAGGATATATTGGTGGGATTTTCCTAAAAACCGACGAACTTTCATCTTAATCAGCTTTGCTTAAATCTACTGCAATGAAAAAAATAGTTCGTCGGAGTTCTTTGTTAGCTGGAACTTTCTATTCTTCCCGATGAGTAATCAAATCCCTCGGCGCTGTTTTCGAGTATCTTGCTGACGTCTTATTCCCTTCGTCTTCGGTCTATTGTTTGTTAGAAAATAAGAGATTATCCCTCACTAAGATCGAAGAAGCTTTCTGCTTTCCCGGTTAATAATTCATTTCAGAGATGTTCCTCTCCAATTTTTTTCTTCTCGGATCTGTTAAAGTTTGGCCGCTCTGAAAAAGACTACTTACATTTTTAACAGATTGAGCTTACCTTTGATGATTTGGAAACTAAAAGTTCGTCATTTTATAGTACCTTCTTATTTTTCATTTTTAATGCTCTCTCCGTTCATGCATCTTTCGCTTTAGATCAAACGAAATAAGAATGGCTGTCATAATTACGGACTTGTTGGTCATGGCATCAAGGAATCATGCAGAGAAAAATACTTTTAGCTTTTTGTCACGGCTATAGCTCGAGCAATCAAGAGAGTCAACATTTGAAATTTATAAAGAAAAAACTAGCTGAATAATTACTCGCAATAGGCTAAGTGTAATTCTTTTATTAAATTATCGCTGGATGTTTTTGCTTATGAATTTCCTCCAGCATATTAGAAAATTCGATAGAACATTTTATGTACGAGGGTAGTTCAAATAAAAACAGCTAATGATCGTGCGATGAAATTCTTTAGGTTTAACTTATGTATTACAAAAATCTTGTAACTGCTTTCATATCAATCTTATTATAACATTCCAGACATGTAGCCATTTCGAATCTTCAATTTTTAATTATCAATTGGACAACCAAATAAAAATAACATTTAGGAGAGCCAAGCAAAATAAGTTCTCTAGGTAAAATACTTTTAGTTGATCTCATATTTAAAAATAAATATTCTCTTTCGCTGTTTTTATTTGAACCACTCTCGTCATTAAATTAAGAAAAACTCATGATTTTTTAATACGGTACGCGATATACATTTCACTATAAGAATGTCTTTCACTGTGGATCTGCAGAAATTTATAGCAGGGATGAGAAAAAAAGATCCTTCCAAACCACAAGTATACTATTAAAAACGGACAAATGAATATGAAAACGGGGTAAAGAATTATTTTTGTTCATTCTCTTCCATCTCCATATCAATTTATTACTTTCCCTTCATCTCAACTTGAAATGAATTCGGAGCTTATCTTGAAATAAATAGTGAGGCGCTTCCATCCATTCATTCTATTCTTTGAGCCACGCCTCTTCCCACCTCGCTCTACCTCTTACCGCACCACGCCAACTACTACCTATTGCTCTCTCTTTCTCTTCCTCTCTCTCTATCCCGTAGATTTCTTCTCCCATCACGGCCATCTCGTCTCTTTCATTAGTCCTCGCGCGGCGCGAAGTGGGCTTTAAGCAATGAAAAAAGAAACATTACACTCTTTTCTCTCTTCTCTTCCTCATCCGCCTTTACCTCTTTTCAAACCGCCCGTTCGCCGCCATTAGTTTAATAACGGCATACGGCGTAATTTTTTTAAAGACGGAAGATCTGCAATTTTCCTTTCTTTTCCACTCTTCCTCCCTTTCCCTCTCTTCTTCCCTTTCCCTCTCTTCCTCCCTTTCCCTCTCTTCCTCCCTTTCCCTCTCTTCCTCTCTTTTTCTCTCTTTTTCCCTTTCCCTCTCTTCCCATTCCTCCCCTCTCCCCTTGCCCTGAATATTACCCTTCACCACGCCCACCGACTTTATCTCCGACTCTCTCTTCTATCTCCCTCACCACCTCCCCCCACAATCTTCCCCTGGCACCTCGCACGAATACATCTCCCACCCTTTCTTCCTCCCTCTTCTGTCTCTGGAGTGTTCTCCGCTCCCTCCCACCTCCTCCCACAATGTCCTTACCGCCTCCAGCATTATCTTCTTCCTTTCCCTTCATGGCTCCTGTAATCCTCTTTTCCCCTCCTATCTCTCTCCCTTTACGCGCACGCTCATCCTCAAAACCCCTTTCTCTTCCGACCTCCTCTTTTCCTCTCTCTCTCCTCCTCTCTTTCCTCCTCCTCCTCTTAGCTCCACGCGCCACATCTCTTGATCGCCGAAACCCAACTCCCACTCTACCCGTCCCCGAAACTTATTCCGTGTGACATGGGACCCTTGGCGTCTTCCTATTCTCTCGTCTTCTTTCTAACCCTTGCACACTTCCTCTTTCTTTTCCTCTCTCTCTCTCACTCTCTGCTCCTCCCACAGCCTACTTCATGGTTCATGGTCTCTGTCTGTGCATGTTTGGTTTATTTCCTTATCTACCATTCTCTCCCTCTGCGTCGTCTCTGCTACTACTCATCCCGTCTCCCACGTGACGGTTCTTTCTTCCTCTCTTATTGCTTTTGCGGACGCGTTGCATTCCGTTATCGTCAAAAAATGGACTGCGTTCGGCTTTTGGATCACTCCGCCTCTTTCGGTCCGAAAACTGCTTTTCGTTACAGGAGGATTTGGACGAAGCGAGAGTATAATCTCGACTAAGGACATTTAAAAAAATATAATTTAGTAGAATTGTCGTGAGAGATTAAAATCTTCTTGACGTCAGAGAGAAAAATGTTTTTTTAGATTTTTGTGAACCCAATGAAATAAATCATTTAAAGTTCATTGGTAATCAGTTTTTGTTTCGATGATAAAACTACATTGCCATCTATTCTTATAGCAAGCAGTGTCATTCAATGCCTCTGCCAAGAAGTAGAGTGTAAAATGAGAAAGAATGTTTAGCATAACTCGATCTATATTTAAAAACTAGTAGAATGTGCTTGCATACTGCAAGCATTTCATTTCACTAATTTTAAGAATATTGTACTTTTAAATGAGGGACACTAATGGCACACATTTCTGCCAAATTTTTATATTGTAGCACATCTAAAAGTGAAATAATATGTATAAAATTGTTTAAATTTAAAAAATTGTGAACGGCCGCAATATGAACTTAATGGAGATAGTCAAATGTTTATTTGTGCATTTGCACTAAGCTCAAAATGAAAAATTTCAGCTCCCTAGATTGCTCCGTGGTATATAAACATTTATATATTTGTTTAAAATTTAAGAATTTTTAACAGCCATACAAATTAAAATATCAAAATATCTATAATCCCTATTTCATTTTTTTTACAAATTTGACCTTTAAAAATATTTCAGCTTCATAGCACATTTGGAAATACATAAACCTTAAAATTTTGTTTAAACATTTGCGAAAATTTAGCGGCAACATTGTTGAACCTTTTAAGGTTTTATATTTTTTGTATGTAATTTGTTACAAAATGTTTTCAAAAGCTGGTATCTAAGACTTTTAGTTACTGAGATTAAAATTATTAAACTTTAATGTACAAATGAGATGAAAACAACCCCTAAAAATTAATAATTTTAAAATTTTTGATTTATTTGGTTGGTTGTGAGCAAAATGCTATAATTATGCAAAATTTCAGCTCCCTATTCCTCTTAGGTTGGTCTACACACTGGAATAACTTTTTCCCATGCTAACTTATGGGAGATATTCCGGGGCATCTGGAGTCAAACCCAGGGCACCGTAAGAAAAATAGATATAAATTCCTAATAGGTATTGCGGTCTTTTAGCAGTGCTCAAAACATCATTTCTCCAACTTATCGGCAATCGCGCGAAATTAATTTACAAAAATGGCGCAATGCTTTTCTTATGGGGAAAAACGGAAAACTCGGAATTTATGGAGTCAAAGCCATGTCACATAGGTGAAAGATCTCATTTTTTCTGGAGATTTCTCCAACACTTCTACAAACGCTGAAACTTTCAGCTCTCGAGCTCTTGCAGTTTGGGCTGGACATTAGTATATTCCTATATCTATAAAAACTAGTACAAAAGCCCTTCAATGATTGGTATGCGTTGATTAAATTTTAAATTTAAGGCACTTCCCATTCTTTCTCCTTTTCTCTCTTCCATTCTCCACCCTCATATTTTAAGTTTATCTTCGATTTTTCGACATTTCATAAAGAGGTTGCTATGGTTGTACCTCGGATTTTTGCATTATTGGACCCAAGCTTTCAAGTGCATTTACACAGCTTCCAATGAAACAAAATCATGAAGGACAAAAACCGATGGAAAATTTATGTGAAAAGTTTCATGCAAATTTAAAACAAATAAACACGTATCGTAAAACTTTCAGAAACGACTCCAATGCATTGTAATGATGGACAACTCAACATTTCAAATAGGAAGATACCTCACGCGTACATTGAAAATATCTTTTCGTTTGCAAATTTTATTGGGCAGTTTAAAGCAAATGACTATATTGACAATGATTATGATTAATCTCTTTCGATAATTAAGCAAGGCATTGGACGCATGGCCGGTGCATTTAAAGCGATTACAAAAAATGTGAATTAAAAAAGCTACTTACTAAGTTCTTTCGTCGTCAAATTAAACAAAACAAAAAGCTAGTTAAAATATTAGCGGTCGTATGCTCGTTTGGATTTCTTCTACGCATTGGAAATGGCACTGCAGAAAAAGAACCTATCGTTCAAATTAAGCCATCATTACTTCCCTTTCGATTAAAATGCATTCAAAATTTATAAAAAGAGTTCTCACAATTGATTTCAAATACAATATCAAAATGCATGTCATTGCTTTTAGATATAGACGTAATTTTGCTAGATAAGCAACAATGCCGTCGCTAAGGGCAACGAAATTCTTTCGTCTAAAATTTAGCCAAATTTTCGTGTTAATAACAAATTTGTGGAACGATTCGAAGCGTATTCGAAAATCGATGGCTGTAAAATAAATATCCGTTCTTTTGTGCGTCGTTTGGTGCAAGTCTCGTATTCATATCGCATTTATAAGTGATTTTGAAAGGCAAATGAAAAATGTGCTGCAACTGTGTAAACGTGTAAACACGCTGAAAGAAAGACAGAATTCTCTTTATTATATGTAATAGATAATAGATATAGCTACTTGTGCTTCAGTTATTGACGCAAAACACTTAGGTACTTCTAAAAGGGCTATCTATATCTCTGAAATTTGAAATGTAGGTAGTAGGTCGAGTAGCACAACCGACGACAAAAATCGAAAATTACAAAAAGGTTAATATTTAAGGGGTCCTTTTAACCCCAATGTTCCATTTCAATACCCCATAAGGAAAGCATGGGATTCAGTGCAAGGCTCTCTAAAAATACATTTTTAAATTAGGTACTTAAAATTGGGATTCGAATTCGCAAAAGGAATAGTTTTCTATGTGAAAAAACGGAGTTCTTAATTTTTGAAGGCAGAATTCAAATACGTACCGAATTAGCGTATATATCTGCATTTAATCGGAAAAAGGGTGGATTTTTTCCTCTTTTCAACAATGGAAAACTTTAAATACTATGACAACGACCTCAATGATTTTAAAGGGATCTGATATTATACATTAAGATTGCAGGGATTTATTGCTTTTAATGGAAATTAATACCATCATAACGAATTACAGCGGAACTTCCATAACTCGAATCTCAAGGGGAAAGTAAAAATTATTCGAGTTATATAAAATTAAAAATACGGAAATATATTTTTATGTATTTGAATATATACAGTGGAACTTCTTTAACTCGAATTTCAAGGGAATGCCAAAAAAAGATTTTATTCTACCCAAAACAATAATTGCATCACGCACTGTGATTGAGGGTATCATAGATAATTGCAATTCTCACGTATTACTGAAAGCACAAACATGACGATTAAATTTGGGATATTGACTATAGGAAGGAGCGAATAGGTTTGTTTTTCTGTTGGACTATAAGGGATCACAATAGGAGAAGCAAATTTGATAGCAGTGGTGGCAAAACGTGAAAAGTATTTTATTGTTGTTTCGTAGTTTTTCGATAAATTTTAACTCATTTCAATTGATAAATATAATGGCGTCATACCTATTTCGCGATATTTTTTAATCCAAATACGTGCTAAAGGCATGGATGATGATGCCATAATCTTATCAGAAAATATCCTAATTTTTCCATAATTTTAGTGTACAGGGTATTGTCTAGATGATGATTATTCTTATTGATTATGCAGTGAGATCTGAATCACAAAACTTGAAATACAAAAACTTGGACACGAGCCGATTACCAGAGAATTTGGAAATTAAGGATAGTTGCCTTAATTTCACGGAAAATTATAAATATAGTGCTATTACTCGTGGATTTATTATTTAATACATGTAGGCACCACGTGACTAAAGTACTGTTCCCCTGGAGATCGCTTTGTTTTATTTACGAGTTTAGATCTTGGTGTATGGTGATTTTCTTAAAGCGCTTGCAGTATGCAAGCACTGACTACTCGTATTATATATATATATATATATATATATATATATATATATATATATATATATATATATATATATATATATATATGACCCTCCTCTGTAAGAAGTGTCTATATATTAACGATAGGTTGGGATTTAAACGTTTGTCTGCCTATAAAAGCAGTTTATTTTTCCATTTCTATTGTTCTTTTAGAATTTATTATCGGTGAATTACCAGTGAAGATTGCTGCTTTGTAGCCGAAATGTGTATCTGGTTCTATATAACTTTGTTGTAGTTATTGGAGATACCCGAAACAAGTATTTTTTAAGCACTTGCTCTTGAACAGTTTATATTAGTTTAATTAAAAATTGTATCCACCTCGAATTGTGTAAAACTTTTTACAAAACAAAAATCGCTTATTTTCCGCGCTTTAATTAACATTCCATCACTTCTTGGAGTATTGCTTTCATAAGCTACCTCATTAAACAGATGCGTTGCTTTTTTAAATGCAGGATAACAGAATTAATGTAACATCAACATTCGTGGAAATTTCTGATAGCATAAAGCCGCTTCATACAACGCAAATGTGAATTCATTCTTTTTTTTTAACGGGCTAAAATATCTTCCGAAAACATTTTTAGTTTTTAACAGGCTTGAATTTATCTAAATGAGAAGTAATAGAAAAAGTGTTTCGCGTACTTTATGAGCTTTCCTTTTGGAAATAATTCCTAAATTACCGTATTTACTCTTGTACTAGTTTGGAAGGAAAAATTAATTCGTGACGGAATAAGTTGACATCTGGGATTTAAAAAAATTCGGCCTCTTCTCCGATTCCTCCTCCTTGAAAAAAGGTCCGCCCAAGTTAAGCATCTTCTCCCTCCTACGTGCGTGACGCAATTTATTGGGTGATCTCTTTATGCCGATGCTAGCAGAAATATCCTCCGCGGCAGTCGCCCTTCTTATGTTAAAGCAGCATCAAGGGTTCACGATGAATTCGGCGAACACAGATATACTAAATGCCATCTTCTTCCAGCATAAGTATAGGTAGAAATTGACTGTAAACTTTTAATGGCAGAGCACTTTTTCTTACCGACATTTTGGGAGAAAAGGTGCGCGCGGAACACGAGTAAATAGGGTACTGTCTTTATGTCATGTAAAGCTCCTTAAACATTCACCATGGTATACCTTCTTATTTTTCTAATATTACAAGCAATTATAAGTTATTCTTTATCCATCTATTAATGCTTTATGAAAATAAGTATTATTATTGCTTCCCGTTACATTTATGTTTTGTTGTTATAGGTTTCAACTTTAATGTCACGTTGTTGCGGTTTACTTTTAAGTGAATAATTTTTAAAACCATTTGCCTTGTTTCTGAATTGAGTTTATAGATTCAGGAATTACAAAAAAAACACAAGAAAGGAGAACGCCATCAGTTAAAATTTACATAAATTCTAGATTATGGGTTATTTTATAAATTCCTCTAAATCGCACAAGTGAACTACGAGAAGCATCTGGTGAAGAGCAAAAGCTTTACGTGGATTATCAAAATACATTAAATCAAATTCGAAAATTAACCGTTGAATGGAATGGAAACGATTCGTCATATTTTCCAATTGGGGTTACCTCATATTTACGCCATTCGTCTCGTTTAAAAATAAACGGTGAAAGTTTATCTCGCGCAGTAAATTTCCTTAATGGACTTGCGATCATAAGCAAATAAAAGACGGGAAGAGGAGTGTAGACTTTGGGTTTTATTTCTCAATGGAAAGGGTTTTGACTTTCGGGTAAATCAAATAACGCCGGAATAATTTTTCATAAATTCTAAATTTTATCGCTATTTATATCCCTTTTCTATTCCTTTAACCTCAATATTTATGATGTATTTCAATTTCGTGTGTGATTTTATCTCATGTTTGCAACCTAACCTTTCGCGCGAAATAACAAACGCTCTGCTGAAGAGGATTTTTCAGCGCCGCCGAAGGATCGATAATATTTTGCGAAGTAGAAAAACATGGCTTGAAATCACATTATGCGTTTGTCAATGTTTAAAATTTCATTTATCATATTTACACATAAATTAGTCGTGGGAATCAGCTTCTCGCTTTTCTTACAAGGATTTATCTCCGGCCAAATAAATCAGAACATCAGGATATAAATAATTATTATTGATAAACGATAACACCTAGGCATCCAGATGCATTATGAAATTTCCCTTGGCTGTGTTCTTATCACCGAGTAAACACCGAGACGAAATTTAATCGTTATTATGAATTGATGAACGATTGTTAGACGCTAATACTGTATCACTCCAAAATTTCTTTGATGTACTATAAGCGTTAAACTAGATATCGCCTGAACATCGAGATCACTTTTTATCCTCATATAGCAACTATTATTTTACCCATTCGTGCTTTTAGAGAATTTCTTTAGGCATTGCTAAAATACATAATATCACTTTTCATTTTCTAGAATTTGCCAAGCACTGTTTTTCCGAAAACTTTTCTCTTAATTTTCAAGAAATTTTTCATGTGCTATCAACCAAATGAAATTGAGTTCTTTCACAGAATTATTCGTTATAGGCCAGAACTGTCACTTCCAAACAATTTTCAAGTCATATCAATAATACATTTAGTAAATACAGTAGCTTATCGACGGCACAGGAAAAACCAACCAATAAATCCTAACAATGCTCAAGTCGCCAATAATACTCTTATCGCCTTCCGCTTCCTTAAATCCAAGAAACGCAGCAATTCAGAAAGGAAAGCCACAAAATACGGCGAATTCTCTCGATAAATATTCCACAAATAAAAAAACTGACGAAACGCGGGCGAAAAATGCTGGTAACCAGAGAAAATAAGCGATAAAAATGTTTCGGAACTTTTTTTTCTTTTCGTTTGAGGCTTCGCCGAATTGCTCGCTCAACTCGCTTCGACACCCTTTCCTCTACCCTCTTTTCGTTCCTCTCTAACGTGGGATCGCCTCTTCCCTTCCCTCTCGACCTGCTTCCTGAACTCCTCCAACGGCCATTACTTCCTAACAGCGACCCAATTCCACTCGATCTCATCTCCTCTCGTCCACATGGAAAAACGGGGCAGGAGAGTTTCGGGAGCGAGGGAGAGAAGTCGCGACGGGAGGAGTAGGAAGAGAGGAGTAGTGAGGGATAGGGAGGAGAAGGGTCTTAACTCTTAACGACTAATCGCATCCTCATCCTCCTTAAACCCCTATATAGTCTCCTACTGCTCTACACCCCCCCCTCCCCTCTTTCAAGCTCCCTACTGCCGTCTACCTCCCCAATTTCCCTCTCTCACCCCAAATCCCTATCTTCCTTTCTGTCTCCCACTCTCGTTATCTCTCTCACCTCCCGTGACTCCCTCGTCCAGATTTTCTTAATTTCCGCTCCCTCGCTCTCTTCATCTCTACCTCCTCCCCGACTTTTCTTCTACCTCACCCTAGCTAACGTCCCCCTTCTTTCTAATTTTCTTCGTCACCCTCCCTCTCTCTTCTGCAAAACCTCCTCGTATTTTCCCCCGTAATTTTCTTGTCGTTTTCCTTCTCTTTGTTAATTCTGTTTTTTTTTCTTTCTTCTCTCCGTTGTCGTCCTTGGCGTCCTTGTGCTTCACCACCTTCTCTCGGTCTCTCTCTCCATCTCTCTCTTTGACGGATTTATTTACGCCCTCTTAATATCGTCCCCTTTCTAATTATGCTGCAAAAAGTCTTATTTTACGGGACTCGGAAAAGGACGGATGGTTTTTGAAGACAAAAACAGGATTTCGTGGGCTGGTAAGTGAATTTTTAGGTGCAGTGAACAATGAGACAAAGAATTCCAGGAATTCACATGACGGTTATTATATTATATGGCCACTTAAGTTTACTCCTCTCGGACACATTCTCATTTGGAATCTGAGAATTATTTTCTATTTCATATTGACAAAACCAGTTCTTTTTTTCAAACATTTTGTCTCGCGGTCCAGCGAAAGAAAATAACAATCAAAATAAGAGAATATTTTGACCAGATTATTCTCTAGACAGTGAAATTAATAAATAATCAAATAAATAAAACCCTTTGTCTAAAAATGGCGTTTAGTTCTCCGTCATTTTGGCATGTTTTACCTGATTGTGCGTTGAGTTCTAATATTTTTCTTATGAAACTGCCTACTCAGTATACTTTGTCGAGAATCATATTTAGAAAAACTCCGGACCAATCTATACGCTTGAGTTGTGCTGCTACGCGAAATCGCAAGTCCGATCCCTTTTTCTCGTTTCAATAATCTATGTCATCATGTGAAATAGTATAACACGGAAAGGTGTAACACATGCAAAAATATAGTTTAAGAAATACGTAATAGTGCCGTGGCAGAATGGCTTGTGTCATGCGTGAATTTAACTGAATAAGTAACAATAAATAAAGATTTTTATATCAGTTTGATCCCTTAATTAACCTATTTATGACTATAGGATTTTAAATATAAGATAGACTCGATAATTTTATTTGAATCTAATACTTAATTCAAAAGATGTTAATTGGTTTGAAAGGTTTTTCCATTTCCCAGTTTCATTCCACCACTCTCATTTGAAATTTTAATTGCTTAAGCAATTCATAACCAATTTATTTTGATCAACTGCGCATTTCCTTCTCTCCAACGTTCTAATTATCCGTTCTTCCTCTATCACTTTCTCTCTCTCTCTCGTCTCCAAATAACGTACATAAAATCTCCATTTACCAATTTGCTATACCTCTCTCTCTTCGCCAATCTCTTTCCCTAAGACCCCCTCCGGTGCTAAAACCTTTAAGCGACACCATTTTCATCTCTAAACCCACTCTTGCGCACACACACACGTCCACGCATCAGCAGACGCCGCACCGTCCCACTCATCTTCAACCGAGAGATCAACTTCCCAAAACCTAATCCTTAAAAGTCCTCAAATCCCCTTAGATAGACCCGAGCTCTTCCAGCTCCTGTCATCTTTCCTTTCAGACTGCTAACAAACATTACATTTCACCCTTTTCCTGCCTCCATCGCACGCCAACAGCCATCCGAAGTCCGAGTTTGCGATGGATTTTTCCATTGTTGCATAATATTAATTCAACTAGTTTAACCAAATTCTACCTACCAGATAAGGTGCGTTATCGTGTTAAGCATGCACAGTAATCTCCCCATCCATCTTTAATTTTTTTTTAATTTGTTGAGTCAACGATGTCATTATTTTTACTTAATTTGGTTTTCTTAATTTAGTCATACATCGGAGAAATTATGAAAAATCATTTATTTCAATGCAGCACAGTCAGAATTAGAAAATATACACCATAATTATGCTTTCACTATTCCATTAATAAAAATCAGCTTATGTGGCCATTTCATTATGATTGGTAAGTTCTCTCAACTAATACAGTTTCTCTGCGCGCAATCATAACCAAGGAAATACTGCGAAATAAATGGATATCAGGTCGATAATCACATGGAAACGATTCAAAACAAAAGTTGTATTAACGGAAGTTAAGTACGTCTTTAAGTCTTGAAAGGAAAATGCTCAGTATGTTCGTCCTTCTAGTTTTCGCCTTGGCGAGCTACCAGGAGCCACAAAAAAGCAAGGAGAGATTGCTTCTTTTAGACTGATAAAAGGTGCAAAACTGAGATCAAGATTAGATGTGCTTATTTTGCTTTCTTATTTTAAGTTCAAATCGTTGACGCAATTCACCCGCTTTTACAGAGAAATGTAAAATCAGAGGTTGCCAACACTGGCATGAATATTGTAAGATTGCATATGCAGGTTAGAATAGTGGAAAACATGTGCTTAACGCAGAAGTGTTTGTTTTCCTCCGTTGCACGGTGTTTCTATGACAAAACCACAACTTGGTACATCAAAAAATAAGAATTCAGCAAAAATGCTTGCGAAGCTTACGTCGTTCTACCTAAAAACAAGCTGTAGAATGACGAAAGCAGAGTGCAACTATTTCTATCTTGCAGAATAACGCTACTAGGGTTCCAATCGTTCCCTAAAAGGTAGACCAGCTCTCTGGAGTCAGCTATCTGGTCTTTAAGGCGCCATAACTTAAGTTTGACCCCATTCACCCTAACCCTATTCACCCGCACTTACCCCATATTCGGAACAGCTTACGAATTACCCAGCCACATCCCCGATGCGATTTCCGATATTTCTTTGTCATTTATTGCTAGGATTTGAAATCATTTTTTCATTTTCTAATTTTGTTTTTTTGTTTAATTGTAGAAAGCAATAAAATTGCTTTACTTTTCATTAAATTTTAATTATTTGATTCCACAGATTATAATTTATTTTTTATTGAATAAATAAATTACTTTATAATCAACTTCGCAATTCTTTTATTTTACCTATAACTCATGCCATTTCCTGCATGAGTTTTCAGAAAATTGGTACAAATGGGGTTGAAATATGTACATAAAACCCTTAGGTATGTTTCCGTTCAAGGTTCATCTGTGCTGAATTAGTGCAAAAATATGTTTAGAATACGAACAAATGCCTATTTTCAAGTCTCTAACAATGTTAGTTTATAATTGGCATGACTACATGCTGCATTGTCGTCCCCGTTTGCTTCCAGTGAATTTAAACTAGCATTTGTTAATAATTTTATCAAAACTAATATAGGTGGCATAAAGTTTTACTTTCGCGTAGTGATTATTTAAACAAAAAAGTTATTAGTAGTTTTATTACAATTTAGGAAATATATCAGCTTTATCTGTCATTTTCTATTTCCAAAACTTTTTCTTTTCAATATGTAAAACGCATAGTTATATTAACCAAGTGACCATCTGGCATACCTTGAAGAGTTTCTCAACAGCTTAATATCAACAGGAATGCCTCCTCATAAGGTAAAACTGAATGTAGGTGCTGTAATAATGCTACTACGGAATCTTATCCCATCACGGGGATTCTGCAATGAAACGATTGAAAATTATCAGTCTACAGAGACACGTCGTAGAGTCCCGTGTAATAGATGGATTGAATTTAGATACTGTTCTCATACCGCGCCTACCTCTTATTCCATTTGATATAAATATGCCTTTCGAATTCAAAAGAAGACGGTTTCCTATACGTTTAGCCTTTACAATGACCATCAATAAGTCACAGGGACAGATTTTGACAGAATCTGTTTATACCTTCCTAAACCTGTATTCAGTCACGGGCAACTATATGTTACACTCTCAAGAGTTCGATCATTTGACTCATTAAATGTTGAATCTGAGAAGAACGAGATTGGTAATTCTGTTTACAATGAAATGTATTAATAAATAAATAAAATGAGTTGATATTTAATTAATAACCTTAAAGATTTGCTAGAACGGGGTATGTTACGTCGGGTACAACTAGTATGAATAAATTTACCGGAACATATTATACTACTCGTACATTTTTTTATTACGTGCTTCCCGTTGAATTTTTCTGGACCCGCCACTGACCATATATATACCGTGAGACACAGGTTGAACGAATTTAGGATAAAAAATATTTATTGATCGACATTTTAAAAGTAGTAATTAATTTACAGACGCTGAAATGAGAACATGGGAAAGACTGAGTGGAAGTCTTGTAGAAAGAAACTGAATGAGGAAGCAATGACGAAGGATAGGTAAATACTGAAAGAGAAAGAAAGAATTCGTGAGAGAAAGGAAAAGAGTGGCAGGAATAAAAATAGAGAGGGAAAGAGAAAGAGGAGGTTGTTGGAATCTTACAAGCACCAAAAGGAAAAATTTACTATTCTCGCGCAGATTCTATTGATACGAAATTTTATTTCAAACATTAAAAATTAAATTCACGTAAACAATAAATAAGTTTGTTTAGGCCATTAATTGATCTTGGGAAAGTCACTATTCTTTTATTTATTGCTCATTTAAAAACAAATATGCTGACCTATAATAAATATTGCATTTATTCTTTTATACAGATTGTCGTTTTACTACGTAAAAGTTAAAATTGTATAAAAACAATTTAAGTCTAAGCAGGATAATTTCCAATTTATGTCTTTAATTACTCTCTGAAACAATAATCATACTTTATTTTGTTTTTATATTATTTACATAAAAACGAATAATTTGTTGACATAGTGCCATTATTGTGATTATTCTAATATTCAGTTTATGTCTTTAACTGCTTATAGGGAAAATTATTCAGTTATATTTTGGTTTTGATTTGTTTGCGAAGCAAAAATTTTGTTGGTATTTTATCATTATTTTTATTATAACAAATTAAAACTTCTTCAAATATATCTATATATATGTTTTAAATCTCTACGTTTCCTGATTCAACATTGATATTGGTGGAGGATTCATCAAAATCGGTCAATTGGTTGATGAGATATCATCATAAAACCGAAATTTGGACCGACCGTTCCAAGGGGACCACTCGACCCCGTTGGCCGATTTAAATTATATTTGGCACAGCAACACTCATGATCAACTTGAGCTACTGCCAAATATTGAAACTCCTACATTTATTTTCTGAATAGTTACGGCTGCCACAGACACACATACACAGACAGATTCTTTTGTTATTATAGATGATTATTCGTTGAACATCAGAAAAGGTGTTTTCGAATGAATTTCCTGAATCATTTTTAGCCAAAATCATGGATGGCAGTTTTACAAATGAAAATGAGAATATCAACTGAAAAATCAGACTATAAAATTTCATAAAACGTTTCTAAATTTCTGAGAAATACACATCATTGTCATTAAAGCGCTAGGCATCCTCGTGAGAAGTTGGAGAAAACAGAAAACCTTTCGTTGCCAAGAGACTCGGGGAAAACAGAAACCTTTTATAATACACCTAGTGCGTTGATGTTCTTTCTACGAGACACGATTGCCTAGTAATAACATGGATCTGAGAGTGACTAAATCCTTCTAACGAAATCACTACGTTCTCCAAATCTGCAGCCACACAAAATAATTTATTTATCATTCAATCCCCTCCAGACGTGACTCCAAATTAGTCTCTCGCTCTCTCTTCGGCGAAAATAGAAACGTTCAGGCCGAGCTCTAAACAAGAAAACCAATTACGTGCGATCCTCTTGTCTGTCTGGAGCCACGCACAGGCTGCAAAATTCTCTCTCTCTCCCTCTCCTTCTCCTTCATTCCACTTCCCTATCTTTTTTGCTTACTGGCTCTCTCTCTCTCTTTCACTCTATAACAATAAAAAAATATCTCCTCCGTCTGCTTTGATTTTTGCTTGGTATTTCCCCCTATGTGTTGAAAGGACGTTCTCCATGGAAAAATACGATTTTTCTCTTTCTGTTTTTATCTCTTTTTCCCTCTAATCTTTTTGCCATCCTATTTATACCTCGACCTCTTAATGGTTGGATGAAAATATGGCTAGTGCCGGTGGAAAGAGAGAGAGATTTTAAATGGCGGCAGGGAAACTTAATTTCTAAATAAGATACGAGACTAATGAATTAGCGAATCAACAGCCTAGTGTGCGAAGGAAAAGTAAAGGTTTATTTATATCTATAAACTTTTTAAAAAAATTCTTTGAGGAAATTAGTGTGGCCATTTCCGATAGATAAGAGCAGAAAAGAGAACCTATTCCTTTTATTAATCTGAAAATACTTTCTTGGCAATAAGAGGTTATTTAAGAATTCGTCGACATATCTTTCATCTTTAATTTAGGTAATGTAAAATTTATTAATTCTAATAATTTTACGCATAAGTGCAAAAGTAATTGGTGGATAATTTTCACATGAATGTGATTACTCTGGTTCACAATTGTATAAATGCAAGCACTGAACCTATGCTTCCTTGTAACGATAATCATTTACGAATTAAGTTTGTATTTAGCAATAAGTTAACAGA
The DNA here is from genome assembly GCA_028673005.1 of Tanypteryx hageni. NCBI lineage: Eukaryota > Metazoa > Arthropoda > Insecta > Odonata > Petaluridae > Tanypteryx > Tanypteryx hageni. Next base: position 81,307,900 of record CM054116.1, on the reverse strand, counting down.
TTTTTAAGATGAAGTGCAAGTAAAATATTGATATACTGTTTTCAAATCAGAAAATAATTAGTAATCTCTTCAATATACCAACAATAAACTACTTTGGAAGGTGTAGAGCAATTGTTGCTGTAATTTAGCTTAACTTAACAAAATTTCTCTAAAATTTGAGCGTTACGGCGGAATTTTTATATTTTGAATAAACACCTCTCGGTTGCGCAACTTTCTCAAATAGCAGCTCATCACAATAACTAAATATATTTATTTCAAAAATGATATCACAACGAAGAAAATTATAAAAAGAGAGAAACATTCATCTTACTTTTTCCTATATCTAAAGGACACCAATTCAAAACCTCTTGCATTGTGATGAGTCTCAACTTTTAGAGGTGGATTGATCAAATAACATTGATAAAAAAGAAATCAAACGGGAATGTCGTACCTTGTTAAAGATCCCATGTGAAAGCACTACGCCAGCGTAAATTATGACTCAAAAAGGAAGAAAATATAGCAACATGAAAATTCCGCGTCTGCTCTCAATACAAAATTTATTGTAGCATGTAGATGCAGCACAAATTGAGAACTGATGAAAGGGGGTTTGAGAGATTCCTATGAAAATCTGAGACGTAATATGGCAATCAAAATCAAGAGCGGAAATATGAAAAAATAAACTCCAGAAATGGAAAATGAGCTGAGCGGAAGTAAAATATATAAAGGAATGTCTGACAGATAGAAAAAAGGAAAAGAGGAAAAAGGACATCTCTCGGAATCAGCGCCGGAAAGACCGACGGTCGTAAGGAATAGAGAAAAAACGACAGAGAATTTTAAAAAGACGAGAAGTAAAATAAAAGACAAAGGAAAAACGAAAATGCCATTGGCAGAAATGGATGAGTAAAAGACTTCTGAAAAACAAAACATATTTTTAATTCGTGTTTTTTTATTCTTCAAAACTTGGAGAGAAAGCAAGAGAAAATAAAAACTATAGGGTGTTACTACATACCTTAAGATCAAATAGCAAAAATAAAACACTTTACATTTGTTATATTTAATCTTTGAACTTTTTATTATATTTATGGTGTATATTATAGGCGCTACAATTATTTATTATTAAGAACAGCAGTATAAGTGACCAGTAAGCCCCTTTACCCCTGGTTGTAGTGAGCTGCAATTGCAATTTGGTGCGTTTTTTTTTTTAATTCTCTCATTTTTCAGGGTAAAGATGTTTGGTTTTAAATAGAGGACCAAGTGTTTAATTTTCGCTACTCAGTCTTGACACCTAAGACTAAAGGGACTTTTAATAGACACTGTAGTCACAAACAAATGGTTTTTTCGGCGATATTTTTTTAGTTTGCTTATGCTACGGAAAATGAAAGGCTGTGCTAAAAAAAGGGAATTAAAAATGGGCGAGCAACAGAGAAGGACGGAGAGAAAGTGAGCAGAGTTGCAGAGAGATAAGGTAGATCATAAAAAAATAATTTATAACGGAAAAGGAAAGGAAATTAAGATCAAAAAGAGGCGAATGGGGCATGCGGAAAGAATGACGTCAGGAGAGGCCTTAGTGAAATGCGACGACGGTATAAAGAGCATAGAAAAAAGAAAGAGGAAAGAACGTTTTACAGCGAGGAAAAATTAAGGGGGACGACGGATGTCTCGTCATTGCTTTTGTGACTTGCATTCATTCCTTAGAGTCGTCGTCTCCTTCTAGAGAACGCGCGAAAGAAAAGTAAAACTTTTTTCCCTTTCCTCGAGATGAATGCGGACTTCTTTTTTCATACGGATGAGTGGCGTAGCAATGAGGATTTCTATACCGAGATTTCAATTGCGAAAAATGTTACAAAAGGAAGTTTCTGAGGAAGGTGGATTATCGCACCCGAGGAAATTAATATCCGAGGCAAGTAAAAAAAAGGAACCTGCGAAGTTTTTTAACAACTTGATGAATGACATTTATAGAGATTAACTTTACTATATGTATAATTAATGTTTTAAACTTGTAGCTTCATCGTAATTAACTAAGGTAGCTTTAACTTTGTGAAATAAATATTTAAGGTTAAATGTGAAATAATTAAAAGGCTTTCGCAAAAATTCGCGAATTTTAATTTAGTAGCATCCGGTTTCGAGATAACATGGCATCATTAAGGTTGGTAGCTTAGCCACAAATCTTGGATACAGTAGCAATTTAATTAATAAACTAGTTCGAGAACACAAATTCAAAAAAACATTGACCAACACTACCACTCATAAAATCGAAAACAAAAAAGAGAACAAGTATGTAAAACAACCTTATTTGCCAGCTCTAAACAAAGGCTTCAATAAGATTTTAAAGAAAAGAAATATTCAATAGTTTACACGAATCCACAAAACTTTAAAAAATTATTAGGCAGTACGAAAGACAAGACAGAAGAGTTAGACAAATCTGGGATTTATAAAACACAATGTTCTCATTGTGACAATCAATATATAGGCCAAACATAAAGGAAAATAATTACACGGTTTAAGGAGCATTTTACACATTGCAAATATAATCGTTTTGGAAAATCGAGCGTAGCCAAACACATAGCCGAGACAGGACACGGTATCAACTTAAATGATATTAAATTAATTATTTCGTCCAACAACTCACTAAATGCTTTGGAAAATTTACATATTTATAAAAACCGTAAAACAATTATGAATACAGACATTGATTTCAACAAAACCCTATATAAACTCACAGATTAACATAACATCTAAGCTAAACTTTTCGTATTTCATTTGTCTTTCGTTTACCTTAGCACCTAAATACTTTGCTGCTCTCACAGTCGACTTTTAGTCACTGTCCGATCAAGCCACCCCTGAAGATGCCCACTTAATGGGCGAAAACCACCGGGTTCCTACAATCTTTTTGGCTGAAGGAGTTTCACATTACAATGTCATCATTAGTTTCAGAGATATTGTAACATTAATAATTTCATCGTTTCTTATCATCTAGCAATTTCATTATCCATTTGCAGACAGTTAAAGATACTGAATTTTAATAAAAATAAAACCATAATCTAAGGCTGATTTGTAGTTTAAGTAGTCGACTGTAATAGTATACAAGTACTTAATATAAGATAATGAGATATAACAGAGCAGAAAACCTATCATGCGTCTACGACAAAAAAGAGGAAAGCACTTCAAAATTACAGAAGTATCATAAAAATATCTCTAAATTAAAGATTTTCCAATCCTAGGGGATAACAAAATTGATAAAATATTATTATTAAGTTGTTTCTTGAAAATGTAATGAATACGAGCCAACCGGGCATGGACGCGAATCCTATCAAGTTGATTCGTTCTAATCCGTAACGGATAAGGGATACGGCGACAAGAGAGGAAGAAAGATAAAAATAGAGAGAGAGGAAGAGCGATAAAAGAGAGGAAGAGAGATAGAAAGAAAGAGAATAAAACCTTATTGAGTTGTAAATAAGCTCACAACGCAAGCAAGAGAAGAGACGGCATCGTAGCAGCGTTAACTAACATGAGACGAATCTCAAAAACCTACGTCTAAAGGGTTTGGCAACCGCGGCAACAAGGTTTTGGGGGAAGTGAAAGGAGAGAAACTAAAGGATTGGAATGGGACGAGGTCGAGAGGAGTGGGAGAGAAAGATAGACAGAAAGAGAAGGGACCAGATAGAAAGCCGAGGACGGAGGGAGGGGGTGAAAGAAGGGAAGGAGGCGTGAAATTAGTAGGAATAGGATGGAAAAGGATGGGTGGAGGTGGGTGAGAGGGGGGGGGGGAGCTAAAGAACGGCGATTGAGTAATGAACGCGGGGAATGGGGAAAAGATTAAAAGGGAGGGCAAAAGATAGGACGGCTCTATCCCAACTCGACCACAGATTTATGTAATGTTTTTCCTGAATTCACGCCCACACACCTTCCCCTCTCTCTCTTTCTTTCTCCCTTTAAATTCCCATGTCTCCTTACGCAAACCCTCACACTCTCTCCTCTTCCCTTTCCTCCTCTTCCTCTCCACGACTCTCTCCTCCTCCCTCCTTAATTAACCCACGAGTTGCCCCTGGGCAGGCCGCAGACTCCTACCTCAGAAACCCATCTCACTCAAGCCTCCCTCTCTCTCCCTTCCTCCCTCTCCCGTTGTCTCACTCGTTCCATACATTTCTGTCCTCTTTCCTTCATCATCTATATCTTTCTCTGCCTCTAGATCAGTGTTTCTCAACCATTGGGTCGCCGCCCACTGGTGGGTCGCAAAAGGGTTCGAATTGAGTCGCGAATTTTTTTTATAAAATTTAGGATCGGTTAACAATAATTAATAACTATTGAAAAAGAATAGCGAAAGCCTAATATTTTATAACAAGAAGGGATGTACACCGGTTTCCCGTGGTTCACAAGTGCTTTTCGTAAAATTCGCCGTAGTACAATCGTATGTATGTATGTATTTGCTTTCAAATCAGAAATTATTTTTCCTTATGTTGTACAAGTCCTACTTTTTAGATCCGTTCAAAACATGTTCATTTCGTTTTGCCATTCTATACTCGCCCTAAAAAAGAAATTTCTGTTTGAAACCGGCTCAGCCAATACCTTCGATATTCATAGTTACAGAAAGATTCTAACCTTGATATTGTGGTAACCTTGTTTAGTTGACCTGGTTGAAATATGCTATTTTTGTTATTTATATATGAAGAACAAATAGGTATACCTACTATATTGGATTAAAATCCATGCGGTCAGTTCTCTATTAATACGTGCGAAAGAAATATTATTTCACTGTTTACTGTCGTAGCCCGGCTCTTTAGCTCTTCTTTAAAAATCGTGATTTCATTATGTTATGTTGTACAAACCTTAAATACAAAGTTTTGTTGAAATTCGCTCACCCAATTCCTTCCAAATCTATAATTACAGAAAGAGTTTAATTTGTACGTGTGGCACCCCCGTTTGGTTGATCCGGTCCGGTTTTGTATATGTGTACATTATATATATTAAATTTGCTTAAAATTGATGTGAACAGTTCAACACAAATACCTTTTTAAAATAATTTTTATTACTTGTATGTAGCTAGTATCATACTGCCCCAACGGATGTCCTGGAAGAGATACATTTTTCACATCCGTTGGGGCAGTTTGATACTAGCTTGGATAGCTCCGTCCCAACCAAGAAAACATCCGCATTCAGAAACGAGAAAATTGATCTGCTACGATAGTTCAGTGGTAGAATATCTGCCCGTAAAGTGGAAGACCCGGGTTCGATTCCAGGTCATAGCAGACTTTTCTCGTTTCAAAATTATTCCCAAATTTACAGCTTATGCCTGTCTGCATAGGATCTTCGGATCGTATTATTCCATCAATTTCTATATCGATATTAAAAATCTTGATTTTGTTTTTTTATGTTGGACACCTCTTTCATAAAAAATTTCGTTGAAATCGGTTCGGCCAATTCCTACCAAATTCACTATTACCGAAAAGTTTTATTTTGCAATTGTGGCACCCCTGTTGAGTCGATCAGGTCGAAATATGTCATTTTGATCTCGTATTATATTTCATGCACGAAATTTGGATGAAATCGGTTCAGCCAATTCGTCCCTGATATATGCGTACGACCGAACGGTCGGACGGACAGACGGACATAAAGAAGTTAATAGTGCTTTTCAGCAATGACGAAAAGCACTAAAAATCAAATGTAATGAATTACAAATGAAAATTTTAATACATTCCTTTATGTATTTTTAAATAACCGGCTACTTTTAGCCAATCATATATAATTTTCTACTGCCAATATTGATGCACTCATATGTATTAAAATTTCTTGTAGTTTAGGTGCTCCGCGGATAACTTCCTGTAGCTTAGGTGAGCCGTATTATGAAAAAGGTTGAGAAAAGCTGCTCTAGATGCATCATTTCCCTGCCCAAGTTACCCTTTTGCTTTCGCTGCATCACCACTCCTCCCTTCACCGTGAACAATGTTCCAGCTATACGCTCTCTTACTTTCTCCGCTCGCTGGCGTTGCCATAGCGTGAGGGACAAAATTAAGGAGAGAGCAGAAACGACTCGTGACTATCGCGTACTCGCAGTTTCGGAACTATTCCGCAGGTTTGTTTCATTCCCTTCACCAGCCTGGAAACGAGTAATAACGCTCGGTACTTTATCTGCTTTTCCTAAACTGTTTGCTCACCTCCTAGTCTTTGTCTAGGCTTCGTTTCTCTGCTTTCCTTTCCCTCGCTTTCTGTCCTGAAAAAAATAACTAAAGGGGCAATTTGCACCGCGAGGATTATTTTTGTGAATCTATTATTTGTCAGTGCGATGGCTTCTGCTTTTTTCGCTTTAAAAGAAGAAAAATATCAACCATTCTGGGAGATGAGGGAGGACGTGTTACGTTCTAGACCTGGCAGTGAATTAATCCAGGAATTGCGTTTTCACGGTAGTTGACCTTTTTCGGTTACGCAGATTTTGGGTTAAGTTCAAAGACTGGCAAGGTAATTGCAGTTGTGACACGTGTTCTTATAATGGACAATAAATAGGCCAGTTTAACAACAGAAATGCTCCCAAAACATATTAAAAACTACGATTCGGTCAAAAGGTTTACTATAAGGAGATAAAGACAGAATTTAACATACTGTTACCATATGAATAAATAATTATTTTTTCAAGGATTCATAGCAAGATTCAAATCTAAAATGAGGAAGTCATGTTGTTCACATCCATAATTAAGATACTTAATTAATAACAATAAAGATAACTTATGTTTATCTAAAGTTTTTACGAATATCAATTCTAAATAGTACTATAATTGTATTCAGCTGTCGTGAGATTACACTTATAACTTGATTCTCTCAGGATACAGAGAATTTGAAATTGACACGCTCACATATAAAGTATTTGTATATTTAAAGACAATTTTCCATGCGTTAACCTCACATGAAAATAATTTTATTTCTAGAATCTCCTTCTATGGAATATGCAATAAAACTAATTATCAAGCTCAGTTAAAGCCAATTAGATGATAACGTGATGTTTTTATTTTAATGATGGGGTTTGCATATCGCCCAAAACAAATAAATATAACACGAGTCCTAAGAAAATAATCTATTTGTAATCTTTATTGTATAAATAGGACTTATAATAGCTTTTATAAAGGAGCTAGTTTAAAGGAATAAATTAAAATAAAGTGTAAAAGGGATAAGAATTTCTTTACCCTGAGTTTTGAATGCTTAAGAAAAGAGAAAATAATTAATCACTGAAATATATATCAAACAAAATCAACTTATTTCTTGTATGGAAACATCATTGCGAAAGCGCATCATTCGTGTATTTCCCGCAGGAAGACCATTTAGGCGGCATCGGTAGCACGTGAATATGGTTCAGAATTAAATGGCCAAATTGAGATAAGGATGAAAATTATTCGCGGCAACTAATTTGCTCCCAAACGAAACCTCCATTCCTACTCTCCGCCCATCACATGCAAATTTTATTCGAAAGGAGATTTATAACGCGGAAACTTTTTCCGACGTCATTAGAAAAGCATTCTCATCATTTGCAATTTTCTGCGTTCATTTTATTATCTCAGGGATGAAAAAATGGAACTTTGTGCTATATCTATGGAAATGATGATAGTGTACCCGCGAGGGTGCACCTCGACCGCAAAAACCCATTATGCCCTCACGCCCCCTGCGTTCCCACGTGGCCACGGCGCAAAAATAAACAAAGAGGTCAGCGGAGGTTCGCATCACTCAATTACTGCAACCTATTCTCGGACAACGGCCCATCCTCTACAATTTGAATATTTTGAAATGGCAAATATAAAAATTAGTCCACGGATATACTCGCTGTACAGCTTCAAATAAAGGTATAGAAGTAATAGTTCTTGGAATGTTTTAGGCTAACCCTATCAAATATTGTACATTTATCTATCTAACCCCGTATTCATCCTATCATAACCATACCTTTCATTTAAAACATCCAGTATTCCCTTTCACTTCCTACCTCTGTCACTTTCCTTGCACCATATCTTTTATGATTTCAACAAACCCTTGTCTCAAAATTTAGTCTCCTCTTACCATTCCAATTAAGTTTCCCTCTTTTCCTACTGCACTTAAAACTTCCTCATTTGCTTTTCCTTTTGTTCAGCTAATTTTCTCTAGTCTAGACGGTACCTACATCTCAAAAGCCTCTAATAAGCTCACATCTCCTCATAGACATGCATAGTCTATGTAATGCTATTCTTCATATCAACGTTTCATCCTATCACTTTTTAATCATTATCAATAGCAAGTTGAATTATACCGTTCCCTCCACATTTGCCTGTCCTCCACAGCTTTCTTTTCCAAAAATCTATCGACGAAAATATAATCTTCCTTCATCCTCTTTCGTCTTCAAGTTTTTTTCAATGACAACTTTGGTCATGGAATCCTTCCTCGGGAAATTCCACGTTAAGTTCGCCTTCCTTTTTTCTCAGCTCAGCTTTCCTTATTTTCGATCTAATCTCTTTGTTATTCCTGATATCTTTAATTATTGTAATATCAAAATATATAGAATTCCACAGAGCTCTCAAGGTTTACGGAATACTCAAGCCTTTCTATCATACCAATGTTTTAGTAAAAATGAGTCGGAATATAAAATATAGATACAGCTAAAATTCCAATTATTGACCTTCAGCATAAGTTTACGAATTTATAATCGTGTTCCCAATTATTTTCTACTTTTTGGATAATAAATTTCGGTGCTTCAATGCAACCAACTTGAAATCGAGCCCCTAAACGGACTGAAAATTGCTATGGTTGAGTCAACGGTCCAATTTAGTGATATGTTATTTTCAAACCTGTTTTCTGTCGATAAAATAGCCTTCCTTAAAAATAGAAGCACATATCAAAAATAACGACCTAACATTCAATGCCTACGAAAACTTTTACACGGTCTTTAAAGGCTTATTACTGTCATAAAGACAAGATGAAAGGATGCCATATCAAATAACGCCGCAAATGTCCAAAATAGTGTCGCATAAACGATGTGATAAACATTTTGATTGAAATTTATATTGATATATATATATATATATATATATATATATATATATAATTAACAATGACAAAAAGTTGTCGACCTCCACAGCGATAGAGGAAAGCTTGTAGTTTGGAGCTTTCGGGCTACTGCCCTTCGTCGGCGAGAGAATAACGGAAACTAAAACTAAGCGTTACACCGGGGTTCGAGAAAAGAGGGGTATGGAAAAAGATGGGTAATTGGAGTGGGAGTTTTAATGAAGATTTTAACCTGGGAAGGAGAGAGAGCGGAAGATGTCAATGTGGGCTAGTTCCTAGTGACAGAGTTGTGGCGTGGGGAAACTAACTAGAAGAGCATGGATGGTTTTTACTGTAAAGCAGCTGTTGAAAGGTAGGGAGTGGGTTAACGCATGGTCGGCCACCGGAAGGGGGCGCCTAAGAGCGACGCTATTCCAATGGCCGTTCATGCGGATATTAAGGGGTGTGGTTGTGAGGCCTACGTAGAACGCAAGGCATTGAGTACAAGTGAGAAGATATATGTAACGTTTTTGGAGGTACAAGTGCCGCGGGATAAGATTGGATTTGAGATTTGTGTAACAGAGCTGGTAAATGAGGAAGAAGTATCTAAGATGGATCAAATGAGGCAGCGTGGATTTTTACAAAGGAAAGACCCTGTGGGGGAAGGTGGAGGACCAACTGTGAGTTCCTTGCGCCATAGCAGGCCGCCAAGATTTCTGGGTTAGCGGAAGGATATCATGGAGAGCTTAGGGAAGGGTAGCGTTGTTGTGAGTGTATTAAGGAGAATTGGATGGGCGGCCGCGAGGATATTAATTAGTGCTTCGTGCAGCCCCAGATAATAGGTTGTAGTGAGAGTCAAGGGGGTTTCTGTTTGAGTGGGTAGGTTCAGGTTTGGTTTGTCTGGAGGGGGGGAGGAGAATGCGCGATGTATTTCATTGCGGGATAAGTCGGCAGGGTAGTCTCGATTGATGAAAGCTTCAAGGAGTAAGGCGGAATAATCGGATAGCGACGTGCTATTCAAGCAGATTCTAAAGCCACGCGAGGGAGTAAGGAAGAGATTTCTTAGTGTGTTGTGGGTGGCAGCTGATGTAGTGGAGGTATTGTAGGTGGTTGGTATCTTTGATGTGCACCGAGGTGCCAATGCGCCCATTACGGAGAAGAAGGTTAACGTTTACGAACGTGGAGTGTGATGTAGAAGAGTATTGAGTGAAAGAGAGGGTGGGATGGGTGTAAACTGCCCGAAGAAAGGAATTAAGAAACTCCGTCCCATCGGTCCATAGAAAAAATATGTCGTCAATGAAGCGGAGCCAAATAAGGGGAATTTGGGGAGAAGATTGAAGGAGCTGGGACTCCCATCCAGTCAGGAAGCAGTTCGCATAGGAGGGGGCCATCCGAGTTACCATGGCGGTTACTTTAATTTGAATGAAATGGTGCTCTCCGTATGAGAAGTTGTTTTTTGTGATAACCATTTCCGCCAGTGAAGTAAGAAAACAGTAGGTTTCTTCTCTCCTGAACTGTTATCAAAGCAGGTTCGAAGAACAGCGAGTCCATCGGTGTGGGGTATATATGTATAAAGTGAACAAAGATCTAAGGTAACCGTGATGGTGTTTGATGGGAGTGGGTACTGGAGTGCTTTTAGGCGTTGGAAAAAATTGATTAGTGTCTTTGATATATATATATATATATATATATATATATATATATATATATATATATATATATATATATATATATCCCAAAATATCAGCAAGAAAAAGGGGCTGCGCGTCTTACATGAAGATTTCTGAACAGATTATACAATCTGCAAGTATCGATAGTAAATTCACTGCAACTCGCTTGAGTCTACGTTTGTACATGTAGAAGACGAAGATTTCTACGAAGTATACGCGCAAAGTATTTTGACGATTCAGATGACATTATATTTTTATAATATTAAAGATGTTCTTTTAAATGAGTTTAAGTTTTTTATCATTACTAAAATAAGCAGCTCTGTCATTAAAAGCTTACTGTTAATTTCTACCTAAACTTATGCTGGAATAAGTTGGCATCTGGTGTCTGTATTCGCAGAAATCATCGTCACCCCTTGATGCTCCTTTAACATAAGAGGGTCGACTACCGCGGAATTAACAATTATTGCAAATAATTTTAAAAAGGAATTTTACATAGCCCTGCGCCATCAGTGCTTTTCTAATAGGGGTTTACGTTGGAACTTAGGGTTCAAACACCCCTTAAATATCAGTTGTTCTAGAATATTGGTTTTTTCCCAGAGGTAGTACTCAATTACCTATCGTCATGCCAAATTTAAGCTCTTTAGCTCTTCTAGAAGTAACTTGGATTTTATATCACATATCCTATATATATGTAAGAAGCAGCTATTTCTAAAGATATGTGTATTATATATATATATATATATATATATATATATATATATATATATATATATATACACGTATACATATATATATCATGAGCATAGTCGGAGAAGGACAGGAAGAAAATGTTGTAGGGCAATACGGACTTGGGAACAGAAATCGAGGAGGGGAGAAACTCGTAGAATTCTTGTAGTGACTAATACATGGTTCAAAAACCATAAAGGAAGGTTATACACATGGAAAAGCCCATGAGATAGAATGAGATGCCAAATAGATTACATCCTTGTAAAACAAAGATTCAGGAACAGCATAAAGAACGCCAAGGCATTTCAAGGAGCGGACATTGGTTCAGATCACAGCCTTCTAATACTTGACGTGAGTACAAAGCTCAAACAAATAAGAAAAACGAGAAGAGAAAGACAGGCCTGGGACCTAGAAAAACTGAAAGAAAGGCAGGATGTAGTCAGCATGAAGTTGGAAGATAACTTAAGAAAGCTGGAAAACAAACCGAAGACCGTTGATATGGAATGGAAAGAAATTAAAACCAGTATCAAGGATACCTTGAATAAAGAGATTGGAAAACAAGAGAAGAAAATCAGAAAACCACGGATCACGAAGGAAATTCTGGAGAAAATGAATGAGAGATGAAAATGGAAAAACGTTAACACTGAAGAAGGTAGAGCCAACTATAGGCGTATAAACAATTAGTTGAGAAGGGTAACAGATAAAGCTAGAGAAAATTGGATAAAAGGAAAATGTGATGAAATAGAACAAATGGAGAAGTTAGGACGGTACGATATGATGTACGCTAAAGCACTCAAGTTATAAGATAAGAAATCTAATGGAATTAGTGGTATGGGAATTATGAATACAGATGGGAAGATACTCTCAGAAACAAAGGATGTAGCACAGGTATGGAAAGAATACATTAAGGAATTATACAGCAAACAGGCAGGAGCGGCAAAAATTGAACTGGAAGATGAGGAAAACATTGACGAGACAACTTAGGACCAAGTATTATGGAGAGCGAAGTAGAAAATGTGATAGTAGAACTAAAGAAGGGGAAAGCCACGGGCAGCGATGAAATACCGGCTGAGATACTAAAAGTCATAGGATCAGAAGGACTAAAAGCGATCACGAAATTAATTAATAAGATTTACGACACGGGAGAGTGGCCTCGGGATTTCCTAAAAGTAACAATGATCCTCTAAAGAAGAAACCAAAGGCAATGCAGTGTAAAGATTACAGAACGATAAGCTTTCTGTCATACACATCGAAAATCATCACGAGGATTCTTAATAAAAGGCTAGAGAAAAAAGCAGAAGAAATACTACGGGAAGATCAATTAGGTTTCAGAAGAGGACGAGGAACTAGAGATGCTATAGGAGTAGTTAGAATCATATCAGAAAGGGCAACAGAGTACAGTCAAGATATCTGCGCATGTTTCATAGACTGGCAGAAGGCCTTTGATAAAGTAAATTGGGTCAAGTTGATGAAGATATTAAAGGATATAGGTGTAGACTGGAAAGACAGGAGACTGATTAGGAATCTATATGTGAATCAAGTTGTAAAGGTCAGGTTTGAGAATGCGGACACCTGCGGAATAAATATTGGTAGAGGAGTAAGACAAGGCTGCTGCATATCGCCAACCCTATTCAATACATATGGAGAAAGTCTAATGCAAGAAGCTTTAGAAGGCACAGGGGATTTCAAAATTGGAGGAAGGATTATAAGAACAGTAAAATACGCAGATGATCAAGTACTTCTAACAAGAAAGGAAGAGGAGCTACAAAAAATGGTAAATAGACTAGTGATAGCAGGAAGAAAATACGGTATGGAAATAAATACAGAAAAATCCAAGGTCATTCGAATATCGGGTAAAGAAGATAATCTGAACATAAGTATTGGGGGAAAGCCTTTAGAACAAGTTTCAGAATATAAATACCTTGGAAGCATCATAACACGAGAAGCAAAATGTACGGATGAGATCAGAACTAGAATAGGAAAAGCAAAAGCGGCTTTCAGGAGAAAGAAACAACTACTTACAGGGAATATAAGGGATGATATCCGCAATAAGTTGATAAAATGCTACGTATGGAGCAGAAACATGGACGCTAAAGAAAGATTTGAAATGTGGACTTGAAGGAGAATGTTGAAGATATAATGGACAGATAGGATGAAAAACGATGAAGTGCTACGAAGAATAGGAGAGAAGCGAATGATTATACAGACTATCAGAGAGAGGAAGGCTAACTGGGTTGGACATTACCTGAGGAGAGAGAGAGTATGATTAAAGACGTGTTAGAAGGAAGGGAAAGAGGTAGGAAAATAATGTTTCAGCTGATAGACGATTTGAAAGGGAAAGAGAATTATCAAGATATGAAGAGGACAGCGGAAAATAGGAGTATATGGAGAACCAGGTTTAACCAAGAATAATCACGGACCTGTCTACGGACAGACTACCTATGATGATATATATATATATATATATATATATATATATATATATATATATATATATATGATGATATCATGATAGGTAGTCTGTCCGTAGACAGGCCCGTGATTATTCATGGTTAAACCTAGTTCTCCATATACACCTATTTTCCGCTATCCTGTTCATATTTTGATAACTCTCTTTTCCTTTCAAATCGTCTATCAGCTGAAACCTCTTTCCCTTTTTCCATCTAGTTTTCCTTCTAATACGTCTTTAATCATACTCTCTCCTCTCAGGTAATGTCCAACCCAGTTAGCCTCCTTCTTTCTAATAGTCTGTATAATCATTCGCTTCTCTCCTACTCTTCATAGCAGTTCATCGTTTTTCATTCTATCTGTCCTTTTTATCTTCAGCATTCTCCTCCAAGTCCACATTTCAAAGCTTGTCAAGTATTTGATGTCATTTTTCTTTAGCGTCTGTGTATCTGCACCATACAAAGCTATACTCCATACATAGCATTTTGAGCTCCATGCTGATATCTTCTCTTATATTCCCCATAAGTATGTGTTTCTTTCTTCTGAATGCCGCTTTTGCTTTTCCTTTCTAGTCCTGATCTCATTCGTAAATTTTACTTTGCTTGATATGATGCATCCAAGGTATTTATAATCTGAAACTTGTTGTATAGGCTTTCCTTCAATACTTATGTTCAGATTCTCTTCTTAGCCTGATATTCGAATGACCTTGGATTTTACTGTATTTATTTCCATACCGTATTTTCTACCTGTTATTACTTGTCTATTCATCATTTTCTGGAGCTCCTCTTCCATTCTTGCTATAAGTACTTGATCATTCACGTATTTTACCAAATTTGAAATCTCCTTTGCCTTCTAAAGCTTCTTGCATTAGACTTTCTTCATATATATTGAATAGGGTCGGCGATAGGCAGCAACCCTGTCTTACTCTTCTACCGATATTCACTCCGCAGGTGTCCGCATTCCCCAACATGAACTGGTATCACGTCATAAGAGCGCATGAATAACAGCGAACGTCATAACAGCGAACGTCAAAATAGCGAAAACAAAAACGGCGAACGGACAAAACAGCGAACGTTAAAACAGCGAAAAATCGGAATGTAAAAAACAGCGAACGTCAAAATGGCTGAACACAGTTTAGCACAAGTCAGTATTGTAGTTATTATAGGTAATCAATTATTGCTGGTTATTAAATTTTAAATAGCCGGAAATGTTAAACCAAAAAATTATAGTTATAAGTGAATATTTCAAAAGTGCGCTGAATTTACTGGAATTACTAAAATTAACATAAAAAACGAATCCTACATTCGATAGAAAAATTTACCAGATTTTTTAGTGGTAGTAGGTCATTTTAAAAGAACAACATTAGCTAGTTTTTTATTGGTTTCATTATCAAAAACTTTTTAAAGATTTATTATTATGGCTCCAAATTCGTTTTAAAAAATCCATTCGTATTACTTAGATCTAAAGTACGTTAGTTATACATAATGGGCGACTATGATACAGAGTGCACGAAAGAAATATAAAATATGTAGTTAATGAATAAGGACTTATATTTGCATTAAAAGTCAAAACTAATGCATTTTCAAATTACTGTTAAAACATTACAAAAGATACTTGAAAGTACGTTTTATTTGAAGTTATGTCAAAAATTGTAAGAAAAATATTACATGAGATAATGAATTCAAAAAGCCTTACGCTTGAAGTTGAAAATTTTGGGCGATTCCTTTCAAGAAATCTAATCTATCTCGATTATGGTAATCCTTTACGAGGCCTTCGATACGTTTGTATGTATCTCGGTAAAATTTTCGACTTTTCGAGGGTTTTTTGCCGGAAATATATTGTTCAATTTTTACTTCATGAACATTTTGTTCTTTCTGTAAGCATTCAATAAATTTCCATATGGTTGGATGACTGGATCCAAATAACTGGCTGAAGCCACGGTGCCAACCTTCCAATGCATTATTAGTTCTAGGCAAACCTAACTTAACAGCCTCATGACAGTTCCGCAATGTAATAGGAAAGATTGGCCCACGACGTCCATTTCTGCGGTTCCTTCTTCCAATCCAGGTATCTTCAAAATAATCGATCATTGGCTGAAGGATCTCCTCCTTATCAACGTATTACTTACAATTAGAATCAATAAGAACTTCAAAAGAATGGATAACGTCAGATTCAGGAACGTAAGCAAGGGCTAGTAATTGCCTAATTTCAAGAGAGAAGTCAGGATCGGAGATGAACATCTGCTGCATTCCTTCTATTTGTTGGATTTTCATCCACAAGCATTGACACAAATGGAAGAAACAACCTCGTTGAGTTGCCTGAGGAAAAGCTTCTTGAAATGAATTAATTGAACTTCGCTCGAAATCTGTCATAATAGAAGCCGGATTCAAGGTGGGATTTAATCTTTTTAAAGCAGATACTAAATTGTCGTATGAAGACTTTACACCAGCAATTCCACTTTAAAATGGCGATATGTTCGCTGGTTTTCTTCTTTTAACACTGGAAGAATAGATTTTATAAGGGCGTAGATGCCAAGTCAAGAGTCACTTCATAGGCAAAAATCGCACCTCCTTAATACTTGAATAATAACACAACAGTAAAAGAGAGAACTTTAACAGAAGAATGTTACTCTGCACTCCTTAAATACTTCTAGGAAAGGATAGAAACAAAATAACTTCTCATTAGACGACAAGAAATTAAGAGCATAGCAAGCGAAAGGGAAGGGATTATTATCATGGGCGTGGGCAAGAGGGGGCATTTGCCCTCCACTGGAAAAGTGGAAAAATAATCCCACAAACGAGATCGAGTATGCAGCAGAAGTTTGGGACCCTTATGAGAGGGTCCGCATACTTAAAATGGAGAAGGTTCAGAGAAGAGCTGCCATATTCGTGAAAATAAATTACGATGCTAGGAAAAACGTCTCTCCATTAATTCAGGATTTGGCCTGGTGATAGCTCGAGGGTCGCAGACTACAGGCTAGACCAGGGGTGGGCAAACTGCGGCCAGCGAGGGCATTTTTATGTGGCCCGCGATGTCATTATGAAAGCGAACCGTAATATAAAATAGAGATAATTTCATATTTGTAGTTTAAATTAATGCCGAAAAACCTTCTCCAGTGATGTTATGGGGATAACATATTATTTATTATTGATTTTTACTAACAGGATCCCTCGCATTACCTCACATTACTTACGATGTGAACCCTAACGTGGCCCGCCTAAGAAGCTGCAACTGTTAATACGGCCCGCCACGTAAAAAGTTTGCCCACCCCTGGGCTAGACTGAGGCTACTAGAAAAGCATCGTTTGGAAGGATTAGCTAGAGAGGTGAATTCATTAAAGATCTCACCTATATTGGAAAAAAGGACAATGAAAATAAGTTTCGCGAGATCGATTATAGGACCGAACGATACAAATGATCTTTTTTCCCAAGAACAATCAGGGAAAATAATCGAATAATGAGGTCGTAACTGAGTTTAAAGTAATTGAGAAGTGCTATGTAACCTTGCCATCTACCGGACTAATAACTTACACGGTTTGATGTAGATTGATCTTGCATGCGAGAACCGTGAAGCAGCGCTCTGCAACTGGAGTGTCGAAGTGCTACGCTGGAATTAGGCGAGAAAAATAAAGGAATTTGCAAATCTTGAGCTACAAGTTTATTGTGTATGACATTCTATTTATTATGCTGTATTTGATCTTTATGATGTTCCTAAAAAAATTCGAAAATTAGAATTTCAATCTCAAATCCATTGAATTTTAAATATTTTGGATAGACTTTATTACTTACATTTCTGAAATATTAGCATATAATTATAATATACTGTATTTTCCCCCTGCCACACGCCATTGGCGGCTTGCAGGTTATATAAGTAAATGTATTTTGCTATATTTAGTTCAGCCATATTCACGTTCGCTGTTTTTTACATTGCCATTTTTCGCTGTTCTGACGTACGCTGTTTTGTCCGTTCGCCGTTTTTGTTTTCGCTGTTTTGACGTGCGCTGTTTTGACTTTCGCTGTTCTGACGCTCGCTATTTTGACGTGGAACCACCTGAACTATACAACTTGAGTCACATATATATTCCTGATAGGCCTCCTGTCCTTCCAGTTTACATCTATCTCCTTTAGTATCTTCATCAACATACCCAATTTACTCTATCAAAGGCCTCCTGCCAGTATACGAAACATACGCAGATATATTGAATGTATTCTATTACCATTTCTGATACGATTCTAACTACCCCTATAGTATCTCTAGTTCCTCGTCCTTTTCTGAAACTGACTTGATCTTCCCCTAGAATTTCTTCTGCCTTTTTCTCCAGCCCTTTATTAAGAACCCTCGTGATGTTCTTCGAAGTGTGTGACACTGCATTGCCTTTGGTTTCTTCTGCAGAGGGATCACTGTTACTTCTAGGAAATCCCGAGGCCACTCTGCTATGTCGTAAATCTTATTAATAAACTTCGTGATCGCTTTTAGCACTTCTGATCTCATGACTTTATGTACCTCAGCCGGTATTCCATCGCCGCCTGTGGTTTTCACTTTCTTTAGTTCTACTATCCCTTTTACTACTATGCTTTCCATAATATTTTATCTGCTTGCTGTATAGTTCCTTAATGTATTCTTCCCATACCTGTGCTACATCCTTAGTTTCTGAGACTGTCTTCCCATCCGTATTCATAATTCCTTCTATATGTGAATCAAGTTGTCAAGGTCGGGTTGGAGAATGCGGACACCTGCGGAGTAAATATCGATAGAAGAGTAAGATAGAGCTGCTACCTATCGCCGACCTTATTCAATATATATGGAGAAAGTCTAATGCAAGAAGCGTTAGAAGGCAAAGGAGATTTCAAATTTAGAGGAAGGATAGAACAGTAAAATACGCGGATGATCAAGTACTTCTAGCAAGAATGGAAGAGGAGCTCCAGAAAATGAAATGTTGTTTCGTTTATATGGACTAAACTCTAAATAATTTAAAAATTTCAGCTCCCTCACTTGCCGCATAGTACCTGAACCTTTACCTAATTGTTTAAATTTTAAGAATTTTCAACTGCCAAAAAAATTATAAATATCAAAATTTCTGTAATCCCTATTTCGTTTTTTTACAAATCCTACCTCTAAAAAACATTTTAGCTCCGTAGCACATTCGGAAATGCGTAAACCTTGAAAATTTGTTTAAGTAATTGCGTATTTTTAGCGGCCGCATTGTTGCACTTTTCACGACTTTCGTTTTTTCTAGTCGGTTTTGCACAAAATCCTACCTAAGAAAAAAAATTTCGAATCTCCAGCTCATCTGGAAGTGCCTAAACATTAGTATCCTCCTATATGTTATATGTATGTTATATACTTCTCCTCTGTAAGGAAAGTCTATATATAATGATATATATATATATATATATATATATATATATATATATATATATATATATATATATGTCAGCTTTATGGCTTATAGCTCATATCCGTGATGTTTCTTTCGATACAATAAGAAAAGATAATTCTAAAGACCCGAAGTTGGGCTAAATTTAATACACAGAAATTAGTAAACGAATAATGTAAAAAGTATTGTTAAAGTAAGAACAACTTTTAGTATTTGACGGAGTCATTAGCCGTCCATCGTAACGTTTTCTCCTGAAAACATAGAGGCGTTATAACATAAAAGCCGAAATACTCGAAGTAAGTATTACATGCCAACGAACTGGGGGTAAATACTGTCCATAATTTTGAGGACCTTATAAAGATGACCTCTGAAATTTATTTCCGGATATTTCTGTAACATTTTCAAGTTATTTTTTAAGTTATGTGTTTTAATAATGTTATTTACCCCTACGAAAAATTCGATAATCATATGAACTTTTCGTACTTGTCTGAATTATATCCTATAGTAATTTTAATAAACGGTGAACGCCGCTAATTTTCTATTTTATGAAAACCAAGTTTCGTACAATAACATTAATTAATTAATGAAATATTAGGACTTTTCCGCATTTAATAAGTTGAAGCAGGTAATAGAACATCTTCAAACAATCCTGGAATTCCATCTCTCTCTCTCTCTCTCTCTCTCTCTTTCTCTCTCTCTCTCTCTCTCTCTCTTTCTCTCTCTCTCTCTCCACGTGATTGGAAATGAATACCTCCTCAAACTGACCTCAAATTCTCGACGCGGAGTTCGAAAAAAAAAGATTTGTGCGCACCATCCCGTCGCCATGGAAACGGCGCGAAGAGGAGAAAGAGGAGATGTAGGCGAGAAAAAGTCCTTGGCTGTGTGCAAACACATTTCTCTCTTTCATTTCAGTTTTTTTCTCCTCTCGGCCCTCTTCTCTCTTTTCGGCTCCTTTTTACGGAAGAAGGAATCCTAGTCAAACACAGCTCTAAAGGTCGCCCGATCTTCTCTTAGAAAGAAGCTCGCTAAGAGACGAACCGGAGCTTATAAAATTCTCTGGCAGAAAGAGATAGGGTAGAGGAAGAAGGCAGGCGGCGTTTACCTCCTTCTGCGAAGTGTAGTCTGGAAAGAGGACTCTCCGTCCTTCGAAGGCGAATTGAGCCCTTTTAAACTACTCTTCCCGAGCCTGTTTAATTCGCCAGAATCGAAAAATAGGTTTTTTCTTTAAAGGGCACTTGGAACGAAAGAGCCTTAAGGGATTTGAATTTTGAGCGATTTTTCAGATACAGTGAAGAGAGAGAGAGAGCCTCGGGCGTGCTTCAACGCCGTGACGTAAGGAAAATGAATAATTACCGACATGCTTAAAAGGAGAGAGATTTTAATGGCATCTGCCTTGTTTCGTAAGCAAGGATTTATTCTTCGATCACAGGATATCTCTGGCTTAAGTTTAATGGAAGGGCTGATTTTTATTTTGGCTAAAACTTTCTGGAAAGGGGTCGCTTAATGGAGTCCTGGAGGCATTTTTGTACTTGACCAACGCATCACGCTCGTCAATCCTTCAGAGTTGTTTATGATCGGGGGTTTATTTAGAAGCCATTTTTATCGCCATTTCGTTAATTTTCGGTGATTTTGGTCAAATAACACTTTTATAATAAAATCGTTAAATACTTTTTGATAACCTGTATTTGCTTTCACAAAAAACTAAAATACCAAAGCTATTACTACGTTTTTTACTCGAGACAAATAGTTATTGGGAGAGTAGTAAAAAACAGACAAGGGAGATTTCACTAATCGTCAGTGTTTTCTTCAAGCGCCATCGCTCTAGTGTATCGCGTAACTCATTGAAGAAACCTTCACAGTCTAGCTATTTTGATAAAAAGGTTAATAATTTTGAACTTATCAAATGTAATTCGCACGGAATGTGCGAGATGTTTAAAAATAAAAAATCATAAGTACAGAAAATAACGATGCTTTAATGAATCTATATTACAAATTAATGGCATTTATTTTATTAAAATTCTAATCTGTATTATTTATATTGCCCATAATAATTTAATTTAATTGGTTTTACACCAAAAGAATACCAAAAATTAAATAAACAGATAGGATGAAAATGGAGGAAGAATTAAGAATAGGAGAAAATCAATAATTGTAGTTAGGTGAACTGGAATGGATATTACCATATGAGAAAAGGAAAACTGGAAGGAAAAAGACATAAAAGGAAGGAAAAGGTTTCTGACCCTAGGTTACTTGAGGAGTAAAGAGAATCATCAAGAGAAGAATATTGCATGAATAGAAACGGGTTTATACTAAAACAATCGCGGACCTACCTACGGACATAAAAATAATGTTATGATTATTGACATGTGAATAAAAATTTCAAGATTCAAATTCAACTGCTGAGAAATACGAAGTATCATTATAGGATTACAAGTCTGACGTCCTAAAAGTTGAAGCTAACTGACCGAAAACAAAACGACTGCCTAGTTTCGATAAGAGTTACAAGCATCATTTTTTTTAGGAACCGAAGTTGATCCACTCATCTCAAAAAAATCTTTAAAACCAGTTTCGTTTCGAACTCCGTCAACTTGTCATTAAATCCACGACTTTTTTCCTCTCGCACTCACTCTTGCCCAGACCCAAACGATTCACGAACGAGGACGGAGAAATTCCCGAGATGTCATAAAGGAATAACCGACGTAGAAACAAAAGACAAGACGAGAACGCAGCGAGAATGGAACGGATAAAAAAATATATCGGAACTTGCGATGGAAAGGCGACGGAGTAAGGAGGGAAACAGAAGGGGAGGATGAGAAAGAAGCGGAACAATCGAACCGGAGAACTTGTTACTTCCCACTCACTTTAGTTTGACTTCTACGCACACAAGAGCGAGTGAGACAGAGGGGAAAAATTCTTTTCTTCTTCTCCGCAACAAAGTCTACGAACGTATTTCGGTCCCAAGGGCCGGTATCATTTTGCGTCGTTCCCGCCCACATCTCTCCTTCTGCCCCCTCCCCCTCTTCCGCCCCTTCCCACCTCCGAAACCTTCTACTCCCGTACCCTACCACCCTGTAAGGCTCTTTTACGCAACCGTTACGGAATCACCCTCTCCCTTTTCCCACTACTTAAATCTTCCTCGCCCCTCTCAACCCCTCTAATTCTATCTCCCGCCCTCTTCTATCCGGCTATCACACCGCAGCAATCTGCTGGACGAGAAACGAAGCATCCGACTCGGTTTCTGAAAGGGACGGACCCTAAAGGAGGAGGAAGAGGGAAAAAAAGGAGTGTGGGGAAGTAATTGGGAGGAGGGATGATGGGGAGTGGGTGGCGGAGGGAGCAGCCGCCGCCACCGTGACGGCAAGAAGGATGAGGATGTCGGAATGCGGACGCTGCGACGAGAAGAGTTTCGGAGAACGAGGGTGCGGTCGTGTAGCTTAAAAAGGAAGGGGGGAGGGCAAAGATTTAGAGGGTGAGGAATAGTGATGCTACGGGAATAAGGAATATGATTCTGCTGATTACCGCGTTCAGTTCAGAAGTTTTGAGTTCGGAGTAATGTAGGAACTTGAGAGTATAAGATTGGTGGCGGCTGTTTTCTAGTTTTCCAAAAGTGAAGCATTCCTGAAAGTCGTGGATTTGCAGTTGAGTACGACTTTTACGCGCATATTTATTAGTGGTTATAATTTTGTAGGGTATTATTTAGAATATGGATAATGCAGGAAGAGTAACGGAAATTATTATAAAATTATATTATACTTATCTCTTCAATTCACCGTTAATTAGAGATTTAAATGGGAAATATTCTTTCACCGGGTACTTTCATTAGTGTAGCCTAAAAACAGCACGGCTCGTTTAGTGATGTATTAAAAAGTATGAAAATCCTGATTTCGTTACGCTTACATTGAAATAGGTAGTTGGATAACGGTAAAATTTACATTTAATTCACAACGCTCACCTTTCGATAAAGATTTTCCTTGTAATAAAATATATAATAGTCTCTTAGTTAGAAATATCGAAGTACTTAATTTTCATGATTTTAAATAACGATGTTGGTAATAACGAGGGAGCTACAATAAGAAAAACATACATGTATTTTCGCAAGGAATTGAAGTATATTTCGTAGAAATGTATCAACCGGCTTTATATTATCGATGTTTTAGTAGTTTAGTAAGATGACATTCTGATCACCTTGCGTCGAACTTTCGCCATCAAGCAACTAGTGAAGTAAAAAGATCATGAGGTAAGAGGAAAGACCTTTTCATTTAAAACTCATATTTGAGTTCATCTGCTTCTTACCCGCGATGGTTTACTGAATTTCACCCTTTACATCCTCATTCTGCAAATTTTTAAGTCTGAAACTCGTTTCAGAAAAAGCGTCTGTCGTCGCATTGTATTTCTTCGATATGTAATCATTGAAAACATTTCTAAAGGTCCAACCAAGCTTCCCGTTCGGACATTCAACACAATTCGAAATCAAATCTGATACACGCAGCATTAGGAGAGACGCCCGAGCGAAGATATATATCAAGATAAAAGCCTAAAGAAATAGATATGACGAAATGAAAGAGAGAGAGAGAGACTGGAGAAACGAGATTGGTGTATGGGAGGAATGCGGGAAGAAGATTGGATAACTTAGAGAAGGCTTGGGAAGGAAGAAACGGAGGCCTTTTTTATTGAGCCGAAAAGAAGGGATACGGAAGGAAGTAATGGATCAAAAACGAAGAGAGAATTGGAAGGAAAGGAAATTTCTAAGAAGAGAGAGGATGGAGGATCGGACTGACAGCAAAAAGCAAAGTTGGATGGTAAAATTAAACCAAACAGTGGAAGAGAGTAGGGATATGTGCGCGTGGTAGGGAAATAAGGAAAAAAATCCACACAGGAAGCGATGAAAAAGAAGAAGGCAAGAGAGTTAGGAGAAAGAGAAAAACGAGAGGATGCCTGATTGTTAACGACAGTCATAAGGGAGAGATTAAAGTTAAGACTGATTGCGAAGGAGGGGGTGTAAGATCGGGAGGAAATTGTTATTTATTTTTGAGAGGAAGAAACTTGAAGGTTTAAAGTTATAGG
Source organism: Tanypteryx hageni (assembly GCA_028673005.1). NCBI lineage: Eukaryota > Metazoa > Arthropoda > Insecta > Odonata > Petaluridae > Tanypteryx > Tanypteryx hageni. The sequence continues at coordinate 81,283,645 of CM054116.1, read as the reverse complement.
AGTATGAGGAGAAAGAAAGATATTGGAAGGAATGATGACGCAAATGGAACCTAAGACATGTAAAGGGTAACTGAACTTCATAGAGCAAAGACATTTGTAAGACGGAGGATGTAGAAGGAACTTCCCTACTCAGAGTTGGACGTGAAAGCTGAAGAAGGAAGGAAGAAAGAGAGAAAAGGAGAGAGGTGTGTTTAACGGTGAGTAAAGAGTAGGCAAAGGAAAGCAGAGGGCCGAGAAGAGCGAAGGGAGCGCGGGAAGCTGGAAAAAAGGACGAACGAAAGAAAGAAGTGAAAAGGGGAAGGAGAGTTTCTGCAGGATGGGCACCCTTGGAATGAGGACAAGAAGTCATCGGGCTTAATTTTCCGGAGAGTCATGGGTGAGAAAGAGAAAGATGAGAGGAGACAGAGGGAGAACTAGTTGGGAAAAAGAGCAGGAGGGAAGGGGAAAGAGGAGTTAGAAATGTGATGGGTCTGTGGAATAGGAAAGTATAAAAAAGGAGAGTAGACGAAGTCAAAGGGAACGACCCAAAAAGAGGCGTCTTAACGTGTAGGAGGCCCATCATTACGATAATGCTTCTTGTTACAATATATATATATATATATATATATAAGCTTAAGGAAAAGGTAAGGTAGTGATGAGGGTGGCAACAAGATGTTGAAGTTGAGGAACAAGTTTGCAAGCTGCTGGGGGCGTCGAAAAGACACACGTAAAACACGTAAAGAGAAAACACACGTAAGCTTTTCGGACTTATGACCTTCGTCAGCGATGGAGAGAGAGTAACTGAAGATAAGTGACAAACTGGTTGGGGGATGACAGGGTGATGTGATATACTCCCTTTGAATATAAGCGGATAGGATCCGCGACGTGCGCAGATTGCCGTACAAGTGATCATTTCATATCGTTTTAGACCAATTTGATAGTTTTTTCAGAAAAAAATATAAATTCAAGGTTAATATTACAAAAAAAATCTTTAATCGCGTGTCCTTTTAGAGCTTTGGTAATGATAATTGGTCTTTACGCTAGAATCCTACCCTACTGAAGCTCAACGAAACTAAGCGAAGTAGCATGCCGGGAACGTTTCTATTCGTGAGAAAGATGTTTCAGCATTTAGGAAAAACACCGAGAGGTACGCCAATGAACCAAATAATTAACATGAAATAAATTAATTGAATGCATAAATTTCATTTTATTTGGGAAGCATAGCATTTTAGTATCCGCGATTATAGTAAGTTATAAATTAGTTTCTGAGGAAAAAATAAAACTTACTTAATATAGTTCCATTCTATTCACTGATAATTTTCACATATAACGAAAAAAAATTATGTACTCTGCAAGGAAAATAAACGCATTTAGTTATTCAATTACATTAAGCTAATGAAACAAATTCAATAACTATACAAAACTATAGTATGTAGTAATATAACCCTCCATAAATAATTATTTAAAAGATAAAGACACTAATGAAAAATCATACGTTATTTTCCAACATCGTGTACTAAAAACGTTCCCAAATATGAACGCAAATACTCCATATAAGCTTTGCATGGAAATTATCGAGATATCTGGATGCATTCTAATCGTGTGAAAAGCATCTTATTTTTGCTAACATAAATTATTAGAGGATTAAAAGTCTCACGACGCAACTTTTCCGGCGCGGAATAAAAAGTAGCAAACCCATCCCAAAAATAAGTTGTGCTTCCGCATACAATGCAGAAAATAAGAGTTCTGCCTGGGAGAGATATGACACCGGAGACGAGTTATTGGATGCAAGCGTCGCTGATATCATAACGTTCCACATCAGACGGGCTGTGTGGGGCAGATTGTGTCGCGGAAGAGAGAGAGAGAATCTCGGAAGGGGAAGAAAATTTTAGAGAAACAGAACGAGGGCGAGGTCTATGGGCGAAATTTATATTATAAAGAAACCAAACAGGGCGCCCTTCCCGCAGAGAAGTCCAGACAAAAAAATCTTATAGAGAAAAAAGAGAAGGAAAGGGAGAAGGTCGTTTGAGTGGATGAGAGCGTAGGGGAAGAGGGAAGAAGACAGATGAAAAGAGAATCGCGGGATTAAGGAAATGAGCGAGGGGAAAAAGGGTTTTGGGATGAAAAGTGTTTGATATGAAGACGTAGACGGAACGGGAGAATGAAGAGAGATGGCTAGGACGTGGAGGTATGCAGGCCGAAGAAATAATGGATGCCTAAATGGGTCCGCCGCTGGATGGAGCGGAAAATCAGAGGAATTTCGCGGCGAGGAATGAAAGGTGGAGAGAAAATTAAGTTAGGAAAGGAAGGTTAATATAAAACTGAAAATCAATAAGATAAAATTAACAATAACAGTAATAATAACTAATCCGTATCGTATGCCCAGATTAAGATTAACGAACCAATTCTCACATCCAGCCCGGTATGACAAAATACAAATATCCATGCCTTAGGTGACATTTGAACTGGCTACCTTATTATCCGTAACAGATATGCTAAACACCCATATAACAGATCTGAAACAAATAAGACACCTATAAAATATACAAGAATGATTTCATGACTCGCGGTGTACAGAACAAAAACAAAGAGAGGTAAAGCGCAAAAGCGGAATTCCACAAAAATCATTCGGAAAGAAAAAGATGCCGAAGTCAAGATATTTTCGCAGAAGGCAGAGAGGTAGAGAGAGATTGCAAAACTTAAAAAAGACTAGCGGCGGAGAATTTCGAGACTCGGGCGAGTTAGATAGAGATTGCACGGTGAAAAATCCGAAAGGAAGCCAAAATACGTTTATATTAAAATGGAAATTGACCTAGGAAAACGAGGAAAAAAGAAAGCAAGGTAATTCCAGATGGAAAGTGGGCTGAGATAAGTGTAAAAACGAAGGGGAGGAATGAGATCAAAATAAATAGAGGAAAAAACTGAAGAACCGCGGAAACATGTAGAGGTTAAAAATATAGAAAGAGGTGTAAAAAATCACAAAGAATAACACTGATAACAGCAAGAAAGAGAGGATAGAGAGAGAGAGGAGAGGAATGGACAAAAACGGACCAACTTAGGTAGTTAAAATAGAGAATGAAAGGTCGACATTACTACGGGTAAGAGAGAGAGATTTATCTAAAATTTGAGATGTTATTGAGACCTTTCGGTACGAATACACTAGGCTCCAAACCTGATAAAGCAAAAGAGACCAGACGTACGATAATACGCATCTCTCCAGAGCGCTGAAACTCAGAAACCTTGGAGACGCCATTAACCTCGAATTGGAATGGGTTGGTTGTCGAGTCACCCTCTTTATGGCGTAATTAAGGAAAGGAGAGGAACCGAAGGAAAGAAAAATAGAGGAAGAACCTGTCATTTTGACCTAGCCATGAAAACTCCCCACACCGTTTCCCCGCGTTATGGCACAACCTTCGACCGTCAGTCTTCCACACTCTCCCCCCATTCTCTCATTGCGATTACCACCCTCCCTCCACCAACCCAGACACACATTCTTCTAACTACCCTCGAAGGATAAAAACCGAAACCTACTCTCCCCCTTTCTCATAGGTGTTGGTTTTAAGAGGGTGCGAGTGTTGTAAGTACGTTCCATTAAATGGAGCGATGTGGGGTGCGTTAAAAGATTTAAAAAAGGAAGAGGAAAGATAAGACATTGGTCGGAGAGGTGAAGGGAGAGGGTTCTTTTTTATACAAAACGCCAAGTAAAATTGCGTTTAAGGTACGATTATCGCTTGTCAAATATCCATTGCATAAAATATGCCAAATGGATGATGACGTGCATATGTAAGTAAGCAATTACAAGTGATGGTCACAACCATGCTCTTTATTCCTACTACTAAAAATGTCGGACAGGAATTGGAGAGTGTGATGGCAAAAATTAATTGGAATTAATTGGAAGAATGAGAATAAATAATAAAAAATTGTTATCTCAGAAAAGCTGTTTTTGATCATAAACTTCTTTGATCTTAATGGCATCCAGAAATTTATATATATATATATATATATATATATATATATATATATATATATATATATATATATATATATATAACGATTTGCTATTTTAGCGTGTATTAAAAGAACTAGCAGAAGAAATAGCTCCCTTCCTTCGGATAGTTTTCGAGAAATCTCTTACCCTCTGTGAGCTTCCTGATGATTGGAGACTAGCACACGTCACACCCATTCATAAGGGAGGTGACAAAGAAAACCCCGAAAATTATAGGCCGATTTCTCTAACATCATTATCATGTAAGATTTTGGAGCACATTATTGTTAGCAACACAATGCGTTATCTTGAGAGTAGATCGCTCTTAGTCAGCTGTCAACATGGCTTCAGAAAAGGTAGATCCTGTGATACCCAACTCGGTCTGTTTGTGAATGATGTTTTATCATGCGGCGAAAATAATAAGCAGGTCGATGCAGTGTTCCTTGATTTTAGAAAAGCTTTTGACAAGGTTCCCCACCGTAAGTTGTTATTAAAATTGGGAAATCTTGGCGTTAATGTTAAAGTCATTAACTGGGTTCGCGCTTTCCTTTGGAATAGAAAACAAAAAGTAGTCATCGATGGTAAGTCCTCGAGTGTGGCAGATGTAGTCTCTGGAGTGCCGCAGGGTAGTGTGATCGGACCTATGCTTTTCTTGCTTTATATGAACGACATCAGCTCAGTTGTAAAAAGTAATATCAGGCTTTTTGCGGATGACACCGTAGTCTATAGAGAAATTAGTGGTCCTAGCGATTATCGTCAGCTTCACGATGATCTGGATGCGTTATCTGTTTGGTGCAAGGAATGGCAGCTAGAAATCAATCAGAAAAAGAGTAACGTTCTAAACTTTTGGAAATCTAGAAGCCCATCGTCCGTGTTTACCTACTCGATAGATGGTGAGAGCATTACTGTTTCGGAATCCGTGAAATACCTCGGGGTAACCTTGAATCGCGACCTGTCTTGGGACACCCACATAAGACGTGTGATAGGTGCGGCAAATAAGAAGTTGGCTTTTGTGCGTAGGATAGTCAGGAAAAGCACGGAAAAGGTGAGAGAATCCTGTTATTTATCGTTGGTTAGACCTCAAATGGAATACGCAGCAGCGGTTTGGGATCCATATCAGAGGGGACTCATAAAGGATTTAGAAAAAATACAGCGGCGAGCAGCTAGATTCGTGAAAAAGAAATACGATAAAAAACAGAGCGTTACGTTACTCATTGATGAGTTGAGTTGGCCATCGTTGAAAGATCGTAGATTACAGGCGAGACTTAAACTTCTAGATAAATATAGGTCGGAGATATTCGTAAATGAAATGAAGGATATTATTCGACAACCAACGTATATCGGACGGAGGGATAATGAGGACAAGATTCGCGAAATAGATAGTAAGACGGAGAGGTATAAGGAGTCCTTTTTCCCTAGGACAATACGTGACCACAATAGATAACTGTGAATAATAATTAGTTAGGAACTTGGTGCGCGGCACCCCCTGCCATCCACCGTCAAGGTGACTTGCAGGGTAATATGTAGATGTAGATGTAGCTATAAAAATGAAATTATCGTATTTTATAACCTCTCCCAACTGGAAAATTCCGGAAATATTGAGTGTTTTGTTACAACAAAATTTTCTTATTACCAACAGCCGAAAAGTTTATAAAAATAACTAATATAGCTAATGATAAATACCGTCAGGGACAAAAATATATAAAGTTTTATTCCACATTTATAGATTACAAGTTTTAACTTGAAGAAAATAAATTTCTTCAAAACCTCAGAATATTCTCGTTATTTTAGCAATAATAAAATATGTTGAGCCAAATTAAGGCGTTTTATGAGTAATTCATGTACTCAAATTCCAAGAAACATAATTTATGTGTGATTTGTAAAAAAATGACCCGATTCTCATCTACGAATGTTCCTCCAGTATTATTACCACCAATAGCGAACACGACCTTTCTATCCAACCACTCTCCCAAAAATAACACGAAACTCCCTTGCTGAATTCTGTCACCTATCGTATACACTAATCCTTATAAAGACATTCCTCTACAAATGAATCCCTGATAACCTATACGAGCACCCTTTTATTTTAGAGCAGTAGTTTTTTTTAAAGAATAATTTATCCGTTGAATATAAAAGGGATCCCCAAGGAGATTTTTGCAGTATAAACAAAAAAAACGCGGAAAAATCCTTTAACCTTCTCCTCTTACCTCTATCATTGTCTCCTTTTCCAAACCACTTGGGTATCACGGAGAGAAAATCTCTTTACTTCCCGTATCTCTCCATTTCTATGCTTCTGCGTTTCCCCTACTTTCTCATTTCCACTCTTATCCAGTCCATCTCCTCTGGTTCAACTCATCCACTTCGATCTTTCGGGAGAGTGTGAGAGAGAAGCGTTCCGTTCCCTCCTTCGTAACCCCTTGCCTTAATCTTTATTTGGAGCAACATGGAAACACATATCCGGCGGATTGGCGCCTAGAGTCGGTGGACTCGACGTCCCGTGCAAAAAGGAAGAGAGAGAAAGAGAGATTTTGGAGGCGAGTGGAAAAATCCTGGGAGGATGTGAAAAGGGAGATGGAGAATAGGGTCAAAAGGGGGTTTCAGAGGGTCGAGGTAAAAGGTATACTGCTCAAGCTGAAAAACTCTCTCCGCTTTGGTATGAATGTGGAGGAGAAATAAAGAAGGCTGGAACGGGAGCGAGACGAGGGATCAAATTTCGACGGAGATGAGGGAATTTCTGCGGAGGCATCCGAGCCGAACGCACTGTGTATTCACGAAAAGAAAATTACGCAAAGAACATTAAATTATGAGACGCATAAATACCGACAGAAAAAGATGGCCTAAATTTGTTTTTACGCTACTTTGTGTGATCATGTGTGCGCGCGATGGAAAAGCAATTTAAAAGTCGACTGAACCAAATTATTTTATCTGTGTCACCCACATAATATCTAAATCTTTAAACTCTAAACGTGATGGGATATCCGATACGGTCGGACCCTTACTTCCTTAGAACGTAAATATACGCGCTCCATTCCAAATTCAGTTTGTGCAACCGTCTTTCGGTCTAAAAAAAAACTGTTTAGATCCAGATCATTCAGATGACCGAAGCTCTTTTACCTCTTCTTTTTAACCTTCAACAACTATAAAAGGCATTTTTATGTAAACTTGGGAGGATAATACGGACCTTCAAAAGCTTTTTCTCCCCTTGTATACTGTTCTGTGTACATGAAGACTGAGTCGAGTCGTCCGATGTACTCAGTTTAATTTATAAATATTTTACTAACATATTCAAAACGTTAGGAGGCAGCTGCGTGAAATTTTTAAGTTAAAAAAATTTCCATTACGCACTACAAATTTTTTGCCATGCCAAATACGCCGGAAAGCGCCGACCGGCTTAAGGAATTAATAATGTCACAATAACAGCCAATTGCAACGAATTTTTTAATAATACGTTATAAGCGAATCTTTATCCAAAATTCTTAATTAACTTGTTAATTAAATTGATATTTAACTTGGATATCAATGGTACGAAATGTATGTAGAACTGTATGAAATGAGAACGTATACCATTGGTCTCAAAAACTCCAGCTCTCTGGTTCAAAAATTGCGGTTCTCTCATTATTTTTATTACACTGGATTTAGATGGAAAAGGAACCGTGAGCAAGGCACAAGACTCACGTGATATACAAATATAAAAATGTTCAATAACTTTCAATTGCATGATAGATTATTTTGGAAAAATATGTCATATTGACCCGTGTGCTTATTTTAAGAAACGTTTTGCGCTTATTATTGAGACATGTAGCCAGCCACATCATTGAAAATTATTTCACGCGAACATCCATATACTTGGATGATATTTATTTGTCAGTTTCAGTTTGATATTTTTGCTATACACTTGCATATTTCTTGCCCCCTGAAAGAAGTTACATACACAAAATTTTATCAGGTGAAAAGCAGTCTTTAAAAATGTACAAGTTCGAATCCATAAGTAAGAGAAATCGAGACGTCATAAAGAAAGATACGAGGTAATTTCTAAACATCGTTTCTTTATTTAGGATGGTTTGATGGATTCCCTCTAGGTGTCTAATTTTACCCATCGATGCAGTTGCAGTTACCGATAAATACCGCCGCGACCGTCCGAACGCCCTAGAAATGTCTCAGAGAAAAGCGCTACCACGGCAGCGCGTTTGATGAAGTGTATTGCGACTCACGAATGAAGAGCGACGGCGACGTTGGAATTTCCGAGTAAATCCTCGGTTCCCCTTACTCGGCGCTCTCATAATTGGGCCACGCGCTTCCAAGAATCGCCAAGTTTGACGCCCGGGTTAGTGACGCGGAAACGCGACACGGTAGCGAAACGTATTTCCTTTCCTAAAATAAGTATCTATTCTATCACCTGAGGTGGGATAAAATTACTAGAATCCATAAAAAATTTCGCAAACTAGACGGATTAATTTTTTCTCACGTATTCAAGGCTTTCGGTAGGTTTTTATATGACAAACTGTCCCAATATTTTAACCTCCCGTCAATACGCCCGTTTGGTTGTCTGTTATGCTAATTTTCGTCGTAATCGCATGAGCGAAAGGTGAGACATTTTAAGGCATTGTGACTGTAATAAAAGGATAAACACGTGGCCGTGGAAAAGAAACGTTTTTGGGGCAAAATATTTAAGCGCGTGCCAACGCATAGAAAGCTCAGTTAATATAAAAGCTTATTTTTTCCTCTAACTCTGAAACGAATTCCGGAAAATAGAGATTCTTATTTTCTCAAATGAAATAATCGAGTTCCGTGGTTTCTGATTTTGTTGTATCCATAAAATATAAAAACTCTTAAAAATCAACGAAATCTTAGAAAAACATATTTCCATGATTTCTCAATGAACGTATCTAAAGCGTGCGGCAAGAATAATCGATACTGCGAACGATATTTCGGGATCGAGATTCGCTAACTCGATTTTTTTAAATTGAGGAATGGCTACCGTCGCAGCACCGTTTCGTACTTCATTCGCCGTTTTTTTAAAGAAAAACGCTTTTTCTCGAACTTTCAAAGTCGAAAGAAAAAATAATGTTCTCACGATCCTCCCGAAAACGACAAAATAAGAAATAAAAAAATTCCTATCCTTTATTTCCAATCTGGAAACGAGCAACATAGAACCTCCCCTATGGACAAAAGTGCTTTTCCTTGTCATGTACGGATCCTCTCTCTTCCCCCCTTTCCCACCCCTAATTCCCTCCCTCTCTCTGCCCCAACTCCTTTCTCCACGCGGACGATGCAACTCTTCTCCTCTTATCTTAACCCTTTTCCTTATTCCCCGAGCTCTTACCCGCGCGCACACACACACAAAAATACACGCAAGAGGCGATTCAATCCCATACATTTCATCTTCCGCTCGTAGCTTCGATTATTCCAGTTCGGCCGTTTTCATCCCTCGGGCGTTATAGAGGTTGATGGAAAGATATGGGAATGAAGAACGGGGCAGGTATATAGGGGTTCCCTTTCTCTCCCTCTCTCTCTCTTCTTTTCTGACACAGCACCGTCCTCTTATGGTCATCCGAATTCCTTGAACTTGGCCCTCTTCATGGTCAGCAAGAGATAAGAGGCGCTCGGGTCAATGCCTACGGATTTAGGGCTCTCCCCTTTCCAATTTCCACCCTTTCGATCCTCCCCCTCCTCTGACTGGCAGCGTATATATCCCTTCAGCGCTAGCCGCCTCCTCCTCTACCATCTTTTTCCTTCTCCACATTTAGCATTCGATATCGCTCTGCAGACGCCAGTTTCCCAAAACTCCTCTAGGTAACCTGTGGTCTCTCTCTCTCTCTCTCTCTCTCTCCTCTGTCCCTCTTTTCGTGCATTTTCTGCCGTTCGTCTACCCTCTCTCACACTCTCAACTTTATCCGTTTCTCCAATGATCAATTCTCTCAGTTCACGCCCACATCCATTTATATATATATATATATATATATATATATATATATATATATATATATATATATATATTCTACCTGTTGGAAACCATCTCTCCAACCCCACTCATCCCCCTTAATTGATCGCTAGCATGGTGAGATTTTTTATCCCTGGACCACTTTTCTTTCCAATGCCCGTTGCTGTGACTGTAACGGAGAGATATGATTCGGGTTTAATGCGTATTAAGTAGATGGCTGAAGAAGGGAAGTTTAATAAAAAAAGCGGAAATTTTCTAAAGGCGATGATGGAAAAAGAAGCAGACTGCGAGCAGATATTCGGTCGAATTTGGATGACTCGCTCCTTTAAAGGGAAGATAAAAAGAATTCGTTTAATTGAACATAAACTTTATGGAGTAGGAATGTCAGCCAGAGGATGTATGCATTCCGAGCAACCTAGACATTTGAGTAGAGATTCCATTTTGTATTAAAGAACGGTGTACGTAATAGACATGTACTCTTAGTTCCCACTTTTTGTTTTACAATTTTGATGATGAAATAAACGCCGTATTTAACAGCATCATTATCCCATCATCATGTAACCGCTCTCTTAAGGCAATAAAGGAAAAAACTTTTATTTCAAACTACAGTAGGCCATGGTTTCCCAATCACCAGGTCGCGGATTCGAATCCTCCTTTTGGCATGGATAACCGTTATTCACTTTCAAACTGTTAAAAGCTCTTTGTAAAATGCAATACATGTGCCATTTAAGAGCTAATGAAAAATAAATAAATAGATAAAATAATAAAAATTACGTTTTCTTCCAATTCTCAAAGGAATAATAGCTTTATTACCGATATCACAAATTTCCCACTTAAGTGTAAGATGCATTATAAGCGTAATATACGAGTTGGGAAAAATAAATACGTTTCATCCAAGTTTTTTTTCTTCTTTAACTCGAGAGCACTTTTTAGAAAATTTTATGCGTTTTTGTGTTACAATCGGTGCGGTGCGCTTATGAAAATGAATACCGGGAAAGAAGCCCTCGACGCTGCCAGGTAAGAGGCAGATAGAAGAGTCCTGCGGTGTTTTATTTTTGAACGCAGAGAGAGAGAGAGAGAGAAGGTTCTTAGCAAAGTCGTGTATTATTTGGGTTCCTCGCTCCCGTAATGAAATGAGGATCTCATTACGCGATTTTTTGGCTCCGTCTCCTTTCTTCCCCGCCTCCCACGCTCTCGAAAACAGCGTTCTGAAAATCAAATAAAATCGCTGCAAGCCTCCGTGGAAACCAACCAGCTTTTAATACCGCGTTGTAGTTTTCGGGCGACGCGCTTTTTTGTTCGCGTTTTCCACAGTAGTGGATCGTTCCATTGAAGGCATCGAAAAAAGCCTTTGAATAAAGAAGATTTATATCTTTTTCGCTTTTATCTTATGGCAGAGCACGTATTTTGAGAGGAAGAGAAAACTCTGGACGAGTTAATTAGCCTTTGTTTGAAAACGGAACTGCTGACGTGGATTGCGCATAGAAAATTTATTTACAAATGTATGCAAAGATATAATTATAAAATTTTTAGAGGCTCTTCCATTTCTATCGAAATTGCTTCATTCATCCGCTTAAAGGAATAAGTAGAATGTTATAAATTTGAATGTTCCTAGAATATATGCGTGTTTTTCTTGTATGAGAAGAGAAAATTTTCTTGAGCTATGAAAAGACAAATTCACCTTTAATTTTAATTTTTATCTCGGTGAAAGCTTCAAATTATCAACATAATTAAATTTTTCATAGGCTTATTTAAAATTAATCGCGTTAAAATGGCACTAACGAACGATTCTTTTCATCAAACAAGGTAATTCAGAAGATCAATATTATGCATGAAGGGCATCATAACTTTACCTCGAACTTGGAAAACATTATCAATCATGTTATACAAATTTCTGTCCGAGGGAACGCATGAAATCTAACCTTTCGGTATTTTTTCAGTATAAAGCAAATGTTATGATACAGTGAAAACAAACTCGGAAATGAGAATCCGTAGGTTTTCGTTATTGCTTATATTTCAGATCGGTGACCTTTTCACAGACTAGCAAATACAGTTCTATGAAAGCTGAACTATTCGAAATAAGAATATGTAAATGATATAAAGTAAAGAGAAAAGTTTATTTATCATGCACCGATTTAAAAACTCAAGCTCCTATTTTAATTTTCCATAATGTCCGATGTAGGACAAATTTATTTTAGATTTTAAAAGTCGAGGAAGAGGTACGGATTGGTTGCCAGGAGCGGTGGAGATTGAAAGTAGAGAATTGTTAACTGCTGCTATTAAAAGACATGGTTTCGAGGATTTTCTGCCGTTCTTCTTTTCTTATTCCATATATTGAGAGTTTGAACCGTAGATATATTATCGCCAAATAACTAATTATAAGAATTTTCTTCGCAGTTTTACACTAACTGGCATTTAACGGCAAGGAAAATATTTTGGAACCATTTTTTAAACGCCGGAGTTGCTCATTTAGAATTTTACACCAATAGCGTAAAAGATAGTCCTAAAAATAAATTCACACGGGAAAACTATACAGTGTCATCAAGGGGAAACAAATTCAGCGAATTTCGGTTCGTTAACTCGCTCTCCACTCGGCCGAAAACGAGTCAAAAACTCGCTTTGGCCCCATGAATTGTTCACAACCTTTTTTAGGAGGTGAATTTCAAACATTGAGTTGGAAAAATCGACGTTATCTTCCAGAATGCGGGAATACCGGTGAATATTACATGAGAGAGACTAACTAGCGCGGATAGGACTATCGGACTTAACCAAGTGGAACCGACGTTATTCTTCTTTTCGATGCTAAACTAAGCACAAAGCGAGATATGTATTTCTGGGCGTCGGAGTCTGCGTCGTTCCGGAATTATCCATGCGTCAAAATCCTTTGATCGCTTGAAGGATGCCATTCCGTAGTACTGAGGGACTGAGGCTTTACCTCTATTCACCTCCCCTCTATCCTATGTATGTTTTTTTCTCTCTCTACCTCTGTAGCGTATTTAGTTTAACACAATAGAGTTGCAGTAATTGAACAGAGTTCGTGTTGGTGATATAGGCGACCCTAACCCAACGCGGCACGCTCAAGGAACTTCGTTCGTTGGAGCAGGAATAATTAATTTTTTCCGCCGAGGATTTCCCTTAAACTGGGATGGCTGATTAGGACGAATTAGCATTAATTGGTTGGCTCAGGAAGGGGATTCGTTGATATTCAGCCTCCTGTAGCGTTATCCTTGTGGGAGAGTAGAACTATGACACAAAAACTGATAGAGTTCCAGCGGAATTTTTTACCTTTGAAAGAGAAAAATTATCGTTTTTTATCTTGTTAAAATGTTTTTTTGTCCTGTAACGATATCTTTTCAGCTCAAAGGAAGCGTAAAAATCGAAATCGAGAGTGAAGTGAAAATGTCTCAAAAATATCTTAATTCGAAAGAAATCTAATATGAAATGCCGTTCAAAGTAATAGAGAAAGCAAAGGTAAGAAGAAAACATTTTCAAAGTGCCTACTTCAGTTCGTCTATTGCTGGAAAAATTAATACCAGTAATTTTGTTGAAATTGAAATCGTCCTACTGGCAACATCGATGCGCTGAAGAAGTATAGATATGCTAAGAGAAAATGAAATGGAAATCTAGAGAAAATGAAATGGAAATCTATCTGAGAGTATAAAATTACGATACAAACATCGAATTAGTGCCGAGGGTTACTTATTTATTCACGATCTACGCGCCTGAAACATTACTGATAAGTAAGTAAATATTTCAACCTTTTACACCAGAGCTTCGTTTCTATTCTTAAAAAAAGGTTGGCGGTATTATTTCGATTTTTATACACCTATAAATTATACGATTCTCTTTACGGTCCAAATAAAAAGGAATTATTTCCACATACGTAGGCCATACAATCAAAAAGAGTGCTCCATTATGCAATGGTTGATTTATTCACCAAATCGCGCGTTAAATAAATGGACAAGGGAAAGTCGAAAAGCGGAAAATATGTTTTATTAGCGTAATATATTCCTAATTTCTTATATATATATGTGCACTTATTATATATAAATATGTATTTTTGTCAACTACATATTTTCAGAACAAACATCTGCCCCGATGTTTTTTCTCCGAAACAGAAATGCATAAACCAAGGGTCCCGAAATAACCCTCTGATAAAGAATAGACTTTTCACTCGGCAGATTTTAGGTATCAGGTGTGTGCTCGAGGGACCTCATTTGGCGCCGCGCCTATCCAATCCTCATCCGCTTCCTCTTCCTTCTTGCTGCCTCCGTTTCAATTTCCGGAGTCCTCTCTTCTCACGCGAAACCCAAACGTACCCAAAGCTCAAACACATCCATTCACTTATTCTCAAACACACACACACACAAACGTACGCACGGCTTCGCATCCTGCCGTTCCCCAAAATTCTCTTGGGAGAGTGTCGCTCCGTGTATCTTTCTCTCAATGACCCTCTCTCCTTTTCATTCTCTTTATCTCTATCTCTCTTTCTGTTTATCTTCTTCTAGCCCCTATTAGAGGAGATTACGGGGGATGAACCGAAAAGGATAAGTGAAGGAGTCGAATGAGAAATAAGTGCAGAGAATGTGCTCCTGGTGTTTCTGGGCAGCGGTGATAGTCGCCCTCAGTTAGCGCTACTATGAATGTATGATTCGTGTCGTTACACGTAAGCTTGACGGAACAGTTTAGACTATTTGTGAATTTTTTAGAAATATAATTTAAGCAAAATAACTCACAAAAAAGACTAAAATTTAATGCACATGCACTATTAAATGCTATATCGGTAAGTTAATTTCGCATGACATTGTCCGTAATGTTCATATATTTAGTAAATAATGGATGTAAATCTGTTCTTGATTGATATTTCTATATTTTGTTGCAATTACACCGATGTCTTATAAAAATATCATTTGATTTAATTATCTCAACTGTTGATGGCGTAACTTTAAGGAATAATTCCATAATATGAAATAAAAAATGTAATTTTCCACTATTTGGGTTATATTCTGTATCACCTGATGATGATATAGGTCGTGTTAAAATATAACCAAAACAGTGGAAAATTACATTGCACAATTTCATATTTGATTTTATGTTAAACTAATATATACAATGGATCAAAATAGCTTGAAACGCATTCTGTGTACTTTTATTTTACACAGTATGTTTTTTATTGATGGAGGCTTTAAACACAATGACTTCAATCATTCGAGCGATATGATTCAAGAAATTTTTCGAGTTAATTTGTGTTTTCTCTATATTAAATGATAATTTTCAGGTAAAAAAATATCTCGTGAGATCTCCTTCATTAAAATCTAATATATGTTAAATAAACCTTCTATAAATAACATGCGCAACGTCAATGTTTGCAATTTCTAGATAATGGGAAGTTTTAAAAATAAATTATACTTACTGAGCTTGTGATAGGGCCGTTGCTGTGAATTTTGGGAGTTCTGCTTACCTGCAAAGAAGAAAATAATGCATGAATCAACCGTTATTGAAAATTTACATAAATTACTCTAAGTTCAGGAGAGATATACACAATTTTACAATGTATTACCATTTCGTTTGATGAAAGCACATATGATATAGATATACATATAAAATAAATCAATATTTATAAAATAACATTAACGTGGAAAATTAGGTAAATTAATAAATCTTTACGGACTCGGACAAAAAAAAACACGAATTTCGGGTGAAAAGAGATAAATCAAAAAGTTCTGCAAGGTCGTTCTTGCAAAACATGCCGAAGAAAAGGGCAAAACTCTCCAATCACCTACCAATAAAGAAAACCGTAACTTCTAATGGACATATAACAAGTACGAATCGACGGAAACAAGAGGTGAAAAAAAATCAAACGAAGAGAACTAACGAGAACAATTCCCCGCCTTCTCTCTCCACATCTCCTGCAACCCTTCCATTCCATTCCGCTGTTCATTCCCTTGTCCTTCCAACTGTCGCTGCCGATCTTACTTCTCACTTCCTCCCACTCCCTTCCTCTCGCACACGCGCGCTCTCTCTCTCTCGCGCACACACACATACACACTCAGAAGTCCCGATCTCGCCTCTGCCCTTTTAGTCTCCCACCCCCGTTTACGCACCGCTCGCTCCGAAAACCCCTAACCCAACCCGAACTAACCCCACACCAGATATCGCTTCGCTCCTACCACTCCCCCCTCTCCAACCCAACCCCCCTTCTCTCGACGTCGAGAACCTTCCTCTCTCAGTCTCCCCAAGACTCATCCTTCCCAACTATCTCCCTCTTTCTCCATCCCCCCCTTCCAAAAAACTTGCTGCGCCGCAGCCCGTCTCTCGCCTCCTGCACCGCCGCCTCTCCCGTCCCATTTCCGCCCACGGCTCCCATTTCCCTGGAGGAGAAATTCTGCCACTCTCCTCTACCACCTGCTGCCGCCCGCCTGCGTCTTATCTCCACCGACTTGTTCCGCGCCGACAACCTCCCCCTCTCTTCTCCTCCCACACTGCCACCTCCTCCATTCCACCAACCTCTCAGACTGCTCTCCTTTTCCGCTCTCTCTCTTTCTCTCTTCATTCGCAATACCTGCGAGGAGCTCTTGGAAACATCCTCCGCGCCGAACTCTTACGTTTGCTGCTCCTGCTTACAGCTTGAGTCATCTCCCGCCCGCTGTCTCTTCCTCTTTATCCCGCCACATACACTACTCCTTACCTCATTTCTTCTCTCCTTCTCTCACTCTCAATCTTTCATTCCCTTTTCTCTCCCTATCTCCCCCGCTACGCCTTATCGTCCCGCTATTAATCAAGATCCTTCGCTTATACCCACTAGCGCGCCCTATGTTCCGAAACTATTCATCTTCTACTATACCCTTTTCCTTCTCCCCCACCCCCACAACCTCCACCTATTTTGCTCTATCTTTACTTTTCGATCTTATTCCTCTTGATTACTCCTTCCCAGCTTATGCTGCGATTATTTTGGAGGTGCTAGTTATTTTATCGCGAAATTAAAGTGGGCGGGTTTAAATGCTCACTTCTTCGTTTTCCTCGTCATTCCTTTTGTTCTCTTGCGCCCAAGATTCGACCTTCTCAGCCCATACATATTCATGAGTTTTGGTCTTAATTTACAGTGACTTCTACTATACTTGTAGCACGAGTGATGAAGATATACGGTATATATTGCTAGGGTGACGTATTTTTGTATACACAGTGACCTCCTTGTGAGCAGCTAGCTTAGACATGGCACCGAGCCTATGAAAGCTTAAAATGAGGATGTAGTTCAGTACTATCGTTATTTAATTAGTATTAAGAACAAAAGCACGGTTATTACCTCGGTTCTACCTAGGAAGTTTCGTCTATCTTGAAATCTTCTTGCATGATAATTTAACATTTCTTCGATACCCATTTTTTTGATGACGCGATTTCATTCCGAGTGAGTGGCTAATAATCACCCCTTTCCTTCATTTTATCTCTATCTTTCTCTAAACAGACACAATATCCGTAGTTTTTCATCTCATCCGAATGTTGCAATCGGACGCAATTCAATATCTTCCGTATCATGGCCAACTTACCTTTAACCCTTCCATCCCTTTCATCTTACGGCTCCATTCCTCTCCCTTTCATCTACCTTTGCGCCTTTCATCCCACCATGACATTACTCATCCTTTAGCCTTACCTCTCACGCTCTCCATGTCTCCTATTTAGCCTTTCGTACTGACGGCGTCACCGTTCTATCTCTGTGTTTTTTCCTTTGATGCCCGCTGTTCCCATCTCCGCGCGTTTCTCCTTAATTTCTCGGTTTCCTTTTTGAAGCCATTTCTTGGATCTCGTTCCACCATTTACTTTTTCCTCCTCTCTCTTTTCTGCCCCAGTGCCCGAGTGAGGTCAGAGAAAAATCATCTCTCAACGGCCACGGCCATTAGTCCTACGCACTGAGTGGGCATAATCCGGCAGTCGCCGGGCGTTAAACCTACAAACAAGCCTTCATAACTCTATTCTCTCCCCCTCATTCTCCCTTGAATTCCTTCCGTTCCTCTCTCTCTTAGTTTCTATTTATTCCACTCCCGGTTCCTGTGTCTCGTCGGTCTCCATTTCCCTCTCTCTCTCTTCCACCATTTTGGTTTTCCTCGAAGTTCTCATTTATCTCGCGTCCAACGTCCCTTTCCTTCTTTGCTTCTTTCCCCGTATTTCTAATCCAACGCTTTTCTCTCCCATTGAATTGAGGAATCACTCATACGGTGGCTTAACTGGATGACATCAATGTGTTCTTGCGACGGATTAATGTTTTTATCGCCCTTCAGTGAATTCTGGAAACAAAACTACAGCTGGTTGTGTTCAGGAAAATAAACAGGTAGCTTGTTTATCTAGTCATCCAAAAAATATGTCGGTAAGGAATATTGCAAAGCAACGCAAGTTAAATCTGTTTTTTTTAGATATTCTTTTCAGTCATGAAGCCAGCATAAAAAATGAATTTATCCGAAAAAAATTATAACAGGAATTTGTGACTGCTACGTTAAAAGATTCCTTTGTTATAGTTTGTTGACAAAAATTGTAAAAAATCTCTAATTAAAAGTTTATAAAGACAACCTCGTTAAGGATATCTCATTTTTAGGCCTAAATGAATTCAATGTAAAGGGAATATGTATTCAAAATTATGTATGCAACAAAAATGGCCTACACAGTAATTCTATGGAATTGTGCTTCACAGACATGGAAGCAATCGTTCAAAAGTCGGTAAGAAAATGTAATTTGGTAAACTAAGCTTACTCGCCATTTACTGAGAATTTACAGGAAGATGATTTGAATCAAAATAATAATTCATCGAGTGTTACGCATACACACAAATTTATAAGTACTCACGTAAACATGTCCAGCGGTAAAAAAGGAAGCACATTTTGACAAAATTATTCACGTCGATATAATTCATTTTCATCTCCTCAACTCCTGCCCAAGCAATTTCCCTCCCATCATCCACGGCAAAGCAGGGGACGATGAGTGATTCCTTTCGTGTGTAATTCAGTCAACATGTCGTTATAAAGCACATCCAATGTAGTAAAACCGGACTTCATTAGGTCCGGACCTTCCCAGAAATGCTTGTTTGTCCGTCATTTAATTTAGTCCCTTCCTTCTCCTCTTCAACTTCTCCCCGCCTTCTCCTTTCATTTCCTCTCTCTTTCTGTCTCTCTCCCCATCAACTCCCGCACGCAACCTGCAATCACGCGATCTACAGCTCGTGAAGTTATTTACCCACGCACTTGATCAATATGTATACACTCCCCTTGTTGCCTTCGCATCATCGATTTGTCCCAGATTCTTCTAAGCCTACTTTCCATAATGGAAATAGGCCTATAGTTTGTCGTTGTATCTGTCTGTCCGTCCTCCCGTCTCTCTGTCTGTCTGCCCGTCCCCTCTATTAACTTTTGCACCAATAGACTGATTTTTATGACACTTGGTGGAAATCTTCTCCTACTGAAACCGAGCTCCCTAGGATAGATTTTGTTGCGAATATTGACAGTTCCGGGTTCGATTCCAGGAACTATCCTTCCCATTCGATTTACATGGGAAATATGAAAATCATCGTGCAGGATAATTTTCTGTTGCACATTAAATTATCTTAGAATTGTAATATCGGTGCGGGATTTATACTATTCTCTGAAGAAAGGAATGAAGATTCTAATTTCTATCGTAGAATTGTGGTTGTCGATCTTATTCCTTCGAAGTTTGCGTAAATACTGGCGTTTTTGCAGTTTTTATCACTCATTACGAGAGTGTTGCCATCACAACCACTATTGTTGGACTCAGATTCAGTAGAGTACAACATACACGTTATTTTTGTCATACAAATACACGTGGTCAATTTAGTTTTCCGTTCGAATGTGTTTGTAATATTTTATAACGCTAAATTATGAAATTTGGGAAGACAAAGAGCAACATATCCGTGGTGATTTTAAAGCAATTAAAGGTAATATAAGTATTGAATAAATGATTAAATTGAAAGTAGGCATCATAAGTTCTGTTTGTATTGTTTTCGTGAAAAAAAAACTATTTCGAGATTTCAACGGAAATACACGTCTTAGGTCCCATGAACACGTTTTGACCATTTTCTCGATGATGTCTGTGTGTGTGTATGTGAGTTTTTTGTGGATGCTATAACTCAAACACTATTAATCATAACAACGCGAAATTTTATATTTAACATTTTTATGATAGTCATCAAGATCGGTCAACCGAAAGTCACTTATCCGTTTTTTTTAATATTTGCTTTAATATTTGATAAATGTAAAAACATATCGGATTAAATGTTGTAGCAAATTTAATTTTCTACAACCTTTGTTTTAAATATTTTCTAATATAATGCACTGTTTAAGAGATATTTTAAAAATTAATTTTTTAGCTGCCACCCCCTACCGGCGACTATTGTTAACAATTGAAGCTTAGTTACGTCTTAGTAACACTCCTTTTTATTTCCTTAATTATTGGAGATTCCTAGCTATATCCAATATCAGAAGGCTACGGTATGAGTATATTTCGGTTCTTTGTAGTTAAAATTTTTCTCTCAGTTCCTTAAAATATTCATTAGCATTTAACCTATTTGGAATTTTTTAGAAATAATACAGGTATGGAGAAATTCATGTGGTGGCCACATCAGATTTATTTTTTCTTATATTCTTCTGGCAGAAAACTCTCTTTTCTCCCTCTCTCTCATTCATATCAGTCCCCGCCTTCTGTCTCTCCCTTCTTCGTCATGTCCTTCCTTCCTCATCACTCTCAATTTCCCTCTTCATCCTCTTCCTCTTTTCATTCCACTACTTTTCCCACCAAATCTATATATAATATATTATAACCGCTTTCTCTGCCTGCGTCTCTGCTTGCGTCCCTGCGTGCGTCCCTGCGTCACCTTCCGGTATAAACGCAAATAAACCGAGAACAGTCGGTTCGATTTCGACGATTCTTTCACCTGAATACTCGGCGCGAACTCTTGCAGGTTATAAGTTGGTAGTCGTACCCCGGAAAAACGGGTTTAATACCAGGATAGTTTTCGTTTTTGCATTTGACTAACACGTAATCGGCTAGAATACGATGTGTAGACATTTATTCTATAACATTTTAAAATATCTTACGATCGAGACTTTGACTTTAGATTTATACCATTTCACGCAGAAAGAAATGAAAATTCTTATTCTTACCATCAATTATGTTGTTAAATGCGCGTTTGCTCATATTTTAAGCTTAGAATAGCTTTTCTCCGATTTTTCCACATTTCAAAAAGGGGTTTCCTAATGTTGCTGGCATTGCTTATCTCAAATTTCTGCATTTTTGGACTTAGGATTTTAAGTACATTTGCACTAAGCTGACAATAAAATAAACACATCAAGGACAATAACAGATTGAAAATTTATATCTCAAGTTTCGTGTAAATATAAAACAAATGAAACATATAGAGAAGAAACTTGAAGTCAGCAACGACTCCAACGCATTGTAATAATGAACAACTTACATTTCAAATAAGAAGATATTTCACGCTTACCTTAAAAATATCCTTTCGTTTGCAAATTTTATTGGGCAGTTTAAAAAAAATTATTGACTCCTCCTATTTACAATTCCATAGTCCACATCCTCCTCCACTTTTCCTTTTCCTTTCTCCTATTCGTATATTTCTCACTCTACCACATCCTCCTCTCCTACCCGGCCTTTTTCGAACTATATCCTATCTTACAAGCTCCTCCACGACTTCTTTGAGCTATATACTTCTCGATATTCCACTTCTTTATCCTTCCTCTCTATATCTCTTTCCCTTTTTTATTCACAGGGAATCGATGCGATTTTCTTTGTGTGCCAAACGCTTTCTCTCCGCTCGCTTTTCACGTCCCGGAAGTATTATTTCAACAACGAGCGCTGTTATTTTTTTCACGGAATCGTATACTTTTTTCGATTTTGGTTCCTCACGAGCCGTACGTTTCATAATCGCGTCCTGTTTTACTGCTACCAAAATCCGGGTATGGATATAAAAAATTGAGATTTTATTATGCCATTTTTTGGGTAAATCTGGTAAATCGGCGTGATAAGTGTACACATTTTTACGACTAACTTCTCCTTATATAGCATCACAATCAAAGTTATTAGCTTTATTCTGGCAAATTACTTATGTAGCTAAGTAATTTCTCATAGGGAACAGATGTTAGCTTCAATATTACTTCCTTACAAAAATTATTCAAATTCGTATTTCACATATGAGGTTAGACCGTGGATTTGGCAACCTTTTCTGCACGGCGGGTCACATTCGCGGTTAGGAAGGCCTTGGAGGGCCGCATTCAAAGTCAATAAAATCTCGAAAGTTCAGATAAATTAATAAATCAGGAATTATATAGAGTTTCTTTGGTGAAAGTTAAATCTAGATAATTCATTAGCGTTAAAAGTTCACCGGCAAATGTTTTGAGACCGTCACTTTACTGTGCTAGACCATGGGTCGGCTACCAACTACCCGCGGACCACATCTTTCCCCGAGAGCGTTTAATGCGGACCGCGAAGCTATTGCGAAATATCAATCCAAACATTTTCTTATCTGTGAAATGAAATTATGTTTTTAAAACCTCGAACGTTGAAACGCTAAATCTAAATAATAAGTAAAGATTTGATTTTCACTTATATGGTATCACAGATTCTCTAGGTAACTAAACCGTTACGCGGCCTGCCAAAGCGTTCATATCTTCCAATGTCATCCACTATGTAGACTCACTATTCCGAACTCGCTGTTAACTCTTATTATATAACCTACTGCAGTAATTTCCAAACTATAGAGCGCAGTGGATAGATCAGGGGGGCGCAAAAGATTTTACATGTAGTTACTGTCTGTTTAATTCTAATCGTGATATTTACAGCATGCAGGCGTCAAATTCTGGCCCATACGTGGTTAGGAGTAGAGTTTTGGGTTCCCGGCGATATTTTTTTCCCCGGGTAACGGGAATTAGATTTTCAAATATCCCGGGAATTCCGGGAACCCGGGATTAAGAATGATTTCACATTTTTTATATTTAATTCACAATTTTTCATTTTAACAGGATATTTATTATTGATACAACGTAAATACCGATCTTTCCTCGATGTTGACGATATGGCGATAACAAGACAAATCCTATTGTTATTTCATTCCTTATGGGTGAAAGCATGTTTTTAATGTTTTAATACGAGAGAAAAATAGAGAGAGAGAGAGAGAGAGAGAGAGAGAGAGAGAGAGAAGGAATGAGAGGGAGACAACCATTAATTTTGGACCTTTTTTTACTAACGACATTAACGGGCGCGAGAAGAAGCCATTTTGACATTGTATTAGCGTTCCATTAAAACTGAATTAATAGCGAGAAACGCAATCTCATCCTTAATCTCAAACTCCTAATAACTCAGTTGCTAAACAGCATTCACTGAAAAAATATTTAGTATTCATCAGAAATTCCATTGGTACAACATGCATAAAAGAAAATAAAACAAAACTACTAGTGATAGTTTAACATTTGGAGCTGAAATTCGGAGGAATATCTAAAAATAGGTATGAAGGCAACACTGGAAAAGCATGACTCGGAACAGAATTCAAACAAACAATTCGCGGGAATCATAAAAAATTTTTCCGGGAATCGAGAATAAAAAATATCGAATAAATTCCCGAGAATCTGGAACGGAAATTTTCGGTTCCAAAACTCTAGTTAAAACGTATCGTTCGCGTTTATGTTTCTCTTAAGAAGGTTATATAAATGAAAATTACAGGTCCAGTAGGTTAAGGTTGATGGGGGAAGCGGCTGCGCAATGTTTGGAAACCGCTGACCTTCTGCGTATAACGTCGCCAACTGATCGTGTAACCACGTTTAACAGTGACTACACACATGTATATGCGGGTAAGAGGGATATCCTTTGTCATAATTAACCTACTCATGCGAAAAGCGCCTAGGGTGCAAATTGCTAAACGCCTTTTCCTAAGGACAGACGGCTGACTTATATGTCTTTCTCATAAGACTCGATAAGAGACGGAAAAATTCGAGATTGAAAAATAAACCTCCGGATAAATTGGAACCCGGGTCAGCTCCGCGGAAAACGTTAACAAATTTGATATACATAATCTGAATAGCCAACGGGATATTCTTGAAATGTTTCCAAAATAAATACAATAATATAAAAAGCTGAAAAAATCAGCAAAAATCTATGGCTGGCGATTAATAAAGATGTTAAAACTTTTTCTGGACAAAATTGAAATTAAATCTGAGGTTCGTATACATAAGAGATTAACCCCATTTATTACCAGATCATCAAATGCTTTCATTATAACCACAGATGCTTGTAAATCGTTCACAGAAATGACATTGAAAGTATGTGAAAGAAACGAAAGACATTTGAAGGAGCGATAAAGTCAAAAAATGGGGAAAGTAGCGGAAAGCGACGGGTTTTACACTTCGTTGGAATCTTTCACGCACGAACATTTATAAAACAAATATTTGTACCGATTATTAACATTTTAAAAGGTTACATATTTAAGATATGGTATGAGGCGTAAAGAAAAGATTAACTCAAGAGTTTTATCAGTAACGGCGGAAGTTTACTTTTTTAACACACCGTATACTCCGATTTTTATTTCGAACAAAAGCATATCACCGTACGGGAGTTGGGTGGAAACGCGAAAGATAGCGTCGTGTGGATGGTAGTTGGCGAAAGTGTAGCGATTGCACAAAAGGAACAACGAAGTCACATTCGGAGGCGTCCTCCAAAAGGGTTTAAAAACCGCCGCAGAAATAAAAAAAGAAGATAAAGGCACACGCTCTCCGTGGAGGCAGCGTAGCGTTAAGCCTCGATAGGTTTTAAATGCTGTTTTTCGGCAGTGATACGTAAAAGACAGCGAGCGAGTGATATTTTCATCTTCTTCTTCGGAATAGGGAACCTAGTGGGTTCTCGTTGTCGAAAACGGCCTATCGTATTTTATCCGCTTATCTCCTTAAATCTCTTCGCAAAATCATGGCCGACACTTAACGAGCGAAAGTACTTCTGCCGTGGTCTTTTGCAGCGTTGAGTTACGGGATGAGGACGCACTTTCCCCTGTGGAAACTTGCTTCATTAGAAGTTTTTGCCTTTCTCTGCAAAAAAACTAGAAGTCGAAAACGTGAAATTATTGGAACGAAGAAGCGGTAAATATGCTACCTTGAAACGTTCTTTTCTTGTCTTTTTATATACCTTTGGTAAATCTCCTAATGGGAGCGTGACGAAAAATAATTCGATATTCATCTGATAAAGTTTCATACATTTCTCTTACTGGGCGTACACATTCATATTGTCCCATCACGAAGCATTAAGCAATTATTTAGCTCGTCTTATGGTTGTAAATAAATTCCATAATAACCATTGAAGCAGCGAAAGTTGAACAATTAAGTACTACTCTAAAGTATCTCTAATATCCATAATAAGGTTATAAAAAACCATATACGAATTTCGGCATCAATCCAGCCGCCTTCACCGAAATTATATTAAAAATATGGAATCACCACTGAAGACGGTTCTTTTGTTGTCGAAATGCGCTTCTGCTTTATATAATCTTGTTATGGCTATTGAACATACCAGAGTGCTTAATTTTTAAATTTTTTATACTTATTTCGAAATCAATCCGGATGAATAAATAGAAAGCGTTTTGACACTTACTGTTCCCTCCATTTTTCATGATAAACTTTATCGAGCTAATCGACTGAGTAAATTTCGCATTAAAAATAAAAATGGTATGACTTTTGCTTTATAAAAACCAAAAGTGTCTTTATGTGCAACTTCTGTGTTTATAAATTAACACCCTAGAGTAAATTTTTTATCTTTTTTGAGGACATTCGAGAAAGAACAAACTCGCATACTTTCTCAAATGATTAAACTGAAAATCATCCCCTCAATGAACCCTAGAATAACATCGTTGGAATCAACGGACCTCAAAAACGCCTAGCAATTAGTAGAAATGGAGAGAGTGAGAGAGGACAAATGGAGAAATTGGAGAGAGAGATCGGAATTCATTTAATTTGTTTGCGCACAAAACCTACGTCCAAATAACGAAGGATCCCGTCGTAAATTCAAACATCCCCTGTTCCAATCACACCTTCCCGGTCTTTCCATTATACTCTCGATCTATTCCCCCCCACGCTACCTCACGCTCAATTTTCTCCCTCTCCTCTTCTCTATGTCTGCCCTCCCTCTCATTCTCCTTCTCCATTTCTCTCCCTCCTACTTTCTCCTCTCTCATCCCCTCTCGCCGCTCCCTTGGTCCTCTCGACCCTCCCCCTCTTCCTTTCTTCCACTTTCTCTCTCCCTATCCATTCTCTTTCCCACTCTCTCTCTCTTCCTTTCACTGTATCCTCCATTTTCTTCAACACTAATCATTCATTATCATTGATTCTCTCGGAAATAACATCCAATCCCACAATCCCCATTTAACAAGAAGTATTCACGTCTATCTTTCTCTCCCTTCCTCCCTCCCACTCCTATTTCTCCCTCTCGCTTCTTCATCGTTCTTCTCTCCCTCCCATTCCCTTTCCCCACCCCCTCCATACTATTTCCTTTATCTAGTCCCAGCATGGGAAGCCCTTCTCTCGCTTGAACGATCCCAGTTTCTCGCATGACGTACGATGGTGGAAGGGGGGTAGGAAGAAGGAGAGAGATCAGGGCAACGGAAAGTGAGAGGGAGAGAGGGCAAGTCACACAAATAGTTAGAGACAGAGGGAGAGTGAGAATTTGTATTTGGAAATGGTATTTTTTTAATTGCGTGCTTCTGAGGTTTTGGAAAGGGAACTTGGAAGGTCTTCTTGCGATGACATTTCGTAACCCCTCAAGATATTATACTAACCGGAAAAATTGTGGATAGGGCGTGTGACACACACGGCGGATGAGGTAAATCGTGACCTATTACGTGGGAGATATCGAAATCTCGCGCGGGCGGGAGAGTTGTAGTGGAATCAACTGAATGGGAGAAGAATGGGCGAGCGCGGCGTGCTGGTGCGTGGGTGTGTTTGTCTTGAGGCACTTAATTCATTCAGAGGAATTCTGATTCTTGAATCGGAGAGTTGATTCATAAGCTCCGCTATTTGCATATTACGGTTCGCTGCCGTGTTGCGGGATGATTATGCAAGGGAGGAGGAAATTTTGATGCACGTAACCACGGAGCGCGAATTTTCGTTCTTTGATCTCACGGATCCCAGTTGTTTCACCTTGAGGATACCATTTATACGAA
Source organism: Tanypteryx hageni (assembly GCA_028673005.1). Taxonomy (NCBI): domain Eukaryota; kingdom Metazoa; phylum Arthropoda; class Insecta; order Odonata; family Petaluridae; genus Tanypteryx; species Tanypteryx hageni. The sequence goes on along the minus strand of CM054116.1, from coordinate 81,256,534 downwards.
CCGAAATGGGTACGATTTAATCCATTAAAGTTTGAAAACATTGTTCAATAATATGTGGTAGATCTCCACGACAGTAGCAATACTATATGATAGATAAAAATTAGTAATGAAGCGTTTTTAAGAGAAAATAATTTGAGAGACTTTCGAGACGGTTCTAGTTAGAAACAAATAAGCAAATATCATCTTTAAATATATTTCCCTAAATATACTTTCGGAAAATTTCACGCGTAATTTTCAGCCAAATTCACCATGTGTCACTTATCACTGTGATTTTAGGAAATTAAACCAAATTTAAAGACTTTATCATAAGATTCTCAGCATTTTTTATTAAAATTTAATTCCTAAAGGCAAAGCGGGTGATGTTTTTGAAACAACTAAGATGCGTAACTCATAAAATATTTATGCTTTTATACAATGAGATCGTCGCTATGATATTTGTTGGAGATAAATTTTAAACAAAGAGCCTATTTCCAGCATAAGATGATAATTATGACCTCTGGAAAGCGACTTAAGTCAAGATTAAAACTAAACTACTGGTGAACAAAAACCTCCAATTTTTAACGCAGAACATTCTGTTGAATGAGACCAGTATTAATTATTTTTGTTTACGTAATTGAGTATATTCAAACACACACACACACAGACACACACAGATGTGCATGTGTGTATATATAGCTAGCACAAATGCCTATTAAATTTAATTTATTTTTGTATTTTTTGATTGGTTTTTAAAAAGACAAAAATTCCTCGTAAAATAAAAACTTTCATGAAATTGAAAAATAACTTAAATCAAATAAAAGTTCTATACAAATACTGTTAATGCAAAATTTCTCTCTTCCTCTCTTTACTCCACACTCTCTCCTTCCATCACTCCCTCTCACTGTCCCACCCTCTCTGCCTCCCTTCCTCTCATCTTCTTTGCCTCGCTCTCTTCCTCCTTTACGACAACTTCTCATGTATTGATTTGGATATCTCTATTAGTTAGTTAAATCGAAGATACTAAAATTAAAATTTAATTTTCAATTTTAAATTAATAATTTACTTTGAGTATATGCACTTGTGTGTCCGTGTCAGTAAATTTAAGAGCAAATTGTATATTATTTTAGAGAAATAGCTTTTGACAGCAAACACAATTATTTTCTGGTTTTCAATTTGAACCAATTTAAAGTGGATAATTTTGCGAAATCAACCGAGAGAATTTCGACATAAAAAACAAACAAATGTACTCAAAATAAATTTATGGCCGGATTCGAAATGTATTTCAAATCCAACGCTAGGAAAACAAATTTTCATTCTTTTAAGCGTTTTTTGTTTCAAGCTTTGAATTTCCTCGACGATTATAAGTAATTTTAAAATTAAATTTTAAAATACGCTGCACCAGATCCCATGCTCTTCAAATAGAAGAATAAAACACTCCTGAATTTGAACTAGGGCCGTTAAAAGTGCAGATTTTTCCCTTTCTTGGATACTGAGAGCTCACCATAAGCAAATGAAATCAATCAGTGAAATTGTAGAAACGTTAGCGCAAGTATGTATTTTGAACGACATAGACAAAAAATAGACGAAATAATGGCTAGGAAGCATTTGCAGACCCATGATGATAGGTATTTTTGCTTCATTCTGACCATCTGAATTCACACCCTGAATTATGAACAAATTTTATAAAGGTAGGTATATATATATATATATATATATATATATATATATATATATATATATATATATATATATATATGGATGTCAACAAGGTGATGGGATGAGGAAACCCAGTGAGCACTCACCAATCAGACGACTTCAGGTTGGCGAGGCCCCGGGGATGTCGAAGCGACACACGTAAAATAACACAAAAACACAGAAACATCACAAACGTAAAGCTTTCGGAACTACTCCTTCTTCAGCTACAGAGAGAGAACTGATGGCGGTGACACTGGGTGGAGGCATGGGGGTGGAAGGGTAGTGCGGAAAGGTTGAGGATTGGAGGAAACGGAGGGGGTTGGGGATGGGTAGGGTGTTGGAAGAAGACAGAAAGGGTGTGAAAAGCTATCGAAGGTTGAGGCCTGGGGGAGTGAAGGAGTTTAGGAGATGGATATGCGAAAGCTCCCACTGACGGAGTTGGGGAGCCGAAGCATTGTCGGGGAGAGCGCGAATGACTCTCACTGTGAAGCAGTTGTTGAACTTTAAATTATGTTTGTTCGCATGAACGGCCACCGGCAGCGGTCGTTTGAGAATGACGCTGTTGCGGTGGCCATTCATGCGGATGTTGAGGGGATTGCTGGTGAGGCCAACATAAAAGGCGGGACATTGGGTGCATCTCAGGAGGTAAATGATATTGCGGGTGGTGCAGTTGGTGGTGGAAGTTATGGGGTAGGTGATGTTGGTTGTGGGACTGGAGAAGGAGTTGCAGGGGTGGTTTATTGGGCATGTTAGACATCGGGGTCTACCGCAGGGGTAAGATCCGGCGGGGTGTAAAGGCGTGGGTGCTGGGGGTTCTTTCTTCCATAGAATGTTTGCCAGATTAGGGGGACGGCGGAAGGAGAGCATCGGTGGTCTGGGAAATGGGATCTGGTGAGGGGAGGATGAGAGGATAAGGTGGGCGGCTTTCAGGATGTTTTTCAGAATGTCGTGGATGCCGGGGAAATACAGGGTGGTTAGGGTGAGTTGGAGGGTGGAATCGGTGGTGGTGTGGGTATTGAGGTGGGAGTTAGGGGTGGCGGGTGCGACTGCCCGCCGGATTTGGTCTCGGATCAGATCCGGCGGGTATCCGCGCTGTAAGATATATATATATATATATATATATATATATATATATATATATATTAACTAAAGGAAAAGAAAAGGTAGTGATGAGGGTGGCAACAAGGTATATATATACTAGTAAACGGTGCTTGCATAAGTATTAATAATATATATATTATAATATATAATATATATATATATAATTAATAAAAGTAATTTAAAAGTGTTTCTAATGAGACTTGAAAATGAACATTTTGGGGTGTAAAAGACACCGTTGTAAGGAGAAATTTTGGAATATTCCATTTTTCCTGATCGTTTTGGATCAACACTAAGGTTTTCTCCAAATTTCAGCTCTGTAAAATATCTAGAAGTACCTTAGGTTTTATATCATTTTCATTATATATCGACGTTTCTTACAGAGGAGGAGGAGGATACTAATGATTAGGCACTTCCAGATGAGCTGGAGATTCGAAATTTTTTCTTAGAAAGGATTTTGTGCAAAACCGACTAGAAAAAACGAAAATCTTGAAAAAGTGCTAAAATGCGGCCGTTAAAATTCGCAAGTGTTTAAACAAAATTTCAAGGTTTATGTATTTCCGAATGTGCTACGGTGCTGAAATTTTTTTAGAAGTAGGATTTGTAAAAACAACGGAGTAGGGATTACAAAAATTTTGATATTTTAACTTGTGTTGCCGTTAAAAATTCACAAAATTTAAACAAATAGATAACTGTTTAGGTACTACGGGATGAGCTAGGAAGCTGAACTTTTAAAGTTATTTACAGAGTAGTGCATTTGCACAAATAAACATTTGAATCTTTCCATATATATATTGCAGCGGCCGTTAAAAATGTTTAAAATTTAAACAATTAAAAAAATATTATTTCACTTCTAGAAGTGCTACAACTTTAAAATTTGGCAGAAATGTGTAGCATTAGTGCCCCATAATGGAGAAAGTATCAAATTCTTAAAATTACAAAGTTTGGGGATTGTTTTAATCTATTATTTTTGTATTAGGGAAAAACGAAAATCGCTGCGGAGGTGAAATCTTTAGAATAACAAAATATTTGTAATGATGAAACATATGTCTGAAAAATGAATGGTTTTTCAAGGTGAGACGATATGCTTGCAGAATGCAAGCACCTTATACTAGTATATAATATATCCTCCGTAAGAAGCAGCTATTTTTTATAGATATACATATACATATATGCATATATATATATATATAATCATCATCATAGGTAGTCTGTCCGTAGAAAGGTCCGTGATTATTCATGGTTAAACCTGTTTTTCCATATACTCCTATTTTCCGTTGTCCTCTTCATATCTTGATAACTTTCTTTCCCTTTCAAATCGTCTATCAGCTGAAACCTTTTCCTACCTCTTTCACTTTTCCATCAAATTTTCCTTCTAACACGTCCTTAATCATACTCTCTCTCCTCAAGTAATGTCCAACCCAGTTTGCCTTCCTCTCTCTAATAGTTTGTATATTCATTCGCTTCTCTCCTACTCTTCGTGGCACTTAATCGTTTTTCATCCTATCTGTCCATTTTATATTCAGCATTCTATTCCAAGTCCACATTTCTTATATTTTCATATATATATATCGTATATTCTAGGGCTATCACTGGTGAAGGACCCATGGGAAACTTTAACATGTGGAGCACGGAAGGGAATGAAGCTCGTTTGCAAAGGGCTTTGTTTTAGCAGTCTGCAGGAAGGCTAAAATCGACCGAAAGATAAGAAAAGAAAGAGGGTAGAAGCGGATTTATGGCCACACAGGGCTCCATTGCTTCTTCTTCACGGGGGTTCTCCAAAGACAATACGGCGAATAAATCTCTAGGAAATATGTCAAAAGTTCAAATTTATCATTTAAGATTTCGTAAGGAAAATTCGCCATTGAGCTGGTTAAGTATCCTGCACGATAGAGTTTGTCGTAGATCGGACTAGAGACGTTAAATTAAATCGTATGATCATCACTGAATACTAAAAATTAATTTCTATCATTTAATGGATTCGATGCAAAAAAATTTCTATGATTAACTTCGAAGGAAAGTAAGTAACTCAATAAAATTCTGAGCAAACACAATGTCCAAATAAAAATATTTTGAACATTTTTCAATATATCACAAAATACTGTGGTTAAGTTCACTTGCTGATTTAAAAATCAAAGTATTTTATATTACCTATAATTTCATAACTCCTTACCAGGTAGGTCATTCATGAATACCAGTGTAAATGACCTTCGCATGAGAGACAACAATTATATGAAGAATAGTTGTTGAAGCTGAATCTAAATTCAAATATTATTAACACTATCATCGCATTAAAAACATGAGGTTTACCTTTTTGAATAAGTTCTCAGTAATGCAGGATATGCAATTTTCAATGATAATATACTTTGAGTTATTAATGTTACTAATTTGAATGTATTACCCAAATAACTCGTAACATATATTCACGATCACTTAAACGTGTAAATTATTTCAGGAATCGAATCCAACTGGAAGCTCCTAAAAGGACTTGCCGTCAGAGGGGCACTTGCGAATTATTATACATGATAAAACAAAATGGAGCATACAATGCTTTCAGAAGTTTAAGCTAGTTGAAAAATAAGTAAGCCTGATAGAACTTTTTATGGGGAAAAAACAAGTCGAACTATTATAAAAAATACGAAGTAGTCTCATGTAGTCATCGTTACAATATTCGTTAAAAAATTACAACTTGTTGCTTTTACCTCAAGTTCATTTTAAAGTTTTGCTAGAATTTCAAAAGATCACAAATTGAAGATTGGATTGGTAATATTATCAATTAAAGTGCGAATCAGAGTTTCAATTTTATTTATACACCTCCTCAGCATTCACAAGGGTTACGTTCCTGAAAATAGCCATAAATCAGTAAAACCGCGAACATAGAGCTTAAGATAAAAGATATTTTACGTGAACTACTACGAAAACCAAAGTAGAGAGCCATGTCTAATTAGAGTATATTAAAATCAAGAATGATTCATGTGGGTCATGCAAAATAAATAGAAACTACATTTTAAAGATATTAGCTATGAATAATAAATGGAATAAAATGTCATTAAACATTTCACTCAGTGATGAGAATAATAAGTTTAGTAAAATGGTGATAATCAGGGGCGGATCTGCGAATGAGCTAACAGGGCAATCCTGGGGTCTGAGGGGTCACAGAGTCCCTGCTTTACGAAAATAGCGAGAACAAGAGATTATGTTGAATGAATACAGAAATAAAAAGGACATGTTGTGCAAAGAAACTTATTTTCGTTCTAAAATTTTCTCTTCTGATTAGTTTAGTTTTCGTTAAAGACCTCTAATTACAATAGCTCTGGGCTTCCAAAATTTATCACCCCTCACCGAACTACTTTTATAAAATTTCTTCAACGTACTGCCGAGATATGACTGAGTGTTTCAAGGTCAAGACGAAAAGTAGAATAAACCTTAAAACCTTAAAATATTGGCAAAATTTAATACCACAAATTTTCGGTTTCTCTATTGAAGATTTAATTTCAGTGGACCTTTGCTAACAAAATAGTGACAAAAAATATTTCACTTTAACTTAGTCGGTTTAAATATTATGGTAGTTTTAGTGCAACAATGCAAAAATTGCGTATGCAAACATTTTCGGAAAGGGGGGTATATGCCAGTGGTGAGCAACCAATTCTACGTGGCGGGCCGTAATGGGGTTGCAGATTCCTCGGTGGGTCGCATTGCAAGTCGCCAATGTTTCAGTGTGCCAGATTAGACTATAAATCGGACGTTAACTGGAGAGTCTGAGGTATCATATTAGTGAAAATCACTTCAAAATTAGATTTTTAGTATTAATATTTCAATATCATGTTCCGTTTTCGTAATTTGAATGTATATGATATGAGTTTGTGTTAAATCTCTCTTTACTCATAGCTCCCTGGGCCACATAAAACGCTTTCAAGTGCCGTAGGTTACTCACCACTGGTCTAAGTGATACGGGCAAATCTGGTAAAGGGTGAGACAAGAAGTACGAACGTTAGAGAAAAGCCCTCTCAGTAACAAAGCAAATAAGCTAACACAGAGAGGATTAACTACCACCGAAAAACGTTTACCATAACAGAGGGACAAAGAATCCCTTGGATGAAGGTATATATAAAGATATAGTTGGGCAAAAATATGACCCTTTTAACGCAATAACGTAAATATACACAGGCACATATGCAAATTGCGAAAATACATAACTCAGGTGCTTACATATTGAAAGCAAAAATGTACGCATGATTTCAATCGTTGAACATTTTATCCTCATCAAATGTAAAATTCATTTTGAGAGAATGATCAAAAGCGTTATTGTTTACTGTAGTCAGTTTTCAGCGCAAGCTTCCTCTGGAGATTTAATCTTCAATCGAAAAAGGCACTGAATAATGCTGGCTTATGATAATGCCCAGAAAATTTTAAAGCTCTTATAGGAATAAATATCAAACATTTTCATTTTGACAACAAGTAACTTTAGCATATATATTACATTAATACGTCAGCAATTTTGCTAAAACACAGTGGAATATGTTGGAAAGAGAAGTTAAGCCTGCGGCACCAGTGTCAACCGTGACACGCAAGGCAATTTTCCTGGATTGTCACGTATAAAACCCCCATTTATCATTTCGTAACCGTTTTCAAGAATTAACGGTGCAAAACTGCGTAGCCTGCAGTCCTAGGTACAGATTGAGCTAAGCACTAGAAATATACTGACAAAACGTGAGAGACACACTTTTCATCAAAAATCCCAGAACAAACGTCACTGATATAGGAGAGCTGCCATCTACGACGTGACTGCAGAAAATACGTTCAAGTTAACTATGAACAATTATTTTTGTCGACTAATTAATCGCTTGTTTTATTTCAATATTAGTGAAATAGATAATTACTCAACACTTACCGCATTCCTTGCTGATATTTTAGGAAGTTCACAATCCTTTACAGATCCTGCGCGTATCTGGAAGACATGTTTTTGGAATTAACGAGGAAAAAATCCAAAAACTGGCACAAAAGTGGTTTGTGGTTTGCCAGCGCGGTTGCAGCTTTAACGCTTCACTCTCAAGTGCATTCTGCTGCTAACGACGTTCACGACGATATGAGTTCTCAGCCAGAGAATATAGGCGTTTGGGTATATATATACCCGCCCAACCCGAATCGGACTCACTGATATTAATACCGATTTGACAAACAAGTTTCTGAGACACTCCTTTCCATTCACAACCTCAGTGAAGTAATGGTATAATGGGCGTTGGTCTATTCAATGATTCGCTTTCAGAGAGGCCTAATTCGAATTCTCATAGAACAAGTAAAATAGAACCAATGAAGGGCTCTCGAAAGAGGCGACTACGTAGTTGCTCAAGAAAACGTTTAAAATTATTGCACCGACCTAAGTGCAATAGTGGCACATTTAACTAATTCATGTACAACTTCGTTCTTCTCCAATATGTGAATAAGGTATTGTATGATATTATCGATGAACGGTTTCTGACCGTTTGAAACTCGCGGCAACAAGACAAGATAAGCCGTAGAAAAAAAGATGAATTTTATTAGAGGCCCCCATTTGGAGCAGATGCTCGCATACTTACAATACTTACTCTGCAATTAACTGAAAAGGTTTATAAATCCTATCAGAATAGGTCACCTTAATAATAGGAAGAACGGTTGACAAATTCAGACCTTAGCTCCCAAAAAAGCCACCGAAGATTAATGATTCTTCCGGGAATAAGATCGCAAATTAGCTCTACACTAATCGTAGAGCTAGACGCGTGTCGTAGCATTTTAAGGTTGCAAAAATATGAAGCTTCCTTCATTAGTTCAGAAAGCTGTCTTTTAGCCGGAAAACGTAATCGGAATTTCTCTGCATGTATGTAACACAAAAAAAAATTCATAAAACATTAGACAAAATGAATTGCTTCTATAATATGCTACAAAAATGAGCAAGAACGCTTACGAGAAAATCATTTACGGCATCACTTCAAGAATATAAAAGACCAGCTGAGACCCGCGCAATTATTGCGCAGAGTTTATTCGATTAAATGAGTTTTTATAACCACCTATATATAGTTAATATATTTAGTTGCATGAAAATTATGATACTAAAATTTTGCGATATGAACCACCCAACTTATACAACAAAAATTTTAATAGTTCCTTATATCAGAGTCTAAAAGTCTAAGCTGTCTCAAAAAGGTTAAGCTTTCACGTTAATTTTCAATCAATTATTGTTTTTCATGCGTGTTTTTTAGTGTAAGCTAAGTGAAAATGCATTAAAACACCGAGCACAACAATGCCAGTAACCTAGGTAACCTCCTTTTGAAATGTGAAAAAATCGGGGGGAAATTCTACTGCAAACTTAAAATTTGAGCAAATTCGAATTAGATAAGTAAATAGACGATAATAATAAGAATTAACATTCTATTCTGCGTACAGCAGTGTAAATTCTGCGATGATATCTTAATTTTGAGATATTTTAAAATGTTAAAGACCTAAGATGTACACATCGGATTACAGCCGATTACATGTTAATCAAATGGAAAAATAAAACGCGTCTGGAATCGAACCAACTAACCTGAGAAAAAAATGAACACCTTTTACACCCTCATTGGAGTCTGCACTTTCTAACTATAACACATATGAAGAGGTGTGGTCTTCCGGTTTTACGAAAAAGGTAGCCGCTCGTAAAAACAAATAAACCCACACTCGGAAATAATATATAAGATAATGTATAAAGAGATTTATTTTAAATAATTAACCGGTTGATAAAATATATTAAGAATGGTATTAATAAAATACACTCGGGAAAGCTCCATTTTGTCTATTTCTGAGAATAGCTGAGGTTACTGTTTACGAAAACAATGCAGTTGATTTCGAATTTTACCCAAAAACTCTTCATTGTTATTCAAATTTATCCATGAATGATTAATTATTTTGCTACAAGAGCCTATTTTATAACACGCACGTACGTGAAAAATATTGCCAAACGTAATGAATCGAGAGAGGATTTTTAGAAGAGAGGACACTTCTGCCAAAACAAGGAGCATCGTAATGAAGCCTGCGCCGAAACGAAGGGTTTCAGATTAGTTCTATCCGAGTTTCGGCACAACATCGCACCCGAAATTTAAAAAAAATCCTTCGCCGGACGACACGCACGTCGGGGAAAATTTCGAGCGCGACATAACATATATCAGAATTTATTCCTTGCGAAATCGCTTCCGCCATATTAATTTTTAAACATTTCTAATTTGGAAATAAAAGAATAGGAGGACGCTTTCCTCGCGCGAACCTCTTCTCCGATCTAAGACGCGGTTCTTCGTGCCCGCCATCTACCTCCTTCCTCTCTCAACCGTTGATTTCCCAGGATTCCTTTCCTTCCTCTCCTCTTCCCCTCCTCCTCTTCCTCACCCCATCGGGAGTTTCCGGCATGCTCGGGGCTCATTCCATTTTTAACTTCCCTCATTCCGGTTCCATTCTCATGCATAACCGCTAGGCTCCGCTATAACGATAAAATGAAGGGGAAAAACGGAGAAGGGATAGTGGAAGAAAGTAAAAGCCCTTTCTGTGCCCTTTTACGCATTCATATTATGACGATCGCCATCGAGTCTTCTCTCGCAATGACAATGGGCCAAGGGTCACGTCTTAACTCCTCCCCTTTTTCCCCCATTCCGCTCTCTCTTATTCCTCTTCCCTTCCTCCCCCTTCCATTTTCCCCTCGAGTTTTCTTCTCACCCCATCCCTTCTCTTTCCGATCTCCCCTTCCCTTCTTTATCCTCTACCCATCTCCTCTTCTTTCTCAACTCCCTTTCCCGTCCGAAAGATCGCAGAATCCGTTTCATTACATCCCTAGACTAATACGTTAAGTTTTGCGCTGTTTTTTTTTGTTCACACTCCGTTGGATCTTTTTTTGTGTGGGCGTGTGGCCCTCTAGCAAAGTATATCGCACGATCTTTAACCCTCGCGAACCCTAATTTCCACCTTACCTCTCTCTACCTCAATTCTTATTTTTTTTGCATCCTTCTACTTCGCGCGATTCTCACTTTCAGGTCTCGCAACAATCCGGCAAAAATCTCATCTCCAATGCTCGAGGTTTTTTGTTCTTTTTCCTTTTGGTTTTTCAATAGTCTTTCCGGCCCATTCATTCCCTCTTTCCTTAACTCCTCTCCCTTCCTTTGCCTCTCTCCTCAGCTGCAAGAACGGTTTCCTCTCTACGATTCTTCTCACGTAAGAGATAGGCCAATTCAATCATTGTGAAACTGCTTGGAGCAAAGTGTCTCGAGCTGAAAAATGAACGCTCCTCCTTCCTTCCATCGGAATTCATGTCCGCTTGAATTTTAACTTTGCCGCCCCCTTTTTCCCCATCCTGATTACGAGAGCTTCTGGTAGCAGGTTCCGCGAATATATTTTCCTATCCCAACTTCTCTCCCTCTTCTTCCTACCTCTTATAAATATATGTATGTGAAATCTTTCTCTTTGTAACGGCCCTGCCCTACTGACTCGTCATATTTACGGCCTGATTGTACTTCCTCCTTCTTATTCCGCCGTTTTCTCTCGATGTTACATGCGCCCTGATTTATTTCAAGACTCTCCTCCGAGTGGATTATTGCCGGCCTCATTTCGGCGGCAGAAAGTTCGTCATGAATTGGAAATAAGTGTCGGGATCTTCACGAGTTTTATCACTTTCCTCTCTTCTACGCACATCGTCCTAGAATATACAAGCGTATACGCAGTCTGTCACAAAAAAAAACGAGAAATGGAGTTACAAATTAGTGTTTTATAATACAATCACCGTCAGAATATTTAATTAGGTGATAAATATATCTATCTACGTCTCTTCAGAGGTAGATTGCAGGATTTTTACAAGTTCGTCCAATAATAAGCGATTCAAGGAAAATATATTCGAAATAGATATTAAATACCCGCGAAAACTATTAAGGATTTTTTAATGGATCCTGTACATTGGCGTCTGATATCGATCAACAATTCGCGATAAAAAGAAAATTATTTTAAAAATTTAATATTTATTTAAAGCCAATAAATAATTTCATATCTAAATGAAGATAAAAAACCGACTCCTATTTGGCAACAATAATTCAACATATCTAAAAATAAAGTTTTGCTGAAACTTTGCTACAATAATTTGTATTATTTCCACAAAAACGATTACTACATGGAATACTAATTAATAGAAGCTATACAAACGTCACTTGAACTTTTAATATGAATTATGACAGCGAACTTATCTTTAAAAATGGGACGGAAAACAAATATCTCAAATCAAGCGAACGCTTGTCGAATGAAAATCAAGCAGACAAAATGTTCTTCATGGCAAGCCAAAAGTAACGCTTGGAAAAAAAATTCCCACCCATCCATAAAGCGTCGAAAGATACATCTATTTGATTCGGCATCCTGAACAAAACTTCGCGCGAGCATAGTTTCGCGAGACAGTTTACACCGTGTAGAGAGACGTTTCGCAATCACTTTTGAAGTCCCCCTCGTAAGACAGCAGCGTCACTTTTATGGAGTAATTATTCATCAAAGGCTACGTCTCCTATCCCCCGCACCCGGGTCCCGCCGCCGTCAAATTTTCTCCCGAACTGCGTGTCTCTTTTCCAGACACCCGAGGCGTCACTCTCTCTTCCTCCTTTCTCCTTCCCTCGCCTCCCTCCACTCTCCCACCCGCCCCAGTTATCAAGGCTATACACGTCACATTATTATCTCCCATCGATACTTTCTCCTCCACGATCCTTCGCAGCCCCTCAGGACCACCAGTTCCTAACTCTCCCTCCACCTCCCTCCCACCCTCCCCCTCCTCTACTCTTCCTTATTACCTCATCTCCCGACTATAAACCCCCTCGGGACAAACGCTCTTTTCTCCAATGCCAACCCCTCTTCAAGAACTTCCTGCCTATACTCCGAGGAAGGTGCCTAATATCTACGCACCACCTTCCAGGCCTCCCTCCCGAGGCATCCTTATTTTTGCTTCCTCCGCCCTCTTTTTCTCTCTCCCTCCCGTCTCTTCCTATCTTTGACTACCTCAGCTCTGCATACATCCACCCGCGCACACGGTTCGAAGAACTATTTTCCATTCAAACCCTCTTCTTCCAACCTCTTCCCATCTCACCCGTCTTACCATCCTTCTTCTGCTCTTCCTTCTCTCGCTACCGTTCCACGTCATTCACACTCGATCCTTCCCTCTACATCTCTCTTTCTTACCTATCTTCTCTCGCAATATGTTTTTCCCAAGTTTGCCTACATAAACTTTGGCTGCCAATATCAACCCCCAATGCTCTATTTTGATTATCTCTTTGCGGTGATGAGAAACCTCTTCAGACGCATCATGTAGCAAATCTCGATGCGACCATTTATGACGGTTTTAAAAGGATAATGTCAAAGTCTCATGTTTATCTTTTCAAATTTTATTTTCTAGGATAGAAGATGTAGATTGGTTCGAACTTTTTATTCTGTTGCTCAAATGTTCCACGTCTATCTTCGTTTTTAATTTTTATTTGACTAAAAAGCATATAAATACTATGGCATGTGGAAGAATTTACTAGCATTCATGCTTAGGATTTTTTTACAAGCTTGGCCATATTTAAAGCTAAACTTTTTACGTTTCTCTCGTGTTTTCAAGTTGTCAATAGGAATTTTGGTGACTTGGAATTTATTGGTACATACTTAGCCTATTTTACAAAGTTCAATAGAAAAAAGAAGTTTTCATAGTTCGACTTGACTTTAATGTTCTTCTGATTTTATTGAGATTTAACTGTTTTGTAAATAATAAATTCAAAAATGAAAATATATTTTCAAAATTTTTGCTTATTAAACATACAGTTCTTGGATAGGTGATATGTACGATGAAAAGCAATTAATGAATTCTTAATAAACGCAATGTCTTTTGGGACCCTTATCATACAATAAGTGACTTTAATTGATGAAAATAAAAATGAAAGCAAACTATTAAAGCTTTGTCATATTTATTATACTAAGTAACTTGATCATTTAAATATATTTTTCTGCGTAAATTATAAGTTAAAATTTGTATTTAAATTATTCATTTGTGAAATTTTCTGCATATGATTACTGGAAAATCTACTCACATATTAAGTAATTACATCCAGTTTGTCTGTTCGAAATTCGGGAAAAACAACTGAATAGGTAACTTTTAACTCCTTTTGGATTCTAAACTAATATATGGACTAATCAAGTTTTGCTTAACAGTTAAACCCTTGGGTTAATATAGTATTTCTCACTAATTTTCAAATTTAAATTAAAAATTTACTACCTTCCCATGTATGTCAAATGGAAAAAACAAAATCAACTTGAATCTAACTGGTCTAATACCTATGCAGGATATGCGAAATAAATCCTAAAAGAGTGGCAGAAATTGAATGAAAAGTTGTGACTCATTCGCATTTAACTGGACAAATCACATACAGGGCGTGCAAATGAAAATATGCTCCTAATTTCTTCGATGTGTAAATTAATTGGATAGTCAAAACCAAAATATAGGTATAAGACTCATCATTCTACGCCTGATTATATATTCCTGTATCCGATTTAAATGTTTTGAGAAGGACATAATTTTAGCACGGAAACTGAAATACAAGCCACTTCCATAAATATAATATCTCAGCATACGAAAATAAAAACACTGTTTCTAGCATTTATATTGAATAAGGAGTTTTTTAATTTCCACAAATGACTAAACCATTTACATTTCCATTTACGAACACTGTCCTTTCCATAAAAATTTATAGCAGTTTAAAGCGACAAATTAATAATTTATTCATTGTTTTAACGCTACTTAACCGTAAAATCTCTACACCGTTCCGCTTCTCTCAACTTCCAATTCCACCTCCCCCTCCTCCACAATTCCACCCGACAATTCGACCCTTTAACCTTTCTTCCCCACCTCCCTCTCTCGCATCCCTCCTTTTTCCTCTTTTTTGCTCACATCCATCCCTCCTGCTATTCATCCTCCATCTCTCGTTCACTCCGCTTTCCCCCTATTATTCTTCTCCTCACGCACCACTCTCTCATTCTGGAGGCATCTTCTCCGCCCCCCTCTTCTACTCTCATCTCTCCCTCCTCTTCTCACTCCTCTCGTCCCTGACGGTTACCTATTCCCTTTCTTCCGCCTACTCTACAATTCTTCCAATTCCTTTAGTTCCATCTCTTTTTTATCATTCCAAAACCACACTCCTTTCACTCCACCTCCTCCTATTCTCCCTCCTCTACTCCCATTATCTTTCTCCTTCTTTCTGTCTTTCTCGCCTCTCTCTCCTCCCCTTCTCTCCTTTCCCCTCTGCTCCTACTCCTCTCTTCTCTCTCTCCACAACTCTCTTCTCACCTCTCTCTTCTCCTCTATCTCCTCTTATCCTATTAATAATAAACTTCATTCATTCAATTCATTCATCCTCTATCTCGTCATCCCCTCCTCCTCACATTCCCTCTCATCCTTCTCTTTCACATCTCCTCGTATCCTCCTCATCATATTCCCTCTCTCATCCTCTTTCTCATCTCTTCCTCTCTCCCTCCTCTTTCTCTTCCTTTCCTCTCTCTCACACTCCTAACTTCTCTCCTCACCTCTCTCTATTCTCCTCCTACTCCTTTTATCCTCTATCTCCTCATATCCTCTCTCTCATCCTTTTTCTCATCTCCTCTCTCTCTCATCTCCTCATCCCATCCATCACTTATCTCTTCTCTCCCTTTAACTCTCCTTCCCTATCGCTAAATCTCTCTCTTTCTCTCCCTCTCCTCTGTCACTTTTCCTCACCAATTCTGCTCCTACACTCTTTCCTTCACTATCGTCCTCTCTACTTCTCTCCCTCACTTTTTAATTCTCTAACTCGCTTTCTACATCTCTACGTCTCTCCCTCATTCACTCCCTCACTCTCTACTTCACTCAATACCTCCCTACCTCACTCTCCAGAGGTTTGGGACGGGTCCCCAACACATTCTCCCTCTCATTTTTGCTCATTCACTCTCTGCTTTCTCCTCGTACTCCTTTCTTTTCCTCCCTCTTCTCTCTCTCTCCTATATCGCTCTCCAAATGATTCCAACTCCCCCTATTCCTCCATCCTCTCTTCTTCTTCCATTAAACCTGCCACTTTTACTACAAAGCCCTCCCAACTTGCCTTCTTCCTAAATTCCCATCTCCCTCGGCTCTGATAAACTCACCCTCCAAACCTCTTTCTCACTCCCATTCCTCCTCCCTTCCTCTCCTTCCTATACAACTCTTTCTCAAAATTCTATCCTTTTCATCAATGCATTCACAAATTTCCCTTCGCATGTATACGTTTTAAAAGTATGATACATCCACAGAAATTAAACCTCTCTACATTTTGCGCGAAAAAGTAAGACCAAGTTTTGCGAGCGTGCGTATAAGAATTTCTCTCGAAGAATAGCGAAAAATACAAAAATAATTCTATCCATCCAGTTTTAGCGTCTCCTTCTCTCATTGGTTAACAATGCGTTCGACTCCACGACGCGTCATGGGTTTTACATTAATTCCTCGAGTTTCTCCCATAATGCTTAGCAAGTCGCAGTAACGACAAGGGTGCAAACACTTTCCGCCATATCTCTCGCGCAGAGTGCTGAGTGCGAGAGTGTTTGGGAAAATACGCATGGATACTTTCCCTCTACTCCCGCGATAACCGTACTTTTGGAAGCGGTCTAACGTTATCAAGGCAAGGTAGTTTCCAGGAAGCATTACGTAGCAGACAAGACTGCGCAAGGATATAAAGAGATTAAACGCATGCAGTTATCTTCCAAGAGAGAAAATGCAGCGAGATATATAACGACCAAATTGCATCATCAAGATGACTTAAGAGTTGCATTTACCCAAGAAACACACACAAATAGGCAAATTCCAGGTTGCAAACAAGGGGATTCAGGCTCTCAGGTTCAAGAAATGGAAGGATAGAACTGTGACTGGTTACATATTTCAGGAAATGGTAATTGCTAGAATGAAATGCTCTGAGGAAAAATTCTCTTGTTACTAATATAAGTAAGCGTAGAATAAAATTAAAAGAAATAACTCACATCGAATAAGTATAAATAAAAAATATTTGAGAAAAAAATGATAAAGAGATTTGAGAAAGAATCACATAAACGTGCCTTCAAATAATGAGGCAAAAAACACTATGATTTGATATTTTCTTTTATGAACATGAAAAAATGTTTATATGGTGTGAACAGTATATCTTTCGGCATATAACAAATTGGAAAACGAAAGTGGTGAATTAAGCGCTAGAATTGTCCAGACAATGGTTATTTAACTTTTTATTCGAGAAATCGCATCACTTATTATGTCGGCCGACTGGATTCTATCTTTCTGTACAAAAACGAGGAACAAAAACGGGGAATTACTATAAATACAATTTTTGTACTGTGAGTGCAAACGTTTAACTACTTAAATCCCTTCTTTCTTTTCTTAATGGGAAATAATAACCTGAATTGGTTTGTTTGAGGCTTTACTAAATAAAGTGATGCTAAAGTACTTATATGACGACATCTAATTAGTCTTAGTATGTAACTACAATCTCAGAACACCCATTGATATCACCCCGAGACTTTTGACTAAGTTTTAACTAGGGCTGAAATATGTTCTGAGACAACGCTAGCGGTGTAGTGGGAAATTCCCCTTTGGAAGTAAACACGAGAAACCCAGTAATTTTTATTTTATTGCCATTCAAATAGGTTGGGAAACGCTAGAAAATGAGGTCATGACGTAAGAAGGAAACTTGGATAATATTTCCTTAATGTAACGAAGTGATATTCGTTGCCTGCCTTTACTATTACAACTTATACTTCCATCGTGTACATACACTGTACTCACAATCTACGTATTGCAAAATTCAGGAACTTGACAATATTTTTTACCAGCTATGCAAAAAAATATAAAGCATGGGACAAAGTATCGAATTGAACTAGAATATAACTATAAATTTTTACTTTCTCCATATACGAAGTATAGAGAAAGTATTGTTTTCATGAAAAAAATCTAATTCAAGATTTCAACGAAAATACATGTTTTAAAGTCCCCTGAACACGTTTTGACTATTTTTTACTCAAGTTATTATATTTTTTATTTTAAAGGAAATGGTCAAAAGTAAACACCTTAAGATTTAATTTGGTGCAAAGGCTTTCGCGGCGTTCGGCTGTAGGCTGCATGTTTTTCTGTAGTTCACCGCGTTGATCGGCTGTTTCACACACGATCAAGATTCAAGACGCAATAGTCATCGCCAAAGAAAACCGATATTATCCGCGGTTAATTCGAGAAGCGATAGAGATAGCCAAAAATCTGGCCAATTTCAAGAGAGAGGACGGCTACACTCTATCGAACACTTGGAAAAGGGCCTTCCGTCCGCTAAGGAATACCCCACCAAATCAGGACCCACCGAATGTCCCGTCCAATCAGAGCCCTCTCAGGTTGGGCAGAGACAATATAAATACAGTGTACTACCTCCAACTCAGCTGACCTGAGGAAGCCGACTGCAACGCTGGCGAAACGTCTTCTTGTGAAATAGCCGATCAACGCGGTGAACTACCGAAAAACATGCAGCCTACATATTAAGATTGAAATTTATTTAAATATGCATTATATTGTTTTCATTGCATGAAAAAATATCAAATAGTTTGTTCTATATTAATAATATCAGAACGTGAATTAAAGAATGAGACAAAATTACACTTATTATATTCTATTTAATTGACATTTTTACGCCAGCAATAAAATTTAATTCTGTTTTGAAACTACATAACGAGCAAATATCTACTACATCTCATCTTAAAATTAGGCCGGTATATGACAAGACTTGAAGCTCTTCATTTCAAAATAAAAACGCTCAGCGAGAGTTTTCGCAAGTAAACTATTGTTATCTTTGCCGAAAGAAGGGATCAGTTGACGTACAAAACTGCTATTACAGTCCATTCGAGGCTTTAACGTCAGAGGCGCTTACGAGAACAAAACGGCGCATTCAGATGCTCGCGGCTCGATTTATAGAACCATAATCCTTAGGGAATAGGAACTCGGAACAAAACGAAAACCCAGAGGGAAATTTGCGAATTGAAAATGTACGTTATCCTCGCGTGCACGCTCACTTTCAGCCACGTGCGCCCTCTCAACACGCGACAAAACGAGGCGAAATTGGCAAAAGTTTCACTCCGCAGCGAGTGAGCGCAAAAAGAGAAGCCTACTACTTAAGGAACGTACGGCGGAGAACAGGAAGAAAGAAAAATAAGGAGACCACGAGAGATAGAGCGAGAGAGGTATTTCTGAAGCATTATAATAGAACCTCCATTGTGGAATGGTTGCTATGAGAAGTGAGAGGGATATAAAAGAGCCCTTCTCGAAAGAAAACTAGTCTGTTCCGCCATAAATACCAATGCTTTCAGATGCTCCACTTTATTATTTCTCGTTCATTTTTTTCCGTTCTCACCGCAACTCCGTCTCGCGAGGAATAAGAAGGGACCATATCCTTGGAGCTATTCGGCTCACCTCCTCTCCCCCCTCCAACGTCCCATTCCTCCGCTAAAAATCCCCACCCCCCACTCCCACTCCGCTCTTTACGGATCAGGGCGCGCTCTAGTTACCTAAGGGGTTTTCTCGCAACTCGAAAGACGACCTCATCCCATCCACTCCTCTCATACCTATCTCTCTTTCTCTCCCCTTACTCCATTCCTCTTTCCGAATCCCTTTCCCTCGGCGAAACAACCACAACCGACGCCGATTTCCCGGGCTCCGCCAGACTGCAAAGGCTCGAGAGTTTTTAAGCGCCCTAGTGTTCCATTTTCGCGGAAACGTCTCCACCACCTCCGCTCTCCATTCGTTTATTCTTACCTTCTTACACCCTCTCGCCCCTCCCTAGGCTTTGTCACGTCCACCTTGCTGCATCCGTCTCTGGAAAAACAAGAGAGGGACGAAATCGTCCTCGCCCTACATCGTCTGCATCCAGAACGTTCTTTTGTTTCACCATCGCCCACTGTCTCTCCGATTCCTTCGTGATGGTTTTTCATCCAATCCGCGAGACTCGTTTTTCATCTTGCCCCTGTGTCCTTCTCATCTAGCCTTCCTTCGTTCAGATCCTTTCGCTCTAAAACTCTCCCTTAGACCCTATATACGCACAGCGAGAGGAGACGGCCTTTTAAAAGCCTCGGCCCCATTAAGGGACTCACTACCCCTCTTTCACAGGAAACAGGCTTGGAGAGGTGTGCTTTCGTTGGAGTCTCGCGTCTCTCCGAGCTCCTCGTCTTTCTCTTCATCTCTGTTACCATCTTCTCTCTCTATTTCCTTTCCTATTTCTCTAATACTTTCTCACTCTCTTTTGAGCCCTATATATCTTTACTCTCCCTATTTCTCTATCCCCCTCTTTGCCTCTCCCCCTCCCTCTCCCCTCTTCTTCTCTTTCTCCAATTTTCTCTCTCTTTTTCTCTTTCTCCACGTCTTTTCATTCCCTCTCCATCTACCTTCTATTCTCTTTTTTCCCTCTCCCTTTTTCTCCCACACCTTCCTATCGCCTTATCTTTCACCACCCAATTTTCTGGTGTAGTATCTCTTTGTTTTACTAACTAAATATGTAACTTATTAGCATGTAATGTTTGTAGGGTATGGATTTTTCGGGTTTAATAAAAATACATTCGGAGGGTAAATATCGGGGTTTATTATTTTCCCTTTCATTCGGGTTAAAATCGGGTATAAATAAGTTACACATTTTTCTAGGTTTTAAAAGGAAGTTGACTCTCGGGTAATTTTCGGGTTTTATTATTTTGTAATTCGGATAAAATGATTTTAAAATAAAAATCTTGTTTAAAAATTTAAAAGTTTTATCAATAATCAACATTTTTGACTATACCATAAGTATGGTTGAGCGGGTGATATTTTGTGTTAAACGCCTCTAGGTGGAGAGGAACACCTCGCAGGCTGCACAAATATCATGCTTCCCGTTCAACTTATTTTGAAAACACACCAAATATTAGTGAAATCATTTTTCTTTCGTAGTGATTTCAACAAACATACACTTGGGCTATTTTTCCTTATCCCGTCAAAGATCTAAAAACGAGTAGCTAAGGCGCGTCCTCGACTATTCGTGGCTAGAGTAAATCAAGGAGATTAAGGCTGTGTTACAAAATAAGCTTACGAATAAATTGGTAAAAAGAGAATAAACAGACTGATCACGAACATCTCGGGCTACACTCACGTACTGAGGTGTAATTTGTAAAAAATTTTGTTTACAGAAAACTAATAATTTCGGGTTTTTTCGGATTTTACCCGAAATTTAATAAACGCAATCGGAGAGTAAAACCTGGTGAAAATCGGGTAACATCCGAGAAATCCATACCCTAAATATATGTCATATATGAAAAAAGGATTAAATGTGTAAGATGGGATTATATAGTCTCAATTTTGCTCTTAATGAAATCGTTTGTCTGTCCTTACTCTCTTCCTCTATGTCTCTCCTATCCAATCTTTCCCTCCCTCACTTTCTCTCTAAAGTTCTTACTTTTTTCATCTCTCTCACTCTCAATCCTTTATCCTTCTCTCTTGCTCGCAATACACAATTATATTTCCATCATTCTCAATTCTTCTTTTAAATTCTCTCCATCTCCTTCTCGAGAAATGGATTTGAATCGCGGATTGTTCATACTTCTCCATTAAAAGATATTTTCCTCCACTCCTCACTCACCATTGTGAGATCGTCTGCGGTGAGTTTAAGAAATGGCGCTTGTTTTTCATGATTGTTTATCGAGCAAGAATGGAGGCGGGAAAATTCCTCCATCTTTCAAGGTCTTGCCCACAGGACGGCGTGAATAATGTATTCTAAGTGCTGGTTTCACACGCGTTCAATGAAATACTTATAACAGAAGAGAGAAAAAATGTATTTAGAAAGAAAGAAAGCTGCGATTCATTTCGTGCGAGTGAAAGTAAAAATAAATTTAACCTCTTGAATAAAATTGATATTTTTTTTGAGTCGATATTTTTAGTTCATTACAGTCAAGGAAAACTAAAAGAAGGCAGTTTTCTAGAATCTTTTTGTCTCTTTGGTAGCAAAAAAATTAAAATATGTATTTATTTTATATTTTGTCCGGTAAAATATAATTTAAACGATAACAGGATTTTTAAAAGATGTCAAGTATATATATCCATGGTGCAGGCACATAGCTGACTGTGTGATTGTCTGTGATTGTGTATGTGTAGTAGATTCGGTTATTCAGGTTGCGCATTAGTTGCTGATGGAAATACTTACAAAAAAATTACGGAGTTCATTTTATCGAACTTTTATGGCTATCAAAAGACGGTTTACCAAAGCAAATTCAGTTTAACACTTAGAAATAAAAATTAAAAGAATCCGTGGAGAGCGAGCAGTCCACAAAAGAGAGAAATTTTCGCAGCAATAAATAAATAAACGGAATAAATGTGAGTGTATATGAGAAAACCACATTAAATTATAAGGAGTAGAAATGCATAATTCCAAAATATAACAAATCGAAAATTAGCGAGTTGATATTCATAAACCTTTTAATAGATTTGTTCTTAATTTCCTTTTCTAAATTAAAATCTCAAAGCTTAAGTCACTTTGAAAACCTTAGAGAAAGTAACAACAACAGACGCATCAAATTCTGATTATATTTAATTAAAAATGACTATGTAAAAAATCAAGGAAAATAGGAATTCGTTCAAGCTATCATCCATTTAAAGCTAATATAAGGTTACTTTTTGAATTGATAAAAATAGTTTACATAGGTAAAAGAACAGAACGTAAGAACTTCATCAAGTCAAATTTAACAGAAGCAAATATTTAAACAAAAGCTACACAGGAGTATAAATCAACATCTTATATGGTCTGTCCGTAGACAGGTCCTTAATTATTCTTGGTTTAAGTAGTTATCTATATACTCCTATTTTCTGCAGTCTTCTTCATTTCTTGATGGCTCTCTTTCCCTTCCAAGTCGTCTATCAGTTGAAACCTTTTCCTACCTTTTTCTTTTTCCTTCCAGTTTCCCATCTAACACATATTTAATCATACTATCTCTCTTCAGGTAATGCCAGACCCAGGTCACCTTTTTCTCTCTTATAGTCTATATAATCATCCGATTGTCTTTTCTTCTTCTTATCACTTCCTAGTTTTTCATTTTATCTGTCCATTTTATCTTCAGCATTCTTCTCCATGCCCACATTTCGAAGCTACCCAAGGAATTTATATAATTTTTTCTTAGCGTCCATGTTTCTGCCCAATACATAGCATTTTATTAACTTATTGCGGCCATCCTCCTTTGTATTCCCCGTTAGCAAGAGTTTATTTCTTATGAAAGCGGATTTTGCTTTCGCTAATCTAGTCCATATTTCATCGGTACATTTTGCTTCTCTCTTTATGATGCTTCCAAGATATTTATAACTTAAAACTTATTCTAATGGCTTTCCTCCAATACTTATGTTCAATATTTCTCCTCGAAATTAGTATGATCTTGGATTTTTTGTATTTATTTCCATTCCGTAAAAAGGTAGAAAATTCGGACATATCATATTGGTACTAACTGATATTTGATCAAAAATTTTCGAACACACTTCAACAAATATCTCCCGTTCCAGGAGAAAAATAAGTAATCGTGTGATAATTACAAAAGTGAAGAGATACATTGGGATCGAAACGGGACAGAAAAACTTTTCCCACGCAATCCATTAGGAACCTTTCGCGAAAACGAAATTCAAGAAAACGTCATTAGAAGCAGTGAGAAAATATGTGCTTCCCCAAAAACGTTCCAACGAAGACGTCAGCAGAAATCCTTAAGCGTCCCATCTCCACGAGAGAGGAGAAGAAAAAATAGAGGGAAAGGAGGGAAGAACGAGGAATTCGGAAAGCAAACAAAAAGAAAAAAACCTCGGAGAAAAAAAACAGCTCGTCCTAAACCTTCCGTGGAACATTCCGCTATTTTTCTTCCTCCGAGATCGCGGAACAGAAAAATCTGAATAACTCTTTTTCTCTCTCTCGCATACTATTCTACCTCTCAAAGCAAGCGAATGAAATCGAAAGAAAAGGGAAGGAGAGAAACGCAATAGAAACGGATCAAATTAAAGAGGAAGAGAGAGATCTCTCTCTTTCTATATCCAAGTCGCTACTTTCGACGATCTGCTAAAAAAAAGCGCGCGGAAATTCTATAGAGCCAGATTCCGACCGAATGAGACGTGGAGCAAGACTGGGAAGGGAAGGGAACCGGAAAGGAGAGACCGGTCACCATCCAATTTTTTACCTTCCTTCTCTCTCTCCCTTCTTCCTTCCCCACCTCTAATCTCTTTTTTCACCAGCCAAATTCTAGCATCAATTCCTTTTAGTTTGCTGAGTAATAGAGGCAAAAGGGGACTCGTGGGAATGGGAGAGCGAGGAGGGCGGGAAAGAGTTGGGAGGTGCACCGTCAAATCGTTACACGCTAAAAAGATATATAGAGAAGTAAAAAGGGAGAGAGGGAAGAAGACAGAGGTGAAATTAAGACGGAGAATTTTGTAGGGAGATAGAATAGGAGATGGGCAAAGAGAGGAATGGAGAACGGTAACGTAACGTAACGTAAAAAGCAAGATAAGGACGAGATATTTGGAATCTTCCAATTTTGTTCCTTTTCATTTCAATAGACCCACGATGTTTTGGATTTTAGGTAGACTCGAATAGATGGAAGAGATTTTTTAATATTATTTAGGAGGGTAGGTAGGAAATATATGAATGGCGACTACCCTTGAAATGCTTAAGAAAATGAATGACAAATTCTTTCCAAACCTTCTCAAGCTAAGTGAGAAAATGTTCTTTTCCCTCTTTCTTCGATGAGTTCTCAACCGGTCCCAGGAAAAATGTATGCGATTTTTCAATATTTTTTGTTTTAAATTGCCATCATAGAGTTTTTATTGCAATAATGATGGGTTATAATTAATATTTACATGGCAATTTTCTTGAAATTGACCAATTTTGGAAGCTTTATTGTTTCCATAACATCTTACTTATGAGTGCTCCTAGGTACCTATTTAACAATCCATACGGATTCGAGTACGCGGGATATTTCGAGCGCAACCTCCCTCTTTTATTTTGCTCTGTGTAGGCGCAACTGTTCTAGTGTGTACTATTACATTCTTGACTCAATGAAAAATAATAAGAAAAAACATTTTGCCAAGCGATTCCGCGGTGTTTTATTACCTAATCCTAACTTCAAAAAAATAATGCTTTTTTCAAAGTCTATTTCATTTATTTGTCCAATCGGTTTAAACAAAACTACGATGGAAGTGATATTATAAAATATACAATATTAACAATATGCATCCTAAATGGGTACTGTCGTTAATATTGATAAAAATTAAAATGAATGGTGTTGCACAAATTACACTGCTGTATTTACGTTCGCCATAATGACCTCCTTCTACCGAAACAATCCTGTGTGAATGCATAATATGACAGCGGGACCACATCGTTAAACATGGAGAGAAGCAGCGAAGGAAGACGCTCCGCTATCCCCACATTTCGCTTATTTACAAACCGTTTACTCCTTTCGTCGTGCGGGGCGAAATGAAAGACGGAGAAAAGCAGGGCCTAAAAAAAACCTTCAGCACGACATCCGAGCTCGCTGGGTTTCATATGATGAAGGATGGGAACGAATAGGATGTTAACCCGGAGAGCTGTGTTGGATAACACCGCTCTTATTAAACATCTAAACTCCTAAATTGTCGCAGGATTTACGAAAATAATATATATATATATATATATATATATATATATATATATATATATATGATATAAATATCGACCAAGCATCTTAGACGGGGGTCGAACCGACGACCTCAAGACGTGTGCCACTCGGATATTCGCAAGAGATTAAGAGCATTCGCATACAGATGAACTCCGGGACATAGAGTGAGAGATAGAGGGAGGGAGGTAAGAAAGAGAGAGGGAGAGGAGAGATAGGTCGGAATTCGACGGTGGAAGGTGATGAAGGCAGGAAAGTCGTGCTTAGGGAGATTCGGGAGGGATTAGGAGAAAGAGGGAGCGAGAGAAAAGGAGGAGAGAGTGCGGTCGGGAGCGACGGATGCCGATGCAGTAAATAGAGGATAGGGATGCGATTGGCCGGAAACGGGAGGCGGAGATAAACAGGGATGAGCCGGGGCAGTAAGCCGGAGGAGGTGAGGGAAAAAGCGGTAGAGGAGCGGTAGGCCATAGGGTAGGGAGCGGGCCGTTAAAGAGAAAGGGTAGGAGAGGTTAATGTTTATAGGAGAGGTTTCTGAAGGCGGCAGGGTTGTCACGCGGTAGAGGGTAATAGGATTAGGTGGACGTAAGAAGAGACGATATGACCGAAGAAAAGAAGAATGAGAGAAAGAAGAAAAATAAAGCAGTAAATGAAGGCGGTCTGTAATTTGGGGGATAGAGGAAATGAGGGCGAGATCAAGGAACAGAAGTGAGAAGGACAGGTTACGTGAGGGACAGAAAAAGGTAGAGTGGAAAACACACGGTTAAAATGTCTAATGACCTAGACTTTAACAATGGATGAATACAGGGTTTAGCAAATGAGGCCTTAAAATATGGCTGAAGGGAGACGAGTGATATAAGATATTATGGCAGAGAGAAACGAGAAAATTAGGAAGGGATTTAAAGGAAAAGCGAAATAAATAAATAAAAGTAGAGAGATGGACTGGGCTTTACGTGACAAGATATCGGTCGATAGGAAAGAGAGATAAGGAGGGTGGAAGAGAAAGAAAATAAGGGTGAGAATGGAAAACGCAAAAAAGGGTCCAATATAGTAATTGAGAGAGTGAGAGGGAAGGAGGGACAGGGGGCGGAACGAAGATTGCGGAAAATGGGAGGTCGAGGAAAATGAAACGAAAGATATGAGGTAGAAATAAAATAAAGCCCAAGTTTTAAAAGACGGCGGGAGAATGAAGGAAAAACAGCGGGCGGAGAGGTTAGGAAAAGAAGGGTATGAGGAGAGCAGGAGAGGTTGCGAGGGACGAAAAAATGCGGAAGTGCGAGAGAAAGAGAGGGAAGGGGATTGAGGGTTAAGGCAAGGAAGGGTGCTAAGGAGGGAGAGATAGAAGGGGTGGTTGTTGCTGAAGGAGAGGATGAGTTAAACCCATTACGTCAAGAGAGACCCCCGAAGAATAAGGAAATTGAGGGAAAGGAGATGACGGGGGAAGGAGGCAGAGGGATGGAGGGAGGTAAAGCCGAGAGAGGAGCAGAAAGGCGGAAAAAAAAACTCAAGAGTAACGGATGTTAGTGATTGAGGGAGAAACAATGGATGATCAGCCTACTTGTTTCCTTTCTTTTCTATTTTTTTCGTTTCCACAAAGGGAAATAGTCCTCAAGACGTCGGGATACCAAAATAAGCTGAAGAATAAACGAATAACGGGATGAAAGAAAGGTCACCGCGTTGGGGAGAAATTATTTATGAGAGAGAAATTTTGGAGGCGTGGTCTCGATCGAAGACTGAAACATAGCACCGTTCCTCTATTTATTTTCATGGAATTTCAAAGAGAAAAAAGTAATCGTTTTGTTCAGCTAATGACTCATTCGTCTGTAGGGTTGTATAATTTTCCTTGGGAGCCTTAATTTTTGCCGCGTTTGATCGTGAAAGGAGAAGAAAAATGAATCCGTGAAGTCGGTAAGGTACGATCCCTTAAGAAAGCGAAGGAAAATTCATGAGGTATATTCATTGATACATTGCCATCATTTTGGGTAAGATAAAAATAACCTATTATAAATATCTTGCCCTACAGTACGATCCTTATCCATACATTTCGTAAGTCTCCCTACCCCAGGCGAGATTCAATATACTACTTAACAAGAATTAATATACCACCGCCTCGGGTCTTCCTATCCTTTCGATATACGCATTAATAAGATGATAAAGGGAATTATTCGCTTTTATGTTATCCAAGAACCACGTTCCACCGAAAGCAATTATGCCAAAGTACATTAATTCACTTAGTTGCGCTTAACAATCAATTAATTTGTTTTTGATCTAAAATCTCAATGATAAAGTGCAATAGGAGGGGAACCAGCAGCCAGGATTAATCTCAACATTTTCTGATAAAAACAGCATAAACATGATTCTAGGACGAGACTGCAGCTCGAGTATGCACGGGAGAACAACAATGACCGCGGCTCATGCAGGTTAGCATAAGAGAGGGACACCAATGGTGGGGCGACCACACAACTGACGAATAAGAAAAATTAAATCCTCGACAACTAAACAAGAATTTCCTCTAAACTACTTCTAAATGCCTCTATCAAAAGACTGAATGATTTCCATGCTATAAAATATATCAGGGTTCTCAAACTCGCGGTCTGGATGGTGCATTCATGTGGCCAGCGACGAAAGTAATACGATGGCGTGGCCCAAACGCAAATGTAAAACTCAATCCAATTCTTATGAAACATCTCACGTAAATCTTTGAAAATAATCTACGAAAAATATGAAGTCAACTCTCAAAATATCCACAGTTTGCTGCTCATTTACGTTTAACAACCAAAACAGTTGTGACAAAGGAGAATATTCTTCACTTTGTTAGACTAATTGTTACCACGGTCCGAAGGACCTAAACTGCAACACCGAATCTAGTACTTCGTAATGAATGACATTAAAAGCGCATTGAAGTATCTCCGCCTCTGATGAAATGAGAGATAGAATGTTCAGAGAAGATGAATCGACTTGAGGAGTGGGAAAGCCGGTAACATGGAATGCGACTCACGGATTTGTTTTATTGATTTCATACGGCCGGCACACTGATGTGTGTTTGAGATCTCTGTAATATATTGCAGATATCCGTATGATCATAGGACAGCAACAAAGGATAAAAGAAAACTGCGGAGAAGACACAAAAGGCACATTAACGCTTCTGTCATCTTGAACTCTTCTGCCGATAATTACGAAAGAAAGCCATCTTACGAAATATTGCTTTGTAGCTCTTGAAATAGATACTTTGCTCACATGATATGCAAACCAAGTCAAGAGTCCTGAAAGTAAAAACAAATTTCTTGCTCCATAGGCATGTAAAATTATTAAAGCTATAAATGAGTAACCCTTTTGTAATTTATAGGACGTTTTAAAATAATAATATTTCTGTTTTATTCGAAATTGAAAGGATTTCTTCCTCAAAAGTCTTCAAATCAATCCTGCAAAATAAATGTTTTTATTCCGTTGGCGATCTCAATTTCAACGGTCATTATATTCCAGCAACGTACCTTCTATTCTATTAAATTTCTCTTATCTACGATGATCATATTACCCAATTCGTTCCCTATATTAGGGGACAATCGATCACAAGAACACGAGACAAATTTAAAGAGGCGCTTAAATAAATAACAAGATTCTATTAATTTTGACTCTTGTATTTTTTCTTTAATTTGCAAAGAAAGATAAGGAGAACATTTCGAAGAGAATTTCGTGGCAATTCCACGAAATTACTTAAAAGGAACGCATAAAGGTCTGATGGAAGCAGAAATGTGCGGTGAATGGAAAAGCAGGTCCGGAGTTTATGAGGTAGGATAGTGAAAGAAAGAGGAAAGGAAAGCGAGAGAGAAAATGAGATTGAACATAGGAAAGCACAGTGAGATAAAGAGAAAAAAGAGAAGGGAAAATAAGAGATGAAGAGGAACGAGACAGATTGAGGAAAGTCGATATTAAGTCAAGGGCAAGGAGATATCTTAAAAGGATATAAAATAGTAATGGAAGGGGAGAGAATAGAGTAAAAGAGAAAGAACGTGCGAGAAAGTCAAGGCCGATAACCATCCCGTGAATCAGAGAAATCATGAAATACTACGCGAAAAGGGTAAAGGGCAGAGAGGAAGGAGATATTGCAGTGGTGACCAACCCGTCGCACACGAAGTGGCCCGCGAAGACATTTGGAATGGCCCGCGAGATGGGGAGAAAAGAAAAATCGATATAAGAAAGGAAAAGTAATATCATTGAAATCAAAATTTACACGACGAAGAAATTATGAGTATCAACTGAAATTTATAAACGCGAGCAATATTTTAATAATTCATTTAGAAAATTAATAAAATAATTTTAATAACTTAATAAAACAATCTCTCAAGAGAGGAGACGTGCCATTTTTGCTTTTATCAGGTTCTTTCAACATTTTTAATAGAAGGTTCAAATACTTCAGTTTTTCTTAAAGAAGATTGCATTACCTACTGAATATGATGTGCTCAATGCAATCTTATGTACTCTGAGAGGGAAAAACAGTTTTGGTCGTTGCATGGACCGATTTTGCATTTATTTTACTTCCTGAAGGTGTAAAATCCCATGTGGCTTTTCGATTAGCCATCCATCCTGACACAGTTTGTTATTTAAGAGGTAATGACGAGTCCCCGCTCTCTTCAGTTGATGTTATTATACGGATGAGGCTTTTGGCTAAGATGCCATCGATAGAACGTTATAAGGTTTAATGGACTCGGAAATTTCTTTTCGAGGTAATTTTATCGTACTTCGAGGAGATTTCAGTCAAATTATCCCTGCTGTTCACCATAGTTAAAGATCTCAGATAATTTATCTTCCTTAAAGGCATCTTCTTTATGGCCAAATTTTCGGCAATTTCATTTAAAGCAGAACTTGAGAGTCAGACCAAAACTAATAGTTTTCAAAACGGTTCCGCAAAAAAGGTGATGGAGAATAAAATACCGTATCGGTGCTAAATTTCATACCTACATACCAAAAAATGTCGACAAATTATTATCCAATAAAACATAATAAAATGGTCGGTTCATTCGAACAATACTAACTGGACGCAATGTGAATGTCATAAAAATTAACTAAGATATATTTTTTAAAAACCCAAAGAAAATGTAACATATTTTAGAATAGATGAAGCGCGGAATTTTGGCATCAAAGCTTTTGAAGAAGATGTTAAGGTTAATTTTCAAACAATATCGAAATCCCATTTCCCCAGAAGGGTTTCCACCACATGCATTAAATTTGATAATTGGAGCAATTAACTTGCTATTACGGAATTTATAAATTACAAAAGGTAGTTGAAACGGCACACGTATGATAGTGCATAGTCTGCTTGAACGAATACTAGGTGCCGAGATTATATCGTGCTCGCCGAGGGGAACACATGTGTATATCCCTCAATAAACTGGACTCAAAGCATTATCCATAGATGTCATTTGCTCTTTTCAGACGCCAGTTCTCTGCGAGTTGAACATTCAAAACGGCTACGATTAAGTTACCAGTGAAAACCTTTGAACAAGTTGGAGTGTATCTTGAACAAAAAGTGTTTATTAATGGGCAGCTGATGTTGCTCTATCTGGAACAACCGGCTTCGATTCACGTTTAGTGCCCAAATAAATCAATAACTAATGTTGTCTACGAAAACGTTTTATGAAGAATGTCCACAATAAAAAACCTTAACGTCGTAAATACTCAAGAACAAGCACTGAAAAAATACTGGTCTCAAAAGTTCTTTCAGAATCTTTTTTCGGTGAATTACCACTGCAGACGGCTGCTTTGTAGTCAAAATGCGCATCTTGTTATTACTTGTATATTCTTGTATTCTCCTGGTCATGGCAGATTTTTTCTCCTGTTTCCAAATTTCCCTAGTTCGAAGTGGCGAACGAGTATTAAAAATATACAAAACCTATCTAAGGAACGAGTAAATAGTCGCAAGGGAGGCGAGCGGAGGCGGTTGTTGACGTTCTCAGGGTGCTGGTGGAGGAACCCGATAGTATTTTCATGTTTTTTTTGCCCTTTTCCACTTTTTGCGTTATTAATATTAGCTTTATCTTGAATTTAGTCAGATGCAGTAATATCGGCCCAACGGAAAACTTGTATCTCTTTATTGGCCAAATCAGAGGTATTGGGACGAATGCATGTGAAACCTTAAGTTGCTAAATCATAAGGATCATATGTATACGTGTATATAAACAATTTAAATATGCTTTGTGAGGAGAAAATTAAAATAATTTATTTGAATAAAGGTGGAGTGTTATTGAAAAGCAGGAGAGTCACTCGAGGTAGGCTCTAGGATGTGTGTATGTAGTATGTATGTGCATATGCGTGTGTTTGTACTCACAGGATAATAGGAAAAAGGATGACGACAAAGTGGTAGGGGGAGTGTGGAGAGAGAGAGAGAGAGAGAGAGGGGGGGGAGAGAAGGGCTGATGAAAGCAAGAAACTGCCAAATGAGAATGCTTAAGGAGAATGGAATGCGGAAGTGGAATTCAGAGCCTTTGCGTATGTGGGCGAGAGTGAAGGATACAAGAGGGGGAGGTAAGCATGTGGAGGCGGAGATGCTTTGATGCGTAGGAAGCATATGCGGGCGGAGGCGTGACCGAGAGAGAGAGAGAGGGAAGATGAAAGCGCCGCGACCATATGTCCGTGATGGAGATATTGCAGGTAGAATGATCTATTCCAAGCAAATGACCAAGGTACATATCATTCCACCAGTTCCCAGCACGTAAATGGGTTTCTGCGGAAAAAAGGAAATTCGTTGCTCCGCATCGCGTCGTTAAAAAATAACAATGCTTTTTTCATCGTTAGAAACGCGTTGCTACGTGGAAACGAGCGTCCAAAAAACGTAAACTCGAAACAAAAATGTGCAAAAATAAAAGCGTATTTCGTATTCATAGTGGCGCAATTCTGTGGGTTATTTTAAATACTGGTCCGTCGAATAAAAAATAATGAGGCGAAACGTTTTGAGATAATATATTTCATACCTAGACGGCTTCTCTTTCGAAGCTTGAAAAATTGGAAAAATGAAAAACGTCGAATATAAAAGTGGGATTAATTTTCCAATGTGTTAAATCGCATGTCGAAATAAACTGGTCTCGCGCGCTGAATACTGCCTACGTTGAAAATAAATCCGATGTAATTTTGCCTGTACTAAAATATGATCGATGTGGAAAAGTTGTCCATTTTTTCAGATATGACTAATCACTCAAGGTTAAATTTCTGGTTTTAAAAAAGGACGATTTTTTGAATAAATAAATAAAATTAATATAGATAACGAATTACTTTTCATAAATCAAGAGAAACCCTTTATAATGTACAAAGCAGCATTCCATTAAAGCAGTGGTGCCCAACCTTTTTACACTGCGGGCCACATTGATTGTTGTGAATCCTTCGGTGGGCCGCATTGGAAATTGCTAATTCTTCGGCGGGCCGGATTAGAATTTAAATTACAAGTTACCTATGTATTCTGAATTGCGATATAAGTGAAAATCAATTCTAAATAACGTTTTTATGGTTAAAATTTCAATATTCAATGTTTTATTATCAAAATTTTCATAAAAATGTATGAATTTCTGTGTATGGCTTTAAAAAATTCGAAAGGAAGCTCATAAGTATCAAAATGTTTAAAAATAAAATTTCCAATACTGCTCCAAAAATGCTATATAGGGCAAATAGAAGGACAATTCATTCGCTTCATAGATCACATTCCACACTTCAAACATGATAGATTTCGCAAATCTAGCCTTGTCAAATACATCCAAAAACGTGCACTCAATCACAACAATTTGAAATTAATAGCATTAAAAAAACGCACTAGAAAAGCTACATATTTTCAAATCTGAACTTGATTCCAAGTTCACCATTGCATTTCTTGGCTGAACACATAGTATCTATTTTCTAGAAAAATCCCGTGATTACCCTAGTTACCCTACCCCTGTAATAAACCTATCGCTTCCAAAGGTTTAAATATCTTCCCTCTCGAAATTCGCATAGCCCAGGATCCCACACACGCCCTTAACGGACGCCCACTCGCAACCCCCCACTCTAGCGCATATGCATAAACACAACAAAAATGCCATTAACCATGTTATTTTTATCAAATTCTACATTTAATTTCATTTGGTTCATTCGACGTCTGACTATAAAGTAACGAGATTGATTTTTTGTGTGACACGTGGCAACATAGGAATCTTTGATGAAATGTGCGACTATTTAAGTACATTATTCATCAGCTAAATGAATCACAACCATTTCCATCAGGTTTCTGTTGTTATGTCAGTACGCGGTTAATGGCTTAGTAACTAAAGCCAATTACATTTTACCTCAAGATAACACTTCATGCAATTTTTATGAAATGAATTTTAAATTTTTAGAAAATTTATTGCTAAAAATTTGAAATTTCCGAATTAATAGCGCGTATCTATAGTTATTGTTTTTGTATTTTAGTGCGTTATAAAAGTTAAATCTACAAAAATATTTTTGTTGTCTTGTTATTATAAAAGGGAGCGTTCAATGAATGGAAGGACTAACTTTTATTCGTCAAAAATCCTTATTTAGAATCTACTTTCGGTGAATTACCAGTAAAGACAGCTGCATTGAAGTAAATTGATTGATTAAATTGCATTACATTTATAGCCAAAATGCGTATTTGGTTTTTCATTACCTTTTTACCGGCATTGGGGATACTTTATATAATACTTTTATAAGTACTTATTTCTTATTTTTTATTTTTAAGACCTCATTTTTAACACAGATATGCCTTCATTTAAATACAACAATAAGCATAAATATATTTGAATTTAATACACTATGTGTTAATTTTATCGTGGCACTAGCACGACCGCAAATCCTTCAAAAACCAAACTCGAATTTAATTAAAAGAATAATATAAGCATAATTTTAATTACCATGATAAATTATTTCACCGTAATTTCATGATGCATTAAATGCGCTCAGTTGGAACCTAACGAAAAATAGGAAAAAAATGCTTGTCCCCCCAAGTTAGGCTGATAAATGGATGTTATTCGTCACAATTAAAGTACGTCTCTTGTAGTAGCCGAAATTTGTCGTTTCCATCAGTTCCCTATGGATTCATATCTATCTTCCTCCCTTTCTCTCCTAAATTTCTGCCAATGACATTTCACGATGTTACGCTTCACTCCGCGAGCCATCAATCAACCGTGGGCGGATGTCGGTAACACTGTTATTTGAACGTTACAATTTTTGCTTAAAAATAGAGAAGAGTATGGATTCAAAAAAATGCAATGGATTGAGTAATAATCAATGATGGAAACTGTCGGAATGACTAAAAAATTTGCAAACAACGTGGGTTATCTTTTTTTATAAATTTAGTGTTTTTAATGCTAATCATCAGGCGAAGAAATTATCAGTTTCACCTTACGAAAGAAAGCATCGAAGAAATGTCAAATCAAATATCAACCAATCACACTTTCCTCCATCGACTGTCATGTATTTAATATAATTGTGTGATGTAATGAGAATTATGCATCAAATTACGTAATGCTGCCGTTAAAATATGGAAAATCGTGACATTTTTCAGTATGCAGCATCAATCTATTCGCTTTGCTTTAGATAATTCCTCAATAAAGTCATAAAGCAAGAACTTTTGTTCCTATAATTATTTTTCTCAAATTTGATAGGACAAGTAGACGCAAAGTACAAAGTTTTTCTTCAAGCCTTTCAGATATATCTTGAAAAACAGGATATTCTCCAGATTATGCTTCATTATGGAACCTCCTTAGCCCTTAGAATAATCTGTCTAAATTCAATGATAAAAATGTCCATTAATCATTTAAAATGAATTACATCAGTTTCCAGAGAACTAGAAAATATTTGACAGTGAATACTGTTGCGTAGTTAATACCTGTACTTCGGACGCAGATGGAAAAAATCAATTGAGAGCATGGTATCATATATGGTACCGGAGGTTATATGAACAATGGCACTGCTTCAAATTCCAAGCTATACGTTGTTTTACAAAGCTAAAAGAAGTTTAAATGTCATTTACTTCGCACAAACTGCATTTAATTCGTTTTCACAGGCTAAAATATATTCAAATTTTACGTCACAGACTGTTGCAGCTCCAGTAATGACTTCGGAGTCGTAACATTTGTAAATTTTGTAATAGGTATGTGCCCATAATAGGTGGTTGCATGCAAAATAACCAGTTATGCAAAAACATGGATTGTTTAAGGACTTAGTTCAATATAAGGTTAAACTATATGCGTGTTAAATTATTGACACGAGAAGAATTTTCAAAATATAGCATTCAATCATTCACCTCGAGCCAGAAAAGCTAGATATAAAATAAATTAGTCGAAGGACTCACAGGAAAAAAGAACCTCGGAGGGAATTATAAAATAAATAACGATAACACACCTTTCCAAGGATGAACCAAATATCTACGTTATACATACCTGACATATGGTTTCTACTCCTACCTAACGCTTCGCATACTAATAAATATTTGGAACCGCATCCAGATTCCCCGCACGCTCTACACCCTCGCCGATGCATTTTTACGTATTAAAGGAAGTAATTTCCTGGAAGCACTCCGCTGCAGATGGATCCTTGGGGAAGCTGAGGAAAAAAATAAACGAGAGTTTCATCCTCGAGGGCTAGCGGATTCAAACGGTACTAAAACTTTTCGTATTTTTTTCCTAAATGCCTGCAAATCCTCAACGCTATCGGGAGGAAATTATATCGAATATCCAGCACAAAAGCAGATGCTTACGTTTAAAATGATAAAAGATTATAAAAATAAAGAAAGCGAGAAAGGAGTAATAATAAGAATAAGAGAAAATGGGACGAGGTTGAAGGATGAACGATTAAGGCTGAGAGGGGAAGCGAGGAGGGAAGGAGAATGAGATCCAGGAATCCTTTAGTAAGGGCGCGGCTGAGGCGCAGAATGCTAGGCGTGAAGAAGGAAAATGGAGTTTAGCGTAGGGGGCCGGGAGGAGGGAAGCGGTGGGATTGGAGGGGGAAGGTTACTGGGAGAGAGGTTCGCAGCAGCAAGGTACAGAAATATTAGGCGAACCGGAGGTGAGGGAGAAGCCGTGTAAGGGTGTGCAGAGGGAGGAAAGAGATATGAGGAAAGGAGAATAGATATTTACGATCAAGTACGAGGGAAGGGAGAGGAAGCACTAAACAAAGGAAAAGATCAGAGAGAAAGGAAAGGAAGAGTGAAAGTGTCACAGAGTGTGGATGTGGGAGAAAGAGAGAGGGAGAAATGGTAGGGGAAAAGAAGGATTTTCGGGAGGCTTTGTGGGTTGGTGGGTGGTTAAAAGGTTCAATAACGAGAACCTCCCTCATTTTTATGAAGTTTCCAGTAGCGGTGGTGTCGATGTTGGTGGCTGCGTGGCATAGCCAGGGCAGAAAAGTGGTGCCGACGGAATCCGGGGAACATTACCTCCCATTTTCATAATCTACTCCCCCGCCACCTCATACTTTCCCCCTTAAAAAATAAATAATAAAAACCCTCCTGCCAAAAAACTGGGCGAGCTACCAGTCTTCCTTCCTCTTTCACAACCTTACCCTTTCTCAGCTTCCTCTCCTTTTCCGCGTTCGCCAGAAGCTGGCACACGAGGAACACTCAATTCTTCCCTCAGCCGACAGGGAGATGCTCCATGCCTCTTGCATTTTGTATGCTATCCTTTCCGCACATATTTTTTTAATTCTGTCCTTTTTCTCTTTCTCTCTCCTCCTCTCTTTCTCTCCTTCCCTTTTCTGTCTCTTAATGTATAAATAGTGTACTCCCTTGCGTAACGCGGAATTTTGTTCTCGGAAATGATCGCGTTGGGAAGAACCGCCTAGCGCGAATTTAATGCCTTACGGGAAATACCTCTTTTTATTGTAAGCCACGAGCTTTCTCACGTCACATGTATACTTGAAATGCGGTGCGGACCCTATACCAAGCCGCGTGCAATTGATTTATATTACGTGTTTGAGCAATGAGAGTTACATTTATTGCATATTCAAATCCGCGTTGGGGAAATCGTTTTGGACAAGAGATTACTTATATATATTTTATATAACTATCCTCGCGAATTATTTATTCTTCCTTAATCATTTAAGAAAAATTAAACTAACCCCAAGATTTCCGATGGATAATCCTAAGAATGAATAACTTAAAGTAATTTTCATTTTAAAAAAGGGGAGTATATGAAAGGTAACTGAGCGAAGTGAAGCTGGAAGAAGTGGAGTGATTTTCCAAAAAATCTACAATCAAAGGCAGAAGCAGAGAAAAGTAGTAGAGGAAACAGAGATCCGGTTATTGGGGCAGCGAATTTAAGATTGACCTTAATGGAACGTTATTAATCCTCATAAAATCGCGGGAATTATGAGACGGAAGCTTTAATTTTTTTTCGCGCGGAATATGGGATAGACTAAATGTCATAAGAGAGAATGGAAAAAAGGATAAAATTTTATCGGGCGAAAAAATTAAATGGATCTCATTTCTCTTTCGTTTCTGCGCTACAGTTTGTATTTGCCGAGTATTCGGTGTTTGAAAACCTCCAGAGATACGCAGCGAAAAATATTCGAGAAATGTGTAGGAATATCTTTTATGGAATGAAATGGGAATAAGAACGAGTTAATTTCAATGATTTCATAGGAAGAATTGAGTAACCTATCTAATACTTTCAATTAATATTTCTAATAATAATTCATAAATGAATGGAAATAGTAAGTGTTGTGCCTTCCATATCTATACGATACCTTAACCAGTAAAAGTAATGCCATCGATAATGTTCTTACCTACGATATATGCTCTCTGTCCCATCTGTCTTTCGGTCTTCTTTTCAGTCTCTTGATGTTTCATGGGATCCATTCGACGACACTAGACATCCATATTACCCAGTAGTTCCTTTGGCGTTCTCTTCGGATTATCCCTAGCATACATCCCTTCATGATCCCCCGTGGAGTTAGCAGGCGCTGGATTATTCTGGCGTTAATGGTCCAGGTTTCCCATCTATAGATCAGGAGAGGCAGAACCCATTGGTCCTACAATCTCCTTTTTAGAATGACTGGGAAATTTGATTTAAAGATGTTTGCATTGATGCTAAAAGCACTCCATGCCATCTCCCCGGTTGATTTATTCAAGAAGTGATCCGTCGATAGTGATTAGTTGACTCAAGTAGCTTGTGACTTCTTCGAGTTCTGCTCCGTTGATAGATATCTTCTCAGAATTTGCGAAGGAGTTGAACATGACCTGCTCTAGCTCCTTAGTTCTTCTTCGGAGCACTTCCACGTTTCCTGCGTGTACTATTATGTCATCAGTAAATCGCAGATGAAACTCTATTTAGCTTTATACTTTTTTCTTCCAGTCTAGCGTTTTGAATACTTATTCTAGAGCTATTGTGAATATTTTAGGAGACATGCTATCTCCTTACATCACTCCCTTTTCAGTCTTAAAAGCACTTGTTTCTTCATGCAGCTATACGGACGATATTGCATTTCCATAGATATTCTAGATCAAGGTTAAGTACGTTTCTTCTACTTCTTGTTTCATCAGTGCACTTAACACCGATCAAGTTCGAATAGAGCCGAATGTTTTTTTTTAGTCGACGAAGTACCTACATAGAGGCAATTCGTACTCATTAGTCCTACTGATTATCTCTCTCACGACTTGAATGTGGTCCATCGTATTATACCCACCGTGAAACGCGGCTTTTTCTCTGGTTTTGCCGTAATCAAGATGGTATTTTAGGTGCATAGTATTTTGATGAATAGTTTGTAGACATTTGGGAATAGTCTGGTCGATATATAGTTATTCGAATAATTTTGGAATTATTTTGTGCAAAAGGATGTCAATTGCGTGATTCCACTTTTATGGTATCTTCCTCAGGCTTGATGTAAAAATCTTGGCGAGGATCTTGCCTATACAGTTCTCTGATACCATCAACTCCAGATACGTTTCCATTCTTCATACACCTGATCCTTTTGGAAGATTATCTGCAATTTCTTTGGTGGGCGTATTTTTTTTTCATTTTCATCATCATTGACTAGTGTATCTTCATACAACTTGGTGTAGAATTCTTGTAGCAGTTTTAAAATTAATTTTCGTCTATGGGTTATCGAGCAGCCTTCTAGCACCAGTGCCTCCAGCTGTCTCTTACCAATCGAGAGATGTTCTTTCATTTTCATACAACTTCCATGGTTTTCTCTATTGGCTAATACTTATATTTCTTCAACTATTCTTTGGTGAATTTCCTTATAGTTTTGTTTATTTCTACAAAGTGGATCATTCCTTTTCATTTCCCTTTACTTTTTCATCAGCAGTCTGAGTTTTCAGATAATGTTTTATCTGGTTTAACAGTAACACTTCCGCATATTTTATGAGTGGTTTACTTGGGTACCTTTATTATTCCTATTTCGGTTTCTTGGTCTTCCAGTACACTGAATCAATTTGAAGTTTAAGCTGAAAATTTTCCTTTCGTTTTTTACCACTTATGCAATGATATCAGACATAGGCTTCTTTATCTTTCCATCTTTAAAATGAATTTTATTCTGTATTGTACCGGTCGATGGTCGCTTACAGCTTTAAATTGGTTGAGGACAGAACAATCTTCTACCACATGTATTTTATTGACTAGTATGTATTCAATTTCATTCCTTATGCCATTGGGTCACTTCCACGTCCATTTTCTGTTGGCGCTCTTCTTAAAGAAGGAGTTCATTATGTATAGTCTGGAACATTCGGAGAATTTACAAGTCCGACTCCTCTTTTTTTTCTGTCTCCACAGCGCCATTTATTAACTTCTCCTAATTTCGCGTTGAATTCATCCATGACCACTTTTAGATGGCAACTCCATTTGTCATGCAGTACTCTAATTTCATGGTAGAAACCCCATCCTCATTCGAGTATGTAGACTTGGTAGTATGTAGACTTGAATTATTTGCAGGTGATACCTTTTATTTATTTGAAACAATAGTATAGATACTCGCATGGATGAACTTTTAATTCCCACGATGTTGTTTTTCTATATTTTGTTGGCGATCAGTTCCTGCGTCAGCTCCCCAGTAATAAAAAATATGTCCACTCTTAAGTTTCAGTTTATTCTTACCTCACTAAGCCCTAAAATGTCTCACTTCATCTTTTACAATTCTTCTTGAAACTTTAGCAGTTCCTCTTTGCTGGACAAAGTCCGACAATTCAAGGCAGTTAGGCTGAGATTATAAAAATTTGGTAAGGATGAGAAAGATTGGCAGTGAGTGTTTAACCTCTGAGGATTCTTAGCGCCCTCTGCCTTCATGCCTTGTTCCTGACAACTGCCGCGGTCATGGATACGCCAACCTCCGAAAAATGAGGGCCGTTTATTATGGTTGAACATATCATGGATGTGACATGGGGTTTTTACACCATAAAACACCACGCCATCCCAGAGCGGGTTGGTGAGTTCCTATTTTACTTTGGCCGGAGATATTGCAGAAAGACTTAGGAACATGAGCCTACCGCATATTACCTGCAGAGTACATTTTCTCAGATGATTAAAACAACAGGCGAAACGACGACGAGAGAGTTTAGCGTGACTACAACATAAAACAAAAATATTAGAGAATCTTGGAAAGAGATGAAGAGCACAACTATGCATGACATTTGGTAAAGTCTTTGGATCGAGTGCATTCTCGATTTGCAAGGAAATTCTACTCAAGGGAAATAAATTAAAAAGTTCGCAGCTATGGCAAAGAACGCCGGAAATGAGGAAGAAGGTGAAAGAGATATTGAATTCCCATTGCGAACCTCTAGCTTTGCTGAATCGTTTGAACTAAAAGCAGACTTTAATGACTCGGACGAAGCTGGTGTAGATTTTGAGCAGACAAGAAATCTAAAAACGAGTGAATTTTCTTGATTTATTTGCTCAGCTAGAACAAATCATGAAAAATTTCTCTAAAACTGATCCAGTAGAAGAAATGAGTATGATTGTGCAGAGAAATGAGATATTACTACCGCTGTTAAGCGGAAATCTATGAAGAGAATATGATACACAGGAAGAGTTTTCAATCATCCATAGGATCCATCTTGGTAAGAACTGTTCCCAGGAAGCAGACAGAAAACGAACCGATCCCAAACACCAGCAAAACTTCATAAAAAAATCTCCAGGCCACATCTTTGAAGGTTGTATGATAGAGAAATGCGAAGAGGCAAAAGAAGATCTTCTAAATTACCCTTCCATGTAGTAACTACGCCAACCCTCCTGCTTCGCTTTGCAGAAAACGTACTGTATTTTCAAAAGAATAAGCAATTTTAATCTCAATATCTGGCTTAGGAACGCTAATTAACATACTATCAATGAATAGTGGAATAAATATTTATTTATGTTACTTTCGAATTGTTTATTGTAATCAGGGTATTGTTTAAACATAAATTTAGTGTAGAAAGTTCATGAAAATGTTAAAAGATGTGTCACGAGTTTATAATCCCAATAAATTATACGCAATTACACGAAACCGACAACAATGAAAATCACCTTGACGACGAAAGATTTACAGGTAAAAATGCGTCATATTTTCGTTAAAAACTCATTCTAGGACCAATTCGACAAAAATTTGTTAATCGACGGGAGAAAAATAAATTTTCATTCATTTTGGCCTTGTTTGTTTCAAGTCCCGAATTCCTAAGATGATTCTAACATAAGTAGTTTTAATGTGCAAATGATTAATATGCTACACTAATATCCGTGCTAAACAAATGGAGTAAATAAACGCTCCTGGAATCGAACCCATGATATTATGATAGACGATGATATTCTAAATATATGCAATGGGTAGATCCCAATATATTGCGAAAAACTCGTCTCAATCTTGCTTTTCGTTATGAAGTTACTCGCGTTAAACCGTAATTCGCCACAAGAGGAATCACTGTCGAGCGTTATATTCCAAGTCACAACTGCCTTTTATTATAGTTAGATAGTTAACATTATTAATATAAAACTTAAATTCATGCACAAA
Organism: Tanypteryx hageni; assembly: GCA_028673005.1. Lineage (NCBI taxonomy): Eukaryota > Metazoa > Arthropoda > Insecta > Odonata > Petaluridae > Tanypteryx > Tanypteryx hageni. The sequence goes on along the minus strand of CM054116.1, from coordinate 81,214,102 downwards.
TTGACGTGGTACTAATTACCAGGTGGGAACATTCGCTTGCAAGCTGAAAGACCACACCCCAAAAAGTGAGGAAAGCAAGCTACGTTTTACTTGTCTAGGATTACGCAATGCTGCAATGAAAATTTATCGACCAAAGCTTCTGTAGAATCACTGCATTATGATCTTGGAAATATCTCCGGAATGGAGAGCTTTTTCTTTTTTAAGAATCATTACCATTTCATTCCCCCCAGCTGGACCTCTGCGGAAGTCTTATTAAGATGTGATAATGCGATAGAACGAATAAACCGCTTCTCGGAAAGCATGGGATTGCGAACTGAGATGCAACTCCTAGGAGTGAGAAGAACGAGGAATCTCGAAAATACGTTCATCGCGGAAAAATCAGTGAACAGATTCATAAGGAAACGCGCAATAAAGGGAGAAACCTGAAACTATTCGACAATTGATTACGAAAGCCTAAGAAATTAGCAGGATGAAAAAACCAAGAGGTGGACGAGAACAATGGTAGTTAATTGAAATGGTAATAAAATGAAATCGCAGCAAGCGGGAGAGAAGACGAGAAACGGCGTTAATGAAAACCGGGAAAAGATGAATTTGTCGTTAATTATATCGAAAGAAAGTTTTTTTTTGAACGGCGTGGATTGAAAACAAAAAAAGATATTGAAAACCTTGATCGAGACAATACGCTCGCTTTTCGAAGAAAACAACGAGAAAATTAACAAAAAAAGCAAAACAATATTATAAGGAACATCAGTTGGCTTATCTAATCGAATACAGGTCAGAGCTGGATAAATGGGATAATACAAGTTCCCCGCAAGTTAAAAATTTCATCGGGACATCGGAAGTGGAAGTTATAGAATTGCACTACGGAGTTGGAATAACACACTTGGTATTAAACTTTCGAAGTCTTTCTCTGTTATAATTCCTTCAACCCATAAAATCGCCCGTCTTGGTAATCCCCGGTGGAGCGTTAGATGCTTTAAAGTTCGTAAGAGGCGTTCTGGCACAGTTAAATGGCGAAAAATTAATCGGGATCACTAAGAGTTAAAGTTCCCTTCCCTCCAAAAACCACCAGGCTGGCCGCCCTAGAATGTCTTTAAAATTACGGTTGATAGGGTAATGAGGGCTTTCGGACAATGTGTAGGAATACAAAGCACGGATACCACTGTCTAAGTGGATAAAGAGAATGAAAACCCTTTCGGAAACAAATATGTTGGACTCGCATGTGTGATCGTTTGGTTGGCTTTCGCATCCTTTCCGATTTAAAGGATTTTCCAGAGCAATTAACCTGAAATGCAGGAGCAAACCTTGGCGTAAGTCTGTTACTAATGTAAGCATTAGTAAAATAAATTACATTTTCAGATTCGTTCATAAGCTATTTAAGGCGTCTCTAATGTACGACGAGAACATCCGAGATGTTCCTGATTAGCTGGAATGTTTCCTTTCACAATATTACCTACAGATGCTACTATAATGTCGTTAAGAAACTAAGTACCCTTCATTAAGACTAGAGAAAAAAATGATACATGCGTTTTGTTAAAGTCTTCGGTTGTTATCTCTATCATATGGTTTTAATCTCTAATCGAGCGTTTTTATTCATTTTAGAACTAGTACTACACGATTAGTAGTCATAACGTGCCAATCAACTGAATCAAAACAAAAGGAACGCGTCTTCTACCGCACCGAATCTTATCGGAAAAGAAAATCTCAAAGAATGTCAATGAAAAATGTATATTTCGTATGAAACCTGTAATTCCTTTCCACTTTCAAAAAGAGAATTTCTAATAATTGAAGTTATTAAGGTTGCTATTTCTAGACGATCAAAAGCTTGCCGAAGGATAGAAAAGCCATAAAGCTCTCTCTCTCTCTCTTCTTCAAGTTCCTTTTGCGCCGCCGTTTCATATAAATCCCACCGAAATAGGAGCAACAGAATGCTTTCTCATAGAAGGGCCGCCGCTTCCCCATAAATTTCGCGCGAAGTCGAGTCAGTCTTTGAAAGCAAAATATCTCGGCAAATTGGGACCTGTGGAGAGGCATTCCACTGACCCAGAAATGGTCCAATATGGTATTAATATATGCACACACGCACATGTACATTTATACATGTGGATTTGCAAAGATAGCTATATATATTCTCGTAGAAATTCGCGAAGATAATTTCCAAGAATAAAATTCTGTGCTCGTAATTTGTCCCAGTTGCTTTTCAAATACATACGCATTTTAAATATCGCTCTAAAGATTACATTTTACATCAGAAAGCGGGTAATAAAAATCGCAGAATACAAATTAATTGTTTGTTCCATCTGCCATTACATTTTTAATAGTTCCTTCATGTTCGACTGAAATATACTTCCTTGATAAAATGACATTATCTAAATTATTTACGTATGTTTCTTAAAGAATTTGTACATAAAATAAATTAAAATGCATTGACGCATTTGCTATTGTGTTCGGTAATGGGAAATTAATATGGATATAGCACCTTCACATTTTAAAATTCATCTTAAAATCTAAGTTTATATCAATATCGTGTAATTCTTCCATTCAAATGGTGTTATTTAGGCTAAGAATAAGTTGCTTAATTCAATATTCATTTCCATAACTCAGATTAGATCTACCTCCGGCTCTATTCTGTGAAATTTTTTTAAATTCTCATTGAAACTTCCGAGAGAGAAAAGAACTTAAAGTTCCCCACATACGTAATTGCGGAGACAAATTATTTCAATTTATCTAGCATTAATTACGATAAACAACAAGGTGCTATCATCAGAAGGGATATGCCAAAAATATTATAATGGTATATATGTTAATGGAAATCATTATGGGTGAAGGAATTAGATTTTAAATTGGACACTATATTGAAATTGTTAAGAGAGAATTTCCCATTATAAATAATAAAATCGACATTGTAGAAAGATGTAAGGGTCAAACGAAACCATTGGATCTTTCTTTTTTCTCGAACCAAATCAAATTAGAGCGTTTATTTTAGAACACTCGAGGAATTCTCTTAAGCAATTAAATATTCAAAATTCACGAAATACGAAGTATTTTTGAGCTTATAAAAAGCGAGAGATTTGAGAATAAGAGAGAGAGAGAAGGAGAGAGAGAAGTAGGAGTTTATTATAGGAAATCGCTTTCAGACGGAGAGGAGGAGAGAGAAAAAGAGGATACAATATCGAGGAAAAGGTCCAACGAGAGGGATAAGAATGTTGATTTATGGAAAGCAGGAGTGCATGAGGAAAGGGGATTTTAAAAGCGAGACGGTTGAGAAGATGGAGGAAGAGTACGGGAGTTTTAGATAGAGAGAAGTGTGATAAGAATAAAGGTTGGGTAGAAGAGCAGGAGGAGGGGTTAAAGGGAGGGTAAATGTGAGACAGAAAAGATGGGTGTGGCGAAAGGAAGTCTTTTCAATGGGAATATAAGGCGTTGCTCGGAAAGAAAAATGACTACAAAAAAGGACCAATGAAACTCATTGAGAATCTGCTAATTAAGAAAAGTGCACGAAAGCGGTAGGGAGAGAAATAAAGTGAGTTGAAACAAGAGGGAAAGAGAGAGAGGGGGGAGGGAGGGAGGGAGAGAGAGAAGAGAGATCTCGAAAGAGACCTTGAGTGAAATATTAAAAAGATTTAAAAGGATCCAATATGTGAAAGAGCGACCGTAAAATTGGAATGAGTGTTTGTATAAAAGGTAAAATGTTAGCATCACTCGGGAATCAAAGAGAGAATCATAGTAAGAAGATTATTTCGGTTTCTTAGAAATTCTTCGCGTGATAGTTCTTTTACAGCCGCCTTAAAATATTTTATTCTGAAATATGGTGACCGTACGTACAAGACATTGATTAAGTGGGATCCAATCCATAAAGCAGTTTCACGGATTCTGCTGCGGAAGAATATATAATTCATGTTGTGATTGTTACCGCGTTTTAAATGGGTATCCTTGTTTCGTTTGACATTGATAAATTTATCTGTTTTCTATGCATTAAGCATATAGTTGGTAACTTAAATACGAATGAAAGGTATAATTAAATATCCATTTAGTAAAATAAGTACAATTTATTTAATTGAATAAATTTGTAAAAAATTTCAATTGCTACAGCACCTCAAAGTCTAAATTCACTAAGTTTAATTTACCAGAAACTAACACAACTATTTAGCATCCCAGAGAATCTTAAAAGCTGCCTGCCTTACACGTTAAAAAATATACTCTAATTTTCTTTTTCCTCCTAAATTTGTTATAGCTGCAAATAAAAATAAAAGCAGTATTGATGTTTACTTTTGCCAGTTAGATTATCCACATGTCATTTATTATAAATAATCTGACTAACAGGGCAGAGATCGTGGCATTGTCTGAGATTTCTATTTTCAGAATTATTATTTCGCTTATATTGATTGCTAATTGAATTACTTAATTAAATGGTAACTGTTTACAACATAGATATAAATAACATTTATACCTTCTCAGTGTCATTGAATTTGTATATTTTGTGGAAATCACGAAAGCAACTCCAAACCTCAGGCTCCTTCACGGCGTGTTATTTCAATTTTCTTCTTTCCTTTCTCACATCACTAACTTCAATATGTGTCATCAAATTGATTTATTTACATCGTCGATATAATTCGATACCTCTTTGATGATAATTTACGCTATCTACATCGAGCACAAACAGAGGTCAGCGACTTGTAGTTTTAATCTCGTTTATAAGGTAACTAACTGACATCAGTGAAAACAAGAAGTCTGGACATAGTAAATTACATCTAATTCTCATGTGGAAACTAACGCAAGATGATAATTCAATCAAAGGCTAGGGTTTTAACACTTTCGTTGCTTTCATGGCCTACATTATATGTCATACTAGCAATTAACTAATTTGAGTAAACCTAGATTTGTAATGATAAATATGTTACATGTAATAATGAAATATGTTTAGCGGTAATAAAATATTAGAATTGATAAATTAAATGGGTTGGAGGCCAGCATTTTTTCCATTTCTGAGAAAGTGGCCAAAGGTTTAAATCGCCCGCAGACGAGAAGGAAGCAGAAAGAGCGTCATAAAAATACAAAAATTTCTAGAGATGTTTCTGCTGAAAGTCAAAATATGCGAAGAATAAAATTGATAGTAAACTGTATTAAAAGTAAATATTCAGCCATACAAACTCGAAGAGAAGGAAATAGTATAAGCCATTCAGCTGGAAAAGTTGACTTTACATTTGGTTGATTGCCTCACAACCTCCCTCTGCATAACGGAGGATCCCTGTGAATCACGGCGTATTTCTCTACAACATCCTATCCACTTAACATAAGCACTCAGCTCGCAAGAAAAAAAGAAGCCTTCTCCACTCGTCTTTCCTCTCACACACACTAAAAACTTATTCATTTCGGAATAAACATGCAACATTAACTTTTGAGATGGCCTCCTCAACAAAAGTTTCGCGTAAAAGGAAGTGCCGAGGCGAGAAAAGGAGGGAGAGAGAGGAGGAAATACTCTCAAACAAATTGAAAGATTAATGCGTTCCCAGCCCTCTTCCCTTTCCCGAGGAGTGGGAGAGGGAAAAAGGGGGATGCGAATACAGTGAGGGAAAGGAAACGAGGAAAGGGGTTGGTAAAAGAGAGGATTCAACGAAAAGGGGCAGAAGGAGAAAACGGTGAATTCCCCCTCTCCCAATACCTCATCATAACCTCTGTCCTAATGACTTGACCCCATTCGAGAGAGAGGAGAGAGAGAGAGACTCACACACAACCACGCACAACGTAAAGAATTTGGCGAAACTTTCTCACGCGCACGCACGTACACACTCATTCAAAAACCCATGTTAGGGGAAAAGAGAGTAAGATAAAATGCAGGAGAGGCAATCGATTCCTTTTTCGAAATTTCTGCTTCCGCCGCGAAAACGAGGAGGCGCAGTTTATAACCCGAACCCTCAACCTCCTTTCCCGAACTTATCCTCCCCCACGCCCTTCCGCGACAGAGAAGGATGGTTAAAAGAGGTGCCTTGCAGCGAAGTATCGGAGGGAGTAAGGGGAATGTAAAAATCGCGTCGGAAGAAACGGATGGAGGAAGGGGTTATGATATACATTTCGGGAAACTGGTTGCGGCGTCATTAGACCGCTCCAGCTTTAAAGAGTGCTGCGCGCCGCTTCCAGATCGACATTTATCCCATTCGACTATTTCCCCCCTCTGCTTCTCCCTTTATCCCATTTGATTCCATCCTTCTCTCTCCTCATCCGAGGGGAGTATTAAGTAACCGTGACAGAAAACCACTCGGCAATTAAGAGAGTGCCGCGTGAGCTGAAGATTGTGCAATTCGTTTCAGGATTCGTTCCCTCTCTGTGACTTATCCGCTACGAGAGAGAGAAGAGAAAAGGTCTTCAAGGAATTGCTTTATTCTTCGGCGCCAAGAGAGAAAGAGAAGAGTGTGTGCGAGAGAGAACGAAAGTCGGAGAGTTTGAGAAAAGTAGAGAGAGAGAGTTAATTCGCTAAGATAAATGAAACTGAGGGAAAACGGTCTTAAGGGGGAATCCATGGATTTACGGGCGGTTTTGCAAGAGAAGTAATTAGTCCTATAATCGATGCGCTTCACCTTCAACTTGGAGATATACAGTACAGGAAAAATCTTATGAATATACTACTAATTAAGAGGATCAGTAAATGTCGGATGATTGATGGATTATCGAAAGTATTACTCACGGGAAGCACATATTTTAACTGGATTCCTTGAGGATACATGAGGATTTAAATAAATGGGAGTCAATCTGGGCAGCAAAGAGTTACGAATGGTTTAACATGATAATCCTGGGACCTTCAGAAGTTTTCAAGTGACGTTATTGTTTTGCGAGGGTATTAGTAAAATAGGACAAGTGAACTCGGGATGGAGTTCTACTCGTGAGGTCTTCCTTTATTTTGTAATATAAATTCACATTTGTCATAAAGATTTGTTCAATTGTAATTCTCGGAAAATTATAGTGCTATTTCTTGCTTGAGATATAATTTTCTCAATTATCCACCACGTGAAGTATTTAAAATATAGAAAAATAACTTTCATACGTATAAAATAATTTTACCATAATTTTATGGAAACCTAAAATGTATATTTAACACCACTTGGCATCAACGAATACTAATTCACCAACCCGAAACATATCTCAAACATCAAACGACATCACGAAATATATCTCGAGTTAGAGAAAAGTAGGAAAGATACCCTCAGAAAAATGTTATTGCAACAGAAACTTCCACAAAAATCAACAAGCCGAAACCATTACAGAACGACGGGAAAGCTATTCACTTATTTTCTCCCAGCCGAACTAACTGGTGGAAACTTGAACGCACTATAATAAAACCACCAATACCTTTTCCTTTCGCACCTTTAATTTTTCACTCTCCTAGAAAAAAAGCCATTCGGGACCGCGAGGAGCAAGGTCGCATCGACAAGTCGCGAGGCGAGATGAAACGATTCGGCCAAATGCGCCTGTCGAGCGGAACGAAATGGCGCACAGAAGAGCAAGGGAAGAAAGAAGAAGTAGGATAAAATGGCGGAAAAGGTAAACAGCGAGATTATTATCGTGTTTCCCTTTTTCCAGGGAGAAGAAGGCACTTAGCGATACTAATGCGCGGGACGATCCCACGGGAGTGAAAGGGAGCGAAAGAGTAAAGGAAATGAGAGGAAAAGGGGCGTGCTTCCTCCACACCCCCTTCCCATTTCCCGCTTTTTTTTTAAAAAAAAGCCCCATATTATTTTTTTACTCTTTCATTTCTTTCTCGGGAGAAACACCAAACGGTGCATGAGGGAGGAAGGGATCGGTGTGGTGCACGCCCGAAAGGAAAAAATGAAGGTTCCTTCCCCGACGAAATGGTTCCCTCTTTTGCTATACCACTCTCACTTTCTCTCTCTCTCTCGCTCTTTTCCTGTTATTAATGGGTTTCCCGAGGGGAGAAATGGAAGTTCCGCGTTTATTATTTCCTTAAGGGCAGTGGCGGAAAAAGGTAGCAGCAATGGGCGAATATAAGAACGGAGCGGAACGAGGATAAAAAGTAGTTGAAAACGAGGTTGAAAAGGAGGAAAATAGTGAAGAGAGGTGAGGAATGGGTTTTGTTTGAAGGGAGAAGGGAAGGACATTGAAAGTGAGGGACTTCATGGATGAGGGGGAGGTAGGGAAGGCGGTTAGGTAGGCAAAGGTGCGTTCAGAGCAATGGGTCCCCAAAGAGCAGAAGGGATTGAAATAATAATAAGAAAAGATGGAATGGCGGCTGAGTTTAAGTGAGTAAGTCTTTAAGGGAGGATGGTGTATCGGAAAAGGAAATGAGGTAACGGAACGTTTTAAGCCCCTCCCTCCGTTCCTTTCATCCCGTCGCTTTTAAAAGGGGATAAGGTCGGTTCAATTCACCGAGTTTTTACGTTTCATTCGTTCAATTTTATCGTATCTTAGTTCGCGACTAATGAGGAACCGTTCGTTTCTATGGTTATCCCCTGCTGAGATTGCCTAGGTTTAGGAATAATATGCACACAGTATAAGAGGAAATATTGCGATGATGGTAGTTCGTTATACCAAAGATTGAACACGTTTGCTAGGAAAAAACCCCAAGGAAAACGTTATTATTGAAGAACATTTAACTAATCGGAAGAAGCTATCTTCGAATATTTTGACGATGAGGACTTATTTTCACTTTATAACACTACAGTAATTGATAAACAAGTCATTGTTGTCCCTTGAGTCAGCTCAGAGATAGCGATATCATGAATGCAGTTTAATTTATTGCAATTAGTTTAATTTGACATCAAACCACATATACTAGAATTTTATTAGTATCGGAAAGGCTACTTCAATAATCATGAACATATATATAGTTTATAATACAGGGACTATAAGTATATCTAACAATATCGTTATATATTCCATCCCCATTAATGTGCTACAGGATTTAATACTATTGTATCAATTATTCATACCTATACTGAAGAAACCATTGGAAGAATTGACAATTCTAAACATCAAACATATCACCCAAAAAAGCGTAGAATGTGCCATTTATAAATAACACCAAATTAAATTTCCCCTAAATACCAATTAAGCTACAAAAATACAGGAAAAGTACCCGACCCTTAGTTTCGTGGTTTTAGCATCAATGCATCTCTTCATTGAATGGTACTGTTAACGTAGAAAAGTTCATACCAAGGAAAGTGATCTTAGATTTTGTAAAGGTCTCCAATACCGAAAACAATAGAGTAAAGTAATATGTTTAGAACTTGTAACAAATACACCTGCCTCCTTCCACCTTATATATTTTTCTAATAGTTTCAGAAACCCCACGCCATAACAATGACAGGCAATTTCATTAAACGCAACCCACATCACAGGAATAAGGGAGGAAGAGAAGGGGAAAAGGGAGGCGAAGAAAGAGAGATAGAAATGGGAAAGAACAAGGAACTCCTAAAAAGATATCATCTCCAGGAAATTGAAATGGCTACCCTTTAGGCAGAGACCCCACTGAGTTATTACCCTTCTCTCTTTTCCACCTATTCTCACTCTCTCTTTCTCCCTCTCAAAAACACGAGCGCATACACAAACAAAAACAGACTGGCTCGATATGGGATGGCGGGGATATGGTTTAAGACGAACGTAGGTGAGGAAAAAAAAACAAAAAGATTGCAAACTTTGAGAGAGAAAGAGAAAACGATTTTTTCGACAAGGGAAGGAGGAAAAAGGACTATTCCAGGAGGTAAGAATACAGACTTCGTTGGGTGCAGAAGACTTGAGCAAATTACAATAAACTCTACCGTCCGCGAGATTGGCGTTTCTCAGAAACGAACGGAAAGACGTTGATTAAATAAAAAATAGAGATAAAGTAGAACGGAACCAATTTTTTGTTAGAGATAAAAAAAATAATAAATATTCAAAACAGGTAAGGTTAATTACGCCATTATTCCAATATAATACAACTAAAGCCGTGTCTATTCTTCTTTCTGACAAGCTTGAGATTTCGTTAGCTTTCAGCTGGAAGTCAAAGTTGAAACTTGATACGGTAAAGCGGATTATTTTTCCAAAAATTCGAAAAAGTGTCACGATTTAGAAATAATTAATATTTGAAAATTTCCAATTAGAGTATCATTGCATCGAAATTCAAATCCTACAAGTTGCATTTTAATAATACCTAAGAATAAAATGAGAGCATGGCACTAGCACAGGTGTGCGTAAGTTCTGGATAACATCCTTTTTTCAAATAATCTAGTCTCATCCGCGCTGAATATTTTCTGGATTTAGTATTCCTTTTTTCTACTGCGTAAATAGTCATAACAATGCGATTTTTCGTGATAAAACCTGATAAATATACCTTTGAATTAATGAAACAACTTTTCTTTTCTTATATCAGTGCGAAGGTATTTTCAGCTTAGGTCACGATTCGCAATTTGTGGTCAAAATAAATAAATCACGAACCATCTAGACCACGAACGGCAGGAGTTAACTGTATACGCTAGTTTAAATATAATGTGAGCAATGGGAAGGAAGAACATAATGTGAAAAAATAGTTCACAAGAAGAAGAAGGAATCTTTGCAACATGAATTGTAAAAACTATTTCACATCAATAAGCTTCTATCAAATGCATAATGTCACTGTATATATCGTTATATCGATAGTGTGTCGGCAGTTGCGTGAAAAACTCAATATATTGCATTATAAATGGGCTCCATATGGTTTTGTTTTGAGATATATAACTCATATAAATTCAAGAATAAGTACATAAATATATATATAATATATAATAAGTAAATTCTTCTCTTAGGTAACTCCTATAGCCATAACAAGTTGATGAAAAAACTAGATGCGAATATTGGCCAAAACGCAGCCGTCTTCAGTGGTGATTCACCGAAAAGTGGCTCCATAACAGAACTGGTTGTAATCGAGTGCATAAGATATGTATTTAATTATCCGATTTTTTATACTTAAACGTTCATTATTAAATTTATCGGATGTATCTTAACCATAAGACGAGGTTGAAAATTCTTTGAATTGATCATGTTCATGTGGTATTGTCTAGGATATTAAATTTCATAAATGGACGAACTTTATCAATATCTCAATATGTTTCCTATATGAGAATGTAAAAAGAAAAGAGTTACACCAATAAATTTTCGTATGTCTGTTTATTTGTATGGAATTTCAGGCTAATCGACCTCTCGGATTATTATAGCCATTACTCCTTCCACACTGAACACGCACACAAGGGAGGAGGAAAACCCGGTGCCAGCATTAGCCTACTCTTTACGAAGAGCACCAATGGAGACAACTGCTTAACGTCCCTTCCAAAGGACGGAGCGCTGAGGGTGAAAAATCCGACCTCCGCCGGATTCGAACAAATTTTGGTCTGTATTGGAGCTACAATCAAATAACCTGTGTTCTGTAATTCCAAAAATACATTTGAAAAGACGCCAACGAGGAGTCAGAAGTGGGCAAGAAAGATTTGGGAGAAGGAATTTAGAATACGAAGCAATATTTAACGAAAGAATTGAAGTATCTATTCGAAGAAATAGAGAAGCGGCATTTAAAAAGAAAAACAGAGAATAGAATAGAATAATAAAGAAATGAGTAGACAAAAAATGAATTAAAGGAGACAGAGAATAAGAAAGTTCTTTAGGCAAAGAGATATAAGGGTACGAGCAAAGGAGCGGCGGGGAAATGAAGATATGTAGAGAGCGATACAGAAGAACTCGACAGGGGTATGGTATGATATAGAGAAAAGCGTTTGAGTACGACAGTTTGAAAGAAATATATGGGAAGAAGTAAATGGAACAAAAAAAACGGACGAAAAGAGAAATACGTGTAGGCAAAGAGTGGTCGAAATGGAGAGAGGTGAAAAACTAAAAAGCGAACGTAGGAAGAGGGGGTTCGGCAGGAGAAATTTGGAAAGGAAGGTTTAGGATCGGGTAAAGAGAGGTTGGGGAGGATTTTTCCACCGGTTTGTTCAAAACTGTCGATAAGGGAGAGAGCACCCATGGGCCAGCTTGGAATTCCCATGCCCCGAGTGAAATGTAACATGGGGTGCTCCCGCTCTCTTCCACTCATCCTCCTCCACCACACCCCATTCCTCCTCGCCAGTTTGATTAACGCTCTCATTTCCCATGGCCAAACGCAGTCTTAAAATAAGGACGTGAGAGTAGACACGACAGATAAATAACGGCTTTGAAAGGGGGAAAAACCTTGGCCCTGAGTTTTGGAAAATTGAAATTAAAAATTAGTCGTAAAAATAAACGTAGCGATCAAAATAAGATCGGAGGAGCTTATAAAAATGGAGCTTTTTTGAAATTCTCTCCGTCGTAATTGAATTTTAAAATAGATCTAACGCCGCTATTAATTAGTGTTTTCTTCAAAGTTTACGTTGCGGGAAGGTGAAACGAGTTATCTTATGACGTTCTCCATAAGTATTCTCCAAAATTAGACACAAACGTTTTTTAATGCCACCACCAAAAACATATTTTTCATTAGAAAATAGACTCATTTTTTCTATTCCCGGTAGATATTTAAGAGCATATATAAACATAAGATTGTTCAACATCTGGTTATTACATACAGCAGGGAATAGCGTGCGGATTTTCTTTAAACGACGGACCTTGAAATAGTTACGACTGAGGTCAAAGTATTCCTTAAAACGAAAGGCAGGAACGCCGACGAGGTTTTTTACCGTCAAAATCCACGACCATAATACTCGCTAGATTTTTCAGAACATATTTTTTCTACATTTTGCGTTGAAAACTGCAAGCTTTAGAGGACTGTAGAGGCTATTAAGATCCTTCGCATAACAGAAGAACATTTCAGGGAGGAAATACCGATAAGAATTTTTACAACTCAGAACAAGGACATAAAACTGAAATCGCGCGAATCCGCAGAAGTGATTAAAAAAACAGGCGAAATCTAAAAAAAAATAGCTGCCTTGGACCCGACCGCTCAATTCTTAATCATTAAGATTAAGGCTAATGAAAACAGGGTAAGCCGTAAACATAATTTCAGGAGACATGAAAAAATTATGTTACGAAACGGTTAGAAGAAGGGCAAAAAGTGAGAATCCAGTGAGAAGTGGGATGGGTAGAGAGATGGAGAGACGACGGTGTACAGAAGAAAGATTCGGTCCTTTTCATTGCATATTCATTGGGTTGTGTACGAAGCATTTCATATTCATGGTGCCTAAGTTTTAATTTTCCCACTTCCAGACCGCCGGGAGCGGTTCTAAAAATAATGAATTTTTTTATTTTCGTCAGAACGAACATTTATTCAAAGCAAAGAATTGTCAAAAAAGGTCCATTATTTTAAAGTTAACCAAATCCCAAATGTAAGAGATAAAATTGACAATGACAGGAGTGCATAATTATAAAAGCGTGTGAAAATATTGTACTTTATACATATAAGTAAAAATTACTAAAAAAACACTGTAAAATTATACGTAAATTAAATCCGCCAAAAAAACAATTTTAACTTTAATTGCTTATCTTTGGATATGTATACGTTTAAGATTAAAATACGCTATATTCCCTCCTTATTTTGAAATTTGCGGAATGTTGTGTATCAAAATTCAAATTCTGAAATCGTTAAAAAAATTAAAGATAATTATTTATAAGTAGCCATGAAAATATTTTTTATATATGTGGGCATTTTATCGCATTAATATTTACAGGAGACAAAACGGTATAGCGTATTTTTAAAGATTTTCAAATTTCTAGAACAAAGGAATGGATACTCGATTCTAATAGCCTTGGCAACACATCATCCAAGATCCAACAAAAATAACACGATCTTAAACTGGTTTAAAAATGTCGGAATTAATTATAGCAACCTATATTAGACAGCTTGATATATTGTTATAATGCCGAGAGAAACCGAACGAATATAAAATGCTTAGCCAAAATTCCTCTTTTTGCATGTCGTCATTTTGATGAATTGCCTATTGATTCTAAACAAAAACATGACTACATTTTACGTAAATTAGTTACGCGGATTGGGTCTCTAGGCGACTTTATCATTTGCAAATACTAGTTAGTATTTAACAGTCTCATCTCATATGTTTATAATTACATTTATTGTTCCTACCGTAAAAAGTCATTAATCGTTATAAAACCTAATTTAGTCACAGTTAACTATTTTTGTGGTCTCGTATATTGTATATGAATGTCAAATCCGTTATAAATACGTTTCATTCAAAAAGCCTTATCGAGCTCGCCTTATGGCTGTAAACCACCTATCTCCGAGAGCTATGAACATTTATTGAAAATCAGGTGTATATTTTGACTAAAAAGTAGCCTCTATCAGTGGTGATTCAGAGATTCAGTAGTATATTTTGTTCCTTTCGGAAGAAAAGTTCATCAATATGCGTTTGTCGTGTGTGGTGGAAGGGGGGGGGGATTATACAACCAAATATTCAGTCATGATTAGAGGGTTGCAGATGTTGTAGGATATAAAATATGTTGTTTTGCTTAATCACGATCGTTTTAAGTGAATTACATAAAAAACATTAATTTAAAGTAATTCATAAATAAAGAGACAAAAGATAGGGAAAATTGTCCTTATATACAGCTATGAATGTTTAAGCGTTATCTTTCTAGAGGAGGAAAGAGAGGCGACTTAACGCAAAAATTAGTAAAAATTTGAATGATAAACATCAGGGTTTCTTAAACTTTTCTTACCAAATATCGTAATTTTGAATAATTTCCCCAACCCAACACACACATTTCTTCTAATTAAATATTTACAAATACAGAAAACATTTTTGCTAGACTAAATTAGAAGAAGCGTACGGTATGATCCAGAATTACTGACCTATTTTTTTTAACCTAATTTTATAAGAGTGTTTCAAACAATCATGACATTAAAAGGCATAGTGTTATGTTCAAATGAGCTTTGAAGTGCCCCCGAGTGTATCTCGCGTACCCTAACGGGCACGCATACCACTGATTAAGAAACATGTTATGAGTCCGTCATAATAGTGTATGCCAGTTTTAATATGAAAATTGTAGCGATGGCTTTTTAAAATGCAGAACGTTGATAATCTCTTCGTCATATAAATGCTAAAGTACTCTTCTTATCCTTTCCCATTCCGTCAATGCTTTCCTTGTCACAAGTCTTATACAACCAAGAATTTCATCACAAGTTTTTCCATAATAAGCGTCCCTTGGCACTGGCCGTGTACCGAGTAATAACTTAACTTCATACAAATTTCTATGTAATTGCCTCTGCAATGTATTTTACACAGTGATATTTGAGAATGAGATGGCGTATATGTACTTATATAGAAATTCCTTTGATATTTTTTTAAGCATACTTAACCTTTTCTTTCAGAAAGAAGTCTGATTTATTTTTCAGAAAACTTTTTTTTAATATTCAAAACATTGATATTAAAAAGTTCCTGTGCAAAAGTATAAATAAGATTTGCTTTGTAAGAGCGCTTGCAACTAATATAAAAACTTTTGGTTACATGATGGTAGGGAGAAATGGGACTGATCAATTCCATGTTGAGATAAGGCTTTCCATTAAGTGTGACCAAGTCTATTATGTGAGTTCCAAGGTGATATCTAATGAAAACACGGCATTGAATCGACATTCCGTCTAAAATGGACCAAAGGGTAAAAAAACTAAATGAAGTTTTCATATCCTAGTGGCAATGAATTGGCCGGAAAGTGATAAAAAATCATAGATAAAAATAACTCTTAAAACGAAGGTATATTTTCTACATTTTAATTGAATTCAATTATTTTATATTATGTTATCAAAACAACTTGTCCTGAAAAGTGTTGTCCATAGATATAGTTAGTAATTTGAATGAATCAACTTGCAAAAATGGTTCGAATGCGCTTAAAATACAATAATGTGGAACTTGAAAAATATACACACAATATTCTTATTCTTTCCGTCCGTTGGTCCGTCCGATGGAATGCTCTATAATAAAAATTCCTTTTTTTCACTGGCAGGCTTTTATTCTTTTGCAAAATTAAATTAGAAGTAATTGATCTACTAACTTCGGACAGGGACCATTTTAAAGAAACATAAACATAGATTCTTATTCATATCGTTGATTTTTGCTTTCGGCTCGAAATCTCTCAAGTTATACGTTTAAATCATATTTATTGGAAAATTAAAGCTTTTTAAAGGATATTTTGCCTTGCCGATCGTGTCATTGTTAAACATCGAGATTGCATAGTGGTTCTTATACCATATGCGCAAGGAAAGCGTGCTTTGTATGCTTTAGTACGAGAGAGAAGGCGCCCAAATTTTTAGCCCACTTTTTAGAATGGAAATAGGCTTATAGCTTTGCCGTTGTGTCTGTCTGCCTGTCTGTCCGTCTGCCTGTCCCACTATTAACTTTTGAACCACTACACTGATTTTCATGAAACTTGGTGGAAATCTCTTGCTACATGGGCCGAGCTCTAGAGGATAGTTCTCGTTGCGAAGATTGAAGTCCCGGGTTCGATTCCAGGAACTAGCCTTCCCATTTGATTTACGTGGGAAATCTGAAATCGCGCAGGGTAATTTTCTCTTGCACATTAAAATATCTTAGAATTGTAATATCGGAGCGAGTTTTGTACTATTCTCTGAAAATATAAATGAAGATGCTAATTTTCATCGTAGAATTTTGCTTATTGATTGTATTTCTTAGAATTTCGGATAAATACTGGACATTTTTCAGTTTTATCACTCATTACGAGTGTTGTCATGGCAACAACTATTGTTGGACTCAGATTCGATATATTCTAATATTTACACGCGTTATATTTTCAGCACGAATACGCTTGATCAATATAATATTCCGTTTGAATGCATTTGTAGTACTTTATAACGCTAAATTATGAAATTTGGTAACAAAAATAGCTACATATCCGCGATGACTTTAAAGCTATTAAAGTCAATATAATAAGTATTAAATAAATGATTAAATGGAAAGTAGACATCATAAGTTCTGTTTGCATAATCTTGTTTATAATTAAAATCGTGTTTTTCGTTAATTCCTTTTCAGATTAAAAACTTTAGTAATTAACTATTTTTATAGTTATCTTCATAGTTTTTTCAATGCATCTTATAATTTACCGGAGTTATAAATTCGCATCGCATATATGAATCACGCAAAAAGCCATTCCTAAACATGCAGACCATTTTCGTTTACATTTTAAAATATTTCCAGGATGAGTATTTAACTTAGTTATGCAAAGAGAAGAGAAAAATTTAAATCTCATTCATAAATCTCCAAAAATTACGTTCTAATAGTATTTTTTCACGTTTTCACGCATTTTATTTATATTTGGCCACTGGTGTCCCAATTGTTGAATTCGATTCTTGTCTTCATAAGAAATGCTTTAACACGGACCAGACGTTTATAGGTATATGGATTTAATCTATTTACAGAATCTATTAGTAATTAGAGGGAGGAAGGAAAAGAGAATGAGAATGAGCAGGAATGAAGAAAGAGGAAGAAGACATAGCATTTGTATAGGATTAAAAGGAACTGCAGTACAAAAATTACAATAATAAATTATAATTGATTATAAAAATTTTATACTATCTAAAATGCGCCATTGTCAAATGATGGGAATGCCTAAAAATAAATATAGGTACCGTAATTTTCAATGAGTTTCTGTAAATGATAATACGGAAAATATTTCAAACAAAATTTCTAATATTATTGAAAAATAACATTTTATGACTTTTATTTAAATGTATTTAAATAAATCCAATTTGAAGAAAACAATTCAATACTACTATATCTAGTTTAAAAAATAAGATTTATTTAGTTCCTCGTAAGTTACTACACCTGTCCTTTGATGGTAAATTGACTGTTAATTCACATTTTATCCTGTTTTTAGCATTAATACGTGTAAAATAATTCAATTATTAAGTTAAATTCTACACGTTCTAAATAACTTATAATTTGTTAAAATGTTTCAAACAAATTTCTGTAAATTCTTTATGCATTATATCTTATTATATCGATTTTCCTCTTATTTTCAGCAAATATTTGGATAGTCCTTTGGCCTCTCTGATAATAATTATTTAAAAAATATAGTTAAAACAAAGATAACTACAAAAAACAGTGATTTTATTGTGAATGAAAGCCAAACCAGATCATAGCATATCCTACTGATTTTTCATATCGAAATTAAATATGTTTGGAATACGTTTATGATAATCCCTTCATATTTGACGAGCAATTATGCTAGTGGTAAATAATATTTCAAATTGCCCCGTTAAATACTGACAAATATCCTCATCAGATAAATGGCTTTAATCAAAAGTACAACCGGATCAATAGCTATCCAGATCTGTCACGATCGTGATATATAGCATTGGTGAAATTAAAATTTAGATTTCATTTAAACCCAGACATAATCAAACATAATCTCGATAATTTTACGCAGCCTCTAGAATCTCCGAAAGAAGCGAATTTTTTTCCGGTCAAGTATGAAGAGAAGAGCCAATGGTCGATGAGAGCGAGAGATGTAAGAGAAGGAGGTAGGGACGGAGAGGCCCCACTTCCGGTCGAACGAGAGGAATTCAGCCTTAACGAGTACTGTCGAAATTCATGAATAGGGATCCCTCCGGAAGATGGTAGTGGGATGACAAGCACGCTCGAGGGTGGCAACAATGGAACCGTGATGAAGAATTCGCGCGTGGAAAGGGGGCGACGGAGAAGAGGACAGGCAATAAAATCCAAGGGGCTACGACGTGCAAGTCCCTAAAGGGTTACAAAAAAGGGGAGAGGAAGGTGAGAGAGAAGATGAATATTGAATGGTCAAAATGGAAGGAAGGACGGAAGCGTTGGGATGGGTGGGTAGAGGTGGAGGAAAGGGAATGGAGTAAAAGGAGATGTTAGCGGATATGCAATGGACGCATAAAAAAAGATACAAGTGGAGACTGTAGATTAAGGAGAGGTGCATGAGAAAAGAGGCATCGTGCAAAAATGCGAAGCGTTGTGTGTAAGCGTTGTGTATTTTAAAGGTCGTGTCGTAAACTTTTTCTTGAAAGGAAATCGGGATCGGGAAGGAGTAAGAGCAAGGTTAAAGTAATGCTGGGATGTTTCGGTTTCTTTTCGCCCTCTCCCTTCTGCTTTTTTTCTCTACCTCTCCCTATACCTCTCACCCATTCTGCTCTCCATAAGATGGAAGAACATACTAGCCTCAATCTTATCCTAATAAAGACGTACATCTATCCATTTTCCTTGATCACTTCCTTTCTTCCCCTCACTCTTTCCATCTCTCTTTCTCTCTCCATCTTTCTTTCTACCACATTCCTTTTTTCTATCTCTTTTTCCCTCTTCCTCTCTCGCTATCCCTTCGCCATATCGTTTGGGCCAAAGAATAAAGCGATTCTTAATTTGATTTCAGAATCCTCGCGTTCATACTTCCTCTTCTCACCAGTCCTTTCCATTTACAGTTCCCTTTTTAGCTTCTCTTCAACCTAACAACGGGATGAAAATTGGTTCGTGAGATACGACGCTTCCGCGAGATGGGGTGTAGGAAGGAATTAAACGCGGAGTGGAAGATGGCGAGAGAATGAGGACACAAGAGGGTGATTACGGGTTACCGTTCCACCGTGCGTAGAGGAACGTCAAACTCCTCTTTTTGCCATTCCTAATAATACTTCTCTCCCTGCCGTTCTCACCTCTGCCACCCCTTACTCCGTTTACGACCCCTTTTCCTCCCCCTGGCATCTGGCGGCGGGGTTTTGTGTCTGCGCCCGAGAACTGGAATGGTAAACCATACTAATGATCTCCGTAACCTAATTTAAACATTCCGGGAGCAATCTAATACGGATGTGTCCACACATGTAGCTTCTCGCCACCTTCGAACGAATTTCTGAATAATCCATAGCAACGTAATACAAACCTGAGTAAACTCGAGCGGTGGTAGAATTCGGAATTATTTGCAATCAGCTGAATCTGCTATTTTATGCTTGAATGGCTTATTCCGATATTATCCTAGCAAGGGTGCCTCCTTATTATGAAATGCATGATGCATAACAAATCAGTTATGTTTGCAATATTTAATATTACGTATTAAGTCGTTAACAATGCTTCAGTTCTTGCATTAATAGGCAAATTTCAAAGCAAAAGAAGAAGGTTACAGAAAAACGACTTGTAGGGGAAAGAGATTGAGCAAGAACTGAGGAAGACTGCGGAGAATAGAATGATATGGAGAACTAGAGATGGCATATAATCACAGATTTCTTTGAAAATTATACGAATCATGATAAATGATATTGTAATGACGAATTATTTCATTTGATTTCACCAGGAATAAATTTTGAGTAATTTGCACTTGCTGTTTTTTTTTTGCTTGGAAGAACTTTTCCAACCAACAAGGATACCTTACTTCTTATAGAATTCATGACCAGTAATAAGTCACGCAATTCTATTTTTTATGCTAACTTTGCATATATATCCGTTAAATGCACATACAATTTTACATTAACACAAAATCATGATGGAATTTGTAAGATTTGGCATCGGTATTTAGAGGCATTTGTCGAGGTATTTCTTTTGACAGCCAGATAACGAGATGGGGAGGGCAATTATGATCCATTCACTTTCAAAAGAGCTTCGCAATCTCCCTCCCTGACCGTTCCCTTCGAGTTCTCTCACCTCTATTCCCTTATCTCTGACTAACAATCTAACAACCAGTTCGACCAAATGGCAATCAGCAACACCAAGTAGGCCGCCATTTTCACCCTCCAAGCGCTCCGGCAACCGCTCCGAGCACAATGCGAAATCAGGCAAGAAACTCGACACTTAAGCCTTAAACGGCCGCTGACGGAAAAAAGCTGAGCGCAGATAGCTGGAAAGATAAACCTTACACCATGTTTCTAAATTTCAGCGACAGAATCGAGCAAATTATCAAGGGTCCGTTTGAGTTCGTTTGGATGTCAATAGTAGGAATCCACATATTGATGCCTACATTTAATCTTCCACCTCTAATAATGCTCCAAAATAAATGCAGGATCCTTCAAGAAATTAAAAATTACACGTGATTATGCGATGAATTTTAATTTGATTTACTTAACGTTGAGATGTTGATATCTAGTACTAAATGAATTCAAGTTTTTCACGAGATTGAGTTTTTAATAATTATTATAAATGAAATTACAATTTTAAATATAGAAAATAACGCACTAAATATGATGATACGTTTAGGGTATTGAGATAATGAGGTTCAGCAAGTACAATGCAATTGGATTAACGGGTTGATTCCAATAAATTACTATAATTTAAATTGTGCAAAATTACCACGAACTACACACACACTTATGTGTTGTACAACTTTTTAGCTACCACTGATATTACGACCTCCTTTCCAACAAAATTAATCTATAATTTTAAAAATATACCAAAATTAATGTTGATATCGGTTATATTTAAAGTGTTAAAATAAAGCTATCTGATTTTTATAAGAATGATATAATTGATAGACTTTTAATATTTATTATATTATATACGTAGTATATTAAGAAAGTATTGTAATAGTAAAAAAATTCGACTTCGAGATTTTGATAGAATTACACGTATTAGGTGCCCCTGAGTCTATAAAAGCGGTTTTCGCCATGCAGTGTCTGTTCGATGTTCTAGGGCGCAAACGCGTACATAAAATAGAATGGTATCTCGTATTTATGCAGTAGGTATATCATCTTTTGCAGACCCTTTTTTGATAAAAATGATATTGCACAAAAATGAAGGATCGATTATTCTCGGCGATTTAAAAAAAAATTTTATTTACTCAAAAATGGCTCTAAGGAATTTCATTAAAATCAATCCAATCATACAGTATGATGTCTCAAATAATACTAACTAAGCCATATGTCCCAAAACAATTACTAAATATCGACCAGTGGCATTCAAATATACGCTAAACTACGGTTAACTTTGATTTACAAGCGTTTTACGTACACACCCGACGAAACATATACGTATATGAGAAAGATTGTGCAATATATATTGCGCCGTTTATTTAAATATTCATCCAATCTTATTGATTCAAGTATTCTAATTACTCGCTCTAAAGCCTACAAGTTAAAGTAAAAAATCGCTAACTCCGAGACCATTTACAGCAGAAAAATAACGTCCCAACAGGGCACATATATCGTGAAAAATGAATTGCCCAAAAATTTGAATTTTGTCAGCGGTGACCAATTGGCATCCATCCAAAGTACATCTTGCACCATGTGCTCAGTATGGTATCTGGTACAGCTAAATATTTTTTATCTCTATAAAGCCTGCAAAGAGTTGAAATTCCGCTTGGAAAATGTTCAAAACCCTTTTACATAAAAAATTGTAATGCTAACGAGGCAATAAATTGGCTAGAGTAAATTAATATATATCGAGCCAACTTAATGAAATTTATCAATCATTATTCAGATCAAATAGTGAGCAGAAATATAGAGGATATAGGCAATCATGAAAATAATACAATATTTAATCATATTTTTACATAAAAACACATTACACAACGTCAAACTTAATTTTTTTTACGTGTTCAAAGATTTAATTCAAACAAACTCGCGGAACAAATGATATGTTCAGCTAAAATCGGAAGTCAACATATGTAGAAGCATTCTTCATCAAATTAAAATAGAATTATCATATTTAAGATTTTTAAATCGTTCAAAAGTGAATATCATCTATTATTTCAAAAGTTAAAATCAAGAAACAGGCAAAGGCGAATGATAAAAAAATTAAATTAGTACGAGTTCTTTTATCATAGCGAAATTTTGATGCTGAGGATAAAAGTCATCAAAAAGGCACATATAAAGCTTAAACGGTGATATAAAATTTTAATTCAAAATATCCTTTTTGTACGAATTAATAAACGGGCCACAATATCTGTTGATCGACATTATTTTTCACTTTCCAAAATTCCCATACTGTGGTAAATCACGTCAGCAATGAAAGTCGTATCAAGCACAACTTCAGCTAATATGCTTAGAACCCATTTTTTCTAACGGGATATGATATTCTCCGCAGGAATCGGAAATATTTTTGTTGCTGTGCGTCCTTACTCGTAGGATTAAAAGAAAAAATTCTGAACGATATCGTCCGGAAAAAAGCTCTCCGACTTGCGAGTTTCAAATATTCGGAATTCAATATCAGAAATCGTGGCGTATTAAAAAAGGCTCAGTCACTGCTTGTTGCGGACTGGCAAAAAATGTCTACGCGAACAAAACGCTTTCTTCTGACGTTCCCTCCATCACTCGAGAAACGCCAACCCACCCATTTCTAAGATTTGTCGCGACCTTAAGAGGGAAACCAGTCCATCGAACAGTTAATAGTTGCATTACTCAGATGAGAGACCGTGTATATATAAGGTGAATGAGTTTCGAATGGTAAGGAAGATGAAGAAGGGACGAAAGCGGTGACTTTTTCTACGAACGAAAGAAAGGTGACGCTTGGTTCCCTCTGTCGAGTGCACGATAAGAAAAACGGTAGGAAAAGAAGGGACGAGAGTGGAAAGAGGTAGGAAGGTTTTGCCAGCAAAGACGCTTAAGAGTGAGCGGAGGAGAAGGAAAAGGAATGGTCTGGAGGAAGGAGGAGAAGCGAGCGAGAGGCTTAGAGCGAAGTGAGATCAGATGGAGAAAGTGGATTGGAAGGAAAGAGAGTGGTGGCGTTGTTGTTGGTGGTGGTAGTGCGGATCCATTCGCGCGGAAGAGAAGGGTTCCCGCACTGCGGCCTTCCCGGGAATGGAGGAGAACGAAAACTCCTGACCAATCTATTTTTTTCACGCCGAATTTCTCCTCCACCTTCCATCTTCGTCTCTCTCTGACTCTCTTCGACCTCCATCTCATTCCTCTTCCTCACTTCTCTCCTTACTCCGCTGAGCATGCAGAGTCTGCACTTATAAAACCTCCCAGCTTCACTTACATCGCACACTTTCTCTTTCTCCTCCCACTCGCCGTGTTTTATTTTTCTCGTTTACGCAAAAGTATCACGCGTTATTTTTTAACCGGAAGGACGTAAAAACAGTGATTCACAGCATCATTTTTCCGGTTTTTTTTTATAGCAAGTCTTGAGTTGATATCTTCGTTACGTTATACTCAAGAAAAATGTTCTCGGTAATGGACTTGACTGCAATTTCAACTGGAAATTATTCTTTTGTTTGCTATAAAAGTAGACTCCCAGCGTATCGGACTATATTATAGGGCTTCTCCATTAATGAAATTCTAATTTTTTAATTTCATAATCCAAAGAAATTGTATAGTATAATAATAAAAACTTTCACAAAAATAGGTCATTAAATTACATACTAGTTTTCGCTGTAATTCCCTTTCATTGAAATTATTTGCAACACAAAACATATTGTAAGAGTATATTAATTAACGAAAATAAAATTTCCCCGTGTAAACTATATAAAACCGATGAAAAATTATAAATCAATCTAATTTTTATGAGATCTTAATTTTTAAAACTCGCATAAAGAGTAATTCATAGAATTAAAAGTAAAATAAAAAAATCTGATTTGGCCACCACATGACTTTCTCCATACCTGCAATATTTCTAATAATTCTAAATAGGTTAAATGATAGTAAATACTTTAAGAAACTGCGAGAAATATTTAAAGACTTTACAAAGAACGGAAATCAACTAAAACCGTAGCCTTTTGATATTGGATATAGCCCCGAAGCTCCGACAATTAAGCAAATAAAAGGGAGCGTTAAGTATTTATAAGAAAATAAAAGGGAGCGTAAAGTGTTTACAATAGTCGCCGGTAGGTGGTGTGGTTGTGGCAACTAAAACAATTAGTGTGTTTCGAACAAAGGTTGTAGAAAATTAAATTTCCTACGACTTGTATTCCAGTACTGTTTTACATTCAACAAATATTAAAGAAAATATTAAATAAATAGAATATCTCCTTAACAATGCGTTCCACGAAAAAATGTTTCAAACATAGGTTATAGAGAATAATATTTTCTATGAAGTTAATAATGAACAACATAAGATTTAAAAGAGTTATTAGCCAAAAATCAAAACATCACTAGCGTAAACATCCACTTTCGTTTGAGCGATTGTTGTCAAAATCTAATCAGCTCTTTATTCCATATCACTCTCTCTAAATATAAAATTTGGTATTGATGTGAGTGTAGGTTTTTGAGATATAGCGCCCACAAAATCCTATCATATACAAACAGACCGATAGACAGACCGACAGACATCATCAAGAAAATAGTCAAAACGTGTTCAGAGGATCTTGAAACATGTATTTCCTTGAAATGTCGAACTCTATCTTTTCATGAAAACCATACTTCTTATATTCTTCGTAAATGGAGAAAGTAAAAATATGAAAACATTTTTCTATTACATACTACATATTCCCGATAAAAAGAGATATGATTGCTCCCTGATGCGTTCGGTCCATCACTCTACGTTAAACAAAACCCGGCTATTGGCGAACCTCATTCAACGGTATCTCGTTTGTTGATTCGTAAAACACGAGAAGCAAACTCAGAATCACAATGATAATTCCCTCAATCTACCATAAAGATAGCATCCAAGCCACTCCACAGAGCAAGTTCATTATCCCGATCGTTATTTCTGACGAAAGCTTTGAAATGTAATTATGTTTCCCATACCATGACGGCAGTGTGCAAGAGAAAATGGAGGGAGGAGAGGATGGTGAGAATGTCACATCCACTCACCAAAAACGATCCACCTTTATCAGGTACAATTAGGGTATCCCAAGTTCTTTTGAACCCCTGCCATTTATTTTATTATTTCATTTTATTTAATGTTTTATTTTAAAATCTGACAATAAAATTTTTAAACATATAAAAGAACATACATAACATATTTTTTAATACCAGACAATAATTCTTCAACGCAAAAATAATTATGATTTTATACAATTATAAAGTGAACTAAAAGTATAGGTACACGTGCGTATGATACAGCTTGTGTCCGAAACTAGCTTATCTCTACATTATCCAAGTAAACCTGGATAATATGGATTCTTTTTTTGAGAATTTGAAAGAACATTTCTAAGTAAGGGCGGCTAAATTCAAGCGAAACTTAATAAAAGTCTTGTTTTCATCTTGCTAATAGTAACATTAGCCACAATGTGACATGCACATTAAACAGGTCATCATAATGATGATACATGTGACAAATTGTACGAAAGAGCGATAACGAATTAGATTTTTCCTAGGAAGATCAGAGATCAGAATAGGATATTCATGCCGGCAGTTTGGGTTTTTACAGTATCTGGTACCGTTGCCGCCAGATTGTCCGGTAAAATGCAGGGTGTTAGATAAACATTCATTCATTAGACTGTGTTCTTAAATTCTGTTTCGCTTCCGAGAATTTCTGCAATGCGACAACTAATGGAATTATTAGGTTTGTTTGTATGGAATTTCTGGCAAATCAACCTCTTGGATTAGTATAGCCATTACTCTTTCCATACCGAACACGCATACACACATAAGGAAGGAGGGAAACCAGGTTCCGGCAATAGCCTACTCTTTACGAAGAGCACCAAGGGGACCAATTGCTTAACGTTCCTTCCGCAGGACGTAGCGTTGACTTGCGCGGTATCCACAAATCACACAAGTAGGGGAAAAGACGATCCCAAGTTGGAAAATCCGACCTCCGCAGGATTCGAACCTGGGACCGCTGCGTGGAAGGCCAACTCTCTAACCACTCCGCCACCGACATTCATTAGGTATGTGAACTTCGTTTATTTGAAATAATGGTTCCAATATTTCTCGCCATCTCTAATGGGTCTCATAAAATATCACCGATCTGACGCTAGACAAATGGGTTCCAATTACGACAGAAGTCGTCAATTTTGATCTAAAACCAATGAAGCCTCACAAAGTGATATGAACGAAAAAATAATTTTGACCGAATTTTTTGTTCAAATTGATGCATTGGACGCACAAGAAATATTAATATCCGATGGATTATGCATGAGATGAAACGGAAAAACGGGATTCATTTCATTCCGCTATAAGCAAAGAGGGGCTTTTGAAATCAACCGGAGTAGCTCGAGAGCATGTAACGGTAAATATGAAAAAATTAATAAATTTCAAATTTGAATGTTGACAATTTGCCATATTTTTAATATTTACATAAATCGTACTAAATGTACGTCGCGCCTCCTGAAACACAAAGCCATTTCCGGAAAAAATGCATTTTTTTATGACTCGTTTGAGGTTCACGTGAATTAAATAAAAATTAATGGCCCGACCGCATAGGAGTCAATTCTAGCAGAGATTCTGTTGAAATTTTCATCAGATAATTTATTATATTGACAAACTGTATCATTAATAACCACGCATAGCAAAAGTCAGAACAAATATGGGTTAGATTATTTCAACACAAAAATTAAAAAATCAATTAATTTATTATTTTATTGATATTTTTATTCAGCATTTTAATTATTTATTTATTGGAATTTTTATTTCACTCCTTTTGTTTCTGTTTCATCATATAAACTCAACTCTGTCGTTCACAAAACTCGACCAAGACCTAGGATAATTTGAGACGAATTGGAGGCACAGTTTGCAAGTTTGATTTTAGCCATAATTTGAGCTCCATGATTTTTTACATAATATTTCATTATAAAACATTATGTCTCTTTTATAATAAAAGAAACATTCATGAACATAGTCAAATAATATTTCTGGTAGTTATAGAAGAATGAATAAAATTATGCTAGAATTTAATGAAAGTATCAAATACGGATTCCATCGGCCCTTAAAAAAATTGTTTACATTTTACATAAGAATAGTGAATTTCAAGTTTCATCTTTTCAATTGCTTCTTAATCGTTACGACGGATTATTAACGCGGAAAATCCCATTTCTATCGTAACCATCACCGTTACTTACAACAGCTGTGTGTATGTGTATGTAGGGAAAATAAACGTATTTCAGTTCATTTCCTTTCATTTACTATATGCTCTAGGCGAACGAAAGAAAATTAAACGTATTTATAGTAGAAGTTGTTTACCTCAGTAGCTACGAAGATTTTTTTCGTTGACAACAATTAAAAAACACGGGGTAAGTTCAAAATGAATTATGACTTTCTCGTTTGATATCTTTTTAAACGGCTACACCTTCGATAAAAATGTATTAGACAAACCATATTCTATTGGACTAGTTCTATAAATTATCTTTGGAGATTTTTTCTGTATAACTAATATTTTAACAGGTGTGATTGAAAATTCATTTTTTATCACCAGTAAAGTGACACTCCTGTTAGGCTATGAGAACCATTAGTACCATTTTCTTATTTCCTTAGCCCGATAGTCCTAAATACCAAATTTTATGAACGTTCGTCCAATAATTTCGGAGATGAAACAAGTGGACAGACGAACGGGAGGAGAATATGTGACCGTAAGGCGGTCCGCTACTATCGCCTAGTGCAGTGCTCTCCAACCGGTGTGCCGTAACAAAGTACTTAGTGTGCCGCGGAACGTACGGAGTTTATACGAGGGAAAAACCGAGTTTGTAATTCTCAAGCTACAAACGAGCGTAAGAAATTGCTTCATTTGCGGACTTATCAACTAATGATTTCTCCCTAAAAATTAGGGGGAATTCATTGGACGATCGCAGTCTTAACCTGAAGTTAGATGATAAGCCTCTGGATGAGTTTTGACTGCAAGTGAGGAATGAATACCCAACCATTGCTGAATGTGCAATTCATGCGTTGTTACCGTTTCCTAAAACATATTTATGTGAATTAAGTTTTTCAACATTGTCGCTGATTAAGAATAATAAGAGATCGTGTCTGAAATACCTCGACCAGAAACTTCGAGTGGCTCTTTCCACCATAGAGCCAAGCATCAAAATACTGTTCTTCAAGACAGGGACAGGTTTCTCACTTATAAAATTATTTAATACTAGGGATAGGTTAACCGGCGTTGCCCGGGACCCAGAGCAGTGTAAAAATGACTTAATTAAACTAACATGAATATTAATTTATTTTATTGTGCTTACGGCAATTATTTTTTTAAACATCTGTAATGTTTATTAGAAAAGAGCTTCAGGATATACTACGTTTCTCGTGCAAAATAAAATCAAATCAAGATGTGCAACTTTACCTGTGTAAGTTTTTCCTGTTGTTATGTCAAAGAAAAACTCTTACATGTGTGAATACGAACCAACCAACCAAGCTGTTAAAAACAAATTATATATATTCGATTTTAGTCTTTGAAACTAAATAAGAATTAATAAAACAGTGAAACACGAAAACTCTTTTGCAGCTGTGCCATTTTAAATTACGATAATGTCATGTTTCTATTAACAGTGTAACAACAATACAAACAATCTATTAATATCATAAATTTGTTTTTTTGCTAGGAAATTACAGTCAGATAATTACTCATTCGAATGTCAATTGTTATAAAATACAAATCGAACACAATAAAAAATTCATTATGATGTCATTGATTCACCTTAATAGCGTAAATTATACGCGATCGTAACATTTCGTGTATCTGTTCCTATTGAAAAGCATTAAGCTCGCAACCATGGCAATTAGCATTTTCCATTTTTGAAAAGAGTTAAATATTCCCTTTTTTCCACGATAAAAGTTAATAATTGCGCTAATTCAATATGTATTCGAATTCTATTTTCAAAAATAAGAAAACTTATTCTTTTTAACATAGAACTGTTCAAGTCCGGAGTTCGTATCTCAATTTTAAATAATTTAAAAATGCAATTTTATAAAACCCTGCACCGATTGAACTTACTTTCCTATGCTTTTCTTATGCATCTACATCCACATCTACAGTTTACCCTGCAAGCTACCGCAAGGGTGTGTGGCAGGGGGTGTATTAACACCAAGGGGAAAACTCCAAAATTAGGCCTTGGTTTACGCCCCTACGCGAGGTGTTTTTGAAGGCAAGTTTTATTCTGCCCGGCTATCGTTCTAGGGAAAAATGAGCCTTTGTATCTCTCTGTCCTACAGGCTATACCTCTTATTTTACGAGGATGGTCCATTCTACCGATATAGGTGGGAGTTCTATTATTTCTTCGACGTCGATGGAGAAAGTACTCGTTCTAAATCTTTCAAGAAGTTTTAAACTAGCACGTAATCGGCGCTCAGCTAGTGATTCCCATCCTAAGTCCTGTATCAAGCCTGTAACGCTTTTATTTCTATCATAACAATTTTTAACGAATCTAGCAGCTTTTCGCTGCACTTTCTCTAACTCGGCGATTAAACCTTTCTCGTACGGATCCCATATGCTCGACGCATACTCTAGCAGCGGTCTAACTAAAGAAATGTAACATGTCTCTTTGACTTTTTCTTCGCTTTTACCTATTATCCGTTTGATGAATCCTAGTTTCTTTTTAGCTTTCCCGGATATATTTCGTATGTGTGTGTCCCACGAGAGGTTACTTGTTAAAATGACACCTAAGTATTTGACGGATACAGCTAATTTTAGATGTACGCCTTCTGAACTGTAATTCATCGCCTCAATTTCTTTGTTTCTTCAGAATCTCAAGACGGAACACTTATCTAAGTTCAGCTCTAATTGCCACTCTTTACACCACTCGAGAATTGCGTGTAGGTCGTTAGAAAGTAATGCTTGATCAGCAGGACTGTTAATCTCTCTGTAAACTACCGTATCATCCGCGAATAACTTGATTGTACTTGTAATAACATTATCTAAGTCATTTATTTATATAAGGAATAATAGGGGACCGATGACACTTCCCTGTGGAACGCCGGAGGACACGCTGACCGAATCTGATTTAAATCCATCTATGACTACCATTTGTTCCCGATCATTGAGAAAGTCCCTGATCCACTCGATTATCTTTCGATTTATTCCACAGGCTTGTAATTTTTTCAATAACTTAATATGAGAGACTTTATCGAATGTCTTCTTGAAGTCAAGAAAAACAGCGTCTAGCTGGGTCTTTCGATCACCGGATCGTAGTATATCGGGGAATGATGGGGTAAAAACAGCCCCTTAAATGAGAAAGTAAAAACATACGCCCGTGGTGCCCACCCTCGGGTTTTTCTAAGTACGCATGCCAAGTTTCAGCTTTCTAGGTCTCTTGGTTTTGGAGTTGCAGCGTTAAAACAGAAACAAACACACATTTTCTTTTATTTATATGATGATAAAGTTCCCATACACCTTTAGTTATTAAGGCGTTCATTATAGGGAAAATATTTTCACCGTTTCTTCGATGTTATAAACGTGTTGTACTGCATCTAAACATAGTGGTACTCGTAAAAAATTTGAAAAATTAATTTTGGTTTTATTTCACAAATTCACTGAATTATAAAAATAATTTTCAATGAATCTTAGCAACAATCTATTCCCTTCTTAAGAAAATATTTTATTTTTCATTTATTTCTGATGTCGATTATTTGAATTATTTTCTGATGTTGTAATAGAAATCTTCAAGAAAGTTTCGTGTGAAATTAATTTCGGTGTCGCGATGAATGAAAAATTTATAGGTGTGCCGTGAAATAAAAAAGGTTGGAGACCACTGGCCTAGCTGGTCAAGAACGCCTAGTTGTCTGGGAAACCTCACCAAAGTTAGAGTGCGATCATAACATCATCTCACTAGTTAAAGGTTAATTTGTCCCCTTTTGAAAGTTTAACAGATACATTATCCGTTTTCCCATGCCATTGATGAAAAAACACTAAAACTATGCCTATAAAAATAACTTTCACTGAATAAACATTCGCGCAATACTCTTTCCTGCTCTAAACACTTGCGATAACAACATTTTGCTAACCAAAATCAATAAACATCGCTTCAATGCGGTGGGGCTAAGAAAGCAACAGTTATACCAAAGCCATCCGAGCTCAGAATAAAAATAACACGCAAAAGACAAACAATTATTGCCAGGGAGCATGTTTGCATCGTAAATATTATTATTGCCGAGGATTTTCTGCCCTCGCGCTAGAAAGAGAGATAAGCATCCGTAGCGAAGGATTTTATTTCTCGCTCGTTTAGATTGCTCTCAGGAACCGGATAGAAATACGTACCCTTCGACATAGCCGTGCACCCAAAACCGCCCTCAGTCTGTTTCCCTAACTTTGCCAGCTGCACGGCGTAATCCTATTAAGTCCCGCCTTATCCCACCAGCAGAGAAGTTCGCCGAGAGAGACAAAAGAAAGTCTCTGCAGACCGGTCGTTGGTAGCTGCGAGGCTGTGCAGTTTCCCCTACTCTTACCCTCTACCTTCATCTCCTTCCCCGGCTTCGGTGGTTGTCCGTGACGATATAATTCGTTGGTCGGTGTTAAAAAAAGGGATCAAATAGTTCCGA
Organism: Tanypteryx hageni; assembly: GCA_028673005.1. Classification (NCBI taxonomy): domain Eukaryota; kingdom Metazoa; phylum Arthropoda; class Insecta; order Odonata; family Petaluridae; genus Tanypteryx; species Tanypteryx hageni. Next base: position 81,181,863 of record CM054116.1, on the reverse strand, counting down.
TCGGTGAGTGCCGCAAGGGACTCAATGGTCTTGCACGTCCTTGAAGGCCAATATACCTGATCTGAAGCACGGACAGTCATATGGAGGATTTAATCTGTCGAATTCACGGGTGTCGTTATACCGCGCAGAAATATTATTAAAATTTTTGCAAGTTTTCAAAAGTTTAATCTATCTTATTTGAGCATTCGCACCGTAGTGTTTTGTTACTCTACCTGCATTGGTAGCTTCTACGCATAGAATTTTCCCATTGCTTATAATGGAATTTTAAAGAGTAATGGATGCATCGTAATCTGCAAAGTCTAGTGAAATAAAAATAGATTTAGGGGAAATGGCACAAATTCGTTTTCTAGCTATTCATGTGTAAAAGTTATATCTAAACATTAATCTCGCGATTCGACCTTTATTCTAGCAGATGCACGCTATAATAAATCCATCCTCGCATGCTGCAGTGCGCTATATACTTATTTTTCAGTTATCAGAAACGTCAACATTAATAATCGGTCCCAACACTAGCTAGTGGTTAGAGGTTAAAAAGAATATATCACATCGTTCCGTTCATTGCAATATTACTCGTTAATTGAAATTTCTTTTATCTCCAAAAATCATTTATCGATTGAATTATTTTTTTTCTCATTATTTTCGCATCCGATGTTTCCTTTAATGAGGCACCTTCTTCTGCGACCCATAGTATCGTAAGAGTACTCTTTCTTCTCATTCATTCCATTCTATTGCGTTCTTCGTATCAATTTCTCATATTTTTCTTTACCATTTCATTATATTTTCGTCAATATAATGATATAAAAGGATCAATTATTTTTGAAAACATCGATACGGATTGCAGTAAATAAATGCCATTGGTTTAGACGAGAAGCCAAAAGATACCGAAAAAGTCGAAAACAATGAAATTACATGTTTTAGTTGTATCATTTTCGTCACAATTAATCTTTTGAATATTGCGGTTTGGATAATGCTAATTGAACAATAACGTAGAGCAAAAATTACCTCTCTTGGGTCGGAATCGAGCATCCGATAAAAAAAAGCCATGGAACGTTTCCTGGTTGAAAAAACACGAAAATATGCCTCCAGAAAATATTTCCCTTCCCCCATCTCCCTCCTCCTCTCTCTCTCTATCTCTCTCTCTCTCTCTCTCTCTCTCTCTCTCTCTCTCTCTCTCTCTCTCTCTCTCTCTCCCATCCCCCCTCTTCCCCGTTATAACACGTTTCCTGCATCCGATAACACACGGAACATTCAAGCCCGTTTCGACACGTCCTGTCTTTTCCAGGCAGCTAAAGCTAAAGCTCCGTTTAAACAAGTATCCCAGATGCAACAATGTAACGACGCGTTCGTCTCACGAACAAATACGCACACACGCACACACGCTAGTAATATCGTGCCCCTTCGGCACTCTTAAAGAATAGACTGCGAAGGAACGGAGGACGTGTAAATGGGAGGGGAGAATACCCACGCACCATCGGATGCGGGTCACACACCATGGGTGTCACGGCCCGTGACGTCAATACAGTCAGCCGGGATAGGCCCTAGGTCGGTCCGGGGAAAGGCGGACGGCGGCGTGGAGTCCTCTGGAACACTTGTCACCCAGCTCACGATGTTCGCGAGCGTGTTCGAGAGCGCAGGTGGACATGCGCGTGTAATATTTTTTTGTGGGTTTGCGTATAAATATGTCGTGTACAAGGTGTCTGATACGTCCCTCCTTATTTTTAGCGCATTTTATTATTTCACAAACGCGCTTGTATTTTCGCTCCGTCCGACCGTCTGCGGAATCAAATTAAAATAACAAGTAAAAAGCAAGAGATATAAGATAAATTTGGAGGGCGTGTGATCTATGATGCCATTTATTACGCTGCCTAAGACATGTCTTGGAGAAATCGGTGGGCAGCAGGGGATGATTTCAAATTTTTAAAGTTAGGATTCTGAGGATATGGTTATAGATATAAAGTTGAAATTTTTACTGTTTGACCTTTAATTTTACCCATAATACTGAAGAAGTCATTGTTTTAAAAATCGGTCGGCGGAAGGGGAGGCCTTCAAAATTTTTAAACTATTATTCTGAGGAAATTGATACAGATAAAAAGTTAAAAAATCTTAATTATATATTCAATAGATTACTTTGTCAAATAATTATGTAACTAAGTTTATAAAAAATAATTTTACAATTCTAAAGAAACCTCGATAAATAAAACGAGATTTATTCATATTGCGTCAGCAAATGAAGGTAGCATTTCAAAAAATCATTTCACCTAAACTAAAGAAGATACTGAAGCGTTTCTGTGACTAAATTAAAGTATGTTTATTACCGTTTACTTTATTAAAAAACTAAAATTCAAACTTTGCTCCAGCAAATTCCACACCATTAATTTTGCCGGTACGCTTTCGACGGATTTTCTGGAGAAGTCTTCTGTTACAATACTAAGAATAACACGATATTTCTTTTCAAGTTCAACGATCAAAACAAAACTGTGGAGTGAGTTTTCAGAAACCCTGCTTGCATGCTTAAAAACTTAGCTTATCCCCATAAATATTCTTCCGTTCATTTCCAACTTCACTATACGATGAATGTTAAATATATTTTTTGATTTGTAGATGAAAATTGGTCAGATGGAAGAAAAAATTTATTAGTCTCGATTTCGCCCTCATAAAGATGTACAAGTGTTAATCTATCAACATAAGCAAATGCGCGTGTGAGTTTATGCAAATCTATGTGTAGAAACATTGATGTATATATTCTATAAATAAAAGAGAATGTTTGTCTGTCTGTGACAGTCATAACTCTTCAGAAAATAAATGTAGGAGCTTCAAGATTTGGCAGCAGCTTCAGATTGATCCTGAGAGTTGCAATGCCAAAAATAATTCAAATCGGCAGACGGGGACCCGAGGGTCCAAATGTCGGTTTTTAAAGATATCTCAGCAACCAATTAAAATATTTTGATCAATTCTCCACCAATATCAATGTTTTGATGAGACATTTTCGATCGTAAAATGGATAAAATCTGTCTACGTAGTCAAGGATCGTAATGTAAGGGCCGATCCAAATTTCACGATTTCGAGGGGTCTCCATGGAACGGTCGGTCCAAATTTAGGTGATGTCCGTCTGACCGTACGTATATATCAGGAGAGAACTGGCTGAACCGATTTCATCCAAATTTAGTAGGTACATAGAATATTCACATAAATACATGACCAAAATGACATATTTGGACTGGATCGACCAAGCATGGGTGCCACAACTGCAAAAATAGCTTTTCTGTTGTAATGCTTTTGGAAAGAATTGGCCAAACCGATTTCAACCAAATTTGGTACATAGAATCTTCACATAAATTCATGACCAAAATGACATTGCGACCCGATTAATTAAGTAGGGGAACCAAAATTGCAAAGGTAAACTTTTCGATAATTATGAATTTGGAAAGAATTAGCAGAACAGATTTCAACGAAATTTTGTATGAAAGAGTTGTGCAACATAAAAAAACAAAATTAAGATTTTTAGAATAGATATAAAAAGTAGGGCTGCCACAATAAAAGTAATAAAAATTTTCTTTTACAAGTGTTTTTATTGCACTATCCGCATCAATTTTAACCAAATTATAATATGTATTATGTACACATATATATAAATCCATAACAGCATATTTGAACGGGAGCAACTAAACAGGGATGCCGCAACTACAAATTAAACTCTTTCAGTGACTATGGATTTGGAAGGAATTGGCTAAACGGATATCAACTAAATTTTATATATATTTTTTTACAAAATACTATAATGAAATCTTGATTTTTAAAGCGAAGCTTAAGAGCAGGGCTACTACAATTAAAGGTGAAATAATATTTAATTTACACGTATTTTTAGAGAGCTTTTATTTTATTTTTATTTTTTATTTATTTATTTTACCCCATTATGGTATATATAATCTTCATATAAAAATAATAACCCAAATAGTATATTTCAAATGGGTCGACTAAACAGGGCTACCACAATATCAGGGTTAGAATTTTTCTATAACTATGAATTTCGAAGTTATTGGCTGAACCGATTTCAATAATAAATTTCGTTTGTAGGGCGGGTATAGAATGCCAAGACTAAATGAACATGTTTAGAACGGATCTGAAATTCAGAGCTACCCCAATATAAGGAAAAATAATTTTCTGATTTAAAAGCAAATACATTAATATTCGATTATACTATAGCGAATTTGATGAAAAGCATTCTGTTTGAAGATATCTCAGCAACCAATTAACTTATTTTGATGAATCCTCCACCAATATCAATGTTGAACCAAAAACGTAGAGACATAAAATTTTGTATAGGTACTAAAGAGACGTTGAGGATATGCACCTCCGTTTTAGAACTTTGATTTCTTAGAGGGGGGAGGGATGTGTCAAATTTTAGTCTATAATTAATTTTTTCATACAAATTAAAGGGGAATATTGATCACTTACCATGAGAGTATCTTGAAATCGGATGAAAATATTACTGAGTAATATGTGTATGAAAAATTCTAAACTCTAAACCTAGGGCAAAGCCCGGACAATTACGCTAGTATATATATATATATGGATAGCAACAAAATATTGGGATGATTTGCCTCTCTTGTTAGCTGAAGAAGGAATCATTCTGAAAGCTTTTGTGTTGTTTTTTAGTGTTTTATAGTGTTTTTTAGTGTTGTTTCACGTGTGTCGCTTCGACATCCCTAGGGCCTCGCCAACTTGAAGTCGACCGATTGGTGAGTGTTTACTGGGCTTCCTCATCCCAACATCTTGTTGCCATCCATATATCCCTTTTACCTTTACTTTTCCGTAAGCTGTTATATATATATATATATATATATATATATATATATATATATATATATATATTTGTATATATATATATATATACACAAATATTTATTCCATTGATCCATCGGTAGCACCAGTGCCGTTGCAATGGATTGATATCAATTATTAAAATTTAAAACACGAAAATAACCTTATCTTGGTAAATTCGTGTTTAGCTACGTAAACTCTTTCATGCGTGCAAATATGTCTGCATATGCGTGTGTACAGTTTGTCAATATCCGTGAATATTTTATGCGTGTATGTGTTTGCAAGCAAATGTGCGCGTTGCATCTGTGTGTGTGTCAGTGGATCCAAATGTTTCTTCCGGCCGATTATATAGCTGAGGGTTTCCCCTCTATCATTCCACCACCACATCAAATCGTTCAATTGTTTGCCCTCTTGTTTAGCCTTCCTTAAAGAATAGACTCGGGTAACCCGTTTGAAATCCTTCTACCTATTTCCTATTCGCCACCCAACCATTCCTCTCCCACCCTTTCTACGGCGATAATGCAGGCACACACGGACACACGCACGCATGCAAACACACAAACGAGGCCCTATTTGGAGTGATCAATTAATTGCAGGAGTTGGCTGACAAGGAGGAGTCATAAAGAGATAAAACGAAGAAAAAATATCGAGGGATCGGTTTTCTTTCCGTCCGTGCGTGCGTATCGTAGGATCGATGAGCGGGATGTAGGGGAGGAAGGGTTTATGAGGGAATGTGAAGATATAGGCACGCTTCTCCCATAATTCAGCGAAGCGTAAAAAATCCGTTTTGATGGGTATTTCGGTTGATTTAGTGACGGATAAAATAAAAATATATTAAGCCCCATCCCTTGAAACCGAATAATTCCTCCCAGTCTCACCCCCTCTCTCTCTCTCTCTCTCCTCACCCACCCACCTATACAAGCAACCAATTCTCTCTCTCTCACCCTCTCCCCTCTTTTGCCTCAAACCCCACCCACCCCAACTCACGGTCCCGTCCGAAAAGGGTCCGAAATTTCTGGATGGCTTCCATATTGATGGATGATATATAGAGACTTTATGTCCGGAGCGCTAAAGAGCGGAAATAATTCCGGATTCGTTCATCGTTGATAGTGATCTATCCGCATATACTTTCTATTGCTTTCCAACAGGATCGACGCGTCCATATAAACCAAGTTTTGTCGGAATAAGAATTTCAGAGATTTATAAACTAGTCCGCATGTGACGTTTATCCATGCGTCAGATTATTATTTTTATCTCGCGCAATCCACACACGGTCGCGAATAAACGTTGGTATCAATGAAATAGAAGTAACTTTATCCTCAAAGAGGGAAGACATTCGACGAATAGGTCTATTTAAAAGTATGCACCTGTTTGGCCGATACAACTATATGGTGTGCGGATAAAATCCTATCTTCAGAAATATTTCGTGACAGACATTAATTTAACTAACAGCTGCATAACTTCTCAAGAAGAAACCGTTTGAAAAGTTACGCAAAAGCCTAAAAGAGCTTCAATATTATAAGTTATTTCACGGGTTAACGCTATCTAAATTAACCAATACACTAAAGCCTAGGTAATTTAAATGCGATCAATTATCCAAACAACAAAAGCATTACTAATGACTCTCTAAGATAATTTATTTAAAATATTTTGCGTTAATTCCTTTCTACAATAAGGATGAACTACACAGCAGTGTATTCTCCGACAGACCCTGTAATCCCTAAAATATTCAAATCCTAATTAACGTGCACGACAAAAATGACAAAGTCATTCATCGCCGCAGAGTCTCCAGAGTTTAACAGTATCCAAATAATCAAAATTAAGATTAATGTATGGTATATATATATGTGTGTGTGTGTGTGTGTGTGTGTGTGTGTGTGTGTGTGTGTGTGTGTGTGTGTGTGAGGGGGGAGGTCTGTGTGTGTGTGTCCACCCTAAGATATATTAATAAAATCCCTTTCGTCTAGACTACTTTTTTCTAAATTTCGTTCGACTTCGTCTCAAACGAAAAACACCGTTCGGCAATGAACCCTTCCATCTTTTATACAACTCCCCGTCTCGACCTCTTCAGCGCGAGTATCGGCCTAAATTGGGGTACGGAGAGAAGTGGGGGTGGATGGGAGGATTACAGAAGTGCGGACCTCTTGACGGAGAGTGCTCAATCTCTCTCTCGACGAATTTACTTATGTACGAAACGTAGGAAGGGTCTATCCACCACTCGCCTCTCCTCCCCCTCCCTAGCCATCTTCACATATTCCTCCTCCCGCGGCCACGGCGAAATGGCGTCGGGTCGGGCAGCGGCCGTCCGACACTCTGATGTCGACCCCATACTTCCTTGCGCGCCTCAAGTGACCTAGAGATCGACCGCCGGGTGATAGGGCGTTGCATCCGGCAGAGGAGAGGATGGAGAAGGAAAGAGAGAGAGGGGGGGGGGCGGAGGGGTGGGGATAGGACTAGGGGGGGGGAGGATAAGGCAAACGGCAGAGCTGATGGAAAAGGGGAGGCAGAGAGATAGAGAGAGAGAGATGAAAAAGGAGCAGTGGACTGGAATGCGTAGCACAGTAGGCTAGAATGAATGTTTTACAGTTTTTCGTACGTTAAGTAGAAGTAATCTCGGTTAATGGAATGGTAAATAAGTATAAAACTGATCTAGCTCCGGTTAAATAAATAATCACTTGGTTCTAGGGCGTTCTGATGTAATTTTAAAGAACAGCGGAGAAAAGGGCAAATATATAATTCATACAGCGCATACTTATAACGAAGATATTCAAAACAGTTTTAGCAAATTTTACGTAAGAATGGAAAATCATTTGGCACTAACTGATAAATTTACGGAAATATTATATAACGATTTCAGCGTAGAGTGTTACTCCTGTTAATACGTAAGAAACTTTACGTAATTTAATAAAAACCTTTTTGGGAGTAATGGAATCGAAGCGTTGTCCATAGGGGTGATGGCTAACCATAATGGATACCTATTCCGAAGTATACTTTAACCAAAGACATTAAACGAAGGCTGTAAAATTTAACATTTTAGACTGCTTTGCTTAATGAACTTTTTTACTGCAGTGATTTTATGGAGATAATGGTGTTGCGATTTAAAACTAATGTTTCCGCATACAAAGCTTTTCTTCATTAAACGCGAGTAAAAACCCGCGCGTCCAAAAAAATCGTTTCTACTATTTATAGCCTTAAATATAAAATGGGCCATTTGTCGAAACAACCTCAATAATTCATACGATGTGAATTTGAGGAATTTTCGCGAAATTCACATTAAGCACTCACGCGTTTTGCCATGACAAAATCGTTAACTGGCTTGGCGAAAGCTCGAAAGCTGGTATCTATGACACATCCCGACGATTTTCCTTGACCTTTGGATGAAAGCCTTCGTTTCTATCGTTAGGACCGAGTAAATAGCGCATAATAGCTATGGGTAATACATTACTAAATATATCAATCATTAGTTAAATATTTCTTCTTACATTGCAACATTTTAATGCACATAAAATAACATAAACTGCTTTTTCAACTATTTTAGCAAAAAATAAAAAAATCTGATGTCACCACATGACTTTCTCCATACCTGTAATATTTCTAAAAATTCCAAATAGGTTAAAATGATATTGAATATTTTAAGGAACTTAGAGAAAAATTTAAAGAATTTACAGAGAACAGAAATAGACATACCGTACGTAGCCTTCTGATATTGGATATATCTACAACAATTAACAAAATAAAAAGGTGCGTTACTAAGACGTAACTAAGCGTAAATTGTTAACAATAGTCGCCGGTAGGTGGTGGCAGAAAAAAAATTAGTTTTTATAATATCTCTTAAACAATGGATTATATGGAAAAATAATTAAAACAAAGGTTGTAGAAAATTAAATTTTCTACAACGGTTATTTCAATACGTTTATACATTTATCAAATATTAAAACAAATATTTCAAAAAACGGATTGGTGACAAGAGTAAACACTCACTTTCAGTTCACCGATCTTAACCAAAAATTAATTTGTTTTTGTGACTTTCATAAAAACGTTAAATACAAAATTTTGCGTTGACCTGATTAATAGTTTTTGAGTTAGAGCACCCACAAAATAACTGTCACATACACACATCATCGAGAAAATGGTCAAAACGTGTTCAGAGGACCTCAAAACGCGTATTTCCGCTGAAATCTGAAATTTTTTAATTAAAACAATACTTGCCCCTATACTACGTGTGGAGAAAGTAAAAAAAATATTTCTAAAAATTCCAAATAGGTTACATAATAATAAATATTTTAAGAATCTGCGAGAAAATTTTAGATTTGACAAAGAACAGAAATAAACCTAAAACAGCCTTCTGGCATTGGATATAGCCACAAATCTCCAACAATTAAAATAAAAATGAGCGTTACTTAGACGTAACTAAACAAAAGTTGTTAACAATAGCCGTCGGTAGGTGGCGTGGTGGCGGCAGTTAAATAATTTAGTTTTTAGGATATCTCTTAAGCAATGCATTATATGGAAAAATGTTTTGAAAAAAGGTTGTAGAAAATTAAATTTTATACAACTTTTATTCTAGTTTGTTTTTAAATACATCAAATATTAAAGCTAATGTTTCAAAATAACGGATAAGTGGCAAGAGTAAACCTCCACTTTCAGTTGACCGATTTTTACCAAAAACTAATCAACTCTTATGACACATAAAAATGTTAAATATAAAATTTTAAGAGTAAGAACATCCACAAAAAAGCTGTCACACACACAGACCTCATAGAGAAAATGGTCAAAACGTGTATTTCCTTTGAAATCTCGAAATCGATGTTTTCATGAAAACAATACTTTCCCCTATACTACGTATGGAGAAAGTAAAAGTACAACAATAATGAGTTCTGGGTCATTATTTGGTTAACTTAAATTCAAATCGGTATAATAAAAATTGAGTCATGCCGAATCAAGGTAGCATAAATACAATAATTTTAGTTACAGAGAAATTTAATTCTTACGAACATTATGCATTCTAACTGTCTAATAAGCGTATATACGTATAAAAAAGCGTTCAAACAATGTCAAAATAACAATTTCGTATTTATCCTCGAGTTTCCACCCTTTTTTGATATAACCGAAAAAACAATCTTCCGATTTAACTCAACGTGCTTGCGAATGAGAAGAGTAATCCACAGCGTAATCAACGTCCAAAGCATCTACCTTACTGTGTCTGTTCATAAAAATAAGTTTTATTTCCAATTGCTCCATAGTTGTCTTTAGTGCATAACTTCCGAAAACAGGAGCAATGCAGTTTACACACGTTGTATTACTCCGTATTTGTAAAATCGGAACCACCGTACAGGCACAGCACTCGTTCGTCGTTAATAACATCCTTCATCCTAACCCCCAAATCGTTCATTCCTCCAGCATACAAATAATCCCGATACAATGGTCGACGAAAGCGAAGATCGAAAATAACATCTCCGTCTTCCTATTATGGAGAACCTTCCAAAGAGAGAGAGAGAGAGAGAGGGGGGGGGGGGGGAGATAAAAATAGTGACGCTTTTTCGAAAGCTCATTATTTGCGCCGTCGGGCGTTCGGATTTATTTCTTTCCGAAAAGAATCTGAGAGAGATATTTTTTCCCTCCTCTAGATACAAAACCGTATTTATCTAAGCCTCTCTTGCGTCGCCTCAGGATGGCGACGCCTCCGAAGGTTCGCCGTTTCCTTATATTCCCCCGCGCGTCATTTTCGCCGTCCTTTTATATCCCGTTTTAATCCGTGAGTTTACAAGAAAAAGAGAGCACGGGGTGCGTTTGCTCGCTGCGGGGTGGAGGAGAGGGGAGGAGCGGCGACATTTCTCCTTACACTCATCCTACTCCTCCGGATTTTCTCCTCCACGAAAATGTCAATAGTCATGGCACTGATACGGAGTCCCGATGTCGCCTCTTTTTATTATTATTATTCCCATTCTTCCCGAAACAGAAATGAAAAAAATTCGGAAACGTACCGTTCGAAGAGAGCCTTAAGTAAATGTAAACTTTGCTGCCCGAAAGGTCAACCGAGGTCACTTAAAGGTCACGCCACAAACGCTAAAAGATCTCTCCTGGGATAGGAGAGGTGCGGTGAGAGAGAGAGAGAAAGAGAGTAGTAGTAGGGTTCCCTTACTACGAAATGGATCTCCCATAATGGTCTTCTTATATTAATATTTAAACGTCCAATTTAGTTTTTATTTACGGTTCATTTCGGTGCTTGAATCGTGGAGCAGCGCCGATGATGACACGCAAGGGGGCGGGGGGAGTGGAGGAAGAAGTGAGAGGGAGGTTGTTTGTGCCGTTTTTATGTTTGAAGGAAATGGAAAATTTAACTCGTCGAGATCATTTCGATGATTTTCGGTCCGCTTAATATTTCACCACAACAACATGAACGGTAGCCTTTTTTATAAAAACTACGCAACACGCTTGGTTATAATGAATGTATATAGAGATAAAGCTATAACTCCAGTTGAATTATTTTTAATTCAACTGAAAAAGTAGCTATGAAACTTAGATTTAAAATAACGGAAATATAACCAAAATCTCAGGTGATGTATAGTAGGTATTTGGTACTAGAGTGAGCCACCGCTTTCTGTGTTCTAATACCATCTTTCTAATATTTAGCAAATTTAATAATATCGGCGCGTCTTTTACATTCTATAAATAAGGAGGGAGATGAATATCAAAGTGATTACAGATCAAACATAATAACTTAGTAAACATATTTTTCATCATAAGATTTAAGACCAATTTATTAAGTTTCAGCTTCACATAGGTGGGAAAAGCTCCTTAAGCCATATAAGTTTATAATAAATCCGATGCATTTCGCCCACTAAGTGGGAATCTTCAAGGGCGAAATGCATCGGGTTTATTATAAACTTTTATAGCATAAGGAGTTTTCCCAGCTATGTAAATCGAGCCATAAGTTATACCTTTATAAGTTTCAGCTTGTTAAAAATTGCTGTCCAAACAGGAGGTAATTAAAATTTCATCGGAAATGATAAAAGGTAGGTTATTTATACATTCTTCGTTTTTACACTTGTAATTCTAAGAAAGTTTTTTCAGTTTATACACGGAATTCTTCATTCAATCTTCGAAATAACAAGCAAGATACAAAAGCAGAGAATTTTTTACGAATGCTGATGAAGTAGAGACAAGCTCAACCTGTCAACTTCAATAGAGTTTCAAAAATTGTCCTTTGGCTTTTATGGTTTTTATTTGACGAATTGATCCCATCTCGCTAGTCTGGTATTTTGGAAATTTTAAAACAATGAAAATTCTCTTAGCGACCATCTTCATTCAATTATCACTCCTCTTAAATATCGATTTCTCTGTACCATACGAGCAATGTAATTTTCTTTCTAATCAAATACTAATCTGCATGTACTAAAAATCTAAATTTAAGATAGGCGATTAGATATATTTTAACTTATGTTAAACGTATTTGGAAATAAAATCGAGCAACCTCTATAAAACAATATTTTCTTTTGCGTAAACAGCTCGATAGTGAGTGTGTTGCTACACATTATTCAATAACTATTCGAACAAATTACGAAGCAACTAAAATGAATAATTAAAAAAATAAAATTTAAACCATCTTTAAGAACATGCAAAAAACCTTTTCCCTGAAACGTGAGGATATCTTAAATACTTAATCATATTTGCACCGTGATATTTTTTTGCGAGACAACATTTTAAAATTATGCGGATAACAACTCTGAATAAAGCAAACTGAAATTTATTATTACAGCACAAGTCTTTAGCGTTCGATTAGATCCCATGGCGGACGATTGTAACACGAGCATACTTAACTCTTTTTATTAACGGATATCGAACGGTAATCTCCCATTAAACGCGTTAATGCAGGGAGTTTAAAACTAAGCCGGCCTTAAACAGGGGCCACACGGACGAAAACACGGGAAAAAGAGGAAAAGGTCGAGAGATTAACGGACGGAAGCACACTCCGTCCGGCTCGGCTTAGGGTGATTGATGACCCGCTGCCTAAGATACCCAACTCAACTAATGAAGGAACAAAATGTGCGTTCATTCCCATACATTGAATCAGGACATGTAATTAAAAGATATATATTAGCCTGTTTATTCAGGCCCGCGATTATACTTTTCGAGCCAACATAATCTTTTAAAGTCCAAAAAAGATAACATGTCTTTATAACATGCATCGTTGCAGCGTACATTGCATAAACATTCTCATATACGTAAGATACTAGTTCAGACAAAATGTCACTGCTCATTCTAATATGTATTTACGTGAGGTTCGACTCGTAACGACAATGCAGTTGCTGTCAATAAGGAAAGCCTTCCGGTATTCGAGAATAAAACTCAATAAATTATAATGTCACTGGACGCTATGTACTTTATTTTTTAGCTAGTATAAAATCGTTCATATCATTAAGCTGCAATACTGGACGGATTTTAGTAAAATTCTATCGGCCATATTTTCGTAAATCGACATTTTGTAAAAAACAACAAAATAAAACTACTCTGTTACACTAATTAACTCCTAGAGTCGCGCACAAAATACATAAATTGTACTATAAGCGACACACTAAAGAGACCAAATCGTAAAAATAAGTTTTATTCAACCTTGTGAACGTCTGAGACAATCATATTCATCAATGTCTCTAATTCGAATTTTCTTTCGTTACCACAATACTTTCTCTGCATACTTAGTATATGAGAAAACAAAATCAACATAACGTCTTACATTTAACTTTTACGGCCGCGGTAATCGTTTAAACTAAAAATGTATAACGAATCTCCAACAAAAAAATAATTGCTGGAAACGATCGGAAAAAATAACTCGTACGGAACACAATAAAAACATAATCCAAAAGGAAAACGTATTTTTTACACGCGTGGATGAGCTAACATTTTCTAAGCCTGATTACAATCGATTATGATAGTTTCCTTTTAAAACGCGTACTTTCCGCTCGATCATTACACGAAACGTGAAAGGTTTTCCGCCATGCTAAGATGTAGTCGACAAAATAGAACCGACTTCGTGGAAACAAAATAACAACGATATAATTTGTATCGCCTCACGTTAACGCGCTAGATTGTTAAATATTAAAAAAGAAGCATTTCCGGCTCGTAAATAAGCAATGGACCGATTATTTTAATAATTAAAACTTTTACGTAAAAATAACTAAGGATATCGCTCAAATTCCAAAGTGGAGGAAAACAAAGAGGTTATATTAGCAAAGGACGCATGTGTTCCGTAACCCCCTTCTCCCCTTTTCACCCTCTCTCCTCCCTTTCCCCACCCTGTCCTCCCCCTTTTCTCTCCCCATCCACTTTTCCCTCCGCTTTTAGCTCCTATCCGTGGCTTTTTAACGTTGAGCGTGGGCAGGAATCGATATCGGGAGGAGGGGGAGCAGTAGAGGCCTCAAAAGAGGGAGTTTTTTAAGTGTTAACCCAAACCGTTTAGGGAACTCTCAAAAGCGAATCCGAGGTAATTGAGCAAGGGTGGGAAAGGTGGGAATGAGAGATGTAAACAAAACGAACGGAGTTTTGGGGGAGCGGCGGTTGGCTGCACGGAGCGGGGGAGGAAAAGTAGGGGTGCTGTGCAGGAGGGCGGGTGAGAAAGCGCCGACCCCGAACGCCGCGTGTATTCTATTGGAATCCGATCGATGTGGAAAACAAAAGATACCACCCGCGCCACGACTGGGGAGGAAAATATATAGGCAAACAAAGAATCGGCCGCTGGACGGGTATTAGTTCTACTACCTGCCATAACGGAGTAGAATAGTCGGTCAAAAAAATACGGAATACCTAATGTTGGAACAAATCTGCAAAACTTAGCGGGTTATGTACTTAACAAGAATTTGCGAGATGAGCCTGGCTCAGTGGCGGATCCAAGGGATGGGGGCGATCGCCCTCCCCTTGGAGGACCCCATTGCCCTCCACTAGGTGTATTCTTAAATTCATTCTGCGCATCATCCACTGTTTCTACACCGAAGATTAAGTCTGTATGACAAGGGAAAGAAAGATTCTGATGGGGGTAGGGATTTATAAAATGTATGGTTGTCGGCAGAGGAGGAATCAAGGCGGGGGAGGGGTAATTGGGGCGATCGCCCCCTCCTTGGGAAGGTTCTGGATCCACCCCTGGCCTGGCTGGTGATGAGTTCCTAATCGTATATATACTCTCTATTTCTATGGATGTTGCATCTCACGAAGAGCTTAGAGGCAATATGCTCAATAAGGAATATTATTATAGAATAGTACAATGGGAACGTGGAATTTCATACACAAACATTTACGTCATAAGTGACAGTAAAAACAATGAGCTTGGGTGGACAAAAACATTTCCATACAATTGAATAGTGTGACATCTCCATTAGCCATAAAAATTTGCTAAAATCCCGATGCATTTCACCCACTTCAGAGGTGAACTTGTAACGACAGTGAATGAAAGTCAATAGTTAACTTTCAGTCACTGTCGTTACAAGTTCATCCCTGAAGATGCCCACTTAGTTGATGAAATGCATCGGGATTTTAGTAAATTTTTATGGCTGAAGGAGTTGTCACACTGATTAAAATTGATCCATAAGTTAATGAAGCCACCAACCTTTATACAATTGCATGAATAAATAGAGGTGATGCTGGAATTATTTATCGATATTTGTTATCGATAAATCTAAACACTCCATATATCAGTAGAACATTATTGGTGCAATGAATGCAGATGCTAAAAGTATGTGTTGAAGAAACTCAAAATTAATAAACTTTCATGAGATATATTTTAGCAACACGTAGCGAGTATTGGTAATATTTACAGATACTCTAAAAAAATCAATAGGTTATTATTTCGTTTGAAACGTAGTCTACATTTGTACAACAATCGTAGAATTATACAATGTCTCTGACAAAATTGCTGACACGCTGATGAAGTTGTAAATACAAATTTCATAAAAGTAAAATAACGACTTCTGTAAACACGAGATCGACATTTGCGTTCTTCCTACGATGGCGCCAAAGTTAACATGTAAGTGTAAATTTAGAGTCATAAATGGTTATCTTCCACTGGTCACTTTTCGCTAATGTTCACCGAGCTCTACGGACATCTATACCCAGATTAAAGTCGTTAATTTGACGGATTGATGATTGGAAACGATACGCATTTTTGGCATCATATTCACGAGAAATTTTCGGCGAATTTCGAACCCGCGACCTCGCAGCTGACGCGGGGACGACTAATCGACTTATTGATTACGCCCTAACCAATTTATCGCCCAAGTAGAAATCAGCCGCATTAATTATTCATGGCGCGTTATACCACATTTAAAATTCTAAACACCAAACCTTTACGTTCGGAATGCCTACGTGACGCCGGGTATCAATTTCGAAAAATAACAATAATATTTTCGCACAAGCCCGAATTTCGCTGACTCGCTAAGATAAACTCGCGCTTTTGCTAGCAACATACCGACATTATAAGCAAAGTTTTGATAACCTCTGGATTCAAAACGCCTATGCGGTGGAAGCTGCGATTAAATAATTCGCTTTGAAGATAAAAGACCCGTCGCAGCGCAAGAGGTTAACTTATTCTATATCATGGTATTTAATTCATTGATGTCAGCACATAATTTCGATATTAAAAACAAGCTTAAAAAAACGAGACAGTGATGCAGATAGGACGCTCAACGGGATAGGGCGGCGACTGTCTATTTTTTACCGCTAGCCGAATATGTTTCCACGTATGATCCGCGTCAATTCCAATTCAAGAGCGAAACGAATGAAAGGTGCGGTCAAAGCACGCACATTTCTTCTGATATCAACAAGCACGCGGCGGTGCCAAAAATCGTAAATGTTAACGCGACATAATTAAAATTTCATCGTTCCAGCTGGACTCAAACTCATCCCCTCTTTCCTGTTACCACCGACGCCGGAAAGAGAGAGAGAGAAAGACGGGGGAGGAGAGAAAGAGAGATAGGATAGGGAATAGGATGAAATTTATAGGAAGAGAAAGAGAATGAAGGGGGTGTGGCAAGAGATAGAAACGAGGAAGGCGAAAAAAGGTGACACAAGAGAAAGAAAGATAGTAAAGAGAGAATGAATATATCCGCGAGATAAAGATTCCGGTAGATGTAGAGGAAGGGAGAACGTGAGCTGAAGGATACTAAGGAGTCTCTTAACAGGATGGAGAGTAAAGTGATATTGAAAAAATTTCCAGATAGCAGCAAACGAAAAATAAAACGGAATATTTGTAAAGAAAGATAGAAAGGAGAATAAAGAGAAGAGGAAAAGAAATAGGGAGATAAGTAAAGAGAGAGGGAGAGGCGGAAAGATATATGTTCAAATAGGGAGAAAAAGAAAGAGAGGAGAGAGGAAAAAGAATAAGAATGGAAGAAGGTTTCGGTAGACAAGCGTAGGAGATCGGAAAAGGGAGGAATAAAAGAAGTCGGGAGTGAAAGAGAAAGCAAAGTAAAAAGAAAGAAAGGAAAAGAGAGGGAGAGATATGCGAGTATGTAGGAGTGAAACGAGAAGCGCGCTTTAGGTAGAGACCATCCCTCCGCCACTGCAACAACTCCCTGTTCCACCAACCCTTAAAGTCTCTCTTTTCCGACTCTTTTTCCCACTCCAACTCACGCTGATGTATGGCGAGGAGGGAGGAGAGGAAGAAGGGAGAGAGAGAGAGAGAGAGGCCCACTACAAAAAAATTCTCTCCTCTCTCTCTCTCACTGCTCTCGGCTGACTTCCTCCGCTAACTGCGCCGCTCGTCCACTCGCGAGTAATTAGCAAAAAATTCGTCTTATATATTTCCCCTTCGGAAGAAGGAAGTAAGAATTAGGCGCAGATAGTAGTGGTAAAAATATTTCGCTCCGTGTGAAGCAGAGAAATTTGCCTGTTATTTCAGCGTGGATGCAATAGTACTTGTATCGCAGTTATTAAACGAAACTTTTTCTAAAAATATTTTTTTATTTTTTGTCAAATCTATCAGCGAGAATGCATATTTTCTCCATTTGGAACTACATACTTTGATCTGGGCATGCACTGCATACATTTGCCAGAACAGTTTCAAAAAACGTCCAATTAAAGATCCATATGGCGGAATTTGTCCAAAAAATTCGTCTCTGTCGTCGGTAAATCGGACTTAGCTATATTGCGATTAGTCATTGATTCATAACATCAGCGTATCCCAAAGTCATTGACAGCTCTTTTTATCACGTGACAAAAATATAGTGAAAAGGGAGAAAATCGTGGAAACATTTAGAAATAATTTTGAGAAATTTGGTAAGTTTCCTTTTCGTATTACAATAGCTTTTCAATGACCCATTAAACATAAAATATTTATCGCTTTAACAAACACGTAAAGTATAAACTATAGTAAATGTGGAGATTATCATTTTCATGCAAACGTGTAAAAATGATGGTTTAGTAACACATCAGTTTCTGCATACTTCAGCTATTTCATCCGCGCAACATTTAAAAAATATATAGCAAATAATTGCCTATTCGCGAGCACTCATTTAAGTTCAAACATTATTTGAACTTCCTATTTTTGTGACGTAAATTTAATTAAAATCTCCATCTCGGAATATCTTCTCTGTTTACATTTGATGCAAGCGATTGGATTTTAATTTGTGCAAACAAACAGTATTTTTTAGTAGTTACAACGAGGAAATTGAAACTTTTAGAAAATAAATAAACTCATCCACTCTACCAATTATAACAATAATCGTCCACTTCAATACCATCTGCCGACGATGGTATTTTGCGCAGCAATAAAAATCGCGTCCGCCGAAAGTATAAAAATAAAAACATATATATATTAAACGAAGGAGAGAAAGCTCTTAATTCCTGCATATCCGCGATAAAACTAAAATTAAAGAGAGACCATGAAGCTTGAACATTTGCGTCAGAATTTAAAAAAAGTGGAAAGGAAACAGAGAAGCTCGTAATTTTGTCAAGCCAACTACCGCGCAGAATTACACGGCGCGCTCACTCCAAAAGCGAGTTTTAGAAATTATTTTCATGCACTTTGTGCTTCAATATTAATTACCCTGACATTCCCTCTATTATACACAGATTATGCACGAGCAGGATAGAGCGAGAGAGAGAGAGAGAAGTAACGACCTTGTGCTTGCCAAGAATTCCATCAAATAACTCAAAATTGTGTATATTAATCTCCTCCTTGTCCGTAGCCGAGCGTACAAGCTCATTCGCTTTGTTGGTATTGCCCTTGCTAAGTAGGCACTAGAAGTCTTCCCCTTTCCGTTCCCTCTTCCCTCCATTTACTCCCACTCTCCGCTTTTCGAAACCTTTTACAAGCCTTCTCTCCCACATGCCTCTTCCCTATCTCTTCTCCAAAATCCTTAACCCCTCTCGTTCTTGCAACTCTTTCTACACACCAGCGTCGACTACGTTTCATTTCCCTCGCTTCCCGTCTCTCTATATTTCTCCATCTTTTCCTTTTCTTCCTCTTTCCCTATCTCTCCCTCTCTCACTCTCTATCTCTCTTTCCTTCCACTTCCCTCTACCTTCCACTCTCTCTATTCTTCCTTCTTCCTTTAGCACGTCCTACCACTCCTTTCCAATCACTCTTCATTCATTACTCTCCATCTTTAACATTCCCTCTCCTTTTCCTTCCGTCCCTCTCGCCCTTCCCTCCCTCTCTTTCTCCCCTTCTCTCTCTCACTCTCATTCCCTCTCTCCTTTTCCTACCCTTCATCCTCTCCCTCCTCTTCTACTTCCCTCCCACTCTCTCCTTTCCCCCTTTCACTTCCCTTCCTCTCCCACCGCCTCCTCTCTCTCTCTCCCTCTTTTTCTATCCTAATTCCATCTAACTGTCTCTCCGCATACATCTCTCATCCTTCTTACCATTCCCCATCCTCTCCCTTTGCTTCTTCTTTCTTCCTCCCTCTCTCTCTCCATTCTCCTTTTCCCTTCCGTCGCCTTTATCTCTTCCCCACCCATATTAACGCCCTCCGCCCATCCGCCAATTTATATATCTCCCTATTGCGCCATTTCATTTGCAATATATTCGCAGCTAGAACGATGTCCCCGTCTCTCTTTTCCATTCTTTCTTATTCTCCCCCTTAGTGACTTAAATCTCTTTCTTCTCCGTTCTCCTCTTTAGCCGCCTCGGTCCTTCTTCTCCGCCTCAATTATATGCGTCTTTTTCCTGACCCTACTCTCTTCAATTATCAACGAAATCATTATATCTGCCGCCCCTCTGTTTACCTCGCCGTCAGTTTTTTCCTCTCTCTAATTTTCGCTCGAGTTTCAATATTTTCGTTTCTTCCTATTTCCTCTACGGCTAAGATCAAGAGTTCTCGACAGTTTCCTCTCCGCTCCTCTCGAGTCCGTGTTTTTCGTCCCTGCGATTTATCTCGACTCTCCATATCCCTCGCCTCCGTCAAAATTTATTCCCCTTACGTTTTCAATTTCGTTCTTCGATCTTGCCCTATCTTTCGTCCATTATTCCGCATTTGCATTCCTTTTTCCGCCGAAAACATCCGCTTATCACTCAATACCATCATTATCTTCCCCGACGGGTTTAATTTTATTCACTATTCACCCCTCTTCATCATTTCTTCATCTTCGCCGCAACCGACTTTACGACGTCCTTGCAGCGCCCGTTCCTCGCTTATATTTTGGAGAATTTTTATCGTCCAACTTTCGCCTCGGTCGTCCTATTTTTTTTAGAATTCCGTCCTTTTCTTACCTTCCTTGACTGCCTAATGTGTCTGTTTTATTTTCGGCTATATTTCGCATTTATATCGCATAAAAAGTCGTCATCCTGATTCTTCTTCTTTACTCCTTCAACTCGCAAAATTTTGCCCATCGCCCGTATTTTTAACCTCACTTATGTCGTAATTTTTCTTTTTTTTTTAACTCCGCCAAAAATATTTGCTCCAAAACATCTCTTTCTATCCTTCGGCGTTAAACCTTTTCCCCCTCCATCATTCTCCGTGATTTCGTTGATGATCTTTTAACTTCTTTCTCGCGTTACACCGCTAAACTTTAAACCCGCAGTGCGAAAAACTTTTCATTACGTCATAGCCGGCACGAAAACACTCGCCTTGCTTATCTAATGGGACATTTCTCGCCGTGTTATCACTCCGACTCCTTCTTCGTATATTTCCTTACCTCTATCTCTCTTTCTCTCCAGTTCGCTTCACACTATTTTTGTTTGCGTTCTCGTATAATTTTTAACAATTGTCGGCCAACCTTCTCGCGCTCTTCCGTCTTCCATCTTCTCTCAAGACCATTATTTCCTTCAAACTTTGTCCTCATGCCGCTCCCCTACACGCCCGCCCCATCACCTCCGCCACTCACTCTTTTCCTCCACCCGTCTCCGGCCATTTCACTTCTCCAACTTTCACCGTTATACGCGCTTTTCACCTCATCCCAGACGCATCTTCCATCTCACCTATTTCTTCCTCGTCTCCTTTTCTCATTCCCACTCTCACCTTCGGCCCTTTTCCTCTCCACCGTTTTCCTCTTATTCCGTTTCCTGCCTTTCACCTTCTTCGTCACCCCTTTCCCTTCTCTATCTCTCTTTTCCCTATCTCTCCCTCTCTCTCTCTTTCCCTTTCTCTCTTCCGCTGGGAGGTTTTCGGGTACCAAAGGTGCCCTTTCCTGAGAGAGGAGAGGAGAGTGCCGTCGACTCTGGAGGGTGCTTTTCCGGTGCCGCAATTGCAGCGAGGGAGGGAGGGGAGGGTCCTGACCTTTCTCCCTCGTTCTCCCCTTCCCCGGAAATGGATGCCTCCGGGCGCGTCACATGAAGGAGAGGGTTCGGGAAAGCGAGCGAGGGGATGACGACGACCAAGCTCCGGCAATTATGGGACCGAGTCTAACCGTGGCCTATCACCTTCTATCCGTCTCTCTCCGTCTGTATCTCGGTCGTTCTTCCATTCTCATTCTTCTTCCTTTTCTCCACGGGAAGGGAACTTCAGAAGAGTATTAAGTTGGACTTGTGCATAAGTGCGTCGGCAATGAACTTGAATATAACTTCTATAAACGTATATATGTGTGTGTGTGTGTGTGTATGAATTCGAATTTCTCGATGTAAATAATTGAATATAATCCAAAAGCTTCCCTCAACTCACATTTCCGGCATCTGTTGCTACCAGTTACACAATAAGTGTGTCCTGGAATGCTTTTCTCTTATCCAAATCAAATTGTTTCTTACCTTTCCGTTTCACTTAATATGAATGTATATGTATATTTATATACAACCACGCACATACATGAACGAATGCTTGTCTACGAGTTCATAAACGCGTAAAACCCATAATTTTACCGCGACGTTTCGCCTCCGGTGCGTGAAATTACAGCGTTCATTACAAGCGAGCGAATCATTTAGAATAGCGTGTGCTGTGCCGGAAAATCCTCGCTCTTGGGAGGAATTTCCCGGCTAACGGTGACGTAAACGTTAGGAGACTATTTATGGGCGGCGAATAAAGTTTCGAGTTTTGTTTCCAGGTAGAGAAAGCGAGGCGCGGCGCTCTCTCTGACGCATAAATCATCGAACGAAAACGTCGGCGAAACAATTGAAGTCGGTAATTTTGAAGAAGATTTATAGAGGAGGCTATAATTCGATGGCAATTTCAGGAGTTCGCCTTCGCGGAGTGAAAAAGGCGCGAAATAATTGACGAATCGATCGTCGCCGGAATACGTGGACGCCGTCGTTATCACGCGTACACCCCCTTCCACCCACCCTCTCCTCTCATCACCCGGGACTTGGGACTTACCCAATAACTTATCGAGTAGCACAAATAATTCCGTGAGAAGGAAATTAAACTGGTAACGAGAAAGGGACTCGAGAAGGGGTAAAGGATTTATGGAAGTGAAAGTTTATCTCTCGCGCTACCGTGCGTCCGCGGATCAAATCAATTAGGGAAAAATGTCATCAATTTTCCGAGTCGCGCGTGCAAGAACAATATTTAAAAAAGGCGTCGAGGAAGGAAGACTTGGAAGTTTATATTAAAAATTCAACGTTCGACGATCCAAGATGATAATGACGCCGTCACGAAAAATATCACCCGACGCTCCATAAAACGTTTTTTTTGGGATATTTTTTTAGGAAGAGGAAGGAGAGTCGGGTATTTTTCTCTCATAGTGCACGCGAAATATATTTAAATGGCGGCCGTCTAGAACCTTGGAATCTCGTGTCCCATACCTCGGAGGGGCTTTATTAATGCGGCAGCTGCGGATTCCGAAAACTTTTCCCGCATTCTTAAGAAAGATTGATGCGAGCCCGAAAAGAATTCTTCCGTTTAATTAAAGAAAAGAGAAAACCGGCGTTTATTTATATTCTCACTCCTATTTCATATCTTTAATCGTGCCACAAAAATGCCCTAACTTTTATTTTCGGCCGACGATAAAAGTTTAAAAAAAAACACAAGTCCAACGCAAAACTATTCGTATATCATTTAATTTGAATGCGAGTTCGGAAACCGGTCTTTCGAGGTGAAACAATCGCCGCCGAAGAACATTCAGAACATCGTAAACGCTAAGTCGGAATGAAAAAAATACTTCCTTCGCAGTTCTACCGAGCGAACTAGACCAACGAAACTCTGTCTCTTTCTCCCTCCCAGAGGCCTAGTTCAGATTAAAAGAAAAAGGAGAAAAACCTCTTCGCTCTCCCGTTGCAAACTTTACGAGCAAGAGGAGAAGACTTTTTACTCCCGCTTCTCTCCCCCGTCCCGTGCATTAAACTAAGGCGGTGGTCTACTAACTCTTATGTAATATATGTGAGAACCTCTTCTCGTGGGATGTTAGGAGAATGTTTTCGTGGTGCAGGAAGGAGAGCTTAACCAGAGGGTCAGAGAGAGTCTGCGCTATGCGTTTTCT
Organism: Tanypteryx hageni; assembly: GCA_028673005.1. Taxonomy (NCBI): domain Eukaryota; kingdom Metazoa; phylum Arthropoda; class Insecta; order Odonata; family Petaluridae; genus Tanypteryx; species Tanypteryx hageni. The sequence continues at coordinate 81,158,211 of CM054116.1, read as the reverse complement.
CCCATAGAGTCGGCAATATGTTGTTACGCTTTAAGCCCATTGTGTCCCGTTCGCGAGTGCAACTGTGCGAGGGCGAATAGGTTGCGAGTTCTTGGTTTGGAAAAGGGGAGGGACAGGAGGAGCGGGAGTGCGGCAGACGGAAGGATTTCTAGAAAGGGCAGGCAGAGGAAGTAACGTGCTGTACAGAGTACGGCTGAAAATGGGTTTCTATAGGAGGCTGAAGGTTCACGGTAGATATCCGAACCTTTCGTGACAATGGTATCGTTTTGACGTAATGGTGACGGTTAACGAGACTTTCTTGACTCACGTGAACAATACTGCTCTACTCGCTGTGGCATGTTTCTTGGTGCCTCCTGCCAGAGTTCAAACATTTGATATAACCTTTACTGTTGAAAGACAAAAAATATTTCTAAAATATTCACCATTAATACATTAGTCTCTTACAAGCTTGTAGTTGTTACTATAAAATAAACTCCGAATTAATATAATATCAACTTCAAAAATTTAAACCGAAATAATTATTAATAAAATTTATTTGACGATTGAAGTGTTATACAAAATGATCCAAAGGGATCATAAACTTCAACATCTTTGAATGAAAATTTACCATACCTCACATTACGCAATAAAAATGTGAGAAAACTGAAGAGAAATATTTTGCAGACTGAGTTGTATTAAACGCTAAGTACGTGTAGGTAAAGTAACCCAGGCGACAAATGAATAATGCATCACTATGAGAGATACCACAGATATATTTTGACGGTTATGAATTTCAGTACGATCTCCATTTCGATAGCACAAAAAATAGATAAAATTGCAATTGATAGAGAGAACTGTTTCGATTATGATAAAGTCCGCAATAGGATATAAAATATGGGTGGGGCGGGAATGGTAGGGGGAAAAGGGAAGGGTGTTATGCGGCAGTCGTATGGGGATGGGAGTAGGAAGATAGAGCGGGACCCGAGAACTAGATGGCGTTATGGGGCGGCGGGAAGGTCTTTGGGGAAGCGATGGAGGGTGAATGCGGTGGGTGAAGGGATGTATTAGAGGGACAGGAGTTGTAAAGTCTTGTAGGGAGAGGGATAAAATTGGAGCGCAAAAGACCCTAAATGGAGTGAGTGGAACGTAAAGGAAACGAAGATAGATTGATATTCGCAGACCCTCGAAGGAAGTTTGGACCTGAACAACCCCGGTTTAACACCCATGAAATCATACATGCGACTCGATTTTTAAAAAGCGATATTTTTCAAAAGTATTATTTTCCTGGAAATCTACGCGAAGAATAGTTTGCCGAATCTCAACCCGCATTCTAATTGAAACTTCTAAATATTTCAAAATACACATAAAAGGCTATTTTGAGTTTTACTTTATAGAGATGATCGCCCTTTAGTAGTAAAGAAAGGTTTTAGTTAGACTGATTACTTTTCCATCATTATTTCTCGCCAAGCAACGCATAGCCAAGTTTTTTATTTTATTCACATTCCGCTGTACATTCATTGATAAATGTACTCGCCAATAGAAAATAAGTTTTAATCCTTCAAACGTGACCTGAATTTTCAACCAAATTTTCTAAGAAAGATGCGATTCATAAAAAGTTTTTAACAAATGATTAAAATCCGTAAATCGGGGGAAAATACATAACGATCGCCAAACTAGTGCTTTAATTAATATTTCAAATAATTATATCGCCTAAATTGACATTTTTTCGTGATAAATTCGTCATGTTTTATTTATTTATTTAAAACAGTGCTACAAGTTGGCGATCTGCCAGGTGGTAACATAAAGAAACCTCGTAGGTCTCTCACACATCCAACAACTAGATCTAAAGACAAACAATAAGACAGCAATAAAAAGATCCGTAGTAATGACATAACAAAAATATTACCCATAAGAAATATCACTGCAAACAAGAAAATTCAAAAGTTTCAAAAAGGAAGGAGAAATATTTTTAAAAAATCACTAAAGAATCACAATATCACAGAAAAATCACAAAACAGCTTTACATCTATTCCTAAAAACATTTACACTCTTTGGGAAGGGCTCAAATAGCTCAGCAGGCAACTCATTCCAGTCAGCAATAGTTCTGTTTAAATATGAATATTTTTTACATTTGTTTTTTGTTTTCTACACTTAAATTTGTATTTGTGATCATTTTTCCGTTTAAAAGATGGTTCTTCCACCCCCTTGTGTAACTCACTCCATGCTGCCTCCATATTTATTACATTAAAAAAGCCACAAAGTCTACTCCGTTTCCTTCTCCTTTGCAAGCTCTCCCAGCCCAGTATTTCTAGCATCTCCGTCACGCTATCCGTTTTCCTGTGCCTACCCAGTACATATCTGGCCGCCTTTCTTTGAACCTTATCCAGCTTCCTGATATGCCCTTCTTCGTGCGGATCCCATACCAAGGAGGCATATTCCAATATCGGCCGAACTAGAGATTTGTATGCTTTATCCTTTGTAGCTGGACTGCTTCCTTTTAGATTCCTCATAACCCAGTGCAGAATTTTGAAAGCTTTCCTTTTTATGAAATCGACATTTAATCCCCATCCTAGATCTTTTGATAAATAGACACCTAAATATTTACAATGATCACTTTTTGGTATAGAATTTCCCGAAAAATTATACTCCCTATTTGACACTAATTTCCTATTAGTGAATGTCATGTATGACCAATACAAACGGAATGTCCATTCCGTTTGTATTGGTCCAATCTGAAAGTTTGTCGATATCATTTTGGAGGGTATCACGGTCGCTATCACTCTCGATCCGCCTATAAATTATATAATCATCCGCAAAAAATCTTATCTCGGAGTTCATTTTGTCTAGAAGATCATTGACGCAAATTAAGAAGAGCAGTGGCCCTAAGACGCTACCTTGTGGAACCCCCGATATGGCATTCGTCTCATCTGAATACCGGTTACCTATTTTCACTCTTTGAGTTCCTCCAGTAAGAAAATTCGCATCCCACTTCAGTACCCTTACGTCGATTGGTAATTGCTCCATCTTCAACTGCAGTAGATCGTGTGGCACTCTGTCAAATGCTGTCGAGAAATCGACGATTATAGCATCAACTTCTTTCCCTTCGTCTAATGAGTCAGCAATGTCTTGACACAAACCCACTAATTGGGTTTCACAGGAATACCCTTTCCTGAACCCATGCTGAGTTTTAAATAGCCACTTATCCCTTACCTACCAATCCCGTATGTAGTGTGATATTACCTTCTCTATTAGTTTACAAACCACAGAAGTTTAGCTAACCGGCCTATAGTTCTTTACTACCGTCTTTTCACCATTCTTAAAAATGGGTATAATATGTGCCATTTTCCAGTCTTTAGGTAAGGCATGATTATTCATCGTTACATTGAATAGGTGAGTTATGTAGGGAGACATAGCAGTAGCACCTAGTTTCAGTATGTCAGTTGCAATTAAATCCGGTCCCACTGACTTATTTGCCCTCAACTTCCAAATTTTTTTAAAAATGTCTGTATCCGTGACTCTAATGGGTATAATCTCTGATGCATTTTCGCATATCTTCCAGTTTAAGGAGTCATTTATCAGCTCTCGAGTTTTTAAGTTATCCCGACTATTTTCTTGTTTCCTATATACGCTTGTAAACCATTCATTAAAAGCATTAGCTTTACTGTAATCGTCGCTAACCATGTTTTCATAATGAAGTGGTTGTAAACCCATATCATCTCTCGAACCACTACATTAGTAGTAACATTAAATCGGATTCATCGTCATTGTAAGAATTTGATAGAATGAATTAATTTAAAAAACCTACTCTCTAGTAAGTCATAATTTTATCAAACCTATTCCCAACACAAGAACCCAAAAAATATCAATTTATTTAAAAATGATTCGTTAAGAAGCATATGAATTATTTCAAAATTGATTCGGCTAAAATCACTCAGGTCTTGGCAGTTTTTATCAGAGAATATTGATTGAAGACAACAAATAAGTGCGTATAGCATTCTTGTGTACCGCAAAAGAAAATTATGAATTGATAAATAAAAAGAAATACTCCACAGGATTTAATATTGGGATAAAAGGTGAAAATAATTAGCAGTTAATGAAACAATTACCCTAAATGTGCCTAACAAGGAAGTTAGAAGATATGAAATGAAATTTAGCTAGGGAATAATGCAGGACCGATTCCAACCATCTATCTGCTCAGCCTATGTCAATCTACACGCAAAACGGTTATCCACCAGAAGTGAGACTAGGAAAAAATCGTCGAAAAGTGGAAGAGGATAATTCATTTTCAACTGGTCCAAAAAACGACATTTTGACCCCCTCTCATTCCCTCTCATCCTCACTCCTACCACTCCCTCTGCTTACTTCCCTCCGGTCCATGTCCCTTCCGAGAGAGCAAAGAGACGGAAAGGAGGGACACGGTTAGAGAAAGTGTAGGGTACTCTGCCAGGAATTATTTTTTATTATTTTTGCTGATCCGAAATCGATAAGACGGAACCCATTCTCTTTCTCCCCTTTTATCAAGCTCCATCGCTCTTCATCCAACATCCTTCATTTTCTTCAGTGTTTGTGCGATCTCATGCCTCAGACGCCCCCGTCTATCTCTTTCCTTCACCTCTTCTCTCTCTTTCCTTCTCATTCCCTTCCTCTCTCTCTGTCTTTTTTTCCACTCGCTTCTTCCGTTAGCAGGGAAAAGTTCCCTTTCTCCACCCAGAAACTACTCCATTCTCTCCGAGCTTTCGTTAGACTCTCATCTTTAAGGGATTGTTTTAAGATAACAAGCAAAGATAAGGCGGGAGGATGTGGAAATCAGGAGATAGAGAGAGAGATGAACCACGGTTCCTAAACTCGGCTAACATCCTAAGTCACCATTAACGTGCATCGCGTGTCATTAAAATCAAAGTTTTTGAAGTTTCTTCCTTGAAGACGGAATGAAAAAATCATTCTACGGTGGAAAGAGATAGAGACAGTTCGGCGATGTTTCATAAAGATGATTAAGAGTATGAGGATGGGTGTTTCCCCTGCTTCTATTCCTCCTTATCATTTTGTATTACTATGCATCTATCTCTCTTGCGACACTAAGCCCTTAGTCGAGGTCTCTAACCATCAAGAGAAGTGGATGATATTTGAGAAAGACGCCTCTTTAGCCAATTTCTGGAAAGATTTTGAGAAGATTAAACACGTATTTCGGTGAAAATGCAACCAGAGTTGGTAGAGCTGTGGTTAGCGTGTCTGCCTACCAATTCTAGGGTTGCGGATCTTAATTGTATGCGGGCATGGTTGTATGTAATCGTCTTTGATGTTGTTGATATGTTCATTTTAAAAGATCGTGAAATTATTAAAAATGAAATTAATACGAAACTCTTCTTGTTGTGGGCGAAGCATCACTGATGACAACTGCTTTCTAGCCGACATTTGCATCAATTTAATCGATATTGGAGCTATATGAGTAATCAATCAGATTCCATTCATAAAACAATGACGATGCCATGTCACCAATCTCATAAAATATATCAGTTTGGGTTTGTTTGTTTGTTTGTAAGTGCGATCTCTTTTTCGTGAAAAAAGAAGACAAAACCCCTTTATATGTGGTATAGTTGAAAAGCAAGGACTCCCGTGAGGATTCAAAAGGTGTTAGTTTTTTTCTCAACTTCGTTAATTAATTCCAGACGCGTTTCATTTTTCCATATGATTAACATGTAATTGGCTGGAATCCGATGTGTAGACTTTTAGTCTTCAACATTTTTAAATATCTCAAAATTGAGATATCATCGCAAAATTTGTACTATTTTACGCAAAAAAGAATCTAAATTCTTAATCTTATCGTTTATTTACATATTTAGTTATAACTTTAAATTATAGGTTTGTTGAAGAATTTTTTCTTTTTTCACATTTCAAAAGAAGGTTACCAAGGTTACCGGGATTGTTGTCCTAGGTGTTTTCAGTGCATTTGCACTATGCTTACACTAAAAAAAACACGCATTAGGAAAATTTATTAATTGAAAATTAACGTGAAAGCTTAAACTTTTCAGACTCAACTTAGACAATGAGACGATATAATGTAATGAATTATTAAATTTTTGTCGTATGAATTGCGTGATTCATGTCGCAAAATTTTAGCATCATATTTTTTACGCAAATAAAGATATTAACTAGATAGATGTGGTTATAAAAATTGATTTTTATATAGTCACCATAATCACATACTTTAATCGAAAAAATTCCGCGTAATAATTTCGCGGATCTCAGATAGTAAATTAAATTATTACTCAAATTAGATAGCCATAACAAACCGTCTCTTGGTTATCGAATCAAAACTAAAATAGCTAAATAATCTCAATAGTTTCAAAAAAATAAATAAAGACATACAGTAGACCCCCACTCAAAGCGGTAGTTACGTTCCTGGAGCGGCCGCGTTGGGAGAAAACGAGCTGCGTGTATTTAATGACTTTTGGAAAAAAATTGGGTTACGTTCCCAGAGTTTGGAAAGTAATGTGTATACCTTTTTACGTAAAAATTGTAAGGTAAGATAATATTTACAAGATATAACAATTTTAAAACTTTAATTTAAATCAATTCTTTATCTAACATTTTGGCAGCACTGAGTATTTTAAAGTTGATGGTTGGCGGAATTAATCTGTAATGCGTCTTTATATTGCTGTAGTCCGCATAGATTTATAAAGTTAACGATATGGTAGTGTACATCCTGCTTCAATGGGACCACTTGCAAGCCTGTCAAAACCAAGCAAAGTTTCCCGTTACAATGCTGGCGTGAGCTGATCCTCCTCTTCAGGCACCTCTTCGTCGTATTCATAGGACTCGAGCATCTGCAGCATTTCTTCCTCGGTCAACTCCTGGGACGAGTTCAAAAGTTCTTCAATTTCTTCTTCTCCCATATCGTTGAAGCCATCACCACCCACAGTCTTTGTCAACTGCACCATCTCCCTCACCTCAGATGTTAACGTAGGAAAACATTGGGGATCGTTCACAACTCTGCACCATAATTTGCTTCATCTGGCATTTATAGTTGACTGGCTCCCCTCATCCCATGATGATTTGATGTGTTCAATTGCGTGGGCAATGTATAACTCACGCCAGAGGTCTGGGAGCACACTCTCGGGGTTCTCCCCCAATGCCTTGAGAAGTTTCCTAATGGTCCTTCTGGTGTAGTAGCACTTGAAGGTTTGATAACTCCCTGGTCTAGAGGTTGAAGAATGGAGGCCGTGTAGGGTGGCATAAACACAATCTACACATCTGGGTTTATACTTTGCAAAATTACAGAAAGATGACAAGAACAAGGAAAACCTTGAATGGAAGGCCCTATTGTGCAAGATATACTCTTACTCGAGACACAAAATTGGAGGTGAATCAAATGTGAACATGACTGCCGTTACCCATGCCTTCCTGTTAGACTGCCAAATAACGGGTAAAAGGGAATTATGCTCACCCTTCCATATCCTGGGGTTCCCTGTACGGTAAATCAGCAGAGGTTTACACTTAAAATCTCCCGATGCATTTGCGCAGAAAAGCAAGGTCAGGCGGTATTTGGTAGTCTTGAATCCAGGTGCCAACTTTTTCCGTTTACTGATATAGGTTCTCGATGACATTCTTTTCCAAAATAATCCTATTTCATCAGCAGTGAACGCTTGGTGGGGTGGTAATCGTTCTTATCTGTTATCTTTACAAACTCTTTCTGGAACAGCTTTGTAACTTCGTGGTCAGAAGAAGCACTCTCACCAGAAAACGTGACGTTGTGCAGGTTGGAACGTTTTCTGAAGTTGTTATACCAACTGTCACTAAATTTAGTCTTTTTAAGGCTCTCCTCCCTTCTCACAAACCGTTTTGTAGGTTCGCTACATCTTCTCCCGGATCACGGTGCCACTGAGTGTCGCTCCCTTCTGTGTCTGCTCCTCAATTCAAGAGTTCAATAACCTCATTGTCTTATTCTGCTGCACAGACCTATTACTCACACTCTTTATGGAATCACTAGTAGCAGTGGTAGCCGCAAGACTCGCTTTAATGGGTTCCTTGTTATTTCGAATGGTGCGATTAGTCAATTTATTCACTCCATACCCCTGTCCCAAGTCCCAAAGCACCAAAATTTGTGCGGATATATTTCAAAGAATTTCTTTCCTCCTTCAAAATGCATACACAAACTAAGTGAATATTTGAGGCGCCGAAAGTAACTCGCTAAATGGAAATATCGCAAAGTTTTCGGATTTTTATCTCGGACCTCTCCTAGTTGCCTGAAAATGGACCGCGTTGCGAAAAATTGGTGTCAAAATGAAATACGCGCAACACTGAAAACGCTCTGCATGAATCCGTGTTGCGTGAGGTTTTACTGTAGTTGCATGTTTAAATATTTATGTAATCTATTACATGTGTACTTTCGATAAATTGCATTTTAGTTTTCTGAAAACCAAAAATTCACTAAGTACTGATGAAGAAATTAAACGTTTCTATGAAAATTTTTTATCTTATTATAATCAATCAACAACATATGTACCTTGCAATATAATATTCGAAGCAAAGACAAAAAATATAACCACTTCACACCCTATACTAGGATCTTCAATATTCATTTCTGAGCATATGAGCATCGATAAAAATTTACCTTAGTATCGCAAGAAGACATTAGCTAGGGTATTAGATACTATGCAAGAATTAATGGGCACATTAGTCCATCTTCCTTCTTTAAGGATTCGGAGCAAATGGACATAACATATAGTGAAGGCCAATAAGGCGAGAAATAAAAATAAAAATTTGAGAGAATAAAAATAAACTCCACATTTAATATTTCAATGGCGACGTATTCTTTCATCCTTTCCTTCTATCTCTCCCTCTTTTTCTTTGGACGAGATAAACCTTCACAATAATCTCCGCGATCACGTCATTTGCTGGAAGGTAAATGTCAAAGGGGAGACAAGGGGGTTCCCCTTTCACCCACAAACGCTCCCTCCTTCTCTTTCTCTCTCATGGTGAAATGATTCCTCATCTTGAGAAAAAAAGGCACCAAGAGAGGCTCTCTAACCCATAAAGTCAAAAGGAAAGAGAGAAAAAAGAGGTAATATAGGCGGAAGAGGAGGGTTGTAAAGGATGGGAGGAGGAGGGTTAAGGAGATAAGAGAAAAGGGCGGTGAAGGAGAAAATGGAAAAGACGGAGGGAATATAGAGAGATATAGAAGTGTTTTAAAAAAGAATGGTTAATATAAGAGCATAAATAAAAGGAGGGAGATAAAGAGATGGAGTAAGGGTGGAGACTTTTCAACCGTTAAAAGGCTGACGCTAATGGTAGAGTAACGAGGGAGCGAGATAGGGAGGACCGTTGGCGGAAAAGTTGGAGACAGGTATTCAGGTCAACAGTTTACGTCACTTGCACAAGATAATACGTAAATCGAGACGATTCCGTGTTATATATCATATTAACGAGCGGGCGATGGCAAAAAAACGAAAGGAAGATCTATTGCGATTTACGATCTGTTATCTTCCTCCTCCTTGCCTCGTTATGTACCTACCACAGGCATACGACACGCGAGGCGAAATTTTTGACGAATAGAGGGACAAGAGTTATTGTATATCGATTCTCGTAAAAGTTATTTAAAATGTTCCTGGATAATTAATCAATGTTACGCGAAAAATATATTACTTCTCTGAGGGAGAGACAACGCTAAACATCGAAATGATCCAATTATGGCGCAGTACTTACTTAAGAGGGGATTATTTACACCCCTCTGAGTTTTTTTCAATAAGTATTTGTCCAATTTGAATGAAAAATCCAATGAAGTAGATATTGACCTGATGTGGTTTTTATGTACTCTCACGAAATCAAAAAAGAAAATCAGGAGAAAGAAAGCAGTATCTTTGAAAAGATAATTAATTAGCCGTAAATTAATGATATTTAATAAAATATTTTAACCGAAATAACTTATATTTTGCCTACAAGAAGAAAATGCGCAAATAGATATCTTTGACAAAAAAATTTCTACCCTTAATCCTAACATTTCCTCTACATAATCTTATCAGCCCTCGATCCAAGTATCTGTAATTGCTTAATGCATGAATGCAAAGGAGGGAAAATGAACCCCAAAAATCTAGATTAGATAAACTAATTAATGAGTTTTCTGTGAGTATACAAAAATTGAGAGACAACTTTTTAAAAAATACCGAAGGATAGAATTTCAACATATATATATATATATATATATATATATGTGTGTGTGTGTGTGTGTGTGTGTGTGTGTGTGCGCGTGCGTGTGTGTATGTATATATGTATAACCGGAAAACAACGGCATACTTAATGTCCTAGAATCTGGATAAGTGCATGAAAATGAACCATGAGGACTGTATAAGGAAAAATTGTGTTTAAAAACGGGGATCATAAGGGCGTTGACGTCACCAGGACAAATATTTAAAGCGTAAAGCCACAAGATGGAAAAGTATACTCCATACAACAGTAACGAAATATTGGGCGATTCTTGAATTTTCATCTCCGAAAACTAAGTCATAATTATGTGGTTCCGTGGGCTTTTATGTGTTAAATGATGTCTTCTATTAGAATACATTTTTAAATCTATAACTCACAGATTGTATAAGAGCTTGGGAGAGAAAAATATGGATTTTTTATTGTTATTTGCTGATAGAATAGTCGTATCAACCGATGTAAACAAAATATGCAATGTTATATTTGGGATTTTCGCGAATTTTTATCTCCGCAATTATTACTCGTAATAATGTGGTCTCACTGACCTTTTTGTGGCAATTGTTATATTCTATCCGAATAAAGTTTTTAATCTATACCTTGTAGAACATATAAGAGCTAGGGAGAGAAAAACATGATATTTAATTGTTGCTTGACGAATGCCATTTAGCGAGATACCAGCATAAGTTTAAGTACTTATATAAAGAGGAAGTTCTAATTGACGGATGCTTTTCAAAATCACAATGTTGACAATAAATTTTAATGTGGATCACTCTTAATTAATTTAATTAACATCTGTCCAGTGGTTTAGGAGATGAGAGTTACGACAGAAGGACGGACGAGACGCGCATAAGGTGTTCCGCTACTGCAGCTTCGTTGATAAAGAACGCCTAAAAAAGAAGAATCGTATTGGTAGAAAATAAATGAAACGAGAGAAATGTTTAGATATAGAGGACAACTTTAGAAGATAAGAGCAACTTCCAAGAAAGAGACGTCACACAATGTTCCATAACAGAGAATAATTTTAGCAAAAACGAAAAGTAATCATAAAAGGTGAAGGGAAAAAAGCAGCAAAGTGAGATAGTTATTGGTTGATTTTCTGAAGTTGGAAAGAATGATTAGAGGCCAACATGAGTAACAACCTTAAATGGGCGCTGTGTGCCTACCCTTTCATCTTACCCTCTGCAATTCGCCAATCCACTATCTCCAGTTTCATTTCTTTCCTTCACCATCCAATTCCAGACGAGTCGTTTTTCGTCTTCTCCCTCTCTCTTCTTCTCTTGCTCATCCCTCTGTCTTGATTCAAACGGCCGACTGAAGCACCTCCTCATCGTCCAACCAAACCTTTTCACCAAAAAATCTCTCTCGCTAGGGCATATAGGCCATACCCAAACAAACAGGAGATGACCCTGCTTGAGCAATGGCGAAGGAGATTAAGAGAGCGGAAGAGAGGAAGAAGGGACTTAATGCAATGGAAAGAGATGGAAGAAAATCAAGTGGTTGGATGTGCGAGAAAAAGAAGCAGAATTACAGCAAAAAGGAGAGAAAATTCTATAAAAGAACAAGGTTGATTGATGATTGATTGATGTCTGAAGAAGAAAAAGCGGAGGAAACGTAATAGAAGAACACATAATTTAGAGGAGAGAAAAACAGAGAGAAAATGAAGGGAGATCCTAGGGGAAGGAACAGGAGAGATAAATGATAGAAAATATGAATGAAACCTTATCTCGAAACGATGTTTGTAAAATCTCGCGAAATTTGTCCCGAGAATATGGGTTTCGGGACGATTAAAACTAAGCACTAAGTGAATGAGAGAAAGGCATGAACATCTCGTAGCGAGCAATAGAAACATTAACGAATTATACATACCAAGTAAATAGGAGCAATACTCCGTATTGACGAGAGAGTGTTAAATATTGTTAAGTTATCAGTAATTTATGCATCGTTTTGTTGGTGGCCTGATGTTTTTACTCGTATCATATTTCTGGTTTGATGGCTAAGGGCGGTTGATAAACTGGCATCGTTAGGTTCGGCAATAAATGAGAAGAGACCGTAATAAATACAAGCCGAGGCGATAAATGGAAATTGGCTAAAATTATATGGTCATTTAGCGCTTCCATCTCCAGATCGGATGAAATGGGACGTGGGTAAATGGTAATTGCAATTCGTGCTTGGATTATACACATATTTGTACAAGCAGTTGCAGCAAGCCAACATTAAATACTTGTATTCTGAGTTTCCTTTGCGTCATAGTTTTTCCTTAATAATGAAAAGGACCTTAATAGATTCGTATGATTTGAACACTTATTCATATATTCTCAGCTTAGGCATTGCGTTTAAAGAAACTTATTTTATTTTAAACTTTAAACAGGTCTTTTCTTTCTGTGTGTAGTCAAAACCCATTCCTTAGCATTCGTAACTTATGTCTATGAAGAATTAACAATAATAATAAAATTATCACTTTCAAAAATACATCCTAAAAATTATATTAAACTTATTATTGGCCTTTTCCGACTTGGAAACATTAAGATATATCCCTTATTATGAATAAGATTCAGAAATGTTTTACAATTCGGTTAAATATGCGTTGCACAACAAAGAGACAAGTTTTAAATATAGAAATTCTCTACTGAAAAAACATTATAAACAAACGATTTGAATATTCATTAAAGATTCAATTAGTGAACTGAAGGTAAATTATGAATTAATGCTAATGTGCGAAAAAACTAATTACGGGTAAACTTTATTAAACTTAACCGGAGTGGTAGAGAGCAGAGCCTTACAATAAATAGCTGTCTCTTTATAAAAATGTCATCATCAATTAACTTTATGCTTCGCATGATGAGAAATCCTGTTATTGAGTATCAAAAAATTAATGTTTTTGCGAGCAAATAAGCGCAAAACAAATGAGGCGTCATATAATAAAAACTTTGTGATGCTTTGCGAAAGATGAACAAAAAATTATATTTTCGATCAAATATTTCAACGTATTTTGTCGCATCTCAAAAATTTTAAGATAAATGAACTTTTTAATTCCCTACGTTTACTGGTGATTAATATTCATCGTGCAATTTGCAAAACTTTCACCATTATTCAACCCGACATTAATATTCACTATGTATCAATTCCTTCTTTTCGGGCTCTCTGTTCTCTCTTCACAGCTGGAGGTGGAATGCAGTAAGAGAGAGAAAGAGAAATATGAGAGAGAGAAACAGAGAGAAAAATTATTAGGGTGAAACGACCCCGAAAGATGAATGGATCCGCCCTTCCTCCTTCCACAATCACCATTTTCCTAACCTTCCCCCCTTACAAAGCTCACCCGCAGCACCATTTCACCCATTAGGTGCCATGTTCATTAATGAAGACACCGCCACCGCTGATGATCGCGTGTATCGGAGACATATTTTTTTCGAATCCACCTACTTTTTTCCGGTAGGCGTGTCAGGTGGATAGGTTAGAGAGAGAGAGAGAAAGAGGGGAGAAGATGAACGGCTGAGGGAAAGAGTGGGTGGGGTAGAGAATTATGAAGGCGTGATAGCGTTAGGCGGGAGGCTGTGAGAAAAGGGGAAGAGGGAGGGAAGTTTGATATGAGATTGTGTCAACAACGCGGTTCGGTTCCCAAGGGTTGAACATATGTGTTTTTGAGCGTGTGTGTGTGAATGTGTGTGTGAATGTGTGTGAGTGTGAGGGCATCGTAATAAACGTCCGCGAGGGAAGTGGAGCGACATAGAGAGATCAAGAGAGAGGTAGGGAGAGGAGGCAAAGAGAGAGAGAGACAGAGAGAGAGGCATTTCACGTAACAAAAAGTGCTGGAGGATGGTGATTATATAGTATTAACCCAAACTAGAGAATATACGGTGGCAGTGACCAGAGGGCGGTATTCGGACATCATTTTGAGGTCGGTTATTATCGAGATGAATTTAACCCAGCACCAAGTGGGTGCTAATTTAAGGATGGTACGATCGGATGGTGTTACCTTCTTCGATGTCATTTTTTCGGCGATAGATGGTAATGTTTCGTTTAAAGAGTTGTTTTTTCTGTCAATCGAAAATGAATTACCCTTCGTCTGGGTAGATAATTACAATTTATGCGGGCCTAAAATAGGATGGGTGCTTTAAAACCCGTGGCGGCTCACTTTAAGGCCTCGTTGCGGTATCTATCTTGGCTGTAACTTATAGCGAATGGACTCATAATTCCTCTTTTTGGGATTCGAGCTAAAGGCATCCGCGTAGTGCTCAGGCGCGTAAGAGGATTACGATGAAACCATGTGATGAATCCAACATGGCGCACTCCGAAAAGGTATTCCATGTAAAAGACAAGTAGGAGGAAAAGGGAAAAGAAGTTACTGAAACATTGACGGAGATCCAGAGAGCAGATGGACATTTTCTTTGATCATGCATTGAGGAATAATCGAGGGAATATTTATGAACAAAATGCAAGCGACATTTCTTATGAACTCATATATCAACGCATGAAATACTCAGTTTTAGAGGAAAAAATTCTCCAAATGTTTTTAATTTTATACAGGGAAGAGGAAAACAAAGGATGTTGACGGGAGCAATTTTCTCTCCAAAATCGCAATTTAAACCATCGTAAACAGTAGGAAACACTGGGTCACCCTACAAACATAGGGCGCTAACATGGTTTCCTGCGACACTTGTGAGGGAGCATACACAGAACCACCAAAATGAGGACAGAGGAACAAATAAGAACGATCAGAGTTAACCACCCAGATAAATCACCAGTGTTGGAACATAACGTAACAGGGCACCGATTAATCTTAACATCGCGAAAGTTCCCGCAAACAACAAACGTTACAAAAGCAAGATAATTAGAGGCCCATAAAACACAGGAAAACTCGAAAACATTAATAGAGAGATGGAGTAAGCAAGATAAGGGACACATGGTACCCAATCTTACAACACCTTACGACCTCATGCAGGAAAAACAAATACGTGACCGATGACCCTACCCTCAACCCTACCACCGTTATCCTGGAATTATATGACACAGACAAACGCAACACACAACAATTTAGTCCTGATGAAATCTCCGGCAATGGAGATGAAAGGCCTGCAAAATTCCCAAACTAAGACGCGGGTTTAACCAAAGAACTGATATCGCAACCAAAGGCCGCGAAATATTTAATCAAATAAGAGAGAATTAAATTACCTCATTCATCGATTTTGTATGCATAAAAGGTGCGCTAATTCTTAATTACATGAATCGGAACCACAATAATTCTAGGGTCTAAAACTGGAAAAACAGTAATTCGAATAAATATTTACCTTCGGCTATAAATGTAATCGATCAATATTTTTCATCATAAAATTTTAACATATTCGCTAAGAATGTAAGAGAAAATTAACGAAAACACAAATTCTGTTTTAATGTCACTTAAAAAGAAAAATGGGAATAACGAACCTTGATACAAGATGTTAATTCATCCTTGGGTAACTTAAACTTGATGTTTAAAATATCTTTCGCAACAAAATTTATAGCTATTTTGCTCATTGGCATGGAGACTAATAGAATATAGTTAATATTTTGTACATTTCAATTGGCATTCAAAGTATTAGTTCAAATCGGTACGGAGCTTTATATTCTCGGCGTTAACGAGATAAAAAATATGACTTCGGATTTCTTTTTTAATCGTCGCCATATGCATCATCCCTAATTACCCACCGTTAGTACCCGACATGTGTGGCATTAAAAAAAACAAGTGGCAAAATACAAGCCATAACTCGTTAAAAAAGGAGAGAAACAGAAAGGAGACATGAAAATGGGGAACGGCTATACAATTATTTAGGCAGAAAAGGCGCGGCAATTACATGTGAGAACATGAGGAATCTCCAACGGCGAATAGTGCGATCCCATTTATCAAAAAACCCGAGACTTCTGGGGTCGTGAAATGAAGCGTCTTTCCGCCCACACCGAAATGACCACGGTGCTCCTCGCTCGGGGAATAATTCCTACAGCTGAGTAAACTCTATGCCGCCAATCCTAAAATTCTCATGGATAACTTAGAATTAAATTTTAAGTTGAAATCTACTCATGTGAAAGTTATGCCATAATTATTGCCTTTAAAACAGTAACTATGAAATTCACCCAGATCAGAATTGAGTACTACAAATACGTTAAATAACACGTTACTCATACAACTTGACTGTATACTACTGCCAATAAATGCACATTTTACAATTGTGAATATTATCCAGTGACGTCTTGAGCTCAAAAATTAAAGAGTGCGCCCTTTTTAAAAATTTCATTTTTATTTACTTCTCATCACAAATCTAAAAATATTTTTTGTAAATTCAAATTGCAAATAACCAAAACTATATGATATAAAATACCCTATAAAACTGAATTAATTTAGTAAAACTAATATATTTATAAAATAGAACTTTGCGATTTTTAGCTTTGCAAAATTTTCCCTCAACTTGTCCATGTTAACTTCTCTTGCCATTTCATTTTCTATACCAAGAATTGCGAAGCTTGCTATCCTAAAATTTTGCACAGCTTAAATTTTGCGGTTCTTTGCACCCTTCTTACCAACCATGAATCGGCTGTGATAGAAAATTTCGTATAAAAGATGCTGACTAATTTCAAATGTCATTATGCCAAGTCAAAATTTCTCCCTTATATATGTACTTCATTAGACTCAGTTGACAACAAATAAGTTTGTAATAAAGTTTACCAAACAGGAATATATGCCTGCCACTTTCCAAATATCCTGCGTATTATGCATCCCAAACAACGTTTCAGGAGATTATGAAAAACCCTCCTGACACAAAAAAATAACAACTCAGCTAACTCATTCACACTGATTTATTGGTAGTAATACCTTACCAAGAACACTTCCACAATCACACGATAACACTCACTTCGGGTAAAGGGGAGCTGAAATCCACGAAAAAGGCTCTTCCGTTAAAACAAACAACTTTTTTACTCCTCGCCAGACATATCTCCACGCCCACAAACTTCACTTCGATCGTAAAGGGAACGCGTTTAGTCGCACGTTAGTTCGATTAGGCAATTCATCCCAAAAACTGTTTCAATACCAAACATAACAACTTCAGCAGGGTACCCAACATATTACATTTCAACTCGCGCAAAATTTGGTCGCACGAAAAACCCGTTCAAACGTTTTGTACCCTTCACCAGGAATATTAAGTGTGATGTCGCGATTCGTAGCTCCGTTAAAAATATTACCGCCACGAAAATCCGCACCTACCTTTTTTCACCTCCTCCCACGTTGTGGAGTTGTCCTCAACGACAACGCCGCCACTTCCGCCGGATTCTACGTCCCTCCTGCAGATTCCCAGCTCCCTTCCCCGCACACATTCATCTCCACTCATCCTCTCCTCCCTCATCTCAATCGGGACAGGAGACCCGCGCTCTCACAGCACAGGTCTCCTCCTCGCCCTCTCCCTCCACACCCCCCCTCCTCCTCTAACCTCTCCCTCCCGCCCCTCCCCTATTCAATTTCACTCAATCACCCCCTCATCTGCCTCCGGCTTCCTCTCCCTTCCCACCCTCCGCCTCCCTCCACCAAGCCTTGCCTCAGCCTCCTCTCCGTCGTTATGATCCCCCAGGGCCTCTCTTTGCCTGTAAGAAAATCGTTATCGGAGAATTAGAGAGAGGTTTTGGGGGGAGAAATGGGACGATATAATAGAGAAGATTAAAACTCTAAAAATGCACCGATGCTTTGGTGTAATTTAAATTATGAGTGACTTTTTTGTACCGGATACCGAAGTTCTACGCTGAAATCAAGGAAACAATTCTTTCCTTTGACAAGTAATAAAATTTATGATTTATTTTTTTAATTCTACTGAATGCCTTATGCATCTACAAAAAGTTAGAGCATATTCCACGAAACCTATGTTTAAGATTCTATGACGAAAAAATTATAATTTCATGAAATTATTATTAATATGACATGACTCATCATCTTTGTGTGCTTTTGATATTTCCAGAAGCTTCCAGCAAAATGTTTCAATTCTTACAAGAAAATTTTTTTCGATATCGTAAATGAATTTTTATCATTTTTCAATTTCAATTATTTATTGCCATTTCTACTAAGAAGATGCCACAATTATCTTTAAATAACGTATTTATTACGCGTTTTTTTATTTCATAATATTTGGTTTAATCCAATCGACTTGTATGGCAAAATTTTGGGAGTATATGTAAGGCGGAAGTACGAGAGTTTGTTTTCTTGCCCAACACAATGAAAGTTGTTTTCTGGCCGTTACTGTTTGCGATTGATAAATATTCAAGCTGCTCTCGAAATAAAAAATGCACTAAGCTGAGCCAAGTTGTCCAGGCACCACAGTAGACCCATGGGCCCACAAACTTTGATGAACTTTGATAACAGTCTTCTAGCTATCGCATTAGTCGCAAGAGTAATTTATTATAATTATGAGAATTTTAACAAACGGTGCAGTAAACTAAACTCGTTAAGGCATAATGAACTATCTTCACTGCCATGTACGTAAAGGTTCGTATTATGTCATATACTCAGAATTACCATTGGGATTTAATATTCAAAGTTCAATTAGTTGGATGCGCTGACGTCTTGAACCCAAAAGTCATATAGGCCACCTTTTTAGGAGATGTGTACATTATGATTTATTACGCTAAGATATTGCGAACAAAATTTTATTTTTTCATTCCTCGTGAGCAGGCAAAATCGTTATAAATAAAAGTTGATCGATCGCAATGCTTTTTGGCAACAGGAACGAAAGCAGTTCGAAGCACTAAGATTGACGTGGCAAAAGAGAGTTAACAGTCTTTTAAAAAAATACAATTTCGTAGGATAGGATTCAACCGGCACCAACCCCAGGCACACCATTTACGACTCTGAGGAGCGTCTTTCCATTGCCTACGAGCAAGTACGTGGGAGCGAGATGGAGATAGCGCGCAATCCTTTTTTGGCTGGCTTCCCGGCATCGAGTGAGAAAATAACGGGTACATTTACGAACGTATCTCGTGGAAAGGATGGTTATGACTTAGTAGAGAGAGAGAGAGAGGGAAGGAACTTTAGTATGATAAATGAAACGGAGCGCCTCTCGGAGAGTGAGGGGGCGGAATGGAGTATAATTTAATACTTTGGAGTGATTTTTATACGAGATAACAAGAGATTGGGATGAGTCCGAGGATGGAAGATTAAAAATAAACTCTATAATGAAAGTCCATAAGCCTTTTATGTTTGTGTACGTAAATTTCTCCCCGCATTACATTGTTGTCTAACGTTTACATAACTAAGAAGTTCTACGTCGGCATAATAGGCAAAAAAACAACCAGATCGCCAAAATACATTTTAATTATCACGTTTTACTCATCCCACGCATTATCTTTACGCTGCCATTTGCCGATAAGTCCATGGAAATATGTCGCGTGTAGATCCCGACTCATCTGCCATTTGAAATGACCATCAAAAAGGCAAGGATCAGATATATAGTATGGCTAGTATCTACCTGAAAGAGCAAGTAATTAGTGATGATCAAATGTAGGTGGCCTTCATCCGTATTAGGGCAGTACAGGGAGTCACACTACTACTAAATGACGACTTTACGGGCATCAAAAGTTTAATTTACACTAAAACCTTACTGCATAATTGATTTATACGATATTGCTGTTTTCGATAAAATTCATCCCCATTAGCAAGTAATTCGTGTTTTCCTTTTGTACAAATCAATTTAATGCCCAAACGCTTTTTAAAAATAAGAGGAGAACGTCATTTGCGTTTAATTTTTTATAAAAAATCAAAGGATATATTTTTTTTTATTTTTTCTGCTCCATCTCCTTCACCCTGCCCCACTTTTTAAAACCAAATTGTGTAGTTCAGTTAGTGTGTACAAAAATGTTGGTTTTGCGCAGCATAAGTAGAAGTACGAGAGAAAGAGCGAGAAACAGACAGACAGTATGTAGTCGAATGTGAAAAATCCACCCTCACGATGAGCAAAGGTTCTATTCGAAGACAACTGATCCGTGGAGCAGAGCAATTGATGCTGAAGTGAGCCCGATAAAAAAGAAAATATTTGTCGAGATCACTGCAAATTGCCTTGAAGTGAAGAACAGCGAATGCCTATTGCAGTGGCCCATTTTTAGAGAACATGCTATTATATATGTGTGTGAATGAGCGGGTGCGTGTGTGCGAATTTTGCGTGTGTTATGCCTCTGGATATACGATTCATTTTTAGACTAAATTACTGGTATTTATCACAAAATAGACTGTGTAAAATAAAGATATCAAAAATAATATAGAGATATGAATTGCAGACAAAGTTCCTTTATTTTCAGCATTTTATGTAATAGATAAGAGTTAAAAACCAGATAAAGGGATAAACTTTATTAAATCCAAAATGTCTCGATAATCCATTAAGATAAACAAATTTAAATTAATAAAATCAAAACAAATTTTTTTCGCAGGCCAATCAAATTAACTGGAAGCTCCTTCCGCAAAAGGAGATAATGGAATGAGAAGAGTCAACGAAGCGAGTCAAGCCTTTCCAGTTGAAAGCTTACTTAAATTCCTTAAACATCTTAACCCCTTGGAGAGCTTCCAAAACTTAGAAATAATATATATTAATCCCGCTTTAGCAAAAGGGAAGCAACAGAGTTTTAGTTTTGTTATTTTTCGTTATTGAAATAATAAGGAAAGTATGCGTAATTCAAGAATGGTAAATCCATGGCGTTTAATAGAAAAAATGAAGAAAAATCATTTTGTAAAGTACTGCGAAATTTGGATGGATGCTTACTAAAAGGAAAAAATTATCTTTAAATTGAATATAATCCGTACCCATAAAATAACCATTTTAATCTACATCTACAAAATTTTAAAAATAAATTTTATTTATTAAACTAAATATTGTAATATCATATTCAATGAAATAAAAATGTATTTCACCTCTGTCAACAAGCACATTAAAATGTATTAAAGATATCGCGCATTTTTTCACACTTTTAAACCTTAAGAACCCGAAAAACTGTAATTTCTCGATGGATAATCGAGAAAGCAAACGAAAAATAATTCTCCGCCGATTTACGTTTTAACTTCCCCTTCTGGATGCCGCATCGCATTATTTTTTGCGACAAAGGCCGACAGAATTTCGATGTCATAATAAACAACATAAAGCCACAACTTGCAGACGTCCAGAAGCTGGAGAGATGGAAGTGATAGAGCGTCCTTTGTAAATATGCCTACGTGACCTCGCGCGCGCGAAATAGTTTTCCCTAAAAAATATACTGAGGTAATATCTGGGTCGATTGCGTTTCCCCCAGTGGATTGAATCCTAAAACATTATTGTGGTTTATAAAAGAGATGATTTTCGGAATAAATAGATTTGGCCGGATTTCTTTTTTCGATGATGAGAGAGAACGGGATTTGACTCATTTGCTAACAGAATTGTCACAGATACTAATAATTGTACCTTTCGAAAATTAGTTTATCCTTGTCTCGTGTCGTTATATCTAGGATAAACCACTTCTCGAATAACATATGTATACTAATATGAAGTAGACGTATCCCCTCCAGATACTTTTAAAATAAAAAAATATAATTCGTGGATATTAATTTGATGAAAACTAAACATTTTCATTTTGTTGAAAAAGGGGGAAAATATTTCAAAATATGATGCAAAATTCGATAACAACACATCAGAAGAGCATATAGGAATCTTCGTTGAATTTCATACTTGACTCAAATTTTAAAATTAACCACGGGCATACAAACATTTTAATAATACCCATAACAGTTCATTGGAAAGTAATAAGTTTTAGTAACGATTTTTACTGGTATAATTGCATGTTAATTTAACTAAACAAATAGTAGTAGAGGTAATTAGTTCTATTTCGCCAATTCGTATATATTTTTATATATACGAACATTTTTGATAAAAAACCGTCCTTATCAGATGTGTTTTATTTGATTAACATACAATTATATTTATTGTGAAGTTTCATAAACTGACGACCTCTTTAGTGAATTTTATTGATGCCCTTACCTCTCTGATATACAAACGGAATTAAAATTAACCCTCGTGTATAGAGTCACCATATTAAAGTTCTTAGATTTAGATTACAAATTGTCTGGGGCGCGCCACCTCGAATTTATAAATCATGCATTCACGCAATCATTGATACCCAACGCAGCCGCCATAAAATAGATATTACTGTTACTGCGCGCAACAATAAAACGACGCCCGGCATATGCAGTGGCGTCATCCAAGATGAAATTCACGAGCCGTGGCGGAAGTACGAAAGGTGCACACACATGAATATAATTTGGCGGATTTATGACCACTCAACGTCCGCCCTCTCCCTATCTCATCCTCCATTTCTCCTGTTGAGAACCGACTCCTGGCGATACCGCCAAAACGACTCCCTTTTCTCTCGTTTGCCTCTTTCACTAAGCTCTCTCCCCGTCCGCCTATCTCCCTCCTTCACCTCTCCCTCTTTGCTTCTCGCGTCGGTTTTTGCAACCGGTTAATACTTGGCTTGCACTGAAACCATCTGCTCGTCCCTTTATCGGCGCGGCCATTGGACCGCATAAATGGCATCGTTTTTGCTTTCGTAACAACGAGAACGAATGAATATTTCGTGGGCTACCTTAAATGCAGACACGCGAATTCTTAACAGAAGGGTCGTTTGGTCCGGGTCGGGAACAAAAAAATCTTATCTTGTCTTGACTAAATTCGTGTAATGTCGATACGCCCTTCTCCACCGCAGTCTGAAACTACTAAGATAAGGTTCAATTTTACGATATTGGCTCAATACGCAACAGGGAAAGCAAAACATTTTCATGATTACACTTTGAAATAAACATTCCACTTACGACGCAGGTTTAATGCGCTGGTTATCTCGAAAAGGGAAGAAACCTAGGTCGTGATAGGAGTGCTTTCATTAAAGCGAAGTTGTTATAAAGCGTGTTTTTCCTTTCCTATTTTGGGAGGAATTGACTGCACTTGTCGAAAACGGAGGGAAGGTAAATGCGCGAGCGACGTGCGTTAATTGGGGAGAATAAAAATTCCGCGAGGAAAGATTATCCTCCTCCGCAAGATACGCGATAGAAATTCCTTTTCTTTCACACGAGCAGTAAAAAAAATAGAAAAAAGATGTTAAAACAAACCTTTTAGCGAGAGACGCGCGGATAAAACGACGGCGCTTTTTTCTCGCGATTACGAACCTGACTTACTTTGTGGGCTTTAGCGAAGAAAGTGAGGAAAAGGAAATCTAAAAAACACACGAGCGGCCATTCTTGGAAGCGAGGAAGCTCTGCGTCGAGGAAACAAGTGGCAACCTGCGTGCGGAGTTCAAGGTCTGAACGAGTTGCTGAAATATGAATTGCCTCGTTCCCACAGGTAAGAAGAAACGGAATGTGTCAAAGGAGGACATTCGGGCAAGAGGATTTGCACTTCCAGGGATAGAAGCCTGGACCAAAGATGAACGTTAAATAATTCGCGGGAAAACACCACTAACGTCGAATAAGAGAGACGATTTAGGTAAATGAACAGATATTTTTATATTCACGCAACGACTTAAAAAATATGGGAAACGCTAGAAAACTAAGAGCAGACAAATGGACGTAAAATGCAATTCGAGAGGAAAACGATCAAAACTAGGTTTAAAAAATTAATTCCTAAAACCACACATATTCATTTTCTCAACAGGGAGTTGACTGTGTACAAAAACATAGGATGCAATTAAACGGTTGGAATGAAAATCGGCATTCTACTATTGATTATAATAAAAAAACAGTCCATGAGATAAACTGTTCAGCTTTGAAGGTATTCTCAACCCATTCCCTTGTATTTATTTTATTGCACAACAAGCGGTTAAATTTCACCCGTGTTGATCATAGACAAACTCGGTCGCCTTAAAATTCCTCTCGAATCAATGATGAGACACGGCGACAAAGAGGGAATGCACATACCCTTTGATCGGCGTATACTAAACCGAAGGAAAACCAAAGCATTGCCTTCAGCTGCTCGTTTAGAATATTCACAGATGCATCGGTTGTTCAACGCAAAAGAGAGGAGTATTTGATCAAAGCATCCGAGCGAATGGGTAGCCTTTTGTCAACGGCGTATAGAAGAGGAGAGAAAAGGCAAAGATTAGATGAAACGTCGAGTGCAAAAAAGAGCGAGAGAGAGAGAGAGATGGGAAGGAAGAAGCAACGCGAGATGTAGAAAGATGATGATGACTCGCAAGCGTGCAATTTCGCAGCGGTTGGCTCAATCCGAGCGAGATGAACGTCACCGTCGATGAAATTCGCGTCATTATTTTGGTGCGGTACAATGGGCACTCAAAAAGTATAGTTGGGCATAATACGGCGGAACGGGTAAAAAATGCAGCGAACTGAAGAATCTTTTTATTTTTTCCCTCCCTCGACGGAAGACAATCCCTACGCGATGCGATGTAAAAAAACGAGCACACCTATGCACGCCGAAAATTTCGCCGGATTTTTGAGGTAGCGAAAAATGTTTCGCTGCGGCCTCTTTCCTAGCATAGTAGTGGTTTGGATGAAAATCTGTCATGAAAATAAAACTTTTTACTCGTACAGTAGTTTTTTCTCCAGGACACGAATAGATCAATGCGGGCAAGCAGTGGGAGCAGGGGATGAGGACATTACTTGAATGGTTCTATACAACTTGTCCGCTGGGATAGAGCACCGTTACGAATCCATCCATCAATTGTTAAAAATTATCGAGGTTACCAGTTTTTTATGTCAATGGTGTCCAATACCATATCTGAGTCGCTGTTAGGTTTTATTTGGGAATCTTAGACTGACGATATTTATTTTTTACATAAATAGTTTTAGTTTAATATTTACGGATGAAAATATAAGTTACCTTGTTGACACAGGCAAATGAAAAGGTTTTCATAAAATAGTAAAAAGTTTCTTAAAGATCGTTTAAATATTACAAAACTTTTATAAGAAAAGAGATAATATGCCTTAAACCAAGTCCGAAAGAGATAGCAGATTTTTTATTTATTATTTACAAGGAAAAACTTACAATTAATTATCCAAGAAGCAGTGGCTTTATTTTAATACTTGGGAACTGGGGTTGGCAACCTCTTCTACATGGCGGGCCACATTCATAGTAGTGAATGCATCCGAGGGCCGCATCGGATGTCACGAGATCTTCAGCTAGAAGAGTGCTTACGTCGGAAGTCATATAGACATTCTGTGGTCTCATATTAATAAAGATAGAGTTTAAATAACTTAATATCGTTAAAACTTAGCTATAAAAGATTTTGAATCCATAATTTTAATGAAAAAATACGAAATTTTCTGTTAAATTGCACCGATTACTTTTTCATTATGGCTTCGAGGGTCTCATGAAGTGCTCTAGGGGGCCACACCCGACCCCTAGGAACTCAAGTTTGATTAGCTGTAAATGTCAAGGATTTGAATCATTTCTTCAAAGTTACGCTATCAAAAGCAACGATTACATCCATGTAGTTGTTGACTCAAAGAATGATATAACCGTTTATATTTCATTTAACACACATCGTCATACTCCATTATACGTGAAACGGCCGAGGAAAAAACCGATTTTATTCTATGCGCTGTAAGGCTAATAAATAGATAGATCATCAAGAATTAGCCAATGGATACTATCTCCGGCGTTAACATAATTATTGCAATAATTACAGAGCATTGCGATTCATTATATTTCTAATCATCTTTTGTTTAATAATGGCAACGCTCAACGCTATTTTAAGGCCTCGAGTGTTTGAGGAAGTTTTATTATTACTTGGTATGTAAAATGGAGCGGAGGGTATCATGTTTTAGCGACGGCCGCTAAAAACTGTCGTACCTTAACGAAATTAAACAAGTTGGGAAAATGTACAGTGTATCACAAATAAGTGCGTTTCATGCGATGCAGTATTTGAAACGAAACGATATAATTTGAAAAAGCGCACACCATTAAACAGTAAACATCATAACACGATTATGTCTCCCTCTCTACTAAAAATTTCTTTCCTACTCCAAGTTGCTGCATTAATAAGCGTATTTTACGTATTTTTTGTAAAATGACTAGATACAGAAAAACGATATATCAGAAATTGTGCCAGGCAAATATTAAATTTATATTTACCGTTTAATTTCCTAATCAACTGTAATTAATGAAACAATCAGAAATTATTCAAAACATACCGACTTGAGTTAAGAAGTAGTAACATTAACGTTTGCGTTGTTTTCTTCGTCGTAGATAATCCATTTTTTTCCGCTTACAAAATGCTGCATGCACATGCAGAGAAATTAAATGTAATTTCGTGCTTTTGGAAGATCTAATTTACTTCAGTTACTGCGAAGATTGTTTCCGTTGACGACGATTCAGTAGTATCTATGCAAGAATTTTACAATAAAAATGTATAGAAAAAGAAATATTTTATTTGGCTAGTCCTACAAAGTTTATTTGAAAACTTTTCCGGTATAAGAAATATTTCATGAGATATGTCAGAAAGTTTGTTTTTCGTTTCGAGTCGAGTGGCTGCTCTGACTGGATTTTGTAAATCTAAATGCCATTTTCTTATTGTCTTTGGCAATAAGTTCTCATTACTAAATTTTATGAAAATCCGTTTTGTAAAAGCCCAGAACGAGCATGCGTACGGACAGACAGAACGAAGCTAATTGGCGCTTACGTTGGAAACGAAACGCGCCTAACAAGCGAATACTGACATATTTTTTATAATTATATAGCCATTTCTAAGTCTTATGGTACACGTAGACACACATGGGTACTTTTACACACATTTGTGCACGAAAAATACGCATATAATATTTTAAATTCAGAAAAATCCCATTTTATTTTTTAAACTTGTTTCTTTTATCTCATATTCTTCCGATAAAAAGGATTATTTTTCTCTTAATGAGAAGTCCTTTTAAAAAACTTTTCTGAAGATGCTCCATTCTTTAATAAAAATAAATTAACTTTGACCACGTCTGTCTCCTCCAAGCCAACTACTATGCTTCCTGTGCCTTCTATAAGCCCACACTTTTGAAGGGAAAATGTTTAAAAAATATATAATTAAGATTCTACTTAAAAGCTTAGGTGGCATTCACATGTTGAGTGAAATAAAACTATGAGACTTTTGATGTCAAAAATATTTTATGCCTCGCCATTAATTATAAAAAATATCCACGCTGGCACATTTTTAGTCTAATAAGCCTTTATGAAGTGCTTTTACATCACAAAATAAAATAAAGAAATACACTCAAACTTCTGATGGAAACCACCGTATGGTTCATACGGTCACTCTATTACCATATCCGTTTAAATGCTTAACAACGCTTTTTATAAAGCTACATAATATCTTTATATACATATGATCATGAACAGAAAGTTTTTATGAGCATGTTTCAAAACTATTTTCATGAGCATTATTTCGTGAATTTAAAATGATAGTTCAGAAAATAATTAGCTCCTCCAATCATTCATAATTTAAAACATGGTATTTATACCGCTATATACGCTGCACGTATTGTAAAGTAATATTTTATATGTATTTCTGAGTTTTAAAACTTGCTTATGATATCCACTATAACCTTAGAAAAATGAGAAAAATACACGAATGAGGCTTTTGCATAACCAATGTAATTTCGACTTATTCTGCGGAACACACGCGCGCGGTACTTGTGTGATATACATGGTGTCTGACGTATCTTTAACCACTTCCAAGAGTTCCAGCAAGTCCTTCCTAAAAGACGGACTTCATCCATCAAGATTAAAGCATAAGAATATACAAGGAGGTAGATTTCGAAAGATAAACTTCCAGAGAATTCTCAGGGAGGGAATAATTTAAGTTCCCGGAGTAAGTCATGGGAACACCTCAACGTTAAATTGCAAAGAGTGCATCTGCTGACGAAAAATAAATTCGATGGATAGGAAATTAATTTTGGAGATGGGATGGGAAGGACGGAACTTTACGAACGTGGAATTTTCTCATCAAACAAATGCATCTCGAGTTTGTGGATTCGTAATAACCGCAAAATAACCACGGAATAAAAATAATATCGTTGAAAAATTAATTAATTAATTAATTAATATGACAACATTTACGAGCACTTTATAGGATCCATCGCTTAAGAGAGGAAATATAATTAATTGTTAAGTGCATCTTGAAGCAGCATCTGATTTGAGAAAAACAAATAGAAAAATCGGCTCAACGTGCAGAAAGTTTCTCATATATCCACCAATTACTGTAAGGTTATCTTGGCGATACCTAGTAAAACTCGATTTACTGTAATGTCAACGAACGCCATATATTTGTTGTTTAAGAAACACGTGATCGTATCGTGTGCGATCAAAGGATCTATGATTAAATTAAAATCCTTCAGGCAATTTCTGAGTAAACTGACATTTTGTAAAAAAACGACAACTATAACTTACCCCCTTTTGGGTGTTCATTTAAACAAGGTTTAATATTCCTGATGATACCTTTATAAACACGATCTTTATTCAGATTCTACTAAATTGTGTGCTTCCTTTTTTCATGCATAGACGGAAGACTACAGACAAACAGAACACAAACAACAATAATTTTCTGTCACAGGAGCACCTAAAAGTCAATATCTTATAAATATTTTAGTGTGTGTGTGTATGTGTGTGTGTATGTGTATGTATGTATGTATGTATGTTTTTTATACGTGTTTACATTGTTGAAGCTATCGAATTCAAAAGATTCATGGGCCATCCTCTGGGCCAAAGAAAGAACTTGGTCTAGGTTTGTAGACCGTGGGGTCTCTTATATCCCATGGGGTCAATAAAATATAATTTCTATGAGAATGCATGGGAAATGGTGTGGAGAAACACCAAAATGCCATGCAGCCCTTCACTGATGTGGGTATAAATATACCTAAATATTTACTTAGGATCACGGAGAATGGCTTATTTTACGCACGAAAGACTGGATATTTTAATTCTGTTCATGTTTTGTCGTATTACATGTTAAATCGCTCAAAGTTATCCTTTAAGCGCAAGATTTATCAATATTTTCCAGGCGGCCACAAAGTTAAATTTCTTAATTGTTGTCCTCTTCAAAGGGAGATAGCCACGTAAAGATTAATGCAAGGAAAATCCACGCCGTGGCACGCCATAGAGGAAGAATAACCGACGCCATGATAAAGGGTACAAATGGATTCATGCCTAAATATAGTCTTTGAATACTTTTAAAATGAGTCAAATGATTTTTAAGGACTATTAAAACATTGTTATCTTTTACCATTAGCATTGAAAGATTTATCGGAACATAAATCGATAAATCTACTTACATTTGTTTGGTAACCAAGATGCTGTTTACTGTTTACGTTTTGGCTTATAGTATTGACATAATCTACATAATTTTATTGCTAGTTTAAAGGCTTCGGTACATCTATCCATATGAATATTAAGTAAGACGTTAATACGTAATTATATTAATGGGAAAACTTTACAATACAATACGCAATAAAAATCGTTTGCTACTTAAAAGAAAACTCTTTTTCCAGCGAAGCAGGGTGTTTCAGCTAGTTCAGCATAATTTCAAGATTGTTTTTTTCAGACATAAAACATTCTCTATACACGTCGGGCATGCGAATGCAAATACATAACATGAAATAGAATGACGTTTGTTGGACGGTAATTGAATGCTGAGTGTGTGAACTAGCCAGTAATTTCTTAAGCCTCATAGAAGTCAAGCGAACAGTCAAGTAAAGAAATTTCCTTGTAATTGTGCAGTCCTTAATAAAATATATCATAAACATGAAATTCCGCGATAATGAAAACGAGACACGCAGGATTACGCCACCGGGAAAAACAAAAGAAATGCTTTTCATCTACGAGAAGACGTATCAAAAGAAAAAAAGGTTCGCGAAAGGCGACAATAATTATGCTCGGGCATTTTTCATTCTTGACATTATTTCGCTCATTCAGTTATTTTTCGTTTCAGACGGAAATTTTGCTAAATTATTCAAAAATGACTTCTTTTTCGGATGGAGGGTTCTCCTGCAGCTTCCCTCGACCATTTCCTCAAGTATAATGGGTACCCATATTTTCTCAGTTATTCGAAGTAAGGATCAGTGCCATTATACTAGTTACTGGGGACAATAATGAGTCCTCGAATGTGGAGAGGCATTCAAGAAGACGAAGAGACAAAAAGGGCTAGAAAAGAGGGAGGAGAGAGAGAGAGAGTAGAGTGGGTGGATATATAGGCGTTTCCGAAACCGCTCCGAATCAGAAAGCGACAAAAAACCGAATAAATAAGTACAAAGGGGTCTCTCGACCCGATGATCCGCGGTGTTCCAAGAGCGCAAGCTCATGCATTTCAAAATATATAACCGAAAGGAGACTGTTGAGAAAAAAGGGAATTTCGAGGATTCTCGGAGCTATGAATACGAAAATTAAGCAGTAGACGACTTAAGGTAGAGGAGACGAAGAGATGTATAAATCAGGAAATGAAAGCGTTGAGGGAGACGCAGACTCACAAAGGAAAGAAAAGAGAATGTCGATGAATGGCGCAAGGTTATAATAATGGCTATGGATGCCGCTGTCCTAAACCTCTCGAATGAAGCGCATTAAAAACGAATCATTATTCGACAATGTATGCGACCACTCACTTTATATCATACAACTTTTCTTAGAAGGCTCACTTCACTAGATTCGTCAATCCTAAAACATAGCGCGGTTAGATATGGCAAAGAAAACTACAGGTCCTACGTGAAAGATAAATTCAATTTCGCTAAGAAAACAAGAAGTCCAAACCACGATTTATGAAGTCTGGTTTCCCAAAGTTGATGTCCCGAATTGATTACTTATATTCACAGGAAATGTTTCAGTATGTGTTAGTCTTTCCAAGGAGTTCTCATACCATAAATACCATTTTTAATTCATAGTTTATCAATGATAGATAAAAGTTGGAAAACAAATTAATAGAGAATTAACAGGTTTAAAATACTAAAAGCAATTTCAAAATTACTTTCTGACATTATATTTTGCATGCACTTTTTAATAAACGAATTTAATATAAATTACTGTTTATAGGTTAATATGTATGGATCAACTGTTCTTTGTTGAAGGATAGTTGAGTGGAAAAGAAAATAATCCATTTGTTCACTCCTCTATGCTCAAGCCGAATTCGGTAATAGTCGTCTCCATGGCAACAATACGATAAAATGCGATTTAAAACGCAAAAACGCTGTTTTAGTAGAAATTCAAGAAAATACGATAAACTATCAACATTCTACGATAAGAATTAGAATTTACAATGTTTTTTGCTTAGAACAGTACATACCTGGCTCTGATATCACAATTTTAAGATATTTTAATTCATTAAAGAAAACGCCTCTGCACGACGTATTTGAGACTTCCTATGAAAAACAAATAGGGAAAAAAACGTCCCTGGAATAGAACCCGGGACTTATCTTCGCGTAATAAAATATAGCCCGGAGGTGGGCTCTGGTAGCACGATTCACATACCACGTTTCATGAAAATCGGTCCATTAAAGAAAAAGTTGTTAGTAGGATACACACATACACACATAACCATTTCATAAGGCTGTTTCCTTTGGAAATCAGCCGAAAAACTATATGACATTTCATTGCCATGTTAAGTTGCGGTAATTTTTAACGAGAATTCGTGACACGCAAATTGAAGAGCTGTGAGCGATGAATGAGGCACGCCGCAACCAGAAACGTGAATGACATTCGTTGATATAACATCGTGAAAAAAACTTTATTATTATTACTATTCATAGAGTTGATGAAAGAAATACGTATAAGTATTTTTCGAGTGGAAGTGTGTATTGACAAAATGTAAGAGGCTAAGAGTCAGTGAAAATTAATGAAAACATACAGTAAAAAGGTTCGCGAGTCGAAGCAGCATTTTGAGAGCTGCAAAGAAACAGGAAACATTTGCAGTGAGTTCCATAGACGCAAAAAACAATGTTTCCGTTGAATAATTATGAAAGAGAGAACTTGAAATTCCAGCGATATATTTATAGTGGCGCAGATTTTATTATTTCAATGTCGGGAGCTGTATTTAAATGATGATTTTTTTATTTATTATTCCTCTAGAGTGGAAAACTTTGTCGATGAAATAGTAATCCGAAATTCTGGGGTTGGAAACGCTTTCGTCCGTTCAAAAAACACACGGATGGAACCAAAACGAATTAAAATGTAGTTCAAGCTCAACTCGTACGCAAAAAGGCAGCGATGCGAGAACTATTTCGAAAATATTTTCACGCAAAGCCTTCGTCTGCCCGGCAATACGTGCGCGCAGGGGACTTAAAAAAAATAAAGTGAAGCACTCGGCGAGAACGATTCAAAATGGCAAGCGCAGGCTTCCTCTTAATTTAATTCCCGACGGCGTGGATAAAAGTTTCCAAAGTTCTCTCGAATAAGCATAAAGGAAGACGTCAAAATGAATCTCATTTATAATGTTTTGGCGACTGCTAGTACGCGTTCTAGTTCCTAGTTCATTTTAAACGGTACGAGTTAAACCTTTAGGGCGTCAAGAGTAAAAATGCTGCACGCAAAAACTGGACCACAACTGCGGAGGCATTCCGAAAATTCCTTACATTCAGCACGCACCCGTTAACGTTTTCAGAGGCGAAACAAATAGCAACCGATTCAAGCCTGCCGGAGGCTGCTCACGAATTTATCTCCGAAATATTAAAGACGATAAAAACGTATTAATTTTATATTCCCGCCCTCTAGCGGCTGTGGCTGCCGGCCTTACAGGATGGTTATATTTTAAGTTGACTAGCTTCTTTCTGTCCAGTTACGAGTTAAGCGTGAGAGTATTTCTTAGCACAACAATTTAAAATAAAACAACTCTGGCCAACCCTAGGAGACACATTCACTAGCTTTTTTCCTTTTAGTTTTTTCTTTTCTACCGATTAGATTGACTGCCTTCACTGGTCTCTCTCTCTCTCTCTTTTCTATCTCTTTCTCCTAATCTTTTCCCTCTCTTACTCTTTCCTCTCTTTTTAACACTCTTTAAATACTCTCCATTTCTCTCTCCCATCTCTATCTTCAGAATCTTTCTCTCCCCATCTCTCTCTTCCCATCACTATCTCCCATCAATCTCTTCCCCATCACTCTCTTCCCATCACTCTCCCACATCTCTCTCTCCTACATCTCTCTCTCCCACATCTCTCTCTTCCCCATCACTCTCTCCCCCATCTCTCTCTTCCCATCACTATCTCCCATCAATCTCTTCCCCATCACTCTCTTCCCATCACTCTCCCACATCTCTCTCCCACATCTCTCTCTCCCACATCTCTCTCTTCCCCATCACTCTCTCCCCCATCTCTCTCTTCCCATCACTCTCCCACATCTCTCTCTCCTACATCTCTCTCTCCCACATCTCTCTCTTCCCATCACTCTCCCACATCTCTCTCTCCTACATCTCTCTCTCCCACATCTTTCTCCCCATCATTCTCTTCCCATCACTATTCCTCATCAATCTCTCCCTAATCACTCTCTCCCACATCTCTCTCTCTCCCCATCTCTCCCTACCATCTCTCTTCCCCATTTCTTTCTCCACCATCTCTCTCCCCCTTTTTGTCTACATCACTTTTCTCCCCATCACTTTCTCCCACATATCTCTCTCCCAATCTCTTTCTCCACCATCTCTTCCTTTCTTTCCGTTCCCATCACTTTCTCCCATTCTCTCTCTTTCCAACACTCTCTCACATCTCTCTCCCCTTCACTCTTTCCTAATCTCTTTCTCCACCATCTCTCTTCCCTCAAACTCTCTCCACTTTTCTATCTCTTCCGCAACTCTCTACCCATCTCTCTCCATAAACCTCTCTCCCCAATCCTCTTCCCAACACTTTCTTCCTAATTCTCACTCCACTCACTCACTCTTCTTTCTTCCCCATCTATCGTTCTTTTCGCCTACCTCTCTTTGCTCTCTCATTTCACCCCGTCAATCTCCCTCCCTCTGATTTCCTCCTCTCTTTCCCAATCACCTCTCCTCCTTTCTCTTCTGTCTACATCTCTCTCCTCTCATTCTTCTCTTATTCACTCTCCCTCCCTTTTTATCCCTTCTTTCTCTCTCTCTCTCTCGACCAACACTTGTTATCTCCTCATTAACCTCGCGATCCGCAGCAGTCAGCACTAAAGGATTGGGCGCTCGTTAATTGCTCTCGAAAGAAGAACGGAGGTCTTTCGGGCAATACTTTGTTCCTGCTCCGTTCTCTCAATCCTTCCCATACCACTAACCCCTTCCCTACCATTTCCTCTTCATATCTCTACAGACATAACCCTCCATTTCTCCCTCCTCCTCTCCGCTACACTTTTTTTGGAAACACTTTTCAGCTGTATTTTTATTTCGGAAAAAATAATAAAGTAACCTCGTCAACCTGTTTTTATTTTCTCTCTCTTGCGGAGAGAGAGATAAATAAAAAAAATTATGACGTTAAAGGAATTATGTCTCGTCGCCTGCTCGTTTCACCCCATCTTTATCACAAAGAACGACTCCCGCATTTACCAATTTGTCTTCTTAATTACCGAATTAATGGCAAAGAACGAGAGAAAGAGGTCAGTAGGCGATCAATCGGACTATGCCGGGTATTTGTCTTTGTCCCCGAATATGTCGACCGAGGAAACGAGTTGCACCGAATAGAAGCGGGCGAGAGAATGATTTACTAATGCGGCCAAGAAGTCAATATAATATTCATTTCATAAAAACTTTGAAAATTTTTGGCAAAATGTTATTACCCGAAGAATTATTGTAAGGATTAGAACTGCAAGTCGTACGCAAATTGTTAAGAAACTTTTAACTAAAACCCTATAAATAAAAATAAAATCATGCTACATTAAGGAAAATGATTACCAGGCTTCACAGCTTTGAAGAGCGTTTATGAAGGAGTCTGTACATTCAAATCCACAAAAAAATTCTCATTATACTTGAACGAGTAAATGATAAAATTAAGATTTTAATGACTCGAAAGAAGAAATAAATTGAAGAAAGCATTACAATTCGAACGATTAATAAACTCAATCTTGAAGTTTAACATATGAAAGTGAGAAAATGAAATTCCGTAAGAAATCCATAGAAGTATTAAAACTTCAAATTCTCTTTAAATAGATAATAATATCAAATGCTTGAGCGTGGCCTTCACTCTCATAAAAAAGTTAAAAGTATTAAGCGGACTTAAATATTTATAATATCTTTGGCAAAGCTGCATATTAATAGTCAGATCTTTCCATAAAGACAGCTGTAATTTATCTTTGATTAATATAAATGATTTTATAACTAGAAAAACAAGAAACGTCATTTGATAAGAAATTATGACATATAAATTAATTAGGCTTGGGATAATTTCAATATTTCCGAGCAATTTATTTATCATTGGCGTTAAAAATGTGTTTCAACATCTAGTAGAAATAAATGTGACTGGCAAGCAACTTGATAAGATAGTTACGTATTTTGAAGAGAGGTTATCTTTAGCAAAATCATATTGAAAAACTCGAAAAATAATAAAATAATAATTGCTGGATATGACAAACAATGTTGTAAAATTAATATGAAGGGCAATAAAAGTCATGAAATAACGAAACGTACTATCTATATCAGGGGTGGTCGAACTTACTTATCCTCGGAGCCGCATACGAACATTGCCAGAAATTGGAGAGCCGCATGGTACATTCTGTGCTCATAAATTTATGAATAATAAAACATAACTTGTAACCAAAGCAATTCAGATATAATGTATGTCCCTTAGGCATCCCCAACATTTTCAAATCACACTACGTTATTGTGTTCTGCAGTGAAAAATGTTGATACGCCTCTGAATAAAAATTTAAAAGAGCCGCGGTTTGGCTATCCCTGATGTATATAACCTATTATTTATTATAAAAAATTAAGTAAAATTTGTGTAAACATACCATGATTTTTGTTTAAAATTTCAATGATTAATATCTTCGAGTAAAGTTAAAAAGAATTATCAATGAAATTATTTTTCAAAAGAGAATGCCTTGTTGAAATGAACAATCCTTCCAGCATTAATATAAAATTATATCATTACAGAATTGCTAGTCGTGGGTTAACAATAAATTTGCATATGAATCACAAAGTAATGGATAACATAACAAGTTCTACAAAAGTAATTTTCAAAATCTTTGCCGAGTTCCCAATTTCAGCAAAGTGAGATGAAAAGTCGGGCGATTTTCAATAAATACCGAACTTTTAACCATGGAATCAAATGAAAAAATCATGTGAACATTGAAAATCTATTTTGGATAAGAAACAAGATGATCCAAACAAAACTTATGATGCCTACTTTCATTTAAGCATTTATTCAATACTTATATTGGCATTAATAGCTTTAAAATCATCGCGGATATGTAGCTCTTTGTGTCCCAAAATTTCATAATTTAGCGATATAAAATATTAAAAATACATTGAAACGGAATATTACATTGATCACGCATATTTGTGCTGCAAAAATAACGCGTGTACGTACTTAGAATACGAGTAGTTGGTGCTTGCATACTGTAAGTGCTAAAAAAATCTCCGTACACCAAGATATAAACTCGTAAATAAACCAACGCGACAGCATTTGAACTACACAGAGCCCATTTAAATAAGATAATAGTTTTCATTTTTCCCAGAAATTAAGGCATATATCCGAAATTTCTCTGGTAATTGGCTTGCGTTCAAGTTTTCGAATTTCAAGTTTCATGGCCCAGATCGCCCTTTTTAAGCAATAACTATAATCATCATTAAGGCAATAGCCTATATGTGACACTAAAATTTATATAAAAGTTTGGATATTTTGTGTGTTAGGTTTATGGTGCCTTTTAGTACGTATCCGTATAAAGAAATTAATTTAAAATAATACGTCATCATATGTATACGTCGTTGGCTGAAATCAAATGGATTATAATGCAGTCTAGGCCTTAAATCAATGCTCTTGAAGTACGGAAAATCAATTCCCATTGAAAGGAATTGGAGTCGTTGCTACGATAGTTTATATTTTTTATTGTTGAAAACAGAAAAACCTTTCATAATTTTATGATTAATGTCAAATTATTCCGCAAATTCAGAATGAATTTGAATTCTGTCTTCAAGAAAAATAAACTTAATTCTTTTTTCCACAGTATGATGCATGTCTCGACTTTGTATCTAATTTTACATAATTTAAAAAAGCAATTTTATATAGCCCTGCACAATTTTCAATGCTTTTCTTATGGGTGTTTAAAATTGGACTTTGGGGTAAAAACTCCCCTTAAATATAACTTTTTCTGAAATTTCGGATTTTTTACAGAGGTTGTACCCAGTGACCTATCATCCTTCCAAATTTCAGCTCTGTAGATTTTCTAGAAGTGCCTTGGGTTTTATATGATATCTGTATATATCGACGACTCTTACAGAGGAGGATATAACATACTAGTAGTTGGTGCTTGCATACTGCAAGCATTTCATCTCACCTTGAAAAAACATTCATTTTTCAGACAGACATTTGATCATTACAAATAGTCTTTTAATTCTAAAAATTTCACCTCCGCAGCGATTTTCGTTTATCCCACATGTTAAAATAAAAGTTTAAAACAATCTCCAAATGTTGCAATTTTAAAAAATTTACACTATCTTAATTATGGGGTACTAATGCTACACATTATAGCTAAATTTTAAAGTTGTAGCACTTCTAGAAGTAAAATAATATTTTTCAAATTGTTTAAATTTAAATAATTTTTAACGGCCGCCGCAATTAATATATGGTAAAATTGAAATGTTTATTTGTTCAAATTAACTACTATGTAAATAATTAAAAAATTTCAGCTTCCTAGCTCATCACGTAGTACCTAAACAGTTATCTATTTGTTTAAATTTTAAGAATTTTTAACTGACAAAAAATTAAAATATCAAAATTTATATAATCACTATTTCGTTTTTTTAAGAATTCTACTTATAAAAAAATTTCAACTCTGTGGCACTTTCGGAAATACATAAACCTTGAAAATTTGTTTAAACAATTACGAATTTTTAGCGGCCGCATTGTTGCACTTTTTCAAGAATTCGTTTTTTCCAGTCGGTTTTGCACGAAATCCTACCAAAGAAAAAAATTCAAATCTCCAGCTCATTTGGATATATATATACTATTTATTTAACTACTAGTATGTTATATCCTCCTCTGTAAGGAACGTCTATATATAATGATATATATAGGAGGATACTAATGTTTAGACACTTCCAGATGTTCTGGAGATTCAAAATTTTTTTCTTATGTAGGAGTTTGTGCAAAACCGACTAGAAAAAACGAAAATAATGAAAAAGTGCAACAATGCGGCCGCTAAAAATTCGCAATTGTTTAAACAAATTTTCAGGGTTTAGGCATTTTCGAATGTGCTATGGAGTTGGAGTTTTTTTTATGAGTAGAATTCTTAAAAAAACGAAATAAAGATTACACAAATTTTGATATTTTAATTTGTTCGGCAGTTAAAAATTCTTAAAGTTTAAACAAATAGATAACTGTTTAGACATTATGGGATGAGCTAGGAAGCTGAAATTTTCAAGTTATGTACAAAGTAGTTAACTAACACAAAAAAACATTTCAATTTTACCATACATGAATTTCGGCGGCCGTTAAAAATTATTTAAATTTAAACAGCTAGAAAATATTATTTGACTTCTAGAAGTGCTACAACTTTAAAAATTTGGCTAAATTGTGTAGCATTAGTACCCCATAATGCAGAAAGTGTAAAATGTTTAAAATTGCAATATTTGGGGACTGTTTTAAAATATTATTTTTACATTTGGGGAAAACGAAAATCTCTGCGGAGGTGAAATCTTTAGAATTAAAAGAACATTTGTACTGATGAAATGGCTGTCTGAAAAATGAATGTTTTTTCAAGGTGAGATGAAATGCTTGCAGTATGCAAGCACCTTCTACTAGTATGTTATATCATCCTCTGTAAGAGTCGTCGATATATAATGATATAACATATAGGAGGATACTAATGTCCAGCCCAAACTACAAAAGCTACAGCTGAAAGTTTTAGTTTTTGTAGATATGATGGAGAAACTTACAGATAAAATGAGACTTATACCTAAGTGACATGAGTTCGACTCCAGAAATTCCGAAAGTTGCGTTTTTTCCCATAAGAAAAGCATTGCGCCATTTTTGTAAATTAATTATGGGCACTTGTCGGTAAGCTAGAAAGATGATATTTTCAGTATTGCTAGATGGCCGCAATATCTATTAGGAATTATTGTCACTTTTGCTTACAGTGTCTTGGGTTCGACTCCAGAGACCCCGGAATATCTCCCGTAAGTTAGCATGGGAAAACGCAATCCAGTGTGTAGACCAATCGAATAAGTTTAGGAAGCTGAAATTTTGCAAGATTATAGAACTTTTTTTATAACCAACTATAAAAATCGAAAATTTTAAAATTGTAAATTTTAGGGGTTGTTTTAACCCCATTTGAACATTAAAGTTTAATAATTTTTTAGGTACTACGGGGTGAGCTAGGAAGCTGCAATTTTGGAATTATTTACAGAACAGTGCATTTGCACAAATAAACATATCAATCTTTCCATATATATTGCGGCAACCGTTAAAAATGTTTAAATTTTAAGCAATTAGAAAAATATTATTTTACTTCTAGAAGTGCTACAACTTTAAAATTTGGCTGAAATGTGTAGCATTAGTACCCCATAATGGAGAAAGTGTAAAATGTTTAAAATTGCAACATTTGGGGATTGTTTTAAACTATTATTTTTACATGTGTTTTAAACTATTATTTTTACATGTGGGAAAAACGAAAATCGCTGCGGAGGTGAAATCTTTAGAATTAATAGAATATTTGGAGTGATGAAATATCTGTCTGAAAAATTAAGGTGAGATGAAATGCTTGCAGTATGCAAGCACCTTCTACTAGTATCTTATATTCTATATATATCCTATACCATATATATTTAAGAGGCAGCTATTTATAATGATACCGAATCCGAGTCCAACAATATTTGTTGCTATGGCAACACTCTCGTAATGAGTGATAAAAACTGCAAAATCGCCAGTATTTACTTAAAGTTCTAAGAAATACAATCGATAAGCAAAAGTCTACCATAAGTATTAAAATCTTCATTTCTTTCCTCAGAGAATAGTACAAAACTCGCTCCGATATTACAATTTTAAGACATTTTAATGTGCAAGAGAAAATTACCCTGCAAGATGGATTTCAGATTTCCCATGCATTAGATAAACCGAATCCGAGTCCAACAAGAGTCGTTCATATGGCAACCCTATCGTAATTTGTAATAAAAACTGCAAAAAGCCAGTAATTACGCGAAATTCTAGGAAATACGATTGATAAGCAAACTTCTACGATAGTAAATTGAATATCTATTTTTTTCTCCTGAGAATAGTACAAATCTTGCACCGATATTATAATTCTATGATATTTTAATGTTCAAGAGAAAATTATCCTGCACCATGGTTTTCAGATTTCCCATGCAAATCAACTGGGAAGGATAGCTCCTGGAATCGAACCCAAGACTTCAGTCTTCGCAACAAAAACTATCCTAGGGAGCTCGGTCCATGTAGTAAGACATATCCACCAAGTTTCATGAAAATCGGTTTACTGGTTCAAAAGTTAATGGGGAGGGACGGACAGACAGACAAATAGACGGACAGAGAGACACAGCGACAAAACTATAAACCTATTTCCATTCTGGAAAGTATCCTAAAAAATGATTTTGTATCATTGTCAGAATATGATACAAATAACATTATAGTGATGGTCGCACTTTTCCAGGATATGTTATCGAAGTATCCTGAGGAATTGTGGATAGGAGGGACCACTGCGGGATCAGAAAACCCTGACGGAATATTTCGCGGCTTCGTTTCCTTTCCACTGGATTAGAACGCATTCCCTCATCTCCCCCACAAACAATAAATTCTCCATCCAACGAGAGTGGTTTTTATTATTTCGAATTGCTAGAACGCTTCAGTCCATTGAACCCGTGACCTTTTCTGCACACTCGCTCCGAGGTTTCCTTCCTCTCTTTCTCGTCTACTTCTCGCTTTCATTTTATTTGTTCTCTTCACTTTCCCTCAATGTTCCCCTGAATTTTCTCCGCTGAATTCCGCGAACATCACCACAAATCGATATAATCGAGGACCGAGGGCGAGTGCTTGCGCACACACACACACACACACGCATAAGTACACGCACAGGCAAAAATACACTTTGCGCCATAGTCCACTTTCCAGAATTGAAATAGGCTTAGAGTTTCTTCGTTGTATCTATCTGTCCCCTCTATTAACTTTTGAACCAATAGACGAATTTTCATGACACTTGGTGAAAATCTCTTGCTTCTGGGGTCGAGCTCCCGAAGATAGCTTTTGTTGCGAAAATGGAAGTCCCGGGTTAGATTCAAGGGACTCTCCTTCCCATCTGAAATCCATCGTTTAGGGCAATTTTCTCTTGCGCGTTAAAATACCTTAGAATTGTAATATCGGAGCGCGATTTGTACTATTCTCTGAGGAAAGGAATTTAATTCGTATCGTAGAGTGTTGCTTATCGATCGTATTTCTTTGAATTTTGCGTAAGTACTGGCGCTTTTGCAGCGTTTATTGCTCATTATGAGACTGTTGCCATTGAAACGGCAAATATTGGACTCGGATTCGGTATAGACTTGTACACACATGCGTTATATTTGCCACACAAATACGCGTGATCAATTTTTAGTTTGCCATTCAAATGTATTTGTTATATTTTATAACGATAAATTGTGAAATTTGGGAACACAAAGAGCTACTCCTCCGCAGTGATTTTAAAGCTTTTAAAGCCACTATATATTAAATAAATAATTATGTGGAGAGCAGGCATCATAAGTTCCGTTTGGATCATCTTGTTTTTATTACTAATGAAACAACGAACGCTCGCTCCTTATTATTTCATAGAACGCTTTATTACATATATTTTTGAGATGTTGGCGCTTATAATCAACAAACAAAGTTCCGAGAAACGATAACTCGATTCTTTTTCAATCCGACTTGAAAGTGAGAATATAAGAAATACTAAGAAGCTACGCTTATGCTGAAATTGTGGCGATCTCTCGTGAAACACGGCAACGGCGAAGTTTCCTTGTTATTCACGGCGATAACCTAGAAATGCACCACGCAGAAGTTTTAACGATCGTGTTTGGTTTATGAAACAAGTAAGGATTATTATTATTTTTCGGAAAAGTAGTTTCCCTAGCCGCAGCTTTCCTTCCCTTTTTCTCCGCAGATCCGCTAACACGCCTCTAGGAAGCAGGGATTTCAGAAATGCGGACCCGAAAACTTTTGAATCTCTTGAAAAAAATAATTAGTTACAATTAGTTACTTTTTACAACAACCTTTGATGATGAGACCAGCTGTATTGCAGTATCGTTTCAGGCTAAAAGTCTGCAACGACTCGCTCTTCCTGTGTCGCGTATAATAATGTTGTTTCTAATTAACGCTCGGGCTCCGTGAGAGTAAAATTAAAAAATAAGCAAAAATGCACAATTAAATTGGACTCAAAATGATTCTTTGCAAAATCATCTTATTTTTCAATAGTCGCCGTTTTTATATTCTTAATGATAACCATAGGGAAAAATATTCGGCTTCAATAATGGATAAAAAAATACAACGCTAATTAATGCAGAATTTTTTCTCTTTTTATATGCCGCAGAAACAGATCGGAATATGAACTATTAAACATTTTATAATCGCTAATGATATTTTTATGGTTTCACTTTGCATTAATATACATATTGCGTTTCAAAAAAAAACAACTAAATTCTAAATTTGTCATCTGATCAATCTCATTATTTTTCATGCAGGCATACCAGTCCTAAATTTTACATGATTGTGTACTTAGCTTCTATTTACGTCAAGTGTCTGTTGTAAGTTCCCACTGACTCCTCTTGACGTTATATTAGTAACAACCACATAACTAAAAATATACGATCAAATTGCACATAGAGACATGCACCCGCATCTCAAAACCTCTCTAGATTCCATGTTATAAACTCGCGAATATATTACATTCTTTTTAAACCAAACGAACCCAAAATAAAGACGACGATTATCTTCCATCCTAAAAAAACTCCACGGTGAGTAAGATACTTATAAAAAACGGGATAAAAATTTATAGTAAACCACCTTCATCCGCAAACTATTAATTCTACGCGACCTAGAGGATGAGCTTCCCTTCCCTCCCCCCCTTTCTTCCTGGGCGATGAGCCGCTTCCCCTTCCCCCTCCCACAATCGCATCGATCGCCCGCGTGAGCCGGTTCTCGCTGCCCGCGTGATTCCCCCTTTTCGCGCTTCTTCTTAACACAGGAGCAAAAGGAAAGGGCGCCCCTGCCACGCCCACGCAAGCGCGCAACAAAAGGAGGCCACGGACGGATTTCCAAAAGAGCGGCAGGGAGGTGGAGGGGAGGAAGGAATGGGAGGGGGACTTCGACGAATCCCCCTTTTTCATTTGAGACAATTCCGATTACTCCGCATCCAAACCACGAAGCCTCGCGGTCGAAAATTTTTGGGACGTCCCGTCTCGAACGTGGGTTCCAACGCCCCATTATTCTTTTCTTTCGGCTAGACGTTCCATTTTCGCTGATTGCTACCACGTACGGAAACGC
Organism: Tanypteryx hageni; assembly: GCA_028673005.1. Classification (NCBI taxonomy): domain Eukaryota; kingdom Metazoa; phylum Arthropoda; class Insecta; order Odonata; family Petaluridae; genus Tanypteryx; species Tanypteryx hageni. The sequence continues at coordinate 81,114,422 of CM054116.1, read as the reverse complement.
CCTAGGAACTTTCGTCGGAATGTTGTTGGATGACTGTTTTTCTTCGAGAAATAAAAAGACGGCGCTGCGGATGGAAATGGTGAAGGTTTCCGAAGCTCGCAATATACTTAAGGGATTTCCGCTCGAATATGACCCAACTTTGGAGCGAGCGTCATCACATCATTTTTATTTTTGACCTCGACAATTTTCCGCCAAATTCAATTTCCATCAATTTGACAAATAATAACGAAGTGACAAATAATAACGAAGTGACAACTTTAGTTAAAAGTTATTAAATCTTTCATTCGACCAATAAGAAGTACACCTACCCAAAACACGCAGATTGAATTTCACCGCCGGAATATGTAAATGAGCCTCATGAAATTCTAAGCTCATCCAGGATAATGCTGACGTAACAAGAAGTCCAAACCACGATTTATGAAGGCTGGTTTCCCAAGGTTGACGTCCCGAATTGATTACTTGTATTGACAGAAAATGTTTCGGTATGTATTAGTCATTCCAAGGAATTCTCATACCATAAATACCATTTGTAATTCATAGTTTATCAATGATAGGGAAAAATTGTAAAACAAATTAATAAAGCATTATCTGCTTTAAAATGCTAAAAGCAATGTCAAAATATCTTTCTGACATAATTTGCTTGTATTTTTTTTTAAATAAACGAATTTAATAAATGTAACTGATTATACGGTAAGATGTATGTATTGCTGAAGGGTAGTAAAAAAGAAAAGAAAATAACCCATTTGTTCAGTAATAATCGTATCCATGGCAACAATCCGATAAAATGCGATTTAAAACGCTAAGATGCTATGTTTTAGTAGAAATTTAAGAAAATACGATAAACTATCAACATTCTACGATAAAAATTTGAATTTACATTGTTTTCGCTTAGAACAGTACATACCTTGCTCCAATATCAAAATTTTAAGATATTGTAAAGTATTAGACAAAACATCTCTGCACAATGGATTTGAGACTTCCTATGTAAAACAAATAGGGAAAAAATGTCCCTCGAATAGAACCCGCGACTTCAATCTTCGCCAAATAAAATGCAGCCCGGAAGTGGGCCCTGGCAGCACAAGCCTCATACCAAGTTTCATTAAAATCGGTACAATGATGCAAAAGTTGTTAGTATGGGTCACACACACAGACAGGACCATTTCATAAGGCTATGTAACCTTTTTAAACCAGCCTAACAAAATGAATGGTGCCGTGGAAATAATTTAGATTTAATTCGGACAAGTATATAAATAAAAGCCATATGACTTTTTTTCGGGTCGCTTTTCGCAGCAACGTAACGTTCGTCTTCGTGTATCCACATGCATAACATTACCGCAATTTCCAGTTTGCGTGAAATATGGTAGCTGAGACACCGACCTAAATTCGGGGACCTCGTTCAATAACGGATAGCATAGTACAGATTGGACTACAACGGAAGAAATTGTAATATACGCGTTTGAAAACCTTATAGAGTGGCAGAAATTCAGAACATTTTTGTTTATGAATGCGAAATCTCCATTGAACAAGTAAGATATCCTAGTCAAACCAAGAAGAGGGAGAACGTTTTCTTAAAAAAATTCAGAGATCTGGTTTCCCTCCCTCTTTTCGGAAGGAGCAACCCATGTAAAACCACATTATACCTTCCCATCCGAGAAAATTTCACTTCTTTAGCTTCAATAACTGGGCTATCATTTTAAAATTTTAATTCTACGAATTTGAGGACACCTGGCGGAAAATCTATAAACTATCTGGAAAATCAAATTGCGGAAAGTTAATAAATTGATAAGAGCTATCGAATTCAAAAATAATTTTTATATCTGTTTAGGAGTTTGGCTAAAATAACATTAAAAAGTTTTAAAATTTTCTTATTTGAAGCTATCTAGACTAAAATCTATGTAATGCATGGAAAATGCATTCGGTGGATTGAGAGCTATGTAATTCAAAATGAATTTTCCAAATATCAGTTAAAATTAAAAAATCTTAGGCGGATAGATAGCTTGATCACATTACTGCGTATTTTCTTTCAAGATAGCGAGCTAAAGAGGCTGTGAAATCCGATGTGGGTTTCGGGCACATATCCGTCATCCTCAATGGTGAGCTCGCATATCGTCGATAGTCTTTGTTGATGTTTTCCAGGACCAAATTTGGGTGATTTGCCACTGAGGAAGCCTTATCTGTACCCGAAATTCACTTTTGGTTTCTCTGTTAGGTGGTAATGAAACCTATTTCATTAGTAAATAATATTCCTTCCAAAGCTGAATTCAATATTTCATTTTAGGAATTCTCTAAAATTGCCACATTAACGTTGCCTATTCAAAAGATCCTTGTCCGGGAAAATTCTAAACCTACCTACTCGAATTCCATAGGATTCGTATTAAGCTATCAAAAGCACCGAACCTAATTATTCTGAGAGGCAATTAAAAATTTCACTCGGCAGAACGAACGCGTCGAGCGGTGGTTTAAATTAGTTTTTTTTTAGCTGCGTGGGCGTCAAATCGCCTCTTTTATTAAAACTCCATCGATACGTCCGAACAGCTCCCAAAAGAGCAATGAATTACCTCCTCTGCCGAGTTTCCCTCCATATTACGCTCCCATCCGCTCGCGCGAAGCCTCCGAAACTCCACCCTTTCTGCCACCCTCTTCGCCACCCTCTTCGCCACCCTACACCCACCCTCCGTTCCCCATTAAGCTCTAAATTTCCGTAACTGCGCCATCGTCAGAGCTTTTGGAAATATTCTACCTCGAGTCAATTTGAGAAACGAATATCCAAGCGATCAAGGTCGGAGAGATACCTTTGGCTAATCAGATTCCGGCGGAAGGGGAAGTTTTGGTAAGGGATTGGTCCTCCGGGGCAGTGGTGCTCAACCTAAGGCCCGCGAAGGGTTTCTGTGCGGCCCGAGAAGCTATGGCAAAAAAGCAATTCCAAAAATCTAACACACAATTACATAAATTCTTTTTTAATTTTGATAATAAAACTTTAAATATTGAAATGTCAACCATGAAAACCTTATTTAGACTTGATTTTCACTTATATATATTTCAGAATATATATAAAACTTCCGATTTAAACTCTAATCCGGCCCGCAGAAGAGTTAACAACTTTAAACGCGGCCCGCCAAAGGAATCGCAAACACCGATATAAAAATGTTGCGCACCACTGCTCTAGGGGAAAAAAGGAGATTTAAGTCAATTAATTGAAGGCAAAGGAGGATTGGGTGAGGTAAAATGTAGGAGATGAAAACAAAGAGGACATACGGCGGGTATGATACGATAATAGGTTCGCTTCCGGAAGGAAAGTGATGCAAGGGTTTGGTGCGGAGCGCGGGATGTACGGTGGAAGAGGCAAGGTGTGTTACGAGGACGGGAAATCCGGGAAAGGGCGCATGGCTGGGGTTTTATTCGAGGGACGACGATGGACAGAAGGTATAAAAAAGAGGTAAGTTAGATGGAGGAAGGAATGGAGGGTGGGATGGAGTATGGGAGAGAGGGTGAGATGGAGTATGGGAGGGAGGGTGAGATGGAGGAAGGGAGGGAGGAAGAGCATAAGAAAGGAGGAGGAAGTGAGAGAGGGAGGGTGGACTGAGGGAGGTAGAAGAGATAGAGGAGGGGAGGAAGTAAGGCGGGGATACAGTTTGATGGGGTAGCAGCCGTAGCAAAGATGGAACGGCAAACGCTTTTACAGATGTATTCGGGCAGGCATTCTTCCGGGGACCGAAGAAGGATTCGCGATTCCCAACGTAATCGAGTGAAAGCCACGAGGATTCGTCGAGGACAAAATAGGGGCGAGGAATAGGGAGAAGGGGATAATGGGGACGAGGAAGGGGCAACGACGATAGTGAAGGATGAGGACGAGGAGGGTTAGGGACGATAAGAAGAGCGGTATGAGAGAGAAAGAGGGTGTGAAGAAAGAGGGACGGGGAAGAAGGGGCGGGAATACATGTCGAAGGGGGTTGAGATATAGGAGGGAAGGGCAAGGGTTTGGGAATGGAACAACAAGAGTTAGGAACAAAATAGAGGCACTATAAGGAGAGAGAGAGAGAGGAAGAAAGGTAAGAGAATGAGGGAGTGGACAATCATTCCTGTTGGAATTCGTAATCGAATCAAAAAGTTTTCTCGTGATCGTAAGGGTTGTTTCAATTTATCGACGGGTCCGAAAAAGAAAGAAAAATGGATGAAAATAAAGTTTTTTTCTCTGCCACTTTCACTTACTACCGGAACAGAGGGGAAGGAAAAATAGCGCGACGGAATTTTCGCCGGATGCCAGAAGATGTCGCTCTTTTCGTCAGTTTGTTTTGTATTTTTTTATTTTATTCCCTTGCAGATGGGGAAATTTTCCCGCGAGCCCGTTCTTTAGCCTGAAGTACGCACAGAGAGGAAAACTGTCCAAAAGATGTTATTATTCTCATCCTCTATTAAATATCACGGAGAGAAATGAAACGCTATTATGCCATTGACATATAATGGCGCTGAATTTCATGTTTATTTTGCGACGTAATTTAGATACGGCTAAAATTTAGGAGAGGAGATTGAATAATTGCAATCGTATCGATTTTGCTATTATTTTATTTTATCGGATTACACATTTCTATTAAACTCTGAAATGAATGGTAGAAAATCTCTTGAAGCTTCTACATTCATTCCGAACTGTGCACAAAATATAAATACATTAATTGAATTAATAAATACAAAATTTCGACTGCAATTATGGATAAAAAATTCATACGCTTGGCGCCCAATAGAATAGCTGGAAATGTTCGCATTAAACGATAGTCAACCCCTTAGTTTGACCGATCATTTTAAGTGAGAACCCTAAATGTTATTAATTTGTACAATTTAATTTGATTCCGGGATTAAAACTTTTTATTGGTAAAATAAAAGTGTAGGTATTGAAATTTACCTATGCCATTTTAGGTGCACGAATGTGCAAGGTAGATGATGTTTAATGCAACTACATGTAATTTGGTAGGCAGTTTGTTGAGAATGAGCTGTGATATGTTTTATTTTCGATTCATACAAACTGTGTATTAATTTTTAAGGCATTTTCCTCGACATAGCCTCATAGGAAGAAATCAAAAGACGAAAGATCAGTTTTTATGCTTCCAGTTGTTTCCAGCCCAAAATTGTTGTCAGAATTAACGTGCCTCACACATATCATCCTATACTTGCTTAATAATACCATTCGTTTGAACTTTATTTTACGAGAGGTCGGTGCTTGCATACTGAAAGCGTTTAAAAAATCACCATACACCAAGATCTAAACTCGTAAATAAACCAACGCGATCTCCAGGGCAACAGCACGTCAGACACGTGGAGCCTATATGTATTAGACAATAAGTTCTATGAGTTACAGCAGAATAATTATAATTTTCTGCGAAATAAAGGCAACTATCCGTCATTTCCGAATTCTCTGGCAATCGGTTCGTGTCCAAGTTTTCGTATTTCAAGTATCGTGACACAGATAGCCCTGCATGAGCAATAAGAATAATCTTCATTAAGACTATACTGTATACCCTAAAATAACGAAAAAATTAGAATATTTTGTGTCAAGATTATGACATCATCATCCGTGACTTTAGCACTTAGTTGGATTTTAAAATCATGTATTAGGTATGACGCCATAACACAACATGTAAATACTTTTCATGTTTTACTAAATTCCTTATGTGAGTAGATATAATGATAATCATAAGTTTACGTCGTAATTAAAATCAAAGCCATAATAATATATAAATGAGACCATAATTTTCATTTTCCGCGAAATCAAGGCATTTATCAGGAATTTCTAAATTCTCTGGCAATCGGTTCGCGTCCAAGTTTTCGAATTTCCGCTTTCATGTCTTAGATCGTTTCAGCAATAGCTATAACCATCATTAAAAAATAGCCTATGTAAAATTCACACTACAATTTATGAAAAAATTATATATATATATATATATATATATATATATATATATATATATATATATATATATATATATACAAGTAGTTGGTACTTGCATTTTATCTCACCCTGATAAACAATAATTTTTCAGAGATATATCATTATTAGAAATATTTTTTAATTCGAATTCACCTCTGCACCCATTTTCTTTCTTTCCTTATTGAACAATATTTGATAAAAACAATGCCTAAAATTTGCAATTCAAGAATATTATAATTATTTCCCATGGGGTGCACTAATTCCTCAATTTTCTCAATTTTAACGTTGTAGCTTATCTAGAAGTGAAATAATATTTATCTAATTGTTTAAATTTTAAATATATAACGACCGTAATAACGATACCAAGGAAATATTAAAATGTTTATTTATACAACTTAACTACCCTCTAAATAACTTTAAAATTTCAGCTACGTAGCTTGCCCCGTAATACCTAAACATTTACCGAATTGTTTAAATTTTAAGAATATTTAACAGCCAAGTAAATTGAAATATCAAAATTTCAAAAATCCTTATAACGTTTTTTTTATGAATTCTACCTTCAAAAAAATTTCAGCTTCGTAGCATATGCGGAAATACATAAACCTTGAAAATTTGTTTAAACATTTGCGGATTTTTAGCAGCCCCATTGATGAACTTTTCAAGATTTTCGTTGTTTCTAGTTGGTTTTGCACATAATCCTACCGTCGTAAAAAAAATAGAATCACCAGATCTTCTGGAGGTACCTAAACATTATATATATCACATATCATGTATATATATGTTCCTCCTTTGTAAGAAGAGTCTATATATAATAGATATCTTATATATGTAAGAATCAGCTATTTATAATGATTCGTCTATAAAATTAACGCCGCAATTAAACAGGTTTATCGTTTGCATAAAATAAATTACTGTTTTTTAGCACGAAATGCAAATATTAATCTTGTAAGAGATTGCATATAATCATTTTTTGCCTCGACCGTTTCAAACACGATAAATTAAACGCGGCGTCAACTGCACCGAAAATAATGTTTTATATGCGAAGCATTGGACGACAACAAATTCACCCCCCTGGCGTTAACTTTCTCCCTCCGCCATAAATTCCACTCGCATACCGCCCGCAGTCCTTTGCAAAGAACAAAGACCACCTCTTCCAAATTCAGAACTGCAAAACATCTCTTTACATGCAGACACACGCGAGTGTTGGATGCAGAGTTTCAAAGAGACGTGACCCCTTTGGACAAACCTTCCAAAATGAAGACCCTATTGAGCCACAGTTCTTCAGATATTCTGAAACGCAAAAGTTGAATAAAAACCGTACGTATTGTACGTACATTCGCAAAGGGAGGAAAATCCCCAGGCAGAAGCGCAATCTCTGTGGAAACGAGGCTCCTTGTGACGCAGTCACGGAACATTCATTCCTCTTTCTGCCGCCGCCGCCATTCATCTCCTCTACACCTCCCCCCTCATTTCTCATCCAACTCCTCTCTCTCGCCCCCCCCCCTCACCAAGTCAACCGCTGCCCCTGTGTGTGTCTGTCTCCCGCGCACTCAGACACACACACACAAAGCTTCTCTCCCCAATTCCCTCTCCGTTCCCAGACTGCGCACACCGGCTCTCATCCTACTTAAACGAGCACAACAATCAACCCCGTCAACTCGTTACTGTCACAGGCATTCCGTGTGGGACCTTGCGCGATGTCCTTTTAAAAAACCCGAAATCTTTCGCTCTGGAAGTATATTTGTAAGTCTTTGCTCGAAAACCCTCGGTATCTATTAGGGCCAATGACGTCACCTATCCCATTCATCCTCTCCCCCCCCCCCCATGTCCCAATTACCTTTTCTCTACAAATCCTCCACTTTCCTCCGGCGCACACCTCCCCATTTCCCTCCTCCTCTCCATCATGGACAATGAATGAATGGTTCTTTCTCTCTCCCTTTCTCGTTTTCCTGCGATTGCTCCAACGCTCAGGATCTAACCCGCCGCAACGTATCTCCGCCTCCCTCGAATTCGTGGCGATTAAGTAGATCACAATTTCAGGAGCTATCAAACCCGCTTGATTCCTCCATCTGGTTTTCATTCAGGCTGATATTTTAGGACGGTATCTGCGGATATAGGAAGTAGTGGGTTTTTTCAATCATGAGGGAGGACCGAAGGGAGAGGGAGAAAGAAAGAGGCTGAAATAAGTCAGGAAAACTAAAAGAGTTGGGCATTCTCATCTTTTGTATTCGAGTTACGGGAAACTGGTTTGAATGGTATTTGCGCGTATGGATATCGGTTTGAAAAAATTAGTATTATTAACTAAAATCCTGTCTTATGGTATTTTTTTACTTTTCTATAGTAAACACCGTCGAATCTTGTCTGGGCTCACTGCAGGAAACCGACCAACAATTGCAAACGTCAACAATGATTTAAGTCTTTCGAGAGATAAAATACAGGAAACATGAGCAATCAAGTAGCTGGTACAAACTTTTTTATTTCTGCTGCTTTTTTTCAAAGCTCCTTTATATACGTTTTATCACGCAACCAAAATATCAGGTATAAAGCGAAGACCCAAAAAATTAATTCCTCCTTTTCTCAAGCGTGTATTGTATCACATATCATTATGTATTCATTAATGTTATCAAAATTTACTGGAGGGAGATAAAAGCTGGAAATGCGTGCTACAGATTCAATTTCACGCACGAAGGAATACTGATTTAATTTTTAATAAATTCATGCATATTTAAAACTATTTCTCTACTTTAAAACCTACGAAAGAAGTAAAGATTTACGAACGAAAGTGTTTATTTAGGTAATCAATTAAATTCATCAAACTTAAACTGGATAAATTAATAACATCTCATTATAAGCATACTCGTTTTAACTAAATTCATTTTCGATAAATTATCGCAAATTATGAAAGTCGTTTTATCACCTCAATAAAACTGAATTTAAAAACTTGAAGGAACTTTGTAGATCTAGACTATAAATATTTCAATGGAGGCAAAACGGGATCAATATTATTCGTAAATTAAGAATTCATTAGATTTTATGGACGCTATATAAATGTTTCAACGGATTCCAAAAGATTATACTAGATAATTATTTAGCATCAATATTTTCATATCGGTTAAAATTTGGAAGTACATACGCGTGTGAACAAGCATTCTCATCCATGAAACTTATCAAAACTAGACAACGCTCATGACTCGCTGACTATAACCTAGAACGTCTGCTTGTATTTGCAACACAAAAATTGCAACCCTATATAGACATGTTGGCAAAATTGAAATTACGCCCGAGATCGCATTAAAGATATGATTCATTTTAGCATATCCTTATATTCACTAATTGCATGCTTACAATTAAATTGCATCGACACTTTGGCAGTGGAAAAATGGCGCACAATAGGTAAAAGGTTTGGCACCAATGGTTTAAAGTTGTGATATTTAAACACTGAAGTGACATAAAGCACAATTCAGCCATGGACTGAAAATGAGTAAGATACGAATAAGTTAAATTGGTAAGCTTATTCAAATATCAGCGATTATAGTCCTACATAGATAAAGATTTACGCGAAAAAAATCAACGCGCAAAATTCATGGCCGATAACAAAACAGTTAATAGAGGCGAACACGAGCAAAAATATCCGGTGTTATTCATCCACGAACTAGCAAAATCGAGAAACCTCATTGGCGGTGAGAAATAACGCACGAGTGCGGGAAAAGGGAGAGAAAATGACACAAGATGAGGGCGAGGCAGAGAGCAGCGGATTTAGAAACACTTTTGGCAAGTTCGACAAGAGATGAAAGAGGGATGGAGGAGCGTTGACGACAGCCGAAGAGAGGAGATTGAAAAGTCAAAAAACAAAAGAGTGCGAAGGAATGAAAGAAGATGAAATCGGGGAAGATGAAAAAAGGGAGACTTTTTTATGGAAGGAGATGGGATGAGAGAAGAGCGAGGGAAGAGGTGGCACGGTTTGAGGGATTTTTCCTCTTTTTCCATGCCGCACTCGCTTCCCCTTCACCACGCTCATCTTCAAAACCCTCTTCCCACTCAGGTCTCTTCGTTCCCTCTCTCTCTCTCTCTCAATTCCTTTTACTCCCTTTTCATAACCCTCTCTTTCTCTCCCATTCACGCAACAACTCTTTCCAACGACATTCCGACTTCTGAATCCTCCGAATCTTTTTCCTTCTCCCCTCCAACGAGATATCTCGTCGATCCCTTTTTATGGCATGCGAACTATGTTTCTCGCATACGATCTGGATCGCCTTTAGCTCAACCAGGCGCCCTCTGTGTTTATTTTACTTATTTAATTCTGTGGCTTTTAATCCACGCGCTCTCTTTCGTCAATAATTTTCTGGTAAGAGAGAGGGTGTATCGCTCTTTTCACCTTCTTGACGTCATTCAGCATTCTTCATTTTCTCTTTGGAAAGTGTTTTTCTCCCTCGAACCTGCTGAAACCCTTTCGCTTCTACCATTTCTTTAGAATTCTCACCGCATTTCGGTTTCCAATAATATTTTCGTGCCACCCTTTCTTTATCCTCTGAACCTATTCTTTATTCCGACAAATATCTGCGCTTCTGTTTCCCTTATTCCTTTTTTATTTCCTATGTCCTTCGCGATAATCCTTTTACCTGGGAGGCAATTGATTTAAATTCTTCGTCGCCCTAGTGAGGAACAAGATATCAAGTTCCTATATCATGTAATTACCGATGAACGTTGCCATGTTTTCGGTGACATCAGTAGACGACAAAGCATGAAAAGGTAAATAAAACCTATTTTCGATTCTAAATTTTTTTATATAATATACTGCCGGTGAATCACTACAGATTGTAGCAGACTAAAGTATCCCCTGGATGGCATCCATTGCGACTGGTTGATATTAGTTTTCCTAACAAGGCCACAACTAAGAGAAACATCCGTGTTCTGAAACAGGAAAATTAAACTTATACGTTAGTTAAGTGGTAGAATATCCGCCCGGCAAATGAAAGACAAAATTAATTCCATCTCTAACTTAAATAAAAAATGGTTCAAAATTTCAGTTGGGCTTTATATAATATAAATGATGATGGAATTAAAACTTGGAGTAAAAACGTTGCTAATATCTATAATAATGGGGTCTGCGGACGTGAAATAATCGAAGGAGTGCGTAGTTTTAAGCACTTTTAATCCTTTGATAAAAAGTGAAAATATTACAAATTGTGGAATTTTTCACGAATATGAACTTTTAAGTCCATTTTTAATGTGGAAAGTTTGCTAAGAATTTTTTTTCACATTTTCTACATCAATTTCGACTAGCAGGCGCGTTTTCAGCAAATTAAAATTAATCCACAATTATTTATGGTCAACAATGAACCAACAAAGACTTTCTGGTCCGCCCTACCTCTCAATTTAATGCAATACCGCCAAAAATACGCATTTCCATTGTATAAAAAGTTAATATTATAAATAACTTTTACAGAGACAATACCTATATATGAATTTTTATATGATGCAATACGCCGTTCCCATTTCGCTAAATTGGCAACAATTGGGTTCCACTTGACTGCGAAAAATTTTCACATTAAACCTCTGTGTTAAAAAAAAATTGCTGCATCAAATCGACGATTGTTTGGAAGTCGTTGGATGGAAGGCGTCTTAGGTCAAGTTTCTAGGATGTACGATTTTTTTAAAGTAATTTGAAAACGCTAATAAAAATACGATGCACACTTCCTTATTGTTGAGCAAATTGAAGAGCGAAACAGGGCTAAGATTGCGCTTATTACTTTTAGCACGGAGTACATATTCCTGCCGCTAGAGGCCATAGCTTGATGTAGTAAACATAAGCTGTTCCCAAAAAGGCGCTGGAATAGAATTCGGGCCATTATATTACACGGATACCACCCGAAAGCCCCTTTAGGATTGATCTCTATAAGTCTAAACAAAAGGTTCAGAGAGATTCACCTGTTTTCGAGTCATTCGTTATAACAATATCACACTCGATTGCGTTGTAGTTGGACGTCACCTTTCTTCCGAATATTTTTAAACTGACCAGCTATTCATTGCACTACCTCTCAAATACCCATTGCGCGTAGGCCAGAGGGAAACAGCAGGTCGTAAAAAAGACCTGTTAAAACACAATAAATCTGTTAAAACATACCCGCTTATATAATTCGGAATGCCAAAGAAAACAGCACAGGAGGGCAAATGGAGCCACTACGGTACTGTATATGCGTGCGTGTGCATCATATATTCAACATTTTTCATCCACCTTTCATTTCACCCTCTCTATCCCATCCATTCCTTTACTCGATCTACCAGAAAATATTTTCTTTTCTCCATCCATTCTACCTTCCCGAAAGATTCACTCGTTCCCAATCATCTCTTCTCTCCTTCTTCATCCCTATCTCCCATCTTGTTCTCAGTGCCACTCTCCATCTCACACTCACCATCTTCAGTCCTTCTTGCCGAAAATCCATTCCCACCTTCTCCAGAATTATCTCCTCCACTGCATCCTAAAAATCAAGCGAGAGAGAGAGAGGTGGGACATTGTTAGAAACCTCGCTGACGTTCGCCAGACTGTTGCTTCGAGCGCCACATGAATTCAAAGGCGTGAGATGCTACTATCGCCTCCGCCGCTGCCGTCGCCTTTCTCCCTCCCTCTACTTCTTCATCCCCTAGCCGCCCTTGACATAACAGCCACTCCCATCTCTTCACCGGCTCCTTGCTCCGTACAACTTCCGTTTCAGCACAAAACGCCCCCTTTTCAAGAGATAACGGAAGAGATGTGGGCAAAAGGAATATGGGTAAAATGACGGGGTTAAGGGACAAGAAGAAACCCTCCCGATTTGAATGGCCCCTCTCCTCGCAGGAGAATGCGAGAAGTCATCCACTCTTTCATGAGTCACTTTATTCTTCCCTTTCTGTTTTCTTTGCCCATTCCCCACACATCTCTCTCAATCTTGCTGTTCGTTCTCATCCCGCTTCTCATCGCTCGAACAGCGGGAGAATCGAAAGAAAACAGAGGACGTTAGAAAAACGATAGTCGAGAGGAAACGGAAGAAGGATTTATTATTTTTCCTCGACTTTTCCCACTATATCTGCTTCTCTTCACTTGGTGAAACTGAATAAAATCTTTCACGATAAGTGTCGAGAGAAAGAGAGAGATAAAAAAATTGGCGCTTCATACATTTTTCAAACTTTATCATATCCACACACTTGTATTCAACAGAGTAGGGACAGTTTGGTGGCATCCGGACGCAAAATTCGATAAATTAAAATGTTGCCGAGCGTTATTTATATAGTCATACGGCTCATTAGCGTTGTTTATGACATCAATCTCTTTGGCGGGATGAATTTTAGTAGAAATCCTCGCAGCCATTTTTAAATCGACCGTTTGTGAAAATCGACGAGAATAAACAACCCTTCATATTTGGCTTAAAAATGTTTCTATGCCGGATTATATCCTTCAAAATAGAATATTCCTTCAAATTCCTCATTTGATCTATAGAGCAGAGGTTCCCAACTTTATTTTGGGCCGATCCTAAACTGATCACCAATAGGATCTCGCGACCCATACCCGGGCTATCACTTTTAATTGAGCGAAGATAGCAGCAAATACGCCCTTGCCAGCGAACACTGCTATTGTATCGCTATTACACCGCAACTTTGGTCGGCCTCTATCATGAAGGGTAGAATTACAGTGGGAAACCCATGCTAGCGGGTGTGTGAAGAGAAAATATTCGGTTGCTCTTGCATTCGCGCTTTTTCCCATCCATTTTCCCCCATGGGTGCTAAAAGCTTTAAAAGGTGTGGGTGGCTTGCATCGGCTGTTAAGAATGATAAGGGTTAGGCATTTTTTAAATATAATATATAGAAACAACCTTACTGTCGAGAAAGTTTTCTTCTGATGACCATCCGCGACGTTACTGAGGACCTCCCACGATCATAATTTGGGTCGCGACCCGAAGTTGGGAGTCGTTGCTCTTGAGCCACGCACTGACGGCAGACACAAATAGAAAGTACTGTATATAAGTACTTATTCAGACTCTTGGGCACCTAAAACGTGCATCTTTGATAAAATCTTGAAGCCGATTTTTTCGCGATTGCAATATTTTCTATACACATACATGTTGTCCCAAACATTTCCATTGACCACAAGTTCAATTTAGAGGTCGATCCTAATCACCTCTAAAAAGTGAAAAAAAAAAAACAAAATCGCAATTACACATTAATACACCGAGAGGCAAAAGGACGCCCATGCCTACATTCATTGTTATTATAAATAATTTTGACTACTATATAATTTATAAATATACCAATATATGTTAAATACAGGTATAACAATTGAACAACGAATATTTTATTTTTATCACTCTATATTGACAACTGTGGGTATATGGACTTTTAAGAAATTCTGTACTTCGTATACGAAGAGGTAAAAATACGCGGAGTTCTTATATGTTATCAACTCGCAACGACAAAAGCACCAAAAGAAAGATCGCGAAATATAGCTCGACGGAACGGTATGGAGGTGAGGGATATGTTGCCTCCTCGTTCCATTTTCCTCGACCAGATTCCTCTCTCGATTCGCTCGCGACTCGATTTCCTCCAGGGAAGCCATTTTTTTGTATGGGAGTTCAGGGCTCTGCCAAATTCGGATGGAATCAGCCAGCTCGATCGGATTTAATTAAGGGATGAAAATGCTCGAGCATAACGTGTAATTCTAGATTTGGAGTCGGTCGCGTTTCCTCGGAAACCTATTGTTTCGAAAAAGTATGCACGAAAGAAAAGGGACGGACCTTGATTATTTCTTTCACTGGTTTGCTCCCTTTCAAAGTTCTCCTCTTGGTTGAATAAAGAATGCAGTTGGATTGAGGCCACAGCAAGTATTTTCTGTGTGTATTGAGCACCGACTCGAAAAAAGGTTTTTCGCCGATTTTGCACGTTTTTGTAATGAAGAACCATGATTTTTTGCTTACCGAGGAAAATTTCGGTTTATTTATTTTGGAATATGAGGGCAGCTGAAAAATCGCATAAAAGCCAGTAATACTTACTCAATGGCATTTAATTAATATCATACATATTTGTTAAAAATTTACTTCTTGCAAGTTGTATATTTAGGTAAAAGCTTGTTTGAGAATATTTAAGAATCAAAGTGATTATCTTTAACCTAGTAAAATATAAGTCTATTACGTTTATTCAGGGTATTTATTAAGTATAACTATTTCAACTTATTGTGTTAAAACCAACATACTCTAGAAAAGCAGGACAAATATGGAAGAAACATTACAAAATAAGAAGTAATTTCCAGTTAATGGTCATAGGATGATTTGATACATGGATATGGATGATTTTTGTTAATCGTGTATGGATAAATCGAGAGAGCAAACACCTAAGTTTTCCATCAGAATAGAAACATTCCGGGAAATGTAAAAAGGAGTAAGTGATTCGAATTTTATTAACATTAATACCGATACAGATGGTACTGATATCTGAATAAAGAGACAAGATTGAGGAATAAGTTTCTGGGAGATTTTCTTTAAAATAGAATCATAGAATGTACCACCATTAAGACAGCAATGATGAACTTAACCAGGAGAGCATTCTTTAAGAGTTTAGTGTTATAGAACCATCAGGCTGGCAGATTCATAGAGGAACACACATTTTTTGTCAAAAGGCGCTAAGAAGAACCTAATAGACTTAAAACACATCATAGAAGTTACCAAAGGGGTTAACACAAGATGAAAGCAAAAGAAAAGCGAAAATTCCGAGCATAGGGCGGATATAATTTATTTCCTGAGGCGAGGAAAATTGCCGTACAAAAACATGTAAAAATATTAGAGGGAGATTTTTGTTACTTCTCTCGTTCAATATAAGTCCTAAGGTATTTCATTGCACAGATGCAAACTTTTCCACTCGATTCCTTTGCTCAGTTTGATTGATTTCTGAGAGGTTGTATGTTCTCTTGGTTTGTCGTGAAATCACGCCACTGTTTTCGAATTGTCTATGAGAAATTGGGTATTTTTTTCTTCTCCATTGGGATACAAGACTAAAGTAAACATCTCCCTTCTCGTCCCAAAGTAAGCGGAATAAAATCACACTAAAGTAGGATGCAGTAGCGTTATTGTCAGAGCACGTTTAATTAGCGGAGTCGAATTCGGTAAACGAGCAGTAAATTCATTATTCACCAACTGAAATTGACTGCTACAGGATTTTTGAATCAGGAATTTGTCGAAAATTCTCTCGTTATATGTTTCCAGCTTTTAAAATGTCAAAACGATCTCTGCGAAAGGTTGAACATTATCAACGAGAATTTTAAATTTGTCTTAAAATTCAATTATTCAATATTTTTGTTCCATGATTAATAATTAAACTAAGGGTTATTCTAACTGCTATCAAACAAGTTATGAACAATTTGTAAGTGATATTTGCCCTTCCAATTGTATTTCAAAATTTACTGTTATTTTAACTGAGTACTTGATGGTTTAGATGAGAAAATTTCATAGATACATATCATTAAAATATTGGTCTCATAATTTGTATGTTGTCGCAATAAATTTATACTTTGAAATTTCGTTCCAAAAAGTCGAAACGCTTGTTTTTTTCTTTTAATTTCCATTCTCAGCAATGCGTGGAAGAAAACGAGGTATTACAATTCACTTCTTCCTATGAGAAATGTGGATGAAATGCGAGTTACCTCCCACATTATCGTCTAAACCAGACTGCCATGCAGATGATAGGTTGCATTTCCTGGCCTAGAATGTGTGTTGCAGCCTCCAAAGTTTCCTATAGAATTTGAAAAAATCTCTTGTAACTCGTTTAAAATACGAATGCAATCAAGGGAAAGAATCATTGTTTTAGAGTTTGAGCAATCTAATGAGGTTTTCGATTTTCGGATTAGTTAATATCACGATTTTTGGGAATAATTTAGAAACGAGAAAAAAGTCTGCTATGACCGGGAATCGAACCCGGGTCTTCCACTTACCGGGAGGATATTCTACCACTGAACTATCGTAGCAGATCAATTTTCTCGTTTCTGAACGCGTATGTTTTCTTGCTTGGGACGGAACTAGTCAAGCTAGTACCAAACTGCCCCAACGGATATCCTCGAAGAGATACATCGAAGAAAACTTCTCCCTCTCAAATGGTGAGATTGCCAAGCAAGAAATTGATGGAATAAAGCGATCCGAAGATCCTATGCTAACAGGCATAAGCTGTAAAGTTGATAATAATTTAGAAACGAGAAAAAAGTCTGCTATGACCGGGAATCAAACCCGGGTCTTCCACTTGCCGGGTGGATATTCTACCACTGAACTATCGTAGCAGATCAATTTTCTCGTTTCTTAACGCGGATGATTTATTGGTTGGGACGGAACTAACCAAGCTAGTGTCAAACAAATATCTCAGCATTGAAACAAAAAAGGTGACATTTTTCGAAAGTAGTTCACATTAATATGAGAGAATTCGTTAGAAAGTGCAACAATCCAATACTTGATGAAGAGTGTGCTGAAGATAAACCGCAAGTTCCAAAGCTGCCTGCAGAAAGGGGATAACAATTTTTAAAATAAAAATGAACTGTACCCAAGGATAATTTTAAAGTAGGATCCAGTCGAGCAGAAGCGAATGAAATAAATGAATGAATTTTAAATCTCAAACAGGAGATATCAAACGAAGCATTTCACGACAAACTTTTTACAATATTTTTTCCAAATAAAACGCAACGCAACGTGGATGAAACGTGAGCAAGAAATCCTAGAAACGATCAACGGAACAAAATGAGGTTAATGATTTCGAGAGGGCAAAACTATCTGTGGCTACGTTCCTCGTCTTTCTTCATTTTGCGACATTCGCAAAAGAGAGGAAGCCTTTTGATTACTCGATTACTAAGCGTATAATCCACTTTGGAAAAGGAATCGGTCATGGTGAAAAAAAAATAAAAAAATTTCAGCGAAACGCTATTATTGAATCGATGCTAGTCGGTAGCTAGGATGACCGATTGGGCAGCATGCCTGCCCACCACGAGTTCTTGATTTCGACGCCCGACTGGGTCACGGTCGCTGGTGACACGTTCCCCGATTACAATTTGGCGCCTCAAACCCCCACACCACGCCCACGACGCATGGAGCAAGCCAAAGCGGTCAACACGAAGAAGATGATGGAAAGACGTCTGGGTATGTTTGAAAATTGAACTACGAGATTCGGGATGCGACCGGCGAGGCATATTTCCTCTAGCGCCTTACCTTACTTCTAAGAAAATTTCAGGGCGAGGAAAGAATGACAACAGTATGCCAAACTTACATGAACAATTCATAAAAAAGAGGTACTATATTTAGAATTTCGAATAATAACGTTCATTTAATTTTTCACTGATAACAATTTAATAATCGCTAGATATTAAAAATTATCACTTAAATTGAGCTGACGTAGAGGGCATAAATATTTACTGAGAGTGTATATTATTTCGTAAAAGTAGCCGCATAGAATACGCTCCTATGTTAATTTAAGTCAAAGTTTGCGGTTAAACGAATTAAATCTTCCTCCAAAAATACAACGATTTAGGAATACAAGTACGACTGGTCATGAAAACTCGTATCTCTAATATTAGTAGTTCTTTTTGGTCATGTATCCTAAATCTTATGCAACCCGTAAAACTCCTTAGCTTTATTAAATTATTTGCTTTCGTAATTTTCAAGTTTACAACAAAGTCTTTTGAAAAGAGACGTTTATTCGTAAATTACGAGAATAACTTTTCTTGATAAATTTTTACACCAATTGATGTTAGAAAAATATTCAAAATTAAGCAATTACCTCAGGAATAAAAAAAGTTCAGAGAAGCTTTGCCATTATTCGCATTTCGAGGGTTTAAGGAAACGGCGAATCGGTTTGGCGAAAAAAAAATCTCAAGTAAGAACGTATTCGATCAAGATTATTTCCTCCCTTTTTATTATTTTGTATTATAAAGGAGTTGAGCATTGAGGATGGAAGAAAATGAGGAGGAAGAGGACCTGGCATGAATGAGGGGAATACTGGGACGGAGCGTACCGCGGTTGAGCCTGACCTGACCTTCGGCAAGGGCGCATGGGAAGACGTGCCGGTGCCCCGCCCATCCCTCTACCGTATCTCCCGCTAGGCCTCCCCGGAATCCGCATCGCTTCCCCATAAACAGAGAAAGAGATAGAGGCAGAGTGAGAGAGACGATGAGAGAGAGAAAGAGAGAGATATAGACGCGGCTCAAGGCGAGGGAGAGAGAAGAGAATTAGAGAGAGAGGAGATAGATAAGAGAGGATAGAGGAAGATATAGGGGGTAGAGAAAGAGGGGGAGAGAGGAGTGGAGAGAAAGAGGGGGAAAGAGGTAGGGGGAGAGACGTAGGGAGGAGAGGTAGGGGGAGAGGTAGGGGGAGAAAGGTAGGGGTAGAGAGGTAGAGATAGAGATATAGCATGCGAGAGAAACAATAGGTGAAAAAATATCAACGGAGCTACAACGGAAATAATCAATGCCTCTCACACCATTACTCGAATCTAGGGACCTTAAGAACCGAAATATATGACTATGATGTTTGGGTGTGTTACAGTGCGATGGAAGGAATAACTGAAAAATTTATCGCATTTTTGCTGAGAGTTTGAGCATTCACGTACACATAACTTGCTGGGTATGATCTACATTAAGTAACGGTAATCGCAAGCATTGAAAGTTCGAGGGTATTTTTTATTACTCCTGAAGTTAAATTGTTGTCCTCAGTTGTATTTCTGCGAAAAATTGTTTGCGACTTTTCTAAATCAAATTATTTGCTCGAAAAATGCAGATATGCGACGGTATCGTTCGAACTTTTGACCGCCTCGCCAATATTTTTCCCTACATCGATGAGAGAGGCGAAATGAAGTTGTTCAAAAAACTGTGAGAAAAGCAAGGATCTTGGAGATGAATAGGTTGAGGTGTCAATTAAGAGCGTAACTTCATGGAGTTTATGTTTTAACTTTCCGCTCCCGAAAAATTTTGGCCAGGGAAGATTCGAGTATTCACGCCAAAATGACGAATTAATCAATACGTCCACGTCTGAGAGAGAAATTTGTCATTGGGAAAGAGTTTTACCCTTGTTCAGTTACGGAATCATATTGGTCTTTTCGTAAGTATATAATTTTTGTCGACAACTTATGAGAAAATATATACATAGACACGCATGAAAAAATTAAGATATCGAAGAGTAATTTTTATCATTAATTTAAGCCAGAACCCCTGAACCGGTAAAAAATGCACCAGTATTTTTATTTTAAACCTATAATTATTACTTTTTTCTATGAACGATATAATCTTATCGTTTTTCTGATAATTATAAGTACGTACGGGAAGCAATGTGTTCCAAAAAAGGAGTAAATATGATAATTTCGAAGAGTAATTCTCTAGCAACAGAAATTTCATTCATACAAGTATTTTTATAGTACACACCCTTGACCACATGCAAATATATACAAATGAATTATATTCTGAGTATATTTGAATAATTATTGGCATCATATGCCATATGCACAATCAAAAAACTTGATAACAAATCGCTTAAAATGTTTAATAACTGGTCAAACTGAGTAAACAATGGATTGATAATATAATAATCTATCTACGGCCATTTTGCAAAAAATTATGCCACCCCATTGAAATACATCTACTTTCTAGCATTAGGTAATCGAATTAAAAAGAACAATTGCACACAAATTCCGAAAATGGAGCCGAAAACCAGCAAAAAATGATGCGCATGGTAGTTAAAAATTACCCTAGCAACACAATAACAACAAATAACAAATTCCTGAGCTATGTCGAAAACATCAGCTTACTAATCTATAATTATTGTACGCTTTAAACTAGTAACATCCAACTAATTGAACAATTATAACCACAAAGATAACTAACACTTCATTGAAGAAAGAATTAGTCAAAAATGTATCCGCTTATTTCAAAACAATCTCCGTCGAGGCGCTATCATTCTTTTTCACGACGGTATCTCGATTTTTTTATCTCTGCGATTTATATATCTCTCCCTTTTTTAAACTCTTTAACCCCCTCACATCCTTTTTCTCTCCGAGTTCACACGCACACATGGCCTCCATTAATCTCCCAGTATGCGAGGTTCGGAACAAATTTCCCTCTTTATCCTCGTCCACCGAATAGAGAGAGACGCAACGTTTCACGTAATACCTTAACTCTTTCACTCCATAAACAAAAAATCGCCTTTCCTTCAGTCTTCCTCTCTCTCACAAGCGCACACTCTCCTCAGCACACTTTTACTTCAAACCTTTCTCTTCCTGCTCCTCCAGTTTCCTTCATACGAGTGACAAAACCTTAATCCCTTCACGTCTCGCCACGAGGCTGGTAATCCATTCACGGATTACGGATCTAAAAGGGAACGAGTAAAACCACACGTCTCTATCTTCTCCTCTCTCCCTTTGTTTCGTCCTCTCTTCCCTTCGTCCTGTTTTCCATTCGTCCTCTCTTCCCTTCTTCCTCTCTTCCCTTCGTCCTCTCATCCCTCTGTCCTCTTCCCTTCGTCTTATCTTCCCTTCGTCCTCTCTTCCCTTTGTCCTTTCACACACCAAGAGACTCGATTCCCTTTTTCGCAAACGCACACACGTGCGCGCCCGCACCCATCTCCCTAAATATCCTATACCTTTCTCTCCGTCTTCCTCTCCACGCCGTGAACCTCTCACAGCCCTACCATCGACGGATCCCTCCTCGCGTCTTCCTCCCTCTTCAAACACATCGGCTAGCCTGACGTTAACGGGAAGAAGGCGTCAAACGCCTAACGCCTTCAGAAGTATAGAGAGAAAGAAAGGGAGAGAAGAGGTGCCATCCTACCTTGTGCTCCCTTAGCAATGGAAAAGCTTCAAATAGAAGAGGCCGCGAGCGCGCACACACATCCACACTCGCTTACATGCACTCGTCACAGTTTTCCTTCTTAGAATGGGCCCGAAAAAATTATGAAAATCAATTTGGTTCCCTGAGCAAAAGTTTGTGGTGTAAAATGGCGTGGTCGTAAGTTTTTTTTCTTGTGTGCATTAGGTGGTCACGTTAAACACATGTAAAATAGGCGGAAACCTTACGGTGCGATTGGTAGAAGAAGATAATGCAGACCGTTTTGGAACACATCTCCAATAATGAGAAGGTCAAATATATAAGTTTAGTTTTCACTCTAGATGAGTAACGCTTCACCTTAAGTGACGCATTCCAATGCGTTAGCGCTATCAAAAATTTTGAATGGGAAACTATAAAGGTAAATTCCAATTACTTGAAAATATATCATTGTTTTTAAATCAAATCGTAATTCATAAATTCATATGATTTTTATGCTTAAATTATCACCTGATTTTTATGACTCTCCTTTTATTTCATGCGAAACAATCCAGCACTTAGATTCCCGAATACCACCCACAGATCTGACTACGGTAATATACTAGAATGAGGTAAAATTTAGCAAAATCCAACAGTTGCGAAGCTCATTAATTTCTAGCTGGCGGTATTAAAAGGTCAAACTGTGATTTCAAATTAATTTTTCATATCTTTCATTGGGAAATAATTTACCAAAGAAGGATTAACAACCTAAATAGCTAAACGAATGGTTTCATTTTAATCAAATATTGTTAAAGAGCATTTGATCGTTTAATTCATAGTAAAGGATACATTCACTAACTCGCGTATTGATTGATTTAAACCAACAGAGAAATATTGATGTTAAGGACCATAATTGACGATCAACATAATGCCTCATATTTACCCCTAAGCCGGAAAAAACAAATGCGTTCACAACGTAACAGCCTCTATAACTCAATCTTGATAGAATGAATTACACTGGTTGTAACCTGAAGCAGAAAAAATTAAGCTAGTCCTCCGTCGTAATTGCAAAACAATGAACCACAGGGAATTAATTTAAATAAACGATAAATAAATCTTAATGCAAACAAATCTAAAATGAGCCCTATTGCGCACGCCAGCAGGCAGAGGCAAAGACCAGCGATGAATTGAGAAACGCACCCAATTTAGTCATAAACACTATCTCGTCCTTTGCAAGACTTGATTGACGGAACCGCTTCACGCCGTAAACAACAGACTCATCACAAATGCTCCACAAAACACCCAAGTAATAAATAAAAGGAGGGAATTCCGCGAAAAAAGGGCTCGAGGAGGAACACAATACAGCAATCGACACAAAGGTTACAAACGAAAGGACAAGACAAACACAGGCCGCATGACCCAAATTAAAAATAAAAAAGGTGCTTTTCGTCTCGGTACCTTTCATGTCTCGTCCGTTGAGGTTAGTCCACGTAACGAACCCTACTCCCCTAGATTACCGCTAGTCAAAGAATAAAATAAAAATCCCTAACCATCGAGGAAAAAATATATTATTTTTCCCCCTCTTTCTCTTCTCCGCCCAGATCGTTAGTCGGACTCACTGGCACGCACACACTCACAGCTAACGACTCTCTGTCTCTCTCTCTCTCCATCTCTAGCCTTCCCACGTTTCTCTCTCGCACTAGACTTATTATCCTTTAAAAAACCTTTGAAAATACGGTGGTTCCTTTCAGACAGAAACGAGAGGCGGAGAGCATGGGATGGGCAAAATAAGCTTTCAATCTACAACTGTTTATCTCCTATTCTCTCCATATTGATATGTACGGAGAGAAAAAGGCGGAGGGAGAGAAAGACGGAGGAAGAGAGAGAGACGGAGGAAGAGAGAGAGAGACGGAGGAAGAGAGACACACAGACACTTGGGGGGCGGCGATGAACGAATAAAAGGAGACAAACACGTCTCCCGTATGAAGCCACACCCCCTCTCTCTCCACAGCCGCTGCAGAAGGAGGAAGGAAGCTCACGAATGCTACACGAGAAACGTACGGTTGCAAAAGAGACCATCTCTTGCCACGTCCTCGCGGGAGAGGCGGTCTAGGGAAGTGAATATATAGCGGGAGCAAGGGGAGAGGACAGAGGGAGGGAGAGAGAGAAAGAGGCTTTTCCGCTCACCTTTCACTCGAGATCCGGGATCCTCGCCATACGACGGAGGAATAGATCTGCAGCGGCGGCAGGGTGCGTTGCCCTCCCCCGGCGAGCAGCCTCCTCCACCGGTCTCATGACACACACTGTGGACGAGATACGGGATACAGTCAAAGCTGCCTGCCGCCTCCTTCACGAGATCTCCTCCCTTTATCTATCCGAACCACTTCCTTCCCTAATTATAAAAACGGGTTTTGCCGATTTTTTCTAATTCGCTAAATAACACGAGGAGAATTCGACGAGGTAGGACGTCCCATCTTCCAGCCACCACCAGGCAAAGAAGAAACGTTTTTAAACGGGAGAAAGATCCTATGTAGAAATGTACAGACTTGATAATAATACACCTCCGCCCCCCTCCTCCTCCTCTCACACCACCACGACCGGTTTCCGCCGCCTCGTCCTTCTCCTACCCTTCGTAACACCCCCCCAAAAAGATACCCCCCTTTATTTCCAAGACTCTCTCGTGGATGGCGCCACTTACGCGACCGGCCGGGACGACAGTCCGCGTGAGTGTGTCGGAGAAGAATAAGCTCCAGGCGCAGAGCGCAACCTCTCTCTCGCTCTCGCCCCTCCAACCACTCTCTCTGTCTCTCTCGCAGGGAGTGGATGAAGAGGGGAGGGAGGCTGCGTGGAGCCGGGAAAATGTCCGGAGGGGCGAAAGCGGAGAGGGGATAGGAGAAGAAGGGGAGTTAGGGGGAGGGAGGGTTTTCTCTCTCTCCCTTGCCTCGCCATCCTCTCTCTCCCTCTCTCTCTCATGCGCCAGCTGAAATCTCTCTTCCACGCCGAATACTCTTTCTCTCTCTCACTCGCTGCGTTATAGTTTCCTCTTCGTCCCTTTTCGGAGTATTTAATGCTATTCCCGTGTATCGTCGGTTGACAAAGTATTGAAGAGAGAATTCGCGGCGTATTTTTTTTTTATCGCTCGAGTTTTATTTTTTTTCTTACGTCGTCCATCTTCGGGAATCGAATAGTTTACGTTTTTTTCGAAAACGACATGTCATCGAAGTGGCAAAGAGTACGAACTTTTTGAAGAGTAATTGAGTAGCAAATGAGAAGAATAATTGTACCGCAGGGGTAAGGGAAAGTTTTATTTGTGAGTATAACATTACAGTTTTTGAAAAATTACCTGAAAATCGTTAAATTGGGAAGTTTTTCGATACAGATTCATGAAAGTAAATTAAATAAATACCACAAAACTAATCCGGCAAATTTAACGAAACGATGTTTTTTCGCTGCTAGCGGGATAAAAATTTTCGAGTACCAAAAATTGTTTTCTTGCGATTTTTATATTTCAGAATGAACAAAGTTCATTGGCTTTACTTTCCATTGATTTGGTCTTTTGTATACAAGATACTTTAAAAGGTGTTAATTCAATAATGCATTGTTCAATTCTGGAATTGTCATTGTTTGCAGAAGACAAATTTTGCCGCATCTCTACATATGTTAATTTCACAAATTTTGTAAATGTACAAAATAAACAAAATTCTGCAATCAAAAATAGGTCTTAAAACTATGTGTTTAATGCATAGAAAATAATCTCATCAATAATGTATTTTTTCAATTTTTGTCCCTTTAATAAGTTAACTGCTTAAAACTTAATCATTCTATTCGATCCATATCAGGCATATTTCCAAAAGTATTCATGTTTTGCATAATAAAAATATTCAATTAGAACAAATCTACTTGGTGAGCGATGATTTAGTGCGGTCGCGGTTTTCTAATTGTTTTTATACATATTTATACGATTACTTCCATTTTTTTCTTAGGTGATAACTTCGTCGAGAGGTTCATCCTATCTGCCACACCAAAACCCAATAGTATATACCACCGCAAAAATTAGAATAGATGATTAGTGAATTACATCTTGGATATTTGATTTGCAGTTTATATTCCTTTTTTATTTAACCGTTTTACGAGTACAAAGTTATCTTAAATACTAAATGCGCACAAGGCGATGCTTGCTAATGTCTTTGAGACGAATTCCGAGCATATTTTCTAGTCTAAACCCTTCATTAGTTGTAAATTATATTATATCGAAAATCTTTATTCGTCTTAAGCATGAAATATTGCCGACAGTCTAAAGGTCGCATTCATAATTGTCTCATAAACTACACATTAACAGAGAAACACACGATACGCACGTCGCACTAAGGATCAGAAAATTCTGCTGCGTGGTCCTGATCACCGCCGCATCATGGATTTTACAATTAGCAACGAGCCCGTATGAATTTGCATTTATGGCTCCAAATGAAGTTAGGGCGGAATAAACACCGCTATGCGCATATATTGCGGTTTCAAAAGAGTAAACACGTACTTTTGAGCAAACCTAATGTAATTACGATTCGTATGATATTGTGACTTTTTAAAATAATGTCCTATAATATTAGGACTGTTTGGACATGCTGCAGTCACTCTGTCTCTCTTCTCATTATCGTGTAAGAGAATAGATTCTTAATTATAGCCATCAGGTTAAATGCATTACAGTAAAATGTTGTGGTCGTTCAGAACCGAAGATGGCCCTAGTTCAAAATTATTGGTCAATTAACATAAATAAGCAGAGAAAACATAGCATATGATCTCTACTCCTGTATTCCCTTTGTATTTCCTTCTATTTTCCAGTTGTTATAGAATTATTTCAGAGATTAACAGCGCATAGATTTTCTCCGAAGGCAATTATACATTTCTCCAAAATTATTAATAGTTATTCTAATTCTTTGGACGAAATACCGATAAGAACAACACATAAACTTTTCAATGCAAAAACAGCCACCTTACTTAACTGGGTATTATTTTTAAATTAATACAATAAACTGATTTAATGATTTACTTAAACAATAACTAGTAAAGTAACCTGCTCTTTCACAAAACTGCAACGTAATTATTCAATAACGCATTTTCACCATCAACCAGAGTAAAAACTTAGCAAATAAACTAAAACCAACCATGCAATTGCAAAGTCGTAGCATATAAGAGAGATCAAGACCTCTCTCAGCGGCATTAGAGATATTATAAATAACTCGGAACCGTTATGAGTCACGATTTTTAAATATGCTCTAATAAAAATTATGCAAATTAGGTAAGCAAGGCAATGTTACTTCAATCTTTTCTAATTCCTTATCGAGAAAAAGCTATTAGAGAAATTTTGTTTTCTCTACTTTACACAGAATTTAGAAAGATTTATTAAAACCACCATCGGGATATTTACGACCTTCTTGTACTTGATTAAAAAACAGTTCTATTCAGGAAATCACCCGAATGATACTGCTATCATCGTATATTCCATATAAGTGTGTTTGTAATTAACATTGCCATAGATTTCTACCAAAATACAGATCGTATAAGAACTACCTCAATGGAATTTGACATTTAATTTGACAAACAACGTTTTACAGAGGAAAGGGTACTCCATAAATTATATTTCTATTTCAATATTTTCTCAACTTCTCAATTATAGTTTCCAAACCATTATCAAAAAACTTTCTCCCTTCTTTATCCTCCATGCTGAAATTCTTCGGCTATCATCATCATCTATATACCATTCACCCAACCATTCTCTCCTTACCTTCACCATTTTCCTATTCCATACATTCCGTCTCCATCCATTCCCTTGTACACGCCCACACATACAAACTGGAGGCAATTACGTTCCTTCTCCTGACCCCGTTATGCTTCTCAAGAAATCCCTTTATCTCCACCAGTTCCCTACTTCCTTCTTTGTGAACCCGGCTGAGCCCTTCTCGCACCGTAAGACGTCTTTCACGCCCAGTGCCCAAAACGTATAATCTTTCTCTCACTTTCTTTCTCCGTCACCGAGATATTTCAGTTCATTTTCCGTTTATCTAATAATCATAACCATTTTTTCTAATTCTCCAATTTCAAAACTGTCTCCCGCTCCCATATAAATTGAATAGACGATGAAAAGTGCTCGATTACTAGTTTCAATATCGCATTTAAGGTAGATCCAAATTAAATACATCCCTTCCGGCTTGAAGCGTTTATATATATATATATATATATATATATATATATATATATATATATATATATATATATATATATATATATATATATATATATATATATATATATATATATGGATGTCAACAAGGTGTTGGGATGAGGAAACTCTGTAGCTGAAGAAGGAGTAGTTCCGAAAGCTTTACGTTTGTGATGTTTCTGTGTTTTTGTGTTATTTTACGTGTGTCGCTTCGACATCCCCGGGGCCTCGCCAACCTGAAGTCGTCTGATTGGTGAGTGCTCACTGGGTTTCCTCATCCCAACACCTTGTTGACATCCATATATCTATTTTACCTTTCCTTTTCCGTAAGTTGTTATATATATATATATATATATATATATATATATATATATATATATATAAGTGTAAGTGTAAGTGTCCGCTGGGCTTCCCTCAACACCTTGTTGCCACCCTCATCACTACCTTTTCTTTTCCTTTAGTTAATATATATATATATATATATATATATATATATATATATATATATATATCATTCCATTGCATCGTTTTACAATATTCGGGCTTTACATCTTTACACTTCCATCTTCATTCCACGCACATCTGCCAGTTTCTCAAATTTCCGACCTTTCTCAAACGTCTTTGCAGTCTCAAAATTCTCCTAACAGCTGTAATCCTATTAAATTTCGTTAATTTTGGATTTTATTCCTACGCGCTTGCATTTCCTTGTCTATACATTCCTCTAGAAAGCATTCTTTAGGAAATTTTCTTTCTGCTAGTCGAAATACTCCCGCATTTTCTCAGAAGGAGGATTTCTTTACTAGTTGTTACTTTTCCTCTGATATCTTTCACTACCTTGAACTTATTACGTTATATTCTAGGAATTTTTATTGGCGCCCCAATTTTTATTTATTCTCAATAAATTTGTCATATTTAGTTCATCCTTCACTAAAGAATTAATGCGCTCGTCTTATGGCCAAAAACACATTCAAGACTAAATACTTAAGTATGAAAAATAGAAAAAAATAAGTACTCGTTTTAGGTCTCTACAATAGCCATTACAAGGTTCTTATGGGTAATGGAGATACCGAAGATGAGTATATATTTTTTCAAATTTTCACACATAAGTGCCTAATTTAGTTCATTCTAAATTATTTTAGAGATTTCTCGTCGTAATAACCTATTTTTCCTTTTCAACAATCTCTAATAATGACATCGATTTAGATTTATTGTATATAATTTAGTCATTGATATGTAATCATTCAAATATCATACTCTTAAATCGCAATATTTAACTGTTTAAATGTAAGCTGTATGATATAACAAAGGATTAAATGTAATATGGGACTGCATAGTCTCAATTTTGCACGAATAAATTCATTCGTCAACATGTTTGTCTCCGGCTGCTTCCATTTCTTCTGAAAATTTGATTCCTTTTCTATTTCAGCCACATTCAAACGCATTATTTTATACCTACCTCTCCAGTTACAGTGTTTCCTCCAATTTATCAGTTATTTTCTTTTCCTACCCACAATTTTCGTCCACGAAAATTGTTTATCCCTCCCAAAACCTCCTTTCTCTAATTCAACCTCTCCTTCCTTCGCCTCCTTTATCCTATTTAATCCCTGTCCTCTTCCCCTCGATTCTCCTTAAGCAATATTCTTGGTCTCTCTCAGTCATCATCATTCACCCATTCCGTCAAAGCTTTAAAGCTTATCCTTTCCCTGTCTCGCCCACTCCTCTCGTCTTCTCCGACCCCTCTCTTCTTCCTTGTCTTACACCACACTTCTCCCTGCCCCCGCTCTCCATGTCTCCCCTTTCCCACGCCATCTGACCCAGTGTCCCGTATCCTCTGACGCTCTCTGTTACTATCCCGCATCCTTCCACCGCCTCAACCTCTCTCTCTCTCTCTCTTTCTCTCTCTCTCTCTCTCTCTCTCTCTCTCTCCTTGTCTCAAATAGTCCCTTTATGCCGCCTCCGTCTTCTCCTTGCACCACCCTCCTCTCTCCTCTCATGATTCTCTTTCCGTCTCACTCTCTCTCTCGTACCCGATTTCACCAAGTTCCCTTTTCATCACCTAACTGCCTCCTTACCCCCTTTTAGGTCCCTTCCCTTACGTCCAACTACCACTTCTACCTTCACCACAGCCATTGCCCTTTACCTTTGAGCAATCCCTTTGTCCGTATTAACGCTGCCATTATGATTCTGATCTTCTTTAATTGCGGAGTACCGGACGCAGTCCGCATACTTTCATTTTTTCGTTTCTTTTTGTAACCGCTTCTCAAAAGGCCGCTTTAAGCAATGAAAAAATAAAGACGGAAAAACGAACACACGATTTTTTTATTATAGGCCCCCATCGAGGAAAAGGGACTTAATTATCGTTTCAAACATTTTGGGAATTCTGCTGGAATTTTCGATAATTTTTCGAAGATCGAACACTTACGTAACGAATTAAAACTTTCAAAATAATATATTAATTAGAATAATATAAATTTATCCTTATACGTATCTTCCCCATTTTCAATTACGGATAAAAAATTTAATCGAATTTTTTAGTAAAACATTCCCACAGGCGATTAGCTAGAAGAGACGCTTCGTCTCAAACTAAATTTACTCCTCGTTTTTCTTTTTATTCTCGGAGTTTGAGTTGTTTGTCAAACTACGAGCAAAGAGATAACAAGGAACACTCCAGTGTAAACGCGCGAGTCTGTAAAAATCAAAGGTAGTGAAATAATATCTGGCGCAACTTAATGTTTACGTTGACCTGGTGTTTACGGAATGCACAGCGTGAATGCACAACAAGCGTCCGTTTCGAAAGGAGAAGTTTTGTATACTTCCAAACACACACAAGTGGGGGCTAAAACGTACTCCTAACAGAAGAATACTACCCAGTCAAGCTACGAACTCGAAAGTACAACTAGGAAAGCCTTCTACTCAAAATATGCTATAGATATTCATTTAAATTTAAGGGCTGCCAAAAGAGAGGTGTTATTCTTCCCGATTTTGAACAGAACTGTAGCCGAAGGATTACATTATCGTTTTGCATATTGAAAGACTGCACCTTTGAGAAAAAACGAAATTACTACACGAAATACCTGATAACACAACTGTTAATATCGATTCGATTTCATTTCTCATTATTATCAATATTATTTAAATTTGACCATCTATGTTTGAAGCCAATGAAATAAATTCATTTATCTTTGATTTTTACGAAAATTCTGTTTACAAGGCAAAATGCTTTATAAGTAAGTATATTGATATATTCAAATAACATTTTGAAGGAAAAATCTAGGTCTAAGAAATCATAATATTGTCGCATCGCTTTTGGGGTAATTTTCATAAATGTTAAATAAAAAATAGCGAAAAACTAGAAGTTGAATGTTAGAATTTCATAAATTCAAAAATTTGAAAAAAATCACATTTAATTACTCAGTTGGCAGGCATAGCATTAGAAAATGAACTATGTACACCCCTTTAAAATAACTGATCGGATCTCACGGTAAACTACTACATCGCAGTTATCTTTGCAAATTATTTACAAGCCCTCACGTAAAAATTATACTCCTACAAAACAATCATTACAAACAAACAACTTGTAGAGGACCTAACACGGACGTATCTCTCATATACCATAGCTTTAAACAAGGGTCGTTGTATTAGCCAGACTTATCGCCTCAGGCGGCACATTTCTATGGGTTACATTAGGCCGCTGTCGCCTTCGATTTTCATCACTGTGCTCTGGGATGACCTTTTGTTTCGTTGCCTCGGCTGGAAGATTTCGACGTCGCGGTCCTACTTACGCCGGAGAGTGTAATTAAAGAGGAATAGACTAGTACCTCAAATATCGGAATGCACGTTCGCTGCGAGGTTTTCTTGAGAGGAGAGAATCTTTGTCTTTCGCAGCAGAAGAGAACCCAAAACTCCTAATCAATGTAAACAAGTTTCCACTTCGTCTTGCAACGAAGTTAGTCGGTGAATGCTCACGATAACAACTTGGTATTAAATAAATAGCGAAAGAAAATTTTCTAAAGATTGAAAAAAATAGAAAGGGTATCGCGCAAATTTTTAATCCATTCTTGATTTTAACATCTCTGAGAGTTGTATTCCATCTTAAATAAAATTTTAGTAAAAATATAATTAAAAACTATTCTGTTTTCTACATTCACTGTCGTTCACGGAACAGTATATCTTGCGGTACGCATAAATTACTAATTTTACCAGTCTGTCCATCACTAGAATCTTTGATAGGCATGTATAGGAAAAAGGGTAGATGTGAATATATACGCATAGAAATATTTATAAAATGAGCTCTTCTACTGCACAAAGAGGCAAAAAAGAATTTAAAAAACTGAAAGTAAACACGAATTAAATCCGTTACATTTTAGAAATTAAGACGATTAATGATAATTGAACTCCGCATACTAATTATTTGCTCAGTGTTTGACTTTATCAGTATCAAAGGAACACTTTTCAAAAGATTTCAACTTTTTGAAAGAATGATGGAGATCGCTTATTATTGATGAGCGTTCAACCTAAAATTCAAAGAACGTAAGTACTTTACTATCAAAATTTACGATTCCTATGTGCTCCGATTACGACGGAAACGATTCCGCAATACGAAAGATCGACATAAACATGGCGAGCGTGCGCAGCGTATCAAAAGTTGAACGAGTGATAAACCTGAGGAATTTCTAAACCGTTTCTCTAAGAAATATAAGACACAAAAGCGTTGGATGAGAAAAGAATTTATCGTTTACGACTTTAACGTGCGTTATCTTGTTGCTACGTATTCGCAATATACGTAGACCATAACTAGAAAAGAGTTATCAGATCCGAATTGGATGAATATTGATCAGCGTGAACTTAACACTATTTTTAGGTTTTTTTACTTGATAACAACGGTTTTTGTTGCCCTTATGTCTAAGTTTCAAATTTCATTCAACGTTTCGCTTAAGAGAAGATTGTTAAAAACTTCTATTTGCGATCATTGAGACGTAAAAGTCCAGTGTTTTTTTTATAGTCACACTTTTATGAGCACCTATGCATATTCCTCCAGAAACATAATTAAATGAAAAGCAACAAATTATTGAAAATGTCCAGGATAGTAAGATGTATTTGGCTTCTAGAATTTAATTCTAAAATTTTAAATGTCTGACAGAATGAGACACCTCATTCTTATAATGACTTCTATGAGTGGGACAAATATTTTCCCCCTTGAATGCCGCATCACTTAACTTCCCGCGCCTAAAAATGACAAAAAACTTAAAATAATAATTCAACGAGATGAAAATTTGGGTAATACTTGTTAACCTCTTTCTCTATAGAATTTTTTTAAACAACTCTAAAAATATCTCATTATAACACGACCATATTTTAAGCAACTTCATATAAAACGAAAAAAATCAAACCATTCATTCCTAATCTATTGCATATAAGGATGTCGCCTTCCCTAAATGAAAATAATCTATAATCGATTTTTAAAAAAATCCACTTCACAAGTTGTAATTTTAAAAATATATTTAGTAAACGCATAAAAAATCAAAGGAAATTGTTTCTAGTTGTCTCAATTTTTTTAATTATTATTAACTTAATTGCTTTTAAATATTTTCGTTACGTTAAAATTGGTCAAGAATGATGAAGATGATAACAGTGCAAACATATCCCCGAGTTTAAAACACGCGAAAGTATCGATTTAAAATTTTATATGTTGTATCCATGAAATGAAACTCGCTTTTATGGCATTTCTGGCTAATCAACCTCTTGGATTATTATAGCCATTACTTCTTCCACACCGAACACACACATACGGGAGGAGGGAAACCAGGTGCCGGCATTAGCCTACTCTTTACGAAGAGCACCAAGAGGGCCAACGACTTAACGTCCCTTCCGATGGACGGAGCGCTGACTTGCACGGTTTTCTTAAAGCACACAAGTACGGAACGGGACGATCCCAGAGTGAAAAATCCGATCTCCGCCGGATTCGAATCTGGGACCACTGCTGATGCTCTAACCACTCCGCCGCCGCTTACCCGATGTAGCCATGAAAATGAGGAAACATTATGTAACGGGATGCTAAAGGAGAAAGGACAGCTGATGCAATTAAAATAAATACAGTTTTTGCGAAAGAACATTTAAAACGTGTTTAAGGAGATTTTCAATGCAATAAAAGAAAAATGCAATTTCACAAAACAGGGAATTCGTGTAAGGTCTTTTACATTTCTCAGCTACAAAATGCAATATTTTAAAATGTCAAATTTTTCATGACCCGAGATGCCAATCGCCAATTGTATTGTTCAAATTGACAATAGGCCAAAAGGACAAATTTCGGCTTCTACAGCGGTGATTCAACCATAGTAAAATCTAATAAAGATTCCCTTTTAGAGATGCACATTGTCACCTTGATTTTAGACACAAGGAGAGCACTATAATCATATGTTCAATACTATTCTGCGCACAATACATAGCGATTTCACATTTTCGCGCCCTTGAGCCTCACACGCGACCCATCGAGGATAGGTGTTAGTCGCCTCACAGGGCAATAAATTCAACTCAAAGTTTAGGACTACGGAATAAATTCACTCTCTCCTTCACGGTATATGTTGAGGCGTTCTTGTCGATCTTTTTTATCTCTCTTCCTTCCTCTTTCCCGTTCCATCAAAATCTCGGTCGTCGATTGATTCCTGACTGCGAGACATCCTATTTTCCCCTCCGTCGCCAAGCGACCGTCGAAGCGTGCCATCAAGAGGAGCGAAAGGGAGCGACACCCACACACACACACACCTCAAAACTTGTTCCCATCACTTCCGCTACTTCCCATCCATCGGAGGAACACGGAACTGGCACCTTTCCTCTTCCTCCGCTCCCTACCCGGCGGCGCTTTCCTCGATAACGGCGAAATGAACGCCTAGTGGTAGCACGCAAGACGCGATTTGTTTGTGTATGTGTATTCCCAAACACGTTAACTCATTAAGACCCGGCACCTGTTCCGTTACTTGCCGAAGAAAAAACTAAAAGGAAGAAGCGATCCGGGTGGATCGTTTCGAGTAAATCCAGTTTTCTAGGAAAACCCAATTCTTTGCGTTACGTTACGGCAATCTCGGCTCATTCTACGCATCGCCGCGCAAATTAATTCCTCCGAGACTGATGGAAGAGGAGGTGGAGGCGAAAGTTTCGGCGGAGGTCGGAAATAAAGTCGGCTGACGTCACTCAAGCCGTTAATTATATTTATAGAAGCCTATGAAAGATTTTCTCGCATTTATATTGTATCAATCTAACGATAGAAAAGTGTTAACAATTTAGTACGCTACCCAAAAACTTTAATATTAAATACTACTGAAATTTCCACATCGAAAAATCCGATGCGCACCATATTCAAGGCTTTCTTTTGAGAAGCAAAATGTTCAACGACATATCATCTCAACAATCGATCGTACAACGGCTATTAAGAGAAATTCTTGACTCAAATTTGTAATTACTGAATGGTTATGTTGAAATTTTATGTAATTCACTTTTTAACTGCAGTAATTGAAATTTATGGAACATGATTCATCATAATGTAAATCTGGATGTCTTGTGTTTCAGCGAAAAAATTGTTTCTAATATTTAATATAAGCATTAGTTTTTTCTTGCAAACAAATTATTTTTAGCCTACTTTCCAAAAAATGGAAAGTAGACTTATGAGATTGCCTCGGTGTCCGTGTGCGTGTGTGTGCGTGCGTGTGTGTGTGTATGTGTGTCCCCCAGTATCATCTTCTTCATGAATGGACCGATTTCCATAAAACTTGATGTAAGGCTAGTGCTCTCGGAGACTACCTCCGGGCCATGATTTATATTCCGAATTTACAGGTCCCGAGTTCGATTCCAGGTGAGTTCTTTCCCCATTTGATTTACATGGTTAATTTAAAATTCGTCATGCAGAGAGTTTTTCCTTTGCATTTTAAAATATTTTAAAACTATAATATCGGAGTGGGATTTGTACTGTTCTAAGGGAAAAAATGTGTAGATTCTTATCACACATTTTTGATTTTTTATCGTATTTGTTTAAATTTCTCTCAAACACTTTCGTTTCGGCGTTTTGAAAGCCATTTTTTCTATTTGTTGCTATGGTGATGAATATTGCCGAACTCGGCTGGAGCATAGCCGAGTGCACATTCTAGCTGTGTTTCGATTACTAGCTATAGAGGCAACAATCGACCCTTAGGTCGATTCATACCTAGCGGAATCGCGGCGAAAAGCATTAATACTATATACCGTTGTCAGTAACCATACTGACTCCACAAACAAAACGGTGCTTATTCTTTTGTAATTCTTACGGCATCGTTGTAGATGTAGATGTTCGAGAGAGAATTTTGTTTTAGTTTTTTGTTGTGCCTGTTGTAGTGCATAGACTCATTTACAACTATAATTTTATTAAAATTAATAGATTTTTTTCATCATCAAATTTTTCCTTCCTTTTTGTTTAAAAAATTGATTTGTCCTTCCCTTGGGTGAAAAAAATCTGCTCGCCTTAATTTTTACCAATCTGGTTTGAGGCAGAGGAGGAAGCTAAAATTGCCTTATTATTAAAACACACATATCGTATATCGCAGTGGCTTCTTGGCAACGTACATTGGTTAATTCGCGTTCCTTCTCAGGTTTTGATTGGCCATCCCTACCTACTATGATAATACTTTGAACACAAATTTGTAGTATTTATTAATTACGATCAGTGTCCCTTGAGCAAGGGTCAGCAAACTACGGTTCCAGGGCCGATTATGGCTCCCTAAGTAAATACTTCTGGCCCTTTAGAAGTTATCTAAGCTCCCTATCGGTCATGAAATACGCTCATTGCAATCTCTAAAACAAAGGTGATACAGGTTATCACTGTGCGGCTCTCAAGTATTTTAGAATGAAAAAATGGCACCTCTTTACATTGAAATGTTGCCAAATCCTTCTCTTGTCCATGGACTAAAAGACTTGGTGACATCTTGTTGAGTGAAAAGAATTAAAAGTAATTAGCAACGATTTAACGGCGACCTATTGCAACTTGATAATTTATAATTATCGAAATGCGAATTTTTGCACCCACAACTACCAAAACCTAACGCTTAGGTAATATTTCGACAAAAATTTTCAGAGATTGGAATATAATAAAGAGGAAAGCATAAAATAGAAGAAGAATACGAATATTCATTTACACCAAATGGAAAAATTCCGTTAAAGTATTTATTCATTAGCGTTCTTGTTATCTTTTCCTAATGACAAATGCACCCAAAATCCTCCGAAAAGTTCCGTAATTTAGACTTCTTTTTTAAAAGGTGTCACAACACAATCAAACTGAAATGTCTTCAATCGCTGTAATTGAAACGCAAACCATTTCCAGCAAATATGAAAATGTTCAAACATCACAGAGAGTCCTTAACAAGATAACACAACTCTAAAACGGAATATCCCTCCAAAAAAACTCTCATCATAGGTTTGAGGGACAGAAACCGTATGGGAACTAAAATTGCAGAGCTTGTTTAACACCAAGTATCAAAGATTGAGTGTATTAAAAATCTGATAAAGCAAACAAATGAGGACTCATGATCAATCACATTGTAATAAAAGGCATTAATCTTATCTTCAAAAATGTTTGCGACAGGACGTTGTAAAGTTTCCTCGTCATGCACGTCCCTCGCGCTGGCGGAAAATTCGCTCGCAAACGGAGTGTAAGGAACCCCAGTGCGGACATTCTAATGATATATAAGCCACCACATGTGATATTTCCGCAGTATCGTCCGCACTCTTTGCTCTTACGTCGCCAGCTCCTGCGGTCCGCGTTCCAAGAGCACCAGGCATTTACGAAGCATGCTTTCCAGCGGGGGCTCGATTATATATCGAGTAAATATTGTTTTTTTATGTTATCCCCAATTAATATCGAATCGAGAAAAAACGCGGAGAAGAATACTAAAATACGATATCAACACCGCGATTAGCAATCTGAGCGACCAACGAATGAAAATAAAATCACAAAACTGACGCGGCATTATCACAAATAAGGAATATATATATATATATATATATATATATATATATATATATATATATATATATATATATATATATATATACATTCTAAAATAAAATAAAGAAATAAAAGCGGCCAAAATTGTTTCCACGCGAAAATCAATTCGTAACGTTTGAGAAATCGTGAGTTTCGAGATAAGCTCGCGTCATTCCGGCTGATGGATTTGAAGCAAGTTTCTACGTCAGTAGAGTAAATCCGGTTCACATAAATACCGGAATAAAACGGAAGCAATCCGACAAGGATTTATTGGAGGTCCCGGGGCGTCTTAGATGACGACGGCGAAAAAGAGATTACGGAAGACGAGGAAGAGAAATGGTGGCGTATAAAAAAGCGACGAAGAGGATGTTTACGACGATAGGAGGGAGAGAGAGATGGAAGAAATGAGAGGAAAGAAACTACAGGGAGTGAGAGAAAGGAGAGAACGTGTTAAGACTTTCACAGCAATAAATCTCTCGTCTAGATGATTACCAGATTCTCCGATGAATATGGTTTCGCATTCGCATACGAGGATGATGGTTTACGGTAGGCTGGAATCTTCACTTAATCCAGAGACATGATTTCGACGTTGCGTCCCTCAATTCGTCCTAGGTTATACTTCAAAGAACGTCGTGTGCAATTAGAAAGGTTGGAACGTTTGTCATTCATTGCTCGGATTTAAATATTATTGAAATTTTTAAAGTCTTTTGGTTTTATTATGATATTTGAAATGAAGCAAACATTTGAACTTAAGAAAGCTTATTAGAAATTTCAAACTTAAACTCAAAACTTGATCTTTACTCTCAAGTTCTATCTTTATATATATATATCATATATTAGTAGAATGCTTACCCGTTATGTAACTAAAAGGGAAGAATCTCCTATTTGCTTTGTCTGCAGTGATAGCCATTTTTACAACACAACATTTTAAGCGTTCGAATAATGGAAACTTTGTCTTATTATTTGTATCCCAGTTATTACTAATTTTAAACAACTGTTTTAAAATATAAACGCTTGACTGCTTTGGATCTTGTGCGTGAAGAACTGGCGCGCAAATATTCGGCTAAATGCAATTTGGATTGAATTTAAAAAATATACCAGTGTACTCACGCTGAAAATGACTGTAACAAAAGTAGTTCCTGTAAGTCTTTAAAACTTTGAACTTGATAAATGATCCCTCATGGGAAGATACTGAAATTTGAGAAGAGAAAATTATTTCAGAAAGAATCTAATCACTAAAACCATCTTAGACAAAATATTTACAATCAAGGATCAACGCATGGTGGCCATAACATATATAGAAAGAGCAAGCATCTATAATGAATTAACTAGCTTAAGATAATTTTTGCTCTACTGCTGCATAATGAAAAATACTTCATGTGCCATTTCTACATTTTATTTACTGGCCGCAAAACCAAACCGGTCGGTATTCTTTGAAATATATAATGAAGGTCGGTACTATTTACAATAATATCAGGCTGCAATAGTTCTTCAATCCAGGCAAGTCCACTTTTAAATCCCTGGAAAGATTTTACTGACCGAAGGTCTTTTATTCTTCACAGGTACGTTGTAGTTGTTATACAATTATGAATTACATAAAAAATATAAACCTTAGAATATGTAACTGAAAACTGCAATATCGTTAATTAATAATTCTAAATATCAATGATTCTGAGTAAAAGAAAAATAAAGTATGTTGAAGAGACACTTGGTAAACAACATAGACATTATCAAAACAAGATCTAATAAGTACTTAAACAATGAAGAGAAAGTGGGTGAAATATAATGCATACAAAATAGTAAAAATCATTAAACTGGAAATCCAAGTCAGCAAATATGAAGGAAATAGATATTTAAACTTCCAAATATTTTTTACCCGAAAACTAAGTAGCGCAAAGAACTGAGCAAGAAAGGTCATTAAACATATTGCAAGTTGTTAAAACAATAAACGGCATGCACGAACGTCGAGAATAAAATAACTCAGGTGAATGTATGAAGATAGCGATCCAATAAGCTAAATCCACCAATTAATCCAGCGCTTCTTCAACATAGCGAAAAAATAAACGAGTAGTAATACAAGCAAGAAAAGATGAATGAATTGAAAATTCGATGTTTTATCCAATAAGGTGACCGTCCAGAGAATACGACTCAATTCAAATTCTGAGTTATTGTTGAATTTTATAAGTTTTGTACGTCCACTTCAGTAGATTTTCTGTCATAGGATAAAGTAAATGAAATTATTAATTTAATTTGCAGCAATGTGGCAGTCTTGATTGGCTTATAAGTAGGCTTGGTAGAATTCGACGTTTATTTTTTTAATCGGCGATTTAAATCGGTTTATTTTCCCGAGATGTTTTCGACGCTTAAAATTATTATTTGTTGAAATTCGATGTTTGTTTTGAATATTGACATTTTTTTCCGAGAGATTTTCGACGAATATCGATGCTTAAATTTACTACTTACATACATGGCTGGCAGTTTTCAGCCTTTCAATTCGATGATTTAAATTACTTTTTATTTCGAAATTCAAAGTAAAATTTACGTTTATTTTACAATACTTTGATAATTTATTTAAATTAATATAGGGAGTTAAAAATTTATGTAAAAATTAATTCTGATAATGTATTACGTTCTTCAGAAATTTTATTTTATTTATGCGCATTTCATATTAATATTAATGAAAAAATAACGAATTTATTAAAAAATTATTTTATCTTTTACTTACAGTAAAAAAGTATACAATACAAATTATACAAAGTAAGAAGTGTGTTTAAATCGTTAATATGATCCTTTACTAATTAAATCGTGACTTTTAACCAAGAAAATCACCACATTTGTGCCGAACACAAAGATTTCGGGTGCTTTTTTAGGATTTATGATGTCCAGGATTTATGATGTCCAGGAATTGAGCGTAGTACGGGAATACGATCTATGCACAGAGTACAATCAAACATATATATAAGAATATTTTGACTTTAAGCTTGCCTCATTAAGTAACAAATAATAGTTAGTGCAGAAAACAGTTCATTGTGCGAACACGAAACGATATTTTCCGTTCTTGTATTTTTTATTTCTCCTTACAAATTTTGTCAAACGTGATGATTTCGACAACCAACTTTGGTATATGAGAAAAAATATTAATAGTTAATTCACCCCTTTTACTAGCTGAATCTTAATGATTAAACCAAATTAGCACCTTGCATATCAGTCACGAGAATATTATTGTTGTTCTGCCACACTGAAACATATAGAGTGTTTCACGTCGTCCGTGCACTACGTGTTCTTATGGCAGAATCGCTATTCCATGTTATTTTCCAATACTGCTAATTTTCGGCGTTGCCAATTCGTGCAAAATCCAGATTTTCGTCGTTTTTGTCATAGTTTCTCACTTAAACACCTAACGAAGGATGGGAAATTAATAAAATGAGTAAGAAAATAAACTAAATACATTTTTGCATGTTTAAACAATAGTTCTTGCGTTTTCATCGAAACTTCCGAGTTTCTTTCGTCGTATTCCTATTTGAACGGAAAAATCTCGCAGTCTTCGCTAAAATCACACGGACATTTTTATATAGCTTTTGAAAGTGTTTCATAAGACACGTACTATTAAAAGCAACGCGTAAAGCAATTCATTGTTGTTAAAAATTAAATAAAACCGAACGAGGCTCTCACATTCTGCATCAGGGCAAGAAATTTTCATTTTCTTGCGAGCTTACGTACTATTAGGAATAGGTGGGTAATATATGTAGATCAAAAGGTGAGAATAGATTGAAGTTATTTTTGAAAGAGGAATGAACTCAATATCTTCATTGGCTTTCGAGATATGGAATTTTACATTTAAACGGTAGAAACTTCTGCCGCGTGCCACGAAACGTAGGCCAAAGGGACACTTAAATTACTCTTTTCACATCTTCTGTTTGGGAACTTATACTTTGCACGCGAGCTTCAATACATACGCTGGAAAACGAACATTTACTCGGTGGAAAGTCATTCACATGCTGCTCGAAGAGATTTTTCATGAATACATTAACAAAGAAATAAATATACGCACCTTAGTTATTCACTAACATCGCTGAGAGGGAGAGT
Source organism: Tanypteryx hageni (assembly GCA_028673005.1). Classification (NCBI taxonomy): domain Eukaryota; kingdom Metazoa; phylum Arthropoda; class Insecta; order Odonata; family Petaluridae; genus Tanypteryx; species Tanypteryx hageni. The sequence goes on along the minus strand of CM054116.1, from coordinate 81,072,412 downwards.
TTCGGCCAAACCACTTCTGGGTAAATGAGAAGGACCTGATTGATCGCACGGAGGGTTCTCGACCAGAGATTCCGATGAAATACTGGGAGACGACGAAGAAGACGATGACGAAAGGCTCCCTCTGCATTAATGATGTAATTATCGCAATAATATTTTAGCAGTCAAAAAAGAATTATCTAATACTTTATTTTGCATCATTTGAAATATTTCATCACCCTACTAAATATTTTCTTTATTTAACATTAAATATATATATATACAGAAAAATTAGACTTAATTATTCTACGCTCGATCAACAGTCTAACTTCAATTCCTGATTAAAATGTGTTTTTCCAATAGGCAAAATATTTTACTACTAATAGCAAATAAATATTAATCCTTAATCTCTCTTTCAATTTTAAGTATCGATTAATAATTTATGTTTAAACCATTACATATAAATTTAAATTTACTAATCTGTAACAAGGGATGAAGGATCAAAAGAGCGGAACGTTTCTTCCTGGATAATCTTTAAAGAAAGACTGCCAAAAGAGTGGGTTCCGTGCAAACGGAGAAGTGGTAAAAGTGCATACAACAACGCCCATCTATAGGGAAAACCCTAACAAGTAATCTAGAAATAACTGTTCCAGGAATACACTCCACAGAGTAGATGCGCGGAATGGTAGCAAAACAATCATATGACCACTGAAGTTCATTTCTGCCGAACCTCGTTTAACAGGGCTCAACGAACTCTCAGCAGGACATATCCATTACCAGTATTAAGCATGCGGCCCTCGGGAGCGTTTTATGAGGCCTGCCAAATTATGATTAAAAAGTTACCCGTAAAATTTAACACAAAATTTCATGTCATATACATTAAAATTATGACGATAAAACGTTTAAGATTAAAATATTAACCCTTAACACTTAATTTACACTTGATTTTCATTGATATCATAACTCATAATATCTAGTTAATGCCCGATTCGAAGCCTAATCCAGCCCGCCGAAGCATTTACACTTGCAATGCGGCCCGACGAAGAATTCGTAACCGCCAATGCGGCCCTCCATACAGAAAAGGTTGCGCGTCACTGTCCATCTTCTCTGTATAGAGAGGCTCGTGGAATATTCCACCATTAGGTCAGAAAATATAATCATAAAAATCTCAAAAGGTCTAAGAAAACTTTCTCAAAACTACCCTAAGACCTTGCGTTAAACTGATTGTATTCTGAGTAGAAGGGTGAGAATTTCAAAAAGACGCATATTTGAGTCCCACTGTTAATGCAAGCCCAGAAAAGGAACCAAATCGTAGGTAGCAAATATTATTGCGAAAAAGGTAAACTGAAACGACTTTAATGTTATAATTCAAAATAGGTTTTTAGACGTATACTTTTCCATCTTGTCGGAAAATCGACGCTTATCGACGACTATTCATTTTCGTCGATTTTGAAATTTTTAAAACATTTGACGTTTATCGATTTAGATCGAATCCTACCAAGCCTACTTATAAGATTAAGTATGAAGTGTTCACATGTTCTATCTAGCAGAGATTATCGCTAGTCGTGATCAAGTAATTGACACAGATATGCCACTTCTGCATTGCCCTTCATTCTAAAATATAAAACGCTAATAATCAACTCCATGCAGCACAAATTGCAAAGAGAGATTTTTGATTAAAATTTTCCAAATAGTAATCCTGCCAAAAATTTGCCTTGCCAATTGAGAATAATAGAAGAAATATACCTTCCATCAGAAAGAAGTTTTCAATGAAATATATACTCACATATCCGTTGAGGTACTTTAACAACCCAGTCCACTCCGGTCGCTCATATAACCCCAACTCAAACTCGGAGTGCCTGAAACATCTCTATACCTAACGAGGCGCGCCTGCAAAATATGTCTCCCTACCTACACGTCTAGTCTTGAAAGTTATACTTCCCAAATGAAAAACTCCCTGCAACTTATACTTCCCAACGAACATGCGTTTTCCCCTGCAACTTATACTTCCCAACGAACATGTGTTGTCCTTTCAACGTATACATCCTAAGAGAAGTGTTATGCCCCTGCATATTATACTTATTATCATAACTGCGTTGCCTCTGGAACGTGTACTTTCCAATATACACGCAACGCCACTGCAACTTATACTTCCCAACCTTCACGTGGCGCGCCTAGAAATTATAGGTTTTTCCAATCTACATTACCCTATAACTTTTACTTCCCAACATAAACGTTTCGACCATACGACTTATTATTTCCAACCTACGTCCCCTGCAAATTTAACTTTCCAACTTATGTAGAGGTGTCGCCCCTGCAAGTTATACTTTTTAGTCTACACGAACTCCCTACAATCTATATTTCCCAGCAAATATGTTTCGCTCCTGCAACACAAACTTCCCAATCACCATATGTCGCCCCTGCGACTTATACTTTCAAATCTACACAAACTTCCTACAATAGAGTGGCCACCTTATGAGTAGTTGATTCCGAGAGATTTCCTCCTCATGAGTAGTAAATTCTGGGAGAGGGGGTGCCGGTGGTGTAGTGGTTAGGACGCTGGCTGCTACTCGCTTGCTGCTTGAAAAGGTAGCGGGTACGAATCCTGCACAAGTAGGATTTTTCCAAGGTCGCCCGGCCCCCTGTTTGTGTGGTTTGAGGAGACCGCGCAAATTCAGCTGTTCCGTCCTTCGGAAGGGACGTTAAGCTGTTGGCCCCCCTGGTGTTCTTCGTAAGAGCAGGCAAATGCCGGGACCGAGTTTCCTTCCTCCCTTCCCCGGCTATTCATTGCACTACCTCTGAGATACCCACAGTGCGTAGGACAGAAGCGAATCGGCTGGGCATTCAAATTCTGGGAGAATCCGGGAGAATTTTCTCTAGATCGGAAAACAACTAAAGTGAGCAATTAAATATGTTTTATTTAGTTATTAGGAAATATATGATGATTATTTAATCTTTTTTTAATGTTAAAGTTGGAGTTTCCACCTTGTAAATTGCTGATTCCGGGAGATATTCATATGAGTAGTTAATTGCGGGATTGTTTGTAGGTCAAAAAACATAAATGAGAACAATAAAACTTGTTTTATTTATTATTTAGAAAATATATTGATATTTAAGCTTAGTTATGTGATCCACGCTTAATTTGTTTTGATCTTTAGAGCACAATTCATTAATAGCATTGAACACACGTTCACAGGCTGCGTGGGATACTGGAACTTAAAGCACAAGCGTTACAATTTTATTTAATTCTCCGTCATCTCCATTTACTTTTGAAAAGAAATCTAAAACAATTTTGAATGTATATTAATTGGTTAAAATTGTAATAAAAATCAGGCGAACCTTTAGTGGCGCATAAGACGTAGTAACGAACATGATCTTGTATAAAGGGTATATACATACATTAGGTATCACGTCATTGGAGTCAAAGGCGATGATTCTATCAAAATCTCAACTTAATATGAGGTAAAAATACTAGTAAAGCTGAAGACTATTCAATCACGAAGATTTTGGGCTCCCGGACAAGTTCTACCAGATTTCGGAAGATATGTATCAAAGGTGGGTTAATTCCGCGAGAATCCCAGAATTACGGGAGAGATGGCAACCCTGCCCTACAACTTAAAATTCTCAGAAAATATGTGTAACCCCTGCGACACAAGCTTCCCAATCATTATCTTTCTCCCCAGCAACCTATACTTCCCAACTTATACGTGGTACACCTATAACGTACTTTTCCCAGCTAACGCGTGTCGCTCCCCTTAACATACATTTACTAACCTATACCTATCACCCCATAAAGACATACTTTCGAACATACAGGCATCGCCCATACATCACCTAACTTACATATGTCGCGCCTGCAGCATATACCTTCCAACCTACACCTGTAGCTCCGGTAATATATACATCCCAAAATGCAAGTGTCAACCCTTCAACGTACACTTCCTAATATACACACATCATCTCTGCAATTAATTCCTCCAAGCCAATGAGTGGAACATATGTACCAAAAAAGACAATAAATTCAAAATTATTAAATTTTTTAAGTGAATTGATGTAACTGGAATAATTTTCTGAGACAACTCAGTTATGCCCAGAGCTGAGTAAACCTCAATGGTTAGTAGTTTTATCACTCCTTATTTATTTTTAAAAAATACATTGCAATTAGGCCATTCGGCAAGTTGGCAAAAGAAACATAATATATCTATAAAAATAATGATATTTACAATCACAATTTAAAAAAATACACTTTCTACAATATCTTGAATATTAAAATTCAATTTTGCACCTGAAGTGCAGATTTTCGGAGTTCATGGAAAGCCTCCACGGCTACCGTAGTCATGGGGCCCACAAAGTCCCCACCGTACTTCACCCTTCCAAGCAATCCCCTACTTTATTGAGGAACCAGCATAATTTTGGACTTCAAATAAAAAGTAAAAACATCATTGCATTGACGGAAAGAAGTGATATATTAGTGAATGAAATTAATCAATAATTAATTCAGTCCTCATACGAGGTGTAGATGTAATTTTCAAGAAGAGGGTAAAAAATGCATTTCTAGAACTGGCTTTGTATGTTGAATGTTTTGATAAATATAGTGACCAGTTTGAAGGTTTTCTGGATTTCACAGTGCATATGCAGTTTTTAGTCAAACTCATTTCATAACACTTTTAAGATAATGTGGGGGATAATGTCAAAGGGATTTAGTTTTTTGAAGAAAAATGTAAGTTTTAAGAAATAATATCGTTAAACTACGAACCGTAATTCCATTGAAATCACAAACATCCCAGCAAAACGTCTGTTCTTTGGTACTTATTGGGAAATAACTACTTCTAAAAACCTTTTCTTCTACTGAATTCATATTGAGGGCCAACGTAAGTGAATCTGGTATGAAATTACTAATTCCAGATAGAGGTCAAAGCTGACAGATATACATCTGAATGACAATATGAGAAAATCCTTTTTAAAAACCTTCATACGCCAAGCTAGCTGATAAAATTCCTCATCCACTTTCATTTTAAGATTTTATAAATATTGTAACTCATGTTTTTTGGAAGAATATATTTTGAGATACATTTTATTTTTTAAATATGCATGTTGTACTCAATAATTGTAATTTCTATTACCTGTTCCCCTCGCTCTTCAATGAAGGATCCCAATTACACAATACTAAAATGGAGTGTGACAAGTAGTGATCGACGACAATTTTCATAAAAACTTGGAATCGGACAACAATGACGACCATTTTACATGAAGACCTACATGTAGTTTACAATGTTCCTTTAATTCAATTCGGGAACCGCTTGACATATTGTAATAAAATTTGGTATTGGGAAGTTTTCCTAAAATTGGTAGATCGATTCCAATTTTGGTTAAAATCGGGCATTAATTACGACTACTTTGCATGAAGACCTACATGTATTTTATAGCGTACCACGCTTGCTTCTCGTTAAATTCTCATCTGAGCGAAAAATATTGTGAACATTGTTAAATCTCAAAGAACGCACTTAGAAACTGTGTACTTCGACATGGAGTACACCTTTCCAGTCTCGTTTCTTTAAAGAGACGCAAATCAAGAATCCAGGAGGAAAGGGTATACACAAACACCATCATTACTTTAGCTATTTAAAATTAAACTTTTCTGAAGAAGGTTTTTCATAATACACACATTCTTTACGTTGGATCTATTCAAGTACAGGCAAGAAGTCCTATCCTTCGGTGCCAAAAGTTGCTCCAATTAAAATTACGCGCAACATATTTTCCAAGGTAATCAATAAAATCATGATGATACTTTAAAATAATTCCGATTATTTCAGGTTTAGCTATTCGTGAACGATAAATTACGCGTAATAAAATTGAATCAAGCCTGAATCCTCGGTCATTCGAATTTAAATACAATTTTTAATTTAATTTTACCAATAGAACTATTGTAATATATTTAAGAGCTGATTCTTTTAGCTATCCCGGGAATTTCGGTGCTTTTAACAGTTACCAGGAATAATCCTTCCTATTTAAAGAACGATTAATCAGAGTCCCTTTTAGATAATAAAAGATATCATGATGAAAACCCGACTATTCCCCGTGAATTACACTTCTTTAATTTATATAGGTATCGAAGGAAATTCACTGCATTACTGACCAAAATAAGTGTATTGTCCCTGTAACTGCATCCATATGATGTTGGAATCGGCCACTATTTCGCTTTCAACAAGAAAGAATAAGTATGGACAGTGACGTAAAGTGGGATGGCAACGAATTAATCGCGAATGGAAAGGAAAGAACAGACGTCGAAGTTCATTGCGAAAACCTCTCACACGTGACTACGATGGTGGATTAATTTTAGTGCTTCTCGTCATTGCTGAAAAGCACTATCTTCGTGATGTCCATCCGTCCGTCCGTACGCATATATCAGGGAAGAATTGGCTGAATCGATTTCAACCAAATTTGGTACATATAATATTCACATAAATTAATGATCAAAATGGCATATTTGGACCGGATCGACTAAGCAGGGGTGCCAAAAACACAAAGTTAAACTTTTCAGTTTTTTTGAATTGGGAAGTAATTGGCAGAACCGATTTCAATAAAATTTTGTGAGAAGAAGAGGTGTAACATAGTAAAACAAAATCAAGATGTTTAATACAGAATTAGAAAGCAGGGCCGCCACAATACAAAAAATAAAACATTATTTTTTACACATATTTGTGTTGGAATGTCTGCATCAATTTGAACCAAATTATAATATTTATAATGCACACATATATCGAAAACCATAATAGCATATTTAAAATATCAGTCAAACGGGGATGTCACAATTACAAATTAATTTCTTTCACGAATTATAGAGTTGGAAGGAATTGGCCGAACGAATTTCAATTACGTTTTGTATGTAAGATTTATACAACACACCATAATGAAATCAAGATGTTTAAAGCTGAGCTATGGAGCAGGGCTACCACAAAAATGTAAAATAATATTTCTTTTACACGTAATTCTAGAGAACTGACGGCATAGCTTTTAACCAAATATGATGTATATAATCTTTATATAAATAAATAACAAAATTATTTTATTAAAACTGGATTGACTAAACAGGACTACCACAGTATAAAAGATATAATTTGTCTGCAACTATTAATTTCAAAGGTATTGGCAGAACGGATATCAAAGAAATTTTGTTTGTAGAGAGAGTATAGAATGACAAAACGAAATGAACCGATCTAAAAAGCAGGGTTGCCACAATATAACGAAAAATAATTTTCAGATTTCAAAGCAAATATATACGATTATACTATGGTGAATTTGACGAAAATCATTTCTGTACAACGGGAAACCAGTGTACATCCCTACTTGTTTCAATACTGTTTACGAATTGACGTGACGGAAACGCGTAGAACACATTATATATTAGGGACCCTATTAGAGGAGTTGCGTCATCCATCCCGAGAATTGGGAGATATAGAATTTTAGAAAAAATAACAGCCATTTTCGAAAAAGATAGAAATAGCAAAAAGTACAGAAATAAATGAAAAGATAAAAACAGGTAGTAGTAATAGAAACAAATATGAAAAACAATATTTTATAAATATATGAAAACAATTTTATTTGTAAAAATTGAAAACAACGAATTGGAAAATTGAAGGTGAATAAAGGAGAGCAGTATGTACTTCACAAAAGATTAATTTCAACAAATAAAATTACACAGCATTTCGATTTATAATTTAAATTCTTTTAATTGTGATTATGAATAACTGCAACCACTATTCCGTCAACTATATTTTATTCGTTTAATGTAAATATAGACCAAATGCCTAAACTTCAGCCGAGGTAATTTGAATGAGAATTAAATCCTATTTTGCTCCGACGAAAAGCCATTGTTCTTTGAGAGATGATTCCAGGGTAAAACCACAATAATTACTGTGCCTGAAAATATGGAGATTTACGGAGATTTGAAGCAGTAATACGGTTTGAGAGAATTATTGCTCTCCCTCTCTCTGACGATACGAGGATACATTTGATTGGTCGTATTTAGCTACTGATGAATGAATACGCGATTTTTAATTTTATGAACTTCTCACTCTCAAAAAAAGTTAAGAAATAAAAAATTAAAGTAACACGAGATTTTAAGAAGCCAAAACAGCCATTACGAAATACACTGCATAAATTCCACATTTCGATGAATATTTAAATATAAGAAGCTTCTCTAGTTTTGAATAGATGATATCATACAATATCTATAATAATAAAAGAAGCTGTCTGTGTGACTGTGGCAGTTATAACTCTTCATAAAATAAACGTAGGAGCTTTAAAATTTGGCACTACCTTCAGATTGATCCTGAAAGTTGCAATGCCAAAAATAATTCAAATCGGCACACGGGGACTCGAGGGTCCAAATGTCGGTTTTTTTATATCTCAGCTACCAATTGAAATATTTTGATAAATTCTCCACCAATATCAATGTTTTGATGTGACATTTTCGAGCGTAAAATGGATAAAATCTGTCTGCGGGGTCAAGGGTCGTAATGTATGGGCCAATCCAAATTCCACGATTTCGAGAGGTCCCCATGGAACGGTCGGTCCAAATCTCGGCGATGTCCGTCCGCCCGTACGTATACGAGTATATCAGGGAAGAACTGGCTGAACCAATTTCAACCAAATTTGGTAGATACATAGAATCTTCACATTCATACATGACCAAAATGACATATTTAGACCGGATCGACAGAGCAGGGGTGCCACAATTGCTAAATAAAATTTTCGGTAGTTATGCTTTTGGAAGGAATTGGCAAAGACCGATTTCAACCAAAGTTAGCACACAGAATCTTCAAATAAATTCATGATAAACTGACATATTTGTACCTGATCGACTAAGCAGAGGTGTCACAAATGCAAAATAAATCTTTTCGGTAGTTATGCTTTTGGAAGGAATTGGACAAACTGATTTCAACCAAATTTCGTACATAAAATATTCACATACATTCCTGAACAAATGACTTATTTGGACTGGATCGACAGAGCAGGGGTGCCACAATTGCAAAATAAATCTTTTCTGTAATTATGCTTTTGGAAACAATTGGATGAAACCGAATTCAACCAAATTTGATACAGAATTTTCACAGAAATTCATGACCAAAATGACATATTTCGACCCGATTAACTAAGTAGAGATGCCACGATTGCAAAGTTAAACTTTCCGGTAATTATGAATTTTGAAGTAATTGGCTAAACCGAGTTCAAAGAAATTTTGTGGAGTTGTGCAACATAAAAAAACAAATTCAAGATATTTAGGATAACCATAATAGCATTTTTGGACCGGATCAACTAAACAGGGGTGACACAATTACAAATTAAACTCTTTCAGTAACTATGGATTTGAAAGGAATTGGCTAAACGAATGTCAACTAAATTTTATATTTATGATTTTTACAAAATATAATAATGAAATTAATATTTTTAAAGTGGAGATTAAGAGCACGGCTACCACAATTAAAGCTAAAATAATATTTCATTTATCCGAATTTCTAGAGAGCTGTCCGCATGGATTTTAACCCATTATTGTATATATAATCTCCATATAAATATATAACCCAAATAGTATATTTCAACCGGATCGACTAAACAGGGCTACCACAACATCAAGGTTTGAATTTTTCTGTAACTATGAATTTTGAAGGTTTTGGCTGCACTGATTTCATTATGAAATTTCGTTTGTAAGGCCGGTATAGAATGGCAAAACGAAATGAACATATTTAGAACGGATCTAAAAAGCAGAACTACCATAGGTATTAGAAGGAAAAATAATTTTCTGATTTCAAAGCAAATACATTAGTTTTCGATTATACTACGGCGAATTGGAAGAAAAGCACTGTTTGAAGATATCTCAGCAATCAATAGACCGATTTTGATGAATCCTCCACAATATCAATGTTGAACCAAGAAATGTAGAGACTTAAAACTTGGTATACATACTAAAGAGACTGTGGATATGCACCTCGGTGTCAGAACTGTGATTTCTTGGGGGGGAAGGATATCAAATTTGAGTCTATATTTTATTTTTTCATATCAGTTAAAGGGGAATATTGGTCACTTACCTTGAGAGTACCTTGAGTGTGGATGAAAATATTATCGAGTGATATGTGCATGAGGAGGAGGAGGAGGAGCCTGTAACCTCTAGAGGGCGCGTCCCCGGGTGGCGGATAGGGGAATGCTCTACAGATATGTAGGGTAGGAGGGAAATAAAATACCTCCCGCGGACCAACAGGCAGCAGCGTCTGTTCTCCATATTAGGGGCGGCTGCAAACAGCGTCTGTTCCCCATGTTAGGGGCGGCTGAATATATAGGCGGAAGGCAATGGGAAACCACCGCCACAATATATCCCATGTAGAGGCATCATGACGGAGTCTTCTCTTGTTAAATATTCCGGAGGCAAAATGGTCCCCCGCTCGGATCTCCGGGGGGGACAACACGAGAGGTTCCGTTTAACACAAGGAAGGAAGGAAGCTGGAAAGAAGTTGAGAATTGGCACGTGGAATGTTAGAACACTCCTACGAGCAGGGAAGTTGGAAAATTTAAAGAAAGAGATGAAAATAAATAGAATGGATATGATTGGCTTAAGTGAAATGAGATGGGAAGGAAGAGGGGAAATAAAAAGTGATGACATCACGGTGTACTATTCAGGAGGTACTAGAGAAACGAATGGAGTAGGGGTAATTCTGAATAAGGAAATAGCAAATTGTGTACAGAGGGTGATATTTGTAAATGATAGAGCAATTGGTCTTAGAATAGGAATGCACCCAAAAGATCTACTGTTGATACAAGTTTATATGCCGACCAGCCAACATGAAGATGAGGCTGTTGAAGAAATATACGAGAAGATAGAAAATATTATGGAGGAGGAAGGTAAAAACTGTTGCAAGATAGTGATGGGCGATTGGAACGCTGTGGTAGGAGAGGGAAGAGAAGACCAAGTAGTAGGAAAATTTGGACTAGGGAAAAGAAATGAAAGAGGTGAAAGACTTGTTGAGTTCTGTAAAGAGAAGAGGATGTTTATATCAAATACTTGGTTTGAAAATCATAAGAGAAGGCTACACACGTGGAAATCACCAGGAGATGGAGCCAGATATCAAATAGATTATATTCTAGTGGAAGAAAGATATAGAAATGGAGTAAAAAAGGCATATGGACTTCCAGGAGCAGACATTGACAGTGATCATGTGCTCCTCATGGCCGAAATAAAACTAGCCTTGAAGAAGGTTAAGAAGGCTAAGATAGTTAGGAAATGGGATTTAGAGAATATAGCCACAGTAGGAAAAGAAAGAATAGGAGAAAAATTAGCTCAGGCAATCAAAAGAGAAAACGTGTCGGAGGAAAATGTGGATGAAGCATGGAATAGGATAAAGAAGGCTATAAGGAAAACAGCAGAACAGGCTATTGGGTTTTTCAAAGGAAAAAGAATAAAAAAGCCATGGGTGACAAAGGAAATGATAGAAAAGATGGAAGAAAGAAGGCAATGCAAAAGCAGGACTGATGAAGATGGAAAAAGGAAATACAGGAAACTGAATAATGAACTAAGAAGAGAAACCCAAAAAGCAAGGGAGAGATGGCTAGAGGAGGAATGCTCAGATATAGAAGATCTAGAGAGAAAAGGAATGTATGACTTGACGTATAAGAAAGTAAAAAATGTAACGTGGGATAGATGGAGAACAAGTGCATGTGTGAAAGAGATTGCAAGTAAAGAAGATAAAGTTCTATATAAGGAAGGGGAGGTCCTTAATAGATGGAGAGAATACATGGAGGAGTTGTACAAATCAAATGAAAAACCAAAGGATCTCCGTATTGAAGAGCAGGATGAAATAAATAATGACGAAACAGGGGTTTCGATATTGAAAATAGAGGTGCTACAAGCAATAAAGGATATGAAGAATGGGAAGGCAATGGGGGTAGATGAGATACCGATAGAATTATTTAAGTGTCTTAATGAGGAAGGACATGAAGAAATAGTGAAGTTGTGTAATGCAATCTATGACAAGGGGATGTGGCCAGAGGATTTCGTCAAAACAATTATGATTCCAATTACGAAAAAGCAAGGAACAAGAAAATGCAGTGAACACAGAACAATCAGTTTAATTACACATGCAGCAAAGGTTCTACTTAGGGTTATGAACAGGAGACTAATTAGCAAAATGGAAGAAAATGTTGCAGAGGAACAGTTTGGATTTAGAAAGAGTAGAGGTACAAGAGATGCAATAGGATTGATAAGAATGAGTGGAGAGAGATATATAGAAAGGGGTAAAGGAATTAGTCTGTGCTTCATAGATATGGAGAAGGCATTCGACCGAGTGAACTGGGAAAAACTGATGGAAATACTAAAAGCAAAAAAAGTAGACTGGAAAGATAGAAGGTTAATTAAAGAGCTGTATATGAAACAGAAAGCAGCTATGAGGATAAAAGATGCACAGACCGAATGGTATGATCTAGGAAGAGGAGTAAGGCAAGGTTGCTGCTTATCGCCAACCCTGTTCAATATATATGCTGAAGAAATGATTGACAATGGAATAGGGAATGATAAAGGAATTAGTATTGGGGGTAGAATAATAAATTGTATAAGGTTTGCTGATGACATGGTAATTTTGACAGATGAAACGAGGCATATTCAGGAAATGGTTACAAAGCTAGAAGACAGGATGATGGAATATGGAATGAAAATGAACATAAAGAAAACAAAGGTGATGAGAATAGGGGATAGAGAGATTATGAATGTGTCAATAAAGGATGGAAGAGTGGAGCAAGTAAAACAGTATAGATATTTGGGAAGCATGCTAACTGAAGACTGGAGAAGTGAAAAAGAAATAAGAACAAGAATAGCAATGGCAAAAGAAACATTTAATAAGAAAAAACGGGTACTATGTGGTAAAATGGATTTAAATCTGAAGAAACGTCTTGTGAAGTGCTATGTTTGGAGTGTATTGCTTTATGGGTGTGAAACATGGACGCTAAAGAAAAGAGAGAAAGAAAGACTAGAGGCATTTGAAATGTGGGTGTGGAGGCGGATGGAGAAGGTTAAGTGGACGGATAGGATAAGGAATGAAGCAATACTAACAAGGGTGAATGAGAAGAGAAGATTACTTGAAACAATTCAGATGAGGAAAAGTAACTGGTTAGGGCATATCTTGAGAGGAGAAGGTTTACTATTGATGGTGTTGGAAGGATCAGTAGAAGGTGAAAGGAAAAGGGGACGTAGAAGAATAAAAATGTTTGACGATCTGAAAGAAAAGGGAGGGTATCAGGAAATGAAAGAAATGGCAAGGAACAGAAATGAGTGGAGACAACGCTGGTGCCAGGGACCTGCCTAGAGGCAGAACACCTCATGATGATGATGTGCATGAAGAAATCTAAACTCTAAACCCAGGACAAATCCCGGGCAATTACGCTAGTATAAAAATAATTTAGTGCCTGAGGCGGTGTCCGGTCAAAAATATGTATGTATATATGCGATTCTATAACTCAAAAACTACATAACGTAGAAACAAATAGAATTTGTCATTTTAATTACAATAATGGGTATAAGATGGTAGGCTGGTTTTTTAATAGATTCTTTCCACCAATTAATTAAAAAAAAATAGTTTGCCATTTAAAATATAGAGATAGGTACTACTAACCCGAACCCGACCCGTACCTGCAGAATATTAACCCGCACCCGACCCATACCCGTAGGCTCACACCCGCACAGAAGGCCTACTTGTCTGACCCGACCATATTTTTTAACTGTCTGGTCCTCGAGACACAAATCCGTAGCAAGAAATCGTGAAAAAATAAAAATATTATTTGAGTCATAGTCATTTATTTTGTATAAATTAAAATGAAATGAAATTGTACATTAACATTCATTTTTAAGATAGAAAAAATGTATTTAAAGTATCTACGATTTATTTTTACAAAAATTACAAATTTTACAAAATAATTTAATTTAATTTAATTGAAAAAAGAAAACATTAATTAATAGTATCTACCCTGAGATTTAAAATGACTTTTTAAAAATAGGACATCATCCACGTTTGCGGGACCTTAACTGTTTCTTCTTTCACTAACAACATGTCCCGCTAATCAAAAACACCTCTCTGATGGAGCACTGGTCGCTGGTATTGCAAAAAAACAATTCGCTAAAATACTTAAATTTGGCAAACAATTTTTTGGCTTATCCCGCCATTTCATCAAATCAAAATTATTAGTAATGTCGTCAGATAGTTTAAAGTCAATATATGCAGTCAATTCGTCTGGAGAAATATGATCATTTACTGTGTCTGTATCCATAAACTGAACTAAGGTGTCTGACATTTTATACCTTTCCATCGGTTGCTCTACAAGCATACACGGATTTGGAGTCACGGATTAGATTTAATATCACTTATCCTTTTTAATTTCATCAATACTTACTTTAACTTTCTCATAGATTTCATACTTTTCTTCAGTTTTTAACATTTTCACACTCTCTAGAATGGGGTGAAGAAAAACAGAAATTTTATGAATGTGCTAAATTTCCACATTTTCTAAATAATAAGTTTTACCTGAAGTTTTTAAAAGTTTCATGATGTTAGATTCTGTTGAACCTATTTCTAAATGATCGTTTATTTCAAATGCCACAAGTAAACCAAAAATATTATTGGATATTTTTCTCCTTCCAATTCAATCAATGCTTTCTGGAATGGATTGAGGTTTTCTACTAAATCTAATAAATCTTTCTTTTCAACCTCACAAATCATATCACTCATCTTTTTTCAATTAAATATTGTAAATAACCTCCCAATTTTCAAGTAGTGACGAGATCATACGAAAAAATGAATTCCAACGTATCTTGACGTCTCCTTTCAAAGTAGATTTCAGCGCACCTCGTAAGCCTGATTTTTTTAAATATTTCACAAATTTTCTAAACTTATGAATTGAAGCAACTACAACTACAACTACAACATTAGTTATTAAGTATGCTACACTATTGATTTTATTGAAAATTTTCAAAGCAGTTTTAATATTTGCTCCACGGCCACTGACAAAAGTAAAATTCTTCAAGTTACAATAGACACCGTATTTTTTTTAAATTAGCAACAATTCATTCCTTATATACTCCCCAGTTTTCTTTTCGTCAGGACCAATATGTTTAGTGCACAGAACAAGATTGCATAACATGGCTTTCTTTACATAGGGCAATGTGATCCCTAAATAACTGACATTTTTGTAATTATCTGTCCACAAGTCCCATCCCCTATTGTACCTATGTAGGATTTTATTTCTTGAATTAGCTCTTCTCGAGATTTCTGAGCCACTGAATTAAGATTTATCGAAATAGTTCTTGGATCTTAGGATCTCCTAAGTTAAAATAACAGAAGTGAGAGAACGAAGGACTAAGAAGAAAAGGGAGAGATAATGAATGGGAGGAGGGGAGAGAGAGCGGGAGGGAGAATGGGGGAAGGACGAGAGAGAGATGGGGAGAATGGAGGAAGGGAGAGAAAGGGAGAGAGAATGGGAGGGAGGGAGAGAGAATGGGAGGGAGTGAGAGAGAAAATGCTAGAAAGGAAGATAGAGAGGTAGAGAGAGTGGGAGGATGGGAAAGAGAATGAGAGGAAGGGCGAGAGAGAGGGGGAGAGAGAATGGAAGGAAGGAAGAGAGAGGAGGGAGAGAGAATGGAAGGAAGGAAGAGAGAAGGAGGAGAAAGAATGGGAGTAAGGGTGACAGATGTGGGAGGAAGGAAGAGTGGAAGAGAGAATGAGAGGAAGGGAGAGAGGGAGAGAGAATGGAGGGAAGGGAGAGAGAATGGAAGTGAGAGAGAATGGAAGGGAGAGAGAATGGAAGGAAGGAAGAGAGAAGGAGGAGAAAGAATGGGAGTAAGGGTGACAGATGTGGGAGGAAGGAAGAGTGGAAGAGAGAATGAGAGGAAGGGAGAGAGAATGGAGGGAAGGGAGAGAGAATGGAAGTGAGAGAGAATGGAAGGGAGAGAGAATGGAAGGAAGGAAGAGAGAAGGAGGAGAAAGAATGGGAGTAAGGGTGACAGATGTGGGAGGGAGGAAGAGTGGAAGAGAGAATGAGAGGAAGGGGGAGAGGGAGAGAGAATGGAGGGAAGGGAGAGAGAATGGAAGGGAGAGAGAATGGAAGGGAGAGAGAATGGAAGGGAGAGAGAGGGAGAAAGAATGGAAGGGTGAGAGAGAGGGGGGAGGAAAAGAGAGAGGGAGAAAAAAGGAGAAGTGGAAAATATATTTATTTGTTGTAAGACATTGTAACTAAATAGTTTGTCACACTCTATCGACGTTTGATTATTCTTTTTATCTTTGCTCTTCGTTTGTTATTGCTTTTGTCATTTTCGTTCATCTTTAGGATTCTTTCTTTGTTCTTATTTGGTTTTGCCTCATTTTTTCACCCTCTTCCGAAGTTTTATTCTTCTTTTCAGTCCGTTCTTCGTTTATTATAATGTTCTTTTGACGTTTCTCAAAATTTCCCGGGGTAGAACTGCTGGTTCTCAACTAGTACACTAGAATTTTTTTAATGAGATTACTATTAATGCTATAGAATAAAATTACATGCGCTACACTAAGTTTTTAAATTTAACAATGATATGGTGTTATATAAGTATTATCAGAAGAATTGTGCGACCGTCAGAAAAAATTGGTGCAATATATATAGTGCAAACTTTTTCATATACTACGTATGCATCTGGTCCCCCTATATTCTTGCCTGACTGGGAGTAACTCTTACTGCTATAAAAACACACCGCAGAAAATGTTTTCTGAACATAAATGGTATTAATTTATTGATTATATGAATTGAACTTGATAAATAGTTATACCATACACAAATATCAATTATTAACGGAATGGCGATGCCACATAGGCGCTGAAACGGTATTGTTCGAAGAAGATTGTTGAGAGAACTGGGGAGAGCTGGGTGGTAGCCGTGAGTAAAAATCTATACAATATACTGTCGCTGGAGAGAAATATGGCTTAAGAAGTATTATTTATTACTAAAAGGTCTATAATTGAATTTTAATCAAAATCGATAAACCCATTTTTTAATAAATTGACAGTATGTTAAAATCAACAAGAATAAACTACTCGTTATTGTTGCCCTATAATATTTTTCTCTTTAAATTTTCTTTTCTGAATAATATCATGCATAAATACCAAATAAAATGTGCTTTAATTGAACCGTCTATGCTCTTGAGCCTCACACAGAGAGACGGCATAGCGAAAACCACTTTTTAGCCTACTTTCCAGAATGAAGATAGGTTTATAGTTTTATCGTTGTGTCTCTCCGTCCCCCTTATTAACTTTTGCACCAATAAACCGATTTTCATTACACTTGGTGGAAATCTCTTGCCACATGGGCCAGGCTTCCGAGGATAGTTTTTGGTGCGAAGACTGAAGTCTCGGGTTCGATTACAGGAACTCTCCATCCCATTTGATTTACATAGAAAATCTGAAAACCATGGTGCAGGGTAATTTTCTCTTGAACATTAAAATACCATAGAATTATAATATCGGTGCAAGATTTGTACTATTCTCAGGAGAAAAAAATAGATATTCAATTTACTATCGTAGAAGTTTGCTTATCAATCGTATTTCTTAGAATTTCGCGTAATTACTGGCTTTTTGCAGTTTTTATTACAAATTACGATAGGGTTGCCATATGAACGACTATTGTTGGACTCGGATTCGGTTTAGTCTAATGCATATATCGTACGCGTTATATTTTCCACACAAATACGCGTGATCAATTTAGTTTTCCGGTCGAATGTATTTGTTATATTTTATAACGCTAAATTATAAAATTAGGCAGCAAAGAGCTGCATATCCGCGGTGATTTTAAAGCTTTTAAAACCAATATAAGTATTAAATATATGATTAATTATATACATAATATCCATATTCTTTACGTTGGTCCGTCCGTCTGTCAGTCCGTCCGTCCATCTGTTGGTCCGCCGGAACGCTATATAGAAATCCCCATAAGAGAACACTTAAAAATACATTTTTTCCACTTGCAGGCGTTTTTTTTCTTTTGCAAAATTAAATTATAAGAAATTGACCTACGACATTCGGACCTATACCATTTTAAAGAAACATAAACATAAATCCTTATTCTTATCATCGACTTTTTGCCTTTGGTTCTAAATCGCTCAAGTTATACGTTAAAATCACATTTATTGGAAAGTTTTAAGCTTTTTAAAGATATGCTGTCTTGCCGACCGTATCATTGTTAAACCTCGAGATTGTATTGTCGCCCTTATACAAAATGCGTAAGGAAAGTATGTTTTGAATGCTTTAGTACGAGAGAGAGAAGGCGCCCGAATTATTTAGAATTAAAATCGTGTTTTTCATTAATTTCTTTTAAGTTAACTTACCATTGAAATTTTTGGTATTAACTATTTTATATTTATTTTCATAGTTTTTTGCAGTACATCTTATTATTAACCGGAGATGTAAATTCGCATCGCAAAAAGACATTAAGATGCAGACCTTTTTTGTTTACATTTTAAAATATTTCAAGGATGAGGCATTTAACTTAGTTATGCGAAGAGATTTTTCACGTTTTCACACATTTTGTTTATATTGGACCAATGCTGTCCCAATTGTTGAATTCTATTCTTGGCCTCATAATTTAGTGCATAATTTAGCGCATTAATATGCGTCCGACTTTTATACATGGGTATACCTTATTTACTTTATCTATTAAGGAATTAGGGAGAGGAAGGAAAAGAGAATGGGAATGAGCTGAAATTGAGAAAGAGGAAGAGAGCGTAAAATTTGTGTAGGATTAAAAGGAGCTGCAGTACAAAAATAACACTAATAAATTATAATTGATTATAAAAATGTTATACTATTGAATCATGCGCCATTGCCAAATGGTGGGAATTTATAAAAATAAATATATAGGTTACGTAATTTTCAATGGATTTCGTTAACTGATAATAGAACAAATAATTCGAACCGAATTTCAAATAGGAGTGAAAAAATAACATTTTATGACTTTTATTTAAATTTCTTTAACTATAGTTATTTTTCTGGAAAATTTTCAAAACTAATATAGTTAAAAGAAGAGTGCGATCTTAAAATATAGTTCAACTCATTGCAGTTCATGTAAGTATTTAGTTAATAGTAAGTTACTACACATTTTTCCTTTGATGGTAAATTGACAGTTCGTCCACATTTTATCCTGTTTTTTACGAGTTAATAAGAGTAACATAATTCGTTTATTAAATTAATTCTATACGTTTTAAATAACTTATTATTTGCTCATATATTTCAAATAAATTTCAGCTACTTCTTTATGCATTATATCTTATTATTTCGGTTTTCATATTATTTTCAGCAAATATTTGGATCATCATTTGGCCTCTCTGCTAATCATTACTTAAACAGTATAATTAAAACAAAAATAATTTTCAAAAACACTGATTTGTGCATGAAAGCCAAACCAGATCATAGCATATCTTACTGATTCTTCATATCGAAATCATATATTTGGAATACTTTTATGATAATCCCGTCATATTTGACGGCAATTAGGCTAGTAGATTAATAGATGATTAAATGGAAAGTAGGCATCATAAGTTCCGTTTGAATCATCTTGTTTGGACATACAGATACATAAAACGTGTATTTCCCTCAGAATCTAAAAGTCGATTTTTTTCGCAATTACATTACTTTCTCTATATACTACGTATATGAAAAATTAAAAAGCACTAATTAATATGTACAGATATGAATGTAGTTGGAAATGAAAGAATTAATGAAAGAACATAACATTTAAGATTTATGTTTATATCCGATCAGGAAGGACGAAAGAAAGAAGAAAAAATTTGACGTAAAGATCCTTTTTATACACTCGTTTTAATCTCGCATCAACTTTCCTCCTCGGTCGGGGTTTTCATCGGGTTTGAGCAAATTAAATAGCGAACCCATTAATTACAGCGACAAAATTTGCCTGCCTTGAACCGCCGTGCAGGCTGCGTCAAAATTTGTTCCCGTCGGGGGTAATCCGCTATGTAATGAAGTATCGAAAATTTTTGTCGAACGTTGACGATGCTATCATACCGTAGAAATTTCATGCAAAGCCGATTAGCCTTTTTTCTCTCTCCCCTTCTCTCGCAATCTCTCTCTCTCTCGGAAATCATTTAGCAGTTATTTTCCAGTTCATTCCCTGCAGCCGGAATTATTCGCTGCCCATTATATATATATATATATGAAGAGGGGCAAAAAAGTGCCACTTGAACGATCTGCCGTTTTCAAAATTTTTGGAAGTGTATGTGTGTAAGTTCTATAGAGAAAGAAAGAGAGAGTGTTTTTTTAAAGAATGGGAGTGACGGGTAGAGCCTAGAATATTTTTTTCTCACAAATAATAAATATCCTCAGGATTAAAAATAAAAATCGAAAGATTAAAGACGATCGATCCAGTCTCGCGCATAAAAATTAAATAAAAATTTCGCCCCTTTCTCTTCATTTTCCGTTCCCTCGATTTAGTATCCTTGCGAGCGTTTGATTCGCAATACCGACCCCTCACTCCGGTAACCATCCCCTTCCTCTCGCTCACTCTCTTTATAAGCCCACACCACGGCCAAACACACGGCGAGAGGTCGCTCTACCCCCACCCCGCCCCCCAGGAAAACGTTATACATCACACACATACGCGTAGCGTTGAAGAGGGTTGTCCCTCGTGGCACATGAGGAAGGTTAAAGGTCAAAGGATGACCTCTCAGATATTTATGCAACTCTCAGGCTCTCTCTCCATCACTCTTCCCATTTCACCCTCTCTTTCCCTCTATCGTCCCACTGTTTTCCTCTCTATCTTTACAGTCTTTTCCCTCCCCAAACTCACGCCCTCTTCACCTCTTCTCAGTACTTTTATGCTCCCTTCTCAACTCCCATTTATGCACGCTCGTTTTCTCTCTCTTTTCCCACTTCTTTCGAACGCTCCCCATTTTCCACACTCTCTCTCTCTCTCTCTCTCTATGGATCTGTATATCTTTCGCAGTTCTGGCACACGCGTTAAAGGTCATCTCCCCAAATCTCACGGTCCGACAGAGATCCAGGGTATGGTAATGGAGAGTATACACACACAAAAACCCGCAAACAGGAACATACACACCCATAATAATACGGGCTCACATCTCAGATGGTCGAGTAGTTACGTTCAAACATTTATACTGTTTACTTCTCTCTCCTTTTCCTACTCGAACACTTTTTCTCCATCCCTCTCTCTCCCTTCGTCATCTCTTCCTTGCTTCCTCTTTACTTCTCTCCCCCTCTCCCTTTAAGGATTAAATGTAAGAAGGTACTACATAGTCTCAATTTCACCCTAATAAAGTCGTTTGTCTGTCTGTCTGTCTCTCTCTCTTCCTAGTTCTCTATCCCTCTTCTCCCCTGCGTCTCTATTCGTCGGTCATTCTCCCTCAGTCTTTCCCTTTCCATCCATTTCTCTCCCTTCTTTGTCTCTCTCTCTCTCTCTCTCTCTCTCTCTCTCTCTCTCTCCCTCTCTCCCGACTTCCCCGTCTCTTCCTTCTCTCCGTCTCTATTTCTCCTCTCCTTCGCAGTATCTCCCTGTATCTCTATCACCTCTGTCCTTTTGTCTCTGTCTATATTTTTCACACCCTCTTTCACCCCTTCACTATTCCTCTATCTCTCCATTGGTTTCACTCATTTCACCGTACTGCAGGGTGATATTTTTGTTCGAGAACCATGAAAAATAACTATAACTCAAGATATAAATCAGATAGAAAATTGAAATTTTTTGTGATTAGAGTTTGATGATATTCAAAAGTTGTAATTATAGAATTCTACAATAAAATTCTGAAAGTGACAGCCATTACCTATACATAAACAGGCTCTCCGCAGCATGATTTCCAACACAGACTGCGGAATTTCTCGAATAATACCATCAGTAGCATCCTTGATCCTTGCCATCAGTTCGTCAAGAGTATGGGAATATATAATATTTAGCTTTTTAATGTATCACCGAATAAAATAATCAGGGGATGTCAGACCTGGGGATCAAGATGGCTATAATGGCTAGGAAACAATACGATCTCACTGAATAGGAAACGTTCCTTCATGCTGTGATGTGTTGTGTGGCTATTGATTCCATCTTGTCGAAAATAGCCTCGATGAATTTCATCCTCTGTTGGGTACACCATTATTTATTTTCATGTTAACATTGTAGCGATGCCATAGATGTTACATTTAAGGCAGAGGGGGGTAGGAAGAGATGAATAGAAGAGGGAGAGGAAGAAGGTGGATGTGAGGTGAAGGGGAAGGGTCGGGGAAGGTAAAGAGGGGGATGTAGAGAGGGTGGGGTAAGAGGGCGAGAGTGTAATAGTGGCGAATCTCCATACTTTTGATGAACTCAAGGCAAGAATCAGAGAACATACCCAAGAACAGTCTTTGCCGGAAAATATGCTGCGGAGTGCACGTTTATGAATCCGGAGTGGTGGTTGTCACTTTCAGCATTTTATTCTAGATTTTAAAAATGAATATTTTTTAGTATCGTCAAACTTTTATCAGAAACCTTTTCAAATATCTAACTGTTTTATATCATGAGATATAACTATTTTTAATGTTTCTCGAATAAAAAATCACCCAGACAGGAGCGCTTTCTCTCTTACTCTTAAAGAATAATGCTATTCATAAGCCACAGTAAAAAAGTAGGAACGAGATGGACTGTGAAATAGACAATTTTTGGAAGCAAATGTCGCGAGCGAATTCGGGGACGGAAAAAAGGTAGGATAGCGATCCATAAAATGCCACGCGGATGGAGATCATCAGGATCCCAGAGGCGACCTTTTGCATGCCGCCTCCGTCGCCCCGTGACGCGAAGGGAGATGCGTCACGTCCAGCCCACTAATCGTGTCGAGCGGAATCGATTTGAAATTCGAATTGACCGACCGAACGTTACGCTTTTTTTCTTCTCGAAATTGGGATGCATTCCACAGCAAAAAAATCATAACAATTAATATGACTTAAATCTTGAAATAATTAATATCGGCCAGTTTTAATTATCAGAAATGCACGAAACACCAGCTTTTTGTAAGGGTGATATAAAATAAAAATGAATTTTCTAACGCCGTGTGTAAAATATAGATGATTTCTATTCGTAGGTGGACGGAAAGAAAAAGAATTTAGTAGAGTTAGGTCTACGCAGTAGCATTATGCTAAGTATCCAGGTTATTAAGATGACCAACAAAGGCATATACTCAGCGCTAAAAGAATAAGAAAGAGAGAACTTTCATGTATCGGAAATTTACAGTGGACCCATGTTAATTTGAAATTAAAAGTATCAAAATATGAAACACTAATGATCAAGTTTTACCGATTTTTAAAACACTTCTAACGATAAAAAATATTTCTAGACTGATTATTTAGGAAAGCTCTAGAGATAAACGACAAATATGTTGGCGACTTTTGCACTTGAAAATCTGAAATAAAAGCACATGTACGCGCCACTTAAAAATGCCGCTTTGTTAATGGATATTTAATAAATTACTCGGAAAATATTTGGATACAGATAATCTACAACAAACAAATAATATTTTTTTCGAGGTTTACATAATAACTCACGCGCAAAACCTTAACATCCCTTACCTAACTGATGTACGAAAGAAGCAAATTATAAGTTCTCCAGTTTATGTGAGTCTCTTACATAATTCTTTCATGATATTAATTTAAATTAATTGCATAACGCCATTTCGACTCGTGAAATATTCCTCCACGAGGCTGACACAAACAAATCCCTGGCGGCGACTGGCTTTTAGGGTCTGATTCAGCAAAAAAAGGACCTACAACAGAGGCGTTGGTCAAAACTGAAATCTCAGTAAAGAAGAAACCTCGCCTTTCGCCACAATATGTCAACAGCATTCTGCCGGACATTCCGGAAGAAGGAATGCCCACTCACACAAACACAGGCACGCACACACACTCAAGTTAAATCACAGCACTCTACCAAACTACTCACACAAAATAAAACAATTCCACTTTACTTCACTCCAACGATCTCTTCCAACCTTAACACTTCGTTTCCACCCTTGTACTCAACCCCGGGCGCGTAAGTTTTCATTCCGAATCGCTGGGTAAATAGTGTGTGAGAGAGGATGGGGAGGGAGAGAAGAGGAGAAAAGGGCGTGTAGAAGAAAGAAAGGGAGAGAGAAACACGTGAGAAGATAAGATAGGGAGAGGAAAGGTTAGAAGTAGGAGTGGAGAGCAAGAGGAAGTTGAGAGGAGGGAGAAATGAGGGAAAGAAGATGAGAAAAAGAGGCGGGAGGGAGAAATAGTAAGATGAGGGATGTAAGTATAGTAGAAGACGGAATGTTATAGGGAGAGAGATAGAGTGTGTAAGTGGGGGAAATGAGAGGTGAGAGATGGAGGGGGAGAGAGATATAAGGTCAGGGAAAAAGGAGGGAGAAATAGGAAGAAAAAGAGATATATAGTAACAGAGGTGAGGGATGGAGAGGAGGATGGAAGTATTAGAGAAGAAAGAGGGGTGAGAGGGAGAAAAGAGGGAGAAGAGAGAGTGAGGGAGAGATACGGGAGCAGATTGAGAGAGCGAGATGGAAGCAGGGGACAGGCGGCGGTGAGAAACAAAATATGCAGTGGTAAGGGGGATGGGATTTGGGGTCCTAAACTCGCCGCTGGCGCATTTGGGCATTTGTCTGTCCCTCGAAGGGATCTGCGATTCATCTTCTACGCCCTTGCACATGGACTTCGCCGCCAACCTCTTCTCCAGCCGCCGCCTCTCTCTCCTCTACGACCACCGGCAGAGTCCACGCAAACAGACCGCTCCACGCACCCGTATTTCCCCCCTTCTTCCTCTCTCCCTCCTCCTCTTCTCTCGATCCCAGTGTATCGTCCTCTCTCCATATTCTTCGTCACGTCACTTCCCATGCTTTCTTCCCACTTGGATAACTATCTTTCTCTCTCTCGTTCGCATCGTAGACTCTAGAGAAACCTACCCTTCCGTCTCTCTCGATCTTTCTACTTAATTCTCTTTCCAACGTAGTGCATGTTGTGCCTGGACTTTCCCCGAATTCGGGGTCGTTTCTTTTCGTGGTTTAACACAATCGTCGTGTAGATTTTTGACCCACACTTTCTGCTCCACGAGGCCAAATCGATTGTTCGAAGTTGTGCGTCTAACAATTTTTCTGACATTTTTGTCGCAATCTTAACGTATATGTGAAAAATAAACTGTGCTAATTTTGGTAAAATGTAGCTTAGACTTAAAACTATAAAATACATATAATTAAACGAATTAGGCGTGATTTTGTGGAATGAGAATGAATTATTCATAATGATACGTTACAAAGTGTATCATTTAATACGAATAATATAAAATACAGCTTTCTAAAAGCTAAACGTGCATTTAGAAATTTTTAATTGTTGCAATTTACAGACGCAAGAGTTAACTCTAATTGCCATAAAAAATTCATAAGTCTAAGTGCGCATTTCGGCTACAAAATTGTTGCTATTAATGGTGATTCACCAATAGCAGATTCTAATAAATATTATACTATTACAACTAGACACTACAATAAATGAATGATCATTAATGACGGCTGATTTGTAACCAAAATGTGCATTAGTTTTGGATCCATTGCCGATTTCTGTCAATGTTCTTTAATGTATTATTACTTTATGCATTACAAGGCTTACCATAGTAATTAATATAAAGAAAAAATTTTAAGCAATTAATCAAAACAATCCAGTCTTCTGAATTAAAACAAAAGGAGTTTAAATAACTTCCTGCCACATTACTAACTACTACATATGACTACATATATGCATTAAAATCAAAATAAAATTGTTCTAGCATTCGGCATAAATTTTCTTATTTAGTTCTATCATAAAAAATAACATTCTATACTTGACTAAAATTTATAGTGAACTCAACGAGATTCCATTAGAATAAAAGAAATGCAAAGGAGCCCTCCATAAATTTTATCCAACCCCTTTTTCATTCTCACTGGTAAGAGCGTTTCCGCTACAACAAACACTTCATGCTACTTTTCACGTCTTAACGGGTCTTTTTCCTTACGTTTAACTTTTTCACCGTATCCCTCTCTTTACAACGCAGTAACATTTTGTTTCCTCCCGAGTTCACTCTCGCCTAGCAGGCCAATCTCCTCCACTACCCCTTACTCCTCCATCCTCCCCATCCGTTCTCCGCCTACCCACTCACCCTCTTCCTTCTTCTAAGCCTCTCCCTCTCTCTCCACCCTCCGTGCAACAATTCATTTCTGTCAGCACCCTCCCTCAATGTCCCCATTCTCTCCCACGCGCACTCTCTCCTGCTCCAAAGCTAGAGAACTCTTCAATCATTCCATCACCGAAAAGTCTTCAACGCCTCTTTTCCTTCCATCCTTTATTTTCCAATTCTCCTCATACCCCTCCGTTTTCTGTTCTTCCACCTCCTCCGTTTCAATCCCTATCTTTCTCTCTATATCTCTCACACTCTTCCATTTTATTCTGCCAATTTTTTATCATTCTCCTCCAACGCTCTTCCTCTCTCTCTTTTCTTCTTTTCCTCTACAACCCTCTCCCACACGTTGTCTCGGATTCCTCGTCACGATTCGAAACGTGTTCCGCCAAACATATTTTCCATCCTTCTATTTCCAGCATAGACTCTAGCCGCTCTTTTATATACAACCTTGATCCCCGGAAAAAAATGAAACGACAATTCCCGCCTGTCCTCCACCGAATTCCTCCTCCTGTCCTTCCTCAGCCTCCTTTTTACCCCTTTCTTACTTTTCTCTCTCTTCACCGGGAACGCTCCATTCACTCTCTCGCTTGCGTGTTCGACACCGAGCACCACTCTCACCCCCACTCCTCGTGGGCCAACATATATCCTCCTCCACCTCTCCCTCCCTCCGATCCGTTCATCCAATCCCTGACGGCGACGTCTCACCACAAAAGTGCGACTTGCGTCCTCCTCCGATACGACCGATCGTTTATGCTTTTTTCGTATCGATACCGTAAGAAAATGAGGTCGAGGGTTTCAAAAAAATGTCCGCATTTTTTCCTCCGAAAGGGTTGTATCGGAAAAATTGTGGCGAGAGGGAGGAAAGAAGGGAAGAGATTATTTCTGGGGTTAAAACGAGAGTCTGGTAAAATAAATAACGAGCAACGTTGCGGGTATCGGTTAAGAGGACGCTTGTGAACTCCAGGTGGGATGAAAATGAAAGGAGATTTCGATCAATGGCATTGTAAAAAATCAACTCGTTCAAGTGTTTTTTTTCGATGGTTAACTAGCTTGGCGTTAAACTACACAAAGTTTTGAGGGAGAGTGTGCGGGCTTATTCATGTTCGACGGTAAATATATTCAGAAGATGATTCTAAAATGGCTGCGAATCCATGCGGACGATGCGATTTCTCGAGAAACTTCATGCATCAACCTGTACATATAATAGAACAAGAGCATCGGAAAATGACGCGAGCATAAAAGTCTCCAAAAATGTAACTTTTTAAAGTATAAAGTCATCCAGCGATAGAGGCTATAGGTCAGATATCTAAACTTATAACGAATAATGTGCGTTCATTCAATCGAGAAAAACTGAAACTTTTAGAAGTCGACCACATTGGACCTCTATTCTCAAATGATCAGTAATATAAATTTCAGCGCATACCTATCGGACGGTATATAGAAATTAATCTATCCCTTTGAATTTACTGTCAAAAATGAGCCAGAAAAAAATCGGCAAGTCCTAGGATTATAGGAAGCGGAAAATGCGACTTCTTTTCGTCTAAGATCTTTTTCCAATTCCTCCTGGAT
Organism: Tanypteryx hageni; assembly: GCA_028673005.1. Lineage (NCBI taxonomy): Eukaryota > Metazoa > Arthropoda > Insecta > Odonata > Petaluridae > Tanypteryx > Tanypteryx hageni. Next base: position 81,044,647 of record CM054116.1, on the reverse strand, counting down.
ACGACAAGACATAATCTTCCAGATCTCGGGCAATAACAAATCCTTTTACCGTTAAATCCCAAGAACCTAAGGTACCTGGTATCGGCTTCTAAAATTCGTGCACCTTTTTTATTCTTGCAGTGACATCCCTGAAAGTAAACGAAAATGGCGCTGGGGATGGATCAGATCAGACAAAGCACAAGAGAAACGTATGACGTAACACAAAATCGAGATGGAAAAAATGACTGGGCTATTACGGATAATGCTATCCTCAGAATTCTTTGCGAGCTGTTTTTTCGTAGAATTAAACACGTCCTGACAAAACTCTCAAAATATTATCTTAATTCTTTGCGATGTTTTAGATGTTGATAGCAAGGAAACATATACACGTATATCTGAATTAATATATAAATGACAGTTTAAATTGTCATTCGGAAACCGGAAAACATGGAAACTAAAAAACATGTAATGGTAATCTTATATAAGGCAATTTAATGTAATTCATGTGTCAAATAATTCTCCGCGGATAAAAAAACATTGGATATAAAAGCATTTCTAAAACTTTTGCCAACCTTTTTAAGGCGGATAAATGTAATATTAAAATTTTAAATTGAAAATAAGAGAAAAAATAGTCTTCTACAGCAATACACACACACAAGAGTACTCGAGCTATTCGCTTCGCTATCCATGACTGCAAAATGACAAATGGTTTACAATAACATCAAAGAAATTTAATCCTAAGCATATAGAGTTGCGCGTATACGTGTTGTTTCAGTATTTTGGTATAAGTTGTCATTTCTCAAAGAAGCGTAGAAGATGGATGAATTTCATTTTTGGCCGCTTTATATTTTTGCATCTATGTCTGCTTACTCTTTCTAGCCGCCCTGCAATCTCCCTGCCCACCAACTTTCTCTCTCCATCAATCCTGAAGTGGAGACACGACCGAGGCAGTGAATAAAAATCGACGTCCTGGGCGGCACGCGGTCGGAATTTACAAAAATAAATAAATAAAATAAAACAAAAGAAAGAACGAATCGTGGATGCCTAATCTCATTCGTGACGGACAAGGGGACCAGTCAGGGCCCAAGCCATCCCATGGCGTCGTTCCCTCCGAAGCCATCCATTCTATCACCCGCAACCACCCGCCCTTTCATCCCTCTTTCCCACCCTCAACGCGCTGACGAAATCCCCACTCTGCAGCCCGTCTAACCAACTCCACCTGACATGCTCGACCCAATCTCTCCCAAAACCCAGCCGGTCCGCCACTCTCTCTAACCAGTCCTCTCCCTCTCTTTTAGCCCTATCTCTCTCATCTCCCCTGCCGTTTCTATTCCTACGCTGCCCTCTCAATTCTCGTTCATCATTCTTTTGTTCCCCTTCCCTCTCTCGTCGAAATCCTACATTCAGATATTTCGTCGGCGCCTCCAATCCCAACTCTTGCTCCTTTTTGTTTTAATATCCCCGTTCGCCTCAAACTTTCCTTTCTAGTTTGCGTTTACAAACGCATCGACCGCGGTTCCGGCAGACAAGCTTCGCTCGACGAGGCAATTTCACACACAACCGTCTGAATACGAGTTGACATTTTAAAGTTGCTTGAAATGCGTCGATTCATATGTTTTTCTTTGTAATTAAAGCGAAAAGGGTTTATCTTTTCTTAGATGGTGTAGAAGAAGCAATAAAAAGCGTGTAATTTTTTTTAGTGACCTAACGTATTGTCCATTATTTTAAAGGATAGTCGACGGCTATAAACTTCGTACCCACAAAATTTCCACCGTGGAAGAAATTCGGTAAAGATAGTAGACGAGGTAAGAAACGTTCTTCGCATCGCGCCACCCACTCCGGAATGTATGCGGTGAGGTTTGGAGTAACAATATAAATTCCTCACTGAGTGACTGACTGAGGACGGGCATTATTAGGGCGGCACAAAAGACGGAGGGAGAAAGGAAAAGAGGACATGGAGTAGGATGAAAGAGGCAGAAAGAGAGCCTGCTTGATAAGGAGGAATTTTTCCTCGAATTCGCGAGCGGAAGAGAATGTATCTTTTCCGTAACATCTCTGACCCATCCTAAAAGTTAGCCATACATCCCTCGTATACTCCCGTCCCGTACAGGGAGCCCACATCAATCCGATCTATCATTCCCACTTACTTCTCCGATACTCCTATTCCATCTCATCCTATGTCACTCTCTCTCTCTCTCCTCCCCTATATCCATATCTCCTCACTTGCTTCGAATTCCTCAAACGATTCGTATTCCATCCTTCCTTCCCTCGTTCCCATCCATCCATTTGCTAACCTTAAAAGATGTTGGAACGAATTCAGAGAGTTCTGTATTTTTCCGTGGTGGTATCCAGCAATAAATCCCCACGGCCTCTCCCAATTCTTCTTGTTTCGCCGCATTTTAAAAACATCGATTTGTGCTTAATTTAAACCAGGATTTTAGAAATGCTACAAAAAATTGCAAATGAAAATCCTCGCGTTTAACAGTTTTTTTTAGTATGAATTTTCGAAGGATAAAAGTTTTCACCGGTATGTCTCGTTAAATTCGTTATCTTGTTGCATAATTTCAGCCAATTAAAGGAGAAAAATAGTGAATTTAAGAAAACGCTCGCGCGCAAAAATAAAATGCCGTCAATAATCCATCATTACTGAAAACATGGCATATTTTGAAGGCACAAAAATTAAAATTAAAATTCGAGAACCCTCTATCGCCTATTTTAAATTGGTTATTATTCAGACGCAATGTGGCATTGGAGGGTTTCAAAAGTCCGTTTCTGACGCGCTCCAGGGTCGGCCTTCCATTCCATCCGACCATGTCCGCCCACCTCCTCCCTCCCTCCCAGTTTCTCTCCGCTTCATTCCTTCTCCCATGTCTCTCTCGCTTTCCCTCCCTCCCCCTCTTTATCACGGCCAACTCCCGTCCCTTTTCAGATCCGACGCAGCATTTCCATTCGCGCTGCCTTGCTGGATCGCCAAAAATAAAAAAGACGAAAAAACGTTTCTCCCCGCAAAAGTAGTGCTACATCTCCCATCACTTAATTTTAGGGGGAGGGGGCTAATTCCTTTTGGAGTGCTCGGACCAATTTCCCCAAAAACAGAGCTACTCTGCCCCTCGATGATCCTTCCTCCTCTCTCTATCGCTTACTCATTCACTACTTTTTGTTTTTTTATATATTTTTCCTTCCCATCTGTTCCGTTTTAACTCCGATGCATCCAAAAATGTATCCTTTGCTTTCTCTTGCTTAAATCACTCTTCTTCTTCACGTATCTCTTGGATGTAACCGCAATGTGAACCAATACACCAAATCTTATTTCCGACTCTCAATATCTGAAGCATATCTATTTTTAGCGCATTTCTTTACTCAGAAATTCGTTAATCGTACTTCAATTACTCCTTTGGTGTTCTCTCATCCTACTCCTTTTACACTTCTACAATTAACAGTATACAAGCTTTCTTTGTAATCCCTTGTTGTACTATATTGTCGCTAATGTTAATTTGATCTTATTTATACTATTACTGTTGCTACTTTTGATTTGATTTCACTACAGAAGGCTCCCCACGCTCGGTACTCCTTTTCTCAGCCATCGAAGAGTATAATTTTGGTGATCTAAGATGTAGCCGAAGCACGAGAGTAGGGTGGCAGCTATAACGGATGAAATGATAAAAAAGAGAGACGCACCATAAAAGGTTTCCGATTGACTAATGCCGAAGGAAATCATTCGGATGAGATTTTTACTTCTTTCCCATTTATTTTTTCGATTTCTTATTTTTGTACTTCGAAAATCCCCCTCCCCGTGCAATTTTTCGCAGAGTCGTGCATTTATTCTGGACCATTTTTCATTTTGAAAATATATTTTTTCTATTCTATTTTTCTTTCGGTCGCAATTTTATTTTTTCTATTCGCGAGGAGCTTGGATGTTCGCCAGCCAGTGATCCGAAGAGCAAAAGGGAAATTGTCAGTTTGTCGTGGGATTGATACGGGGATGATTAATTCGAATGTCTTTTTTATATGGGTGCGAGGAAACGCCGGAAGGAAGGATGTTGGTAGGGAGGTCTGGGGGGAGGGGGAGAAGTTTTAAACATAAAGACGGGGTGAACTGATTTCAAACAGCCATGCGATGGTCGGACAATACCCCAAAATAAATTTTCCCCAGCCCTTCGGCTATCTTTTCTTTATGACTATCGGTTATATTATTACATCAAAAGGCGTTGTGCGGCGGTGGCTCCATTTATTTTTACTGTTATTTCATTAAAAATACCTCGACTCGAACTTTTGATGAAACATTTTATAAAGGAAAAATAATCTCTGATCGCACGTAACGGTGGATGGATAAGTAAAACTGAATGTGTAGCCATATTTCTGTCGAAAGGAAAAGATTTTATCACCAAGTACTCTTTTTGCCATAGCAAAATTTACAGCAGTTGGGATTGATGAGTGGCCTCATTTAAAACCACCACACTCATCACGGAGCTTTTAGATGGCTAAAACGTGCATGTAAATTCAAACATCGTCACGTTCGTCATTTATTGCACACAATACCTGTTAAGCACATGGATATCTTTCGACGACGGACAGAATTTTGATATCCTCAATTGGTTTGGTGCGCGATTTTGAACATGCACCAAACAATGTTGATTTACGCCTTTCTTCTACTACAAAACCAATTTACAACGGACAACGAATAATAGGCGATAATTTTATCGTCAGAAAATATTAATTCATAATAACTTAAATTTTAACTACAACCATACCGTGAATGTTTTTTATGATAGGCAACAGATAAACATTTTTACTATTCTCTATAGTGTTATGACCAATTTCACCCTATCACCAATGTGCATAATTATTTTTGGAGTTAATCCCATGATATAATAAGCATACCCTCTAGCGCTTACAGAGACTTGTGATCAAATAATCAACACTAGGAAACAAAGATTTTTGTACTGGCTTTTCAACTAAAAAACATTAGTTTCGTTACCAGCGGTAGTTCTCTACTGATAGTTAGCTGATTTTTAAAGCAATAGCTCTACAAGTAAAATGGTTCCATTATTCAAAATTTAAAGCTCTATGCCTAGGAGTGTTTTCTAGCCCGCATCGTGCAACGGGTCAAAATACTTCGATGCCAAAGAAAATGTAAAACGATATAAGTTATCAATTTACTCGGTAAATTACAGCCACGTTAATTTATACTTGCATTAAAGGTCGAAAGGATGGAATTCGCTAAAATCTCAAGAAAACTGACGTTATAAAACATTGCGATGCAGCAAGGATCAAATCACTCAAAACTTTATTTCATCATAACTAATACGAAATTGGCAAAAAAGTCCAAAAATACGAACGACTTCATTATTTTTAGTAGGTTTACGATGCATCCGTCTTTGACAACTCGAAGGTCTTCTTATGGCATCAATTTCTCCGATATTCTACAGGAAATCAACTAGCAGATTTACTTTCATAAAAGTTGACAGGTGAAAGCCACTGCTAAGATTCATCTTTCACCAAAGCCGCGCCAGCAAATATAGATCGGGTGAAATGGGAGAAAAAAAATCACTACCAACAAGTCTCCGTCCCGGAAGTATTTCTTTGAAAATGCCTTGAGAATTCTTCTATGGTTAAAAATACCCTACAATGTGGGATGTTCTTAACCATCGAGAGTATTTTATGCATCCGAATGCTTCTTAGGGAAGTCTTGCAATAAACGTTTGTTCATAGCTTTGACGAATGGAATGCCGTAAAAGACGGTTCCGAGTAAGCCGTATTTTCATCTTCAAAGAACGCACTCGAAATTCGGAACAGAAAGAATAAATAGAATATTCATAAAAAGCAATTAACAGATAGACCCTTTAGTTGCGCTATTATTCGCGTTGAATTGGGATGCGCGAGCCACGCGTCGCTGCGGTATATCAGTGGAATTAAGTGCTAGCCGTTGCAACTTACAGGATTTCAACACCAAGTGCATTGCCCAGTATCCTCTAAAATACAGCTCTGTGGTAGACCAAACTCACGGGCTCGTGGATTTCGCTGCACTTTGCGAGAAATGGCGCGGAAGATCGCTCAGCCGTTTCATCACTTCCGCTTCCGCTCGGCCTTCATTCGGTTTTCTGCGTTTTCAGCACAGTCTCTCAGGAAATTTACGCCGGTCTTAGGTCGAAAATTTAGATATTGGATTCCTTTCACGTGCGTTGCGAAAGTAAATTTCAACCAACGTGTCATCGTACAGCGAAAATTTTAAATCGCAGGTAGGTTTTTGGCGTCTACAATATTCATCATCGATGTGATTAGCGGCGCGACTAATAATAATGGTGAGACTGCGAACTAGGGCACGCTAGGAAGCATAAATTAGGCGGTTGGAAAGCATACTTAACCGAATATTGCTTTAAAGATGGCCTACCAATTTTTGAAATACCCAATAAACTTTCTGGTCTATTTTAACTAATTTAAGGTTATTATTACAGTCTATGAATATCCAATGACGATATTATATATTATGCCTAACGCCATGAGCAAATAATAAGACGGATCGTATTTCTTTTTCAGTTATTATATCACATATTTTTTACAATTCAGTTCTCATATTCATTTATATACATAAGAAAGTTATAAAGTGTTTCATGTACGCGATGAAACAGTGTTTTGCTAGCATAATTAACTTCAGTAAACAATCTTACCAAGATTAAGATAAAAATAAGATGAGTATATCGTTTTATGAAGACAATGTTAACGCCTTTTTTATAGTTTTCTAATAGACATTTGTATCTATTACAATATATGAACTCGATTGGTTATGCAATGTTGACGGGCGGATATAACATTTTGATACGAGACTAAAAATCACTTTAATAGCACTATTCATGACAAAAGTTTAATATTATCATTGTTACATACTAACCAAGAATCGGTAAAGGATCGCCATGTCTTTATTCCCCGGAGAATCTATTTTTCCTAATGGGGAGCTATTAATTTCTGCGATGCAGCCTCCTGTAAAATTCCATTTTAGTTAAATATACAGCGCGTAATTCGAAATTTCAATTTTTTAAGCGACACAGCATGATCGAGACAAATAAAATGATAAATAAGAAGACAAACACCGCGATAGAGGAAATTTCGTCCCTTGATCGAAGAAACCCGATTTTTCATTTATCGGTAAACCGAGTCGTTAAGTCAGCGAATATGATTGCGGATTTCATTAAGAGGATAATGTTCCGCGACGAAGGTTCACTTTTCCAATGCGTCGCTACGGTGCCTACTCCCCCCCCCCCCCCACAGACTTTTATTTTCTCCTGTTTGATAGTAAAAAATTCAAACACACAAAAGACATGGAAAAGAACCTAGTCATATTTATACATTCGCCAAAAATAAATCTTCTTTCCCGATGCAAATGATGCTCGAGCGGGGGAAAAACACGCGAACAAGCACTTTCACCGATTCGAAAGGACAATAAAAGGGAGTTCCAATTAGGAGGTATTGGGGGAAGTAAATCAGAGTATTTTGCAACTCTCATCCGGACTTAGAGAAAAGGGTGAATCCCTTGCTCCAGGGAACGCCAAGGCAACCGATGGTGCCTGAATTTTAAGAGGGATCCACCAGTTCCACTCCGATTTCCTCTCTCTCTCTCTCTCGCTTCCCCTCTTCCCCCTCCCATCTCTTCCTCCGCTCTGTTTTTCCTTCCTTCCTTAACAGACCGGCTCGAGCCGCGGCGGCGATATTCTCTTGTTTGAGGCAAATGACGACCACAATCCGCCACGTGGAAAAACTTTTCATCTGCTCCTTCCCACTCCCTTTTACAGAGGCCTCGCTAGATAGAGAGAGGGAAGGATAGAAATCCCCTCAGGACTCTTCCGAGGCATTGTAAATGATTCACTCCCTCTGTTTCACAGCTCTCCCACAGCATCTTTACCCTCCCTCCAACCCCAGCCCCGCCCACATATAACCCATCGACCTCCTTCCTCGCGTTCATTTGTAGGAGTTTACATTCTTAATAACCTTTATACAATTCCGGGAGAGAGAGAGACTCCGTTTTTTTCCGCATTCACTCCGTCCACTTTTTATTCTCTACTTCTCCCTATTCGCATACGGGGCGGTGTATCTGAGTGATTTATTAATGATAAATCTCAACGGTGCCGAGTTTTTTCCTCCCTATATTCCCGCTACCTCGCATTCTCTCTCTCGCTTCCTCCCACACTCTTTTCTATATCTCAGTAATCTTACTCGAACCACTCCTTTTTTCCGGTGTGAGGAGAGAGGAAATAAAGCGAGGCGAAAGAAAGGGAGAGGGTGGAGGAGAAAGAGGTGGATATAAAAAGTTTTCTCTCTCGGTTTTATGCAATCCGTCAGAGGGTCGGAAAGGATTATCGGTGGTTCGTTAATTTTTTTCTCTCGGCAGGGAAAAAATGAAAACGAATAGGACAGAGAGGGAACAATGAGCTTTTTCTTCCGCGGAGAGAAAGCTGATGTGATTATGATGAGGTTTAAGACCGTCTCTTTCTCTCACTCCCTTTCTCTCTCTCGTTCATGTTGGATTCGCGTGGCGTATCTTTATTTTCCCCATTGCTATCATCTCTTTTGCTCCAATCCCTCTTGGGAGCAGGAATTTTTATTCGGAAGATTAACGGTGATTTTTCTTTCGCCAAAAAGGTTTAAATTATTCGGCTACTATCTAGTTGTTTTCCTTTTGACTTCTGGATTCATTTGAATCCTTGAATTCTTTTTCGCAGCATATAGAGTATTCCATCGTGACGTCTTAGGTAGATTAATATTTAATAAAAACACCAGAGAAAGCACGAAAATGATGAGTTGAACACAAGACGGTAGTATAAAATTCGCAGCCAATTGATGGATTCATAAATTAATCAAGCCTTTATACGATAGATTCTATGAAACAATCCACTAACATTAATGTGAATTTAAATAATAATACTTGGTCAAATATATAAAAGTTGTATTAACTTGCTATAATAGTATTAAGAAACACGAGTAAGCACTAACTACCAAGTAGATATCATCATACTCAAGATTTTTAACTATTCCTATTACATACAATCATAAAATTGATAGAATACCGATTACTAAGGTAGTTAGAGCGCTGATATATAGCTATTACTGGACCTTTTCATGTTAGAAGATGGAAACTAGATCATTTATAGATCTTGATGTAACTAAAAAAATTCTAAAAATAGTGATTATTTTTCAAATAGGCTTTTGTATTGTTTCTCAGCGTCCTATATATACAGTAGTCCCTCGTTATCCGCGGGTTTGCCATGCGCTGTTTCGTCTATCCGCGGGTGCCCCGCGCCTGAAGTTAGGCCGCCAGTGTTACACTCTTTTCACACTGGTAGTTTTCTCAATATTTCCAAATGTTCGTACGCGTACGAGAATTATCGTCCATCTGACACCGCCGGGATTCCTAATACGAATAGTTTTTATTTACTTTCTCGAAGGGAGACGTTTCTCGTACATTCCAGCTTCTTACATTGTATTTAAAAGAATACATCCAAGCATTCCCATTTATTTCACTGTATCTAAATGGGTATAGCTCATACGACTTGTCGTGGCAGTTGTTTCACTCATTGTAAGAGTGCATCTGTCTCAGTCCCCAAGAAGCTATTATATAATTAGTAATTTATTTTTACCCTTAAATATGGAATCAAAGAGTTAATCGTGTGATATTGTTGGTGCAATTTCTAAGAGACCGAGGAAAGTCTTGCCGTTGGAGCAAAAAGTGGAAATCCTAAATCGCCTAGGAAGAGGGGAAGGTACAGCGTCTGTCGGTAGATATTTTGACGTGAATGAATCAACCGTGAGAACAATAAGAAAAAGTTAATGCAAAATTAGGGCGAGTGTTGTGGCTAGTGCTCCTTTGAGTTCAAAAGTTATGTACACATCCCGTGATACAAACATTCATTGAGGATCAAACACAAAAAAGTTCCTTTGAGTAGCAATAAGATTCGGTAGAAAATTATGCGAATTTACAACCATCTGTCTGAGACATTAGGCAGCACTTCTCAACCTTTCCAAGTTTTCAAGTAAGCAAGGGGTGGTTCCAAAACTTCAAAAAGAGATATCGGGGAGACGGCATCGGCAGACCACAAGGCCGCAACAAATTACGTGGGTGAGCTGAAGAAGCTGATAGAGAAGAAGGGTTATCCTCCAGAACAGGTCTTTAATGCGAAAGAGACGGGCCTGTTCTGGAAGAAGATGCCATCTAGGACCTTCATCTCCAAGGAGGAGAGAACTGCTTCAGGTTTCAAGGCATGGAAAGACAGAGTGACGCTTCGCCTATGCGCCAACTTGTCCGGAGATTGTATGGTGAACCCAATGCTTCTCTCCAGAGTAGAGAATCAACGAGCACTTAAAGGCAAGAATAAGGAACAATTACCAGTCTTCTGGAAGTCAAATCGTAAGACATGGGTTACCGAAACAGTGTTCATAGAGTGGCTACTAACTTTTTTTCTCCTTATGTAGAAAAATACCTTTCAAGAAAAAAACTGCAATTCAAAGTGCTTCTAATTATAGACAATGCGCCAGGTCATCCAAGTGAGGAGCTCCATAGGACACATCCTAACATTGAAGTGGCGTTCTTACCGCCAAATACCACATCTCTTGTGCAGCCATTAGGGAATTATTAAATGCATCAAAAGCTGTTACATTCGTAGAACTTTTACAGGAATCTGCGAGGCAATGAACCGTGATTCATATCTAACAGTAACTGATTGTTGGAAATGTTACACAATAGCTGAGTGTATAGTGAACATAAAGGAGTCCATAGATGAAATCAAGCAGGACAACATAAATGCCTGTTGAAGAAAGCTTTGGAAGGAAGCAGTGAATGGAGACGCAGGATTCCCCACAATTGCCGCAGAGATGCGCAAGATAGTGGAACTGTCTCATAGAGTGGGGGGTGAGGAATTTGAGGACCTCAATGTGGTAGAAGTTGAGGAACGTCTCAAGTCACATGAGAAAGAACTGACAGATGAAGATCTGGTGGAGTTAATAAGGATAAGGTTGACGAGGAGTTAGAAATAGACATGCTGCAGAATGCCGATCCTTCTATTAAAAAAAGTTTAAAGTTCCAGAAGAAGCTTGAGACTATACTGATGCCGTACAAAGCGGTACAGAGGGAATTGCAGAAAACAATGATTCAGCAGTCTATCCTCAATTACCTCAGTCGACCTCCACGCGGTACCTCTATAGCCACTACAGCTTCTGGTAGCGCAGGCCTTCGTTAGAGATCCCCATCTACATCATCTGAGTCAGTAGATTATGACTTAGAAGCTATTAACCAGCGTTAAAGTACCACTCATAAAGATTGGTGAAAGTTTTACATTCTAATTAACGTGCAAATTAATTATTAAAATGTTACGTTAACTTTCTGTAATTTAACTGATTTTTCAGCCTTCCGATGACATACCCAGTGGTTTATTTCCAGTTTTTAAATGCACAAGCAGTGTTTCCGTAGCCAAAGATGTTGAACAGCATTGATAACGATATCCTTCCAGATGACGTTCATCTAATAATACACTCCCCTTAGAAAGCAACTCTCATTTTTTTATAAAATGTGCATTGTTTCATTTCGTATTTTTTCGTATTTATTTTCGTGCGTATTTATAGCATTTTTGTATGTATCCTCTTGCAATTACTTAATACGACTTTAAGTGTAAATTTCATGTCTATCCTCCGCGTGTTCCTGAAGATCCTCATTTACCATAAGCGCTCCCTCGTCAACCGCGAGTTTTGTTAACCGCGGTCATGCTCCGAACGAAGGATTACTGAATATACATACACTCTAGAAATAATCACGCTTTCTATGTTCTTCTGAGAATAATTAAGTGAAGTGAAGTGAAGCCTAATAAGGTTACATCTACTTACTTTGCGGAACGGTTTTACTACTCTACACGACATCGTCGTCAGGTTATTTGCTCGAAACCTTTAAACCTTCAATCTTTCGCCTCCTCATTCCAACAGGGAGGATACCCTTTAGTACGTCAATCGCTCTCTATTGTCTTTTATAGCAGATCGTCTCGTTAACGACGTGGTTGCTAAATCCACCACAACAAGGCAACCGTTCTTTACAACATAATCGACAAACTTTCCGCATTCGTAGTAATCATATTTTTTCAATCTCCACCAAAATCCAGCTCTCCCTGCAAGTGTGAGCATAAAAAGACTTTTATCTTCTGTCTCAGGTTTTCTCCCTCCTTTTTCACAGAGACCAGGACCTGAATCTCTTCCACTATCACCTCTCTCTTTTTCGCTCCTTATCTTCCTCTTTCAACTTTCACAATTCTTCCTCTATATGCTTTCCCGTCAACAGCCAACCCTTCGTAACGTCTTTGTTTTCGATGGTTTTGGACGTCTTTCTAGCGTCCATTCCCTGCGACTCCCTCCCCCTTCCTTCCTCTTCGTCCTCGATGGGATCAGAGGTGCACCGTCCGACAAAAATTTTTACCCTCTAGCGGTCATGGCGCCTTACCCAATCCACTGCCCTCTATAACGCCCCCTAACCCCCTTTCACACGACACGGTTTGTTTATAGCTCCTGACCCTATGACCTCCGCACTCTCTTTGCTATCTCCGAACCTCATCTATACCCATTTGGGCGGGTCGTTTCTCGAAGGACTTAGGTCCCTGATGGATTTCTGTACTACCGGGAGCACCTAAATCCGGCGTTTATTTTATTTTCTGTGCCACCCACCATCATTACGAGATTTTCAATGCTTTAAAAAATTTCGAAACTCCGGCATTATACATTCCGAAGTTTTAATATCGCCGCTCGACCCAGTTTCACGTTTTAAATGGGAAGGGATCGGACACCGGCCGCGACCGATTTGGACGTCCTTGTCCCGGTTTTCGTGGGTATTGGGATCTCTTTACGTCTCTATTTCACAATTTAAAAACTTCTGCTTTTCGCATCGAGAGCTTTCCTGAAATATTATAGCGACTCCGAGAACAGAAGACGTAAAATTTCGAAGTTTTTTTTCCTCGACTCTTGGAAGAAGGGGAAACGGTGAAAGGAATTTTTGCTGAATAACATATCCCGCCATAGAATCTCGAACAGAGATTATTCGCCAACATCCAAAGATGTTCGTGGACACTAGTCTGGAGGGCAAGATACACCCCGTCGCTCTCCTGGAGAGAGTAAATAGAAAACATTCCGAGCACGACAGGAAAAAAGTTGCGCCAAGTTGAAATATATGGCAACTCCTATAGTAAACTATGTGCGCATTTTCAGTGCGATGTACCCATCCTGCTACATAATTCAACGATGTTAATAAAGAGGAGATGACTGTAAAAATAGTCCGTTTTGGCGTGACTCGTAATACCGTGTATTGGGATATAACGGGAAAATATAACGAAACGGGCTTTTTAAAATTATTATGTTGTACTTACTTAGTGATAGAAGATACAATTTTAATATAACTTTTAGACCAACTATAATGGGTTAGTCTCACTCTCTATCGATATATAATGTTTGCATGATAAAGATAAATATTAGCATTACTGCAATCAAACTCAGTCACAAGAAGTGTATCCGGACAAATATAATGAAGACTACGAAGAAACGCCGGAATTCGCTTATGAAAATGTAAGGTATGCCAGTAGTATGATAGGTTTCAACCAAAAAGAAAATAAAATTAAGGCAAGATGCAACAGTGAAAACTTTTGACAAAAATATGAATGATGATGGAGTCGCGGTAGTAATTGACACCTGTGGAGGAAACAAACAGAAATGTAACATCAAGAAAGTGGAGAATGGTACAAGAATATCCAAAGCGAGCAAAGTTTTAAAAAAGATTAAAAAATAATTGGCGTCGCATAAATAACTAAACATCTTCATCGCTTGCATCTAGTGAGGATCATGGGTAATTAAGAATCGCTATCATGAATCGCGCCAAAAGAATTTACAAATGTTTTAGTGCAAAATTAGAATTAAATGTGCCGCATAATTCAATGCAAAAAGGTCTTTTAGGTTTTGTATCCTTTTTGCAATCAAGTGAATCACATTGTAAAACTACGTCGCTCCGATAAACTAAACCGGATGTAAAATCATATGCGTATTTCAGCTGGCAAGGAGACGACCTCAGTTGCGATTCTCCGTAAGCGGATTCTAAAATGTAAATTATTTTTAATTCGGTGATCTTACATGACGCATACAATATAACGCGTCCGTCGTTCATGTCCCCACGTCGTAAGGTGGCTATGCTTTATTCTCAACGAACAGTATATCACTTCAAATTTACAACATAGAGGAGTCTCCCGTATCATTTATTTACACTTCCATATCTCTCTCTCTCTCTCTCCCCCCCTTCTCTCTCTCCCCATTCTCTCTCCACTCCTCTCCCTCCCCTCCCTCCCCCCTTCCCCCCCCTCTCTCACCCGCCCCCTCTTCCTCTCTCTTACGCGCTTATTAGGCATAACTTCATCATTTATTTTACTTTATTTTCCTGTATCATAATTACTATGTAATTACCCAAGCATGTCTTGCCCTACAATTCCTATTTCCTTCTCACCCCGTCCCTTATATGGATATTAATATATGTATTTATATATGATTTTTTTCTCTCTTTCTCAAATTGTTGTTGTTTTTCTCTTTCTCTGAACTATTAAGGAATTTTTCGCTGTTTTTACACCTCTCTTCTCTTAGTATGTGTTTTTCACAGTGGGAAATTGTTTTGCGTGTTAAAATTTTTTCGACATACAAAACTTACAATATTCTTTGGTAATGAATGCTCTGTGATATATTAACCCATATATAATTAACTTGCAATTAATATGTATTTTATTGTAATTTCTATGTTATTAATTTCTATTAATATGTAAATATTGTAACTACTTATATGACGAAAGGGTTAAATGTAAGAAGGGACTATATAGTCTCAATTTCGCCCTAAATAAAGTCGTTTGTCTGTCTGCCTGTCTGTCTCCGTCTTTCTCTCTAAATAAAAGAAAGAAATAACATATTCGTGTTCCCTTGAATACCTTCCAAACTCATGAAACCGGGTGAATTGAAAAGAAAAAAGAAGCCGAGAGAATAGGCCTTCCCACATTCTCCCTTATCCTTTGCCTATCTTCGGCGGCACACGAGAAAAGGGATCGCATAGCCGGGAAAAAACGAAGGAATAATACTAAAAAAATTCCACATCGCGAGCAGGAAACAGGAGCGTCTTGGCAACGTCAAAGCGAGAATTTAATTTTCATTTCATAGCCTAACATTCAGGAACGCGTCGCTCGCTCATGACGAAGATGAATGAGGCGCTCTAAAGCTTGATACGAGTACTTATTGCTCCACGAAACTTTTTTACCTCTCACGACTTCCTCGATGTTTTCTATTGGAATGATTTTTTCCCAGCAAGAAAGATGAAAAATAGCTGTTTCGGGAAAAAAAAGTTTCCGTATTTCCGAAGTTGGAGGGTAAAAGAGGAAATGCCACCTTGGCGAAATTTTTTGCTGCGATTTCTTATTAGAATTTTTTAAAGCATTAGACATTCAAACGAAAATACGAAAGACAATGAAAAATGCGCATATTCGTGTCAACTGCTTTATCGTGAAGTTTGTGTTACTTTTCAAGGTGGTAAATTCAAAGCGATATATTTTTGAAGCACAAATCAATTCCTTTTCAACTCAGTGTAGCATTAAGAAACCAGAGTATAGGGTAAATACACAGGGGGCAAAAGAAAAACAATATTTTACGCTTTGAAGTTCCGCAGAATGAAATATATTTAAAATACGACTGTTCGTGGAGTTGATCAAATACACCAGAGTGGTAGTTTCAGGCATAATTTTATAAGATAAAGTTACAATTCACACAATATTTTAAAAAAATACTCAAAACTCCACGTCACATAAAGATCGTTAGGTATGTTGACAAATGAATCACTAAACGACATGACAGTAATTCCTTACGGAGCCTAACCCTGTCTGACGGCTCGTTTCACTCTCTTGTTTTTAAAATCCAGTTTACTAACTATTTGAAACGTAAATATCCTATTCACTCAGACTAAGCGTATTATAATGTAATTAATACCCCTTTAAAATAATTAGATGTTAAAATGCTTAAGACAATTATTGATAATTTTATCGGCAATAGATCATCTTATAAATAAATTAGTTTGTGTATGTATGTGTGTTCTTTATAGGTTTTTACACCGTTGAAGCTATCGAATTCAAAAGTTTAATGGGCCATCCTATGGAACAAAGGAAGAACTTGGTCTAGGTTTGTAGACCGTGGGGTCTCTTATACTCCATGGGGTCAACAAAATACAATTTCCATAAAAATGCATGGGAAATGGCGTGGAGAAACCCCAAAATACCATGTAGCCATATACCTAAATATTAACTTACGATCACGGAAAATTGCATATTTTACGCACGAAAAACTTAATATTTTAATTTTGTTCATTTTTTGTAGTATTACATACTACATTGCTCGAAATTCCCCTTTAAGAGCAAAATTTATCGGTTTAGATGACCATTTTTGTCCTCTTCAAAGGGAGATAGCCACGTAAAGATTAATGCAAGGAAAATTCACGCCGTGGCGAGTCGTAGAGGAAGAATAGCCAAAGCCAAGATAAAAGGTACAAGTGGATTCATGCCTATGTATAGTCTATGAATACTTTTAAAGTGAGTTAAATGATTTTTAAGGAATATTAGATCATTGTTATATTTTACCATTAGTATTGAAAGATTTATCGCAACATAAATCAATACATCTACTTAAATTTGTTCGGTAACCAAGATGTTGTTTATTGATTACGTTTTGGCTAACAGTATTGACATAATCCACATAATTTTATTGCTGCTTTAAAGACTTCGGTGCATCTCTCCATGTGAATAGTTAGTAAGACATTAATTCGTAATTATATTAATGGTAAAACTTTACAATACAATACATAAAATAGTAAATGTTAAGGTGAATATTGCTTACGTAATTAAGGAATGGGGAACGTTTGGTAAAGTTTGGATCTTTTTTTAGTGGGGGCTCCGCCCCCAATCCTCCGAACCAGCAATTCAAAACTTGGGATAGCCAACAGCAAAGATAAGTAAATTTTAAAATTTATTGTATTATTTTTATTGTAATATTACATCAAAAGTGGTATATCAATAAAAATTGTTTGCAACTTAAAAGAAAACTTTTACGAGCGACACCGGGCGTTTAGGCTAGTATTATCTAAGTTGCTACATTCGTCACTGTCTTTCACTGAAAGTACCTTAGCGCAGTCGTTCATTTCTTATAAACGTCTATATATAATGATATTTAGACGAATGTTTTCAAGAAAAAGTCTGAATTTTTAGATATTTCAAATGTTAAAAAGTATAGTTTTGCACATCAGGTCCCAGCCGAAAACATATTAATCAAGTGGAAAAACGAAAAGCACGAGGATTCGAACCCTGGCCTTATTAGACGTTCTTTACCAGCAAAGCGGTAATAGTGGAACGCCTTATGGGCACGTCTGGTCCGTCCGTCCATCGTAACTTTCATATCCTAAACCGCTGGATGGATTTTAATTTAATTAGGTATGAGTGATCTTTATTAAAATTTATCGCCCAATTGTGATTTTCAACTGAATCCGTCAATTACAATTTCCACTTTGAATAGTTACTTTAATAAACTTATACTCGTATCTCGTTAAATGACATCCGTCAAGGAACATTGAAATATCAAACTTTTATCTCCTTAGCTCTTATATTATCTGTAAGGTATAGATTTAAAAAATTATTTGGATAGAGAACAATATTTACTATAAGAAAGTCCGCGAGGCCACGAAATTACGACTTGTAGTTTTAGATCAATAGTAGATAGCTCGAACACTTGGGCTCCGATTACTCAGTGGTGGAAAACTCCTTCAGCCAAAAAATTATAGGAAAATCCCTGTGCATTTCACCCACCAAGTGGACATCCTCAGAGGAGAACCTGACCTGGCAGTGAACAGGGTTCAACTTCCTATAATTTTTTGGCTGAAGGAGTTTTCCACCACTGAGTATAGTTTTAGAGGTAAAAATTCGAAAAATTCCCGAACAAAACATCGCATATTTTGTTTACATCGATCGCAAAGACGGTTCTCTCAGCAAACAACAATTAAAAATCAATATATTACTCTCCCATTCCTTTATATTATATGTGAGGTACAGATTAAAAAATTTTTTTGTATAGAGAACATTTAATACAAGATATTCCCCGAGACTATAGTTTCGGGCATAAGAACTCGAGAATCACCTAATCTTTCAATACCGTTCCATACGTATTTCCTATAAAGAACGCCTTTCAAATCTCTGTGTACTTCCATTTATGGAGTATAATTTTCCGTCCTGTTGTAGATGGCGAAAGATCAAAATCAATGTGGTGCCAATTAAATCAAAACTAGAAGAATATTTAAAACTGATGCAGCCGTTCTCAATTTATTCGACGTTATTAGTCGTTTCTTACAATATGTTTCATCTCAGAAGGTACTGGGCGGATCTTGATGAAATTCGGTATTTAGGATATAGGGGCAAAGAAACTAAGTAAATTATATAAATAGTTAACGTGATCTAATCAGGAGTGTTTACGTGTTTCATTTGTTTTATATTTACAGGAAAATTTTCATATAAATCATCAATCGATTATTGTCCTTGATGTGTTTGTTTCATTGTAAACTTAGTGCAAATGCACTTGAAAGCACGAGTTCAGAAATGCAAAAATCCGAGATCAACAATGCCAGAAATATTAGGAAACTCCTTTTTGAAATGTTGGAAAATTCAATATAAAATTAAAATATGATCAAATGCGGATTAAACAACACAATCGACTGTAAGAATAAGAATCTTTATTTCTTTCTACGTGAAATAATGTAAATATTGAGTCAAAGTCGATCGTAAGTTATTTTAAAATGTTAAAGAATAAAGGACTACAAATCGTATTCCTGCCGATTATGTGTTAATAAAAAGCAAAAACGAAAATTTTCCTAATATCGTACCCATGCCTTTTCGGGAAACGAATACCGGCTAAAAACCTGAAAGATTTTGCGCTGAGTATTTTAGGGAAACATTTGTCGAAATCGAGTAGACCGTTCTTGATTTATTTGCGTTTATACTGGGAGGTGAAGTCACTCGAGGCTTAATCTGCTTTTGTCCTTCACGCGTTTTATTGCAAGCTTAGTGCAAATGCACTTGAAGCCCGAGTCTAACAATGTAAAAATCCGAGATCAACAATGCTGGTTAGCCTAGCAACCTCCTTTTTGAAATGTCAAAAAACCGTATGAAATCGAATATAACATTAAAATATGAGCTAACACGAATTAAACAACAGAATCGATGGTAAGAATAAGAATCTTCATTTCTTTCTACGTGAAATGGTATACATCTCGAGTTACAGTTTCGATTGTAAGATATTTTAAAATGTTAAAGAATAAAGGTCTACACCTATATCTACATGATACCTTACAAGTCACCTTTCCGGTGGATGGCAGGGGGTGCAGTGCACCAAGGGTCTATAGTTTTCCTAGGTTATCTTTTCCTATAATGTTCTGTTATCGTCCTAGGGAAAAACGATCCTCTATATCGCTCCGTTCTACAGTCGATCTCGTGAATCTTATCCTCACTGTCCTGCCTTCCGAGACACGTCGGGCTTCTGATAAGTCCTAATACCTTATTCGCTAGTCCCTCCGACATACATTTTTCCAGTAGTTTAAATCTAGCCTCGAGCCTATGTTCCTCTAACGATGTCCATTTAAGATTTTCTATTAATGATGTTACCCTTGTTTACTATCGTAATTTCTCTTTACAAATCTAGCTGTCCGGCGCTGAACCTTTTCTATCACGTTACTGAGTCCCTTTTCGTAAAGATCCCACACAGCTAACGCATATTCAACCTGCGGTCGAACCAATGATAAATAACATATTTCTTTTACTTTGTCAGAGCTATTTAGAACTATTCTCCCTATAAAGGCCAGCTTTTTGTTAGCGGCGCCTATCAATCGGCAAATGTGAGTGTCCCACGAGATATCACGATTGATCGTGACTCCAAGATATTAAATAGAGTCTGAAACTGGAGACTGGAGACCCGTAAGGGGGAGAAGAGGTACCTGGTGGTTGAGCTTCCTGGATCCTGTCTGGGTGTCGGATGCCCAAGAGAGGTACAGGGAGCAACACACCACTTGGGCCTCAAATTCACTGTAAACGGGAGTCGGGTACTAGCCACACCCGATTAATCGGCTTGCCGTCACGTTTTGATGTTTCGGTTGGCGAGTGCCAAGGCAGTGGGGGTCTGTGTAGGGGGGTCAAAAGTGTATGGGTTTGGAGACCTCATGCACTGGAGATCTGACCTGAAGCAGACAAACATGTCAGAGGTGCTATATCTCTCTGGTTAGCCCTGGCGTCCGCATCAGTTTGTGGTGCGGCGTCCCATTTGTGGCTCCGTGGTGGGTGGGGAGACCAGAAGATGAATACAAATTATTTTGGATGACAGGAAAACTTTCTCCACCACCAAAAAGATCCCGTCCGAACTCGGATGGGGGAGACAATGTTACGAAATGTACCAAGTACTTAATTATGAAACGTTCAACTAAAGGTGAGACCTTCACAAAAGTGTCTCCCTTCTTTATATACAAGTCTTTGTCGGTACAGGTGCCTGGATCTTTAGAATCAGTAAAAAAACTTAGGGATGGTACTCTTCTTATTACCACCATGAAGGAGACACAAATCAGGAAGATTTTAAACATCTCAATCCTGGGAGACATGCCGGTAACTGTTGAGACCCATAAAATCCTCAATACCTGTGAAGGGGTCATATCAAATTATGACCTTTTATATGTAGAGATCGAGGAGTGTAAACGGGAGATGGCCTCTCAGGGGGTCATTGACTGCAGGAGATAGACGACGAAGAGAGACGGTGAGGTAGTTAATACTACCTTTACGGTCCTCACGTTTTCCCTAGACAAGCTACCAGAGAAGGTCATGATTGGTTATGAGGCATGTGCAGTTCGGCCATATATTCCAAACCCTACGCGCTGTTTCCAGTGCCAAAAGTTTGGGCACACTGCTCTACATTGCAAGGGCAAAGCAGTCTGCCCCCGATGTAATCGGGATAAGCACGATGGAGCAGAATGCCCAGCGACGGTGTCATGTGCCAACTGAGAAGGTCCTCATCCGGCATTCTCTCGGGATGGCCCAAAATGAAAGGAAGAGAAAAAGGTTATAGAGCTTAAGACGCTTGAGAAACTGTCTTATTTTGAGGCACGGAAAAAATACAGAATGCTTGTTGCTCCAGTTTTCTCAAGGTCTTTTGCATCCTTGGCAGCTACCCCTATCAAGAAGAGTACCATCGCTACCCAAACAGATGAGGTAGCACCTATAAAAAAAGTGGGCAGTAAGGAAAAGGAAGAAAAGAAAATAAAAGAAATTATAATAAAAAACGAAAGCATGAGAGCCCTATGGAAGTGGAAGTGAGCAAGTCTCCAGTAGCGCCTAAAAGAGCCTCAAAAAACACAGGGGATAAATCCCCTGCAAAATTAAACACAAAACCGCTGAGGACATCCGCATCCAGTCAGGAAGATCTGGATATGGATTCCCTGTCAGACAGTGGCATCAAATTCCTCAAGATGCCAGGAAGGGGGAAAGGCCAGAAAAAGTTAACAATTAAAAGGTAATACTCTGACCTCACCTTCAGAAAATGGACAGAATAATTCAGTGGAATTGTAATGGCTTTCGATACCACCTGCCTGAACTTCGCATCCTCCTATCTGAGTTAACGCCAGCATGTGTTTCCTTTCAGGAAACACGGTTCAGGGAAACTGGCACAGTCATACTCAGAGGGTACTCCTTGTATAGGAAAGACCTTGTGAGTGCCCAGCAAGCTCACGGAGGAGTGGCTGTGTTGATTCATAACTCGAGGTACTCGGAGGAGGTAACTCTTAACAAACAGCTGCAGGCGGTTGCAGTTAGAGTTGCCCCCCCTCAGCTGGTGACCATCTGCTTAATCTATTTGCCCCCTAATGAGACCATCACAAGGAGGTAAATCCTTGACCTTATACAATAACTCCCACCCCCATTCATCCTTATGGGCGATTTTAATGCCCATAATTCAGAATGGGGGTCAAAGAGGACTGATCCTAGGGGAAGTCGCCTGTCTGAGGTATTCTCGAGCCTGGATCTGGTTATACTCAATGATGGCAGCGACACACACTTCAGTGCTAGTAGTAGGTCATTTTCTTCTATCGACCTAACTATCTGCTCTATCACGGTCGCCCCATTGTTTGTGTGGGAGGTGTACGAAGATCTATGTGGCAGTGATCATTTCCCGATTATCCTGAAATGCTTATCTGCCAGCGTTTCCGAGATGCGTTGCCCCAAGTGGACCATAAAAAAAGCAGATTGGTGCTAGTTTTCCGGTGCCGTTCAAGTCACGGAGGAGCGGTTTCCCTTGGTGGATGAGCATGTCAGTCATTTCACGGAAGCTCTAATAGAGGCAGCTAATGTAAGCATTCCAAAATCCCGCTCCCGACTAAAGCGTGTTCCAGTTCCATGGTGGAGCGAGGAAAGCTATGAGGCGATCCGTGAAAAGCGACGGGCTTTTTGCTTCCTTCGTGCTAATCCCACCGAAGGGAATATGTTGCGGTACCTGAGATTGAAGGCATTGGCACGCAGGATAATCAGGAAATGTAAGAAGAAATCTTGGAGAAAATATGTATCGAGCATTACAAGTTCCACCCCAGTCTCTGAGGTGTGGGAAAAGGTGAGGAAGATTTCTGGCAGAACTACCTCTTCCACAATTAGTGGGCTTATGACAAATGGCTCGGTCATAACATTGACAAATGAAATAGCCAATGCGCTAGGTGCCCTGTTTGCTAAAGCGTCCAGTTCAGAACACCTATCACCAGTTTTTCTTATTCAGAAAGATGGGCTGGAGAGGCAGACTCTCAGATTCTCGTCACTGAACACTGAGAGCTATAATCTGC
The DNA here is from genome assembly GCA_028673005.1 of Tanypteryx hageni. Taxonomy (NCBI): domain Eukaryota; kingdom Metazoa; phylum Arthropoda; class Insecta; order Odonata; family Petaluridae; genus Tanypteryx; species Tanypteryx hageni. Next base: position 81,021,741 of record CM054116.1, on the reverse strand, counting down.
CATTCAGTGCATGGGAACTGGAAAGTGCTTTGGCAGAGACGCATGACAGTGCCCCAGGTTTGGACACCATTCACTATGAGATGATACGTCACCTAAATCCCCCTGAGGAAGAATATCTGCTAAAAATGTACAACCGAATCTGGGTAGAAGGCATCTACCCCACGCAATGGAGAGAGGCCATTGTAGTGCCACTACTTAAGCCAGGGAAAGATAAGAAACTGCCTGAGAGCTACCGACCGGTATCGCTCACGATTTGCCTCTCCAAATTCATGGAACAAATGGTCAATAGGCGTCTAGTTTGGTTTTTAGAATGAAATGTTCTATTGACCAACATTCAGTGTGGTTTTCGTAGCCACCGTTCCACCACCGATCATCTGGTGAGATTGTAGAGAGCTGTGTGTGATGCCTTTGTTAGGAAGCATCATCTCATTGCAGTTTTCTTTGATATTGCCCGGGCTTATGACACCACATGGACATTTGGTATACTTCGTACATTGCACTTGTGGGGGTTAAGGGGTAACTTACCCATATTTATCAAGAGCTTTTTATGGGAACGTTACTTCAGGGTGCGTATCGGGAGCGAAACCTCTCGAACGTTCCTTCAGGAGAATGGTGTTCCACAGGGGTCTATTTTGAGTGTAACCCTGTTTGCCATTGCCATAAATGGAATAGCCCAACGTATCAGGTCACCAGTAGATGGAAGTCTCTATGTGGATGACCTGGCTATATATTGCAGTTCGCAAAATGTGGTGGCGGTTGAACGCCAGCTTCAGCTGACAATCAATCGTCTTAATGAATGGGCCACAAACAATGGGTTTGTATTCTCAGCAAACAAGACAGTTTGTATCCACTTCTGTCGTGTTCGTGGCCTCCACCTGGACCCAGCGCTATCACTATCAGGAACCGAACTGCCATTTTTTGAAACAGCACCATTTTTGGGTGTGCTATTAGACCAAAAGTTGACTTGGCATCCCCATCTGAAGAGGCTGAAAGCAAGATGCCAATCCTCCTTGAACCTCTTGCGCATTCTTAGTCATAAGTCATGGGGTGCAGACCGGACAATCTCATTAAGATTGTATCGAGCACTTGTCCGCTCAAGATTGGACTATGGGAGCATTGTATATGGGTCGGCTAAACCATCAGTGCTGAAAACTATCGATGTGATTCATCAAACAGGGATTCGCTTGGCGACTGGTGCATTTCGCACTAGTCCAATACCAAGTGTTCTCTGTGAATCTGGGGAACCATCGCTGCACATGCACCGGAAACTGTTAGTTACCCGATATGTTGTAGCTTTAAACGCTAAGCCAGATCACGCGGCTTACACAGCAGTTTTCGACCATCGTTATGTGCAGTTATATGATGCCCATATCCGTTCTGTAAAACCTCTGGCTGTGAGAATGCGAAATGTTGTTAAATAGTTGTCTATTGAACTGCCTCAGACATTTAGAACGGACCACAGCGTAGCTCCACCTTGGATGTTACGTTACCCCAACATTATTACTTCTCTTGCCAAATTAGATAGGCTTTCTACCCTACCTATTGAATACCGACGTGACTTTGAGGGACTCTATGCACGGTTTCGGTCATTCACTGCCATGTACACGGATGGCTCTAAGCAGGGGGAGCATGTGGGATGTGCTTTCACCATCGACAGATGCTCGCACCGTTTCCGGCTACATCCGCTGTGTGGGATATTCACAGCAAAATTTTATGCTTTATGGAAAGCACTGCGGTTTGCATATTCATACCCCAGCAGTGAATATGTCATCATCACCGACTCTTTGTCAGCCTTACATGCCATAAAGGCTTTGCACCCTTCTCACCCTCTGGTTCAGCAGATTCAGTCATCCTTGATGGATCTGGACTCCATAGGGGTGACGACAGTGTTTATGTGGGTACCGGGTCACGTAGGTATTCTGGGTAATGAGAGGGCAGACAAAGCAGCAAAACTAGCTGCTAATAGCGATGGTATTAATGAATCAAAAGTACTTGTGGGGGACATAAAAAACTATTTAAAATATTTAATCTACCATCAATGGCAAGAAGAATGGAATGGGGTTATCTCCAATAAACTGAGAGAAATAAAAAACACAGTAAAACCATGGCAGTCCTCGTCCAGGTCATCCTGACTCGAAGAGGTTGCCATTACAAGACTACGCATAGGTCACTGCTGGTGGACGCACGGTTACCTATTGCGGTCAGAGGAACCTCCAGTTTGTGAGACATGTGATACTGTGTTGACAGTGTCACATGTTTTACTGGACTGTATCCAGTTTAGGAATGAGAGAGAGAGGGTGCGTATGGCTGCGAACCTCACGGTCTCTCTTGGAGATAATCCGGATTTTATAAATAGAACACTGTCATTCCTAAGGGAGGCCAGAATTTTAGCATTTATTTAGTTTTTAAGTGTTTTTAATCATTGTACAATGGGATAGAAGGGTGAAATATTATTAATCCCCTATCCATTTTAAAAGTTCTGTGTGATACAGGCATAATAGTTCCTTCTTGTGTCGTGAGAAAATTTTATACATGTCAGTAGACCTTTATACAGTCTAACTGATATTTTATTCTAAAGATTGTGATGGGCCCTTATACAGTCTTTTACAATCTGTTTTTAACTTTATTTATTCTTTATATCAGGTTAGGTGATGTAGGTAGTGCATCACAAATAGGTTGTGTTTAAAATGTATAGATACGGCGACAATAGCCCATGAGGCTGATTCGCCTAAAATTACACACACACACACACACGCTGTTATAACATATTAGACTAGCTGAAAGTACCCGGCGATGCCCGGGCTACGCCAGACCTCTTCGACGAATAAAATTATTTCATATGATAACAAAATCATTTCAACTGTTGCGCATTTTTTCATGTTCATAAAAACAATACTTTTCCCTATACTACATATAGAGAAAGTAAAAATCCTATCGCATACAGACAGACCGACAGACATCATCGCGAAAATAGTCAAAACGAGTATTTCCGTTGAAATCCCGAATTCGAATTTTTCATGAAAACAATACTTTCTCTATACTACGTATGGAGAAAGTAAAAACTAATTCTGAGATATCTCTGATACCTATGAATTAGGCCGGGAGGGTCCATAGAGGTCCGGAGGAAACGGAAACATATGTGAGAGTAATAGGATTTCGAGTTCAACAATGCAATCGGTTGGCAAGGCGACTTCTGAAAAACGCTAAATTTTTTCAAAATATTATATTAAAACGTTAAATTCGAGAGATTTCGATTATATATATATATATATATATATATATATATATATATATATATATATATATGCGATAAAAGACGATAAGAATAAAATTGCATTATATTTCCGCTTTCCCACCCACCGACGACGACAACGATGTCATTTTTTTCTACTTTTGAGTGCACATAAAAGTGTGTATACTGAAAAACATTTTTTTAAATTTTATTATTATATTATCAATGTGACAACTCCTTCAGCTATTAAAATTTACTATAATTTCGATGCATTTCACCCACTAAGTGGGCATCTTCAGGGGCGAACTTGTAACGACAATGACTGAAAGTCAACTATATATGTAAATATTAGATTATATTACCGTAATCGTCCGCGAACTTTTTGGCAGGTTTTTATTGGTTGACTGGCTAGCCAATCAGATATCGGGACGCTAATGTTTATAAAACTTGGTTACATTATATGTTAACCTAAAAATAACGATTAATTGCACCTGTTCTTATTTGAAAGTTTAATAAAACAACACATAATTTTGTTTGCCTACTTTCTTCTGTTGTTTTTGCATCGTTGGACTGAGACTCTCAAGTGCATTTGCACTAAGCTTACAATAAAACAAACGCATAAAGGACTAAACAATGTCGTTTAAATATAAAACAATGAAACATGTAGCAAAGAAACTTGAAGTCAGAAACGATTCTGTTGGATTGTAATATTGGACAACTTAACATTACAAGTAGCAAGATGTTTCACGCGTACATTGAAAATAGCGTTTCGTTTGCAAATTTTATTGGGCAGTTTAATGCAAATTACTATATTGATAATGTATGTGATTAATTTCGTTCGATAAATAAGGAAAATATTTAACGCGTGGTCGATGCATTTATAGCGATTACCTATTATTAAACTAACCACAGAACATACGGTTTGCTGTACGATCAGATAATGTGAACAAAACAAAAAATGTAATCTACCGGGAAGTGTCAGTCTAAATCAAGTACGTGTTTTTGGTTGTGAAAATGGTGTGAACTAAATGATTATTTTGAGAGGTGCAATAAAAGTGGCTCAACGAAAAATAATTCTTTGTCATAGGCCTTATCGCATAGTGTCACTTCACGCAAGGCTCCCGAATTGTTTGCAGGAAGTACTGCAACGGACCCGTAGTATTACTATTATTCGAGTGAGGTATATTTTAAATAATTTTCGATATTTTTATTAATTACAACCGATTAAGATATAAATTGGTGAATCAAAAATTCGATATTTCTTTGGCATACCAGTTCTTAGACATTATACTTATAATAAGTCATTAAAATTTATATTTTTTGGCATGATTGCAAAAATCGTAAGGAAAGCCTCAGCCTCACATATATGCACATATGATGTAGGCATATTTCCACTCATGTTTAAAATAGAAATGCATGTGACGTCATAATATACGGACAACATTAAAAATCGCGTATTTATTAATAGGACTTACAGCCTAAGAGGCATTCTCATACATGCCACACGCATTATATGAATTTTATAGTAGAACTGGCAAAAATTCAAAAGGAAAGCAAACAAATAACGTTTTTCTAATCACTCTCGAACCGTTTTCTTACGCGTGTATGTTCTTTTCACTCGGTAAAACTGGAAACGGAAATCGTTTCTCTCAAACTTTTCTTGAAGGGGAACCATGTATTCCAAAACTTCTTAATGATCGCGGAGGAAAAACTCGTGTCTGCCGAAATGTTCCCAACTTCCAGAAGCAAAGCCGCAAGTCATCACGAAATTAAGCGACAAATCAAGAATTCCTTCTAGGGAAAAAAGTCAAAGACTTTAACGAGACCGAGTCGAAAAAAATCTTTCGACTCGGTAAATGGAAAACGATCGGGACGGATAAAATAAACTAGAAAATTACCCGGACTAAATCTCCGAGAGTAAATGGAGAAGAGAAACATAAAGACGGAAGAAAAAGAGAGATTGGAAGAGAGGAGTACAGGAAGAAAGAGAATGAAATGCAGAAAAACGAGACAAAAACAGAAATCGAGAGAGACAAAAAAAGAAGGAAATGATTAAGGGAGCGCGAAAAAGATAGGAAGGGTGCGGGAAAGAGAGAGGGAGCAAAGGAGAGTGAGGAAAGGTGCGAGAGAGAGAGGGCGATAGAGAGGTAGGAAGGGAGCAAGGGAGAGGGGAGGAGTGAGAGGAAGGGAGTGAGATAGAGAGGGAGCAAGGGAGAGGGAGGGTGAGAGAGAGGGAGAAAGGGAGAGGGAGAGTGGGAGAGGAAGAAATGGAGAGGGAGAAATGGAGAGGGAGAAAGTGAGAGGGAGAAAAGGAAAGAGAGAGAGAGCAAGTGAGAGGGAGAAAAGGAAAGAGAGAAAGGGAGAGGGAGCAAGAGAGAGGCAGAAAAGGAAAGGGAGAGGGTTGGAGCAAGAGAGAGGGAGGGAGCAAGGGAGACGGAGGGAGCGACAGAGAGGGAGGGAGCGAGAGAGAGGGAAGGAGCGAGAGAGAGAGTGGGAGGGAATGAGAGAGGTAGGGAGCTGGACAGAGGGAGGGAGCGAGAGAGAGGGATGGAGCGAGAGAGAAAGAGGGAGAAAGGGAGAGGGATGGAGCGGGAGAGAAAGGGAGAGGAAGAAAGTGAGAGGGAGAAAAGGAAAGAGAGAAAAGGAAAGGGAGAGGGAGCAAGAGAGAGGGAGGAGCAAGGGAGAGGGATGGAGCGACAGAGAGGGAGGGAGCGAGAGAGGGAAGGCGCGAGAGAGAGGAAGCGAGAAAGAGGGAGGGAACGAGAGAGGGAGAGAACAAGAGAGAGAGAGAGAGAGGCAGGGAGCATGGGATAGAGAGGGAGTGAGAAGAAGGGAGTGAGATAGAGAGGGATCAAGGGAGAGGGAGGGTGCGAGAGAGAGGGAGAAAGGGAGAGGGAGAGTGGGAGAGGAATAAATGGAGATGGAGAAAGGGTTGAGGGAGGGAGCAAGAGAGAGGGAGGGAGAAAAGTAGAGGGAGGGAGCAAAGGAGAGGGAGGGAGCGAGAGAGAGAGGGAGCGAGAAAGAGGGAGGGAACGAGAGGGGGAGAGAACAAGAGAGAGAGAGAGAGAGGCAGGGAGCAAGGGATAGAGAGGGAGTGAGAAGAAGGGAGTGAGATAGAGAGGGATCAAGGGAGAGGGAGGGTGCGAGAGAGAGGGAGAAAGGGAGAGTGGGAGAGGAATAAATGGAGATGGAGAAAGGGAGAGGGAGGGAGCAAGAGAGAGGGAGGGAGAAAAGTAGAGGGAGGGAGCAAAGGAGAGGGAGGGAGCGAGAGAGAGAGGGAGCGAGAGAGAGGGAGGGAACGAGAGAGAAAGAGGGAGAAAGGGGGAGGGATAGAGCTAGAGAGAAAGAGGGAGAAAGGGAGAGGGATGGAGCGAGAGAGAAAGAGGGAGAATGGGAGTAAGGGAGATGGATAGACAGACAAACGACTTTATTTAGGGCGAAAATGAGACTATATAGTCCCCTCGTACATTTAACCCTTACAATATATACGTATTAAAAGAAATTAATTACATTGAAATAACAATAAAATATATACAAGTTACAAGTTAATTATATATTGGTTAAGGGAGGGAGGGTGCAAGGGAGAGAGTTAGAGAGTGGGAGGTAGTGAGAGAGAGGGAGGGAGCAAGGGAGAGGGAGGGAGCCAGGGAGAGAGAGGGAGTGAGAGAGAGGGAGGGAGGGAGAAGGGAGAGGGAAGGAGCGAGAGAGAGGAAGAGTGCGAGATAGTGAGAGTACGAGAGAGAGGGAGATGGCGAGAGATAGGGAGAGTGCGAGAGAGAGAGAGGAAGAGTGCGAGAGAGAAGAAGAGTGCAAGAGAGGGGGAGAGTGTGAGAGAGAGGGAGAGGGTGCAAGAGCGAGGGAGGGTGCGTGAGAGGGGAAGAGTGCGAGAGAGGGGAAGAGTGCGAGAGAGGGGAAGAGTGCGAGAGAGAGGGAGAATGCGAGAGAGAAGAAGAGTGCAAGAGAGGGGGAGAGTGTGAGAGAGAGGGATAGGGTGCAAGAGCGAGGGAGGGTGCGTGAGAGGGGAAGAGTGCGTGAGAGGGGAAGAGTGCGAGAGAGAGGGAGAGTGCGAGAGAGAGAGTGCGAGAGAGAGAGAGAGTGCGAGAGAGAGGGAGTGTGCGAGAGAGAGGGAGAGTGCAAGAGAGAGGGAGAGTTCGAGAGAGAGAGAGGAAGAAGGAAGAGGGAAGGAGCGAGAGAGAGGAAGGGAGCGATATAGGAGGGAACGAGAGGGAGGGAGTGAGCGAGAGAGGGAGCGTGTGAGAAAGAGAGAGGGTGAGAGAGAGTAAGGTAACGACAGAGTGAGGTAGAGCCAGAGAGGGAGATAAATAGAGAGAGGGAAAGAAATAGAAGGGGAAGGATAGAGTGGGAAGGGAAAGAGTGGGGAAGAAAGTTTGAGGGAGATGAAATGAGCCAAAGGATCTCGGGGTCAGCAAATCCGTCAAATTACGAGAGAAAAATCCTTCGACTCTAAAGGAAGGAAGTTAAAGGGACTACGAAACCAAAGCTCACCAAGACTACACGCAACCACCCACCCATACACACATCTCTTTTCTACAAAAACTCCGTTTCCTCCCACGTCGGTGATTAATGGGGGACGTTTTATCCCCCTCCTTTACGGACGGAGCCAACTGCCTTGAACTAATCTCCTCCTCCTCCTCTACCCCAAGACATGAAGTTAAAAGGATATCCACCAACGAGGACAAGACAGAAAGCGATCATATGGTTTTTAATGGAACCAAAAACTGGTAGGTAGTCTCGTTATTTTACACTCCCTTTCCAGTTTTTCCAACCAGAATTTTGACCGAAATAAAAATAAAAGTGATAAAAATGAATAAAACGCTAAAAAATATCCTGTTAAGTGTTTAAGAGCGGGAGGCCTGGGACAGCAGAAAAATTGTGATGTGCATTCTGCATCCCGCCTTTCAAAAATATCTCGCCCCATCATCGTTCCGAGAAGATAAGGAGAGAGGCCCAGAACCTGTCGTGCAATTGCCGTTGTATCTCACCCTCCCCAAACCTGCATAAATCTCGCGGTCCCGTGCGGTTAAGACATCATCAACACTGCTTGACAGTTTTTAAAGGGATGAGGAAGGTGATGAACACCTAGTGAAACCAGGTACCTAAACGAGGTTGGGGGATGGAGGAACGGATGAGAAGAATGGTAGGAGGATTAAAGGGAGAGGGGGTAATGATTAAGGTAAAAGTTGACGGGAGTAAGGAGTAAAGGGTAAGAAGGAAGGCATGAAGCGGGGGTAAGAGGGAGATGTTAAGATGAAAGTGGAGAGGATAGGAGGAAAGAGGAGGGACGAGAAGGGGATCAGAACTGTATGAGGGAATGATTAGGAGGCGAGGGGGAGTGGATGTGTAGGAGGTGAGGGGGAATGAGGAAGAGAAGTGAGGAGGAGAGGATAATGAGGTGGTGGTAAATAGCCGAGGAAGTAAGGATGAGAGGCTAGGAGGGGCGAGGAAGGAGGGGGAAGAAGGTGAGCAAAGAGGAGTATGGAGGAGTGGGTAAGGACGTGGGAGGTAAGGAAGAGGGGAATGAGCGAAGAGCAAGTACAACGTGAGAGGCTGATAAAGACAACAGAAGGATGGAAAGAGGAGGACGCGAGGAAAAGAGAGGGGTATGTGGTAAGTTAATGGGTGACAAACCCACATCTTACGCGAGCGGTAAGGAGGTGTGAGGACAGAGGAGTTAGGAGAGGAGGGTTGATCAGAATGTGTTCTAACCTCGACCACAGACTCCGCCCTCGAGCCTCCCTCAGAGTGACCCATCGATCTGCTAACCAAGGAAGGGGTAAGAAGGAATGGAGTAGAGGATCCTATGGCTCTTCTTCTTTTCGCTCCTTTGGTAGAGGAAGAGAAGCGGGATATGTTGTCGGTAGTGGACGCAGGAGAGTCGGGGATTGCGAGAGAGGGAGAGAGAGGCTCGACCTCTATACATCAGATCCGTCCTATCCCTTATACGTGCGACGCTGCGTCCGGATATAGGGGTCGTGTGAGATAGAGAGGTAGAGGGATAGATATTGAGGGAGGGAGAGAACCGGGTCTTGTACTTATCGACCTGACCCCTTCCCTTTCAAGCAACATAAGCTCCCAGACACGCACTGTATCGAATCGGGAGCGTAATGATTGGGAGGTCGATGCGAGAGGTGGCAGAATAACCACTTACGCCCTAGACATTGTGTTCTGGGGAAATTTGTCCGCAGTGGTATTTACTTGCTCTACTCTTGAACTAAATCGAAAAACTACCGCAGTTACATTTCTCGCTCCGCTACGAAGGCCTTATGAAAAAAGCATCTGGAAGTCAACCAGACAAAAGACACGAGTAAAAAATTGTTGGAGTTGAAAAAGTAGGCCAAGCGAGATGAAACTGTAAGCACACAGTTATGCGAAATATTATTTACTATTTTTTTAGGTAGAATAACTTTTGAAGAATAGTCAGCGTTATTTTGAATTGTGATCCTTGGCAGGAGAAACTTATCGAACGTAAATATACCTACAGCAGGAATATTAAGTTGTTCCGGAAAAAGAAAATTACGATGTAAATTCAACTCTGACTATGGTTACTTTTCTATTTTTTCAGTCACGCTTCTATTGCTATTTGAAAAGAAATTAATACCTCTTTCTATTAACAGGGTATCAAACTGCAGGAAATTTAAATTTAAACAAAAGATTTAAAAGCTAATCAGATAGATGTTCGTCGCATTGGTCGGACCTAGAAAAACTTAAATGCTATGATCACCTTTCTTTTTGAAGAAAAACTTAAAGAAAGTTCCTATTATACTCCCTCAACAATAAAAATCTAAAAATACATGGAATCAAATTTTTTTGCAATTTAATATATAATATACTAAAGAAATAAGTAACCGCAAACAGAAAAGAACGTTTTACAATATTTCACATATACACTAGGTGTGATTCAGTAAATATCGAAAAAGTAATTATCCTGAGATCATCAAATAGATATATATGAATGCTATATATTATTGACCAAGAACAAATATATTATGAATATAAAATTAATCGCATGGATCCAATTGCCCCTCAGAATAAAATCGAAGCAAATAAACAACCGACAGTTGGCGAATAAACGAGCATGTTCATAACATTCTCACGTTCTAACTTCTAATTAATAATTAAAGATAATTAAAAACAACATTGAAAATAATTCACCTCTCGATCAGCTCAAATACAAACATTCATAAAATAATTTCAAACATTTGAAAATGTTATAGAGAAAACAAAACTATGATTATATGCTTGTTTTATTTACGGGTGTAATAAAAAAAGAATACCCTATGCTAATTTTAGGCTTTCAAAAAATATATGGAAATACACCAACGCTCCGGAATAATATGCAACCGCATACGTAATACTAGGAAAAAGTGGCGCTTCACGCCGCGGCATTTCCAGGGAGTCTTTCGTCGATCACAACACCTCAATCTCGCGTAGGATGAAACAGCCAACTTTCATCATCCATCCTTTTATTTTCGCAAAAAAGCGCTTCAAAATACGTATCGTCCACCCACGTGTATTCTAGCCTGGAGGAAAAAAGACTCCGATCGGGAATAACTTTAAACTTGAATTTTTTCCGAGGAAACACAAAACAAAAAAGACCTCGTCTTAACCCCTCTTCTCCCCCTCCTTTCCCTCGAGTTTTTTTATATTCGGGGGATTTCCATTTCTACACCAATCCTCTCTCACTCTCACTATCCTCAATTCTCCTCCCTCGCTCTATCTCACTTTTGTAAAGAATTCCCCAACGTACCCCGTTCTAACCCTTACCCGAGAAGAAAAAAAAGTTTTTCCCATAGTCAGGTTACTTCCTACTCTTCATCGCCGCGAAAGACGTTCGCCCTTTACTCCCGCTCTCTTTTCTATCTCTCTCCCTCTCCCCCTCTCTCCCTTTCTCTAGATTTCCCTCCCACTATCTCTTCCTCTCTCTATCACTCCCTCTCTACCACTTCCCTCTCTCCATCTCTCCCACCATCTCTCTCTCCCTCCCTATCTCTCCTTCCCTCATTCCATCCATCTATCTCTCCATCTATCTCTTCTTCCCTCTCTTCCGTCCTCTCACTCCCTCCTTATCTCTCTCTCCCTATCTCCCTCCCTATTTTCCTCAATGTCTCCCTCCTATCTCTCTGTTTTTCAGCAAAAATTTTTCTTTTTCGAAGTATCCCATTCCCTCCCCTCACCCAACTACTCCAACCGCGGCTATATTCCTCATTCTCTCTTCTCATCCTACGACTAGATCTTTTCCCAAACCCAAAAAACCTCCATTTCCCTCTCTCTCTCTATCTCTCTCTATCACTCTCTCTATCCCTCTCTACCATCTTCGCTCACTTTCCCGGGAAACCCTCCTCCGAGAGCCTGAATTATTTATCCTGGCAATCCAAACTACCACAGCATTCGAAATCGTGAAACTCTTTTGCTTCTAACGAATTTGCATGCATTACGTGGCAGAGTCCAAGCCGTTCGGAGAGCTTACGTCGAGTAATAGGGATTGGTGGAGAGGTTTCCTCCGTCTTTCTTCTCCTTCGAAGTCGCGATTCGCTGTAGTGGCCGAAAATGGTAGGAGAGAGTGGGAGAGGTTGTTATTTGCAACAGTCTACGGATGGAGAGTGTCGAGAGGCAGGTGTTTTCCATTATCAAAATTTTGAACCATGATTGATTTGACGGCTTGCTTATAAAGCAAGGGAGCTCGTAATAAAAAGACGAACGATGTAAACCAAACTGTGGCCGCGGACACGAGGTCGATGTTAAAATGGCGAGTAAAAACCCCATCCCATATTTCCTTATACCACATGGAAAGTGTGTACCTTCCCGTCGAGTTTGACGAATGCTATTTCTTTTTTAATCCACAAAAACCGTAAGATATAACGAAGGAGGTGAACCGAGAAAAATAAATATTTAATATTTCCTCAACGTTTAGTCAACTCACATGCTCCAAAATCGTCCTGAAAAAAACATACATTTGATAAAGACCGCATTTTCTTCTACTCATTGGATAAAAAGCAATAATTTAATATCAGCTGAGAGCTCACGTTACACAAAAGTGCCAATTCTATGGAAAACGAAAACTTTTGCCTCTTTTGTAAGCATACCTACCTAACCTCGTAAAGGGAGAGTCTAAGGAAAGTTGCACTCTGAAATGATGTGACATGAGATCTACCCGTAACACAAGAAGCCTTCTGAAAAAGTCGCAGAATATTTCTTCCTTAATCAGGATCAACGCAAAATTGTTTAAATCCAGAAGAGGTGAGCCAATATAATCCGGCGAGCGCGACCTCACATCTTTATGATAAATTTTAAAAATTTTAATGTTGCTTTTAAGTAAAATTCGTCGTGCAGTGTCTTTTAAATGAGTTTTCTGTCACTTATGCATTTATTAACAGAAATAAAGCGATATGTAAAATTATATATTTAGTAGAACAACGGTTCCCAAACTTTTTATCATCGCGAGACATTTGCTTAACTATGTCACAGCTGCCCCTGTTTTGTCATTTCTGGATTGGATTTTAAGAATTTTCTAATATTCTATGGAGCATGATTCCTACTGATGCATGAAATAAATCCATATAAATAAAATTTTCATTCTGTCTGTTTGTTCGAGCATCACGCAAAAACGGCTAAACCGATTTTCACGAAACTTGCAACATTTCTTAAGGTAGATACAACTTAGGCTACATGCCATATCAGAATTTCAATCGGGAGGGAAAGGGATTGTAGGGGGCAACTAAAAATCGGCGATGGCGTGTTTACTATTGATTTTATGACAAAAATGTATATAGCAAAAAACGTGGGAAATAAAATTTAAAAACTTTTTTGTTCTGTAAAAATATTTTAAAATGAACTGAAATATGTAGGAAAATCATAATTTCGCTTTTCGAGCCTCTATTTTTAGGTTGCTGCAGGCAGGCTCATTTCATTCCCACATATGTAAGACAAAATGATCCAAAACCCACAGAAGAACAAAAAGATCTTCATTTAAAAGTTTTAAAGAGTGTCGCCAGTTGCTTAGGTCAATTTTATTTTTGACGCCCCTGGAGGCACGGGGGAAAACGTTCTTGATAGATCTTTTACTTTCGAAAATTCGAGGAGATGGCAGTTGCTTCTTTTAGAATAGCAGCCACTCTGCTTCCTGGTGGAAAAACTGCCCATTCGACATTCCAAATACCTCTCAACATCGATCGCATATACAGCCCTGTGTGTAGTATTGCAAGAAATGGCAACATGGCTAGAGTTTTACAAAATTGTGCTATTATTATCTGAGACGAGTGCACGATGGCCAACAAGAAGTCGGTGGAAGCATTGGAACGAAGTTTAAGAGACATCTGAAATAAAAATTCATGGGAGGGGTCATCGTATTGCTTTCCGGAGACTTCAGAAAGACTCTCCCAGTTTTGCCAAAGTCAACGCCTCTCTCAAGCGTTCGACCCTCTGACCTCATATCAGCATACTTAATCTAACAGTGAACATGAGGGCTTACCTGGGAGGTGCGCACAGATCCAAGAGTTTTTGGATTTACTGTTGAAAATCGGCGAAGTGAAACTGTCAGGGATAAATAATGAAATTTTACTTCCATCTGCTCTTTGCACTATTGTGAGCGATGTTGACACTTGAATAGAGAGAGTTTACCAAGATGTTTATGATATTGCAAGGAAACCGAGCTCTTGGCTTTGTAAACGCGCCATATTGACACCCAAGAACGACCAGGCGCAAGCTATCAATGGTACCACACTGAGTAGATTTGATGCGCAGGAAATGGTTTACAAATCTGTGGATAGTGTACAAAATCAGGATGAAGCAGTAAATTACCCTGTAGAATTTTTGAGCTCCTTCACTGCTCCCGGACTTCCTGCGCATAAAATCAATTTGAAAATTGGGGCGCCAATCATATTTATGAGAAACTTCAGAGCTACAAAACTATGCAATGGTACTAGACTCCAGGTGAAAGCCCTCCATAAGAATGTCATAGATGCAATAATTCTTACCGGGTGCGGTAAAGGGGAGTCGGTTTTTATGCCCTCGAATCCCCTTGATTCCGACGAACAACCCATTTGAATTTAAACGCCTGCAGTTCTCCGCCAGCGTATGTTTCGCCATGACTATTAACAAGTCGCAAGGCCAAACGCTTCGAATTGCAGGCGTAGATTTGAAAACCGGCTGTTTGTCACATGGGCAGTTTCATGTAGCCTACTCCAGGGTGAGTAGCAGCAAGGATCTTTTCATATGTACCCCGGATGGAAAGACTCACAACGTAGTTTACAGAGAGGCATTGATATGGGTAACCCGAGCAACGCCGGGTAATACAGCTTTGGTTTTTGTTTAAACTGGATAATTTTATTTTATTATTATTATATTATTATTGAAAATATTATGCGAAAACATAGCATGCTTTCACACAGCGAGAGAGAGAAAGTTAAAGCGTCACGTAAACAGTGAAAGGATTATTATATTTGCCGCAAGCCTTCTTCTAAAAATTATCTAAAGAACAGCTTGTGAATCGACCTATTTTTATTAATTAAAATTTATTATATGTTACATATTATTCACTAGCCTAATAATTGTTAAAGTATCGAACCCTACTCTTCCGTACATACAATTTAACGCATGTAATTGATAATATGCAAAGTACTCCTTTAGCCAAACAATTAGAGGGTTACAACACCCAATGCATTTCGCCCACAAGGTGGGCATCTTGAGGGGCAAAACCTGTCTCAACAGTGACTAGGAGTCGACTCCTAGTCACTGTTGAGACAGGTTTTGCCCCTGAAGATGCCCACCTTGTGGGCGAAATGCATTGGGTGTTGTAACCCTCTTAATTTTTTGGCTAAAGGAGTACTTTACATTTAATAATCTGAGCCAAAGTTATTGTGAAATACCAACGATATATGCATGTAATTGAAACATAGTGAGCCACCTTGAGCTACGGGTCACACCTGATTATTAGCATAAGTTAAATGTTAACCGGCTTGAATCTTTTATTTTAAATTCAATGGATTTCTTTAGGAATAAAGTATTTTTAAATTACGAATTACAATTTCGTCTATAACTCAAATATGACGAGACCAAAAAATATATGGTGATGCCGGAAGGTCTACAACTGCCTTCTTCCCATAATTGTGTAGATTTTCTAAAGTTTTATCTTTCTAAAACAAATAATATTTTATACTTATTTTGAATAAAATATATGCCGCGTTGATTTTACAATTGTCAAATTGCCATAAATATATTCTCAATGCATTGCTTTATTATAATTAGTCATCCGAAAAATCAGGAATGTCTCTTTTGCTTAAAATCTACCGAATGGTACTAAATACGCTGTCATGTTCTCTCTTTCGTGTTAAGTGATTCAATATTTTGACCACAATCTCGAACGATTCCTAAGCTTGGTCGTTCACTATTTGAAGTTACCGTTTAAAAATTTTGAGGACGAAGCACTGAAAAAACAATAATTAATATCATATTTTAAATGTTTATTCATGCCAAATTAATATATTTAACTTATTTTGTGTTCTTCGTTAAAACTCCTCTGCAACAAAAGCATTAATTATGTTGAAATTATCGTATATGACAGAGTTAAACCAGAACAAGATAACAAAACAAAATACATATTGTCCATTAGGCATATCTTTTGGCGAAACATTTAAAAAATCACGAACCTCCGCTTGGAAACGTTGATTTGGGCTAACAGCAAATGATCTAGGCCAAATTAAAATAAAATTGATTCGAGATATACGATAAAGTACTTGGCCAAATTTAGAACACTAGGAAATTATAGTTGTCAATCAAGATAGCATTCTGATTTGGCCCCATTGTTCGACTCCATTATAATACAACGAAGAATTATATTTCAAAATAAGTATAGAAAAACACGTGGTTCTAACATGTAAAGGTTTAAGATGATATTAAGCACTTTAATAAGTGAAACATTTCCGGTGGTCGCAAATCAAGCCAGGCGCCCGAGAAATATATAATCTAAAAATCACAAAGCACAAACGTTCGGCGGGAAAATAGCTTTACGCCAGGTAAATTAATAGAAATTAGAGCTTGCAAGTTAATAAAGAAAATGCACCACTAAACAAAACACAAAAGCAAAAGATAAACCAGCATCGATCCATTTTTGCGATATCCAATCTGCTTCCACCGAGCTGCGCCCCATTGTGAGACTATGATTAAACCTTACCATAAAGTCACAGCGACAATAACTACAAACACAGGCGGTAACCTATTTCTGGTAAAATAACCAAAAATCTCTTCATTAAAATTCCGGGAAAATCTCGAGAGCTCAAAAAAAATTTGTTAGCGATGACAATGGGAAAAATCTAGTAATTTCTGAGAAGCAGCAAATTGCGTGGAGACCGGTTTCCCGAGGCTATACATACAAGCGCCGACGCCGAAAAGGGAACGCAATTTCAAAAGTTTTGACTTTCGAGGGCGATCAAAAGACATTTTTTTAAACGTAATCAGCACGCGTATATGTTATCACATGCACGTCACCAATGTCATACATTTTCCGTCCGGATATTTTTGGAATTCCGAATAAAAGATTTTAAGCGGTGTATTTGATGCCGCAGAAAATGTTTCCAAAGTAAACAAGAAGGCTTACCTAAAGTCTCCAAATGAAAATCGTTTCCCATCTCCGAAAGACCACGAGTCGAAAACGTACTTTTGGCACATATGGCGAATTTCCTTTAGCGTCGGGCACGACACGAGCTGTCCGCTTTCCGAAATACGGAAACCCACCACGCCCGCATCAAATCCAATATAATTCCGAACAACAATTTTCGGAAAAGGGATGACGTACGTCATCATACGCGAAAAAATAATATTGCACTATCCTGCCTTTGGCACGCTCCCTCATCATCTCTCCTCCCCCCAATCGCCGTCCTTAACACACACACTCACACAGACGTGTGTGTGTGTGTGTGTGTGTGTGTGTATATATATATATATATATATATATATATATATATATATACACACCCTTTTTCTCCGAATAGAAATCATCCCGCTCATATCAAATCTAATATAGCAGAGCCAGTGTCGCTGGAAACATTTCACTCACTCGCTTTGAAAGTCCAAAGGAGAAAACGTTTCAACGGTTTTCCAATCCAATTCCTCCTTGAAAAACCAATTCGTGTTTTTTCGTCCCTCTATTTTTTTCACCGGATATCTTCGGAAAAAATTGTAGTCGTCGTATCTTCTCATCCCTTCTCTTTTATCCCCTTCCCTACTCTCATACCACAAAAGGCTGCGGGAACACCTTTCTCCTCCCTCTCATGACTTTCCATTTCCTGTTACATCCATCCTCCTCCCCCAACATATCCTCTCGTCTCATCTCTCCATTTCTCTCGCTAACTCTAGCCCAGAAAAAATACATACTTCCCCTCCTTAAAAACTCGCCTGCGCTAGCAAATATCTCCGATGCAACCCCCCTCGCCCCCACCTCTCACTCAATCCTTATAAAAAAAACTCCCGTCCCCACGCATCACCCATAAGATAAACCTCTCTCCCCGCATCGCATAAAAACGTCTCTTTCTCTCCGAAACTCAAGAGTATACTCGTGGATTTTTTTACAGCTCACGGGTTAAACCCTATTGCCCTAGACGCCCACGCTCACTACCACCTGCACGATACGTGAGGGATGCGTCATAACCGAGCCACAATTCAACCTCAAGACTTACTCCGCTAATAAACCTACCCTTTACCTGAAAGCGATGCGACACAGATCCACCATCCATCTCTCTATCCATTCTGCTTGATTTCGCACTTTTAATTTTTTATATAAATCTCGCTCTTTAGCTTATTTTTATTTACGCATCGCACATTCCTACTCCTCTGCCTTCCCACCATTCCCATCCGTAAATGCTCTATTTTTTCGTAAAATAGTCCTTCGCTGCGTCTATTTGTGGCGTCTCTCCCTTTCCCTTCCTTACGCCTAAGGAATACTTCTTTCTACTTCATCACTCTGGCAAGCATTTTTCTGTTTTTTCCCTTCTCTCTCTTTTCCGTTATCTCTTCCTCCCCACTTTTCTCACTCAGCACTCGCTTTTAGACACATTTTCTTCCCTACTCCCGAATACTCCGTTCCTTTATATTTTATATCTTTCCTTTCCTAGAGAATTACCACTCCCGTCTTTCTTCCTTCGCTGTTTCCTCCTCCCGGCTTTGTCCCCATGGTACCTTCCCACCCCTTTCAGCCCTCTCTCTTTTTATAAGTCTCCTTCCACATTCACCTCCCCACGTCATCTCCACCTCCCACCCCAGCCCTACATGTCGCGGCCCAACACCCCTTACCTCTAAAAACACCCCTCCTCATCCCTTCCACGACCTAAAAGCTTCCTCCTCACCCAAACCAATGAGAGAGAAAGAGAGGACCGGGCGAGCAGCATCTAACTTTTTCCCATAAAGTCAAATATTGATCCTCTCCTCCATTCTCCCTTTCATCAGATCTCACATTCTCCCTCTTCCTCGAGTACTGCTAGCATCCATATTTCTCTCTCTCTCCCTCTTTCTCTCTCTCCCTCCTTCCCATTCCTTCCTCACCCACTCTCCTCGTATTTCACCCACCTAGCGTGTATTTTTCTCCTTCCACCCCTCGGTCTATCGTCGCAATTTTCTCTCGTCCGCACATATCTCTCCTTCCCCCTCCGCCACAGCGATGCTATTCTAGGTCTCGTTTCTCAACGTCCATCTCGTCCGTTTAGAGACCATTACGGGGACGTAATATTTAGTTTCATATTTCTCGAAAAACTGTCCATTCAAATCGCCACCGTATCGTGCCAAGGTTGTCGTTAAAAGAAAAAAAGAAGGCAAGGGAATTTTATTTTAAACTCGGATGGTAAGCCAAGCTAGATTGTTGAGTATAGGTCTGCATGTGTATGTAACAGTGTGCCCCTTACAGGTATGATAATTGCTCCAAAATTATTTTTTGTTCGTTTTGTTAAAACGTATTTTAGGTGAGCTCCGTCATTTCAGTGAAAAATGTCGAATGGAAGCACGATCTCAGGATATAATGGCTTTGCATAATTATGCATCGAGTTCAATTTTCCATGGTAAAATATTTTATGAATCAAATTGACGTAAAAATCTCAACCTGAAGAATTGTAAAAAACACATTTATATAATGTATTGTCTATACCATTTCTTAGCAACATACTTTTCTTTCATTGTTTACGCTGATTATACCAAACATTTTGCTGTTGGAATAAATAAAAAATTAAGACAATAGCAACTAAATGGTATGATGGAATATGCGCAGCACGCGGATCTGCGTTCAGAATAGAAATTTGAGAGAGCTCCTGCACGAAAGTAAATAAAAGACTACGACCTCAACGCCACGCTTACGACGTGCCGTTAAATTTTGAGCAGCAATCGACCTTTAACTTATATTTTGAGTTTAATCGTGCATTATTCATTTCTGTCCAAGGCTGCAGCGATGCTTTCCAATCATACTGCGGTAAATCCTGATGCAATATAAAAAGACAATATTTTTTCCTAATCATATTTTAGGTGAGCTTTTAAAAGATACAGACGGTGTGTTATAAAAGTGGAGAGGAAACAATTTTTTTATCGTACCACTATCAGAGAGATAGAAATCTAATATAAGAAATAGAGCTAGAATTTTTACGGTACTGTATATACGGATGGCCAAATCGAGGTAGTGTTTTAAAAAGGGGTTTTATCGCCAATAAATAGTTCTCTCGAAATTAAAATTATATTCGCGTGGAAGATTTATTTCCAAGGTCTTGGAGAAATGGCCTATTTATTATAATGCATTCTATAAATTTTTTAATAACATATAAATCACTCAATATTGTCAAACAATCAAATATTCGCCAGAAACGTAAACTGCTGAATAAATAAGCTAAGAATAATTGAAAAAACTAGCGTAAATTTAGAAATATAAAAGCAATTCGACAATTAAATGTTCGTTCGAAAGTGGCAATCTACTCAATAAAATTCGCGAATCGGCAGTCAAAATAAAAGGAATGGCGCTTAAATGAAACCCAACGGCGTTAAGTTGAAAAAAATCAACGCTGACTGATTCAATTTTCAGGCGGAAAAAACAAGTGACGCAATGAACCAGGATTACATGTTCCCTCCGGCGTTCTTCGGCCCTTACCACGTCATCGAACGTGAAGTTGCTGTCATCTTGCATCAAAGCAATAAGTCTACCGGCTTTTTTTCCATTCGAATCAAACCGAGTTCGTATTGCGGAAGAAGACCGAGCGGTCATTTCGTGCGAACATTGGATGAGATAAAAAATGAAAAGGGCAGTTCGCACGAAATGCTACCAAAATGAAGAGCGAGAGAGCGAGGGAGGAAAATATACTGCGTCACGGTCAAGGAGAAGGATATGACACTTCGTCGGTAGTTTACACGGCCATAAAGAAAACGAGATTCCAGCCTCTACAACTTCCAAGCCAACCTCAAGATATTACACGCACATCCGAAAAGAAAGGAAGGAAAGAAGAAAACAGTGCCTATAGTTCAATTCGGAAATATTTAATAGAACTCGTAAATTTATCGGCCTTGTCCCAAGTTGATGATTTTGAATTCATTTAAATGGAATTACGGAACTGTCACATTGATTCTATCGATGAAGGAAGTGACGTTTCTTTACGTTTGGCTACGATTATAAAGATCCCGTAAATTAATATGTAAAAAGAGATACCGGACTTTGAAACATTGCGTTGGCATGATTAGCGTTCTTGGTCTACCATTAAGGATCGTCATCTTTTAGCCAGCGTAATATTTGTCCATAGTGACAGAAATTTTTGTTGCAAAGGAAACAAAGATTTCAAAAGAACTTAATATTTATTATTCAAAATCCTTTTTTGGAATTGAAACTAATTAACCTAAATTAACTCTAAAAAACGCTACTTTAAAATTTTTAGTCACGTCAAAAGTATTTTCTTTCCGATAACTAAACTCAGGTTTGATATAAAAGAATTAGTCTAATATTTCCCGCTCGGAAACACATTCAAAATCCTTTTCCAAGTTTGAAAAACAATCCCCACGGAATAAGAACGGGCAAGATTTAAGTACCACGTTTCACCGACGATAAGATACGGAATATTCAACGACAGAAAGTTTTGGAATAATGTACAAATATTTTATTCACGAATACATGCATAAGCGGAAAATTTTCAGAGAAATACAAGGCCATTTTTATGACAGAGAAGTTTCATTTCAACTTCTTACGCCAAACGGCCATTGAGGTATCGAACTGCGCGAATTGAAAAATAAATATCGGTTCGATGGCAGACACTATTGAAGTTCTGGGATGTACAATCCCAACAAAATATGCGTAAGTTGTACTTATCTAATACATATTTTAAGGAGAATTTTGCCCTTATTTCTATCAGTTTGCAAGTTTGCAGTTGCAGCACATTTTTCATTTGCATTTTAGAGTTGCGATATGAATACGGGAATTACATCAAACGACGCCTAAAAGAAAGGGTATTAATTTTCCAGCAATCTATTTTCGAATACGCGTCGAATCGTTCCACGAATTTGTAATTAACACGAAAATTTCACTAAATTTTAGACGAAAAGTTTTCGTCGTCAAGGGCGACGGCATTGTTGCTGATCTAGCAAAATTACGTCTATATCTAAAAGCAATGACATGAACTTTGATACTGTATTTGAAATAAATTGTAAGAACTCTTCTTATATATTTTGAATGCATTTTAATCGAAAGGGAAGATGATGGCTTAATTTTAACGATAGGTTTGTTTACTGCAGTGCCATTTCTAAGGCGTGGAAGAAATGTGAACGAACATACGACCGCTAATCTTTTAATTAGCTTTTTGTTTTGTTTACCTTGACGACGAAAGAACTTAGTAAGTAGCTTTTTTAATTCACACAATTTTTGTAATCATTATAAATGCACCGGCCATGGGTCAAATATCTTGCTTAATTATCGAAAGAAATTAATCATAATCATTGTCAATAGAGTAATTTGCTTTAAACTGCCCAGTAAAATTTGCAAACGAAAAGATATTTAAATGTAGGCGTGAAGTATCTTCCTATTTGAAATGTTGAGTTATTTAATATTTAATCCACGCATACCCGTCATATTGACGGTCTTTTGTACTAGTAAAAGTAATAAAATTAATGGGTTTCAAAATAAACATTTTTTACAGCGTCATAACCCATTAAAATTACCTATCTAGCACACGACTAGTTTGCCGTTGAAAATCGGTTAAATAAATCTCATATTTAGGAAAAAATTACTATTATCAAGATTTTTAAAACGCTTGAGACAAAGGCATAACTAAAACTTACATGACTAATTAGTAAAATATTTCCATGGTGAATTAATACAAATATTATGTCATTGTGTTTGTCAAAAAAGAAAGAGATGAAAGTCGAAAATAAGGTAGTATAAGACTTCCTGTTTGATGAGGACATAATGCCATCATTGTTAACTTTTTCAACTTAATTTCGTAATATTACATGCAGCGGTGACTTTTCATTAATTGGATAGTAAATTGAAAGTTTATTATTCTGTGGTACTCACAGGCACGACATTAGTCAGCAAAATGTTTTAATAATTACTGTAAACTACATTTAACAAAAATCATTATAGATATATTACTCAAGCATACCGACAGTATGAAATAATGTTAACAAATTGGGTTGAATTGTTTTTAAGCTATTTTCCATTTTTCAATATAAAGTTGGGTTTAGAGGGCTAATACAAACAGAATAGATAATTAAGGAAAGAAAAAACGATGAATTCAAAATAAATGTAAACAGCTGCAGAATTTACAGACTTACTACGTAGCAGCATTGCAATCAGTAAATGAAATCAACCTAAATTAATACAGCATATAAGTTAACGGAGTAATATTTGTAATTAATTCTAATTTCAATATCTCAATGAAAAAATTAAATATCACAACCTTGAATGACATAGAGTAAGGCAAAATATCAGATCCGGCCAACATATGCCCTTAAGTAATCAAACTCTTTTATATTCAGAGACGATACCAGAGAGATTACAATATAGTCAATAAAAGATAGCATTAAAAATGCAAAAACACTACCAGGGGCAGATATCAATTCCGACAACAACGTTTTGGTGGCAAATGCACAATGTAAACTGAAGTGTGTTAGGAGAAGCATATGAGTTAACAAGAAATGGAACTTAGAAACTCTTTAAGAACAAGGGCTATCATGACTGAGCTGAAGGAAAAGTTGGGGGAGAGAGCTGAAGAAAGTAGGAACAATACAGATGAGGAGTGGAGATACCAAAATTAAAGATGTTATGAAAAGGAAGGTAGGAAAGATAACGGGTGAAAGAAACAAAAAACCTTGGGTCACAGCAGCCATGCTGCAAAATATGGAAGAGGAGAAAGTGAAAGAACATAAACACTAAAGATCAAAGAAAGTACAAGACTTTAAATATTGCTTTAAGAAAGGAAACAGCTAAAGTCAGAAAACAGTGTATAAATGAGAAATGTGAGGAAATTGTCGAGTGTGAAAGAATATGTAGAACAGACCTAGCAAAGGAAGGGAACTATTCAAGAAAAAGTCAAGAAAGATAGGACGCAAAGAAATCATGAACAAAAGTGGTAAAATAATCTCAAAGCCAGACAATGTAAATTGTCTGGAAAGAATATATTGAGGTGCTGAATGACAAAGAAGGCAAGACAGAAAATATTGAATTAGATGAAAAAGAGGATGTGGAAAAAGACCAGCTAGGATAAAGTATTCTCGAGTCTAAAGTTAAAAGAGCAATTGATGACATGAAAAGAAGGAAGGCTGCTGGGAGTGATGATATACCAGTGGACGTTCTTAAGGTTTTGGGGCCGAAAGCAGTTAAGAAACAAAATTCTTTAACCACGTATATAATAAAGGCATATAGCCTGAAGATTTTTTAGATGTTGTCATGATACCATTGGAAAAAAAGAACACTGAAAAAAGTTGTAAGGATAACAGAAATATTATTTTAATTTCTCATACATATAAAGTTCTAACCAGAATAATAACAACAAGAATTGAAGGTAATATAGAAAAGGAGCTGCAAGATAATCAGTTTGGTTTCAGAAGAGGAAGAGGGACAAGAGCACTAGAAGTCAATAAGGATATGTACTTCTGTACAGAGGAAGAGAAAAGAAGAAGCATTACAAATGGCTGGAGAAGAAAGAATTATGAGGAAAGACAGGAAAAGAGAAACATATTGGATAGGGTACATACTGAGAAGACATTATTTACAAAGGACAATCTTAGAATGCAAAACTAGCGGAAGAAGAGGAAGAGGGAGTAAAAGAATAGGAATATTAGAGAATTTAAAGCAGGAATATAGTACTAATCGAGATATAAAAGAGGTTTCCGGGGAGAGGGAGAAACGGAGGCAGCGAAACCTGTCTTCGGAAAGATAATGATGACATTCAATTATAAAAAAAACTAAACTTAAAACAAATGTGAATCAATATAACGCGGTTTCCGTTTATTTTGAACTCAAAATATATCCTTTTTCTTTCTGTTTAAATAAGTAATCCTTATGCGAAGAAACAGACTAAGGGACAAGACAAGACGTGATACATGCCACATAAACAAAATCTAAGCAATAAATGTTATAAACAAGAAATGTATTTGGACAGTTTGCAATTCAATAGGAAGAATAAAAATACTTGAATAAGAGTCTTCTCTTTCATTTTCACGTTAAGTTTAAATGAAATTCTTAGAGTTTAAGTTTCAATAAGTCATTAAGTTGCATGAGAAATAGGATGGCTACGACACAAATTTGAGAAGAGATAATTTAAGCGGATGAAGATACTAATACCTGCCGATAAAACTTTTCCGTCCCTTTTTCAGATGTGAGCTTCCGTTGCAACATGTCCCCGGGTTGCTATAGCAAAACAGCCACACCCACCCTGGCCCCGTAACCCCTTTTCCCCACTCCCCCTCCCCCTATTTCCTCCCCTCCTTCTCCATACCTTCCGCACCCCTTCGTTCCCTGAAAATTCCACGGCCGATATCCCACACCACCCTTCCAGCTACTATACCCTATCAAAATCCCCCCTCTCAAATCCTTGCCTCAATACCATAGGAGCCGCACCCCGAGTCCAAAGGAGCCGGTGAGGACGTCACTGCCTACGTCATCGCTCCGGCCTCCCGTAGCTGACGGCGCCCGTCCCCATCCACTTCCCTCCCTCCCTCTACACCCCTATTCCCCTTTGTCCATCGGAGATTTTCACTTTTTACCCCAATGTTTATCTTCCACCCACTATTTCATTCCTTTATTTATCCCCAGGACAAAACGAAGTGCGCGCTTTTTTATAGCAAATTTATTGAAGAAAAATGCGGGAGAAACCTACAAACAAAGGTTTTCGCCGAGTTCTCGAACATTGTTTGTGATATCAGGAAAATGTGTGTAATGATACATTACTTTGATACCGCTGTTCGGGTTTGTGTTCGCGAGGTTAGGTATGTATTTTGAGTATGCGATCATATGAAAAAAGTCAGATAACATGAAATATTATTAAACTGCCCTGCTGATTCTGCTTGAACTAAATACGTCCATAAATTGTGAGTCGCACTGAAACTGACGATATAAGAGGAACTACGAGAATATGATCGCCTAATATACGGTTATAGCTACGACGAGATTTGTATTAGTTTTGAAGAAGGGATTTCGAATATAAAGTAAAAAATCTGAAGGTGCTTGCAAAATGTTGATCTAATTCTTTCGAGATATTTTTTGTATGCATAATAACAAATTAAGTAATTAGCTTAAAATTTTATACTGCAAATACATTATTGCATAAACAAATGAAAATGTTATTATCAACAATAAAATAATTTAAAGTGAGTTTTACAAGACAACATGTTGGCTTTCCAGCTGTTTAGTATCATGTATTTTTCTAATTAGTTAGTTTGGAAGTTTTAATAGTTTAAAGAGTCGATGATATTAATCTCAAAATCTTTCCATAATCCATTTCCTCATCACATAACAAAGCATTGAGCAACTCGAACGTAAATGATTGTTGTGAACGGTAATTATTTTATTTATAAAATTTTCAAAAATACGAATTCTTTTACATTCCAATCCTCAAATATGATATCATTACACGTAGCAAAAATATAGTGAGATTAAAAACCGATTTAAAACATGCAAAAATAAAATGTCAATACATATTTGGGTAACTTTAATAAAACGCGAACAGATTAAACACCATTTAAGGCGTATGACGCTCAATGAGTATAAAAATTACCCAAGGATCATTTCAACATAAATGCCACTTTTATCGCGATCAGACTTTCAGTCCTAATCCATCGAACTGAACGAAATAAATTTTCCATGCCGTAGGTGACAAGTACTTTGCTCTAGACTTCAAAACAAGACGACCTATTCCCTCCAACCTGCTCCATATATCTGGCTGCGAAAAAAAAGGATACCTTCCAGAAGTATATAAATAATTCCTCTCCCCTTCATTTCCGTCTATATTTTCTCTACTTGCGAAAAAGACGAATCGGTCCAAATTCCCAAACCCTTCCTCGATCATTTTTCTCCCTCAATTTCCCTCGCCCGAGACACACTAATCTCGCATGCATCTCTATCTCTTTCTCTGTACTTCTTACAGTCGCCCGACCGGCAGCACTTACATTCCTAATCTCCACATCCCCTTCATCTATATTTCTCTTCGACGCATCCTACTGCATCTCCGAAAACACGATCCACTCCCTTAAACTCACCCACTCCTCTCTCTCTCTCTCTCCTCCCCTTCAACAGGGCGCACTTTACCACAACTTCCTGACACGGAAGGCAGAGAGTCTCCGGAATATTTCCCTTTCCGTCTTCTTGGACCGCAGGAATTTGTCTTAGTTTTCGCGTCCCATATTCCCTCTCCCTCTCTCTTCCCCTCTTTCATTATATTCGACCCATATTCTCTCTCGTCCCTTTTCCTCACCCATTCCCAAACTTCTCCCCTTTTACATGCCATTTCACATACCAACACCTCTCTACACGTTTCCCTCTCATTTGCATATATATCTCGTTTTAAAGCGCATGCGTGTGTATCCCTCACTGTCTCTCTCGCGCGCATTTTCGTCCCCTCCTCTTTCCCTCTCGTATTTTTGTATAACCCTCGCTCAGCCATTATACTCTTAAGCTGATATTTATTGTTTTTTTCCGGGACGTTAAGGGGAAATAATGTTTTTAGCGGTGCTATGCAGTTTGTTTTTTAATTTTTTGAAGGTTCTAATTGTTTTTTATGGAACGGACGCTATGAAAATTCAACTCTTTGTCTGTTCAAGTGGTTCTTAATCGGGATCTACCATAATTAGAATGGGTGAAATCTTAACCGTGAGTAATAATTTAAAAAACATGTATAAATGATAAATAATTGGAATGACGCAAAGCTAACAAGAGGTTAAAAATGTTCTGAGTATCAGTGGACACATATTTTCATAAATTTAATCAAGAATATCAGTCAAAATAATAATTATTATTATTTGATTCTGTAATAAAAGGATGCGAAAATATCAGCGTCGGGTTATAATTACAAACGCCAGATAGAAAATTTAAAAATAATTAACGATAAATGATTGCAATGAGATATTTCAATTGCCATTAAAAGGAAACATCCATCCGATAAAACGTTCAGTCACCATTGAAATTTAACGAATGAAATGACAAATTGAAGCTGACGCGAATCTTTCCAAATCATAGAGCCTTGAGCTATTATATCACTCACAATAAATAGTCTCTATTATAATAATAGTCTCTATTATAATAATAGTCTCTATTATAATAATAGTCTCTTTTATAATAATAGTCTCTATCATACTAATAGTCTATATTACAATAATAGTCTCTGTTATAATAATAGTCTCTATCATACTAATAGTCTCTATTACAAGTTGTGGTGAAGCGACTCGAGGGGTGGCATTCCTAGGTTCAAATCCTGGCGGAGGCAGATTTTTCAACCTGGGATTGCCCCTTCCCTGTGTGTTGCGAGGAGTACACGAAAGAACAGCACTCGGCCCTTCGGAAGCAACGTTTAATCAGTGTGTTTCTGGGTGGTTTTCAAAGGTGTAGGATAAAGGCAGCGCCGGCTTTCCCTCCTCCCTTCTGCGTGCGTCTTTGGTGTTATCCACCTGGAAAGCTGATAGGTTGGCAAACTATCCATGTAAAACACAAGATGCCCATGGACCTCAAAAGAGGCCCAACTTCAGACTGTAGTACCTTGGATTATGATGATGATTACAAAATTAAACGTTCGTATTAACGTCGTTATAACAATTTACAGTAGAAAATAGCGTTAATATGCTTTCAAAATATTCCATGAAAATAGAGAATTTAAAGTTTCAAAACGTAATTTGAAGCAGCACAACAATCGTGACTCACGCTTCACGTACCACATCAAGTTATAATAAACATTCTCTTTAAGAAAGAGTTTCTGCTGGGATATGAAAAGGAAGTAGGCTAGGAGTAATTACTTCCTCCGTTTCTAAAAAAAGCTTCAACCGACATAATGGCGATGCTTGATTTACACACACAAATAAGGTCCCTGTTAACATAAGGTCCCGAGAAGAATTTTCCTCGGGAGGCCTTAAAACATCTGAAGAATTTAGAAATACGTGCTACATTCTTGAGAGGATATTGATAAGGCAAAGCCGAGGACGCCAATTAGCCAGCGAGTATTGAGACTCAACACCTACTCGTGTTTTGCGCATGTGTGGATTTAGTAAGGAATTTGGAGGGAAGAAATGTAAATAACCGAATCATTTAAAACGGATGACAACGGCAATTAAAGGAGAGAGACGGAAAGAGTGGGAAAGAGGGTGAGAGTGGGAATGTGTGTGGGAGAGAGAGTGACTGAGATAGAGTTAAAAAGAACGATAGTTGGAGGAGAGTGAGGAAGAGAAAGAGGGGGAATAGTGAAGAGAGATGGGAATGAGTGGAGAGAGATGAAGAGAGAAAGGAGAGAAAGAGAAAAAGAATGGAAGAGAGAAAGAAGAGGAAGAGAGAAAGGAGAGGGAGAGAGAAAAGAGAGGAAGAGAGAAAGGAGAGGAAGAGAGAAAGGAGAGGAAGAGAGAAAGGAGAGGTAGAGAGAAAGGAGAAGAAGAGAGAAAGGAGGGACGAAAGGAGGGAAGAGAGAAAAGAGGAAGAGAAAGAGAAGAGGGGAAGAGAAAAGGGGACAATGGAAAAGAGAGGGAGGAGAAAGATAGAAATGGGGAGAGGAAAGGAGGGAAAGAGGGAAGGAAAGAAGTGGGTGGCAAGTAACAAGAACATTTCTCATTAGTAAAAAAAGCTTTTTCCCTCTCAAATGCGGAAAAAACTTTCATTATTTCACAAAAGAGAACCACCTGCGTCATTAATCATGAGCAAAACTGGAGAACAAGCAATATGTCGACAGGTTGGAAATTTTGGCACGAATATCGGAAATATTCGTCGAGAGAGAAAGAGAGAACGCGCACTCAACAATGCACAGGATCTCCCATAAAAAATAAAGGCATTTGCATAAAAATGCGAGAATCCCTAACATCTCCAACTAATATGTCTACCGACGAGATTCTGTTACGATAAAAAGATTCTTTTGCAAGGAATGCAACGTTTCGTAACGTGGAGAGAATTCTTTTGGAAGTATTCCCCATCTCACGAAATTTGAGAAGAAAGAGAGATTTGGAGGATTTCAGCAGGAGACGCAATGGTAATAACTCAGCCAAGGAAATTTACTATGCGACAGAATCTTATAGAAGCGATTTGCGGAATAATAGTTCCCATGAATGTATTTCGTACGAATTTAATCGGATAAAAGGCAAAATACTACACATAGAACTTTATATCTATTCATAATATTACATGTAGAGAATATAAATCGCTTGTGGAAGATGTGTCTAAAATTATTTTATTCGAACCGATTTCATATCTGCTGAAACAGAAATTGGCCGCACCATTCCGCACCTCAGGCGAGCAACGTTAATTTGATCGAAGAAAAAATGACGGAATGCAAATGAATGTAAGGACCATTGATAATTTCGTAAAAACGTCCCCCATAAATAACTCGGGCAGTCTCTTGCCAACTAATAGAAGTCGCAGTGTCGCCCTCAAGCGGAGAGATGGCTAATCAGCTTGGAAAAGGTTCCGCACAACGAGAATTCTCTATCTAGCCGTTAGATGGCATCAGTTCCCTCTCATCCCCCGCGATAATTCATTTCACTTCTCCCCTTTAATAAAGTCGGATGTTTTCCGAAGAAATTAAAACGTGTACACGAATAGGCTCAGCGGAAGGTCGACGGGACAGCAATTTCTTGTTTTTTTAACGGGAGAGGCATGTTCAAGTGCAGGCAAAGGTCATCGCCCCGTTTAAGTGGCGTCGAGATGTGCACGCGAAGCAGGCCGTATACTGCTTACATGAGTCTGCGACCTTATTCTCCCAAGCCCTTCCGCTGGACCCCATTCCCATCCATTCCTCGACCCCCTCCCCGTCGCTCTCCCACAACTTCCCCCCTCCCGCCCACCCCACCATAAAACGCCAAGCGCCCACTAGCGAGGGAGAAAACTAAAGTCCTCATTTTCTCTCTCTCTCTCCCCAAAACTTTCCAAACCTTAAAAAAAAGGGAAAAAGAAAAAAACAGGCCGTAACTCACCAACCCTCGGCGAATGCGTTGTTAACACGGCTCTTTCTCCGAGCAATCCTCCCATTTCGCCCGCTCAGTGAAAAAAACACGCTTAACATCAAACGAAAAAGAACGAGGTGGCGGAAAAAAAGGCTTTTATTTTTCTTAATTCGTAATTTTATTTTTTTTGCTAGACCAATTGGCGCTTAATAATGAAGCGGGGAAGTATTTCCACTCGGGTAAATGAAAGTTAATAGGTACGAACAACAAGTGACTAGGGTGGTTTCGAGAAGGAGAGAAATGGTCATGCGATGGGCAAATTCTGTTCTGATTCGAAAGCGTACTTTCAGAAAGTATAATAATGCTTTCCTTTTTAACGGCTAAAGTTTCCGAATCGGTGCCAAACAGTAACGGCAGAGAGGAAATTACAGGAATCTATCCCACGATACATCTATCCCACGATACAAATAAGAAATTCACACAACTCAAAGAGTAAATAAATAGGAGCTATCGCATATGTTTACCTCCGCACGGCGATTCAAATCATTTGAAATCTTTTAAACCTCTACTTTTGCCATAGAACGAAAAAAGCACACCCGGGTTTATCATTTAAAAATCAAAAACTTACATTCACTTGAGCATAATACCACAAATCTATAGGATATGTGTGGTGGATGATCTGGATTGAAAATGCATCTTAAGTAAAAAGAACCATTCAACACTTGCACTTTCTGTGTTATATAATGCATCGATTCCACAGAGTTTCCTTATCAAAAGTAATGTTTACTTTTATTTTTTTAATATCCCTTTGCTAAATTAATCAGAATGGAATATTTCCGAGAAACGTAGCAGTAACCTAAGTTTCTCGATTTATATGACTGTTCATGAAACGCTTTTTACAGACTAATTTAGCACAAGAATACTAAAGATGAACAGTACACAAATGTAACTCCTTTTTATTAAACTTCATCGGTTCTCTAGCTTCGAATAATATTGAAAAATAAGCAACGCATTTTAACATAATTCATAACTGCAGTCACCAAAAATAAGGCAGTAAAGAGAAAATCGTTGTCGTACGATAGTTCGGCAAATAAATGTTGAACGAATGACCCAAGATCCATTAAGTTCTCTGTTAAGATAACTCCACCCTTGTTGCTAAGAAATTTCGAACGGCTGAGTCATTAGGTAGCCATGTTGTCGCAAGCAATTTTCAACAGGTACTTGCTAAACCTACATAATGCAATGGATTTGGCGAGAGCTCTCTTCGGCTCTCATTGACATTGAAAGATCGCTAACGAGATAACATTTTTAACTGCGCATAAAAAACTTACGTAACCAAGATCTGGACTCATTAAATTTTCGGAACCAAGCAGCAAGTAAACACTTCTTCGTGTACAAACTTGATGCATACTCAAAGAGTAAAAGTATATAAAAAGTAATAATAGAATAAAAAGAGACGTGAATGTAAAAAACTATCTCAAATTAATAACACAGGACGACAAATTTTCACTTTTTGTCGATAACATGAACAAAATAAGCTGTTTTTTACTAAATCGAGTACGCTGATAATGAAAATGGCAGTCAAAAATTTGTAGCACGCAAATTGTTTTGTTATCTCCTCATTTTTATTTGTATTCAAAATATATGTACTTACATATCACCTTTTGCAGTTTGAAGGATTGACGTTATTCAAATGAGGTTAAACTTGGAATCACTATCAAAATATCATAGACTCACACTATGGTTGCAAATATAAAAAACAAGAAAAAATACACAGATGATGCACCGTTTTGACTGTAAATTCAAATCACAGAAAGTTATTTTTCCTCTTAAAAGCACATAATTTAAGTGAGAATAAACTTGGAATTCACTAATTAAACATCATAGTCTCCATTATGGTTGACAAGTATAACAAAAACACTCAGAAAAATATAAAAGTGAAGAAAAACATGCTATTCTGACTCTAAATTCATTACAGAGAGCTATTTTTTAATCTTATGAAAAGTATCATCTTCCCTTTGCAAAAACCAACAATAGTCACCCATCATGGCAGGATTCCACCTTCCTTGATGGCGATATTCCATGTTACATATCTTGGTGGAATCTTTAGCCTTGTTCATTACTAACAGCACCCAAGTTGTCTGGGAAGAAGTCCAAATGAGAATGTAAAAAGTGTATTTTGAGTGACATCCGGCATCCTAATTTTTTATAGTTATGCATCAGTTCTTCTACCCATTGTTGATAGTTCACCCATTTTATTACCCAGGAACCCATGAACTTTGGATTTATAGGATTTCCATGCAGCTAATTCAATGGAGTTTAGTTTGCATTCGAAACTGTTATCATGCAAAAGTTTTCTAATTTGCGGACCAAAAAAGATACCTTCTTTGAGTTTTGCGTCACTCAGTTTTGGAAACTTTCCTTTTAAGTAGGCAAAACCATCACTATTTTTGTCCAAAGCTTAGGTGGTGGAACAGGAGTAGAAAGATCTATATGCGGCACTGGCTGCATTGCAGACGGAATGTTTGGATAACCTATTTTATTTTTTCCTCTCCTTGAAAAACACTGATTTTTTTAAGACAGAAATAGCAGTCTTCAAGGTGGCTGGTTGTTTCACGCCAGATCATTGCAATAGCAAATGGCGTGCTCCTCTTCTTTCCTTTCATCCATTCTGTCAGGTTTACGTAGCATGTTATGCAGCATACATGCAGTGCCCAAATTATATCTTGATATCCCAAACGACAACCAAAATACTAATGACAGACTTGTTTTACAGGATTTGTTATAGATCGACATTGTGATTTTGCTGTAAACTGTCCACACATAACAAGAATTATCTGGCGAATCCACACAGCCGCGGTGGTGTCCTTTTCCCATCTCCAGAACTCAAATTCACAGAAAAATAACCAGACTGATGCCTAAAATGCATGTTTGTTACGATATCGCTCTCCTAATTCCTCTCTATCTTTCAGTTCTGCCAGCACTCACGTTATACTCACCATTTCTACCAGCATTTAGTAAGAGATGCTTATTTTTACAAAAATGTATGACAAATGGTCATTACTTTTTTCTAAACTGTGACGTGGTGCAAAATTATTAAGTCCAGATCTGGAATGAGCATGCCAGAATTATTGTAAAAAGTTAGCTTTCATTCATGTTGCCAAAACCTTGTTGGCTAGTGTAATTAACAACGTCTTCTCAACTTGATGTGTTAGCTACATATAAATTTAATTATTATGGAAAGATAAGCATAATTAAAAACGGACTAAAACGGAAGAGCAATAATTTTTTACAAAGAATTTCACGAATAGCGATAAAGCGTTGGAAACCATCGAGATAATCATATAAATTATTTTTTAACGTCGACATCGACATACTTTCGGAATATTAAAATTAACTAAGCAATATCTAACCAAAAGAAATTTGGAAAAATAAATAGAAAAGAAAGTTTTTTTACAAAGACCTTCCCGGCTTTCACAGATAAAGAAAATATCCGGAACTCACTTTTTCCAGCAAAATTAGAATGAGTAATGTATATAAAATCTAAGCTCAAACATTTTAATAGTAGTCCCATGGCATGGGATAGATTTTTCGCGGGGCTAATTATCTGTCGGAATAGAGAGCCAGAAATGGTTGTAAGACCATCCGAATTTCTAAAACTATTAAATGCTAGATATCGAATTTTAACCCTAAACTCTAGGATAGCATAGTGTAAAATAAAATAAACTGATATCAATTGTCAGTTTTATATTTCAAATTAAAGTAATAAATATAGTCGGATACTTTAATTTTCAGGGGAGGAATTTACTTTAAGATCACATTCGTTGTCCGCCTTAAAAGCGGCATTCATGTATGTTTAACTACTTCCTAAATATTTTTCAGGCATTATGAGATTAATGCCTCCGTATGAAGCTAAACAACTGATGAAATAAATCATGATGCGAGTAGCAGAATGACAACAAACATCAAATGACAACATGAGAATTGTCCTTCATTTACTTTGTTCCGTGTTTGCTTCTACTCATTATGCGTCCGGGTTCTTTCTTTTCCCTGTACACTAACAAGGCAATCATCCTCATTTATCATATCGCATTTCTTTTCCACTCCAACGCCTTACCAAATCATCTCCCTTACATCCATTCGTCATAAGTCTACGGATTATTCTTTCGAAACGGATCGCCGAGCAACACTTCGAACGGTCTCAACCCACGCATTAACGTAATGATAACATCTTTCGTCGATGGAGCTACCTATGTAAGCATACGATATAATGTAACATAACACGCCACATGCTACTCATAGAGGAGAATTCCTCGGAAATTTCACAAAACTGTTTATCTCCCTCTCTTAACCACACAAACGAACCGTGTACACGCGAAGTACTAACGGGTGGCTTATCAGTCGCTAAAGATCCGCTCTTACCGCGTATCGACGAAAACGTAAACAGCCTCAATGGGTACATACAAATGCTTCCATTTCCGGAAATTTTTCTCTCAAACAGAAACAATTCTGTTCAGCATATGTCGCAGAAACTTAATTTATATCCATAAGCTTCTAGGGCATAAAATCAATGACCAGCTATTACATTATCGAGTGGACAGCTGGAGGTAAACCGGGTATAGTTCATGGACGCTATAAAATAATATTTTCAAACAAGTGGCTTTTTGACGTCAATTTATACTGCACAAATTTCAATTAAACTCTTTGAAGCCAATGTGAGTAAATCGGCAATTAATGAAAATCGACAGGAACGTAGATTTTTCAGCCACTGTGATATATATTTCGTAACGAAAAGACTTCTATTCCGGGTGGTAAGCTACATAAATAAACGAAATTTGTTCATATGCTGTTCAAAAGTTTATTCCCCACACCTGGGAGTTTTTAAAACCACTTTGTTAGACTCAGGGAAGCCTAAAACGTGCATAATATTCTAAATTTCGGACAAAATTAATTCGAGTAAACAATATTTCCTCAATATATTTCGTACATGAATACTAAAAGAACCTCAATTTCACTCGACGGATAGCGTCAACGAAAATAAGCACGTCTCCCACTCCCATCGTGCACCCACACGTTCCTACGCGTAGAATACTGGTTTTGGGAATCGCAAACCTCAGAAAATTATTATTACCTTTTCCTGCCGTTATGGACCGCGCGTGCGTATAACCGTTTTCCGAGAATATTTCTTCTACTCCCTTTAATCCAAATACTTCACTGGGCATGGTCGCCGTCGATGTCTCAAAGAGGCGGAAAACGTTCGAATTTTTTCCGACTCGTTGAGCCAATTCACGACGACATCGTAATCGGGCGTAATTCCTAGAAAACCGTTACGTCACTCTCCGCGCTGGCGATTTCTCTGAAACGCAAACAAATATGACTCCGCAGAACACCTTGCAGGAACGAGGAGAAAAAGTAAACTTCAATATCGAGGGACGCGACTATTGACTAATCGGGCAATCGTTATGAACACAGGATTGAGGTCTTAAATTGGACTCAATACGAGGAGCTAGAAATAAAATTGGTGATTGTGCTATGCAAAGACCATCCAACAAAATCTCAATCAAGAATCATTCTGATATAAGTGAATGTCAATACTATTGATCGATTTCGTAAAAAAAGCGACAAATAAAAGTTTGAAGTTAATTTCTCTTCTTAACCCCCTAAGATATTTTGTCAAGTTAGCAATATGTGATAAATGCGCTTCACCAGCTCCAAGGCTTCAGTACCTTTCTGGGAAAGGTTGAATTTTAGATCAATGTCATTTCTACTCATTTGCTGTATTTTGCTCGGTGACAATAAATCAGTCATATCTGCTTGGGGTAATATTTTACACCACGCAACCACTTACGTTGATCAGTTTTATAATATTTTTTGCGCAGTTTAGTTTTTTTTTCAGGGTAAACCCAATTCCATATACTTTACATCGGAAATAGATTGCTACTCGTATTTTGTATAATTTGACGGTTTAATCAATATTTTATTGAAATTTGAGTTTATTTCAATGATGCCGCCGAGTAAGAAACGATTAAAAGGATTTTTCAATCTGGGGAAGAAGAATAAGACGAAGGGATTGTGTTTAGCGATTGCGATTCCGACCCCGAGTGCACAAAAATCACAGTTTAGCAGTAGCACTTATCCAAGTGCAGCCGATGATAATGAGTTGAATTCCGAAGAAACCCCTCCACCAGTGAAGCGTCTTGATTAGTTAACTGGAAAAATGCAACCAAGTGCCCAGAAAGCCAGGCCTCATGAAACATTCACATTCGTGCACACAACATTGTCACGGATGCATGGAGCTGTATATTCACTCAAGAGATTATTGAAAAGACTCATTTACACTAATATAAAAATAGATTCAGTTGGAATAAATGTGCAAGAGAACGAAGTACCACTCCAACAAATGCAGCAGAAATAAAACCCTTATTCAGGCCTATCTTCCTTTCTGGAGTGTTGAAATCATCAAACTGAGCTACAGATTGGACTGGCATAGTGACGTTCCCATGCTTTATGTCATAGTACAGATTAAAATTCTTTTTAAGGTGAATGAGAATCGATGCTATCAATGACCGGGCTCGAGGAAAAGAAACCGATAGATAAGCTCACACGTGAGAACTATTTGAGAAATTAATTAAAAAATGCCAAAATAGCTAGAGTATAATTTAATACACAACTATAATTAACTAATGCTGTAAAATGCCTGAGATAATTATTTACCCCACGCCACCACTAACGTATTGTTAGCTGCGAGG
Source organism: Tanypteryx hageni (assembly GCA_028673005.1). Classification (NCBI taxonomy): domain Eukaryota; kingdom Metazoa; phylum Arthropoda; class Insecta; order Odonata; family Petaluridae; genus Tanypteryx; species Tanypteryx hageni. Next base: position 80,984,172 of record CM054116.1, on the reverse strand, counting down.
TTAATGGAGCAAAACCAAGATCGCCATTAAAGCGTTTCAAAATATCGCTACCATACTAAGTAAAATCTAAGGGCATTTGTCACGCATTTACTCATTGCGTCATATATTAGGTCATCTTGAAAGTGACAAAATCAACAGGTGCCCGACATACAAGGAAAAGAAAATTACTCGTGAGATGTTAAATGAAATATCGCGTTCTATGGCTGAAAGTTGAAATTCTACTTTTTGGCAGAAAAAATAACTTATTTACCCCGGAGACGAACTTCGTTATGCGATCTTTATTTCACTATATGGCATTAAAAGGAATTGTTAAATTAATTCGGTCTCACTTTTAAAGTTCCAACAAAGTCCATTTAAAAGCGTCGTAACTTGGACCATTACAGAAGCGGACAATACGAAAACACCGTATGAAAAGGAAGATAAAAGAGGATTTATTTAAATTGTTTCGTTAACACCAAAAGTCTTTGCTTTAAATTTATGACGTCCAAACGAAAATAATTTGCATTTTTACACAAAAATAATCTTGAAAATCTCCCATAATTGCTAGCAGGAATGGCATTCTGATAGAGTTATACAGAATATTTAAATTATTTTTAAATTCTTTATCAGATCCTAGCATTTGCATTTCACATACCTTATTCCTTCTTTAAAAATACTTGAAATTATTTACTTCAATAAATCGTAATCGCATAAAAGGTTAAAGTCAGTAAGAGATATAGAAACTAAACCCGAATTTCGAAACTCGAATTTCGAAACCCAAATTTGATACAAACGAACAGGAAATAGATCGTACAAATGACAATACAAAGATAGACGACGTCTTGAGAAATTGCTTTAGTATCTCGATTAATCCTTGGATAAGCCGCAACGATAGATAACAATTTCTAGAGAAATTTTAAGAATCGACTTTCCTTCCCTCGAAGAATTGTGATAAAAAACTAGCGCTTACATTTATATCAAAGCAGTGTTCCATTCCAATTATTTTAGCGGAAACGGTGTTGCGAGACACCAAGATTGGTTTCTTTCAGATAAGAAATGAGGAAGAGATGTTTTTTACCCGACTCGGTGAAGGAAGGAGTCTTGTCACTAAAAGGAATCGGTGTCCGATAATCGATATCTTTAAGGAAGGCACTCGCGAGGATTTTTTTATTTTCACTTCTCCCTTTTTCCTGGTTTCCTTGCTGAAGTGCAATTGGATAGAGAGAGACGGCTTCTCGATTATGCAAAGAAGATGCCGCCAAACCACATTTGACCTCAGATTTATAGAATGAAATTAAATTCTTTAGAAAAATCGAGATACTATAACGGGGTAAAAATCGTTCGAATGAGTTTAATTATGGGGTGAAAAAGATCAAAGCATAGCTCCAGCTTTTGACGACTTCTTTTCTTTGGTTTCAGGCGCACTTGGCCGGTGATGAAAGAGAAGAACCAAGCGAAAAATATAAGCGGAGGTGTACCAGCGAGAGGATCGAAAGAAATTACTATGAAAAATAAGGGAAAAATCTTTTGGGAGACATCGGTTTCCGATACTTTTATCTTTTGCTCCATAACTTCCTACGTCTTCTTTGCAAAATTGAGATTTACGAAAGAATGATTTAATTAAGAAGTTTAACGGATATAGAAATAGAAAAATTCGAAACAGTTAATCATATTGAATTTGGATAAACTCTTAGTCTAAGAGACTAAAAATTAGTGGAAAGTACACTGCGAGCAACTTCAACCGTATCTTTCGTAAGTCTTTCAGAAAGAAAAGCGCTCTCAAAAATTGGACGACTTAATTTCGACAAAATTCATCACGCAAAGACGCACAACTATGCCATACTGACGCTAATAAATGGCTATCTGCCAAATATCATTTTATCCTTGTACCACTCAAAAAGACGATTTTTGTTTGGAGCTTGCGAAATAACGCATTATTTTCGACCTCCCGTGATATTCGGTTTGGCAACGAACTGACCGATTTGATCACATGGCGAGATTTCGCTCGGTGTGCCGCTTGCACTTTAGTTTTATCTGCCGCACACCATTAGCCTATGATTGAGTTATCGCGAAGCGAAAAACATATAGACAGTTGTTCGATATGTCACTTTCTGGCAACGAAAATAAATTGCAGCCAGGTTTAAGAGCGCCGAGAGTCATCAATTTGCCACCTCAATAAATACAATCACGAAACGGTCAATGATAAGTTACGCTATCAGTATGTCTGTCGAAACAAAACTTTAACTGCATTTTCGGAATGTGGTAAACTTTTCACAATGAAGGTTTTAAAAGAAAGCTGCTCGATATCTCGCAATAAACAGCAAAACTTGCATCGAGGAAATTTTGTCCATAAATAGTGAAATTCCTGAATGTGAAAACATTCCGTATAATCATCGAGTTAAGAGTACAACAAAATGAAACCTTCGATATTCAATTAATAACTTTATAAATTAATAACTCGACTGTAAAATTAATTACGAAACAACTGGACGAAAAGGTAACACCATTGCCTAATAAACCGGCAAACGCGAAAGTAGTTGGGACAAAAATAGCAAAAACTGCAAAGGAGAACACTACAAAGGCTAAAGAGAAAAGATCAAAAGTAATAAAAGAATATGAGGCTAAAATAAATTTCAGAACGGTTTTTCAGGAACTTCGATGGATATTCTAGTAAACTAACTTCACATCCAGCATAAGGATACACGTCCTTAATGACAGCGTTGAGACACTTTTTGGAGCCACGGGCCCCATACGAAGTCCCACAATTTCTGCAGACTCTTTCCCTATGAAAACTTTACACATTTTCAATTCATTTTCTCGTTCTGTCAATTTGAAACATTTAACGGAGGTGTGCGTGGGATCAAACAAGTTACAGATAAAAATATACCTGCTCAAATCGCGAACCCCCGAGAAATAGCGCGCGGAACCATGGGTTCGGAGACCCCCGGTTGAGAAACACTGCATTATGGAACAAGGGCATACAATCTTTTCCACTATATGCCTGTTGTTATTTCAGAAAGATCTCGTTCATGAAGGAGATGGCGACGGGATCACTGGGTCACGCGGTTTAGATGTTCTCTCGTTACGTAGTTATTCTCTTTAATCTGACATGTTCGTTGCCTCCTCCCTGCGACACGCACCCTTCATGTGATACGCATCTCGGTCGTCACACCCATTTCGACGGATTAAAACGCTTTCACTGCGAGGTTTCTCTCAACGGTGAGCTTCAACGATATACAATTTTTCCGTTTGTTAAGCATGCGCGACAAAATGATGGTAGCCAACGACGCGCTTCCCACTGAGATAATCGCCGATGGCCTTGGTAGATACCTCAAGAGGGCTCCCGACAGGCAAATGAAGCCGTGTTCATATATGTGAAATTATCTACAAAATTAAGCAATACTGAAATAATAAGCGCGCATGCGTGACGTTGATCCTTAAACGCGGCCTTACGTTACTTGTTAGTTGGCGTTTCTCGGCGGGCGGCGGGTGAATTCTTCAATTGTACTGATAGCACAAAAACGCGCAAAGTATAGCTACAGTAATTCATTTCATCTATCTTTATTATTTTTAATATGTTGCTACAAATTTTGTTATATTCCATTATACCATCCTAGATGCTGTTAATGGAAAAATGGATGAGTAATCTACCAAACTTCACTATTTTCAGACGGTGTTCCAACAAACAAATGCTTTAAAAATCATCCTCAGCTTCTCGCCTCCCTCGCTACGTCTTTTTTCCTCAAAATCATATCCTGCGCCTTCAAAGGACCGTCTATTTTTGTTCCCAACTCCTCTTCCTCGTATAAACAGGTTAAACCTTTCACAGACCGTCTGAACAACAAGTGCCAAAAACACTGTACGAGTCGTGATGGAATGTAGAGATAAAAAGTTCCATTTATTGCTTTCAATCCAACCACTTAACAAACCAACATTTTTGCTCTTTCTTCGACGGTTTAAATCGCCGTCATATACGCGTTAAGCTAAAAAAGAGAGAGAACACTTTCAGAGGCATATATCACTTTAATTTCCTTCGTTTTTACGCCTTCAATTCTGCACTTGAACCTAAAACTTTTCTTATCCTGTTTCATCTCTCTACGACTTTATCTCTTTCTCTCTCTCTATTTAATTTATTATATATACCATTTCCATATCTTCATTCGCATTTCTCATCATATTTCCCTTTCTGTCTTCCTATTTTACTCTTCCATTTTCTCTCCCGCTTGTTTCCTCCATCTTCCTTTCCTCTAATTCTCTACTCTTCTCTCTCACTCTACCGCTATCCTTTCCTCTCCATTTCTTTCGTTTACTTTCTCCCTCCCCATCCCTCCGTATCTTCCGCATTCCTTCTTCCTTTCCCTCAGGCACTCTTTTTCCTGTATCTCACCACCCGACTACTATTATTCAATTGACCCCTATCTCTCCTCTCTCCCGATCCCTACCTTTCTTTTCTCTTCCTTCTCTCACATTCTCCTTTCTCATTTCCTGTCCTTACTCTGTTTTTCTATTTCTCTTTCTCCTTTTTATCTTTTTTCTTTGTCCTATCTCACCTTTTCCTGTCCCTCTTTTATTTCCTTTCTTCCACTCCGCCACTCTCTCTTTCACACCCCTTACCACCATCTCTTACCGTGTCTTTCCTTTCCACTGCCCGGGCTGACTGGAAACGGGACACGATTTAAACCCGCTAATGTATATCCACGCCACGATGTCGTAGTGTGAAGAAATTAAAGAGAGGAAAAGGGATGGTGGAAACGGAAAATGGCGAGGAAGGAAAACGGACGGTATCAAGGAATAAAAGTGAGAGATGCGAGTTGGGATTGTGTGTGTGTGGAAAAAATAAGGTAGGAGTGGAGGCTCTCTCCCTTTTAAGGGAATTTCATTTAGAAATTTTCTCCCTGAATTTTATGGAGACCTTCAGCATGAATCGGCCGTTCTTGAATCACTCCACAAAATGCTAAATAAAAATTATCAACTTTGTCCCATAAATAACTCACTCATGAAAATTAATGTAACCTTCACCTAAATCAATGTTTATATCAACGTCTGGGTAACAGCCAAAAATTCGAATCGATGGTGATAATATTAAGTCCAGCAACCTGAGAAATTAATGTAATAGTAATTCACTAGTAGTAAATGTAACGTATCTAAGCAACGATCCTAACTGCATTAATCACAAATACCATAAGGTTTCAAATTTGGGAATGATTAGGTTGAATTTATCACAGACCAAAATACTTTCAATGTCTTAATTTAGCGGATGTCTCTCAGAATCTAAGTATAAATAAGCACACCAGACCATCCATCTCCGTGACGTCAAGTAACGTCCAGTTCAAACAATATGGTAAACACAATTTACGTTGAACTTGAAGATAAACCACCAAATGCTGATATGACGCAATCAAAGACAAACAAACGTTCTCGGAACATAATTTTTTCATCGCCAGCAGAAGCTCACTGTAATACAAACAGAAAAGAATGAACATGAGGAATGATTCGAAATAAAATGATATGAGATTTGCGCTCGTTTCAGCAATAAAAATTCTCTCCACGAGCATCGCCAGTAGTCACGCTCACGATTCCGCGACACCCATGAGCATTCTTAATAAATCCTTTTAAACGACAGTGGTCACTTCTCCCTTCCGAAGACAATTTGAGATAACGTTAGTGAAGCGGAGAAGAATGGGAGAAGGAGCACTTGAAGTTTGCCCCGCGCCATGAAAAGTAATTAAAAAACGTGACGACGCAATCGCGAGCCCAGAATTTGTCACCGGTTTTATGTTTTAATTATCTTTAAGAATACGAAAGAAGTAAAGTCGACGGGGAGAAATCGCAACCCGCATTCCATCTATCCCCCCTCCAGCCTCCTCTTTCGCCATCTCCTTTCCCGGCGAATCTTCTCTCACTTCGTTTTCCTCCCCCGCCTCCTATCCCTCCCCCAACCCTCGCGTCATAACTCTCACTTTTCATGGGGCAAAAGGATGTGTAAGAAAGGAAAAGTGTGGAAGGAGAGGATGGAAGCGCCGAAGGGAAAGATGGAAAGGTACAGATGGATCGTGACGTGAACGAAACTCGTTATAAAACAAAAGATTGGGAGGTTATTCTTTTTTCCTATCTCTTCCCGCGCTTTTCGCTTCTCTTCTTTTACTCCCTCCTTTCAAAACGCGCGTTTTCTTTTCCCCGTCTCATCCTGCGCACGCAACGCTCCCAACTTTTCCTCTCGTTCTCTCCCTCTCACTCTCGCTTCGTTTTCACCTCCTTTTATTCTGGTTTCAGTTCGCTCCTTGAACTCTTGTTCTCTGTTGCACGCGACGATATAACAGGTGCGGCGAAGCCTCCATCTTGTTTCAAAAGTTTTTTATTTTCAGTCCTTTTTTTCGACCGTGCCTTCACTCTCCTCACCCTCTTCACTCTACCTTAAATGAGTGATCGACTGAAACTTTGTAGTTGAAGGACAATAAACCTGTTTGTCGTTGGCTATAAAATAATATTCCGATGTCTTGTCAAAACATGCCACAAATATCGAAAGGCTCTGCTCATCCAAGACAGACATTCTGCCTACCGGAGAGGAAATTACAAGAGAGCTTCCATTTAATACGCCATGCCATGACGACAGTGTTCCTCAAAGAGTTTAGGGAGCTCAGCTTAATAATAGCAGGATCGCATAGGAAAAAATTAGTTCCGTCTACTTAACGCAGATGGTAGCCTTATTAGCATAAAAAGGGTTTCGCAAATTAAGCGAGGAATTGCAGATGTGCTAATTTAGGTGCGAGAATAAAAATTTAAAAATCAAATGGAAATGGAATGCCGGAGGACGGAGAGATCGGACAGACTCTCCCTTGGGCGTGACTGTCTAGGGAAGGGCACGATTCTTAGGGGATCCATTAGAATCAGGCAATATCTGTCAGGAGAAAAACTGGTCATCACTTGCTGATAGCATCATGCAGCAGTGCTTCCCACACCGAAGGAACTGTAAATAAGCTAGTGGTGCCCAACCTACGGCCCACGAAGAGTTTTTGTGCGGCCCGCGAAGCTATAATGAAAAATCAATCCGAAAAATTGAGCGCCCAAATTTATATATTTTTAAGAAAATTTTTATAATAAAACTTTTAATATTGAAATTTTAACATATAAAATCTTATTAAGGCTTCATTTTCACTTATATGGCATCTCAGAATATACAGGTAACTTCCTCTTTAAACTACAATCCGGGATTTACAACCACCGATGCGCCACGTAAAAAGATTGAGCAGCACTGGATTAAGCCATGGTATCCTTCCGAGAAATTCGGATAGGGATAAAGGCAATAGGTTATTCACATATTAAATCTTTTAGTAGGGTAGTTAAAGTAGTGAATAAATCGCAAATATTACGAGCTAATACGCCCTTAACGTACGACAATATCATTAATGACAATTTGATCAATTAAGTGCGTTTGGGGAAGTCAGGGATTTTCGGAGTCAAGGAATCAAGGCGACAGAATATTTATCATATTTACTCGCATAATTGCTTCACTTTTTCGTTCGATTGTACGCGGTATTCTTCTATCGTATATAAGTGGCAATATTGGAAAAACGGTGTTTTATTTTCTCCTCACAGTTCAGTTAGGGCAATTACGCGAGTAAATACGGTAGTTATCACATTTTTGAGAAGAGTGATTTACATGGAATACCTGCTAGTATTCCACTACCATATGGTACTTCCAGATATAAGACAAAAAATCCCATGATATAACCTGTTTTAAACACAAACAAAAGAGAGAAATCTTGAAATGGCGTTCCCCTATGATAGCAATTGGCAAAGAGACTAATAAATCCGCCCTGGGACGGCTCTTCACAGTGACTTCAATAGCAACCTTAACTATCACTAAGAGCTCCATTTCTTAAAACAAAACTTCTCATTCTCTCTCGCTATATTTCAAAACTGGATGGTCTCTCCAGGTCAGCAGTCCCTGTCCAGTCGTTGCAGACCTTTTTACGGGAAAATAGAGTGCAATGTTCGCAATAAGATAAAATTCTCAGCAGTGCATTTTGAAGCTGATGTTCTCGAAGATCGGAGATAGAAGGTGAAAAGTGTAGGAACGAAGGTAAATGGAAAACAAGGTACCGCTAACTTCATAAGAAGAAATTCAATTCTCTTATTAATTATGATCGGCAATTTGAGTTTATGCAAGGCACCAACAATAACTAAGATGGCATGTGACATAAAGGAATTCGAAACCTTGATAACGATTTCAGCAAAGCAAACCACTGTTTATTCTTGCATTGTTATAAAAAGAAATAGTGATTAAATGTTTACGATATAATATTCCGCTCGATCTGACAACGGCGGAAAATATCGCAAAAAGTTAACGAAGTTAAAATCAACCGACATTCGGCGAAACGCATCTATTTAATTTCCGTGCCAAGGTCGAAACTAAAAGTGGCTGCTCAGTTGGTTTTTTTAATCTCATCGAGAAAGAAGCGCCCGCTCATGTTTCTTTCGGAGACAAAGGAGGAATAAATTTCCCGTAATAAATCTGCGTTTTTAATTAATCACGTTGTTTGCTCGGTAGCGCTTTCGAGATTGATTATTATTTGAAATAACGTTTATGCTTCAATTAACTTGTAGCTAAGTTTGGCGTTTTTGCAATGCTTAAAAACTAAACCTAAATAATCACGCGTTCCGTAATAAGATAAAACTCAAACATTCATTTATACAAACAAAATTCGTTTATATAAACAAAAATAATTCGCCATTTACACTCGCGTCTGCGAAGAAAAGAAAACATTTGTAACATACTCTCTCAAACGAAAAAGAAGAGAAGCGATTATTTTGGCCAACAGAAGCTTGCGGAGAATAATATCGATAAAATAATAGCAATTAGTAGAAATTATTCAACAGATAATTGAAAAATGACAGTAGCGATTCTCGTAAGGCATTCAATCTAGAATAATAGAGAAATTCTTGATGTTTACTTTTAGCAGCAATTAAAATCCATGTGAATGAGTAAAAAACATAAGAATAACGGACGGGAATCTAGAAGGCTATTTGCGAGCAGATTTATAAAGATATCTGCACAATTTATTTTTCTTTCTTTGACAAAATAGTCGATCTGGATACTGTTAAGATAAACGAATTAATCCTCGTTGACGCAAGGATTACAAATCCACGAAGGACGCCAAAAATCATTTTACACTCACTCGCACAATACGATAAAGAAAAGCGTCTTTAAATAGCGGTTTTTGTGAAAGGCCCACGACATTTTTCTAATTTCAAATTCTTCCATAAACAAGGAAAGAAACGAATCTCGCAGAAAATACCTAATCCCCATTTTCATATTAATATAAACAGGAAAAACTATCCGAGGTCTAGGAGAGAAAATGTTCTTCAAAAGAAATAACAAGACGACAAAAACAAAAACAAGAATTCTTTCGAGCGGTGGTAATTATAGAGAAAGAGAGAGTGAATCGTAAAGGTCTGAAGAGTGAAAAAAAGACAAGGGAGCAAAGCAGATTCGACGAGACAATAAATGGAAAAGCAACGCAACACTTCAGGGAATGAAGAGAGAAAAATATAAGTGAAATAATCACGTAAAGAAACAAATGGAGCCAAACGAAAACAACGATTTCCGTTTGGCTTGTAATCGGCACAAAAATAAATAAAAACCCGAAGAAAACAACGAAATAAAATTAGAGTAGAACGAAACGGTGGACCCAACCAACCAAGTGAAAATGCGGAAGAATAGGCGTGATTAAATTTAAAAATTCGCCACCAGGATATTCCATACACACACGCGCGCTTGCTCTCCCGTCCCCGCCGCCTACTCTTCGAGGATTAGCTCTTCAAGAGAACACGAGAGAGTACTTTCCTCTCATAACCAGCTATGGGATTCGTTCATTTTTTTACTTTTGGAAAAACACGCAGCGAGAAAAATGAAAAGAATGGGAAGCGAAAGAAAATGAATCGCGAATATTAAGCCGAGAGAGAAATGGGGCGGGATTGTTGGAAAGCTTTAGTGCGAGCAACGAAGGAGACAAGGGTGAATGGGGCGGTGAGGGGAAAGGAAGGGGGAGAGAGACAGAGGAACAGGGAATTATACGGCGAGAGAAGCGGATGTGAAGGGAAATGGAAAGAGAAGAGGACATAATGAAAGATGTCGGGCGGGGGAGGGAAAAAGAGAATAGAGAGGCGAGGTGAGGAAGAGAGGGAATGGCAGAGAGTTAAAGAAAAAAGAGGAAGATACGAAAGAGAAAATGGCGATAAAATAGATAAATTGAGATAATGGAGAGAAAAAAGAGAGAGTAAGAGGACGAACCGCACAGTGATTAGGGAAAAAGAAATTGGGGGATAGATAGGCGGGGGAGGAAAGCAAATAAGAAGAGAGAGTGATAAAGATGAGAAATAAAAGTGTATAACAAGGATGGATATAAATGTAGAGATGACATAGAAGAAGAGAGAGAAGTGAATAGGATAGAGAGATACAAGGAGAGAGAGATAGGGATGAAAAGAGAGATACAAGGAGAGAGAGATAGAAGAGAGATATGGGTATATGAGGAGAAGAGAGGATAGATAGTAAAACAGATGGATATAGGAGGAGAGAGGGCATAGAGAGAAGGATACAAAGAAATAGAGAGATAGGGATGAAAAGAAAGAGATACGAGGAGAGAGAAGGTTTCAAGGAAAGGCATATAAGGAGAGAGAGAGAGATACATATAGGAGAAGAGAGATATGAGTATAGGAGGAGAACCGAGAGATACAACAGAAGAGATATGAATAGGAGAATGGAGAGAAGTAGGAGAAGAGAAAGGAATAGGAAAAGAGAAATGCGTTAGGCGGTAAAAGACAACATTGCGAGCAATTTGGTCCGGTGAGTCTCGTTATCCAGAGAGCAGTAATGGTGAGGGCTCAAGGGACACTGTGTCACACCGTTCCGACGGGGCTGCGCAGTATTTAACCGAGCTGTCAACCACCGTGTCCTCCCAGTATATCTTCCCTTCCACTATTCTCCTCTACTCCTCTCTCGCACTCCTATAACCACCCGTGACGACAAATCCTCTCTCTCATCTCAAAACTCCCTTTCCTCAATTCCTGCTACGGTACCCATTCCAGCATTTTCCACCTCCCTATACGTAGCACACACACATGCACCCCGAACTAAATGTTTTCCTCAAACGACAAATTTTTTCATTCGCCGCCATTCCACTTCCTTCGTTCTAACTTTAAAGCTATTAATATTTTGGTTCCTAGTGATAATTCAACTCAAACTTATCACCTCTCCATATGACGTTGTTATAAGGATTTATGAAAATAATGGTTTCGCAAATATTTTGGATTTTTGCTGAAATAAAAATGTCAGAAATAATTTAACCTTTTCAGTTCTGTAGTACACTAAGTAAGTCAGAGCGTGACAAAATTTCGTAAGTCGTAAAAACTACAAAAATATGCTGAACACGAGAGTCTATAAAAGGACACTATACAATAATGCGTCATAAAAGTAGGAACGCATTATCTCTCAAACCCCTCCAAAAAAACGACCAAAATATAAATTACAGACGCTTTGACCTCAACGTGATCAACCAAACATTTAAATCCCTCATTGCACGTGTAAATGAAACCACAACCTTTCCATGGTATTTTGCATAAAAAGTACTACATTGTGGGTAAAAATGTGTTTAATATCTAACACCGTACACGAATAATTTAGAATTACATCCATCTCATGCTGAATCAAAGAGTATTTCTGGAAAGGCTTTCCTTCGATTAGCTTTTGCAAAAGAATATCAACATGAAATTAAATAGCGTCATATCTTCGATCCGAGAGCAGGTGTTTAATCAATATGTGAGTGTTCGTGTGCTAGTATGAATGTCGGCCAGATCATGTTGTTGATAATTTAATTACACTCTTAGTCCAACTGAGATTGGGAAACACAATACGATCGATAATCATTGAGAACTTATAGGGAGGTAAGCGATTCGTTCGAATAATCAGTAGATATATCGATAACCAATGTCACGTTGAGATACCGTGGACTTTTCCACGGAAAACTAATTTTTAAAAAATTGGGCAACCGTGCCGTGTGTACACTAATCTCCTCACAAAAGACAGTAAATCAATCCGCAAAATGATGCACAATCGGTAAAATGGCAGAAAGGGATAAACGTAGGCAATTAACGAGCTGTAAGGCGAAAACAAACGTTTTCTCTATCTTTCCATTAATTAAATTCAACAGATATTTTAAACGAACTAGATAAAACTAAAATAACGCTTAATTCGCTGTAACATACAAAGTGCATATGTATTTATTTAAACGATCTAATGTTATTTCATATTATTCACCAAGAAAATTATTTTTTTATCAATGAAATTCCTAAAATTTCCTTAAAATATTCATTAAGCCCTGCATAAGCTCATTAAAATGTTTACGGGGCGAGAAAAATATGATGGAAAATTTTCCGTATCTAAAAGTTTCGATGCCGTGCTTTCAAAGCGCGGCGAACGGTGTAAAATAATCGATGCCGTATTCTTAAAATTCTCTGGACCAAAACATTTAAAGCTAAAAGCGTTCTCGTTTCAATTCATAAAAACTACTTCCTTCTAACCTTCCATTCTTTCCTACCACACCCTTCTCTTCCGCAAATAAACCTCGTTTTTCTCTCCCTATCTCTCTTCTCCACATCTTTCCTCCTGCAACCTTCCTCCATCCTTTGCCCCTTCTCTTTATTCCTCAGCCTCCCTCCATCCCTCGCCGCTCGCACCGACCTCGTAAAAACACCCCTTCCTCTCCAAATTCGCAGCTGACGAAAGCCGGAGTGACGCAACAGCGGGATTAGCGAGCGAAAATTAAAAAAAAACGGAAATAAAAAAACACGAAAATTTAAAAAACGAAAACGAAAAAAACGACCCCCAGAGTTGTTTCTTCGCTTCTTATTTATTTATATTTCTTTCGTACCCCTTGTCAGTAGATTTTTTAATGCTTATTTTCAGAGTTTTTTCATCTTTCTCCTTTTCTCCGTGGAATGAAGCGAGAGGGAAGAAGGGAGATCAGTTTTATCCTTCCTATGGGCTGCAGCACGTGCGCGTCAGCCGTTTTTGGGGTTAGAGAGGGAGGACTGGGGAAAAATAGTCGGCCAAAAATAGTCGAATGCAAACTTTTCTCTTAGCATTGCGGAGGAAAGTCGATCTAAATAGCGCGTGATAAGTAAAAAGGATTGCTTTGTTTTGACATTTAAGGGATGAAACGAGCTTCAAGAGACAAGACGGATGCAAAGGACGGTTTTCTTTCGTGGAATTTAATTGAAAATCGTTCCGGGTAATTGAAGATCATCCTTCCAAAAAACATCTATTATTTTACATTAAGTACATAAATTAATTTGCGATCGGTTCCAATATCGCAGCATATTAAATAAACTGAAAAATTTATCCCCATCGATGAAGCGAGCGTCAGTTACTTTCGGGAAATATATTTTTCACGGGAAGACCGATGTCTGCCCATCAAACGACCCAGAAGATGAAATCCGCATGTAAAATCATGATCAAATGTACTCTCGTGTACCCGCATAAATCACCGAGCCGTAGTAATAAACCAATACGTAGAACAAAGTAACCTTATATGGATTCACCTTTGAATTCTGCTTCCACAACGCTATTCTATTCCAAAAGTTCTTCCTTAAATAATCAGTACTATGCAACCTGCGAAGAACGATATTAATTACTGGCGGAATTGATTAAACACAATTTACATTACTCCAATTGTTCGCATGCATAATGAATTTTGCTCAACTGCGCGAACTAATTCAGATTGCCGGGTGTAGGATAAATGCATACACAATCAACCTGCGTTGACTATCTTTGCACACAAATCCAAGCTTATTGTTCCTTCGTATACTAATAGTACTGATCTAAAACAAGAAATTTAGTAAATACCCGCATGACATGGACGTAATTCCGATTTTGTCTCTTCTCGCGTAAAGTAAAAACAGAATATGATCCATCTGATATTGAAAATGCTTCTTAATTATTACCTGCTGCGATATTATTAAGGATAGCAACTAGAAAGATGCCGGAATGGTCTGCCCAAGAAAGTTTCCATATGATCAACAACAAATATCTATGACGCAATTTTACAGAGATTAACATAATTTAAACGAAAGCGTAACTTCTGATATAGGCATAAAAATGAGCAGCCAAAAATAAAACAATACACCACATCCTGTCCTCGGTACAAAGTTTGGGGGAGGAAGAGACCCTAGCATTAAAAACGCCTATCAACCGTGATGGGAAAATTAAATACCGACAAAACGAATTTTAATTACGCTTTTTTGACGTTAATCTGAGCCAAAAACCCATTAAAAGAGGAATAGGAGAGAGAGAGAGAGAATGATGAAACTTCTTCCTTTGGGGATATTTGATGCGCCCATCACGAGAGTTGATTAGCGAGGTTTAATGAAGAAAAGGCTAAAAAAAGAAAAATATCCTCATTTGTATTATACATAACGGGGCGTACCTTTCCCCTCATTTTCAAATATTATAATGAACCTGTACAGTTGAAGGGTTCAAATGCTATAATAAATCTCGACAGTTTGAAGTGTTCAAAAACATCACGAACGCGTTAGAATACAAGCTCGTCGACAAAAGAGAAAGAAAAAACGGCGACGTATTTTGAAATTTTAGTTCGAAGAGAGAATATTAATCGCAAAATTTCGGGGAAAAATAAACCTGAAAAAAACAATACCCCAATTGGAAAATTGCGTACTGGACTCGTAAGCTTATCTTTTTCACAAAGAAAAAAAGGAAAGCGGACGAATTTCAACGGCGCGAACCGCTGACTTTTTTAGCCTCTCCGAGAATAAAAAGAAGGAAATTTTCGACTAAATTAGCGCTGTAATTAGGCGATAAAACAACTGCCTCTCGAATTTCAAAAACCATTCATTTGTAATGAGATTAATTATCCCGAAAAATTTCCAATTACAATTGCGTTATTTCCAATTGGGAAAGAAAAAGCTTAATAATTTATTCGCTTAATTAAACTTCAATGCAGGTAATTTTGAGATGTGAAATTAAAGAACTACAAACAAATGGAACGTTGATGAGTACTTATCCTATTTTTAGTTACACTGTTATCTTTAGAAATAGATTTTAATATACCGCTTCTAACGTAGTAATTTTGAGGGATAAATTTTCAGCGTCATAGGAACGTATCGGATCTCTATTTATGTCTCAAAACAGATAACAAATGCATTGAAAGAGTAATTATAGCTCGGAACCTTTCGTTACCAATAATAGTATTTGCTTCCAGTATAGCCTATTTTTTATTCAGTTTAAGTCAGGACGTACTGTATCGTAGAAACTAGCCATGCAAATTTTCAGAAATTAAATATCTTTCATTCGAGGGTAATATAACGCTCGATTCCGTCTAATATTGCATTTAAAAAGTTTTTACATTTAATAATGACAGTAAAAAGGTAATTGATGTTTATAGAAATCATTAAGCAATTTTTTGTGAAACTATCGAATGACGTTTAAAATTCGATAAAATCTGTAAGTGTTTCAGGCCATTGGAAATAGTGAATTCATTAAGGATGTCAGAAGATAAAAGGTAAATTTAAGAAGAAAAATAAGAAATTAAAGTATCGTATTGTGTCCATTATATATATTCTATAGATATATATTGGAATTAAAGCAATGAGCCAGAGAAAAATATAAAATACTGCAGAACCATTTAGAACTAGAAATATTTACGAAGACTAACATATTCTATGTAAGCCTTTAAAATTCTAAGAAAAAACTCGAATGTAACCAAATTACAATGGATTAATTCGTCAAATAATTAAAAACTAAATAATCCAAAACAAAAGTAAATTGAAGTAAATACATTAAAACAGCAGTAATTAATCTATAATCAGAGTAACAACTAATTAAAAATTATTTCCATTGCACGTATTCATCATAACTGTGAAGCTGATCAACAATACACTTGCTCGCTTTACGTTCCATCCCTAAGTCGTTACTAGAGTTTCTGTCCCTCAATCACTCGCGCCAATATACTATGGGATTAAGACTCCAGAGGCAACCTGACAACGCATCTACATCTATAAGCACTCCCTTCCAAAATGATTTGCGTAATACTGGAATGGAGTGGAATTTCCAGTCCTTCAAACGACATCGCCGTGGGATTTTAGCAGATTGATATTGCTATGTATTTAAAAGTTTTATTTACCACGTCAATTAATTTATGCTTATGTTACATTACCTTACATCAGTATATTACCGTGAAATTCAACAGAAGCTTAGATGGGATTAAAAAATTCTTTAGTAAAAACTAAAATATTGTTCATTTTTCTCATCACAACTATGGATCTAAAAACTTTAGCTACCACATTACTCCTCAAATGGCAAAAAAAAACTTCGAAAAAGATATAATAATTTACTAGTTTATGGACGGATTTCCTCTGAGTAATACAAATATTACGTGAATGTGAATCGCATGAAACCATAATAATACTATTCACCACATAGTAATTCATTTTAATTTTTAGGAAAGATGTCACTAATTACTGAAATAAAAACCTTATTCAATATTATCTTCTGCTAATAAGGTTGAAAAAGATATCTACTTCTAGATAATCTATTAAAAACCAGTAAGATAATAGAACGTGAATATCATTTAACATTGAAAACTCTCACTTCCGAAGGTTAATGCTGTACTTGTCCTTTTATGGCTATACTTTATTTACTCTACTAGTGTAATTTCCCGTCAAATATGACGGGTATTAAAGTATAAGTATTAAATTTAGCACTGGTGGTGTAGTGGTTAGCGTGTCGGCTTTCTATTGCAAAGTTCGGGGGTTCAAACACCTCGAATGGAGATTTTATAAAAAAAACTATCATCAGTGCCTGGCAGTAGGCAGCAGTACCGTCAGTATGGTATAGAGCCGAAAACAAATGATGTTGGTTGGGTCTATATCCAATACAGCTGTAGGCGTGATCAGGACGATTTGAACGGCTACAGTACTGCGATGTGGAAAGCAAGAGGGATACTACCACATTACAATCCCTAGTAAAGATTATATGGTTGGACAGTATGAGTTCTCTCGAGGTAAAACAATCCGGAGGTAAAATAGTCCCCCAATCGGATCTGCGGGCGGGGACTGACTTGAGGAAAACATTTGTCGAAAGTAAATTACGAATAGGGACTTGGAACGTAAGAACTATGAGAAAAGCAGGAAAGCTAGAGAACTTGAAAGAAGAAATGAGAAGAAATAGAGTTGACATTATAGGGCTAAGCGAAACTAGATGGGAGGGAGAAGGACAGTTCGACTCGGAAGAATTCACGGTAGTTTATTCTGGAGGAAATAGTGGGGAAAGGGGAGTAGCTCTGGTACTTAGGAAAGATATGATGAAAAGCGTGACAAAGATAATAGCAACGAACGATAGACTGATGACAATGAAGCTAAAAGCAGTCCCAGTGGACATGCTGATAATCCAGGTATATATGCCAACGTCAGCTCATGAAGATGAAGAAATAGATGAGATCTATGAGCAAATTAATGAAATTTACGAAGAAGACGGAAGAGGAAAGGTAAACTGCATAATAATGGGAGATTGGAACAGCATAGTCGGAGAAGTACAGGAAGAAAATGTTGTCGGGCAATACGGACTTGGGAAGAGAAATCGAGGAGGGGAGAAACTCGTAGAATTCTGCATCAATAATATAATAATAGTGACTAATACATGGTCCAAAAACCATAAACGAAGATTATACACATGGACCTGGCTGAAAACCCGAGAACTCTTCGCCTGATCTACATGCTATTTCATGTCCGAAACGTGGCTCTCGAGCTCTTCTGTTGAAATACCTGGGTATAACTTGTTTCGCAATGATAGGATAGGGAAAGGATAGGAAGGAAAAACTCTTTTACATCGCACAACCTCAGCATACTACCTTTAAAACCCACAAATAACACTAAAAATTCTTCCACTTGGATTGACATATTAGTTACTGCTAACCCAGATAAAGTTTGCACACATGGTCAATTACCTGTCCCGGGCATTTCCTCCCATGACTTAATTTTTCTAGCCTACTCACTAAACTCTCCAAAATTTAAGCAGAAATTTATCTCCCAACGAAATTTTAAAAACCTTGACTATGATAGTTTAATTGCCGAAGCTGCGTGTCTTCCGTGGCACACTATTGAATATGCAGACGACATAGACGCAAAAATTGAAGCACTTAACACTTTTCTCTTACATCTACTCGATAAATACGCACCCATCAAAACCACACGCATTTCTAAACCTCGCGTCCCGTGGATAACGGCCGATTTAAAACTATTGATGGCTCGACGCGATTCAATTTTTCGTCTCTTCAAATCAAATAAATGCCCAAATACGTTCAATACCTACAAAAATATTAGAAACAAAACCAAGCAACAGATTAGAAATGCCAAAATAAAATTCGCTTATTCTATATCCGGCTCCAATATAACAACATCCGCCTTATGGAACAATCTGCGACACCTTGGAATTGGCAAGTCCAATGATTCTTCCTTACCTCCAAATATATCACTAGATTCTCTTAACGAGAGCTTCTCGACGAATCCAACAACAATCGACATAGAACGAAAACGCAAAGTAATTAGTAGTCTTACTGCAAAAGCGAGTAGTAGTAGTAGTGTGTTTTTAGAGGTGAGTCGACAGCAGAGGTCATTTTGCACCTTTCTTACTTAAATAATACGTATAAATGTATAAATAAATAAATATTCAAGTACAAAAATAAGCATCAAAATAACTATAAAAGTAAATAAACGTAAAAATATTAAAATTTTATAAAATTAGACTAAAAACAGGACGTCTTGAGTCATTTATGAAAATTAAATTAGATGGAGCAGATTTGCCTCTCTTAAGAACTCTAAAACGGTCTGCACATTAATATAATTGTCCGAAAGTATAGTTCCTAAGTCTGCTGCCATGTCAAGCCTGCGTCTGATGGCATTGTGCTTTGTGCATTCGGTGAGGAGGTGCCTTACAGATAAACGGGAGTCACATTCTTCGCACCTGGGCGGAATTTTCTCTGTGGTAAATAGATAAGAGTGGGTCAAGGCACAGTGGCCTATCCTTCGCCGTGTCAAAATGACTTCCTCCCGTCTATTGTTCCTCACAGAAGACTTCCAAGGCGCAATGTTGGTCTTGATTTCCCGCAGTTTGTTTCCGACCAGACCTTCCCAAGATGTAGCCCATTCTTTGATTGCTATGGTCTTAAAAATATGCTTTGCATCTTGAGAAGGGATGAGTTCGAAGTCAACTTTTGGCTTCGCCAAGGCATCCTTTGCAGCTGCATCTGCTTTCTCATTCCCTGGAATCCCGGTGTGTCCAGGAACCCATACGAATGTCACTGTATTACCTCTAGATACGAGGGAGGCGAGGGTAGAGTGAATATCTTGAACTACTGGGTGCAGAGAAGAGAAAAGCGATACAGATTGAAGAGCGCTTCTTGAGTCAGAACATATCAAATATGACATGTTTCTTGACTTGATCATCTCCAAGGCAGTTTTTAATGCAATAAGCTCCGCTGTGAATATGCCACACCTCGGGTGCAGCTTCACCTTTCTGGTTCCCAGAGCAGTAGATGTAGCAGCGCATCCGCAGGCCTCCTTCGTCTTAGAGCCGTCTGTATAGATGGGGATAATGCCCGGTTTTGATGCAAGCATTTCGTTCAGGATATTAATAAAAACAGAACGGTTAGTGTCGGCCTTAGAGTACCTTGTCATATTAAATAAAACCTTGGGTTGTGGAACCTGCCATGGTGGCATTTTTATAAAACCACTAGGATACATATCCGGTAGAGTAAAACCAGTCTCATTAATAAAATTGTGAAAGCGCACCCCTAATGGTAAAGTTACTCTGGGTCGACGATTAAAAACATCCATAAAACACGGACTAAAAATAATATCAAAACAAGGATGTGTCCTCCAAGACAAAACTTTCGCTGCATAATTAAAGGTTAAAATCTTTCGGCGTGTCTCCAAAGGAGGTTCACTTGCTTCACAATAAATACTTTGTACCGGACTGGTTCTGAATTCTCCAGTAGCCAGACGGAGTCCTAAATTATGAACGGTCGAAAGTGGTCGTAGGTATGATACTCTTCCTGAGGCGTAGATAATGGACCCGTAATCAAGTTTAGACCGTATTAACGCTCTGTAAAGGAGAAGCATTGATGTGCGGTCTGCGCCCCAATTTGAATTAGTTAAAAATCTTAAAATATTTAGTGATCGTAAACACTTATCCTTAAGACTGCAGATGTGAGCCCGCCAGTTCAATTTCCTGTCAAACACCAAACCAAGAAATCGGATGGTCTCAACCAATTTTAGAGGTGTTCGTCCAAGGCGCAAACTAGGTTGAGGATACATGCCTCTGCCCCTGTAAAAATGTATACATTTGGTCTTCTCCTTGGAGAAATTGAAGGCATTAGATTGAGCCCAATGTTCGAGGCGGTTCAGCGTCAACTGAATTTGACGCTCTGCAGACCTCAGTTTCACAGATCGGCAAAATATTGCCAGATCGTCGACATATAACGTTGGCAACACCGGGGATGTAATACACCTGACAACGTCATTAATGGAAATCGCGAAGAGTGTGACGCTTAAGACTGACCCTTGAGGCACACCATTCTCCAAGTTAAAGGGGCGTGATAAACACTTGCCAATTCGTACCCTGAATACACGGTTTGCTAAGAAGTTGCGAATGAAAATTGGAAGATTACCGCGAAATCCCCAGTCGTGTAAAGTCTTTAATATCTTGTGCCACCATGTCTTATCATATGCCTTTTCAATATCAAAGAATACGGCTATTACATGCTGGCCCAGGAGGAAGGCCTCCTGGATAAAGTTGTCAATTCGAACTAAATGGTCCGTTGTTGGTCTTCCACGTTGGAAGCCACACTGAATGTTTGAAAGGAGGTTTCGAAACTCAAGGTACCAAATCAGCCGTCTATTAACCATTCTTTCCATTAGCTTGCACAGGCAGCTAGTAAGCGATATAGGACAGAAGTTAGAAGTAACTTTCTTTTCCCTGCCCTGTTTAGGGATTGGAATCACAATGGATTCACGCCAGCCCACCGGGAAACTTCCTTCACTCCAAATCTGGTTAAAGTTGTCTAATAAATTCCATAAACTCGAAATTGGGAGGTTGCGGAGGAAAGCATTGTGGATCTCGTCTACTCCTGGGCTGGAATCCTTGGTTTCCTTGATAGCGGAGGTTAACTCCCATAACGAGAAGGCATCATTGTATGGATCAGCATTGCTACCTCCCTCAAAGTCAAGGCTGCAACGCTCCGCATTGTGTTTGACGGTTAAGAAAGCCCGATAGTAATTTGCTGTGCTGCTAATATCAGCATAGTAAAGGCCGAAAGCTTCAACGATTTTTGGCATGGATGTTTCTAAGCGGCCACCTATTTCCAGGGCAGTGACTGGAGATACCTGTCCTAAGCCTGAGATACTTCTCACCTTTGACTAGATCTGTGCTATTGGTGTTCTGTGGTTTATGTAAGTTACATATTTCATCCAGGAGACCTTTTTAGCATCCTTAATTGTTTGCCGGGCCTTCGCCCTTAACCGTCTAAAGGCTGCCAAGTTTGTACTTGTTGGGTACCTCTGAAATATCCGTAGGGCCTTCTTTCGCCTACGGATTGCCTCGGCACACTCCTCATTCCACCAAGGAACATGAGCATGCCGCATTTTACCTGAGGACCGGGGGATACTTTTGATAGCTGCTGAGTAGTTCCATATTACGTATGCCACCAAGTGTGTGATAAAAGTTAAATTTTAGGTTATTTTTAAAAACTGGCCAATTGGCCTTCTTCAAGAGCCAATTCCCATGTCGAATAAAATCACAATTATTACTACGCTTAGTAATAATAATTGGAAAGTGATCGCTGCCACAGAGTTCTTCATGAACAGATAAATTAAACAATGGGGCTATATTAGCAGTGGATAAAAACAGGTCAATGGAGGAAAAATCTCCGTTAAAACTATTAAAACGGGTCTTCTCATCAGAGTTTAACAATATTAGATTGTGGTCACTAAAAAATCTTTGCAGAAGCTTACCCCTTCTGTTACCATCATTCATCGAGGCACCCCAAAGAGTGTTATGGGTGTTGAAGTCTCCCAACAATACAAAAGGCCTAGGCAGCTGTTTGAGTAGGTCTTCAAGGCTTTTGCGGTTAACTGGTGCCCATTCAGGTAAGTAAACATTACAGAAGCTAATGACATCCGGTGTGGCCACGGTCACCGCAACAGCTTGTAGAGGTGTCTGCAGGTCAACCCGGGAGGTGTAGAAGGTCTCCCGGACTGCCACAGCAACACCACCTTTAGCCCTGTTGCCACTAAGGTCGTCATTTCTAAAATACTAAATCCTTTGATATTTCCCCTGTCAGAGATTTTAAAATGTGTTTCCTGCAAGCAAATACATGACGGCTTAAGATTGTATTATACTAGGACCTCAAGTTCCTCCTTGTGCCTGTAAAATCCATTGCAATGTTAAAAACATAAATAACTTAATAAATAGGTAAAGGTAAAAAATTGTTCCCCAAAGTTGTCAAAAAACAAAATTTTTATGATTATGGGAGCGATCACCTTTTAAAAAGCCTACGACTGTTCTTCCTATTGAGGAGGACCTCTCGTATTTCTGTCTCCGAAATACTTTCATCCTCCATGTTTTCCACAGAGGATGAAATAGGAATTTTAGAGGTCCTAGATGGTGAGGTGACTTCCCGCCTTGACCCACTAGTCTTGGCTGAGGAAGTGGCCTCTTGTGTTTTTTCAGTGGTCGACTGAGCTTTGGTAGGTGGCAGAGTAATAGGCACTCTCTTCCTGGCTGCTTTTTCATTGCAGATGTTCTCTTTTTTCTCTTCCTTCTGAATTTTTTCTGACTCTGTTTGAGTTGCTATGGTAGCCTTTTTGACCGACGTGCCAGCGACTGATGCAAAAGAGCGAGAGAAAGTCGGCGCCATTAGCTCTCGATACTTCCTCCTTGCCTCTATGTATGGTAACTTTTCCATGGTCTTTATTTGCGGCAAAAAAATTGATATATTTTTTCATTTTTTTAAATTAAATAGCGAATAAAATATTAAAATTAAACAGATTTAATTTCTTATTTATTTATCCCATTTTTTAAGGGAAATAAGGCTCAACTTCCTCAAGATATAATTGGTTTTTCGGCAGCCAATCAGATTCTTCAGATTGCGTTAGCTCACTATATATAGGAGGATATATCTCTCCCTTCCTCTCTCGATTATTTGGAGAGAATTGGATTGATTGATTAGAGAATTCTTTCGATTCTGTTCTCGCATCAATTGTCATTTATTGACTGATTGTTTGATTATTTGACTTGTTGACTACAACCTTCATAATATTGTTAGTCTGCCCGCCGAACCGCGCACTGCGTCTTTCTCTAGTGAGGGCTCACCTGCGACGACGGACTCCCCGGACTCGGGAGTAACCGTTCCCCTGGCGAAAGCCGCCCCCCTCACCTTCGTCCCCTTCTCCCTCCACCCACTATCACCCTTCCAAACCGCGATGCCTAGGGCATCAGCCAAATCGGCCACTGGGGCCGTGAGCAAGCCACAACAGCTGCCCCGGGAAACCCAGCAACCCGCCACCAAGCAGAAGAAAGAAGATAAGAAGGACAAGCCGCTTCCCGACGCGGCGCCACAGCCAGACCCCGCCAAGGCCGCGCCTCCTCCGTCAGCGCCGCAGCCGATGGACCACCAGTCCGCAGACAGCGAGGCCTCGGCCGATCCGGTCCAGTCGGTAAGCCCGAAGTTGCCTTCCGCCGTTTCGGCGGCGTTAGATGTGTTGCGAGTATATTCCGCGACACAGAAAAATCCGATAATACTCGGCGTCCCACCCAAACCCGCGACCCATCAGATCGACGAGGGCTCCACCCTCGTTGAAGGCAAAAAGGTTGCCAGCCTCAAAAGGATGCGAATTGCATCCCAAGAGTCGCTGACAGCCACGTCAAATCGATTCGCCCCGATAACTCCTGGGAACACCGCGACCGCGATGGAGGTGGTTCCTCCGGCTGAATCAGCAAAGATCCCCGTGCTAATTTTGCGGGACACGCGGGACTGGGAAACCACATACCAGGCCCTTATCGACGAATTGCAGGAGCAGCCCGTCTGCAAGGTAAAAGGCCGCAGCGCTATGCACATCCAGTGTGCCAGCGCTGCGGACTACCGCAAGACGCGGGATATTCTTAAAACCCGCAAACTGGCCTTTTCGGGGTATCAGCTGCCGGAGGACCGCCTCCCCCAATATACCGTGCGCTCGCTTCACGAGCATGCCACCGCGGCATCCTTAAAGCAAGCCCTCGAACGGCTTGGTTGGGGCGTCAAGTCAGTGACGCAGATAATGTCAACCAAGCCGTCGAGGAAAGAACGCGCCGCTGGGCTCAACACCGTCCCCAGGAGAAACACCCCGGTATTCCATGTAATTTTGGAAAAGTGCGAGGATCACGCCAAGATCCTCGACACAAAAATTCTGATGGGATCGTCTAACGTAGAAATCAGGCCATATGTAAAGCCTAAGGGTATCGTCCAGTGCCAGCGCTGCCAGAACTTCGGCCATACCAAGAACTACTGCGCTGATACGGCGCGATGCGTGAAATGCCTCGAGGCGCATCTCACGAGTGACTGCATAAAGAGAGATCGCACTGCGCCGGGGCAATGCGTGAATTGCCAATTATTTCACCCTGCCAATTATCGGGGATGCCAGGCATATCAGGGCATCCTCGAGAGCCGCAGGCAGCGGTCCAGTTCAAACACGTCGCGAGGATCAGCCCGAGCGACGCGAAATTTTGTCCCCGCCAGCGCAAGCGAGAAACATCCCAGCGGCCGCCCCCACCCCTCAGCCTTCTCGCCCGTCGGTCCCTTCGCCTCCTTCCCAGCAACCCTCTCCCCCTTCCCCTCCCTCCCCCCCACTTCGAACCAGGGACTCGGCGCCTGGATGATTTCGGTTTTAGATAACCTCTCAAAATTCTCGTCGTTAGCCGAGAAGAAGCTATTTATCCTGCGGGAGATTGGCGCGATCCTGGATAATGACTACTAAGCGCGAACCGCGGTTCCTCACGTTGGTGTCATGGAATCCTCTCTAGGGCAAAAGAGTTTATTCACTTCATCAGTTCTGGCAGCTACAATGTCGTCGCCCTTCAGGAGACGCATCTCACACACGCCAAAAAATTTTGGCTACCAAATTATAAAATATATCGGCGAGACCGCAAAACCCCTCATGGTGGCGTGGCCATCGCAGTGAAATTCACAATAAAACACTCCCCACTGAACTCGGATGCCCTTAGCCAATTAGAAAGCATCGGTATCTCGATTCATCATTCGACGGGCAACCTTCATATCTACTCTGTTTACCAACCCGGATCCAAACGGCTCCTGGAGGCTGACCTGGAGCGGCTCGTCACGGAAAAACCGGCCATCTATGTAGGCGACTGGAATTCCAAGTGCATCCAATTCGGATGTCGTCATGGGAATTCTAACGGACTAATTCTCCGTAATTTTGCAGCGACGGCGATGGTCTCGATCGAAGCGCCGTTCTCGGCGACGCACGTCAGTTCTTACGGTCCTGAGGGAGACGACGTCCTGGACTTCGCCCTGACCAAAAATTTTTACAGCCACGGTACTCCACGTGTAATAAAAGCGCTTACCTCGGACCACTATCCTATAAGGATCGACATTATGACTGATCATCTTTCGGCTCCTCCCCCTCCCCCCATCATCCGAACAGATTGGAGCATGTAGAAATCATCTATTGACGAGACGTTCGCCTCATTACCGCGCCTTATTGATCCCACGATCGAGGGCGTGAAAGCGCAGGTTAGCCGAATCACGGGTGCGATGTCCAGCGCTTACAGGCTGGCATCGCTTCCTCGGGTTCGAGCAAAGCCTCCTGTCCCATCCCTACCCCAACCCCTCATCGACCTCATCAGGGAGCGAAACCGCGTTAGGGGAAGATGGCAACGCAATCGCGACCAGCTGGACAAAAGACTATACAACTTCCTTTCTTATCGTGTTAAGAAAGGAATGACGGAATTTCACAACCGGGAGTGGGCCTCCTCCCTCTCCTTGGAAGACGGCTCGACTTGGCATATGGCCAAGCGGCTGACGGGTCAAGCGCGCATACCGACGCCCCTCAGGCACCTGGACGAGTACATTCACGACGCCGAGGCAAAAGCCGAGCTGTTTGCGGAGCATTTGGCCGGCACCATGACGCTACGCGAGGACTGGGAAAAGACTAAGACGGAGGAGGAGGCGAGGAAGAATGTAATCTTGCTTAGCCTCTCCCCCTGCCCACCCCCAGTTCCCACTACGGACGATGAAACACGACAGCTCATAAAGGAGCTTAACCCCCGCAAGGCTTCAGGCCTAGATGAAGTTAGTAACCGGATGCTCATGAATCTCACCCCCGGTGCTATTTCGTCTATTATAAACCTCTACAACGCCTGCCTTACCGCATCCCACTTCCCCTGGAATTGGAAGCGTGGCAAAGTCGTCATGATTCCAAAACCGGAGAAAGATCCGTCTCTCCCAGCCAGCCACCGACCCATATCCCTCCTCTCAAACCTCTCGAAGGTGTTCGAGAAGATAATCCTCGCCCGCTTAGATCACCACATCCGGGCTAACGACCTAATAAGACCTGAGCAGATGGGTTTCAGACGAAAGACCTCCGCACCCCACCAAATCCTTCGTTTGGTGGAGAATATAACGGACGGATTCAACTCCCGAGGACGGACGGAAGTCCTTTTCCTAGACGTCGCCTAGGCCTTCGATCAGGTGTGGCACGAAGGACTGCTACTCAAACTCGCCGCAATGGATTTTCCATTGTACCTGCAAAAGATCTGCAGGAGCTTCCTCTACGGAAGGTCCCTGCGAGTCGCTGTGGATGGTAGGCTCTCCTCTTCTAAGAGGATTTCTTGTGGCGTCCCCCAGGGGGCAATCTTGAGTCCGATCCTCTTCAACCTCTTTGTGAATGACTTTCCTTTTTCTCCACAAACTCAACTCTACATGTTTGCGGATGACACTGCGATCTCTTCGCAGTCGCAACAGGTCAACGCAGCTTTGCGACGTATCCAAAATCATCTGAACCTGTTAGAAAAGTGGACGCTGGACTGGAAAGTTGAGATTAACGCCGATAACAGCGTTCTTGTCAACTTTACCAAGAAGCAAAAATTCACGCCCTCCCTCCGCCTCGAATTCCGAGGCACCGAGATACCGATGCGAAGCTCACAAATTCTTAGGGTTACATCTAGATCAGAAACTGGCATGGGGTGCACACGTACAGCAGGCGATAAATAAAGCGAGGGGTATGAGGAAATTACTCATGCCCCTCATAAGCAAAAATTCTAAATTACGAAGGGGCGAAAAAATTCGGCTATACCTATCTCACATTCGGCCAACCCTGCTGTACGGATGCGAGCTATTCGGTAACACGTCGAAAACTAACATGCGGAAATTAGAAACAAATCAAAACGTCACACTGCGCTACATCACAAACAGTTCCCGACTCGTTCCGACTTACGAGATTAGAAACGCGCACAAAATCCCCACGATACACGACTTCGTTCGCAAGCGTGCCCAGCTCTTCGAACAGTCCCTACAGTTCAACCCACTCACCGTCCGACTTTGGCAATATGACGCGACAAAAAAATGTAAGTTTAAACGACCAAAAGAAATACTCCTTCCGTAGTGAAGACACAAACTTTTCTATTTCTGTTGTTTAATACTAACAATAGATTTAATAAAATTTTTATAGATTTAGTAAATTGAAGCAAATTGAGCTTCAAGGAGAATATTGTTTTTGTGGTTTCAGAAAAAATAAATTATTGTTTAAAAGACAAAAAAAAAGGAAAAGTTCCAAAAAAAAGAAAGGTAAGCGTTCCACAAAAGATTGGAATGCGCAAAACTTAAAAACTAAACTAAAGGAACCTAACAAAAAAGAATAAAAAAAATCCAATATAAAACAAAAAAGTTTATTTTCAAAATAATTTTACGTAAATCTCGACGCAAAGCAGCTGATATTACTGCGGGTCGCGGATCTGGCAGGGGCAGTTGCCGCCAGGCGAGACCAAAACCTTCCCCTACCTCTCCCCAAGCACTCCGACAATGTTTGCCGCGTCTCCCCGATTTTTTGTTCCCTTTTTATCCCCCTTGTTATGTTTTTTTATTTTTTGTGGCATTCCTATGTATATTATTTATTTTATAAATTTTCTGTTCACTCATGAAATGAATGAGTTAGTTTTTAAGAGGGTGATAAATGTGTATTTTGCAACTCCCTTGCGAGTTCTTTCCTCTTCTTCCTTCGCCATACACACCTACTAGGTATATTGTAAAGCCAAACTAACACGCACAAAAGACATTAAGCTCGCAACACATAAAGGTCGTAGAAGGTGGCAAATTGCCAACCTGGGGCGATCGATTGGACTATGCGCGACCGGAAGGCCGCGCGGACATGGAGAGATCCCTTCCTCTCTCGAATTCGATTCGATTCGATTGATGTATTGAAAAACGGCCCTGCCTTTTTTTGAGAGCTGAGTTGCTATACGGAGTCGATGATTAGCAACATAACATCAACATATTCTCCCTTACTCGTCCCGTTGTCTCTGGCTGGTGTACGAAAACTCCCCTAGGGGAGGAAGTAGGTAAACCGCTGTGGTCCATAGACAACCAGGGTTTTCCGAGAGTACCCAGGCTCTGCCAGTTGTAAACCGCACGCCATTGCACGGGCACTTTCATCCTCTTCTCGCGGGGGGTGGCTAACTTGTCCCACCTTCTCACCCGATCGTCCTATCGTCTATTCGTGATAGGTGGTAGTAGGTAGGCCAGGGGGGGTTCCCCCCTCTTAGAACTTAACTACAACGTCCAAACATGCCGCTAGGTAGATCTCCGCCAGCAAAGAAGGTGCAGAAGACGACTCCCACTGGGTTGAATAAGGACTCTACGCTCCCAACTAATATAAAACAAGTTCTCTTTGGACAAGCTTTTAATAATGACTCAGGCCAGATTGATTGAAGTGGTGACTACCAGACCCCGACCGTACAAAGCCGACAGGATTTTACTGACGATGGCCCCTCAGCGAGCAAAGAAATGTTAATCGACGAAGTTCAACAACAGAACCAGAAAGACAAACAATCCGACAAGGAGCGCTCGGACTACATCTTGGAACACGGCATCTTCTATACTGTAGAGGAAAGCAAAAGGAAAAGAAGGCGCAAACCAACGCCGACATCTGAAACGACCGCCAAGCTTCAAAACCGCTATGCGCCCTTGAGTGATATGGCAGACACAAGTTGCAAGTTGCACAATCGCTACGATCCTCTGATTGATTTGACAGAGAAAAATCCTCGTCGCTCACTGGAAGAGACAGGTTCAAACGCCCAAACGCCCAAACGCCCCCAGGCAGAACTGCCGCAAGGAAACCACCTCCAATAATAGTTTACGATATAAAAGACCAGACAGCCTTTATAAAGGCCATCCGCCAGCAGGCAAAAAACAGCGATTTCGTAATTACGAAAACAAAAGAAGGTTACCGACTACAGCTGAGAACTGAAGAAGATTATTCGAAAGTTCTAGCTTATCTGAAAGCAGCCGGCGCCCAAACCAGTACATGGGCAACCAAAGAAACCCGCGTCCAGCGATACCTTATTCATGGCCTGGAAGAAGGCACCGACACGAACTTTATACAGGAAGACCTGAAGAAAAACGGTATTCCCGTGTTGGGGATCAAACCTCTTCCCAACCGAGAGGATATCTATTCGATTTTCGTGCAGATGGGATCAGGATCCCAGGCTAAGAGGATCGGAGAAATCTGTAGAATATGTAGCTATAGAGCTCGTATTACAATATTTAAACACAACAGGCTCCAGATGTGCTACCGATGAAATCGGTACGGACATGGATCCAGGAATTGCACGGTAGCGCCAAGATGTTATAAATGCGCTGGGGACCATGAAGGTCGGGAATGCACGAAAGCAAAAGAGCAGAAGGCAACCTGCTGTAACTGCGGTGGCGACCATGTGGCATTCGCAAAATGTTGCCCAATAAATGAAGAGGCAAGGCAGTCTCTCAATTGACAGCGAAAAAACAAGCCGCCAAAGCAAAAACGAGACCCGCACCTCTCCCCAAGGATAATGCATGGGACAAGAGGCGGAGAGCCCAAGAAAAAGTATCGGACCTCCAATCAGAAAGGGACTTCCCGGCACCACAATGGAGAAAAGATAGAAAGGAAAGGAAAGAATGCGAAGCCAAAATTGGCCAAGAAAAACTTCCGGAGGACCTGGGCAGCATTCTCCAGACAGTAATGACCACTCTGCAGCAGCAGATGGCACTCATGACCTCTCTTTTTAGCAAACTTTCCGACACCATTCAATCAGCCACTCGCCATGGCTGTTAGAGGAAGGAAAGCTTTAACTATCACCCTCTGGAACGCCCAAGGAGGCATCCGGAATAAGACACCGGAACTCGTGGAGTTCCTTCGCCGGCAGGGGGCAAGTGTGTGCCTCCTATCCGTAACTCATCTTAAACCTGGCTCAAAATGGAATGTTCCGGGCTACCACATAACCAGAAAAAAAAGACCATTACCCCCTGGCAGTACTGCAGCTGGAGGAGTAGCCATCCTCACAGCTAACAACCTCCAAATCGACCCATTGCAGGACCCAGACGTTCAGAATATGGAAGCGGTGGGCGTTAAAATAAAAACATTGATAGGATTTATCACGTTACAGAGCTGCTATGTCAGACCAGGGGCCATCCTAACTACGGATTACATAGAAAAGGTCCTTGACTCAGGGTCAGACGGGCCTACCATTGCTGGAGGAGACTTTAATGCAAAGAGCCCACGATGGAACTGCTGGTCAGAAGACAAGCGTGGAAAACTTATTGACAGATGGGCAAGGAACAGCAATACCAGAATTATTGCCCCGGTCGAATGCACTAGACCAAACCCAGGGGAGCACGGTAAAGTGATCGACTTCGCAATGATGAGAGGAATTCAGGTACCTGCACGAGCCACGACCATCCCGTACCTACAAAGTGATCACTATCCTGTCATAATACGCCTCGGAACGCACATAGCACCACCTCCAGAAACCAAGAAGAGGCTGTGCTACGAACTGGAAGACTGGAACTTACTCCGGAAGAATTTGGGCCCCATGTGGGGAAGGCTATTCTTAAAGGAGCGAGAGCTAGAGCTGCACTGCAGCCATTATACAGGTCGCGGTCGGTTTCTCTAAAGACAAAGGTCCGTCTATATGAATCAATCATACGGCCAACACTAACATACGCTGCCCCGATCTGGTCTGGCATGATAAGAGGACCATCTAAAGTGAGACTCCAAACCTTTGAAAAAAGGACACTCCGAGCGGCCATACACCCAAGGCCTGGCACGGTGAACGATCTCTACCAGCAATCCGGTACCATCCCTGTACTTTCCCACATAAGGAATATATCAATCCAGTTATTCAGTAAAGGAGAAAGTCACAGGGATGAAATAGTCAGAGAACTATCCATGGCAACCGCCAACTCCAGGGATAAACACAAACGGCCAAGGTCCTCCACAGGGGAGGAATCAGATCTTCCTCTACCAAAACGGAAAAGGAGAGAATAAGGGGCAAAGGCTGCCCAGAACCTGGCATCCCCAAGTAGGGAAAATCCGACAAGGAAAAAGCCCTGACAGAGGCAAAATTCCTGCTAACAAGAGACACGAGCTTCCCCTCTCTCTTCTCTCTCACTCCCTTTCTCTCCACTACCTCTCCTTTTCTCTTTCTCTCTCTCCTATCAAAGCATCCAAAGCAAGGTAAAAAAAAGTTAAAAAGCTTAAATTTTTCTAATAAATACTATATAATCGTATGCTTAGTGGGACGATAGGAATTAACGTTATTTATTTTTCTTTAAAACGGTTTAGATCCGAAGATCGTAGGTCAATTCTTTATAATTTTACTTTGCAAAAGAGTAAAATCCAATGCCAAAAAATTGATTTTTACGTGTTCTCTTATGGAAAAGAGTAATTGTCTACCGGAATAAAACCCGAATTTTTTTGGGAGATTTGATTTTCGTAAATGGTTTTTACTATAATAATCAAACATTCCTACCAAATTTCAATCTTCTACCTACTCGAAAAGTTAGTTAAAAATAGCATTACAGTCGGTCATAAATAGTTAATACTAGTCGAGCGTGGCCGGATTTCTTATCTCATTATTTAAAGAGATTACCTACATAACTTTTTCACCTGTCATGTAATTTTATCGCTGTACTCACCTTTCCACCAGGCATAGAGCCTAACCACATTGTAAAAGTAATTTTAAAAAATAACACGAATAAAAGACGTGCGTATTGAGAAACGCAACAGGGGCCATTTTCGTGGTGCATAAAACAAAACACTGCCATTACAACAACTTAAAACATGCTACTGATAGCTAGCTTTTTTTAATTCACACACGTAATAATTAATTAAAACAATTCAAATTTTTACTCATAAGCTGGCATTTAGGATGACGTCCAAAAACAGGCCTTCTTTAAATGAAACGAGCGATATTTAACGAAAATTTATTGGCCCAGATATTGAACGAAAATATAAAAGAAGTCAATAATACGCGGCCAGCGCACGAATCACCCTTGTGCATCACTTTCATTGGCATCCATGACTTAATTTCGCGTTTGATATAGACGTGCGCCCACAGGCCTTTGTATCAGTAAAAAAGTCAACAAACACTCGACGGTCTCGGGCATTCAGAGGAAATATTCACGCATTGGGCCACATTGAAGCGCGTGATCATCTGATCCGCAAACATTGCAACAGTAACGTAAACGATGCGCAATATCGAATAAAAATAATTTCGAGAGATATTTTGAACTATCTTTCACTCTCAAGGAGATGAAAAACTTTCTCGGGTCGAAAAATCACTCGCGATATCGATAATAGGGCGAAATTTAAAATGTAGTTGCGAAAACACGTCCTTGTTAACACCTGCGTTGAATATCACCACGGACCCTTTCACAAATCCCTTCAGTGCATTGGATAGACGTTTTACTTCCTCTTCAACCGTCTCTGTAGCTCCGTAGTAGTCTTTTCAACAACTCATAGACTCTTTTTCGTCTCCGAGGTCCTTCCCAGTGCATTTTTAACGTGATCATTGTATCTCTTCTTAATTTCTAGTTAAACTACATTTAACTTTTATGCGCGCAAACATACCCCGGCCATAGGTCAAGAGATATACATCCCTACGTAGCTGCTACCAGGAATGCAAATAGCCCCGAGTGAAATGATGCACGGAGCGGCAAAACACGGTGCAAGACCAAGCTTCACGTTCATGGGAAGCTATTAGTATCACTAATACGTCAAAATCAGGTACATCTACGCCTCGCAGATTCTAGTACAATATAAACAACCACACCTTATCATAAGTACAATTTACGACATTAAGTAGATATATAAACGCTACCGTAGAAAATCACTCAGTTCGTAATATTACGGAAACTTACGGTGATCCAACATTAAATAAAAATGATATGAAATCGATGTACTTCACCACATATAATAATACGAAAATACCAAACAGCAAAGAAAATCCGACTGTACTCTTGAGAAGTTAGATGTCGGAAGTCATTAATTATCTCTAACATAATAAATGAGAAATGCGCGAAATTTTTACGAGCCATACGAGTTTAAGCACCCATATAAATTAGAGTACAATTAAAATAATGAATACTACAAACAGCAATAGGTAAGTCATTTCGCAAGAGAAAATAACCAACTTCGAAATTCCGACCCAAAAACGTGTGGAATAAAGATAATTGTGTGCGCGTGAGCATGCCTGAATGTGTATATAAGTGTCCTTTACCTTCTGCTGTGCTTACTTAATTTATTATTAATATTCTACTCCGTTAGGTAACATTTTTATATATCTCTACCCGTGATTTATTTTTCTCCTTCCTCTTTTCCTCAGGGACTCTCCAAATATATTCTCTCTCCTTCCCTTTTCCCAAACTCCATCTTCCTACCCTCTCCTGCCAGCGTCTACTCAATATCCTTCCACTTCTCTAATCCTTGAGTCTTCCCACTTTCTCTCCACCTCTCAATCTGACCAGAATCTCTTTCCTTTTCCCTCCCTTCGCTCGCATTTTACTTTCTCAAACCACCTCTCTAGGGCCTCCTCGACAATGAGACCGAAGAACCGATGGGGCGGGTTACGGAGGATTGGAACGGGTATCCTTCCCCAAGCCATCATTAAGGGTCTCCTTAGGTTTAAAGCCTTCTCTCCAATCCAAGAACTAAAAGCATTCTCAACGGGACAAAGGACAATGAGGCGCAAATCCCCAGCCAACCAGCTTAAGATTTAGCTTTACGCTAACACAGCAAGGAATTTTTCAATGATCCTGCTAACGCAGTCTGACGTCGCCCCTTCGCGATATTCACTCACAACTGTATAATCGCACGTCGAAGCATTTCCCGATAATTTCTCTCTCATTCAAGAAGCCGATCGACATCTCTTAATCTCGAGTTCATTTCTCCGAAGTGAAAAGAGAAGCTGAAAGATGTCCTGGCTCCATCGGCACGATCAACATTGACAAGGGAAACTTTTTAGGGTAGATACAAGGTTAAAAGACATGCAAAGTGGTTATTCTATATATATATATATATATATATATATATTCTAATCAGTTTTCCATATTTGACCGAAATCCCTCGTATGTGAAGTTGAGAATACGTACTAAGATGTTTATTGCTTTAAAATGTTCTTCCGGGTGTGAATATGAAATACTTAAATAGGATAAATATTTGATCACATTTTGACGTACGATCTCGGAAAAGTTTTCTAAAATCTACAAGGAATATCAGATTAATATCCTAGATATAATATGCATTTAAAAATTCCTCGAATGATAGAGCCAATATACATTATCATAAATAAAGAAAGTTTATTTTTCAACGAAAAAATAGAATGAGCAACGCAAAATTTATGTAAATTAAGCGCAAGATATAACAAAATAGATTAATGAACGCGAAAATTTGTATTTTTTAATATCGGTAAATTAAAAAAAAATTATAAGCTGCACAACTTTAACCTTAAACAATAAAAAATGGGAAAAAGAAAGGATATGAACAAAAATAAATCAAATTTTTCCTAATAAACTTTCTTTGTTAAACAATTCCGGATTTATCGATATCATCACAACACATCCAAATATCAGCCTAATTCGAAATCCGGAAAATGAACGACAAATCTGTCGAACTATTTTTCTTTTTAAGCATCTATCCAGTTGCTCACGTCACGATATTTCTACGGCAATACGGGCAATGGAAGCGCCCTGCATGATGAAATTCACCTAAACAAGCAAGAACCTTCATAATAAATTCTTCGGCATAGAGTTCGAAAAAGGCTAACATTATGCGTTGCACTCGCTGAACCGGAAAAAGAGAAAATAATAATCCCAGTATTAAATTAAAAGCCATTCAAGTTTCCCTGCGAAATCATAAGCCGCATGGATTCACCCTTTACAATACGATTTGGAAATACTGACGCACGGCTTTGGAGGGATGGAGGAGTTCTTAGCGTAAAAGGGAGGGGGGGAGGCCGTGATGTCCAAACCAAGCAAGACTTTATCAGCATCCATCTCTCTTACATGAATCTCCCTTCCTTTTCCACCAACCCTTCGACTCGAAAAATTCTCCCGTCATCATTTTCTTCTCTTTCGTCCAGCCCACCGTCTCTTTTCATCAGCCTCGCCGAACCATCCATCCCGCAGTCACTCAATGGGCCACCATTTACGCAGGAAAAAATTCCTTTATATACTTTACTTCCTTCAATACTCTCAATATTCGTCTTCCTTATCCACCCTTTCCTCATCCGCTTAACTATCCTCTTCTAATAGTTTACTTCGCAAGCGTCCTCCGTGAATTTTATTATTTATATTTCCAAAACGCTTTCTATGCACCTATTATTTTATTTCGTGATCTGTGTTTTTTTCGATCAATGTTCCGCCGTGTGCATAAGAATAATGCAAACCTTTATTATAGAAACACTTGAGAGTGAATGAGTTTCGCTAACAATAATGGTACTATCGCAATACAGACAACTGGAGATGGTTTCTCCGTTGAACCATTGTTTTAGTTGACAAAAGCTTCAATGCTGGGATGTAACCACCCAGGCTTAAAGGGCTAAATCAGCGGCAAGTGTTTTTTTTTAAACAAGAGCATTTTTGCATTAAATAGGAAACAGTTTGGCTTTTGTCATATACTCTGTAAATTTCTTTGACGGCGTTCAGGCCCTTTCTTAGAATTTTTACTTTCTCATAAACAAAATACATGAGAGACTGCATTGCGATCTTGAAAAAATCGACTTTGACTACTTGACTATTTTTAAACTCTGGAACCCTCAATTTTGTGAATTTTATATCCATTGACTTTATAGTGCATATAAAAGTTAGTTTCATTAATAATTTATTTCAAGTTTATTTTTACTTAATACATAATTTGCGAATACCCGTCATATTTGATGGGCAATGACGCTAGTCTAAAATCCATAAAAGCCTACTTCTGTCACACTTTAAATATGCGAATAACTCGATAAAAGATGGAGAAATGTTTTTGAAATGTGGCGAAAGTACTTAATTCGCATATTATAAGGTGGATGAGGAAATAAATCTCAAAAAAGTCCTGGGTTCGACTCTAAGGAAGAGATTTCCATTTCCCATAAAATAACACGTAAAAAAAGACTTCGACGTGCAGGCTTTTATTCTTTTTGAGATCTAAATTAGAAAGACTTCACCTACGATCTTCGGATCTAAACCTATTTAAAGAAAAAATATAGTTTCTTATTCTGATCATCTGTTGTTGCCTACAGTTCGAAAGTCCTCATGTTAAACGTTTATTTCATATATTTTGGGGAAATATTGCCATTTTAACGAGATATTTCCTTGCCAAACAATTACATTGTTAAACCTCAAAATCCTAATGTCATTCCAATCCTTAAGGATGACAGCATGCTTTGAATGCTTTTAATACGAGAGAGTGTGAGAAAGAGAGAGAGAGGGAAGGAGAGGGAAGTGATTTTCATAGCAATAAATGTAAACAACATTCGTTGCGTTATTTACGAGAAGGAATACATTTGAATGTAGAACATTAATCATTCGCGTATTAAAATTACTCGGAATCATGGTAGGAGCTCAAGGCTTGAAACTACGAACTCCTAAAAGAACGAAAGTTTGTTTTCCTGCCATCAATTTCTATGCGTTCTTTGCACTAAGTGAACGCATATAGGGGAGGTCGTTTCCGTCCGTCCGTCGGCATGTTAAAAATCGGAAACCGCTGGACGTATTATAATAAAATTTGGTATTGGGTAGTTTTGCTAAAATTGGTTAACCGATTTCAATTTTGGTCAAAATCGGACAACAATGACGATCACTTTACATGAAGACCTACAATGTTCCCTTGTTTCGCCTCGGGAACCGCTAGTCATATTTTGATGAAATTTTGTATTGGGAGTTTTGTTAAAATTAATTGATCGATTCCAATTTTGGTTAACATCAGACAATAATTATGACTACTTTACATGAAGACCTACATGTATTTTACAACACCTCGCTTGCTTCTCGTTAAATTCACGTCTGAGCGAAAAATATTGAGGACATTGTGAAATCTCAAAGAACGCATTTGGAAACTGTGTACTCAGACATGGATTACACCTTTCCAATCTTGTTGAATACACGTCGAATCGATCAACAGACCTGTTTTTAACGCATTCTTAGTGATTTGCATTGTTGCCGGTTTCGTGTAATTGGATACCATTGACTTGAATAATAGCTTCGCCTCGCATCTATTCACGAAATTTCATAAAAAAACTTTCCCGTTGAACTTCAACGGGCATCTCCCTAGTGATTAAATAGTACTGTTCACCAGTGTTCAGAATCAGTTTGGTTTATTTCGTGTTTTGATTTATATCTGTGCCTCGGAAGGGTGTATCTTCCAATATGAGTAAGATAACTGATTATTTTTCATCACCACAGCCTAAAAAATAGAAACTCGAAGAAACTAAGATTGAAAAAGCCGATGAAACTCCTACCTCTACATATTCCTGTGGTGGAAGTTGAAGAGCGGAACGACAATTAAAAGTCAATTCAAAAAATTTATTCTACCACAGAGACAGTTCAAGTCACAAAGCCGCTGTTAAGTTAGTGGCAGAAGCTGAAAAGGAAATATTAGAAAATGTTTGTATGAAATCGCTATCTCGTGAAAAAGAAGTAACAGCCAGAGTATTTTGTACGGCATATATTGTGGCAAAAAATAATCAGTCCTTCAATAATTTTGGAGATGAAATTGATGTGCAATCTCTTAATGGTGTCGACATGGGTCGCGTCTTTCACTCCACTAATGCCTGCATGAATATTGTCAATCACATAGCCAATGGCATAACAAATAACTTAGCTAAAAGATTGTAAGTTGTAATGGCAGGATCTCCTTAACCATTGATGAATCTACTATTCTGAGCAAAAATCCACAATGATTCTATATGTACAAATTTTATCCCAGATTGCGGAACCAGTGCACCAGTAAATGTATTAGTTTATTTAACAGAGCTGAAAGATGTTACGGCAAAAGGAATTTTTACCTCATTGTTTCAATATCTCAAATCACTTGGAATGACAGAAGATTATTTAAGTGAACATTTACTTTCTGTTGCTTGTGATGACGCAGCTGTTAGGAAATCGTTCCGGAGTTAAGAAATTGATAAAAGAAAGGTTCTCTAATATTGGGTATCAAAATTATGCAAATAATAGAAAACTATTTTAGACTGCAAAATTAATGAGTTTAGAATTCATGTACGAACAAATATATGCATGTAATGACGCCTTGATAGTTTTCATATCTTGCAAATCAAAACTTAAATTCAATAAAATGCTAATAAAATTAAAGTAAGAGAGATGTTTGTATTAAAAGGACTTCTTTTGCTTTTCTCTGGAAAAATCTGCAAGTATACGGAATCGATGCTGGATAACCAAAAGATATCCATTTTGTAAAAATTTGAAAATACTTTTCAAATTTTAATATTTATTTCAGAGTGCATTTTAAAGTAATATTATTTCAAAACTGTTAAACAAACCGCTGATCACAAATTGTAAGTATTTGAAAAACTGTTTATATCTCAGGTCTCAAAGCAAACTTTAAAAAACATTACTGACAAAAAAATCCCCATTGCGATCTAGATACGATTGCTTAATTTTATGTTTGAAAAATTCATTAAAAGTACATATAGAATATGGGTGACAATATAAATGGGTGGTTCAAGTTCCTAAATTCACATTTCATCAAATAAAAACATGAGAAGCAGCATATTGAGTGCTAAACTTCGATAATGAAAATTCAACTTACGTCAATATTTAAATGGCATAAGATACCATCAGAAATTTCAAAAATAGAAACAACGAAGGTTTCAGACACAAACTCAATAAATAACATCTGACATTACAAAAAGGTAAACGGAAAGCATCATCCTATTATCACGTACGTTTAACAGAAGATAAGAAAGCAAACAAACGGATATTCCTTGTGCGGTATATATATATATATATATATATATATATATATATATATATATATATATATATATATATATATATATATATATATATATATATATATATATATATAGGGACCGATCTCCAATTCGAGCGAGTATATTTTATTTTTTCATGAACAGATCGCTAATCTGACTCTCCAAAAATATCATCGACGTCACGCTCTGCTTGAGAGAACACTGCAGTATCGCTGCAGTTAAGGGGGTCCGAGAAGGGCCTTGACATACAGACTCGCAAGAGAGCGATGGACGGAGGAAGTGGGAAAGATAGAGAAGGGAGAGGAAGAGAGAGAGGAGAAAGAGATAATGAGAGAGAGGAAGACGTAGGGAGAGAGAGATATGAAAGGTTGAGGAAGTGAGGCAATGAGGGGGAATGGAGAGAGAAAGGGAGGGGGAGAGGAGAGAGAGAAAGGGAGGGGGAGAGGAGAGAGGGAAAGGGAGAGAGTGAAAGGGAGAGAGGGAAAGAGAGAGAGAGGGAAAGGAGGAGAGGAGAGAGGGAAAGGGGGAGAGGAGAGAGAGAAAGGGAGAGAGGTAGAAGGAGAGATAGAAGGAGAGGTAGGAGAGGTAGAAGGAGAAAGGTAGACGAAAAGAGGTAGGAGCGAGGTAGAAGAAGAGAGGTCGAGATAGAGGTCAATTGAGAAAGGTAGAGGAACATAGGTCTACAGAGAGAGGAGTTAGGTAGAGGGAGAGAGGGAGGTAGGAAGAGGGAGAGAGGGAGGTAGGTAGAGGGAGAGAGGGAGGTAGGTAGAGGGAGAGAGGGAGGTAGGTAGAGGGAGAGAGAGGAAGAATTCCTCCAACATTCTTCAGCTTGTTTGCACAGTTCTCTTTCTCGCGACAGACCCAACGGTATCCCTTGTGTCAGTTGCGCTATCACGTCCCTCGCCCGCTTATCCCTTACACTCTGCCCGAGAGGATTGCGATCGCACACCATCGTACTCCCGTGTGAGGCGCGCTGCGCCCCGGGATCGGTGAATGATTAGGAAGAAGCGGGGAGAGGAAGGGAGGGAGCGGAGGGTACCCTCGGTGAAGTTTTGGTGTTCAAGAGTGAATGGTGAGAGGGACAGCGCGGAGGAGGACGGTTCTCGATGCTTTCGTGGTGGTAAAGATGTCACCCTAAAGGCAAACTGCCACTGCTGCCAAATCGGCGAACGGGTGGAAGAGCGGCGAGAGGGAAGTAGCGTGGCACTGACGTCGCTGAAACCCCTCGATGGCCAGAGGCCGGCTTAATATTTCAAAGTGCCCCTGGGGATCGTATGCCGTACTCTACGTCCCGCTACCTTTCGTTTTTCCACCTCTCGCTTCGCAATAGAGCTCGACGACGAAGGTGGTCGATGCGTTCGGCTTCTCTGAAAGAGTAACGAAAAAACGTACGACACCGAGCTCGTACGTGGGCGGGGATATCGAGCGCCGATGTCGAGAGAGATTGAAGTACTCCTAATTTTGTCCTTATTACCATGCTACAGAACATGCACGTACACAGAAATTTACTTCGGGAGGGAGGTCTGAGGACGAAAACCAATTTCCAGCAATTGATTAAATAAAAGTCCTGTTCAATAATATAAAATTTTATATCCTTTTTAGTTCTCATACCTCAACGCAGCAAGTGGCAGCGTAGCAAGTTTGTAGCATGATTATCGTAGATTCCACAAATGTATGTACACCGGGGAGGGGGGAAGATTGAACCTGCCGGATCCTCCCCCTCTGGGTCCGTCCTTGCTACTGACGTCTTAACGATCCCAGGGATTGCGAAGAGGACACGTCTCGAATTTATAGGTTTCTGATGACCTGCGACGACGAAATAAGTCGACATACACTTCCGAGCGATGTCATCGTTCTGCTATTGTGCTTTTGTCTCTACTCCTTTATTTCCTCGATTTTCCGAAAAGCGAACGAACTCGCCCCAAGTGGGGAATTTCTCGGTGTGGATAAGCAATGCGTAGGACGATTTGCGGACTAGTAGGAATTCCTGTGGCCGGAGGCAGCGTCGTTTCATTGACGTACATGTAATGTTATACTATTATCGAATACGGATTCTGAAGAAATTACTAAATAGTTCTAAAATCATCCAAATGCTACAAATGTAAAAATTGTTATGAATTAATGGTTTTACCCAAGGTATGTGATATGAGTACCTTTTTTGTCT
Organism: Tanypteryx hageni; assembly: GCA_028673005.1. Taxonomy (NCBI): domain Eukaryota; kingdom Metazoa; phylum Arthropoda; class Insecta; order Odonata; family Petaluridae; genus Tanypteryx; species Tanypteryx hageni. The sequence continues at coordinate 80,942,443 of CM054116.1, read as the reverse complement.
CTTGGAATTACATAGGTGTTTATGAAAGAGCCAGTATTCCATACCACTTCGAAAGAAAGTCGACTAAAACTATTGATACGTGCGGCATGCGAGAAGAGAAGCATATCTAAAAAAAGTAAAAACTTATAAGTTATGTACAAGAAACACCAACCTGCGGTTCCCAGTTTTTCTATTTATTGCTAAATTAGGGCAGGTGTTCACTCAACTGTGTTTTCACCGAAGTTATGCGCGAACATAATATTCTTGACATAATATCTTTCACATTCGCATAAGCAAAGTATTCAATTAAGATATGATTTTTATTTAAATGGAGAGCAACGCCACGCAGAGAAACCACTGAATACGTAGAACTCCAAAAAATAAACATTCGGCTGGAAACACCCATCGTTTGAAATAATTAAGAGGATGTCTCCAGCCGAATTTTTAACGAGATAACTTTGTTCCGAGTTTTCCATTGCGGTGTTACTCTGTTTGGCGAGAGCTTAAAGAAAGTATATTTTGTATATATACGTGTATTTTTTGTGCCTTCACTTTTTACACTTAAAAAATACATTTATTTTTAGAATTGACAGAGACAGATTAAAAGAATAACAGAAGTCGAAAATTAAGTTGTATATTTCCAATTAAACGTGTTACTCGATATAATAAACTAGGTTTTCAAATCTGTATACAACTTGAATAAAACAGGATGATTCGAAACAAAGGAAAGCTATAGCGATTAACGACTTAAAGTAGAAACAACGAATATTTTATTGTTTCTATGAATTATACTCTGAAATGGTATTACACGTATTCCCGGCCGTGTAATTATAATACTTCTCTAAATCGTTATTTTGTTGCCCCAGTAGATGAGTGTTCACCCAGTGAATATAATGGATTATTAATATTGGCTAATACGATGAAAATATTTTTTTTAAATCAAAGAGGAAATTTGATATAAAAACAACCGATTTGTACTTACAGGAGTCAACAAATGTATAAACATTATACATGAATTTTTAAAATGCAATTTCTATAAGTTGTAAAGCGTCATTATAATTAAAATAAAAAATATCTCTTTAATACAAAGTATGAGATGTTATATTATAATAATATTGCACCAACACGCTGTAAGGAGAATTTTATTAAAACAATTTTATATAAAGGGTTCGAAAATTTGTTTCTAGTAAATTAAGGAGAAACATCCCAATGTAAGCTTAGGAATAAAACTCTGGGCGCTGCCACACCAAATAATAGGGCAAATTAAATGAGAACCGCTTCAAAGATAGCAAAAATGGAATAGTCGCCTTTAAAAGATCCTCATTCAAAGGTAAGCTATATTCAACATAATAGAATATAAGGTTAGCTCAAAACGGCGGAAAGTAAAGTAACACCCATTAATTATGAGTAATCAAGGGAAACCGCACAGAAGAATACCATGAGAAATCTAGTCAAACAGCAGCAACACTTTTTAATCGATGAAAGAAATACTACTGCAAGGACGTCTTCCTGACATCGTTAAAATCACCTCTACGCAGTTTAGATGGAATTGGAGCTTTCTAATTAGCGTCTAACTCAATAACGGGATTTTCAGTTTTCTTTTTATTGGCTAAATTTTTTTTCAATATCCTCTACGGATGTTTACTACTTCGATACAAAGAACTTGGAGTCCTATATTTAATACCAAATTTTTTACCAGAATCTCTCATCTGTCTCCTGGCCTTGGGAGAAAGCCGCCTCCTCTCCTTTCCCCATTCGGACGTCGGAATGGGTCGTTTGCAGCAGGTCCGTGACGAGATTGTTATGTTCCCCACGATCTTAAGATTTCTTCTCCTCGATCTACTTCAACCCCTTGATATGGAGTGGTCACACCCTCTATTCAAGAGCGAAAACCCAGAGCCTGCCAAAGACACAGAGAATCGATCCGAGTCAGAGTGTTCATCGCCACTTCGGCAGTTTGAAAGCCCGCAATGAAACATTATCAGGTGCCACACATATACATATGCGGTTACAAAAAAACCGATAGCTTCTGTTAAACGAGTGCAATAGCAGTTCGCCGTGCAAGTTGCAGGTCATTTATATTTTTAAGAACAATCACATTTCCGCTTCCGTTTTTACGCGGCGGGCCAACCTAGCAATTTTAAGTGCTTCGGCGGAAGTTGCTTAAGAGACTGCGAGGGATCCTATTAGTGAAAGTCAATGATATACATGCATACATACATATATATGTGCGTGTACGCGCGTGTATTTCCCTTCAACAACACGAGCTCGGTATGAAACTCATGATTCAAAAAGCATTAAATTTCTGCCCAAAAAAAGTCGAATTGACTCCATAACACCTTATTTAAGCGATGACTAAACTGGAAAACGGCTATTATGTTTTGTGTCAGGGCGTAACCCATACAACTTACTTCCGTTGTCTCCCTCCAGCCAAATTTCAATTTCCAAACGCTGATCCATGTCTTTAGCGCATCTCTGCACTTCCTCGTCCTTTCTTCCTCACCTTGATAGATTTCATCTCTTGCAAATCAAAACTTTAATTCAATGAAATGCTATTAAATTAAAGCAAAAGAGATGTTTGCATTAAAAGGACTTGACTTCTTTTGCTTTTCTCTGGAAAAATCTGCAAGTATACGGAATCGATGCTGGAAAACCAAAAGATATCCATTTTGTAAAAATTTGAAAATACTTTTAGAATGTTAATATCTATTTCAGGGCGCATTTAAAAGTAATATAATTCTTTTTACGCAAAACTAATTTTTTGCTTTAATTTAATTTTAAATATTTAAGTTAATAAAATTTAATATTATAGAATATATTATATTATATATATATGTATTACAAACCAGAAAGAAGGGCTGTTTCCTTATTTTCTTTGTCTGAAGTCCTCAGCATCAATTTTCATAAAATTCTAATGCTTAGTTTAAAAATAAATCACACGGGATGACAGTACATATTGTGAGCAAAACAGCTCACAATATCAGGGAAGTATTAAGCTAGCTTACATACGAAGTAATAAAATCATTGTTGTGACAGCTTACCAAATCCAAAATTAACTATTATTAAAATAATGTCTTAAAATAAAGCAAACTTCTTAACGGAGTTAAGTTATAAATAGTAAAAAAATGATTTAACAAAAAAAGGCGGTAAAATTGTAAAAATCAATAAGCTTCCCTTCTGAAAATCTTACATGATGCAGTAAGGAATCATGTGAACCTTGCTCTAACTTTTCTTCGGAGCATTTTATACCGCACGTGTATTTAAGAAATCACATGTTGCACAATTGGCGCATTTTCAAAAATATTTTGTTTCAAGCTGGTGAGGCAGATCCTCGGGACGAAAATGGTATCCACTTCGAAAAAAATATATAACCGAGATGACGTATAATTCGTCAACCAATTCATTAGCGCGTCGTTGGTAAACCAAAAGTCCGTAATAATATTGTTTTTAAGGAACATGCAACAACCAAATATGAAACATACCCAAGAATGTTATCGCCATTAATCAACTTAGTATAGCTGCGTATAACATTTTCATCTACATAACCATTACGAGATACCAAAAAATGCCAGAAGCGCGTTAAAATAATTCCAAAAATACTAACAATGAACTCATTAAATAACCGACCTACGCAACGCTACTATGAAATAAATCCTTCACAAAAAATCGTTTATAAGTCAATGGTATATATAGGGTAAATACATATGAAATTTTTTCCATATTTTCAAAAGAAGGAACCAATTACAATTAACCTCCTATATGATAATAATAAGAAAAACTAAGTCCGTAACGACGCCATAATCTACTTCTACCTCGGCGTAAAATACGCACAACATGAAACGATGTGAGTATATCGGAAATGCTCGCAGAAGGCATTACACCTTCCAGCGTTGTCTTGGCGTGGGCGTAACGGCGATAGGAGGAGCCGAGGGAAAAAAAGAGTTTTGATGGAGATTGATAGCTACGATCGAAGGAAATATTCCATGGACGGCGACACAAGAGGAGGCGAGATGAGACGGGGAGGAAGAGATAAGACGTCGCAAAGGGGAAGGGGGCGGAGTGAGGATGAGATGGGGAAGGGGGCGGAGTGAGGAGGAGATGGGGAAGGGGGCGGAGTGGGGAGGAGAGAGAAAAGGCAGGGAGGAGAGAGAAAAGGCAGGGAGGAGAGAGAAAAGGCAGAGAGAAGAGAGGAAGGGTCAGAGGAATGTCTAAGGGGTGATTTATGAACCTCCCTCATAGATCGGAAAGGAGAAAAAAAATATTTACACACACACACACACACACATATATATATATATATATATATATATATATATATATATATATATATATAATTACATTTAGGAAATAATAGTTAAGGTACGTGGTTCGACCACGAGGCTGAGAAAGAAAGAAGAAGAGTCGAAGTACGAGACAAAAGACGACATCGAAAACTCGGGATCGACCGTTTAAGAGGGAAAAGTGAACGTTTGTTTTCTTATATTCTGGCATTTCGGGTAAGACATTCTGCGGGTTTTATGGACGGAAACGAATTTTTTGGGTCGTAAAGAAAAAGTAAAAATGATTATATGGAAATCCAGGGAAGCGAAATATTTTCGTAAATAAATTTAAACGAACATCCAAAATGAGGCGAAAATTTGTTTCCTCGGATGTAAATCGGAAAAAGTATTAACTCTGGCGATGGATAAAAATCTCGCGGTGGATAAAAGTCTCGGTGGGCAAAGACCTCACGACGGACAGAAATCTGGAGATGATTAGTAACACGATTTAGCGTCAACACCTTATATAATGTTTATCGCCTATTCTGGTGGGTTTCAACGATGCAACATCAACGGAGACCGAATTTCAGTAGTCATACGTTGTTTATTTATTTTACCAATAATTATTTTTAATGGCTCAAAGAATTTTCCCTGGAAAATCAAAATTCCAAAAAATAAACTTTAAAAAAAATAACAAACAAGCAGTTACAATTATTGAAGTAGCAGTGACAAAAAAGATGCATTTAGGAGAAAAACATTGCGAAAAATAAAAAAAAACATCAATGAAAAGGTTCCAGGGTAAACGGGACGCTACATACAGAAGAGAAAGTGAAAAAAACGGTGTTGACAAACACTGCAGTGGAAGACAGGAAATTGGAAAAGCTGTAGAGATGATAGAAAGAGGGATCATGTGGGAAATAAAAAAATAAATTGACGACCCCCCACACACGTAATAGTGCGAATATTGGGGAGGAATTTTCTTGCTTCCGACTTGAGAAAAATTAAGAGGAAGAAAAAGACGCCGCCACAGGAAAGTAGGAAAATGATTGAACTGAGGAGACGGAATGCGTTATGACTAGGGATTGCAATACCGGTAAAGCGGTTACCGGTTTATCGGTAAAATGTAACAAAAATCCTTTACTAAATTTATCGGCAATTCGGCATTTTCTACCGGTAAATTCGGTAAAAGAAGAACGTATCTAATGTATGTTTTAATAATTTTACCTGTTAATTATCTTTGTAAAATATATTTATAAATAGATCTCAACATCTAAATAATAATTTTTTATGTTCAATAAAGAGATATTAAAATTGATTAGGCACACTTTAACATACTTAAATAAAATATTTTAAAAATCATTACACATCTTTCATTTATTAATATGAACCAAAATTTATTTACACCTTATTTATTTAGAATTATTTTATTTTTTCCCTGCTGTATTTTAACAGGTAGTAATTAAATAGCAGAATAAAAATAATATCCCCTTTTGTGAACAAACCTCGCAGCACATTGGTTCACACGCGCTACAGTACCTTTATGATCCCACGGAATCGAATGATGAAGATTATGGAATTTTTAATAAAACCACAAAATCCACAATAACGAAGATAATCGTGGAGCTAGTTAAACGCGTTTCTAACAAAAAGGAAACAATACAATTAAGTCAACTGAAGTCATTGATTCCGATTCCGTGAATGTTACAACTTCAGTTTATTTCATGTTCATAATCAAAGGTTTATTTACGATTTTTGTTTATATTTTATGTTGTCTTTTCCTTAAAGTACTTAGCTTTTGAGTTTATAATCGAAGGTTTATTTACGATTTTGTTTTAAGTTTATATTGTGTTTCCCTTAAAATACTTATCTTGAAATAAATTTTTTATTTATTTATATTTATCGTTTTATTTTCAACAACAACAACACACCTTGACGCTTTCCCTTGCGGGGTAAGCCATGCCATATGTCTGCCAATTACCAACCTATCACCACATGCTTCCTCCACACACTTCTATCCTTGCACACTTCTTTTGCTTCACTTACACTCATACACTGAGTCACACATTTCCTCTTATTCCTCATACTTTTCACGTCCCTTTTTCTCAGAGTCTCACTATCCACATCCAACCAAGTCTTGCGCGGTCTGCCTCTCCCTCTCTCGCCATTCACTCTTCCTTCATATATTTGCTAGGTGATTCTACTCTCCTCCATTCTTTCTATTTGTCCGAACCACCTCAGCAGACCTCTCTCATACAAATCTGTCACACTAGCTTTCATACCACATTCGTTCATCACCCTATTATTCCTTACTTTGTCCCTCCTAGATTTTCCACAAACTCTTCTCATGTATCCCATCCCTACCGCATTCAAACTACTTTTATGCTTCTCCTGACACACCCATGTTTCACTGCCATACAGCAAGGTAGGCATTAAAACACTCTTGTATACAGACATTTTCGCTTCTTTTGACAACCATTCATTCTTTGCAATCGACCACACACTCCCTGCCACCTTTCTACCAGCATTCACTCTCCTTTTGATTTCCCCATCTACTCTACCATTTTTACTAAACATTCTACCAAGGTATACAAATTCATCCACTACCTCAATCGTTCCACCATGTATGCTAAATTGACAGTCGTTCACCTCATTCTCCAGATCGAACACAACTACCTTGGTTTTGGCTACATTTATCCTTAAGTCCATTCTCGCTGTCGTATCATGCAGGCTATCTAACATTCTCTGCAATTCTCCTGGGTTCTCAGCCATTAACACAGCATCATCAGCATACAAAAGTACACGAACATTCTCTCCATCAACCTTAACACCCACCATATCCATACATGCCTGTCTCACACATTTATCCATGAACACATTAAATAACCAAGGGGACATGACACATCCTTGTCGTACACCTTGCTCAACTCTAAACCAATCACTAATCATGCCATTCACCCTTACACATGCCCTACTTCCAGTATACACTACCTTTATAGCATTCAGCAACCAACCATTCACTCCATACTCGCTCAAAACATTCCACAATTCATTACGATTCACTCTGTCATATGCTTTCTCTAGATCAACAAATGCACAGTACACTTTCTTTCTTACATTCATGCACTTCTCAACCACTTGCTGTAGGGCAAATATTTGGTCAGTGCAACCCCTTCCAGGCATGAAGCCACATTGCACTCCCACATTTTATCCATAGTTACCTTTTGTACTCTTTCAATCAAAACTTTCCCATACACCTTTCCAGGTATACTCAGCAAACTAATCGCTCTATAATTCTTACATTCAGTCCTATCTCCCTTACCCTTGTGAACGGTACAATTACACCATCCTTCCATTCAGCAGGCACTCTCGAACTCCTTGCACACAGATTGCACAGATCTCACATCCAACACATTAGCAAATTGATTTTCAAATGTATCATTTTTTGAAAATGTCGAAAGTTACCGATAAATTACCGGTAAACAGGTATTTATGAAAACATTAATCGAATTACCTGTAATTGAAAAAGTTGGTAAATTTGCAATCCATAGTTATGACAGTTCAAGAGCAAGCACCACCAAATAATTTTCTCGGGTATCTCCAATAGCCACAATAAGGCTATAAAAACCATATGCGCATTTTGACTACAAAGCAGTCGTCTTCAGTGGTAATTTACTGAATGTAGATACTTAAAGGTTCATATAGACTAGTATATTCCAATCTTTTTGACATTACGCCCACCTCTGGTTTTCACGAAAACCTCACGCCCTCAGTTATTTGACTGAAATAAATGTAACCGTTTTGCACGCATGCTTATATTATTGTTCATATGCATTTTATTACATATTTTGTAACGTTTATATTATTGTTAATGATGAATTAAGTCATATTTACTTACCCATATATATCAGATGCATAAATATCATACATTGAAAGCATTGAAGCATAAAAACAGCATTATTTTATTGAATATATTTAAATGAACGAAAAGTATTTTCACAGTAAAAGTTGATTTTTTTCTCATGGCCTCACGCCCCTCCCCTGCAAGGCTCTCAGACCCCCACAGGGGGCGCGTCCCCCAGTATGAGAACCACTGATATAGACACAATTTTCGATGAATTACCACTGAAAACGGCTGCATTGTAGCCAAAATGTGCAACTGTTTTTAATAACCTTGTTGTGGCTATTGGAGATACCTGAGACATTTTTTAAACCCATTATCTTGACTTTTTTCACCATAATATGAGATCGAAAATTCTCTGTTGCATTAATAATGTTATTACAGGAAATGTGGACCTTAGCGATTCCAGGGAATGCATTGACGCAGACGGGAAAATTATCAGACAATCGATGGAAATAACCGATGAAGAGGTAAGTAGAATGTTAATTTCCGTTTAACCGAGAAAAACAAAGGCTTTTCATGGACTTATACGCGGCTATTCTAAAGTTCAAGGAAGAAATGCAATGAATGCCAAGTATAAAATCAACACGCTAGTTATCACACCTTCTCTCCCCATTCCGCTAACACTCCTATATGCCCTGCTGGCACCCGGCATGGGTCCACCGAATCTCTGCCGGCTGATGAAGAAGGGTTAACAATCTCTCTCCACGCAATCGTCGACTTCTGCTGGTGCTTTCAGTGAAGGAGAAAGACTTCTATACCGTTATTAAATTCACTCCAGTCGGTCTCTTTCCATGTTGTCCAGTCGAGAAGGTTCTCCTCATAGTGCGGGAAAGTAATGGCCAGACGGTCCAAAATGCTGCAGTTTTCTCACGTAATGCTCATATGGCGCTAGCTAGAAAGGCGTTATTCAGCCCGAGGTCAGACTCGAACTTTCTCTGAAGACTATGTAGGTCGGCGATGGGATATCTAGTCAGTAAATAAGAATGATTTTTCAAGTATTTTTACTTTTTTTGCTTGTGAGATGATACAAGACGGCAATGGTCCAGGCGTTCTAGATGAATGAAATTCCTAAGGGAAGAAGGTATTTTAATTAACTTACCGGGCGTTTGGCAGAGGGCAGACAGACGCGATGGTCATATTCCTCTTGTTGAATGCTGCTTCCACTGCTATGACATGGTTTCTTTCGTACTTGGAAGTGTCCAGTAGCAAGTAACGCGTCGTTGAAAATCTTTGATTCAAGATGTAGGTATCTGCGGTGTGCTACAAAAAAGGCTATAATTAGAAGAATATAATTAGAAGAATATAAGTAGAAGAATATAATTTCCTGTTATTCGTGAGGAAAGTGTGGTACATACGAAGAGTGCAAATATTTCTTCCATCTAAGAGTTGTGTTAACAGTTTTTTCTGTTGAAGCTCCATTTGAGCCTCCACGAATCCTATCGCACGATGCCTGTCCATCATCGTCTTTCTGAAAATAAGGGAGGGCAGGTGATTGTTGAATACTCGTTGCTGTCAGCGTCACCTAGCTTCCATCGATATTTTAAAGACGCTGCTCGCTCTCTTATCAAAGATGTTGGGGGTTAAGGCCTTGTCCCTTGGATGTGGTGGTTAAGCTTTATTCGCAACGATTTCCAGAGCCTCATCCACCCATTCCGTCTTCTAGCCTTTGGTGCTCCCACACCCTCCCTTGCAAAATACCAAGTTTTTCGCCATAACTGGCTACCCTCATCTAGTTTGGCCTGTGGATCGACACAGTTTACCAGGGTGTGCCCACTAAACAGCTTCTTGGAGGCGTAGATGAGAGCTAGGAGTAGAGTGGGAACCAAACTCACTAAACCACCTCTATTAGTAAGGTGCGACCGTTCAGTGTAGAGGGATACTATCCCTCCTCCACTCCTCTTACACCCCAGGGGTTTTTATTTTATTTTACAAGAACTGGCCATTTAATTCATACACTAAATCTGCCAGTCGTTAAGCACACGGAAGGTGTTGAAATCTCGCCTGTGCATGTGGTAACATGCCTAAAGACTTCATTCTTTAGACATGTTGCCACACGTCACCAAAATCGAGATTCTGACACCCATATTGTAGTTGGCGACTAGCAGCTTTACTGAACGTATTAAAGGAACATCTCTTGTAGTAACACATTTCATTTTAATTCGACAGGAAAATATCGAGCTCGTCTTATAGCTAAAAAATTCAATAACAAGCACTTCAATAAAACTTCTCTCGGGTATATATAATAGCCGCAAATAGGCTATAAAAATCTAAATTAGAATCTATTTTCGGTGAATGACAGCTGAGGACGGGTGCTTTCCAGCCGAAATGAGCATTTTGTTTTTTATAACTTTGTTGTGGCTATTGGAACTATCCGGGACAAGTATTCTTTGAGTGCTTGTTCTTGAACATTTATTTTTGTCTGGTGAATATTTTCAAACTTTTTTCATTCTCACAAATCAATTTTATTTAAGAATTTTTATTTAAGAATTTAATGCCAGATTGCTTTATTAACTTTAATTTTTAATTCGAGTAAATTATTCAAATAGAAAGTTTTCTGAATACCTACACTAAATATTAAGCATTTGCTACAGAAACTTAAATCGGAGGACTACAATGAAATGTTAGCGGAGCTAAGGTTGCTTTCGGCACGGAGAAGCATGTTATTGTTTAATAAATTTTAAGATCTTTTTCGATTGCGGGTGATAGTGCAGTGAACGCTGCAATGAGCCCGTTAAGAGAGACTTCTTAAGACAGCGTGCTCTCTTTGGACTTGCTTAAGTTTTTTCCAGATGGAAGCTTGCGATTGCATAGAATTCCATATTTTGTTGGCAAGTAAAATTCTTGAGTTTCATATTCGCTTTTTGGTAACATTCCTTAAGGCTTTATAGCAAATGAATACTTTAAGATTTTTATTGTCATGATATATCAAAATTCGCATCGCGTCTTGCTATCAAAAGTTTAATTACATCCGTGAACCGGGAATAAATGTAGATTATTTTAAGGGGCCCATTTAAGCCTATCTTTAAGTCGTTTATATAATCTACTGAATGCCACGAGATTTCCATGGTCTGCCAGATAGTTTTTCGATGTCTATAGCCAAGTTGCAATACGTGAAGAATTTGGGTTTTAGTCCTAAGGTGTCTGGGAGACAGAATTTGCAATAAAAATTGAAAGCGTGATAAAATCATCAGCTGGGCTGAAGTTTCAAGATAATGAAGTTCATAGAGCGGATAGAATGTACGTGGATACGTGGAGATTATGATTAGTAAAATTAGAAAGGGAGCTGCCGCTGTGAGGAGGGGTGAGTCACTTCCAGAAAATTGATGAAGAGCAGGAAGGGGATAAAAGTGGAGTGATCACTAGAAAAAAAAAGTGATTGAGGAATACTGTGCATTAGCAGCGATGTCCAATAGAATTTTGAGGTTCACAGAACTTGCTACGAATAAAGGAAACAGGATGCAAAACAGGACGCATGAACTTTCCGGTACTTTGACAAACCTTCTGAAATTCAAGACTCTCTTTGCATTTCCACAGGCAATTATGGAACTTAATCTCAGGACTATAGTGATGAAACCACGAATCGTGACAAGTAAAAACTTTGACCAAAAAAACATTGGATCATGAATAAATCGTCCTTACAGATGCAGCATTTTGGCCTCTTACGGTTTCCCGTCTCCCCCATAAGTTTTCCGAGTCCCCCAGCTGTTTTCGTGTCCCAACTCTAGCAAAGCACGAACTCCAGCAAACGCGCATTATATACTGAGTCTCTACATTTATAAGCCACAGATATTACCCCAAAAGAGAGCACTGGAATCATGTTAATTAACCAATAAACTTCTGCGAGAGGTACACCCTCATCTCGGGAAAAGAACAAACCAAAAGAGTTTCAAAGTGGCAACGTCGGAGAACACGACGACCGGGCTTCGAGGCGAGCAGTAAGAGAACAGGGATGATCACTAGTGGAAGCAAATGCTTGATAAGAGACTGCGCGGAGAGGTACGACCGACGCACAGTGGGGCAGGGAGCAGATCTGGGAGAATAAAATTCCATTTTCCGAAAGTTAACTAAATCGCTTTTTGTAATGCGCGTTGGTCATAGAAGACCATAGAGCACCAGAAAACACAATAATTTCCCGGAAGCGGAAACAATGTCGTCAAATGAAGCGGAAATTAAAGTATTTTCAAACTGGTCATTTGGTCATTTTTAATGGTGCAATATAATGAGTACCCGTTTGCTATGAATTTTCTTGATTATTAAATAGTCCATTCGCTAACTGATTAATTAGAGAAACAGTGGAGAAAATTATAAGTGATTCATATTCCCTGTATCGAAGAATATGTTTAGGATAGTGGTTTTCAAACTGTGGGGCGCGACGAACTGAGCAGGGGAGGCGCGACACGTTTGGCAGATTCAATGTTTGCTTAGCCCTTATTGTGAGACCTCGCTATGCGGCTGTCAAATTTCATTCTTGAGTGGTTCGGAAATATCGTTTGCGCCTTTGTTTATCTTGAGGCCTATACCATTCTCCTACTATAGTGCCATATATTTTCACAGCTCAGTAATGAATGCTGTTCTTCACTTTATTTTAAGACAAGTGCTCCAAGATGTTTTTGTTTACGATGTGGCATCATTCTATCTTCTCGCTTGGACAGTATTGCGTTGAGCCAGTTTTGTATGTATCACACTTGGCTCTATCGCGTTGAGCCAATTTCATATGTATCTCTCTTGGCTCTTGAGCTCAAGAGCTGCAATGTAGCTGCTACATCTTTCCACGTTCCAAATGAATTCGTGTATACTTTATTGGTTATGTGACTGTTTTTATAATTTTCCACCCTCGGGTTCCCATAGCTTCGGATTTCATCAGTTCTGTTCTGTTTCCCATGCATTGAATATATCTCCCAGTTCATGTGCATTAAAAAGGAGAGAATATGGTGACCACTTGAAAGGATACAGTGAAAAGGAACAAATACACAAGGAATTACCTATAGGCTAGAATTATAGAGTGACGGCCACTTGTACAAATATAAATTGTGGAGTGACGTATGTTGTGTTATAGCAGTTACTTTCCAGATACTAGCATTAATATGTGTAACTAGATTTTACAATTTCTTTATATTTTTACCGTTCACTTTTAAGTTCGGAAATTGGTTAATTTTGAAGCGATTGCTTCGACACTCGAGGAAAAATTTTTCGCCCTTGAAAAATTGAAAAGTCCTTGACAGGTTCGACAAAAGATAGCGACCCAAGACCAGTAAAGGCGAGAAAGCATATAAAATCCAAAAATCAGATTATATAAGAAATATCTACAGTGAATAACAGTGAAAGTAATGCACCATTATCATTTTTTTTCCTTATTGAAAATTATTGGAATTTCTAACAAAGTAAAAATTAATTATCTTACGTAAAACACGTATCCAAGTATTATTGAAAATTTAAAAACAAGTACAAAGTTTTTTTTTAAATGCTCTGATAACATTTGAAAATGTAAAACAGTTGCAAAATTCATCTACGTCTTTCGTAGAATTTGACTGTTTTGTATACCGAGATCTCCCAGATTGACAGTTTTCAGCCAATAGTGCCTCCTACAAGACACTAGGTGTCTTTCCTTAGTCTGCTTCCGTTATTTCAAAATGGAACCACAAAATGGTTAGACGTTTGTGGCACTAAGGAAATAGATAGTAGTAGCAGTAGAGTTGATTTTATAAGGTGTGTCGACAGCAAGGTCATTTCACACCATACTCAAAACAGTAATACAATAAAAGTTATATATATATATATATATATATATATATATATATATATATATATATATATATATATATATATATATATATATATTTCCCTATCAATTGTGATAAAAAACTGAATAAAATATGTATATTACATTGCTAAAATTGTACACAGGTAATGTGTATAGAAAAAGGTAGAATTAAAAATTAGTTATATGTATGGAAGCAATTTAGCTTCCCTGAGGAACATGAAAACTACGTCTATCTTAACAGGGTCATCGCCCAAAACATCGTTAAGCTGGCCTTGCATCGAAATACTGTTTCGCTTACCTTGGTAGTGGGTACATTCGGTCAGGATATGTCTTATAGTGAGACGGGAGTCAAAATGGTCACAGTGTGGTACTTCCTTCTCCTGTGAGAACAGATAACAGTGAGTAAGGGCACAGTGCCCTATCCTCAATCGGGTCAGCACTACTTCCTCCCGCCTACTATTCCTGACAGAGGAGGACCAAGAAGTCGTAACAGCCTTTATTTCCCGCAATTTGTTATTTTGGAAACCTAGCCATGAGTCCTGCCATTGTTTCACAATAAGTAAACTAAAAAAATTTTTTAGGTCTGGTGCTGTCGTGGACTGCGAGCCTAGTTCTTGCTTGCAGAGGCCTTCCTTGGCAGCAGAGTCGGCCTTCTCATTCCCCGTGATTCCCACATGCCCTGGTACCCTAACAAAGAGTATGTTATTCCCCATGGCCTCTAACAGGGCAAGACGGGAGTGAATCAACTGGACCAGAGGATGATAGGAATCAAAGGAAAGGATGGTTTGCAATGCGCTCCTAGAGTCACTACATATCAAATACGACATGCTTCGTGACTCTATGTCATCCAAGGCAGTCTTGATTGCATACAGTTCCGCTGTGTAAACACTACATAGCGGGTGCAGCTTCACCACGGAGATGATATTTTGGGAAGATGTTACAGCGCACGCACAGGCAGTGTCTGACTTGGAGCCATCTGTGTAAATGTGAGTGGCATCACGGTGCTTTTGCAAAATGTCCATAAATTGATGGAGATGATTTGTTGCAGCGAGACAAATCCATATTAATTTTTGGATAAGACATCTGCCATGGTGGGACTTTATTAAAACCAGCAGGATGCACTTCGGGGAGCTGAATCCGGGTGTCGTCAATGAAATTCTTAAAACGAATTCCTATGGGTTTCGTCACCCTAGGTCTTCTATAAAATAATTCAATAAAACGGGGTCTGAACACAAGTTTAAAACAAGGGTGTGTCTTTTGGGATAAAATCTTACTGACATAATTACACATTAAAATCATCCTCCGCATCTCAAGAGGCAGTTCTCCAGCATCACAGTAGATGCTGGGAATTGGACTGGTCCTGAAAGCACCAGTTGCCAACCTGAGGCCAGAGTTGTGAATGGTACTCAGTGGGCGGAGATAGGACACTCGTGTAGCAGAATATATAAAGGACCCATAGTCGAGCTTTGATCGTACCAATGCCCTGTATAAGAGAAGCATCGATTTGCGGTCAGCACCCCATGACGAATTACACAAGTATCGCAGAACATTTAAAACTTTAAAACACCTATCTTTTAAAATGCCAATATGACTTCTCCAGCTCCATCTTTTGTCGAGTGTCATTCCAAGGAACCGTACAGAATCCACCACCGGTAGGGTAATTTCAGAAAGGGATCAGGAAATAATCCCCGTCGTCTGTGGAAATGCATACACTTGGTCTTCTCTTCGGAGAAGCGGAAGCCAGTTTCGCCAGACCATTTATGGAGCCGATTCAGGGTCAGATGAATTTGCCTTTCAGCCATTCTCAAATTCGATGACCTACAGAAGATAGCTAGGTCATCGACAAACAATGAGCCTATAACTGGTGGGTTAATGCAGTCTACAACGTCATTGATGGCTATTGCGAATAGCGTAACACTTAAAACAGAGCCCTGAGGAACACCATTTTCTTGGGTAAAAGACTGTGATAGGTGATTGCCCAAACGAACTCTAAAAGTACGCCCCGTTAAAAAGTTTTGGACAAAAATTGGTAGTCTACCTTTAAAACCCCAGTCTTTAAGAGTGCGTAAAATCTTGTATCGCCAGGTATTGTCATATGCATTTTTTATGTCAAAAAAGACTCCTATGACATGCTGGCGTAGGAGAAAGGCCTCTTGGATAAAGCTGTCGATCCTGACCAGGTGGTCCACTGTAGACCTGCTACGCCGGAAACCACACTGGACATTTGAGAGAAGGTTACCACACTCAAGGCACCAAACTAGACATCTGTTCACCATTCTCTCCATCAGTTTGCACAGGCAACCGGTCAAGGAGATTGGGCACTAGCTGGATGGCTGGCTCTTGTCCTTTCCCTGTTTAGGGATAGGGACAATTGCCGATTCCCGCCAAGATTCAGGGAAAGCCCCCTCAGCCCAAACTTGACTGAGGGTTTTCAGCAGATCCTGATCAGCATCTATGAGCAGATGTTTGAGCAAGGCATTGTGGATACTGTCCAAGCCAGGACAAGAGTCCTTACCGTCCCCAATCGCTGACTTTAACTCCCACAGTGAAAAAGGTTTATTGTAGGATGCTGGATGGCTGACATTGCCAAGGTTTAGTATAGTTCTTTCCATTCTCTCTTTTATTCGAATGAAAGAAAGCTCGTACTCGGTCGTGCTGCTAACCTTGGCGTAATGGAGGCCTAACGCTTCGCCAATGGCAGCAGAAGATGTTATAAGTTGGCCTACAATTTCTAGCCCTGGCACGCTTGTAGGGTGTTATTTGCCCGATATTTTATTAACCCTATTCCAGACCTGTGCAACTGGAGTCCTGTGGTTAATGGAGGATACATACTTTATCCACGAGGATCTTTTCGCATCCTTGATGACCTGGCGAGCTTTCGCCCTCAGTCGTCGAAATGCCCCAAGATTTGTACACGTGGGGTGCCTATTAAAAATTTGCAATGCCCGTTTGAGTTTCTGAATGGCCACCGCACATTCCTCATTCCACTAGGGAATGGGAGTGTGGCGCATCTTCCCAGATGACATTGGAACGCTATTACTAGCAGCATTGAGTACAGCTGCCGTAAAAACCTCGACATTGCGTATTCCCCCTCGACTGCTGTCAAAATTGAATTTAAAATTTGATTTAAAATCCGGCCAATGGGCTCTATGTGTAACCCATGTTCTCGCTCGGTTAGAGTCAACAGAAATGTTAGCCTTCTGCTGAATTAAGAGGGAAGTGGTCACTACCACAAAGATCATTATACACAGACATTGTAAATAGTGGTGCAATGGTGCTGCTACAAATAACTAAATCTATTGAGGAGTACTCCCCATTAAAAGCATTAAAACGTTTTTTCGCAGTCATTCAATAAAATCAGGTTAAAATCATTAAAAAGGTTTTCTAAAAGACGACCTTTGCCATTGCGGTCGGCCATCGTGTCCCCCCAGAATGTGTTGTGCACATTAAAGTCGCCCAGCAGCATGAATGGCCGTGGTAGCTGATTAATCAGGTCTTCAAGGTTCACCCTGTTCACCTGAGCCCATTCCGGAAGGTATACGTTACATAACATAATTACCTCCGGAGCTGCTACAGTAACAGCTACGGCTTGGAAGGGCGTCCTAAGGTCCACCTGGGAGGTGTAAAGGGTCTCCCTGATGGCCACGTCGCCCCCCCTTGGGCTCTGTTTCCACTAAGGTCGACAGCACGAAGAACATTAAAACCCTTCAATTTAACCTTGTCTGTTTCTTTAAAATGTGTCTCTTGTAATAAAATACAAGCAGGGTTAAAATCCTTTAATAAAATTGCCAGCTCCTCTCTGTGTGTATAAAAACCATTGCAGTTCCACTGTATGAATAGGAGCATTAAAATGTGGAATTAAAGTATAAAACCCTCAATATAATTGATGTCAACAACGTTTGACTAGATGATAGAATACCACAAAATAAATAAAATTGTGATGAAGCTTAGCGCTTAAGCTTCGTCTTTCCCCTATTGTGTCTATTAAGGACGAAGGCCTGTAATTGGTCCTCGTCCATTTGTTCTTCTTCCATGCCATCCTCACCTGATACTTGTTCGGCACAGGGAGTGCTGCATGGCAGTGCTTCTTCTCGCCGAGAGGAAGGAGGATTTTCTGGGGAAC
The DNA here is from genome assembly GCA_028673005.1 of Tanypteryx hageni. NCBI lineage: Eukaryota > Metazoa > Arthropoda > Insecta > Odonata > Petaluridae > Tanypteryx > Tanypteryx hageni. Next base: position 80,924,420 of record CM054116.1, on the reverse strand, counting down.
ATTTGTTTTTGGATGCTTTTGTTTTTTTATTATAATTTCTTTTGTTTTCTTTCCTTCCTTTTCCTTAATTCCCACTTTTTGTATGGGAGCTACCTCATCTGTTTGGGTAGCGATGGTACTCTTCTTGATAGGGGTAGCTGCCAAGGATGCAAAAGACCTTGAGAAAACTGGAGCAACAAGCGTTCTGAATTTTTTCCGTGCCTCAAAGTAAGAGTTTCTCAAGCGTCTTAAGCTCCATAACCTTTTTTTCCTCCTTTAATTTTGGGCAGTCCCGAAAGAATGCCGGATGAGGACCTTCGCAGTTCGCACATGACATGGTCGCTGCAAATTCTGCTCCATCGTGCTTCTCCCGATTACATCGGGGGCAGACTGCTTTGCCCTTGCAACGTAGAGCAGTGTGCCCAAACTTTTGGCATTGGAAACAGCGCATAGGGTTTGGAATATATGGCCGAACTGCACATGCCTCATAACCAATCATGACCTTCTCTGGTAGCTTCTCGAGGGAGAACGTGAGGACCATAGAGGTAGTATTGACTACCTCACCGTTTCTCTAAGTCGTCAATCTCCTGCAGTCAATGACCCCCTGAGAGGCCATCTCCCGCTTACACTCCTCGATTTATACACATAGAAGGTCATAGTTGGATATGACCCCTTGACAGGTGTTGAGGGTTTTATGGGTCTCAACAGTTACCCGCATGTCTCCCAGCATTGAGATGTTTAAAATTTTCCTGCTTTGGGTCTCGTTCATGGTGGTAATAAGAAGAGTACCATCCCTAAGTTTTTTAACGGATTCTAAAGATCCAGGCACCTGTATCGACAGGGACATATATAAAGAAGGGAGACACTTTGGTAAAGTTCTCACCTTCGGTTGAACGCTTCATGACCAAGTACTTTGTACATTTCATTACATTGTCTCCCCCATCCGAGTCCGGACGGGATCTTTTTGGTGGTGGAGAAAGTTTTCCTGCCATCCAAGTAATTTATATTCATCCCCTGGTCTCCCCACCCACCACGGAGCCACAAATGGGACGCCGCACCACAAACTGATGCGGACGCCAGGGCTAACCAAAGGGATATAGCACCTCTGACATGGCTGCCAGCTTCAGGTCAGATCTCCAGTGCATGGGATCTCCAAACCCATGCACCTTTGACCCCCCTACACAAACCCCCATTGCCTTGGCACTCAGGAACCGAAACGCCAAGATGTGACGGCAAGCCGATTAATTGGGTGTAGCTAGCACCCGACTCCCGTTTACAGCGAATCAGAGGCCAAAGTGGTGTGTTGCTCCCTGTGCCCAACTTGGGCATCCGAAACCCAGACGGGATCCAGGAAGCTCAACCACCAGGTACCTCTTCTCCCCCTTACGGGTCTCCACGCACGGCAAACACGCAGGTGGATCGACAGCCAGGTGACATGGCTGGACTCAGACAGCAGACCCACATACTGTCTGGAAGCTACCCTAAGCGTAAAATGGGTTTTTTAACGAGGTTGCCTCCTCGCCCATTGGTCGCCTCTTACGACCAGCAGAGGGGATGCGGGAGTATTCTCAATCCCCCTACCCGCAGGGGGGTCTTATATAATTTTCACAACACAAAGCGCGAAAGTTTTTGATTGGGTACAAAATTTCGGCACGAAAAAATATTTCATTTATTCGAAGCTAAGCTGCTCAAATTATCTAAAACCGCAATCGAATGGAAGGTCACAACGCTCGCTGTGAAGCGCACTTGCTGGAAGTATTATCTAAACCGCAATCGTATAAAGGCCACTGCAAAATTTCTCGAAGCAAGCTCTGCTCAAATCTAAAACCGCAATCGAATGGAAGGTCACAACGCTCGCTATGAAGCGCATTTGCCGGAAGTATTATCTAAACCGCAATCATATGAAAGGCCACTGCAAAATTTCTCGAAGCAAGCTCCGCTCAAATCTAAAACCGCAAACGTATGGAAGGCCGCTAGCTGTAATGCGCACTTGTCGGAAGGAGTATTATCTAAACCGCAATCGTATGAAAGGTCGTAAACGAAATTTCTCGAAGCATTCGTGTGGAAAGTCACAACGCCTGCTACGCTTACCGGAAGTTCCATCTTATATATAATTACTATATAACCCCCATTTTTTATAATGGCATTATTACCATCCACGCTGTCAACATAGCAAGCATCATTGTCTCTGTGCGAGCTGTAGGGTCGAGGACACGCCCCTATTATGCGAATCGCATCCCGAGTCGCTGACAGCCACTTCTATCCGTTTTGCACCGATATCTCCTGGGGACACCGCGACCACGATGGAGGTGGTTCCTTAGGCCAAGTCAGCTAAAATTACGGTGCTGATCTTGCGGGACACGAGAGCATGGAAACTACCTACCAGGCTTCTCGATGAGCTGCAAGAGCAGCCCGTCTGTAAAGTTAAAGGCCGAAGTGCTATGCACGTCCAGTGTGCTAGCACTGCGGACTGCCCTAAGACACGAGAAATTATCCAGTCCCGCAAGCTGGCCTTTTCTGGCTATCGGCTGCCGGAGGACCACCTCCCGCAATACACGTTCCGCTCGCTTCACGAGCACGCGACCGCGGCAACAGTAAAAGAAGCCCTCGAACGGCTTGGTTGGGGCGTCAAGATAGTGACAAAGATAATGTCCACCAAGCCGTCCAGGGAAGAACGCGCCGCTGGGTACAACAACGTCCCAAGGAGGAACTCTGGTTTTCACATCATTTCAGAAATGTGCGAGGATCACGCCAAGATCCTCGACACCGTTATTTTGATGGGCTCGTCAAATGCAGACATAAGGCCCTACCTAAAGTTGTTTTTAGTGATAATTTTACCATCTTTGTTTCCAGGTTCTAGACAAAAGGAATCAGATGACATTGAAGTGGACAGTATAGATAGTGGTGATGAAGGCAATAACTATGATGACTCTGGTCATTTTCACTCACCAAAATTTATATCTTACTGGGGAGATAATCATTCTAGGAATGTATTTCATTATCCTTATCATTTTAACAAGTATTGTTAATACTTATATTGTATGTTTATAAATAAAATGGAACATTTAATATTGTTTATCATCAGATGAAAACCGTTCATAGAACTGGCAAAAATATAGCAATTGACTGTAAATAATGATGGTTTTACATTAATAAAGTATTAAAATTAAATTAAGGACTTCCCATTCTTCCTCTATCCCATTTTCTCCCTCTCTCTCTCATTCTTCCTCCTCCAGTCCCCTCCCTAACCCAACCCCTCATCGACCTCGTCAGGGAGCGAAATCGCGTTAGTGGGAGATGGAAGCGCAATCGCGACCAACTCAACAAAAGACAATACAACTTCCGTTCTTATCGTGTTAAGAAAGGAATGATGGAATTTCATAGCCGGGAGTGGGAGAGAACGATCTCCTCCCTCTCCTTGGCAAATGGCCAAGCGGCTGACGAATCAAGCGCATATGCCGACGCCCCACAGGCACCTGGACGAATTCATCCATGACGCCGACGCAAATGCCGAGCTGTTTGCGAAGCATTTTTCCGGCACCATGACGTTACAAGAGGACTGGGAAAAGACTAAGACGGAGGAGGAGGCGAGGAAGAACTTAGTCTGGCTTAGCCTCACCCCCAGCCCACCCCCAGTCCCCACTATGGACGATGAACACCGACAGCTCATCAAGGAGCTTAACCCTCGCAAGTCTTCAGGGCCAGACGAAATTAGTAACCAGATGCTCATGAATCTCATCCCGGTGATATTTCTTCTCTCAAAAACCTTTACAATGCCTGCCTCACCACATCCCACTTTCTCTGGAATTGAAAGCGTGGCAAAGTTGTCATGATCCCAAAGCCATGTAAAGATCTGTCTCCCCCAGCCAGCCACCTATCCCTAACCCTCCTGTCAATCCTCTCGAAGGTGCTAGAGAGGATAATCCTCGCCCGCTTCAATCACCACATCCGGGCTTACGATCTAGTAAGGCCTGAGCAGACGGGATTCAGACAAAAGACTTCCGCACCCCACCAAACCCTTCGTTTGGTAGGAAACTGAGATGAAATCAGAACATATTGAAGTTATCACTATAGATAGTAGTGAGGACACCAATAACTTCGATGATTCTGGTAATTTTCACTCACCAAAATTTATATCTTATTGGGAGATAATCATTCCAGGAATGTTTTCCAGTATCCTTATCATTTTAACAAGTATTGGTAATACTTATATTCTATGATTATGAATAAAATGGAATATTTAATATTGTTCATCATAAGATGAAAACCGATCATACAACTGGCATAGCTATAGTATTTGCCTGTTAGTAACGATGGTTTTACTTGAATAAGTATTAAAATTTAATTAAGGACTTCTCATTCTTCCACTCTCCCATTTTCACCCTCTCTCATTCTTCCTCCTCCATTCCCCTCCCTAGCCCAACCTCTCATCGACCTCATCAGCGAGCAAAATCTCGTTAGTGGAAGATGGCTGCGCAATCGCGACCAACTCAACAAAACACAATACAACTTCCTTTCTTATCGTTTTAAGAAAGGAATGATGGAAATTCATAAGGCCAGGTCTCCTATCTACCTTGTTATTTACTCTGCCTTGTGATCTAACTTCAAGTTCATTAGATCATATTTTGAAACTTAGAATTTCCCTTTGTATGCGTCATTTGTTTATTTTTTGTCTCTTCATTTCTGCGGGCAAGCGGCGCTGGCCTGATGCACCTTGCTGCCTATACACTAGTGATATCTGATACTCTTTTGAAATGCGCGTCTAGGCAGTTGGTCTCGATGCCTGGTTGAGAAGAGGCAAGAAGAGACCACGGAAGCTACAAAGTCCTTTTCAAGTGCGCGAGTTTGAGACCGCCTATATTTTCGGGGCTCACAAAAATCGAGCATTCTTCCAATAATTCAGCACATGATTTTCCTATGGAATAATTTGGTGTACGCTTGATAAGTGATCAAAACCGCTAACTATCGTATTTATTTTGCTTTTTATGTGCACTCGTGATTATTTTCAAGGATTTCTTCTATAAATTCTAGGCGGCGACTACAGTCCTTTTCAAGTGCGTGTGTTTGAGACCGCTTACAATTTTATCCATCATTATCGGGGATCATAAAAATCAAGCATCATACAAATAAATCATCTACTGCTCTTCCTGTGTAAAATGTGATGGTGTACGAATTGTAAGTGTTCGAAACCGACAATTGTCCCATTTATTAACGCTATTTGTGTGCGCACGTAATTATTTTCAAGAAGTCTTTTACAATTTTTTCATAGCCCCAACCACTCGCAATGACTTGCTTAAATGAAAGGGAGGTAGAAAGGATCAGGCTCCTTTTGGTAAGTGAGACAGAAGAGGAAATAAATCCAGTTGGTAATACTGATGAAGAGAAAGACTACTTAGAGGAAAGCGACCACAATACTGCAGCGAAGAGTCCGCTGAAGAGAGTGATAATGACAATGTAGAACGTGACAATGTAGAGCGTGACATTGTAGAACGTGAAACTCTATTACACTGGAAATGACGAAGTAAATGGATTGCACTTCCCCCGCCTCAAAGGGTTCGGACCAAAAGAAGAAATATAGTGACAGGTGTTCAACAATATAAACGATAGGAACGAAAGGGGAAATTTTGATAAATTATCACTAATACGAAAGATTTTCACTGATTTTGATGATTGTTGTACTGAACATTACACAAATGGCGAATATGCGACAATAGACGAAATGTTAGAATCTTTTCATGGTACGTGTACATTTAGACAATATCTGAAAAATAAGTCAGCAAAAGTATGGAATCAAGATTTATTCTTTAGCGGATTCACAAATATTTTACACTCTAAATATGGAGATTTACGCAGGAAAACATCTTGATGGGCGTTTTGTGGTAGACGACAGCTTGCTGAAAGTTGTGCAAAGATTGATACGTCCAATTTCAGGATTCGGTCGCAATGTAACAGTTGATAATTGGTTCAGCTCTGTTCCACTCGCCATCCAACTCCTATAATAATGATAGGATAAAACTTGTTGGCACAATAAGAAAAAATAAACGGGAAATACCGCCGTTGCTTGTAAATGCAAAACACCGTGAACCTCACAGCTACCTATTTGGATTTGAAAAGACATGCACACTTCTTACTTAGGTTCAGAAGAAAAACAAAGTAGTCATGTTGTCATCTTCAATGAACCATGATGATAAAATCGATGAAGATACTGGTATTTCAGCCAAGCCAGAAATAGTTACATTTTATAATGCAATAAAAGGTGGCGTTGACACCGTAGGTCAACTATAAGAAACGTATTCAGTATCAAGGAAAAGCTGTCGTTGGCCACTGACTATTTTTTTGCACTACTGAACATATCGGGATCAATGGGTTCAATATAATCCAAAGTAACACAGAAAGTAATATCAACCCCAGGACGTTTTTGAAAACACAATGTAAAGAACTTTGCATAGATTACTTGAAACTTCGGGCTGCATCGGAAAATCTACCTAGGAACCTAAAAGTAAAAATTAGGAAGTTGGTAGGCATTCCCGATGAAAAAAGACAGGCGCAGAGGAGTAACAGCCCAAAAGATGTGCGTTTTGCTTATTAAAACAGAATGAGAAAACCCGAACATACTGTGCAACATGCTCCAACTATATTTGTAGAGAGCACACCGTCACTACTTGCGTCCGTTGCGCTAATTATCAAGACGGCGATGAGAAACGCATCGCAATCTATGTAATACCATTGTACAACATGAATTTATTTTAAAATAAAGAAAATTTTGATTAAAAATATTTATTTTTCACTGTTTATTAAACACGGTCATCTTTTTGATCAGGGGGCTAAACTATGTTTTTCCGTAAACGTCAACAGCAATTTGAAAATCTATTTTCTAAAGAGGTAGATCTAGTTTGCTGCAATGATGTTGATTCTCTACTGGAGGCCTTGGGGCAGCAGCCCAATCCTCAGGAGTGGGGTTAGTTCATAGATTCCTCAAAGGTGAGTTTAATAGCAGTCCTGCTGTTCCACTAGCCCATGCTGCTCACATGAAGTAATCGTATGAAAACATGACATTTCTGCTTACCAGTTTCCAGTATGAAAAGTAATCTTGGGATGTCTGTGGAGATCTAAAAGTGATTGCTCTGTTACTTGGGTTCCAGCTTGAATACACCAAATTCTGTTGCTTCTTCTGCGAATGGGATAGCAGAGATAGACAAAACCACTACATCAAAAAGCAATGGCAAAAAAGAGAAACAATCACTACAAGAAAAAAAATTTATTTGGTCAGCCACTGGTAAGTTGTGAAAAATGTATATACCTCCATTGCACATTAAACTAGGCTTGATGTAAAATTTTGTAAAAGCGATAGATCGTAATGAACGTGGATTTCTCTTCTTGAAAATAAATTTCTGACAATTAGTGAGGCAAAAATCAAAGAAGGAATATTTGTGGATCCTCAAATAAGGGAACTGATGCTGGATGCTGTTTGAAAGCCTACTGAATTACACTAGAGCAGCTGCATGGGCATCTTTCAAAAAAGTAGGCACCAACTTTCTGGGAAACTATAAAGCAGAAAACTACAGGCAACTTGCGAGTGAGCTTCTTGTGGCCTACAGAGCAATGGGGTGTAATATGTATCTAAAAATACTTTCTGGACTCCCATTTGGACTTTTTTCCCGAAAACCTCGGGGCTGTGAGCGATGGCGACGAACATAGAGAACGCTTTCATCAGGACATCTCTGCTATGGAAAACTGCTAACAGGGAAAATGGAACCCAAAAATGTTGGCTGACTACTGCTGGACGCCTAAAAGGCATGTTCCTCAAGCAAAGTTCAGCGGATAATCCGCATCAACCACATTTTAGGATAGTAAATATATACTAAATTTTTTTTACATATAATAAAAATATCTTAAATTTGAATGACATACATTTATCGAATACTTAAAAACCCTGGGTGATAGAAAAATTTGGTAAACATTTCAAATCACCACGAAAATTCTATAAGAATCAACAGTTTCTTACCATCTAACAAAAGTCTTTTATCCAGTGTAATTAATACAATATTCGTCCATCCTTAGGAAATTTTTTTAGTAATTCGACCATCGTTTCAACCATTTTCGTTTTTGCAATAATCTCAATCGTCATCCATGATCAACATGGTTTCGAATGTCGCCAATAATTTTCGTTTTCAAACTGCGCATGACATGTTATTCGTTCAGCTGCTTTGCCCAACAAGATCGTAAAAATTCATGAAGTGTGGGAATATGCTGTAAGTCAGTATGACAATGACACGAAAGAGGGTGGTTTATTTGCCAAATACATAAACCAGTTCTTGAAGTTGAAACAAGAAGCTAGTGGATGGCCAGACCATTGTAAGACGGATGAAGAGAAGGATGTGTTTCTTGCAACGTTCTTAGATAAAGACGGAATTACCCTCAACGCCGATAAAATTGAGCACAATGCCGGTTTCAGATCGGTTTCTGAACTAATGTTAAATTCTCCATGGGGAAAGTTTTCTCAACGTGAAGATTTGCCAAAAACAGAAATAATTCGTATGCCTGATCAACTATACCAAGTTCTCACCGATCCGAACGTTGAAATTAAAAGGATTATGCAAATAAACGAAGATGTTCTATTTATTAACTCTGCCACTAAAAAAGAGACATTGAAAACACCTTCCAACATCAGTGTACCTCTTGCATGCTACACTACGGCTCAAGCAAGACTCATTTTGTACAGTTATTTGGAGGGGATAGGCGAAAGGGTGCTGTATTTGGACACATTTATTTATACTGAAAAATCTGGGGAATGGTCAACGCCAGTGAATGGGTTCATTCTTGGAGGATATGACCGATGAATTATCTTGCTATGGTGAAGGCAGTTAAATCACGGAGTTTGTGTCAGGTGGACCAAAAAATTATATATTTAAAGTAGCATGTTTTGGTAATGCATCAAATATAAAATCAGGTAAGTAAAGTGTTTGGCAATTAACGCATCTAATGACAAATACATTTGTTTTAATGAATTGCACGAAATGGTTGTAAATAATACTGAACCCACTGTGGTAGACATTCCACGGCAGACTCGACAGACCCGGGAGCATCAGGATATTTCAAAGTACGAAAAGAAAAAATAACGAGTTGTTTATACTAAAAGACGTAGAATTGGAAATGTTAATACTTTGTCTTTTGGTTATAAACGATAGTTATTTATGTATTTAGGAGTCGCGAGTGAGTCGCGGTGGAGAGCGGACGTGCTTCCAGAGCAACCTGTTCTGCTCTTTCTTGCGCTTTTAAGAGTGCTTCGGACTGGGACTTTGGATTGTGTTTTGTGGATCTCTGTGTATATCTTGACCTACGCCTGGCTGGACCTCTCTTAGGGCATGTCCTCGGACATGTCCCGCCCACGATCCCCGGACCGTTCTTCAACAGACTCGGCTGAGATGGACCCCGATTGGGAATCCTCCCACCCTCCACTACGGGAATTGGCATCGGACCGAAGCCGAAGCCCTGTTGACTGCGAGTCTTGGATTCGGAGTGGAAGTGAATGCCCGCCCGCTACATCTGACCCCTCTCCCACTTTACCGGATGGCAACGCGGCCTCGGAACCTGAGATAAGGACGCTTCCACGACCAACCACTACCCTTTGCTTAACCGAAGCTTCTCCCGGTCTGCCTCCGAGGGACGTATCGTCTTGCCCAAGTCATCATTTGGCAAGTCACGGCATACTCCCTCCCCCTCCACCTCCCATACCTGATTCCCTCCCCCCTGCTGCTGCTGGTACGGTTAATATTAACATTCCGGAACACCTTCTTGACAACCCGCAATTCTTGGCCTTAGTCACTTGCTCAAAACCGACCCAAGGTTCTAATGCATCCGTTGGCAATCAGGGTAATGATTTTATTACAGTATAGCCCAAACGAAAGGCTGCCTCCCCCCTTATCCTTCAGCCTAAAAAAGTCGTTGTACGTGAAACAATTCCCTTACGTAATTCCTTCGCCGCCCTTGCATCTGCCTCTGAATCTATGGATACCTCATCCCCTCTCAACCCAATTACCTCACATTCAACTACGGTTCAACCTCCGTCATCGCGTCCCAAACCTACCCCTGCTACTGAGATTTTCCGAAACCCACATACAGGCAATATTCCGCCAATATTTTTGCCTGAATCCATCAATTTTCATGTTAAAGAAGATGGAATTCTAAAAGCCTGCACGATGAAGCCTGTTACCTCTCTGCAAGGGAAACAGATTAAAATTCAGTGCTCCTGCAGCAATGATTTCCGTTCGGTTGTACAACACTTAAAATCTAATGGCATTGAATATTTCACGTACCGGCTAGCGGAGGACAAAAAGCCTGTCATTGCAATAAGAGGACTTCCAATCGACTATCCCCTTCCCAAACTTCAATATGCAGTAGAATCTAAAAATATTACAGTTCATAGCCTCCGTCAAGTTCAAACCAACCGCCCAACTCCTGACATGCTCCGCAAACGAGAGGAAGAACAGGCTCTAAATCCAGGATCTCTGCCGCAACCTTTTCCTCTTCGTCCTGTTGCCACCTTTCAACTGATTGTTGACAACGACGATGAAGCCCAACGACTGCTCAATAACCCGTACATCGGGTCCATCCGCGCAATCATAACCCCATATAAACCATCTCCAGGCCCACCCCAATGCACCAAATGTCAAAGATTTGGTCACACTTACAAAACCTGCGGGCTAAAACAGCGCTGTGTTCGATGTGGGGACTTCCACGCTGCTTCTACCTGCCCATTGGATGTGTCACAACCTGCTATCTGTGCCAACTGCAACGGCTCCCATCCTGCTAATTTCAGAGGCTGTCCGGCTTACAAAACCTATGCCGAGAAATTGAGAGAAAGACGGCTATTATCTTCTAGCCCAGTTGCTCCTTGTATTACTTCTCATTCTGCTTTCCCTTCTTTACTATCCCGCCAACCTAATCCTGCAGCCGAACAAACCTCTTCCTCCTCACAACCCACACAATCCCATTCCTACGTCCCTTCCTGCTCTCTCGATGGTGATATCCAAAAGTTTTTCATGGATTCTCTGAAAAGTTTTTTCCAAGTTCCTTACTCCTCCTCCCCCTGGGAAAACGAAGCTAGAGGTGATCCTGGAGGAAATCTGGCAAATTCTTCTAACGTACTTCAATGGCCCTTAATTGCAACGTCAATCAGCTGAAGATTCTGCAATGGAATTGTAACGGCATTAAAACCAAGCGTGAGGAGCTGCTGGCAATCATCGACGCGAACCATCCCGATATCGTCGCCCTCCAGGAAACCAGGCTCAAACCCCACCACTCACTCTACATTCCCAACTTTCACCAATTCAGGGTTGACCGCGCCTCTGACATTCGTGGAGGTGGAGTCCTTCTTCTGGTAAGAAAAGGCCTTCAATGCCTCCAAATCCCCAATCCTGCTACCAAATCCCTTGAGCTAGTGGGTGTTAACATACGAACCAACAGAGGTCATTTTTCTGTATGGTCCATTTACCACCCACCAGGCGCCACCTATCCCCATATGGATCGAAAAGCTTTGCTCCATCTTCTCAAGCAACGTAGCATTTTGACGGGGGACTTTAATGCAAAGCACACTGCCTGGGGATGTTCGGTATCGAACCGTAGAGGACTTAGGCATCAGCAACTGCAACACCAATATAACTTCTCAATCTTCTCTCCATTGCAGCCAACGCATATCACCGACCTATCAACTGATATCCTGGACATCATCCTTACATCTAATCTTCCCCAGCCTCCCTCCTTCACTGTACTAGATAACTCTGCATCTGATCACCTTCCAATCCTCTCCATCTATGACCTCTCACCGTCCTTATCTGATATCCAATCGTCTGCTATCAACTGGGACTACTTCAAACGCACAATCCTTTCCCACCTACCCATTCTTGTGTCCCTTCCATTGTCCTCACCTGATTCAATCGACCATGCAGTAGAAACTCTGACCCAAGCCATCCATTCCTCCTTGAAATCCGCCTCTTACCATGTCCCCATCAGATCTCCAGAAAATCTTCCCCCTGAGATAATTTCAGTTATGAGAAGACGGAATGCAGCGCGCAAAACATGGCAACAGACCAGAGACCAAGTTGACAGGAACTTCTTTAATGCCCTAAGAAACCGAGTCCGTTCCTTGGTAAAAACCCATCGCCAACAATCGTGGAACAACCTCATCTGCAACTTATCCAGCGAAGACAACTCTGTCTGGAAACTTGCCCGAAGTCTGAAAGAAAAACGGACATCACCTCCTCCCCTGCATCAAAATGGAGTGACCGCCACGACTGACCAACAAAAATGCTCTCTATTTGCGGAACATCTCCAGCAATCCTTCCAAAACACCTCACCATCCCTGCATCAGGATGACGTTAATATTTTTATTGAAAACCTGCAATATTCCCCTACTTCTGATCCGTTCTCCACTTACCCTGGAGAAGCGGCTGAAATCATCAAAACCAGCAAGAAAAAATCAGCACCAGGTTCGGACAAGATCTCAAACAAAGTCCTGAAAAACCTTCCCAATGAATTCTTATCCTTTTTATCTAACCTTTTCAACTCCTGCCTCCTCTGCTCCTACTTTCCTTCAGCTTTGAAAATCGCCATGATCCGCATGATACCAAAACCACAAAAGGATCCCACCAACCCTTCTTCTTACCGTCCCATTAGTCTCCTTCCCACGCTCGCCAAAGTCTTTGAGAAGATAATCAACAACCGACTTCAACAATTTCTTCGCTCCAATCGCCTCATTATTAATGAACAAGCCGGGTTTCAATCACGCACCTCCACTTCCCACCAGATTTTACGACTCGTCGAATACATCACAGATGGGTTTAACTCTAACCAATTGACAACTGCCGCCTTTCTTGACTTAGAAAAGGCATTCGATAAAGTTTGGCCACAGGCCCTCCTCTTCAAGCTGTCTGCCTATGAACCTCCGCTTTACCTCCTCAAAATCCTGCAATCCTTCCTCAAGAACCGTAAATTCTTTGTTAATATCAACACCTCCTCATCCCTCACCTTTCCATGCCTTGCCGGAGTACCCCAAGGGTCCGTTCTCTCCCCAAATCTATTTAATGTCTTTGTCAACGACCTCCCACGCTCAGACAACACCCAACTTTACCTGTATGCGGATGACACCACCATCGCTGCCCGCCACTGGGATGCAAACTCCGCCAGCGATCAACTCCAGGACCATTTGCGCCAAATTGAGGATTGGATGACTGTATGGAAACTGAAAGTTAACCCCAGCAAATGTATAAATGTTGTCTTCTCCCGTCACCCCAAAAAAGGCGAAGGCGCCCTCCTCCAACTGTACAACTCCATTATACCTCGCAAGAATGAAGCAACGTTTTTAGGGGTCACCATGGATAAAAAATTAACATGGAATTCCCACTTGAAGAAAACACTCCAGAAAGCAACCGGAATCAAGAAAGGCCTATATAGCATACTCAGCAGAAGGTCCCCAATGTCAATGAAGACCAAATGCATCCTCTACACGTCAATGATCCGCCCGATACTGACCTATGCTTCTCCTGTATGGTCTTATTGCGGTAAAATCAAAATCAAGAAATTAACAGTCTTCCAAAATAAAATGCTACGGTTAATAACTGGCGCCAGATGGTTTCAAAGAAACGATGATCTACATAAAGACCTGAAAATCCCTCCCCTTCCCGACTTCCTACGGCGCCTAAACAATAAATATCTGCTCCAAATGCAAATATGCACGAACCCCCTCTTTTCCTCTCTCTGGGATTATGAATTGCCAGCAGCAGGCCCACATAAAAAACCAAAATTATCCCTTTCCGTTACCTAAATTAAATTACCTCCCTTTTCATTGTGCCGTGACTCAAGCACCGTGATTCTACACTTCAGGATTCCTAGCAGGCAACAGCGCGGCAGCGCTGGGAACTGCTCTTCGCGCCCTGGCAGGGGTGACATGACATCCATCCATCCATCCATTTATGTATTTTTTTATTTATTTTCATTATTGTTCTTTGTTACTGTTTTAATATTTAACCTATTGCCTCTTGTATTTATTTATTTATCTGTATAAAAGATTTGTTATTATTGTTGTTAAGTTTTATTTATCTGTTGATTTATTTTTGTATTTAATTGTTGTTGTTTGTTTGTTTGTTACAAATGGATTTATTTATTTATTTATTTTAAACATGTATTTATTTAACATGTATTTATTTATTTATTCATTTATTTTTGGATAATATAAACTGAGACAAATCAAGACATCATACCACACCATGACCCTTCCTTGGAAACACATTTACAGCTATCGTTGCAGGCCCGAATGGTTGTGGTAAAACGGTTTTCATGGAAAAATTTATGAATTCAATCAATTTCATGTTAGATGAACTGGTCAAGCATTATTTGGGGCTAATCTGAATTTCAGTCTACCCCTGCTAAACTGAAAAAAATTTCTAAGTAAAATTTCATGATTTGAATGAAATTTCAAATACACCTGACTGTCCTCAACTAGTTATTCCAGAATTGACCTTCTTGTAACATTTTCATTAGGGGGCAAATACAAAGAGCAAATGGTCACCTGCTGAGGGAGAGCAACTCTTACTGCAATAGCCTGCAGTTCTGTGTTGAGAGTTACCTACTTATCCTCTCTAACACCTACGAGAGGATTGACAGCTTTGACATTGCCACTCTTTCAATTCCAGGGAAAGTGGGATGCGGTGAGGCAGGCGTTGTAAAGGTTTGTTAGAGACGAAATATCACCGTGATTGAGATTCATGACCATCCTGTTATTAACTTTGACTAGACCTGAAGCCTTACAAGGGTTAAGCTCCTTGATGAGCTGTCGCGTTTTATCGTCCATATTGGGGACTGAGGGTGGGCAGGGGGAGAGGCTAAGCAAGACTAACTTCTTACTCGCCTCCTCCTCCGTCTTAGTCTTTTCCAAGTCATCGCATAACGTCATGGTTCCTTTTTTAACACGGTAAATTACTATAGCTATGCCAGTTCTAAGAACGGTTTTCATCTGATGATAAACATTATTAAATATTCCATTTTATTCATAAACATAGAATATAAGTATTACCAATACTTGTTAAAATGATAAGGATACTGGAAAACATTCCTGGAATGATTATCTCTCAATAAGATAAATTTTGGTGAGTGAAAATTACCAGAATCCTCGTAGTTATTGGTCTCATCACTACTATCTATAGAGATAAATTCAATATGTTCTGATTTCATCTCAGTTTCCAACAAAATAAAGGGTTTGGTGGGGTGCGGAAGTCTTTTGTCCGAATCCCGTCTGCTCAGGTCATACTAGATCGTTAGACCGGATGTGGTGATTGAAGCGGGCAAGGATTATCCTCTATAACACCTTCGAGAGAAATAACAGGAGGGTTATGGATAGGTGGCTGGCTGGGAGAGACAGATCTTTCCATGGCTTTGGGATCATCACAACTTTTCCACGCTTTCAATTCCAGGGAAAGTGGGATGCGGTAGGCAGGCATTGTAAAGGTTTTTAAGAAACGAAATATCACCAGGAGTGAGATTCATGAGCATCCGGTTACTAACTTCATCTAGGCCTGAAGACTTGCAGGGATTAAACTCCTTGATGAGCTGTCGCGTTTCATCGTCCGTAGTGGGGACTTGGGGGTGGGCAGGGAGAGAGGCTAAGCAAGATTAAGTTCTTCCTTTCCTCCTCCGTCTTAATCTTTTCCCAGTCCTGGTGTAACGTCATGGTGACGGACAAATGCTCCGCAAACAGCTCGGCATTTGCGTCGGCGTCATGGATGAATTCGTCCAGGTGCCTGAGGGGCGTCGGCATACGCGCTTGACTCGTCAGCCGATTGGCCATTTGCCAAGGAGAGGGAGGAGATCGTTCTCTCCCAATCCCGGCTATGAAATCCCGTCATTCCTTTCTTAACACGATAAGAACAAGAGTTGTATTGTCCTTTGTTGAGTTGGTCGCGATTGCGCTGCCATCTTCCACTAATGCGATTTCGCTTCCTGACGAGGTCGATGAGAGGTTGGTGTAGGGAGGGGACTGGAGGAGGAAGAACAAGAGAGAGAGAGAGAGAGAGAAAATGGGATAGAGGAGAATGGGAAGTCCTTAATTTAATTTTAATACTTTATTAATGTGAAACCATCATTACTAACAAGCAATTTCAATAGCTATGCCAGTTCTATGAACGGTTTTCATCTGATGATAAACAATATGAAATGTTCCATTTTATTTATAAACATACAATATAAGTATTACCAATACAAGTATTACCAATACTTGTTAAAATGATAAGGATACTGAAAAACATTCCTAGAATGATTATCTCCCCAGTAAGATATAAATTTTGGTGAGTGAAAATGACCAGCAACATCATAGTTATTGCCCTCATCACTACTATCTTATAGCGTCAACTTCAATTTCATCTGATTGCTTGTGTATAGAACCTGGAAGCAAGGAAGGTAAAATTATCACTAAAAACAACTCTATGTAGGGCCTTATGTCTACATTTGACGAGCCCATCAACATAGCGGTGTCGAGGATATTGGCATGATTCTCGCACATTTCTGAAATGACGTGAAAACCGGAGTGTTCCTCCTTGGGACGGTGTTGTACCCAGCGGCGCGTTCTTCCCTGGACGGCTTGTTGGACATTATCTGCATCACTATCTTGACTCCCCAACCAAGCCGTTCGAGGGCTTGTTTCACAATTGCCACGGTCGCATGCTCGTAAAGCGAGCAGACCGTGTATTGCGGGAGGCGGTCCTCCGGCAGCTGATAGCCCGAAAAGGCCAACTTGCGGGACTGGATAATTTCTCGTGTCTTAGGGTAGTCCGCAGCGCCAGCACAATGGATGTGCATAGCACTTCGGCCTTTAACTTTACAGACGGGCTGCTCTTGCAGCTCATCGAGTAGAGCCTGGTAGGTAGTTTCCATGCTCTCGTGTCCCGCAAGATCAGCACCGTAATTTTAGCTGATTTGGCCGAAGGAACCACCTCCATCGCGGTCGCGGTGTCCCCAGGAGATATCGGTACAAAACGGATAGAAGTGGCGACATGATGGGTCGCCGATTTAGGTGGGACGCCGAGAATAATTGGATTTTGTTGTGTCACGGAATAAGCTCGCAACACTTCCATTACCGCCGAAACGGCAGAAGACAGTTTTGGGCCTAGCGACTGCACAGGTGCATTAGAGGCCTCGCGTCCGGTGGACTGCTGGTCCATCGGCTGGTGTGCTGTGTGAGACGACGTGGCCTGGGCGGGGTCGGGCTGTGGCGTATTGTCGGGAAGCGACTTTTCCGTCTTCCCGGCTTTCTTCGCCTTTTGCTTGGCGGGCTGCTGATCCTCGCGGGGCAGCTAGTCCCCTCCCTTAACAAATTTTACAAGTCGTAATAACACAACATAGTTCATTTTCCCGCCAACAGATGGCGACTTAGTTCATTTTCCCGCCAATAGGTGGCGACTCTGGAAAAATAATTAAAAAGATTGGTACGGCTAAAACAAATGAAGAACAAAAAGCGAAACTTTAAAATTTTGCAATTGGTAAAAACACAACATAATTCATTTTCCCAACAACAGATGGCGACTTAGTTCATTTTCCTGCCAACAGATGGCGACTCAGTTCAATTTCCCGCCAACAGATGGCGACTCTGTACTTTGGCAACTTCGCCTATTCGATATATTGAATTGTTTGGCAACGTTTCAAAAAAAATTATAATAAAAAATAATACCTCACTTCCGGTCACGTGACAAAAATAAAAATAAAAATTTCGTTCGTCTTTTGTTTTATGACGTCACTTCCGCCGGAAGTCACGTGACCGGAAACTAGATGGTGGATTCAAAATGGCACGTGCCAGAAGGAACACTTCCCCTCACGACTGGTTTAATTCTTTTTTACGGAGAAATTCTGGCTTTTGTTTGCAACAGGCGCAGGGTTTGTCTGCGGCAGGCCCAAGGTTTGAATAGAGAAGACGTTTACGACTTTTTTCAACTGTGGGAGAAAGTCATAACTGAAAATGGACTTATCAAGAAACCGTACAGCATTTTCAACGTGGATGAGACTGGGTTACAAGCAAACAACACACCTGGTTCTGTGGTTACCGAAAAAGGATCCAAGAATGTCGTAACATCTGGTGAGAAAGGTGAAAATGTCATAGTAGTAGCGAGTTGCAGTGCTACAGGACATTACTTGCCTCCAGTACTCATCTATAAAGGCACAAACAAAAGGAACGAATTCAGTAGAGGTCTACCTATAGGCTCAGATGTGTACATGAACTTAAAATCATCCTATATCAGTACCGATTTGTTCGCAAAACGGTTTAATGAGCACTTTGTACCTAGTAAGCCGGCGGGAAAAACCGTTTTAGTTCTGGATGGACTCGCTTCTCATTGCCATTCTCCGCAGTTGCTGCAAAATGCAGCAGATAACGATGAGATACTGTTGTGCTTGCCCAGCCACTGCAGACATTCGCTCCAACCTTTGACAAATCTTTCTTTGGCCCTTGAAATTAATTTTTCAAAAAAACACGTGTCTGGATGGTAAATAACACCAATTACTTCTAAAAATGTTATGTCCAGTGTATCTTACTTATTCTTTGTCCCTTAAAATATCAGTTTTTTAACTTATCTGTGGTTTTTATTTTTAAAGCTATTTTCAACGTGCGATGTCTCGCACAGCAACTCTCTCGGCATGTCCGGGAGAGATGCCGTGATAACAACTTTTGTTCAGCAACTTAAATTTCAGCCCGATCTTTCTTCATCGGCATGGCGATTCTTATTATTTAAGCTATGTATACTAAAGTTATTAACTGCAAAACATCATCTTTTCCCATTTGATATTCTTGTAGTTATAACACAATATCGAAAATGTGCGGCAACTCTCCCGGAATTACCTTATATACAGTCCCGATAGTTCAAATACTGTCCCAAAAAAGACGGGCAAATTTCAAAAGTATCTGAAGAGTATAGAAACAGTATCGGAACACAATTAAGGTGTTTCTTGTCTCCCATCTGAAATGGAAAACATAATAGTGTCGCGCAACATTATCGACTCTGGAAGCTCTGGAATATAAGGAACATGTATCACTGTTTCCTGATTTCTCGAGCAGGGAAGACTATAAAAATGTGGACCACAGAAATCACTTTAAAGTTAATTGAAGATTTACATTCCACAGCGTGCTATTAGGGTGTAACATCGTCGGATTATAAAAATCGGAATTAAAAAGTGACGCGGTCAATGATTTGGCAACAAAATACTGTGACAATGGTAGAATTGGAGAAAAAAACTACACAGCTTAAAATCACAGTTTCGCGAAGAGACAAAAAATGCAAGTACAAACGACCAAATGAAATACTATTCGGTTACACCGCGAAAACGAACATGCGGAAACTGGAAAAATTCCAAAACGTCACACTTCACTAAGTCTCCGACTCGTTCCGACTTACGAGATTAGAAACGCGCACAATATACCCATGATACACGACTTCATTCGCAAGCGAGCCCAGCGCTTCGAGAAGTCCCTTCAATTCAACCCACTCGCCGTCCGACTTTGGCATTACGATGCGACAAAAAATGCAAGTACAAACGACCAAATGAAATACTCCTTCCGTAGTGAAGGCACAACCATTCCTATTTCTATTGCTTAATATTAACAATAGAAGTAGCAATATTTTCCTAGATTTAGCGAAATTGGAAGTTTTATTACGTTATTTACTTTGCTATAAGTTGGATTCACTCAAACAATATTCATTTTTTCTGTAACCACAATGCAAAGAAAAGGGAACTAAAAAAGCTCCTAAAAAAGGTTAAAGCCGGCATTCCACCCAAATTCGTGATGCGCAAAGCTAAATAAATAAAATAAAGTAACCTAATAAAAAAAGAACTTCCTATGAAAAAAAAGTTGGTTTTTAAAAATAATTGACGTAAAACTCGACGCAAAACAGCTGGGAGCATTGCGGGCTGCGGATCTGGCAGGTGCAGTTGCCGCCAGGCGCGACAAAACCTTGCCCAACCTCTACTCAAGCATACTGGCACTGTTTGCGAAGTCTCGCCATTATTTTGTTCCCTTGATTCCCCCATTTTTATTGTAAATTGTTGTATTTTTCTTTTATTTTCAGTATCTTGACTCATGCAAGGAATTGAGTAACATTTAGAAGGTAATAAATATATATATATATATATATATATATATTTTGCAACTCCCTTGCGAGTTCTTTCCTCTTCTTCTTTCGTCATACACACCTACTAGATATATTGAAAAGCCAAACAAACCCACATTAAAGACAATAAGCTCGCTACGCATGAAGGTCGCAGAAGGTGGCCAAATACCTACCTGGGGCGACCGACTGCACGATACGTGACTGAAAGGTCACGCGGTCAAGGAGAGATCAGGCAACTACTCGAGTGATTGGATTATGGATTGATTTTAATGGCTGGATTGCATTAATGATTGCTTCATTGATTTCGAAAGTTAAAATCGAACTTGTTGATTCCTATTTCGAGGAACACTAATAAGTCTACCCGACAAACCCTCGCATTGCGTCTCTGTCTCCTTTGGCGGCCCAGCAGCGAGGACGGACTCCCCAGTTGACCTCTCGGGAGAGACCGTTTCCTCGGCGAAAGCCGCAACCCTATCCTTCGTACCCTTCTCCCTCCGTCCCACATCCCCCGACCTCACAGCGATGCCGTAGGCATCAGCCAAATCGGCCGCCTAAAGCCAAACTGGGGCCGTCAGTAAGCCGGTCCAACTGCCCCGCGAGGATCAGCAGCCCACCAAGCAAAAGGTAAAGAAAGCCGGGAAGACGGAAAAGTCACTTCCCGACAATATGCCACAGCCCGATGGACCAGCAGTCCACCGGACGCGGGGCCTCAAATGCACCAGTACAGTCAGTAGGCCCAAAACTGCCTTCTGACGTTTCCGCGGTAATTGAAGTGTTGCGAGCTTATTCCGCGACACAACAAAATCCGATTATTCTCGGCGCCCCACCTAAACCGGCGACCCATCACGTAGACGAGGGCATCAACCTCGTGGAAGGTAACAAGACTGTCAGTCTCAAAAGGATGCGAATCGCATCCCAAGAGTCGCTGAGAGCCACTTCTATCCGTTTTGCACCGACATCCCTGGGGACACCGCGACCGCAATGGAGGTGGTTCCTACGGCCAAGTCAGCTAAAATTACGGTGCTGATCTTGCGGGACACGAGAGCATGGAAACTACCTACCAGGCTAATCGACAAGCTGCAAGAGAAGCCCGTCTAAAATTAAAGGCCGAAGTGCTATGCACGTCCAGTGTGCTAGCACTGCGGACTGCCCCAAGACACCAAAAATTATCCAGTCCCGCAAGCTGGCCTTTTCGGGCTATCGGCTGCCGGAGGACCACCTCCCGCAATACACGTTCCGCTAGCTTCACGAGCACGCGACCGCGGCAACAGTAAAAAAAGCCCTCGAACGGCTTGGTTGGGGCGTCAAGATAGTGACACAGATAATGTCCACCAAGCCGTCCAGGGAAGAACGTGCCGCTGGGTACAACAACGTCCCAAGGAGGAACTCTGGTTTTCACATCATTTCAGAAATGTGCGAGGATCACGCCAAGATCCTCGACACCGTTATTTTGATGGGCTCGTCAAATGCAGACATAAGGCCCTACCTAAGTTGTTTTTAGTGATAATTTTACCATGTTTGCTTCCAGGTTCTATACAAAAGGAATCAGATGACATTGAAGTGGACACTATAGATAGTAGTGATGACGGCAATAACTATGATGATTCTGGTCATTTTCACTCACCAAAATTTATATCTTACTGGGGAGATATTCATTCTAGGAATGTTTTTCATTATCCTTATCATTTTAACAAGTATTGGTAATACTTGTATTGGTAATACTTATATTGTATGTTTATAAATAAAATGGAACATTTAATATTGTTTATCATCAGATGAAAACCGTTCATAGAACTGGCAAAAATATAGCAATTGACTGTAAGTAATGATGGTTTTACATTAATAAAGTATTTAAATTAAATTAAGGACTTCCCATTCTTCCTCTATCCCATTTTCTCCCTCTCTCTCTCTCATTCTTCCTCCTCCAGTCCCCTCCCTACCCCAACACCTCATCGACATCGTCAGGGAGCGAAATCGCGTTAGTGGGAGATGGTAGCGCAATCGCGACCAACTCAACAAAAGACAATACAACTTCCGTTCTTATCGTGTTAAGAAAGGAATGATGGAATTTCATAGCCGGGAGTGGGAGAGAACGATCTCCTCCCTCTCCTTGGCAAATGGCCAAGCGGCTGACGAATCAAGCGCATATGCCGACGCCCCTCAGGCACCTGGACGAATTCATCCATGACGCCGACGCAAATGCCGAGCTGTTTGCGGACCATTTGTCCAGCAGCATGACGTTACACGAGCACTGGGAAAAGACTAAGACGGAGGAGGGGGCGAGAAAGAACTTAGTCTGGCTTAGCCTCACCCCCTGCCCACCCCCCAGTCCCCACTATGGACGATGAAACGCGACAGCTCATCAAGGAGCTTAACCCTCGCAAGTCTTAAGGGCCAGACGAAGTTAGTAACCGGATGCTCATGAATCTCATCCCGGTGATATTTCTTCTCTCAAAAACCTTTACAATGCCTGCCTCACCACATCCCACTTTCTCTGGAATTGAAAGCGTGGCAAAGTTGTCATGATCCCAAAGCCATGTAAAGATCTGTCTCTCCCAGCCAGCCACCTATCCCTAACCCTCCTGTCAATCCTCTCGAAGGTGCTAGAGAGGATAATCCTCGCCCGCTTCAATCACCACATCCGGGCTGACGATCTAGTAAGGCCTTAGCAGACCGGATTCAGAAAAAAGACTTCCGCACCCCACCAAACCCTTCGTTTGGTAGGAAACTGAGATGAAATCAGAACATATTGAAGTTATCACTATAGATAGTAGTGAGGACACCAATAACTACGATGATTCTGGTAATTTTCACTCACCAAAATTTATATCTTATTGGGAGATAATCATTCCAGGAATGTTTTCCAGTATTCTTATCATTTTAACAAGTATCGGTAATACTTATATTCTATGATTATGAATAAAATGGAATATTTAATATTGTTCATCATAAGATGAAAACCGTTCATACACCTGGCATAGCTATAGTATTTGCCTGTTAGTAACGATGGTTTTACTTGAATAAGTATTAAAATTTAATTAAGGACCTCTCATTCTTCCACTCTCCCATTTTCACCCTCTCTCATTCTTCCTCCTCCATTCCCCTCCCTAGCCCAACCTCTCATCGACCTCATCAGCGAGCAAAATCTCGTTAGTGGAAGATGGCTGCGCAATCGCGACCAACTCAACAAAACACAATACAACTTCCTTTCTTATCGTTTTAAGAAAGGAATGATGGAAATTCATAAGGCCAGGTCTCCTATCTACCTTGTTATTTACTATGCCTTGTGATCTAACTTCAAGGTCATTAGATCATATTTTGAAACTTAGAATTTCCCTTTGTATGCGTCATTTGTTTATTTTTTGTCTCTTCATTTCTGCGTGCAAGCGGCGCTGGCCTGATGCACCTTGCTGCCTATACATTAGTGATATCTGATATTCTTTTGAAATGCGCGTCTAGGCAGTTGGTCTCGATGCCTGGTTGAGAAGAGGCAAGAAGAGACCACAGAAGCTACAAAGTCCTTTTCAAGTGCGCGTGTTTGAGACCGCCTATATTTTCAGGGCTCACAAAAATCGAGCATTCATCCAATAATTCAGCTACTGATTTTCCTATGGAATAATTTGGTGTACACTTGATAAGTGTTCAAAACCGCTAATTATCGTATTTATTTTGCTTTTTATGTGCACTCGTGATTATTTTCAAGGATTTCTTCTATAAATTCTAGGCGGCGACTACAGTCCTTTTCAAGTGCGTGTGTTTGAGACCGCTTACAATTTTATCCATCATTATCGGGGATCATAAAAATCGAGCATCATACAATTAAATCATCTACTGCTCTCCCATTTGGACTTTTTCCCGAAAACCTCGGGGCTGTGAGCGACGGCGACGAACATAGAGAACGCTTTCATCAGGACATCTCTGCTATGGAAAACTGCTACCAGGGAAAATGGAACCCAAAAATTTGGCTGACTACTGCTGGACGCCTAAAAGGCATGTTCCTCAAGCAAAGTTCAGCGGATAATCCGCATCAACCACATTTTAGGATAGTAAATATATATTAATTTTTTTTTACATATAATAAAAATACCTTAAATTTGAATGACATACATTTATCGAATACTTAAAAACCCTGGGTGATAGAAAAATTTGGTAAACATTTCAAATCACCGCGAAAATTCTATAAGAATTAATAGTTTCTTACCATCTAACAAAAGTCTTTTATCCAGTGTAATTAATACAATATTCGTCCATCCTTAGGAAATTTTTTTAGTAATTCGACTGATTTTGTTTTATTTCGCGCAATAGATTCATACGGGTATATTTTTCACAATCTAAACACCATCGTTTCAACCATTTTCGTTTTTGCAATAATCTCTATCGTCATCCATGATCAACATGGTTTCGAATGTCGCTAATAATTTTCGTTTTCAAACTGCGCATGACATGTTATTCGTTCAGCTGCTTTGTCCAACTAACTCATTTTTAGGATTAAAGAGAAATCGTATTAATGTATGTGCCTGCTGTTAACAGATAGTCAACCGATTGTCAACAAGTTGTACCATGTATGGCACACTACGAAATACTGTCGATTCAAATTTTCCGGGAACTTCCTTCACAGCCAAATTTTTATAGTAATGGCTACCGAATGATAGATAAAACGATTACATCAGTATTTAAACCTAATTATCTCTCAAAATAATACGGCCAACTATCATGAAAAAAATATATTTTGGGAGTTATTGGCCCTTATTTTTTCGAGGATGCTTATGGTGTAGCGATCACCGTTAACTCGGACCGTTATCTTGAAATGGTTCACATTTTTCTTGTACCCGAGCTACAAAGACGACGCATCAATATTCGTCGCATGTGGTTTCAACAAGATGGGACAACTGCCCACACTTCAAGAGCAGCAATGGCTGAATTACGTCGCTTGTTTCCGGAACACCTCATTTCATTGCGGGGAGACATTTCCTGGCCACCTCGTTCACCTGACCTATCCCCATGTGATTACTTTCTCTGAGGATACTTGAAGGCGAAAGTTTACATAAACTGCAAACTTTGCCAGAACTGAAGGAGGCTATACAACGAGAAGTGTTGGCTATCCCACGACACATGGCTCAGCAGGAGATGTAGAACTTCAAGGAGAGGCTTCAAGAGTGCCTGCGCCGAAATGATCATCACTTGGAGGACACAATTTTCAAAACATTATGAGCTTACTTTCAGATTCCGGTTTTAACATTTCAAAATGGCATATTCTCATGTACAAATTTCACCAATAAAATTTCTTTAAAACATTTTGTTCTATTTTTTTCTCTATGTTCAAAGTGTAAATAGAACTCGGAAACACCCTGTGTGTGTGTGTGTGTGTATATATATATATATATATATATATATATATATATATATATATATATATATATATTTCCCACTCCCTTCCCTTCAATAGCTGCTTCACAGTAAAAACTATTCGTGCTCTTCCAAGTAGTTTCCCCGCGCCACAACTCCGTCAATGGGAACTAGCCCATATTGACATCCTCCAAATTACAAGCCTTCCTCTATCGCTGTGGACGTCCACCACCGTATGGTAAGTGTTCACTGGCTCCTTATCCATCTCAACCTCTCGTTGCATTTATTTTATCATATTATTTCTTTTTCCGTATCGTTATATATATATATATATATATATATATATATATATATCAATATTATAGTTTGATTTTTATTGACCTATTTCTAGTGAACCGTAAAGATGAGTAAAAAGTATACACAACATTTTAGAAATAAATGGATGAAGGAATCAAAGTACAAAAATTGGCTTAGAAGAGTGGAAGGTGATGACAGTAAGTGTATTTGTAATTACAGTAAATGTTTTATATCTGCCAGAATAAGTGGCATAGAGCGATATAGTAAAACTACTGAACACAAAAAAGCTTAGGAACCATTATTTGCCAGAGACAAATGCAGTTTCCATTTGCAATTAGCACTGACGTAGGTGTTAAACAAACAGAAGGAAGTATGTCTATGCTAATTGCTGACCACTGTTCATTAAGAGTTGCGGATCATTTAAGTGAACTTTAAAGGATATTTTAATGATTGCAAGGAAACAAAAAATCTAAAACTTTAGCTAACAAAAATTATTTCAAATGTTCTTGGACAATATTTTAGAGAGGAGTTAAAAAATGATTTGGCAAATAACAAGTATAGTTTTATAATTGATGAATCTAATGATATTTCTGTCATCAAGTTACTGGGAACGAAGCCACCAATATGGAGCCGATGCTCCACCGATTGTCCAGATCCAGAGCAAAGGAAGCAGAGAGAATCAATACCCACCTCCCAAGCCTCATGACCCAACTTCTAAGCCCTCTTCCCTCACTCCTTTCCAAAAAACCTAAGCGTAAATACCCCTCCCCGGCAAGAGTGAGGGTGACCACATTCCTAATGTACTACCCGGACACTCCTCTACCAGTCCATACTGTTCGCACCCACATTTCAACCCCCTCCCATCTCCACCCCATCCCAGGTTTCCCTCTGCATCCGATCAAAACGAAAAGAAATGGCCAAGTGTTGCAGTAAAGCCCGGAAAGTGATATCCCCAGTGATTCCCAGTGTGTTATCTCAACCCAGTGAAACGCTTTGTTTGATTTGTTACACTTATTTTTCTATTTTTGTTTCTCGATTTGTTGCACTCTTATTTTTTCTCTATCTCATTGTTAAGTTTTGGCGGTCTGCATGGGGTTTTACCGGTACCCCCCCCTGCCAGACCAAATGCCATCCCGGAGACAAAAAAAGCCATCCCGGAGTAAAAGAGGAAAGTCATCTCACAGTGAGATGCCAAAGCTGAACACATACGAACATTCCAAAGGACAAACCCAACCCGAAGAGTCTCCGGCCTAAACGGGATTCCAGGTTTTAGAGTGCATTGTGCAAATGTTAACTATCATGATGTCTGTTATAAACATAATTTACTGTTATGTTACTCTGTCATTATTTATCTTTGTACAATGTATTTTGAGACCGGAATAAAGACCTTTGAATCTAAACTAACTAATTCTAATCGAAATATGGGAATGTAAGTTTCGGGATGCTTTGCAAACCAATTCCGAGATGAGAGAATTCTTGGAGGGGCACCCACAAGAAATTAAGGAACCACTTAATCCTCGCGACGTGTTTTACGGCGACCGGACCAATGCAACAAATTTGTATTATAAATGTGCCCGGGGGGAAAAAATTAAATGCATTGTTCACTTGACCCCTATGTAAAGAAATGGTGCAAATATCCTGTAGGTCATCTGAAGATTTCTGTCAGTGATAAATGCCCGCCAAAAGAAGAAACCGAGGTTATAATTAAATGCACGGTTTTACCACCTAAATATTTATATCACCCTGTTTTGCCTTTAATATTTGGAGGAAAACTGACGTTCCCCTTGTGTAGAACGTGTGTAAAAACTAGCTATCAAAATGATTGCATACATTATGATGAGGAGAGAGAATTCACAGGATCATGGATACAGATGAGGTGAAAAAAGCTCTTGAAAAAGGTTACAAGATCCTAAAAATTCATACTGTAAGTCAGTATGACAATGACACGAAAGAGGGTGGTTTATTTGCCAAATACATAAATCAGTTCTTGAAGTTGAAACAAGAAGCTAGTGGATGGCCAGACCATTGTAAGACGGATGAAGAGAAGGATGTGTTTCTTGCAACGTTCTTAGATAAAGACGGAATTACCCTCAACGCCGATAAAATTGAGCACAATGCCGGTTTCAGATCGGTTTCTGAACTAATGTTAAATTCTCCATGGGGAAAGTTTTCTCAACGTGAAGATTGCCAAAAACAGAAATAATTCGTATGCCTGATCAACTATACCAAGTTCTCACCGATCCGAACGTTGAAATTAAAAGGATTATGCCAATAAACGAAGATGTTCTATTTATTAACTCTGCCACTAAAAAAGAGACATTGAAAACACCTTCCAGCATCAGTGTACCTCTTGCATGCTACACTACGGCTCAAGCAAGACTCATTTTGTACAGTTATTTGGAGGGGATAGGCGAAAGGGTGCTGTATTTGGACACAGATTTATTTATACTGAAAAATCTGGGGAATGGTCAACGCCAGTGAATGGGTTCATTCTTGGAGGATATGACCGATGAATTATCTTGCTATGGTAAAGGCAGTTAAATCACGGAGTTTGAGTCAGGTGGACCAAAAAATTATACATTTAAAGTAGCATGTTTTGGTAGTGCATCAAATATAAAATCTGTAAGTAAAGTGTTTGGCAATTAACGCATCTAATGACAAATACATTTGTTTTAATAAATTGCACAAAATGGTTGTAAATAATACTGAACCCACTGTGGTAGACATTCCACGGCAGATTCGACAGACCCGGGAGCATCAGGATATTTCAAAGTACGAAAAGAAAAAATAACGAGTTGTTTATACTAAAAGACGTAGAATTGGAAATACTTTGTCTTTTGGTTATAAACGATAGTTATTTATGTATTTATTTATTTATTTATTTATTTTCATTATTGGTCTTTGTTACTGTTTTAATCTTTAACCTATTGCCTCTTGTATTTATTTATTTATCTGTATAAAAGATTTGTTATTATTGTTGTTAAGTTTTATTTATCTGTTGATTTATTTTTGTATTTAATTGTTGTTGTTTGTTTGTTTGTTACAAATGGATTTATTTATTTATTTATTTTAAACATGTATTTATTTAACATTTATTTATTCATTTATTTTTGGATAATATAAACTGAGACAAAACAAGACATCATACCACACCATGACCCTTCCTTGGAAACACATTTATAGCTATCGTTGCAGGCCCAAATGGCTGTGGTAAAACGGTTTTCATGGAAAAATTTATGAATTCAATCAATTTCATGTTAGATGAACTGGTCAAGCATTATTTGGGGCTAATCTGAATTTCAGTCTACCCCTGCTAAACTGAAAAACAATTTCAAAGTAAAATTTCATGATTTGAATGAAATTTCAAATACACCTGACTGTCCTCAACTAGTTATTCCAGAATTGACCTTCTTGTAACATTTTCATTAGGGGGCAAATACAAAGAGCAAATGGTCACCTGCTGAGGGAGAGCAACTCTTACTGCAATAGCCTGCAGTTCTGTGTTGAGAGTTACCTACTTATCCTCTCTAACACCTATGAGAGGATTGACAGCTTTCACATTGCCACTCTTTCAATTCCAGGGAAAGTGGGATGCGGTGAGGCAGGCGTTGTAAAGGTTTGTGAGAGACGAAATATCACCGTGATTGAGATTCATGACCATCCTGTTATTAACTTTGACTAGACCTGAAGCCTTACAAGGGTTAAGCTCCTTGATGAGCTGTCGCGTTTTATCGTCCATATTGGGGACTGAGGGTGGGCAGGGGGAGAGTCTAAGCAAGACTAAGTTCTTCCTCGCCTCCTCCTCCGTCTTAGTCTTTTCCAAGTCCTCACATAACGTCATGGTTCCTCCTTTCTTAACAAGGTAAATTACTATAGCTATGTCAGTTCTAAGAACGGTTTTCATCTGATGATAAACAATATTAAATATTCCATTTTATTCATAAACATAGAATATAAGTATTACCAATACTTGTTAAAATGATAAGGATACTGGAAAACATTCCTGGAATGATTATCTCTCAATAAGATATAAATTTTGGTGAGTGAAAATTACCAGAATCCTCGTAGTTATTGGTCTCATCACTACTATCTATAGAGATAACTTCAATATGTTCTGATTTCATCTCAGTTTCCAACCAAATGAAGGGTTTGGTGGGGTGAGGAAGTCTTATGTCTGAATCCCGTCTGCTCAGGTCTTACTAGATCGTTAGACCGGATGTGGTGATTGAAGCGGGCAAGGATTATCCGCTATAACACCTTCGAGAGGAATAACAGGAGGGTTATGGATAGGTGGCTGGCTGGGAGAGACAGATCATTATATGGCTTTGGGATCATGACAACTTTGCCACGCTTTCAATTCCAGAGAAAGTGGGATGTGGTGAGGCAGGCATTGTAAAGGTTTTTGAGAGAAGAAATATCAACGGGATGAGATTCATGAGCATCCGGTTACTAACTTCGTCTGGCCCTGAAGACTTGCGAGAGTTAAGCTCCTTGATGAGCTGTCGGTGTTCATCGTCCATAGTGGGGACTGGGGGTGGGCAGGGGGTGAGGCTAAGCCAGACTAAGTTCTTCCTCGTCTCCTCCTCCGTCTTAGTCTTTTCCCAGTCCTCGTGTAACGTCATGGTGCCGGAAAAATGCTCCGCAAACAGCTCGGCATTTGCGTCGGCGTCATGGATGAATTCGTCCAGGTGCCTGAGGGGCGTCGGCATAAGCGCTTGACTCGTCAGCCGCTTGCCCATTTGCCAAGGAGAGGTAGGAGATCGTTCTCTCCCAATCCCGGCTATGAAATTCCGTCATTCCTTTCTTAACACGATAAGAACGGAAGATGTATTGTCTTTTGTTGAGTTGGTCGCGATTGCGCTGCCATCTTCCACTAATGCGATTTCGCTTCCTGACGAGGTCAATGAGGGGTTGGTGTAGGGAGGGGACTGGAGGAGGAAGAATGAGAGTGAGAGGGAGAAAATGGGATAGAGGAAGAATGGGAAAATAAAATTTCTTTAAAACATTTTGTTCTATTTTTTTCTCTATGTTCAAAGTGTAAATAGAACTCGGAAACACCCTGTGTGTGCGTGTGTGTGTGTGTATATATATATATATATATATATATATATATATATATATATATATATATATATATATTTTTCCCACTCCCTTCCCTTCAATAGCTGCTTCACAGTAAAAACTATTCGTGCTCTACCAAGTAGTTTCCCCGCGCCACAACTCCGTCAATGGGAACTAGCCCATATTGACATCCTCCGCTCCATCTCCTTACCAGGTTTAAACCTTCGCTAACACTCCCACTCCAATAACCCCTTTTTTTCCTTTCCTCTTACCACTCTTTCCCCTTCCCCTTACCCCTCTTTCCTCTTCCCCTCCCCCTCTTTTTCCGAACCCCTACCTCCAGTGTTACGCTTATTTTAGTCTTCGTTTTTCTCTCGCTGAAGAAGGGCGTATGTTGCCCGAAAGCTCCAAATTACAAGCCTTCCTCTATCGCTGTGGACGTCCACCACCGTATGGTAAGTGTTCACTGGCTCCTTCCTATCCCTCTCATCCTCTCGTTGCATATATTTTATCATATTATTTCTTTTTCCGTATCGTTATATTATATTATTCCTTCCCTCTATTTTCTTTACGCTATCCACTCCCTACAACACTTTTCTATTTTCTTTCGTTTCTCTTTAGGGTTTATTTCCTCTTTGTCTCACTATGCAAGACTTTCTACGCTTTCGCCGCCACCTACATAAATTCAC
This sequence comes from Tanypteryx hageni, assembly GCA_028673005.1. NCBI lineage: Eukaryota > Metazoa > Arthropoda > Insecta > Odonata > Petaluridae > Tanypteryx > Tanypteryx hageni. Next base: position 80,892,904 of record CM054116.1, on the reverse strand, counting down.
GTCCCTCACCTGCCAAATTAGGTTTCTTGAATCTTGCCTAGCGCTTGGAATCACTCCCAACGGTCTTACAATCAGGTCTTCCCTCCCTTATTCGGCCCAAAATTGCCGCCCAACAACATTTATTTTCGATGTCCGTCACCCGCTCAGTCCTTCGTGAATATGAAACCCTTGCTAACTTCCATTTCAATGTTGCTATCTCCCTACAAGAACAAATCATTAAGTCCTCTCCGGCCTCCCGCGAGGACATTGTAAGTGCGCGGAAAGACGCGGACAGAAACAAACTTAGCCACGAGACCCGACTCATGAGGAAACTTTCCTGCCTTTGCATGAAGCACTTCCTGATGGGCCTTCCCCATCCTTTTACCCCTCCCCACCAGGGGAACACAACCCACCCTCCGCCTCCCCTCCTCGGGCAGAAGCCCAGCTTGGCCGACCTTCTTGGAATTCCCACTCCTCCCCCTCTATACAAAGTAAAACCCACACCAACGTGCTGCGACCCTAAACTGCAATATTCCGCCAAAACACCGTCCCACCCTCTACGCAATCTTGACAAGGAGGACATTGTAAATCTCTCCACACATGACCTTAGCCCCGCAGAACGCAAAGTGCTCTCCTAGGGACTCTCCTTTTCTCCCACCCCGAAGTTCGACCATTTCCGCCTTCTAGCGGACACTCAATCCTATGCCCGTTCCCTTCGTCTGAAACTAACCTTCAATACCACTGCATCCCCAAATCCACCCACTCCCATCAATCGAACCGAGCCCCTTTCCCTATTCAAACCTCAATTCCCAACACATACCCCCTACTCTCCCTTCACACCACCCCGTTGAGCTTTACATTTCCTATATTTCCAACGCTATCTCTCACCCGGAATTCCCTAAATCTCACGATCACCACGATAATCTTTCCAGAGACCAAAGACACGCTTTATCCCAACTTAGGTCAAACAAAAATATTATAATTTTACCCGCAGATAAGGGCTCTACCTTGGTAATCCTTGATACGGAGGATTACAACAAAGAGGCTCTTCGCCAACTCTCCGACCAATCACCCTACCGCCCCCTCACCTCTAATCCCACTAACCGCCACGCCTCCGATATTTCCACTTTCCTTCACACAGCGGGAACACATGAAGGACTGTCCGAGAATGTAACCGCTCTACTCGTGCCCCCTAACCCCCGTACCCACAACTTTTACCTCCTTCCCAAAATCCATAAACCCGGAAATCCAGGTCGCCCGATCGTCGCGAGCTTCGACTCGCCAACTGAGCGAATCTCCGCCTTCGTCGATCACCACCTAAAGCCTCTAGTCCAACAGTTCCCCTCCTTCGTCCAAGACACTAACCACTTTCTCAAACGCCTAAAAGCACTCCAGCACCCACTCCCACCAAACACCATCATGGTTACCTTAGCTGTTTGCTCCCTTTACACCAATATACCCCACACCGATGGACTTGCTGCTCTTCGAGCCTGCTTTGCCAACAGGTCTGGAGAGAAGAAACCTTCTACTGCCTTCCTCACTTCACTGGCGGAAATGGTTCACACCAAAAACAACTTCGCGTTCGGAGGGCACCATTTCATCCAAATTAAAGGAACCGCAATGGGCACTCGGATGGCTCCCTCCTACGCCAACTGCTTCTTGGGTGAATGGGAATCCCAGCTCCTTGAATTTTCTCCCCATAAGCCCCTCCTCTGGCTCCGCTTCATCGACGACATATTTTTTCTGTGGACCGATGGGGCGGAATCCCTTAATTCCTTCCTTCAGACAGTTTCCACCCATCCCACCCTCTCTTTCACTCATCACTCTTCTACAACACACTCCACGTTCCTCGACGTTAACCTCCTTCTCCGTAATGGACGCATTGGCACCTTGGTGCACATTAAAGATACCAACCACCTACAATACCTCCACTACACCAGCTGCCACCCACAGCACACAAAGAAATCTCTTCCGTACTCCCTCGCCAGGCGTGGCCATAGAATCTGCTCGGATAGCACCTCGCTATCCGATTATTGCGCCTTACTCCTTAAGGCTTTCCTCAATCGAGGATACCCTGCCGACTTAGTCCGCAATGAAATATATAGCGCCATCTCCACCCCCTCCAGACACCCACCAATCTTAAACCCACCCTCGAAGACAGAAGTCCCTCTGACTCTCACCACAACCTTTCACCCGGGGCTGCACGAAGCCCTAAATAACATCCTCGCGGCCGCCCATCCAATCCTCCTTAACACACCCACAACTACGCTACTCTTCCCTAAGCCCCCTATGATATCCTTCCGCCGACCTAGGAGTCTTGGCGACCTGCTATGGTGCAGGGAACTCCCCACCGGTCTTCCACCTTCCCCCGCAGGTTCCTCCCCTTGTAAAAGACCACGTTGCCTCACTTGCCCCATCTTAGATACTTCTTCCTCATTTACCAGCCCCGTTACCCAAATCTCCTATCCTATCTTATCCCGCAGCACTTGTACCTCCAAAAACGTAATATATCTTCTTACCTGCACACAATGCCCTGCGTTCTATGTAGGCCTCACAACCACACCCCTTAACATCCGCATGAACGGCCATCGGAATAGCGTCTCTCTCAGGCGCCCACTTCCGGTGGCCGACCATGCGTTAACCCACTCCCTTCCCTTCAATAGCTGCTTCACAGTAAAAACTATTCGTGCTCTTCCAAGTAGTTTCCCGGCACCACAACTCCGTCAATGGGAACTAGCCCATATTGACATCCTCCGCTCCCTCTCCTTACCAGGTTTAAACCTTCGCTAACACTCCCACTCCAATCACCCCTTTTTTTCCTTTCCTCTTACCCCTCTTTACCCTTCCCCTTACCCCTCTTTTCCCTTCCCCTTACCATCCTTTCCCGAACCCCTACCTCCAGTATTACGCTTATTTTAGTCTTCGTTTTTCTCTCGCTGAAGAAGGGCGTATGTTGCCCGAAAGCTCCAAATTACCGGCCTTCCTCTATCGCTGTGGACGTCCACCACCGTATGGTAAGTGTTCACTGGCTCCTTATCCATCTCAACCTCTCGTTGCATTTATTTTATCATATTATTTCTTTTTCCGTATCGTTATATATATATATATATATATATATATATATATATATATATATTTATCAATATTATAGTTTGATTTTTATTGACCTATTTCTAGTGAACCGTAAAGATGAGTAAAAAGTATACACAACATTTTAGAAATAAATGGATGAAGGAATCAAAGTACAAAAATTGGCTTAGAAGAGTGGAAGGTGATGACAGTAAGTGTATTTGTAATTACAGTAAATGTTTTATATCTGCCAGAATAAGTGGCATAGAGCGATATAGTAAAACTACTGAACACAAAAAAGCTTAGGAACCATTATTTGCCAGAGACAAATGCAGTTTCCATTTGCAATTAGCACTGACGTAGGTGTTAAACAAACAGAAGGAAGTATGTCTATGCTAATTGCTGACCACTGTTCATTAAGAGTTGCGGATCATTTAAGTGAACTTTAAAGGATATTTTAATGATTGCAAGGAAACAAAAAATCTAAAACTTTAGCTAACAAAAATTATTTCAAATGTTCTTGGACAATATTTTAGAGAGGAGTTAAAAAATGATTTGGCAAATAACAAGTATAGTTTTATAATTGATGAATCTAATGATATTTCTGTCATCAAGTTACTGGGAACGAAGCCACCAATATGGAGCCGATGCTCCACCGATTGTCCAGATCCAGAGCAAAGGAAGCAGAGAGAATCAATACCCACCTCCCAAGCCTCATGACCCAACTTCTAAGCCCTCTTCCCTCACTCCTTTCCAAAAAACCTAAGCGTAAATACCCCTCCCCGGCAAGAGTGAGGGTGACCACATTCCTAATGTACTACCCGGACACTCCTCTACCAGTCCATACTGTTCGCACCCACATTTCAACCCCCTCCCATCTCCACCCCATCCCAGGTTTCCCTCTGCATCCGATCAAAACGAAAAGAAATGGCCAAGTGTTGCAGTAAAGCCCGGAAAGTGATATCCCCAGTGATTCCCAGTGTGTTATCTCAACCCAGTGAAACGCTTTGTTTGATTTGTTACACTTATTTTTCTATTTTTGTTTCTCGATTTGTTGCACTCTTATTTTTTCTCTATCTCATTGTTAAGTTTTGGCGGTCTGCATGGGGTTTTACCGGTACCCCCCCCTGCCAGACCAAATGCCATCCCGGAGACAAAAAAAGCCATCCCGGAGAAAAAAAAAGCCATCCCGGAGTAAAAGAGGAAAGTCATCTCACAGTGAGATGCCAAAGCTGAACACATACGAACATTCCAAAGGACAAACCCAACCCGAAGAGGCTCCGGCCTAAACGGGATTCCAGGTTTTAGAGTGCATTGTGCAAATGTTAACTATCATGATGTCTGTTATAAACATAATTTACTGTTATGTTACTCTGTCATTATTTATCTTTGTACAATGTATTTTGAGACCGGAATAAAGACCTTTGAATCTAAACTAACTAATTCTAATCGAAATATGGGAATGTAAGTTCCGGGATGCTTTGCAAACCAATTCCGAGATGAGAGAATTCTTGGAGGGGCACCCACAAGAAATTAAGGAACCACTTAATCCTCGCGACGTGTTTTACGGCGACCGGACCAATGCAACAAATTTGTATTATAAATGTGCCCGGGGGAAAAAAATTAAATGCATTGTTCACTTGACCCCTATGTAAAGAAATGGTGCAAATATCCTGTAGGTCATCTGAAGATTTCTGTCAGTGATAAATGACCGCCAAAAGAAGAACCGAGGTTATAATTAAATGCACGGTTTTACCACCTAAATATTTATATCACCCTGTTTTGCCTTTAACATTTGGAGGAAAACTGACGTTCTCCTTGTGTAGAACGTGTGTAAAAACTAGCTATCAAAATGATTGCATACATTATGATGAGGAGAGAGAATTCACAGGATCATGGATACAGATGAGGTGAAAAAAGCTCTTGAAAAAGGTTACAAGATCGTAAAAATTCATACTGTAAGTCAGTATGACAATGACACGAAAGAGGGTGGTTTATTTGCCAAATACATAAATCAGTTCTTGAAGTTGAAACAAGAAGCTAGTGGATGGCCAGACCATTGTAAGACGGATGAAGAGAAGGATGTGTTTCTTGCAACGTTCTTAGATAAAGACGGAATTACCCTCAACGCCGATAAAATTGAGCACAATGCCGGTTTCAGATCGGTTTCTGAACTAATGTTAAATTCTCCATGGGGAAAGTTTTCTCAACGTGAAGATTTGCCAAAAACAGAAATAATTCGTATGCCTGATCAACTATACCAAGTTCTCTACGATCCGAACGTTGAAATTAAAAGGATTATGCCAATAAACGAAGATGTTCTATTTATTAACTCTGCCACTAAAAAAGAGACATTGAAAACACCTTCCAGCATCAGTGTACCTCTTGCATGCTACACTACGGCTCAAGCAAGACTCATTTTGTACAGTTATTTGGAGGGGATAGGCGAAAGGGTGCTGTATTTGGACACAGATTTATTTATACTGAAAAATCTGGGGAATGGTCAACGCCAGTGAATGGGAGGATATGACCGATGAATTATCTTGCTATGGTGAAGGCAGTTAAATCACGGAGTTTATGTCAGGTGGACCAAAAAATTATACATTTAAAGTAGCATGTTTTGGTAATGCATCAAATATAAAATCAGGTAAGTAAAGTGTTTGGCAATTAACGCATCTAATGACAAATACATTTGTTTTAATGAATTGCACAAAATGGTTGTAAATAATACTGAACCCACTGTGGTAGACATTCCACGGCAGACTCGACAGACCCGGGAGCATCAGGATATTTCAAAGTACGAAAAGAAAAAATAACGAGTTGTTTATACTAAAAGACGTAGAATTGGAAATACTTTGTCTTTTGGTTATAAACGATAGTTATTTATGTATTTATTTATTTATTTTCATTATTGGTCTTTGTTACTGTTTTAATCTTTAACCTATTGCCTCTTGTATTTATTTATTTATCTGTATAAAAGATTTGTTATTATTGTTGTTAAGTTTTATTTATCTGTTGATTTATTTTTGTATTTAATTGTTGTTGTTTGTTTGTTTGTTACAAATGGATTTATTTATTTATTTATTTTAAACATGTATTTATTTAACATTTATTTATTTATTTATTCATTTATTTTTGGATAATATAAACTGAGACAAAACAAGACATCATACCACACCATGACCCTTCCTTGGAAACACATTTATAGCTATCGTTGCAGGCCCAAATGGCTGTGGTAAAACGGTTTTCATGGAAAAATTTATGAATTCAATCAATTTCATGTTAGATGAACTGGTCAAGCATTATTTGGGGCTAATCTGAATTTCAGTCTACCCCTGCTAAACTGAAAAACAATTTCAAAGTAAAATTTCATGATTTGAATGAAATTTCAAATACACCTGACTGTCCTCAACTAGTTATTCCAGAATTGACCTTCTTGTAACATTTTCATTAGGGGGCAAATACAAAGAGCAAATGGTCACCTGCTGAGGGAGAGCAACTCTTACTGCAATAGCCTGCAGTTCTGTGTTGAGAGTTACCTACTTATCCTCTCTAACACCTATGAGAGGATTGACAGCTTTCACATTGCCACTCTTTCAATTCCAGGGAAAGTGGGATGCGGTGAGGCAGGCGTTGTAAAGGTTTGTGAGAGACGAAATATCACCGTGATTGAGATTCATGACCATCCTGTTATTAACTTTGACTAGACCAGAAGCCTTACAAGGGTTAAACTCCTTGATGAGCTGTCGCGTTTTATCGTCCATATTGGGGACTGAGGGTGGGCAGGGGGAGAGGCTAAGCAAGACTAAGTTCTTCCTCGCCTCCTCCTCCGTCTTAGTCTTTTCCAAGTCCTCTCATAACGTCATGGTTCCTCCTTTCTTAACACGGTAAATTACTATAGCTATGCCAGTTCTAAGAACGGGTTTCATCTGATGATAAACAATATTAAATATTCCATTTTATTCATAAACATAGAATATAAGTATTACCAATACTTGTTAAAATGATAAGGATACTGGAAAACATTCCTGGAATGATTATCTCTCAATAAGATATAAATTTTGGTGAGTGAAAATTACCAGAATCCTCGTAGTTATTGGTCTCATCACTACTATCTATAGAGATAACTTCAATATGTTCTGATTTCATCTCAGTTTCCAACCAAATGAAGGGTTTGGTGGGGTGAGGAAGTCTTTTGTCTGAATCCCGTCTGCTCAGGTCTTACTAGATCGTTAGACCGGATGTGGTGATTGAAGCGGGCAAGGATTATCCGCTATAACACCTTCGAGAGGAATAACAGGAGGGTTATGGATAGGTGGCTGGCTGGGAGAGACAGATCATTATATGGCTTTGGGATCATGACAACTTTGCCACGCTTTCAATTCCAGAGAAAGTGGGATGTGGTGAGGCAGGCATTGTAAAGGTTTTTGAGAAAAGAAATATCAACGGGATGAGATTCATGAGCATCCGGTTACTAACTTCGTCTGGCCCTGAAGACTTGCGAGAGTTAAGCTCCTTGATGAGCTGTCGGTGTTCATCGTCCATAGTGGGGACTGGGGGTGGGCAGGGGGTGAGGCTAAGCCAGACTAAGTTCTTCCTCGTCTCCTCCTCCGTCTTAGTCTTTTCCCAGTCCTCGTGTAACGTCATGGTGCCGGAAAAATGCTCCGCAAACAGCTCGGCATTTGCGTCGGCGTCATGGATGAATTCGTCCAGGTGCCTGAGGGGCGTCGGCATAAGCGCTTGACTCGTCAGCCGCTTGCCCATTTGCCAAGGAGAGGTAGGAGATCGTTCTCTCCCAATCCCGGCTATGAAATTCCGTCATTCCTTTCTTAACACGATAAGAACGGAAGATGTATTGTCTTTTGTTGAGTTGGTCGCGATTGCGCTGCCATCTTCCACTAATGCGATTTCGCTTCCTGACGAGGTCAATGAGGGGTTGGTGTAGGGAGGGGACTGGAGGAGGAAGAATAAGTGAGAGAGAGAGAGAAAATGGGATAGAGGAAGAATGGGAAGTCCTTAATTTAATTTTAATACTTTATTAATGTAAAACCATCATTACTAACAGGCAATTGCAATAGCTATGCCAGTTCTATGAACGGTTGTCATCTGATGATAAACAATATTAAATGTTCCATTTTATTTACAAACATACAATATCAGTATTAGCAATACTTGTTAAAATGATAAGGATACTGAAAAACATTCCTAGAATGATTATCTCCCCAGTAAGATATAAATTTTGGTGAGTGAAAATGACCAGAAACATCATAGTTATTGCCCTCATCACTACTATCTATAGTGTCAACTTCAATTTCATCTGATTGCTTGTGTATAGAACCTGGAAGCAAGGAAGGTAAAATTAACACTAAAAAACAACTTTATGTAGGGCCTTATGTCTACATTTGACGAGCCCATCAACATAGCGAGGATCTTGGCATGATTCTCGCACATTTCTGAAATGACGTGAAAACCGGAGTGTTCCTCCTTGGGACGGTGTTGTACCCAGCGGCGCGTTCTTCCATGGACGGCTTGGTGGACATTATCTGTGTCACTATCTTGACGCCCCAACCAAGCCGTTCGAGGGCTTGTTTCACAATTGCCACGGTCGCATGCTCGTAAAGCGAGCAGACCGTGTATTGCGGGAGGCGGTCCTCCGGCAGCTGATAGCCCGAAAAGGCCAGCATGCGGGACTGGATAATTTCTCGTGTCTTAGGGTAGTCCGCAGCGCTAGCACAATGGACGTGCATAGCACTTCGGCCTTTAACTTTACAGACGGGCTGCTCTTGCAGCTCATCGAGTAGAGCCTGGTAGGTAGTTTCCATGCTCTCGAGTCCCGCAAGATCAGCACCGTAATTTTAGCTGACTTGGCCGAAGGAACCACCTCCATCGCGGTCGCGGTGTCCCCAGGAGATATCGGTACAAAACGGATAGAAGTGGCGACATGATGGGTCGCCGATTTAGGTGGGACGCCGAGAATAATTGGATTTTGTTGTGTCACGGAATAAGCTCGCAACACATCCATTACCGCCGAAACGGCAGAAGGCAGTTTTGGGCCTAGCGACTGCACAGGTGCATTAGAGGCCTCGCGTCCAGTGGACTGCTGGTCCATCGGCTGGTGTGCTGTGTGAGACGACGTGGCCTGGGCGGGGTCGGGCTGTGGCGTATTGTCGGGAAGCGACTTTTCCGTCTTCCCGGCTTTCTTCGCCTTTTGCTTGGCGGGCTGCTGATCCTCGCGGGGCAGCTAGTCCCCTCCCTTAACAAATTTTACAAGTCGTAATAACACAACATAGTTCATTTTCCCGCCAATAGATGGCGACTCTGGAAAAATAATTAAAAAGATTGGTACGGCTAAAACAAATGAAGAACAAAAAGCGAAACTTTAAAATTTTGCAATTGGTAAAAACACAACATAATTCATTTTCCCAACAATAGATGGTGACTTAGCTCATTTTCCTGCCAACAGATGGCGACTCAGTTCAATTTCCCGCCAACAGATGGCGACTCTGTACTTTGGCAACTTCGCCTATTCGATATATTGAATTCAGTTTGGCAACGTTTCAAAAAAAAAAATAATAAAAAATAATACCTCACTTCCGGACACGTGACAAAAATAAAAATAAAAATTTCGTTCGTCTTTTGTTTTATGACGTCACTTCCGCCGGAAGTCACGTGACCGGAAACTAGATGGTGGATTCAAAATGGCACGTGCCAGAAGGAACACTTCCCCTCACGACTGGTTTAATTCTTTTTTACGGAGAAATTCTGGCTTTTGTTTGCAACAGGCGCAGGGTTTGTCTGCGGCAGGCCCAAGGTTTGAATAGAGAAGACGTTTACGACTTTTTTCAACTGTGGGAGAAAGTCATAACTGAAAATGGACTTATCAAGAAACCGTACAGCATTTTCAACGTGGATGAGACTGGGTTACAAGCAAACAACACACCTGGTTCTGTGGTTACCGAAAAAGGATCCAAGAATGTCGTAACATCTGGTGAGAAAGGTGAAAATGTCATAGTAGTAGCGAGTTGCAGTGCTACAGGACATTACTTGCCTCCAGTACTCATCTATAAAGGCACAAACAAAAGGAACGAATTCAGTAGAGGTCTACCTATAGGCTCAGATGTGTACATGAACTTAAAATCATCCTATATCAGTACCGATTTGTTCGCAAAACGGTTTAATGAGCACTTTGTACCTAGTAAGCCGGCGGGAAAAATCGTTTTAGTTCTGGATGGACTCGCTTCTCATTGCCATTCTCCGCAGTTGCTGCAAAATGCAGCAGATAACGATGAGATACTGTTGTGCTTGCCCAGCCACTGCAGACATTCGCTCCAACCTTTGACAAATCTTTCTTTGGCCCTTGAAATTAATTTTTCAAAAAAACACGTGTCTGGATGGTAAATAACACCAATTACTTCTAAAAATGTTATGTCCAGTGTATCTTACTTATTCTTTGTCCCTTAAAATATCAGTATTTTAACTTATCTGTGGTTTTTATTTTTAAAGCTATTTTCAACGTGCGATGTCTCGCACAGCAACTCTCTCGGCATGTCCGGGAGAGATGCCGTGATAACAACTTTTGTTCAGCAACTTAAATTTCAGCCCGATCTTTCTTCATCGGCATGGCGATTCTTATTATTTAAGCTATGTATACTAAAGTTGTTAACTGCAAACCATCATCTTTTCCCATTTGATATTCTTGTAGTTATAACACAATTTCGAAAATGTGCGGCAACTCTCCCGGAATTACCTTATATACAGTCCCGATAGTTCAAATACTGTCCCAAAAAAGACGGGCAAAGTTAAAAAGTATCTGAAGAGTATAGAAACAGTATCGGAACACAATTAAGGTGTTTCTTGTCTCCCATCTGAAATGGAAAACATAATAGAGTCGCGCAACATTATCGACTCTGGAAGCTCTGGAATATAAGGAACATGTATCACTGTTTCCTGATTTCTCGAGCAGGGAAGACTATAAAAATGTGGACCACAGAAATCACTTTAAAGTTAATTGAAGATTTACATTCCACAGCGTGCTATTAGGGTGTAACATCGTCGGATTATAAAAATCGGAATTAAAAAGTGACGCGGTCAATGATTTGGCAACAAAATACTGTGACAATGGTAGAATTGGAGAAAAAAACTACACAGCTTAAAATCACAGTTTCGCGAAGAGACAAAAAATGCAAGTACAAACGACCAAATGAAATACTATTCGGTTACACCGCGAAAACGAACATGCGGAAACTGGAAAAATTCCAAAACGTCACACTTCACTAAGTCTCCGACTCGTTCCGACTTACGAGATTAGAAACGCGCACAACATACCCATGATACACGACTTCATTCGCAAGCGAGCCCAGCGCTTCGAGAAGTCCCTTCAATTCAACCCACTCGCCGTCCGACTTTGGCATTACGATGCGACAAAAAATGCAAGTACAAACGACCAAATGAAATACTCCTTCCGTAGTGAAGGCACAACCATTCCTATTTCTATTGCTTAATATTAACAATAGAAGTAGCAATATTTTCCTAGATTTAGCGAAATTGGAAGTTTTATTACGTTATTTACTTTGCTATAAGTTGGATTCACTCAAACAATATTCATTTTTTCTGTAACCACAATGCAAAGAAAAGGGAACTAAAAAAGCTCCAAAAAAAGGTTAAAGCCGGCATTCCACCCAAATTCGTGATGCGCAAAGCTAAATAAATAAAATAAAGTAACCTAATAAAAAAAGAACTTCCTATGAAAAAAAAGTTGGTTTTTAAAAATAATTGACGTAAAACTCGACGCAAAACAGCTGGGAGCATTGCGGGCTGCGGATCTGGCAGGTGCAGTTGCCGCCAGGCGCGACAAAACCTTGCCCAACCTCTACTCAAGCATACTGGCACTGTTTGCGAAGTCTCGCCATTATTTTGTTCCCTTTATTCCCCCATTTTTATTGTAAATTGTTGTATTTTTCTTTTATTTTCAGTATCTTGACTCATGCAAGGAATTGAGTTACATTTAGAAGGTAATAAATATATATATATATATATATTTTTTGCAACTCCCTTGCGAGTTCTTTCCTCTTCTTCTTTCGTCATACACACCTACTAGATATATTGAAAAGCCAAACAAACCCACATTAAAGACAATAAGCTCGCTACGCATGAAGGTCGCAGAAGGTGGCCAAATACCTACCTGGGGCGACCGACTGCACGATACGTGACTGAAAGGTCACGCGGTCAAGGAGAGATCAGGCAACTACTCGAGTGATTGGATTATGGATTGATTTTAATGGATGGATTGCATTAATGATTGATTCATTGATTTCGATAGTTAAAATCGAACTTGTTGATTCCTATTTCGAGGAACACTAATAAGTCTACCCGCCAAACCCTCGCATTGCGTCTCTGTCTCCTTTAGCGGCCCAGCAGCGAGGACGGACTCCCCAGTTGACCTCTCGGGAGAGACCGTTTCCTCGGCGAAAGCCGCAACCCTATCCTTCGTACCCTTCTCCCTCCGTCCCACATCCCCCGACCTCACAGCGATGCCGTAGGCATCAGCCAAATCGGTCGCCTAAAGCCAAACTGGGGCCGTCAGTAAGCCGGTCCAGCTGCCCCGCGAGGATCAGCAGCCCACCAAGCAAAAGGTAAAGAAAGCCGGGAAGACGGAAAAGTCACTTCCCGACAATATGCCACAGCCCGATGGACCAGCAGTCCACCGGACGCGGGGCCTCAAATGCACCAGTACAGTCAGTAGGCCCAAAACTGCCTTCTGACGTTTCCGCGGTAATTGAAGTGTTGCGAGCTTATTCCGCGACACAACAAAATCCGATTATTCTCGGCGCCCCACCTAAACCGGCGACCCATCACGTAGACGAGGGCATCAACCTCGTGGAAGGTAACAAGACTGTCAGTCTCAAAAAAATGCGAATCGCATCCCAAGAGTCGCTGACAGCCACTTCTATCCGTTTTGCACCGATATCCCTGGGGACACCGCGACCGCAATGGAGGTGGTTCCTACGGCCAAGTCAGCTAAAATTACGGTGCTGATCTTGCGGGACACGAGAGCATGGAAACTACCTACCAGGCTAATCGACAAGCTGCAAGAGCAGCCCGTCTAAAATTAAAGGCCGAAGTGCTATGCACGTCCAGTGTGCTAGCACTGCGGACTGCCCCAAGACACCAGAAATTATCCAGTCCCGCAAGCTGGCCTTTTCGGGCTATCGGCTGCCGGAGGACCACCTCCCGCAATACACGTTCCGCTAGCTTCACGAGCACGCGACCGCGGCAACAGTAAAAGAAGCCCTCGAACGGCTTGGTTGGGGCGTCAAGATAGTGACACAGATAATGTCCACCAAGCCGTCCAGGGAAGAACGTGCCGCTGGGTACAAGAACGTCCCAAGGAGGAACTCTGGTTTTCAAATCATTTCAGAAATGTGCGAGGATCACGCCAAGATCCTCGACACCGTTATTTTGATGGGCTCGTCAAATGCAGACATAAGGCCCTAGCTAAGTTGTTTTTTAGTGATAATTTTACCATCTTTGCTTCCAGGTTCTATACAAAAGGAATCAGATGACATTGAAGTGGACACTATAGATAGTAGTGATGAAGGCAATAACTATGATGATTCTGGTCATTTTCACTCACCAAAATTTATATCTTACTGGGGAGATATTCATTCTAGGAATGTTTTTCATTATCCTTATCATTTTAACAAGTATTGGTAATACTTGTATTGGTAATACTTGTATTGGTAATACTTGTATTGGTAATACTTGTATTGGTATTACTTATATTGTATGTTTATAAATAAAATGTAACATTTAATATTGTTTATCATCAGATGAAAACCGTTCATAGAACTGGCAAAAATATAGCAATTGACTGTAAGTAATGATGGTTTTACATTAATAAAGTATTAAAATTAAATTAAGGACTTCCCATTCTTCCTCTATCCCATTTTCTCCCTCTCTCTCTCATTCTTCCTCCTCCAGTCCCCTCCCTACCCAACCCCTCATCGACATCGTCAGGGAGCGAAATCGCGTTAGTGGGAGATGGTAGCGCAATCGCGACCAACTCAACAAAAGACAATACAACTTCCGTTCTTATCGTGTTAAGAAAGGAATGATGGAATTTCATAGCCGGGAGTGGGAGAGAACGATCTCCTCCCTCTCCTTGGCAAATGGCCAAGCGGCTGACGAATCAAGCGCATATGCCGACGCCCCTCAGGCACCTGGACGAATTCATCCATGACGCCGACGCAAATGCCGAGCTGTTTGCGGACCATTTGTCCAGCAGCATGACGTTACACGAGCACTGGGAAAAGACTAAGACGGAGGAGGAGGCGAGAAAGAACTTAGTCTGGCTTAGCCTCACCCCCTGCCCACCCCCCAGTCCCCACTATGGACGATGAAACGCGACAGCTCATCAAGGAGCTTAACCCTCGCAAGTCTTAAGGGCCAGACGAAGTTAGTAACCGGATGCTCATGAATCTCATCCCGGTGATATTTCTTCTCTCAAAAACCTTTACAATGCCTGCCTCACCACATCCCACTTTCTCTGGAATTGAAAGCGTGGCAAAGTTGTCATGATCCCAAAGCCATGTAAAGATCTGTCTCTCCCAGCCAGCCACCTATCCCTAACCCTCCTGTCAATCCTCTCGAAGGTGCTAGAGAAATTAATCCTCGCCCGCTTCAATCACCACATCCGGGCTGACGATCTAGTAAGGCCTGAGCAGACCGGATTCAGAAAAAAGACTTCCGCACCCCACCAAACCCTTCGTTTGGTAGGAAACTGTGATGAAATCAGAACATATTGAAGTTATCACTATAGATAGTAGTGAGGACACCAATAACTACGATGATTCTGGTAATTTTCACTCACCAAAATTTATATCTTATTGGGAGATAATCATTCCAGGAATGTTTTCCAGTATTCTTATCATTTTAACAAGTATCGGTAATACTTATATTCTATGATTATGAATAAAATGGAATATTTAATATTGTTCATCATAAGATGAAAACCGTTCATACACCTGTCATAGCTATAGTATTTGCCTGTTAGTAACGATGGTTTTACTTGAATAAGTAATAAAATTTAATTAAGGACTTCTCATTCTTCCACTCTCCCATTTTCACCCTCTCTCATTCTTCCTCCTCCATTCCCCTCCCTAGCCCAACCTCTCATCGACCTCATCAGCGAGCAAAATCTCGTTAGTGGAAGATGGCTGCGCAATCGCGACCAACTCAACAAAACACAATACAACTTCCTTTCTTATCGTTTTAAGAAAGGAATGATGGAAATTCATAAGGCCAGGTCCCCTATCTACCTTGTTATTTAATCTGCCTTGTGATCTAACTTCAAGTTCATTAGATCATATTTTGCACATAGAATTTCCCTTTGTATGCGTCATTTGTTTATTTTTTTATCTCTTCATTTCTGCGGGCAAGCGGCGCTGGCCTGATGCACCTTGCTGCCTATACATTAGTGATATCTGATATTCTTTTGAAATGCGCGTCTAGGCAGTTGGTCTCGATGCCTGGTTGAGAAGAGGCAAGAAGAGACCACAGAAGCTACAAAGTCCTTTTCAAGTGCGCGTGTTTGAGACCGCCTATATTTTCAGGGCTCACAAAAATCGAGCATTCATCCAATAATTCAGCTACTGATTTTCCTATGGAATAATTTGGTGTACACTTGATAAGTGTTCAAAACCGCTAATTATCGTATTTATTTTGCTTTTTATGTGCACTCGTGATTATTTTCAAGGATTTCTTCTATAAATTCTAGGCGGCGACTACAGTCCTTTTCAAGTGCGTGTGTTTGAGACCGCTTACAATTTTATCCATCATTATCGGGGATCATAAAAATCGAGCATCATACAATTAAATCATCTACTGCTCTCCCATTTGGACTTTTTCCCGAAAACCTCGGGGCTGTGAGCGACGGCGACGAACATAGAGAACGCTTTCATCAGGACATCTCTGCTATGGAAAACTGCTACCAGGGAAAATGGAACCCAAAAATTTGGCTGACTACTGCTGGACGCCTAAAAGGCATGTTCCTCAAGCAAAGTTCAGCGGATAATCCGCATCAACCACATTTTACGATAGTAAATATATATTAAATTTTTTTTACATATAATAAAAATACCTTAAATTTGAATGACATACATTTATCGAATACTTAAAAACCCTGGGTGATAGAAAAATTTGGTAAACATTTCAAATCACCGCGAAAATTCTATAAGAATCAATAGTTTCTTACCATCTAACAAAAGTCTTTTATCCAGTGTAATTAATACAATATTCGTCCATCCTTAGGAAATTTTTTTAGTAATTCGACTGATTTTGTTTTATTTCGCGCAATAGATTAATACGGGTATATTTTTCACAATCTAAACACCATCGTTTCAACCATTTTCGTTTTTGCAATAATCTCTATCGTCATCCATGATCAACATGGTTTCGAATGTCGCTAATAATTTTCGTTTTCAAACTGCGCATGACATGTTATTCGTTCAGCTGCTTTGTCCAACTAACTCATTTTTAGGATTAAAGAGAAATCGTATTAATGTATGTGCCTGCTGTTAACAGATAGTCAACCGATTGTCAACAAGTTGTACCATGTATGGCACACTACGAAATAATGTCGATTCAAATTTTCCGGGAACTTCCATCACAGCCAAATTTTTATAGTAATGGCTACCGAATGATAGATAAAACGATTACATCAGTATTTAAACCTAATTATCTCTCAAAATAATACGGCCAACTATCATGAAAAAAATATATTTTGGGAGTTATTGGCCCTTATTTTTTCGACGATGCTTATGGTGTAGCGATCACCGTTAACTCGGACCGTTATCTTGAAATGGTTCACATTTTTCTTGTACCCGAGCTACAAAGACGACGCATCAATATTCGTCGCATGTGGTTTCAACAAGATGGGACAACTGCCCACACTTCAAGAGCAGCAATGGCTGAATTACGTCGCTTGTTTCCGGAACACCTCATTTCATTGCGGGGAGACATTTCCTGACATTTCCCGCTGTGATTACTTTCTCTGAGGATACATGAAGGCGAAAGTTTACAGAAACTGCAAACTTTGCCAGAACTGAAGGAGGCTATACAACGAGAAGTGTTGGCTATCCCACGACACATGGCTCACCAGGAGATGTTGAACTTCAAAGAGAGGCTTCAAGAGTGCCTGCGCCGAAATGATCATCACTTGGAGGACACAATTTTCAAAACATTATGAGCTTACTTTCAGATTCCGGTTTTAACATTTCAAAATGGCATATTCTCATGTACAAATTTCATCAATAAAATTTCTTTAAAACATTTTGTTCTATTTTTTTCTCTATGTTCAAAGTGTAAATAGAACTCGGAAACACCCTGTGTGTGTGTGTGTATAAATATATATATATATATATATATATATATATATATATATATATATATATATCTATATATATATATATATATATATTTCCCACTCCCTTCCCTTCAATAGCTGCTTCACAGTAAAAACTATTCGTGCTCTTCCAAGTAGTTTCCCCGCGCCACAACTCCGTCAATGGGAACTAGCCCATATTGACATCCTCCGCTCCATCTCCTTACCAGGTTTAAACCTTCGTTAACTCTCCTACTCCAATCACCCCTTTTTTCCTTTCCTCTTACCCCTCTTTCCCCTTCCCCTTACCCCTCTTCCCCTTACCCCTCTTCCCCTTACCCCTCTTTTCCCGAACCCCTACCTCCAGTGTTACGCTTATTTTAGTCTTCGTTTTTCTCTCGCTGAAGAAGGGCGTATGTTGCCCGAAAGCTCCAAATTACAAGCCTTCCTCTATCGCTGTGGACGTCCACCACCGCATGGTAAGTGTTCACTGGCTCCTTCCTATCCCTCTCATCCTCTCGTTGCATATATTTTATCATATTATTTCTTTTTCCGTATCGTTATATTATATTATTCCTTCCCTCTATTTTCTTTACGCTATCCACTCCCTACAACACTTTTCTATTTTCTTTCGTTTCTCTTTGGGGTTTATTTCCTCTTTGTCTCACTATGCAAGACTTTCTACGCTTTCGCCGCCACCTACATAAATTCACGTCCCTCACCTGCCAAATTAGGTTTCTTGAATCATGCCTAGCGCTTGGAATCACTCCCAACGGTCTTACAATCAGGTCTTCCCTCCCTTATTCGGTCCAAAATTGCCGCCCAACAACATTTATTTTCGATGTCCGTCACCCGCTCAGTCCTTCGTGAATATGAAACCCTTGCTAACTTCCATTTCAATGTTGCTATCTCCCTACAAGAACAAATCATTAAGTCCTCTCCGGCCTCCCGCGAGGACATTGTAAGTGCGCGGAAAGACGCGGACAGAAACAAACTTAGCCACGAGACCCGACTCATGAGGAAACTTTCCTGCCTTTGCATGAAGCACGTCCAGATGGGCCTTCCCCTTCCTTTTACCCCTCCCCACCAGGGGAACACAACCCACCCTCGCCTCCCCTCCTCGGGCAGAAGCCCAGCTTGGCCGACCTTCTTGGAATTCCCACTCCTCCCCCTCTATACAAAGTAAAACCCACACCAACGTGCTGCGACCCTAAACTGCAACATTCCGCCAAAACACCGTCCCACCCTCTACGCAATCTTGACAAAGAGGACATTGTAAATCTCTCCACACATGACCTTAGCCCCGCAGAACGCTAAGTTCTCTCCTAGGGACTCTCCTTTTCTCCCACCCCGAAGTTCGACCATTTCCGCCTTCTAGCGGACACTCAATCCTTTGCCCGTTCCCTTCGTCTTAAACTAACCTTCAATACCACTGCATCCCCAAATCCACCCACTCCCATCAATCGAACCGAGCCCCTTTCCCTATTCAAACCTCAATTCCCAACACATACCCCCTACTCTCCCTTCACACCACACCGTTGAGCTTTACATTTCCTATATTTCCAACGCTATCTCTCACCCGGAATTCCCTAAATCTCTCGATCACCACGATAATCTTTCCAGAGACCAAAGACACGCTTTATCCCAACTTAGGTCAAACAAAAATATTATAATTTTACCCGCAGATAAGGGCTCTACCTTGGTAATCCTTGATACGGAGGATTACAACAAAGAGGCTCTTCGCCAACTCTCCGACCAATCACCCTACCGCCCCCTCACCTCTAATCCCACTAACCGCCACGCCTCCGATATTTCCACTTTCCTTCACACAGCGGGAACACATGAAGGACTGTCCGAGAATGTAACCGCTCTACTCGTGCCCCCTAACCCCCGTACCCACAACTTTTACCTCCTTCCCAAAATCCATAAACCCGGAAATCCAGGTCGCCCGATCGTCGCGAGCTTCGACTCGCCAACTGAGCGAATCTCCGCCTTCGTCGATCACCACCTAAAGCCTCTAGTCCAACAGTTCCCCTCCTTCGTCCAAGACACTAACCACTTTCTCAAACGCCTAAAAGCACTCCAGCACCCACTCCCACCAAACACCATCATGGTTACCTTAGCTGTTTGCTCCCTTTACACCAATATACCCCACACCGATGGACTTGCTGCTCTTCGAGCCTGCTTTGCCAACAGGTCTGGAGAGAAGAAACCTTCTACTGCCTTCCTCACTTCACTGGCGGAAATGGTTCACACCAAAAACAACTTCGCGTTCGGAGGGCACCATTTCATCCAAATTAAAGGAACCGCAATGGGCACTCGGATGGCTCCCTCCTACGCCAACTGCTTCTTGGGTGAATGGGAATCCCAGCTCCTTGAATTTTCTCCCCATAAGCCCCTCCTCTGGCTCCGCTTCATCGACGACATATTTTTTCTGTGGACCGATGGGGCGGAATCCCTTAATTCCTTCCTTCAGACAGTTTCCACCCATCCCACCCTCTCTTTCACTCATCACTCTTCTACAACACACTCCACGTTCCTCGACGTTAACCTCCTTCTCCGTAATGGACGCATTGGCACCTTGGTGCACATTAAAGATACCAACCACCTACAATACCTCCACTACACCAGCTGCCACCCACAGCACACAAAGAAATCTCTTCCGTACTCCCTCGCCAGGCGTGGCCATAGAATCTGCTCGGATAGCACCTCGCTATCCGATTATTGCGCCTTACTCCTTAAGGCTTTCCTCAATCGAGGATACCCTGCCGACTTAGTCCGCAATGAAATATATAGCGCCATCTCCACCCCCTCCAGACACCCACCAATCTTAAACCCACCCTCGAAGACAGAAGTCCCTCTGACTCTCACCACAACCTTTCACCCGGGGCTGCACGAAGCCCTAAATAACATCCTCGCGGCCGCCCATCCAATCCTCCTTAACACACCCACAACTACGCTACTCTTCCCTAAGCCCCCTATGATATCCTTCCGCCGACCTAGGAGTCTTGGCGACCTGCTATGGTGCAGGGAACTCCCCACCGGTCTTCCACCTTCCCCCGCAGGTTCCTCCCCTTGTAAAAGACCACGTTGCCTCACTTGCCCCATCTTAGATACTTCTTCCTCATTTACCAGCCCCGTTACCCAAATCTCCTATCCTATCTTATCCCGCAGCACTTGTACCTCCAAAAACGTAATATATCTTCTTACCTGCACACAATGCCCTGCGTTCTATGTAGGCCTCACAACCACACCCCTTAACATCCGCATGAACGGCCATCGGAATAGCGTCTCTCTCAGGCGCCCACTTCCGGTGGCCGACCATGCGTTAACCCACTCCCTTCCCTTCAATAGCTGCTTCACAGTAAAAACTATTCGTGCTCTTCCAAGTAGTTTCCCGGCACCACAACTCCGTCAATGGGAACTAGCCCATATTGACATCCTCCGCTCCCTCTCCTTACCAGGTTTAAACCTTCGCTAACACTCCCACTCCAATCACCCCTTTTTTTCCTTTCCTCTTACCCCTCTTTACCCTTCCCCTTACCCCTCTTTTCCCTTCCCCTTACCATCCTTTCCCGAACCCCTACCTCCAGTATTACGCTTATTTTAGTCTTCGTTTTTCTCTCGCTGAAGAAGGGCGTATGTTGCCCGAAAGCTCCAAATTACCGGCCTTCCTCTATCGCTGTGGACGTCCACCACCGTATGGTAAGTGTTCACTGGCTCCTTATCCATCTCAACCTCTCGTTGCATTTATTTTATCATATTATTTCTTTTTCCGTATCGTTATATATATATATATATATATATATATATATATATATATATATTTATCAATATTATAGTTTGATTTTTATTGACCTATTTCTAGTGAACCGTAAAGATGAGTAAAAAGTATACACAACATTTTAGAAATAAATGGATGAAGGAATCAAAGTACAAAAATTGGCTTAGAAGAGTGGAAGGTGATGACAGTAAGTGTATTTGTAATTACAGTAAATGTTTTATATCTGCCAGAATAAGTGGCATAGAGCGATATAGTAAAACTACTGAACACAAAAAAGCTTAGGAACCATTATTTGCCAGAGACAAATGCAGTTTCCATTTGCAATTAGCACTGACGTAGGTGTTAAACAAACAGAAGGAAGTATGTCTATGCTAATTGCTGACCACTGTTCATTAAGAGTTGCGGATCATTTAAGTGAACTTTAAAGGATATTTTAATGATTGCAAGGAAACAAAAAATCTAAAACTTTAGCTAACAAAAATTATTTCAAATGTTCTTGGACAATATTTTAGAGAGGAGTTAAAAAATGATTTGGCAAATAACAAGTATAGTTTTATAATTGATGAATCTAATGATATTTCTGTCATCAAGTTACTGGGAACGAAGCCACCAATATGGAGCCGATGCTCCACCGATTGTCCAGATCCAGAGCAAAGGAAGCAGAGAGAATCAATACCCACCTCCCAAGCCTCATGACCCAACTTCTAAGCCCTCTTCCCTCACTCCTTTCCAAAAAACCTAAGCGTAAATACCCCTCCCCGGCAAGAGTGAGGGTGACCACATTCCTAATGTACTACCCGGACACTCCTCTACCAGTCCATACTGTTCGCACCCACATTTCAACCCCCTCCCATCTCCACCCCATCCCAGGTTTCCCTCTGCATCCGATCAAAACGAAAAGAAATGGCCAAGTGTTGCAGTAAAGCCCGGAAAGTGATATCCCCAGTGATTCCCAGTGTGTTATCTCAACCCAGTGAAACGCTTTGTTTGATTTGTTACACTTATTTTTCTATTTTTGTTTCTCGATTTGTTGCACTCTTATTTTTTCTCTATCTCATTGTTATGTTTTGGCGGTCTGCATGGGGTTTTACCGGTCCCCCCCCCCTGACTCTGGCAAACGCCAGACCAAATGCCATCCCGAAGAAAAAAAAAGCCATCCCGGAGTAAAAGAGGAAAGTCATCTCACAGTGAGATGCCAAAGCTGAACACATACGAACATTCCAAAGGACAAACCCAACCCGAAGAGGCTCCGGCCTAAACGGGATTCCAGGTTTTAGAGTGCATTGTGCAAATGTTAACTATCATGATGTCTGTTATAAACATAATTTACTGTTATGTTACTCTGTCATTATTTATCTTTGTACAATGTATTTTGAGACCGGAATAAAGACCTTTGAATCTAAACTAACTAATTCTAATCGAAATATGGGAATGTAAGTTCCGGGATGCTTTGCAAACCAATTCCGAGATGAGAGAATTCTTGGAGGGGCGCCCACTTGCAATTAAGGAACCACTTAATCCTCGCGACGTGTTTTACGGCGACCGGACCAATGCAACAAATTTGTATTATAAATGTGCCCAGGGGAAAAAAATTAAATGCATTGTTCACTTGACCCCTATGTAAATAAATGGTGCAAATATCCTGTAGGTCATCTGAAGATTTCTGTCAGTGATAAATGCCCGCCAAAAGAAGAAACCGAGGTTATAATTAAATGCACGGTTTTACCACCTAAATATTTATATCACCCTGTTTTGCCTTTAATATTTGGAGGAAAACTGACGTTCCCCTTGTGTAGAACGTGTGTAAAAACTAGCTATCAAAATGATTGCATACATGATGATGAGGAGAGAGAATTCACAGGATCATGGATACAGATGAGGTGAAAAAAGCTCTTGAAAAAGGTTACAAGATCGTAAAAATTCATACTGTAAGTCAGTATGACAATGACACGAAAGAGGGTGGTTTATTTGCCTAATACATAAACCAGTTCTTGAAGTTGAAACAAGAAGCTAGTGGATGGCCAGACCATTGTAAGACGGATGAAGAGAAGGATGTTTCTTGCAACGTTCTTAGATGAAGACGGAATTACCCCCAACGCCGATAAAATTGAGCACAATGCCGGTTTCAGATCGGTTTCAGATCGGTTTCAGATCGGTTTCTGAACTAATGTTAAATTCTCCATGGGGAAAGTTTTCTCAACGTTAGGATTTGCCAAAAACAGAAATAATTCGTACGCCTGATCAACTATACCAAGCTCTCACCGATCCGAACGTTGAAATTAAAAGGATTATGCCAATAAACGAAGATGTTCTATTTATTAACTCTGTCACTAAAAAAGAGACATTGAAAGCATCTTCCAGCATCAGTGTACCTCTTGCATGCTACACTACGGCTCAAGCAAGACTCATTTTGTACAGTTATTTGGAGGGGATAGGCGAAAGGGTGCTGTATCTGGACACAGATTTATTTATACGGAAAAATCTGGGGAATGGTCAACGCCAGTGAATGGGTTCATTCTTGGAGGATATGACCGATGAATTATCTTGCTATGGTAAAGGCAGTTAAATCACGGAGTTTGTGTCAGGTGGATCAAAAAATTATGCATTTAAAGTAGCATGTTTTGGTAATGCATCAAATATAAAATCTGTATGTAAAGTGAAGATGTGCCGAGTATATGTGGCACATTTGAAGGTCCACGGTACGGGATTTCACGGCCTGGCCGAAAGAGGGGGGAAGTAGCGATTTTCGTTTCGCCGCGACGACGAGAGTTTACCTCGGAAGGAGAAAACCCGGCGGAGACCAGTCCAGCTCCCGTGACTCAAGGCGACCTCATCTAAGGAAAAGCCCCACTCAGGAGGACTAACGTGCCACAAGGAACTCAGCAGGGATTGCGTGCTCACCAAAGAATAGTTGATGGGATCTTTATAATTTCTTTTGTTTAAATGTTTTTGTAATGTTTTATTTGTTAAATATATCGGACCCTCTAAACAGCCAGCAGCGTTTCAAATGGTAGCAGAGCGTGGTTGCCTCTACGGCGTGCATCTCCAGTCAGTCAGGCAAGTTTGGGTTAGCTGTTGGTTTTCTGGTCCTTTGTTTCCCTTGCCATGGTCCATCCTGTAAACCTTTGAATGCCCTGTCGGACCTCTGGGCTAGAAGATTTTTTTGTTTTCCCATCCTATCCTTTTGTGATAGGTTTTTTTATAATTACGGCGACTGGAGATGGCATTTAGCTTTTCAGGGGGACGAGTTGGATTAACGGATTATCTAAGGAGGAGGCCATGTCCGCTGCGAAGGAGTGGGGCTCGACGATACGGGCACATTAGACGAGGTGCGTAAGAGGTTGAGAGAACACGTTAAAAACAGCAGGCCCGAGGGGGAGCCGGGACAAGCGAGAGTCAATACCGCAACAGGAATGGAGGCAAAGCCAATAGTGGGAGAATCGGAGCTGTGGGAGAATCGGAGCTGTGGGCGAAGCGAAAGGCAGTGCAGGAGTTCGGGAAAGATCTCGTCCGATGGGGACTTAAGTTCGAAGGGAACCAAGGTGAGAGTGTTAACCTTTTTTTGGAAAGGTGGAAATGTTTCAGGAGACTCGGGAGGTTTCAAAAAACGGAGATGTGGAATTTATTACCCGAACTTTTAGGGACAAGGGCGCTACAATGGTTTCAGGCAAATAGGTTTCATGTTTCATCATGGGATAATTTCGTAGTAGAACTCCGGAAAGCTTTTCTCCCCGTTGGGTACGACATTAGATTGAAGCGGGAAATGTTTTCTAGGACCCAAGGAGAGATGGAGCGGATGAGTGATTTCATAACCATTATACGCAGCATGAATAGGAGACTCGAAAGACCCCTCAACGAAACGGAATTATTGGAGCTTGCATGTGACAACCTCCATCCGATATATTTGGAGAATTTTCCGTTCGAAGGTGTAAATAGTTATTCCGAACTATTGAATTTTGGGGGCCAGGTTGAATATAGGATAGAGCGATGGAAGCTCTATAGGCCTCCTGATAAAAGCAACGAATTCATTAATGCAGAATTTGCTCCAGAAAAAGGAATTTAGCCACAAAGACAAGGTATTCCGTGGCGGGAGACGTATCTGTCGTAGATGTAATAATAGGGGGTAAAAGGTTAGAAGCTTTGATTGACTCTGGATCAGTACGCAGTCTAATCTCAGGAGAGTTGTTTAAAGAACTGCTAGGGAAAGGTTTGGTTAAAGGACAAAAGACAGAACATTTTGTTTGCTATACGGCCTCTTGGGAACCGTTGGATATTTTCTTGTCAGCAAGGATTAAAGTTAAACTAGGGTATTTTACATGGACATACTGGTTTTGGGTATGTGACAACTTGTCAAGGAGAATTATCTTAGGGGCAGACTTCATGGCGAACAGAGGTCTTGTGTTGAATATCGCAGATAACTGTTGTCATTTTAAGTTTAATCGCAACCAGCGTTTTGAATTGGGTCCCATAGAAAAGGAATCGGAGTGCGTAGCAAATGTGGGGGCAGGTGACGAGGTTGTTAGAGAAAAGGGGTATGATTTAGCATATTTGAGTTCCAAACAACGGGAAGAAATTATCCAAATTATTCAGTGTTTTCCCGACGTGCTGAACGAACGTTTAGGGTTAACTGATCTTATCGAGTACAATATTCGCCTTAAAGAAACCCGTTAAAAGTCACCCATATCATTTGAGCCCTCCAAAACTGTCCGAGCTGCGCAAACAAATAGATGAGTTAATAAAAAAGGGCGTGATTGAAACGTCAATTTCACCATATTCGTCACCCTGTTTTTTAGTTCCCAAGAGTAATGGGACGACACGGTAGGTAGGTAGGTAAGTATTCCATTTTAGGTGCTTCGACAGCTAGGGTCATTTTGCACCTTTCTCGTTGCCTGTCAAGAGACATTGCAAACGATTACCTACAATGTATTAAATAGTAAAATCATAAATAATAAAGTGCATTAAAAGTAAATGTTTAAAATTCTATAAAAGGTGGATAAGTCCAGCTTCTCTTAAAAACCTTATAATATTATCCATTTTCATGGAGTCGTCTGATAAAATATCAGCAAGTTCCACCGTAATGTGGAACTTGCTTCCTAGCACGTTATATTTGCGGCATTCTATCAGGAGGTGTCTTACAGTTAGAATGGAGTCGCAATCGGTGCAACGAGGTGGTTCCTTCTCGATGGTAAAGAGGAACGAGTGGGTCAGGGCTGAATGCCCTATTCTCAAGCGCGTGACCACGACTTCTTCCCTTCTACTATTCCTTACAGAGGATGCCCATGGAGAAATATCCCCTTTTATTTCATGTAGCTTATTTTGCGACATCTCTTGCCACAAAGTTTGCCACTTATTATGCCCTGCTGTCATAAACATACCCTTTAGGTCTTGATGGAGGACAGGGTCGCCATTTGTGACAGGGAGGTTCAAACCCTCCTTCGCAAGTGCGTCCGCCCTCTCATTACCTGCTAAGCCTACATGTCCAGGAATCCAGAGGAAAATGATGTCAACTCCTCTGGAGTTTAAACGGTAAAGGGCTTCCTGTACATCCTGAACTATTGGGTGGACAGGGAAGATGCAGGTAATAGACAGAAGAGCACTCATGGAGTCCGAACAAATCATATATGGTCTGTTCGAAACACCAATGCTCTCCAAGGCCATTCTTATGGCCGTCAACTCCGCCGTGAAAATACTACTCAGCGGGTTGAGCCCTCCCTTAGAAGAGAGATTTTTGCTAGTGAAAGCCCACGCACAGGAGGAAGAGGATCTAGAACCATCCGTGAAGATCAGTTCACAACCAGGATGATCATTAAGTACTTCAAAAAATAGCGACCTGTACTCACAAGAGGGGGTATTATGTTTTGTATACAGGGCAAGGTCCAACAAGACCTTAGGGCATGGGATCTGCCATGGCGGATATTTAAGAGAGCCGGTAGGAACAATCTTGGGAAGCTGCAATCCAATGTCGTCCATATAAGACTTAAAACGTATTCCAAGCGGTTTTATGGCCCTTGGGTGTCGGTTAAAAATTTCAGTAAAACGGGATTTAAAAATTACATCAAAACATGGGTGTCCTTTCAAAGATAAAATTTTTGTGACATAGTTACACATGAGGATATTTTCCGGATCTCCAATGGCGTCTCCCCAGCATCGCAGTAAATACTAGGAATGGAACTGGTTCTAAAAGCACCAGTTGACAATCTGATTCCGGCATTGTGTAACGATGTCAGTGGACGCATATATGACTTCTGAGCCGAAAAGTAGACAAAACTCCCATAGTCGATCTTTGACAGCACCAATGCTCTGTACAGCATTAGCATAGATGTGCGGTCAGCTCCCCACAGACGGTTTGTGATATATCTTAAACTGTTAAAAATTTTAAAACACCGTTCATTTAAAAACTGAATATGGCTTTTCCAATTCAGCAGTCTATCCAAGATCAAACCAAGAAAACGGATGGAGTCAGCAAACTCTAAAACATGGCAACCCAGTTTAAGCGTCGGCGGGAGGAAGCATCCCCCTTCGCCTATAAAAATTGACACATTTTGTCTTTTCTTGAGAAAAACGAAAACCGTTCGACTGTGACCACTTGTATAGACGATTTAATGTGAGTTGGAGCTGTCTCCCTGCCGTGGGGATTAATGATGACCTACAGAAAATAGCTAGGTCATCTACAAAGATCCTTCCTCAGGTGTTTGTATGCATCCAACCACATCATCTATAGCTATGGCAAAAAGTATCACTCAGGACGGAGCCTTGGGGAATTCCGTTTTCTTGTGAATAAAATTTGGATAAACTATTTCCTATTCTTACTTTAAAAACACATCCCGATAAAAAGTTTTTAATAAAAATGGGCAGATGGCCCCTAAAACCCCACTTATGGAGGGTACTTAAAATTTTATGCCGTCATGTGATGTCATATGCCTTTTCCAAGTCAAAGAAGACACCAATCACGTGTTGCCTAAGAACGAATGCCTCCTGGATGAAGTTATCAATCCGCATCAAATGGTCTATGGTAGACCTATGGCGACGGAACCCACACTGAATTTCAGAAAGAAGGTTTCGGCTTTCAAGACCAAACTAGCCTCTTGTTTACCATTCTTTCCATCAGCTTGCACAGGCAGGATGTGAGGGATATCGGGCGGTGGTTTCCGAGGACAGAGTTGTCCTTTCCCTGCTTAGGGATGGTATCACCACTGATTTTCCACCTATCTGGGAACTCACCATCCCTCCACATACGATTGAACGTATGCAGAAGATTCCTCATGGCAGCTCCAGGAAGGTTACGTAAGAACGCGTGGTGGATGGCATCCATTCCTGGAGCCGTGTCCTTCAAATCTGCTATGGCAGACTGAAGTTCCCAGGGAGTGAATGGGTCGTTGTACGGGGCATTCACATTGCCTGACCTAAAGTCTAAACTAAGACGTTCTATTTGGCATTTAACATCAAGAAAATCGCTTGTGTATTGAGAGCTGCTGCTTACTGCAGCATAGTGCTCGCCAAATACATCCGCTATCTCTAGCGGAGATGTTATTAACGCCCCATTTGCCTTCACCCCTGGGACATGAGGAAGGTGAGCAGTCCCGGAAATACTCCTAACCTTTCTCCATACCTGTGCGATGGTCGTCCTACAATTGATTGAGGACACATACTTCCTCCAGGATTCTCGTTTTGCGGCAGTTATAACATGTCGAGCTTTAGACCTTAATTTACGAAAAGCCGACAAATTCCTACTCGTCGGATACCTATTAAAAATTTTTAGTGCCTTCTTCCTTTGCTGGATAGCCTGAGCACATTCATCATTCCACCATGGCACAGGTGGGCGACGTGACTTGCTGGAAGACTGTGGAACACTTACCTCTGCAGCGTGAATAATTGCGTCCATAGCAGCGTCGACATTCGCTGCAGCACTAAGAGCAGGATCATAACAAATTTTTAAAATGTTTTTAAAATTACCCCAATCGGCTTTCTTCAAGACCCATTTAGGGGGTAAATTAAAATTATTTAAAAAATCACTTTTCCGGATGAGAAGGGGGAAGTGATCGCTTCCACATAAGTCATCGTGAACGTTCATTTTAAAAATGGGGGCAATAGTGATAGTACATATAAAAAGATCAATGGCCGAGTATTCACCATTATAAGAATTAAACGCGTCTTTTCGTTATCATTGATTAAAATCAGATCGTGATGGCTTAAAAACTTTTCTAAAATACGACCTCGTCCATTATAATCTCCCATAGTGTCTCCCCTAAGAGTGTGGGCATTGAAATCTCCTAAAAGGATGAATGGCCGAGGTAGCTGGCGGATGAGGTCCTCAAGGGTTCTTTCTGTCATGGAAGCCCACTCCGGAAAGTACACATTGCAAAAGTTGATGTGCTCTGGACAGGCAAACATAACTGCGACGGCCTGGAACGGTGTCTGCAAATCCACCTGGGAGGTGTAAAGTCTCCCGGATGGCCGCACCGACGCCTCCCTGTGCCCTACGACCACTGAGGTCATCTTCGCGAAATATTTTAAAACCTTTGAGTGAAACTTTGTCAGATCTTTTAAAATAAGTCTCCTGTAAAAATATACTGGATGGGTTAAAATTGTTTATTAAAATATCAAGCTCCGCCTTATGTTTAAAATACCCGTTACAATTCCATTGAACTGTAAGCATTTAAAATAAATTTAAAATAAGGAAAAAAACCATAAAATCTGTAAAAAAAAGACAGTTCACGTGGAGCGAAGCTTACCGTGTAAGCTTTGTCTTCCTCCCTTTCAACCGTTTTGGGAGGAGGACTTGCAATTCCTCCTCGTTCAGACTTTCTTCCTCCATCTCCACCTCAGTGGAAAGAGGACCCTTGCTGGAGGGACCAGGTGGTGGTGTCTTCCCACGCTTGCCAGCATGGGATTTCACTGGTGGCCTGGGTTTAGGTCTTGGTGACTGACTCCTCTTTGGAGAGTCAGCACCAGAGGTGATTTCCACCTCCATTGAGGTGGTTTCTTTTTTGTCTCTAGTCTGTTTTTTGGTATTAAGTTTTTCTTTTCTGTTTCCTTTTTTTGTTTCAATTTCTCGTTTATTTTTTTTGCTCTTTTGCCTGCGGATGTTCTGCCTCGTGCTCGGTTTGGGTAGAAAAGGTGACCATTTTCTTCGGAGTTGCTGCTTTTTCCGCATAAGACTTTGAGAATGTCAGTGCTATCAGGGTCATGTACTTCTTCCGTGCCTCAAAATACGGAATTTTTTCGATCGTTTTGATCTCTACGATCTTACGTTCTTCCTGTACTTTGGGGCAATCTCGCGAGTAGACTGGGTGTGGCCCCTCGCAATTGCCGCAAAGTACAGGTGAGGCACATACCTCCCCCTCATGCACAGCTTTGCTACATTTTGGGCAGATGGCTTCGCCCTTGCACCTTGGCGCAACATGACCAAATTTTTGGAACTTGTAGCAACGCATTGGGTTTGGTATATATGGACGTACAGGACATTTCTCATTCCCTACATTGACCTCCGGAAGCTTGTCAAGCGAAAAGGTGAGAACCACAGAGGTGGTGTTTATGGTTTCACCATTCCTTTTTGTCGTTAATCTACGACAGTTGATGACCCCTTGGGGAGCCATCTCCCTCGTAATCTCTGCGACATCGACATAGAGAAGGTCATAGCAAGATATGACCCCATGGCAGGTATTCAAAGTCTTATGCGGCTCCACAGTGACAGGAATGTCATGCAGCTTCTTTAAAGCCAGCAGCACTTCACTTTGCTTATCATTTTTAGTTTTAATTAATAGTGTTCCGTCCCTTAATTTTTTAACAGATTCAAGGTCCCCTGGGACTGCTCCAGAGAGGACCTTTTGTATTAGGAAGGGAGAGACCTTAGTAAGGTTCTCGCCTTCGTTTGTACATCTTATTATTAAATAGTTCCTGCAGGTGCAGGTCAACTTATCTCCCCCGTCCACATCTGGGCGGGTTCTTTTTGGGGGTGGAAGAAGTATGTGTTCCGCCATTAAATTACATGAAATCC
This sequence comes from Tanypteryx hageni, assembly GCA_028673005.1. NCBI lineage: Eukaryota > Metazoa > Arthropoda > Insecta > Odonata > Petaluridae > Tanypteryx > Tanypteryx hageni. The sequence goes on along the minus strand of CM054116.1, from coordinate 80,861,695 downwards.
ATCCCCTGGTCTCCCCACCCACCACGGAGCCACACATTTGGGACGCCACACCGCAAACCGGTGTGGTCACCAGGGCTAACCAAAGGATATAGCACCGGCAGCTAGGCTGCCTGCTTCAGGTTAGGTCTCAGCTCCCACTCCACCCACCGTACAAGGGCCTCCAACCACATGCACCTTCATAGCCCAAAGCGCTCGCCACCGGAATGCCGAAACGTGACAGAAGCCGATTGGCCAGGTGTGGCTAGCACCTGACCACCCGTCTACAGCGAATCCAGGGCCTAAGTGGTGTATTACTCCATGGCCCTTCCAAAGCATCCGACTTCTTCCAGAACCAAGGAGCTCAACCACCAGGATCCCCTTCTCCCCCTTACGGGTCGCCGTGCACGGCAAACACACGGGTGGGTTCATAGCCAGCTGTTGTGGCTTTGTGCTTAGGTAGTAACCCACATACTACCTGGACATTGCCCTTGGCAGAAACTGGGGGTTTTTTAACGAGGTCTGCTCCTCGCCTCATTGGTCGCCTCTTACGACCAGCAGAGGGGCTGCGGGAGTATTCTCAATCCCCCTACCCGCAGGGGAACTGAGGAATCAGTTTCAAAGAAGAGCATGGGGGAATTGGAGGTTAGACCCAACGTCTCCGTAAGGAACCGTTTTGCCCCGCTGATCCAGGTTGCCGAGCCGACGCCCGTCCCTGATCAGGAAACCGCTGCAACCAGCGCTGAGGCCATGGATGCAGCTGTCGCACCTCCTACCCGGAAACCTAATTGTCTATGACGTTCGCTTGCTTAAGGCTCTCAGGACCATCATAAGGGGGCTCATGCAGGATCAATCCTTCGTTCTTGCCCTTGTCCCGGAAACCGCAGATGGAGAGAGTCCCATTGTCCAACATGGACGACTACAGGCGCATTCAGGTTGAGCTCCTCTCATCGAAGGCACAGATATCCTGATGAAACTACCAGACTGAGATGCTCACCTCCTATGTCAGTAGTAACCGACCTCGGAAAGTGGTACGCCGAAAGGGAGCAGCACGTGCACTCGCTGCTCCACGTTAGAGGGGTGAGAGGCTACCCCACTAGCGCGGTAAGAAGCCATCTCGCATGCAACAGCCCAAATAACTGCTATGTAAAACGAAGACTTCCGCACAAACCGAGTGTCTGTCGCCGCACAGATAGCAAGGGACCCACCAGAACCAGAGCCTTCATTCCAGCGGAGGAATCCTTTAAGAAACGTGAAAGACAGGAAGCCGCCACTGTCCCTTTGTCAAACAGATACGACGCGCTCATTGAGCACGACTCCGAGGCACAAACTTCCGCCCGTCATTGTCATTTATGAAATAGGGAACTACAGGCTATTTCTAGAGACAGTAAGATTTGCCTGTGCCGACCAGAAATTTACCATCAAAAAAATAAAAGGAGCAACAAAGCTCCAAGTCCAAACAAAATCGGACTTTGACAGTGTCTGTAGAATGTTAGCGGATAAAAAGGAGCAAACCAGCACCTGGGAAGCTAATGAAGACCAGACCAAACAGTGCTTCGAAAGAGGGCTTCACTGCAACGTCGACAAAGAAAACATGAAGAAAGTCAGCGGGATCCCTGTGACCAGAGCAGAGAACCTCGCCAAATCTCAAAACGAGCCGTCCGACCACTATACCAAAATGAAATTTTTGTAATGTTTAAAGTTAAACGTTTATGCTATCTGGATGATTGGCTATTGGTAGATATGGAACTGTCAAATTTTGCGGTGCAACGAATAGTAAAATTTTTAAGGGATGATTTAGGAATATCCCTTAATATTCGAAAGTGCATTTTACAGTCAGTGCAAAGGATAAAATACATAGGCGTGATGATTGACACCCGGCTCATGGAGCTCTGGCTAACACCAGCCAGTCTAGCCAAGCTACATCATGCTATCACCATATGCCCCAAGATTCGTGCAGTGGATATCCCTAAAGCAGCAGGGTTTGTGGCATGGGCCAGCTACATTCTCGCGTTACCATACTTTCTGATAACAGACGTTTACAAGCGCGATAACCGCATGCTATTGCAAGCATGGAACCACGATATTTTCGAAAGCATAGGCGGTTGTCAAACGACGCCATTAAGCCCTTTGAAGTATTTACGGACGCAACCCCGTGGCAGCTGGCCTGGGTCCTGCCAGAGAACCAGCTGACGGAGATTCTCCCCCTGGAGGACGAACTACCCATTTACTATGCGGAGGCGGAGGCGGCGCTACGAGGAGCTACAGCGGCAGCCCGTCACCTTCCAGCGGATCACAGAATCGTTTGCTGGTTAGATAACCAGGCAGTGATTTATTGCCTCTCAAAAGGAAAAGGGTTGCTTTTTACCAATGAAATGTACCGTAAATTGTTCTTTCGATTAATAAAAGAATTGGCACATGATGTGTCTTGGGCATACGTTTCCTCGGACCTCAATCCGGCCGATCGTCCTTCCCGGACGGTCCTTCCTTCATATATGCCAGATCGGCTCTCTATTGGATGACTCTGGTATATAAGCGGGAGGGATCGCCTGGGTGGGATCAGTCGCGGAATTGGGATTCTAGGGAGCGTGCGCCCAACAACAACAACACGGAGATGGAGGACATAAAGGACAGCCTAAGACGAGTCAACATGACCTTTCTAGAGCCCTGGAGGATTCAATCCAGGGCCATGGGTAGCCCAACATCAAGGTTGTCACAACTGATGTGGCGAATGTCCAAATGCTTTTACAGAATGGACTGAACATCTTTGGAAGGCACCACTACTGCGAGCCCAGCCGACACACCCCTGCCCAGCCAGCGAAGTGCGGCCGCTGCCAGAGCTTCGAGCACCCGACGATGGAATGTCGGGCGGACCTCAAGTGCCTGCGGTGCAGGAGGCCCCACCGGGTCGGCCAATGCGACGCCAAGGACCTGTACTGCGCCAACTGTGGAGGAGCACACACCTCCGGGGACTGGTCCTGCCCGAACCGACCGCGGTCCCCCTGCGGATCGCCGAAGCAGAACCGGAAGAGATTACCAAGGAATCCGAGGACCATGTCACCGTGAAGGACCTTGTCCACTTCATCACTATTATCATGACCAACGCCCACCCCGCTGAAAGGACGGCGACGGGAAAGTTTCTGGACCCGGCAGCTTCCTCAGTATTCCGGCAGGGAGTACACCACTACAACAGATAAAAATAACCCGCTCGACGCTAACATATGCTTCTCTCCTCCAATAGGGGCCAAGGAGGAAGAAACGGTAAGGCTGACTCCTCATGGCAGTTAAATGATCGGGCTCATCAACGTCAGAGGTGTTACAATTTTTTTTTTAAGAATTTTAAAAAAGTATTTATAAAATTAATACTGCGTTAATTGAAATCCGGATCATATGTTTGCAATGAACATTTTCACTAGATACAATTATTTTATCTTATTTCATTTGTTTAAAAAAACATCGATAAAACGCGTAACCATACGGTTCTACGAAAAAACGTCGCGGTCAGTTCGTCGCGCGTCAATCCGTCGCGGCCAGTTAGGCGGAAGAAACATTTCATCGCTGATCTGATGGAGAGGAGCTCAGTCTACTGCCTAGGCCTTGCCGAGACGTGCCTGAAAAAAGCGGACTTCCAAATTCCAGGCTACTCCATCACGAGAAAGGACTCCAACCAAAGAATAGCGGAGTAGCACTAATCATCAAAGATGGAATTCCGACGGAAAGAATACAGCTACCAGAGGCATTAAAAGAAGAGGATATGGTCGTCGTCAGGCTCTCAAAACCGGACCCAATAATTATAGCTTGCATTTATATTCCGCCCAATGAACCTTTTCCCTCTCTACTACTTGAATTCCTGGACGAATTAAAAGAAAATTTTATCCTCATAGGTGACTTCAACGCCCGCTCGACCGGCATCGGAGACTCCATCACCAACAGGAGCAGCCGTCAGATGGAAAGGGTTCTGCTCAATAACAATCTGGTGAGGGTAGATATCCCTTCAACCACATCTTTTAGCCATCTGGAGTCCTCTTTTCCGGACCATGCAATCGTCAAAGGGAACGCAGCGAGGTTGGTAGGCGACGTCAAAGTGGAGGATACAATAACATTCGACCACCTACCATTCACCTTCCCGATCGCCAGCATAGTAATTCCCAAGAGAAAGAATAGCATCATCAAAGCAGAATGGACGAAAGCCAACTGGGAGAAATATGAGGGAAGGATTGGTAGAAGCCGAAGAGCCAATCACCATTGAGGTAGAGAATTAAATACAGACAATTAACAAACTTGTTTTGCAGGCGGATGCCGAATGCATCCCAAGGAAAAAATCGATCTTCGAAAGCCGCCCCTGCCAAAGCACATAGTGACCATGATTAAAGGGAACAGGAGAACCTACCGCAACTACGTGAGGACAAAGGATCCGGCCCTAAAACCTGTATGGAACCGAAATCAGGCCATCACAAGGAGAAAAATTATCCAGTATATAGAACAGGTATGGCAAAAAGATTGTGCAAGTCTCGATTACAGGCAAGGAGGAAAATTTTGGGAGCGCTTTCAAGTCCTCTCGAGCAAAAAATCCAGGACTGACTCACACCTCACCAATGTTAGAGTGAACTAAGTTGCCGACGAGGAAAAGGCCGAGGAATTCCAAAACACCCTGGATGCCATTCACACGCCGAACGATGATCCGAAACCCAACCTGGACTGCTTCAACACCACAACGGAGGTAACAAACAATATAATTCCCACTTTATTACCCACAGATCAAGACGACGAAATCTACGAAGAAATCACCGCCGAAGAACTGAAAGAAGCTATCAGGACCACCAAAAATTCCACACCCGGACCAGACGCAATCGTCAAAAGACACGTCAGGTACTCTCCGACTTTAATACAAAGGCTTCTAATAATATATAACCAATGCCTCTTTTTAGGATACTACCCGAAGGCATGGCGAGAGGCAACTACGATAATGCTGCCCACACAAGAGAAAGACGTAAAAGACGCCAAGAACTACAGGCCCATTGGTCTGACGAGCTTGCTCGGGAAACTGATGGAAAAGGATGATAGCTATCCTGGAAGCAGAGAACACCCTACCACAACACCAATACGGCTCCCGGACCTACAGGACGACCAGCGACCCAGTGGCCCTGCTGACCAACACCCCAGCAGAGGCCATGAACAGGAACCAATGACCAGCAGCGATATTCATGGACATAGGACTCTTTTCCAAAATTTCCCGAATTCCAAACCTTCGCCCAAACTATTCCCGATTCCTCTACTCCTTTATCAACGACCGGCAGGCCAGAGTCAGAGTCGGCACCGCCCTCTCTACGCCATTCTAAATACGCTCTCGTGTCCCGCAGGGTACAGTATTATCGCCCTTACTGTTCATCCTTCATTGTTCTGATATGCACTCTCCCATTCTACCGCAGGTCCCTTTGGCGCAATACGCGGACGACACCGCTTTGTGGGCAACTGTCAGAACTCCAGCAGCCGCAACCAACCACCTAAATGGCGCTGGGAGCCACCGAGAAACGGATGCAGCGATGGTGACTGCGGTTTAACCCCGCCAAATCAACCTTCATGACCTCCCTGCACAAGGATGGAGCGAAACGAGCATGCATGCAGCAACCGGTCTCTCTTACCCTATGGGGTGAAAGGATCAGCCTGCAGAAAGAGGGGAAATATCTCGGTATTACCCTCGATCGACATCATTTGTTATCCAAACACCTCCAATAAGTCATCTCCTCAGCTTGCCGCCGCGGCATCCTCATCCGTGCCGTCAGAACTGGTGGGAATGGAGTTTCTGCGGGCACAGCGCTTCACCTCTATAAAGCCTTCATTAGACTGCTCTTTGAGCATGCCGCCATCGAAGTAACGCCCAAACCAAAGGGCCGCCACAACGAGATAGCGGGCGTGGGGCGGAGAATCCTGCGCCAAGTCCTGCTTCTCCCGCAGCAATGCTGCCGGCAAGAGGGCGGCGGAACGGATGAGGGAGTATCTACCACAACTCTACAACCAAATCACCCAACCCTTATCCAAAATTCTCCCCAGACGCTATCCAAAAAATTAAATTCCATCACCCATAAAAATAATAGCGAAGCTAACCCCCCTTTATTATCCTGACCCCAACCTATTGTCACCCGCACCCCGGTCCCAGACCCACGACAGCTGCTCCCTCAGCCGGGATGGCCCCTACAACAGCCGAAAAATAAGAGTACCTGTGATAAACTATTAAACCAGTGATCAAAGGACTATATCAAAATACCTGTGATAAACCATTAAACCAGTGATCAAAGGACTATATCAAAATACCTGTGATAAACCATTAAACCAGTGATCAAAGGACTATATCAAAATACCTGTGATAAACCATTAAACCAGTGATCAAAGGACTATATCAAAATACCTGTGATAAACCATTAAACCAGTGATCAAAGGACTATATCAAAACAATCTATTTAAACATATATAAATGCCAAATCTATATATTCTATTGTTATTTTTCTTTATGAAACGTTATTTATTATTTATTATCTGCTATTATTCAAATATTTATTATTTATTATTTTACCAACTGTTATCTCAAAAATGTCCATATATTTAATTATTAAGGCAGCCTACGGTAGGTTTAGCCGGGTTTTACTACCGTCTTAGGGCGAATGCCAGGCAAAAGCCACCTCGGGAGAAATATAAATCCAATAGCGTGAACTCCTTTAGCAAAAAAACGAAAGGATTGTAAAATCCAATGCATTTCGCCCACTAAGTGGGCATCTTCAGGGGCGACCTGTGATCGAAAGTGACTAGAAGTCAACTGTGGAGGTGTAAAAGGATTTCGTTTTGAGTATCGGCAGGGCACTTTTCTCCTTTTTCAAGGGATATCTCACACGCACACTCAAGGTTTTGCTACCTAAGTAGTACAATCACTGAAGACAATAGATGCTTGCAGAAAGTGAAGAGAAGAATACCACTTGCAAAGCAAGCTTTTCAATGAAAAAGGAATCTACTGACAAGCAGTCATATGATTTTGCAAGTAAGTAAATCCTTTGTTAAAGCTTTTGTCTGGAGTACCTTACTTTATGGTAATGAAAGTTGGACGTTTGGAAAGAGGGAGAGGTCCCGTCTGGAAGCGACAGAAATGTGGATATGGAGAAGATTGATAAAGACAAGTTGGACAGAGAAAAAGACAAACCTTGAAGTTTTGGAAGAAGTAAAAGAAGAAAGGAAACTGATTAAAGGAATGGAAGAAAGGAAGGCAAAATTTTTAGGCCATATGATTAGACAATGGATTAATTATGAACATCTTGGAGGGAAAACTGTTAGGGAAGAAAGGAAGAGGCAGACTGAGAAAGAAATACCTAGATGACCTGAAGTCAGTGATGGGAGTTGAGAAATACGAGATACTGAAGAGAATGGCCGAGGACAGGAGTTCATGGTTGCAGCGACAAGGCTTAGCCTTTAGATGAAGAACCTAAAGCTGATAAGTAAGTGGGGGTTCGATGGAAGCAGTGGACAATCTGCATACAAACAAAAGTTTTCTGAGGACCGTTATAGTGATAGTGATCTTTTAGGGACTTCGATTGTCTCACTGCAGATGTCCTTTGAGCACCCAAGTTCTGGTAATAATTTTGCAGTTTGGAAGAATGCCAGACCTTCCTCTGCTAGATTTTGCTGCCCCAATCGCCTTCAGCTCAAAAAAGTCAGCTATTGTAACTGTAGAAGAAAAGAACTACATTGAGGGTCAGATCAGATGCTTAGTACCCTCTGCTGCCAAAACTAGTGCTGGAAAAAGCATCCATGTCACCCATAAGTTAGTTTTTACTATGGTTGATGGAAGAGTCGACAGTGCAGTTACAGGAAAATCTTCACAAACATGCTACGTATGCGGTGCACCTCCAAAGAAAATGAACGATATTCAGGAGGTTACTAAACGGGAAGTAGATATTGAAACCTTGAACTTTGGGCTATCCTCACTTCATGCCTGGATAAGGTTTTTCGAATACCTACGGTCGCCAAGAAGAATCTCATTCAGGAGAAGTTCAAAAATAAAATAGGCTTGTTAGTAGATCTCCCAAAACCAGGAGGGAGTGGGATAACGAAAGACGGAAATACAGCTCGTCGTTTCTTTCAGGACCCAACAACGACCTCATTAATTACCGGGATTGATGAGACACTCATTGTTGATATTGGAGTCATTCTGCAAACACTTTATAGTGGGTATGAAATAAACACAGACTTTTACGCCCAAGAAGCTGCACATCTGTTTGTTTCTCTCTACCCCTGGTACTATATGCCAGCTTCAGTTCACAAAATACTAGTCCATGACTCAGAAACAATATCTCCTGCAATTCTTCCTATTGGACAATTGTCTGAAGAGGCACAGAAAGCTCGCCAAAAGGACTTAAAAAAATACAGAGACACTAGGCAAGAAAGTGCTCACGGTAAGTTGTATCTATAATTTCAAAATAACTTTTTCGTCACATGC